>CM022300.1:440845497-443379478 GCA_011799875.1 Thinopyrum elongatum | reverse complement strand
AAATGCATGCATGCGTGCTATTAGTATGTGATCAACTTAATTAGGTCTGAATTCTCACCAGTACCGATACTAGATAACACGAAACCAAAGGAAGAATACGCCATGGTAACCTATCTGTTGTAGGTAAAGGTGATCAGGGATGCCCGCGGGCCACGAATATATCAGGTTGTCGCTGATAACCACGCAAGGAAGTGTACCGTCGAGACAACCACTACCATGCATATGTGATGAGGTTGATGCGTTGCAGGCGGTTTGAATACCATTTCACAACATGATGTGGGAGTGCGTCGAAAATGTACAGTCCCCACACAGAGCCGAGAGATCGGTTCATGACGTGTCGTGGTACTAGCCACTTCGCTCGATGGGAGGGATCCGCGTACACATGAATGTGTGACGCTAAACTGTATCATGTCATCACAGAGCATGACATCTCCTTCATATTATACCGTATTACAAACAAAAAAAATATCCCATCCTAAGTCAAATTAACTCTCTCATGGTCGGGCCAAAGTAGTGTATGGACCAAGTGGCCACAGATGGAAAGCAGTCGATATCGCTATATCCGCTTAAGTGGGTGCGATGGGAGGACAACCACCAATTGCTTTGATGTGGGCCAAACATAGGTGAATACCCAAAATGCACAACCTTTATCTGGCACATGCCTTTGAAAATCGTTAAAGTCCCACTTAGAGCGAGGTCTCTGAGGCCGTACTACATATGATGGTCCTCCCCCCCATCGACGCATACTAATGCACATACCGGTAATACAACCCAAAAACCGAATCCTCCTATGGTGAAATTAATCGTAACCTTCCCAATGTAGGTCAAAGTGATGCATGCATCGACAATGGCCTCGTGGGCCACAGATGGAAGCGTCACCGTGAGTGTCTAGGATAACCACCGCTGCATGCATGTGGCCCCAAAGAGGTGTGTGTGATGTTTATAGCGAATTCACAACTTTGATGTGGCAGTTGCCTCGAAAACCGAAAAGTCCCGACACTGAGTGATGGTGTACTTGTTCACGGGACGCGTACGTATAATATATATGCTAGTCCCCTCCCACCTCTTCGAGCGTACTATATACTCCCACCATAACACCAAAAAAAATTCTACTGCTGGTCAAATAAACCTCTGCTGGTCTGTTGGTCAAAGTGATGGACGACGACCTCGCGGCCCACGGAAATGCGTACATGCGAGTATCGCGAGCCGTCGTGGAGCGACAAACATCCTCGATATGATTCTTCCCCTGCTCTTGGCCAAAACATGTACGTATGAAAGGGTTGTGTAATGTTTTTAAATAACGAATTCACGACTCTAAAGTGGCACCTGCCTCACAAACGCCAACCCACACAGTGGCTCACGACTCGTAGTGTACTGCCAGCCACCCCCCACCCCCAGACGACAACACACACACACACACCGCGAACCACCGCAACTATGATGCATGTTAAAGTTATTCCCGCGGTGAAAACATATGTTACCAAAGGCAGGGACGTTTTAAGTTTTGAAAAAAAACAGAGATTCATTAAGACGTTTAGTACAATGATTGATTTTCTGGTGTAAATGTGCAAAAATCCAAATTTGAGCTACATGCACACGTGACAGTGCACCTAAATGGATTGCGGAAAACACATGTGTCTCACTGGGTGCATGTTTTACTCCCGTGCAAGAAATTTCAAAACATTGAGAATCTTGATTTTTTAATTCTTAGTACATCCAAAACGTATTGAAAATTCTTGATGACATTTTGTTGTCATAGGACACCAATACAAATGAGTGCATTTGTACTGTTTTTTTGTCAAATTGAGTTAACTCTTTTCATTGTTTTCTTCCTTGTAATCTTTATATTCTTACAAACAGGAGATTATTAATAATTGGGAACCAATATCGCAAACGGATTATTATTGGAAACCGTGAGCGCTTAGACCAACAATGGATACGTGTCATGCTTCGGTTAAGCAATAAAGCGGCAGCATTAATCATCCAAATAGAAAAAAAACAATATACGTGCCGCCACGCGACCCGATTGTGCCGTGCGACAGCAGGCGTGAGTTGACTGGGACGCTTGCGAGCAAGCCTGCCCGAGTGACGGGAGGCACGGCTTGCAGGTGTTTGAATTGACGAGAGTGGCTCGCGGACAGTGTCATCGGGAGGCGTGCGAGTAGCTAGCTGTCGTGAAAAGACGGTAGGCATGCCAGCGTCGGGCGAGGGTCACCGGGAGGCGAGCCAGCATTGTTTGACCGCCTGCCCCGCTCTGTTCCACTACTCAGATTAATGTGCGCTTTCCTCTTTCCCGTCTAGCTGGGTCCGCTGACATTTCTCTTCCCCATCCTTAGCCACACACCACCACTCACTCAATCCTCCTCTCGCTTGCATCCTCGAACGCGCTCTCAGTCCTCAAAGCCGTCAGTGTAATGAGGATGCCGTCCAAAGCCCCATCAGCGCCCCATACGGAGAGGGTGGCGACGCCGGGCTGCTGAAGCACTGGAGCATGGCGTGGAGAGGATGGAGACAGAGGTTGCCGTCACTGGGAGAAGGTGTCGCATAGGGTGCAACCATGACGTCGTCGACGGCGTCGCGCTTCCACAGCCAGAGACGGAGGTCCACACCGACTCCGATGACGACTCGGGCGGATGACCCTAGCAACGACCTCTGACGACGAGGGACAACTGGTTTGTCATCTATACCCTTTTATGTGTCAAAATAGATCCTATGGTTTCTTCTGGTTACTCCTGCTTCCTCCTTTTGGAATAGAAATCCTAAGGTTATGTTCTCCCAATCCATGAAATCTAAGTAAGTTTCGTTAGATCCGTGTAGTGTATTGATTGTTTGAATGGTACAAGTGATAAGTGATTAGTTGTTTCATCTGTGCAAATGATTTCTGCAGTATTCCAACTAGGGTTAGTGGTTCATGCTAATAATTCCTAGCCAGGACTTGACAATTGATTTTGAATGACCTACATATATGTTTGTGCCATATTTTCTCAAGATGGTCTGTACATAGACGATTGTGCTTAAAAATTGAACATAATCTCTGGATAGTATAAAAAATAGCCATAAAATCCTAATCCTACTTCACGGCATGTAAACATGATTTGATGCCAATATTTGGGCAACTCGCTAAATGTCTCGATAGGTATTTAGCTTTGTTGTACAACCATGGACACCCTTGAGCCATCATTTTTTACTATTTGTTATAGGTGCGTCTGACGATGTGGACAGCGAGGTGCGATGAAGATGGCACAGAGGAGGTTACGAGAGGCAAATCCTGAGGGTGCTTTGTGCGGGAATGCATAACAGGCGTTATAGGACCTGGGACGGCGGCGTATCGATGCCCATTTTGCAACCAAAAGCTTCATGACGGGTATGAAAGGTTCTGGCGCATGCAAGAGGACGAGCCGTTGGCTCCTTCAAGCAGAAGTATTCTCGCAGGGTGCACACGCCGCGTACGCGAGTACCTGGAGAAGC
Source organism: Thinopyrum elongatum (assembly GCA_011799875.1). Lineage (NCBI taxonomy): Eukaryota > Viridiplantae > Streptophyta > Magnoliopsida > Poales > Poaceae > Thinopyrum > Thinopyrum elongatum. The sequence continues at coordinate 443,376,010 of CM022300.1, read as the reverse complement.
TTCGGGATCGTGCCGGAGATCAGATGAGATGTGGGTCGAACTATGTACGCTTGAGTATGCTTAATGATGGTTGAACTATGTACTTATGGTTGAACTATGCTTGTGTTCGCTTATATCTATGTCTGAGTATGTTTAATCTAGTTTTTACTTAGTCTAAATGTGGGATATGGATTGCAATCAGTTCGGTGATGGAATCTACCTCGTCCTGGTTTATTGGTCCCCTTGTAATTTTGTTAAATTTGAACAAAGATTTAACTGACAAAAGGTTAGTGCAGGTCAGCAAAATATTTATCTGATGGATCATTGTGAATACAGTGTTTCAATATATAATTTGTTTGGTGACATGCAAAAAACATTTTTTAGTAAATATTTGGTCAAAATTTGGTACAAATTAAAAAGGGGACAAAATAAACACCAGGATGGAGTGTAGTACCGTCAAATCACAAACGGTTCCACAAAAATTGCGCAACCGTGTGCAATGACTTTCATTTCCCTGTTCTTAAATCAATCACACACGGTTGGCCTCTAGCTAAACGTTGCATCCGAAATCTTTGTGGGACAGCAAACCCTCATCCACCCAATTCAAAAACGAAAACCCTCACCATCCCCACGTCACAAAAACCCTCACCCTCACCCCCCGCACCCCCTCCGGTCCCCATTCACACATGCACAAGCTCCTTCAGGTCTATGCATGGCCCTGCTCCTATCGCGGCGGCAACCACTTTAGCTCGACGCCTGCGCGCCGCCGCCAGGCTGCCGGCAAACCCCACCCCGCGCTTTCGCACTTATCTTGCCGCCGCCTATCACCATCAATACTTCTCGACGCTGCTCGCGGTCGACCCAGTATAGTCCGGTTGGGGGAATCCACCATATTGAGGGTTTTTTCTCCATGGACAACAAGGTAACTAATTAATGAGATATTTATCATAGTCTTCTCTTGTACTGCCTTATCCTACCGTTCATCTGCACTCCTTAATCACTGGACGAAATCGCAGTGAATTCATTTTTATCAAGCTGATTTGAGGGTTTTCTTTCATTCATAGAGTGTATAGTGGCAGACACATCAGGACTTGCGGCCTCCGCCAGAACATCCATGGAGTTCCATCTCACCATTACCAGATGGACTGAGGTGCGCGCGGTATGTTCAATCTCACCCTAAATCGGTTCGGCATGTGACTTTACTTTCTGAACATATACTAATATTGCTACATTTGGATAAAGTGGCCACCATCGCACCCATATACGTCAAAGGGGATTTTTTCCCTTTCTTTTCTTATAGTAGGACAAATTATGATGTATTGTTTCTGTTCGATTACTCTCATATTTCCATGGACATCATGTTTACCCTATCGTTTAATTATAGATTTTTGTCCTCGATTTCAACTGTTGTACAGTCTTTCAACTTTGGGGCCCATATTTGTGCTGTTACCATATTTTCTTTAACAACCTACCATTTTCTGCCCGCGCGTCCCTTGCTATGGAAAGAATCTATAGTACACAATTTCCCTTTACATAAATCAAGACTGCAGGGATGTCATACTGAACCACAAACCATGGATTTACAATCGTTGCTACTGTAAGGACTGATGAACGTGAGGACTCCTATTTTGGACATGACCTTGGAAAGAAATTTCTAAGTTTTTGTACAGAAAGCTGGCACAAAATTGCACTGCACATAAAAGAGCCTGGTCATGAGAGATATGGCTAACTTCCCCGACGATTACATCCATCTAGACTTTGTTCAGAAGTAAGTGTTCTTTTCAAGTATCTGCATGTTGACTTAACCCAACAATATCAAATGAATTGTGTAGTATTAAGCAACCAATTGTATTCCATTTTCTTACTATTCTACCTACTAACTTCTAGATACCATATATTTTCTATTGCCCTGTTTTAACTAAACATTCACCTGTACTCCCACTTTATCAGAAAGAGCCGCTGACAAGGAGACTCCGGAGGTGGAGAACGGGGCTGCCAACAAGCGGAGGCGGGTTCGAGCAAGAACCGCAAGCGACTCCACAGACCTAGACTTCATCAGCAACCTCCCCGATGATATGTTGACAGTCATGATCTCCCTCCTCCCAATCAAATATGGGGCGCGGGACAACCGTCCTTTACGGCGGTGGTGCCCCCTACGGAACTCCACCCTCTTGACTTCATCGACACCCACGAGCTCTGCATGGCTATCGCAAAAGCAATGGATGCGTCTCCAAGATCCTGACAGTCACCTGGCCCAACCAGGAGGGCTCTTAGCATGGGCAAGTTCCGTTTCAATGGCAAGGACCGAGCCAAGCTTTGATGATGGTTCGATCCCCCGCCCCCTAGATCAGCTCGAGGAGCTCACTTTTGATTGATGGGTATATGGCGCTCGCTGCAAAGTCCGCGCTCTGGCTCGCGCGCCCAGCTGCGCGTCGCCAAGTTCAGGAAATGCCATTCCCCCTATAATGATGCGCCGCTCTTATTCTACCACGACTGAAGCACTACGAGTTGTCACCGTCTGCCTACCAAACGGTGACATGGAGCGCTGCTCGTGGGGTACTGGCACTCGAGTACGTCGTCGTCAGGCGATCAATGGGTTGAGTAGCTTCCACATCACCCTCCATGACTCTCGGACTATTTATGTGTGTTGCTGGTGCGCAAGACATCACAAGATGTGTACCACGGTATGGTCATTGAGGACACACACTTCCACTTGAGAGATTACTTGTAGTTGATCAGAAGGCCCAACAAGAATCAATGTCATTTCTGCGCCGAAATTGTGACAGTGGTGGGCATACTCGTCTGACAAATACTCCGAACTTGTTATTGGATCCACACTCGTTCAGGTACAACAGCCGCCTTCTACCTCTCCTTCTAGAAATTAACATTATTTCTATTTTGAAGATGTATGTGTCGTCTGTCATCCAAAAATGATTCTCGACAAGCTTGACCCCAAAACTTCGGCACAGTGAAGGTCTTGGCAGTACAATCTATCGGCCCCAAACCTGGAGCAAGTTGTCAGTTTCCTGAGATCTCTTCCGTGCTGGGGAGAGAAGCTATATATCGAGGTGATGTCTTTTCCTGTTAAATGTAACAATAAGGGAGTTCAATTTTGTGACACCTTTTTCCCAAGTTACAATGACAATGTACTACGATTTCTGAAGGATTTTTTGGAGGATTTCATTACATACATGTTTCCCCCCCCCCCCATATTGGTGCTTGATCCATATGGTTACAATCCATAAGCATTTCTCCTTTGGATTCATCTGTACTAGTTTTACTTAGGGAACTTTTCATCCACTCCAACCTCTTGTGAAGAAGGCTAATTTTTTCTAGATTATAATCAAATGCCCATGTATTCATGTCCGGATCGAAAATGGCATGTTAGTGCATTTACAAATCCTGCAAACCAAATAGGCCAGTAGATAGTAGTGTTCAAAAACTGCATGTAGGCACTAACACATTTCTTCTTTGTAGATAAGATTACGCCCGATGGTGGATAATGTGATACAATATAACAATCACACGAATGCCTAGATCTTCATCTCTCAGAAATTACTTTGAACTCCTACCAAGGGACCTTACGGAGATTATATTAGCCAGGTTCTTTGTTGTCAAAGCAAGGGTGCTGAAGGTAATGTGGTTGCCCTACATTTATTTGCAAAAAATGAATGGTTTGTTGATCAGTGCGGCGGCATGCAGCAGAATGGAATAGGCTCCGAAAATGCTGAATTTCATTTGAGAATTAGATGACAGTGTAATGGAAGTCATCGTGTCAACCCCTACATGACATTCTCAGTGGCTGACCCTTTGCAAAATTATGAGGTTTCGAAACCAGACTTATAAGTGGTAATATTAGTTTGAACATCTCTGATATCATGTCCAGCGGATCAGCGCGAGCGTTTGCAGCTGATGAGCTGAATTTAATTTTCTAATATCAGATTGACATTGTAATCTTCGAATTTGAGCCATATAACTCTGAATTTTGAACCTTGTAATATTCGAGCTTGTTGTGGTACAATCGTTGAAATGGCATCGTATGAGACTCGTATATTGGGTAGCACTATTTTGACCTTAATATTCAATGTACTTAGATTTTATTAACCATTCTCGAACATGGTACCTGTCGATCTCTATAGCAATGATTGTGTATAGCTAACTCAACTGCGATCTTCGACATTATTGCACACAGTTGGTTTCTTGAACCGTGTGCCTGTAGAGCGCATAATTAATTATCGCACTCGAGTGGTCCATCATCACCTTCGTGTAACTTGACCTCATCCCACACCGGGTAGTGAAACTTATGACGAAGTCATTCCACACACTTCGTTTTTACAAAGCTTTTTGCCAATAAACGCCCACGATTTGTCTATTCTTAGCCGACGCGTGGCCAAACTAGCCGGGCGGGGGAAGCTGCGCTGGTAAAATGCACGCCTGAGCGCGGGAACAGGCTCACCAACGATACATTTGGCGCCTTCTTCGAGACCCATGCATGGTCAAACGAAACGCGTGCGGTGTTGTCAAGCGTGCATGGAATCCTCCGCTATGAACGCGATGACAGACGTGATGATTACAAGCCGGCCAGCCCCCATTTATTACAGCGGCCATTTAACCCCTGTGTCTCTTCAACCTTTCGATCGCGCCCACCCCCACCTGCAAGAAGCACACACCCACCATGAAAAATTCTTAGAGGGTATCCTGCGCGGCTCCAATGCGCGCTCCGAGAGGGCCAACGACGAGCAGCAGTTCACCATGCATGCCGTGGTGGACACCCACAGAAGGTTCATGGAGCTCTCGGTGGTGTCAACAAACCCGGTCTGGGTTGGAGCACTCCATCCACATCATGGAGCTATTGCTTGCTGAGGAGAAGTAACAAGGTGTCGGTTTGCGACCTCGAGTACACCCACTGTCATGCCAGGGTCTCATCCCAAGGTCGCCGGCGCCCAGATGTGCGTGCGCGATCACGTCCCTGTTACCACTACTGCTGGACACAAGGCCTTGCGAGCATTTTTGCAGGTTTGTCAACAGCCCCCACACATGGTCGCAACGTGGACATCACCAAAAATGTAAAGGTTCTCAAGATTTGGGCATCGCCATGACAGAATCTTGGCGACATCCAGGGCTAATACAAGATAGGTATCTCGTGGGTAGCAACGAGCATGAGAAGACTCACTGGTTCACCTCGCCGAGGCCACATTGATCCCTACTACAGAGACATGAAGGATTTCCTGCAAACAAGGACAAGCCTACCTGGCACTCGGTCTAGAGGGAGAAACTCGACAAAACTCATGTCGCGTACGCGGCCAAGGAGGCGTACACGAGCTACGAGATATACAGGCGGATCATTGACATGAGAAGTGCCTCCTTCCCAAAATGGCCAGGGATGGGATCCAGCTGAAGCAGAGCATTGGCAAGCGTCGTCGCAACAAGAAGTAGATGATTAGATGCTCGTTTTCCTAGTTAGTTGATGCATGTAATTGCTACTTTGTGTGTGTGGAAATGTTAGTGTGTAGTCATCGTTGTAATTGCTACGTTAATTTGGTTTTGCAATGCTATCTTTTTAAGTATATATGTTGATGCTCTGTAGACAGAGCGTAGATGTTGAGCGGACAGAGCAAATCACATCGCACACGGACTAAACAATGGAAACCCGTCGGTGATGGATTTCATCAATCACTGACAATTGTAACCAACATCGTTGCTCCACAACCACAACACGGCTTTGTTAACAGGAATTGTCTGTGTGTGTTATCGGTCTTCCCACACATTTCCGATTACAGACCTGTTTGCCGCGTATCACACAATCTTGGTTAAGTTGAACCATTTCTGTTCTCTTCCCTAATCGAAACAAATTCATTCGAGTGAAAGTATGCGTATATCACACACACCTTGATCTGGCTGACCATTCTGTTGCTTTCTTCCTAATAGAAATAGTTCATCGGAGCGAACTGTACTGAGTATACGCACACACATTGATATGGCTACCCATTTCTGTTCTGTCTAATCGCAAACAGTTCGGATGGATCAACCGTATGCCCAGCATCGACACGCACACTAAAATGTGAACCGTGTTTGATGTATTCATCCATCGCAAATGTTTTCATTTTTTTGATGGTTTTTTTACACCACCGTTTTGGATTAATGCATCACACACAGTTTCGTCAAAGAGTCTCATCGCTCTAGTCTTATGTCGCTCTGCAGTCCGGAGTAGTGAGAACTCCAAGAACATAAGGAGAACATGGTATTGAAGATCAAAGAGAGAGAAAAGAAGCCATCTAGCTACTAGCTAGGACCCTTAGGTCTGTGGTAAACTACTCACGCTTCATCAGAAGGGCAGCAAGGTTGATGTAGAGGCCCTCCGTGATCGAATTCCCTTCGGCGGAGTGCCGGAAAAGGCCCCAAGATGGGATCTCACAGGAACAGAAGCTCTGAGCGGCGGAAAAGTTTTTTCGTGGGACGCTATGATGTTCATGGAATATTTGAGAAATATAAGAGCTAGAATTAGGGTAGGGGACCCTCGAGGGGCCCACAAGCCAGGGGCGCCCCCCCGGGGCGCGCCCTAGAGGGTTGTGGCCTCTCGGGACTCTTCGACCCTCTTGCCAAGTCTCTGGGTGTCTTCTGGTCCAAGAAAAATCATCGTAAAGTTCTATTCCATTTGGACTCCGTTTGATATTCCTTTTTGTAGAAGTCAAAAACAAAGAAAGAGACAAAAACTGGCACTGGGCTCTAGGTTAATGGTTAGTCCCAAAAAATATAAAATAGCATATTAATGCATATAAAACATCTAAAACAGATAATATAATAGCATGGAACAATAAAAAATTATAGATACATTCGAGACGTATCACCAGTCAACTAGAATTTTGGACCTAAATTGCAACAGAAGAAAAAACAATTTTCTGGAGCTCAAAAGGCATCGTGGATTTTTGGAGAATTATTTCAGAAATATGAAGAATTATGGAGAAAAAATGGACTAGAGGGGATCCACCATGGGCCCACCGCCCTGGTGGCACGCCCCTCCCTAGGGGTGCGTGTGGCCATGTGGGGCCCACGAGGCTCCTTTCCCGATGTCCTTTGGCTATAAATTCTGTTTTGACCTAGAAAAAAATCATAGAAAATCCTCAAGACTTTCCGTCGCCGTTGCGAGGCAAAACTTGGGTAGAGCACTTTTGCTCTCTGAGAGGGTGATTTTGCCGAGGAAACTTCCACGGGAGGGGGAAATCAAAGCCAAAATCATCACTAACACTCTGTTTATCATGTGGATTATCATCTCACTAGCACATCCCATCTCCAAACGTAGTTCTTTCTTATGTTCAATCTTTGTATCAAAAACTCAGATTGGTACCTAGAAGTGCTTGTAGTGTTGATTACATTTGTAGTTGATGCTCATTGGTTTTATTGGTGGAAGATTGTTATGTTCAGATGTTAATCATATATTTATACCCATTGATCATGATCCATATGATGAGTTGTGAGTAGTTACATTAGTTTGAGGACAAGGGAGAACGCTTGGTATTAGTAATCATGTGAGTTGGCCATCGTTCAATATTTTGATGATATGTTATGTTACTTGTGGTGTATGTGAACATCGCTACATGATATTTCACCATCTTTGGCTTAGGGGAAGGCATTGTGGAATTAGTTTGTTAGTAGATTGGGTTGCGGGGGTGATAGAAAACAAAACCCTAATTTGTGAATTATTCTGAATGGGATGTTTTGGATCCAACTGTTATATTCTATGGTACATATATCATAATGACTTTCTTGTATTGCGGATGCTGCATGGAGGGTATAATCATAAGTTGGTAATTGTTCAAGTTATGACATTACCTTAGCAACGGTCCAGACACTAATACTATCAAAGTAATAAACGGCAACTTAATGAATCATGTGAAAGTAACCCGACGAGATCTCGTTGTGTCCTCAAGAGCATTTTAGTCCACATAAGAAACACATCCGGTTGTCCTAGCACAATTAAGGATTGGTACATGTTTACACTTATTATATTTGTTATTTGTTACCTTGCTAAAATTATCTTATCAAACTATCTACTTGACTTACACTTGCAGTCAAACCTGCTGAAACCCACTCTCACCTAGTACCAATTCGTTTTGCCCCGTTGGGTTCAACACTCTACTTATCGAAAGGACTACGACTGCTTGCTATACTGTGGTGCATCACTATTAACAATACACTTTAAAATTCTTGTAGTATATATGCACAGACTGATGGTGTACAATCTTTAATTTAGTAGGGATTCTTCACTTTAGGAACTACAGATGCCCCGACGCTTTGAGAGAAACAGTTGTAATACATTTAATAATTTATTGTGTGGAATAAATATTTAGATTAATAACACATGAAAATTGTAGCGACCCGACCAAATGGATCAAGTCTCTGTGCTTAAGTGTCATCCCTGGATCGTATGTGACACACACAGTACTCGAGGATTTATAATAGAGGTAAATCACATGTATAAAGTAATGTAAATACTATTACTCAATCCATATAGCGAGTGAGTAACAACAAGGTTGTGGAGTTCCCAACAACGCCAACGGCAAAGTTGAGTTAGACATTGTAACCCTAACATATCACTTACTCGTCGTAAGAATTCCTGCAACATGAGACTGCAGCCATGTAGGTCAGTACTTGAATGTACTGGCAAATTCACACCATAGGAAATGATGAACAATATCTATCACTACATGCATATTTGGCTGGTGGAGGCTCTAAGTTAATTTTGCACAAAGCCAATTTTTCCCTACAACAAAGGAATATATTTTATTTACTACTGAGTTGTTGAAAACATTGAGAAGGTAACCCCAACTCAATCCCAATTAAAAGTTAACAACCCAATCAAATTAATTAAGTAATGTGATGAGATCAAATCAATAATTCAAGTACCAGATACTCAAGATGTCCATAACCGGGGACACGGCTAATCATGATTAGTTAGTACACTCTGCAGAGGTTTGCGCATTCCCCACAAGACCGATCCCTCCGTTGGATTCTCGCACTACATGGTGTTTGAGAAAGGATGACCAGACACAGTCTTTCAGAAGCATTATAATTCTTTCAACGGGTAACCATACACCTACATCCCCTACATCTGCTAGTTTACCACTGAAGAGGTCACACAACATACTCAACTATGCCAGAGCCCATAAGGCTTGTGGCTACACACGGAAGTTTCTAGCTTGAATAGTCTTATGATCCCTTTGAGCCTGGTGGCATTCCATAGGATGATCACACGGTAACCCGGGATCTCCGAGGACAACACTAGATTCCCCAGGTGTCCGGGAATCCACTGGTATCCCCAGGGTGCCCCGAACCATTCCACCCAGATGTTTTAAAGTAGCCACCTTAAGTTAAACCTTAGTTAACAATAACTCTCACATCTTTCATGAATTCTCTCAAACCAAACCACGTCTACGAGCATAGCATAGCAAAGTAAGCATAACGTAATAACTCCCAAGGTTGAATATAAGATAATAGGTTCTACCTCATCAACTACTTCCCAGTACCCACATGTTAATCAGATCCTACTCATGCAATGTTTGAGGGGTTGAACTAATGCATAAACTGGGTAATAAAGGGATATGATCAAAGTGTGAACTTGCCTTGTACTGTTGATGAAGCCTTCGCACTCATAATTCCTGATAGTTCTACTCGTCACACTCCGTTCAATCTATCGTAAGCAAGCAATTGCATACATAAGCACCCAAGCATAAATTCGAAGAAAAGATCTCGGAAAACTTCGAAAACAAGCAATTAACTCTTGCAACAGAAAACAATTTCTAACAGTACCAAAATTGGGTGGATTTGGTCTTATCAAAAAGTTTAGATCAAGAGCTTCAATTAGCAAAAAGAATCAATTAATCGGAGTTACGAAACTCAAGTTATGAACAAAAGAAGTTCAAATTCAAATCTGTTTGAAACCAAATTTAAACTTTCAAAAATATGTTTAAGTTGGTTATCTGGACAAGGGGATCAAAACGAAGAAGTTGGCGTTGGTTTCGTTGGATTTGGATAAACGGTTTAAAAGTTGTGAGGGTTTGAAAATCAGGGACTAATCTGTAAGAAACTTATTTGTAACTGGGGTCCCTGGCTACAAACAGAAACACTAACGAACGAACGTTCGCTACAGAGACTTAAGCGCGAAATTGTCCGCTACAGAGGCTAACCTAGTGAGCGTTCGCTAAATAACAAAAATAAATAATAACGGGTTTAAAACTAAAACCGAACCCTAAAGAGAAAACCGGATCGGACCGGGGACGGTTTATTACCGGTCCGGAAGAACCGGCGGTTCGACGGCGGCGGCGCGGCGATTGGATCGGGGGAGGAGAGGGGGAGGGGGGGGAGGTGCGGGGGAGAGAGAGTGGAGCGGAGGGGGGGACGGCGAGGGAGAAGAGGGGACGGGGGCGGGAGTAAGCGGAAGCAGGGGAAAGCGATGAGGGAGGGGGCGGCGGGCTGCGGCGGCTTGAGAGGAGAGGGCCGGAGTGGGCGGTATTTAAAGGGGCCGGGGAAGGGGTGCGGTAGGAGGAGGGGGCGGCGTCGGCGTGGCGCGCTCGGACTCCGGCGAGTCCGGGTCGCGCATGGGAGGAGAAAGGCGGCGATGCGTTGGGCCGGCTGGGCCTTCGGCCCAGTTCGGTCCGGAAGAGATTTTTTTTTTACAAATTTGCAGACAACAAAAATAAGAATAAACAATAAATAATAAAAATAATATAGGCAATATATATCAAAAATTTTCAGAAAAAGATTTCCAAAAGAATGAACATATTTTCAGCGACAAATAAATTCCACAAAAATTAAATAAAGCAAACAGTGCTACTTGTTCATTTAAAAATCAAAAAAATATTTTAAAATACCAAAATAATTCAAATTTATTTCTCTCCATTTTCTACTGTAGGGAATCATTTTACCCATTTTCCATATACTTTATTTTTGGAGAAAACTAATTTGAATAAAACCCAAATAACTCCAATTGAAAATGGTTTTCAAAATACTATTATTTTTCTCCAAAAATAAAATATATGGAAAATAGGGTAAAATGATTCCCTAAAGTATAAAAATGGAGAGAAATAAATTTGAAATTATTTTGGTATTTTAAAATATTTTTATTTGATTTTTAAATGAACCAGTAGCACTGTTTGCTTTATTTAAATTTTTGTGGAATTTATTTGTCACTGAAAATATGTTCATCTTTTAGGAAATCTTTTTCTAAATTTTTTGATATATAATATGCCTATATATCATTTTTATTATTTATTGTTTATACTTATTTTTGTTGTTTGCAAATTTGTAAAAAAAATAAAAAATCTTCTTCCGGACCAAATTGGGCCGAAGGCCCAGCCGGCCCAACGCGCCGCCGCCTTCCTCCTCCCGTGCGCGACCTGGACTCGCCGGAGTCCGAGCGCGCCACGCCGACGGCCGCCCCCTTCTCCAAGCCGCGCCCCTTCCCCTGCCCCTTTAAATACCGCGCCACCCCGGCCCTCTCCTCCTCAAGCCGCCGCAGCCGCCGCCTCCCGCATCGCCTTGGCGCTGCTGCCGCTTAGCGCCGCCGCCGTCGCTTCGCGTCGCCGCCCCGCGCCGTCCCGCCTCGCCACTGCTTCTCGCCGCCGCCTCCGCCCATCGTCGCCGACCCCTGAGCCGCCGCCCGATCCAAGTCGCCGCTGCCGCCGTCTCGCCGGAAACCGCCGCCGCCGTCGAACCGCCGGTTCTTCCGGACCGGTAATAAACCGTCCCCGGTCCGATCCGGTTTTCTCTTTAGGGTTCGGTTTTAGTTTTAAACCCGGTTATTATTTATTTTTGTTATTTAGCGAACGCTTACTAGGTTAGCCTCTGTAGCGGACGAATTCATCGCTTAAGTCTCTGTAGCGAACGTTCGTTCGTTAGTGTTTCTGTTTTGTAGCCAGGGACCCAGTTACAAATAAGTTTCTTACAGATTAGTCCCTGACTTTCAAACCCTCACAACTTTTAAACCGTTTATCCAAATCAAACGAAACCATTGCCAACTTCTTCGTTTTGATCCCCTTTGTCCAGATAACCAACTTAAACATATTTTTGAAAGTTTAAAATTTGGTTTCAAACATATTTGAATTTGAACTTCTTTTGTTCATAACTTGAGTTTCGTAACTCCGATTCAATTGATTCTTTTTGCTAATTGAAGCTCTTGATCTAAACTTTCTGATAAGACCAAATCCACCCAATTTTGGTACTGTTAGAAATTGTTTTCTGTTGCAAGAGTTAATTGCTTGTTTTCGAAGTTTTCCAAGATCTTTTCTTTGAATTTTATGTTTGGGTGCTTATGTATGCAATTGCTTGCTTACGATAGATTGAACGGAGTGTGACGAGTAGAACTATCAGGAATTATGAGTGCGAAGGATCTTCATCAATAGTACAAGGCAAGTTCACACTTTGATCATATCCCTTTATTACCCAGTTTTATGCATTAGTTCAACCCCTCAAACATTGCATGAGTAGGATATGATTAACATGTGGGTACTGGGAAGTAGTTGATGAGGTAGAACCTATTGTCTTATATTCAAACCTTGGGAGTTATTACGTTATGCTTACTTTGCTATGCTATGCTCGTAGATGTGGTTTGGTTTGAGAGAATTCATGAAAGATGTGAGAGTTATTGTTAACTAAGGTTTAAATTAATTTGGCTACTTTAATACACATCTGGGTGGAATGGTTTGGGGCACCCTGGGGATACGAGTGGACTGCCCGGACACCTGGGGAATCCAGTGTTGTCCTAGGAGATCCCGGGGTTACCGTGTGATCATCCTATGGAATGCCACCCAGGCTCAAAGGGATCATAAGACTATTCAAGCTAGAAACTTCCGTGTGCAGCCACAAGCTATTATGGGCTCTGGCATAGTTGAGTATGTTGTGTGACCTCTTTTAGTGGTAAACTAGCAGATGTAGGGGATGTAGGTGGTACGGTTTACCCGTCGAAAGAATTAATAATTCTGAAAGACTGTGTCTCGGTCATCCGTTTCTCAAACACCATGTAGTGTGAGAAATCCAATGGAGGAGATCGAGTCTTGTGGGGAAAAGTGCGCAAACCTCTGCAGAGTGTACTAACTAATCATGATTAGCCGTGTCCCCGGTTATGGACATCTTGAGTATCTGGTACTTGAATTATTGATTTGATCTCATCACATTACTTAATTAATTTGATTGGGTTGTTAACTTTTAATTGGGATTGAGTTGGGGTTACCTTCTCAATGTTTTCAACAAACTCAGTTGTAAATAAAATATATTCCTTTGTTGTAGGGAAAAATTGGCTTTGTGCAAAAATTAAACTTAGAGCCTCCACCAGCCAAATATGCATGTAGTGATAGATATTGTTCATCATTATCCTATGGTGTGAATTTGCCAGTACATTCAATGTACTGACCTACATGGCTGCAACGTCTCATGTTGCAGGAATTCTTACGATGAGTAAGTGATACGTTAGGGTTACGATGTCTACACTCAACTTTGCCGTTGGCGTTGTTGGGAACTCCACAACCTTGTTGTTACTTCCGCTATATGGATTGAGGTAATAGTATTTACGTTGCTTTATACATGTGATTTACCTTTGTTATAAATCCTCGAGTACTATGTGTGTCAGCATACTGATCCAGGGATGACACTTAAGCACAGAGACTTGATCCATTTGGGTCGGGTCGCTACAAGATGGTATCAGAGCACATGTTGACTGTAGGACGTGACCCCTAGAAACTGGCAAGCCCATAGGAAAGTTTTTCTCTAAAACTTTATTTTCAAAAAGATCTTTTACCTCTCTTCTTTTCTAAGCTTTACCAAGTATTTCCTCTCACCTCAAGTAGTTAGACTATACCCTTTCCCCTCTTGACCACACGAAGGTTCGACTGATGAGACCAATCCAAGAAGTACAAGATAACGGACAACTAAGACCACTTCGGAATGAAGAGGATTTTACCGTGCATTATAATAATGGAAACTACAACGGTTGAAGACTCCGAAGACGAAGTTTCTGTAGAATTTCCAGATTGGTATGACCTAGGAAGGCTACCCTTATGGAACTTGTCAGACTATTGAAGCTGTCAATACCCGAGATCAAGGTGTGTCGGAGAAAGACCGGAACATGGAGCGTTAAAACCTAAAGTTTTTGTCAAGAAAACCCTAAGGCAGGAGATATCAACTATGGAATGATAGCTCATGGCAATGACATGGGCATAAACACGGCTATCCATGATGCTATCGCCCGCTTATGCTATTGGCGCCGTGCTGAGTTAAGCATGCATTTCGTCGGAAGGATTGGATGACAAAAGGGCTAATGGAGCATCTATCAGCAAAAGATGAAGTTTAACCTTAGCTGGTGTATCGACATGATCTGGAGTATTACATAAAAAAAATTAAGATGGACCTTCAGGAAGCCGTATTTGACAAGGAAGCATTTCGTGAAGAACTCGGGATCCAGAAGCTGAAAGTAGCCAAGTTGGAGGAGCAAAACCTCGAGATACTAGAGATTCATCAGGAATTGAAGGACAGTAGGACATTGGTTCATGCCAAGGATGTTGAAACCTAGAAGTTTGGAATGCAACTCCAGAAATATTAAAGGACGTCACGAGAGACTTCGCATCAACAGAGATGATCTGGCAAAAGAACTTGAGAAGGTCAAGCACGATCGAAAGAAGCCATCGAAGACATGAACAAGACTTGAAGAGTTTGGCGACTTTGAAGATTTATTGACCTTTAGAAGACCAAACCCCTGTTATATACTTACGTTAGATGCGACGATTGTGAGCTGTCATTTTGTTTGATGTTTTTCCGACAGCCACAAAATAAAATCTGTCTTTTTAAAACTATTATCTGCATTGTGTGTATCCCTCTCTATCTGTCTTTCTCACCCCAAAACCATGGACCCAGTAGAGGATGAGTGGAGATGAACTCATATTTTCTGGACCGATGACTCAATTGGAGACGGACTGATGGATTCAGAACATGGAAGATCACATGACGAACAACCCTATAGCCGGAAAGGATAGGACCCAGCATGCCCTTCAGTGCTTTGAAAGAGGTGCTGCTACTTGGTGGAGGATGTACCAAACCATCAATGGATGGCAAGGAGTAACCACTTGGAAAGAATTTAAGTCGACTCTGCTAAAGTCTCAGCTTGTGTCCCAGAAGATGAAGCCTTATGGAAATGATATGAAGAAACCTTGTGCATGCAAGTTCTGTGGAGAAATAGGACACAACCATAAAGAACACGAGGATGAATGCCCTCATTGTGAAGAAATTCACCCAGCTGAAGAATGCCCAACTAGGCAGATTACTTGTTTCTTATGTGAAGGGACTACCGACTACCCTGCTCAGTGTCACATTTACCCCATAGTACAACGAACCATCCAGCAGAAGAAAGAAGCAATGAAAGGAGCCCTCATGGAAATTTTAGAAGAACCTGTGATGAAGGAAGTGGTGGAGGACACACCCGAAGAAGACCCAATTAAACTCTTCACCAAGTCATGCTATTCATGTGGAGAAGAAGGACACATATCCCAGAATTGTCCGAAGGAGGATCTAGTAGAATTCCCGACAGTGGAAGCAGAGTATGACCCACAAGAGATAGAAGCCCTGATTGGCACGGAAAAGTCCAGGAAGAGAAATAGATTGGATTCCAGGAACAACCCAATTTCTACAAAGAAGGACCTGAGTCATATCATATGTTTTAGGTGCAAAGATTCAGGGCACTACTTCAACGATTGCCCAAAAAGGAAGCCGAGGACCCAAGGAGGCTATGTAATCACTAGGAAACCACGAGACTTGTCAGAAGTAATATGTTTCTGCTGTAATGAAGCAGGGCACCTTGCCAGAGATTGTCCCAATGAGAAGGAGACTTGTGCTAAATAGTTGAGTTTGCAACAAAGAAATATAGTAGTAGTAGTGGGAAAAATTCTTTTATATTGAGGTATTGAGTTGAGGCATGTAATGGAAATGCAGGAGATTGTAATAATTTGAGAATCAATAAAGTTAGCATCGTTGGTACCGATTGGATTTTATGAGTTGTTACTCTATGAAGAAAGATTTTGACCATTTTCGAGGATATGAGAAATATGGTCTATGGATGAATTTGTGCATTTCAAGGGTGGTAGTACCCTGTGAGGACCCTTGACCCCTGGAAAAGATAATGATATTCCATGAAGTGGACTTCGGGCAAAGTAAGTACGAGTTTTATCTCGATATGTGGGATACCCCAAGAATATGAAGGGATGAAGTACTATTGGATATAAAGGAAGTATAATGTTGTTAATAAGGAGCAATTATAACCCCAGTATGAGTTGAAGCTATAAACGTGAGGAGGTGAGCCCATGACCCACAGGCTCCAGGACCTGCCAAGAAGCAAGCACACTCTTGCTGAAGGAAAAACCCTGGAAGAAGATACGACTTTATCAACTGACGATCTTATAGGAGTTTACGCAAAACCTGAGAGTTGTGAAGAAACGATAGATGTTCGTTTGGCTTGCAGAATCAATGGATTTATCCGAACTTGGTTCATCGACAAGAGAAATTCTACAACGCTTGTGAGGATGACCGAGTGTTAGAATGCGAGGTTCGCTAAACCATATACAAGGTAATGATTTGGGTGCGGGATGGATTGATCACCATACCGACTTACTCTTATTATTCGCCTTGCTATATTGGATGGTAAATCTGAGTGTCTTACCCATAGAGAGAGACGACGATATCAAAACCTTGTTTGAACCTTAGAATGGTATGACAATATTCCCTTGTACAAGGCAGCTGTTGCCAATCGTAGGTCATACATTGAGAATGAAGCCCAGACCCATTTCCTGCAGGAGAAACCATAAATTGTTGACCGTCATGCGATATCGATAGTTGTTTAGTATTTGTGCCAGACCTATCAGCTAAAGAAGACCCAGTCTCCGAAGAACCTTAATTTCCATGATGCAAAGACAGAAGAATTGAGGAAAAGGTTATGCCACTACCGGAAGAGCCAGAGTAGGAATTTTTCCGAGGATCACAGAAGACTGACCCTGTCAACAATAAGGATGGAGTATATGAGTTTTGATGGAACCGTAACGATGTTTCTAAGGGTGGTAGCACCCGAGACCTTCGTGACAATAGATGGATTTTTGAGGAGACCCCGAACCTAACCTATTTCTTGCTAGCCTCTCCGAATCTCGAGGGCGAGATTCATTTTAAGGGTGGTAGGTTTGTAACATCCCAAAATTCTAAATTTTGGAATGTTATATTAAATAAATAGTTTTGATTGTTTGCTTGATTGTGGTGTGGTTGCTTGTGTGAATTTGAGTGAAATTTGAAAACTTTTTGAAAGTTGAATGAGAGGGAATAAAATGACTTTCGCAAAACTTTCACCTTGCATTTATGATCTCCTTGAATTCAAATCTATTTCATTACAAACCCTAGAGTGAGGATAACATGACTTCTTCTATTTTAAAAGGGGTTTCGAAAAGATTTGAATTTCATTTGAAAATATTGCAAATTCAGAAACTTTATGCAACTCAATGATTTTCATGAGAGAAGATAAAATGACTTCTTCAAATCATATGAAATATTAGTTGGAAGTTTCAAAGAATCAAAATTTAAAGTCCCTTTGAAGGTATTTTGAAAACCATTTTCAATTTGGAGTTATTTGGGTTTTATTCAAATTAGTTTTCTCCAAAAATAAAGTATATGGAAAATAGGGTAAAATGATTCCCTACAGTAGAAAAATGGAGAGAAATAAATTTGAAATTATTTTGGTATTTTAAAATATTTTTATTTGATTTTTAAATGAACAAGTAGCACTGTTTGCTTTATTTAAATTTTTGTGGAATTTATTTGTCGCTGAAAATATGTTCATCTTTTTGGAAATCTTTTTCTGAAAATTTTGATATATAATATGCCTATATATTATTTTTATTATTTATTGTTTATTCTTATTTTTGTTGTCTGCAAATTTGTAAAAAAAAATCTTCTTCCGGACCGAACTGGGCCGAAGGCCCAGCCGGCCCAACGCATCGCCGCCTTTCTCCTCCCATGCGCGACCCGGACTCGCCGGAGTCCGAGCGCGCCACGCCGACGGCCGCCCCCTCCTCCTAGCCGCACCCCTTCCCCGGCCCCTTTAAATACCGCGCCACTCCGGCCCTCTCCTCCTCAAGCCGCCGCAGCCGCCGCCTCCCGCATCGCCTTGCCGCTGCTGCCGCTTAGCGCCGCCGCCGCCGCTTCGTGTCGCCGCCCCGCGCCGTCCCGCCTCGCCACTGCTTCTCGCCGCCGCCTCCGCCCATCGTCGCCTACCCCTGAGCCGCCGCCCGATCCAAGTCGCCGCCGCCGCCGTCGAACCGCCGGTTCTTCCGGACCGGTAATAAACCGTCCCCGGTCCGATCCGGTTTTCTCTTTAGGGTTCGGTTTTAGTTTTAAACCCGGTTATTATTTATTTTTGTTATTTAGCGAACGCTCACTAGGTTAGCCTCTGTAGCGGACAAATTCGTCGCTTAAGTCTCTGTAGCGAACGTTCGTTCGTTAGTGTTTCTGTTTTGTAGCCAGGGACCCAGTTACAAATAAGTTTCTTACAGATTAGTCCCTGATTTTCCAACCCTCACAACTTTTAAACCGTTTATCCAAATCCAACGAAACCAACGCCAACTTCTTCGTTTTGATCCCCTCTGTCCAGATAACCAACTTAAACATATTTTTGAAAGTTTAAAATTTGGTTTCAAACAGATTTGAATTTGAACTTCTTTTGTTCATAACTTGAGTTTCGTAACTCCGATTTAATTGATTCTTTTTGCTAATTGAAGCTCTTGATCTAAACTTTTTGATAAGACCAAATCCACCCAATTTTGGTACTGTTAGAAATTGTTTTCTGTTGCAAGAGTTAATTGCTTGTTTTCGAAGTTTTCCGAGATCTTTTCTTCGAATTTTATGCTTGGGTGCTTATGTATGCAATTGCTTGCTTACGATAGATTGAACGGAGTGTGACGAGTAGAACTATCAGGAATTATGAGTGCGAAGGATCTTCATCAACAGTACAAGGCAAGTTCACACTTTGATCATATCCCTTTATTACCCAGTTTTATGCATTAGTTCAACCCCTCAAACATTGCATGAGTAGGATCTGATTAACATGTGGGTACTGGGAAGTAGTTGATGAGGTAGAACCTATTATCTTATATTCAAACCTTGGGAGTTATTACGTTATGCTTACTTTGCTATGCTATGCTCGTAGACGTGGTTTGGTTTGAGAGAATTCATGAAAGATGTGAGAGTTATTGTTAACTAAGGTTTAACTTAAGGTGGCTACTTTAATACACATCTGGGTGGAATGGTTCGGGGCACCCTGGGGATACCAGTGGATTGCCCGGACACCTGGGGAATCTAGTGTTGTCCTCGGAGATCCCGGGGTTACCGTGTGATCATCCTATGGAATGCCACCCAGGCTCAAAGGGATCATAAGACTATTCAAGCTAGAAACTTCCGTGTGTAGCCACAAGCCATTATGGGCTCTGGCATAGTTGAGTATGTTGTGTGACCTCTTTCAGTGGTAAACTAGCAGATGTAGGGGATGTAGGTGGTATGGTTACCCGTTGAAAGAATTAATGCTTCTGAAAGACTGTGTCTTGGTCATCCGTTTCTCAAACACCATGTAGTGCGAGAAATCCAACGGAGGAGATCGAGTCTTGTGGGGAAAAGTGCGCAAACCTCTGCAGAGTGTACTAACTAATCATGATTAGCCGTGTCCCCGGTTATGGACATCTTGAGTATCTGGTACTTGAATTATTGATTTGATCTCATCACATTACTTAATTAATTTGATTGGGTTGTTAACTTTTAATTGGGATTGAGTTGGGGTTACCTTCTCAATGTTTTCAACAAACTCAGTAGTAAATAAAATATATTCCTTTGTTGTAGGGAAAAATTGGCTTTGTGCAAAAATTAAACTTAGAGCCTCCACCAGCCAAATATGCATGTAGTGATAGATATTGTTCATCATTATCCTATGGTGTGAATTTGCCAGTACATTCAATGTACTGACCTACATGGCTGCAATGTCTCATGTTGCAGGAATTCTTACGACGAGTAAGTGATATGTTAGGGTTACAATGTCTAAACTCAACTTTGCCGTTGGCGTTGTTGGGAACTCCACAACCTTGTTGTTACTTCCGCTATATGGATTGAGGTAATAGTATTTACATTACTTTATACATGTGATTTACCTCTATTATAAATCCTCGAGTACTGTGTGTGTCAGCATACCGATCCAGGGATGACACTTAAGCACAGAGACTTGATCCATTTGGGTCGGGTCGCTACAATTTTCATGTGTTATTAATCTAAATATTTATTCCACACAATAAAATCTTATTAAAATGTATTACAACTGTTTCTCTCAAGAGCGTGCGGGGCATCATGTAGTTCCTAAAGTGAAGAATCCCTACTAAATTAAAGATTTTAGACCCATCAGTCTGTGCACTATTATCTACAAGAATTTTTAAGTGTATTGTTAATAGTGATGACCCACAAGTATAGGCAAGCAGTCGTAGTCCTTTCGATAAGTAAGAGTGTTGAACCCAACGAGGAGCAAAACGAATTGGTAAGTGGGTTTCAGCAAGGTTTGACTGCAAGTGCTATAAGATAGTTTGATAAAGATAATTTGTAGCAAGGTAACAAATAACAAAATTAATAAGTGTAACAAGTGTACCAATCCTTAATTGTGCTAAGGACAAGCCGGATGTGTTTCTTATAGTGACTAAAATGCTCTTGAGGACACACGAGAATCTCGTCGGGTTACTTTCACCATGATTCATTAAGTTGCCGTTTATTACTTTGATAAGTATTATGTGTCTGGACCGTTGCTAAGGTAATGTCATAACTTGAACAATTACCAACTTATGATTATACCCTCCATGCAAGCATCCGCAAATACAAGAGAAGTCATTATGATATATGTAACCATAGAATTAAACAGTTGGATCCAAAACATCCCATTTACAGAATAATTCACAAATTAGGGTTTTGTTTCTATCACCCCCGCAACCCATATTCTACAAACTAATTCCACAATGCCTTCCCCTAAGCCCAAAGATGGTGAAATATCATGTAGTCGATGTTCACATAACACCAAAGTAACATAACATATCATCAAAATATTGAACGATGGCCAACTTCACATGATTACTAATACCAAGGCTTCTCCCATGTCCTCAAGAACTAATGTAACTACTCACAACTCATCATATGGATCATGATCAATGGGTATAAATATATGATTAACAGTCTGAACATAACAATCTTCCACCAATAAAACCAATGAGCATCAACTACAAAATGTAATCAACACTACAAGCACTTCTAGGTACCAATCTGAGGTTTGATACAAAGATTGAACATAAGAGAAGAACTACGGTTTGGAGATGGGATGGTGCTAGTGAAGATGATGATCCACATGATGAACAGAGTGTTAGTGATGATTTTGGCTTTGATTTCCCCCTCCCGGTGGGAAGTTTCCTCGGCAAAATCACCCTCTCAGAGAGCAAAAGTGCTCTACCCAAGTTTTGCCTCGCAAACGGCGACGGAAAGTCTTGAGGATTTTCTATGATTTTTTTCTAGGTCAAAACAGAATTTATAGCCAAAGGACATCGGGAAAGGAGCCTCGTGGGCCCCACATGGCCACACGACACCCCTAGGGAGGGGCGTGCCACCAGGGCGTGTGGGCCCATGGTGGATCCCCTCTAGTCCATTTTTTCTCCATAATTCTTCATATATTCTGAAATAATTCTCCAAAAATCCACGATGCCTTTTGAGCTCCAGAAAATTGTTTTTTTCTTCTGTTGCAATTTAGGTCCAAAATTCTAGTTGACTGGTGATACGTCTCGAATGTATCTATAATTTTTTATTGTTCCATGCTATTATATTATCTGTTTTAGATGTTTTATATGCATTAATATGCTATTTTATATTATTTTTGGGACTAACCTATTAACCTAGAGCCCAGTGCCAGTTTTTGTCTCTTTCTTGTTTTTGACTTCTACAGAAAAGGAATATCAAACGGAGTCCAAATGGAATAGAACTTTACGATGATTTTTCTTGGACCAGAAGACACCCAGGAGACTTGGCAAGAGGGTCAGAAGAGTCCCGAGGAGGCCACAAGCCTCTAGGGCGCGCCCCGGGGGGGCGCCCCTGGCTTGTGGGCCCCTCGAGGGTCCCCTAACCCTAATTCTAGCTCTATATATTCTCAAATATTCCATGAACATCATAAGCGTCCACGAAAAAACTTTTCCGCCGCTGCAAGCTTCTGTTCCTGTGAGATCCCATCTTGGGGCCTTTTCCGGCACTCCGCCGAAGGGGGATTCGATCACGGAGGGCCTCTACATCAACCTTGCTGCCCTTCTGATGAAGCGTGAGTAGTTTACCACAGACCTAAGGGTCCATAGCTAGTAGCTAGATGGCTTCTTCTCTCTCTTTGATCTTCAATACCATGTTCTCCTTGATGTTCTTGGAGTTCTCACTACTCCAGGATGCTGCTAACGCGACACTACGATCAGAGACTCTTTGACGAAACTGTGTGTGATGCATTAATCACAAACGGTGGTGTAAAAAAACCATCAAAAAAGATGAAAAACATTTGCGATGGTGAATACATCAAACACGGTTCACATTTTAGTTGCGTGTGCGATGCTGGGCATACGGTTGATCCATACGAACTGTTTGCGATTAGACAGAACAATAGAAATGGGTAGCCATATCAATGTGTGTGCGATATACGGCATACAGTTCGCTCCGATGAACTATTTGCTATTAGGGAAAGCAACAGAAATGGTCAGCCAGATCAAGGTGTGTGTGATATACGCAATACGGTTCACTCGAATGAATTGTTTTCGATTAGGGAAGAGAACAGAAATGGTTCAACTTAACAAGATGTGTGTGATACGCGGCAAACAGGTCTGTAATCGGAAATGTGTGGGAAGACCGATAACAACACAGACAATTCCTGTTAACAAGCCGTGTGTGTTGTGAGCAAACGATTGTTGGTATACAATTGTCAGTGATTGATGAAATCATCACCGACGGGTTCCATTGTTTAGTCCGTGTGCGATGTGATTTGCTCTGTCCGCACAACATCTACGCTCTGTCTACAGAGCATCAACATATATACTTAAAAAGATAGCATTGCAAAACCAAATTAAGCGTACAATTACACAAGTGACTACACACATAACATTTCCACACACCAAAGTAAGCAATTACATGCATACTAAACTAGGAGAAACGAGCATCTAATCATCTACTTCTTGTTGCGACGACGCTTGCCAATGCTCTGCTTCCAGCTGGATCCCTGGCCATTTTGGGGAAGGAGGCACTTCCTCATGTCAATGATCCGCCTGTATATCTCGTAGCTCGTGTACGCCTCCTTGGCCGCGTACGCGACATGAGTTTTGTCGAGTTTCTCCATCTAGACCGAGTGCCAGGTAGGCTTGTCCTTGTTGCAGGAATCCTTCATGTCTCTGTAGTAGGGATCAATGATGGCCTCGGCGAGGTGAACCAGTGAGTCCTTCTCATGCTCGTTGCTACCCCAGATCTTGTATTAGCCCTGGATGTCGCCAAGATTCTGTCAGGCGATGCCCAAATTCTTGAGAACCTTTACATTGTTGGTGATGTCCACCGTAGCGAACATGTAGTGGGGGCTGTTGACAAACCTGGCAAAATGCTCGCAAGGCCTTGTGGCCAGGCAGTAGTGGTAGACAAGGACGTGATCGCGCACGCACATCTGGGCGACGGCGACCTTGGGATGAGACCCGGCATGAGCATGGGTGTACTCGAGGTCGAACCCGACCACCTTGTACTTCTCCTCAGCAAGCAATAGCTCCATGATGTGGATGGAGTGCTCCACCCAGACCGGGTTGTTGGTGTACACCACCGAGAGCTCCATGAACCTTCTGTGGGTGTCCACCACGGCATGCATGGTGAACTGCTGCTCGTCGTTGGCAGCCTCTCGGAGCGCCATTGGAGCCGCGCAGGATACCCTCTAAGAATTTTTCATGGTGGGTGTGCTTCTTGCAATGGTGGGGCGCGATCGAAAGGTTGAAGAGACACAAGGGTTAAATGGCCGCTGTAATAAATGGGGGCTGGCCGGCTTGTAATCATCACGTCTTGTCATCGCGTTCATAGCGGAGGATTCCAGTGCACGCTTGACAACACCGCACGCGTTTCGTTTGACCATGCATGGGCTCGAAGAGGCGCCAAATGTATCGTTGGTGAGCCTGTTCCCGCGCTACCGTGCAGTTTACCGCGCAAGCTTCCCGCCCGGCTAGTTTGGCCACGCGTCGGCTAGAAGAGAGACAAATCGTGGGCGTTTATTGGCAAAAAGCTTTGTAAAAACGAAGTGTGTGGAATGACTTCGGTCATAAGTTTACCCGTGGGTGATGAGGTCAAAGTTACACAGAAGGGTGATGATGGACACTCGAGTGCGATAATTAATTATGCGCTCTACAGGGCACACGGTTCAAGAAACCAACTGTGTGCAATAATGTCGAAGATCGCAGTTGAGTTAGCTATACAAATCATGTGCTATGAGATCGACAAGGTAAACATGTTCGAGAATGGTTAATAAAATCTAAGTACATTGCATATTAAGGTCAAAATAGTGCTACCAATATACGAGTCTCATACGATGCCATTTCAACGATTGTACCACAAAAGCTCGAAATATTACAAGGTTCAAATTCCAGAGTTATATGGCTCAAATTCGAAGATTACAAGGTTCAATCTGATATTAGAAATTAAATTCAGCTCATCAGCTGCAAACGCTCGCGCTGATCCGCTGGACATGGATATCAGAGATGTTCAAACTAATATTACCACTTATAAGTCTGGTTTCGAAACCTCATAATTTTTGCAAAGGGGTCAGCCACTGAGAAGTCATGTATGGGGTTGACACGATGACTTCCGATTACACTGTCATCTGAAGTTCCAAAATGAAATTCAGCATTTTCGGAGCCTATTCCATTCTGCTGCAGCCGCCGGCACTGATCAACAAACCATTCATTTTTGCAAAATAAATGTAGGGCAAACCACATTACCTTCAGCACCCTTGCTTTGACAACAAAGAACCTGGCGAATATAATCTCCGGTAAGGTCCCTTGGTAGGAGTTCAAAGTAATTTCTGAGAGATGAAGATCTAGGCATTCGATGTGATTGTTATATTGTATCACATTATCCACCATCGGGCGTAATCTTATCTACAAAAGAAGAAAATGTGTTAGTGCCTACATGCAGTTTTGAACACTACTACTGGCCTATTTGGTTTGCAGGATTTGTAAAATGCACTAACATGCCATTTTCGATCCGACATGATTAACATGGGCATTTGATTATAATCTAGAAAAAATTAGCCTTCTTCACAAGAGGTTGGAGTGGATGAAAAGTTCCCTAAGAAAACTAGTACAGATGAATCCAAAGGAGAAATGCTTATGGATTGTAACCATATGGATCAAGCAACCAATATGGGGGGGGGGGGAAACATGTATGTAATGAAATCCTCCAAAAAATCC
Source organism: Thinopyrum elongatum (assembly GCA_011799875.1). Lineage (NCBI taxonomy): Eukaryota > Viridiplantae > Streptophyta > Magnoliopsida > Poales > Poaceae > Thinopyrum > Thinopyrum elongatum. The sequence goes on along the minus strand of CM022300.1, from coordinate 443,350,487 downwards.
TTCAGAAATCGTAGTACATTGTCATTGTAAACTTGGAAAAAGGTGTCACAAATTGAACTCCCTTATGGTTAACATTTAACAGGAAAAGAACATCACCTCGATATATAGCTTCTCCAGGCACGGAAAGAATCTCAGGAAACTGACAACTTGCTCCAGGTTGGGGCCGATAGATTGTACTGCCAAGACCTTCACTGTGCGCAGTTTTGGGGTCAAGCTTGTCGGAATCATTTTCTGGATGACAGACGAACATACATCTTCAAAATTAGAAATAATGTTAATTTCTAGAAGGAGAGGTAGAAGGCGGCTGTTGTACCTGAACGAGTGTGGATCCAATAACAAGTTCGGAGTATTTGTCAGACGAGTAGCCCACCACTGTCAATTTCGGCGCAGAAATGACATTGATTCTTGTTGGGCCTTCTTGATCAACTACAAGTAATCTCTCAAGTGAAGGTGTGTCCTCAATGACCATACCGTGGTACACATCTTGTGATGTCTTGCCGCACCAGCAACACACATAAATAGTCCGGAGAGTCATGGAGGTGATGTGGAAGCTACTCAACCCATTGATCGCCTGAAGACGAACGTACTCGAGTGCAGTACAGCCACGGAGCAGGCGCTCCATGTCACCGTTTGGGAGGCAGACGGTGACAAGCTCGAGGTGCTTCAGTCGTGGTAGAATAAGAGCGGGCGCATCATTAAGGGGGGAATGGCAGTTCCTGAACTTGGCGACGCGCAGCGTGGGCGCGAGGCAGAGCGCGGACTTTGGCAGCGAGCGCATATACCCATCATCAAAAGTGAGCTCCTCGAGCTGATCTAGGGCGGGGGATCGAAACCAGTCATCAAGCTTGGCTCGGTCCTTGCCATTGGAACGGAACTTGCCCATGCTAAGGCCTCTGGTTGGGCCAAGGTGACTGTCGAGGATCTTGGAGAACGCATCCATGCTTTTGCGATAGCCATGGCAGAGCTCGTGGGTGTCGATGAAGTCAAGAGGGGTGGAGTTCCGTAGGGGGCACCACCGCCGGGAAAGGACGGTTGTCCGCGCCCCATATTTGATTGGGAGGAGGGAGATCATGACTGTCAACATATCATCGGGGAGGTTGCTGATGAAGTCTAGGTCTGCTGGAGTCGCTTGCGGTTCTTGCTCGACCCGCCTCCGCTTGTTGGCAGCCCCGTTCTCCACCTCCGGAGTCTCCTTGTCAGCGGCTCTTTCTGATAGAAGTGGGAGTACAGGGAATGTTTAGTTAAAACAGGGCAATAGAAAAGTATATTGGTAACTAGAAGTTAGTAGGTAGGAATAGAGTAAGAAAATGGAATAACAATTGGTTGCTTAAATACTACACAATTCATTTGATATTGTTGGGTAAGTCAACATGCAGATACTTGAAAAGAACACTTACTTCGAACAAAGTCTAGATGGATGATATCGTCGGGGAAGTTAGCATATATCTCATGACCAGGCTCTTTTATGTGCAGTGCAATTTTAGTGCCAGCTTTCTGTACATAAAACTTAGAAATTTCTTTCCAAAGGTCAGTGCCAAAATAGGAGTCATCACGTTCATCAAGTCTTACAGTAGCAACGATTGTAAATCCATGGTTTGTGTTCAGTATGACATCCCTGCAGTCTTGATTTATGTAAAGGGAAAGATTGTGTACTATAGATTCTGTTGCATAGCAAGGGACGCGCGGCAGAAAATGGTAGGGTTGTTAAAGAAAATATGGTAACATGCAAATATGGGCCCAAATTGAAAGAACTGTACAACAGTTGAAATCGAAGGACAAAAATCTATAATTAAACAGATAGGGTAAACATGATGTCATGGAAATATGAGAGTAATCGAAAGAACAATACATCATTAATTTGCCTACTATAGAAAGAAGAGGGAAAAAAATCCCCTTTGACGTATATGGTGCATGTGGCACCTTTTATCCAAATGTAGCAATATTTAGTATATGTTCAGGAAAGTAGGCCATGCCAACCGATTTAGGGTGAGATTGAACATACCGCGCGCATCCTCAAGTCATCTGGTATGGTGAGATGGAACTCCATGGATGTCTGGCGGAGGCCGCAAAGTCCTGATGTGTCTGCGCACTATACACTCTATGAATGAAAGAAAACCCTCAAATCAGCTTGAATAAAAATGAATTCACTGCGATTTCGTCCAGGTGATTAAAGGAGGCAGATGAACTAGGATAAGAGATGAGATAATATCTCATTAAATTAGTTACCTTGTTGTCCATGAGAAAAAACCCTCAATATGGTGGATTCCCCAACCGGACTGAGCTGGGTCGACCGCGAGCAGCGTCGAGAAAGTTGATGGTGATAGGCGGCGGCAAGAGGAAGTGGCGAAATGCGGTGGGGTTTGCCGGCAGCCTGGCGGCGGCGGCAGGCGTCGAGCTAAGTGGTTGCCGCCGCGATAGGCAGTGCCATGCATAGACGCGAAGGAGCTTGTGCAGGTGTGAATGGGGACCGGAGGGGGTGGCGGGGCGGGTGAGGGTGAGGGTTTTTGTGACGTGGGGATGGTGAGGGTTTTCTTTTTTGAATTGGGTGGTGAGGGTTTTCTGTCCCACAAAGAGTTTCGGAGGCAACGGTTAGCTAGAGCCAACCGTGTGTGATTGATGTAACAGGGAAAATGAAAGTCATTGCACACGGTTCCAATTTTGGGAACCGTGTGTGATTGACGTACTACCTCCATCCTGGTTTATTTGTCCCCTTTTTAATTTGTACCAAATTTTGACCAAATATTTAACTAAAAAATGTTTATGCATGTCACCAAAAATTATATCATTGAACACTGTATTCAAATATGCATCCAATGATATAATTTTTGCTGACCTGCACTAACATTTTGTCAGTTAAATCTTTGGTCAAAATTTAACAAAAATTACAAAGGGGACCAATAAACCAGGACGGAGGTAGATTCCATCAACCGAACTGATTGCATCCATATCCCACATTTAGACATAAGTAAACATAGATTAAACATACTCAGACATAGATAATAAGCGAACACAAGCATAGTTCAACCATAAGTACATAGTTCAACCATCATTAAGCATACTCAAGCGTACATAGTTCGATCCCACATCTCATCTGATCTGCCGGCACGATCCCGAAGCTTCTCCAGGTACTCGGCGTACGCGGCGTGTGCCACCCTGCGAGAATACTTCTGCTTGAAGGAGCCAACGGCTCGTCCTCTTGCATGCGCCAGAACACTTTCATACGCGTCATGAAGCTTTTGGTTGCAAAATGGGCATCGATAGCCGCCGTCCCAGGTCCTAATACGCCTGTTATGCATTCCCGCACAAAGCACCCTCAGGATTTGCCTCTCGTACCTCCTCTGGCCATCTTCATCCTCGCTGTCCACATCGTCAGACAGCACCTATACAAATAGTAAAAAAAATGTGGCGTCAAATTAATGTTTACAAACTAATCTCTAGCGAACATTTAGCAGTTGCCAAAATTTGGCATCAAATCAATGTTTACATGCCGTGAAGTAGGATTAGGATTTTATGGCTATTTTTTATACATATCCAGAGATTATGGTTCAATTTTTAAGCACAATCGTCTATGTACAGACCAATCTTGAAGAAAATAATGGCACAAACATATATGTAGGTCATTCAAAATCAATTGTCAAGTCCTGGCTAGGAATTATTAGCATGAACACTAACCCTAGTTGGAATACTAGCAGAAATCATTTGCACAGATGAAACAACTAATCACTTATCACTTGTACCATTCAAACAATCAATACACTACACGGATCTAACGAAACTTACTTAGATTTCATGGATTGGGAGAACATAACCTTAGGATTTCTATTCCAAAAAGGAGGAAGCAGGAGTAACCAGAGAAACCATAGGATCTATTTGACACATAAAAGGGTATAGATGACAAACCAGTTGTCCCTCGTCGTCAGAGTCGTTGCTAGGGTCATCGCCCGAGTCGTCATCGGAGTCGGTGTGGACCTCCGTCTCTGGCTGTGGAAGCGCGACGCCGTCGACGACGTCATGGTGCAGCGATACCTCTCCAGCAGTGACGGCAACCTCTGTCTCCATCTCCACGCCATGCTCCAGTGCTTCAGCAGCCCCGGCGTCGCCACTCCCTCCGATGGGGCGCTTTGACGGCATCCTCATACACTGACGGCTTTGAGGACTGAGAGCGGCGTCGAGGATGCAAGCGGAGAGAGAGGATTGTGTGTGTGGCAAGGATGGGGGGTGCGGCCGCTCGGGCGCACCATTAATATGGAGTAGTGGGACAGAGGCGGGCGGCGGTCAAACCGCTGGCTCGCCTCCCGGTGAGCCTGCGCACCGGACCGCTGGCATGCCTACCGTCGTTTCACACAGCTACTCGCACGCCTCCCGATGACACTGCGCAGCGAGCACGCCTCTCGTCAATTCAAACACCTGCACGCATGCCTCCCGGTCTGCCTGCGCGGCGGACTGCTCGCATGCGTCCCGTCAACTCACGCCTGCTCGCACGGCACACGGGTCGCGTGGCGGCACGTATATTGTTTTTCTATTTGGATGATTAATGCTGCCGCTTTATTGCTTAACCGAAGCATGACACGTATCCATTGTTGGTCTAACGCTCACGGTTCCAATAAATAATCCGTTTGCGATATTGGTTCCCAATTATTAATAATCTCCTGTTTGTAAGAATATAAAGATTACATCAAAACTGGTCTCAAATTTGACAAAAAAAAGTACAATGCCACTTTGTATTGGTGTCCATATGACAACATGATAAGTTTCATGAATTTCAAATAAGTTTTGGATGTACTAGAATTTAAAAATCAAGATTCTCAATGTTTGAAATTTCTTGCACGGGAAGTAAACATGCACCCAGTGAGACACATGTGTTTTCGCAATCCATTTAGGTGCACTGTCACGTGTGCATGTAGCTCAAATTTGATTTTTGCACATTATACACCTAGAAAATCAATCATTGTACTAAAACGTCTTAATGATCTCTGTTTTTTTTCAAAATTAAAACGTCCCTCCTTTGGTAACATATGTTCACCGCGGGATAATTTAACATGCATCATAGTTGCGGTGGATTCGCGGTGTGTGTGTGTGTGTGTGCGTCTGGGGGTGGGGGGTGGCTGGCAGTACACTACGAGTCGTGAGCCACTGTGTGGGTTGGCCGTTTTGTGAGGCAGGTGCCACTTTAGAGTCGTGAATTCGTTATTTAAAACATTACACAACCCTTTCATACGTACATGTTTTGGCCACATGCATTCGATGGTTGTCCTACACGACACTCGATACTCGCATGTGACGCTTTCTGTGGGCCCGCGAGGTCGTCGTCCATCACTTTGACCAACAGCCGGCAGAGAGGTTTATTTGACCAGCAAGGTAGAATCTTTTTGTTTGTGTTATGGTGGGAGTATATAGTACGCATCGAAGAGGTGGGAGGGGACTAGCATATATATTATACGTACGCGTCCGTGAACAAGTACACCTCACTCAGTGTCGGGACTTTTCGGTTTTCGAGGCACGTGCCACATCAAAGTTGTGAAATTCGCTATTCAAACATCACACAACACCTCTTTGGGCCACATGCATGCAGGCGGTGGTTATCCTAGGACACTCACGTGTGACGCTTCCATCTGTGGGCCCACGAGGCCATTGTCGATGCATGCATCACTTTGACCTACATTGGGAGAGGTTAATTAATTTCACCATCAAGGAGGATTCTTTTTGGGTTGTATTACGGTAGGTGCATATAGTATGCGTCGAAGAGGGGGGAGGGGACCATCATATGTAGTACGCTTCATGAACCTCGCTCTAAGTGGGGACTTTACGGTTTTCAAGGCATGTGCCAGATCAAAGTTGTGCATTTTGGGTATTCAACATATGTTTGGCCCACATGCAAAGCAATGGTGGTTGTCCTCTCGCACCCACTTAAGCGGATATCAGCGATATCGATGCTTTCCATCTGTGGGCCCACTTGGTCCATCACTACTTTGCCTGACAATGAGAGAGGTTAATTTGACTTAGGAGGGGATTTTTTTTTGTTTGTAATACGGTATATGAAGGTCATGCTCTAGGATGACATGATACAGTTTGAGCGCACACATGCATGTGTACGCATGAATCCCTCCCATCGAGTCGAAGTGGCTAGTACCACGACACGTCATGAACCGATCTCGCTCTGTGTGGGGACTGTACGATTTTCGACGCACGCGCCACATCAATGTTGTGAAATGGTATTCAAACATGCATGCACGCATCACCTCCATACATATGCATGTAGTGGTTGTCTTCGAACGGTACACTTCCTTGCGTGGTTATCAGCGACAAGCCTATATATTCGTGGGCCCGCGTGGACATCCATGATCACCTTGACCTACAACAAGATAGGTTACCATGGCGGATTCTTCCTTTGGTTCGTGTTATCGTAGTATAGGTCATGGTGAGATTCAGACCTAATTAAGTTTGAGCACATACTATGCACGCATGCATGCATGAATCCCCGTCATCGGCTTGAAGTGTGGTGTGACATACATATGCATCATCAACTAACCCCCGCTCAGTGTGGGGATTTCTGGTTCGAAAGCATGGTGCCACATCAAAGTTGTTCCATCGTGTATTCAAACACACCTCTCCATACATATGTTTGGGCCACACGCAGGCAGTGGTTGTCTTCGGGGACTACCTACTTGCATGATTATTGGCGAGCTGCCGAGCTAGCCCATCTACAGGGTCGCATGGACGGCCATCACTTTGACCAACAACAAGAGAGAGGTTGTACGACTTAGGTGGATTATTCTTGGTCCATTTTACGATCCATCTTGGTGCGATGCCTTCTCTGGCCCGCTGACTGAAAGTGTGTGTGTGGGGGGGGGGGGTGCTGCTACTTCGCACTTTGCTAGGTGAACCTCCGTGGGGGGGGGGGGGGGGCATGCATTCATAGCTTAGGATTCCCTTCCTGCCGACACGAGGGGGAGGGGGCAAGCAATACCGTGCGCTTTGCGAGATAGGTGCCACATCAAAGTTGCATTTGGTATTTGAACATCAAACCACCCTTTTCATACATATATTTGGTCCACATGCAAGTGTGTTTGTGTTCTGACCCTCTCCCGCGTCATTTTTCGCCAAATTTATGAACATTAGACAAGTCGGATGACGCAACAGACACAGTTCACTCACACTAACCGTGTGCCACGCCGGTGCCCCTGTCACGCACATCCGCACAGTACATTGGGCTCAACGAGGCTTCCCCTCTCAAAAATATCTACCCGCCTGTAGGTTTTTTCTGTTTGATAACACACGGTTATTATGTTTCGACCGTGTGTGATTGATATGTCCATTTTGCATCATGTTTTCCTACTATCATTTATATTGTTTTTAGATATAATAATGCTTTTTGGAGTAATTCTAATGCCTTTTCTCTCATAATATGGAAGGTTCACACAAAGAGGGAGAATACCGGCAGCTGGAATTCTCGACCTGGAAAAGCTACGTCAGGCTACCTATTCTGCACAACTCCAAATGAGCTGAAACTTCACGAAGATTTTTTATGCAATATATAAGAATTATTGGAGCCAATAAGTACCAGAGGGGGCCCACCAGGTGGGCACAACCCACCTGGGCGCGCCAGGGCCCCCAGGTGCGCCCTGGTGGGTTGTGCTCCCCTCGGCCCACCTCCGGTGCCCATGTGACGCCCCCGGCTTAATCATGCACTAATCATACACGCAAATGCACACGATCAAGCCTAAGGACTCACTTGAAGAAATCACAACACAACTCTAGACCCAAATTAAAATACTACAAGCTTTATATTACAAGCTAGGGGCCTCGAGGGCTCGAATACATAAGCTCGCATACAAGCGTCAGCGGAAGCATCAGATATCTGAGTACAGATATAAAAGAGAAACAGATAAGCCTTTAAGAAGGCGATGCAAAACAAAAGCTACGATCGAAAAGGCGCAGGCCTCCTACCTGGGACCCTCCGAACCTACTCCTAGTCGTCGGTCAACTCGAAGTAGTAACCACCCTCGGGGTGGTAGTAGTAGTCATCGGCGGGGGCAACTGTCTCAGGGGCTCCGTCATCTGGTAGCATCAAACGGATATGGGGAAAAAAAGAGGAAGCAAAGCAACCATGAGTACTCATCCAAAGTACTCAGCAAGCAAGGATCTAAACTATAGATGCAACATTATCAAAGAAAGGGTGTATATGTAGACTGGGCTGCAGAAATGCCAGAATAAAGAGAAGGCCTAGTCCTATCGAAGACTAGCATTTTCAGCGGTCTTGCATTATTAGAAGAGTGTAGCTTAGGACAGTATAAAGTAGTAGTAGCATTAAGTATCAACCTCGGCCAGAGATCCTTTCTCGACTCCATGCGAGAAAGTAATACCAGAGCCCGAATATCCATATCTCATCATAAGTATCCAGTTCTAGTTGTATCGATCGGGATACAACTCCGAGCGTCCGTTAATGAGGATCCGACTATGCATAGATTAGTTCTTCCCTGTAGGGGTGCACCAACTTACCCACCACGCTCGATTAACTCCGGCCGGACACACTTTTATGGGTCATGCCCATCCTCGGCCAAACGACACAACGCAGCCCTACCTAGAGCTCAGCAGAGAGGTCCCCGCCGGTCTACATCCTGAGCACTCCGGGGTCTTGGGCCCATCGCCCGTTGCACTCCGGGTCGTTGCGAGCAGGGTGGATACCAGGGTCGCCTCGGATGGCCGACATGATCCGACCGTGCCGTAATGCTGAACTGGATGTCTGACAGAGCTTTCGGCTGATGCCACGATGCAGAGTGCCCATAACTATTCTTGTGTGATGATTAGTGCTATCGGGCCAGAGGCCCACTCGGATCAAATATCCAAATCGTTAGTGTATTGGTAGCGTGCAGTAACGAGCAGAGACTCACGATCGATGTGACCCCGTCGCCCCGTCTCGAGGACTTGCGGCAAGGGCTAAGAATGCCCGGCCATGCATCATAATTATCTCTCGGGTACCTTCCAGGTCAATCCTACTTCCCATCACTCGCAGGTACCCCTCAGGGCCGACCCGATGTCATCATGGTTTAGTGTTAAGTCAAAGTAACCGTGTGTCCAAACACCAGGGGGAAACCTGAGGAATCACCCTCGATGGATTCCACCTGATGTAGTCATCAAGGTGAACTTAGGAGGAATCACCCTCAAGGTTCACCCTTGAAGTGCTGCACGACAGAGTCGTATTGGGAGTGGTGAAGAAGGAATCACCCTCGATGACCATGACCAATTAACTACCCTACAAGGTTAACATCAGAAGTGCTGACAAGGTATCACCCTCGGCACTCGATAGTAACCCAGTAGTGCCGTACAACTAAGGGGGTGATGTGCGGTGCCGGGGCCTGGTCGTCGATCACGTTGATCAAGTCATCTGATAATCCAGCGGGGGCAACTGGGTTAAAGTGGGGGGTCTCTGGTGGATCTCTATCCAGCCTATACTAAGCAGTTTAGGATAAGCAGGTAGGTATCAACAGCAGTTTCAAAAATAGGCTATGCATCAGAAATAGGATAAACAGTAGCAACAGCAATTTCTAATGCAAGCATAAGAGGGAAAGAATAGGCGATATAGGCATGTTCAAGGGGGGGGGTGCTTGCCTGGAAGCTCTGCGGCAAGAGTAGGGTTGTCAGTAGTGTAGCCGGTCTCCGGAGCTGCGTCGGTCTCGGGGACTACGTCGGTACTGGGATCTACCGAGAGAGAAGAGGGGGAAGAAACAGATAAATACACAGCAAACATATGCAACACAGAGCATGCTATGCTAACATGAAGTGCAGGGTTGCCTAAAAGCATGTCTAAACCATTTTAGTTATTTTAGGATTTAATTTGGAATTATTAACCGGTATGTATGCACTATTCAACTACCGAAAATAGGCTAAAAGTTGCGGGTTCACCTCCGTAGAGGGTCCCGACGCGGAAACAGATGGCATGGTTGGATTTGTGGGATTTTTCTGAGCAACTTTCATGTATAAAGTTTTTCCATCCGAGTTACGGATTATTTTCTATGATTTCTCAAAGATTTTAGCAATTTCAGAAATTATTTAAATTAACAGAAAAGAATTAATACGTCAGCATGATGTTAGCATTGCGTCAGCAGTCAGCTGACCAGCTGACTGGTCAAACTGGCCAGTGGGTCCCACCTGTCATAGGCTCTGGACTAAACAGGGTTTATTTTAACTAAACAAAGTTAATTAACAGCTGGGCCCCACATGTCAGTGACTGGTTAGGTTAACTAATTTATTTTATTGATAAAAATGTTTAATTAGCCTAATTAACAGAGGGGGCCCACATGTCATACACAGGGGTGAACAGTAACTACGTTGACCAGAGTCAATGTGGTCAACTGAGGCGCTGGGCCCCCTGGCAGCCTCACTGGGGTGGGCCCCACATGGCCACGTCGGCGCCAGGTCAACACGGCGGCCGGAGCAACGCCGGCGACCACAGGAGACGGCGGCGGCATGCGGGATTTGTCCACAGACCATCAAAACGAACGCGGCCGGTCGCGTTCGAACGTGGAGACGAAGCCGCGTCGAACGGCATCAGCGGGAGTGGCTGAGGCGATCGGGAACGTCGACGGCGACCATCGCAGGCGGCGCCGGACTTCGGGCGAAGGTGGTTTCGGCGCTACGGGGCATGGCAAGCGACGCGATCGGTGGAGTTCGAGCGGCCAGTCGATGCTGCGTCGAACGGTAGTGATACCGTGGCCGGAGATGATGTGTAGTGACGGCGGCGAGCGATGCGGCGGACGCCGGCATTCGGCCGCGGTCAGAAACGAGGCTAGAGGGTTCGGCTAGCGGCGTAGTGGGGTGCGTTCGAACCACAGGGAGACGCTGAGCACGTTCCCGCGCTCGGACGACCATGACAAAGGCTACCTCAATGGCGTCGAGCTCCATGGTGGCGATGCTTTCGGGCGGCGATGGTGGCGGAATAGCTCAGGAGATTGAGGGGAAAGATGCACGCGCTCATCGTGGAGGCACACGTAGGCCTGGTGAAAGCTTAGGAGCTGCAGATCGACGGCATTCACCGGCGAAGCTCCGGTGACCGAAGACGGAGATGGGCTCGATCCCCGCGCTGTGGTTGCGTAGAGCTCATGCCGGTGGTCAGAGAGGAAGGAGAGGAGGCACGCGGATCGAACGAGCTCGTTCTCAGGCTCCGGGGAGGCCTGTGGCCATGGTGGAGCGCGGTGAACGGCGGCGACGTGCTCGGGCAGATGGGAGAAGAGGCGAGCACGAGAACGTGCGAGGGAGAGGAGGGGGAGAAATGAGGGTGGCGTCCAGGGGGAATGGCTCGGGGCGAGCTTATCCCCTCATGCTCGCCTGCCTCATCGCGGTGTCGAGCGGTGGCTGGTGCGAGCGCGGTCGTCCACGGGGACGGCGACACGACGACGGGAGGTGAGAGAAAGGAGAGGTGGGCTGGGCCGTGCTCTCCTGTGCACTTGGGCCGCGACAGGGCTCTTTACCCCTTTTTCTCTCAGATAAAAAGAAATAGCCACTGTTTTCATTTATTTGAGTTAGCAAATAATTTTTGCTAAGAGGGAAACTTGGCACATAAACCAAGCATATTATTTTGGTGTTGTACAAAAAAGTTTGAGGCCAACAGGAGTTGTCCAAGCATTTTTAGAAAATGAAAAGGCCATTTAAAATGCTACTGGACCAGAGAATAAATTCCTAGGGGAAAATTGGGAATTGCAAAATGTTGATTTCAACATGACAAATATTTAGAGATTATTTGCCATGGGATGAACTATTTTGTTTGCATGACAGATGAAATAAATATTTGTCATGCATTTGAATTTTGAATTTGAAGCAGATTTTAGACAAGTGGCATTTGGCTTAGTAAAGCATGATGTCAAGGCCACCATAAGAGGGGGATTACTGTAGTGTGAGGCTGGGGATGTTACAAATCTCCTCCACTACAAGAAATCGCGTCCCGAGATTTAAGCGGGGAAGTAAAGGGTAACTTCGGGAGAACTGACCCTTATAGGGTTAATTATCTGATGGACAATTCAGGGAGTGTGGCAGAAGTATCTCTCGAGTTGAAACTTAAGAAAACATCGACATCAAAGTATGAAGGTACAATAAGAAGTTTCAAGTGAATGGATAAACGATCGATACCTGAACAGAGTGTGAGAAGGGGGTTCAGAGCATCGGGAATAGATTATCTCTCGGAGGGTGGCTCGTGATAACAAACAAAACCAAGGGCATATGATACTTCGGAATCAAGGATGTACAGGATAGTCAGGTTCCGATCCTAAGGAACTGTGTGTGTGGGGGGGGGGTGTCGATCATAAGTAGGGAGAACGGTGACATCTTACCGGTCACTACAACAAGGTATGTCAGAGGATAATCTGTCAGTTATGTAGGTGACAACGTCGGTACCAAGGGCGAGGGACGAAGAGAACCATTTTCCTGCTCTTTAAAATGAGGTGGACCAATAGGCTAAGTTCTCGTCCATCGGGGGTTACCGGAATGTCATCAACAATAGTAACAGGGTCTCACTGACAAGGTTGTACATCGGGGTGTTTTATAAGCAGGGAATTATTACTGCTTAGAGCATATAGATCACAAGAAAGATCAAACAAACCAATGGAAAGGAAAATGTGATTATCAGGATTAAACAGACCATTGGAAAGGAAAATGTGTATACGCGAGTATTAGGTGTATAACCTTCCCAAGAACAAGTAGGGCGGGATAATCTTGAATTCGATTGATATCTTAGATCAAGTCAGTATTTAGATGGTGATCACGACAAATTTTGTCGAGAGGCTCTATGAAGATGCCATCGAGCAGTGACGACATCAAGCAAAAGGAAGGAAGAAGCAAAAGGCTATGGGAACCACGGATACGACACAAGCTCGAAATGAAGCTTGTTGTTCGAGGTAAATTGATATGACGAGAAGATCGATGTAAACTTAGCTCATAGTTGGGAATTACTCCGGGCATAAGGACTAGGTAGCATAATTAAAAATCGATACGATAAGGATATAGCCGATCGGGCTAGGAATGATGTGATGGAGTATCATTCCAATAAGAATTTCACGAGAGGTAGTGCAATGACACAATATCCATGAGATAACATGGGGCAATACTTGAAGGTAGATCAGAATTAGAGGTTGGACAGGTGAAATGATCTACAAAAGACAAGTAATTTTATCTTGTCCGAGAAATGGAATCAAAGAAGAACAATCATGTTTAGGACCATGGTTGCAAGGGACATAACACAGATATGAGATGGTATTATATCAAGGGGATAACTATTATTACAAGGAGCTTCCATGATAGGATCTACATCGTGTCCATGGGCATGAACACAAAGGTTCAAGGTCAACTCCCACTTCTTCAATGCATAACCTTTCATTCACTCCTCGTTTTCGAAGAAATGGTAGTGCTGAAGATTTATCTATTGAAGCACCAGAAGAGTATGACTTGCATAACTTTCAAGTTCACATGAATTAGGGAAAGCATAGGTTCAACCCATCGGGACATTTTTACGAAGCTATACAACACAATAATAGGAGCGACAGATACACGCTCGAAAGCAAAGGGCTGGCGATACGGAGTAGATGATGCAATTCGCCAGAGGCATTTTGTATCAGGGGAAAGTCATCAATGATTTAAAATATGAAGGAGCTGCCGGATAGTAATCCACCAAAAGATCAGGTGGTCCACAAAGGATCTGAAGTGAGTATCGGTACTCAACCAGAAGAAGAAGGGATGAAAAGGAATCAGTTTATGGAAACATCTGAATAAGCCGAAGCTTAAATGCAAAGGGTTTTTGATTCCAAAATCGGGGAATCAGAGGCAGAGGCTCTGATAAAAAGATGAATATGTTAAATAGAATTAGATGGCCAATCAATCAAGAATTGATTTACCGAGAACCAGCTCATATCCAGAATGACGTCTGAGCCGGAAGGATGAATTAGTAGGAAACAACGGATGATTGCGAGTATTCGCACACATGTTGAATCAATAGGATCAGAATGTCAATCGCAAAGGATTATAGTAAATTCTGCTAGACATGTGGAATTAACCATAATGCAAGCAGGCATGGGGATTCAAGAACAATAGGCCGCAGAGGATTTTCGGGAGATCGAATTGCATTCGAAGAATTTTGTGATACATATGAACAACTGGGGATGAACGAATCCCCGATAAGTGTGAGGAATTATTCGTAGGGGTATTCAGGCGGAAAAGAGCTGCAAGGCAGTCGGAAAATACTTTCGAGTATCTTGTAATAACAAGAACAACTAGGGATGGAAGTATGAACGGCGAGGGTACATAGTTATCCATAAGGATTCAACGATGTTAAGGGATTGCAAAAGGAATGAACACAAGTTCTCGGGAGAAGATCGGAGAGTATCTTCGAAGTCTTCTGGTGAAGCAAGCGATCATCTGGAATGACGGGGCTCTCCGGGAGGAAGTGGTTACAAGATCCTAGAGTTAGAGTTAGTAAAATCTTTAACCCGAATAGACGATAGATCAGAGTCCCAGAGTAAAGACGAGGAATAAAATATCCTAATACCACCCAATTGGCGACGTGGGCCCGTAAGCCACACAGCCAAGTTAGTAAATCAGTTTTCATAGACTAGACTCAACTTCGGCCAAGGAGTTGGAAAGGGGGGTTCCTACAGGCAGTCGGCTATGATACCAACCTGTGACGCCCCCGGCTTAATCGTGCACTAATCATACACGCAAATGCACACGATCAAGCCTAAGGACTCACTTGAAGATATCATAACACAACTCTAGACCCAAATTAAAATAATACAAGCTTTATATTACAAGCCACGGGCCTCGAGGGCTCGAATACATAAGCTCGCATACAAGCGTCAGCGGAAGCATCATATATCTGAGTACAAATATAAAAGAGAAACAGATAAGCCTTTAAGAAGGCGGTGCAAAACAAAAGCTACGATCGAAAAGGCGCAGGCCTCCTGCCTGGGACCCTCCGAACCTACTCCTAGTCATTGGTCAACTCGAAGTAGTAACCACCCTCGGGGTGGTAGTAGTAGTCGTCAGCGGGGGCAGCTATCTCAGGGGCTCTGTCATCTGGCTGCATCAAATAGATATGGGGAAAAAAAGAGGAAGCAAAGCAACCGTGAGTACTCATCTGAAGTACTCAGCAACCAAGGATATGCACTACATATGCAACATTATCAAAGTAAGACTGTATATGTGGACTGGGCTGCAGAAATGCCAGAATAAAGAGAAGGCCTAGTCCTATCGAAGACTAGCATCTTCAGCGGTCTTGCATTATTAGAAGAGTGTAGCTTAGCACAGTATAAAGTAGTAGTAGCATTAAGTATCAACCTCGGCCAGAGATCCTTTCTCGACTCCATGCGAGAAAGCAATCCCAGAGCCCTAATATCCATATCTCATCACAAGTATCCAGTTCTAGTTGTATCGATCAGGATACAAATCCGAGCATCCGTTACCGAGGATCCGGCTATGCATAGATTAGTTCTTCCCTGGAGGGTGCACCAACTTACCCACCACGCTCGATTAACTCTGGCCGGACACACTTTTCTAGGTCATGCCCGGCCTCGGCCAAACGACACAATGTAGCCCTACCTAGAGCTCAGCAGAGAGGTCCCCGCTGGTCTACATCCTAAGCACTCCGGGGTCTTGGGCCCATCGCCCGTTGCACTCCGGGTCGTTGCGAGCAGGGTGGATACCAGCGTCGCCTCGGATGGTCGACACAATCCGACCATGCTGCAATGCTGAACTGGACGTCTGACAGAGCTTTCGGCTGATGCCACGATGCAGAGTGCCCATAACTTTTCCCGCGTGATGGTTAGTGCTATCGGGCCAGAGGCCCACTCGTATCAAATATCCAAATCATTAGTGTATTGGTAGGGTGCGGTAACGAGTAGAGACTCACGATCGATGTGACCCCGTTGCCCCATCTCGAGGACTTGTGGTAAGGGCTAAGAATGCCCGGCCATGCCTCGTCATTATCTCTCAGGTACCCTCCAGGTCAATCCGACTTACCATCACTTGCTGGTACCCCTCAGGGCCGACCCGATGTCAACATGGTTCAGTGTTAAGTCAAAGTAACCGTGTGTCCAAACACCAGGGGGAAGCCTGAGGAATCACCCTCGATGGATTCCACCTGATGTAGTCATCAAGGTGAACTTAGGAGGAATCACCCTCGAGGTTCACCCTTGAAGTGTTGCACGACAGAGTCGTATTGGGAGTGGTGAAGAAGGAATCACCCTCGATGACCACGACCAATTAACTACCCTACAAGGTTAACATCAGAAGTGCTGACAAGGTATCACCCTCGGCACTCGATAGTAACCCAGTAGTGCCGTACAACTAAGGGGGTGATGTGCGGTGCCGGGGCCTGGTCGTCGATCACGTTGATCAAGTCATCTGATAATCCAGCGGGGGCAACTGGGTCAAAGTGGGGGGTCTCTGGTGGATCTCTATCTAGCCTATACTAAGCAGTTTAGGATAAGCAGGTAGGTATCAACAGCAGTTTCAAAAATAGGCTATGCATCAGAAATAGGATAAACAGTAGCAATAGCAATTTCTAATGCAAGCATAAGAGGGAAAGAATAGGCGATATAGGCATGTTCAAGGGGGGTGCTTGCCTGGAAGCTCTGCGGCAAGAGTAGGGTCGTCAGCAGTGTAGCCGGTCTCCGGAGCTGTGTCGGTCTCCGGGACTACGTCGGTATTGGGATCTACAGAGAGAGAAGAGGGGGAAAACATATAAATACACAGCAAACTTATGCAACACAGAGCATGCTATGCTAACGTGCAGTGCAGGGTTGCCTAAAAGCATGTCTAAACCATTTTAGTTATTTTAGGATTTAATTTGGAATTATTAACCAGTATGTATGCACTATTCAACTTCCGGAAACATGCTAAAAATTGCGGGTTCACCTCCATAGAGGGTCCTGACACGGACACAGATGGCACAATTTGATTTGTGGGATTTTTCTGAGCAACTTTCATTACAAAGTTTTTCCATCCGAGCTACGGATTATTTTCTATGATTTTTCAAAGATTTTAGCAATTTCAGGACTTATTTAAATTTACAGAAAAGAATTAATATGTCAGCATGATGTCAGCATTGCGTCAGCAGTCAGCTGACCAGCTGACTGGTCAAACTGGCCAGTGGGTCCCATTTGTCATATGCTCTGGATTAAACAGGGTTTATTTTAACTAAACAGAGTTAATTAACAGCTGGGCCCCACATGTCAGTGACTGGTTAGGTTAACTAATTTATTTTATTTATAAAAACATTTAATTATCCTAATTAACAGAGGGGCTCGACATGTCTTACACAGGGATGAACAGTAACTGCGTTGACCAGAGTCAACATGGTCAACTAAGGCGCTGGGGCCCTCTGGCAGCCTCACTGGGGTGGGCCCCACATGGCGGCCGGAGCAATGCCGGCGACCACAGGAGACAGCGGCGACGCGCGGGATTCGTCCACAGACCATCAAAACGAACGCAGCCTATCGTGTTCGAACGCGGAGACGAAGCCGCGTCGAACGGCATCAGCGGGAGCGGCTGAGGCGACCGGGAACGTCGACGGCGACCACCGCGGGCAGCACCGGACTTTGGGCGAAGGTGGTTTCGGTGCTACGGGGCACGGCAAGCGACGCGGTCGGTGGTGTTCGAGCGGCCAGTCGACGCTGCGTCGAACGGTAGTGATACCGTGGCCGGAGATGATGTGGAGCGACGGCGGCGAGCGGCGCGGCGGACGCAGGCGTTCGGCCGCTGTCGGAAATGAGGCTAGAGGGTTCGGCTAGCGGCGCAGTGGGAGACACTGAGCGCGTTCCCGCTCTCGGACGGCCATGACGGAGGCTAACTCAACGGCGGAGAGCTCCACGGCAGTGATGCTTTCGGGCGGCGATGGTGGCGGCCGCTACGGTGGCGGAATAGCTTGGGAGAGAGAGGGGAAAGATGCGTGCGCTCATCGTGGAGGCACACGTAGGCCCAGCGAAAGCTTAGGAGCTGCAGATCGACGGCATTCATCGGTGAAGCTCCGGTGACCGAAGACAGAGATGGGCTCGATCCCCACGCTGTGGTGGTGTAGAGCTCACGCCGGTGGTCGGAGAGGAAGGAGAGGAGGCAGGCGGATCGAACGAGCTAGGTCTCAGGCTCTGGGGAGGCCTGTGGCCATGGTGGAGCGCGGTGAATGCGGCGACACGCTTGGTCAGAGGGGAGAAGAGGCGAGCGCGAGCACGTGCGAGGGAGAGGAGGGGGAGAAATGAGGGCGGCATCCAGGGCGAACGGCTTGGGGCGAGCTTATCCTCTCACTCTCGCCTGCCTCATCGCGGTGTCGAGTGGTGGCTGGCGCGAGCGCGGTCGTCCACGCGGACAGCGACACGATGACGAGAGTTGAGAGAAAGGAGAGGTGGACTGGGCCGTCCTCTCCTGTGCACTTGGGCCACGGTGCACAGGGGCTCTTTTCCCCTTTTTCTCTCAGATAAAAAGAAATAGCCACTATTTTCATTTATTTGAGTGAGCAAATAATTTTTGCTAAGAGGGAAACTTGGCACATAAACCAAGCATATTATTTTGGTGTTGTACAAAAAAGTTTGAGGCCAACAGGAGTTGTCCAAGCATTTTTGGAAAATGAAAAGGCCATTTAAAATGCTGCTGGACCAGAGAATAAATTCCCAGGGGCAAATTGGGAATTGCAAAATGTTGATT
The DNA here is from genome assembly GCA_011799875.1 of Thinopyrum elongatum. Classification (NCBI taxonomy): domain Eukaryota; kingdom Viridiplantae; phylum Streptophyta; class Magnoliopsida; order Poales; family Poaceae; genus Thinopyrum; species Thinopyrum elongatum. The sequence continues at coordinate 443,331,809 of CM022300.1, read as the reverse complement.
TCAACATGACAAATATTTAGAGATTATTTGCCATGGGATGAACTATTTTGTTTGCATGACAGATGAAATAAATATTTGTCATGCATTTGAATTTTGAATTTGAAGCAGATTTTAGACAAGTGGCATTTGGCTTAGTAAAGCATGATGTCAAGGCCACCATAAGAGGGGGATTACTGTAGTGTGAGGCTGGGGATGTTATAGCATATCTTCTGGATTATAAGCCATTTTGACCAAGAAAAAAAAAGGAGAGGACTTTCGGGATGAAGCGCCGCCGTCTCAAGGCGGAACTTGGGCAGGAGCACTTTTGCCCTCCGGCGGAGCGATTCTGCCGGGGGAACTTCCCTATCGGAGGGGGAAATCATCATCATCATCATCACTAACAACTCTCCCATCTCGGGGAGGACAATCTCCATCAACATCTTCAACAACACCATCTCCTCTCGAACCCTAGTTCATCTCTTGTGTTCAATCTTTGTATCGGAACCTCAGATTGGTGCTTGTGGGTGACTAGTAGTGTTGATTACATCTTGTAGTTGATTACCATTTGGTTTATTCGGTGGAAGATTATATGTTCAGATCCATTAAGCTATTTAATACCCCTCTGATCTTGAGCATGATTATCATTTGTGAGTAGTTACTTTTGTTCTTGAGGTCACGGGAGAAATCATGTTGCAAGTAATCATGTGAACTTGATATGTGTTCGATATTTTGATGGTATGTATGTTGTGATTCCCTTAGTGGTGTCATGTGAATGTCGACTATATGGCACTTCACCATATTTGGGCCTAAGGGAATGCATTGTGGAGTATTTATTAGATGATGGGTTGCGAGAGTGACAGAAGCTTAAACCCTAGTTTATGCGCTATTCCGTAAGGGACTGATTTGGATCCAAAAGGTTAATGCTATGGTTAGATTTATTCTTAATTCTTTTCTCGTAGTTGCGGATGCTTGTGAGGGGGTTAATCATAAGTAGGAGGTTTGTTCAAGTAAGAATAGCACCTAAGCACCGGTCCACCCACATATCAAATTATCAAAGTAGCGAACACAAATCAAACCAACATGATGAAAGTGACTAGATGAAATTCCCATGTACCCTCAAGAACGTTTTGCTTATCATAAGAGACCATTTTTGCCTGTCCTTTGCCTCAAAAGGATTGGGCTACCTTGCTGCACTTTTGTTACCATTACCGTTGCTTGCTTGTTACAAATTACCTTGCTATCAAACTACTTGTTACTTATAATTCCAGTGCTTGCAGAGAATACCTTGCTGAAAACTACTTGTCATTTCCTTCTGCTCCTCGTTGGGTTCGACACTCTTACTTATCGAAAGGACTACAATTGATCCCCTATACTTGTGGGTCATCAAGGCTCTTTTCTGGCGCCATTTTCGGGGAGTGAAGCGCTCTTGGTAAGTGGAAATCGGTAAGGAAAATTTATTACTACGTGCTGAAATTTGTTGTCACTTTTTACTATGGAGAACAACCCTTTGAGGGGTTTGTTCGGGGTATCTTCGCCTCGACTGGAACTACAATTAGTTACCCCTCAACCTACTGCACCTACTGAAAATATCAGTTATGAAATTCCTTCGGGTATGATAGAACAACTGCTAGCTAATCCTTATGCAGGAGATGGAACTGAACATCCTGATATGCACTTAATATATGTGGATGAAATTTGTGGATTATTTAAGCTTGCAGGTTTACCCAGAGATGAAGCTAAGAAGAAGGTTTTCCCTTTATCTTTGAAAGGAAAAGCATTGGCATGGTATAGGCTATGCGATGATATTGGATCTTGGACTTGGAATCGATTGAAATTGGAATTTCACCAAAAAAATTATCCTATGCATCTAGTACATCATGATCGGAATTATATATATAATTTTTGGCCTCGTGAAGGAGAAAGTATCGCTCTAGCTTGGGGGAGGCTTAAGTTAATGTTATATTCACGCCCCAATCACGAGCTCTCAAGAGAAATTATCATTCAGAATTTTTATGCTCGGCTTTCTCGGGATGATCAATCCATGCTTGATACTTCTTGTACTGGTTCCTTTATGAAGAAGACTATTGAATTCAGGTGGGATCTTTTAGAAAGAATTAAATGCAACTCTAAAGGTTGGGAGCTCGATGAAGGTAAAGATTCAGGTATTAAGCTTAAGTATGATTGTGTTAAATCTTTTATGAATATCGATGCTTTTCAAAAGTTTAGCACGAAATATTGACTTGACTCTGAGATAGTAGCCTCCTTTTGTGAATCATTTGCTACCCATGTTGATCTCCCTAAGGAGAAGTGGTTTAAATGTCACCCACCTATTAAAGAAGAAATTAAGGAACCGGTAATAGCTAAAGATGAAACTATTATTTACAATGTTGATCCAGTTGTTCCTACTACTTATATTGAAAAACCACCTTTCCCTGTTAGGATAAAGGAACATGCTAAAGTTTCAACTGTGGTCAATAAGAGTTATATTAGAGCACCCAAGCCTGCTGAACAAATCAAAGTAGAACCTAGTGTTGCTATGGTTAAAGATCTCCTGGTAGAAAATTTAGATGGGCATGTTATCTACTTCTGTGATGAAGCTGCTAGAATTGCCAAGCCTGATGAAAAAGATAAACATAGACCTGTTGTTGGCATGCCTGTTGTCTCAGTTAAAAAAGGAGATCACTGTTATCATGGTTTATGTGACATAGGTGCTAGCGTGAGTGCTATTCCTTTCACCTTATATCAAGAAATTATGAATGATATAGCTCCCGCTGAAATAGAAGACATAGATGTTACTATTAAACTTGCCAATAGAGACACCATCACACCACTTGGGATTGTTAGAGATGTTGAAGTCTTGTGTGGGAAAATAAAATACCCTACTGATTTTCTTGTTCTTGGTTCCCCACAAGATGACTTTTGTCCCATTATCTTTGGTAGACCTTTCTTGAACACCGTTAATGCTAAAATAGATTGTGAGAAACAAACTGCTGGTGTTAGTTTTGGTGATGAGTCTCATGAGTTTAATTTTTCTAAGTTTAGTAGAAAACATCATAAGAAAGAATTTCCTAGTAATGATGAAATAATTGGTCTTGCTTCTATTGCTGTGCCTCCTACTGATCCACTAGAACAATTTTTGCTAGACCATGAAAATGATATGCATATGCATGAAAGGAATGAAATAGATAAAATTTTCTTTGAACAACGACCTCTGCTTAAACACAATTTGCCTATTGAAACTCTAGGAGGACCTCCTCCACCTAAAGGTGATCCTGTGTTTGAATTAAAACAATTACCAAACACTTTGAAATATGCTTATCTTGATGAGAAAAGGATATATCCTATTATTATTAGTGCTAACCTTTCAGAACATGAAGAAGAAAGATTATTAAAGGTTCTGAAGAAGCATCGAGCTTCTATTGGATATACACTTGATGATTTAAAGGGCATTAGTCACACTCTCTGTCAGCACAAAATTAAAATGGAACCTGATGCTAAACCCGTTGTTGATCACCAATGACGTTTGAATCCCAAAATGAAAGAAGTGGTAAGAACTGAAATATTGAATCTTCTGGAAGCAGGTATAATCTATCCTATAGCTGATAGTAGATGGGTAAGTCCTGTTCATTGTGTCCCTAAGAAGGGAGGTATTACTATTGTTCCTAATGATAAAAATGAACTTATTCCACAAAGAATTGTCACTGGCTACAGAATGGTAATTGATTTTAGAAAATTAAATAAAGCAACTAGAAAAGATCATTACCCTTTGCCTTTTATTGATCAAATGCTTGAAAGACTATCTAAACACACACACTTTTGTTTTCTTGATGGATACTGTGGTTTTTCTCAAATACCTGTGTCACAACCTGATCAAGAGAAAACCACCTTCACTTGTCCTTTCGGAACTTATGCTTATAGACGTATGCCTTTTGGTTTATGTAATGCACCTGCTACTTTTGAAAGATGTATCACTGCTATATTCTCTGATTTTTGTGAAAAGATTGTTGAGGTTTTCATGGATGATTTTTCCGTTTATAGAACTTCTTCTGATGATTGCTTAAGCAACCTTGATCAAGTTTTGCAGAGATGCGAGCAAACTAATCTTGTCTTGAATTGGGAGAAGTGCCACTTTATGGTTAATGAAGGTATTGTCTTGGGACATAAAATTTCTGAACGAGGTATTGAGGTGGATAAAGCGAAAGTTGATGCACTTGAGAAAATGCCATGTCCTAAAGATATCAAAGGTATTCGTAGTTTCCTCGGTCATGCTGGTTTCTATAGAAGATTTATTAAAGACTTCTCTAAAATTTCTAGGCCTCTTACAAATCTTTTGTAAAAGGATGTTCCATTTGTTTTTGATTATAATTGTGTAGAAGCCTTTGAAACACTTAAGAAAGCCTTAATTTCTGCCCCTATTGTTCAGCCACCTGATTGGAACTTACCTTTTGAAATTATGTGTGATGCTAGTGACTATGATGTTGGTGCTGTTCTAGGACAAAGAGTTGATAAGAAGTTAAATGTTATTCATTATGCTAGTAAAACTCTAGACAATGCTCAACGCAATTATGCTACTACTAAAAAGGAATTCTTAGCAGTTGTGTTTGCTTGTGACAAATTTAGATCTTACATTGTTGATTCTAAAGTTACTGTTCACACTGATCATGCTGCTATAAAATATCTTATGGAAAAGAAAGATGCTAAACCTAGACTCATTAGGTGGGTTCTTTTGCTACAGGAATTTGACTTACATATCACTGATAGAAAAGGAGCTGAGAACCCCGTTGCTGATAACTTGTCTAGGTTAGAAAATATTCTTGATGACCCACAACCTATTAATGATAGTTTTTCTGATGAACAATTAACTATAAATGTTTCTCATAACACTCCTTGGTATGCTGACTATGCTAATTACATTGTTGCTAAATACTTACCACCTAGTTTCACATACCAACAAAAGAAAAAATTCTTCTATGATTTAAGACATTACTTTTGGGATGACCCACATCTTTATAAAGAAGGAGTAGATGGTATTATTAGATGTTGTGTACCTGAGCATGAATAGGGACAAATCCTACGAAAATGTCACTCCGAAGCTTATGGAGGGCATCATGCGGGAGATATAACTGCTCATAAGGTATTGCAATATGGTTTTTATTAGCCTACTCTCTTCAAGGATGCCCGTAAGTTTGTTTTATCTTGTGATGAATGTCAAAGAATTGGTAATATTGGTAAGCGTCAAGAAATGCCTATGAATTATTCACTTGCTATTGAACCATTTGATGTTTGGGGATTTGATTACATGGGACCTTTTCCTTCCTCTAATGGGTGTACTCATATTTTGGTTGCTGTTGATTATGTCACTAAGTGGGTAGAAGCTATTCCGACTAGTAGCGCTGATCACAACACCTCTATTAAAATGCTTAAGGAAGTTATTTTCCCAAGGTTTGGAGTCCCTAGATATTTAATGACTGATGGTGGTTCATATTTTATTCATGGTGCTTTCCGTAAAATGCTTGCTAAGTTTGATGTTAACCATAGAATTGCATCACCCTATCACCCTTAGTCTAGTGGTCAAGTTGAACTTAGCAATAGAGAAATAAAGCTAATATTACAAAAAACTGTCAATAGGTCCAGGAAGAATTGGTCTAAGAAATTAGATGATGCACTTTGGGCTTATAGAACAGCATATAAAAATCCTATGGGTATGTCTCCTTATAAAATGGTCTATGGAAAAGCTTGTCATTTGCCTCTTGAGTTAGAACATAAAGCATATTGGGTAATTAAAGAACTCAACTATGATTTCAAACTTACCGGTGAAAAGAGGTTATTTGATATTAGCTCACTAGATGAATGGAGAACCCAAGCTTATGAAAATGCCAAGTTATTTAAAGAAATAGTTAAAAGATGGCATGACAAAAGAATCCAAAAGCGTGAGTTCAAAGATGGAGAATATGTTCTTTTGTACAACTCTCATTTCAAATTCTTTGCAGGAAAGCTCCTCTCCAAATGCGAAGGACCCTATGTTATCGAGGAGGTTTATCGATCTGGAGCCGTCAAAATAAATAATGCCGAAGGTACCAACCCGAAGGTTGTCAACGGGCAAAGAATAAAACATTATATCTCAGGTACGCCCATTAATGTTGAAAGCAATATTATCCAAACTATTACACCAGAAGAACACATAAAGGAAACCTTTCGGAACACTCCAGAATCGTGAAAAAGAGGAGGTCCGTGATACGGTAAGTAAACGGACTCCGAAAAATCCGCAAAAATATTTTCTGTCAGTTTTAGAATATATCAAAAATTAGGAAAATAAGAAACAACCAGGAAGGCATCCCTGGTGGGCACAAGACGCCCAGGTGGGTTATGCCCACCTCGGCTACCTTCCGGACTCCGTTTTTCTTCCGTTTGCTTGTTTCCCAAGATAAAAAATCTTTATATACCTCCCGAACCTATTGACTACCATATCGCGGAGAAATCTTCTGTTTCTTTTTCTTGCTATTTTCTGACAGATCTGTTAAGCCAGGCATCATGTCTTTTCCCTCCCCCAACCATGAAGAAGGTGATGTTTGGTTGCTACAAGGGGAGCTAAGGAGAGAGGGAGTTGAGGAGGTTGCCATGGAGGAAGATGAAGGGAGTTCACTTGGGCTGGCATCTCCACTCTGGCTGGCATCTCCACTCGTCCTAACTCTCATCAAGCCATGAGATCATCAAACAATCAAGAAAGCCCTGAAGTGCACGAAGAACTCCCACCAAGGAGGCCTTTACACAGGTTACATCGTAACAATTTTCACAATTTGATTCATAGTTATGGGTTCAAAAATACTCCTCGTATGCACATACCATCCAATTGGGACATATCTCGTCCAAGAGAAAGTGATGTAGGAACAAACTCTTGGGGCCCGGAGAATAAACACATTATGGCTGAAGTGGAGAAAAATATTTAATTACTTCATCAAGCCCTTCGAGAGATTCAAGACTTGAAGGGGCTACTCATGAGTATACTGGGAATACTACTTCATCACCACCACCTCCTTCTTCACCACCAAAGGAAAATTGAGTATCGGGTATGGGCACTCCCCTTGGCTTGTGCCAAGCTTGGGGGCGGTGCCTCGGTATCGTATCACCCCCACTATCTTTTGCCTTTACTTATCTTAATTCAATCCTTAGTTATCTTTTGCTTTAGATGAATAAAAGTTTAGTTCGATCCTTTCTTTTCAAGTGTTTGCTTAGTGATCTATCCTTGTAATCGTGTGCAAGATATATAATAAAAAGTAGTTTGAGTTATGTTTCTTTACTTTTCATGTTCAATAAAAAGAAAGGAAATAAATGAAAAAGATCATATGCTAACCTTATGGTAAGTAATGACATCACATAAGGAAGAGTATAAGTAGAAAATTTTATTGGAGATTTACAAACATAGCATTGGTCAATGATGCAATTCAAGAAAGAATTAATAAGGGAAGAGAAGATTCACATATAAATACACTATCTTGGACATCTTTTGTGATTGTGAGCCCCCATCAAAATATTATATGCCAAAATTGTTGACGTTGGACAAGGAAGACAACGTAATGATTTATGCTTGTTCATATTCAAATAGAAGTTATATTGTCATAGATCCTTTAACATGTGGTGCTTGCCCCCCATCTTTGCTAGCCAAAAATTCCGCACCAAGTAGAGATACTACTTGTGCATCCAAATCCCTTAAACCCAAATCTAGTTTTGAGAGTCCACCATACCTACCTATGGATTGAGTAAGATCCTTCAAGTAAGTTGTCATCGATGCAAAAAGGCAATAAAAATTGTTTCTAAAAGTGTTAGATCATTTAGTGTAAGAGAAAATTGAGCGTTGTACGAACTTATGATGGCAAAGAATAAAAGCGACAGACTGCATAATAATGGTTGCTATCATTAGGGGCAATATAACATGACGTTCTTTTGCACTAAGAGATTGAGCATACAAATAAATAAGCGCATGGCAACCTCTGCTTCCCTCTGCGAAGGGCCTATCTTTTACTTTTATGCATTTACTTTTATGAAGAGTCAAAGTTTTTCTCTCTATTCCTTTTTATTTTCTCTTTTGGCAAGCATCATGTGGTGAGGAAAGATCTAGGCACATATATCCAGTTGAATATGAGTAGCATGAGTTATTATTGTTGACATCACCCTTGAGGTGAATACGTTGGGTGGCAAAAACTATAAGCCCCTATCTTTCTACGTGTCCGGTTGAAACTTTTTGCTCATGTGTATGCGGTGAGTGTTAGCAATCATAGAAGGCTATATGATGGTTGAGTATGTGGACTTGCCAAAAAGGCTCCGATACATGACCCTTCCTAAAAATATGATGAATTGTAGTTGCAAAGTTGACTGAGAACATAGTTTGTTGGTTTTCAATAGAGTTTATGCTTTATACTTCGATGTTGTGATGAATTGTTACTTGTTCATGAGAAGTCTATGATAGAAGTTATGTGATAAAAGTTCTATGATAAAGTTTTATGTTAAAGCTTGTTGCTGTTATAATAATATACGTGATGCTTCTATGTCCGTATTTTGTTTTTATCGACACCTCTCTCTCTAAGCATGTGGGCATGTTTTTCCATTTCAGTTTTCGCTTGAGGACAAGCGAGGTCTAAGCTTTGGGGAGTTGATATGTCCATTTTGCATCATGTTTTCCTACAGTCATTTATATTGTTTTTAGATATAATAATGCTTTTTGGAGTAATTCTAATGCCTTTTCTCTCATAATATGCAAGGTTCACACACAGAGGGAGAATACCGACAGCTGGAATTCTGGACCTGAAAAAGCTACGTCAGGCTACCTATTCTGCACAACTCCAAATGAGCTGAAACTTCATGGAGAATTTTTATGGAATATATAAGAATTATTGGAGCCAATAAGTACTAGAGGGGGCCCACCAGGTGGGCACAACCCACCTGGGCGTGCCAGCGCCCCCAGGCGCGCCCTGGTGGGTTGTACTCCCCTCGGGCCACCTCTGGTGCCCATCTTCTGGTATATAAGTCATTTTGACCTAGAAAAAAAATAAGGAGAGGACTTTCGGGATGAAGCGCCGCAGTCTCGAGGCGGAACTTGGGCAGGAGCACTTTTGCCCTCCGGCGGAGCAATTCCGCCGGGGGAACTTCCCTCCCAAAGGGGGAAATCATCATCATCATCGTCACCAACAACTCTCCCATCTTGGGGAGGGCAATCTCCATCATCACCTTCAACAGCACCATCTCCTCTCAGACCCTAGTTCATCTCTTGTGTTCAATCTTTGTACCGAAATCTTAGATTGGTGCTTGTGGGTGACTAGTAGTGTTGATTACATCTTGTAGTTGATTACTATATGGTTTATTCGGTGGAAGATTATATGTTCAGATCCATTATGCTATTTAATACCCCTCTGATCTTGAGCATGATTATAATTTGTGAGTAGTTACTTTTGTTCTTGAGGTCACGGGAGAAATCTTGTTGCAAGTAATCATGTGAACTTGATATATGTTCGATATTTTGATGGTATGTATGTTGTGATTCCCTTAGTGGTGTCATGTGAATGTTGACTACATGGAACTTCACCATATTTGGGCCTAAGGGAATGCATTGTGGAGTAGTTATTAGATGATGGGTTGCGAGAGTGACAGAAGCTTAAACCCTAGTTTATGCGCTATTCCGTAAGGGGCTGATTTGGATCCAAAAGTTTAATGCTATGGTTAGATTTATTCTTAATACTTTTCTCGTAGCTGCGGATGCTTGCGAGGGGGTTAATCATAAGTAGGAGGTTTGTTCAAGTAAGATCAACACCTAAGCACCGGTCCACCCACATATCAAATTATCAAAGTAGCGAACACAAATCAAACCAACATGATGAAAGTGACTAGATGAAATTCCCGTGTACCCTCAAGAACACTTTGCTTATCATAAGAGACCGTTTTGGCCTATCCTTTGCCTCAGAAGGATTGGGCTACCTTGCTACACTTTTTTACCATTACCGTTGCTTGCTTGTTACAAATTACCTTGCTATCAAACTACTCGTTACTTATAATTTCAGTGCTTGCAGAGAATACCTTGCTGAAAACTACTTGTCATTTCCTTCTGCTCCTTGTTGGGTTCGACACTCTTACTTATCGAAAGGACTATGATTGATCCCCTATACTTGTGGGTCATCAGTGATGTTTCTTGTTCCCGCTCCCGCTTGCATCCCTCGAAAATATCTGCCCGCCTCGAGGGTTTTTCTGTTTCATAACACACGGTTGTTATTTCTGGACCGTGTGCGATGCACCATCATCCAAATTTTCAATAGCCCTGGCATTTCACTCCGGTGTTTGACTCCCACGTAGTAAAATTTTCAGTAGCCGCGTCATTTCCTCAAACACCCCCCCTGCCCCCCTCCACACACACACACACACACACACCAAAACCTCCTCGGGCGCGCGCGCAAGCGCACACACAGACCCCCCTCCCTCGCTCGAAACCCTAGCAAGGTCGTCGCCGCCGCCGCCGCAAGTCCTCCATTGTCAACATCTGCCGGTTTGCCCGTGCAGCTTACCCACCGATCTCCATACCCAGGCCGCCCTGAGTTTCTTAGATGACGCCTGCCAAACGCCCCCTTTCCCACAGATACCCATTCCCCACTCTAGAGTGTTGCAGCCTAAGCCTGGCTACGCTTCCCGTGGAGCTCGAGGGGCGACTGGACCAAAAGAGGTGTATCGCGGTATCTTCGCCCGACGTCGCCGAGCAAGCTGAAGACCATTACTGGCCGCAGGCACTCAATCAGCGGGCTAGAGTATGCGGGTATGTCGCGGATGCCGGCTACGACATCGAGGTCGTCGACAGCGACGGCCTGACGCGGGCTATGTCACAGGTTAAGTGACCCACCCCCAACCCCTCGAGTTCAACCGCCGTCGATCTCATCCATGGCCCCGCCGCTGATCTCCTCTGGCTCACTGTCAAGAATTTGCCATCCTACATCGCCATCGAGCCCCTTTTGTCATTTCTGAAGGACACGTTCTGCGACGCTGGCTTGGGATCCACAGCTTCCAAGTCAGACCTCATCGACGGCGACCATGAGGAGGGCACCCTCTCCGGCTCTTCCAAGGGGAAAGAGCCCATATGCTCTTCCAAGGGGAAAGAGCTCGTCTGCGACATCAGGGAGGGCACCCTACAGCCGTGCTCTTCCAAGGGGAAGGAGCCCATCTGCGACAACATGGAGCGCATCCAGGGTCTGTTCTCTTCCCATGGGAACGAGCCCATCTGTGACAAGTGAGGAAACCCATGATTTGTTTTGCTGTGCCTCTTCACAGGGGGGAACCCATCATTTGTTTTGTCGAGTCCCTTTTGTAGTGTAGTGAGAATATGTCTAGTTTTAATTGCTATATTTGCTTGTTTGCAGTATGCCTTGTTTATTTCAGTTGTTCACAATGTGATGCTCTATATGTGCAACTATTTACTGTGCTGTACATTTCATCAATCCAGTTTTAAACATACCGATAGGAATGCATATATTTGTTTGCTGTTAAGCCTGTTATAGCTAGCATATGCCTCTTTTAACGTTTTTTGATTGTTCAGTTGTTTGTAGTTAGCATATGTCCAGTTTCAAATGCTATCTTTGGTTGTTCGTAGTATGCCTTGTTTGTTCCAGTTATTCACAACGTGATGTTCTATATGTGCAAGTATGAACTGTGCTGTTCAATTTCATCAATACTAGTTTCAATAATACCACTATGAATGACTACATTTGGTTGCTGCATCTTGTAGTTAACACGCCTTTCCATTTTTATTTAACTATAACCAGTGTACTTAGACCGGCATAATACCAGTTTGAATGACTATGTTTGCTTGTTGTTAAATGTTAGGCCTGTTGCAGCTAACACACCTTTCCACTTGTTTTGCTTTACTAGCGTGCTTAAACCTGCACACTGAAGCTATCTTTTGGAGATTATTTTGTCTGCCATGGATATATTTGGTTGATGTTTATCCAGTTGTGCTTAACATGCCTCTTGATGTACCTACACAGGACAATTTTGGGAACGACTGCTGTTTTCCATCGAGGTTAGTTTCATCCCATGGCTTATATATACTCACTGTTCAGGATATCGGTAGCTGGTACCATATAGGTCGGGGGCTGATAAAGAACTAATCTGCGAATCGGACTTTTAACTGAATATATCTATAATTCATTTATTGTTAGGTTAACTAGGGCCATATGTAATATATCTGAGGCTACATAGCAACATGCACTGTACTTAATGTCTAAATATGCAATCCTAGGCTACATAGCAACAAGGAAGAGTGTTACCTTAATGTTCTGATGATGTCTAGATATACGTAGAAGAGCAGCAGCAGCAACAACAACAACACAACCCTGTTTGGATACTCAACTTACCTAGAGGTTAGAGTTAGTTTCTAACTCATGACTAACCCTGAACTAACTCCATCCAAAGAGGTGTTTGGATGACAGGGTTAGATTGACAATAAATGCACTAGGAGAACTAGCTCCAATTAGCACCTCTTGGGTGGGATAGTTTTTTTGGGTGGGTTAGATGCAACTAGCTCAAACTAGCCCTCATGTTTGGATATACTTTAGGGCTATTTGAGCCCGAACTAGCTCAAACTAACTTTAACCCATTGATACAATAGTAGTTAATCAGCCGATAATTTATAAAAATGCAACAAACTCCTTCCGGCCCATAATATAAGATGTTAATTCATCTAATATGTGAGTATATTGGATGTTATAAGATATTATAAAAGAGTGTTGTACTACATCATTGTGCAATTGTACTGAATGACTAAATATGCAATCCCAGGCTACATAGCAACAAGGAAGAGTGTTACCTTAATGTTCTGATGATGTCTAGATATACATGTAATAAAATATTATATAATGGGATGGAGGGAGTGTTGTACTACATCATTTTGCAATTGTTGTTTAGCTTCTAATATTAACTTGGTGCTTTTAGGTACATATGTCATTGGTAAAGATCCGCGCTTCGACCCTTTCTGCATATGGGGCAATGAAATATCGAGGAATCAGCATCAAGTGAGGAAGCTGATAAAGATTGTTAGTAGAATGGTGTAACACCCCCGGTGATTAGCAACAGTAATCACTTTTGATAATGACATGTTAGCATCATCAACAGTGCATAATCATCATTAGCATCACATTGCATTTCAACTCCTAAGTCAAATTCAAAATTTAAATGAAAGTGGAATATGAAAGTTGACCAACATAGGAGCTAAAATGTCAGATAAATAACAAATATTCCAGAGGCTATTCTAAAATTGAAACCAACATCATTGGAATTGGATAAGTGACTCGAACAACCTCAAACAGTGGATAAAGATAATCTTTAGTAACCATTTATTAAATCTGAAATAAAAATGGAATTATGTTTTGGCCCAAACTAATTTTAGGTGTTAAGGTAATGCACTGGGTATTATGAACTAGGTCTCATGTTTTAAAAAACCATTTTGAGGCCTGAGCTGACTATTTACTAAACTGAGAAAGAGAGAATAAAGAAAGATAAAAGAAAAATGAAACAGAAAAGAAGAGCAAAGCCCCCCCCCGGCCCAACTGGGCCGAAGCCCAGCCGGCCGGCCCACCCGCGCCCTAGCCTATACCCCCAGGGACGCCCGAACCCTAGCGTCACCCACCCCCATCCCCTCGCTCCTCCCCCCCCCTCGCGTCTGGATCAGGATCTCCGATCCCGTCCGCCCGTCGCCTACGCCGTCGCCGACGCCGCCCGTCGCCGCCTCCTCGTCAGCCCCCACCTCCCGATCCAGATCGGGATCGGGATCGCGGGAACGGCCCTCGCCGACGCCTCTCGCGACGCCGCCCCGCCCCGCGCCGGTCGGCTAGCGCCGACGCCCGCCGCCGCACCGACGTCGCCCCGTCCTCTCCTCTTCCCCGACCAGCGCCTGGCGCTCGGTCGCCCCTCCCTCGACTGGATCCGGATCGGGGCAAATCCCCGATCCCGTCGCCCGCGACGACCTCGCCGCCGCCCGGAGCCCGCGCCTCCCCGCGGCCTGCCTCCCCGTCGCGTCGTCCCCGTCGACCACCCCGACCTCCCGCTGCCCCGTCCCTACGAGCACGGTGAGGCCTCGGGCCTCTTCCCCCCCCCCCTCTCTGCTCCCGCACCTGCCGGCGCACCGCGCCCCGTGCCGCCGCTCACCGCGCTGGGCTGCTCACGCGCGCGGGGCCAGGCTCGGCCGACCGAGCTGCGCCGGCCCGCTGCGCCCTCCAGCCGCCGCTGCCATGTCCTCTCGCCTCTGCCTCGCTCGCCGCGGCCACCCGACGACGCCGGGCGCACACCTGCAGCACGCTGTCGCTGCCGTGCCCCGCGTCCCACGACCGTCCCGGCCGCGCCTCGCCGGCGCCCGTGGCCAGCGCCCGGGCGGCACCCTGGACGCGCCGCTCGGGCTGCGCCTGCGCCGCGCCGCACGCTGTGTGAAACCCCCCCTGGGCCACTGCCCAGTGGGGCCCGAGCCCCCTGTGCGCTGACAAATGGGGCCAGGCCCAGAAACGATTTTAAGAAATAAAAAAATGAAATAAATAAAATAATTAATAAATAATTAATTAGGTAATTAATTAGTTAATTAATCCTGATTAGGTTAATCTAATTAACTAATAGTGTTAATTAATCAGTAATTAAATTAATTAAACCTAATTAACCTAACAGCCTATGACAGGTGGGACCCACCCTGTCAGGTGGCTGCTGACGTCAGCATGATGTCATGCTGACGTCATCAATCACTGTTTCGGATAATGTTGAATTAAATTTCAGAAATTAATAAAAACTTTAGAAAATCATATCTTTTAAACCGTATCTCCGATGAAAATATTTTATACATGAAACTGCTCAGAACGACGATACGAACCCGGATACGCCCTCCGTATTCCCGTCAGACGCCCGCAGCTATAAGAACATTGAACTTTTAGACCGATTTCAGTAAATGAATAGTGCCCAACTTTAATTAAATAAATCCAAATAAATTCCTAAATTAACTAATCGTTTAGTTAGGCAGTAGAACACCCGGCATATCATTTAGGCATGTCAACATATTGTTTGCATTATTGCCGTGAATTTATTGTTTCTCTCCCCCTCCTTCTCTCTCGATAGAAGCCGAGACCGACGACGCGGCACAGGTTACGACTACACTACCGACGAGCAGCCCGTTGACGACCTCCCTCTCTTGCCAGAGCAACCAGGCAAGCCCCCCCCCTTGAGCATTCCAGATATCGCCCATTCTATTCTCCTGCTTGCATTAGATTTCGCTACTGTTAATGTATGCTCCTATTCTGATGCATAGCCTGCTGTTGTAACCTGTTCATTGCTATCTTACCTGCCTATGATAAACTGTTTAGTATAGGTTGGTATGACCCATCTGTGACCCCACCACCTTACTTTGTCGCCCCTGCTTGTTCATCAACGACTCGATCAACGTGATCGTCGATCAGAGACAGACGCCTCACTTCACACCCCCCTTAGTTGTACGACTCTGCGTAGTAACTATCGAGTGCCGAGGGTGATACCTCGTAACGCACTCCTGATGAATACTCTGCAGCATAGCTGTACAGTCGTGGTCATCGAGGGTGATGCCTCCTTCTCCATGTCCGATACGACTCTGTCGTGCAACCCCTCAGTGTGAACCTCGAGGGTGATACCTCTTACGTTCACCCTGATGATTATGACCACACGGTTACTTGACCTTTTTCACAGGCGGGTCCACCCTGGTGGGTACCCGCTGGGGATCTATGATTTCGGGTGTGCCGGAAGGGCACTCGAGTGTGACATTGTGGCGGAGCATCAGAGACTCTGATTGTCTCCGCTTGATACTAATTGAGCCTATTGGATTTGGGTGTGTGATCTGAGTGGGTCGACGTGCCCTATACGCACTGCCACCACGCGGGATAATGGTTATGGGGCCCTCTGCGATGTACGTTTAGCCGAAAGCTTATCAGACGTCACGATTCACCGTGCGGGCTGATCGTCGGGATTGGGCTGGATACTTCACTGGCGAGTTCAGTGTCGCGCCTGCACCCCGGCCAGCCACGCAACGCGCAGGGTGCCCAGGGCGATGGCCCGAGACCCCTGGGTGCATAGGTTAGTCCGGCGTGCTGACCTCTCTGCTGAGCCTAGGTAGAGCGCTGCTTCGTGTTGATCTTCCGAGGACGGGCATTACCCAGCAAGTATGTCCGGCCAGAGTTGATCGAGCGTGTTGGGTAACAGTAGTGCACCCCTGCAGGGATGAATCTTCTATCGATAGCCGGTCCTACGGTAAAGGACGCTCAGTTTGTGTATCCCGATCTACTACTTAAACTGGATACTTGTTACTTAATTGAAGCTTCGGGATTACTTTCTCGCTGGGAGTCGAGGAAGGATCTTTGAGCTGTACTTCAACATGTTTGTTAAATAAAATGCTATTCTACTCTCTTCTACTGCTGCAAGATGATGGCTTTGAGAAGATGTTTGAAGATGCTAGTCTTCGATAGGACTAGGCCTTTCTCTCTATTCTGGCATTTCTGCAGCCCAGTCCACATATACAGCCTTTCTCCATTGATAATGTTGCATATGTAGTATAGATCCTTGCTTGCTGAGTACTTCGGATGAGTACTCACGGTTGCTTTATTTTCTCTTTTCCCCCATATACCCCACCTTGATGATACACCAGACGATGGAGTCCAGGAGCCAGACGCCACCACCGGAGCCTACTACCAGGCGGGTCCAGAGGGCACGTACTACTGGATCGAGCCATCTGACCAGGAGTAGGATCGGAGGCTCCCAGGCAGGAGGCCAACGCCTTTCGATCTAGTGTCGCTGTTTGTGCTAGCCTTCTTAAGGCAGAACTTGTCTAACTATGTCTGTACCCAGATATTATTTGTATGACTGACTCATGTATTCGGATCTTCGGATCCCTGGTCTGTAATATTGTGGACCTCCGTTTATTTGTGTTTAGAGTTGTGTTGTGATATCTTCCCGTGAGTCCCTGGGTTTGATCGTACACGTTTGTGTGTATGATTAGTGTACGATTGAACCGGGGGCGTCACAAATGGGTCAAAAGATGGAAATTAAGCTATTTGTTTACACTTTATCCAAGACAACAACGAACTGCAGGATGGTAAGTAAGAACTCTGCAGCCTTCTTTTTATTGCCCATAATGAGTTGTGTTAGATGACATGTCTGAATCTTTTTCCTTTGTAGTGGTTCCCAAAGCAGTTTACTCAAGATTACCTCTCAAACTACATGATTGGTGGGCATGCTAAGGTTAAAGTATTTCTACCAGAACACGATGATTATCTAGATGTTTTCATGAAGGCCATGAAGGATGGGTGGTCGGCCATCACAAGGTGTTGGACTAGAGTCGTGCGTGCCTTCTGCATGGAGGAGGGCACAATATGGGCATTCCGCTTCACCTTGTTCAGCAACTAGAATGTATTTCGCCTCTTTCTTTACCGTCTTTAATAGTACACGTATACAACTGTGGTTCATCATTCTTTATTTGGTTCTTATGTAATTCTTGAACATATGTACCTATGAATCGAATAATGCATTGGTTGTTTGAACCTGATGGATATGAATAAAGCTATAGCATACATTCAAATTCAAATCCGGTACAATTTGAAATAGCAGCAATTAAATTATGGTGAAATTATGCTCTCTAGGTCGTTACGGCACACACGGTTGGTAAAACACAAACGTTTGCGATATACACCATAATCCGACACGGTTCACAGAGAGGAAACGTGTGCAAGCATGCACGCAGTTGCCGTTTGCAAAGCGTGTGCGATGTCAGACAATATCACAAACAGTGCGGGCAAACTAAATGTTTGTGATAGTTGCCTTATCATACACGATTCGCAACCATGAACTGTTTCTGGTGTGGTATGCATCGTAAATGTTGCACCACAGAATAGCATGTGCAATAGTTGTGAAATATATGATTGAAATATGATAAATTATGCTAAGAAATAATGATGCAAAATGGACGTATCGGCTCCCCCAAGCTTAGACTCCGCTTGTCTCCAAGGGAATAACGAGCTCAGTAAACATGACCACAAGTTTATGGAAAGAGGTGTCCATAATGAAGAATACAAGCATGACAAAATCATATATACTAACACTATTATATATCATAAACAACTCATTATCATAAAACATCTCATGATCAACTGGCAATCCATTCACATGTTAAGGTGTAACAAATAAACTCTCATGAGAACCAACAAACTATGTTCTCAGTCATCAAACAATTATCATTCATCTTATTTTCCAAAAGAGTTTATGTAAGAGCTTTTGTTTAGCAAACTTCACATACTCAACTATCATATAGTCTTCTAATGATTGCTGGCTCTTAGGAGCATATTTTTAGAACAAACAATTTCCATCAGACACAAACGAAGATAGTGGTTTAGTGATTCACCATGCAAATTACTTATCATAGGGATAATTGTCAACAATAATAACTCATGATCATATATATTCAACTAGATATATGTGCCTGGACCTTTCCCCAACATACAATGTTTGCCAAGTGGAGAATAGTAAGGTTGGAATAAAGAGTTGACTCAACCTAAAAATAAAGTTGACAGAAAAAGTAAAAGATACGCCCTTCACAGAGGGAAGCGGAGGTTTCCTTGTGCTTTTGAGTTTGATGTCTATGTATTTAATGAAAAGGAACATCACTTTAATATTGCCCCTTGTGATCGTAACCTTTATTTGGCACTCTCGCGTTTTTATTACTCTACCATCACAAGTTCGTACAAAGATTATTTCCCTTCCAATAAAAGACCATACATATTTAAGGCAATTTTTATTGCATGCACCGGCGACAACTTACTTGAAGGATCTTACTCAACCCATAGGTATTTATAGTGGACTCTCAAGAGAAACTGGGTTTAGGGGTTTGGATGCACAAATGGTCTCTCCACTTAGTGTAGAAGTATTTTGCTAGCAAAGATTATAAACAAACACCATATATGTTGGAGGATCCATGACAATATAACTTATATGCAAATATACACAAATATAACTCATTACATTGTCTTCCTTGTCCAACATCAACTATTTGGTCAAGTGTGAAAATATTCATTGAGGGTTCACTACTGCAGGATGCTGCTAACGCGACACTACGATCAGAGACCCTTTGACGAAACTGTGTGCGATGCATTAATCGCAAACGGGGATGTAAAAAACCCATCAAAAAAGATGCAAAATGTTTGCGATGGCGGAGACATCAAACACAGTTCAGATTTTTGTTACGTGTGCGATGCTGGGCATACGATTGATCCATATGAACTGTTTGCGATTAGACAGAACAACAAAAACGGGCAGCCATATCAATGTGTGTGTGATATACGACATACAGTTCGCTCCGATGAACTACTTACTATTAGGGAATGCAACAAAAACGGTCAGCCAGATCAAGGTGTGTGTGATATACGGCATACGGTTCATTCGGACGAACTGTTTTCGATTAGGGAACACAACAAAAATGGTTCAACTTAACAAGATGTGTGCGATATGCGGCAAACAGTTCACATAGATGAACTATTTGCGATGAGCCAAAAAAAAACAAACGATTCGTGTAAACAAGATGTGTGTGATATGCGGCAAACAGCCCACTCGAATGAACTGTTTGCGATGAGAAAATATAACACACACGGTTACTAGAGTTAATTCGTGTGCGATTATGTGTGTACTAAAAACTTTGAAAATGCATACTAGTTGCTTGCGATGGCTAGGAGTATCGCACGCGATGCGTGTGCGAGTACTCGTGTGCGATGATTAGTAGGTTACACATACGTTTCCTTATGTTAACACGTGTCCGGTAACACGTGACAACGCATATGGTTGTCGGGTTGTGTGCTCAAGTCTTCCCGCGCTCCAGCGAAGGCTTCCCGCGCTCCACAGGGGTGAAATGTAAAATCCCCAATCCCCTAGCCAGCTGCTAGCTATAAATAACCACAGCAATGGTCGCCGGTGGCGACTCGCTACTAATCCACATGCTAGCTAGTTACCCACACATACCGGCATACCCCCAACGGCCGACGATAGGATGGAGTTGCGCGACGAGAACGGGCACCAGAGATCATAGTTTAGGTTAATTAATTATACCTCCAGAGCCGGATGATTCCGTCTCTGGAGGTATAATTAATTAACATAATCTAATATCAAATAACTAAAGCTTCCCCAACCGCTAGCATAGCACGTGTGGAGGGACGACGCGACCCGAGCGAGACTTGGCGCCTAAACGACGAGCAGAGCGCGCAAAGGGACGTGACCCGAGGGCGCCTAAACGGCGAGTAGAGCGCGCGGAGGCACACGAGCAGAGCGCGCCGCGGCCGCCTAAACGGCGAGCAAGCACATGCATAATTATTGCATATAGCAGATGAACATAGCCGGGAATAGCCGTCCAACAATATTATTTTTGATGACATGCATTAATATATTCTTAGTTAAATCTAAGGTCAAAGTTTGGTACTACAAAATACGAAGGGGGCCAATAAATAATAAACCACGACAGAGGTAGTACCTATAGAAACACAGACGCCCAGTATGAAAGAAAATGTGGGTCAAACCCTAGTTGAAAAGGGCAACAATGTCTAACTCCAGCTTACAAAAGGTACAAAAGCACGAGGATTAATTGTTCATCAGGTTTACACATAACCTGGATTGAACAAGGCAATAACATCTAACTCAACCAAAGTTTTTGGCAGTCACAATCAAATGGATCGGTCCGATCCATAAAATCAATATCCCGGTACAAAAGATCTACTGGTCCATGATGACGACAAGTTGTTGTAAATATAAGCCGAGCACGATCAGAAGCCCTTAGGTCCACCTGAAACTTCTTTTTATGTTGTTCAACATACAATTCCGTGAGAAATTTCTTGTTGAAAAACTTAATCCTCACGAACAATAGTGCCCTCGCATTCCTCATGAAGAATGTGACAAAGCTAGTGTTTACATGGTTGGATGCATATCCTTCCACCATTATTGTCTTCAAACGTATGTCATGAGATCTGAGAAAATCCTTGTGCTTCCTCTAGCATTGATTGGTTAGACCTTTTTCTAGAAGTCCTAGTACCTAAATAGACATGAAGATTGAAAACAGTTAATGTCTAAAATAGAGTATGTCGAAGGAGCAACATCTGAACGGTTAATTCTAGTACATTATATATGGGCTTTCAATGTGTGTGAAATCATCACCTTTATATACAAATTCTCCAGACATGGAAAGCATCGCAGCAAGCCAATAGTGGTGTTCAGATCAAGACACCCTATATAAATATATAAGGTCCTGACAGAATATGGCACCCCTGATACGCCATCCATAGACAAGCTCTTCATTCAGCATAGAACATAATATTAGCACCGAAAGTGTACTCCAAGATGATATTTAACTTATGCGCACAAATGAAAAATGCAGATTACTAAAGTGTACATGGATAACATACAGTACCTGAATAAGTGTGGAGCCAACCACCAACTTGTCACCTTCAAACGGATCAGGAAATACACCCAAGGTCTCTAGTTTAGGCGCAGAGACCACAGTTATTTGCGAAGGTTTATAACAACAATCAAGGAGCAACCTTTGAAGTGAAGGGGCATCTTCGATGATGAGCTCCTATCGTTCAAAACGAATTCCAATGCTTACAAGGTGAGGCGACTTTATTTGAGACAAGGGATATGGATTCCTAGTCCAAAAACAAGCACCAAACGCTCCAGTGCAGGGCAGCTGGAGTGGATGATGCTGTGCAGTGAGGCCACCGATAGATCAACCAACACAAGCGCAAGTTTTTTCAGTAGTGGCAGTCGAAGCATTTGTACCAGATTGTCTGCTAGATGGCACCGGGTCAAGGTGGCGGTGTGGAGAGAGGAGGAAAACCATGAGATGGGCATCAGTGGTGAGGGCACAGATGCATCTCTTGGTGGTAACCTATCGCTGTAGTAATGGTAGAACTCAAGCTGCTGGAGTTTATCGAATTGACGGGATGTCAGCCAGGCGGTCACCGTGCAGGGTATGTCCAGCAGTAGCATGCCAGGATGCAGATGTGTTGAACGGAGCCCAGGTGGGAGGAGATGATGGCTCTGGGGAGTTCAGAATCATCATCGACAGATAGCTGACGACAGTCGAGATTAAGAGGCGCCGCGCGCCACAAAGTGCATGACCGAGATGCGAGGACTTGTGTGTGGCAGCCATCCTTGGTGGGGAGAAGGGAGATGATCTCCCCAAGGATGCCGTTCGGGAGATCGCTGATGCGGTCCGCTGGAGATTCTACTGGTTCCTCAGATCCAGGGGGGCATGGCTGCTTCTGGCCGCGCAGCCGGGTCCAAGATCTACATCCGACGGCGGCGCTGGCTGGAGCCTCATCTGTGTACATACCAATCTGAAAGAAAAAAATGGCATAAACATACATGTAGGACATTCAAAATCAATTCTCAAGATCTGGAAGAAAAAAGGCACAAACATATATGTAGGACATTCAAAATCAATTCTCAAGATCTGGCCACGAATTATTAGCACGCAAGCTAACCCTAGTCAGATTATTAGCAAAAATCATTTGTACAGAACAAACAATTAATCACTAACTCTATACGGATAACATTCAAACAATCAATACACTACGTGCATCTAACGGATCTTAATTACTCTGATTTCATGGACTGAGAGAACATAACCATAGGATTTGTATTCTAGAAAAATTATAGAGGGGGGGGGGACTAACCAGAGAAACCACATGATATGTTTGCCGCACAAATGGGTATATAGATGACTAACCGGTTTTCCGTCGGAGTCGCAGTCGTTGCCGGAGTTGCTATTGACCTCCGGCTCCGGCTGGAGGGGGGGGCACGACGGTGCCGATGAAGTCAAGGTCGTGCTGCTGCCTGCGCGAGACCTCGTCGGCGGCAACGGCAACCTCTGTGCCCAGCTTCACGCGTTGCGCGGGTGCTTCAGCAGCCCCGGCGTCACCACTCCCTCTGATGGTACGCTTCGACGGCATCCTCATACACTCCAGAGTCCAGACATTGGTGACCACTGTGGACCGGGGGTGCGGCCGCCTATTATGGCCGGTGGCTCGGGCGCGCAATTAATACAGACTAGTGGGAGCGAGGCAGGCTGCGGTCAAAAGCTGTCTCGCCTCCCGGTGAGCCTGCGCGGCGGACTTCTGCCATTCCTACCATCATTTCACACAGCTACTCGCACGCCTCCCTTCAATATGCACACCTGCACGCACGCCTCCTGGTATGCCTGCGCGGCGGACTGCTCGCATGCCTCCCGTCAACTCACGCCTACTTGCACGGCACACGGGGCGTGTGGCAGCACGTATATTTTTTGGTTTATTGATGATTCATTCTGCCGCTTTACTGCTTAACTGAAGCATGGCACGGCACACGGTCCGAATAAATAATCCGTATGAGATATTGGTTGCCAGTTTTTAATAATCTCCCATTTGTAAGAAGATTATATCAAAACGGGTCTCATTGATGAAAAAATACAATATCACAGTCTACTGGTGTCCATATATGACACCACGATAAGTTTCATGAATTTCAACTAAGTTTTGGATTTACTGAATTTTAAAAATATATATTCTCAATATTTTGAAATCTCTTGCACAGGGAAACATGCACCGAGGGACACATATGATTTTGCAACCCATTTTGGTGCACATGTAGCTCAAATTTGATTTTTGCACATTAAATCCCTAGGAAATCAATCAATGTATAAAAACGGTCGAATGATGTCTGTGCTTTTTTAATTTTAACACGACACTCCGCCTTTGGTCACATGTTCACTGCAGAAAAATTTGACATGCCTCAGAGTGGCTGTGGTGGTGCGGGACGTGTGTGTCTGTGTGTGTGGGGGGTGGGGGGAGGGGTCCGACAGTACACTTCGAGTCATGAACCTTCGTGTGGGATTATTGATTATTTTGTGAGTCACATATGCCACATCAAAGTCGTGAATTGGTTATTTAAAGCATTACACAGCCCTTTCATACATAATGTTCTGGCCACATGCATGCGTTGGTGGTCCTCTCAGACACTCTCCCTCGTGCGGTTATTAGCGACGTGCCCATTCGTTAGCCCGCAAAGGTTTTCAGTTTCCACCGACAACGAGAGGAATTTGACCAAAAGGTGGATTCATCTTGGCATGTGTGTGGTGTGGATCATGGTGGGATTCCATATCAAAGTTCGAGCACGTGCGTACACACTCCCACCGGCTTGAAGTGAGGGGGCTACACGCATCGTGGTGTAGTGCGTTTCCGGTTTGCGAAGCATGTGCCAAGTCAAAGTTGTGCATTGGGTATTCAAACATCACATAACACACGGGCGCATGCACGCGGTGGTTTTGTCCTATGACATCACTCGCATGTGCCTCTCTCTGTGGGCCCATGAGGTCATCGTCGACCAGTTGAACGTACAACGAGAGAGAGGTTAATTTGACCAACAAGGATGGTTCTTTTTTGGTTTGTGTTACGTATATGCACGGTATAGGAGTATGTACATGTCAAAGTGGGGGCAACATGAATACTCTATATATATGCGTGTCATAACCTTTCTCCATGTGGGGACTTTCCGGTTCCTGAGGCAGGTGCCACATCAAAGTTGTACATTATATTGGTATTCAAACATCACGCAATACCATGCAGGCGGTGGTTGCCCTATATATAGGAACTCACTCGCGTGTGGCGCTTCCATCCGTGGGCATGCGAGGTTGTACTCCATCACTTTGACCCAATGAGAGAGAGGTTAATTTGATCATCAAGGAATGATTCTTTTTTGGTTTGTGCTATATAGTAGAAGTACATATATACCACGCGTCGAATGGGCGTGTACATATAGCACATACCACGTGTCATGAACCTCGCGCTCTCTGTGGGGACTTTTTGGTTTCCTATATACGTAGTGCCACATCAAAGTTGCGCATTGCGTATTCAAACATCACACAAATAGCTCTTTGGGCCACATGCAGACGGTGGTACGTAGTCCTATATAGGATGATCACTCGCGTGCGACGTACGCTTCGCTTCTGTGTTGGGCCCGCGAGTTCCTCGTCCATCACTTTGACCCAGCGAGAGAGAGGTACGTTTGACGAACAAGGAGGATTAATTCTTTTAGGGTTGTGTTACTAGGTGTATCTATAGTACGTGTTGAGGGGGAGTGACCAGCTTGGTCCATCACGTTCACCGATAGCGCGAGAGAGGTTAACTAATTTGACTTAGGAGGAGATTAATTTTTTGTTTTGTCTTGATATAGATCATGATGTGATATTACATATATATAATAGCGCATCTGTACATATGAATCCATCCCGCTGGATCGAAGGGGGGGGGGGCGAGCACACGACACGTCATGAACAACCTCTTGTTCTGTGTGGGGACCTCTGCGATTTTCAACGCATGCACCACATCAATGTTGTGCATTGGGTCGGGTATTCAACACATATGCTTGCATCACACACCTCCATAAATATGTTCGGGACACACGCATGCAATAATGGTTGTCTTTGGACACACTCTCACTTGCTTGGTTATGGGCGGCAAGCCTATATATATTCGTGGGCCAGTGTGGACGTCCATCATTTCGACGAACGACGAGAAAGGTTACCAGGGTGGATTCTTCTTCTTTGCTTCGAGTTACCGTATAGTAGGTCGACCCATTCCAAGCCTAATTAAGTTTGAGCGCATGCTACGCGTCGTGAACCCTTGCTCGGTGTGGGGATTTTACGATTCCAAAGCATGGTGCCACATCAAATTTGCGCATTGGGTATTCAAACACCACACACACCACTTCCATATACATACTTGGGCCACATGCACAGAGTGGGTTTGTCTTCATACAGTACTCCCTCGCGAGGTTATCGGCGACAAGCTAGCCCATTTTGCGGGGCCGTGTGGACGTCCATCACTTTGACCAACAACGAGCGGGGAGAGGTTGTACGACCAAGTTGGATTCTGCTTGGTCCGTGTTACAGTACGTCTTGGTGAGATGCCCTCCCCCCGATGTGTGTGTGTGGGGGGGGGGGGTCTACTTCGCACTACCCGCAACCTTCGTGGGGTCGGGGAAGTCCGGTTAATTTGCGAGGCACACGTGCCACATCAAAGTTGTGAATGGTAGTTAAATATCACACACCACACCCTTTTCATACATATAGTAGGGCCACCCGCATGTGGTTCGTATGTGGTCTCACCCATCTCGCGCCACAAGCACACATTTGTGGGTCGGCACACAGTCCACCTTTGTCGAGAAGCGAAAGGGGAAGTTTGACCATATATATATGATGGACTCCTATAGGTTTTGTGTTACGGTAGGGTGAGATTTCAGACCTAGCTATTTGGGGGCATGCATTTGTAGCTAGGATTCCCTTACCGCCGACACGAAGTGGGGTTCGTAGGGGGTGGTTGACTAGCAATACTGTGCTTTTGTGCGCCAGGTGCCACATCAAAGTTGTGCATTGGGTATTCGAACATTAAACCACCCTTTTCATACATATATTTGGTCCACATGCAAGTGTGTTCGTGTTCTGACCCTCTCCCGTGTTATTCTTTTTGCCAAATTTATAAACATCACACGAGTTGGATGTAGAAACCGTCTGCGATTGGGTACGCAACAGACACGGTTCGGTCAGACTACCCGTGTGCCACGCCCGTGCCCTGTAGTCCCTCACATCAGCACAGTAGATTGGGCTCCACGAGGCTTGCCTCCCGGCCTCGAAAATATCTACTGCCTCGTAATCTCGAAAATATCTACCGCCTGGAAGGTTTTAATGTTTGATAGCACACGATTAGTATGTGCGGACCATGTGTGATGTATGTTACTCCCGCTCTGCTTCAGTCCCTTGATTCAAATTTTCAGTAGCCCCGGCATTTTACTCCCGCCTCTGCATCCCTCGCAATCTCAAAAATATCTACTTGCCCTTGATTCAAATTTTCAGTTGCCTCGGCATTTTACACCCGCCTCTGCATCCCTCGCAATCTCAAAAATATCTGCTCGCCCTTGATCCAAATTTTCAGTAGCCGCGCCTTGTTACTCCCGCCTAGTAAAATTTTCAGTTGCCGCGGTATTTCCTCAAACACCACCTTGCCCCCCCTCCACACACACTACACACTCCCCAAAACCTCCACTCACACAGACACACAGCACCCCTCCCTCGCTCGAAACCATTGGTAGGTCGCCGCCGCCGCCTCCATCCTCAACCTCTGCCTGTGTGCCGGGGAGCTCGAGGAGCCAATGGCCAAAAAGAGGTTTATCGCGGCCTCTTCAACCGACGCCGGCGAGGTGGCCACCGAGGTGTCCCTGTCGTCCTCCGCGGGCTCTTTATGAATCCGTCGTCGCCGGTCACCCGATCCGCCCGCCGCTGCGCCCCTACGCCGGTTCGAGGACTTCCCTGTCCTCCCTTGGGCCCGGCCGCCGACGAGGTCCTACCTCGGGGTCCGGCAATGGCGGTGGGGACGTGGGTCATAGAGATTATGGATCGGGAGACCCACACCCGCCGGTGGCTCGGTAGCTTCCACACGGCTGAGCTCGCGGCCATGGAGTACGACCGCTGGCAGGTCCGCTACCACGGCACGGCGGCTAGGCTCAATTTCCCCTTCGGCACATGTCCGATCGACCTCGTTCTGCCGAAGCCAGGGGTGGTGAGCTCGGCTATGGCGCGGGAGGACCGCGAGGCGTGGGAGCACCTCGAGGCCGAGGCTGACGATGAGGCCTACATGCAAGAGCTCCGCCGGCAGCACCCGGAGCTTGTGGAGGCGGAGCGGGTGATCTTTGCCGGTGTGGAGGGCGGTGAGGTTATCGTGCTCTCCTCCGATGATGAGGTCTAAGGCGGCGAGGACGGCGGCGTGGAGGGCATCGAGGTGGGCGGCGAGGACAAGGAGATCGACGTCGATGAGTGGAGGAGTGTCTTCCCCAACGACCCCGACGACGACACCGGCCCGGACCCGGCTCGCGGCACACCGTACCTGACGAGGAAGGATTGGCTCGACCTCCACTTCGACCGAAAGTAGTTTAGCTTAGTTTAAATTTATGTTTTATGTTCGGTTATGCAAAACTATCTATGTTTAGGTTTGAATGCATGCTACTTTCGGTTGAACCTGCTTTGAACTTGATCAAATTGAAGTTTACAACGTTAAGTTTAGGGGATCGACCAGAAACGGCTAAAAATTGCTGGAGTATATATATAACCACTAAGGGTTTTAGTCCTTTAACTTTTAAAATTGCTGGTATATATATTGCCTTATGCCTTGTTTATTTCAGTTCTTCACAATGTGATGCTCTATATGTGCAACTATTTGCCGTGCAGTTCAATTTCATCAATAACAGTTTCAACAATACCACTATGAATTACGATATTTGGTTGCTGTTAAGGATGTTGCAGTTAACATGCCTTTTCATTTTTTTAACAATAACTAGTGTACTTTAGACCTGCACAATACCAGTTTGAATGACTATTTGCTTGTTTTTAAATGTTATGCCTGATGCAGTTAACACACCTTTCCACTTCTTGTTTTGCTTAACTAGCATGCTTAAGCCTGCACACTGAAGCTATCATTTGTAGATTATGTTGTCTACCATGGATATATTTGGTTGATGTTTAGCTTGTTGTGCTTAACATGCCTTTATATGTACTCATACATGACAATATTGAGAACAGTGCTGTTTTCCATCGATGTTAGTTTCATCGCATTGCTTATATGTACTCACTGTTCAGGATATCGGTAGCTGGTACCATATAGCTTGGGGGCTGATAAGGGATTAATCATCGAATCGGACATTTCAATGAATATATCTGCAACCCATTTATCAGTACGTTAACTAGTGCCATATTTAATATATCTAAGGCTACATAGCAACATGCATTGTACTGAATGACTAAATATGCAATCCCAGGCTACATAGCAACAAGGAAGAGTGTTACCTTAATGTTCTGATGATGTCTAGATATACATGTAATAAAATATTATATAATGGGATGGAGGGAGTGTTGTACTACATCATTTTGCAATTGTTGTTTAGCTTCTAATATTAACTTGGTGCTTTTAGGTACATATGTCATTGGCAAAGATCCACACTTCGACCCTTTCTGCGTATGGGGCAATGAGATATTCATGAACCAGCATCAAGTGAGGAAACTGATAAAGATTGTTATTAAAATGGGTCAAAAGATGTCAATCGAACTATTTGTTTACACTTTATGCAAGACAACAGTGAACTGCAGGATGGTAAGTAAGAACCCTGTAGCCTTCTTTTTACTGCCCGTAATGAGTTGTGTTAGATGACAATGTCTGAATCTTTTTTCCTTTGCAGTGGATCCTGAAGCAGTTTACTCAAGATTACCTCTCAAACTACATGAATGGCGGTCGGCCATCACAAGGGGTTGGACTAGAGTCGTGCTTGCCTTCTGCATCCAGGAGAGCACAATAGGGCCATTCCGCTTCACCTTGTTCAGCAACCAGAATGTCTGTCGCCTCTTTCTTTACCATCTGTAATAGTACGAGTATAGAACCCTGGTTCATCATTCTTTATTTGGTGCTTATGTAATTCTTAAACATATGTACCTGTGAATCGAATAATGCATTGGTTGTTTGAACCTGATGGATATAAATAAAGCTATAACCTACTTTGAAGTTCAAATTAGGTACAATTTCAAATTAGGGCGAAATTACGGTGTGCAGGTCATTACGGCACACACGGTCAATAAAGCACAGCGTGTGCGATATACATCATAATCCGACATGGTTCATGGAGAGGAAACATGTGTAACAATGCACACGGTTGGCATTTGCAAAGCTTGTGTGAAGTCAGACACTATCACATACGGTGCGGGAAAACTAAATGTGTGTGATTGTCTACCTATCGTACACGGTTTATAATCATGAACTGTTTGTGATGTGCCAGGCATCATAAACGTAGTGCCAGTTTGGTACGTGCCTGGAAAACTCTCGTGCCTGGAATCTGCCTGGTTTTAGGTAAAACCACAAAATTCTGACTGCGATGGCAATGTGAGCACAAACGAGTAGCAAGGATGAAGCATTTGGGATATTCGAGATATCGGAAACAGTTATATAGGGACAACTGTATGCATCAAGGCTCCCTATCCCCGACGGTTTCTGGGTCGTGTGGGAAGGACCCCCCTATCGCCCACACTCACTTGGCAACGGTTCCAAATGCCGTCGCGGAAAGGGGTTAAAAACCGTTTGTATAGCACCTCGCTGTACCAGTGGTTCACTATCACAAAAGATGTCCAAGATAGTATATTTCATGTGAAATTTCTCTTCCTTATACTTAATCATTCATGAATTGTCCAAATGACCTATGTCGTGTTTGTTACATTTCAATAGATTAGCATATGAAGTTGAATTACAATGGTAGGATACACAATAATGAGAAAAAAAAACAAGATACTCATGCTATTCTTTATTATAGATACTCTCACCAACGGATACAACGAAAACACGAAGGAACAATAGCACTTGTCATCTATTTCATACTATAACTTTTCCTAAACCACGATATGACTACGGATCAAGCTAAAATATAATAGTAGTGATGATAAAGCTGGTGATACGATACTAGGGCACCTCCACCAATACTACAGGAATGCCTAGCAGTGGCGGGTGGGAAAGCCCAGAAGTGGTGGGCATGGCTCTTAGGCGCGCCCGCCACTAACCTCCCGCCACTGCTATAATGGAATCAGTGGCGGGCGCCCGCCACTAGTAGAATCTCTGCAGTGGCGGGCACTCCCCACCACCCGCTAGTGCAGCATAATGTAGTTGTGGCGGGCAGAGAATAGCGGTCGCCACTGATATAGATTTTTGTTCCCATGAATTTATGATACGTCTCCAATGTATCTATAATTTTTTATTGTTCCATGATGTTATATTATCAATCTTGGATGTTTTATATTCATTTACTAGCAACATTATATCATTTTTTGGGAGTACCCTTTTGACATAGTGCCTAGTGCTAGTTACTGTTTTTTGCTTGTTTTTTACTTTGCAGAATATCAATACCAAATGAAGTCCAAATCGCACGAAATTTTTGGAGATTTTTTTCTGGCAGGAAGACACCCAGGAAGCTTCTGGAGGGCACGAGAGGACGCTCATGGGGCCCACTAGGCACCAGGGTGCGACAGGGGCCTCCGGCGCGCCCTGGTGTGTAGTGGGGCCCACGGGCACCCCCTTGACCTACCTCCGGCTCTATAAATACTCTAAAATCCCAAAAACCCTAAGGGAGTCGACGAAATACTTTTTATGCCGCCGCAAGTTCCAGAACCACGAGATCCAATCTAGAGGCCTTTTCCGGCGCTCTGCCGGAGCGGGCAATGATCACGGAGGGGTTCTTCATCATCCTTGCTGCCCCTCCGATGATGTGTGAGTAGTTTAGCACAGACCTATGGGTCTGTTGTTAGTAGCTAGATGGCTTCTTCTCTCTTTTTGATCTTCAATACAATGTTCTCCTCGATTTTCTTGGAGATCTATTTGATGTAACTCTTTTTTGCGGTGTGTTTGTTGGGATCCGATGAATTGTGAGTTTATGATCAGTTCTATCCATGAATATTATTTGAGTCTTTGCTGAACTCTTTTATGCATGATTGTTATAGCCTTGTATTTCGTCTCCGATTTATTGGTTTGGTTTGGCCAACTAGATTGATTTATCTTGCCATGGGAAGAGGTGCTATTTGTGATGGGTTCGATCTTGCGGTGCTCAATCTCAGTGACAGAAACAGACATGATGCGCACATACCATTGATATTAAGGGTAACAAGATGGGGTTTATTCATACATGAGTTTATCTTGTCTACATCATGTTATCGTTCTTATTGCATTACTTCATTTTTCCATGAACTTAAGACATTAGATGCATGCTGGATAGCGGTCGAT
Source organism: Thinopyrum elongatum (assembly GCA_011799875.1). Taxonomy (NCBI): domain Eukaryota; kingdom Viridiplantae; phylum Streptophyta; class Magnoliopsida; order Poales; family Poaceae; genus Thinopyrum; species Thinopyrum elongatum. The sequence goes on along the minus strand of CM022300.1, from coordinate 443,299,941 downwards.
GTGTGGAGTAATAGTAGCAGATGCATGCAGGATTCGGTCTACTAATCTTGGATGTGATGACTATATACATGATCATTGCCTTGGATATCGTCATAATTATTTGCTTTTCTATCAATTTCCCAACAGTAATTTGTTTACCCACCATAAGCTATTTTCTTGAGAATAGCCTCTAGTGAAAACTATGCCCCCGGATCTATTTCCTATCATATATTAAATCCAAAAATACCTTGCTGTAATTTTTCTTTATTTATTTTATTTTGTATTTTTGTTAGATCTATTTATCAAAACCTATACAATTTAATCTATCTCAATACCGTTGAGGGATTGACAACCCCTCTTACGTGTTGGGTTGCAAGTTTTTGTTGTTTGTGTGTAGGTGTTGTTTACAAAGTGTTGCTTCGTTCTCCTACTGGATTGATAACCTTGATTTCATAACTAAGGGAAATACTTACATCTGTTGTGCTGCATCATCCTCTCCTCTTCGGGGAAATACCAACGCAGATTACAACACATGATTTAGAAAGAGTAAACTGACAAAAGTATATAATCTATAGCATTAACTAAACCAGGCTTATTCCATTATAAGAACAAATGACAAAGCTTCCCATTTGTTCCACTTAACACACCAATATAATAGTACCACATCCATCTTAACAAACTCACTAACACGTCATGAGCTTACAAATGTTCATATCTGCCACTTATTTCTAAATGAGGTTAACGACAACCATCATCCCTCACTTGTTGTGGCGGCTCTTCCTTAGCATGATTGCCACTGGTGTCCCAACCATTAGTCTCTTTCACGTCAGAAACTCCCCCAGCCGTCCTCATGGAAGGATATGAACCCGTCTGTTTCAGTCTTTGTACTTAACAGTGGTGACAGCCCTCGCTCCAAGGCGTACTCCAGCAGAACCGACCGCAGGGATGTTCAGCCAGGAAACCATCTTCGCGGGTAATTTATATGATCACCATGATTAGTGAGACGTCCATTTTGCATCATGTTTTCCTACTGTTATTTAGAGAGTTTTTAACAATTATAACACTTCGTGGCGCAATTCTAATGCCTTTTCTCTCTTAATATGCAAGATTTACATGAAGAGGGAGATTGCCGGCAGCTGGAATTCTGGACCTGAAAAAGCTACATCAGAGATACCTATTCTACACATCTCCAAATGAGATGAAATTTTATGAAGATTTATTTTGGAATAAATAAAAATTATTGGAGAAAAGAGATACCAGAGGGGGCCACCCAGGTGCCCACTAGGCACCAGGGCGCGCCTACCCCCCCCCCCTGGCGCGCCTTGGTGGGTAGTGGGGGCCCTGGCTAGCCTCCGGTACCCATCTTCTGGTATATAAGCCCATTTTCCCTAGAAAAAAAATAAGGAGAGGACTTTTGGGATGGAGCACCACCGTCTCGAGGCGGAACTTGGGCAAGAGCACTTTTGCTCTCCGGCGGAGCGATTCCCCCGGGGATACTTCCCTCCAGGAGGGGGAAATCGAAGCCAACGTCATCACCAACAACCCTCTCATCATGGGAGGATCAGTCTTTATCAACATCTTCACCAGCACCATCTCATCTCAAAACCCTAGTTCATCTCTTGTGTTCAATCTTTGTATCAAAACTTCAGATTGGTACTAGTGGGTGACTGGTAGTGTTGATTACATCTTGTAGTTGATGCTAGTTAGTTTATTTGGTGGAAGATGATATGTTCAGATCCATTATGCTATTTAATACTTCTCTGATCTTGAGCATGAATATGATTCATGAGTAGTTGCTTTTGTTATTGAGGACATGGGAGAAGTCTTGTCATAAGTAATCATGTGAATTTGGTATGCGTTCGATATTTTAATGATATGTATGTTGTGATTCCCTTAGTGGTGTTATGTGAATGTCGACTACATGACACTTCACCATATTTGGGCCTAAGGGAACGCATTGTGGAGTAGTTATTACATGATGGGTTGCTAGAGTGACAGAATCTTAAACCCTAGTTTATGCGCTATTCCATAAGGGGCTGATTTGGATCCATATGTTTAATGCTATGGTTAGATTTTATCTTAATTCTTCTTTCGTAGTTGCGGATGCTTGCGAGAGGGGTTGATCATAATTGGGAGGCTTGTTCAAGTAAGAACAGCACCCAACCACCGGTCCACCCACATATCAAATTATCAAAGTAGCAAACACGAATCAAACAAACATGATGAAAGTGACTAGATGAAATTCCCTTCTGTCCTCGAGAACTTTTTACTTATTATAAGTGACCGTTCTGGCCTGTCCTTTGCTACAAAAAGGATTGGGCTATCTCGGTGGACATATTGTTACTTGTCACTTATTACAAATTATCTTGCTACCAAACTATCTATTACCGATAATTTCAGTGCTTGCAGTAAATACCTTGCTGAAAACCGCGTGTCATTTCCTTCTGCTCCTCGTTGGGCTCGACACTCTTACTTATCAAAAGGACTACGATTGATCCCCTATACTTGTGGGTCATAAATTGGAAGCACAAATATCAGGCAATGTTAGACATCTCGCAATGTTAGTGTTACATCAACAAAAAAGAGAGGAAGTAATACAGAACATACCATGACATGTTTGACGATGTTTGTCTTGGTTAAACGGTGCATAAGGGGCACCCCCATGTAGTTCTCAGTTTGTGGTAAGATCGCCAAGAGATTGTTCCTCTCATTGTGCTTAAGCTTCTTAATTCTTTGAGAAAAAATTGGAGAATTGAATGGAACATCATCGTAATCATCCTGACTATCCTCGTCTTCTTGGTCATCATCATCATCGTCATGGATATCCTAATCATCATGACTATCTTCATATTCTTGGTTGTCATCCTTATCATCATGGATATCCTCATCATCATGACGATCATCATCATGACTATCCTCATCATCGTCACCATCCTCGCTATCCTCATCATCCACATCATCTTCACCATCCTCATCATCTTGGCTGCAGAAATAGATAATCCTTAACCTGTTGACCTACCCTTCTAAGTAAAATGCTATGTACTCTTCCCCAGTTAGCTTATTTTTTTGAAATGAACTTCATCCACCCATCGCCGCAAATCATGGTTTTATGCTTTCCTTTGTTCACTTCAGCTTGAAACGACTGCCCCTTATCATCCTTGAAGAGCAAAGTATCACCTATTGCACTGTTAAATTTCACCCTTACGTTGCATGGGACACACTATGCAACAGTAAAGTAAAATGTGAACCAAATTAGTGGTAATGATAGTAAATGACTGCAAAGTGGTTATAATTGTATGCTGAAGTTAAAGACCGTTACCACTGATTTTTGGAACCCCTCATTCAAAAAGATCCTGAATTCCTTTGCAGTTTCCAAGCTGTCCGCACAACTACTTTTGCAGATTTGCACGTTAGAAGCACCATGATCCCTATTAATCATATGATGCATTTATTATTATTAACAAAGGGTGAAAATGAACTGAAAAAATTGGTATGGCCTTTGCTAAAATGAACATATGGAGTGCCAGAAATTTGGCTAAACGGAAGTTAATCAACGTTTCGCCAAAACATTGGCACTCATTTTTGGATAACTGGAAATAATGTATAACATGTCCATTAAGCACTCATTTGGATGTACTTGCCATATTTAAGCTTTCTTTTTCTTAGCAAAAGTTCTAACACGAATGTACGTGCGCACATCAAACACATGCGCGCAACCTACTTAACATAGGTTTGCAGTTCTACTACTCAAACTTGTCTTAGAATCGGAGAAGTACTACTCTAAGAAGATGAAGCATATATACACAAGAACCTAAAGCACTATATATATATAGAAAACATTTGATCACAGCCTAATTAAAACTTGCTGACAATTACCGGCGGCAACTGATATGTCTCCAACATATCTATAATTTTTGCTTGTTCCATGCTGTTATATTATCATTCTTGGATGTTTTACAATCATTTTATAGCAACTTTGTATCATTTTTTGGTACTAACCTATTGACATAGTGCCCAGTGCCAGTTGCTATTTTTTGCTTGTTTTTTATTTCACAGAATATCAGTACCAAACGGAGTCCAAACACAGCGAAACTTTTTGGCGAATTTTTATGGACCAGAAGGGAAAACTTGGGCCAAAGAAGTACCAGAGGGGTGCCCCGATGGGGGAACAACCCACCTGGGCGCGCCTGGGGGCCTAGGCGCGCCCTGGTGGGTTGTGCCCACCTCGGTGGCCTCCCGCACCACCTCTTCACCCTATAAATACCCAAATATTCCAAAAACCCTAGGGGAGTCAACGAAACACAATTCCAACTGCCGTAAGTTCTAGAACCACGAGATCCAATCTAGACACCATCACGGAGGGGTTCATCATCCTCATTGGTGCCTCTCTGATGATGCGTGAGTAGTTCATTGTAGACCTATGGGTCCGTAGGCAGTAGCTAGATGGCTTCTTCTCTCTGTTTGATTCTCAATACAATGGTCTCTTGGAGATCTATTTGATGTAACTCTTTTTGCGGTGTGTTTGTTGGGATCCGATGAACGTTGAGTTTATGATCAGATCTATATCCATGAAAGTTATTTGAGTTCTTTGATCTATTTTATGCATGATTACTTATACCTCGTATTTCTTCTTCGAATCTTTGGTTTAGTTAGGCCAACTAGATCGATTTTTCTTGCCATGGGAAGAGGTGCTTTGTGATGGGTTCGATCGTGCGGTGTTCTTTTCCAGTGACAGAAGGGGCGGCAAGACACGCATGTATCATTGCTATTAAGGATAACAAGATTGGGGCTATTCCTACATGAATAGATCTCATCTACATCATGTCATCATTCTTATTGCATTACTCCATTTTTCCATGAACTTAATACACTAGATGCATGTTGGATAGCGGTCGATGTGTGGAGTAATAGTAGTAGATGCAGGCACGAGTCGGTCTACTAATCTTGGACGTGATGCCTATATAATGATCATTGCGTGGATATCATCATAATTATTTGATGTTCTATCAATTTCCCAACAGTAATTTGTTTACCCACCATATGCTATTTTATTGAGAGAATCCACTAGTGAAATCTACGGCCCCCAGGTCTATTCTTTTTCATATTTGCTTCGAGATCTATTTTTATTCGCTTTTGTTTTTAGATCTATTATACCAAAAACCCCAAAATACCTATTTTATTTCGCGTTTTATTGAGAGCTATTTATCCAATCTACCACAAATTTATCTATCTTCTTACCGTGGAGGGATTGACAACCCCTCTTGCGCGTCGGGTTGCAAGTATTTGTTCTTTGTGTGCAAGTATCGTTTACATAGTGTTGCTTGGTTCTCCTACTGGATTGATACCTTGGTTTCATAACTGAGGGAAATACCTACCATAGTTGTGCTGCACCATCCCTTCCTCTTTGGGGAAATACCGACATAGTCAAGCGACATCAAAAGGATTTTCTGGCGCCGTTGCCGGTGAGACATCATCAAAATCGATCAGGTTCCTAATCACAAATATGATCTCCTTGCAATTTACATTATTTGCCATTTGCCTCTTCTTTTCATCTCCCCCACTTCACAAAAAATTGCCGTTTTATTCGCCCTCTTTTTTGTTCGCCGTTTTCTCGTCAGATCTGTTTTTGTGTGCAATCTTGTTTGCGTAGTCATGATGACTCAAGAAAACACTAAATTGTGTGATTTTTCCAATACCAACAATAATGATTTTATTAGCACTCAGATTGCTCCTCCCGCCACTAGTGCGGAATCTTGTGATATTAATGCCGCTTTGTTGAATCTTGTTATGAAAGATCAGTTTTTCGGTACTCCTAATGAGGATGCCGCATCCCATCTAAACATATTCATAGAACTTTGTGATATGCAAAAGAAAAAAGATGTGGACAATGATATTGTGAAGTTAAAATTATTTCCGTTTTCTTTGCGAGATCGTGCAAAATTTTGCTTTTCTTCTTTGCCTCGCAATAGTATCGATTCTTGGGATAAATGTAAAGTTGCTTTCATTACTAAGTATTTTCTGCCCGCAAAAATTATTTTCCTTAGAACTCAAATCATGAATTTTAAGCAACTTGAGCATGAACATGTTGCGCAATCTTGGGAAGGAATGAAGTTGATGCTAAGAAATTGTCCTACTCATGGTTTAAATCTTTGGATGATCATACAAAATTTTTATGCGGGATTGAACTTTGTTTCTAGAAATCTTTTAGATGCCGCCGTGGGGGTACTTTTATGGAAATTACTTTGGTTGAAGCTACTAAACTGCTTCATAATATGATGGCAAATTATTCACAATGGCATACCAAAAGAGCACCTACTCATAAAAAAGTTAATTCGGTTGAAGAAATTAGTACTTTGAGTGAAAAAGTTGACGCTCTTATGAAATTGGTTGCTAATAAAAGTGCTCCTATTGATCTTAATGATGTGCCTTTGTCTACTTTGATTGAGCATAATAGTGATCCCATAGATGTGAACTTTGTCTCGCGGAACAATTTTAATAACAATGCTTATAGAGGTAATTTTAATCCTAGGCCTTTTCCTAGAAATTCCTCTAATAATTATGGTAATTCCTATGGTAATCCTTCTTACAATAATAACATGAACACCTCTGATCTTGAGAATAATATTAAAGAATTTATCAATGCTCAAAAAGTTTTCAATGCTACAATAGAAGAAAAGTTGAATAAGATTGATGATATGACTAGAAGCATTGATAGAATCACTCATGATGTAGAAAATCTCAAGTTGAAAATTTTTGTACCCAAGGTTGATGAATCAGTTAAGGCTTTATATGTTTCTATGGATGAAAGTAAGAAAAGAACCACTATGCTTAGAGCTAAACGAGAATTTTTAGAAAGAGCGTTTTCTAGTGATTTTTTTCATAAAAATGATGAAGATCTTAAAATGATTGGTGTTTCTTCTATTGATTCCTTGTTTAGTAAAGTTAAAATTAATGATAAAGGGACTGAATAGGAGTCAACTTTAGTTAGAAGGCGTCCCAATAATTCGGAGGGTGAAAATCTTGATGAAAAAATTGATAAAAGTGGGTTTGGAGAGATCAAAACTTTAACTAGTGATGTGCCCACTCTTTTGGATTACAAAGACTTTAATTATGATAATTGCTCTTTGATTGATTGTATTTCTTTGTTGCAATCCATGATTAACTCACCCCATGCTTATGAACACAATAAAGATTTTACTAAACATATCGTAGATGCTATGATGAAAGCTTTGGAAGAAAAGTTGGAATTAGAGATTTCAATTCCTAGAAAATTACATGATGAATGGGAACCTACCATCAAAGTCAAGATTAAAAATTATGAGTTGTTTGCTTTATGTGATTTGGGTTCTAGTGTTTCTACAATTCCATAATCTTTATGTGATGTGCTTGGTCTTACCGATATTGAAGAATGTTCTTTTAATTTGCACTTGGCGGATTCTACAATTAAAAAGCCTTTGGGAAGAATTAATGATGTTCTTATTCTTTCAAATAGGAATTTTGTGCCCATAGATTTTACTGTTCTTGATATTGATTGCAATCCGTCTTGTCCAATTATACTTGGTAGACCATTTTTACGTACTATTAGTGCCGTGATTGATATGAAAGAAGGCAATATTAAATTCCAATTTCCACTAAGAAAGGGTATGGAACACTTCCCTAGAACAAGAATTAAGCCACCATATGAATCAATCATGAGGGCATCCTATGGATCTAGAACTAAAGATGACAATACTTGAATCCTTGCATTATGCCTAGCTAGGGGCATAAAACGATAGCGCTTGTTGGGAGGCAACCCAATAAAAAAATTTATTTTTTCCTTTTTTCTTTCTGTTCTTGAGTTTTTGCACAATTATGCCACTGTTATGATTGTGTTTTTATGTTTTAATTAGTGTTTGTGCCAAGTAAAGCCTTTGGGATAGCTTTGGTGATAGTTGATTTGATCCTATTGAAAAATAGAAACTTCTGCGTCCACTTATATAATTGTCTAAATTCACAGAAACAACGAAAAATTTCTGATTTTTTTACACAGGATTGATATACAAATTTCCTCTGTTGTCCTAATTTTACAGTGTTTTTGGAGTTACAGAAGTATGAGAACAATTCGCATCTTTACAGACTGTTCTTTTTTTGACAGATTCTGTTTTCTTTGCATTGTGTGCTTATTTTGATGATTCTATGGATTGTATCGAGGGGTATAAGCCATGGTAAAGTTAGAATACAGTAGATATAATGCAATAACAAAATTTGAATGGTTTTTCTACAGTACTTAAAGTAAAGATTGGTTTTCTTATACTAACGGATCTCACGAAGGTTTTGTTAAGTTTTGTGTGATTGAAGTTTTCAAGTTTTGGGTGAGATCACGATGGATGAAGGAATAAGGAGTAAGAAAAGCCTAAGCTTGGGGATGCCCCAAGGCACCCCAAGTTAATATTCAAGGAGAACCAAGCAACTAAGCTTGGGGATGCCCCGGAAGGCATCCCCTCTTGCTTCTAACGACCATCGGTATTTTACTTGGAGCTATATATTTATTTGTCACATATCATGAGTTTTGATTGGAGTGTCTTGTATTATATGAGTCTTTGTTTGTTTTGCTTTTTAGTTTTTCACAAGTATCCTTGCTGGACACACCTATTTGACAGAGCCAAATTATGCGATGATTTGTTAGAATTGCTCTATATACTTCACTTAAACTTTTTGAGCTACGGAATTGCTCTAGTGCTTCACTTATATCTTTTTGAGCACGGTGTGCTTTAATATTTTTGAAGAAATGCTCTCATGCTTCACTTAGATTTATTTTAGAGTTAGTATTTTTTTGAAGAAATTCTGTCATGCTTCACTTATATTATTTTGAGAGACGAAAAAATTTATGCTCATGTTCTTCACTTAGATTTGTTTGAGCTTGTCAAAAGCAATTGCAATATATGAAACTAGTCCCAAAGTGATAGATATTCAAGAGGGATATAATAAAAACTTTCATGAAGATCATTGGACAGAATAAACTTGATTCTTTGTAATAGTTTTGAGATATGATGATAGTGATATGTGAGTCATGTTGGTGAGTAATTATGCTTTAGTAAGAATATTGGTGTTAAGGTTTGTGATTCCCTATGCAAGCACGAAAGTTAATAGTTATGTAATGAAATTACATCCTACTTGTGATGCATTATTCGGTGTTAGTTATGCTTAATGCTCGCTTATGTGATTTTTCGTTTCTTGGTTGGTCTTCTCAATCTTTTTGCTAGCCTCCACTTGTACTAAGTAGAAATACTACTTGTGCATCCAAAATCTTTAAAACCCAGTTTTGCCATATGAGTACACCATACCTACCTATATGCGGTATTTCCCGTTCTAAGCAAATTTGTATGTGCCATCTCTAATTTTCAAACTAAATTTCCTTTTTGTGTGCCCGTACCGCTCATGAAGCGGTAGGGGGTGGCCAATATTTTCCATGCTAGATGTGTTATTCTCAAGATGAGTGTTTATTCACTTGTCATTGCACGAGAGTGCGGCGGTAATAGGGATGCCCAATCCTGAAATGAAAAAGAAATTTACTTTATGTTGTCAAATAATAAATTCCTTGGAAAGTGTTGGTATGGAGGGCACCCGTGGATACGGCTAGCCATGGATTGTGAAAGAATGGTGGAAAAAGGAACAGACTTTATTTTCTGTTTGGGGACCGCCTATGATATATCTAGCATGGAAAGTGTTGGGAATTACTCGGTCGTTTTCGTTGACGGGAAAAGTATGCCTCTCAAAAAAATTATCTCTCAATTTAAGCTTTGAGCTCTAGCACCTCTACAAATCCCTACTTCCCTCTGCGAAGGGCCAATCTATTTAATTTATGCAATTTTTATTTTTATTTGAGTCTCCATCTTCTCTTATAAAGCACCAACTAAGGGCCACTATGATCGTACTTGAGCATTGGGTATAGCTAATATGCGAGTGTGTTTCATGAATGGATCAATGATTGAGCATAATGGGCTAGGGATAACTTTCTTTAGTGTTGATATTTTGAAAGACATGGTTGCTTATTGATATGCTTGAGTATTGAAATCTTCATGTCAAAACTAGACTATTGCTTTGAACCATATAAAAGTCCATATGTCCATGCTACAAAACAAAAGAATATGTGATGAGCATGTTAGGCAGCATTCCACATCAAAAATTCTGTTTTTATCATTTACCTACTCGAGGACGAGTAGGAATTAAGCTTGGGGATGCTGATACGTCTCCAACGTATCTATAATTTTTGCTTGTTCCATGCTGTTATATTATCATTCTTGGATGTTTTACAATCATTTTATAGCAACTTTATATCATTTTTTGGGACTAACCTATTGACATAGTGCCCAGTGCTAGTTGCTATTTTTTGCTTGTTTTTTACTTCATAGAATATCAGTACCAAATGGAGTCCAAACGCAGCGAAACTTTTTGGAGAATTTTTATGGACCAGAAGGGACAAGTTGGGCCAAAGAAGTACCAGAGGGGTGCCCCGAGGGGGGCACAACCCACCTGGGCGCGCCTGGGGGCGCAGGCGCACCCTGGTGGGTTGTGCCCACCTTGATGGCCTCCCGCACCGCCTCTTCGCCCTATAAATACCCTAATATTCCAAAAACCCTAGGGGAGTCGACGAAAATCAATTCCAGCCACCGCAAGTTTCAGAACCACGAGATCCAATCTAGACACCATCACGGAAGGGTTCATCATCCTCATTGGTGCCTCTCCGATGATGCGTGAGTAGTTCATTGTAGACCTACGGATCCTTAGGCAATAGCTAGATGGCTTCTTCTCTCTTTTTGATTCTCAATACAACGGTCTCTTGGAGATCTATTTGATGTAACTCTTTTTGCGGTGTGTTTGTTGGGATCCGATGAAGTTTGAGTTTATGATCAGATATATATCCATGAAAGTTATTTGAGTTATTTGATCTCTTTTATGTATGATTAATATAGCCTCGTATTTATTCTTCGAATCTTTGGTTTAGTTAGGCCAACTAGATCGATTTTTCTTGCCATGGGAAGAGGTGCTTTGTGATGGGTTCGATCGTGCGGTGTTCTTTCCCAGTGACAGAAGGGGCAGCAAGACACGCCTGTATCGTTGCTATTAAGGATAACAAGATGGGGGCTATTCCTACATGAATAGATCTCGTCTACATCATGTCATCGTTCTTATTGCATTACTTCATTTTTCCATGAACTTAATACACTAGATGCATGCTGGATAGCGGTCGATGTGTGGAGTAATAGTAGTAGATGCAGTCAGGAGTCGGACTACTAATCTTGGACGTGATGCCTATATAATGATCATTGCCTGGATGTCATCATAATTATTTGATGTTCTATCAATTGCCCAACAGTAATTTGTTTACCCACCGTATGCTATTTTCTTGAGAGAAGCCATTAGTGAAATCTATGCCCCTTGGGTCTATTCTTTATCATATTTGCTTCGAGATCTATTTTTATTCGCTTTTGTTTTCAGATCTATTATACCAAAAACCCAAAAATATCTTGCTGCACTTTTTTATTACTTATTTTATTTCGCATTTTATCGAGAGCTATTTATCCAATCTACCACAAATTTATCTATCTTTTTACCGTGGAGGGATTGACAACCCCTCTTACGTGTCGGGTTGCAAGTATTTGTTCTTTGTGTGCAGGTACCGTTTACATAGTGTTGCTTGGTTCTCCTACTAGATTGATACCTTGGTTTCATAACTGAGGAAAATACCTACCGTAGCTGTGCTGCATCATCCCTTCCTCTTTGGGGAAATACCGACGTAGTTCAGGCGACATCAGCAACATACTCAAAGAGCCACGGCAGCGACATAACCGTACCGGCGGCGGCACTCTAATAAGATGAAGCATATATATATGAGAACCTACAGAACTATATGTAGAAAACATTTGATCACAGCCTAATTAAAACTTGCTGACAACTACCGGCGGCAACATACTCTAAGAGCCGCGGCGGCGAAATAACCGTACCGGCAGCGGCACCCTAATTACTGTATCCCTAGCTAGCGGCGGTGGCAACCTAACCCTAGCGACGGCGGCCATCGCCCTAACACTAGCCCTAGCGATGGTGCGGTGGCAACCTAACTGTAGCCCTAGCTGCGGCGGCGCCCTACCCATTGCCCTAGCGGCGGTGGCGGCGGCGCCCTAGAAGGAGGAGAGTGAGTTAGTTTGGGACATACCGACAAGAGAGGCGCGGGAGGGCTCGATGATAGGGAAGAGACAACGGCGGAGAAGACGCGCCACGCAGGACGAAGGGGCGAATGCCGGAGAAGGGGATTGGACTTAGCGTGGTCGTGACGGAGGATTTTGTGTGGGGGGAGAGCTGGCGGGCGGCCCACAGGGCCCACCATAGCATATTTTTGGAAATTTTTAAGCATTGTGGCGTGAGTTGCCCAAAGATATGTTTGGCGGGCGCTATGGGATGCCCGCCATAGGACACTGATAGAACAGTGGAGGGCCCTTCTTGCCGCCCGCCACTAGAGTTTCCACCAAGCGCAGATCCTGAAGGAAGTTCACATGTGGCGGGTACAGGGAAATGCTCGTCACTGTTGTGACTGTAGCAGTGGCGGGCGCATCTAGGTACCCGCTGTCTGGGCCGGATTTTGGGGGTACAAAATCCTAGAAATTAACCCCTCGTGTCATCACCAGCCCAGGATTACTGTTACTGGTGGACACGTCCTTGTTACAGAATTACCAAGCTATTACAAGAATTGGATACAAGACCATAAAGGTCTAATGATACAACAGGGATTCCGGTGGTGGATGACAAAAATGACTCGTGGTACTCCAGCATCGATGGGGCTCCATTCCCACAGGAACAGCTGACCTGGATAATTTCCTATCCGCGTGGCTGCTATCCTAGGCTCCGCACGGTCGTTGTTGTGGTACTCCTCGTAGAACTCCTGACCTAGCCAGGTAAATAGCCAGGGACAAGCCTGTGAGTACATTTGAATGTACTCGCAAACATCATGAACAAGAGATATACCGAATGCAGCAGACAAAATATATGATCATGTTGAACCAAACTATATGCGTATGCTCATGCTGGATCATGCTAAAATGCTCATGATGACACAAATCTAAATCATGACATGACAATAGCAAAATGATACGGAAGTAAATATAGCATGTTAGTCATGATCAAACTTAAAGCAAATGAAGGCCACGGGTAGTCTGGCCAGCCCAAGTGACATTCAGCAAAATAAAAGAAATGACAATCGGGTGCCCACAAGAGTAGTGGCGGGACCGCCTTTAAACTCGAGGGACGTCACGAAGAGGTCTTGAAGAGAAATGCCAGTCGGGTGTCAAGTGACGCCACAGTCGGACTTGAAGAGAAATGCCAGTCGGGTGTCAAGTGATGCCACGGTCGGACTTGAAGAGAAATGCCATTCGGGTGTCAAGTGATGCCACGGTCGGACTTGAAGAGAAATGCCAATCAGGTGTCCACAAGAGTAGTGGCGGGACAAACCGCCTGTTAACTCGAGAGACGCCACGAGAGGTCTTGAAAATAAAATTGAGTGCCCTGGGTAGTCCAGCCAGCCCCTGAGACACTCAGGAAATACAAAATAAGAGAAACGGGTTAGTCCTCAATAATATGCATAACCATATTAACAAGCATAAAATATACATGGTAGCATCAGGGTGATAACAATTATCCTGCAAAATAATTCAGGCGCAATTTAATTGTTTTCCTCTGAAGACCGACACTAAGACCGACACTTGACCAACCCAGACTATAGCCCTTAACTGCGGACACGGCTATTCGAATAGGTTTAAAACTCTGCAGAGGGTGTACTCTTTACCCACAAGTAAAGGATTTCTTTAGTCAGTACCGTGACACCGACTAATTCCCATTATGGTCTTTGGGTTGAAAACACACCTGACCAGCACACACCAGATTAACTTTCCGGATGCCAGGAATCACCCAAAGCATCGTTCAAGAAAAACTCTAAGACGGAGAGACCAACGTCCTGCATGGGATCACTATTAATACGCATGGGTTCCAAGCGGTGCCCCCCTCTCAGTCACAACTGGAAACACCCATGCCCCCTGACCCGATGAAAGGATTTAGTCCACCAACATGGAAACCCTCATCGTAGCCCTCTCTGTGGTATGTGCACGGAAAGGGGTTAACAACTTACTGAACCATACCCCACCTGTGGCAGGGACAAGTGGCAGCACAAATCAAGTATGGGGGTTACTAGAACAAGACTCGATCTACGGTTGACTCAGGAGGTTTAATTTTTCCTGCAGTGGTTAGCACAACATGATTCCTCGGTAGTACCCAACAGGGTCACCACCTGACATGTCCTGACATGCCCTTACTGATCATTCTCGTCACCACGAGAATTCAGTCTCACAGTCACTTTACTCGTGACTGATTCTTCCTACTGATTAGTCCGGACCGGCACAGGCATATGTGACAAGTGAAAGTGACCATCCTTATTCATGCAACATGCAGATGCAATATCATCAAGGAATCATGCATGCTTAACTAGCTATATGCAAAAATTTATTCGAATTCAACATACTCATGATTTAATTTTTCTTGCAAATAATTCAACCATGCAGTCACCATATCAAGTGTTCAAGATGCTTGCCCTGAGTATGCAGGGGTGTTGGTAGCACTCAAAAAGTTTGAAAACTTTATCTTCCCTCCATTTCCTATTTTCAAAAATATATTTAAATTACCACATAATTCTAAAATAGTACTAAAAAGTGTTTCAAATATTTTTGAAATAAATACTAAAATAAACTAGATGAAAATTAAGGAATAATAGAAAAAGAATCAATTTATTTGGAGTTAAGATGATTTACTTAGGGAGTTTCTAAGTTGAAAAGAATAAAGAAATGGACTATTTAGAAGATCCAGTGGAGATAAAGCTTAGCAAAAATGTTCACCCTAGCTGGATTAATAGAGCATGATTTTAGAAGTCTACAGGAATTTGAATCATCAAATTTAGGTTTGAAAAGGCCACTGTAGAATTATTTCAAGTTCACTGGAAAAGAAAAAAGAAAAGGCAGAGGAGCGCCCTGAGCGCTATATAGTCATCTGGCGGTACTGGGCCGGCCGGCCGATCGGCTATGCGGAAGAGGTGCTGACGTCGATGGCGTAGTTCCAGGGAATACGCTTCCCCTTGTGCGAAGACGGCTTTGAGGGAGCCCGTCTCCACTTAGCCGGCGCGAGTGAGACCTCCAGTCACTGACGGTGGGTCCCGCTGGTCCACCAGTCAGGTTTGACTGGTCAGCCGGCGCCTTTCCTCCTGTGGCAGAACAGAGCGCGGGGTCCGGCGATCCTTGCCGGCGAACGGTGGCTTCCCTCGGGGTGCTGAGCACATGGGCGTGCTCAGGACGTTGTGGCGACCCTTCCGGTGGTCGCCATGATCTCCGGAGTGGACGGAGTCGCCGGCGACAAGCTCTCTGGCGGACGGCGTGTCAGGCGAAAGGGGAATTTCGCCGATGATTGATCTCGAGTGGAATTGAGAGGTGGAACGAGTCATGGGTTCAAGAGGGAGCTTCTAGTGAAGAGAATGGAGCGGGGGAAGCTTTGGTGGCGTCGGAACCATCGAGACAGAGGCGGAGGACGTGGTCGCCGGAGAGGAAGAAGGCGACCATCTCCGGTTGTTTTGCTCCTATGAGAAGCTTGCAGAGGACGGAGGGAGTGTGGTGGATAATGTAGCGAGCTCGGGGCGGCCAATTTATAGGGAGGGTGAGGCGGTTCCGCGAGCTCTGAGGATAACCACGACGGCGGTGGCCATTATTGCGCCGTTGAGGCTGGTCAGGAGTTGATAGTGGTCGGCAAGGTAGTTGGTGGGGTCAGCGCGTTGAGGATAAGCTCAGGTGGTGCCAGGCAGCTTGCGGGTGAGCCACGCGTCCCGGCGGAGACATGACAGAGAAGGCAGCTTCGGGCGGCGATTTTGGTGGCGGTGGTTGGCGGAGGCCGGCGCTAGCGGACGCAGGAAGGTGTCGGCGAGCTTCCAGGTGGTCGGGCTGATCCATAGGACGATCTGGACAAGGGGGGGAGGCAGCAGAGCGGCGGCAGGAGCTCGATGCAGTGGCTGCAATGCACGCGCTCTGGCCGCGCTCTGTGCATGCACGCTATGCGTTTGATAAAATGCCAATGGCATCTAGAGGGATCAAAACAAGCTGAAATTTAACAGGAGGGTGCCTCTGATCATGAGAGGAGTGATGGACATGCTGGTTTGATCATAGGGGCTAGTGAGCAATGCAAGCTAGAAAGGTGCAAGGTTTCTGCCATGCCTACAACTTGTTTGACAAAATGATAGAGCTAGCTAGGCAATTTTGTTGGAAGTGAGACTTGGCAGGATAGTGTCTCTTTAGATGATAAAGAGGTTGGCATGGTTGGTGTGACCAAAAGAAAAACTTGTAAGTGCAAGTTTTGAAGGATTTCAGTTCTGGACCAAAACTATAGGGGATAATTTGGTGATCTTAAAAGAAGCAAATGGGACTGATCTTCTGGACTTAATGGTTTCTTAGGAAGGACTATAAGGTGGCAAAGTTTCAGAATTTTTGGAGCAAGGAAAAATTGGGGTTGCAGTTATAACTCAGAAATGGGACAGAAATGAAAAGAGATTGTTTTGCTCAAAATTTACAAAAGACCAAGTTAGGTTTTTGCATAAAAGTGATCTGTGGACATCACATGACCTCTCCTAATTTTTTGTGGAAATTAAAAGAATTATTTAAATTAGTTGTAGTCCAACAGAGGCATTTAAAATATAGGAATAGCTATTAAAAGAATTGTTTTGGGGCAATTTTTATTATGAAAATAATTCTTACTGTTATTAAACTATAATTGAAATGTTTTAAGAGAACTACCCAAGCCACAATATTATTTCCAAAAATTTCTATATGGAGGGAAGAATTTTGAAATCAGAAAACAGAAAAGGTTCCGAAATTAAATAAAGACCTAGTATAATTCAAAATTTTATTTCTGGCCAAATTTTTATTTAGTAAAAACATGATTAATTTTTTGGGGTGTTACAAACTCTACCCCCCTTAAGAAAATCTCGTCCTCGAGATTTGTTAGGTGGTCACCAAAATTAAACCCACCTTTCGAGGAGATTTCCTAAGCTATTTAAAATAACCTATTTAGGCACAGTTGACGTGGGCTCCTGATAATTGGTGTAACTACAGTGGGGCGCTAGTGCTGTGGTTCTACCGTGACTGTTACAACAAATTTGGAAAAAGTGTAAATTCCAAAATTTGCTTGCCGTACTCCTGTGCACAGTGCTCTCTCTGGCTGACGGGTGGACCCAGTGCCCACTATCAGTCTCTTCTTCTTCCTCCGGTTCTCTTCTCCTTCTCCCTCTCGCGTGCTTTCTCCACCTGCGGTGTCTAGCGCGTAGGGTATCTAGGGCCGTACTATGGTAGTGCGCAGCATGCAAGCTGCCGGTGCAGCGTGCACTCACCTCGCGGGCCAGCCCCTTGTCGGCACTGCTCACGATTTCACCTCCGAACACCGGTGATCGGGCGACGAGCGGTGCTGGTGGACCTTATTCACCATGCACCGAGCCCGAGCTATAAAATGAACGCAGTGTTACTCTCTTCTTCATCACACCTTGCCTCACTTCTCCTTCCTCCTCTTTTTCTGATCGCAGGAGCTCGGACGGGGCTCCAATGGAGAACGTGCTTCCGGGGTGGTTTACGATTCTCATGTCCGAAGTGGTGGCGGCGTTGCTCGGGTTCTCGCTGCTCCTATGCGCGATGATCCTTGACGATCGCCATGATGCCGCAGCTCGAGTGGTGGCTCTTCGAGGCGGCGGTGATCGTGAGGATTAGGCATCTGTTGTGGTTACGGGTGAGTGTTAGTGCGATCTGCTGCAGCTCCGTAGAAATAAAAGAAAACCCACAAATTTTTCTTCAAAAAAACTTGTGGTGTGATGAGAGTGGTCTGGTGTGTGAGGTGGTTGATTAGGTGCTAAATGTGGGTGTGTGGTTCTGCACTTAGTGCATGTAGTGGAGTGAGTGTGACTGTAAGCCGGGTGTCGTGGCAGTGCTTGAATTAATTCTGTGTTTGCAAAAATTATTAGTCGCAGTGGTCCTTAATAAAATCTCAACCCGAGATTCGCTAAGGGTGAAAAAAAATCCATTATAAAATATGGTAACCAAATTACTCATACGCAACTGCAACCAAACAATTCACTCATAGGGTAAATCCTAAGATGCAACACAGACACCAAATTATGCAATTAAATGCTAGATTATTGAACACAACCATGGTCCCTACGGTACTAAGGTAAAATCGATAGGGTCCTGAGGAAATATTCCCGGCATTGGGACACATTCTTCTTCCCCTGGGGAAAGTGGATGGAGGAGTCGGAGAACGTTCCCTCCTTGGTCTAGCAACAGTGGTCCGTCGATGGCGATCTGAGGATTCAGAATAGCAAGAGTCTGGAGGAAGTCCATCACTTGCTGGGTCAGACACTCCTGCGCGATGACATATTGAACAAGGTTGGCTAGCATTGGATCTCTCTCTGATTGTCTGCAGGGGAAAGATGCTTCTTCTCCGAATGCTGCGCGGCTCGGGAAGTAGTAATACCCCCTTTCGCTGGCACGGGGCACTGCGTACCGAAGACGGGTAATTGCTTCATAGGCAGCAACTTCTATAGCCATTTCTGAAGTTGGCATAGATTTTCCGATGAAGATGACACTTGTAGGGCCTTGGTTTGGGTCTACTGGTGGGATGTGCGCCACTGCCCAATATTTCGAGGCGTTATGGATGATCCTCGATTTGAACAGCTCGTACTGGGGTGGCTGAGTGGAGCCAAGAGTGTTGCGGGTGAAATCCCACAATATCTTGACAAAACTGCCCGGGGTTGCATCTGGGGTTCTCAGATGAATCCCAAGGTGCGACATGGGGGAAATGGTGGTGGAGGTAGTGTACAAGGTGAGGGATGCTAGTTATGGACGCGAGAGTGGTCTCTTATATAGTGCCTGGCTGGGGAACATATATCAGCAGGGTTATGATTCTGGGTATCGGCACTGCTCTAGAGTGGTCGGAGTCAAAGTCACAGATACAAATCATAAAATGTGACGTATTACTGTGGTTGCCGGTTAGGGTGATAGGTTGGGCACCTTGGCCACTGTGTAGGCTTTATCGGATGGGATGGGCTGACTATGAATAAGAAAAGATGTGGACGGTGTGGAAACCTAGGGATAGTGACCAGGCTGAGATAGGATTAGCCAATGGTCAGCCTGGCTCTAATACCAAGGCTGTCGGGGCTGGATTTCGGGGGCACAAAATCCCAGAAATTAACCCCTCATGTCATCACCAGCCCAGGATTACTGTTACTGGTGGACACGTCCTTGTTATAGAATTACCAAGCTATTACAAGAATTGGATACAAGACCATAAAGGTCTAATGATACAACAGGGATTCCGGTGGTGGATGACGGAAATGACTCGTGGTACTCCAGCGTCGATGGGGCTCCATTCCCACAGGAACAGCTGACCCGTATAATTTCCTATCCGCGTGGCTGCTATCCTAGGCTCCGCAAGGTCGTTGTTGTGGTATTCCTCGTAGAACTCCTGACCTGGCCAGGTAAATAGTCAGGGACAAGCCTGTGAGTACATTTGAATGTACTCGCAAACACCATGAACAAGAGATATACCGAATGCAGCAGACAAAATATATGATCATGTTGAACCAAACTATATGCGTATGCTCATGCTGGATCATGCTAAAATGCTCATGATGACACAAATCTAAATCATGACATGACAATAGCAAAATGATACGGAAGTAAATATAGCATGTTAGTCATGATCAAACTTAAAGCAAATGAATGCCACGGGTAGTCTAGCCAGCCCAAGTGACATTCAGCAAAATAAAAGAAATGCCAATCTGGTGTCCACAAGAGTAGTGGCGGGACCGCCTGTAAACTCGAGGGACGTCATGAAGAGGTCTTGAAGAGAAATGCCAGTCAGGTGTCAAGTGACGCCACAGTCGGACTTGAAGAGATATGCCAGTCGGGTGTCAAGTGATGCCACGGTCAGACTTGAAGAGAAATGCCAGTCGGGTGTCAAGTGACGCCACGGTTGGACTTGAAGAGAAATGCCAATCGGGTGTCCACAAGAGTAGTGGCGGGATAAACCGCCTGTTAACTCGAGAGACGCCACGAGAGGTCTTGAAAATAAAATTGAGTGCCCGGGGTAGTCCAGCCAGCCCCTGAGACACTGAGGAAATACAAAATAAGAGAAACAGGTTAGTCCTCAATAATATGCATAACCATATTAACAAGCATAAAATATACATAGTAGCATCAGGGTGACAACAATTATCCTGCAAAATAATTCAGGCTCAATTTAATTATTTTCCTCCGAAGACCGACACTAAGACCGACACTTGACCAACCCAGACTATAGCCCTTAACCGCGGACATGGCTATTCGAATAGGTTTAAAACTCTGCAGAGGGTGTACTCTTTACCCACAAGTAAAGGATTTCTTTAGTCAGTACCGTGACACCGACTAATTCCCATTACGGTCTTTGGGTTGAAAACACACCTGACCAGCACACACCAGATTAACTTTTCGGATGCCAGGAATCACCCAAATCATCGTTAAAGAAAAACTCTAAGACGGAGAGACCAACATCCTGCATGGGATCACTATTAATACGCGCGGATTCCAAGGGGTGCCCCCCCTCTCAGTCAGAACTGGAAACACCCATGCCCCCAGACCCGATGACAGGATTTAGTCCACCAGCATGGAAACCCTCATCGTAGCCCTCTATGTGGTATGTGCATAGAAAGGGGTTAACAACTTACTGAACCATACCCCACCTGTGGCAGGGACAAGTGGCAGCACGAATCAAGTATGGGGGTTACCGGAACAATACTTGATCTACGGTCGACTCAGGAGGTTTAATTTTTCCTGCAGTGGTTAGCACAATATGATTCCTCGGTAGTACCCAACAGGGTCACCACCTGACATGCCCTTACTGATCATTCTCGTCACCACAAGAATTCAGTCTCACGGTCACTTTACTCGTGACTGATTCTTCCTGCTGATTAGTCCAGACCGGCACAGGCATATGTGACAAGTGAAAGTGACCATCCTTATTCATGCTACATGCAGATGCAATATCATCAAGGAATCATGCATGCATAACTAGCTATATGAAAAAAATTATTCGAATTCAACATACTCATGATTTAATTATTCTTGCAAATAATTCAACCATGCAATCACCATATCAAGTGTTCAAGATGCTTGCCTTGGGTATGCAGGGGTGTTGGTAGCACTCAAAAAGTTTGAAAACTTTATCTTCCCTCCATTTCCTATTTTCAAAAATATATTTAAATTACCACATAATTCTAAAACCGTACTAAAAAGTGTTTCAAATATTTTTGAAATAAATACTAAAATAAACTAGATAAAAATTAAGGAATAACAGAAAAAGAATCAATTTATTTGGAGTTAAGATGAGTTACTTAGCGAGTTTCTAAGTTGAAAAGAATAAAGAAATGAGCGCTATATAGTCATCTGGCGGTACTGGGCCGGCCCGGCCGATCGGCTGTGCGGAAGAGGTGCTGACGTCGATGGCGTAGTTCCAGGGAATACGCTTCCCCTTGTGTGAAGACGACTTTGAGGGAGCCCGTCTCCACTTAACCGGCGCGGGTGAGACCTCCAGTCACTGACGGTGGGTCCCACTGGTCCACCAGTCAGGTTTGACTGGTCAGATGGCACCTTTCCTCCCGTGGCAGAACAGAGCGCGGGCTCTGGCGATCCTCGTCGGCGAACGGCGGCGTCCCTCGGGGTGCTGAGCACATGGGCGTGCTCAGGACATTGTGGCGATCCTTCCGGTGGTCGCCATGATCTCCGGAGTGGATGGAGTCGCCGGCGGCGATCTCTGTGGCGGATGGCGCATCGAGCAAAAGGGGAATTTCACCGACGATCAGTATCGAGTGGAATTGAGAGGTGGAACGAGTCGTGGGTTCAAGAGGGAGCTTCTGGTGAAGAGAATGGAGCGGGGGAAGCTTTGGTGGCGTCAGAACCAACGAGACAGAGGCGGAGGACGTGGTCGCCGGAGAGGAAGAAGGCGACCATCTCCGGTCGTTTTGCTCCGATGAGAAGCTTGCAGAGGATGGAGGGAGTGTGGTGGATAACGTAGCAAGCTCGGGGTGGCCAATTTATAGGGAGGGTGAGGCGGTTCCACAAGCTCTGAGGATAACCACGACGGCGGTGGCCATTATTGTGCTGTTGAGGCTGGTCAGGAGTTGATGGTGGTCGGCAAGGTAGTTGGCGGGGTCGATGCATTGAGGATAAGCTCAGGTGGTGCCAGGCAGCTTGCGGGCGAGCCACGCGTCCCAGTGGAGACGTGACAGAGAAGGCAGCTTCGGGCGGTGATTTTGGTGGCGGAGGCCGGCGCTAGCGGACGCGGGAAGGTGTCGACGAGCTTCCAGGTGGTCGGGCTAATCCATAGGATGATCTGGACAAGGGGGGAGGCAGCAGAGCGGCGGCAGGAGCTCGATGCAGTGGCTGCAATGCACGCGCTCTGGCCGCGCTCTGTGCACGCACGCTATGCATTTGATAAAATGCCAATGGCATCTACAGGGATCAAAACAAGCTGAAATTTAACACGATGGTGCCTCTGATCATGAGAGTTGTGATGGACATGCTGGTTTGTTCATAGGGGCTAGTGTGCAATGCAAGCTAGAAAGGTGCAAGGTTTCTGCCATGCCTACAACCTGTTTGACAAAATGATAGAGCTAGCTAGGCAATTTTGTTGGAAGTGAGACTTGGCAGGATAGTGTCTCTTTAGATGATAAAGAGGTTGGCATGGTTGGTGTGACCAAAAGAAAAACTTGTAAGTGCAAGTTTTGAAGGATTTCAGTTCTGGACCAAAACTATAGGGGATAATTTGGTGATCTTAAAAGAAGCAAATGGGATTGATCTTCTGGACTTAAGGGTTTCTTAGGAAGGACTCTAAGGTGGCAAAGTTTCAGAATTTTTGGAGCAAGGAAAAATTGGGGTTGCAGTTATAACTCAGAAATGGGACAGAAATGAAAAGAGATTGTTTTGCTCAAAATTTACAAAAGACCAAGTTAGGTTTTTGCATAAAAGTGATCTGTGGACATCACATGACCTCTCCTAATTTTTTGTGGAAATTAAAAGAATTATTTAAATTAGTTGTAGTGCAACAGAGGCATTTAAAATATAGGAATAGCTATTAAAAGAATTGTATTGGGGCAATTTTTATTATGAAAATAATTCTTACTATTATTAAACTATAATTGAAATGTTTTAAGAGAACTACCCAAGCCACAATATTATTTCCAAAAATTTCTATATGGAGGGAAGAATTTTGAAATCAGAAAACATAAAAGGTTCCGAAATTAAATAAAGACCTAGTATAATTCAAAATTTTATTTCTGGCCAAATTTTTATTTAGTAAAAACATGATTAAATTTTTGGGGTGTTACACCCGCCAGTGCTGTTTCTCCAAGGTAGTAGTGGTGGGTGCCACACCGCGCCCGCCACTCATTGGGGTTCACCTAAAAGCCCTTTTCCAGTAGTGCACCAGGATTGGTATCAGCCAAGGGTGGTTCCCATACCCAAGTACTCAAGCTTCCTTGTTTGGTGATGGAACTGGTGATGGAGCACACTTGTCATCTTTCTTCCAGGGGATAGGTTCTCCACCAAGAAAGACTCCGGGATCCTGAAATTTGCGCCTAAACCCATCATCTTGAACTTGGTTTCATACTCACAATTTTGATTCTGCAGATCATAGACTAGTGCTTGGATATCTTCAATTTTGACATGGAGGCGATCAATTTCCTCCCAAGCACTAGTGCAGAGACGTCCTAGACAAACGGTTTTTACACCCTTTCCGTGATGGAGTTTTAGACCGTCGCCTTGCCTGTGTGTGCTATAGGGGGTCCTTCCCACATTACCCAGAAACTGATGGTGATAGGTCCTCCAGTCAGACACACGAGGCAAAAAGAGCTCGTGTGCGATCGGGTGAGCCATCGCAGACAACTATACATGCCCAATCGTTTCCGATCGTATGTACATCCCACACAATAAATCCTGGATAAACATTTCCGTTCGTATGTACATCACACGTAATTTTTATGTGGAAACGTTTGTGCAAGGTGGCCTAACGCAAACATTTGTCGGGTGTAAGTCGTGTGTGATTGTTCATTGATCTAACACCTACTTTCTAGAAACGGTGTCGGTTGTTTGAGATCATCACCCATGGTGTTGTCTGAGAATCCGTCTGCAATAGGAAAACCCAATAAGCAGGCTAATTGGCCAATTATTGATAATCCATTTACTAACCAAACTGACATTTCATATCAAACACACCATATACTGTTGGGAATCGTTGCATGGAAAACAAAAAAAATCTACGCACACGCAATGATCTATCCATGGAGATGCATAGCAACGAGAGGGGGAGAGTGTGTCTACATAACCTCATAGACCGTAAGCGGAAGCGTTTCACAATGCGGTTGATGTAGTCCAACTTTCTTCGCGCTCCAACCGATTTAGTACCGAACGCATGGCACCTCCGTGTTCTGCACACGTTCAGCTCGGTGACGTCCTCCGCCTTGTTGATCCAGCAAGACGGCGAGGTAGTAGATGAGTTCCGACAGCACAACAGCGTGGTGACGGTGATGGTGAAGTGATCTCCGCAGGGCTTCGCCTAAGCACTACGAAAATATGACCGAGGGAGTAAACGGTGGACGGGGGCGCCGCACACGGCTAAGACAATGTTGTGTCCTTGGGTGGCGCCCCCTCCCCACATATATATAGGTGGGAGGGGGGAGCAGGCAGCCTAGGGCAGCCAGGGCGCGCCCCAAGGGGCTGGTCGCCGGCCCTAGGGCTCCTGTCCTCCTGCACCCCCCTTTCCTTGTATGAAGAAGGGGGAAGGAAAGCGGGGGGAGAGGGAAGGAAGGGGGAGTCCTACTCCACACTTTCCTTGCCCTCCCCTCTTTCCTTCTCCTCCTCATAGGCCGGCCTGCTATGGGGGCGCACCAGCCCCTTGTGGGCTGGTGTGTTCCCTCTCTTGGTCCATAAGGCCCATAACTTTGCCGGGGGTGCCCGAAACTCCTTTCCGGTGACCCGATAAGTACACGGTAACGCCCGAAACACTTCTGGTGTCTGAATACTATCGTCCTATATATCAATCTTTACCTCTCGGCCATTTCAAGACTCATCGTCATGTCTGTGATCTCATCCGGGACTCCGAACAACATTCGGTCACCAAATCACATAACTCATATAATACTATATCATCATCGAATGTTAAGCGTGCGGACCCTACGGGTTCAAGAACTATGTAGACATGGCCAAGACACCTCTCTGGTCAATAAACAATAGCGGAACCTGGATGCCCATATTGGCTCCTACATATTCTACGAAGATCTTTATTGGTCGAACCGTTATGACAACATACGTAATTCCCTTTGTCCATCGGTATGTTACTTGCTCGAGATTCAATCGTCGGTATCTCTATACCTAGTTCAATCTCGTTACCGGCAAGTCTCTTTACTCGTTCTGTAATACGTCACCTCGTGACTAACTCCTTAGTCGTTTGCTTGCAAGCTTATGATGTGTATTATCGAGAGGGCCCAGAGATACCTCCCCGATACTTGGAGTGACAAATCCTAATCTTGATCTATGCCAACTCAACAAACACCTTCGGAGATACCTGTAGAGCATCTTTATGATCACCCAGTTATGTTGTGACATTCAATAGCACACAAGGCATTCCTCCAGTATTCGGGAGTTGCATAATCTCATAGTCGAAGGAATATGTATTTGACATGAAGAAAGCAATAGCAATAAAACTGAACGATCATTATGCTAAGCTAACGGATGGGTCTTGTCCATCACATCATTCTCCTAATGATGTGATCCCATTATCAAATGACAACTCATGTCCATGGTTAGGAAACCTTAACCATCCTTGATCAACGAGCTAGTCTAGTAGAGGCTTACTAGGGACACGGTGTTTGTTTATGTATTCACACATCTATTTAAGTTTCCGATCAATACAATTCTAGCATGAATAATAAACCTTTATCATGAATAAAGAAATATAAAATAACAACTTTATTATTGCCTCTAGGGCATATTTCCTTTAGTCTCCCACTTGCACTAGAGTCAATAATCTAGATTACATTGTAATGAATCTAACACCCATGGAGTCTTGGTGTTGATCATGTTTTGCTCGTGGAAGAGGCTTAGTCAACGGGTCTGCTACATTCAGATTCGTATGTATCTTGCAAATTTCTATGTCTCCATCCTTGACTTGTTCACGAATGGAGTTGAAGCGTCTATGGATGTGTTTGGTTTTTCTTGTGAAACCTGGATTCCTTCGCCAAGGCAATTGCTCTAGTGTTGTCACAAAAGATTTTCATTGGACCCGATACACTAGGTATTACACCCAGATCAGATATGAACTCCTTCATCCAGACTCCTTCATTTGCTGCTTTCGAAGCAGCTATGTACTCTGCTTCACACGTAGATCCCGCCACGATGCTCTGCTTGGAACTGCACCAACTGACAGCTCCACCATTCAATATAAATACGTATCCGGTTTGTGAATTAGAGTCATCCGGATCAGTGTCAAAGCTAGCATCGACGTAACCATTTACGATGAACTCTTTGTCACCTCCATAAACGAGAAACATATCCTTGGTCCTTTCAGGTACTTTAGGATGTTCTTGACCGCTGTCCAGTGATATACTCCTGGATTACTTTGGTACCTCCCTGCCAGGCTTATGGCAAGGCACATATCAGGTCTGGTACACATCATAGCATACATGATAGAACCTATGGCTGAGGCATAGGGAATGACTTTCATTTTCTCTCTATCTTCTGCAGTGGTCGGGCAGTGAGTCTGACTCAACTTCACACCTTGTAACAAAGGCAAGAACCCTTTCTTAGACTGATCCATTTTGAACTTCTTCAAAACTTTATCAAGGTATGTGCTTTGTGAAAGTCCTATTAAGCGTCTTGATCTATCTCTATAGATCTTGATGCCCAATATATAAGCAGCTTCACCGAGGTCTTTCATTGAAAAATTCTTATTCAAGTATCCTTTTATGCTATCCAGAAATTCTATATCATTTCCAATCAACAATATGTCATCCACATATAATATTAGAAATGCTACAGAGCTCCCACTCACTTTCTTGTAAATACAGGCTTCACCGTAAGTCTGTATAAAACCATATGTTTTGATCACCTCATCAAAGTGTATATTCCAACTCTGAGATGCTTGCACCAGTCCATAGATGGATCGCTGGAGCTTGCACACTTTGTTAGCACCTTTAGGATCGACAAAACCTTCTGGTTGCATCATATACAACTCTTCTTTAAGATATCCATTAAGGAATGCAGTTTTGACATCCATTTGCTAGATTTCATAATTATAAAATGCGGCAATTGCTAACATGATTCGGACGGACTTAAGCATCGCTACGGGTGAGAAAGTCTCATCGTAGTCAACTCCTTGAACTTGTCGAAAACCTTTCGTGACAAGTCGAGCTTTATAGACAGTAACATTACCATCAGCGTCAGTCATCTTCTTGAAGATCCATTTATTCTCTATGGCTTGCCGAACATCGGGCAAGTCCACCAAAGTCCATACTTTGCTCTCATACATGGATCCTATCTCAGATTTCATGGCCTCAAGCCATTTATCGGAATCTGGGCTCATCATAGCTTCTTCATAATTCGTAGGTTCGCCTTGGTCTAGTAACATGACTTCCAGAACAGGATTACCGTACCACTCTGGTGCGGATCGTGCTCTGTTTGACCTACGAGGTTTAGTAGTAACTTGATCTGAAGTTTCATGATCAACATCATTTGCTTCCTCTCTCGTTGGTGTAGGCATCACTGGAGCAGTTTTCTGTGATGTGCTACTCTCCAATTTGAGAGAAGGTACAATTACCTCATCAAGTTCTACTTTCCTCCCACTCAATTCTTTCGAGAGAAACTCCTTCTCTAGAAAGGATCCATTCTTAGCAACAAAGATCTTGCCTTCGGATCTGTGGTAGAAGGTGTAGCGAATTGTTTCCTTAGGGTATCCTATGAAGACGCACTTCTCCGATTTGGGTTCGAGCTTATCAGGCTGAAGCCTTTTGACATAAGTGTTGCAACCCCAAACTTTAAGAAACGACAGCTTAGGTTTTTTGCCAAACAACAGTTCATACGGTGTCATCTCAACGGATTTAGACGGTGCCCTATTTAACGTGAATATGGCTGTCTCTAATGCATAACCCCAAAACGATAGTGGTAAATCGGTAAGAGACATCATAGATCGCACCATATCTAATAAAGTACGGTTACGATGTTTGGACACACCATTACGCTGTGGTGTTCCAGGTGGCGTGAGTTGTGAAACAATTCCACATTGTTTTAACTGAAGGCCAAACTCGTAACTCAAATATTCGCCTCCGCGATCAGATCGTAGAAATTTTATTTTCTTGTTACGATAATTCTCCACTTCACTCTGAAATTGTTTGAACTTTTCAAATGTTTCAGACTTGTGTTTCATTAAGTAGATATACCCATATCTACTCAAATCATCTGTGAAGGTCAGAAAATAACGATACCCGCCGCGTGCTTCAACACTCATTGGACCGCATACATCGGTATGTATTATTTCCAATAAGTCGTTAGCTCGCTCCATTGTTCCGGAGAACGGAGTTTTAGTCATCTTGCCCATGAGGCATGGTTCACAAGTATCAAATGATTCATAATCAAGTGATTCCAAAAGCCCATCTGCATGGAGTTTCTTCATACACTTTACACCAATATGACCTAAACGGCAGTGCCACAAATATGTTGCACTATCATTATAAACTTTGCATCTTTTGGCATCAATATTATGAATATGTGTATCACTACAATCGAGATTCAACAAGAATAGACCACTCTTCAAGGGTGCATGACCATAAAAGATATTATTCATATAAATAGAACAACCATTATTCTCTGACTTAAATGAATAACCATCTCGCAATAAACAAGATCCAGATATAATGTTCATGCTCAACATGGGCACCAAATAACAATCATTGAGGTCTAAAACTAATCCCGAAGGTAGATGTAGAGGTAGCGTGCCGACGGCGATCACATCGACCTTGGAACCATTTATGATGCGCATCGTCACCTCGTCCTTAGCCAATCTTCGTTTATTCCGCAGCCCCTGTTTTGAGTTACAAATATGAGCAACCGAACCAGTATCAAATACCCAGGCACTACTATGAGCATTACTAAGGAACACATCAATTACATGTATATCAAATATACCTTTGTTCACTTTGCCATCCTTCTTATCCGCCAAATACTTGGGGCAGTTACGCTTCTAGTGATCACTCCCTTTGCAGTAGAAGCACTCAGTTTCAGGCTTGGGTCCAGCTTTGGGTTTCTTCCCGGGAGTGGAAACTTGCTTGCCATTCTTCTTGAAGTTCCCTTTCTTTCCCTTGCCCTTTTTCTTGAAACTAGTGGTCTTGTTAACCGTCAACACTTGATGCTCCTTCTTGATTTCTACCTCCGCGGCCTTAAGCATTGGGAAGAGCTCGGGAATTGTTTTGTTCATCACTTGCATATTATAGTTCATCATGAAGCCTTTGTAGCTTGGTGGCAGTGTTTGAAGAACTCTGTCAATAACACAATCAATTGGAAGATCAACTCCCAGCTGAGTCAAGTGATTATAATACCCATACATTCTGAGTATGTGTTCACTGACAGAACTATTCTCCTCCATCTTGCAGCTATAGAACTTGTTGGAGACTTCATATCTCTCAACCCAGGCATTTGCTTGAAATATTAACTTCAACTCCTGGAACATCTCATATGCTCCATGATGTTCAAAACGTCTTTGAAGTCCCGGTTCTAAGCCGTAAAGCATGGCACACTGAATTATTGATTAGTCATCTGATCGAGATTGCCAGACGTTCATAACATCAGCTTCAGCTCCTGCAGTAGGCCTTTCACCTAGCGATGCATCAAGGACATAATTCCTCTATGCAGCAATGAGGATAATCCTCAAGTTACGGACCCAGTCCGTGTAGTTGCTACCAACATCTTTCAACTTGGCTTTCTCTAGGAACGCATTAAAATTCAGGGGAATGGTAGCTCGGGCCATTGATCTACAACATAGATATGCAAAACTATAAGACTAAGTTCATGATAAATTAAGTTCAATTAATCAAATTACTAAAGAATTCCCACTTAAATAAACATCCCTCAAGTTATCTAAGTGATACGTGATCCAAATCAACTAACCCAAGTCCGATCATCACGTGAGATGGGGCAGCCATCAATGGTGAACATCTCTATGTTGATCATATCTACTATATGACTCACGTTCGACCTTTCGGTCTCCAGTGTTCCGAGACCATGTCTGTACATGCTAGGCTCGTCAAGTTTAACCCAAGTATTCTGCATGTGCAAAACTGTCTTACACCCGTTGTACGTGAACGTAGAGTCTATCACACCCGATCATCACGAGGTGCTTCGAAACGATGAACTTTAGCAATGGTGCATACTCGGGGAGAACACTTTTATCTTGAAATTTAGTGAAGGGATCATCTTATAATGCTACCTCTATTCTAAGCAAAATAAGATGCATAAAGGATAAACATCACATGCAATCAAAATATGTGACATCATATGGCCATCATCATCTTGTGCTTTTGATCTCCATCTCCAAAGCATCGTCATGATCTCCATCATCACCGGCTTGACACCTTGATCTCCATCGTAGCGTCGTGGTCGTCTCGCCAACTATTGCTTCTACAACTATTGCTAACGCATAGCGATAAAGTAAAGCAATTACATGGCGTTTGCATTTCATACAATAAAGAGACAACCATAAGGCTCCTGCCGGTTGCCGATAATTTACAAAACATGATCATCTCATATAATAATGTATATCACATCATATCTTGACCATATCACATCACAACATGCCATGCAAAAACAAGTTAGACGTCCTCTACTTTGTAGTTGCAAATTTTACGTGGCTGCTACGGGCTTCTAGCAAGAACCGTTCTTACCTACAGCAAAAACCACAATGGTGTTTCATCAAGTTTGTTGTTTTAACCTTCTTCAAGGACCGGCCATAGTCAAATTCGATTCAACTAAAGTAGGAGAAACAGACACCCGCTAGCCCCCTTTATGCAAAACTAGTTGCATGTCAGTCGGTGGAACCGTTCTCATGTGCGTGGACATGTAAGGTTAGTCCGCGCCACTTCATCCCACAATACCGCCGAATCAGAATAGGATGTTTGTGGTAAGCAGTATGACTATCACCGCCCATAACTCTTTGTGTTCTACTCGTGCATATCATCTACGCATAGACCTGGCTCTGATGCCACTGTTGGGAATCGTTGCATGGAAAACAAAAAAAAATCTACGCACACGCAATGATCTATCCATGGAGATGCATAGCAACGAGAGGGGGAGAGTGTGTCTACGTACCCTCATAAACCGTAAGTGGAAGCGTTTCACAACGCGGTTGATGTAGTCGAACTTTCTTCGCGCTCCAACCGATCTAGTACCGAACGCACGTCACCTCCGCGTTCTGCACACATTCAGCTCGGTGATGTCCTCCGCCTTCTTGATCTAGCAAGACGGCGAGGTAGTACATGAGTTCCAATAGCACGACGGTGTGGTGACGGTGATGGTGAAGTGATCTCCGCATGGCTTCGCCTAAGCACCACGAAAATATGACCGAGGGAGTAAACGGTGGACGGGGGCGCCGCACACGGCTAAGACAATGTTGTGTCCTTGTGTGGCGCCCCCTCCCCGCATATATATAGGTGGGAGGGGGGAGTAGGCAGCCTAGGGCAGCCAGGGCGCGCCCCAAGGGGCTGGCCACCGGCCCTAGGGCTCCTGCCCTCCTGCGCCCCCCTTTCCTTGTATGAAGAAGGGGGAAGGAAAGAGGGGGGAGAGGGAAGGAAGGGGGAGTCCTACTCCACACTTTCCTTGCCCTCCCCTCTTTCCTTCTCCTCCTCATAGGCCGGCCTGCTATGGGTGTGTTCCCTCTCTTGGCCCATAAGGCCCATAACTTTGCCGAGGGTGCCCGAAACTCCTTTCCGGTGACCCGATAAGTACCCGGTAACCCCCGAGACACTTCCGGTGTCCGAATACTATCGTCCTATATATCAATCTTTACCTCTCGACCATTTCGAGACTCCTCGTCATGTTCATGATCTCATCCGGGACTCTGAACAACATTCAGTCACCAAATCACATAACTCATATAATACTCCCTCCGTCCCGAAATTATTGTCGCGAGGGCAAATTTGCAAAAAAAACCTCTTGTTTCTCCCAACCAAACCCGCGCTCCCTCGTCGTCCTCCTCCATACAGAAGCCGCAGCTGCGCTACTCCCTGCCGCCGCAGCTGCGCTGCTCCCCGCCGCTGCAGCTGCCCTGCTCTCCCCCAATGCAGCTCCCTGCTCCCCCGCTCCCCTGCCGCAGCTGCCTCCTGCTCCGCCACCATAGCTGCCGCTCGCCTACCTCCCCAAGCTTCCCCCTTCCTCAAAAAAATCTTCGATTTCCCTAGCTACCGCCGCGCTCTGCTCCAGCTGCGTCGAAACCGGCGTCGGCGAGCTCGGAGGCGCTGGATCCGGACCACCACCAACAACCTAAAGGCCGATGATGCCGACGAGCCCGACGACGACAGGAGATGCAGCAAGCTAAACGCATACGAGCCCGACGACGACGGCAAGCTAAAGGCCCTCGATTTGCAAGCCTGGAAGATGACGACGACATCTCCACAAGGAATATGATCGTGGTGGCGTCTTCTTCGCTGTTTCTCTGGTGGAAGACCCGCGCCTGCGACACCGCGGTTGGGCTGTCCACGGCACAAGTGGGCCGCGCCTGCTCACTTGGCAGTAGCAGCGGCGGCTACAGGTTTTCTCCACTACTACAGATCATCTCCAAGTCCTACAGCCTGGGTCTGAACCTCTCTTCTCTACTCTATGTTTACTTAATTTACTCCATGTTTACTGAATTTTCTCCACTACTCTATGTTTACTGAACCACTACACTGAATGTGAGATGTACCACTGAATTTCACTTCTTCTAGTACTCCAAGAAGACTATGCCTAGCTAGAATTTGTGCTGTGGCAGCAGCTGAAATACCTACTACGATGAGCTATGTCAGCAGGGCTACTCCAGTGCACATCACTGCCCAGGCTCGCCGCGGCACAATGCTTTAGGAGCACCCTTGAGGATGTTAAGACTGTTAGTTATGCAAACATAGTGAAAGATCAGCCAAGTTGTGCATCCAAACATAGTTGTGCTCCTCTCTGTAGAAGGCTGAAGGTTGCTGGTAAACACAAATCTTCAAGCCAAATTTTGAAGATTGCAAATGACTATGACCATCATCAGCAGCAGTTTTGAAAGCAAAATTCAGTAAACAAAATTTTGAAAGGAAATAATTTTGAGTTGAATATACAGTACATCTAATGTACTGTATGTGTGTGTGCTGTCTAGATGCCAGCCACAGGTCAGTGGCCATGCCACCATATTGGTCCTTGTCCATGTTACTTCTGCTATTGCCAAGCATGACATGCCATCTTTGATTATGTTTTTGATGGATTTTGGTGTGTGTTGCATTGTGCTACTCCATATTGGTCCATGTCACTTCTGCTATTGCCAAGCATGCCATGCCATCTTTGATTCTGTTTTTGATGGTACTAGGTAACCCTGTGAAGTGATGTCTTTGATTCTGTTTTTGTTGGAGTACATTTGCATGGCACTGCAAGGGACTCCCTACTTGAGCAGATAGACTAAGTTAGGTCCCTACTTGAGTAGATGGACTAAGTTTTCCCTGCAAGGGTATTGTAGCTCATGGAGTACATTTTATTAGGAGATAATCCAAATAAATTCCAAATAATTCAAATAATCCCAAATAATTCATATAAATTCAAATAATTCCAATAATCCTAAACATAATACTTAGACATTCTTCTTAATGAAGTTTACTTAGACATTCTTCTTAATGAAGTTTGCAATGCCTCATTGTTACTGGATAGGTTCAATTAATTTGCTTGAATTATCAATATTACTGTCAAAACTACTGCATGCTTTGATTCATTGGCACCATGTACAGCAAAACATGGTGCTGAAAATTGACTGAAGCTGAAACTAAAACTGAAACCCAGGCAATTTTGGAATAACTAAAATTAATCCAAATCAATTCAAACAATTAAATAAATCCAAATTACCCAAATTAATTCAAATATTCTAAATTAATCCAAATAATTCAATTAATCTAAATAACCTAGATAATTCAATTAAGCCAAATAACCCAAATTCCAATAAATTCCAACAAGGAGTTGATATACAAGGATTAGACAAGGCATACACAAGGACGTGACATAAGGGCCTCTTTGTCCCCTCTTGACACAAGATTACACAAGGACTACATTCTTTTCCTTTCCCTGGCCACTTCTTCACTTACCTTCTCTTTCTTTTCCCTTCTGTTGCTACTTCTTCCCTTCGCTTTACTTTTCTTTCTTTTACCTTCTATAGCTAATTCTTTCCTTTCATTTTCTTTTCCTATTGCAATTTCCATTTCTTCTATAATGGCCTTGGTATCAACAACTACCTGACTGTCGCAATATACACTAATTATTTCCCTGCCAGCATTCTGAATACAATCCTTGTGCAAGTGTGGCAACTTATATTGATTTCCTCCTTTGTCTTTCATAACTTCAAACATAACTGCTTCTAATGTGATAAAGCTTCTGTGCAACTTGTGGGGATCATAGTCCTCGAATTCCTCTTCCACACCCTGTACCAGTTCCTGGATGTTTGTAGGTGACCTACAGTCGGTTACAGACTAGAGAGAGTTATGGAAGCAGAGGTCTAAACAATTGAACTCAGGGCTATTTGGGGGCTGTTGTAGCAATCGAATGTCAAGATCAGTTTGTTCCACAGCTTCTCGAAAAGCTACATCATTGGGAAGGACATGAGGCTTTGCGTTATCCTGTTGGATGAATAGTTTTGCTCCCTCATCATCGTCAGGCCACTTATCCTGAATTGCTGGGATAACCTTATTGATGACATAATCTCTGCACACAGGCCTGGTTACTTTCACTGATGTCAACACTTTTGTTCCCTTTGCTCTGTTCTGACTTGTCCGCACCACCTCAGTCTCTTCGATGAATTCCCAAATGCCGATCTTCCCATCGAATGTTAGCTCCCCCTCATTGTTATATCGAGGCCTGGCCACAGCTGTTAGGAACATTACCTTCCCAATGCTGTTAGTGTTTGACACGATGCGCTGGGGTTCAGGTTCTCCTGGAAGTACATAGTAACTATTCTTCACTCTTGTCATGTCAAACCACTTTTCATCGATGTGAACCATATTGGTCATTGGTTTGAACATAGCCCGAGAAGTTGAGATCGAATTGTCATCGAGCATGGACATACAAAATTTCAATCTCGCAAGCTTGTTCTCTGGCTTGAGGTGAGGCTTCACAGTGCTTGTGATGTGGTTGAGCTCATTCAATTGGAACCTTTTATGTAGGGTCGATCGGGCCACACCTAGAGACCGTGCCAGAGATCGAATTGTCCTTCTTTTATTCAGTGGGATTATTGAGGTCCTCGCTAGATCCAGCTCCTTTCTCTTTCGGCCAGTTCTTCCTGGCTTCTTGCTTGAGATATCTACTTCTTTGCCATCGGCAATTTGCTTTTTGGCGTCTTCCCAAATTCTTTCAACAGATCGTACACTTATGTTCAACAGGTTTGAGACTAGCAGCTTGTCGTCTGGTTGAACAGACCCATCTTTGAGCTCGATTACTAGCAAGGCGAAGTAAACACCATGCCTCTCCTTATCTGACAATTCTCTTCTTTTCTCTTGAAGTATCCAATTCATAACTTCATCCTCTTCCTCTTGAGCTTCATCCTCTTCCCCTTCATCTTCTTGAGGCATCCAATTCATAGCTTCATCGTCTTCCTCTTGAGGCATCAAGTTCAAATCCATAGCTCCATTCTCTGCCACTTGAGGTTCCTCCTCTTCAGGGATCCAATTCAAATTAATACCTTCATCGTCTTCCTCTTGAGCCATCAAGTTCAAATCAATAGCTTCATGTTCTTCCTCTTAAGGCATCAAGTTCAACTCCATAGTTATGTGTTCCTGCCATCAATGACAAAAGATGAGTACACCATGGTACCATAACAAGAATACACACACACAAAATGAGTATGCAAGTCAAACAAGAAATGCTCTAACCATGATCAGCAGTACACAAACTTTCATTACTGAAATTTCAGAAACCTAACAATGGAGTTTGTGACCATTTGCTTTCATTACTTACTTTCCCTTTCCTTTTCTTTTCTTTTCCTATTGCAATTCAAATGTTTCTACAAATTTGCATTTATTGTCTGGCATTGCATTTGGATAGGAATATTTTTCTGCAAATCCCCCCTTACATTTGTGTTGCAAATAAAACATGTGCAATATTTTTAAATATGTTCATTTTCTGGTTGGAATCTTTTTTGGCATACAGTATAACTACACATGAAAGAATCAAGTGTTGTTTTACCAGCCAATGACATCTATGCAAGTCAGGTTCATTAGCTTACAAGAGCCTCTAGATTACTAGTAGTAGGAGGAGTACTACTGTCAACACTTTTGCACTAGTTCTGCTAGATATGATCATGAGTAGATATCTACAGTTTTATTACTGGAGCCACCATACAAACCATACACATGTCCAGATTAAACAAAAAGTATCATGTTTAACTGAATTTTCTGTGCATTTTAACACTGCATTTGGATAGGTTCATAACTGAATTTTCTGTGCAGTAGTTTAACTGAATTCTAGGGAGTATCATGTTTACTAAAACATTTGCAAACATAGATCATGGCAGGAAAACATCCATGCTGAGTATGACATCCATCTTGTGCATTCATATGGTACTACAGCTTCCTGTAAACAGATTATTCAGATTAAAGATTATGCTGAATATGTAACACCCCCTGTAATGAACAACAGTGATCACCCTTAGATAATGCCATGTCAGCAAGTTCAATAGTGCATAATCATCATTTGCATCATATTGCATTTCAATTTCTAATTCAAACTTCAATTAAATTCAAAGTGGAAAATAAAAGTTATTCAAATCAGAATCTAAAATGTTCATCATATTGTAAATAATCCAGAGACAATTCTAAAATTATAACCAACATTCACTAAATTACTTAATTGACTCTAACAGCAACAAAACAGAATTAAATTAATAACTTTTGTTTAAATAAAATCCATATGGAAACATTTGGACTCAAAACCTTTTTATATCAATGTTAAATATTGCACTGCTATTATATGGGCAAGTTCCATATTTTAAAAAAGTCATTTGGTTTAAAAAGAAAAGACAAAATAGAATTAAGAAAAGAAAACAGAAAGAGAAAAGAAGAAAAAGAAAAGGGCCACTGTACCTGGGCTTAAGTGCTACAGCCAGCGGCCCAGCCCACCCCGCGCCTCCTCCCACCTCCCGCACTGCTCACCGCGGCCGCTGTCGAGCACCTAGCGCGCGCGCCTCGCCCAAGCCGGCCCCCCCTCTCTCCCTGCTCGACAATGCGCCCGAGCCCGCTCGAGGATAAGGGCGAGCCCCGCAGCCCCCTGGCGCCTCCATCGCCTCACTTTCCCCTCCCTCGCTCTCCACCATGGCCGACGCGGCCATCGCCGTTGCTCCATCGCTCGCATAGCCACCGCCACCGCCTCGCCATTCCGCCTAGTCCAGCAGCACCGCCGAGCTCCGCTACGTCGCCTGCGCCAATGAGCTGAAGCTGAGGAGCTCTGCATCACCGGACTGCCTCGTCTTCTTCCCCTACGGCCGCCGTCAAACACCTCCACGATTCGCCGCCATCGCCCTTCCTCGAGCCGTCCCCGGGCCTTCCCTGCAATGCTAGTGAGCTGCCGCATCGATCCCTCCTCTCCCCGCTCTCTCTCCATAGCCGTAGCTGCCGCCCCCTTCTCACCCGAACGCGCTGCCGCCTGGCCTCATCGCCGGTGTGGCCTCGGCGACCATAGGGCCCCGTGCGTGCCACCATCGCACTCACCGCGTCGCGTAGATGCCGTAGCCACCTCGCGCTGCTCATTTTGCCCGCCGTAGCCCCGATTCCATAGCTCACCCGAAGCACCTCACCGCCGGCGAGCTCGTGGTGCTCAGCTTCGTCCACCGCAGCCCCTCGCACCACCACCATTCGACGCGCGATGTCGAGCCGCGTCGAACGCGCCGAACCACAGCCCCTTAGACCCCCTGTACGCGAAACCCGCGCCTTCCCCGAGCCGCGCCGCCGCGTTTGGCTCGCCGGAGCCAACTCCGGCGTGTCTCCGGCCGGCCCCGACGTGGCGCTGACCTGGCCACCCTCGTGCCACTAACCGATGGGCCCGGCTGGCCCCGTTGACCAGTCAGCGCTGATGACTGGGCAACCTGTGTCTATGACATGCGGGCCCCACTCCATTAAATGTTTATTAAAAATAAATAAATTTGATAATTAATTAATTAGTATACTAATCTCTCACTGACAGTAGGGCCCACCGTCTAATTAACCTAATTAGTTTAATCTAACTCTGTTTAATTAGCTGAGTCACTAACATGTGGGTCCCACTGGACCCACAGGTCAGATTTACTCTGGTCAGCTGGGGTTGACCTGCTAACATCATGGTGATGTCATGCTGATGTCATCATTTACTATTCTGGATAATTCGAATTTAAATAAATAATTAAATTCAGAAAATGATTAAAACTTTAGAAAATCATATAAAATAATCTGTAACTCCGATGAAAATAATTTATATATGAAAGTTGCTCAGAATTTCGATACGAGTCTGAATACGCCCTCCGTATTCCTGTTAGATGCCCCTAGCTAGATGAACATGGAACTTTTAGACCGAATTCAATAAATGAATATTGCTCAACTTCAATTAAATAAATCCAAATAAATTCCTAAATTAACTAACTCATTTAGTTAGGCAGTAGAACACCCCGGCATATCATTTAGGCATGTCATACATATTGTTTGCATTTTTGCGTGACTTTACTGTTTCTTCCCCCCTCCTTCTCTCTCGATAGACGCCGAGACCGACGCCGTTGCAGCTGAGTACGACTACGCTACAGACAAGCAGCCCGTTGACAACCCCTCTTTCTTGCCAGAGCAACCAGGCAAGCCCCCCTCCTTGAGCATCCAGATAACGCCCATTCCATTTCTCCTCCTTGCATTAGATTTTGCTACTGTTAATGTTTGCTCCTATTCTGATGCATAGCCTGCTTTTGTAACCTGTTTATTGTTACCTTACCTGCCTATGTTAAACTGCTTAGTATAGGTTGGTAGTCAACCATCAGTGACCCCACCACCTTACCCTTGTTGCCCCTGCTTGATCATCGATGACTCGATCAATGTGATCGTCGACCAGAGACCGACACATCACTTCACCCCCTTAGTTGTACGACTCTGCATAGTTACTATCGAGTGCCGAGGGTGATACCTCGTAACGCACTCCTGATGAATACTCTGCAGTGTAGCTGTTCGGTCATGGTCATCGAGGGTGATTCCTCCTTCTCCACTTCCGATACGACTCTGTCGTGCAACCCCTCAGTGTGAACCTCGAGGGTAATGCCTCATACGTTCACCTTGATGATTTCATCAAGCGGAATCCATCGAGGGTGATTCCTCGGGATTTCCCCCTTCATGTTATGACCACATGGTTACTTTGACCTCTGTTACAGGTGGGTCGACCCTGATGGGTACCCGCAGGGGATCTATGATGTCGGGTGTGCCGGAAGGGCACTCGAGTGTGATATTGTGGCGGAGCTTCAGAAACTCTGATCGTCTCCGCGTGTTACTAAATCAGCCTATCGGATTTGGGTATTTGATCTGAGTGGGTCGACGCACCCTATATGCACTACCACCACGCGAGATTATGGTTTATGGGGCCCTCTATGTCGTACGTTTCTCCTGAAAGCTCTTCAGACGTCACGGTTCACCGTGCGGGCTCATCGCCAGGAATGGGCTGGATACTTCACTGACGAGTTCAGTGTCGCGCCTGCACCCCGGCCAGCCACGCAACGCGCAGGGTGCCCAGGGCAATGGCCCAAGACCTTGAGGTGCATAGGTTAGTCCGGCGTGCTGACCTCTCTGCTGAGCCTAGGTAGGGCGCTGCTTCATGTTCATCTTCTGAGGCCGGGCATTACCCAGCAAGTGTGTCCGACCGGAGTTGATCGAGCGTGTTGGGTAACAGTAGTGCACCCCTGCAGGGAAGAATAATCTATCGATAGCCGGTCCTACGGTAAAGGACGCTCAGTTTGTTTATCCCGATCTACTACTTGAACTGGATACTTGTTTACTTAATTGAAGCTTCGGGATCGCTTTCTCGCAGGGAGTCGAGGAAGGATCTCTAAGCTGTACTTCAACATGTTTGCTTAATAAAATGCTATTCTACTCTCTTCTATTGCTGGAAGATGATGGCTTCGTGAAGATGTTTGAAGATGCTAGTCTTCGATAGGAATAGGCCTTCCCTCTATTCTGGCATTTCTGCAGCCCAGTCCACATATACAGCCTTTCCCCTTTGATAATGTTGCATATGTAGTGTAGATCCTTGCTTGCTGAGTACTTCGGATGAGTACTCATGGTTGCTTTGTTACCTCTTTTTCCCTGCATACCCCCCTTTGATGATACATCAGACGATGGAGCCCTGGAGCCAGATGCCACTGCAGGAGCTTACTACCAGATGGTTCCAGACGGTACTTACTACTGGATCGAGCCAGCCGACCAGGAGTAGGATCGGAGACTCCCAGGCAGGAGGCCTACGCCTTTCGATCTAGAGTCGTTGTTTGTGCTAGCCTTCTTAAGGCAAAACCTGTCTAACTATGTCTGTACTCAGATGATATTTGTATGACTGACTTATGTATTCGGATCTTTGTGATCCCTGGTCTGTAATATTGTGGATCTCCGTTTATTTGTGTTAGAGTTGTGTTGTGATATCTTCCCGTGAGTCCCTGTGCTTGATCGTGCATGTTTGCGTGAATGATTAGTGCATGATTGAGTCGGGGGCGTCACAAGTTGGTATCAGAGCCGACTGCCTGTAGGAAGCCCCCTTCCAAATTCCTTGGTCGAAGTTGAGTCTAGACATCGAAAAACTAATTTACTAACTTGGCTGTGTGGCTTACGGTCCCACGTCGCCAACTGGGTGGTATTAGGATCTTTTATTCCTCGTCTATACTCTGGGACTCTGATCTCTCCTCTTTTTGGGTTAAATAAATTTTACTAACGCCGACACTTAGGATCTCGTAAATCTCGTCTACCCGGAGAGCTGGATATCTATGCTGAATTCCTTACCATTGATCTGATTATTCTGATAATCATTTTCCTTTCCATTGTTTTGTTTAACCTTCTCTCCGAGTTGTATTATACTCCGAGTTGTCATTCGATAAGACCGGGTTCTGCAACAGAGTGCACATGGAGCGCAGGATCCTTCCGCAATGGCCATTCATCGTCCGCACTCGCAGTTACCCCGTTTTAGTGGTTTTCTCCGAAGTTGATGTAGCCTTTGCTATGTCTCATTTTGTACTTCCTTACCGCGTGCCTGCGCGCCGCCTAGCATGTCTAGTTTTAAATTTGCGCCGTTATGCTGTCCGCATGTACCCGCTTCTGTATTATTTGATTCAGGAGCATCGCATTCATTCATGGCAGAAGCATTTGCATTATCGCAAGACATTGCATTTCGAAAGATGAACCTGCCAATAGTTATCCGCACCCCTAGAGGCCAGTGTCAAACCACTATGATGGCACACAATGTCCCCGTTGAAATTAAAGGATTGGAGTTCCTTGTTTCGCCCATTATCCTGAAGTCTTCCACCATAGACCTCATCCTCGGAATGGATTGGTTGAAAGCTCACATTGCTTCGATCAATTGTGCCACTAAAGTTGTCCAACTTCTTCACCCCTCTGACGAGATAGTGAATTATACCGCTCGCATTACTCGGAATGCCGAACCTTAGATATATGCTCTGAATGCTTTGAACGCCTCACCTCTGGAAGGAATAGAGAACGTTCCTGTCATTCGAGATTTTCCAGACGACATTCCGGAAGAACTTCCAGGGATACCCCCGGTTAGAGTTGTCGAGTTTGTCATTGACTTGAAGCCTGGCACTACCCCTATTGCGAAGC
Source organism: Thinopyrum elongatum (assembly GCA_011799875.1). Lineage (NCBI taxonomy): Eukaryota > Viridiplantae > Streptophyta > Magnoliopsida > Poales > Poaceae > Thinopyrum > Thinopyrum elongatum. Next base: position 443,257,766 of record CM022300.1, on the reverse strand, counting down.
GTCCTTATAAGATGCCTCCGCACCACCTCCTCGAGCTTAAGGAAGAAATCGACAAGTCACTTAAGAAAGGTTTCATCCGCCCCAGTTCCTCTGCTTGGGGAGCACCTTCTCTCTTCGTTAAGAAGAAGGATGGAACTAACTGATTGGTTCAGGATTACCGGCCCATTAACCAAGCCACAATCCAGAATAAATACCCACTGCCCCGGATCAATGATCTTTATGATCAACTTGCCGTATCCTCTGTGTTCTCGAAACTTGACGTGAGGTTGGGTTATCATCAGATCCGTGTTCGCGAAGAGGATATTCCAAAGACTGCCTTTGTTGCTCGATATGGCTCTTATGAGTACACTGTCATGTCATTTGGCTTAACAAATGCTCCAGCAACCTTCTCCCGGTTGATGAACTATATCTTCATGGATTACCTCGACAAATTTGTCGTGTTTGTTCAGATCATAATTGCTCTGCTGATATCTACTGATTTTTTTTCAGTTAACACTAATCATATTCAGTTAACATTGTTCTTCCTAACGAACAGGAGCAGTGCAGCCACTCCTTACAGTACACTGATCATATTCAGCACAGGGAGCAGAGGAGCAACTCCTTATGGTACCTTCTTCCTCCTGACGAGCTGGAGCTCTGGCGACAGCACGGGTAGATCAGCAGAAGCAGTACGGGCAGAGGAGCTCCACCGGTGGTAGGGGAGAAGCAGCCGCACGGGCGCGTGGGCAGGGGAGAAGGAGCTGCACGGGCTCACGCGGGAGATTGAGGAGGACGCGCGGGAGATCGAGGAGGGAGCGCGCGAGCTCCTGGTCCACCGGATCGTGGAGGCAATTTCCGGCGATGCCCGTAGGGGATCGCGGCCGGGAGGAATTGCGGCGGCGCACGCGCGGGAGCTCGAGGAGGATGCGCGGGAGCTCAAGGAGGACGCGCTGGAGCTTGAAGAGGATGCGCGGGAGCTCGAGGTGGACGCCCGCGAGCTTGAGGAGGACGTGGCCGGAGGTTCCGACGACGCCCGCAGGTAATCGAGGCAGGAGGGGATCGCGGCGACGCAGGTCTGATCGGGGGAGGCGGCGGAGCAGGTACGTGGCGACGGCGGTGGAGCACTTCCTGATGGGCGACAAATCGCGCAGCTGGGCGACGCCGGCCCCTATCGACAGCGGAGGAAGAAGACAGGGGGCGGAGGGACTTGTTTCAGACAATTTTAAAACTACAAGGGCTTTTTTGCAAAATCACCAATGAACTGCGCCCGCGACAATAATTTCGGGACGGAGGGAGTACTATATCGTCATCGAACGTTAAGCGTGCGGACCCTACGGGTTCGAGAACTATGTAGACATGACTGAGATACCTCTCCGGTTAATAACCAATAATGGAACCTGGATGCCCATATTGGATCCTACATATTCTATGAAGATCTTTATCGGTCGAACTGTTATGACAACATACGTAATTCCCTTTGTTCGTCGGTATGTTACTTGCCCGAGATTCGATCGTCGGTATCTCTATACCTAGTTCAATCTCATTACCGGCAAGTCTCTTTACTTGTTCCATAATACATCACCTCGTGACTAACTCCTTGGTCGTTTGCTTGCAAGCTTATGATGTGTATAACCGAGAGGGCCCAGAGATACCTCCCCGATACTCGGAGTGACAAATCCTAATCTTGATCTATGCCAACTCAACAAACACCTTTGGAGATACCTGTAGAGCATCTTTATGATCACCCAGTTACGTTGTGACGTTTGATAGCACACAAGGCATTCCTCCGGTATTCGGGAGTTGCATAATCTCATAGTCGAAGGAATATGTATTTGACATGAAGAAAGCAATAGCAATAAAACTGAACGATCATTATGCTAAGCTAACGGATGGGTCTTGTCCATCACATCATTCTCCTAATGATGTGATCCCGTTATCAAATGACAACTCATGTCCATGGTTAGGAAACCTTAACCATCCTTGATCCACGAGCTAGTCTAGTAGAGACTTACTAGGGACATGGTGTTTGTTTATGTATTCACACCTGTATTTAAGTTTCTGATCAATACAATTCTAGCGTGAATAATAAACCTTTATCATGAATAAGGAAATATAAAATAACAACTTTATTATTGCCTCTAGGGCATATTTCCTTCATATATTTCATATCCGTATTATGGCATCCAGGATTTCATAATTGAATTACACCAGAGTACAACTTCAGATAGCTTCAGCACTCAGTTACACCATATAGGAAAATAGCTAGCTATGCCATTACACAACAACACCAAGTTTCACATGCAACGTCTAAAACCTTTGGAAAGTAGCATAATACATGATAAATAGACAGATGAATCTCATCTGGAAAACTGTTGAAGCGGAAGACGAATATTGAGCCTATAGTGGTTTTGAATGTCATTGCAACTTTAGGCCAATGGTTGTGGATAATTCCCGCCCAACCTTCGTCCTCATGAGGAAGACTTAAATATTGTACCATGGTTGTTGAATGAATACCTTACTCGCCTCTTGACCATGCAGGTGGTTTCAGAGGTAATCACCGGTGAACTGCTTTGGAAAAGGACTGAAAACAAAGATATGCATAAATATCTGTTCTAAATTTTGAAATGGCACCAAAGAAAAAAACAAGGTAAAAGAGTTAGTACCATCCTATAGTTGACTGATGTCTTCTTCATTGTGCAAAAAAAGATCTCGTTGTTATTTCTTGCAAGTTTCTTTACCTAAAAATCTTTCTGAGTTTCTTGACTTGACTGATATTCATGGACATCTCACTTCTCCATATGCAAAATGGGCCGAATAGTGGGTCTAAACCTCTGACAGCACGACCTACATGTGCAAGACCAAATTGTTAAAAACCTAAATATTAGAATGGTTCCTACAATTGTACAATAATGTAGGACCATGCATGTGCAAACCTCGATGGTAAACCTCAGTGCCTCGCATTGTTTCCCTGCAACACATATAAGATATTGATCAGGTTAAGTGAGAGTTGGCATACTATCAGTAGAATATGTTAATGAAAAATAAACAAATTGCAGATCCAACAGATTAATACGAGCCACATGGAAAAGCCAGTTAACCAAACAAAGCATGCTAAATAACTTGGAAATATAGCAATTGTATATGTTTCTCATGTATTTAGTACAGGCAAATTTGATTTATTTATCACATGCATAAAAATACAAAATTGTACCCACAATAAATGAACATCACATTGCAGAATTGAACCAAACAGTTAACTGGACAACACAACAAATGAACCAAACAGTTAACTGAGCACCACATTGTAGAATAGAACGTATACTAGAAGATCAGACAGTTAACCAAACCAAACATGCTTAAGAACTACTAGGAAATGTAGCAATTGTTGAACCAAACTGTTAACTAAACATCACATTTCAGAAGATCGAATTGCATATTAACATTACAGAGGACAATTCACTAGAAGGCACCATCGGTGGCCTCCAAAAAACACCACAAACTGTCGTTTAAAGTAGCCAACTGCGTGGCAGCATCCGCACGCGAGGCATCGATGGCGAGGTGCTCCTCCAAGATCTGGCGGTCGCCATGCATGGAAGCCATCGCGACCTCATCCACGTGTACAGCCGCAATTTTCTTCTCCGCTGCCAGATGCCCATTGAGCTCTTGGCTATAGTGCGTGCAAAATGGATATGAGCGGCGCTTATTTGGAGGATGAGGCAGTGAATTGGTTGGAAGGTGCCGCGCCGGCGGTCGAGGTATGTGGGATGGAGAAGGAGGAGGAGGATGGCGTGGATTGTGGATTACCTGACCATATCGACGAGGCTGCACAGCAAGAAGTGTCGGGGGATTGATTCTAGGCCACGGAAAATCGACCAAAACCCTGGTTTGAACTCTGGGGGCTTGGCTCACAACCACGGGACTATGAGCTACACGCGGGCACGATAGGGACTCGACGAGCTACCCAGGTTCGGGCCACTGTGCGGTGTAAGACCATACTCCTGCTTAGTGGGGTTGCTTGTGGAGACAATGCTCTTAGAGCTACAAGAAGAGCACGGGCTCTTAGAGGTCAACAGTGGACTGATCCCCTTCTACACTTGCAGCTCTGCCCCTTTATAGATGCCCTGGTCCTCTTCCCCAAAAGTATTGGCGGGAAGGGCTACCACAAGGAGGCAATTCAAAGGGGGACAGTCGCCCACGCTTATCCTGACAAAAGGTGGTCTCCGCCTGCTAAAGTTGTTATCCATGACATGAAGGGGGCTCCACGATGACCTCCGTCCTGTCATGTAATCGTCCTGATCTTCCTTCACCAAAGCGGAAGGCTTTGGGACTTGCTTTGGGGGAAGGCAGGCGCATATGCTCCCTTATCACCAAAGTGGAAACTATCCTGGCCATGCCTACTGGCACGGCCCTGCTGTCGTCACCTGCCACGGTGATGTCACCCATGTGATGGGCACGTGACCCGTGTCGTGCAACCTCCTTGGGAGGCCTCGCGGGAGGGCGCCTCGCGAGGGGGTTGATACGTCGCCAACGTATCTATAATTTTTTATTGTTCCATGCTATTAAAGTATCATTCTTTGATGTTTTATACTCATTTACTAGCAACTTTATATCATTTTTTGGGACTAACCTATTGACATAGTGCCTAGTGCCAGTTTATATTTTTGCTTGTTTTTTACTTCGCAGAAACATACCAAACGGAGTCCAAATGCCACGAAACTTTTTGGAGATTTTTTTCTGCCCAGAAGACACCAGGGGAGCCCAAGAAGTGCACCAGAGGAGGCCCATGGGGCCCACTAGGCACCAGGGCACGGCAGAGGCCCCTGGTGTGCCCTGGTGGGTAGTGGAACCCACAGGAGGCTTCTCCACCGCCTATCAGCTCTATAAATACTCTAAAATCCCAAAAACCCTAGGGGAGTTGAAAGAAAATAGTTTCCGCCACCGCAAGTTCCAGAACCACGAGATCCAATCTAGAGGCCTTCTCGGACACTTTGCCGGAGGAGTCAACGATCACAGAGGGGTTCTTCATCAACACCCTTGCCCCTCCGATGATGCGTGAGTAGTTTACCACACACCTACAGGTCCATAGGCAGTAGCTAGATGGCTTCTTCTCTCTTTTTGATCTTCAATACAATGTTCTCCTCGATGTTCTTGGAGATCTATTTGATGTAATGACTTTTTGCGGTGTGTTTGTTGGGATCTGATGAATTCTGAGTTTATGATCAGTTCTATCCATGCATATTATTTGAGTCTTCTCTGAACTCTTTTATGCATGATCTTTATAGCCTCGTATTTCTTCTCCGAAACTTTGGTTTGGTTTGGCCAACTAGATTGTTTTTTCTTGCCATGGGAGGAGGTGCTTTGTGATGGGTTCGATATTGCGGTGCTCAATCTCAGTGACAGAAAGAGACATGACATGCATGTATCATTTCTATTAAGGATAAAAAGACGGGGTCTATTCCTACATGAATATATCTTGTCTACGTCATGTCATCGTTCTTATTGCATTACTCCATTTTTCCATGAACTTAATACACTAGATGCATGCTGGATAGCGGTCGATGTGTGGAGTAATAGTAGTAGATGCAGAATCATTTTGGTCTACTAATCTTGGACGTGATGCCTATATACATGATCATTGCCTTGGATATCGTCATAATTATTCGCTTTTCTATCAATTGCCCAACAGTAATTTGTTTACCCACCGTATGCTATTTTCTCGAGAGAAGCCTCTAGTGAAATCTACGGCCCCTGGTCTATTTTCTATCATATTATTTTCAGATCTATTAATCCAAAAATACGTTGCTGCACTTTTTTTTTGTGTTTTTGCTAGAACTATTTATCCAATCTCATACAATTTATTCTATCTCAATACTGAGGAGGGATTGACAACCCCTCTTACGCGTTGGGTTGCAAGTTTTTGTGGTTTGTGTGCAGGTGTTGTTTACATAGTGTTGTTTGGTTCTCCTACTGGATTGATAACCTTGGTTTCATAACTGAGGGAAATACTTACCGTTGCTGTGTTGCATCATCCTCTCCTCTTCGGGGAATTACCAACGCAAATACAAGCAACCAAGAAGAATTTCTGGCGCCGTTGCCGGGGAGACATCATCAACATCTATCAGGTTCCTACGCACAAACTCTCATCTCCTTGCAATTTAGTTTATTTGCCATTTGCCTCTCATTTTCATCTCCCCCACTTCTAAAACAGATTCAGAAAACCACAAAAATATTTGTCTTTTTATTTGCCTTTTTTCTCGTTTGATCTTTTGTTTGCGTGTGATCTTGTTTGCTCTCATCATCATGTCTAGATCTGAAAAGAGTAGTAATGCTTTTGCCACCGGTGCAAGCTCTTTGGACAATCCGTCCATGCTTTTGAAACTTATGAAAAATAAAGAAAATATTCATGAAGTTGCTAAAGAAAAATTTGATGATTTTGATACTCATGAAGAGGAAACTACTATCTTGCATACTAAAAAAACTTCGCGTAGGTAGCGGTAATATTATAGGAAAAGGTGTTATTCAAGATTCCTTTACTTGTGCCGGTACGTTACCTATGCTAGGAGGGTCAATCCTCAATAAAACCTCTAGTCTTGCGGATGCAATATCTTTGCTAATAGTTGAACTTGAAAGACAATTTGTTCACATGCATCCTTGCATACAACGGATCTTATTAGAATTCTCAAATATTCATGATCCTTCTGTTAAACGTGTTACCACAATATTTTTAGCACATGGATTTGGGCATATTATGAAAGAAGCACGTGAAATTTTTGCTCATTACAATTTCAATTGTGGTTGCCCTCCTATAAAGGAGATCATTTTTAATCAAGAAGAGATTAGGAGATTACAATCTCCAGATTATGCCGCTTATAATGAAAACCTAAGAAAAAGGGTTCCTCCCGATGTATTGATTGATAAGATTTATGAACTCAATGAAAATTTTGCTATACAAAATAATGGATTAGGGTTTGTGCTTAGGGACAAACTTAGGGAGTTTGATCAAAGGAACGTTTATAATGAAGAGATAATTATCAAATACAAAGGGCCAAAGGAGGAATATATTCCTCCCAAACTTGATCTCATAGATCCCTATCCAATTAAATTTAGCCCTTTTGATTATTTTTGCTTGCCACAAAGGAAACTTGCAGCTGAAAGGAGGGAATATGAGATGAGCATGGATGATCTCCCTCACTTCTATTACAATACCTAGATCTATGCATTATGCTTAGCTAGGGGCATAAAACGATAGCGCTTGTTGGGAGGCAACAGATTGTTTTTTATGTCTCTGTTATGATCTCCCAATGAATTATGTCTCTGTTATGATTGTTTTTTATTTTTTAATTAGTGTTTGTGCCAAGTAATGCCTTTAGGATGGCTTGGGTGATACTTGATTTGATCTTGATGGAAAACAGAAACTTTTACGTCCAGTAGAAGAATTGTTAAAAATAACTGGAGCAACGAAAAACTATGAATTTTTTACAAAATATTTATATATGAATTGCCTCTGTTTTCCAAATTGTTCAAAAAAAATTGAGTTACAAAAGTTTGAGTAAAATTTGAGTCCTTACAAACTATTCTGTTTTCACAGATTCTGTTTTCGTTGCATTGTGTGCTTATTTTGATGAATCTATGGACTATACCGGGGGGGTTTAGCCATGGTAAAGTTAGAATACAGTAGGTATAATGCAATAACAAAATATGAATGGGTTTGCAACAGTACTTAAAGCAAAGATTGGTTTTCTTATACTAACGAATCTCATGAAGGTTTTTGTTAAGTTTTGTGTGATTGAAGTTTTTAAGTTTAGGGTGAGATTACGATGGATGAACGAATTAGGAGTGAAAAGAGCCTAAGATTGGGGATGACCATGGCACCCCAATGTCAAATTCAAGGAGAACCAAGCAACTAAGCTTGGGGATGCCCCAGAAGGCGTCCGCTGTTTCTTCTAACGACCATCGGTACTTTTACTTGGAGCTATATTTTTATTCGTCACATATCATGAGTTTTGCTTGGAGCATCTTGTATTATATGAGTCTTTGCTTGTTTCCCTTTTTATTTTGTCACACTCATCCTTGCTGGACACACCTATTTGAGATAGCCATAATTATGTTATGATTTATTAGAATTTCTTTATGTGCTTCACTTAAAAAATTGAGCTATGGAATTGCTCTAGTGCTTCACTTATATCTTTTTGAGCACGGTGGTGTTTTAATTTTGAAGAAATATGCTCTTGTTCTTCACTTAAATTTGTTTGAGAGCTTGTTATAAGCAATGGTAATATATGAAACTAGTCCCAAAGTGATAGATATTCAAGAGGGACAATAAAAACTATCATGAAGATCATTGGACAATATAAACTTGATTCCTTGCAATAGTTTTGCGATATGGAGATAGTAATGTGTGAGTCATGTTGGTGAGTAATTTTGCTTTAGTAAGAATATTGGTGTTAAGGTTTGTGATTCCCTATGCAAGCACGAAAGTCAATAGTTATACAATGAAATTACATCCTACTTGTGGTGCATTATTCGGTGTTAGTTATGATTAATGCTCGTTTGTGAGAGTTTTTGTTTTTTGGTTGGTTGCTTCTGAATCTATTTGCTAGCCTTCCCTTGTACTAAGTGGGAATACTACTTGTGCATCCAAACTCCTTAAACCAAGTTGTGCCAAATGAGTCCACCATACCTACCTATATGCGGTATTTCCATGTCGTTCCAAATAAATTTGTATGTGCCAACTCTAATTTTGAAAATGAATTTCCTTTTTGTGTGCCCGTACCGCTCATGAAGCGGCAGGGGGTGGCCAATATTTTTCCATGCTAGATGTGTTATTCTCAAGATGAGTGTTTATTCACTTGTCATTGCACGAGAGTGTGGCCGGTAATAGGGATGCCCAGTTCCGAATTGAAAAAGAAATTTACTTTATGTTGTCAATAATAAATTCCTTGGAAAGTGTTGGTATGGAAGGCACCCATGGATACGGCTAGCCATGGATTGTGAAAGAATGGTGGAAAAAGGAATAAACTTTATTTTATGTTTGGGAACCTCCTGTGATGTATATAACATGGAAAGTATTGGGAATTCTCGGTCGTTTTCATTGACGGGAAAAGTATGCCTCTCAAAAAAATTATCTCTCAATTTAAGCTTTGAGATCTGGCACCTCTACAAATCTCAGCTTCCCTCTACGAAGGGCCTATCTATTTAGTTTTATGCAATTTTTATTTTTATTGAGTCTCCATCTTCTCTTATAAAGCACCAACTAGGGAGCACTATTATCATGCTTGAGTATTGGATGTAGCTAATATTTGAGTGTGTCTCATGAATGGATCAATTATTGAGCATAATGGGCTAGGGATAGCTTTCTTTAGTGTTGATATTTTGAAAGATATGGTTGCTTGTTGATATGCTTGAGTATTGACATCTTCATGTCAAATTATAGACTATTGCTTTGAATCATCTAAAGTCCAGATGTCCATGCTACAAAAGAAAATAATATGTGATGAATATGAGGGGTAGCATTCCACATCAAAAATTCTGTTTTTATCATTTACCTATTCGAGGACGAGCAGGATTTAAGCTTGGGGATGCTGATACGTCTCCAACGTATCTATAATTTTTTTATTGTTCCATGCTATTAAAGTATCATTCTTGGATGTTTTATACTCATTTACTAGCAACTTTATATCATTTTTTGGGACTAACCTATTGACATAGTGCCTAGTCCCAGTTGTTGTTTTTTGCTTGTTTTTTACTTCGTAGAAAATTAATACCAAACGGAGTCCAAATGCCACGAATCTTTTTGGAGATTTTTTTCTGCCCAGAAGACACCAGGGGAGCCCAAGAAGTGCACCAGAGGAGGCCCGTGGGGCCCACTAGGCACCAGGGCATGCTAGAGGCCCCTGGCGCGCACTGGTGGGTAGTGGAGCCCATGGGAGGCTTCTCCACCGCCTATCAGCTCTATAAATACTCTAAAATCCCAAAATCCCTAGTGGAGTCTAGAGAAAATAGTTTTCGCCGCCGCAAGTTCCAGAACCACGAGATCCAATCTAGAGGCCTTCTCCGGCATTCTGCCGGAGGGGTCAACGATCATGGAGGAGTTGTTCATCAACATCCTTTCCCCTTCGATGATGCATGAGTAGTTTACCACAGACCTACGGGTCCATAGGTAGTAGCTAGAAGGCTTCTTCTCTCTTTTTGATCTTCAATACAATGTTCTCCTCGATGTTCTTGGAGATCTATTTGATGTAATGACTTTTTGTGGTGCGTTTGTTGGGATTCGATGAATTGTGAGTTTATGATCAGTTCTATCCATGAATATTATTTGAGTCTTCTCTGAACTCTTTTATGCATGATCTTTATAGCCTCGTATTTGTTATCCAAAACTTTGGTTTGGTTTGGCCAACTAGATTGATTTTTCTTGCCATGGGAAGAGGTGCTTTGTGATGGGTTCGATCTTGCAGTGCTCAATCTCAGTGACAGATAAAGACATGACACGCATGTATCATTTCTATTAAGGATATAAAGATGGGGTCTATTCATACATGAATAGATCTTGTCTACATCACGTCACCGTTCTTATTGCATTACTCCGTTTTTCCATGAACTTAATACACTAGATGCATGCTGCATAGCGGTCGATGTGTGGAGTAATAGTAGTAGATGCAGAATCGTTTCGGTCTACTAATCTTGGATGTGATGCCTATATACATGATCATTGCCTTGGATATCGTCATGATTTATTCGCTTTTCTATCAGTTGTCCAACAGTATTTGTTTACCCACCATATGCTATTTTCTCGAGAGAAGCCTCTAGTGAAATCTACGGCCCCCGGGTCTATTTCCTATCATATTATTTTCAGATCTATTAATCCAAAAATACCTTGCTGCACGTTTTATTTATTTATTTTATTTTGTGTTTTTGCTAGATCTATTTATCCAATCACATACAATTTATTCTATCTCAATACCGAGGAGGGATTGACAACCCCACTTACGCGTTGGGTTGCAAGTTTTTGTGGTTTGTGTGCAGGTGCCGTTTACATAGTGTTGCTTGGTTCTCCTACTGGATTGATAACCTTGGTTTCATAACTGAGGGAAATACTTACCGTTGTTGTGCTGCATCATCCTCTCCACTTCGGGGAATTATGAACGCAGATACAAGCAATCAGGGGGCCTCACGAGGCCGCTTGCTCCTGATTGTCTTCAGTGAAGTCCTTCATCGAGAAGGTCCTCACGGGGCGGGGCCCTCGCGAGGCAACTGGTTTCGTGGCATCCACTGCTGGGCTGCCTCTTGAGATGGGCCGACAGGAAGGAGCGTCGCCAGCGAGGAGGCGGCGCTACAAGCAAGCAGTGAAGGTTTGAACCTGGAAAGGAAGGAGGAAACACTGGAAATGTGGATTTTGATCGGGGGAAGGGGCGGGGAGCTAGATATTTCCGCGGTTGCCAATTTTTTTTGCTCGGTGCAGCGTAAAACTAGCGCGCAAGTGTGGTTGACGCGCAGGCGGTGGACTGTAGCTGACGAAGCTTCCGGCGTAAGCCATACATGAGGGTGCCCCAAGATATTTTATATTCCACCGCACACGATTCTTGCTAATAAACTGTTTGTGGTAGAGTTGATTTTTTTCATTTTGATATGAAAGACAAAAAGGGGCTATGGCGAGAAAGGGCGGTGTTTGAATTGCTAGAACATTTATCTGCAGTGAACATGCAACTATAGGAGTGTCGTGTTAAAATTTGGAATTATTCAGGGTTTGTTCGGCTTTTTTTATACATTAATTGAGTTTCTAGGCATTTAATGTGCATAATTAAAATTTGAACTATAGGCACATGCTCCAGTGCATGAAAGTTGGTTAAAAATCATATATGTGCCCTTGGGTGAATGTTTAGGTCCCATGCAAGAAATGAGAATGAATTTCAAACATCTGGGCGTTGTGGCTCGGCCGTAAACATTGAGAAACTTGGTTTTAAAATTCCTATAAATCCAAAACTCACCTAAAAATCATGAAACTTGGCATGGTGTAATGACATGGCACCAACATGCTGTGGTAAACAATTTGTCCGATTTGGGACAAGTTTTGGTATAATCTTCTAACAAACCGGAACTTCTCTCAAAAAGCATCATGGTTCCTAGGGGGAACATGTCACCTCTTTGTGCAAAAGGGCATACACTGCCTCTTCCCGCCTTAATTTATTTTACAGAGGCAACATGCAACTATAGGAGTGTCATGTTAAAATTTGGAATTATTCAGGGTTCGTTTGGCCTTTTTATACATTATTTGAGTTTCTAGGCATTTAATGTGCATAATTTAAATTTGAACTATAGGCACATGCCCCAGTGCACCGAATTGGGTTAAAAATCATATACGTGTCCTTGGGTGAATGTTTAGGTCTCATGCAAGAAATGGGAATGAATTTCAAACATCTGGGCGTCGTGGCTCGGTCGTAAACATTGACAAACTTGATTTTAATATACATGTAAATCCAAAACTCACCTGAAAATCATGAAAATTGGCATGGCGTTATGACATGGCACCAACATGCTGTGGTAAAAAATTGTCTGATTTGGGACAAGTTTTGCTATAAACTTCTTACAAACAAGAGCTTCTCTCAAGAAGCCTCATGGTTTCGAGAGGGAACGTGTCACCTCTGTGTGTGAAACGACATACGCCGCCTCTTCCTGCCATGATTTATTTTACAGAGGCAACATGCAACTATAGGAGTGGTGTGTTACAATTTGGAATTATTCAAGGTTCGTTTGGCCTTTTTATACATTATTTGAGTTTCTAGGAATTTAATATGCATAATTCAAATTTGAACTACATGCACATGCCCTAGTGCACCAAGCTGGGTTGAAAAAAAAATCATATACGTGTCCTTGGGTGAATGTTTAGGTCTCATGCAAGAAATAGGAATGAATTTCAAACATCTGGGCGTCGTGGCTCAGCCGAAAACATTAAGAAACTTGGTTTTAAAATTCCTGTAAATCCAAAACTCGCCTGAAAATCATGAAACTTGGCAAGGTGTCATGGCTTGGCACCAACGTGTTGTCGTAAAAAAATTATCCGATTTGGACAAGTTTTGGTATAAGCTTACAAACCGTGGCTTCTCTCAAGAAGCCCCATGGTTCCGAGAGGGAACGTGTCACCTGTGTGCAAAACGACATACACCGCCTCTTCCCACCTTGATTTATTTTAAGAAGCAACATGAAACTATTGGAGTGTCACGCTAAAGTATGAAATTATTCAGGGGTTGTTTTGCCTTTCTTATACATTATTTGAGTTTTCTAGTCATTTTGGAACAAATAGCTGCCACGTTATTATTGCAAACATTGTATTATTCCAACCGTGGGCGTTCCACTAACCATTTGCTACCGCAGGCAGCCGTTTGATTAGGCAGGGCGCGTGTGACCTGTCCGCTGTGCAGGCTCAATGGGACGCATGCGAGCAGTCCGCCGCGCAGGCGCGAGCGGTGCCAAAAATTTATTGATGGTTTTCGTTTCAGCTGCCTCACGAAGGTACGTAGAACAGTCCTCTGTTCTTATCTACAAAAGTCGCCGCCGAGGATCACTGCCTGTTGCGATGGAGGACGAGCCGACCAACAAGCAGGGGCGGGTCGAGCCAGAACAGCAAGAGCCTCTGGCGAGCGTGGACTTCATCAGCGGCCTCCCCGATGAGATGTTGGTAACAATCATATCCCTCATCCCCATCAAATCTGGCGTGTGGACCACTATCCTCTCCCGGTGGTGGCGCCCCCTCTGGCACTCCAGCCCCCTGGACCTCATCGACGACTACGAGCTCTACAGCGGGGAGCGCAAATGCTTGGACGCATTCCTCCTAGCACTCCACCCCTGGACCTCATCGACGACGACAAGCTCTAAAGTGGGGAGCGCAAATGTTTGGATGCATTGTCCCATATCCTCGCCAAGCACCCTGGGCTGGTCAGACACCTTGCCATCGGCAAGTTCCGTTCCAACTACAAGGCCGAACCCAGGCTTCACGAGTGGTTCCTATCCCCCACTCTAGATCGGCTCGAGGAGCTCAGCTTTCATGCTGGACATTGATACGTCTCCAACGTATCTATAATTTTTGCTTGTTCCATGCTATTATATTATCATTCTTGGATGTTTTACAATCATTTTATAGCAACTTTATATCATTTTTTGGGACTAACCTATTGACATAGTGCCTAGTGCCAGTTGTTGTTTTTTGCTTGATTTTTACTTCACAGAATATTAGTACCAAACGGAGTCCAAACGCAGCAAAACTTTTTGGAGATTTTTTCTGGACCAGAAGACACCCAGTGGGACAAAAAAGTACCAACGGGGAGGCCCGAGGTGGGCACAACCCACCAGGACATGCCCAGGAGCCCAGGCGTGCCCAGGGGGGTTGTGCCCCCCTCGGTGACCTCTCGCACCCACTACAGGAATCAGGCACTTTGCCGTCTGCCATGGCGGATGGCAAAGGCATGCCTGGCGGACGGCAAAGTCCTTTGCTGTCAGCCAGCAGACGGCCCCACGTCCGGCTGAATGAACTACGGCAAAGGGCTGCTTTGCTATCTGCTTTAATAAAGCAGACGGCAAATAATTTTGCCGTCAGCCATCCAGAGCAAGCAGACGGCAAAGGACGTGGACGGCAGAGGGGTAGGGTTGGGTCCATTAGGTGGCTAACGGTGTGCGGTGCCGTTTGCTAGCAGACAGCAAAGAAGCAAAGGTCTTTTTCGTCTGCCAGTAGACAGCAAAGTGTCCAAATAGGCCAGCCCAGGTAGCTGCCACATGGCAGCTTTGCCGTCCGCTGGCAGACGGCAAAGAAGCAAAGGTCTTTGCCGTCTGCCAGTAGACGGCAAAGTGTCCAAATAGGCCAACCCAGGTGCCCCCCCAGGTCGCACAGGTAGCTGCCACGTGGCAGCATTGCCATCCGCTTGCAGACAGCAAACATCTTTGCCGTCCGCTGGCAGACGGCAAAGTGCCTGTATTGCCCCTGTTAATTCTGTTTTTTCTTAAATTCAATCAATTTCACACACACACACACACACACACACATATATATATATATATATATTCATTTCAAAATACTTTCAACAAGCATACATATCCCTGCCATATGGATATGATCATCCAACACATATATATACCAAATCAAAAGTCCATATCCAACATATATATAGCCAACATATCCAACAATTAAGCAAAAAGTCCATATACAATGGTTTCAACCATACATACATATATATAGGTAGCAAGTTTCACATTGTTCATCCTACAAAATCAAAACAAAAAGGAAGGACAAGGAGAAGAGTAGACTCCATCAACGCAAGCTTCCGTGATCTGAAGCAAATATGCAAATTGGGAAAGAAGAAAGTTAGAAGAAGAAGACTAGAAGAAGAAGAAGAAGAAGAAGACTAGTAGAAGAAGAAGAAAAAGAAGAATAAGAATTTTTCTTCTCTTTCTTTTTCTCCTCTTCTTTATCTTCTTCTTCTTCTAACTAAGGTAACCTAGGTAATTATGCCATTTTCTAGCTAACTAAGCATATTAAGTCATTTTGGAGGAAAAAATGCTAAGTGTAGGTCATTTTAGAGCTAACCTAGGTAAATAGGTCATTTTGGATCTAAGTAAGGTTATTATGTCATTTTCGAGGAAAATAAGCTAGGTATATGACATTTTGGAGGTAACCAAGATTATTATGCCATTTTTTACCTAAGTATGCTAAAAGTATTCAAATGAACTAAATAAGCTAAGTATAGGTCATAATTGAGCTAACCTAGGGTATTGCCCTTTTTGAGCTAACTAAGCATATTAAGTCATTTGTGGAGGAAAAAATGGTAATGTAGGTCATTTTAGAGCTATCCTAGTTAAAATCGGTCATTTTGGAGCTAAGTAAGGTTATTATGTCATTTTCGAGGAAAATAAGTGAAGTATATGACAATTTGGAGCTAAACCAAGGTTATTACGCCATTTTTTTACCTAAGTAAGCTAATTATGTCATAAATGAACTAGCTAAGCTAAGTATAGGTCATTATTGAGCTATCCTAGGTAGTTATGCCATTTTTTAGCTAACTAAGCATATTAAGTCATTTTGGAGGGGAAAAATGCTAAGTATAGGTCATTTTATAGCTATCCTAGGTAAAATAGGTCATTTTGGAGCTAAGTAAGGCTATTATGTCATTTTCGAGGAAAATAAGCTAAGTATAGGTCATTTTGGAGCTAAATAGGTCATTTCTTAAGCTAAGTATGCATTTGTTAAGCAAAACACTTGGGAAAACTTATCGTCATCACGGAGGTGAAGGACCCGTCGCGCCAGTTGCAGATGGAGAAGGACCGGTCAATGCTTGTCGGGAGGCACACTGCACCAAAGATCATTTGCAATGTCTCGGTAGCATGATGCAACTCAAATGTGAATACTAGTAACTAATGACCATTCAAATGAAACTCACCGTGGTCGCCAGAGCAATCTGGGGCATCGTTGGAGGGGTCTGACCGTTGCTCTAGCACACGGACTGCACATTTGGTTTTCACGAGTTAGTCATATTAGTTAGTATTGAAACGAACATTACGTGCATGATTTGGCTAATATGCTGGAGAAACTTACCACGAGGAGCTCGTATAGGGCCCGGTGAGACGCGTCGTTCCGGTTCCTCACCTCCTCCAACAGCCTAGCCGTCCTCTCCTCCAGGTCCCTCTCCCTCTCCGCCGCCTGCCTGTTCCTCCGCCAGAAGCGCCTGGGTGTTCACTCTCTCTTTCTCAAGAACAGCCTGCAACACCACTCCTCGTTAGCATTGTAATCATCGACGGCCGCACACACAATGTAATGGAGGAAAAAGGTATCTGAGTCCGTATAACTAACCTCGATGGCGAGCTCTGTTGACTGGGGACGAGGCCTTATCTCAGGATCGGAGCTCGTCTGGCGCTTCTTGATCTCCGGGAGAGTGCTAGGACAACGTATCAGTCCATCCCCAATGGCTATCTAGCCATGGGACCTCCCGCCACCAGATATCATCACTAGCTCTGGATCAAAAGGACTCTGGCTCGGGTTAAAGTCCTCCCCTTTCCTCGCCTTCCCCTCGGATCTGTACTTCACGAGCTTGTGGTGGGAGGAGATGTTGGTGAAGCTCTCTAGATGATCGAGGTCAGACTCAGATAATGCCTTGGCCTTCTTGTACGGGGCAGTATGGGCCATGGCATAGAGGTCGAACACCCCTGGCACCTCCTTCTTGTTGTGCCGCGCCTAAAAGAGAGGAACAAAATATTAGTTAAGGGCTCAAGCTAGCATGAAGAATGAAATTGCATGAATCATGAAGCAAACCACATACCCAGTTATCCCCGTACTCATATAGGTGGGAGCTCCCTTGATGGTGTGGCACACCAACCATTTTGGCACGCTTATCCTTGACCTTGTTGTGGATGGCTAGCCATTGGGGAGAGCACCACTCATCCACCAATGCCTCCGAACAGTCCATCCTATCCGCACACCATCTCGGGGGCACCAATGTTAGTCAAGAGAAATTTCAGCGCTACGCCTACGAATCAAATCAACGAAACTAAGTACAAGGCCTTAAGAATAGGTAATTACCTTCATGTACTTCTCCTTACTCAGAAACTTGCCGCGGCACTTCGTCTTGGACCTCTAAATACCAGTCGAGGCGTAGTAGTCTTGAATAGCCTGCACCCGAGCCTTGTGCCATAAGTTCTGAAGTAGGCACTTGCACTCGGCTTCGACAACCATAGCCATGGCCTCCTCCTCTCCCTCAAGACACCTGTAGAAGGTCTGCAATCAAACAAGACAACACTGATTAGTACAATCACTAGGTACTGTTGATTTTTAATTCTGGAAAGGAGAAATTACCCAACATGTCCGGATCACAATGTCAGCCACCGTCTCGCACAAGACACTGTCGACCCTCTCCTCCGGCGGGGCCGGGGCAGCCAAGTACAGCTCCCAGCTCAGTGCTAGCTGTCGAACCTGACCCTCACCGGGCAACGTGACCCACCCCGGGAAGTTCTGCCGGCAAAGCACACCAAGGACCTGGTTGGTCCTGCGGACACCAGGGGCATGTTTCCAACCCCTGCAGTATGACAAGGCCAATGCATTAGATATTAATTTGAAGAAACATGAAGGCAAAAGGTTAAAAAAGAGTAAATGCACTTACTTCTCCCCATTAGGCGCAATCAACCACCTCTACTCACGGGTCGCCGGCACGGGCGGGAGCTTTGTACCACCACGCTGGTAGACGTTGCCCCCCTCAACCAACTCTCCCTCGCTATAGCTATCATCAGAAAAGCGGTCCTTGCCACCATCAGCATGGCCACTAACCTCCGGAGTCTCGTGGGACGAAGATTCTGGGACCAGAGTCTCGTGGGACGAAGACTCTGAGACTGGAGTCTCATGGGGTGAAGGCTCGGCGACCCGAGGCTCGTCGGCCCGAGGCTCATGTACCGGAGTCCGAGACGGGTCCACGTCAGACGGAGCAATCTTGTGGTCGGGTGAATCAGCTGGGGGTGGCGGCGAGGAAGGCGTAGCAGCCTTCCTACCTCTCCCGCTGCCACGTCCACCTCTAGCACCCCTCTTCTTCACCCGGCCTCTCCCGGCCGAAGAAGAAGCGCCCGCCGGTGGTGTCTGCATACTGTCTATCAGCGCTCTCCGGAGGTGCTGGGGTGGAATTGAAGCACCCCTCCTAGCACGCGCCGAGGAAGGAGGCTCAGAGCGCTCTCGACCCGCGCCCACCATCTGTGAACACCTGCAATGACAAAGAGTAAACGAAATTAGTACAACATAAAAAAATTGAATACCTGACATGAATAATAATATGTATATAATTTAAGTGTATCATCATCATGAACATAATAAAAAATTGAATACCTAATAACATGAACTAATTAATAATATATATGTACATAATAATAATTGAATACCTGACATTACTAATATTAATCTTCATCGTCTATATATGCTCCAGGATCAATAAATGCATCATCATCATCACTATCAGTAATGACATGCTCATCATCATCATCAATAAATGCATCAACATGTGGAAGGCCTCCTTTACGTAATTGGTCAAGCATTGACAGGTCATCCGTAGCAGTAACCTCTTTTCGTTCCGGCTCAGGGGTGAAGTCGGATTCACTGTCGCTATCTACTTCAATATTCTGGGGTGAAGTAGAGCAGTTCTTTAAACATTTTTTGGAAAGATGTATTTCTAGGAAGAATTCTCCTTCATATGTGTCTGGGTTAATGTGAGGTTCATAATCCTCTTCATTGGGGGGAGGTGGTCTAACACGTGGCGGCACTTCATAAACGACATCCCAACCATTGAGATTTGGATCACTTTGACAGGCCCATGGTAGATAGAAAACTTGGGTTGCCTGTTGAGCCGTAATATATACATCGGGAACATCCAAATGGGTGCTTTGTTTGATTTCGACTAGCCCTATATGTTCATGAGTCCTTCTAGTCTCATTTGGCTGGAACCAATAACATTTGAAGACTACGACGTTTGGTGGGTTTGCACCATAGAATAGAAGTTCATAAATTTCTTCAACTCTTCCATAATACTCGGTATCTCCTTCGCCGATAGCAGAGACACAACAATTTGTAGACTTTCGGTCGGCCATAGATAGCTCTTTGCCATAGGTACGAAAGCGATACCCGTTGATGTCGTATTTGTCAAATGAACGGACCTTAAAGTCAAAACCATTAGTGACTTGTCTCAATTCGGCGTCCATAAACTCTGAATTAGCCTACAAGTTTAATATGAAAGGATTGTTGCATTAGCCACAAATTAGACGAAGAAATGAAATGGTCTAATGGAAATTACCGTTTGTTTGAACCAAGAGATGAAACCGGGATAGCCGCCTCCATGCTTTGCCAGAAGCTCATACTCTTCGACGGAATCCTTTTGGATCACCGCTCCATACGAGAATTTCGCGACGTATCGACTGTATCAAATATCCGGGAATAAGAGCAGTTCAAAGGAATTAAAAGTTGCGAAACAATGTACCGAGAACTTACTCGATGTACGGCCGCACTTCTGTTAGGTTGTTGAAGATATACAACGAAATGGTCCGCCATTCTTCAACATCCAACGATAAGGAATTAGAAGCACCGGCTGGTGCGAGCTTCCCTTTGAATAGGCTGAGGTTGGATCCATCCTTTTTACGGTCGCCAACATTGTACCGAGGCTTTGGATTATGCAAATGATGATTTTTGGCTTCGTAGTGTGCTGTCACGAAGTTTGCCGCCTCCTCAGTAATGAATGCCTTGGCCATCGATGCTTCAATTCTATGTTTATTTTTACATTTTCCTCAAAGCGTCTTCTGCATCCTCTCAGTTGCGTAGCACCAACGATTTTGCACGGGCCCCCCCAATCTTGCCTCGGTCGGGAGATGCAAAATCAAGTGCTGCATTGGATTAAAGAAGCCCGGCGGAAAGATCTTCCCTAACTTGCAGATCAACTCCGGCGCCAACTCTTCCATTTCTTCTAGCAAGCCAGGCGATAGTTCTTTCGCACAAAGAACACTGAAGAAATAGCTCAGCTCTGCCAGTACTAGCCATTCATCCTCAGGGATGAAGCCACGCAACATCACCGGCATTACCCGCTCAATCCATATGTGCCAATCATGACTCTTGAGACCAAATATTTTCAATTTTTCAAGATTCGCTCCCCTCTTTAGATTCGCTGCATACCCATCGGGGAACATCAACTACATTTTCACCCACAAGATAATTTCCCTCATAGCTGGTCTTCCAAGATTGAACCATGCCTTTGGCTTTGTCCAGTTCTGCTTTCCTTTCGGTTCTTGCATGTTTTGTAACGGTCTATCACATAGCGCCTCCTGATCGACTCTAGCCTTAGTATTATCCTTTGACTTCCCCTCTATGCGGAACAATGTACCAAAAAGTGCCTCGGCGATGTTCTTTTCAGTGTGTATCACGTCGATGTTGTGTGGGCAAAGGAGGTCTTTGAAGTAAGGCAGATCCCACAAGCATGTCTTGTGAGTCCAGGCGTGTTCCAAATTATACCCCTTGAAATACCCTGGACGCTCTGGATCTGGCTCGAGAGCATTTAACTGATCCAGGGTCTCTTGGTCTGTCAACGCAGGTGGTGCAGAGTTTTTGACAACTCTACCTTTGATGAAGTTCTTCTTGTCTTTCCTGAACTTATGGCGAGGATCCATGAACTGTCTATGCAAGTCAAAGCAAGAAAACTTGCGACCGGCCTGCAGCCAATGAAACTGAAGAGCTGCCTTGCATGTGGGGCACGGGAACCTTCCATGCACACAATAGCCAATGAATAGCACATACCTCGGCAAGTCATGCATCGAGTACATGTACTAGACACGCATTATGAAGTTCTGTTTGCTAAAGGCGTCGTATGTCTTGAACCCATTATCCCAAGCTTCTTGCAATTCGTACTTAAGTGGCTGCATGTACACATTCATATTCTTCCCCGGATAGTTGGGCCCTGGAATTATCAACGTCAGGAAAATGTTCTTTCTTTGCATAATCTGTCCGGGGGGGAGATTGAGTGGAATGACAAATACGGGCCAGCAACTGTATTGGGCTGCCGTCAGACCAAACACACTGAACCCATCCGCGTTGATGGCGACTCGAGGATGCCTTGGATCTGCCGCTTTTTCTACATGTAATGCATCGAAGCGCTTCCACGCTTCACCATCCGATCTGTGCACCATCATCAGATTCCCATCTGCATCTAGTTCGGTTCTTTTGCCCGTTTTGTGCCATGTCATCTGTCTGGCCGTCTCTTCGACCATGAAAAGACGTTGAAGTCTTGGTACGATTGGCATATACCGAAGAACATTAACGGGGATTTTTGTCTACGTCTTCTCACCCATACCATTGTCTACCACAACATACCTGGATGACCTGCAAATGGGACAATATTTCAAGTCCGCATACTCAAGCCTAAATAAGGCACATCCTTTCTCACAGGCATGTATCTTCTCATAGGGCATCTTAAGAGCATGGAGGATATTGTCTGACTGGTACAGGTTTGCAGGCAGTACATGGCCTTTTGGTAGAAAGCGTCCAAATATTGTCATCATCGCGTCGTAGCATTCTCTGCACAAGTTGAATTGAGCCTTCAGAGCCATTATTTGTGAGATGGCATCCAGCTGACAAAGCTCAGTGTGCTCGTGGAGAGGACGTTTTGAAGACTCCAACATATCATTGAAGGCCTTTGCAGATTCCTCCTTCTCATCGTCCGAATCCCGAGCATCATCAAAGTCTTCCACCATGTCTTCCATCCCGGTACCATGCTCGTCGGTGCGACGACGAACCACCTCGGCTCTGGCATGTTGGGCAGACTCACCATGAAATGTCCAGACCATATAAGCAGGCGTAAAACCCCACTTCTGCTTGTGTTTACTCATTTCAAGCTCATTCCTCTTATGATAGTTGTCGCACCGGACACAGGGGCACCAGGTTTTTCTCTAGCCATTTGCAAATGCGGCTCTCACAAACCCCTTGGTTTTTGTTAACCATTCATCGGTCATGTCTTCCTGACTAGTGTGACCGGTGTACATCCACGCACGATCACTCATATTGCCTAGCTACTGGACACACAAGAAATATATACATAATTCAGCAAACCATATTCATCAGTTAATGGAGTTTGTCAGTTTTATTACGTCCATGCAACCTAGACGCTAATAGGTAAAGATAGGTCCTAATCCCACCCGAGTATGTGTAGATAGGGTTCGTTTTCCCATGCTCTGCTCCGGATTCGACGCAAAATTTTGGCAGCACCTCCCCGCTGTTCTCCTGATACACGTCTCGGCAATAAGCAGAGAGGATGTGTACCCGGAGAACAACAAGGAGGCACTGAAAAAATTCTGCATCGGATCCGGAGCAGAGCATATGGGAAAACGAACCCAATCTACACATACTCGGGCTGTCCATGGATAACGTTGGACAATTCAAAAGAATCACGGTTATAAATATGCAAATGCATGCATATTTATAGATGTAATCCTTTTGAACGGGAGACGCATAGTGGTCACGCATACTGATGATTTAAGACACCTATAGCTAGCAAGTTTCATTGGCATGAAGACTGGAACAGAGCAAATGAAGGGGGGAGGAGGAGATGTCATTTGTGCTCACCCACGAACGCAGGGGCGGAGCTCGTCGAACGCACGGGGAGGTCATCGAACACCAGACCCTCGCAGTGACGAAAAAACTGCAAATTTAAATCCACCCGATCAACACACAAATATGATGTTTTTTATAACAAAATCGAAAAATATATGACCTAACTCATAATTCACAAATATATGACCCCGTCGGCCTCTAGAAGGCCGAAGAGCACCTTTTCGGTCAACAGGAGGCCGAAGAGGTGTCGGCGGTCGGGGGTGTCGGGGGGTGTCGTGTCAGGGCGTCGGGCTGTCGGGGTGTCGTGTCTGGGTTGTCGTGGTGTAGGGGTGTCGGGGTGTCTGGGTGTCGGGTTGTCGTGTCGGGGTCGGGGTGCCGTGTCGGGGTCGGGGTGTCGTGTCGGGGTCGGGGTGTCGTTTTCTTCTTCTTCTTTCTTCTTCTTCTTCATCATCTTCTTCTTCTTCTTCTTCTTCTTCTTCTCTTCTTCTTCTTCTCTTCTTCTTTCTTCTTCTTCTTTCTTCTTCTTCTTCTTCTTCTTTTCTTCTTTCCCTTCTCCTCCTCCCTCTCCTTCCTCTCCTCTCCTTCCTGTCCTTCTCCTCCTCCTCCTTTCCCTCCTCCTCCTCCTCCGCTCTTCTTCTTCTTCTTCTCTATCTTCTTCTTTTTCTTTCTTCTTCTTCTTCTTCTTTTTTCTTTCCTTCATTTTTTCTTCCTCAATTACTTTTCCTTTCTCTCCCTCTCGCTCTCTTTTTCTTCTTTATCTTCTCACATTCTACAAACAGCTATCAAAAGTTTCTCTCCTTATTTGGAATCTCTCCTTTCTTATGTCTTGGTCTATTTTCGTACCTCATTCTCTCTAGGGTTCTCTTTCTGTTGTTTGCTCTACACCTCATGTCTGCTTACATCTCTTCCTTCTTATCTGATCTTCTTCTGGCTTTCCTTCTTCCTGGTCTCATTCTTCTTCTCTTCTTCTTCTTTTTTTCTTCTTCTTCTTGTCTTCTTCTTCTTCTGTCCTTCTCTTTCTAATCTGCTTCTTCTTCTCTACGTCTTCTCTCAAGTCTCACGGTCGGTCCAGGTATGACGACGTGGGCGAGAAATTATATGCGGTCGTCCTTTGCTTCGTTCTTCTCCTGTCTAGTACGTTTCTCCAATTTGAATTCTTCTCAGTGACCTCCGTTGCTACGGGGCTTCTCGAGTACACGTCCTGGAAGGGGCTGACGCGTGTTCCTCCAGTCCTCCTCTTTTTCTTCTTCTAACTTTCACTGCACTTTCCTATTCTGGATTTGCGAATTTTACTTTTTAAGATGGTATTACTTTCTTGGCCACATTCACGTAATTCAGTTTTAATTTGGTCATTCTTTAAGTCTCTTCTGAATTGTCGATTTTCTGGATTCTTTCGTTTTTTCGTTCTTTGAACTTCTTTTCTTGTGTTTGTCAAGGCTATTGTAGGCAGGGTTGTTCTCTGCTATCCCATAGGCTGGTTCTTCTATTCATTACTGTCGGTGTTCTTGTTCTGTTGTTGGCGTAGCTTTGGCTATCTTGCTTTTTGAGTATTGATACTGTCTGATTTCGCTTTTTATTCTATTCTAGTACGGTTATTTCTTTGTTATGGTGCTTGTAGATAATCTAGAACCGATTTTCTTGATCTTCTTCTGGTTTCTCTCCTTGTTCGTTCGTTTTGCTTTCGGTTCGCATATACTTTCTGGGGTTCCCTTCTTTCTGTTTCGTTCTTTGTAGTTGTGTTTTTTCTCAGTATTCGTGGTCTGTCGTGTCTCGGATTTGTCTTTCTATTTGGACTTTCCATTTGAAACTCTTCTATTCTTATACTTGTGACTCTAACTATTTCTAGTAGCTAGCATTTACTATTCTTGCTTGCTAACCCTTCGGTAGCCCACGGGACTGTTTCTCGGCTTCCTTTGCTTGTTCTTTGTTGTCGTTCACTTGTATTATCCTTCTGGCTGTCTAGTGTGACTTTTTTCTAGTTTCTTTTCTTACTTATATCCATTCTTTGTCCTCTTGCTCTTCTGTTTACGAAGTGTTTTGTTATCTGTACTTTTCTACTGATTCTATGGGCTTTCTTCTTTCGTATTACTGGTTCTTTTCTTGGTGTTACTACTGTGTAGTTTATACTTCATTCTACGCGGTTTGGAGAAGCATTGTCTTCATTGGAGTTTCGTTCTTTAATTGCGTTTTGTATGACTATTGGTATCTTCATGGGAGCTCTTTATTTCGGGTTCCCAATTGCTGGGTTCGTTCTCTTCTGTCTTTCTTTCTTCTATTGAGAATTTCAGTTCTATCGTGTTCTGTCGGTTATTTTCCCCCTTAATTGTGCGTTAGGACTATCACTTATTGCTTCTTTTCTTCTTCTTCTTTCTCTATTTTTTTACTTCCTTTAATTATGACTATTAACTAAAACCTAGCACTATTATCTAATCTAGCACTAAACCTACAACTAACATATCCAATCTAATCTAACAATTAAACAGCAAAAAAACAAGCAAAAATTGGCTCACCGGAGAGGGCGCCGGCCGGGGCTTCGGAGCGGCAGGGCGGCGGCGGCGACGGGGGCGACGGGGCCGGGGGGCTGCGGCGGCAGGGCGGTGGGGCGCGGGGGGTCCGGGGCGCGACGGCGACGAGCCGGCATGGCGGCGGGGGCGACGGGGCCGCGGTGGTGCCGGGGCGGTGGGCCGGTGGGGCGATGGGGCGGCGGCGGGTGGTGGGGGCGACGGTGGTCGTCGGGGTGGAAGAGGGAGAGAAATAGAGAGAGAGGGGGACGGGGTGGGGCGCGGCCGTTAGTTAACTTAAACGTTTGCTGGCTGGCCCACCTTTGCCGTCTGTTGTTTTGCTCTTTCCGTCTGCTAGCAGACGGCAAAGAGGGGGGCCGTTACGGTTTGCTAGTTAGTGGGCCAACCTCCCTCTTTGCCGTCTGCTAGCAGACGGCAAAGAACAGGCTGATGGCAAATATTATCTTTGCCATCAGCTAGTTCTTTGCCATCTGTTTTATGGAAGCTGACGGCAAAGCCATCCTTTGCCGTCTGCTAGTAGACGGCAAAGAAGTGGCTGATGGCAAATCCTTTGATTCCACTAGTGACCGCCTCTTCTCCCTATAAATTCCCAAATATTCCAGAAACCCTAGGGGAGTCAACGAAACACAATTCCAGCCGCCGCAAGTTCCAGAACCACGAGATCCAATCTAGACACCATCATGGAGGGGTTCATCATCCTCATTGGTGCCTCTCCGATGATGCGTGAGTAGTTCACCATAGACCTACGGGTTTGTATGCAGTAGCTAGATGGCCTCTTCTCTCTTTTGATTCTCAATACAATGGTCTCTTGGAGATCTATTTGATGTAACTCTTTTTTGCGGTGTGTTTGTTGGGATCCGATGAACTTTGAGTTTATGATCAGATCTATATCCATGAATATTATTTGAGTCTTCTTTTGATCTCTGATATGCATGATTGTTTATAGCCTCGTATTTCTTCTTTGAATCTTTGGTTTAGTTAGGTCAACTAGATTAAATTTTCTTGCCATGGGAAGAGGTGCTTTGTGATGGGTTTGATCTTGCGGTGTTCTTTCCTAGTGATAGAAGGGGCAGCATGACACGCATGTATCGTTGCTATTAAGGATAACAAGATGGGGGCTATTCCTACATGAATAGATCTCGTCTACATCATGTCATCGTTCTTATTGCATTACTCCATTTCTTCATGAACTTAATACACTAGATGCATGCTGGATATCGGTCGATGTGTGGAGTAATAGTAGTACATGCAGGCAGGAGTTGGTCTACTAATCTTGGACGTGATGCCTATATATTGATCATTGCCTTGGATATCGTCATAATTATTCGATCTTCTATCAATTGCCTAACAGTAATTTGTTTACCCACCGTATGCTATTTTCTTGAGAGAAGCCACTAGTGAAATCTACGGCCCCCGGGTCTATTCTTTATCATATTTGCTTTGAGATCTATTTTTATTCGCTTTTATTTTCAGATCTATTATTCCAAAAACCCAAAAACACCTTGCTGCACTTTTTTATTACTTATTTTATTTCGCATTTTATCGAGAGCTATTTATCCAATCTACCATAAATTTATCTATCTTTTTACCGTGGAGGGATTGACAACCCCTCTTACGCATCGGGTTGCAAATATTTGTTCTTTGTGTGCAGGTACCGTTTACATAGTGTTTCTTGGTTCTCCTACTGGATTGATACCTTGGTTTCATAACTGAGGGAAATACCTACCGTAGCTATACTGCATCATCCCTTTCTCTTTGGGGAAATACCGACGCAGTTTCAAGCGACATCAAAAGGAATTTCTGGTGCCGTTGCCGGGGAGACATCATCAACATCTATCAGGTTCCTAATCACAAATCTCATCTCCTTTTAATTTACATTATTTGCCATTTGCCTCTAATTTTCATCTCCCCCACTTCACAAAAATTTGCCGTTTTATTCGCCCTCTTTTTCATTCGCCTTTTTCTCATCAAATCTATCTTTTTGTGTGTGATCTTGTTTGCCACTTTGTTGTTATGGCTAGTTCTTCCTCTATTGTGTGTACCCCGAGAACGAGGTTCTTAATTTTATACAAAGGGGAGGGGAGAATCTAAAAGATGCTTGGTATAGGATTTGCAATGCTCATAATAGATCTGTTCGTAAGCAATGTACCATTGTTCTTCTTCGCAGTTTTTATGTGGGCATTACCACTTGGTATAGATTCGTCCTTGATATGATTACCGGTGGAAATTTCTTGATGTGTCCATCTTTGGATGCTTTTAATGCCATGGGAGATCTAGTAGGTGCACCACCTATCATTATTAATGAAACAATCTTAACTCTTGAGCATGTCATGCAAAGATTCGATGCTATTAAAAAGAAGATGGTCACCTTAGAGCAAATTGAAAACCTGGATATAAAAATGCAGAATCTTGCTAATAAATTTGGGTCAAAAGCGGGAGATATTTTCAAATTACTAAGGGAAAAGGAAACCATAATTAACAAAAGAATTGGAGAGAGTCCTTCCTGGATTGATAAGTTGGAAGAAATTTTTAGTAATTTAAGCTCGGATTTTGCTTTTGCTAAAACTATTGAAAAAACTCCCATAAAAATTAGAAAGACTACTCAAGTCACTAAGAACAAGGGTGCAACTTCTAATAGTAATAAAGAAGATCTTAAGATGATTAGTATTCACCCCGACTTTGTTGAAGTTGTGAGAGACCCTACTTACAAGAATGAATACATCAATCTTATATCTAGAAGTATTATTATCGAAAACATGCATGCAAAATCTTTGAAGAATATTGGTTGTGTGATTGAGGAATTGGAAACTAAAGATGACAATACTTGAATCTAGGCATTATGCCTAGCTAGGGGCATAAAACGATAGCGCTTGTTGGGAGGCAACCCAATGAATAAAATTTATTTTTTCCTTTTTATTTATGTTCTTGAGTGTTTACTCAATTATGCCTCTTTTTTTATTGTGTTTTTATGTTTTAATTAGTATTTGTGCCAAGTAAAGCCTTTGGGATAGCTTTGGTGATAGTTGATTTGATCCTGTTGAAAAACAGAAACTTTTGCGTCCAGTAATAGAATTGTTAAATTCACAGAAGCAACGAAAAATTTCTGATTTTTTTACACAGGATTGATATACAAATTTCCTCTGTTGTCCTAATTTTACAGTGTTTTTGAAGTTACAGAAGTATGAGAACAATTCGCATATTTACAGACTATTCTTTTTTTGACAGATTCTGTTTTCTTTGCATTGTGTGCTTATTTTGATGATTCTATGGATTGTATCGAGGGGTTATAAGCCATGGCGAAGTTAGAATACAGTAGATATAATACAATGACAAAATTTTAATGGGTTTGCAATAGTACTTAAAGTAAAGATTGGTTTTCTTATACTAACGGATCTCACGAAGGTTTTGTTAAGTTTTGTGTGATTGAAGTTTTCAAGTTTTGGGTGAGATCACGATGGATGAAGGAATAAGGAGCGAAAAGAGCCTAAGCTTGGGGATGCCCATGGCCCCCAAGCTAATATTCAAGTAGAACCAAGCAACTTAGCTTGGGGATGCCCCGGAAGGCATCCCATCTTTCTTCTAACGACCATTGGTATTTTACTTGGAGCTATATTTTTATTCGTCACATATCATGAGTTTTCCTTGGAGCGTCTTGTATTATATGAGTCTTTGCTTGTTTTGCTTTCTATTTTGTCACAAGTATCCTTTCTGGACACACCTATTTGAGATAGCAAAAATTATGCTATGATTTGCTAGAATTGCTCTTTATGCTTCACTTAAATTTTTTGAGCTATGGAATTGCTCTAGTGCTTCACTTATATCTTTTTGAGGACGGTGTGCTTTAATAATTTTTGAAGAAATGCTCTCATGCTTCACTTTGATTTATTTGAGAGTTATTAATTTTTTGAAGAAATTCTCTCATGCTTCACTTATATTATTTTGAGAGACGAAAACTTGTATGCTCATGTTCTTCACTTAAATTTTATTGAGCTTGTCAAAAGCAATTGCAATATATGAAACTAGTCCCAAAGTGATAGATATTCAAGAGGGATATAATAAAAAATTTCATGAAGATCATTGGACGAAATAAACTTGATTCTTTGTAATAGTTTTGAGATATGATGATAGTGATATGTGAATCATGTTGGTGAGTAATTATGCTTTAGTAAGAATATTGGTGTTAAGGTTTGTGATTCCCTATGCAAGCATGAAAGTGAATAGTTATGCAATGAAATTACATGAAACTTGTGGTGCATTATTCGGTGTGAGTTATGCTTAATGCTCGCTTATGTGATTTTTCGTTTCTTGGTTGGTTGCTTCTCAATCTTTTTGCTAGCCTCCACTTGTACTAAGTAGAAATACTACTTGTGCATCCAAAACCTTTAAACCCAGTTTTGCCATATGAGTCCACCATACCTACCTATATGCGGTATTTCCATGCCGTTCTAGGCAAATTTGTATGTGGCATCTCTAATTTTCAAAATAAATTTCCTTTTTGTGTGCTCGTACCGCTCATGAAGCGGCAGGGGGTGGCCAATATTTTCCATGCTAGATGTGTTGTTCTCAAGATGAGTGTTTATTCACTTGTCATTGCACGAGAGTACGGCGGTAATAGGGATGCCCAGTCCCGAAATGAAAAAGAAATTTACTTTATGTTGTCAAATAATAGATTCCTTGGAAAGTGTTGGTATGGACGGTACCCATGGATACGACTAGCCGTGGAATGTGAAAGTATGGTGGAAAAAGGAATAAACTTTATTTTCTATTTGGGAACCGCCATTGATATATCTGTTGGGAACGTAGTAATAATTCAAAAACTTCCTACGTGTCACCAAGATCAATCTAGGAGATGCTAGCAATGAGAGAGAGGGAGTGCATCTTCATACCCTTGAAGATTGCTAAGCGGAAGCGTTACAAGAACGCGGTTGATGGAGTCGTACTCGCGGCGATTCAAATCGCGGAAGATCCGATCCAAACGCCGAACGGACGGCGCCTCCGCGTTCAACACACGTACAGCCCGGGGACGTCTCCTCCTTCTTGATCCAGCAAGGGGAAAGGAGAAGTTGAGGAAGAACTCCGGCAGCACGACGGCGTGGTGGTGGAGGAGCTCGTGGTTCTCCGACAGGGCTTCGCCAAGCACTACGGAGGAGGAGGAGGTGTTGGAGAGGGGGAAGGGCTGCTCCCGGGAAGGGGTATTGGTGTCTCCAGGCCCTCACTCTTCCCACTATATATAGGAGGCACGGGGGAGGGCTGGGGGCGCAGCCTTGGCCCCTCCTCCAAGGAGGGATGCGGCCAAGGAGGAGTTTCCTCCCTCCCCAAGGCACCTAGGGGGTGCCTTCCCCTTTTAGGACTCTTTCTCCTCCTCTCCTCTTGGCGCATGGGCCTCTTGGGGCTGGTGCCCCTGGCCCATATAGGCCAAGGCGCACACCCCTACAGCCCATGTGGGCCCCTGGGGCAGGTGGACCCCCGGACCCCTTTCGGCACTCCCGGTACAATACCGATAATACATGAAACTTTTCCGGCGACCAAAACAGGACTTCCCATATATAAATCTTCACCTCCGGACCATTTCGAAACTCCTCGTGACGTACTGGATCTCATCCGGGACTCCGAACAACTTTCGGTTAACCACATACAATTCC
Organism: Thinopyrum elongatum; assembly: GCA_011799875.1. Taxonomy (NCBI): domain Eukaryota; kingdom Viridiplantae; phylum Streptophyta; class Magnoliopsida; order Poales; family Poaceae; genus Thinopyrum; species Thinopyrum elongatum. The sequence goes on along the minus strand of CM022300.1, from coordinate 443,226,525 downwards.
CATTACAACTCTAGCGTCACCGAACCTTAAGTGTGTAGATCCTACGGGTTCGGGAACCATGCAGACATGACCGAGACATCTCTCCGGTCAATAACCAACAGCGGGATCTGGATACCCATGTTGGCTCCCACATGTTCCACGATGATCTCATTGGATGAACCACGATGTCGGTTATTCAATCAATCCCGTATACAATTCCCTTTGTCCATCGGTATGTTACTTGCCCGAGATTCGATCGTCGGTATCCCCATACCTCGTTCAATCTCGTTACCGGCAAGTCTCTTTACTCGTTCCATAACGCATGATCCTGTGGCTAACTCCTTAGTCACATTGAGCTCATTATTATGATGCATTACCGAGTGGGCCCAGAGATACCTCTCCGTCATACGGAGTGACAAATCCCAGTCTCGATTCGTGCCAACCCAGCAAACACTTTCGGAGATACCTGTAGTGCACCTTTATAGTCACCCAGTTACGTTGTGATGTTTGATACACCCAAAGCATTCCTACGGTATCCGGGAGTTGCACAATCTCATGGTCTAAGGAAATGATACTTGACATTAGAAAAGCTTTAGCAAACGAACTACACGATCTTGTGCTATGCTTAGGATTGGGTCTTGCACTACTGGAATCTGGGTCTTTGCCATCTGCCAGCTCTTTGCCGTCTGCCAGCTGATGGCAAAGAGGCTCTTTGCCGTCTGTCTTCTCAAAGCAGACGGCAAAGAACCAGCTGATGGCAAACAGGGTCTTTGCCATCTGCCAGCTCTTTGTCGTCTGCCAGCAGACGGCAAAGAGTTCTTTGCCATCTGCCAGAAGACGGCAAAGTCCAAAGTGGACCCCACGGGGGTACTGCACTGGGTAGGTCACACGGGCCACTTCTTTGCCGTCTGCTGGCAGACGGCAAAGATTTCTTTGCCGTCTACTGGCAGACGGCAAAGAGGTAAGAGGGGCCCACAGTTTCACGGCGGTGGCGGTCTAACGGTCATCCTCTTTGCCGTCTGCTGGTGGACGACAAAGAATTCTTTGCCGTCTGCCAGCAGACGGCAAAGAGAAAAAAACAAAAAAAAAACAGACGGCAATGCGGGGGGTTAATTTGGCCCCCCGCGCGCGCGCCCTCCTCCACATCTCTTTCTCCCGCCTCCCCACCCTCTGCCTCCCGCGCAGGCCGCCGCCGCCGCCCCCTCACCGCCGCCGCCGCCCCCCCCTCCTCCACCCCGCCGCCGCCCCCTTCCCCTCCACCCCGCCGCCGTCCCCCTCCCCCTCCACCGCCGCCCCCTCCCTCCCTCATCCACCGCCGCCCCCCTCCCTCCCTCCCCACGCCGCCCCCCTCCCTCCCTCCCTCCACCGCCGCCCCCTCCCCCCTCCACCACCGTGGCCCCTCCTCTCACCACCGGCGCCCATCCCCTCCTCACTGCCGCTGCCCCTCCCTCCTCCTCCCCCCCTCCACTGCCGCTGCCCCCTCCCTCCTCCTCCCCCTCCTCCACCACCGCCAGCCCCCCTCTCCACCACCGCCGCACAGCTCTCCTTGCCCTCTGCCCCCTCTGCCCAGCCCACGGTGAGCATCGGTCCCCTCTTTGTTCTTATTTTTTTTTTGCATGTATGGATTTAGGAGTTGATGGATCTGTGGATGGATGGATAGATTGATGTAAGGATGGATGGATAGATGGATGTATGTATGTATACAGGGGCGGTGCCAGCAATCTGTGGATGGATGTATGTATATGTGATTTTGAACAATTTGTAGTTGTTATATGGATTGCTAGATGGATGTATGCTGTGTAGATGTATGGATGGAAAGATGGATGAATGCTATATAGATGTATGGGTGGATTTATGTATGGATTTTCATTTAAAAAAATAGTGTCTTTTTATTCCGTTAGGTTAGATGTTGTTGATTATATTGTTCTGCGGTGCTTATGTTGGATTGTTTTTCATGTGCAGGGATCTTCTCTTCACCTCCAGGAGCACTGTCGGTCCCGTTGCCGTTGTCATCGTCGTTCGACTACCGCCTCTACGGTCTAAGGGTGAGCTCGACTGTCATCTCCTCCCTGACCTTCCCCTATTTGCTCTGTTCCGGTCGTTGTGTCGATGGCAGTCGTTCATGGGTCGTCGAGGAGAGAAAATAAGGAAAAGAATCTCCGAGGGGTCGAGGGTCGAGGGTCGTCGAGGGGTCGAGGGGTCGAGTGGTCGAGGGATGACTTTCATTCTGATGGTGCTTCCTTTTGAAAGAGATGAGAGTGAGAGATGAGATGCTCTTGAAGGAAGGATACGGCTGTTCGTAGGTGGTCGGTCTTTCTCGTCCTCCCCCTCTGTGACCTTCGTAAAGCAGGGGGAGGACGAAAAGACTGACCGTCACCGACGGTCGAAATAACATTGAGAGATGAGAGATGTTATAAGAGGAAAGACACCGGCTGTTGTCGTAGGTGGTCGTTGCTCCTCATCTCTTGTTGTGAGACCTTGGTAATGCAGCAAGGGATGGGAGTAACGACCGTCACCGACGGTCAAAATAAACAGGCAAGGAGTGCCCCACCATACATATATACCACCACTTGAGAGGTGAGAGTTGTTGAAGGGAGCATCGACGGAATGAAAGTCAACCCGACACCCCGACACCCCGACCCGACACCCCGTCATATATTTGTGAATTATGAGTTAGGTCATATATTTTCTGATTTAAATGTGCAGTTCTTTCGTTGCTGCGAGGGTCTGGTGTTCGACGACCTCCCCGTGCGTTCGACGAGCTCCGCCTCTGCGTTCGTGGGTGAGCACAAATGACATCTCCTCCTCCCCCCTTCATTTGCTCTGTTTCGGTCTTCGTGCCGATGAAACTTGCTAGCTGTAGGTGTCAATCATCAGTATGCGTGACCACTATGCGTCTCCCGTTCGAAAGGGTTACATCTATAAATATGCATTCATTTGCATATTTATAACCGTGATTCTTTCGAATTGTCCAACGTTATCCATGGACAGCCCAAGTATGTGTAGATTGGGTTCATTTTCCCATATGCTCTGCTCCGGATCCGATGCAGAATTTCGTCAGTGCCTCCCTGTTGTTCTCCGGGTACACATCCTCTCTGCTTATTGCCGAGACGTGTATCAGGTGACTTAATATGCTCCAAAATGACCTATTTAGCTCCAAAATGACTTAATATGGCATATTAAGTCATTTTGGAGCATATTTAGCTCCAAAATGACCTATTTAGCTCCAAAATGACTTATTTAGCTCAAAAATGACTTAATATTCTCCAAAATGACCTCTACTTAGCTTATTTAGTTCATTTATGACATACTTAGCCTATTTAGGTCAAAAATGGCCTATTTAACTAGGTTAGATCTAAAATGACACAAGTAAGCAATAAGAAGAAGAAAAGGAAAGAGAAGAAAAATTATGCTTCTTTTTCTTCTTCTAGTCTTCTTCTTCTTGTTCTTCTAACTTTCTTCTTTCCCATTTTGCAGATTTGCTTCAGATCACGGAAGCTTGCGTTGGAGTCTACTCTTCTCGTTGTCCTTCCTTTTTGTTTTGATTTTATAGGATGAACAATTTGAAACTTGCTACGTATATATGTATGGATGGATGGTGGCTATATTGTATATGGACCTTTTGCTTAATTGTTGGATATGTTGGACTTTTCATTTGGTGTATATATGTGTTGGATGATGATATATGTGTTGGATATGTTGGATGATCCATATGGCAGGGATATGTTGGCTATATGTACTTGTTGAAATATTTTGAAATGAATATATATATATATATATCTGTGAAATTGATTGAATTTAAGAAAAAACAGGGGCTATATAGCCAATTTGCCGTCTGCTAGCAGACGGCAAAGGGCTTTGCCGTCTGCTAGCAGACGGCAAATTGGCCACGTGGCAGCACGCTGTTCACCTGGTCTGGCCTATTTGGCCTCTTTGCCGTCTGCCAGCAGACGGCAAAGGAGCAGGGTCTTTGCCATCTGCCGGCAGACGGCAAAGGAGCAGGCTCTTTGCCGTCTGCCAGCAGACGGCAAAGAAGGAAAGCTCTTTGCCGTCTGCTGGCAAACGGCAAAGAGCGCCGTTAGCCCCCTAACGGGGCTGTCACCTTTTTTGTGCCGTCCACAAGCTATGCCGTCTGCTAGCAGACGGCAAAGAACTTTCCTTCTTTGCCGTCCGCCAGCAGATGGCAAAGCGGCCTTTTCCGGCATCGGCTTTGCCGGAGTGTTTGCCGTCTGCTGGCGGACGGCAAAGCCTTTGCCGTCCGCCAACAGTGCCTTTGCCGTCTGCTTTGGCAGACGGCAAAGCAGCTGATTCCAGTAGTGTTGTCCATCACATCATTCTCCTAATGATGTGATCCCGTTATCAACGACATCCAATGTCCATGGTCAGGAAACCACAACCATCTATTGATCAACGAGCTAGTCAACTAGAGGCTCACTAGGGACATGTTGTGATCTATGTATTCACACATGTATTACGGTTTCCGGTTAATACAATTATAGCATGAACAATAGACAATTATCATGAACAAGGAAATATAATAATAACCATTTTATTATTGCCTCTAGGGCATATTTCCAACAGTCTCCCACTTGCACTAGAGTCAATAATCTAGTTCACATCACCATGTGATTAACACCCAAAGAGTTCTGGGGTTTTATCATTTTTTGCTTGTGAGAGAGGTTATAGTCAACGGGTCTGCAACATTCAGATCCGCGTGTACTTCGCAAATCTTTATGTCATATTGTAGATGCTGCTACCATGCTCCACTTGGAGCTATTCCAAATGGCTGCTCCACTATACGTATCTGTTTTGCTACTCAGAGTCATCCGGATTGGTGTCAAAGCTTGCATCGACGTAACCCTTTACGTCGAACTCTTTATCACCTCCATAACCGAGAAACTTTCCTTATTCTTCTAAGGATAATTTGGACCGCTGTCCAATGATCCACTCCTGGATCACTCTTGTACCCCCTTGCCAGACACGTGGCAAGGCACATATCAGGTGCGGTACACATCATGGCATATCGTATAGAGCCTATGGCTAAGGCATAGGGGACGACCTTCGTCCTTTCTCTTTCTTCTGCCGTGGTCGAGCTTTAAGTCTTAACTTCACACCTTACAACTCAGGCAAGAACTCCTTCTTTGACTGATCCATTTTGAACTCCTTCAAAATCATGTTAAGGTATGTGCTCTGTGAAAGTCTTATCAGGCGTCTTGATCTATCTCTATAGATCTTGATACCCAACATGTAAGCAGTTTTACCCAGGTCTTCCTTTGAAAAACTCCATTCAAACAACCCTTTTTGCTTTCCAGAAATTCTACATCATTTCTGATCAACAATATGTCATTCACATATACTTATCAGAAATGTCGTAGTGCTCCCACTCACTTTCTTGTAAATACAAGTTTCTTGGAAACTTTGTATAAACCCAAAAGCTTTGATCACCTCATCAAAGCATATATTCCAACTCCGAGATGCTTGCTCCAGTCCATAGAAGGATCGCTGGAGCTTGCATACCTTTTAGCATCCTTAGGATCGACAAAACCTTCTGGTTGTATCACATACAGCCTTTCCTCACGAAAACCGTCAAGGAAACTTTGTTTTGACATCCATCTGCCATATTTCGTAAATGAAAATGCAGCAACTACTAACATAATTCTAACAGACTTTAGCATCGCTATGATTGAGAGAGTCTCATCACAGTCAACTCCTCGAACTTGTCGGAAACTTCTTTGAGACAAGTCGAGCTTCATAAATGGTGACATTACCATCAGCGTCTGTCTTCTTCTTAAAGATCCATTTATTCTCAATGGCTTGCCGAGCATCGGGCAAGTCCACCAAAGTCCATACTTTGTTCTTATACATGGATCCTATCTCGGATTTCATGGCACCTAGCCATTTGTTGTAATCCAGGCCCACCATCGCTTCTCCATAGCTCGTAGGTTCATCGTTGTCCAACAACATGACCTCTAAGACAGGGTTACCGTACCACTCAGGAGTAGTACGTATCCTTGTTGACCTACGAGGTTCGACAGTAACTTGATCTGAACCTTCATGATCACTATCATTAGCTTCCTCTTCAACTGACGTAGGTATCACAGAAACATCTTTCTGCGCTTCACTACTCACTGGTTGAAGTAAAGGTTCAACAACCTCATCAAGTTCTATCTTCCTCCCACTCAATTCTTTCGAGAGAAACTCTTTCTCCAGAAAGGATCCATTCTTGGCAACAAACACTTTGCCCTCAGATCTGAGATAGAAGGCATACCCAATCGTCTCCTTTGGGTATCCTATGAAGACGCATTTGTCCGCTTTGGTTTTGAGCTTATTAGGCTGAAGCCTTTTCACATAAGCGTCGCAGCCCCAAACCTTAAGAAACGACAACTTAGGTTTCTTGCCAAACCATAATTCATATGGTGTCATCTCAACGGATTTAGATGGTGCCCTATTTAAAGTGAATGTAGTTGTCTCTAATGCATAACCCCAAAATGATAGTGATATATCGGCAAGAGACATCATAGAACGCACCATATCCAATAAGGTACGATTACAACGTTTGGACACACCATTACACTATGGTGTTCCAGGCGGCGTCAGTTGTGAAACAATTCCACATTGTCTTAAGTGATTGCCAAACTCATAACTCAGATACTCCCCCTTTCGATCATATCGTAGGAATTTGATCTTCTTGTTACGATGATTCTCAACTTCACTCTGAAATTGCTTGAACTTTTCAGACGGTTCAGACTCATGCTTCATCAAGTAAATATACCCATATCTACTCAAATCATTGGTGAAGGTGAGAAAGTAATGATATCCACTGCGCGTGTCAACACTCATCGAGCCGCACACATCAGTATGTACGATTTCCAACAAGTCAATTGCCCGTTCCATTGTTCTGGAAAACGGGGTTTTAGTCATCTTGCCCACGAGGCATGGTTCGCATGTGTCAAGTGATTCAAAATCAAGTGACTCCAAAAATCCATCAGCATGGAGTTTCTTCATGCGCTTTACACCAACATGACCTAAGCGGCAACGCCACAAGAAAGTGGTATTATCGTTATCAACTCTACATCTTTTGGCCTCAATGTTATGAACATGTGTATCACTACGATCGAGATTCAATAAACCATTCACCTTGGGTGCATGACCATAGAAGGTATTATTCACGTAAATAGAATAACCATTATTCTCTAACTTAAATGAATAACCATATTGCAATAAACACGATCTAATCACGTTCATGCTCAACGCAAACACCAAATAACATTTATTTAGGTTCATCCCTAATCCCGAGAGAGTGTGCGATGGTGATCACATCAACCTTGGAAACACTTCCAACACACATCGTCACCTCACCCTTAGCTAGCCTCCTTTTATTCCGTAGCTTTTATTTCGAGTTACTAACATTTAGTAACTGAACCGGTATCCAATACCCAGGTGCTACTAGGAGTACTAGCAAGGTACACATCAATAACATGTATATCAAATATACTTCTGTCGACGTTGCCAGCTTTCTTATCTACCAAATATCTAGGGTTGTTCCGCTTCAGCGACCGTTCTCCTCATAACAGAAGCACCTAGTCTCAGGTTTGGGTTCAACCTTGGGTTTCTTCACTGGAGCAGCAACTGACTTGCCATCCATGAAGTTTCCCTTCTTGCCCTTGCCCTTTGTGAAACTAGTGGTTTTACTTACCATCAACACTTGATGCTCCTTCTTGATTTCTATCTTCGCGGTGTCAAACATCGCGAACAGCTCAGGGATCATCTTATCCATCCCTGGCATGTTATAGTTCATCACGAAGCTCTAGTAGCTAGGTGGCAGTGACTTGGAGAACTATATTAATCACTATCTTATATGGAAGATTAACTCCCACTCGATTCAAGTGATCGTAGTACCCAGACAATCTGAGCACATACTCACTGATTGAGCTATTCTCCTTCATCTTGCAGGCAAAGAATCTTGTTGGAGGTCTCATACCTCTCAACGCGGGCATGAGCCTAAAATACCAATTTCAACTCTTGGAACATCTCATATGTTCCATGGCGTTCGAAATGCCTTTGGAGCCCCGATTCTAAGCTGTAAAGCATGGCGCACCAAACTATCAAGTAGTCATCAGAACGTGTCTGCCAGATGTTCACAACATCCACGGATGACGCTAGAGGGGTTGGCACACCGAGCGGTGCATCAAGGACATAAGCCTTCTGTGCAGCAGTGAGGACAATCCTCATACTACGGCCCTAGTCCGCATAATTGCTTACAAAAACTTTCAACTTAGTATTTCTCTAGGAACGTATTAACACAGGGAGCTACAGCGCGAGCTATTGATCTACAACATAAATTTGCAAAGACAATTTTAGACTAAGTTCATGATAATTAAGTTCATCTAATCAAATTATTTAATGAACTCCCACTCAGATAGACATCCCTCTAGTCATCTAAGTGATACATGATCCGAATCAACTAGGCCGTGTCCGATCATCACGTGAGACGGACTAGTCATCAATGGTGAACATCTCCATGTTGATCGTATCTACCATACGACTCATGTTCGACCTTTCGGTCTCTCGTGTTCCGAGGCCATGTCTGTACATGCTAGGCTCATCAAGTCAACCTAAGTGTTTCGCTTGTGTAAATCTGGCTTACACCCGTTGTATGCGAACGTTAGAATCTATCACACCCGATCATCATGTGGTGCTTCGAAACAATGAACCTTCGCAACGGTGCACAGTTAGGGGGAACACATTTCTTGAAATTTTAGTGAGGGATCATCTTATTTATGCTACCGTTGTTCTAAGCAAGATGTAAACATGATAAACATCACATGCAAATCATAAAGTGACATGATATGGCCAATATCATCTTGCGCCTTTGATCTCCATCTTCGAGGCGCGGCATGATCACCATCGTCACCGGCATGACACCATGATCTCCATCATCGTGTCTTCATGAAGTTGTCTCGCCAACTATTACTTCTACTACTATGGCTAACGGTTAGCAATAAAGTAAAGTAATTACATGGCGTTTACATTGACACGCAGGTCATACAATAAATTAAGACAACTCCTATGGCTCCTGCCGGTTGTCATACTCATCGACATGCAAGTCGTGATTCCTATTACAAGAACATGATCAATCTCATACATCACATATATAATTCATCACATCCTTTTGGCCATATCACATCACATAGCATACCCTGCAAAAACAAGTTAGACGTCCTATAATTGTTGTTGCATGTTTTACGTGGCTGCTATGGGTTTCTAGCAAGAACGTTTCTTACCTACGCAAAAGCCACAACGGTGATATGCCAATTGCTATTTACCCTTCATAAGGACCCTCTTCATCGAATCCGATCCGACTAAAGTGGGAGAGACAGACACCCGCTAGCCACCTTATGCAACAAGTGCATGTCAGTCGGTGGAACCTGTCTCACGTAAGCGTACGTGTAAGGTCGGTCCGGGCCGCTTCATCCCACAATGCCACCGAATCAAGATAAGACTAGTAACGGTAAGCAAATTGACCAAATCATCGCCCACAACTACTTTGTGTTCTACTCGTGCATAGAATCTACGCATAGACCTAGCTCTGATACCACTGTTGGGAACGTAGTAATAATTCAAAATTTTCCTACGTGTCACCAAGATCAATCTAGGAGATGCTAGCAATGAGAGAGAGGGAGTGCATCTTCATACCCTTGAAGATCGCTGAGCGCAAGCGTTACAAGAATGCGGTTGATGGAGTCGTACTCGCGGCGATTCAAATCGCGGAAGATCCGATCCAAACGCCGAACGGACAGCGCCTCCGCGTTGAACACACGTACAGCCCGTGGACGTCTCCTCCTTCTTGATCCAGCAAGGGGAAAGGAGAAGTTGAGGGAGAACTCCGGCAGCACGACGGCGTGGTGGTGGAGGAGCTTGTGGTTCTCCGACAGGGCTTCGCCAAGCACTACGGAGGAGGAGGAGGTGTTGGAGAGGGGGAAGGGCTGCTCCCGGGAAGGGGTATTGGTGTCTCCAGGCCCTCCCTCTCCCCACTATATATAGGAGGCAAGGGGGAGGGCTGGGGGCGCAGCCTTGGCCCCTCCTCCAAGGAGGGGTGCGGCCAAGGAGGAGTTTCCTCCCTCCCCAAGGCACCTAGGGGGTGCCTTCCCCTTTTAGGACTCTTCCTCCTCCTCTCCTCTTGGCACATGGGCCTCTTGGGGCTAGTGCCCCTGGCCCATATAGGCCAAGGCGCACACCCCTACAGCCCATGTGGGCCCCCGGGGCAGGTGGACCCCCGGACCCCTTTCGGCACTCCCGGTACAATACCGATAATACATGAAACTTTTCCGGCGACCAAAACAGGACTTCCCATATATAAATCTTCACCTCCGGACCATTCCGGAACTCCTCGTGACGTCCGGGATCTCATCCAGGACTCCGAACAACTTTTGGTTAACCACATACAATTCCCATTACAACTCTAGCGTCACCGAACCTTAAGTGTGTAGACCCTACGGGTTCGGGAACCATGCAGACATGACCGAGACATCTCTCCGGTCAATAACCAACAGCGGGATCTGGATACCCATGTTGGCTCCCACATGTTCCACGATGATCTCATCGGATGAACCACGATGTCGGGGATTCATTCAATCCCGTATACAATTCCCTTTGTCCATCGGTATGTTACTTGCCCGAGATTCGATCGTCGGTATCCCCATACCTCGTTCAATCTCGTTACTGGCAAGTCTCTTTACTCGTTCCATAACGCATGATCCCGTGGCTAACTCCTTAGTCACATTGAGCTCATTATGATGATGCATTACCGAGTGGGCCCAGAGATACCTCTCCGTCATACGGAGTGACAAATCCCAGTCTCGATTCGTGCCAACCCAACAGATACTTTCGGAGATACCTGTAGTGCACCTTTATAGTCACCCAGTTACGTTGTGATGTTTGATACACCCAAAGCATTCCTACGGTATTCGGGAGTTGCACAATCTCATGGTCTAAGGAAATGATACTTGACATTAGAAAAGCTTTAGCAAACGAACTACACGATCTTGTGTTATGCTTAGGATTGGGTCTTGTCCATCACATCATTCTCCTAATGATGTGATCCCGTTATCAACGACATCCAATGTCCATGGTTAGGAAACCACAACCATCTATTGATCAACGAGCTAGTCAACTAGAGGCTCACTAGGGACATGTTGTGATCTATGTATTCACACATGTATTACGGCTTCCGGTTAATACAATTATAGCATGAACAATAGACAATTATCGTGAACAAGGAAATATAATAATAACCATTTTATTATTGCCTCTAGGGCATATTTCCAACAATATCTAGCATGGAAAGTGTTGGGAATTACTCGGTCGTTTTCGTTGACGGGAAAAGTATGCCTCTAAAAAAAATTATCTCTCAATTTAAGCTTTGAGCTCTGGCAGATCTACAAATCCCTACTTCCCTCTGCGAAGGGCCTATCTATTTAATTTATGCAATTTTTATTTTTATTTGAGTCTCCACCTTCTCTTATAAAGCACCAACTAAGGGGCACTATGATCGTACTTGAGCATTGGATGTAGCTAATATGTGTGTGTGTTTCATGAATGGATCAATAATTGAGCATGATGGGCTAGGGATAACTTTCTTTAGTGTTGATATTTTGAAAGACATGGTTGCTTGTTGATATGCTTGAGTATTGAAATCTTCATGTCAAAACTAGACTATTGCTTCGAACCATATAAAAGTCCAAATGTCCATGCTACAAAAGAAAGAATATGTGATGAACATGTTAGGCAACATTCCACATCAAAAATTCTATTTTTATCATTTACCTACTCGAGGACGAGTAGGAATTAAGCTTGGGGATGCTGATATGTCTCCAATGTATCTATAATTTTTGCTTGTTCCATGCTATAATATTATCATTCTTGGATGTTTTACAATCATTTTATACCAATTTTATATCATTTTTTGGTCTAACCTATTGATATAGTGCCCAATGCCATTTGCTGTTTTTTGCTTGTTTTTTACTTCGCAGAATATCAGTACCAAACGGAGTCCAAACGCAGCGAAACTTTTTGGGATTTTTTCTGGACCATAAGACACCCAGTGGGCCAAAGATGTACCAGAGGGGAGGCCCGAGGTGGGCACAACCCACCAGGGCGCGCCCAGGGGGGTTGTGCCCCCCTCGGTGACCTCCCGCACCGCCTCTTCGCCCTATAAATTCCCAAATATTCCAGAAACCCTAGGGGAGTCGACAAAACACAATTCCAGCCGCCCCAAGTTCCAGAACCACGAGATCCAATCTAGACACCATCACGGAGAGGTTCATCATCCTCATTGGTGCCTCTCTGATGAAACATGAGTAGTTCACCATAGACCTACGGGTCCGTAGGCAGTAGCTAGATGGCTTCTTCTCTCTTTTAATTCTCAATACAATTTTCTCTTGGAGATCTATTTGATGTAACTCTTTTTTGCGGTGTGTTTGTTGGGATCCGATGAACTTTGAGTTTATGATCAGATCTATATCCATGAATATTATTTGAGTCTTCTTTTGATCTCTGATATGCATGATTATTTGTAGCCTCGTATTTCTTCTTTGAATCTTTGGTCTAGTTAGGCCAACTAGATCGATTTTTCTTGCCATGGGAAGAGGTGCTTTGTGATGGGTTCGATCTTGCGGTGTACTTTCCCAGTGACAGAAGGGGAAGCAAGACACACATGTATCGTTGCTATTAAGGATAACAAGATGGGGCTATTCCTACATGAATAGATCTCGTCTACATCATGTCATCGTTCTTATTGCATTACTCCATTTCTCCATGAACTTAATACACTAGATGCATGCTGGATAGCGGTCGATGTGTGGAGTAATAGTAGTAGACGCAGGCAGGAGTCGGTCTACTAATCTTGGACATGATGGCTATATATTGATCATTGCCTTGGATATCGTCATAATTATTCGATCTTCTATCAATTGCCCAACAGTAATTTGTTTACCCACTGTATGCTATTTTCTTGAGAGAAGCCACTAGTGAAATCTACGGCCCCCGGGTCTATTCTTTATCATATTTACTTTGAGATCTATTTTTATTCACTTTTATTTTCAGATCTATTATTCCAAAAACCCAAAAATACCTTGCTGCACTTATTTTATTTCACGTTTTATCGAGAACTATTTATCCAATCTACCACAAATTTACCTATCTTTTTACCGTGGAGGGATTGACAAACCCTCTTACGCGTCGGGTTGCAAGTATTTGTTCTTTGTGTGCAGGTACCGTTTATATAGTGTTGCTTAGTTCTCCTACTGGATTGATACCTTGGTTTCATAACTAAGGCAAATACCTACCATAGCTATACTGCATCATCCCTTCCTCTTTGGGGAAATACCGACGTAGTTTCAAGCGACATCAGACATCCGTGCTCGCTGCCGCGCTCTGCCTCGCGCCCACGCTGCGCCGCACTAAGTTCAGGCAGTGCCTTTTCACCCAGCTTGTTGCCACGCCCGCTCTTCATCTCCCTAAACTGAAGCACCTCGAGCTCAGCGCCGTCAGCATCTCGAAGGAGGATTTGGAGCGCCTGATCGGCAGTTGTACAGCGCTCGAGTACCTCCATCTTCAGGTGATGGATGGGTTTAGTAGGCTCCACATCGCCTCGACGAATGTCTGTATGATTTATTTGCATTGTTGGTGCCGCAACTTGCTGTCAGTTGAGTGGTTTCAAGATATGGTCATTGAGAATGCGCCTTTCCTTGAGAGATTGTTTGTACTTAATAAAGAAGGCCAACAAGAATCAGGGTTATTGACGCACCGAAATTGACAGTGCTGGGCTATTTGTGTGATGAATTCTCTAAACTTGTTACTAGATCATTATCCGTTCAGGTACAACAGTCTTCCTCTTCTCCTTCTTCTTATTGGACATCACATTCTAATTTTGGTTGATCTGTGTTCGGCTGTCATACAGATAATTATTCCCACAAGCTTGACCCCATCTCTGCGTATAGTGAAGATCTTGGCACTACATCCTGTCGGCCCCGATCTGGATTAAGTTCTTAGATTCGTTACATGCTTTCCATGGACGGAGAAGCTATACATTGAGGTGATGCTCCTTTCCTATTAATTGTTGACCACAACGGAGTTCAATTTGTTGTTACTTCTACCCATGATTACAATGATAAATGCACTATGCTTTCTAAAAGAAATTTGGAATATTTCAATACATATATTTTTTGAGATGTTAATCATGAACGATTGAAGATGGCATGCTACTCTTCATGTATTTTAGAAATCCTGCAAATCAAAGAGGCCCAAAGTGTTTAAAACTGCAGCTAGGCACTAATATGGTGTCTTTGTTTGCAGATACAAGCAGGCCGGAAAGTGGAAAATGTGGCGCAATATGACGATCCTATTGAATGTCTCGATCTTCATATCGCAGCAATTACTTTGAACGAGTACCAAGGCACCACACCAGAGATTAAATTCATCAGATTCTTTGTTAAGAAAGCAAGTGTGCTCAAGTTAATGAGGTTTGCCCTACATATAGCGTGCATAAGTGAATGGTTTGCTAATCAGCACAGGCGTCTACAGCTGAATGAAAAATGCTCTGCAGAAGCTGAATTTCTATTTGTAACTTCATGTTCAGATTATTCGGAAGTTACTATATCAAGCCGCTATATGACTTCTCGGTGGCTGATCATTTTGCAGAAATAATGTATGACTCAGATTCTGGAGAAGATTATTTTGATTTGTGAGAACAGTTTGAACATTGTAATCTTTGAATTTGGGCCTTGTAATGCTGGAATTTGAACCTTGCAATATTTCTGGTATTTGTGATATAACATAATTGGATGTTTGATTTGGTTATGCAATCATGTCCTTATAAGTATATATGTTGTTGTTTTGTAGACACATCATAGATGTTGTGCAGACTGAGCAAATCACATCGCATACGGACGGAAGTCATTGGTGATTATTTCATAAATCGCTGACAATTGTTTAGAACCAAATGTTTGCCCACAACACACACAACTTCTTTGGAGCAATCGTTTGTGTTATTATCAGTCTTCCCACACAATTCTGATTACTAAACTATTTGCCTTGTATCACACACAACTTGTTAAGTTGAACCATTTCTGTTGTTTTGGCTCATCACAAACAGTTCATCCGAGTGAACTGTATGCCCTATATCACACACACCTTCATCTGGCTAACCATCTCTATTGTGTTGTGTAATCGCAAATAGTTCATCCGATTGAACTGTGTCCTGCCTATCGCACACACCTTGACATGGCTGGCCGTTTCTGTTGTTCTGGCTCATTGCAAATAGTTCATATGGATCAGCTGTATGCCACGTATCGCACACGCAACTCTAATCTGAATCATGTTTGATGTCTCCGCCTTCACAAACAGTTTGTATTATTGGGGATGGTTTATTACGACACCGTTTGCGATTAATGCATGACACACAATTTCGTCGAAGGGTCTCTAATTGTAGTGTAACGTTAGTAGCATCCTGCAGTAGTAAAGTCTTGGCACTCTCCCACTTCTGCTCACGGAGGAATTTCGTGATCATGGTTCTTTGCATGTATCCATGCTCCACCATACTCTAGCACTTGAAGTGTTCTTGCTCCACTTCCCTAAGCCTGGCCTTCTTGTCTCCCTCCTTCTTGGGTCCCTCAAGATCCTTGATCCGCAGAACCCCATCCCTATACTCCGATGTTTTGGGATGCATCATAACACCAGGGAGATAAGGGTTGATGACCTTCTAGAAGAACAGATCCTTGAAGAGGCTTGCCGATGACATAGCGATCATCTCAAAACCCTGCAGAAATAAGATCAAAAGGAAAATAGGAGCAAAAGTTGTGATATGCAGATCAAAACATTCGGGGGAATTTATAGGAATTTGTTCTGGGCGAAACAAGCATACATGCCAAAGACAGAGTCCGGCAGTGCATGGGGACCCCACGTGGCCTAGTGGCGCGCCCATGGGGTAGGGCATGCCACCAGGGCGTGTGGGCCCCTGGTGCACAACCTCGCCTTTTTCTTATCCCACAAATTCTTAAATATTCCAAAATTGTGCGATATATATTTTTTGGAATTTTTAGAGTTGGTTTACTTACCGTACCACGTACCTATTCCATTTTCAGGATTCTAGAGTCTTCAAGAAGGTTTATCCTATGGATTCTTCTAGTGTAATTACTTGAATAACGTCTGAGGCTATGTTAATGGGATTATCTATAATATAATGTTTAAGTATTTTCCCATTAACCTACCTTCGATTTATTTCCTTCGGCATTATTTATCTTGACAGCTCCAAATCGGTAAACTTCTTCAATGATGTATGGACCTTCCCATTTGGACAGAAGATTGCCTACAAAATGTCTAAAACGAGACTTGTAAAAAATAACTTTATCACCAATGTTTAATTCTCATTTCTAAGTTATTTTATCATGCTATATTTTAACTTCTTATTGAAATAGCTTGGTGAGGGAGTCATGGACTAAGGGGTCCTCGGGGCGATGGCCCATTGTATGTGGGTCGGACTGGTGGAGCCGTGTGGTGACTGGAGACCTGTGAAGCCGTGGTGTGCCCTCCAAGTTAAGGGTGGACAAGATCCTTTTCTTTCTTGTTTTAATCTATCTTCGGCAACCCTAACCCTATCGGTGTCTATATAAACCGAGGGTTTTAGTCATTAGGGTTAGAGCTATATTCATCACCTCATGGCCTAGGGTTTAGCTCATGCTCATCTCGAGGTAGATCTACTCTGTAAACTCCATCATATATTCAATACAATCAAGCAGGACTTAGGGTTTTACCTCTTCGAGAGGGCCCGAACCTGGGTAAACACTTTGTTCGACATCCCCTGTTATCCATTGATCCTAGATCCACAGCTCGGGACCCCCTACCCCGAGGTCAGCCGGTTTTGACACCGACATTGGTGCTTTCATTGAGAGTTCCGCTGATTGGATCGCCGGAAGGATCGATGGCTCATTTAGTCCTTGGAGAGGACATCAGTTCCATGGACCTCTTCGTCCCTGGGCAGCTCTTCTCTTTTGGCAGCATCGTGCTACACGCCGATCCGACCGGCCGTCTTGGTCAGGTCGACAACTTTGCTCCCGAACACCGGATTCGATTCGGCAATCTGGAGTACACCACTGACATGCGGGGGGGATCTGGTTTTCATCGGATTCCCCACCCCCGCAGGCCTTGCCGCGCCTACTCCGGCTTACACCTCCGATCCGATCTTCGAATCGGTCCCGGTCTACCAAACGGCTTTGAGCCAGAAAGGATTCCTCCCACTGTCAACCAAACCTACATCGGCGGAGGATTTATCCCCGGCCCTCGAGGCAGAACCAGAGTTCAGAGGCCAAGATTCGATCTCAGCTGAGTTCCTCCCCCACAACACCTTGCTGGCCTCGAGCCCGCCCCCTGAGTCGACGAAAGGTTGCCAGAGGTCACCCCTGGCCCAAAATGACCTAAACTCAAAAATCGGCGCAGAGGGCACACAGGAGGATCAAAGCACACCCTTAGTTTCTGAGGACAAACCTGTCGAGGTTTCAGTCCCGAATCCCGAAGACAGGTCCGTCCGGGACCAAGGATCGGTTGAGTCACAGACTGGCCTCCGCTTCGTTGCCACAAAGTCCAGCCTAGAGCCCTCGAGTCCGGCCACCCTCAATATGTTGAACGAGGCGCTAGACCGAATTCAGAAAATGACTATCCAGGAGAATTTGCCCTCCGCCTTCAATCACCGACCCTTCGAGGCCTTCGACAGGGAATTTTGTGCCCCACACACCACCCATTTAGTAGCAACTATCGAGGATTTAACCGATATGTTAGACTACAATTCAGAGAATGCCGAATACATGGACAAGGAGGACATAACCTAGGCTAACGCTAAGGTCGGTCCCCCCATCACCGGCCGCTGGACGGCCATGTCCACCTACGATATTTACATGGTGGACACCCCCAAAGACGGCAACGGCACCCGCAATCAGGACAGAGGCAAGCCCAGAGACGAGCCGCCCAAATGACGAAAACAACGCCGCCGGTCAAAACCATGCCGAAGCCATACGAGCAACATAGACTTGGCAGAGAACGGCACCGAGAATAATACGGATGACCTGCCGGAGCCGCAGCCAACGAGCATCACCAGGATGACCCTGCGGGGCAGGAGGACCCGCTCAGTCCAGAAGGCCGTGATGACTCCGAAGACAACAATTACCTCCCACTCTCTGAAGAGGAGGCCAGTCTCAAGGAGGATGATTTCATTGTCCCCGAAGACCCGCTGGAGCAGGAACTGTTCAAACGGAGGCTTTTAGCCACTGCTCGCATCCTAAAGAAACAAAAGTGCAAAATCAAGGCCGAACAAGACACCCTCAATGATCGATGGACCAAAGTCCTCGCCGCCGAACAGGGGTACGGCCACGAACAGCAAGTTAAGAGCTATCCTACGCAAAAATTGCTACCCCGGTTCGATGATGAAGCCTTAGAGCCAACACGTCCAACATATACACAAGCCGAACAGCCGGACCGTCCCCCTAGAAGACGGGACAGAGAAGCTAACAAGGCCGAACGGCCAGCCGCCCCACCTCGCCGTTACGGCAAGGATCAAGTGCGGCCCACCTAGACGCCAGGGGAGGTCGCACCAGGTCCATTTACGGACCCAGGCAAGACTCGCCCACGTACCGGGAAGCATACTACGATCGGGTAAACCGAAACGATAGAATCCGGGAACAACAGCAGATTCGGACGACTGAAGACCTCCGACACGACATAGCCCGAGCCAGGGGCACTGCACACCCCTTATGCTTCACAGAGAGGGTCATGCAACATCAATTCCCGGAAGGCTTCAGACCTGTGAACATTGAATCATACGATGGAACCACGGATCCAGCCATATGGATTGAGGATTTCCTCCTCCACATTCACATGGCACAAGGGGATGACCTCCACACCATTAAATATTTGCCGCTAAAGCTCAAAGGCCCAGCTCGGCACTGGTTGAACAGCCTCCCCGAAGACTCTATAGGTCGTTGGGAAGAGCTGGAGGACTCTTTTCGGGCAAACTTTCAGGGCACCTATGTCCGGCCTCCGGACGCCGACGACCTAAATCGCATTATGCACCAACCCGGAGAATCTGCCCAACAGTTCTGGAACCGATTCCTCACCAAGAAAATCCAGATTGTCGACTGTCCGGACGCCGAAGCCTTGGCCGCCTTCAAGCATAGTGTCAGGGATGAATGGCTCATAAGGCAGCTCGGCCAGGATAAACCACGAACCATGGTAGCCCTTATTTCACTCATGACCCGCTTTTGCGCAGGCGAGGACAGTTGGCTTGCTCGTAAAACCACCAATCCTGATACCCCTGGTACTTCTGAAGTCCGGGATGGAAACGGAAAGCCACGACGTAGCAAGAACAAACGTCACCACAATGATGGCGAAGGCGAGGATACGGCAGTAAACGCCGGATTCCGAAACCCGAAGTCCGAACAGCGCAAAAAGGCCCCTAAAGGCAACAGCGATGGCCCGTCCAGGCTAGATACAATTTTGGACAGGCCCTGCCAGATACATGGCACATCCGAAAAGCCTGCCAACCACTCCAACCGTAACTGTTGGGTGATAAAGCAGGCCGGCAAGCTCAACGCCGAAGACTCGGGCAAGAGCCCACGCAGCGAGGACGAGGACGAGCCCCGTAGGCTGAATAATGGAGGCCAAAAGCCCTTCCCTTCCAAAGTCAAGACGGTGAATATGATCTAAGCAACCCACATACCGAAGAAGGAGAGGAAGCGAGCGCTACGGGACATATACTCTGTCGAACCAGTAGCTCCGAAGTTCAATCCATGGTCGGCTTGCCCGATCATGTTCGATCACAGGGACCACCCCACGAGCATACGCCATGGGGGGTCCGCAGCCCTAGTGCTAGATCCCATTATCGATGGATTCCACCTCACTAGAGTCCTAATGGACGGAGGAAGCAGCTTCAATCTAATATACGAGGATATAGTGAAGAAAATGGGGATCGATCCATCAAGGTTTAAACCCAGTAATACCACCTTCAAGGGGTCATTCCGGGAGTGGAGGCCCGCTGCACGGGTACTGTGATGCTTGAAGTAGTGTTCGGATCTCTGGACAACTTCCGAAGCGAGGACTTGATCTTCGATATTGCACCTTTCCGCAGTGGCTATCACGCCCTCCTCGGCCGCACATCGTTCGCCAAATTCAATGCCATCCGCACTACGCGTACCTCAAGCTTAAGATGCTGGGCCCTTCAGGGGTGATAACTATCAACGGCAACACTGAACACTCACTTCGAACCGAAGAACACACTACGGCCCTAGCAGCCGAATATAACACCGGCCCATATAGGCCCGGATGCCAACCCGCCGTAAAGGACGGCGACAACTACAAACGGGTTCGATCCCGTTCTCTGTCATGGGAGCCCGCACGCGTTCGCCGCAAATAGGGATACGCGCCCCACGGCACGCCTATCTCCTCCATGCTCCATGTGCCTCGCCAGCACAACTTTGCGCTTAAAATTCCATGGGCAGACGTGAGGCATTCTTTCATCCGAAGTACATGTTCGGCTCAACCGAACTCTGGGGTGACCTGGTCTTCGGACGATCAAGGGATTAACTCCGGATACCCCCAAGCATAAAGCACCACAAGAAGAGCCCTCGCCCATCAAGGTCTCATTGAAGGTCTCAGCCCCCACCTATCAGAAACAAAGGCGCAGACGTGCAGCAGGGCACAGTGAAGACTTCAACTCACGCATCAAGGCCCTGCGTCAACCTTTCCTCTGTAAAAACTCCTTTTTCCTTCATACAATTGCTGCCTTCGCAGTTTGAATTGTACGGTTAAATGTCCTAAGCTTACGAGAAATAATAAAATACCTGTTATGGTGTTCGGATATCCGCATTCTTGCAATCTTTCTGTCCCTCTCTGACTCTCTCATCGCTCTTCGAATAGCCCGGCATGAAAAAATATATTAGTCAGTCACGAGTTCGATTTATGTGTCAGCTCAATACCATTAAGTCCGGCACCGCTTCTCGCTAGGTGTCCGGCGTCTCGGATATTGCACTATATGCATCTGTTCCGAACTATGTCTTGGGTCAATAGTTGGGTTGCCCGGCTCCTGTGTTTGCCCCTTATGTTCTGCTAGTTCGGCTAAGAGGGCAAAGAAAGAACCCCTGCGATTGTACTACTGGCTTGCCCGGTCAAGTACCTCAGGAGGAAAAAGCTGAAAACTAATCATCATAGTAAGCGTGAACAGGTCTGCGATCCAATGACGAGGTTGGACTTTAAAAATCATTGGCGATTTAGCCATGCACACGAAGGGTTCGTCTTAACACAAACCATGTGATTGGAAAGGGTAAACTTCAACCCCCAAGTACATCACACATACACCAGGGGCTAGTCCCTAGTCCCAACCGTCAAGCTCCTACGGCTAAGTGCAGGCAGTAAAACCGAATAGTCTGATTGCCTGGTTTCGTTCGCATACTACCGCCTTCGGGCACGAAGACGTTGGCTAAGGGTTACAGTACGGAGACAAAACACCCCTCATGATAATCACTTGGGGGCTGAAGCCGACGACCGGTAGCGTTCAGAATTAACATACGGCCACACAGGAGTCAAAATTTAATCACTACAATAGCAAACAAGTTCGCCGGGCGCATAATAAAGCATAAGTCCCACTTGGTACACACTTGATTACAGCTACTCAAGCATTACATTTTTTGAACACTGGCCCTCTATCGCCCGTGCTCCGATCATCACCTGCGTGAAGTACTGCTCGGGGCGGCGGTGCTCCTTCCCCTGGGGCGGAGGACCAGTGGCCATCTCCATTGGATTAATCCTTGGCCAATGAACCATGGTCTTCGCAAATGCGAGCCTTGCCCCCTCAAGGCACGCCGACCTCTTCACGGCATCAATCCGGAGTGGCGCCTCCCTCAGCCTCTGCACAAGGCCAAACTAGGTGTCCAGAAGGGGCTCCGCCGGCCACAGGCTGACACAGAGGTCCTTCAAGGCCAGCTCGGACATCCGATGCATCTCCATCAGCTGCTTCATTTGATCACTGAGGAGGGGCGGACGCTCGGAGTCCGAAAACTATGTCCAGAAGAGCCGCTGCGTGGAGTCCTCCTCGACGATGGCATAGTGCCTTGCCGCAGCCGCCGCATTCTTTGGAAGCTCAGCGAAGATGCCTATGGAGCGCCAGACCCTCGTCAGCAGGGCAAATCTGTTGCCTCCGAACACACTCTGCAGTAAATATTTCTTACCATTGGCAATTTGCGCCGCTTGCCGGAGCTCCTCCCGGACGCCTCGAGCGTCACTCCTCGCCTCATGAACCTCCTTCTCCGCCTTGGATAGCCGGGAGGATTGCTCCTCCTGCCCCTTCTCAAGGGCCTCCAGCTTCTTGGTGGCATCCTGGAGCTCCACTTGGACTTCGGTCACCCTCGCCTCATGTTGCGCGGCAGCAAGCTTGGCCTTCTCAAGCTCGGCCACCACCTCTTCAGTGGTGGTCTTCTTCGAGGCCGCCTCGGCCTTGGCTTTCTTCAGGGCCTCCTTCAAGCCCTCGACCTCGGTGGCAGCAGCTACAGAATCATTAAGATTACGGATTAACACATAGTCCTGATAGTCAATATCCAACGTCAAGTCAATCGCACATCTCCTTGCAAGGCTTACCTTGCGCCTCGTTAAGCCATTTGTTGACAAGGTCAAGCTCTTTATCGGAAACCTGGAGCTTCCAATCCATCTCCTCTAATGTCACGGCATTAGCAGCCGTGGCAACGGAAGATGCATGTGTGAGCAAAAATACATCGACATTGTTATCCGGTTATCGAATTTGATCCTCTGCAGGCCTCTTTGAGGTAATGGCAGAGTCTCGGGGGCTGCTATATATGCGGCCTACCTACAACTAATAATCATTACCGCGTTATGAGGAAAGAACATTACTTGACTTACCTCAAAGCCTGTTAGAAGGCCTTGGACAGCGTCGTTCAGCCCGGATTGGACGGACCGAACACCATGCATAAAAGCACTCATCAAAGTGCGGTGCCGGTCATCGATGATGGAGCTGCTCACCAGCTCCTCTAGAACCTCCGGCCAGCCAGCTGCCGCTCGTGTGGAGGTGTTCGGCGCTGGCTCCCCGGCCCCCTCCTCTCTGTGAGGAGCCTATGCCGTCGAAGGCCTTGGGGGCTCGGGAGCGGTCGACGGCGGGGGTCCGGATGGTCCAGACTCCTTCTCCTGATCTTCGGCGGCAGAGGTGTTAACCTCGGCCATTATGACGTCCGCCTCCCCCTCTGTGTTCGGAGGGGGAGGAGTCCTTTGGGGCCGCACCTCCTCAACCTCTTCGGGGATTGGAGGAGGCGCGGAATGCGCCATAGACCCACTGTCCGCCAGTTCGGCGGGCGGAGACGTCCCCTCCGAGGTCTGCTCGGTGGGGCATTCGTGCGGGGGGCTGCAGCTCAGAAGGGTTTAGCTTTCAAACCAAAGCAAATTACTGAAAATATGATAACTAAAAAAGCCATAACATGTACCTGGTCGCGGGGGACTTGACCCTGGGTCCCTTTGGAGGGATCGGCTCGGACGCTTCGGACTCTTCGTTCGAGCTGTCAGGCAGTACCATCTTAGGCCGGCACCACCTCTTGAGAGCTTGGGGAGGATGAACCTCCTCGACGTCCTCAGACGCCGCTCTCTTCTTGGAGTGCGAGGAGGTACTCTCCTCCTCGCCCTCGTCATCATCCCCATCCTGAACGGATGAGGCCACCGCATCTTCGGGGCGGTCACCCGCCGTGCGGCAAAGGCCCTCCCTGGCCTCCGATATCTCCTTCTTCTTGCCCTTCTTGTAGGGCGCCTTGTATGGCGCCATGACCAGCAGTTGCTCGAGCTGTTCGGATCGGGGCCCCTCTGGCAGCGGCGCCGGGCCATTGATCTTCTCGGCCTTGGCGAGCCAGCCCTGAAAAACCCATGTAAAGGGGTTCGGATTAAGTCATGCGAAATAAATGTTTAGACTTATGCTTGAACAAAGCATCGCTCACCTTCTTCGGAGGGTGCTCAGTGTCAAGGCCAACATCCCCTTCCTCCGATGGCCACTCCTTTTGCGATTGAATAGCAGCCCCCACACCTTCTTATGGGTCGTGCCGAAAAGGCACCGCACGGTGGCTAGGTCTTCGGGGTTGATCCGGCGATTGAGCATGACTTGGATCACATCGACCAGCTTCACGCCGGTCTCCACCACACTGCCAATGCACTTTCTTAGCGCCTTTAAATCATGGGATAATTAACTTTATGCCCCTAGTTGGGTCCCTCTTGTCTGTTTTACCCCTAGTTTCACAAACTCACCTGTTCAGTCCAAGCCACTTTGCAATTCTTATGCTTTTGCCCTTTGACCCTTTGACCATCACTTTGAAAAATTCATAACAAATTCATACTAACTCAGAAAAATTCAAATAAGATATCAAAATGTTCGAAAAAACATCACCTATATGTGCATGTCATTTTCATTCTTGACAAAAGTGTTGGAAAGTCCCCATCTCAGTTTTAGCTCATAGCCTCTTAGCATGAACAGTAAAATCTAAAAAAATTCAAAAAAATCTAAAAAAATTTGGTGGCAAACATTGACCAATGTTTTGAGTGCTTGCAAAGTTTCATCATGGAATGACATTCGTGGAGGTCATGGCAAAAAAAAGAAAATCAAAGCTCCAAAATTTCTTTTTTTTTTGCCACGACTTCCACGAATGTCATTCCATTATGAAACTTGGCAAGCACTCAAAACATTGGTCAATGTTTGCCACCAAATTTTTTTAGATTTTTTTGAAGTTTTTAGATTTTACTGTTCATGCTAAGAGCATATGAGCTAAAACTGAGATGGGGACTTTCCAACACTTTTGTCAAGAATGAAAAAGACATGCTCATATAGGTGATGTTTTTCCAAACATTTTGATATCTTATTTGAATTTTTCTGAGTTAGTATGAATTTGTTATGAATTTTTCAAAGTGACGGTCAAAGGGTTAAAGGGCAAAAGCATAAGAATTGCAAAGTGGCTTGGACTGAACAGGTGAATTTCTGAAACTAGGGGTAAAACAGACGAGTGGGACCCAACTAGGGGCATAAAGTTAATTATCCCTTAAATCATTAGGTGACCCCCAGTCCGGGCTCTTCTCGACCCATGAGGTCAGCCTGGTGGGGGGTACAGATCGGAATGCGGGCATTGCTGCCTAGCCGGCTTCCTTTGGTTCAGTGATGTAGAACCACTCCTTGTGCCACATCCTGACAGTGTCTACAAATTGGCCGCCTGGCCATTGGACCCGTGTCAGCATGCTGATCATAGCCCCGCCGCAGTCCGCATGTTCGCCACCGACCACTTTGGGCTTGACATTGAACACCTTCAGCCAGAGGCCGAAGTGTGGCTGGACGCGGAGGAAGGCCTCGCAGAATATGATGAAGGACGAGATGTGGAGAAGGGAATTGGGGGCTAGATCATGAAAATCCAGCCCATAGAAAAACATCAGCCCCCGCACAAAGGGATGCAGGGGAAACCCGAGCCCCCTGAGAAAATGGGGGAGAAATACTACTCTTTTGCTAGGACCAGGCATTGATATGACCTGGCCCTCTTCAGGGGCCCGATGAGCGACATTGGCCGGCAAGTGGACGGCCTCCTTCAGCTTCAGAATATTCTCGTTGGTAACGGAGGAGGCTTCTCACTTCCCATTAGCACCTGATCCATCCATGGCCGAGGGAGGTGGAGTTGGATTCGCTATAAGAGCAGAGAGAAAGGGCGCTGGAGCTCTGAGGATCTGAGGGTGCGGGAGGTGGAGGAGGGCGTGAGGTGCGAACTATAGCGGCCCTCCCCCTTTATAGGTTGTTCACAGGCCAGGGATTCCTTTTTCCGCGCCGCTGGCCTCTCCACTTCCCGATATCTCCGCAACATTATGAGCGGGGAGGGGAATCGATATCATTAACCATATCCCCTGAAAAGCGGGACACGATTTCCACCTTGAGAGGACATGTCGAACGTGGTGTTAGTCTCGAACCGCGCTTCAAGAAACAGTAACCGCTTGGTGTTATGGCCGGAAGTGACTCTTCGTTGAGAGATAAGAAGTTGTCAGTAAAAGGCACTATTCGCGCTTGAGCGACGTTTTTGTTTTCCTTCGATGTTAAGTAAAATCGCCACTTCGGAATCCGGACATCACCTGGCCCCGAACATTAAAGAACTCGCCTCGCAAGCCGAATACTGGTCAGATTAGCAGATGTCGGATACAACCTTTGGCGTTGGAGGCAAGTTCGGGGGCTACTGAGGGAGTCATGGACTAAGGGGTCCCCGGGGCGATGTCCCATTATACGTGGGCCGGACTGGTGGAGCCGTGTGGTGACCGGAGACCTGTGAAGCCTCCGAACAAAAGTCTAGGATCAATGGATAACAGGGGATGACAAACACAGTGTTTACCCAGGTTCGGGCCCTCTCGAAGAGGTAAAACCCTATGTCCTGCTTGATTGTATTGAATATATGAGAACAAAAGTCTCCGGTCACCACACGGAGCCACCAGTCCGGCCCACGTACAATGGGCCGTCGCCCTGAGGACCCCTTAGTCCATGACTCCCTCAGTAGCCCCTGAACTTGCCTCCAACGCTAAAGCTTGTATCTGGCATCTGCTAATCTGACCAGTATTCGACTTGCGAAGCAAGTTCTTCAATGTTCGGGGCCAGGTGATGTCCGGAATCTAAAGTGGCGATTTTACTTAACACCGAAGGAAAACAAAAACGTCGCTCAAGCGCGAATAGTGCCTTTTACTAACAACTTCTTATCTCTCAACGAAGAGTTGCTTCCGGCCATAACGCCAAGTGATTACTGCTTCTTGAAGCGCGGTTCAAGACTGGTGCCACATTCGACACGTCCTCTCAAGGTGGAAATCGTGTCCCACTTTTCAGGGGATATGGTTAATGATATCGGTTCCCCTCCTCGCTCATAATGTTGCGCAGATATCAGGAAGTGGAGAGGCCACGGCGCGGAAAAAGGAATCCCCGACCTGTCAACAGCCTATAAAGGGGGAGGGCCACTATAGTTCACACCTCACGCCCTCCTCCACCTCCCGCTCGCTCAGATCCTCAGAGCTCCAGTGCCCTTTCTCTCTGCTCTTACAGCGAATCCAACTACAACTCCCTCGGCCATGGCTGGATCTGGTGCTAATGGGAAGTGGGAGACCTCCTTTGTTACTAACGAGGATATTCTGAAGCTGAAGGAGACCGGCTACTTGCCGGCCAATGTCACTCATCGGGCCCCTGAAGAGGGCCAGGTCATCCCAACGCCCGGTCCTGGCGAAAGAGTAGTATTTCTCCCCCATTTTCTCAGGGGGCTCGGGTTCCCCTGCATCCCTTTGTGCGGGGGCTGATGTTCTTCTACGGGCTAGATTTTCATGATCTAGCCCCCAATTCCCTTCTCCACATCTCGTCCTTCATCATATTCTGTGAGGCCTTCCTTCGCGTCCAGCCACACTTCGGCCTCTGGCTGAAGGTGTTCAATGTCAAGCCCAAAGTGGTCGGTGGCGAACATGCGGACTGCGGCGGGGCTATGATCAGCATGCTGACATGGGTCCAATGGCCAGGCGGCCAATTCGTAGACACCGTCAGGATGTGGCAAAAGGAGTGGTTCTACATCACTGAACCAAAGGAAGCCGGCTAGGCAGCAATGCCCGCATTCCGATCTGTACCCCCCACCAGGCTGACCTCATGGGTCGAGAAGAGCCCGGACTAGGGGTCACCTAATGATTTAAAGGCGCTAAGAAAGTGCATTGGCAGTGTGGTGGAGACCAGCGTGAAGCTGGTCAATGTGATCCAAGTCATGCTCAATCGCCGGATCAACCCCGAAGACCCGGCCACCGTGCGGCGCCTCTTCGGCACGACCCACAAGAAGGTGTGGGGGCTGCTATTCAAGCCGCAAAAGGAGTGGCCATCAGAGGAAGAGGACATTGGCCATGACGCTGAGCACCCTCCGAAGAAGTGAGCGATACTTCGTTCAAGCATAAGTCTAAACATTTATTTCGCATGACTTAATCTGACCCCCTTTACATGGGTTTTTCAGGGCTGGCTCGCAAAGGCCAAGAAGATCAGCGGCCTGGCGCCGCTGCTAGAGGGGCCCCGATCCGAACAGTTAGAGCAGATGTTGGTCGTGGTGCCATACAAGGCGCCCAACAAGAAGGGCAAGGAGAAGGAGACATCGGAGGCCGGGAGGGCCTCTGCCGCAGGGCGGGCGACCGCCCCGGGGATGCGGCGGCCTCATCCGTTCAGGATGGGGATGATGACGAGGGCGAGGAGGAGAGTGCCTCCTCGCACTCCAAGAAGAGAGCAGCGTCTGAGGACGTCGAGGAGGTTCATCCTCCCCAAGCCCTCAAGAGGCGATGCTGGCCTAAGCTGGTAGTGCCTGACAGCTCGGATGAAGTGTCCGAAGCGTCCGAGCCAATCCCTCCAAAGAGACCCAGGGTCAAGTCCCCCGCAACCCGGTACACGTTATGGCTTTTTTAGTTATCATACTTTCAGTAATTTGCTTTGGTTTGAAAGCTAAACCCTTTCGAGCTGCAGCCCCCCGCGTTAATGCCCCACTGAGCAGACCTCGGAGGGGACGTCTCCGCCCGCCGAAATGGCGGACAGTGGGTCCATGGCGCATTCCGCGCCTCCTCCAATCCCCGAAGAGGTTGAGGAGGTGCGATCCCAAAGGACTCCTCCCCCTCGAAACACAGAGGGGGAGGCGGACGTCATAATGGCCGAGGTTAACACCTCGGCCGCCGAAGATCAGGAGAAGGAGTCTGGACCATCCGGACCCCCGCCGTCGACTGCTCCCGAGCCCCCAAGGCCTTCGACGGCACAGGCTCCTCACAGAGAGGAGGGGGGCCGGGGAGCAAACGCCAGCACTGAACACCTCCACACGAGCGGCAGCTGGCTGGTCGGAGGTTCTAGAGTAGCTGGTGAGCGGCTCCGTCATCGTTGACGAGCACCGCACTTTGATGAGTGTGGTTATGCAGGGTGTTCGGTCCGTCCAATCAGGGATGAACGACTTTGTCCAAGGCTTTCTAACATGCTTCGAGGTAAGTCAAGTAATGTTCTTTTCTCATAACGCGGTAATTATTATCAGTTTTAGGTAGGCCGCACATATAGCAGCCTCTGAGACTCTACCAGGACCTCAAAGAGGCCTGCAGAGGATCAAATTCGGTAACCGGATAACAATGTCGATTTATTTTTGCTGACACAGGCATCTTCCGTTGCCGTGGCTGCTAATGCCGCGGCATTGGAGGAGATGGATCGGAAGCTCCACCTTTTCGATAAAGAGCTTGACCTTGTCAACAAACGGCTTGACGAGGCGCAAGGTAAGCCCTGCAAGGAGATGTGCAATTGACTTGACGTTGGATACTAACTATTCAGACTATGTGTTAATCCATAATCTTAATGATTCTGCAGCTGTTGCCGCTGAGGCCGAGGGCTTGAAGGAGGCCCTGAAGAAAGCTGAGGCCGAGGCGGCTGTGAAGAAGACCACCGCTGAAGAGGCGGTGGCCGAGCTTGAGAAGGACAAGCTTGCTGCCGAGCAACATGAGGCGCGGGTGACCGAAGTCCAAGTGGAGCTCCAGGATGCCGCCAAGAAGCTGGAGGCCCTTGAGAAGGGGCAGGAGGAGCAATTCTCCCGGCTATCCAAGGCAGAGAAGGAGCTTCATGAGGCGAGGGGTGACGCTCGAGGCATCCGGGAGGAGCTCCGGCAAGCGGCGCAAATTGCCAATTGTAAGAAATATTTACTGCAGAGTGTGTTCGGAGGCAACAGATTCGCCCTGCTGACGAGGGTCTGGCACTCCGCAGGCGTCTTCGCCAAGCTCCCGAAGAATGTGGCGGCTGCGGCGAGGCACTATGCCACCGTCGAGGAGGACTCCACGCAGCGGCTCTTCTGGTCACAATTTTCGGACTTCGAGCGTCCGCACCTCCTCAGCGATCAAATGAAGCAGCTGATGGAGATGCATTGGATGTCTAAGCTGGCCTTGAAGGACCTTTGTGTCAGTCTGTGGCTGGCGGAGCCCCTTTCGGACACCTACTTTAGCCTTGTGCAGAGGCTGGGGGAGGCGCCGCTCCGAATTGACTCCGTGAAGAGGTCAGCATGCCTTGAGGGGGCGAGGCTCGCGTTTGCAAAGACCATGGTTTATTGGCCAAGGATTAATCCAATGGAGATGGCCACTGGTCCTCCACCCCAGAGGAAGGAGCACCGCCGCCCCGAGCAGTACTTCACACAGGTGATGACCGGAGCACGGGCGATAGAGGGCCAGTGTTCAAAAAATGTAATGCTTGAGTAGCTGTAATCAAGTGTGTACCGAGTGGGACTTATGCTTTATTATGCGCCCGGCGAACTTGTTTGATATTGTAGTGATTAAATTTTGACTCCTGTGTGGCCGTATGTTAATTCTGAATGCTACTAGTCGTCGGCTTCAGCCCCCAAGTGAATATCACGATGGGTGTTTTATCTCTGCACTGTAACCCTTAGCCAACGTCTTGGTGCTCGAAGGCGGTAGTGTGGGAACGAAACCAGGCAATCAGACTATTCGGTTTTACTGCCTTCACTTAGCCGTAGGAGCTTGACGGTGGGGACTAGGGACTAGCCCCCGGTGTATGTGTGATGTACTTGGGGGTTGAAGCTTACCCTTTCCAATCACATGGTTTGTGTTCAGACTAACCCTTCGTGTGGCACGGCTAAATCGCCAACGATTTTTAGAGTCCAACCTCGTCATCGGATCGCAGACCCGTTCACGCTTACTATGACGATCAGTTTTCGGCTTTTTCCTCCTGAGGTACTTGACCGGGCAAGCCAGTAGTACAATCACAGGGGTTCTTCCTTTGCCTTCTTAGCCGAACTAGCGGAACATAAGGGGCAAACACAGGAGCTGGGCAACCCAACTATTGACCCAAGACATAGTTCGGAACAGATGCATATAGTGCAATATCCGAGACGCCGGACACCTAGCGGGAAGCGGTGCCGGACATGAGGGTATTGAGCTGACACATAAATCGAACTCGTGACTGACTAATATATATTTTCATGCCGGGCTGTTCGAAGAGCGATGAGAGAGTCGGAGAGGGACAGAAAGATTGCAAGAATGCGGATATCCGAACACCATAAAAGGTATTTTATTATTTCTCGTAAGCTCAGGAAGTCTAACCGTACAATTCGAACTGCAAAGGCAGCAGTTGTAAGAAGGAAAAAGGAGTTTTTATAGAGGAAAGGTTGACACAGGGCCTTGATGCATGAGTTGAAGTCTTCACTGTGCCCTGCTGCACGTATGCGCCTTTGCTTCTGATAGGTGGGGGCTGAGACCTTCAATGAGACCTTGATGGGTGAGGGCTCTGCTTGTGGTGCTTTATGCTTGGGGGTATCCGGAGTTAATCCCCGGATCGTCCGAAGACCAGGTCGCGGTTGAGCCGAACATGTACTTCGGATGAAAGAATGCCTCACGGCTGCCCATGGAATTTTAAGCGCAAAGTTGTGCTGGCGAGGCACATGGAGCATGGAGGAGATAGGCATGCCGTGGGGCGCGTATCCCTATTTGCGGAGAAAGCATGCGGGCTCCCATGACGGAGAACGGGTTCGAACCCGTTTGCTGTTGTCGCCGTCCTTTACGGCGGGTCGGCATCCGGGCCTATATGGGCCGGTGTTATATTTGGCCGCTAGGGCCGCAGTGTGTTCTTCGGTTCGAAGTGAGCGTTCGGTGTTGCCGTTGATAGTTATCACCCCTGAAGGGCCCGACATCTTAAGCTTGAGGTATGCATAATGCGGGACATCATTGAATTTGGCGAACGCTGTGCGGCCGAGTAGGGCGTGATAGCCACTGCGGAAAGGTGCAATATCGAAGATCAAGTCCTCGCTTCGGAAGTTGTCCAGAGATCCGAACACTACTTCAAGCATCACGGTGCCCGTGCAGCGGGCCTCCACTCCCGAAATGACCCCCTTGAAGGTGGTATTACTGGGTTTAATCCTTGATGGATCGATCCCCATTTTCTTCACTGTATCCTCGTATATCAGATTGAGGCTGCTTCCTCCGTCCATTAGGACTCTAGTGAGGTGGAATCCATTGATAATGGGATCTAGCACTAGGGCTGCGGACCCCCCATGGCGTATGCTTGTGGGGTGGTCCCTGCGATTGAATGTGATCGGGCAAGCAAACCATGGATTGAACTTCGGTGCTACTGGTTCGACGGAGTATACGTCCCGTAGCGCTCGCTTCCTCTCCTTCTTCGGTATGTGGGTTGCATAGATCATATTCACCATCTTGACTTCGGAAGGGAAGGGCTTTTGGCCTCCATAATTTGGCATGCGGGGCTCGTCGTCATCCTCGCTGCGTGGGCTCTTGCCCGAGTCTTCGGCGTTGAGCTTGCCGGCCTGCTTTATCACCCAACAGTTATGGTTGGAGTGGTTGGCAGGCTTTTCGGATGTGCCATGGATCTGGCAGGGCCTGTCCAGAATTGTATCTAGCCTGGACGGGCCGTCACTATTGCCTTTAGGGGCTTTTTTGCGTTGTACAGACTTCGGGTTTCGGAATCCGGCATTTACTGCCGTATCCTCGCCTTCGCCATCATTGTGGCGACGTTTGTTCTTGCTACGTCGTGGCTTTCCGTTTCTATCCCGGACTTCAGAAGTACCAGGGGTATCAGGATTGGTGGTTTTACGAGCAAGCCAACTGTCCTCGCCTGCGCAAAAGCATGTCATGAGTGAAGTAAGGGCTGCCATGGTTCATGGTTTATCCTGGCCGGGCTGCCTTATGAGCCATTCATCCCTGACACTATGCTTGAAGGCGGCCAAGGCTTTGGCGTCCGGACAGTCGACAATCTGATTTTTCTTGGTGAGGAATCGGTTCCAGAACTATCGGGCAGATTCTCCGGGTTGTTGAATAATGCGATTTAGGTCATCGGCGTCCGGAGGCCGGACATAGGTGCCCTGAAAGTTTGCTCGAAAAGCGTCCTCCAGCTCTTCACAACAACCTATAGAGTCTTAGGGGAGGCTGTTCAACCAGTGCCGAGCTGGACCTTTGAGCTTTAGCGGCAAATATTGTTGGGAAATGTTGCATGGAAAACAAAAAAAAATCTATGCACACGCAATGATCTATCCATGGAGATGCATAGCAACGAGGGGGAAGAGTGTGTCTACGTACCCTCATAGACCGTAAGCGGAAGCGTTTCACAACGCGGTTGATGTAGTCGAACTTTCTTCGCGATCCAACCGATCGAGTACCGAACGTACGGCACCTCCACGTTCAGCACATGTTCAGCTCGGTGACGTCCACGCCTTCTTGATCCAGCAAGACGGCGAGGTAGTGGATGAGTTCCGACAGCACGATGGCATGGTGACGGTGATGGTGAAGTGATCTCCGCAGGGCTTCGCCTAAGCACTACGAAAATATGACCGGGGTGTAAACGGTGGAGGGTGGCGCCGCACACGGCTAGGCAATTGTCTGGGTTGTGCTAGGCGCCCCCCTCCCACATATATATAGGTGGGAGGGAGGGAGGAGCAGCCAAAGGAGGTGCCCAAGTAGGAGGAATCCTACTTGCAGTCCCTCCCAAGCCGTGCCCCCCTCTTTCCTTATTTGGAGCACGGGGAAAGGCAAGGGAGGGTGGCGCCCCCCCCCCCTTCCTTTCTCCCATGAGAGGGAAAGGCAGGAGGGGCTAGCCATCCCCCTTTTCCTTCCCTAGGGCTAGCCAAACAAGGGAGGGGGCGCACCAGCCCCCTTGTGGGTTGGTCTGTCCCCTCCTTTGGCCCATAAGGCCCATAACTTGCCGGGGGGTGCCCGGAACCCCTTCCGGTGACCCGATTCCTTCCTGGTACGTCCCGAAACACTTCCGGTGTCCAAATACCATCATACTATATATCAATATTTACCTCTCGACCATTTCGAGACTCCTCGTCATGTCCGTGATCTCATCCGGGACTCTGAACAACATTCGGTCACCAAATCATATAACTCATACAACAATATATCGTCAATGAACGTTAAGCGTGCGGACCCTACGGGTTCGAGAACTATGTAGACATGACCGAGACACCTCTCCGGTCAATAACCAATAGCGGAACCTGCATGCCCATATTGGCTCCTACATATTCTACGAAGATATTTATCGGTCGAACCGTTATGACAACATACACAATTCCCTTTGTCTATCGGTATGTTACTTGCCCGAGATTCGATCGTCGGTATCTATATACCTAGTTCAATCTCGTTACCGGAAAGTCTCTTTACTCGTTCTGTAATACATCACCTCGTGACCAACTCCTTAGTCATTTGCTTTCAAGATTATGATGTGTATTACCGAGAGGGCCCAGAGATACCTCTCCGATACTCGGAGTGACAAATCCTAATCTCGATCTATGCTAACTCAACAAACACCTTCAGAGATACCTATAGAGCATCTTTATGATCACCCAGTTACGTTGTGATGTTTGATAGCACACAAGGTATTCCTCTGGTATCCGGGAGTTGCATAATCTCATAGTCGAAGGAATATGTATTTGACATGAAGAAAGCAAAAGCAATAAAACTGAATGATCATTATGCTAAGCTAACGGATGGGTCTTGTCCATCACATCATTCTCCTAATGATGTGATCCCGTTATCAAATGACAACTTATATCTATGGTTAGGAAACCTTAACCATCTTTGATCAACGAGCTAGTCTAGTAGAGGCTTACTAGGGACATGGTATTTGCTTATGTATTCACACATGTATTTAGGTTTCCGATCAATACAATTCTAGCATGAATAATAAACTTTTATCATGAATAAGGAAATATAAAATAACAACTTTATTATTGCCTCTAGGGCATATTTCCTTCAGTGTCCCACTTGCACTAGAGTCAATAATCTAGTTCACATCGTTATGTGATTAATACCCATAGTTCACATCACCATGTGACTAACATCCGAAGAGTTTACTAGAGTCAAAAATCTAGTTCACATCGCCATGTGATTAACACTCAAAAGAGCACTAAGGTGTGATCATGTTTTGCTTGTGAGAGAGGTTTAGTCAACAGGTTTGCCACATTTAGATCCGTATGTATTTTGCAAATTTCTATGTCTACAATGCTCTGCATGGACCTACTCTAGCTAATTGCTCCCACGTTCAATATGTATCCAGATTGAGACTTAGAGTCATCTAGATCAGTGTCAAATCTTGCATCGACGTAACTCTTTATGATGAACTCTTTATCCATAACCGAGAACCATTTCCTTAGTCCTCTTTAAGGCACCTAAGGATAATTTTGACCGCTATCCAGTGGTCCACTCCTGGATCACTCTTGTACCCTCTTTGCCAGATAAGTGGCAAGACACACATCAGGTGTGGTACACAGCATGGCATATCATATAGAACCTATGGCTGAGGCATAGGGAATAACTTTCATTCTCTCTCTATCTTCTGCCGTGGTCGGGCTTTGAGTCTTACTCAACTTCACACCTTGTAATATAGGCAAGAACCCCTTCTTGGACTGAACCATTTTGAACTTCTTCAAATCTTATCAAGGTATGTGTTTTGTGAAAGTTCTATTAAGCGTCTTGATCTGTCCCTATAGATCTTGATGCTCAATATGCAAGTAGCTTGATCGAGGTCTTTCATTGAAAAATTCTTATTCAAGTATCCTTTTATGCTATCCAGAAATTCTATATCATTTCAAATCAATAATATGGCATCCACATATAAAATCAGAAATGCTACAGAGCTCCCACTCACTTTCTTGTAAATACAGGCTTCACTGTAAGTCTGTATAAAATCATATGCTTTGATCACCTCATCAAAGTGTATATTCCAACTCCGAGATGCTTGCACCAATCCATAGATGGATCGCTGGAGCTTGCACAATTTGTCAGCATCTTTAGGATCGACAAAACCTTCTGGTTGCATCATATACAACTCTTCTTTAAAATATCCATTAAGGAATGCAGTTTTGACGTCCATTTGCCAGATTTCATAATCATAAAATGTGGCAATTGCTAACATGATTCGGACAGACTTAAGCATCGCTACGGGTGAGAAAGTCTAATTGTAGTCAACTACTTGAACTTGTCGAAAACCTTTTGCGACAAGTCGAGCTTTGTAGATAGTGACATTACTATCAGCGTCAGTCTTCTTCTTGAAGATCCATTTATTCTCAATGGCTTGCCGATCATCGGGCCAGCCCACCAAAGTCCACACTTTGTTCTCATGCTTGGATCCTATCTCAGATTTCATGGCCTCAAGCCATCTGTTGGAATCTGGGCTCATCATAGCTTCTTCATAGTTCATAGGTTCGCCGTGGTCTAATAACATGACTTCCAGGATAGGATTACTGTACCACTCTGGTGCGGAACGTGTTCTGGTCGACATACGAAGTTCTGTAGTATCTTGATCTGAAGTTTCATGATAATCATTATTAGCTTCCTCTCTAGCTGGTGTAGGCATCAAGGGAACGGTTTTCTCTGATGTGCTACTCTCCAATTCGAGAGAAGGTACAACTACCTCATTAAGTTCTACTTTTCCTCCCACTCACTTCTTTCGAGAGAAACTCCTTCTCTAGAAAGGACCCATTCTTAGCAACAAAGATCTTGCCTTCGGATCTGTGGTAGAAGGTGTACCCAATTGTTTCAGACTTCGGGTATCCTATGAAGACGCACTTCTCCGATTTAGGTTCGAGCTTATCAGGCTAAAGCCTTTTGACATAAGCGTAGCATCCCCAAACTTTAAGAAACGACAACTTAGGTTTCTTGCCAAACCATAGTTCATACGGTGTTGTCTCAACGGATTTAGACGGTGCCCTATTTAACGTGAATGCAGCTGTCTCTAATGCATAACCCCAAAACGATAGTGGTAAATCAGTAAGAAACATCATAAATCGGACCATATCTAATAAAGTACGGTTACGATGTTCGGACACACCATTACACTGTGGTGTCCCAGGTGGCGTGAGTTGTGAAACTATTCCACATTGTTTTTAAATGAAGGACAAACTCGTAACTCAAATATTCGCCTCCACGATCAGATCGTAGAAACTTTATTTTCTTGTTACGATGATTCTCCACTTCACTCTGAAGTTCTTTGAACTTTTCAAATGTTTCAGACTTGTGTTTCATCAAGTAGATATATCCATACCTACTCAAATCATCTGTGAAGGTCAGAAAATAATGGTACCCATCGCGTGCCTCAACACTCATCGGACCGCATACATCGGTATGTATTATTTCGAATAAGTCATTAGCTCGCTCCATTGTTCCGGAGAACGGAGTTTTAGTCATCTTGCCCATGAGGCATGGTTCGCAAGTATCAAATGATTCATAATCAAGTGATTCCAAAAGCCCATCTACATGGAGTTTCTTCATGCGCTTTACACCAATATGACCTAAACGGCAGTGCCACAAATATGTTGCACTATCATTATCAACTTTGCATCTTTTGGCATCAATATTATGAGTATGTGTATCACTACGATCGAGATTCAATAAACCATTTACATTGGGTATATGACCATAGAAGGTTTTATTCATGTAAACAGAAAAACAGTTATTCTCTGACTTAAATGAATAACTGTATTGCAATAAACATGATCCAATCATATTCATGCTCAACGCAAACACCAAATAACATTTATTTAGGTTCAACACTAATCCCGAAGGTAGAGGGAGTATGCGATGGTGATCTTATCAACCTTGGAATCACTTCCAACACACATCGTCACCTCGCCCTTAACTAGTCTCTGTTCATTTTGCAACTCCTGTTTCGAGTTACTAATCATAGCAACTGAACCGGTATCAAATACCCAGGGTCTACTATGAACACTAGTAAAGTACACATCAATAACATACTCCCTCCGTCCCAAAATTCTTGTCTTAAATTTGTCTAGATATGGATGTATCTAGTCACGTTTTAGTCTTAGATACATCCGTATCTAGACAAATCTGAGACAAGAATTTTGGGACGGAGGGAGTATATATCAAATATACCTTTGTTCACTTTGCCATCCTTCTTATCCGCCAAGTATTTGGGCCAGTTCTGCTTCCAGTGACCATTTCCTTTGTAGTAAAACCACTCAGTTTCAGGCTTGGGTCTAGCTTTGGGCTTCTTCATGGGAGCGGCAACTTGTTTGCTGTTCTTCTTGAAGTTCCCTTTCTGTCCCTTGCCCTTTTTCTTGAAACTAGTGGTTTTGTTAACCATCAACACTTGATGCTCTTTCTTGATTTCTATCTTCGTCGATTTCAGCATCGCGAAGAGCTTGGGAATTTTTTTTGTCATCCCTTGCACATTATAGTTCATCACGAAGTTCTAGTAGCTTGGTGATAGTGACTAGAGAACTCTTGATCACTATCTTATCTGGAAGATTAACTCCCACTTGATTCAAGCGATTGTAGTACCCAGACATTCTGAGCATATGCTCACTGGCTGAGCTATTCTGCTCCATCTTATAGGCAAAGTACTTGTCAGAGGTCTCATACGTCTCGACATGGGCATGAGTCTGAAATACCAATTTCAGCTCTTGGAACATCTCATATGCTCCGTGGCGTTCAAAATGTTTTTGAAGTCCCGGTTCTAAGCCGTAAAGCATGGCCCACTAAACTATCAAGTAGTCATCATATCGAGCTTGTCAAACGTTCATAACGTCTGCATCTGCTCCTGCAATAGGTCTGTCACCTAGCGGTGCATCAAGGACATAATTCTTCTGTGCAGCAATGAGGATAATCCTCAGATCACGGACCCAGTCCGCATCATTGCTACTATCATCTTTCAACTTATTTTTCTCTACGAACATATCAAAAATAGGGGAGCTATATCATGAGCTATTGATCTATAACATAGATTTGCAAATACTATCAGGACTAAGTTCATGATAAATTAAGTTCAATTAATCAAATTACTAATGAACTCCCACTTAAATAAACATCCCTCAAGTTATCTAAGTGATACGTGATCCAAATCAACTAACCCATGTCCGATCATCACGTGAGATGGGGTAGTCATCAATGGTGAACATCGCTATGTTGATCATATCTACTATATGACTCATGTTCGACCTTTCGGTCTCCAGTGTTCCGAGACCATGTCTGTACATGCTAGGCCGTCAAGTTTAACCCAAGTATTCTGCATGTGCAAAACTGTCTTACACCAGTTGTATGTGAACGTAGAGTCTATCACACCCGATCATCACGTGGTGTCTCGAAACGACAAACTTTCGCAATGGTGCATACTCAGGGAGAACACTTATATCTTGAAATTTAGTGAAGGGATCATCTTATAATGCTACCATCGTTCTAAGCAAAATAATATGCATAAAAGATAAAGATCATATGCAATCAAAATATGTGACATGATATGGCCATCATCATCTTGTGCTTTTGATCTCCATCTCCAAAGCTTCGTCATGATCTCCATTGTCACCGGTTCGACACCTTGGTCTCCCTCATTGCATCGTGGTCGTCTCGCCAACTATTGCTTCTACAACTATTGCTAACGCATAGCGATAAAGTAAAGCAATTACATGGCGTTTGCATTTCATACAATAAAGAGACAACCATAAGGCTCTTGTCGGTTGCTGATAAATTACAAAACATGATCATCTCATACATTAACGTATATCACATCATGTCTTGACCATATCACATCACAACATGCCCAGCAAAAACAAGTTAGACGTCCTCTACTTTGTTGTTGCAAGTTTTATGTGGCTGCTACGGGCTTCTAGCAAGAACCGTTCTTACCTACGGCAAAAACCACAACGGTGATTTATCAAGTTTTCTATTTTAACCTTCTTCAAGGACCGGCCGTAGTCAAATTTGATTCAACTAAAGTAGGAGAAACAGACACCCGCCAACCACCTTTATGCAAAACTAGTTGCATGTCAGTCGGTGGAACCGGTCTCATGTGCGTGGACATGTAAGGTTGGTCCGGGCCGCTTCATCTTACAATACCGCTGAATCAAAATAAGACGTTGGTGGTAAGCAGTATGACCATCACCACCCACAACTCCTTGTGTTCTACTCGTGCATATCATCTACGCATAGACCTAGCTCTGATACCACTGTTGGGAAACGTTGCATGGAAAACAAAAAAATTCTACACACATGCAGTGATCCATCCATGGAGATGCATAGAAATGAGGGGGAAGAGTGTCTATGTACCCTCGTAGACCGTAAGCGGAAGCGTTTCACAACGCGGTTGATGTAGTCGAACTTTCTTTGCGATCCAACCGATCGAGTACTGAGCGTACGGCACCTCCGCGTTCAGCACACGTTCAGCTCGGTGACGTCCGCGCCTTCTTGATCCAGCAAGACGGCGAGGTAGTGGATGAGTTCCGACAGCACGACAGCGTGGTGACGGTGATGGTGAAGTGATCTCCGCAGGGCTTCGCCTAAGCACTATGAAAATATGACCGGGGTGTAAACGGTGGAGGGGGGCGCCGCCCACGGCTAGGCAATTGTCTGGGTTGTGCTAGGCGCCCCCCTCCCACATATATATAGGTGGGAGGGAGGGAGGAGCAGCCAAAAGAGGCGCCCAAGTAGGAGGAATCCTACTTGGAGTCCCTCCCAAGCCGCGCCCCCCTCTTTCCTTATTTGGAGCGCGGGGAAAGGCAGGGGAGGGTGGCGCCCCCCCCCCCCCCCCCCCCCTTTCCTTTCTCCCATGAGAGGGAAAGGCAGGAGGGGCTAGCCCTCCCCCTTTTCCTTCCCTAGGGCTGGCCAAACAAGGGAGGGGTTGCACCATCCCCCTTGTGGGCTGGTCTGTCCCCTCCTTTGGCCCATAAGGCCCATAACTTGCCGGGGGGGTGCCCGGAACCCCTTCCGGTGACCCGATTCCTTCCCAGTACGTCCCGAAACACTTCCGGTGTCCAAATACCATCGTCCTATATATCAATCTTTACCTCTCAACCATTTCAAGACTCCTCGTCATGTCTGTGATCTCATCCGGGACTCCGAACAACATTCGGTCACCAAATCATATAACTCATACAACACTATATCGTCAACGAACGTTAAGCGTGCGGACCCTACGGGTTCAAGAACTATGTAGACATGACCGAGACACCTATCCGGTCAATAACCAATAGCGGAACCTGGATGCCCATATT
Source organism: Thinopyrum elongatum (assembly GCA_011799875.1). NCBI lineage: Eukaryota > Viridiplantae > Streptophyta > Magnoliopsida > Poales > Poaceae > Thinopyrum > Thinopyrum elongatum. The sequence continues at coordinate 443,185,459 of CM022300.1, read as the reverse complement.
GGCTCCTACATATTCTACAAAGATATTAATCGGTCGAACAGTTATGACAACATACGCAATTCCCTTTGTCTATCGGTATGTTACTTGCCCAAGATTCGATCGTCGGTATCTATATACCTAGTTCAATCTCATTACCGTCAAGTCTCTTTACTCGTTCCGTAATACATCACCTCGTGACTAACTCCTTAGTCATTTGCTTGCAAAATTATGATGTGTATTACCGAGAGGTCCCAGAGATACCTCTCCGATACTCGGAGTGACAAATCCTAATCTCGATCTATGCCAACTCAACAAACACCTTCGAAGATACCTGTAGAGCATATTTATGATCACCTAGTTATGTTGTGATGTTTGATAGCACACAAGGTATTCCTCTGGTATCCGGGAGTTACATAATCTCATAGTCGAAGAAATATGTATTTGACATGAAGAAAGCAATAGCAATAAAACTGAATGATCATTATGCTAAGCTAACGGATGGGTCTTGTCCATCACATCATTCTCCTAATGATGTGATCCCATTATCAAATGACAACACATGTCTATGGTTAGGAAACCTTAACCATCTTTGATCAACGAGCTAGTCTAGTAGAGGCTTACTAGGGACACGGTATTTGTTTATGTATTCACACATGTATTTAGGTTTTCGATCAATACAATTCTAGCATGAATAATAAACTTTTATCATGAATAAGGAAATATAAAATAACAACTTTATTATTGCCTCTAAGGCATATTTCCTTCAAATATTTAATGGCGTGGATGTCATCCCCTCGTGCCATGTGAATGTGGAGGAGGAAATCCTCTATCCATACGGCTAGATCCGTGGTTCCAACGTATGATTCAATGTTCACAGGTTTGAAGCCTTCCGGGAATTGATGTTGCATGACCCTCTCTGTGAAGCTTAAGGGGTGTGCGGCACACCTGGCTCAGGCTATGTCGCGTCGGAGGTCTTCGGTCCTCCAAATCTGCTGCTGTTCCCGGATTCTATCGTTTCGGTTTACCCGATCGTAGTATGCTTCCCGGTAAGCGGGCGAGTCTTGCCTGGGTCCGTAAATGGACCTGGTGCGACCTCTCCTGGCGTCTAGGTCATGGCGAAGATCATACTCGTAAGTGGGCCACGCTTCATCCTTGCCGTAATGGCGAGGTGGGGCGGCTGGGCTTTCGGCCTCGTCAGCTTCTCTGTCCCGTCCTCTAGGGGGACGGTCCTGCTGTTCAGCTTGTGTATATGTTGGACGTGTTGGCTCTAAGGCTTCATTGTCGAACTGGGGTAGCAATTTTCGCTTAGGATAGCTCTTAACTTACTGTTCGTGGCCGTACCCCTCTTCAGCGGTGACGACTTTGGTCCATCGATCATTGAGGGTGTCTTGTTCGGCCTTGATTTTGCGCTTTTGTTTCTTTAGGCTGCGAGCAGTGGCTAAAAGCCTCCGTTTGAACAGTTCCTGCTCTAGCGGGTCTTCGGGGACGATGAAATCGTCCTCCCCGAGACTGGCCTCCTAGTCAGAGAGTGGGAGGTAATTGCTGTCTTCGGAGTCATCACGGCCTTCTGGACTGAGCGGGTCCTCCTGCCCCGTAGGGTCATCCTGGTGATGCTCATTGGCTGCAGCTTCGGCGGGGTCATCCGTATTATTCTCGGTGTCGTTCTCTGCCGAGTCTATGTTGCTCGTATGGCTTCGGCGTGGTTTTGACCAGCGGCGTTGTTTTCATCGTTTGGGTGGCTCGTCTCTGGGCTTGCCTCTGTCCTGATTGGGGGTGCCGTCGCCGTCTTTGGGGATGTCCACCATGTAAATATCGTAGGTGGACGTGGCCGTCCAGCGGCCGGTGATGGGGGGACCGAACTCAGCATTAGCCGTGGTTACGTCCTCCTCATCCATGTATTCGGCATTCTCCAAATTGTAGTCTAACGTATTGGTTAAATCCTCGATAGTTTCTACTAAATGGGTGGTGGGTGGGGCCCAAAATTCCCTGTCGAAGGCCTTGAAGGGTCGGTGATTCAAGGCGCCTTGTTCAACATATCAAGGGTGGCCGAACTCGAGGGCTCTAGGCCAGACTTCGTGGTGACAAAGCGGAGGTCAGTCTGTGACTCAACCGATCCTTGGTCCCGAACGGACATGTCCTCGGGATTCGGGACTGAAACCTCGAGGGGCACTGGTTTGTCCTTGGAAACTGAGGGTGTGCTTTGATCCTCCTGTGCGCCCTCCGCGCCGATGTTTGAGGTTAGGTCATTTTGGACCGGGGGTGACCTCTGGCCGCCTTTCGCCGACTCAGGGTGCGGGCTCGAGGCCAGCAAGGTGTTGTGGGGGAGAAGCTCGGCTGAGATCGAATCTTGGCCTCTGAACTCTGGTTCTGCCTCGAGGGCCGGGGATAAATCCTCCGCTGATGTAGGTTCGGTTGATAGTGGGGTGAGGTCTCCTCTATCAAGGAGTCCTTCTTGGCTCAAATCCGTTTGGTAGACCGGGACCGATTCGCAGATCGGATCGGAGGTGTAAGCCGGAGTAGCCGCGGCAAGGCCTGCGGGGGTGGTGAATCCAGTGAAAACCAGATCCCCCAGCACGTCAGTGGTGTACTCTAGATTACCGAATCGAATCCGGTGTTCGGGAGCGAGGTTGTCGACCTGACCAAGATGGCCGGTCGGATCGGCGTGTAGCACGATGCTGCCAAAAGCGAAGAGTCGTCCAGGGACGAAGAGGTCCATGGAACTGATATCCTCTCCAAGGACTAAACGAGCCACCGATCCTTCCGGCGATCCAATCAGCGGAACTCTCAATGAAAGCACCAATGTCGGTGTCAAAACCGGCAGACCTCAGGGTAGGGGGCCCGAGTTGTGGATCTAGGATCAATGGATAACAGGGAACGATGAACACAGTGTTTACCCAGGTTCGGGCCCTCTCGAAGAGGTAAAACCCTACGTCCTGCTTGATTGTATTGAATATATGATGGAGTTTACAGAGTAGATCTACCTCGAGATCAGCATGAGCTAAACCCTAGGCTATGAGGTGATGAATATATCTCTAACCCTAATGACTACAACCCTCGGTTTATATAGACACCGATAGGGTTAGGGTTACCGAAGATAGATTACAACAAGAAAGAAAAGGATCTCGTCCACCCTTAACTTGGAGGGCACACCACAGCTTCACAGGTCTCCAGTCACCACACGGCTCCACCAGTCCGGCCCACGTACAATGGGCCATCGCCTCGAGGACCCCTTAGTCCATGACTCCCTTAGCGTTGCTCTCTTCTTATGAACTTAATACTCTAGATGCAAGCAGGAGTCGGTCGATGTGTGGAGTAATAGTAGTAGATGCAGAATCGTTTTGGTCTACTTGTCACGGACGTGATGCCTATATTCATGATCGTTGCCTTAGATATCGTCATAACTATGCGCTTTTCTATCAATTGCTCAACAGTAATTTGTTTACCCACCGTATGTTTTCTTTCAAGATAGAAGCCTCTAGTGAAACCTATGGCCCCCTGGTCTATTTTCCATCATATATTTTTAGATCTATAAACCAAAAAACCCAAAAACACCTTGCTGCAATTTATTTATATTTACTTTAGTTTGGTCTTTTATTTATCTTTTATACCTATCTCTATTGGATCTCACTCTTGTTCGTGACCATGAAGGGATTAACAACCCCTTTTTTCGCGTTGTGTGCAAGTGTTTGTTAGTTTGTGCAGGTGCATATATTGGAGACTTGCTTGTGCCTCCTACTGGATTGATACCTTGGTTCTTAACTGAGGGAAATACTTATCTCTGCTTTGTTGCATCACCCTTTCCTCTTCAAGGGAAAAATCAACGCAAGGTCAAGAAGTAGCAGGAAGAATTTCTGGCGTCATTGCCGGGGAGGTTCTACATCAAGCCTTCCAAGTACCCATCATAAACTCTCATCTCTTGCACTTACATTATTTGCCATTTGCCTCTTTTTTCCTTTCCCCCACTTCTAAAATGTTTTCAGACAAATACAAAAATATTTGCCTTTTTATTCAACTTCTTTCGTTCGTCTTTTCATTTGCTTTTCGTTTGCCTGTGTGCTAGATTGCTTGGTTTGTCATGATGTCTCAAGAAAATACCAAGTTGTGTTACTTTTCCAACACTAATAATAATTATTTTATTAGTACTCTGATTGCTCCCGTCACTAGTGCGGAATCTTATGAAATTAATGCCGATTTGTTGAATCTTGTTATGAAAGAACAATTTTCCGGTAGTCCTAATGAAGATGCCGCATCCCATCTAAATACTTTTGTTGAGTTGTGTGATATGCAAAAGAAAAAAGATGTGGATAATGATATTGTTAAATTGAAGCTATTTCCGTTCTCACTACGAGATCGTGCTAAAACTTGGTTTTCATCTTTGCCTAAAAATAGTATTGATTCATGGAATAAGTGTAAAGATGCTTTTATTTCCAAGTATTTTCCTCCCGCTAAGATCATCTCCCTTAGGAATGATATAATGAATTTTAAGCAACTTGATCATGAACATGTTGCACAATCTTGGGAGGAGGATGAAATTGATGATAAGAAATTGCCCTACTCATGGTTTAAGTTTATGGATGATCATACAAAAAATTTATGCCGGATTGAATTTTGCATCTAGAAATCTTTTAGATTCCACCGCGGGAGGTACTTTTATGGAAATTAGATTAGGAGAAGCTACTAAACTCCTAGATAATATTATGGCAAATTACTCTCAATGGCATACCGAAAGATCTTCCACTAGTAAAAAGGTGCATGCAATTGAAGAAATTAATACTTTGAGTGGAAAGATGGATGAACTTATGAAATTGTTTGCTAGTAAGAGTGCTCCTATTGATCCTAATGATATGCCTTTGTCCACTTTGATTGATAATAAGAATGAATCTATGGATGTGAATTTTGTTGGTAGGAACAATTTTGGTAATAACGCATATAGAGGTAATTTCAACCCTAGGCCGTTTCCTAGTAATTCCTCTAATAATTATGGTAATTCCTACAACAATTCTTATGGAAATTATAATAAAATACCATCTGATCTAGAGAATAATATTGAAGATTTCATTAATTCTCAAAAGAATTTCGATGCTATGGTAGAAGAAAAATTGCTTAAGATTGATGATTTGGCTAGGAACATTGATAGAATTTCTCATGAGATTGATTCTTTAAAGATTAGATCTATGCCACCTAAGATTGATATTATTGAGTCTCTGAAAGCTATTAAAATTTCTATGGATGAATGTAAAGAGAGAACCGCTAGGATGCGTGCTAAGAGAGATTGGCTAGAAAAAGCATGTTCTTCTAGTTTTGTTGAAAATAATGATGAAGATCTTAAAGTGATTGGTGTGGCTCCTATTGAATCTTTGTTTGATAATATAAATCTTGATAAAGACGAGACTGAAGATGAGTCAACTTTAGCTAGAAGGCGTCCCAATAATTTGGAGGGTGAAGATCTTAATTAAAAAATTGATAAAAGTGGGATTGGAGAGGTCAAAACATTAAGTAGCGATGAACCCACTCTTTTGGATTTCAAGGACTTTAATTATGATAATTGTTCTTTGATTGATTGTATTTCTTTGTTGCAATCCATGCTTAATTCACCTCATGCTTATAATCAATATAAAGCTTTTACTAAACATATCATTGATGCTATGATGAAATCGTTTGAAGAAAAACTTGAGTTGGAAGTTTCAATCCCTAAAAAGCTTTATGATGAGTGGGAACCTACTATTAAGATTAAAATTAAAGATTATGAGTGTAATGCTTTGTGTGATTTGGGTGCTAGCATTTCCACTATTCTGAAAACTTTATGTGATGTGCTAGGTTTCCATAAACTTGATGATTGTTCTTTGAATTTGCATCTAGCGGATTCCACTATTAAGAAACATTTGGGAAGGATTAATGATTTTCTTATTGTTTAAAATATGAATTATGAGCCCGTAGATTTTATTGTGCTTGATATATATTGCAATCCTACATGTCCTATTATTCTTGGTAGACCTTTCCTTAGAATGATTGGTGCAATTATTGATATGAAAGAAGGAAACATTAGATTTCAATTTCCGTTAAGGAAGGGCATGGAACACTTTCCAAGAAATAAAATTAAGTTGCCATATGAATCTATTATGAGGGCCACTTATGGATTGCATACCAAAGATGATATACCTAGATCTATGTTTTATGCCTAGCTAGGGGCGTTAAACAATACCGCTTGTTGGGAGGCAACCCATTTTTATTTTTATGTTTTTGGTTCTATTTTTCAATAAATACACATTATTACCTCTGTAGTAATTGTTTTTGGTGTTTTAATTAGTTTTTGAGCCAAGTAAGGCCTTTGGGATGGTCTATGGTGATAGTTGATTTGATCTTGCTGAAAAACAGAAACTTTTGTGCTCATTGCCAGAAATTTAGAAAATCATAGAAACATGCTTTTGATCTGAATTTTATACACAAGATTGATATACAAATTTCCTAATTTTTCAGAATTTTTGGAGTTACAGAAATATACAAAATTTCCAGATTACTACAGACTGTTCTGTTTTTGACAAATTCTGTTTTCTATGTGTTGTTTGCTTATTTTGATGAATCTATGGGTAGTATCGGGGGGTATGAACCATGGAGAAGTTGGAACGTAGTAGACATAACACCAATATAAATTTAGAATGAGTTCACAACAGTACCTAAAGTGGTGATTTATTTTATTATAATAATGGATCTTACGAGTTTTCTGTTGAGTTTTGTGTTGTGAAGTTTTCAAGTTTTGGGTAAAGACTTGATGGACAATGGAATAAGGAGTGGCAAGAGCCTAAGATTGGGGATGCCCAAGGCACCCCAAGGTAATATTCAAGGACAACCAAGCATCTAAGCTTGGGGATGCCCCGGATGGCATCCCCTCTTTCGTCTTCAATCCATTGGTAAATTTACTTGTGGCTATATTTTTATTCACCACATGATATGTGTTTTGCTTGGAGCGTCTTGTATGATATGAGTCTTTTCTTTTTAGTTTGCCACAATCATCCTTGCTGTACACACCTTTTGAGAGGGACACGCTTTAATCGTGAATTTATTAGAATACTCTATGTGCTTCACTTATATCTTTTGAGCTAGGCAGTTTGCTCTAGTACTTCACTTATATCTTTTTAGAGCACGGCGGTGGCTTTATTTTATAGAAATTGTTGAACTCTCATGCTTAACTTATATTATTTTGACAGTCTTAAACAGCATGGTAATTTGTTTAGGTTATGAATTTAGTCCTAATATGATGGGCATCCAATAGGAATATAATAAAAACTTTCATATAAAGAGCATTGAATATATGAGAAGTTTGATTCCTTGCATTTGTTTTGAGATATAAAGATGGTAATATTAGAGTCATGCTAGTGAGTAATTGTGGATTGGTAGAAATACTTGTGTTAAAGTTTGTGATTCACGTAGCATGCATGTATGGTGAACCGTTATGTGATGAAGTCGGAGCATGATTTATTCTTTGGTTGTCTTCCTTATGAGTGGCGGTCGGGGACGAGCGATGGTCTTTTCCTACCAATCTATCCCCCTAGGAGCATGCGTGTAGTACTTTTTTTTATGGCTAATAGACTTTTGCAATAAGTATGTGAGTTCTTTATGACTAATGTTGAGTCCATGGATTATACGCACTCTCACCCTTCCACCATTGCTAGCCTCTCTAGTACCGCGCAACTTTCGCCGGTGCATTAAACCCAGCAATACCCTTCCTCAAAACAGCCACCATACCTACCTATTATGGCATTTCCATAGCCATTCCAAGATATATTTCCATCCAACTTTCACCGTACCGTTTTATTATGACACATACCATCATTGTCATATTGCTTTGCATGATCATGTAGTTGGCATAGTATTTGTGGCTTGGCCACCGTTCATTTTTTTTATACTTGTCCCTCTTGATCATTGCACATCCCGGTACACCACCGGAGGCATTCATATAGAGTCATATTTTGTTCTAGTATCGATTTGGAATTATTGAGTTGTAAGTAAATAAAAGTGTGATGATCATCATTATTAGAGCATTGTCCCACAAAAATACTTTTACGCCGCCGCAAGCCTCTCTTCCCGTGAGATCCCATCTTAGGGCCTTTTCCGGCACTCTGCCGGAGGGGGATTCTATCATGGAGGGCCTCTACATCAACCTTGTTGCCCTTCCAATGAAGCGTGAGTAGTTTACCACAAACCTAAGGGTCCATAGCTAGTAGCTAGATGGCTTCTTCTCTCTCTTTGATCTTCAATACAATGTTCTCCTCGATGTTCTTGGAGTTCTATCCGATGTAATCTTCTTTTGCGGTGCGTTTGTTGAGATCCGATGAATTGTGGATTTATGATCAGATTATTTATGAATATTATTTGAGTCTTCTCTAAACTCTTTTATGCATGATTAAGATATCTTTGTATTTCTCTTTGAACTATCGGTTTGGTTTGGCCAACTAGATTGGTTTTTCTTGCAATGGGAGAGGTGCTTAGTTTTGGGTTCAATCTTGAAGTGTCCTCATCCAGTGACAGAAGGGGTACCGAGGGACGTATTGTATTGTTGCCATCAAGGATAAAAGGATGGGGTTTATGTCATATTGCTTGAGTTTATCCCTCTACATCATGCCATCTTACTTGAAGCGTTGCTCTGTTCTTATGAACTTAATACTCTAGATGCAGGCAGGAGTCGGTCGATATGTGGAGTAATAGTAGTAGATGCAGAATCATTTCGGTCTACTTGTCACGGACGTGATGCCTATATTCATGATCATTACCTTAGATATCGTCATAACTATGCACTTTTCTATCAATTGCTCAACAGTAATTTGTTTACCCACCGTATGTTTTCTTTCAAGAGAGAAGCCTCTAGTGAAACCTATGGCCCTCGGGTCTATTTTTCATCATATATTTTCAGATCTATAAACCAAAAAGCCCAAAAATACCTTGCTGCAATTTATTTATATTTACTTTAGTTTGCTCTTTTATTTATCTTTCATACCTATCTCTATTAGATCTCACTCTTGTTCGTGACCGTGAAGGGATTGACAACCCCTTTTTTCGCGTTGTGTGCAAGTGTTTGTTAGTTTGTGCAGGTGCATATATTGGAGACTTGCTTGTGCCTCCTACTGGATTGATACCTTGGTTCTTAACTGAGGGAAATACTTATCTCTACTTTGCTGCATCACCCTTTCCTCTTCAAGGGAAAAATCAACGCAAGCTCAAGAAGTAGCAATTGCTGTAACTATTAAACTTGCAAATGGAGATACTATTTCACAGCTTGGGATTGTTAGAGATGTTGAAGTCTTGTGTGGTAAGATCAAGTACCCTACTGATTTTCTAGTTCTTGGTTCTCCAAAAGATGATTTTTGTCCCATTATATTTGGTAGACCTTTCCTGAATACAATTAATGCCAAGGTTGATTCCAATAGGGAAACAGTCAGTGTTAATTTTGGTGATGTATCTCATGAGTTTAATTTCTCTAAGTTTCATAGACAAACACTTGATAAAGAATTGCCTAGTAAGGATGAAATTATTGGTCTTGCTTCTATTGTCGTACATCCTACTCATCTGTTAGAACAATATCCGCTAGACCATAAAAATGATATGCCTATGAATGAAAGAAATGAAATAGAGGAGATATTCTTTAAACAAACACCTATCCCTAAGCATAATTTGCTTGTTGAAACTCTTGGAGATCCTCTTCCACCTAAGAGTGATCCTGTGTTTGAATTAAAGAAATTACCTGATACATTGAAATATGCTTATCTAGATGAAAAGAAGATATATCCTGTTATCATCAATGCTAACCTTACAGAGCATGAAGAAAAGAGGTTACTTAAAACTCTGAGGAAGCACCGTGTTGCTTGATACGTCTCCAACGTATCTACAATTTATGAAGTATTAATGCCATGTTTACAACAATTTTATATGGTTTCGGTATGATTTGAATAGAACTAACCCGGACTGACGCTGTTTTCAGCAGAACTACCGTGGGGTCGTTTTTTATGCAGAAATAAAAGTTCTCGGAATGGGATGAAAATTTATGGTGATTTTTTATGGACCAAAAGAGACCCCCAAAGCTTCGATGAAGGACCAGAAGCTTCACGAGGAAGCGACAAGCCTGGGGGGCGCGCCCTCCCCCCTGCTACTTCTTGAGCTTGCGTTGGTTTTTCCCTTGAAGAGGAAAGGGTGATGCAGCAAAGTAGAGATAAGTATTTCCCTCAGTTGAGAACCAAGGTATCAATCCAGTAGGAGGAACACACAAGTCACCAATGGTTGCACCTACACAAACAAACAAATACTTGCACCCAACGCGATAAAGGGGTTGTCAATCCCTTCACAGTTACTTGCAAGGATGAGACATGATAGAGATAGGTATAAAAGATAAATAAAAGTGCAAAATAAAGTAAAGGTAAATAAATTGCAACAAGGTATTCTTAGGTTTTTGGTTTTGTAGATCTAAAAATAATATGATAAAATATAGACCCGGGGGCCATAGTTTTCACTAGAGGCTTCTCTCTTGAAAGAACGCATACAGTGGGTAAACAAATTACTGTTGAGCAATTGATAGAAAAGCTCAAAGTTATGACGATATCTAAGGAAATGATCATGAATATAGGCATCACGTCTGTGACAAGTAGACTGACTCCTGCCTGCATCTACTACTATTATTCCACACATCGACCGCTATCCAGCATGCATCTAGTGTATTAAGTTAACAAGAACGGAATAACGCCTTAAGCAAGATGACATGATGTAGAGGGATAGATCCAATCAATATGAATAAACCCCCACCTTTTTATCCTTAATGGCAACAATACAAATATGTGTCATGTTCCCTTCTGTCACTGGGAATAAGCACCGCAGGATTGAACCCATTACAAAGCACCTCTCCCATGGTAAGAAAAAACAATCTAGTTGGCCAAACCAAATTAATAGATCGGAGAGAAATACAAAGCTATCTTAATCATGCATAAAAGAGTTCAGTGAATCAAATAATATTCATAGATAATCTGATCATAAATCCACAATTCATCGGATCTCAACAAACGCACCGCAAAAGAAGATTACATCGAATAGATCTCCAAGAACATTGAGGAGAGCATTGTATTGAAGATCAAAGAGAGAGCATTGTATTTTAGGTCTATGGTAAACTACTCACACATCATCGAAAGGGTAGCAAGGTTGATGTAGAGGCCCTCCGTGATCGAATCCCCCTCCGGCGGAGTACCGGAACAGGCCTCTGCTACTTCTTGAGCTTGCGTTGATTTTTCCCTTGAAGAGGAAAGGGTGATGCAGCAAAGTAGAGATAAGTATTTCCCTCAGTTAAGAACCAAGGTATCAATCCAGTAGAAGGCACAAGTAAGTCCCCAATATATGCACCTGCACAAACTAACAAACACTTGCACACAACGTGAAAAAGGGGTTGTCAATCCCTTCACGGTCACGAACAAGAGTGAGATCTAATAGAGATAGGCATAAAAGATAAATAAAAAGGCAAACTAAAGTAAATATAAATAATTTCAGCAAGGTATTTTTGGGTTTTTTGGTTTATAGATCTGAAAATATATGATGGAAAATAGACCCGGGGGCCATAGCTTTCACTAGAGGCTTCTCTCTTGAAGAAAACATACGGTGGGTAAACAAATTACTGTTGAGCAATTGATAGAAAAGCGCATAATTATGAAGACATCTAATGCAATGATCATGAATATAGGCATCATGTCTGTGACAAGTAGACCGAAACGATTCTGCATCTACCACTATTACTCCACACATCGACCTCTATCCAGCATGCATCTAGAGTATTAAGTTCATAAGAACAGAGTAACGCTTTAAGTAAGATGACATGATGTAGAGGGATAAACTCAAGCAATATGACATAAACCCCATCTTTTTATCCTTGATGGCAACAATACAATACGTGCCTCGCTACCCCTTCGGTCACTGGGTGAGGACACCGCAAGATTGAATGCAAAACTAAGCACCTCTTCCCATTGCAAGAAAAACCAATCTAGTTGGCCAAACCAAACCGATAGTTCGAAGAGAAATACAAAGATATCTTAATCATGCATAAAAGAGTTCAGAGAAGACTCAAATAATATTCATATGTAATCTGATCATAAATCCACAATTCATCGGATCTCAACAAACGCACCGCAAAAGAAGATTACATCGAATAGATCTCCAAGAACATCAAGGAGAACATTGTATTGAAGATCAAAGAGAGAGAAGAAGCCATCTAGCTACTAGCTATGGACCTATAGGTCTGTGGTAAACTACTCACACATCATCAGAAGGGCAGCAAGGTTGGTGTAGAGGTCCTCCGTGATCGAATCCCCCTCCGACGGAGTGCCGGAAAAGGCCCCAAGATGGGATCTCACGGGAACAGAGGCTTGCAGCGGCGAAAAAGTATTTTTGGTGTGTCCTCTGGCATAGGGGAATATTTGAGGATTTATAGTGCGAAGATTAGGGTTAGGAGGTCCCCGAGGGGCCCACAAGCCCTGGGGACGCCCCCTCTAGGATGCGCCCCTATGGCTTGTGGACTCCTTGTGGATCTTCTGGCCTCCTCTCCAAGTCTCGTGGGTTTCTTCTGGTCCAAGAAAAATCACCGTAAAGTTTTATTACGTTTGGATTCCGTTTGATATTCCTTTTCTATAAAAGTCAAAAACAAGGTAAAACAGAAACTGGCACTGGGCTCTAGGTTAATAAGTTAGTCCCAAAAATAATATTAAATAGCATATTAATACATATAAAACATCCAAAATAGATAATATAATAGCATGGAACAATCAAAAATTATAGATACGTTGGAGACGTATCAAGCATCCCCAAGCTTAATTCATGCTCGCCCTCGAGTAGGTAAATGATAAAAACAGAATTTTTATGTGAAATGCTACCTAACATATTTATCAATGTAATTTTCTTTATTGTGGCATGAATATTAAGATCCATAAGATTCAAAACAAAAGTTTAATATTGACATAAAAACAATAATACTTCAAGCATACTAATAAAGCAATCATGTCTTCTCAAAATAACATGGCCAAAGAAAGTTATCCCCACAAAATCATATAGTCTGGCTATGCTCTATCTTCATCACACAAAATATTACATCATGCACAACCCCGTTGACAAGCCAAGCAATTGTTTCATACTTTTAATGTTCCCAAGCTTTTTCAACTTTCACGCAATACATGAGCATGAGCCATGGATATAGCACTATAGGTGGAATAGAATATGGTGGAGGTTGTGAGGAGAAGACAAAAAGGAGAAAGTCTCACATCAACTAGGCAAATTAATGGGCTATGTAGATGCCCATCAATTGATATCTATGCAAGTGAGTAGGGATTGCCATGCAACGGATGCACTAGAGCTATAAGTGTATGAAAGCTCAAAAAGAAACTAAGTGGGTGTGCATCCAACTTGCTTGCTCACGAAGACCTAGGGCAATTTGAGGAAGCCCATCATTGGAATATACAAGCTAAGTTCTATAATGAAAAATTCCCACTAGTATATGAAAGTGACAAAATAGGAGACTCTCTATCATGAAGAACACGGTGCTACTTTGAAGCACAAGTGTGGAAAAAGGATAGTACCATTGTCCCTTCTCTCTTTTCTCTCATTTTTTGTTTGGGCTCTTTGGCCTCTCTTTTTTATGTTGGACTCTTTGGCCTATTTTATTTTTAAGTCCGGAGTCTCATCCCAACTTGTGAGGGAATCATAGCTTCCATCATCCTTTCCTCACACGGGACAATGCTCTAATAATGATCATCACACTTTTATTTACTTACAATTCAAGAATTACAACTCGATACTAGAACAAAATATGACTATATGAATGCCTCCGGCGGTATACCGGGATGTGCAATGATCAAGAGTGACATGTAAAGAAAATATGAACGATGGCCAAGCCACAAATACTATGCCGACTACATGATCATGCAAAGCAATACGACAATGATGGTATGTGTCATAATAAACGAAACGGTGGAAGTTGCATGGCAATATATCTCGGATGGCTATGGAAATGCCATAATGGGTAGGTATGGTGGATGTTTTGAGGAAGGGTATATGGTGGGTTTAATGCACCGGCGAAAGTTGTGCGGTACTAGAGAGGCTAGCAATGGTGGAAGGGTGAGAGTGCGTGTAATCCATGGACTCAACATTAGTCATAAAGAACTCACATACTTATTGCAAAAAGTTACTAGCCATCAAAGCAAAGTACTAATGCGCATGCTCCTAGGGGATAGATTGATAGGAAAATACCATCGCTCATCCCCGACCGCCACCCATAAGGAAGACAATCAAAGAATAAATCATGCTCCAACTTCATCACATAATGGTTCACCATACGTGCATGCTACGGGAATCGCAAACTTTAACACAAGTATTTCTACCAATCCACAATTACTCACTAGCATGACTCTAATATCACCATCTTTATATCTCAAAACAAATGCAAGGAATCAAACTTCTCATATTATTCAATGCTCTTATATGAAAGTTTTTATTATATCCCTCTTGGATGCCCATCATATTAGGACTAAATTCATAACCTAAGAAAATTACCATTCTGTTTAAAGACTCTCAAAATATTATACGTGAAGCATGATAGTTCATCAATTTCTATAAAATAAAATGACCGCCGTGCTCTAAAAAGATATAAGCGAAGTACTAGAGCAACTACCTAGCTCAAAAGATATAAGTGAAGCACATAGAGTATTCTAATAAATTCACGATTAATGTGTGTCCCTCTCAAAAGGTGTGTACAGCAAGGATGATTGTGGCAAACTAAAAATTAAAGACTCATATCATACAAGACGCTCCAAGCGAAACACAAATCATGTGGTGAATAAAAATATAGCCCCAAGTAAATTTACCGATGGATTGAAGACAAAAGAGGGGATGCCATCCGGGGCATCCCCAAGCTTAGATGCTTGGTTGTCATTGAATATTACCTTGGGGTGCCTTGGGCATACCCAAGCTTAGGCTCTTGCTTGTCCTTATTCCGTTGTCCATCAAAACTTTACCCAAAACTTGAAAACTTCACAACACAAAACTCAACAGAAAACTCGTAAGATCCGTTAGTATAATAAAATAAATAACCACTTTAGGTACTGTTGTGAACTCATTATAAATTTATATTGGTGTTATATCTACTGTATTCCAACTTCTCCATGGTTCATACCCCCCGATACTACCCATAGATTCATCAAAATAAGCAAACAACACATAGAAAACAGAATCTGTCAAAAACAGAACAGTCTGTAGTAACCAGAATATTAGTCATAATTCTGTAACTCCAAATATTCTTAAATATTAGTAAAATATAGGAAATTCATATATCAATATTGTGTAAAAACTTCATAATTTTTCCATTCTCCAGTGAATTTAAACAATTCTATTACTGGACACAAAAGTTTCGGTTTTTCAGCAAAACCAAATCAACGATATACCAAAGCATCCCAAAGGTCTTGCTTGGCTCAAACACTAATTAAAACACCAAAACACAATTACTACAGAGGTAATAATGTTTATTTATTGAAAAATAGGAGCAAAAGCAAAAAAACACAAAATAAAAATTGGGTTGCCTCCCAACAAGCGCTATTGTTTAACGCCCCTAGCTAGACATAAAACATAGATCTTAGGTATTATCATCTTTGGTATGCAATTCCTCAATTGCATGTTTATATCCCCTAAGAGATTCATTGGGTTTATTAATGGTCTCACTCCTAGGTAGGAAATCAATAAATTCACTTGTAGCAATTGGTTCTTTAATGATATCGACAAAGCTAGGGTAAATACTTATCATCTTAAGATCTTAGTTTCCTTTACTAGATGATTCACCCTTATTTTTAGGAACATAAATAAACTTAGTAGCTTTAGTAGGAGGAAAATTTGGAGTAGTTTTAACAGCGGCAAAAGTGGAACCCAAGTTGGTAATAATATCTTCTAACTTATCAATTCTAGTAGAACCTTGATCTATCTTCTCATTAACTATAGGTTCCTTTTCCTTTAGATTCTTTAAAGTGATTCCTACCTTTGATCCAATTTGAGTAATGTGATTATGAATCTTTTTATCTGAATTTTCAATAAGTTCTATGGTAGAAATTTTATTCTCAATAATATCAAGCCTTTGCATCAGATGTTCCAAAGTTAAAGCCATTTCATTAACCATAAGTGGTGGTGATCCTACCAAATTTATCATAGCATTGTAAGCATCCAAGGTATAACTACCCAAAAAATTACCCCCAGTAATGGTGTGTGGCACATATCTATAACAAATAGTAACACCAACATAAAAAATTTGGATAAGAATGGTGGTAGATTGCTTACGGGTAGATCTATTCTGAGTATTGCAAATTCTATACCAAACAGCTTTTAAATTTTCTCCATCCCTTTGTTTAAAATTAAGAACCTCACTTTCAGGGGTGCTAACAATGGTAGAAGTACTAGCCATGAAAGCAAAACAAGCGATATAATACACGAGCAAACAAAAAGCAAATGAAAAAGACGAACGAAAGAAGGGTGAATAAAAAGGCAAATATTTTTGTGAAAACGTTTTAGAAGTGGGGGAGAGGAAAATGAGAGGCAAATGGCAAATAATGTAAGTGCAAGGGATGAGAGTTTATGATAGGTACTTGGTAGGCTTGATGTAGAACCTCCCCGGCAACGGCACCAGAAATTCTTCATGCTACTTCTTGAGATTGCGTTGATTTTTTCCTTGAAGAGGAAAGGGTGATGCAGCAAAGTAGAGATAAGTATCTCCCTCAGTTAAGAACCAAGGTATCAATCCAGTAGGAGGCACAAGCAAGTACCCAATATATGCACCTGCACAAACTAACAAACACTTGCACACAACGCAAAAAAGGGGTTGTCAATCCCTTCATGGTCACGAACAAGAGTGAGATCTAATAGAGATACATATAAAAGATAAATAAAAAGGCAAACTAAAGTAAATATAAATAAATTGCAGCAAGGTATTTTTGGGTTTTTTGGTTTATAGATCTGAAAATATATGATGGAAAATAGACCCGGGGGCCATAGCTTTCACTAGAGGCTTCTCTCTTGAAGAAAACATACGGTGGGTAAACAAATTACTGTTGACCAATTGATAGAAAAGCGCATAATTATGAAGACATCTAAGGCAATGATCATGAATATAGGCATCACGTCCATGACAAGTAGACCAAAATGATTCTGCATCTACTACTATTACTCCACACATCGACCTCTATCCAGCATGCATCTAGAGTATTAAGTTCATAAGAAGAGTAACGCTTTAAGTAAGATGACATGATGTAGAGGGATAAACTCAAGCAATATGACATAAACCCCATCTTTTTATCCTTGATGGCAACAATACAATACAATACATGCCTCGCTACCCCTTCGGTCATTGGGTGAGGACACTACAAGATTGAATGCAAAACTAAGCACCTCTCCCCATTGCAAGAAAAACCAATCTAGTTGGCCAAACCAAACCGATAGTTCAAAGAGAAATACAAAGATATATTAATCATGCATAAAATAGTTCAGAGAAGACTCAAATAATATTCATAGATAATCTGCTCATAAATCCACAACTCATCAGATCTCAACAAACATACCGTAAAAGAAGATTACATCGAATAGATCTCCAAGAACATTGAGGAGAACATTGTATTGAAGATCAAATAGAGAGAAGAAGCCATCTAGCTACTAGCTATGGACCCGTAGGTCTGTGGTAAACTACTCACACATCATCGGAAGGGCAGCAAGGTTGGTGTAAAGATCCTCCGTGATCGAATCCCCCTCCAGCGGAGTGCCGGAAAAGGCCCCAAGATGGGATCTCACGGGAACATAGGCTTGCGGCGGAGGAAAAGTATTTTTGGTGTGCCCTCTAGCATAGGGGGAATATTTGAGGATTTATAGTGTGAAGATTATAGGTACGTTTGAGACGTATCAGCCTCGAAATGGGATCTCACTGAGACGCCCCCAGCTTAATCATGCACTAATCATACACACAAATGCACACGATCAAGCCTAAGGACTCACTTGAAGGAATCACAACACAACTCTAAAACATAAATAAAGGCATACAAGCATTATATTACAAGACAGGGCCTCGAGGGGCTTGAATACATAAACTTGATGTCAACAAGCATCAGTGGAAGCGTTAGATATCTGAGTACAGATATAAAAGAGAAACCGACAAATCTTTAAGAAGGCGGTGCGAAACAAAAGCTACGATCAAAAAGGCGCAGGCCTCCTGCATGGGACCCTCCGAACCTACTCCTGGTCATCAGCAAGCTCGTAGTAGTAACCACCCTCGGGGTGGTAGTAGTAGTCATCGGCGGGGGCAGCTGTCTCAGGGGCTCCGTCATCTAGTTGCATCAAACGGATATGGGGAAAAAGAGAAAGCAAAGCAACCGTGAGTACTCATCCGAAGTACTCAGCAAGCAAGGATCTACACTACATATGCATCGTTATCAAAGGGAAAGGCTGTATATATGGATTGGGCTGCAGAAATGCCAGAATAGAGAGAAGGCCTAGTCCTATCGAAGACTAGCATCTTCAGCGATCTTGCAGCATTAGAAGAGTGTAGATCAACACAATATAAAGTATTAGTAGCATTAAGTATCAACCTCGGCCAGAGATCCTTTCTCGAGTCACTGCGAGAAAGAAATCCCAGAGCCATATTATCAATTTCTCATTACAAGTATCCAGTTCTAATTGTATCGATCGGGATATAACTACGAGTGTCCATTACCGAGGATCCGGCTATGCATAGATTAGTTCTTCCCTACAGGGTGGCACCAACTTACCCACCACGCTCGCTTAACTCCGGCCGGACACACTTTTCTGGGTCATGCCCGGCCTCGGCCAAACGACACACCGCAGCCCTACCTAAAGCTCAGCAGAGAGGTCCCCGCCGGTCTACATCCTAAGCACTCCAGGGTCTTGGGCCCATCGCCCGTTGCACTCCGGGTCGTTGCGAGCAGGGTGGATACCAGCGTCGCCTTGGATGGCCGACACGATCTGACCGTGCCGCAATGCTGAACTGGATGTCTGACAGAGCTTTCGGCTGATGCCACGATGCAGAGTGCCCATAACTTTTCCCGCGTGATGGTTAGTGCTATCGGGCCAGAGGCCCACTCGGATCAACTATCCAAATCGTTAGTGTATTGGGGGTGTGCGGTAACGAGAAGAGACTCACGATCGATGTGACCCCGTCGCCCCGTCTCGAGGACTTGCGGCAAGGGCGAAGAATGCCCGGCCATGCCTCGTATTTATCTCTCGAGTACCGTCCAGGTCAACCCGTATCCACATCACTCGCGGGTACACCTCAGGGCTGACCCAATGTCATCATGGTTCTGTGTTAAGTTAAAGTAACCGTGTGTCCAAACACCAGGGGGAAACCTGAGGAATCACCCTCGATGGATTCCACCTAATGTAGTCATCAAGGTGAACTTAGGAGGAATCACCCTTGAGGTTCACACTTGAGGTGTTGCACGACGACATCGTTATCGGCAGTGGTGAAGGAGGAATCACCCTCGAGGACCACGACCGAATAGCTACTCTACAGAGTTAACATCAGAAGTGCTAAATGAGGTATCACCCTCGGCACTCGATAGTAACGCTGCAGTGTTGTACAACTAAGGGGGTAATGTGCGATGCCGGGGCCTGGTTGTCGATCATGTTGATCGAGTCATCTGATAATCCAGCAGGGGCAACTGGGTCAAAGTGGGGTCTCTGGTGGGTCTCTATCCAGCCTATACTAAGCAGTTTAGGATAATCAGGTAGGTATCAATAGTAGTTACAAAAATAGGCTATGCATCAGAAATAGGATAAACAGTAGCAGCAGCAATTTCTAATGCAAGCATAAGAGAGAAAGAATAGGCGATATAGGCATGTTCAAAGGGGGGGTGCTTGCCTGGAAGCTCTGCACTAAGAGAAAGGTCGTCAGCAGTGTAGCCGGTCTCCGAAGCTGCATCGGTCTCGGGGTCTATCGAAAGAGGAGGGGGAAGAAACAATAAATAAAGGCTAACAAATGCGATCACAGAAGCATGGCATGGCAGCACATTATTCGAGAGGTGCCCTAATGCAGTACTACGCAAGTTAGTGGAAGCGGGAAATTATCCGGGAGTGTTCTCCCAGCTCCGGGTGATTATCGGACATATGAAACTGAGGGGAAAGTTCCATGTTCATCGTGCTAGAGGCATGTGACATGTATGAGGAGGGCGTATTCGGATTCGTCTCGTTGTTCTGAGCAACTTTCATGTAGAAAGTTTTTCGATCTGAGCTACGGTTTAATTTCTATGATTTTCTAAAGTTTTAATCATTTTCTAGATTTATTTCATTAATTTAAATCAACATTATCCAGAATAGTAAATGGTGACGTCAGCATAACATAGAGGTGATGTCAGTAGTCAACAGCCGCACTGACCAGGTCAAACCTGACCAATGGGTCCCACCTGTCAGTGACAGAGGCTTAACTGAGTTTAATTAAAACTAACAGAGTTAATTAGCATCTGGGCCCCACCTGTCAGTGGCTAATTAGTTTAACTAATTATTTTTATTTAGAAAAAGTCTTAATTAGGTTAATTATGTGGTGGGGCCCGCGTGTTAGTGGCACTGTGTGTCCAGTCAGCACAGTTGACAACGGTCAACGTGGTCAGCTGGGGCCAGGGGCCCACTGGCAGTGACCCAGGGGCGGGCCCCAGGTATGCCACGTTGGTGGCCGTCGCCGGAGCAACGCCGGCGAGGCTAAACGCGGCGGCGCGTGCGGGAGGGGCTCGGGTTTCGCCGTCCGGCGACCAAAACGATGGCGGTTGGTCGCGTTCGAACGGGAACATCGTTCATCGTCGATCTATGGCTCTAGCGCGAGCTAAAACGGGCGGAGCCGAGCGCTAGGTCGTCACCGGCGGACGCCGGAATTGGGCGTGGGTGGAACCGGAGCTGCACAGCATGGGGAGGCGCGCTAGTGGTGGCATTGGTCTCGCACGAGCTCTAGGAGCTCGATGCGAGGCTAAGCCACGCGTGACAGCGACGACGTTCACGGTGGCGAGCTCGTCGGTGGCGATGCGCGCGGGTGCTAGCGGGGCGGTGGCTACGGTCGACGAAACGCACCGGAGAGAGAGGGAAAAGGGGCGGTTGCTTACCGAGAGGGCACACGGAGGCCCGGTGAGAGCTTAGGAGCAGCAGGGTGTCGCCATTTGCCGGAGAAGCGCCGGTGACCGCAGGAAGGGGATGAGCTCGTGGGGTCGCAGTGACGTCTCCGAGCTCCGACGAGTCGACGTGGTCGACGTAGACGAGGACGGGGAAGCGCTACGACATCGCAGTGAGGCTCGAGGACGACGGAGGGCACGGGATCGACGACGAGTGGCTGTGGTGGCGCTCGGTGGCGGTGGATCTGGGGAGAGAGAGGGGGAAGAGTGAGAGGAGAGAGGGGAGAATGGCCAGGGGGAAGGAACGAGGTGGTCCTTATCCCCTCGGGCGTCGGCATGTCGTTGTTCGACCGGCACGCGCGTGCGTGACCACGATGACGGCGACACGGGGAGGAGGGAGATGACGATGGGACTGTTGGGCTAGGTCTGCACACTGTGCACTAAGGCCCAGCCAACAGTGGGCTTTCTCTTTTACTAATTTCATGTGTGTTTTTCTTTTATTTAATTGACAGAGAGAGGAAATGATTTATTCGGGCAGTCCATTGACTCAAGAAAAATTTGGGAAGTGTCCCATTAAATCCCTGGTGATTTTAGACACTGCCTCAAAAAGTTTGTAGGCTAGAGGAATTTATTTGTAATTCTCATAAATGTAAAAGCATTATAAAGTGTTGAAGTGGCACTGTTTTAAATGCTACTGCTCATTTTTACAAAAGTGTGATGTTGTTTTTCTTAACAACAATTGGTTCTGGAATATTTGCTAGAAGGTGAACATTTTTCCAGCAGTTTTTGAGCAACTTTATTTTGCACTTGATTTTGAATTTGAATTCTGAGAGGAATTTGAAATGAGAGAATTATCCAACATGATTATCATTGCAAATCACAGTAGCTTAGCATCATCATGATGGATTACTGTGCCACCATTACATATGGGTGTTACAATTCTCCTCCTCTTAAAGAAATTCTCGTCCCGAGAATTCAGGAGGTAGAAGGAAAGAGGTCGGGGTATTCCGCTCGAAGATTGTCCTCGCGTTCCCAAGTGGCTTCATCTTCAGTATGATTAGACCGCTGCACTTTTAGAAACTTGGTAACCTTCTGACGGGCCCAATGTTCAGCTTCATCGAGAATACGGATCGGATGCTCCTTATAAGATAAATCATCTTGTAATTCAAGCATTTCGTGATCCACTGCTCAGTGCAGAGATTCCTTGAAGCAATGGCGAAGTTGCGACACATGGAAGACATCGTGGATATGAGAGAATTGCGGTGGCAACTCTAATTTATATGCCACCTGACCATGTCATGCGAGAATGCGAAAGGTGTTGGGGAACGTAGCAGAATTTTAAACTTTTCTACGCATCACCAAGATCAATCTATGGAGTCATCTAGCAACGAGTGAGAGGGGAGTGCATCTACATACCCTTGTAGATCGCGAGCGGAAGCATTCAAGAGAACGGGGTTGATGGAGTCGTACTCGTCGTGATCCAAATCACCGATGATCGAGCGCCGAACGGATGGCACCTCCGCGTTCAACACACGTACGTTTGGGAGAGACGTCTCCTCCTTCTTGATCCAGCAAGGGGGGAGGAGAGGTTGATGAAGATCCAGCAGCACGACGGCGTGGTGGTGGAAGCAGCGGGGATCTCGGCAGGGCTTCGCCAAGCACCAACGAGAGGGAGAAGTGTCACGGGGGGAGAGGGAGGCGCCAGGGGCTGGGGTGTCGCTGCCCTCTCTCCCCCCCACTATATATAGGGGCTAGGGGGGGCGCCGGCCCCTCTAGATCCCATCTAGATGGGGGGGCGGCGGCCAAGGGGTGGCTTGGCCCCCAAGCCTAGTGGAGGCGCCCCCACCCCCAGGGTTTCCCAACCCTAGGCGTAGGGGAGGCCCATAGGGGGGCGCACCAGCCCACCAGGGGCTGGTTCCCTTCCCACTTCAGCCCATGGGGCCCCCCGGGATAGGTGGCCCCACCCGGTGGACCCCCGGGACCCTTCCGGTGGTCCCGGTACAATACCGATTACCCCCGAAACCTTCCCGGTGGCCGAAACTGGACTTCCTATATACAATTCTTTACCTCTGGACCATTCCGGAACTCCTCGTGACGTCCAGGATCTCATCCGGGACTCCGAACAACTTTCGGGTTACCGCATACTAACATCTCTACAACACTAGCGTCACCGAACCTTAAGTGTGTAGACCCTACGGGTTCGGGAGACACGTAGACATGACCGAGACGACTCTCCGGTCAATAACCAACAGCCGGATCTGGATACCCATGTTGGCTCCCACATGCTCCTCGATGATCTCATCGGATGAACCACGATGTCGAGGATTCAATCAATCCCGTACGCAATTCCCTTTGTCTATCGGTACGATACTTGCCCGAGATTCGATCGTCGGTATCTCGATACCTTGTTCAATCTCGTTACCGGCAAGTCTCTTTACTCGTTTCCGTAACACATCATCCCGTGAACAACTCCTTGATCACATTGAGCTCATTATGATGATGTCCTACCGAGTGGGCCCAGAGGTACCTCTCCGTCACACGGAGTGACAAATCCCAGTCTCGATTCGTGCCAACCCAACAGACACTTTCGGAGATACCCGTAGTGCACCTTTATAGCCACCCAGTTACGTTGTGACGTTTGGTACACCCAAAGCACTCCTACGGTATCCGGGAGTTGCACAATCTCATGGTCTAAGGAAAAGTTACTTGACATTTGAAAAGCTTTAGCAAACGAACTACACGATCTAGTGCTAGGCTTAGGATTGGGTCTTGTCCATCACATCATTCTCCTAATGATGTGATCCCGTTATCAATGACATCCAATGTCCATGGTCAGGAAACCGTAACCATCTATTGATCAACGAGCTAGTCAACTAGAGGCTTACTAGGGACATGTTGTGGTCTATGTATTCACACATGTATTATGATTTCCGGATAACACAATTATAGCATGAATAACAGACAATTATCATGAACAAGGAAATATAATAATAACCATTTTATTATTGCCTCTAGGGCATATTTCCAACAGTCTCCCACTTGCACTAGAGTCAATAATATAGTTACATTGTGATGAATCGAACACCCATAGAGTTCTGGTGTTGATCATGTTTTGCCCGTGAAAGAGGTTTAGTCAACGGATCTGCTACATTCAAATCCGTGTGCACTTTACAAATATCTATGTCTCCATCTTGAACATGTTCACGTATAGAGTTGAAGCAACGCTTGATATGCCTGGTCTTCTTGTGAAACCTGGGCTCCTTGGCAAGGGCAATAGCTCCAGTGTTGTCACAGAAGAGAGCCATTGGACCCGACGCATTTGGAATGACTCCTAGGTCGGTGATGAACTCCTTCATCCATACTGCTTCGTGTGCTGCCTCCGAGGCTGCTATGTACTCCGCTTCGCATGTAGAACCCGCCACGATGCTTTGCTTGCAACTGCACCAGCTTACCGCTCCACCATTCAAAATATACACGTATCCGGTTTGTGACTTGGAGTCATCCGGATCTGTGTCGAAGCTAGCGTCGACGTAACCCTTTACGACGAGCTCTTCGTCACCTCCATATACGAGAAACATATCCTTAGTCCTTTTCAGGTACTTCAGGATGTTCTTGACCGCTATCCAGTGTTCCTTGCCAGGATTACTTTGGTACCTACCTACCAAACTTACTGCAAGGTTTACATCAGGTCTGGTACACAGCATGGCATACATAATAGACCCTATGGCTGAGGCATAGGGGATGACACTCATCTCTTCTATATCTTTTGCCGTGGTCGGGCATTGAGCCGAGCTCAATCTCACACATTGCAATACAGGCAAGAACCCCTTCTTGGACTGATCCATACTGAACTTCTTCAATATCTTATCAAGGTATGTGCTTTGCGAAAGACCTATGAGGCGTCTCGATCTATCCCTATAGATCTTCATGCCTAATATATAAGCAGCTTCTCCAAGGTCCTTCATTGAAAAACACTTATTCAAGTAGGCCTTTATACTTTCCAAGAATTCTATATTATTTCCCATTAGCAGTATGTCATCCACATATAATATGAGAAATGCTACAGAGCTCCCACTCACTTTCTTGTAAACACAGGCTTCTCCATAAGTCTGTGTGAACCCAAACGCTTTGATCATCTCATCAAAGCGAATGTTCCAACTCCGAGATGCTTGCACCAGCCCATAGATTGAGCGCTGGAGCTTGCATACCTTGTCAGCATTCTCAGGGTCGATAAAACCTTCCGGTTGCATCATATACAACTCTTCCTTAAGAAAACCATTAAGGAATGCCGTTTTGACGTCCATTTGCCATATCTCATAATCATAGTATGCGGCAATTGCTAACATGATTCTGACGGATTTCAGCTTCGCTACGGGTGAGAAAGTCTCATCGTAGTCAACCCCTTGAACTTGTCGATAACCCTTAGCGACAAGCCGAGCCTTATAGATGGTCACATTACCATCCGTGTCAGTCTTCTTCTTAAAGATCCATTTATTTTCTATGGCTTGCCGATCATCGGGCAAGTCAGTCAAAGTCCATACTTCGTTTTCATACATGGATCCTATCTCGGATTTCATGGCTTCAAGCCATTTGTCGGAATCCGGGCCCGCCATCGCTTCTTCATAGTTCGAAGGTTCACTGTTGTCTAACAACATGATTTCCAGGACAGGATTGCCGTACCACTCTAGTGCGGAACGTGTCCTTGTGGACCTTCGAAGTTCAGTGGTAGCTTGATCATGATCATT
Source organism: Thinopyrum elongatum (assembly GCA_011799875.1). Classification (NCBI taxonomy): domain Eukaryota; kingdom Viridiplantae; phylum Streptophyta; class Magnoliopsida; order Poales; family Poaceae; genus Thinopyrum; species Thinopyrum elongatum. The sequence continues at coordinate 443,159,589 of CM022300.1, read as the reverse complement.
ATCATTAACTTCCTCTCTAGCCGGTGCAGGCTCCACAGAAACATTTTCCTGTGCTGCGCTACTCTCCGGTTCGAGGGTCATCTCATCAAGCTCCACTTTCCTCCCACTTACTTCTTTCGAGAGAAACTCTTTCTCTAGAAAGGATCCATTCCTGGCAACAAAGATCTTGCCCTTGGATCTTAGGTAGAAGGTATACCCAATAGTTTCCTTAGGGTATCCTATGAATACGCGTTTTTCCGACTTGGGTTCGAGCTTCTCTGGTTGAAGTTTCTTCACATAAGCATCGCATCCCCAAACTTTCAGAAACGACAGCTTAGGTTTCTTCCCAAACCATAATTCATACGGTGTTGTCTCAACGGATTTTGACGGTGCCCTATTTAAAGTGAATGCGGCAGTCTCTAAAGCATAACCTCAAAAAGATAGCGGTAAATCGGTAAGAGACATCATAGATCGCACCATATCCAATAGAGTGCGATTACGACGTTCGGACACACCTTTACGCTGAGGTGTTCCAGGCGGCGTGAGTTGTGAAACAATTCCACATTTCCTTAAGTGCGTGCCAAATTCATGACTCAAATATTCTCCTCCACGATCTGATCGTAGGAACTTTATTTTCTTGTCACGTTGATTTTCAACCTCATTTTGAAATTCCTTGAACTTTTCAAAGGTCTCAGACTTGTGCTTCATCAAGTAGACATACCCATATCTACTCAAATCATCGGTGAGGGTGAGAACATAACGATAACCACCGCGAGCCTCAACACTCATTGGACCACACACATCAGTATGTATGATTTCCAATACGTTGGTTGCTCGCTCCATTGTTCTGGAGAACGGAGTCTTGGTCATCTTGCCCAAGAGGCATGGTTCACATCTGTCAAATGATTCATAATCAAGAGACTCCAAAAGTCCATCTGCATGGAGTTTCTTCATGCGTTTAACACCGATATGACCAAGGCGGCAGTGCCACAAGTATGTGGGACTATCATTATCAACTTTGCATTTCTTGGCATTCACATTATAAACATGTGTAACATCACGTTCGAGATTCAATAAAAATAAACCATTGACCAGCGGGGCATGACCATAAAACATATCTCTCATATAAATAGAACAACCATTATTCTCAGATTTAAATGAGTAGCCATCTCGCATTAAGCGAGATCCAGATACAATGTTCATGCTCAAAGCTGGCACTAAATAACAATTATTGAGGTTTAAAACTAATCCCGTAGGCAGATGTAGAGGTAGCGTGCCGACGGCGATCACATCGACCTTGGAACCATTCCCGACGCGCATCGTCACCTCGTCCTTCGCCAGTCTCCGCTTATTCCGCAGCTCCTGTTTTGAGTTACAAATATGAGCAACCGCACCGGTATCAAATACCCAGGAGCTACTACGAGCGCTGGTAAGGTACACATCAATAACATGTATATCACATATACCTTTGGTATTGCCGGCCTTCTTATCCGCTAAGTACTTGGGGCAGTTCCGCTTCCAGTGACCGTTTCCCTTGCAATAAAAGCACTCAGTCTCAGGCTTGGGTCCATTCTTTGACTTCTTCCCGGCAGCTTGCTTACCGGGCACGGCAACTCCCTTGTCGTCCTTCTTGAAGTTCTTTTTACCCTTGCCTTTCTTGAACTTAGTGGTTTTATTCACCATCAACACTTGATGTTCCTTTTTGATCTCCACCTCCGCTGATTTCAGCATTGAATATACCTCAGGAATGGTTTTCTCCATCCCCTGCATATTGAAGTTCATCACGAAGCTCTTGTAGCTAGGTGGAAGCGACTGAAGGATTCTGTCAACGACCGCGTCATCCGGGAGATTAACTCCCAGCTGAGACAAGCGGTTATGCAACCCAGACATCTTGAGTATGTGCTCGCTGACTGAACTATTCTCCTCCATCTTACAACTGTAGAACTTGTCGGAGACTTCATATCTCTCGACTCGGGCATGAGCTTGGAAAACCATTTTCAGCTCTTGGAACATCTCATATGCTCCGTGTTGCTCAAAACGCTTTTGGAGCCCCGATTCTAAGCTGTAAAGCATGCCGCACTGAACCAGGGAGTAATCATCACTACGCGACTGCCAGACGTTCATAACATCTTGAGTTGCTGGGAAAACAGGTGTGTCACCTAGCGGTGCTTCAAGGACATATGCTTTCTTGGCAGCTATGAGGATAATCCTCAGGTTACGGACCCAGTCCGTATAGTTGCTACCATCGTCTTTCAGCTTGGTTTTCTCTAGGAACGCGTTGAAGTTGAGGGCAACATTAGCGTGGGCCATTTGATCTACAAGACATATTGTAAAGATTTTAGACTAAGTTCATGACAATTAAGTTCATCTAATCAAATTATATATAATGAACTCCCACTCAGATAGACATCCCTCTCGTCATCTAAGTTATACATGATCCGAATCGACTAGGCCGTGTCCGATCATCACGTGAGACGGACTAGTCTTCAACGGTGAACATCTCCATGTTGATCGTATCTTCTATACGACTCATGCTCGACCTTTCGGTCTCTTGTGTTCCGAGGCCATGTCTGTACATGCTAGGCTCGTCAAGTCAACCTAAGTGTATTGCTGTGTAAATCTGGCTTACACCCGTTGTATTCGAACGTTAGAATCTATCACACCCGATCAACACGTAGTGCTTCGAAACAACGAACCTTCGCAACGATGCACAGTTAGGGGGAACACTTTCTTGAAATTTTAGTAAGGGATCATCTTATATATGCTACCGTTGTTCTAAGAAAATAAGATGCAAAAACATGATAAACATCACATGCAATCAAAATAGTGACATGATATGGCCATTATCACTTCGCTCCTTTTGATCTCCATCTTCGGGGCTCCATGATCATCATCGTCACCGGCATGACACCATGATCTCCATCATCATGATCTCCATCATCGTGTCTTCATGAAGTTGTCTCGCCAACTATTACTTCTACTACTACGGCTAACGGTTAGCAATAAAGTAAAGTAATTACATGGCGAATTTCAATGACACGCAGGTCATATAATAAATTAAGACAACTCCTATGGCTCCTGCCGGTTGTCATACTCATCGACATGCAAGTCGTGATTCCTATTACAAGAACATGATCATCTCATACATCACATATATCATTCATCACATCCTTCGGCCATATCACACCACAAAGCACTTGCTGCAAAAACAAGTTAGACGTCCTCTAATTGTTGTTGCAAATTTTTTACGTGGCTTCTATAGGTTTCTAGCAAGAACGTTTCTTACCTACGCCAAAACCACAACGTGATATGCCAATTTCTATTTACCCTTCATAAGGACCCTTTTCATCGAATCCGATCCGACTAAAGTGGGAGAGACAGACACCCGCTAGCCACCTTATGCAACTAGTGCATGTCAGTCGGTGGAACCAGTCTCACGTAAGCGTACGTGTAAGGTCGGTCCAGGCCGCTTCATCCCACGATGCCGCCGAATCAAGATAAGACTAGTAACGGCAAGAAGATTGACAAATCGACGCCCACAACTACTTTGTGTTCTACTCGTGCAAGATACTACGCATAGACCTAGCTCATGATGCCTCTGTTGGGGAACGTAGCAGAATTTTAAAATTTTCTACGCATCACCAAGATCAATCTATGGAGTCATCTAGCAACGAGTGAGAGGGGAGTGCATCTACATACCCTTGTAGATCGCGAGCGGAAGCGTTCAAGAGAACGGGGTTGATGGAGTCGTACTCGTCGTGATCCAAATCACCGATGACCGAGCGCCGAACAGACGGCACCTCCGCGTTCAACACACGTACGGTTGGGAGAGACGTCTCCTCCTTCTTGATCCAGCAAGGGGGGAGGAGAGGTTGATGAAGATCCAGCAGCATGACGGCGTGGTGGTGGAAGCAGCGGGGATCTCGGCAGGGCTTCGCCAAGCACCAACGAGAGGGAGAAGTGTCACGGGGGGAGAGGGAGGCGCCAGGGGCTGGGGTGTCGCTTCCCTCTCTCCCCCCCCCACTATATATAGGGGCTAGGGGGGGCGCCGGCCCCTCTAGATCCCATCTAGATGGGGGGGCGACGGCCAAGGGGTGGCTTGGCCCCCAAGCCTAGTGGAGGCGCCCCCACCCCCAGGGTTTCCCAACCCTAGGCGCAGGGGAGGCCCATAGGGGGGCGCACCAGCCCACCAGGGGCTGGTTCCCTTCCCACTTCAGCCCATGGGGCCCTCCGGGATAGGTGGCCCCACCCGGTGGACCCCCGGGACCCTTCCGGTGGTCCCGGTACAATACCGATTACCCCTGAAACCTTCCCGGTGGCCGAAACTGGACTTCCTATATACAATTCTTTACCTCCGGACCATTCCGGAACTCCTCGTGATGTCTGGGATCTCATCCGGGACTCCGAACAACTTTCGGGTTATCGCATACTAACATCTCTACAACCCTAGCGTCACCGAACCTTAAGTGTGTAGACCCTACGGGTTCGGGAGACACGTAGACATGACCGAGACGACTCTCCGGTCAATAACCAACAATGGGATCTGGATACCCATGTTGGCTCCCACATGCTCCTCGATGATCTCATCGGATGAACCACGATGTCGAGGATTCAACCAATCCCGTACGCAATTCCCTTTGTCTATCGGTACGATACTTGCCCGAGATTCGATCGTCGGTATCTCGATACCTTGTTCAATCTCGTTACCGGCAAGTCTCTTTACTCGTTTCCGTAACACATCATCCCGTGAACAACTCCTTGATCACATTGAGCTCATTATGATGATGTCCTACCGAGTGGGCCCAGAGGTACCTCTCCGTCACACGGAGTGACAAATCCCAGTCTCGATTCGTGCCAACCCAACAGACACTTTCGGAGATACCCGTAGTGCACCTTTATAGCCACCCAGTTACGTTGTGACGTTTGGTACACCCAAAGCACTCCTACGGTATCCGGGAGTTGCACAATCTCATGGTCTAAGGAAAAGTTACTTGACATTTGAAAAGCTTTAGCAAACGAACTACACGATCTAGTGCTAGGCTTAGGATTGGGTCTTGTCCATCACATCATTCTCCTAATGATGTGATCCCGTTATCAATGACATCCAATGTCCATGGTCAGGAAACCGTAACCATCTATTGATCAACGAGCTAGTCAACTAGAGGCTTACTAGGGACATGTTGTGGTCTATGTATTCACACATGTATTACGATTTCCGGATAACACAATTATAGCATGAATAACAGACAATTATCATGAACAAGGAAATATAATAATAACCATTTTATTATTGCCTCTAGGGCATATTTCCAACAAAAGGGACCAATGTAGCGTGGAGCTAACTTGCCCTTGATTCCAAAGCGGTGAGTGCCCTTCATAGGAGTGACTCGCAAATAAGCTTGATCGCCAGGTTGATAGATCAAACCCCGTTGTTTGCGATCGTAATTGCTCTTCTGGCGGTCCTGAGCCGCCTTGAGGTTTTCACGGACGATACGAACTTGCTCTTCTGCCTGTTGGATAATATCCGGGCCAACGAGCGGTCGTTCCCTAGTTTCTGACCAGTTCAGAGGGGTTTGACACTTAAGTCCATAGAGTACTTCGAAGGGGGCCATTTTCAAGCTGGCTTGATAGCTGTTGTTATAAGAGAACTCAGCATACGGGAGAGATTCTTCCCACTTCTTGCCGAAAGATATAACACAAGCCCGAAGCATGTCTTCAAGCACTTGATTGACTCGCTCGACTTGGCCTTGAGATTGGGGGTGATAAGCTGAACTCCAGGTAATATGAGTTCCCATAGCTTCTTGGAAACTTTCCCAGAACTTTGAGGTGAAAAGACCACCACGGTCCGAACTGAACTCCTTCGGAATACCATGGAGTGATACAATTTTGGAGATATATAATTCTGCTAATTGACTAGCAGAGATAGTTTCTTTAACAGGCAGAAAGTGTGCAACTTTAGAAAGTTGGTCGACGACGACAAGAATGGCATCATGACCCTTCTATGACTTGGGAAGGCTAGTAATGAAATCCATTTGAACTTTATCCCATTTCCACAAAGTAATAGGAAGTGGTTGCAGAATTCCAGCAGGCTTCTGATGTTCTGCTTTAACGCGACAGTAAACGTCACATTCAGCAACAAATCGTGCAATATCCTGCTTCATTTTAGACCACCAGTACCTTTGACGGAGATCACGATACATCTTGGTGCTACCCGGATGAATAGATAGCGGTGTATCATGTGCCTCCTTCATGACCTTGTCAGTCATAAGTTCGAAGTGAGGTATGACAATGCGGTCTCTGAAATACAAGGTTCCATCTTCAGACAGCGAGAAATCCTTGTACTTTTCAAGGTGAAGATCTTTCTTCATCAGATCAACTTCAGCATCTTTAGCTTGCACACTCTTAATAGCCTTCTCAAGGTCTAGTTCAACAACCATGGTATTTAGGTATCCTTGAGGAACTATCTCGAGATTTAGCTTTCGCAGCTCTTCATACAGGAGTGGTTGCTGTAGCTGGACTACAAGTTCACTGCAGTAGGATTTATGGCTCAAAGCATCAGCCATTACATTAGCCTTGCCAGGGGTATAAGAAATACCCAAATCATAGTCCGTAATGTTCTCCATCCATCTTTGCTGACGAAGGTTCAGAGATGGCTGAGTGAACAAGTACTTCAGACTTTTATGACCCGTGTAGATCTCGCAGCCATTACCGAGGAGGTAATGTCGCCACAACTTCAATGCATAGATGACAGCAGCTAGTTCTAGATCATGTACTGGATAGTTCTCTTCATGCGGGCGCAACTGTAGAGAGCCATAAGCAATCACTTTACGCTCTTGCATTAGGACACAGCCTAATCCTTCACGGGATGCGTCACAATAAATCACGAAATCTTTGCGAGAATCTAGAGGAGCAAGTACTGGGGCAGACGTTAGCTTGTCTTTGAGTGTTTGAAAACTTTCCTGACATTTTTCTGTCAACTCAAACTTAATGCCCTTGTGAAGCAGATCAGTCAAAGGCTTAGCAATCTTTGAGAAATTCTCGACAAAGCGACGGCAATAACTTGCAAGGCCGAGAAAACTTCTGACTTGCTTGACATTCTTCGGTGGAGTCCATTCAAGAATCGCCTGAACTCGTTCTGGGTTAACAGCAATGCCATCTTTGGAGATCACGTGGCCGAGATATGTCACTTCAGACAACCAGAATTCACACTTAGAATACTTAGCATATAGTTGATGTTCACGCAGCTTTTCCAGTACAAGTCGAAGATGTTCGGCATGTTCTTCTTCATTCTTGGAATATATAAGAATATCATCCAAGTAAACCATGACGAATTTGTCGAGGTAATCCATGAAGATATAGTTCATCAGCCGAGAAAAAGTTGCTGGGGCATTGGTTAATCCGAAAGACATGACAGTGTACTCATAAGAGCCATAACGGGTAACAAAGGCAGTCTTTGGAATATCCTCTTCACGAACACGGATCTGATGATAACCCAACCTCAAGTCGAGTTTAGAGAACACCGATGATCCAGCAAGTTGATCATACAAATCATTGATCTGAGGAAGTGGATACTTGTTCTGAATTGTTGCTTGATTGATTGGTCGATAATCTTGAACCAATCGATTCGTACCATCCTTCTTCTTGACAAAAAGGGAAGGTGCTCCCCAAGCAGATGAACTGGGGCGGATGAAACCCTTTCTAAGTGACTTGTCGAATTCCTCCTTAAGTTCAAGGAGTTCATGCGGTGGCATCTTATAAGGACGCTTCGCAATAGGAGTAGTGCCCGGCTTCAAGTCTATGATGAATTCAACAGCTCTAGCAGGGGGTATTCCTGGAAGTTCTTCTGGAAAGACATCTTGAAAATCATGAACAACTGGAACGTTCTCGATGCCTTCAAGAGGTGAAGCATTCAATGCATTCAGAACATATATATGATTCTCGGCATTCTGAACTATTCGAGCTGAGTATTTGACTGTATGGCCAGAAGGATGGGTAAGTTGGACTTTCTTAGTAGCACAGTCAATCAAAGCATTATGCGCTGTCAACCAATCCATACCAAGAATGATGTCAATGTTGGAAGGTCCGAGCACAATAAGAGTAACTGGAAAAAGTAGACCTCCAATCTCGATATGGTTGTGAGGGCTTACCATTGTGGTTTGCCACTTGGATCCCGGGGACTGAACCATTAGAGGAGTGGGTAATTTTTCCAGGTATAACTCATGTGACTGAGAAAATTGTTGGGACACAAAAGCATGCGATGCTCCTGAATCAAAGAGAATAGAGGCTGGTACTGAATTCATAGAGAGTGTTCCCAGCATGATAGTCGGTTCCTTCTGAGCCTTTATAGCATTGACGTGATTGGCATGGCCAAGTACAATAGCAGATGGTATGATATTAAGGTTTCTGAATCGGCGGTTTCGACAACTCTTCATACGACCAACAGGAGGACAAGATGCATTCTGCGGCTGACCCTGGAGGCAACCAAGGGTAAGGTGTCCTAACTGTCCACACTTGTGGCATAAGCCATCATTATGGGATGGAGCCACAACATTGGACTGTCCACCCTGAATCGTTAGCCGTCTCGGCGGCGGAGGCAGAAGAGGTGCAACATAAGACGGCCTTGGCGTTGGAGCAGGTCGATGATGAACATTGTGTGGGATCCAGACTTGACGTTTCCGAGCAGGCTGACCCGAAGATGAGCTGACGTCTCGAGTACGCTTGAGCGACTCCTGGTATTTAGTCAGAGAAGTTTCAACTCGGAAAGATTGGATGACAAGCGTTGCGAAGTCTGTGCAATCATGGACAGCAAGTGCGAGATTTATATCAGTACGCAGTCCTTCACGGAATTTCTCCTACTTACGTGTGTCAGTGCAGACGTCATCTTCTGCATAGTGGGATAATTCAAGGAATTTCCTCTGGTATTCATCCACAGTCATTTTTCCCTGAGAGAGTTTGCGGAACTCCTGCTTCTTCTGGTCGATCAGACCTGGAGGAATGTGTCGTGCACGAAAAACTATCTGAAATTCCTGCCAAGTGGTTACAGTTCAAGCAGGTAGCATATGCCTATGACTTTCCCACCAGAGCAGTTGAACCCCTCAGGTGATACGTCGCATAGGTGACGTAACTGTCAGGGTTAACATTAGCCAACTTCATCTGGAAGGCAATGTCATGGAGCCAATCATCAGCATCCATTGGATCAGTCGAGCTTTTAAAAGTGGATGGATTGAGGCACATGAATTCTTGCAGTGTTATTGTGGTAGGCTGTTGATGAGCATTCTGGTTTGGGAACTGAGCCAATATCCCGGTCATGACCTGACGGTTCAGTTCAAACTGCTGCATCATTGCGGCAATATAAGGTGGAGGTGGAGGATCGTCAGCCATCCTGCCAAATCAACAGGGGCAGTTTAGCAAGAAAAACTGCATGTGTAAGAGGTCATTCATGATGTAACACGGGAAATGAACAAGATGGGCATTAGATATATAATAGTAGTCATCAAAGACATACCAATCCATGCACAGAGTTAGATTCAAACGGATAGTACAAGCTCGGGAACGCTCGCAGCTAGACAAACTAGGCGGCGCGCAGGCAGACGGTAAGGAAGTACACAACAAGACATAGCAAAGGCTACATCAACGTCGGAGAAAACTGCTGGAGCGAGGAATCTGCAAGTGACAACACAGGGTGCCCTCGATAAAAGGATCCTGCAAGCAGAACCTAGCCCACAATCTTGAAGAAAGGGGGGGTAATTTCAGAACTCCGGGTGGATGTGATCACGGGAACCTAATGTTGGAGTTAGTAAAATTTTAACCCGAAAGGAAGAGAGATCAGAGTCCTAGAGTAAGGGAGAGGAATAAAAGATCCTAATACCACCCAATGGCGACGTGGGCCCGTAAGCCACACAGCCATGTTAGTAAAACAGTTTTCAGATACTAGACTCAACTTCGGCCAAGGAATTGGAATGGGGGGTTCCTACAGGCAGTCGGCTCTGATACCAACCTATGATGCCCCCAGCTTAACCGTGCACTAATCATACACGCAAATGCACACGATCAAGCCTAAGGACTCATTTGAAGGAATCACAACACAACTCTAAAACATAATTAAAGGCATACAAGCATTATATTACAAGCCAGGGCCTCGAGGGGCTCGAATACATAAGCTTGATGTCAACAAGCATTAGCGGAAGCGTTAGATATCTGAGTACATATATAAAAGAGAAACAGACAGGTCTTTAAGAAGGAGGTGCAAAACAAAAGCTATGATCGAAAAGGCACAGCCCTCCTGCTTGGGACCCTCCGAACCTACTCCTGGTCGTCGGCAAGCTCGTAGTAGTAACCACCCTCGGGGTGGTAGTAGTAGTCGTCGGCGGGGGCAGCTGTCTCAGGGGCTCCGTCATCTAGTTGCATCAAACGGATATGGGGAAAAAGAGAAAGCAAAGCAACCGTGAGTACTCATCCGAAGTACTCAGCAAGCAAGGATCTACACTACATATGCATCGTTATCAAAGGGAAAGGCTGTATATGTGGACTGGGCTGCAGAAATGCCAGAATAGAGAGAAGGCCTAGTCCTATCGAAGACTAGCATCTTCAGCAGTCTTGCAGCATTAGAAGAGTATAGATTAACACAATATAAAGTAGTAGTAGCATTAAGTATCAACCTCGGCCAGAGATCCTTTCTCGACTCCCTGCGAGAAAGCAATCCCAGAGCCATACTATCCATTTCTCATTACAAGTATCCAGTTCTAGTTGTATCAATTGGGATACAACTCCGAGTGTCCGTTACCGAGGATCCGGCTATGCATAGATTAGTTCTTCCCAGTAGGGGTGCACCAATTTACCCACCACGCTCGCTTAACTCCGGCCGGACACACTTTTCTGGGTCATGCCCGGCCTCGGCCAAACGACACACCGCAGCCCTATCGAAAGCTCAGCAGAGAGGTCCCCATCGGTCTACATCCTAAGCACTCCGGGGTCTTCGGCCCATCGCCCGTTGCACTCCGGGTCGTTGCGAGCAGGGTGGATACCAGCGTCGCCTCGGATGGCCAACACAATCCGAACGTGCCGCAATGCTGAACTGGATGTCTGACAGAGCTTTCGGCTGATGCCACGATGCAGAGTGCCCATAACTTTTCCCGCGTGATGGTTAGTGCTATCGGGCCAGAGGCCCACTCGAATCAAATATCCAAATTATTAGTGTATTGGGGGTGTGCGGTAACGAGCAGAGACTCACAATCGATGTGACCCCGTCGCCCCGTCTCGAGGACTTGCGGCAAGGGCTAAGAATGCCCAGCCACGCCTCGTATTTATCTCTCGGGTACCGTCCATGTCAACCCGTCTCCACATCACTCGCGGGTACCCCTCAGGGCCGACCCAATGTCATCATGGTTCTGTGTTAAGTTAAAGTAACCGTGTGTCCAAACACCAGCGGGAAACCTAAGGAATCACCCTCGATGGATTCCACCTAATGTAGTCGTTAAGTTGAACTTAGGAGGAATCACCCTCGAGGTTCAAACTTGAGGTGTTGCACGACGACGTCATTATCGGGAGTGGTGAAGGAGGAATCACCCTCGAGGACCACGACCGAATAGCTACTCTACAGAGTTAACATCAGAAGTGCTAAACGAGGTATCACCCTCGGCACTCGATAGTAACGCTGCAGTGTCATACAACTAAGGGGGTGATGTGCGGTGCCGGGGCCTGGTTGTCGATCATGTTGATCGAGTCATCTGATAATCCAGCAGGGGCAACTGGGTCAAAGTGGGGTCTCTGGTGGGTCTCTATCCAGCCTATACTAAGCAGTTTAGGATAATCAGGTAGGTATCAACAGCAGTTACAAAAATAGGCTATGCATCAGAAATAGGATAAACAGTAGCAGCAGCATTGTTTAATGCAAGCATAAGAGAGAAAGAATAGGCGATATAGGCATGTTCAAAGGGGGGTGCTTGCCTGGAAGCTCTGCACTAAGAGAAGGGTCGTCAGCAGTGTAGTCAGTCTCCGGAGCTGCGTTGGTCTCGAGGTCTATCGAAAGAGGAGGGGGAAGAAACAATAAATAAAGGCAAACAAATGCAATCACAGAAGCATGGCATGGCAACACGTTATTCGAGAGGTGCCCTAATGCAGTACTACGCAAGTTAGTGGAAGCGGGAAATTATCCGAGAGTGTTCTCCCAGCTCCGGGTGATTATCGGACAGATGAAACTGAAGGGAAAGTTCCATGTTCATCATGCTAGAGGCATGTGATAGGTATGAGGAGGGCGTATTCGGATTCGTCTCGTCGTTCTGAGCAACTTTCATGTAGAAAGTTTTTCGATCCGAGCTACGGTTTAATTTCTATGATTTTCTAAAGTTTTAATCATTTTCTAGATTTATTTAATTAATTTAAATCAACATTATCCAGAATAGTAAATGGTGATGTCAGCATGACGTAGAGGTGACGTCAGAAGTCAACATCCGCACTGACTAGGTCAAACCTAACCAGTGGGTCCCACCTGTCAGTGACAGAGGCTTAACTGAGTTTAATTAAAACTAACAGAGTTAATTAGCATCTGGGCCCCACCTGTCAGTGGCTAATTAGTTTAACTAATTATTTTTATTTAGAAAAAGTCTTAATTAGGTTAATTATGCGATGGGGCCCGCGTGTCAGTGGCATTGTGTGTCCAGTCAGCACAGTTGACCACGGTCAACGTGGTCAGCTGGGGCTAGGGGGCCCACTGGCAGTGACCCAGGGGCGGGCCCCAGGTATGCCACATCGGTGGCCGTCGCCGGAGCAACGCCGGCGAGGCGAAACGCGGCGGCGCCTGCGGGAGGGGCTCGGGTTTCGCCGTCCGGCGACCAAAACGACGGCGGTTGGTCGCGTTCGAAAGGGAACATCGTTCCGCGTCGATCTATGGCTCTAGCGCGAGCTAAAATGGGCGAAGCCGAGCACTAGGTCGTCGCTGGCGGACGCCGGAATCGGGCGTGCGTGGAACCGGAGCTGCACAACATGGGGAGGCACGCTAGTGGTGGCGTTGGTCTCGCACGAGCTCCAGGAGCTCGATGCGAGGCTAAGCCGCGCGTGACAGTGATGACGTTCACGGTGGCGAGCTCGTCGGTGGCGATGCACGCGGGTGCTAGCGGGGCGGCGGCTACGGGCGACGAAACACACCGGAGAGAGAGGGAAAAGGGGCGGTCGCTTACCGAGAGGGCACACGGAGGCCCGGTGAGAGCTTAGGAGCAGCAGGGCGTCACCATTTGCCGGAGAAGCGCCGGCGACCGCAGGAAGGGGATGAGCTGGTGGGGTCGCAGCGGCATCTCAGAGCTCCGACGAGTCGACGTGGTCGACGTAGACGAGGACGGGGAAGCGCTACGACATCGCAGCGAGGCTCGAGGACGACGGAGGGCACGGGATCAACGGCGAGTGGCTGCGGTGGTGCTCAGTGGCGGTGGATCTGGGGAGAGAGAGGGGGAAGAGCGAGCGGAGAGAGGGGAGAATGGCCAGGGGGAAGGAACGAGGGGGTCCTTATCCCCTCGGGCGTCGGCGGGCGTCGCCGTGTCGTCGTTCGACCGGCGCGCGCGTGCGTGACCACAGCGACGGCGACACGGGGAGGAGGGAGACGACGATGGGGCTGTTGGGCTGGGCCTGCACACTGTGCACTAAGGCCCAGCCAACAGTGGGCTTTCTCTTTTACTTATTTCTTCTCTGTTTTTCTTTTGTTTAATTGACAGAGAGATGAAATGATTTATTTGGGCAGTCCATTGACTCAGGAAAAAATTGGGAAGTGTCCCATTAAATCCCTGTTGATTTTAGACACTGCCTCAAAAAGTTTGTAGGCCAGAGGAATTTATTTGGAATTCTCATAAATGCAAAAGCATTATAAAGTGCTGAAATGGCACTGTTTTAAATGCTACTGCTCATTTTTGCAAAAGAGTGATGTTGTTTTTCTTAACCATAATTGGTTCTGGAATATTTGCTAGAAGGTGAAAAATTTTCCAGCAGTTTTTGAGCAACTTTATTTTGCACTTGATTTTGAATTTGAATTCTGAGAGGGATTTGAAATGAGAGAATTATCCAACATGATTATCATTGCAAGTCACAGTAGCTTAGCATCATCATGATGGATTACTGTGCCACCATTACATAGGGGTGTTACACTCACGAGGACAGAAACTTGCGGCGGTGGAAAAGTATTTTTGGTGTGCTCCCTGGTCTACGGGGAATATTTCGGTATTTATAGAAGAAGAATTAGGGTTAGAAGAGTCACGGGGGGGGGGGCACAAGCTTGCAAGGCGCCCCCCTAGGGTGCGCCATGTGAGCTTGTCGCCAATCCGTGGCCGTTCTGGCCTCCTCCTGAAGCTTCCAGGGTGTTTTGTAGTCCAAGAAAAATCATCAAAAAATTTCGTTTCGTTTGGACTCCGTTTGGTACTATAAAAGACAAAAACAAGGAAAGAACAGCAACTAGCACTTGGCACTAGGTTAATAGGTTAGTCCCAAAAAATGATATAAAATAGCATAATAATGCATATAAAACATCCAAGATGGATAATATAATAGCATGGAACCATAAAAAATTATAGATACGTTGGAGACGTATCACCCCCCCCCCCTCCCGCGCGCCTAGCAGGCTTGTCGCTCTCTGGTGGGCCCCCTTGATGTGAAACCGACGCCAAAAATTCCTATAAATACCCAAACCCCCAGAAAGAACCCTAGATGAGAAGTTCCGTCACCGCAAGCATGTGTATCCATGAAAACTCAATCAGGACCCTATTTTGGCACCCTGCCGGAGGGGGAAATCATCACCGGAGGCCATCTTCATCATCCCGGTGGCCACCATGATGAGGAGGGAGTAGTTCACCCTTGGGGTTGAGGGTATGTACCAGCAGCTATGTGTTTGATTTCTCTCTCTCTCTCTCTTATGTTCTTGATTTGGCATGATCTTGATATACCGCGAGCTTTGTTAATATAGTTCGATCATATGGTGTCTCCCTCTCTATCTTGTTGTGATGAATTGAGTTTCTACCTTGGAGGTTTCACTATTATCGGATTGAATACTTGTTGGATTTGAGAAAACTTGATGTATGTCTTGCATATAAATACCCGTGGTGATAATGGGGTATTATATTGATTCACTTGACGTATGTTTTGGCACTCAAGTCGCAGATTCCCGAGGTGACATTGGGGTAATCTATGCATAGCGGTTGATGCATGTTTTTGTCCTACTTTCTCCAATAGAAATCTTGGGGCACTCTTTGAAGTTCTTTGTGTTGGATTGAATATTATGAATCTGAAGTTGTTTGATGCATGTTGGATAATCACCTCGCAGATACTTGTGGTGACATTGGAGTATCTAGGTGACATTAGAGTTGCTTGATGCGTATCATATGGTGTTATTTTAGTATGAACTCTAGGGATGTTTGTGACACTTTTAGGAATAACTCAATAGATTGATCAGAAAAGATAACTTTGAGGTGGTTTCATACCCTAGAACAATTTCATCTTATGTTCTCCGCTAGATAAGAACTTTGGAGTGATTCTTTGTCGCACGTTGAGGGATTGTTATATGATTCAATTATCTTGGCACTATTGAGAGATTGCACTAGTGAAAGTATGAACCCTAGGCCTCGTTTCTAAGCATTGCAATACCGTCTATGCTCACTTTTATCAATTGCTACCTTGTTGTTTTTATATTTTTAGATTACAAAAACCTATATCTACTATCCATACTACACTTGTATCACCATCTCTTCGCCGAACTAGTGCACCTATATAATTTACCATTGTATTGGATGTGTTGGGGACACAAGAGATTTCTTGTATTTGATTGCAGGGTTGTTTGAGAGAGACCATCTTCATCCTACGCCTCCCACGGATTGATAAACCTTAGGTCATCCACTTGAGGGAAAATTGCTACTGTCCTACAAAACTCTGCGCTTGGAGGCCCAACACGAGTCTACAAGAATAAGTTGTGTAGTAGACATCACTGCTATTGGATATACTCTTGATGATCTTAAGGGCATTAGTCCCACTTTATGTCAGCACAAGATTAATATGGTGCCTAATGCTAAGCCAGTTGTTGATCATCAATGATGGTTGAATCCTAAAATGAAGGATGTGGTAAGAACTAAAATATTAAAGCTTTTGGAAGCAGGTATAATTTATCCTATAGCTGATACTAGATGGGTAAGTCATGTTCACTGTGTTCCTAAGAAAGGAGGCATTACTGTTGTTCCTAATAATAAAAATGAACTTATTCCACAAACAATTGTAACTGGTTATAGGATGGTAATTGATTTAAAAAAACCAAATAAAGCTACTAGAAAAGATCATTACCCCTTGCCTTGTATTGATCATGTAACGACCCGACCTCAGACGGTCAAGTCTCTGTGTATCTGTGCTATCCCTGGATCGGTATGCTAGCACACACAGTACATCAATGTATATATCAAAGTGCAATCACATGTATAAGTAATGAAAACTGATATATACCTTAAGAATCTCAGCGAAAACAGGCAAATGGGTGTGGAGCCCCATCAACGCCATCGGCAAGTTGAGTGCGGACCGTAACCCTATAACGAAACTCACTCATCGTAGAAATCCTGCAACATGATACGTTGCAGCCGTGTAGGTCAGTACGTTGAATGTACTGGCAAGTCGCACCACAAGAGATGAATAAATGTCCTACTTCTACATGTAATATGGCTGGTGGAATGTTCTAAGTTTAATTTGCATAAAGCTGATTTTCCCTATGAAAAGAATATCATATTGTTACTACAAAGTTCATCATAATATGATTGTAATGGTTGCTCCATTCAATCTATGCCCAAATTAATTAAAACCCATTAGATTATTTAGAGTGATGAGATCGCTCAATTCCCACTTTCCAGATGCTCAAATTGTCCATAACCGGGGACACGGCTAATCGATTAGTTTGACACTCTGCAGAGGTTTGCACACTTTTCCCCACAAGACTTGATCACCTCCTTTGTAGTCCTCGCACTGCCTGGTGTTTGAGAATCAGAAGATCAAGACATAGTCTTTCTAAAGTGTTCCCTCTTAACCCTGGGTAGACCGGTACACCTACATATATAACTACATCTGCTAGTCTACCACGGTAAGAGGTCACACAACGTACTCAACTAAGCCAGAGCCCATAATAGCTTATGGCTGTGCAAGTAAGCTTCTAGTCATGAAAAATTGATGAATCCCTTTGAGCCTGGGTGGCAGTCCATAGGGTGATCACACGGGTACTCCGGGATCCCCTGGGCAAGTCCACTGGTTTCTCCAGGGTGCCCCTTACCAATCCACCCAGATGTGTGTTAATGTTGCCACCTTAAAATTTACCCTTAATTATTATATCACTCGCAACTTCCATGATCTCACATACCAATCCCCGTCTACAAGCATAGAAAATTTTTCCTACAACATTGGCGACAAAGGAGTAAAGGCTCAGACCTACCTCAATGCACTACTGGGTTATAATATGGCCAACTAACATATTCATGCAATCCTACATCAAAGGACTAAATACATATTGAAAACATAGGTATTAAAGGGCATGATCAAAATGTAACTTGCCTTGTACTGTTGATGAAGCTTCTTCGCACTCGAAAACGTGATAGCTCTACTCGTTGCACTCCGATCAATCTATCGTAGGCAAACAATAACACACATAAACACTCAAGCAAGGATCCAAAAGAAAACGAAGAAAAGACTTAGAAAAACACCGAAAACATCAAATAAAACTTTCTGTACAGAACGTACTTTTAACTTTAATAAAATTATGGGTTCCTGGCATTAATAGAAAGTACTCGTGATAAGCTTCGATTTGCAAAAAGAATCGCCTAAAATGGAATTACGAAACTCAAGATATGATCAAAACTAGTTCAAATTTGAATCTGATCTAATTCAAATTTTAAAATTCGAAAATATTTTTTTATTAGGTTCACGTGACAGAGGGGATTTTTTTGTGAATCAGTAGCAAAAAGAATCACTGGATTTGGAGTTGTAGATTTAAAGATATGAAAAAGACAAATTGGAACAAATCTGAGAAAAAAACAGAATTACGAAAAGTTAGGGTTCGGCCACTAGGACACATGGCGCGATCTGGTTGGGTGGGTAGGTGCTTGCTGCGAAACATGGAGAGGGCGGCCGAAGCCTAGGGTTTTCGGAATTGAGGGTTATATAAAAAAAGAATAGACTGCGGTTTTTTTGATAAACCGGTGGCTCGGCTTGACCGAACCGTGCTAAACCGATCTAAACCAAAGAAACCTAATAAAACCGATCTATATTGGTTTTTTTTTTGACAGAACACATGGATCGATCTGTTCCCTATTAGATCGAGAGATGGAAGAAAGAAGGCTCACCGGGGAGAGGTGGTCCGGTCGCCGGAGTTGGTCGGGCAGCGTCGCGTGGCTCGGGTGCCGTCATTCCTCCGCTCTGGCTGGAGAATCGAGGGGGAGATGGGGTCGGCGAGGTGCACACAAGAGATACAGAGAGAAAGGAAGAAAATAGGGGTCCTGGGCTTCACCGAAGGCGACGGACGGAATCATGAACGGACGGCGGCGACGAAGCTCGGGTCCGGCGAGGGGGAGAGGGCTTTTGGGTCTGTGGGAGTGCAGGCTTGGTTGCGCTCCTGGGGTTCGATTTATAGTGGCCGAGGGAGCCGGTACGGGGAGATCAAGGGAGCTCAAAGTGGACATTAATGGCTGTTTGTGCATGAATGTTTCACGGATCCGTTCGTCCAATTAAGGCAACAATGTTGGGTTTTAATTCCCTGAATGGGTTCTCCTGACATTACTCTATAACTTTCGTGTTGGTGGCATGTCAAAAGGACGATTGTGTTGAGCACTAGAGGGAGGGGAAGAGGTGGAGGCGCCATGCCTGTTTCTTTCTGTTTCTGAAAATTGGACGAACAGAGAACAGAGGTAGAAGAAGATGAGCGCCTGGCCTAGCCGCTGCTATGTTGCGCCCGTGAGCAAAAGATAATTCTATGTCGCCCTGTGTGGTGGATGGATATAAGTCGCCAGTGCGACAAATAGATATGGGTCGCTCAGCCTGTCTGTTTTTTTAATAAAAACCGGCTAGAGAAAAGAAAATAAAACAAAAATTTTCATAGGCTTATAATATATCAAAATTCACAGAATTTTATAAAAAAAATTATGAACTATTTTTTAAGGCCAAAAGAAAAATATTTTTGTAAAACTTATTTTTCAAAATTCACAAAAATGACTTTGATTAAAATATCAAATATTTTTCAATGTTTTTTCCTGAGTTTTGAAAATTCAAATATAATTCAATTTCCTCTGTGAATTTTGAAATTTGTCAGAGGGATTTGAATATACTTAAAGTCAAAAGTGAACCAAATGCAATTAAAAATGATTTTCTTTAATTCCCCACTCTATTTCATATTATTGGAGGAGTCATGTTATCTCTCTCATGAAAATCCTTGAGTGGCATGGAATTGGAATTGATTTCAAAAATGAAATTTCAATTCATAGGAATACTTTTCGGAAAGTCATTTTATTCCCTCTCATTAGATTTTTCAAAAGTTTCAAATTCCACCCAATTTCACACAACAATCAAACAAACAATCCTTTTTTTTAATATAACATTCCAAAATTTAGAATTTTGGGATGTTACGGATCAAATGTTAGAAAGATTATCTAAACATACACACTTTGTTTCCTAGATGGATATTCTGGTTTCTCTCAAATACCTCTGTCAAAAGAGGACCAAGAGAAAACTACTTTTACTTGTCCTTTTGGAACTTATGCTTATAGACGAATGCCTTTTGGTTAATGAAATGCACCTGTTACTTTTCAAAGATGTATGACTGTTATATTCTCTGACTTTTGTGAAAAGATTATTGAGGTATTCATGGATGATTTTTCCGTATATGGAATTTCTTTTGATGATTGCTTAAGCAACCTTGATCGAGTTTTGCAGAGATGTGAAGAAACTAATCTTGTCTTGAATTGGGAGAAGTGCCACTTTATGGTAAATGAAGGTATAGTCCTGGGCATAAAATTTCTGAAAGAGGCATTGAGGTAGACAAAGCTAAAGTAGATGCAATTGAGAAAATGCCATGTCCTAAAGATATAAAAGGTATAAGAAGCTTCCTTGGTCAAGCTGGCTTTTATAGAAGGTTCATTAATGATTTCTCTAAAATTTCTAGGCCTCTTACTAATCTTTTGCAAAAAGATGTTCCATTTTTTTTTATGATGATTGCGTAAAAGCCTTTGAAATACTTAAGAAAGCCTTAATTTCTGCACCAATTGTTCAACCACCTGATTAGAATTTGCATTTTGAGATTATGTGTGATGGTAATGATTATGTTGTTGGTGTTGTTCTAGGAGAAAGAGTTGATAAGAAATTGAATGTTATTCATTATGCTAGCAAAACTCTAGACAGTCCTCAAAGAAATTATGGTACTACTAAGAAAGAATTTTTAGCAGTTGTGTTTGCATGTGATAAGTTCAGATCTTATATTGTTGATTCTAAATTAACTATTCACACCAATCATGCTGCTATTAAATATCTTATGGAAAAGAAAGATTCTAAACCTAGGCTGATTAGGTGGGTCCTTTTGCTACAAGAATTTGATTTGCATATTATTTATAGAAAGGGAGCTGAGAACCCCGTAGCTGATAATTTGTCTGGAACGGAAAATGTTCTTGATTACCGACTGCCTATTGATGATAGTTTTCCTGATGAAGAATTAGTTGTTATAAATACTTCTCGTAATACTCCTTGGTATGCAGACTATGCTAATTACATTGTTGCTAAATATATACCACCTAGTTTCACATACCAACAAAAGAAAAAGTTCTTCTTTGATTTAAGACATTACTTTTGGGATGACCCACATCTATATAAAGAAGGATTAGATGGTGTTATTAGACATTGTGTACCTGAGCATGAACAGGAACAAATCCTACGGAAGTGTCACTCCGAGGCATACGGAGGACACCATGCTGGAGACAGAACTGCACATAAGTTATTACAGTCTGGTTTTTATTGGCCTACTCTTTTCAAAGATGCACGTAAGTTTGTCCTCTCTTGTGATGAATGTCAAAGAATTGGTAATATTGGTAGACGTCACGAAATGCCTATGAATTATTCACTTGTCATTGAACCATTTGATGTTTGGGGATTTGATTATATGGGACCTTTTCCGTCCTCTAATGGGTATACACATATTCTAGTTTGTTGTTGATTATGTTAGTAAGTGGTTAGAAGCTATTCCAAATACTAGTGTTGATCACAACACTTCTATTAAAATGCTTAAAGAAGTTATTTTCCCGAGGTTTGGAGTCCCTAGATATTTAATGACTGATTGTTGTTCACATTTTATTCATAGTGCTTTCCATAAACTTCTTGCTAAATATGATGTTAATCATAGAATTGCATCGCCTTATCATCCTCGGTCTAGTGGTCAAGTTGAATTGAGTAATAGAGAAATCAAATCAATTTTGCAAAAGACCGTTAATAGATCTAGAAAGAATTGGTCTAAGAAATTTGATGTTGCACTATGGACTTATAGAACTGCTTATAAGAATCCTATGGGTATGTCTCCATATAAAATGGTTTATGGACAAGCATGTCATTTACCTCTTTAGTTAGAACACAAAGCATATTAGGCAATTAAAGAACTTAATTATGATTTCAAGCTTGCCAGTGAAAAGAGGTTATTTGATATTAGCTCTTTGGATGAGTGGAGAACCCAAGCTTACGAAAATGGCAGGTTGTTTAAAGAAAAAGTTAAGAGATGTCATGATAAAAGAATTCAAAAATGGGAATTCAAAGTGAGTGAGCATGTTCTATTGTACAACTCTCGTTTTACTTTTTTTGCAGGAAAACTTCTCTCCAAATGGGAAGGACCCTATATCATCAAAGAAGTTTATCGCTCCGGAGCTATCAAGATCAACAATGTCGCGGGCACTAACCCAAGAGTAGTTAATGGACAAAGAATTAAACATTATATCTCAAGTACACCTATTAATGTTGAAACTAATATTATTCAAACTACGACACCGGAGGAACACATAAGGGAGACCTTCCGGAACACTCCAGAACCCTGAAAAAGAGTAGGTATGTGATATGGTAAGTAAACCAACTCCAAAAGTTCCATAAAAATTATTTCTATCCATTTTGGAATATTAGAAAAAATACAAAAATAAGAAACAGCTGAGAGGACCCAAGAGGAGGTCACAAGGCAACAGGGTGTGCCCTACCCCCTGGGCGCGCCAGGTTGCCTTGTGGGCCCCTCATGTGCCTTCCCGACTCTGTTTTCTTCCCGTATACTTGTTTTGCAAGATAAAAATTCTTTATATATACCCCCGGATGTTTTGACCACCGTATTGCAAGTTTCTCCTCTCTTCTTGTTTCATGCTGTTTTTCTGACAAATCCAGATCCCCATGGCTCCCCGAAGGCTCCGTACCAAGCACTGGATCGTGCAACCTTCGTCGGGCAAGCGCCCCTATAGCAAGGTTTCTTATGAGTGGTTGTCGGGGGAGGAGGACACTGGTAATCAGGATAAAGCTGACGAGGTCACAGGAAGCCAAATCAAGAGGAAGGAGACCAACCCATGCCTACAGTAGAGACTGCAGAGAAGGGAGACATACTGCAACCCCTTTATCATCATCTCTCCCCATCTGAAATTGATACCTTAAAGGTTTTTGAAACAATATGTTCTCATAAAATAGCTCTTACTCATGAAGTTATTTTGTTGGAAGAGCAAAATTGTGCCCTTCGTAGTATTGATAACACACAAGTATAGGGGATCGCAATAGTCTTCGAGGGTTGTATTTCACCCAAATTTATTGATTCAACACAAGGGGAGCCAAAGAATATTTGTAAGTATTAGCAGTTGAGTTGTCAATTCAACCACACCTAAAGAACTAAATATCTGCAGCAAAGTGTTTAGTAGCATAGTAGTATGATAGTTTGATAGCAGTAGTAACAACAGCAATAGTAATGGTAACAGTAACAGTAACATTTTGTAGTGATTGTAACAACAGCAGCAGCAACAATGAAAGTAACTTAGCAAAGTTCAATATATGAAAAGCATAGGCATTGGATCAGTGTTGGATGATATTCATCATGTAATAGTCACAACCTAGAGTGACACACAATAGCTCCAATTCATCAATGTAATGTAGGCATGTATTTCGTATATAGTCATACATGCTTATAATAAGAACTTGCACGACATCTTTTGTCCTACCCTCCCGTAGCAGCGGGTTCCATAAGGAAATCTAAGGGATATTAAGGCCTCCTTCTAATAGAGAACCGGAACAAAGAATTAGCACAGAGTGAATACATGAACTCCTCAAACTATGATAATCACCGGAAAGAAACCCAATTATTGTCACCTTGGTGTATGCAGATCATAACACGTAATAGGTGCATGAAAATTGCAATATATGATCAAGAACTCAAATATATTCATGAAAACATAAATGGTTCAGATCTGAAATCATGGCACTCAGGCCCTAGTGACAAGCATTAAGCATAGCAAAGTCATAGCAACATCAATCTCAGAACATAGTGGATACTAGGGATCAAGCCCTAATAAATTGACTCAATTACATGAAAATTATCATCCAACCCATCACCGTCTAGCAAGCCTACGAAGAAATTACTCACTCTTGGCGGTGAGCATCATGGAATTGTTGATGGAGGATGGTTGATGATGATGACGGCGTCGAATCCCACTCTCCGGAGCCCCAAACGGACTCCAGATCAGCCCTCCCGATGAAGAACAGGCGATGGTGACGGCTCCGTGTCGTAAAACGCAATGAAACTTTCTCTCTGATTTTTTTCTCCATGAATAGGTATATATGGAGTTGGAATTAGGGTTACCGGAGGCTCCAAGGGCCCACAAGCTTACCAGCTATGCCCTGGGTGGTGAGCGTTCCCCCTGAGCTTGTGGCTCATGGGTGGGCCCCTCCAGTAGTTCTCTTCGCCAATATTTTTTATATATTCTGGAAATATTCTCCGTAAATATTTAGCCCCATCCGAGAACTTTTATTTCTGCACAAAAATAACACTTGGCAATTCTGCTGAAAACTGCATCAGTCCGGCTTAGTTCCATTCAAATCATGCAAATTAGAGTCCAAAACAAGAGCAAAAGTGTTTGGAAAAGTAGATACGTATGGGACGTATCAAGTATCAATAGCAATCTAGAATACTTACTGAAGCTGAAGGACAAGCCTACCACTTCTTCACCACCACCGAAGAAAGAGATTTGAGTACACGGGTATGGGCACCACCCTAGGCTTGTACTAAGCTTGGGGGAGGTGCCCCGGTATCGTATCACCATCACTTTTTTATCATCTTTATCTATCGTAGTTCGACCCTTAGTTATTTCATGATTTAGAAGAATGCAAGTTTAGTATGATCTAGTTTCGAGTGCTTGTTTCGTAATCTACCCATCTATGTAATCGAGTTTGAGAATTATATAATAAAGAGTAGTTTGAGTTTTACCCCTTTACTTTTATATTTCAAACTTAGCAATGAAAATGATAAAAAGATCATATGCTAATCCCATGGGAAGTAGTGACTTTACGTAAAAAAAGTATAATTGATAAAATTTGTTGGAAGTTAACAAACATAGTATTGGTCTCCCCGCAAAAAAAACATAGTATTGGTCAATGATGCAATTCATGAAAGATTTATAAGGGAAGATGATTCACATATAAATATACTATCTTGGACATCTTTTATGATTGTGAGCCCCCATTAAATATTCTATCTCAACTAGTTGACGTTGGACAAGGAAGACAACGTAATGAGTTATGTTTGTTTATATTCACATAGAAGTTATATTGTCATGGATCCTCCAACATGTGGTGCTTGCTCCCTATCCTTTGCTAGCCAAAAACTCCGCACTAAGTAGAGATACTACTTGTGCATCCAAAACCCTGGAACCCAGTCTCATGTCATGAGAGTCCACTATATATACGTATGGATTGAATATGATCCTTCAAGCAAGTTGTCATCGGTGCATAAAGCAATAAAAATTGCTCCTGAATATTTATGATCTTTTATTGTAAAGGAAAATAAGCTTTGTACGATCTTGTGATGGTAAAGAAATAAAAGTGACATACTGCATAATAAAGGTTGCTATCACAAGGAGCAATATAAAGTGACGTTCCTTTACATTAAGAGCTGGCACATCCAAAAATAAAAAGCGCCTGACAACCTCTGCTTCCCTCTGCAAAGGGCCTATCTTTTCTGTATTTACTTCTTATGCAAGAGTCAATAGTGTTCTTCTCTGTTCCTTTATCATTTTTTCTCTTTGCAATCATCATATGGTGGGGAAAGATCTAGGCACATATATCTATTTAGATATGAGTAATCATGAGTTATTATTGTTGGCATTACCCTTGAGGTAAATAAGTTGGGAGGTGAAATTATAAGCCCCTATCTTCCTTTGTGTCAGCAATCATAGAAGACTAAATGATAGTTGAGTATGTGGACTTGCTAAACAAAAGCACTTACACAAGATTCTTCCTGGGAATATGATGAATTGCAATTGTTTCATTGACTAAGAACAAAATTTGTTAGTTTTCAAGAAAGTTTATGTTTTATACATCGAAATTGTGATGAATTGTTACTTGCTCATGAGAAGTTTTATGATGATACAATGCTGCTACGACAATGATCATGATGCTACTGTGTCTGTATTTTCTTTTTATCGACACCCTCTCTCTCTAAACATGTGGTCATGATTATCGATTTCGGCTTTCGCTTGAGGATAAGCGAGGACTAAGCTTGGGGGAGTTGATACGTCCATTTTGCATCGTGTTTTCCTACTGATGTTTATAATGTTTTTTATCATTATTACACTTTGTGAGGCAATTCTAATGCCTTTTATCTCTTAATTTGCAAGATTTACATGAAGAGGGAGATTGCCGACAGATGGAATTCTGGACCTGAAAAAGCTACTGCAGAGATACCTATTCTACAGAGCTCCAAATGACCTGAAACTTCATGGAGAATTTTTATGGAATATATAAAAAATACCGGAGCAAAGAAATAACAGAGGGGGCCCACCAATTACCAACAAGGCAACAAGGCGCGGCCACCCCCTTCGCGAGACCTGATGCCTTGTAGGGCCCACAACTAG
The DNA here is from genome assembly GCA_011799875.1 of Thinopyrum elongatum. Lineage (NCBI taxonomy): Eukaryota > Viridiplantae > Streptophyta > Magnoliopsida > Poales > Poaceae > Thinopyrum > Thinopyrum elongatum. The sequence continues at coordinate 443,133,502 of CM022300.1, read as the reverse complement.
CCTCTGGTGCCCATCTTCTGCTATATGAGGGGTTTTTACCTAGAAAAAATAAGGAGAGGACTTTCGAGACGAAGCGCCACTGTCTCGAAGCAGAACCTGGGTAGGATCACTTTTGCTCTCCGGCGGAGCGATTCCGCCGGGGAAACTTCCCTCTGGGAGGGGGAAATCGAAGGCATCGACATCACCAATGATCCTCTCATCGTGGGAGGACCAATCTTCATCAACATCTTCACCAACACCATCTCATCTCAAATACTAGTTCATCTCTTGTATTCAATCTTTGTCTTAAAACCTCGGATTGGTACCTATGGGCTGCTAGTAGTGTTGATTACATCTCGTAGTTGATGCTAGATGGTTTATTTGGTGAAAGATTATATGTTCAGATCCTTAATGCTATTCAATACTCCTTTGATCTTGAACATGAATATGATTTGTGAGTAGTTACTTTTGTTCTTGAGGACATGAGAGAAGTCTTGTTATAAGTAATCATGTGAATTTGGTATTCATTTGATATTTTGATGATATGTATGTTGTTGCTTCCTTTAGTGGTGTCATGTGAGCGTCGACTACATGATACTTCACCATACTTGGGCCTAAGGGAAGGCATTGTGGAGTAATAAGTAGATGAGGGGTGGCTAGAGTGACAGAAGCTTAAACCCTAGTTTATGAATATTCCATAAGGGGCTGATTTGGATCCATATGTTTAATGCTATGGTTAGATTTATCTTAATTATTCTTTCGTAGTTGTGGATGCTTGCAAGAGGAGGTAATCATAAGTGGGAGTCTTGTTCAAGTAAGAACAGCACCCAAGCACCGGTCCACCCACATATCAAATTATCAAAGTAGCAAACGTGAATCAAATAAACATGATGAAAGTAACTAGATGATAATTCTCATGTGTCCTCGAGAACGCTTTGCTTTATAAAAGAGAACGTTTCGGCTTGTCCTTTGCTATAAAAAGGATTGGGCCACCTTGCTGCACCTTTGCTACTATTGCTAGTTGTTACTTATTACAGATCACCTTGCTATCTGATACGTCCATTTTGCATCATGTTTTCCTACTGTTATTTATAGTGTTTTTAATAATTATAACACTTTGTGGAGCAGTTTTAATGCCTTTTCTCTCTTAATATGCAAGATTTACATGAAGAGGGAGATTGCCGGCAGCTGGAATTCTGGACCTGAAAAATCTACGTCAGAGATAGCTATTCTGCACATCTCCAAATGAGATGAAATTTTACTGAGATTTATTTTGGAATAAATAAAAATTATTGGAGAAAAGAGATACCAGAGGGGGCCACCCAGGTGCCCAATAGGCACCAGGGCACGCCTACCCCCCTGGAGCGCCCTGGTGGGTAGTGGGGCCCCTTGCCAGCCTATGTTGCCCATCTTCTGGTATATAAGCCCATTTTCCCTAGAAAAAAATAAGGACAGGCCTTTCGGGATGGAGCACCGCCGTTTCAAGGCGGAATTTGGGTAGGAGCACTTTTGCTCTCTGGCAGAGCGATTCCGCCAGGCATACTTCCCTCCGGGAGGGGGGAATCGAAGCCAACGTCATCACCAACAACTCTCTCATTGTGGGAGGATCAATCTTCATCAACATCTTCACCAGCACCATCTCGTCTCAAAACCCTAGTTCATCTCTTGTGTTCAATCTTTGTATCAAAACCTCAGATTGGTACCTGTGGGTGACTAGTAGTGTTGATTACATATTGTAGTTGATGCTAGTTGGTTTATTTGGTGGAAGATTATATGTTCAAATCCATTATGCTATTTAATACCTCTCTGATCTTGAGCATGAATATAATTTGTGAGTAGGTGCTTTTGTTCTTGAGGACATGGGAGAATCTTGTCATAAGTAATCATGTGAATTTGGTATTCGTTCGATATTTTGATGATATGTATGTTGTGATTCCCTTAGTGGTATTATGTGAACGTCGACTACATGACACTTCACCATCTTTGGGCCTAAGGGAATGCATTGTGGCGTAGTTATTAGATTATGGGTTGCTAGAGTGACAGAAGCTTAAACCCTAGTTTATGTGCTATTCCGTAAGGGGCTGATTTGGATCCATATGTTTAATGCTATGGTTAGATTTTATCTTAATTCTTCTTTCGTAGTTGCGGATGCTTGCGAGAGGGGTTGATGATAAGTGGGAGGCTTGTTCAAGTAAGAACATTACCCAAGCACTGGTCCACCCACATATCAAATTATCAAAGTAGCGAATGCGAATCAAACAAACGTGATGAAAGTGACTAGATGAAATTCCCATGTGTCCTCAAGAACGTTTTACTTATTATAAGTGACCGTTCTGGCCTGTCCTTTGCTACAAAAAGGATTGGGCTATCTTGTTGCACCTATTGTTTTGTTACTTGTTACTTGCTACCAAACTATCAGTTACCGATAATTTCATTGCTTGCAGAAAATACCTTGCTGAAAACCGCTTGTCATTTCCTTCTGCTCCTCATTGGGTTTGGCACTCTTACTTATCGGAAGGACTATGATTGATCCCCTATACTTGTGGGCATCAATTAGAAGCTCAAACATTAGGCAATGTTACACATCTCTCAATGTTAGTGTTACATCAACAAAAAAGAGAGGAAGTAATACAGAACATACCATGACATGTTTGACGATGTTTGTCTTGGTTAAACGGTGCACAAGGGGCACCCCCATGTAGTTCTCAGTTGGTGGTACGATCGCCAAGAGATTGTTCCTCTCATTGTGCTTAAGCTTGTTAATTCTTTGAGAAAAAATTGGAGAATTGAATGGAACATCATCGTAATCATCCTAAATATCCTTGTCTTCTTGGTCACCATCATCGTCATGGATATCCTAATCATCATGACTATCTTCATCTTCTTGGTTGTCATCCTTATCGTCATGGATATCCTCATCATCATGACTATCGTCATCATCATGACTATCCTCATCATCATCACCATCCTCGCTATCCTCATCATCCACATCATCTTCACCATCCTCATCATCTTGGCTACAGAAATAGATAATCCTTAACCTGTTAACCTACCATTCTAAGTAAAATGCTTGCAGAAAATACCTTGCTGAAAATTTCAGTGCTTCCAGAAAATACCTTGCTGAAAACCGCTTGTCATTTCCTTCTGCTCCTCGTTGGGTTCGACACTCTTACTTATCGAAAGGACTACACTTGATCCCCTATACTTGTGGGTCATCAAGGATCTTTTCTGGCACTGTTGCCGGGGGTGAAGCGCTTTTGGTGAGTGGAATTTGGTAAGGAAAAAATTATATTACATGCTGAAATTTACTGTTACTTGTTACTATGGAAAACAATCCTTTGAGGGGTTTGTTCGGGGTATCTTCACCTCGACCGGAAGCACAAAGAGTTGCCCCTCAACCTACTGCACCTACTGAAAATATTTGTTATGAGATTCCTTTGGGTATGATAGAGAAACTGCTAGCTAATCCTTATGCAGGAGATGGAACACTACATCCTGATATGCACCTAATCTATGTGGATGAAGTTTGTGGATTATTTAAGCTTGCAGGTTTACCCGGAGATGAAGTTAAGAAGAAGGTTTTCCCTTTATATTTGGGGGGAAAGGCATTGACATGGTATAGGCTATGTGATGATATTGGAGCTTGGGATTGGAATCGGTTGAAATTGGAATTTCATCAAAAAAAAATATCCTATGCATCTAGTTCATCATGATCGGAATTATATATATAATTTTTGGCATCGTGAAGGAGAAAGTATTGCTCAAGCTTGGGGAGTCTTAAATACATGATGTATACATGCCCCAATCATGAGCTCTCAAAGGAAATTATCTCACAGAATTTTTATGCTCGGGTTTCTCATGATGATCAAACCATGCTCGATTCTTCTTTGACTGTCTCTTTTATAAAGAAAACTATTGAATTCAGATGGAATCTTCTGGAAAGGATTAAACACAACACTGAAGATTGGGAACTCGACAAAGGTAATGATTCAGGTACAACACTTAAGTTCGATTGTGTTAAATCTTTTATGGATACCGATGCTTTTCACAAGTTTAGCACTAAGTATGGACTTGACTCTCAGATAGTAGCTTCTTTTTCTGAATCATTTGCTACTCATGTTGATCTCCCTAAGGACAAATGGTTTAAATATCATCCACCTATTAAAGAAAAGACTGAGGATCATGTTATAGTTAAAGATGAAACTATCATTTACAATGTTGATCCAGTTGTGCCTACTGCTTATATTGAAAAACCACCTTTCCTTGTTAGGATAAAGGAACATGCTAAGGTTTCAACTGTGGTTAACAAAAGTAATATTAGAGCACCTAGACCCTCTGAACAAATCAAAGTTGAACCTAATGTTGCTATGGTTAAGGATCTCTTGGCTGATAATATTGATGGGCATGTTATTTATTTCTGTGATGAAGCTACTAGAATTGCCAAACCCGATACTAAAGATAAGAATAAGCCCATTGTTGGCATGCATGTTGTCTCAGTTAAGATAGGAGATCATTGTTATAATCGCTTATGTGATTTGGGTGCTAGTGTTGGTGCTATCCCGTTTACTCTTTATCAAGAAATTATGAATGATATTGCACCTGCTGAAATGGAAGATATTGATGTTACTATTTAGCTTGCAAATAGATACACTATTTCACCGCTTGGGATTGTTAGAGATGTTGAAGTCTTGTGTGGGAAAATAAAATACCCTACTGATTATCTAGTTCTTGGTTCTCCACAAGATGATTTTTGTCCCATAATATTTGTAGACCCTTCTTGAACACTCTTAATGCTGAGATTGATTGCGCTAAAGAAATTGTCAGTGTTAACTTTGGTGATGTGTCTCATGAATTTAATTTCTCTAAGTTTTGTAGACAACCTCATGATAAAGGATTGCCTAGTTTCATTTCTTTCATGCAAGTGTTCCGTCTTGCTTCTATTGCTGTACCTCCAACTGATCCATTAGAACAATATTTGCTGGATCACGAAAATGATATGCACTTGCATGAAAGAAATGAAATAGACAAGATGTTCTTTGACCAACCACCTATTCTCAAACACAATTTGCCTGTTGAAGCTCTAGGAGATCCTCCTCCACCTAAAGGTGACCCTGTGTTTGAATTTAATCAATTACCAGATACTTTGAAATATGCTTATCTTGATGAAAAAATATATCCTGTTATTCTTAGTGCTAACCTTACAGAGCATGAAGAGAAAAGACTACTTGAAACTCTAAGGAAGCATCATGTCGTTATTGGATATACTCTAGATGATCTTAAGGGAATTAGTCCCACTTTATGTCAGCACAAAATTAATATGGAGCCTGATGCTAAACCCGTTGTTGATCATCAACGATGATTAAATCCCAAGATGAAAGAAGTGGTAAGAACTGAAATATTAAAGTTTCTGGAAGCAGGTATAATTTATCCCATAACTGATAGTAGATGGGTAAGTCATGTTCATTGTGTTCCTAAGAAAGGAGGCATTACTGTTGTTCCTAATGATAAAAATGAACTCATTCCACAAAGAATTGTAATAGGTTATAGGATGGTAATTGATTTTAGAAAATTAAACAAAGCTACTAGAAAAGATCATTACCCCTTGCCTCTTATTGATCAAATGTTAGAAAGATTATCTAAGCACACACACTTTTGCTTTCTTGATGGATATTCTGGTTTCTCTCAAATACCTGTATGACAACATGATCAAGAGAAAACCACTTTTACTTGCCCCTTTGGAACTTATGCTTATAGACGTATGCCTTTTGGTTTATGCAATGCACCTGCTACCTTTCAAAGATGTATGAATGCTATATTCTCTGACTTTTGTGAAAATATTGTCGAGGTTTGCATGGATGATTTTTCCGTTTATAGAACTTCTTTTAATGATTGCTTAAGCAACCTTGATCGAGTTTTGCAGAGATGTGAACAAACCAATCTTGTCTTGAATTGGGAGAAGTGTCACTTTATGGTGAATGAAGGTATTGTCTTTGTGACGCCCCAACTTAATCGTTCAGTAATCATACACGCAAATGCGCATGATCAAGATCAGAGACTCACGGGAAGATATCACAACACAACTCTAGACACAAATTAAAATAATACAGGCTTATTATTACAAGCCAGGGACCTCGAGGGCATGAATACATAAGCTCGAATACACAAGAGTCAGCGGAAGCAACAATATCTGAGTACAGACATAAGATAAACAAGTCTGCCTTAAGAAGGCTAGCACAAAACAGCGACACTGATCGAAAAGGAAAAGACCTCCTGCCTGGGAGCCTCCTAACTACTCCTGGTCGTCAGTGGTCTCCACGTAGTAGTTGGCTCCGTCGGGGTAGTAGTAGTCGTCGATGGTGTCATCTGGCTCCTGGGATCCGCCATCTGATTGCAGCAATCGGGTATAGGGGAAAAGAGGTATCAAAGCAAACGTGAGTACTCATCCAACGTACTCGCAAGACTTACATCAGATCTATGCTAAGTATGCATCAGTATCAAAGGAATGGGCTATATCTTTGGACTGAGTTGCAGAAATGCCAGAAGAGAAGGGAAAGCATAGCCTATCGAAGACTAGCATCTTGCAGCAACAGAAGAGACTAGAGTAACATAACATAAGTAACAAGTATGTAGTAGCATTAACGCCCAGAGATCCTTCCTAGACTCCCTACGAGAAAGCAATCCCGGAGCCATCATATCCATCTAAGGTCTCCAGTATCCAGTTCTAGTTGTATAGATCAGGATACAACTCTGAGCCTCCGTTACCGTGGACATGGCTATTCAAATAGATATACTTCCCTGCAGGGGTGCACCAACTTACCCAACACGCTCGATTAACTCTGGTCGGACACACTTTTCCTGGTCATGCCTGGCCTCGGCTGATCGACACGCCGTAGTCCTACCTAGGCTCCACAAAGAGGTCCCCACCGGTCTACATCCTAAGTGCCCAGGGGTCTTGGGCCCATCGCCGTTTGCACTCCGGGTCATTGCGCGTAGGGATGACCCAGGAACCACCTCTATCCTAGATGGCGCCAGCCCAGCCGTGCCGCAATGCTGAACTAGATGTCTACTAGAGCTTTCAGAAGAATCGTACGACCCAAGTGCCCATACTTATTCTCGTGTGGTGGTCAGTGCGAAAAGGCCAGAGGCCTACTCAGATCACATATCCAAACACTTAGTGTGTTGGGAGCTCGCGGTGATGATCAGTGCTCCTGTCGCCCTGTCTCGAAATCTTATGGCAAGGGCCAGGTCCAGCCCTCTCTAGGGCGATCTGCCTGCCCGGCCATGCCTCATAATTATCTCGCGGGCACCCTCCAGGTTAACCCGACTTCAGTGACTCTCGCGGGTACCCCTCGGGGCCGATCCGACTTCAACAGGGTTCTGAGGTAAAGTCAAGGTAACTGTGTGTCCATAACATCAAGGGGAAACCCAAGGAATCACCCTCGATGGATTCCTGCTCGATGTAACCGTCAAGGTGAACTTGGAGGAATCACCCTTGATAGGTTCACACTTGAGGTGTTGCATGACAGAGTCGTCATCGGGAGTGGTGAAGGAGGAATCGCCCTCCGTAATCCATGACCGATTAGCTACACTACAGAGATATCATCAGGAGTGCGTTACGAGCTATCACCCTCGGCACTCGATAGTAGCTCTATAGAGTCGTACAACTAAGGGGGGTGCCGGTGATGTGTCGGTCTCTGCATATCGATCATGTTGATCGAGTCAAATGGTAGCAAAGCGGGGGGCAACAGGGACAAGATGAGGGGTCACTGATGGATCACTAATGAACCTATACTAAGCATATAGGATAACAGGTAAGGTAACAATAGCAGGTTACAAAATTAGGCTATGCATCAGAATAGGAGCAATCAAATACAGTAGCAAACTCTAATGCAAGCATGAGAGAGAAAGAATGGGCGATATAGGAATGATCAAGGGGGTTTTGCTTTCCTGGAAGCTCTGTCAAAAGGGACAGGTTGTCATCGACGTAGTCGATCACACGGGCATCGGCAGCGGTCTCGGGGTCTACCGTAGAGAAGAGGGGGAAGAAACAATAAATATAAAGCAAACAAGTGCATCACGATGCATGACATGCCAATATGCAGTGCAAAGGGTGACCTAACGCAGTGCTACACGTCATAGACGAAATGGGAAAACATCCAGGAATGTTTTCCCAAATTTTGACATTTTTTGGACAAATGAATCGGAGGGGAAGGATCCATGTTCATCATGTTAGAGGCATGTGACAGATGAATGGATTGCATATTCGGATTTGTTATATTTTTCTGAGCAATATTCATATAAAAATTATTTTCATCTGACTTATGGTTTATTCTATGATTTTCAAAGATTTAAACATTTTCTAGAATTACTAGATTATTATTAATTACAAAAAATAGAATGTACTTTTTTCACCTAGCTCTACCCTAGCCTGAGTGTATGATAGTGGGGCCCGAGGGGTGCTGACTCAGCAGTCAACAATCAAAGTGTTGACTGGGGTTAAATGTGAACAGTATTGTGGGTCCCACACGTCATTGACTAGAGTTAAACTAAAAGGTTATTTTAACTATGGGGGCCACCTTTCTGTGACTATTAGTCAAGGGGATTACTACTAATGGGGGTTAGCCCTAATTATACTGGGGCCGGACCCCATTGGTAGGGAGCCAGCCGGCCTCCAATGTCTGTGCACACACGCACGCATGGGACAACGCTAAGGCAGCCATGGCCAGCCAGGAAGCGAGCACGACAGTGGCCAAGAGGAGACGCACGAGCGAGCACAGGCCAGCGAGCGTGTACGGGCGGCCGTCGACGCGCGGTAGAGGTGCGGCCAGGGGAGCGAGTGCGGCCAAGGCGTGGATCGCAGCATCACAACAGGTAGCAGGTAGCGGCGACTGTAGCGTGCAGCTGCGAGCACGGGAGGATGGCGGCAATAAGCAGCAAGGGAACAGCGGACGAACGGGGTGTGGCCCGGGTGGGCGCGCGTGTGTGAGGGCGTAGCCAGGGGCTGCCAGAGGCATGCGGTGAGCGCGGCCACGGGCGTGGTGAGCGCGGCGGCCGTAGCATGGGGGCGGTGTTATGGCGTCGGATTCGAAGGGTAATGGGGTGGGTTCGATAGAGGGCTTACCGGGGAGGCCACGTGAGAGCTCGAGGGGGTCGGGGAGGCGTCAGGGCAGCGGGTCGAAGTGGCGGCCGAGGCGGACATCGGCGGAAGGGAATGTCATGAGCGATGGTGGTGATGATCCCCGGCTCCGATCTAGCACGTGTAGGTGACGAGGACGAGTTAGCGGGGATCCCAGACCTGCTCCTTTGCGACAGGGAATCTGGTGGCCGTGAGATCGATGATGTGTGCGGTGACGGCGGCGTCGGCTCTCCTTCCAGAACGGAAACGAGGGGGGGAGGGGGCGTTATGGGGATCTAGGGTTTGTTGCGGGGGGGTGGTCGTGGGCGACATCTTAACCCCAGGGAGGGTTGCGGGATGCCCAGCACGCGGCCATGGTGGCTGGATGTGCGCCACGCCCTCCCTGCTCCTGTAGCAGGAAGTAGGGGGAGGCCTAGGTGGGTTGGGCCAGTATTGTAGCTATAAGCTTCAAGTGTATAGTGAGTTCAGGTTCTTTTCCTTTTCTTTTTCTTTCCTATTTTCTTTTTCTTTTACGTTTTGCATTTAAATTTAATAGCAAATGGCTTTTATTAATTATGAGATTTGACCCAAAATTACAATGCAAAATTAGGCACTGCCATAAAATGGTTAGGGGGACATTTGAAAAAGTTTGAATTTTACATAATTAGAAAAGCATTTTAAATTACTGTTTTGGCCCTGTTTTAATTAGTTTAAGGTATTTAAATACTTTATAAAATGTTGGTTTCTCCATGACAATTACTCAGTGATTATTTGTAATATTATGAACATTTTTGTTTTACTGTTTGAAGAAATATTTTATTTGACTTTATTTTAAATTCGAATTTGGCTTTTGATTTTTTTATCAAGTGGTAATTTGGCTTAGTTAAACTTGATGACATGGAACCATTAGTGTGAGGTCACTGTAGCATGACACTGGGGGTGTTACAAATCTCCTCCACTACAAGAAATTTTGTCCTGAGATTTAAGAGGTGGAGTTAGGGGGAAAGATTTGGTTACGAAATTCTAACGAGTCTTCTCGGTCTTGGTTGCTCTTATCGAAGAGGTTGATCCATAGCATTGATTTCTTCATTTCTCTGCATCAATGCATCATGATGAAGTTGTCGTCCTTCCTTCAGGATCTTTACCGTACTTATGAAAGGATAAGAGGGGAAACTCTATAAGGACGGATTTTTAACAAGATTGAGCATCGAACGGTTAACTCAGGGGAAGAAGCATAAGGTATCTCTCGAGTTGATTACATGAAACACATCAAGAGCATTATAAGAGGGTACGAAAGTTTCAAACGGGTAAGCAATCGTTCGATGCCTAAAGTAGAGTGTGAAGGGGGTTCAAATCAACGGAATAAGTATTACGGCTGAAACCAGAATAGATCATCTCTATGAAGGTGGCTCGTGATCTACATATGAAGCCAAGCATGAGGAATAACTTTAGAAACAGTGGTGTATAGGAGATTCAGGTTTCGATCTTGTGGAACTGTGGGTTATGGGCCCACCATGTGAGTTAAAAGTAGAAAGGGCATTGACATCTCGCACGGTCATGATAGCAAGGCATGTCAGAGGGTAGCTGATGTCGCTTGAACTACGTCGGTATTTCCCCAAAGAGGAAGCGATGATGCAGCACAGCTACGGTAGGTATTTCCCTCAGTTATGAAACCAAGGTATCAATCTAATAGGAGAACCAAGCAACACTATGTAAATGAAACCTGCACACAAAGAACAAATACTTGCAACCCGACGCGTAAGAGGGGTTGTCAATCCCTCCACGGTAAAAAGATAGATATATTTATGGTAGATTGGATAAGTAGCTCTCGATAAAATGCGAAATAAAATAAGTAATACAAAAGTGCAGCAAGGTATTTTTGGGTTTTTGGTATAATAGATCTGCAAACAAAAGCGAATAAAAATAGATCTCGAAGCAAATATGATAAAGAATAGACCCGGGGGCCGTAGATTTCACTAGTGGCTTCTCTCAAGAAAATAGCATACGGTGGGTAAACAACTTACTGTTGGGCAATGGATAGAACATCAAATAATTATGACGATATCCAGGCAATGATCATTATATAGGCATCACGTCCAAGATTAGTAGACCGACTCCTGCCTGCATCTACTACTATTACTCCACACATCGACCGCTATCCAGCATGCATCTAGTGTATTAAGTTCATGGAAAAATGGAGTAATGCAATAAGAATGATGACATGATGTAGACGAGATCAATTCATGTAGGAATAGCCCCCATCTTGTTATCCTTAATAGCAACGATACATGCGTGTCTTGCTGCCCCTTCTGTCACTGGGAAAGAACACCGCATGATCGAACCCATCACAAAGCACCTCCTCCCATGGCAAGAAAAATCAATCTAGTTGGCCTAACTAAACCAAAGATTCGAAGAAGAAATACGAGGCTATAAGTAATCATGCATAAAAGAGATCAAAGAACTCAAATAACTTTCATGGATATAGATCTAATCATAAACTCAAAGTTCATCGGATCCCAACAAACACACCGCAAAAAGAGTTACATCAAATAGATCTCCAAGAGACCATTGTATTGAGAATCAAAAAGAGAGAAGAAGCCATCTAGCTACTGCATACAGACCCATAGGTCTACAATGAACTACTCACGCATCATCGGAGAGGCGCCAATGAGGGTGATGAACCCCTCTGTGATGGTGTCTAGATTGGATCTCGTGGTTCTGGAACTTGTGGTGGCTGGAATTGTGTTTCGTCGACTCCCCTAGGGTTTTTGGAATATTTGGGTATTTATAGGGCGAAGAGGCGGTGCGGGAGGCCACTGAGGTGGGCACAACCCACCAGGGCACGCCTGGGCCTCCAGGCGCGCCCAGGTGGGTTGTGCCCCCTCGGGGCACCCCTCTGGTACTTCTTTGGCCCAAGTTGTCCCTTCTGGTCCATAAAAATTCTCCAAAAAGTTTTGCTGCGTTTGGACTCCGTTTGGTACTGATATTCTGCGAGTAAAAAACAAGCAAAAAATAGCAACTGGCACTGGGCACTATGTCAATAGGTTAGTTCCAAAAAATGATATAAAGTTGCTATAAAATGATTGTAAAACATCCAAGAATGATAATATAACAGCATGGAACAAGCAAAAATTATAGATACGTTGGAGACATATCAGCATCCCCAAGCTTAATTCCTACTCGTCCTCGAGTAGGTAAATGATAAAAATAGAATTTTTGATGTGGAATGCTGCCTAACATGTTCATCACATATTCTTTTCTTTTGTAGCATGGATATATGGACTTTTATATGGTTCAAAGCAATAGTCTAGTTTTGACATGAAGATTTCAATACTCAAGCATATCAACAAGCAACCATGTCTTTCAAAATATCAACCTTAAAGAAAGTTATCCCTAGCCCATTATGCTCACTCATTGATCCATTCATGAAACACACTCGCGTATTAGCTATACCCAATGCTCAAGTACAATCATAGTGCCCCTTAGTTGGTGCTTTATAAGAGAAGATGGAGACTCAAATAAAAATAAAAATTCTATAAAGTAAAATAGATAGGCCCTTCGCAGAGGGAAGTAGGGATTTGTAGAGGTGTGACGCCCCCGGCTCAATCATGCACTAATCATACACGCAAATGCACATGATCAAGCCTAAGGACTCACGGGAAGATATCACAACACAACTCTAAAACATAAATAAAGTCATACAAGCTTTATATTACAAGCCAGGGGCCTCGAGGGCTCGAATACATAAGCTTGCGAAAAAGCGTCAGCGGAAGCATCAGATATCTGAGTACAGATATGAAATAGAAACAGAAAGGCCTTTAGAAAGGCGGGGCAAAATAAAACACTACGATCGAAAGGCGCAGGCCTCCTGCCTGGGACCCTCCGATCCTACTCCTGGTCGTCAGTCAACTCGTAGTAGTATCCATCCTCTGGGTAATAGTAGTAGTCGAATGACGGGGCATCTGTCTCAGGGGGCTCCGTCCTCTGGTCACGACAAACTGATATGGGGAGAAAAGGAAACAAAGCAACCGTGAGTACTCAGAAGTACTCAGCAAGCAAGGATCTACACTACATATGCAACATTTTCAACGGGAGGCTGTATATGTGGACTGGGCTGCAGAAATGCAAGAATAGAGAGAAGGCCTAGTCCTATCGAAGACTAGCATCTTCAGCGGTCTTGCAGCAATAGAAGAGAGCAGAACAGATCAATATAAAGTAACAGTATCATTAAGTCTCATCCTCACCCAGAGATCCTTTCTCGACTCCCTGCGAGAAAGCAATCACAGAGCCATACAGTCATCAACCTCGTCCGAAGATCCCTTCTCGACTCCCTGCGAGAAAGCAATCCCAGAGCCTCATATCCAGGTCTCATCTCAAGTTCTAGCTGTATCGATCGGGATACAACTCCGAGTGTCCGTTACCGTAGGACAGGCTATCGATAGAAGTGTTCTTCCCTGCAGGGGTGCACCAACTTACCCAACACGCTCGATTAACTCCGGCCGGGCACACTTTCCTGGGTCATGCCCGGCCTCGGCCAAACGACACACCGCAGCCCTACCTAAAGCTCAGTAGAGAGGTCCCCGCTGGTCTACATCCTAAGCGCTCAGGGGTCTTGGGCCATCGCCCTGTGCACTCCGGGTCGTTGCGAGCAGGGTGAAGCCAGGCACCCGGAGGGCGCCGGTCCGTCCCGGCCGCAAGGCTGAACTAGACGTCTGACAGAGCTTTCGGCTGATGCTACGATGCAGAACGCCCATACTATGCCCATGTGATGGTTAGTGCTATCAGGCCAGAGACCTGCTCAGATCAAATATCCAAATCGTTAATGGACTAGGGCTTGCGGTAACGAGCAGAGACTCACGAAAGATGTGACCCCGTCGCCCCGTCTCAAGGACTTGCTGCAAGGGTTAAGAATGCCCGGCCGCGCCTCGTATTCATCACTCGGGCACCACACTGGCACCCGTCTTCACAACACTCGCCTCTCAGGCGCACGCGGGTACCCCTCAGGGTCGACCCGCCTATCCAAGTAACAGTGTAAAGTCCAAGTATCCGTGTGTCCATAACATCAGGGGAATCCAAGGTATCTCCCTCGTTGGATTCCTACTCGATGTCTCCGTCAAGGTGAACTCGGAGGAATCACCCTCACTGGGTTCACACTTGAGGTGTCGTACGACGGCGTCATTATCGGAAGCGGTGAAGGAGGAATCACCCTCGATGACCACGACCGAATAGCTACTCTACAGAGTTAACATCAGAAGTGCTACACGAGGTATCACCCTCGGCACTCGATAGTAACGCTGCAGTGTCGTTGCCACTAAGGGGGGGGGTGATGTGGGGTGCCGGGGCCTGGTCTTCAATCCCGTTGATCGGGTCTTCTGACGATCCAGCACGGCAGTCGGGATAAGTGGGGTCACTGATAGGTCTCTACCCAGCCTATACTAAGCAGTTTAGGATATGCAGGCAATTATCAACAGCAGGTTACAATAAACAGGCTATGCATCAGAATAGGTAAAGCAGCAGCAGCAGCAGCAATTCTAATGCAAGCATGAGAAATAGAATGGGCGATATCGGGATGATCAAAGGGGGGGGCTTGCCTGGTTGCTCGGTGGCAAGGGCAAGGTCGTCAACGGTGGCTTCGATCTCCGGAGCTGCGTCGGTCTCGGGGACGACGTCGGTGTCTGGGGCTACCGAGAGAGAAGAGGGGGAGGAAACAGTATAAATACACAGCAAACATGAGCAACACAAAGTACGACATGACAATGTGCAGTGCCGGGTGTGTCTTAGCGTATGGTTGCACGTCACTGAGGAAGGAGGAATCCATCCGGGAATGTTTTCCCGGTTCCGGACATTTGTCAGACAGATGATCGGAGAGGGACGGTTGCATGTTCGGATAGTTAGGGACACGTGACGGATGAACGGACCGCGTATTCGAATTCGTCTCGTCGTTCTGAGCGACTTTCATGTACAAAGTTTTTCCATCGGAGTTACGGATTATTTAATATGATTTTCTAAAGTTTTTATTAATTTCTGGAATTTATTTAATTATTTAAATAAACATTATCCAGAATAGTAAATGATGACATCAGCATGACATCATGCTGACGTCAGCAGTCATTAGGGTTAGTTAAGTTAACTAATTAATTAGTCTAATTAGTTAATTAACTAATTAATTATTTACTCTAATTAAACAGATTTAATTAACTATTTATTTTTTTATTTTTTTATTATCAGGCAGGGCTGTGGGCCCCACTGGTCAGTGGACCAAGGGCGGACATGTCCGGAGCATGCCCATTTGGGACCGGACATGTCCGGTGCCCAAACGGCACGCGCGGGCGCGGGCGCGAACGGGGGCGCGGGCGGGCAAGGTCGCGGCAGTGCGCGGCAGCGCGCGCGGGGCCGGAGCGGCAGGGGGGTGGCGGCGCGCGGCGCAGGCGGCGGGGCCGGAGGCGAGCGGGCCGGCGCGGAGGCCGGAGCGCGGCGGGGCGCGGCCGGACGGCGTGGGCGCGGCGCGCCGGCGAGGCCGGGGGGGCAGAGGGGGCCGGCGGAGGAGGAGGGAGAGGGAGGAGGTGGCCCTTACAGTGGGGCGCAGGGACGGGCAGCGTGCGCGGAGAGGATGGCCGGAGGAGGCGGCGCCGGCGGCGGCAGGCGCCGAGAGGGAGCAGGGGATCGGGGGGGAATGAGGCTAGGGTTCGGCCTGGGGATCGGGCCGAGGCCTTATAGGCCAGGGGAGAGGCAGCTGGGCCGGCCGGCTGGGCCTTGGCCCAGTTGGGCCGGGGGGGTTTCTTTTTTTTCTTTTTTTTTCTGTTTTCTTTCTCTTTTGTCTTTTTCTTTTATTTATTTTCTTTTCTCAGTTAGCAAATTGTTAGGCCACATTTTGAATTTTGCAAAACACAGGGACTGCTCCAACAAATACTAGGTATCCTCAACTACTACCAAAATTTAGTTTGGAGACAATTTGAGTTCACGCCACTTTTATAATAATTAAAATGCATTAAACCTTACTGTTTTAATTATGTTAGAGCCACCTAAGTATTTTATTATTTATTGGTTTCAATTTTAGACTAGCCTCTGCAATATTTGTTATTTATCGAACATTTCAGTTTTTATGTTGGACAACTTTTATATTTCACTTTTATTTAATTTGAATTTGACTTAAGAGTTGAAATGCAATATGATGCAAATGATGATCATGCACTGTTAATCATGCTGACTTGGCATTATCAAAATGGAATTACTGTGGCTAACCACTGGGGGTGTTACAAATCTCCTCCACTAATAAGAATTCTCGTCCCGAGAATTAAGAGGTAGAAGGAAAAAGTTCGGGGTATTCCGCACGAAGATTATCCTCGCGTTCCCAAGTGGCTTCATCTTCAGTATGATTTGACCACTGCACTTTGAGGAACTTGGTAACCTTCTGTCGGGTTCGACATTCAGCTTCATCGAGAATGCGGATTGGATGCTCCTTATAAGAAAGATCATCATGCAATTCGAGCATCTCGTGATCCACAGCTCGGTGCGGAGATTCCTTGAAGCATTTCCGAAGTTGCGACACATGGAAGACGTCGTGGATATGAGAGAATTGCGGCGGCAATTCCAATTTATATGCCACCTGACCACGTCTAGCAACAATGCGGAAAGGACCAATGTAGCGTGGAGCTAGCTTGCCCTTGATTCCAAAACGGTGAGTGCCTTTCATCGGGGTGACTCGCAGATAAGCTTGATCACCAGGTTGATAAGTCAAACCCCATCGTTTGCGATCATAGTTGCTTTTCTGGCGATCCTGAGCCGCCTTGAGATTTTCCCGAACAATACGAACTTGTTCTTCGGCGTGTTGGATAATATCCGGACCCACGAGCGGTCGTTCCCCAGTTTCTGGCCAATTCAGAGGGGTTCGACACTTACGTCCATAGAGTACTTCGAAGGGAGCCATTTTCAAGCTGGCTTGATAGCTGTTGTTATAAGAGAACTCAGCATACGGAAGAGATTCTTCCCACTTCTTGCCGAAAGAAATGACACAAGCTCGAAGCATGTCTTCAAGCACTTGATTGACTCGTTCGACTTGGCCTTGGGATTGGGGATGATAAGCTGAACTCCAGGTAATATGAGTTCCCATAGCTGTTTGGAAACTTTCCCAGAATTTGGAAGTGAAAAGACCGCCACGGTCCGAACTAATCTCCTTCGGAATACCGTGGAGTGATACAATTCTGGAGATATACAACTCTGCTAACTGACTAGCAGTGATAGTTTCCTTGACGGGCAGAAAGTGTGCAACTTTAGAGAGTTGGTCGACGACGACAAGAATAGCATCGTGACCCTTCTGTGACCTGGGAAGTCCTGTAACGAAATCCATCTGAACCTTATCCCATTTCCATAGAGGAATAGGAAGTGGTTGCAGAATTCCAGCTGGTTTCTGATGTTCTGCTTTAACGCGACGACACACATCACATTTAGCAACATATCGAGCAATGTCCTGCTTCATTTTAGACCACCAGTACCTTTGACGAAGATCACGATACATCTTGGTGCTACCCGGATGAATAGACAGCGGGGTATCATGTACCTCCTTCATGACCTTGTCAGTCATGAGTTCGAAGCGAGGTACGACAATGCGGTTTCTGAAATACAAGGTTCCATCTTCAGACAGCGAGAAATCCCTGTACTTTTCAAGGTGAAGATTTTTCTTCATCAGATCAATTTCAGCATCTTTAGCTTGCGCATCCTTAATAGCTTTCTCAAGATCTGGTTGTATTACAAGGTTATTAAGAGAACCCTGTGGGATAATACGGAGATTCAGCTTGCATAGTTCTTCAAAAAGACGAGGTTGTGCTTGCCTAACCATGAGGTTGTCGCAATAGGACTTGCGGCTTAAGGCATCAGCCATCACGTTAGCCTTGCCAGGGGTATAGGAAATACCCAAATCATAGTCCGCAATGGCCTCCATCCATCTTTGCTGACGGAGGTTTAGAGATGGTTGAGTAAACAAGTACTTCAGACTTTTATGATCCGTGTAGATCTCGCAACGATTACCGAGAAGGTAATGTCGCCACAACTGCAGTGCATAGATGACAGCAGCTAGTTCTAGATCATGTACCGGATAATTCTCTTCATGTGGGCGCAACTGACGAGAGCCATAAGCAATCACTTTATGCTCTTGCATTAGGACACAGCCTAATCCTTCACGGGATGCATCACAATAAATCACAAAGTCTTTGCGGGTGTTTGGAGGAGATAGTACTGGGGCAGATGTCAGCTTGTCTTTGAGTGCTTGAAAACTTTCCTGACATTTTTCTGTCCATTCAAATTTAACGCTCTTGTGAAGCAGATCAGTCAGGGGCTTAGCAATCTTGGAAAAGTTCTCGACAAATCGACGGCAATAGCTTGCAAGGCCGAGAAAACTTCTCACTTGCTTGACGTTCTTTGGAGGAGTCCAGTCCAGAATAGCCTGAACTCGTTCTGGGTTAACGGCAATTCCATCTTTGGAAATCACATGACCGAGGTATGTCACTTCAGAAAGCCAGAATTCACATTTGGAGTATTTGGCATACAACTGGTGTTCTCGGAGCCTTTCCAGTACAAGACGGAGGTGTTCGGCATGTTCTTCCTTATTCTTCGAATAGACCAGAATATCATCTAGATAAACCACGACGAACTTGTCGAGGTAATCCATGAAGATGTAATTCATCAGACGGGAGAATGTGGCTGGAGCATTGGTTAAGCCAAATGACATGACAGTGTACTCGTAGGAGCCATAACGAGTAACAAATGCAGTCTTCGGAATATCCTCTTCACGAACACGGATCTGATGGTACCCCAATCTCAAATCAAGCTTAGAGAATACTGAGGAACCGGCAAGTTGATCATACAAATCATTGATCCGGGGAAGCGGATATTTATTCTGGATTGTGGCTTGGTTAATGGGCCGATAATCCTGAACCAATCGGTTAGTTCCATCCTTCTTCTTGACGAAGAGTGAAGGCGCTCCCCAAGCAGAGGAAATGGGGCGGATGAAACCTTTCTTAAGTGACGTGTCGATTTCTTCCTTAAGTTCGAGAAGATGATGCGGAGGCATCTTGTAAGGATGCTTCGCAATAGGAGTTGTGCCTGGTTTCAAGTCGATGACAAACTCAACAGCTCTAGCAGGCGGTATTCCTGGAAGTTCTTCTGGAAATACATCTTGAAAATCACGAACAACTGGAACGTTCTCGATGCCTTCAAGAGGTGAAGCATTCAATGCATTCAGAACATATATCTGGCTCTCAGCATCTTGAGCTATTCGGGCTGAGTATTTGACTATCTGGCCAGAAGGGTGTGTGAGCTGGACTGTCTTAGTAGCATAGTCAATCAAAGCATTATGGGCTGTCAACCAGTCCATACCAAGAATGATGTCTATGTCGGAAGGTCCAAGAGCAATAAGGGAAGCAAAGAACATCAACCCTTCAATTTTGAACTGATTATTATAACTTACCATCTTGGTTTGCCACCGGGAACGGGGAGTGATGATTTCTAAAGGAGTGGGTAATGAGCTCATAGCTAACCCATGCAATTGTGCAAATTGTTGGGACACAAAGGAATGTGATGCCCCGGAATCAAAGAGAACAGAGGCTGCAACTGAATTAACTGGCAGAGTTCCCATCACGATTTTAGGTGACTCACGAGCTTCTCCCATATTGACATGAGTGACCTGGCCACGACCCATAGCAAGCGGCCTGGCCTTATGACTTCTGGAATGATGGGTTCGATGGCCCTTCGTACGACCATTAGGAGGACGTGGTGCAGCCTGAGGTGTAGCCATGGCATTGGACTGTCCACCCTGAATCGTTAGCTGTCTCGGCGGCGAAGGCAGACGAGGTGCAACATATGACGGCCTTGGTGTTGGAGCAGGTCGGTGGTAAACATTGTGGGGAATCCAGACTCGACGCTTCTGAACAGGCTGACCCGAGGATGAGCCAGCTTCATGAGTGCGCTTGAGTGACTCCTGGTACTCAGTCAGAGATGTTTCAACTTGGAAAGATTTGCTGACAAGCGTTGCAAAATCAGTGACATAATGGACTGCAAGTGCGAGTTTTATGTCAGTACGTAGTCCTTCACGGAATTTCTCCTGCTTGCGAGTGTCAGTGTCGACGTCATCCGCAGCATAGCGGGACAATTCAAGAAATTTCCTCTGGTATTCATCCACAGTCATTTTACCCTGAGAGAGTTTACGAAACTCCTGCTTCTTCTGGTCCATCAGACCTTGAGGAATGTACCGTGCACGAAAAGCTGACTGAAATTCCTGCCAAGTGGCCATAGTCTCTGCAGGCAACATACCCTTGTGGCTTTCCCACCATTGAGCAGCTGATCCCCTCAGGTGATACGTCGCATAGGTGACGTATCTGTCACGGATAACATTGGCTGACTTCATCTGGAAGGTAATGTCACGGAGCCAATCGTCAGCATCCATTGGATCAGTCGAGCTGTGAAAAGTGGACGGATTGAGGCGCACAAATTCTGGCAGCGAGATCGGTCCAGGCTCCTGGCGAGCCTCGTTGCGTTCCAAACGTCTTACCAGACTCTCGTTGAGCTGACGGTTCAATTCAAACTGCTGCATCATTGCGGTAATATAGGGTGGAGGTGGAGGATCGTCAGCCATCCTGCCAAATCAACAGGGGCAGTTTAGCAAGAAAAACTACAGGTGTACGGAATGATTCATGAAGTAACACACACAACAGAAGGAAGTGCAATAGATGCTTCATCATATTCGCACCAGACATTCGAAGCCACACATAGCCTCGGTTAGTATCCGGCATTACGACAGTAGAAAAGGGAGGGCTAGACAACTAGGCGGCGCGCAGGCACGCGGTAGGGAAGTACACAACGAGACATAGCAAAGGCTACATCAACATCGGAGAAAACTATTGGAGTGAGGAATCTGCAAGTGACAACACAGGGTGCCCTCGATAAAAGGATCCTGCAAGCAGAACCTGGCCCACAATCTTGAAGAAAGGGGGGAAATTTTCAGAACTCCGGGTGGATGTGAGCACGAGAGCCTAATGTTGGAGTTAGTAAAATTTTAACCCGAATAGGAGAGAGATCAGAGTCCCAGAGTAAGGTCAAGGAGTAAAAGATCCTAATACCACCCAATTGGCGACGTGGGCCCGTAACCCACACAGCCAAGTTAGTAAAACAGTTTTGGACCACTAGACTCAACTTCGGCCAAGGAGTTGAAAAGGGGGGGTTCCTACAGTCAGTCGGCTCTGATACCAACTTGTGACGCCCCCGGCTCAATCATGCACTAATCATACACACAAATGCACACGATCAAGCCTAAGGACTCACGGGATGATATCACAACACAACTCTAAAACATAAATAAAGTCATACAAGCTTTATATTACAAGCCAGGGGCCTCGAGGGCTCGAATACATAAGCTTGCGAACAAGCGTCAGTGGAAGCATCAGATATCTGAGTATAGATATGAAATAGAAACAGAAAGGCCTTTAGAAAGGCGGGGCAAAATAAAACACTACGATCGAAAGGCGCAGGCCTCCTGCCTGGGACCCTCCGATCCTACTCCTGGTCGTCAGTCAACTCGTAGTAGTATCCATCCTCTGAGTAATAGTTGTAGTCGAATGACGGGGCATCTGTCTCAGGGGGCTCCGTCCTCTGGTCACGACAAACTGATATGGGGAGAAAAGGAAAACAAAGCAACCGTGAGTACTCAGAAGTACTCAGCAAGCAAGGATCTACACTACATATGCAACATTTTCAACGGGAGGCTGTATATGTGGACTGGGCTGCGGAAATGCAAGAATAGAGAGAAGGCCTAGTCCTATCGAAGACTAGCATCTTCAGCGGTCTTGCAGCAATAGAAGAGAGCAGAACAGATCAATATAAAGTAACAGTATCATTAAGTATCATCCTCACCCAGAGATCCTTTCTCGACTCCCTGCGAGAAAGCAATCCCAGAGCCATACAGTCATCAACCTCGTCCGAGATCCCTTCTCGACTCCCTGCGAGAAAGCAATCCCAGAGCCTCATATCCAGGTCCCATCTCAAGTTCTAGCTGTATCGATCGGGATACAACTCCGAGTGTCCGTTACCGTAGGACAGGCTATCGATAGAAGTGTTCTTCCCTGCAGGGGTGCACCAACTTACCCAACACGCTCGATTAACTCCGGCCGGACACAGTTTCCTGGGTCATGCCCGGCCTCGGCCAAACGACACACCGCAACCCTACCTAAAGCTCAGCAGAGAGGTCCCCGTCGGTCTACATCCTAAGCGCTCAGGGGTCTTGGGCCATCGCCCTGTGCACTCCGGGTCGTTGCGAGCAGGGTGAAGCCAGGCACCCGGAGGGCGCCGGTCCGTCCCGGCCGCAAGGCTGAACTAGACGTCTGACAGAGCTTTCGGCTGATGCTACGATGCAGAACGCCCATACAATGCCCACGTGATGGTTAGTGCTATCAGGCCAGAGACCTGCTCGGATCAAATATCCAAATCGTTAATGGACTAGGGCTTGCGGTAACGAGCAGAGACTCACGAAAGATGTGACCCCGTCGCCCCGTCTCGAGGACTTGCTGCAAGGGTTAAGAATGCCCGGCCGCGCCTCGTATTCATCACTCGGGCACCACACTGGCACCCGTCTTCACAACACTCGCCTCTCAGGCGCACGTGGGTACCCCTCAGGGTCGACCCGCCTATCCAAGTAACAGTGTAAAGTCCAAGTATCCGTGTGTCCATAACATCAGGGGAATACGAGGTATCACCCTCGTTGGATTCCTACTCGATGTCTCCGTCAAGGTGAACTCGGAGGAATCACCCTCACTGGGTTCACACTTGAGGTGTCGTACGACGGCGTCGTTATCGGAAGCGGTGAAGGAGGAATCACCCTCGATGACTACGACCGAATAGCTACTCTACAGAGTTAACATCAGAAGTGCTACATGAGGTATCACCCTCGGCACTCGATAGTAACGCTGCACTGTCGTTACCACTAAGGGGGGGGGTGATGTGGGGTGCCAGGGCCTGGTCTTCAATCCCGTTGATCGGGTCTTCTGACGATCCAGCGCGGCAGTCGGGATAAGTGGGGTCACTGATAGGTCTCTACCCAGCCTATACTAAGCAGTTTAGGATATGTAGGTAATTATCAACAGCAGGTTACAATAAACAGGCTATGCATCAGAATAGGTAAAGCAGCAGCAGCAGCAATTCTAATGCAAGCATGAGAAATAGAATGGGCGATATCGGGATGATCAAAGGGGGGGGGCTTGCCTGGTTGCTCGGCGGCAAGGCAAGGTCGTCAAAGGTGGCTTCGGTCTCCGGAGCTGCGTCGGTCTCGGGGACGACGTCGGTGTCTGGGGCTACCGAGAGAGAAGAGGGGGAGGAAACAGTATAAATACATAGCAAACATGAGCAACACAAAGTACGACATGACAATGTGCAGTGCCGGGTGTGTCCTAGCGTATGGTTGCACATCACTGAGGAAGGAGGAATCCATCCGGGAATGTTTTCCCGGTTCCGGACATTTGTCAGACAGATGACCGGAGAGGGACGGTTGCATGTTCGGATAGTTAGGGACGCGTGACGGACGAACGGACCGCGTTTTCGAATTCGTCTCGTCGTTCTGAGCGACTTTCATGTACAAAGTTTTTCCATCGGAGTTACGGATTATTTAATATGATTTTCTAAAGTTTTTATTAATTTCTGGAATTTATTTAATTATTTAAAATAAACATTATCCAGAATAGTAAATGATGATGTCAGCATGACATCATGCTGACATCAGCAGTCATTAGGGTTAGTTAAGTTAACTAATTAATTAGTCTAATTAGTTAATTAACTAATTAATTATCTACTCTAATTAAACAGATTTAAATAACTATTTATTTATTTATTTATTTTTTTATCATCAGGCAGGGCTGTGGGCCCCACTGGTTAGTGGACCAGGGGCGGACATGTCCGGAGCGTGCCCATTTGGGACCGGACATGTCCAGTGCCCAAATGGCACACGCGGGCGCGGGCGCGAACGGGGGCGCGGGCGGGCAAGGCCGCGGCAGCGCGCGCGGGGCCCGAGCGGCAGGGAGTGGCGGCGCGCGGCGCAAGCGGCGGGGCCGGAGGCGAGCGGGGCGGCGCGGGGGCCGGAGCGCGGCGGGGCGCGGCCGGACGGCGTGGGCGCGGCGCGCCGGCGAGGCCGGGGGGGCAGAGGGGGTCGGCGGAGGAGGAGGGAGAGGGAGGAGGTGGCCCTTACAGTGGGGCGCAGGGACGGGCAGCGTGCGCGGGGAGGATGGCCGGAGGAGGCGGCGCCGGCGGGCGCCGAGAGGGAGCAGGGGATCGGGGGGGGGGGAAATGAGCCTGGGAATCGGGCCGAGGCCTTATAGGCCAGGGGAGAGGCAGCTGGGCCGGCCGGCTGGGCCTTGGCCCAGTTGGGCCGGGGGGGTTTATTTCTTTTTTTTCTGTTTTCTTTCTCTTTTGTCTTTTTCTTTTATTTATTTTCTTTTCTCAGTTAGCAAATTGTTAGGCCACATTTTGAATTTTGCAAAACACACGGACTGCTCCAACAAATACTAGGTATCCTCAACTACTACCAAAATTTAGTTTGGAGACAATTTGAGTTCACACCACTTTTATAATAATTAAAATGCATTAAACCTTACTGTTTTAATTATGTTAGAGCCACCTAAGTATTTTATTATTTATTGGTTTCAATTTTAGACTAGCCTCTGCAATATTTGTTATTTATCGAACATTTCAGTTTTTATGTTGGACAACTTTTATATTTCACTTTTATTTAATTTGAATTTGACTTAAGAGTTGAAATGCAATATGATGCAAATGATGATCATGCACTGTTAATCATGCTGACTTGGCATTATCAAAATGGAATTACTGTGGCTAACCACTGGGGGTGTTACAAGAGGTGCCAGAGCTCAAAGCTTAAATTGAGAGATAATTTTTTTTGAGAGGCATACTTTTCCCGTCAATGAAAACGACCGAGTAATTCCCAACACTTCCCATGCTAGATATATCATAGGCGGTTCCCAAACAAAAAATAAAGTTTGTTCCTTTTTCCACCATTCTTTCACAATCCATGGCTAGTCGTATCCACGGGTGCCCTCCATACCAACACTTTCCAAGGAATTTATTATTTGACAACATAAAGTAAATTTCTTTTTCATTTCGGGACTGGGCATCCCTATTACCGCCACACTCTTGTGCAATGACAAATGAATAAACATTCATCTTGAGAATAACACATCTAGCATGGAAAATATTGGCCACCCCCTGCCACTTCATGAGCGGTACGGGCACACAAAAAGGAAATTTATTTTGAAAATTTGGGATGGCACATACAAATTTGCTTGGAACGGCATGGAAATACCGCATATAGGTAGGTATGGTGGACTCATGTGGCAAAACTGGGTTTAAAGATTTTGGATGCACAAGTAGTATTTCTACTTAGTACAAGTGGAGGCTAGCAAAAAGATTGAGAAGCAACCAACCAAGAAACAAAAAATCACATAAGCGAGCTTTAAGCATAACTATAGCCGAATAATGCACCACAAGTACGATGTAATTTCAATGCATAACTATTGACTTTCGTGCTTGCATAGGGAATCACAAACCTTAACACCAATATTCTTACTAAAGCATAATTACTCACCAACATGACTCACATGTCACTATCATCATATCTCAAAACTATTACAAATAATCAAGTTTATTCTGTCCAATGATCTTCATGAAAGTTTTTATTATATCCCTCTTGAATATCTATCACTTTCGGACTAGTTTCATATCTTGCATTTGCTTTTGACAAGCTCAAACAAATCTAAGTGAAGAACATGAGCATACAACTTTCCGTCTCTCAAAATAATATAAGTGAAGCATGAGAGAATTTCTTCAAAAATTTAATAACTCTCAAATAAATCTAAGTGAAGCATGAGAGCATTTCTTCAAAAATATTAAAGCACACCGTCCTCGAAAAGATATAAGTAAAGCACTAGAGCAATTCCATAGCTCAAAACATTTAAGTGAAGCATAAAGAGCAATTCTAACAAATCATAGCATAGTTTTGGCTCTATCAAATAGGTGTGTCCAGCAAGGATACTTGTGACAAATTAGAAGGCAAAACAAACAAAGACTCATATAATACAAGACGCTCCAAGCAAAACTCATGATATGTGACGAATAAAAATATAGCTCCAACTAAAATACCGATAGTTGTTAGAAGAAAGAGGGGATGCCTTCCGGGGCATCCCCAAGCTTAATTGCTTGGTTATCCTTGAATATTAACTTGGGGTGCCATGGGGCATCCCCAAGCTTAGTCTTTTCTTACTCCTTATTCCTTCATCCATCGTGATCTCACCCAAGACTTGAAAACTTCAATCACACAAAACTTAACAAACCTTCGTGAGATCCGTTAGTATAAGAAAACCAATCTTTACTTTAGTTACTGTAGAAAACCCATTCAAATTTTGTTATTGCATTATATCTACTGTATTCTAACTTTACCATGGCTTATACCCCCCGATACAATCCATAGAATCATCAAAATAAGCACACAATGCAAAGAAAATAGAATCTATCAAAAACAAAATAGTCTGTAAAGATGCAAAGTGCTCTCACACTTTTGTAACTCCAAAACTTCTGAAAATTAAGGACAACAGAGCCAATTTGTATATCAATATTGTGTAAAAAATTCAGAATTTTTCGTCGCTTCTGTGAATTTAGACAATTATATTACTGGACGCAAAAGTTTCTGTTTTTCAACAGGATCAAATCAACTATCACCAAAGCTATCCCAAAGGCTTTACTTGGCACAAACACTAATTAAAACATAAAAAACACAATCATAAAAGAGGCATAATTGTGCAAACACTCAAGAACAGAAAGAAAAAGGCAAAAATAAATTTTATTTATTGGGTTGCCTCCCAACAAGCGCTATCGTTTTATGCCCCTAGCTAGGCATAAGATTTCAACGATGCTCACACGAAAGATAATAATTGAAACACAAAGAGAGCATCATGAAACATATGACAAACACATTTAAGTATAACATACTTCCTATGCGTAGGAATTTTATAAGCAAACAAATTATCAAGACAAGAAACATCTAACATATGCAAAGAAGAGGAATAAAACATTGACGATCTCAACATAACAAGAGGTAATTTAGTAACATGAAAATTTCTACAACCATATTTTCCTCTCTCATAATAATTGCATGTAGGATCATAATCAAATTGAACAATATAACTATAACATAAAATATTCTCTTCACGATCCACATGCATGCAAAGTTGACACTCTTCCAAAGTCGTGGGATTATAATCAAATAAAGTCAAGACCTCTCCAAGCCCACTTTTATCAAAAATTTCATAAGATCGAACACTCTCTAAATATATGGGATTATTTTTAGCTGAAGTTAACACTCTTCCAAACCCACTTTTAATATTATCGCAAGCATATTCATCATGGGGTTTAAATAAATTTTCAAGATCCTAAGAATCATTATCACCCCAATCATGATCATTGCAATAAGTAGTGGACATAACAAAACAAGCATCCCCAAGCTTGGGGTTTTGCATATCACTAACACAATTGATATTAATAGAATTTTTAATAACATCATTACAATCATGCTTTTCATTCAAGGAGCTATCATGAATCACTTTATAAATTTCTTCGTTTAACACTTCATCACAATTTTCAGATTCATGAATCTCAAGCAAAACTTCATAAAGATAATCTAGTGAACTCAATTCACTAGCAATTGGTTCATCATAATTAGATCTTTTGGAAAGATTAGCAAGTGGATGAGGATCCATATCAATAGATTTTTAGCAAGCGAAGATGCAAGCAAATAGAAGACACATGGCAACACAAGCAAACAAAAGATCAAACGAGAAAAAGGCAAACAAAAAAGACGGCGAATAAAAAGGCAATTTTTGTGAAGTGGGGAAGATGAAAACGAGAGGCAAATGGCAAATAATGTAAATTGCAAGGAGATGAGATTTGTGATTAGGAACCTGATAGATGTTGATGATGTCTCACCGGCAACGGTGCTAGAAATTCCTTTTGATGTCGGTTGAACTACGTCGGTATTTCCCCAAAGAGGAAGGGATGATGCAGCACAGCTACGGTAGGTATTTCCCTCAGTTATGAAACCAAGGAATCAATCCAGTAGGAGAACCAAGCAACACTATGTAAACGGTACCTGCACACAAAGAACAAATACTTGCAACCCGACGCATAAGAGGGGTTGTCAATCCCTCCACGGTAAAAAGATAGATAAATTTGTGGTAGATTGGATAAATAGCTCACGATAAAACGCGAAATAAAATAAGTAATAAAAAAGTGCAGCAAGGTATTTTTGGGTTTTTGGTATAATAGACCTGAAAACAAAAGTGAATAAAAATAGATCTCGAAGCAAATATGATAAAGAATAGACCCGGGGGCCGTAGATTTCACTAGTGGCTTCTCTCAAAAAAATAGCATACGGTGGGTAAACAAATTGCTGTTGGGCAATGGATAGAAGATCAAATAATTATGACGATATCCAGGCAATGATCATTATATAGGCATCACGTCCAAGATTAGTAGACCGACTCCTGCCTGCATCTACTACTATTACTCCACACATCGACCGCTATCCAGCATGGATGTAGTGTATTAAGTTCATGGAAAAATGGAGTAATGCAATAAGAACGATGACATGATGTAGACGAGATCTATTCCTGTAGGAATAGCCCCCATCTTGTTATCCTTCATAGCAACGATACATGCGTGTCTTGTTGCCCCTTCTGTCACTGGGAAAGAACACCGCACGATCGAACCCATCACAAAGCACCTCTTCCCATGGCAAGAAAAATCGATCTAGTTGGCCTAACTAAACCAAAGATTCAAAGAAGAAATACGAGGCTATAAGTAATCATGCATAAAAGAGATCAAAGAACTCAAATAACTTTCATGGATATAGATCTGATCATAAACTCAAAGTTCATCGGATCCCAACAAACACATCGCAAAAAGAGTTACATCAAATAGATCTCCAAGAGACCATTGTATTGAGAATCAAAAAGAGAGAAGAAGCCATCTAGCTACTGCCTACGGACCCGTAGGTCTACAATGAACTACTGACGCATCATCGGAGAGGCACCAATGAGGATGATGAACCCCTCCGTGATGGTGTCTAGATTGGATCTCATGGCTCTGGAACTTGCGGTGGCTGGAATTGTGTTTCGTTGACACCCCTAGGGTTTTTGGAATATTTGGGTATTTATAGGGAGAAGAGGCGGTGAGGGAGGCCACCGAGGTGGACACAACCCACCTGGGCGCGCCTGGGCCCCCAGGCATGCCCAGGTGGGTTGTGCCCCCCTCGGGGCACCCCCTATGGTACTTCTTTGGCCCAAGTTGTCCCTTCTGGTCCATAAAAATTCTCCAAAAAGTTTTAGTGCGTTTGGACTCCGTTTGGTACTGATATTCTGCAAAGTAAAAAACAAGCAAAAAATAGCAACTGGCACTGGGTACTATGTCAATAGGTTAGTCCTAAAAATGATATAAAGTTGCTATAAAATGATTGTAAAACATCCAAGAATGATAATATAACAGCATGGAACAAGCAAAAATTATAGATACATTGGAGACGTATCAATAGCTTGTCAGTTATGTTGGCAACAACGTTGGTACCAAGGGGAGGGACGAAGAGAACCATTTTCATGCTCGCAGGAATGAGGCGGACCAACCATTAGGCAAAGTTCTCGTCCATCGGTGGTTACCGAAATGTCATCAACAATAGTAACAGGGTCTTACTAACAAAGTTGTACACTGAGGTGCTTACTTAAGTAGGGATTTACTACTGCTTATTTCATATAGATTACAAGAAGGGTTAAACAAGACAATGGAAAGGAAAAAGTTGATTATCAGATTAAACAGACCAATGGAAAGGAAAATGTGTTTAAACACAAGTATTAGGAGTATGCCCTTCACAAGAACAGGCAGAGTAGGATATACATGACAGGACAGCAAGTAGATAACCACTTCGGTAAAGGGGCGAGGAACTTATGAGGTTTAACCATACAATGGTGTTTGGATAATTAGCCAAGAAACATTTAGCATTGCACTTCCAATGTTCTTGTGGATATTCGGAGTACCACAGACATGCTTCGGGATATCATTGACATGGTCATCAGGTAAAGGTCAGACTTTGGGGAATACAAGGGGTCCATCAGGAACTTCTAGAACAACTCATGCAATTTCATCATGGAAAAGATGAGGAGGTGGCCAATGGGAACAATTTATCGAGATTTCCATAAACATGGATTTCCACAATTATGTGAACAAGGTAATAGCATTGGGCATACCAAAGTATATAATGAAGTATGTTCGAGGAGAACATCCACAATTAAACATTGATCGAAAATGCACCTGGAATTATGGACTAAGTAGCATGATCAATGTTAGTATGATGATTCAAAAACCAACAGACTTAGAATGAAACTACCTACCTTTAACTTCAAAGCAATAGGGTTGCTAGAAGTTTTGAATTCACGCATCATAGTTCATTTGTTGGTATTCTGGTCAGAAATAACATGGGTGCCAAGAAATGAATGGAGATGGCGAGAAGTATCACTTGTATCAAGAATTCTTCAGAGGTGGTGAAATTCTCACAACATTCTTGACATAAAAGATGGTAATACTCCAAGGTAGAACATAACATAAGTTGGATAGCAAGGAACTAAAGGTACAACACAAAACAAGAACAACTTTTGTGTTGGAAGGAATGCAAGAATGTTGTCGATGTTAACACAAGCCATCGAGGGGGCAAGGATGGTATTTCTCATCGTGAATTCGATTGATATCCTGGAAGAGCTCAGAATGTTGATGAAGATCATGACACATTTGTCGAGAGGTTTCATGAAGATGTAATCGATCATCGACGACATCAAGCAAAAGGAATGATGAAATGAAAGGTTGTCGGAACCACAGATAAAATTGTAAGCTCATAATTGAAATTGCCTTTTAAGAAAAACAATATGATGTTGAAAGCTTGATGTAGCTTAGTGCACTGTCGGGATTGTGTTCCGGGGATGAAGGACATAGGTAGCACGATCAAGCTTTAGCATGACGATGATGATGTAGCCAATCGACTGGGAATGACATGATCGAGTACAAACTCATAAGTAATGAAGATTACTAAGAGTTCTTAAATCGCAGTGCGGACTGGATTTAGTTATTGATGTCCTCGGGTGACTAACAGTCAGAGCCCGGGGAAAATTGGAATTGGCGAGAAATAATAGTTGATGAAGAACTCATAAGAAGTTATGTAGTTCAGTGATATTCTCGAGATACCAAAGGTAAAACTCGAAGGTAGATCAGAATAGAAACTGAACTAGATCATTGACTTGCGATGGCAGATACTTTAACCTTGTCAAAAATAGATGAGTCACTGGAATGGTTTCCTTTCAGATATATTAAATAAGGATAGCATGGTCAG
The DNA here is from genome assembly GCA_011799875.1 of Thinopyrum elongatum. NCBI lineage: Eukaryota > Viridiplantae > Streptophyta > Magnoliopsida > Poales > Poaceae > Thinopyrum > Thinopyrum elongatum. Next base: position 443,101,940 of record CM022300.1, on the reverse strand, counting down.
AACCATAACTCCAAGGGATCCAATTTGATGACACCAGAAGAATTATTCAAATGATTAAATATTTTTGCAAGAAGCTTTCATGATAATTCCACATCGGGTCCATGGGCATGAACACAAAGGTTCAAGGTCAACTCACACTTTTCCAATGCATAACCTTTCATTCGCTTCTCATTTTTTAAGAAGTTCTAATGTTGAAATTTTATCTGGCAAAACACCAGAAGAGTATGACTAGTGATAACTCTCGGGTTCACATGGATTAGGGAAGGCATAGGTTCAACCCATAGGGGCATCTTAGGAACATATACAATAAACTTCAAGAGTAAATGACACAAGTTCGAAGGTAGAGCATGGTTGACAAAAGCAGATGATACAAATTGTTAAAGGCATTATGTATCAGGGGAAGAATTCACAAGAATTTTGAATATGTAGGACACTGTCGGATAATAATCCACCAAAGGATCTAGCGGACCACAAATGATCTGATGTGAGTAACGATACTCAACCAAAAGAAGAAAGAATGCAATGGCATCAAATTATTGAATTATCTGAATAATGCGAGGCTTAAATACAAAGGAACTAAGATTTCCAATTCAGGGGATGAGAAGCAGATGCTCTGATCAAAAGATAAGCAAGTTGAATAGACATAGATCGACAATCAATCAAGGTTTGATTTGCCGAGAACCAGCTCATGTCCGAAGTGACGTCTGAGCCGAAGGGACGAATTCTAGTTTCGACTGGTGATTGCGACCATTCATAAACATATCAAATCAAAGGCTCAAAATGACGATGACAAAGGATACTAATGAATATTGCTAGACATATGGAAAGTAACCATAATGCAAGCAGAAGTATTTGCAGAGCAATAGTTGGCAGAGGATTATCGGAAGATCAGATAATATTTCAAAGTATCTTATGAATCACCTGAACAACTAGGAATGAAAAAATCCTCGATAAGTGTGAGGAATTAATCGTAGGGGTATTCATGCAGCAAAGAACTACAAGGCAGTAGCTCAAAGGATTCTCGGAACAACGAAGAGTATTCGGGGTAACTTGTAATAACAAGAGCAACGGGGAATGATTGTATGGATGGCAAGTGTTTGTCGTTATCCGTAAGGATATATCGGTGGTATAGGATTACAAAGGCAGTGGGCATAAGGGTCTCGGGAAAACAGAAGAGTATCTTTAGAATCTTTTGGTGAAGCAGGCGATCATCTGGAATGAAGGGCTCTCCGGGAGGAAGTAGTTACGAGAACCTAGAGTTAGAGTTAGTAAAATCTTTAACCCGAAAAGAAGAGAGATCAGAGTCCCAGAGTAAAGACAAGGAATAAAAGATCCTAATACCACTCATTTGTGATGGGCCCGTCAGCCACACAATAATGTTAGTAAAAATAGTTTTTCAAAGACTAGACTCAACTTCGGCCATGGAGTTGGAAAGGAGCTTCCTATAGGCAGTCGGCTCTGATACCAACTTGTGACGCTCTGACTTAATCGTGCACTAATCATACACACAAATGCGCATGATCAAGATTAGAGACTCACAGGAAGATATCATAACACAACTCTAGACACAAATTAAAATAATACAAGCTTATTATTACAAGATAGGGGCCTTGAGAGCTTGAATACATAAGTTCGAATACAAAAGAGTCAGCGAAAGCAACAATATCTGAGTACAAACATAAGATAAACAAGCCTGCCTTAAGAAGGCTAGCACAAAACAGCGACACTGATCGAAAAGGCTAAGGCCTCCTGCCTGGGAGCCTCCTAACTACTCCTGGTTGTCGGAGGTCTCCACGTAGTAGTAGGCTCCACCGGAGTAGTAGTAGTCATCGGTGGTGTCATCTGGCTCCTGGGATCCGGCATTTGATCGCAGTAATCGGGTATAGGGGAAAAGAGGTAGCAAAGCAACCGTGAGTACTCATCCAAAGTACTCGCAAGACTTACATCAGATCTATGCTAAGTATGCATCAGTATCAAAGGAATGGGGCTATATCTTTGGACTGAGCTACAGAAATGCGAGAAAAGAAGGGAAAGCCTAGCCTATCGAAGACTAGCATCTTGCAGCAATAGAAGAGAGTAGAGTAACATAACATAAGTATGTAGTATGTAGTAGCATTAATGCCTAGAGATCCTTCCTCGACTCCCTGCGAGAAAGCAATCCCGGAGCCATCATATCCATCTCATGTCTCCAGTATCCAGTTCTAGTTGTATAGATCGGGATACAACTCCGAGCGTCCGTTACCGTGGACATGGCTATTCGAATAGATATACTTCCCTGCAGGGGTGCACCAACTTACCCAACATGCTTGATTAACTCTGGTTGGACACAGTTTTCCTGGTCATGCCCGGCCTCGGCTGATCGACGCGTTGTAGTCCTACCTAGGCTCTGCAGAGAGGTCCCCGCCGGTCTACATCCTAAGTGCTTAGGGGTCATGGGCCCATCGCCCTTTGCACTCTGGGTTATTGCGCGTAGGGCGGACCCAGGCACCACCTCTGTCCTGGATGGCACCGGCCCAGCTGTGCCGCAATGCTGAACTGGATGTCTTCCAGAGCTTTCTGAAGAATCATACGATGCTGAGTGCCCATACTTATTCTTGCATGGTGGTCAGTGCGAAAAGGCAAGAGGCCTACTCAAATCACATATCCAAACCCTTAGTGTGTTGGGAGCTCGCGGTGACGATCAGTGCTCCTGTCGCCCCATCTCAAGGACTTAGGACAAGGGCCAAGCCCAGCCCTCTCTAGGGCAGTCTGCCTACCCGGCCGTGCCTCATAATTATCTCGTGGGTACCCTCCAGGTCAACCCGACTTAAGTAACTCTCGCGGGTACCCCTCGGGGCTGACCCTACTTCAACAAGGTTCTGAGGTAAAGTCAAGGTAACCGTGTGCCCATAACATCAAGGGGGAAATTCGAGGAATCACCCTCGATGGAATCCTTCTCGATGTAACCGTCAAGGTGAACTTGGAGGAATCACCCTCGATAGGTTCACACTTGAGGTGTTGCACGACAGAGTCGTCATCGGGAGTGGTGAAGGTGGAATCACCCTCCATAATCCACGACTGATTAGCTACACTATAGAGATATCATCAGGAATGCGTTACAAGGTATCACCCTCGACACTCGATAGTAGCTCTGTAGAGTCGTACAACTAAGGGGGTGCCGATGATGTGTCGGTCTCTGCATATTGATCACATTGATCGAGTCATCTGGTAGCAAAGCGGGGGCAACAAGGAGAAGATGAGGGGTCACTGATGGATCACTAACCAACCTATACTAAGCATATAGGATAACAGGTAAGGTAACAATAGCAGGTTACAAAATCAGGCTATGCATCAGAATAGGAGCAATCAAATACAGTAGCAAACTCTAATGCAAGCATGAGAGAGAAAGAATGGGCGATATAGGAATGATCAAGGGGGTTTTGCTTGCCTGGAAGCTCTGTCAAAAGGGATGGCTCATCATCGACGTAGTCGATCACACGGGCACCGGCAGCGGTCTCGGGGTCTACCGGAGAGAAGAGGGGGAAGAAACAATAAATATAAATCAAAAAAGTGCATCACGATGCATGACATGGCAATATGCAGTGCTAAGGGTGACCTAATGCAGTCTACACGTCACGGACGAAACGGGAAAACATCCAGGAATGTTTTCCCGGCATTTGACATTTTCCAGACAGATGAATCGGAGGGGAAGCATCCATGTTCATCATGTTAGAGGCATGTGACAGATGAATGAATTGCATATTCGGATTCATTATATTTTTTTGAGCAATTTTCATCTATAAATTATTTTCATCTGACTTACGGTTTATTATCTATGATTTTTGAAAGATTTAAACATTTTCTGGAATTACTGGATTACTATTAAATTCAGAAAAAATGAATATACTTTTGTCACGTAGCTCTACCCTAGCCTGATTGTATGACAGTGGGGCCCGAGGGGTGCTGACTCAGCAGTCAACAGTCAAAGTGTTGACTGGGTTCAAACGTGAACAGTACTGTGGGTCCCACATGTCATTGGCTAGAGTTAAACTAAAAGGTTATTTTAACTATGGGGGCCACCTGTCTGTGACTGTTAGTGAGGGGGATTACAACTAATGGGGGTTCGGCCTAATTATACTGGGGTGCTAGGCCCCGTTGGTAGGGAGCCAGCCGGCCTCCTATGTCTGTGCACACACGCACGCACGAGACAGCGCCAAGGCAGCCATGGCCAGCTAGGAGGCGAGCACGGCAGTGGACACGAGGAGGCGCATGGGCGAGCGCGGGCCAGCAAGCGTGTATGGGCGATCATCGACGTGGGGTAGAGGTATGGCTAGGGGAGCGAGTGCGGCCAAGGCGCGGGTCATAGCAGCGCAATAGGCAGCATGCGACTGCGAGCGCGAGAGGGTGGCGGCAGTAAGTAGCAGGAGGAATGGTGGACGAGCAGGGCACGAACCGGGCGGGCGCGCGCACATGAGGGCGCGGCCAGGGGCTGCCAGAGGCACGCGGTGGGCGTGTGAGTGCGGCGGCCGTAGCATGGGGGTGGTGCTATGGCGCCGAATTCGAAGGGGAATTGGGTGGGTGATACGTCTCCAACGTATCTATAATTTTTTATTGTTCCATGCTATTATATTATCTGTTTTGGATGTTTTATTTGCATTAATATGCTATTTTATATTATTTTTGGGACTAACCTATTAACCTAGAGCCCAGTGCCAGTTTCTTTTTTTCCTTGTTTTTGACTTTTACAGAAAAGGAATATCAAATAGAGTCCAAACGGAATAAAACTTTACGGTGATTTTTCTTGGACCAGAAGAAACCCACGAGACTTGGAGAGGAGGCCAGATGACCCACGAGGTGGCCACAAGCCGTGGGGGCACGCCCCAGGGGGGCACGCCCCCTGGCTTGTAGGCCCCTCGTGGACCATCTTGACCTAATCTCTGCACTATAAATCCTCAAATATTCCCCCTATACCGAAGGACACAACAAAAATACTTTTCCCTCGCCTCAAGTTTCTGTTCCCATGAGATCCCATCTTGGGGCCTTTTCCGGCACTCCGCCGGAGGGGGATTCGATCACGGAGAGCCTCTACATCAACCTTGCTACCCTTCCGATGAAGCGTGAGTAGTTTACCACGGACCTAAGGGTCCATAGCTAGTAGCTAGATGGCTTCTTCTCTATCTTTGATCTTCAATACAATGTTCTCCTCGATGTTCTTGGAGTTCTATTCGATGTAATCTTCTTTTGCGGTGCATTTGTTGAGATTCGATGAATTGTGGATTTATGATTAGATTATCTATGAATATTATTTGAGTCTTCTCTGAACTCTTTTATGCATGATTAAGATATCTTTGTATTTCTCTTCGAACTATTGGTTTGGTTTGGCCAACTAGATTGGTTTTTCTTGCAATGGGAGAGGTGCTTAGTTTTGGGTTCAATCTTGTGGTGTCCTCACCCAGTGACAGAAGGGGTAGCGAGGCACGTATTGTATTGTTGCCATCAAGGATAAAAAGATGGGGTTTATATCATATGCTTGAGTTTATCCCTCTACATCATGTCATCTGGCTTAAGGCGTTACTCTGTTCTTATGAACTTAATACTCTAGATGCAGGCAGGAGTTGGTCGATGTGTGGAGTAATAGTAGTAGATGCAGAATCGTTTTGGTCTACTTGTCACAGACGTGATGCCTATATTCTTGATCATTGCCTTAGATGTCTTCATAATTATGCGCTTTTCTATCAATTGCTCAACAGTAATTTGTTTACCCTCTGTATGTTTTCGTCAAGAGAGAAGCCTCTAGTGAAACCTATGGCCCCCGGGTCTATTTTCTATCATATATTTTCAGATCTATAAACCAAAAAACCCAAAAATACCTTGCTACAATTTATTTATATTTACTTTACTTTGCTCTTTTATTTATGTTTTATACCTATCTCTATTAGATCTCACTCTTGTTCGTGACCGTGAAGGGATTGACAACCCCCTTTTCGCGTTGTGTGCAAGTGTTTGTTAGTTTGTGCAGGTGCATATATTGGAGACTTGCTTGTGCCTCCTACTGGATTGATACCTTGGTTCTTAACTGAGGGAAATACTTATCTCTACTTTGCTACATCACCCTTTCCTCTTCAAGGAAAAAATCAACGCAAGCTCAAGAAGTAGGAGTGGGATCTACAGAGGGCTCACCGGGGAGGCCGTGTGAAAGCTCGGGGGGGTCGGGCAGGCGTCGGGGCAGCGGGTCGAAGTGGCGGCCGAGGCGGACGCCGGCGAAGGGGAACGGCGTGAGGGATGGCGGTGATGATCCCCGGCTCCGATCTAGCATGTGTAGGTGACGAGGACGAGTCAGCGGGGCTCCCGGACCTGCTCCTTTGCTACTGGGAAACTGGTGGCCGTGAGATCGATGACGTGCGCTGTGATGGCAGCGTCGGCTCTCCTTCTAGAATGAAAACGAGGGGGAAGGGGCATTATGGGGATCTAGGGTTTGTTGCGGGGGGGTCGTGGCGACATCTTAACCCCAGGGAGGTCGCGGGATGCCCAACACGCGGCCATGGCGGCTGGATGCGCTCCACGCCCTCCTTGCTTGTGTAGCAGGAGGTAGGGGGAGGCCTAGGTGGGTTGGGCCAGTACTGTAGCTATAGGCTTCAAGTGTACAGTGAGTTCAGGTTCTTTTCCTTTTCTTTTTCTTTCTTGTTTTGCATTTAAATTTAATAGCAAATGACTTTTATTAATTATGAGATTTGGCCCAAAATTACAATGCAAAATTAGGCACTGCCATAAAATGGTTAGGGAGACATTTGAAAAAGTTTGAATTTTACATAATTAGAAAAGCACTTTAAATTACTGTTTTGGGCCTGTTTTAATTAGGTTAAGGTATTTAAATACTTTATGAAATGTTGGTTTCTCCATGATAATTACTAAGTGATTATTTGCAATATTATGAACATTTTTGTTTTATTGTTTGAAGAAATATTTTATTTGACTTTATTTTAAATTTGAATTTGGCTTTGATTTTTTTATCAAGTGGCAATTTGGCTTAGTTAAACTTGATGACATGGCACCATTAGTGTGAGGTCACTATAGCATGACATTGGGGGTGTTACAGTCTTGGGGCATAAAATTTCTGAACGAGGTATTGAGGTAGACAAAGTTAAAGTTGATGCAATTGAGAAAATGCCATGTCCTAAAGATATTAAAGGTATAAGAAGTTTCCTTGGTCATGCTGGTTTCTATAGGAGGTTTATTAAATACTTCTCTAAAATCTATAGGCCTCTTACTAATCTCTTACGAAAAGATGTTCCATTTGTTTTTTATGACGATTGCGTAGAAGCCTTTGAAACACTTAAGAAAGCCTTGAAATCTGCACCTATTATTCAACCACCTGATTGGAACTTGCGTTTCGAAATTATGTGTGATGCTAGTGATTATGTTGTTGGTGTTGTTCTAGGACAAAGAGTTGATAAGAAATTAAATGTTATCCATTATCCTAGTAAAACTCTAGACAATGCTCAAAGAAAATATGCTACTACTGAGAAAGAATTTTTAGCTGTTGTGTTTGCATGTGACAAAATCAGATCTTACCTAGTTTATTCTAAAGTAATTGTTCACACTGATCATGCTGCTATTAAATACCTTATGGAAAAGAAAGATGCTAAACCTAGACTCATCAGGTGGGTTCTTTTGCTTCAAGAGTTTGACTTGCATATTACCGATAGAAAGGGAGCCGAGAATCCCATGGCTGATAACTTGTCTAGGTTAGAAAATATCCTTGATGACCCACTACCTATTGATGATTGCTTCCCTGATGAACAACTAGCTGTCATAAATGCTTCTCATAATAGTCCTTGGTATGCAGACCATGCTAATTACATTGTCGCTAAATTTATACCACCTAGTTTCACTTACCAACAAAAGAAAAAGTTCTTCTATGGTTTAAGACACTACTTCTGGGATGACCCATATTTTATAAAGAAGGAGTAGATGGTATTATTAGGCGTTGTATACCTGAGCATGAACAGGAACAAATCCTACGGAAGTGTCACTCCAAGGCTTACGGAGGACACCATGTGGGAGACAGAACTGCGCACAAGGTATTACAATCTGGTTTTTATTGGCCTACTCTTTTCAAGGATGCTCGTAAGTTTGTCTTATCTTGTGATGAATATCAAAGAATTGGTAATATTGGTAGATGTCAGGAATGCCTATGAATTATTCACTTGTTATTAAGCCATTTGATGTGTGGGGCTTTGATTATATGGGACATTTTCCTTCCTCTAATGGGTATACACATATTTTAGTTGTTGTTGATTATGTCACTAAGTGGGTAGAAGCTATTCCAACTAGTAGTGCTGATCATAACACTTCTATTAAAATGCTTAAAGAATCCCAAGGTTTGGAGTCCCTAGATATTTCCTGGCTGATGGTGGTTCACACTTTATTCATGGTGCATTCTGTAAACTGCTTGCTAAATATGATGTTAACCATAGAATTGCATCTCCCTATCACCCTTAGTCTAGTGGTCAAGTTGAACTGAGCAATATTGAAATAGAGTTAATTCTGCAAAAGACTGTTATTAGGTCTCGAAAGAATAGGTCTAAGAAATTAGATGATGCATTATGGGCCTATAGAACTGCTTATAAAAATCCTATGGGTATGTCTCCATACAAAATGGTTTATGGAAAAGCATGTCATTTACCTCTTGAGTTAGAACATAAAGCATATTGGGCAATTAAAGAACTCAATTATGATTTTAAACTTGCCGGAGAAAAGAGGTTATTTGGTATTAGCTCTTTAGATGAATGGAGAACCCAAGCTTACAAAAATGCCAAATTATTTCAAGAAAAAGTTAAAGGATAGCATGACAAAAGAATCCAAAAGCGGGAATTCAAAGTGGGTGGGTATGTTCTATTGTACAATTCTCATTTTAGATTTTTTGCAGGAAAACTTCTCTCTAAATGGGTGATACGTCTCCAACGTGTCTATAATTTTTGATTGTTCCATGCTGTTATATTATCTGTTTTGGATGTTTTATATGCATTAATATGCTATTTTATATTATTTTTGGGACTAACTTATTAACCTAGTGCCCAGTGCCAGTTTCTGTTTTTTCCTTGTTTTTGACTTTTACAGAAAAGGAATATCAAACGGAGTCCAAACGGAATAAAACTTTATGGTCATTTTTCTTGGACCGGAAGAAACCCACGAGACTTGGAGAGGAGGCCACAAGCCATAGGGGCACGCCACGGGGGGCGCGCCCCCAGGGCTTGTGGGCCCCCAGAGACCTTCCAAACCTAATTCCACCACTATAAATTCTCAAATATTCCCCCTATACCAGAGGGCACACAAAAAATACTTTTCCGCCGCCGCAAGCCTCTGTTCCCGTGAGATCCCATCTTGGGGACTTTTCCGGCACTCCGCCGAAGGGGGATTCGATCACGGAGGTGCTGCCCTTCCGATGATGTGTGAGTAGTTTACCACAGAACTACGGGTCCATAGCTAGTAGCTAGATGGCTTCTTCTCTCTCTTTGATCTTCAATACAATGTTCTCCTCGATGTTCTTGGAGATCCATTTGATGTAATCTTCTTTTGCGGTGCGTTGGTTGAGATCCAATGAATTGTGGATTTATGATCAGATTATCTATGAATATTATTTGAGTCTTCTCTGAACTCTTTTATGCATGATTGATATAGCTTTGTATTTCTCTCTGATCTATCGATTTGGTTTGGCCAACTAGATTGGTTTTTCTTGCAATGGGAGAGGTGCTTTGTGATGGGTTCAATCTTGCGGTGTCCTCACCCAGTGACAGAAGGGGTAGCGAGGCACGTATTGTATTGTTGCCATTAAGGATAAAAAGATGGGGTTTATATCATATTGCTTGAGTTTATCCCTCTACATCATGTCATCTTGCTTAAGGCGTTACTCCGTTCTTGTTAACTTAATTCACTAGATGCATGCTGGATAGTGGTCGATGTGTGGAGTAATAGTAGTAGATGCAGAATCGTTTCGATCTACTTGTCACGGACATGATGCCTATATTCATGATCATTGCCTTAGATGTATTCATAATTATGTGCTTTTCTATCAATTGCTCAATAGTAATTTGTTTACCCACCGTATGTTTTCTTCAAGAGAGAAGCCTCTAGTGAAACCTATGGCCCCCGGGTCTATTTTCCATCATATATTTTCAGATCTATAAACCAAAAAACCCTAAAAATACCTTGCTACAATTTATTTATATTTACTTTAGTTTGCTCTTTTATTTATGTTTTATACCTATCTCTATTAGATCTCACTCTTGTTCGTGACCGTGAAGGGATTGACAACCCCTTTTTCGCGTTGTGTGCAAGTGTTTGTTAGTTTGCGCAGGTGCATATATTGGGGACTTGCTTGTGCCTCCTACTGGATTGATACCTTGGTTCTTAACTAAGGGAAATACTTATCTCTACTTTGCTGCATCACCCTTTCCTCTTCAAGGGAAAAATCAACCCAAGCTCAAGAAGTAGCAATTGGAAGGACCATACATCATTTAGGAGGTTTATCGTTCTGGAGCCATTAAGATCAATAATCCTGAGGGCACTAATCCGAAGGTGGTCAATGGACAAAGAATTAAGCATTATATCTTAGGTACACCTATTAATGTTGAAACTAACATTATCCAAACTATGACACCAGAGGAATACATAAAAGAGACCTTCCAGAACACGCCAGATCCCTGAAAAGGAAGAGGTACGTGATACGGTAAGTAAACGTACTCCAAAAATTCCATAAAAAAATTTTCTGTCAGTTTTGGAATATTAGAAAAAATGCAAAAATAAGAAACACCGCAGGGGGCCACCCAGGTGCCCACTAGGCACCAGGGCGCGCCTGCCCCCCTGGCGTGCCCTGGTGGGTAGTGGGCCCCTCGTGAGCCTTCCCGACTCCGTTTTCTTCTGGAATACTTGTTTCGCAAGATAAAAATTCTTTATATATACTCCCAGATGTTTTGACCACCGTATCATAGAAATATTCTATGTTCTTGTTTCGTGTTGTTTTCTGTCAGACCTATCAAGCCAGGCATCATGTCTTCTCCCACCACCAACAAAGGGGAAGATGATGCTTGGTTGCTGAAGGTGGAACTTAATAGCAAAGTTCAAGAAGGCGCACCTGGGCGCTCGCTTAATCGCGCCTGGGCGCGAGGCGTTCGCTCAACACCTCGCTTTGCCCCTATGCGCTAGGAAAAGCGTTGGTGTTGTTGGTGGCTGAAAGTGTTGGCGCTGTTGATGCTCTCTAGAGTCTAGATGTAGATGTACTGCTCTGTTGATGCTCTCTAGAGTGTAGATGTCCTGCTGCTGTTGATGCTCCCTAGAGTCTAGATGTAGATGTACTGCTACTGTTGATGCTCTCTACAGTCTGGATGTAGATGTACTGCTGTTGTTGATGCTCTAGATGTAGCATGTACTACTGCTGTTTTGCTACTGCAGTGTTAGTTTCGCTGCTGCTAGCTGTTGGCTGCTACTAGTTAGTACTTAGTAGTTACTGCTAGCAGTGCTAGTAGCTGTTGCTGCTTCTATTGCTTGTGCAATTGTGCTAATGTTGCTGGCCTGCTGCTATGTTATAGTTTGTAGGAGAGACCACAAGGTTATAATTATAATCTAGTTTACATTCTAGAACTATTTTAGACAGCAAACCGCTCTTTGTTGCCCGTCTTCGTACAATTGTATACAAAATGCCTAATTGCGTCTAATTGCGTCTAATTGCGCCTAATCACGCCTAAGCTAGAAAAGCACAAGTAGGTGGCCAAACGCATAATTAACGCCTAGCGCTTTCTTGAACTTTGCTAAATAGGGAGGAAACAAAGGGGCCTTCAAGGAGGACAAGGTCGAAGAAGTTGTCGGGAACCACACCCAAGAAGGAAGGCAAACCATGCCCATGGAGAAACTGCGGAAGAGGGAGATATCCATCAACCTTTCTATGCTCATCTCACCCCATCTGAAATCAAAGCCCTAAGGGTCTTTGAAATAGTTCATGTTCAGAATACATATCTCACTCGTGAAGTTATTTTGTTGGAAGAGCAAAACATCGCCCTTCGGAGCATAAACCGTAGATTGGAGTACCTGCTAAAGCTGAAGTGCGAGTCCACCACTTCATCACCACCACCATCACCGAAGAAGTAAACTTGAGCACACGGGTATGGGCACCACCTTGGCTTGTGCCAATCTTGGGGGAGGTGCCCCGGTATCGTATCACCATCACTTTCACTATCTTTACCTATTTTTAGTTCGATCCTTAGTTATTTTCGTGATTTAGTTAAATAAAATTTTAGTATGATCTATTTCCGAGTGCTAGTTTCATGATCTATCTATCTATGTAATCGAGTTGAGAGTTATATAATAAAGATTAGTTTGCTTTTTTGCTTCTTTACCTTCATGTTTCAATCCTAGCAAAGAAAATAATGAAAAAGATCATATGCTAATCTTATTGAAAGTAATGACATTACATAAGGAAAAGTCTAAGTGGTAAAATTTATTGAAAGTTGACAAACATAGCATTGGTTAATGATGCAATTCAAGAAAAAATTAATAAGGGAAGAGAAGATTCATATGCAAATGTACTATCTTGGACATCTTTTATGATTGTGAGCCCCCATTAAGTATTTTATGCCAAATTGTTGACGTTGGACAAGACAACGTAATGATTTATGTTTGTTCATATTCACATAGAAGTTATATTGTCATGGATCCTCTAACATGTGGTGCTTGCCCAATATCTTTGCTAGCCAAAAATCCGCACCAAGTAGAGATACTACTTGTGCATCCAAGAACCCTTAAACCCAGTTTCATGTTACAAGAGGACACTATACCTACCTATGGATTGAGTAAGATTCTTCAAGTAAGTTGTCATCGGTGCATAAGGCAATAAAAATTGCTTCTAAATATGTATGATCTTTTAGTGTAAGGGAAATAAGCGTTGTACGAACTTGTGATGGCAAAGAAATAAAAGCGACGGACTGCATAATAAAGGTTGCTATCATAAGGGGCAATATAACATGACGTTCCTTTGCATTAATATCTTGTGCATCCAAAAATAATAAGTGCATGACAACCTCTGCTTCCCTCTGCAAAGGGCCTATCTTTTACTTTTATGTATTTACTTTTCATGCAAGAGTCAATAGTATTCTCCTCTATTCCTTTTTATTTTTCTCTTTTGCAAGCATCATGTGGTGGGGAAAGATCTAGGCACATATATCTAGTTGGATATGAGTGATCATCAGTTATTATTGTTGACATCACCCTTGAGGTGAATAGGTTGGGAGGCGAAACTATAAGCCCCTATCTTTCTATGTGTCTGGCTGAAACTTTTTGCTCCATATATATGGTGTGAGTGTTAGCAATCGTACAAGACTAAATGATGGTTGAGTATGTGGACTTGCTGAATAAAGCTCCTACATGAGACCCTTCCTACAAAGATGATGAATTGCAATTGCGTTGTTGACTGAGAACATAGTTTGTTAGTTTTCAAGAAAGTTTATTCCTTATACTTTGATCTTGTGATGAATTGTTACTTGCTCATGAGAAGTTTTATGATAAAGTTTATTCCTATTGTAATAATGATCATGATGCTACTATGTCCATATTTTGTTTTTATCGACACCTCTCTCTCCCTAAACATGTCGACATGACTATTGATATTGGCTTTCGCTTGAGGACAAGCGAGGTGTAAGCTTGGGGGAGTTGATACGTCCATTTTGCATCATATTTTCCTACTGTTATTTATAGTGTTTTTAATCATTATAACACTTTGTGGAGCAATTCTAATGCCTTTTCTCTCTTAATATGCAAGATTTACATGAAGAGGGAGATTGCAGACAGCTGGAATTCTGGACCTGAAAAAGCTACGTCAGAGATACCTATTCTGCACATCTCCAAATGAGATGAAATTTTACGAAGATTTATTTGGGAATAAATTAAAATTATTGGAGGAAAGAGATACCAGAGGGGCCACCCAGGTACCCACTAGGCACCAGGGCGCGCTTACCCCCCCCCCCCCCCTAGCGTGCCCTGGTGGGTAGTGGGGCCCTGGCTAGCCTCTGGTGCCCATTTTCTGGCATATAAGCCCATTTGCCCTAGAAAAAATAAGGAGAGGACTTTCGGGATGAAGCACCGCCGTCTCGAGGCGAAACTTGGGCAGGAGCACTTTTGCTCTCTGGCGGAGCGATTCCGTCGAGGATACTTCCCTCCGGGAGGGGGAAATAGAAGCCAACGTAAGAAAATCCAGGACGACGCAGCACATCCTCTTGGCGGCCGGCTTGCCGCCTGCAGCTAGGCCCTCCGCCGCACACTTCTCGGCCGGCTTCGGTGGCGCGTCGTCCTTCCCGTGTGGCCGGCTCGCAGAAGCCTGCGCGCGGGACGGCCCCGCATCTGCCGTCTTCTTCGGCCGCCTTGGGGGGTTGACACGGCCGCCCCCCCCTTTGGCGGCGCTGCACCACCGTCATGCGTCAAGACCTCCACGTCATCGTCCGACCAATCTCGCAAGAGATCTGGATGCAGAGACTTACCCGCGCGGCGCACCTCGCCTACTTCAGCGTCAGCGGGGTCCAGGTTCTCGGCGAAGGATTCCGCCCCCTCCAAGCGGGCCTGCTCAACAGCCAGTACCTACACCCTCGTTCCGTCATGTGTCTATCGGATGGCGTTCAACAGCACCTCTTGCGTCACATCAGGGCGAAGAAGAAGTTGAGACATTGAGAAAAAGGGGGACCAAGGACTCACCACTGGCGCCGGGTGCTCTGCGTTGTAGGGTGCCTTCCCGAAGTGCCAGTCAGGAGCCAACCCGGCCTTAGAGATGCCGTTCACCCGCTCGGCGATGTGCTCCGGCACCAGCCTCCCAGACGACATCCGGGTAGGATCCCGGCAGTCACCCATCAGGCCGATGATGTGTGCCCGGCGCTGCAGCGGCAGCACTCGGCGTGCGACGAAGGCGGCGACAGGATCCATCCCTTTGAGCCCCTCCTGCGCTGTCATCTCCTGAATCCGGTCGCACAGATTCAGCATCCCCTGCGGAGGGTTCATGGGCATGTAGCCCCAGTTCATCTTGGCGAGCGGCTGCTCATTGATGAACGGGGGCAAGTTGACGGCGTCGCCTCCTCCGCCGATGTTGCGAACGTAAAAGAAGGTATTCTGCCACTTCTTGGCAGAATCCTCGATGGGCATCTTGGGGAACACCCCATTCGGACGGACCGAGACAACGAAGGCCCCGCAGTCGGACAAAGCCCCGGCCTCCGGCCCCTGTTGCTTGAGGAAGAAGAGGCGGCTCCAGAGCTCCATGTCTGGCTCCACCCCCAAGTAACCCTCGCAGAGGGTGACGAAACCAGAGAGCTGCAGCACGGCATTCGCACCCAGATGGTGCGGCTGTAGCCCAAAGAAGGAGAGGAAGGCGCAGAAGAAGGCACTCGTGGGGAGGCCGAGCCCGCGCTTGAAGTGGCTGTAGAAGACCACGCGCTCACCACCTTGCGGCTCCGGCTCCACCTCCCCTCCCGGCGCGTGCGCGGCTACCTCCGCCGCCAACGGCAGTCGCCGGGTGTCGCGGAGGTACTGGATGTCATTGTCAGTGACAATGGACCCCTCCCATGAGCCCTTTGGCGGCGCCATCTGTGGTGCTTGGCGAGGGCGCAAGGTGCGAAGGCGAGAAGAAGCTAGCACCGCCGATGGGCGAGCTCGAGAAAATGGGCGGAGAAGCAGAAGGACGAGGCAAGGGATGCGTGCGTGAGTATTTCTGTCGCCCCCTCCCTATGATTTTATAACCGCGATCGAACGAGGGGAAGTGGGATCGGCTGCATCCGTGTTTCCACTTCCCCGCATTATGTGGGCACGTTTTTCCCACGAATTAACTGCCCCGAGAAGCGCAACAGTCCGCGGCAGCCATAATAAATCCCCGCGCGTGGGCCGAGGGCGCGGCGTGGCGGGCCCCAGCCCGCTGTTATGTCCCATCATGCGCGTGGCCTAGAAGGGCCTCTCCGGCTACTGTTCGCCATGTGGCGCCCGCATCGGGCCGCGGGAGGCGCGTCCCTTCCCCTTCAAGACTCAGCGAACGCCTCGGTTTCCCACCCATGCTGGGGTGCCGCGATCCGGCTTCCGGAAGCCGGCACACAGTGGGTGTTGCCGGACCCGGTGGCCGCAAGCTTCATCAACATCAGCCGCCTTCTCAGGGGGTGAAACTGCAAAGGCCCCCCCGCTTGAAGCCGGCGAGCCTTCACAGCTTCGGGGACTACTGTCGGGGGGATGGACCCCGGGCAGGCAATGGAACCCGGATCCCTTTCAAAAACATCGGGGCTAGCAACGCCCCTCAATCTGGCTTGCCCTTGGCCGGCTTCCCAACGCAACCCAGCCAAGTCCCGCAACCCGGCCAAGCCAATTGGCGCATGTCGGCCGGTTCCCGCAAGTCAAACCTTCATTGATAAACCAGCATGGCTACAGTACGCCCCCCTTTACGCCAGCCCCGGCGGGCGCGGCTGCCATGCCGAACAAACCCCCGCCTGGGGCAGGCGGCGTCTTGGAGGCGCGACCCTGTAGCAAGACGGTGCAGTCGTCCCCTGACGACCAACACGACGTGCCTACAGTGCCCAACAGCCGGCCGTACCCGTGCCCGACGGGCCCGGTACGGCCCGCACCCGATGGACCCGGCGAGACCCGCACCTGGCGGACCCGTCAAACCCGGCGCTTCGCTATCAACTCCAAGACACTGACAACCCGGCCCCATGCCCATGTAAATTTACCATTGTAACCCTGGGGGGTTGGCCTATAAAACCCCCCAGGAGGCCTCCGTACACGGGGCGATCAGAAAAGAACTACACACATACACTTACATCCACCACACGGAGAAGGAGCAGCCTATGCACTGTCCTGCCTTCCTTCCTCCCCAAAACAGCTCAAGGAGCAAGCTTGTACCATCCTCATATAAACCACACTCGGCAGGACTAGGGGTATTATCTCTCCGGAGAGCCTCGAACTTGGGTACGTCTTGTGTCTCGCACTCGCTCATACCGACCTCGCCTCTGGAGCCCACCGGTTGCCTCTTGCCTATCCCTCTCTTTAGCCACCCCGTGGCATCTGTCATGTGCCCACCACGACAATTAGTACTCCGATTGCTCCCTCCACTAGTGCGGAATCTTATGAAATTAATGCCGCTTTGTTGAATCTTGTTATGAAAGATCAATTTTCTGGTAGTCCTAATGAAGATGCTGCATCCCATCTTAATACTTTCGTTGAGTTGTCTGATATGCAAAAGAAAAAAGATGTGGATAATGATATTGTTAAATTGAAGTTATTTCCGTTCTCACTACGAGATCGTGCTAAAACTTGGTTTTCATCTTTGCCTAAAAATAGTATTAATTCATGGAACGAGTGTAAAGATGCTATTATTTCCAAGTATTTTCCTCCCGCTAAGATCATCTCCCTTAGGAACAATATAATGAATTTTAAGCAACTTGATCATGAACATGTTGGACAATCTTATGAGAGGATGAAATTGATGATAAGAATTTCCCTACTCATGGTTTAAGTTTACGGATGATCATACAAAAATTCTATGCCGGATTGAATTTTGCATCTAGAAATCTTTTAGATTCCGTCGTGGGAGGTACTTTTATGGAAATCACATTAGGATAAGCTACTAAAATCCTAGATAATATTATGGCAAATTACTCTCAATGGCATACCGAAAGATCTTCTACTAGTAAAAAAAGTGCATGCGATTGAAGAAATTAATACTTTGAGTGGAAAGATGGATGAACTTATGAAATTGATTGCTAGTAAGAGTGCTCCTATTGATCCTAATGATATTCCTTTGTCCACTTTGATTGATAATAATAATGAATCTATGGATGTGAATTTTGTTGGTAGGAACAATTTTGGTAATAACGCTTATAGAGGTAATTTCAACCCTAAGCCGTTTCCTAGTAATTCCTCTAATAATTATGGTAATTCCTACAACAATTCTTATGTAAATTATAATAAAGTGCCCTCTGATCTTGAGAATAATATTAAATATTTCATTAATTCTCAAAAGATTGTTAATGCTATGGTAGAAGAAAAATTGCTTAAGATTGATGATTTGGCTAGGAACGTTGATAGAATTTCTCATCAGACTGATTCTTCTAAGATTATATCTATGCCACCCAAGATTGATATTAATGAGTCTCTGAAAACTATTAAAATTTCTATTAATGAAAGTAAACAGAGAACCGCTAGGATGCGTGCTAAGAGAGATTGGCTAGAAAAAGCTTGTTCTTTTAGTTCTTGTGATAATAATGATGAAGATCTTAAAGCGATTGGTTTGACTCCTATTGAATCTTTGTTTTCTAATATAAAACTTGATAAAGATGGGACTGGAGATGAGTCAACTTTATCTAGAAGGCATCCCAATAATTTGGAGGGTGAAGATCTTAATGAAAAAATTGATAAAAGTGGGATTGGCGAGGTAAAAACTTTAAGTAGTGATGAACCCACTCTTTTGGATTTCAAGGACTTTAATTATGATAATTGCTCTTTAATAGATTTTATTTCCTTGTTGCAATCCATGCTTAATACACCTCATGCTTATAATCAAAATAAAGCTTTTACTAAACATATTGTTGATGCTATGATGAAATCTTTTGAAGAAAAGCTTGAGTTGGAAGTTTCTATCCCTAGAAAGCTTTATGATGAGTGGGAACCTACTATTAAGATTTAAATTAAAGATTATGAGTGCAATGCTTTGTGTGATTTGGGTGCTAGCATTTCCACTATTCCAAAAACTTTATGTGATGTGCTCGGTTTCCATAAATTTGATGATTGTTCTTCGAATTTGCATCTAGTGGATTCCACTATTAAGAAACCTATGGGAAGGATTAATGATGTTCTTATTGTTGCAAATAGGAATTATGTGCCCGTAGATTTTATTGGGGTTGATATAGATTGCAATCCTAGATGTCCTATTATTCTTGGTAGACCTTTCCATAGAACGATTGGTGCAATTATTGATATGAAAGAAGGAAACATTAGATTTCAATTTCCGTTAAGGAAGGGCATGGAGCACGTTCCAAGAAAGAAAATTAATTTGCCATATGAATCTATTATGAGGGCCAATTATGGATTACATACCAAAGATGACAATACTTAGATCTATGTTTTATGCCTAGCTAGGGGCGTTAAACAATAGCGCTTGTTGGGAGGCAACCCAATTTTTTATTTGGTGGTTTTTGTTTTTGTTCCTGTTTCCAATAAATACACATTATTACCTCTGTATTAATTGTGTTTTAGTGTTTAAATTAGTGTTTGATCCAAGCAAGACCTTTGGGATGCTTTGGTATATCATTGATTTGGTTTTGCTGAAAAACAGAAACTTTTGCTTCCAGTAACAGAATTATTTAAATTCACTAGAGCGTGTAAAAATTCTGAAGTTTTTACACATGATTTATATATAAATTTCCTATGCTGTCCTAATATTTTAGAATTTTTGGAGTTACATAAGTATGACTAATATTCTGGGTGCAGACTGTTCTGCTTTTGACAGATTCTATTTTTCTATGTGTTGTTTGCTTATTTTGATGAATCTATGGGTAGTATCGGGGGGTATGAACCATGGAGAAGTTGGAATACAGTAGATATAACACCAATATAAATTTAGAATGAGTTCACAGCAGTAACTAAAGTGGTGATTATTATACTAACGGATCTTACGAGTTTTCTGATGAGTTTTGTGTTGTGAAGTTTTCAAGTTTTGGGTAAAGTTTTGATGGACCACGGAATAAGGAGTGGCAACATCCTAAGCTTGGGGATGCCAAAGGCACCCCAAGGTAATATTCAAGGACAACCAAGCATGTAAGCTTGGGGATGCCCCGGATGGCATCCCCTCTTTCGTCTTCAATCCATCGGTAAATTTACTTGAGGCTATATTTTTATTCACCACATGATATGTGTTTTGCTTGGAACGTCTTGTATGATATGAGTCTTTGTTTTTTATTTTGCCACAATCATCCTTTCTGTACACACCTTTTGAGAGGGACACACATTAATCATGAATTTATTAGAATACTCTCTGTGCTTCACTCTTATCTTTTGAGCTAGGTAGTTGCTCTAGTGCTTCACTTATATCTTTTTAGAGCGGCGGTGGTTTTATT
The DNA here is from genome assembly GCA_011799875.1 of Thinopyrum elongatum. Taxonomy (NCBI): domain Eukaryota; kingdom Viridiplantae; phylum Streptophyta; class Magnoliopsida; order Poales; family Poaceae; genus Thinopyrum; species Thinopyrum elongatum. The sequence goes on along the minus strand of CM022300.1, from coordinate 443,081,838 downwards.
TTATAGAAACTGATGAACTCTCATGCTTCACTTATATTATTTTGAGAGTCTTAAAACAGCATGTTAATTTGCTTATGTTATGAATTTTTTCCTAATATGATGGGCATCCAAGAGGGGTATAATAAAAACTTTCATATAAGAGCATTGAATAATATAAGAAGTTTGATTCCTTGCATTTGTTTTGAGATATAAAGATGGTGATATTAGAGTCATGCTAGTGAGTAATTGTGGATTGGTAGAAATACTTGTGTTAAAGTTTGTGATTCCCGAAGCATGCACGTATGGTGAACCGTTATGTGATGAAGTCGGAGCATGATTTATTTCTTGATTGTCTTCCTTATGAGTGGCGGTCGGGGACGAGCGATGGTCTTTTCCTACCAATCTACCCCCGTAGGAGCATGCATATTAGTACTTTGCTTTGATGGCTAATAATTTTTTGCAATAAGTATGTGAGTTCTTTATGACTAATGTTGAGTCCATGGATTATACGCACTCTCACCCTTCCACCATTGCTAGCCTCTCTAGTACCGCGCAACTTTCGCTGGTGCATTAAACCCACCATATACCCTTCCTCAAAACAGCCACCATACCTACCTATTATGGCATTTCCATAGCCATTCCGAGATATATTGCCATGCAACTTCCACCGTTCCGTTTATTATGACACGCACCATCATTGTCATATTGCTTTGCATGATCATGTAGTTGGCATAGTATTTGTGGCTTGGCCACCGTTCATATTTTTTATACATGTCACTCTTGATCATTGCACATCCCGGTACACCACCGGAGGCATTCATATAGAGTCATATTTTGTTCTAGTATCGAGTTGTAATTCTTGAGTTGTAAGTAAATAAAAGTGTGATGATCATCATTATTAGAGCATTGTCCCATGTGTGGAAAGGATGATGGAGGCTATGATTCCCTCACAAGTTGGGATGAGACTCCAGACTTAAATGAAATAAAAAGAGGCCAAAGAGCCCAAACAAAAAAACAAAAAAAATGAGAGAAAAAGAGAAGGGACAATGTTACTATCCTTTTTTTCCACACTTGTGCTTCAAAGTAGCACCATGATCTTCATGATAGAGAGTCTCCTATTGTATTACTTTCATATACTAGTGGGAATTTTACATTATATAACTTGGCTTGTATATTCCAATGATGGGCTTCCTCAAATTACCCTAGGTCTTCATGAGCAAGCAAGTTGGATGCACACCCACTTAGTTTCCTTTTGAGCTTTCATACACTTATAGCTCTAGTGCATCCGTTGCATGTCAATCCCTACTAACTTGCATCGATATCAATTGATGGGTATCTCCATAGCCCATTAATTTGCCTAGTTGATGTGAGACTCCTTTTTGTCTTCTCCTCACAACCTCCACCATATTCTATTCCACCTATAGTGCTATATCCAAGGCTCACGCTCATGTATTATGTGAAAGTTTAAAAAGCTTGAGAACATCGGGGTTGTGCATGATGAAATATTTTGTGTGATGAAGATAAAGCATAGCCAGACTATATGATTTTGTAGGGATAACTTTCTTTGGCCATGTTATTTTGAGAAGACATGATTGCTTTATTAGTATGCTTGAAGTATTATTGTTTTATGTCAATATTAAACTTTTATTTTGAATCTTGTGGATCTGAATATTCATGCCAGAATAAAAAAAATGCATTGATAAATATGTTAGGTAGCATTTCACATCAAAAAATTTGTTTTTATCATTTACCTACTCGAGGATGAGTAGGAATTAAGCTTGGGGATGCTTGATACGTCTCCAACGTATCTATAATTTTTGTTTGTTCCATGCTGTTATATTATCTGTTTTGGATGTTTTATATGCATGAATATGATATTTTATATTATTTTTGGGACTAACTTATAAACCTAGTGCCTAGTGCCAGTTTCTGTTTTTTCCTTGTTTTTGACTTTTACAGAAAAGGAATATCAAACGGAGTCCAAACGGAATAAAACTTTATGGTGATTTTTCTTGGACCAGAAGAAACCCAGCAGACTTAGAGAGGAGGCCAAAAGCCCTACGGGGAGGCCACAAGCCATAGGGGCGCACCCCCAGGGCTTGTGGGCCCCCCAGAGACCTTCCACCACTATATATTCTCAAATATTCCCCCTATACCAGAGGGCACACCAAAAATACTTTTCCGCCGCCGCAAGCCTATGTTCCCGTGAGATCCCATCTTGGGGCCTTTTCCGCCACTCCGCCGGAGGGGGATTCGATCACGGAGGTGCTGCCCTTCCGATGATGTGTGAGTAGTTTACCACAAACCTACGGGTCCATAGCTAGTAGCTAGATGGCTTCTTCTCTCTCTTTGATCTTCAATACAATGTTCTCCTCGATGTTCTTGGAGATCTATTCGATGTAATCTTCTTTTGCGGTGCGTTGGTTGAGATTCGATGAATTGTGGATTTATGATCAAATTATCTATGAATATTATTTGAGTCTTCTCTGAACTCTTTTATGCATGATTGAGATAGCTTTGTATTTCTCTCTGATCTATCGATTTGGTTTGGCCAACTAGATTGGTTTTTCTTGCAATGGGAGAGGTGCTTTGTGATGGGTTCAATCTTGTGGTGTCCTCACCCAGTGACAGAAGGGGTAGCGAGGCATGTATTGTATTGTTGCCATTAAGGATAAAAATATGGGTTTTATATCATATTGCTTGAGTTTATCCCTCTACATCATGTCATCTTCCTTAAGGCGTTACTCCATTCTTGTTAACTTAATTAACTAGATGCATGCTGGATAGTGGTCGATGTGTGGAGTAATAGTAGTAGATGCATAATCGTTTCGGTCTACTTGTCACGGACGTGATGCCTATATTCATGATCATTGCCTTAGATGTCTTCATAATTATGCGCTTTTCTATCAATTGCTCAACAGTAATTTGTTTACCCACCATATGTTTTCTTCAAGAGAGAAGCCTCTAGTGAAACCTATGGCCCCCGGGTCTATTTTCCATCATATATTTTCAGATCTATAAATCAAAAAACCCTAAAATACCTTGCTGCAATTTATTTATATTTACTTTAGTTTGCTCTTTTATTTATGTTTTATACCTATCTCTATTAGATCTCACTCTTGTTCGTGACCGCGAAGGGATTGACAACCCCTTTTTCATGTTGTGTGCAAGTGTTTGTTAGTTTGTGGAGGTGCATATATTGGGGACTTGCTTGTGCCTCCTACTGGATTGATACCTTGGTTCTTAACTGAGGTAAATACTTATCTCTACTTTGCTGCATCACCCTTTCCTCTTCAAGGGAAAAATCAACTCAAGCTCAAGAAGTAGCAATCATAAGGACCATACAACATTTAGGAGGTTTATCGTTCTGGAGCCATTAAGATCAATAATCCCGAAGGCACTAATCCGAAGGTGGTCAATGGACAAAGAATTAAGCATTATATCTTAGGTACACCTATTAATGTTAAACTAACATTATCCAAACTATGACACCGGAGGAATACATAAAAGAGACCTTCCAGAACACGCCAGAACCCTGAAAAGGAAGAGGTACATGATACGATAAGTAAACCAACTCCAAAAATTCCATAAAAATATTTTCTGTCAGTTTTGGAATATTACAAAAAATACAAAAACAAGAAACGCCGCAGGGCGCCACCCAGGTGCCCACTAGGCACCAGGGCGCGCCTGCCCCCCTGGCGCGCCCTGGTGGGTAGTGGGCCCCTCATGAGCCTTCCCGACTCCGTTTTCTTCTGGAATACTTGTTTCGCAAGATAAAAATTCTTTATATATACTCCTGGAAGTTTTGACCACCGTATCACAGAAATATTCTCTGTTCTTGTTTCGTGCTATTTTCTGTCAGATCTATCAAGCCAGGCATCATGTCTTCTCCCACCTCCAACAACGGGGAAGATGATGCTTGGTTGCTGAAGATGGAACTAAATAGGAAGGAAACAAAGGGGGCCTTCAAGGAGGGCAAGGTCAAAGAAGTTGTCGGGAACCACACCCAAGAAGGAAGGCAAACCATGCCCATGGAGGAAACTGCGGAAGAGGGAGATATCCATCAACCTTTCTATGCTCATCTCACCCCATCTGAAATCGAAGCCCTAAGGGTCTTTGAAATAGTTCGTGTTCAGAATACATATCTCACTCATGAAGTTATTTTGTTGGAAGAGCAAAACATCACCCTTCGGAGCATAAACTGTAGATTGGAATACCTGCTAAAGCTGAAGTGTGAGTCCACCACTTCATCACCACCACCATCACCGAAGAAGTAAACTTGAGCACACGGGTATGGGCACCACCTTGGCTTGTGCCAATCTTGGGGGAGGTGCCCCGGTATCGTATCACCATCACTTTCACTATCTTTACCTATTTTTAGTTCGATCCTTAGTTATTTTCATGATTTAGTTAAATAAAAGTTTAGTATGATCTATTTCCGAGTGCTGGTTTCATGATCTATCTATCTATGTAATCTAGTTGAGAGTTATATAATAAAGATTAGTTTGATTTTTTGCTTCTTTACCTTCATGTTTCAATCCTAGCAAAGAAAATAATGAAAAAGATCATATGCTAATCTTATGGAAAGTAATGACATTACATAAGGAAAAGTCTAAGTGGTAAAATTTATTGAAAGTTGACAAACATAGCATTGGTCAATGATGCAATTCATGAAAAAATTAATAAGGGAAGAGAAGATTCACATGCAAATATACTATCTTTGACATCTTTTATGATTGTGAACCCCATTAAGTATTTTATGCCAAATTGTTGACGTTGGACAAGGAAGACAACGTAATGATTTATGTTTGTTCATATTCACATAGAAGTTATATTGTCATGGATCCTCTAACATGTGGTGTTTGCCCAATATCTTTGCTAGCCAAAAATCCGCACCAAGTAGAGATACTACTTGTGCATCCAAAAACCCTTAAACCTAGTTTCATGTTACAAGAGTACACTATACCTACCTATGGATTGAGTAAGATTCTTCAAGTAAGTTGTCATCGGTGCATAAGGCAATAAAAATTGCTTCTAAATATGTATGATCTTTTAGTGTAAGGGAAATAAGCGTTGTACGAACTTGTGATGGCAAAGAAATAAAAGTGACGTACTGCATAATAAAGGTTGCTATCATAAGGGGCAATATAACATGACGTTCCTTTGCATTAAGAGCTTGCGCATCCAAAAATAAAAAGCGCATGACAACCTCTGCTTCCCTCTGCGAAGGGCCTATCTTTTACTTTTATGTATTTACTTTTCATGCAAGAGTCAATAGTATTCTCCTCTATTCCTTTTTATTTTTCTCTTTTGCAAGCACCATGTGGTGGGGAAAGATCTAGGCACATATATCCAGTTGGATATGAGTGATCATGAGTTATTATTGTTGACATCACCCTTGAGGTGAATAGGTTGGGAGGCGAAACTATAAGCCCCTATCTTTCTATGTGTCTGGTTGAAACATTTTGCTCCATATATATGGTGTGAGTGTTAGCAATCGTAGAAGACAAAATGATGGTTGAGTATGTGGACTTGCTGAATAAAGCTCTGACAGGAGACCTTTCCTGAAAAGATGATGAATTGCAATTGCGTTGTTGACTGAGAACATAGTTTGTTAGTTTTCAAGAAAGTTTATTCCTTATACTTTGATCTTGTGATGAATTGTTACTTGCTCATGAGAAGTTTTATGATAAAGTTTATTCCTGTTATAATAATGATCATGATGCTACTATGTCCGTATTTTGTTTTTATCGGCACCTCTCTCTCTCTAAACATGTCGACATGATTATCGACATTGGCTTTCGCTTGAGGACAAGCGAGGTCTAAGCTTGGGGGAGTTGATACGTCCATTTTGCATCATGTTTTCCTACTGTTATATATAGTGTTTTTAATCCTTATAACACTTTGTGGAGCAATTCTAATGCCTTTTCTCTCTTAATATGCAATATTTACATGAATAGGTTGATTGCAGACAGCTGGAATTCTGGACCTGAAAAAGCTACGTCAGAGATACCTATTCTGCACATCTCCAAATGAGATGAAATTTTATGGAGATTTATTTGGGAATAAATAAAAATTGGGATTTTTATTTCTGTGCCCCTGGTTCCTTAGCTCTACTCATTCATCCCCACGCTCTTAACTTTTGCTCACTTTTCCCCACTACCTTGTCTAAAACCCTTATAAATGGTCACAACGGAGGATGCCGTCGGGTCAAACCATTGACCGTTAACTCTGATGAGTGGGGTCGCATTGAGATTGACAAGCATACAGTTAGATACAAAATAAAAGGGAAGTCATTTCAGAAGGAGTGCTTCAGGAGGGCTTTTGTTTGTTTCAAGGCTTCTTGGCAGGGGTTTCTTGATGGTTGCAGGCCCTATTTGGCTGTTGATGCAACTGCTTTGAATGGAAGGTGGAGAGGACAACTAGTGGCAGCTTCTGCAGTTCTACAGCACCACACCGCTCTGCCCCCTCCGCCGCCGTTGTGCAGCCTTCCACCCCTCGTGGCCCCAGTATGGTCCAGTGCCCATGGAGCGATGCCCTGACTGCCCACGCACCGCGCCACTGAAAAGGTTGACTTCAAGGGAGGACAAGAATGGCAACTTTGGGTGCGAGTTCGTGAAATGCAAGAGCAAGCCAGAGGGGCAGGTTAGATCTCATGATTTTTCTTTAACCCTTTCTTTTTCTCTTTGCTTCTAATTCTTTTTCGTTGGATCTGAGATTTAGGGTTCATGATTTCGTTTCAGATCGTGAAGAAATGCACACATTTTGAATGGATGGATGACTACGTTCAGAGGCTTCAAGGGGGGCGATTGCTTCAATTCAATGGGGCCGCAACCCGGGAGGTCAATCTGCCATCAGCCACTCGGAATTTGGTCTCTGAAAGTGCTGCTCCGATAGTTGGGGATGAGGATCTGAAGGGGGAATTAAAGAAGATGAACAAGAACTTGAGGCGGATGATTCAGTTGAACAAGCAGGCGAATCTGATAGAGTTAGGATTTTATTTTTGTATAGTTTCTCTAGGATTTGCTTACTTGCTGGTCATCACTCGTTAGAGATGTTATTTGTGTCGTGCCATGTGCTCTACGATTTGCTTAAGGGTTTGTGGATCATGTGCTCTTTGTGTTGCTTAAACTATGTCTCTATCTCCATCTCTGAATCTTTGTAGGTGTTAGTTTTTGACACTTTCAGTTTTGTCAGACAACACCGAGGGCAAGAGAGAAAAAACATAGTTATTGGGCCCAAAATGAAACCAAGCTCTAGTTGGGCCGTCGCATTGCGTTGACTGTCGAAGGCCCACAAAGATTAAAGAGGCCTAGAAAATAGTGCATTCGCTGGCTTTGTTTTTCCTTTGTTTTTTTGCTTGATTGTTTTGATTGCACCTACAGAGATTGAGTGCATGTTGGTTACATTACAAGAATAGGTTACATCGTTTGAAATTACACAACAATTGATATTGCCACCAAGAGCCACCAACAAGTAAACAATGGGCTACCCTTCAAAAATTATTTTCATCCTCCCAAATGGCCACAAACTATTCAAAAATTAGCTTCTTTTTGTGCATACAATATAGGTATCCTACAATATATATGGGCATCAACAATTCAAAAAATTTAGCTTCTTTTTCTTCTTCTTTTCAACATCAACATGGCTCATCTTTCCAGCTTTAATTTCCTTTTTGACACCTCAACTAGTCCATTAGCCGCCCGTGCCAAAACTTGGAACCAATAAAACCTATAATATAAGGGCCAACATTAATTTCATCATGCCAAATGGCCACAAACTATTCAAAAATTAGCTTGTTTTTGTTCATACAATATACGGAATAGGGCCACCAACAATTCAAAAAAATTAGCTTTTCTCCTTCTTTTCAACATCAACATGGCTCATTTTTCTAGCTTTAGTTTCCTTTTTGACACTTCAACTAGTCCATTATCTGCGCGTGCGAAAACTTAACCCTAAAATATAAGGGCCATTTTTGGACCTACTCTAAATGGGCCATTTAAACTTGAACTACACAACATGAATATAACAAGACGAATGGGCTACCCCCAACCATTTTTACAAGGCTAACCCCAAAACTTGCTGGTTTTCATTGAGGGATACCCTTTCATTGATTGATTTAGCAGAAGGGCTCGTCTACGGCACCATATCCATCTAGCGATATCTCACGTCAAATAAGGGTACAACCAACGACATATAAAAGTAGCAAGCAAAACACAGATAACCAACGACATATCAAATAAGGGTAGCAAGCATAACATAGTTCTTAGGGGATAACACGACAGAGATAAAAAGTTCACGGTACAACCAATGACATAATTAAGATAGAAATATATAAAAGATAAAAAGCCCTAACACCCTAGGGCAAGACAAGCTTCACGAGACCGGGCTTTCACCACCATCTTCACGGCGCCTCCTCTTCACTGCTCCTCCATGCCGTCCTCGCCGATGTAGTAGGGGAGGCTGTGCATACCGTTGTGGGTGGGGAAGATGATGTTGAAGTCCGTGAAGATGTTGTAGGTGGTGAATGCGATGAACTCGCACCCACACCAAAACACCTTGCCGAGGAGGTAGTATGCATCGAATCTATTGGTGAAGTTGGTGATGAGCACTATCGGCGAAGTGGTGGAGTTTGGACGCACTTCCTTCAGTCGGAACATCACCGGCGAGCCCGCCGGGAGGTGGGTGAAGCCCGCACCGAGGAACCACTGGGCAAACTCCTTTCCACCCCTCCAGCGTGAGAACGCCCACACGCGGAGCGTCGTCTCCACGACGACACCGGCGGGATATCGCCTCTCCGGCACAGTCGATGGGAGCTCAAAGGTGGGGTCGTTGTACTGCATCCTTGCCTGGCTTTGAGAGTGCTTTGGGTTTGGGTGAAGAAGACAAGGGGGCGGTGCAAATGGATGTGTGGAGAATAGGTGGACGGGTGGGTGGTTTAAATAGAGAAAGGGGAAGGGAAGGGGAGTGGCACCAGTCGCGCTTTGGATTTGCTATGTTCAAACGAGCGGCGTCGATCGATATGCCACTTTAATTGCCACGTTGAATTGATGCGAGTGGATCAAAAAGTCTGAAACGATGCTCTACATTAAGGAGACAAGCGTGCGAGGTGAGATGAACCAGCGGCAGCGACCGTCCCTGCGTCCGTGGTGGCTCGCGTGCAGAAAGAGGCCGGTCAGTGTCCATGGCGGCTCGCGTGCAGAAAGAGGCCGGTCAGCGCATCGTGGTGGCGGGCATCGGCGCATGCAGGCAGGCTAGCTACGTGCATGCATAGCAGGCTAGCTGGACATGTCGTGCATGCATAGTAGGCTTCTGTCGTTGTGGCACGCACAGGGCCCAACAGTCTAACCACGGCCCAACGGGCGAACAGCGGCACCGTCTGACGAGGCCCCAATTGTCAGGTCCAACGGGCGACACAGTCCGGTGCGGCCCCACTTGTCAGAGTTAACGGTCAAAGCACTGACCCGACGGCATCCACCATTTGTGACCATTTCTGAGGGTTTCAAACAAGAGAGTGGGGAAAAGTGAGCAAATGCTAAGAGTGTGGGGATGAATGAGTATGGCTAAGGAACCAAGGGCACAGATGTAAAAATCCCATAAAAATTATTGGAGAAAAGAGATACCAGAGGGGCCACCTAGGTGCCCACTAGGCATCAGGGCGCGCCTACCCCCCCCCCTAGCACGCCCTGGTGGGTAGTGGGGCCCCTGGCCAGCCTCCGGTGCCCATTTTCTGGTATATAAGCCCATCTTCCCTAGAAAAAATAAGGAGAGGACTTTTGGGATGGAGCACCGCCGTCTCGAGGCGGAACTTGGGCAGGAGCACTTTTGCTCTCCGGCGAAGCGATTCCGTCAGGGATACTTCCCTCCGAGAGGGGGAAATTGAAGCCAACATCATCACCAACAACCCTCTCATCGTGGGAGGATCAATCTTCATCAACATCTTCACCAGCACCATCCCATCTCAAAACCCTAGTTCATCTCTTGTGTTCAGTCTTTGTGTCAAAACCTCAGATTGGTACCTGTGGGTGACTAGTAGTGTTGATTACATCTTGTAGTTGATGCTAGTTGGTTTATTTGGTGGAAGATTATATGTTCAGATCCATTATGCTATTTAATATCCCTCTGATCTTGAGCATGAATATGATTTGTGAGTAGTTGCTTTTGGTCTTGAGGACATGGGAGAAGTCTTGTCATAAGTAATCATGTGAATTTGGTATTCGTTCGATATTTTGATGATATGTATGTTGTGATTCCCTTAGTGGTGTTATGTGAACGTCGACTACATTAGACTTCACCATCTTTAGGCCTAAGGGAATGTATTGTGGAGTAGTTATTAGATGATGGGTTGCTAGAGTGACAGAAGGTTAAACCCTAGTTTATGCGCTATTCCGTAAGGGGCTGATTTGGATCCATATGTTTAATGCTATGGTTAGATTTTATCTTAATTGTTCTTTCGTAGTTGCGGATGCTTGCAAGAGGGGTTAATCGTAAGTGGGAGGCTTGTTCAAGTAAGAACAGCACCCAAGCACCGGTCCACCCACATATCAAATTATTAAAGTAGCGAACGCGAATCAAACAAAAATGATGAAAGTGACTAGATGAAACTTCTGTGTGTCCTCGAGAATGTTTTACTTATTATAAGTGACCGTTCTGGCCTGTTCTTTGCAACAAAAAGGATTGGGCTATCTTGCTGCACATATTGTTACTTTTGTTACTTGTCAATTGTTACAAATTATCTTGCTACCAAACTATCTGTTACCGATAATTTCAGTGCTTGCAGAAAATACCTTGCTGAAAACCGCTTGTCATTTCCTTCTGCTCCTCGTTGGGTTCGACAATCTTACTTATCGAAAGCACTACGATTGATCCCCTATACTTGTGTGTCATCACTATCAAACTATTTGTTACCACTATTTTCAGTACTTGCAGAAAATAACTTGCTGAAAACCACTTATCATTTCCTTCTGCTCCTCGTTGGGTTCGACACTCTTACTTATCGAAAGGACTACGATTGATCCCCTATACTTGTGGGTCATTAGTTTACATCATATTTAGCTAGTAATTTTCTAAAAGCACCATGAATAAAATGTGGACCGCTACCAGTCATTAAATATCTAGGGACTCCAAACCTCAGAAAGATAACATCTTTGAGAATTTTAATAGAATTTTTATGATCAATAGTTTTAGTTAGAATAGCTTCTACCCAATTAGTGACATAATCAACAGCAACTAAAATATGAGTGTTACCATGCGAGGAAGGAAAATGTCTCATATAATCAAGGTTTTTTTTGTGCCCCTGGTTCCTTAGTTGTGCCTAGTTTTGCCTACGCTCTAAACTTTGGCTCACTTTTCCCCGCTCTCTTGTCTGAAAACCTTACAAATTCTCAAATTGGACATTGGCATCGGGTCAATGGTTTGACCGTCAACTGCTGATGAGTAGGGCCATGTCAGGCTGTTTCACTCATTGGAGTGGGGCTGCATAGGACAGATGGGTCATGGTTCTGTGGCTCCGTCTGTTAGGCCATGGTTCAGCCTACTCATCTTGCTCTACATGCGCGACGTAATCCAGCATGCTATGCATGCATGCATCTTTGATCTTGCCCTACATGCATGCGCGCCACCATGATTCAGTGCTGCTGGCCACGCCGCCGCCACAGAGAGTTGTTGGCCATGCCACCGCCACCGTAGAGAGCTGCTGGTTGCTCGATTCAGCTCTTTCGCATTCATTCAGGGGAGTTGCTGGCCACGCATGCGCAAACTGGTCAAAGCGCCTCGTTTCAATGCACCGCCTTATTTCAATGTGAAATAAAGCAAGGGTATACTGATCGATGTGCCGCCTCATTTTAGTGTGAAATAAAGCCAAGGGCATACAGATGGACCCGCCTCGTTTCAGTGTAGCAACACGACTATTTACCCCTCGTCTACCTCTTCCTCTACACACTCTTCCAGCCGCGCCGCCCCTCTTCTCTTCTTTACCAAAAGCCAAAGCAAGATCTAATCAAAGATGCAGTACAACAGGCCCACCTTTCGCATGCCACCCACTGTGGCGGAGCGGCGGTACCCCGCCGGCGTCGTGGTGGAGACCACACTTCGCGTGTGGGCGATCTCGAGATAGAGGGGTGTTAGGGAGTTGGCCGAGTGGTTCCTCCATGCTAGCTTTGCCCACCTCCCAGTGAGCTCGCCGATCATGTTCCTCCTCGAGGAGATGCGTCCCAACGCTAGCTCACTATCGACTGCGCTGCCCCACTTCAGCAAGCGCTTTGACGCCTACTACCTCCTCGATAAGGTGTTTTGGTGTGGCTGCGAGTTCATCACATTCACGACCTACAATATCTTCACCGACATCGAGAGCATCTTCCCCACCCTCAACCGCATGCACAGTCTCCCCTACTATCTCGACGAGGAGGAGCACACGGAGTGAAGATGGCGGTGAAGTCCAGGTGAAGATGGTGAAGACACGGAGGTTCATGTCTGTTGCCCTAGCTAGTGTGTTAGGGCTTTTATTATCCCTTATCTATATGTTGTGTCATGTTTGTGTGTACCATCAACTTTAATCTATGTTGTGTTATATGTAAGGGCTTTTATTTATCTATGTTATGAGTGTTATATTAATGTTGTGTTATATTTGTATTTTATTTGTCCCAAGTTTTGTCACTTTTGCCCTCCGGCGGAGCAATTCCGCCGGGGGATACTTCCCTCTGGGAGGGGGAAATTGAAGCCATCAACATCACCAACATTCCTCTCATCGTGGGAGGACCAATCTTCATCAAAATCTTCCCCAGCACCATCTCATCTCAAACCCTAGTCCATCTCTTGTATTAAATCTTTGTATCAAAACCTCAGATTGGTACATGTGGGTTGCTAGTAGTGTTTGATTACATCTTGTAGTTGATGCTAGTTGGTTTATTTGGTGGAAGAATATATGTTTAGATCCTTAATGCTATTCAATACCCTTTTGATCTTGAACATGAATATGATTTGTGAGTAGTTACTTTTGTTCTTGAGGACATGAGAGAAGTCTTGTTAAGTAATCATGTGAATTTGGTATTCGTTCGATATTTTGATGATATGTATGTTGTCCTTCCTTTAATAGTGTCATGTGAACATCAACTACACGACATTTCACCATATTTGGGCGTAGGGGAAGGCATTGTGGAGTAATAAGTAGATGATGGGTTGCTCGAGTGACAGAAGCTTAAACCCTAGTTTATGCGTTATTCCATAAGGGGCTAATTTGGATCCATATGTTTCATGTTATGGTTAGATTTATCTTAATTCTTCTTTCGTAATTGCGGATGCTTGCGAGAGGGGGTAATCATAAGAGGGTTGCTTGTTCAAGTAAGAACAACACCCTAGCACCGGTCCACCCACATATCAAATTATCAAAGTAGCGAACGCGAATCAACTAAACATGATGAAAGTGACTAGGCGATAGTTCCCATGTGTCCTCGAGAACGCTTTGCTTTATATAAGAGAACTTTCCAGCTTGTCCTTTGCTACAAAAATGATTGGGCCACCTTGCTGCACTTTTGATACTATTGCTACTTGTTACTTGTTACCAATTACCTTGCTACAAAACTATCTGTTATCGCTACTTTCAGTACTTGCAGAGAATACCTTGATGAAAACCGCTTATCATTTCCTTCTGCTCCTTGTTGGGTTCGACACTCTTACTTATCGAAAGGACTATGATTGATCTCATATACTTGTGGGTCATCACTCGTCAGCAGTTAACGGTCAAGCCATTGATCCAACGGCAAACGTCTAGTTTGAGCATTTGTGAGAGTTTCAGACAAGTGCGTGGGGAAAAGTGAGCAAAAGTTTAGAGCATGGGCAAAACTAAGCACAACTAAGGAACCAGGGGCACTATCATAAAAACCCTAAAATCAAAACCCCAAACATCAAATGGTTCAATAACAAGTGAATAATTCATAGGAATTTCCTGACATCTACCAATATTTCCAACTCTTTGACAATCATCACAAGAAGAGAAAAACTTACGAGCATCTTTGAAAAGAGTAGGCTAATAAAACCAAATTGTAATACCTTGTGTGCAGTTCTGTCTCTAGCATGGTGTCCTCCATGTGGAGATTTTTTCTTGTTCATGCTCAGGTGTATAACATATAGTAATACTATATGTACGTGCATCTAATGCCCCCCTTTGTGGTTTTGGAGTACCAAAGACAAATGGGTTAAGGGACTAATGTATTTGTGAGTGTACACAGGAGAAAAGTCCCTGAAGATTTTAGTTTAACCAAGAAAGATGCCCCTAAAAATGTATGTGCACATTGAAGAAATTGGTGTGTCCTTTGAAGAATTTGAAGTGAGGAATTTGAAGCTTGAAGACTTTGTTTTCGTAGTTTCTTTCTTCTTTGTTTGCATTAATAGGGAACACCGTACTGTTAAAGGGGGTCTAGGTGATATACATGCATACTTCCGAAGTGATGCTCAAAATCCAAACCTAACTATTTCTTCAAGTGAAGACTTTGGAAATCTCTTGCAGTGCACTCGAGTTCCTCAGCGACGGAGACAAAGTTCTTTTGGTCAAAATTGGTCTGATTGAAGAGTTAGGAGTTCGCCAGTGTGACTCTCCTACTGTGAGGAAATTGAGAGTTCAAATTTTCGACCGTTGTTGCAAGAGTGCTAGCTATTGAGTGGGTCCTGTCGGTGTTCTGGGAACCAGGGTACCCAGACTTGCCTACCTGCGGCCCGTGGCGTGGCTCCTTCGATGGCCTGGTACGGCCCATCTGCAAGGCTACCAAGACAAGACCCTCGCGAGGGCCCCCTGGCCTCGTGAGGCGGACGACACCAAGACCTCCAGAGGAGCAGCCTCCCTAGGCTGCCTCCCGAGGAGCGGAGTTTCCTATGCAGGTGCCCAGCCTCACGAGGCTGCGATGACATGAGCCATGACGACCAAGCCCAGGCGGGCGCTAGCGGGCGCAGAGGAGACAGTTTCCCTTTCGGTGCTAAGGGAGCAAGGACAGACGTGGGTTCCCAAGGAGCCCTCCAAAGGTTTCCATTCCAGTGCAACAAGACCAAGACCACGAGCTCGGCGAGAAGGATGTCATCGCCGAGCCCACTGCTGCGTCACGACCAGAAGCTTTGCAGGAGAAGAACACCTTTTGTCAGGATAGGGTGTACCTCTTGTCCCCTTTCAAATTGGCCATTGTGGTATCCCTTCCCGCCTAAGTTTCCAAGGAAGAGGACTGAGGCCACTATAAATATAGGCTAGCCACCACCGTAGAAGGGGTCGACTCATTCTCACCCCCCCCCCCCCGAGCCCTCACGAGGCAGCTCATCCACTGTACCAGTTCATCCTCAAACTTCCTCGTGAGGCCAATCCACCACAAAGCAGGAGTAGGGTTTTACACCGCAAGGTGGCCCGAACCTGGGTAAACTGCCGTGTCCATCTTCTTCCCCGCTCACGTGAATCTGGCGAGGCTAGGCTGTAGGGCGACTAGCTCGAGGCTTGAGAGGTTGAGATCTTCGCACACGCCCCAGAGTTCGAACCTTCTTGGGTTTGTGGAGCCCTGAATCCGACATTTGGCGCGCCAGGTAGGGGCGTGTCGAAGTCCTTCTTCCACCTCCACTTCGCCTCCGCTCCGTCGCTCCCATGGCCGACGCATGCCGTGTCCGCGCTGAGCGTCGGGCCGCTCGCGTTGCCCAGACGGCGCCCGTGGGCAATGGCACTCCTCGTCGTTGTGCCTCCCCCGCGGCCAACGCTGCCACTAACCCCGCTGCTCACGAGCAGCAGGATTCGTCGCTGCCACCCTCCGTGCAGCGTGACGGACGTACCGCCACTCCGTCACCTACTCCTGCCATGGCATCGTCCTTCCATGCTCGCCGTGGGCCGGCAAACGCGCAGGCTGCGCTGCTCATGGCGCACAAGCTCCTGCGTTATCACCCGGCCAATGACCTCTACGACGATTGGCTTGGCCGCATCGCCGAGCTCATCAACGTCGCCGGCGAGGCCCCTGCACCATCCCACTCGCTCCCTCCCCCGCCATCACAGGCGGGCGTCGTGGCTCACGGTGCGCCTCCTCCTCCTCCACTGCGTGGCGCCGACCCCGAGCCCAGGCGCGATGCGCCCCGGCGTGACCCGCCACGCGGAGCGCCGGCGCGCGATAAAGCAAGCTGCCAGGTGGTCCAGCGGCCGCAAGCCGATGCGCGCGCGCTCCCAGTGCCACAATGCCAGCACCAAGACCATGCGCCGCCCGAGGCTGCGGCGCGCGGACGTCAAGGCCGGGCTCCCCCCGCGCACGCGGTGCCTGTGAGCATGGCGGGCTGCCGCGCCATCACCCCGGAGCTGCGCCGAGTCGTCTGGCCCGGCAAGTTAAAGCCAGATCTGCCCCGATGCTACGATGGCACCCCCGACCCCGCAGAATTCCTCCAACTCTACGCGTTGAGCATCGAAGCGGCAAACGGTGATGAGAAGGTCATGTGAAAGCACAAGTGCTCCCTGGGTGATTTTGGTAATTAATGTCAACATACCTCTTGTTGGACTAATACTTTCACCTAGTGTATTTCAGATGAGTTCAACCATGGCGTGGTAAGGACAAGAGGATGTGGAACCCCTTCAAAATGCTAAGGACAAAGATTGGCAAAAGCTCAAGACTCTTCATTTCTATTTTAGTGATTCAAGATCACATTGAGTCCATAGGAAAGCCAATACTATTAAAAGGGGATGAGGTGTTGCTTAATGGTCTACTTGCTCAAAGTGCTTAGTGATATTGCTCCAAAACCCTCAGCCACTTTCTCATTTCCACATATGTCCAAAACTCAAAGTCAAACTCGGCCCCACTGATTTGATCTATTCGGCGCCACCGAGTTTAGTTGACATAGCCACTGCCAGAAACCCTAAACGATTCGGTCACACCGATACGGATCTCGGTCTCACAAAGATGGCCCTGCAAACTCTCTGTTTCCCTTTGTAACATTTCGGTCTCACTGAAATGAGTGATTGGTCCCACCGAGTTTGCTTGACCAACTCTCTGTTTGCTCTTTGCTGAAATCGATCTCACCGAGTTCATGCAATCGGCTTCACCAAGATGAGGTTTTGCCCTAGTCCTTGCACATCGATCCCACCGAGTTGTTCCAGTCAGTCCCACCGAGATTCCTAATGTTCACATTTTGAACTGAATCGGTCTCACCGAGTTCTTCTATTCGGTCTGACCGAGTTGAATCAAATGTGTGTAACGGTTGGATTTTGTGTGGAGGCTATATATAAACCTCCACCCCCTTCTGCATTTAAGAGAGAGCCATTAGAACATGCCTACACTTCTACTACTCATTTTCTGAGAGAGAACCACCTACTCATGTGTTGAGACCAGGATATTCCAATCCTACCACAAGAATCTTGATCTCTAGCCTTGCCAAGTTGCTTTCCACTCAAATCATCTTTCCACCATAGCCAAATCTGTGAGAGAGAGTTGAGTGTTGGGGAGACTATCATTTGAAGCACAAGAGCAAGGAGTTCATCATCAACACACCATTTATTACCTTTTGGAGAGTGGTGTCTCCTAGATTGGTTGGGTGTCGCTTGGGAGCCTCCAACAAGATTGTGGAGTTGAACCAAGAAGTTTGTAAGGGCAAGGAGATCGCCTACTTCGTGAAGATCTACCCGAGTGAGGCAAGTCCTTCGTGGGTGATGGCCATGGTGGGATAGACAAGGTTGCTTCTTCGTGGACCCTTCGTGGGTGGAGCCCTCCATGGACTCGCGCAACCATTACCCTTCGTGGGTTGAAGTCTCCATCAACGTGGACGTACGATAGCACCACCTATCGGAACCACGCCAAAAATCTCCGAGTCTACATTGCATTTACACACTCCAATCCCATCCCTTTACTTTCTTGCAATTAGCATGCTTTATCTTTTCCACTGCATATAGTCTTGCCATGCTTGCTTGAAATGTATTGTGAATGCTTAATCTTGTGCTAAATCTCCACCTCAACTTGAAGAACTTAAAAACTGCTACTTTTTCTTGTTGATGGCCTAATCACCCCCCCTCTAGACACCTCTTCTCGATCCTTTCAATTGGTATCAGAGCCTTGGTCTCCATTGCTTTGGTTTAATCACCATTGGAGGAAGATGGATGAGTCTACGATTGGGAGTATTAGACGTAGAGTGCCTATGCTTGACGGAGAGTTCTATAGTGCTTGGAAAAATGAGAAGCTTGAGATTTTCAATGAATATAATTTGAACAAGTATATTACTAGCCCTTGTGCGCCTCCTATTGATCCCTTGCATCCTACCCCCGATGAGTATCTTGACATGACCCGCAATCTTAGAGCTATTAATCTTATCATAAGAGGATTGCCTAGAAATTTGCTTGTTTGCTTGCCTACATTTGAGTGTGCTTATACTATATGGAGATATCTTGAGGAGCGCTTTCCAAACTATTCCTTGAAAAGTCTAGATGAGATTCTTCAAAAGTCCATAGCTTTTCATAAAATGAATCCTAGTGATCCTAAATTTGATGATTATCTTTTTGAGCTTCGTGACCTTATGCGTGCCAAAGGAGATGTTGGAGTCATTAGTAGCATCATTTCACAAGTCATTAGAATTCATAAAGATGCACATTGTCATGGTCATAAATCTAATGAATCACTCTCTCTAGGTGATGATCATTCACATGATGATGTTGAGCATGAATATTATGATGAGGATGATGATAGTGACTTTGATCTTGATGAGTCAATGAGACACTTTGGTTTTATGGCTAATCTTCGTGGCTACATGGCCGGAGGAAAGGAATGGGTTCTTGATAGTGGATGTACTGGTCATATGACCGGAGATAATGATATGTTTCGTGAGCTCGCTGAAAATGATGGTCTCCGAAAGTATGTCACTTTTGGTGATAACTCAAAGGGTAAGGTAGTTGGCCTTGGTAAGGTGGCCATCTCCCATGATAGCTCTATTCAAAATGTTATGCTCGTTGAATCTCTTGGTTACAATATACTTTCCGTATCTAGACTAGCCGATTTCGGTTTTAATGTTCTATTCACTGAAGTAGATTGCCAAGTGTTTCGAAGAGATAACCATAATATGGTCTTTACCGGTATCCGTAGAAGTGATCTATATATTGTTGGTTTCACTAAAAGAGCTCAACCTCGAACTTGCTTAATTGCTATATCTTCTAAAGGTTGGTTATGGCATAAAAGGTTAGGTGACGTGGGCATGCGAAATCTTGATAAGCTTATTAAAGGTGATCATATCCTTGGTGTTAAAGATGTCATATTTGACAAGGATAGACTTTGCAGTGCTTGTCAAGCAGGAAAACAAGTTGGAGGAAGTCATCCCATGAAGAACATCATGACCACGAGAAGATCGCTTGAGCTACTTCATATGGATCTTTTTGGTCCCAACGCCTACAAGAGTCTCGGTGGTAACTCGTTCGGTCTAGTCATCATTGATGATTTTTCCAGATTTACGTGGGTGTTCTTTCTTGATGATAAATCGCAGGTCCAAAAGATCTTCAAGAACTTCACTAGGAAGGCCCAAAATCAATTTGAAGTGAAGATCAAGAAGGTTCGAAGCGACAATGGAACGGAGTTCAAGAACGCCAATGTGGATAACTTTCTTGACGAAGAAGGGATTTCACATGAGTTCTCGGCTACGTACAAACCTCAACAAAACGGAGTTGTGGAGAGGAAGAATCGAACACTAATTGAGATGGCGAGAACGATGCTTGACGAATACAAGACGCCAAGACACTTTTGGAAGGAAGCGGTTGAGACAGCCTATCATGCCACAAATCGATTGTATCTTCACAAGCTTCTCGGCAAGACGGCATACGAGCTTCTCACCGGTGACAAACCCCAAGTTGGATACTTTCGAGTATTCGGCTCAAAGTGTTACATTCTTGATAAGCATCATCGTTCGAAATTTGCCCCTAAATCTCATGAAGGTTTCCTACTCGGTTATGGCTCAAACTCTCACACTTACCATGTCTACAACAATTTCACCCGAAAGGTTGAAGAGACGGTAGATTTGAAGTTTGATGAATCTAATGGCTCGCAAGTAGAGCAATTGCCAA
The DNA here is from genome assembly GCA_011799875.1 of Thinopyrum elongatum. Classification (NCBI taxonomy): domain Eukaryota; kingdom Viridiplantae; phylum Streptophyta; class Magnoliopsida; order Poales; family Poaceae; genus Thinopyrum; species Thinopyrum elongatum. Next base: position 443,061,824 of record CM022300.1, on the reverse strand, counting down.
TTGATGTAGGAGACAAAGATCCTTCGGAAGCAATTCAAGACTTGTCTATTGGCAAGGTTCGTCCAACGGAGGTGAAGGAGAGTACTTCGTCCATTCAAGTGGAAGCCTCAACTTCACAACAAGGAGAATGATGTCTACTATGCAACTTTATTCTTGTAGACTCGTGTTGGGCCTCCAAGCGCAGAGTTTTGTAGGACAGTAGCAATTTTCCCTCAAGTGGATGATCTAAGGTTTATCAATCCGTGGGAGGCGTAGGATGAAGATGGTCTCTCTCAAACAACCCTGCAACCAAATACAAGAAATCTCTTGTGTCCCCAACACACCCAATACAATGGCAAATTGTATAGGTGCACTAGTTCGGCGAAGAGATGGTGATAAAAGTGTAATATGGATGGTAGAAATATATTTTTATAATCTGAATAAATAAAAACAGCAAGGTAGCAAGTGACAAAAATGAGCACAAACGGTATTGCAATGCTTGAAAACAAGGCCTAGGGTCCGTACTTTCGCTAGTGCAATCTCTCAACAATGCTAATATAATTGGATCATATAACCATCCCTCAACGTGCGATGAAGAATCACTCCAAAGTTCCTATCTAGCGGAGAACATAAGAATAAATTGTTTGTAGGGTACGAAACCACCTCAAAGCTATTCTTCCGATCGATCTATCCAAGAGTTCGTATTAAAATAACACCAAAGCAAATTCAGATTTGTAATGCTCAATCCAACACAAAGAACCTCAAAGAGTGCCCCAAGATTTCTACCGGAGAAACAAAGACAAGAACGTGCATCAACCCCTATGCATAGATTACCCCAATGTCACCTCGGGAATCCGCGAGTTGAGTGCCAAAACATATATCAAGTGAATCAATATAATACCCCATTGTCACCACGGGTATTCGTATGCAAGACATATATCAAGTGCTCTCAAATGCATAAAAGTATTCAATCCGATAAAACGAAATCTCAAAGGGAAAACTCAATTCATCACAACAAGATAGAGAGGGGAAAACACCATATGATCTGACTATATTAACAAAGCCCATGATACATCAAGATTGTGCATCTCAAGAACATGAGAGAGAGAGATTAAACACATAGCTACTGGTACAAACCCTCAGCCCAGAGGGTGGACTACTCCCTCCTCATCATGGTGGCCGCCGGGATGATGAAGATGGCCACCGGAGATGATCTCCCCCTCCGGTAGGGTGCCGGAATGGGGTCTAGATTGGATCTCGTGGATATAGAGGCCTTGCAGCGGCGGAACTTCTGATCTAGGGTTACCCCAAGGGTTTTTGGAATATTTGATGATTTATAGGGTGAAGAGGGGGTACGGGAGGCCACCGAGGTGGGCACAACCCACCTGGGCGCGCCTGGGCCCCCAGGCGTGCCCTGGTGGGTTGTGCCCCCCTCGGGGCACCCCCCAGGTGCTGCTCTGACCCATTGGATGTCTTCTGGTCCATAAAAAATCCACAAAAAGTTTTGCGGTGTTTGGACTCCGTTTGATATTGATTTCCTGCGATGTAAAAAACAAGCAAAAACAGCAGCTGGCACTGGGCACTTGGTCAATAGGTTTGTCCCAAAAAAGTGATATAAAGTTGCTATAAAATGATTGTAAAACATCCAAGAATGATAATATAATAGCATGAATACTTCATAAATTATAGATACATTGGAGACGTATCAGCATCCCCAAGCTTAATTCCGAGTCGTCCTCGAGTAGGTAAATGATAAAAGAAATAATTTATGAAGTGTGAATGCTAGCAAAGTGCACAAGTTTGATCAATGACAATTTCAATCACTTTTCCTAGCATCATAACAACAATTCTTTCTTATAAAACATCTCATGTTAAAGTAGCAACCAATTCACATGTTAAGGTTCAAATGAATTCTCTTGAAACTCAACAACCTATGTTCTCAGTCACCAAGCAATTGCAATTCAACTTATTCAACAGAGTCTAAGTAAGAGCTCCACATACTCAACCATCATATAGTCTTCTATGATTGCTAACACTCACCGCATACACATAAGCAAAACGTTTCAACCAAACACATAGAAAGATAGGGGCTTATAATTTTGCCTCCCAACGTATTCACCTCAAGGGTGATGTCAACAATAATAACTCATGCTACCCATATCCAACTGGATATATGTGCCTAGATCTTTCCTCACCACATGATGCTTGCCAAAAGAGAAAAATAAAAAGGAATAGGGAGAAAAACTTTGACTCTTGCATAAAAGTAAATACATAAAAGTAAAAGATAGGCCCTTCGCAGAGGGAAGCAGAGGTTGCCATGCGCTTATTTGTTTGTATGCTCAACCCCTTAGTGCAAAAGAATGTCATGTTATATTGCCCCTTGTGATGGCAACCTTTATTATGCAGTCTGTCGCTTTTATTTCTTTACCATCACAAGTTCGTACAACGCACAATTTTCTCTTACACTAAATGATCTTACACTTTTAGAAGCAATTTTTATTGCCTTATTGCACCGATGACAACTTACATGAAGGATCTTACTCAATCCATAGGTAGGTATGGTGGACTCTTGAAAATAAGATTTGGGTTTAAGGGTTTTTGGATGCAATAGTAGTATCTCTACTTAGTGCGGAATTTTTGGCTAGCAAAGATGGGGGGCAAGCACCACATGTTGAAGGATCTATGACAATATAACTTCTATGTGAATATGAACAAACATAAATCATTACGTTGTCTTCCTTGTCCAACGTCAACAATTTTGGCATATAATATTTTGATGGGGGCTCACAATCACAAAAGATTTCCAAGATAGTGTATTTGCATGTGAAAGTTCTCTTCCTTCTACTAATCATTCATGAATTGCTTGTATGACCAATATTGTGATTGTCAAGCCTCAAAAGATTTCACTTTCTCAACCCAATGTGAAGCTACCACTAGGCATGATATGAACATATAATTTCAACTTCATGATATTCAATTCATTCAACAATTTACTCATAGGATATAAGTGAAGCACAAGAGTAAATGACAAGCTACTCCAAAAAGATATAAGTGAAGATCAAGCTAGTAGTTAAGTAAATAGGTAGCTAATTGTGGACTCTCTCTTATTTAAAAACTTTCAGATCTAAGTATTTTATTAAAACAGCAAGCAAAACAAAACAAAATGACATTCCAAGAATAGCACAACTCATGTGAAGAAGCAAAAACTTAGGCTCAACCGATACTAACCGATAATTGTTGATGAAGAAAGGTGGGATGCCTACCGGGGCATCCCCAAGCTTAGATGCTTGAGACTTCTTGAAATATTATCTTGGGATGCCTTGGGCATCCCCAAGCTTGAGCTTTTGTGTCTCCTTAATTCCTTTTATATCACGGTTTCCCTAAATCTTAAAAACTTCATCCACACAAAACTCAACAAGAACTCATGAGATAAGTTAGTATAAACCAATGCAAAAACCTTACTCCCTCCGTTCCTCAATCTAGTGCGCATAGATTCCAGCGCAGATACCAATGTGTGTGCTGGCGTTTATTTTTGGATGAGAAAGCCCTTGCTCCTCCATGGTTTGTCCCTCCTAGCAGTACTAGTACACTGGTATGTCTGTCCGACACGAGCGTCTACGGACAGCAAGAAACCGGCCAGGGAAGCGGGATGCTGACCAAGGACGCGGCGACGCTGGCCATGGACGCTGGACACGGTGGGTGCCGATGGCTCTTCTGGCTCCTTTAAGCCGCTGCCGCTGCCGCACAAGAAGCCAACGCCGGCGTGCTGCCACCATCTGCAAGAACTTGCCCTGCCTCATCACATGGATGGCGAACGGCGGCGTCCTCGGAGTGGCGTTGGTGCCATCATGACTGAGTCGTTCCGCCCGACGGCACCTTCCTTGCCGCTGGTCCAATCCCGCCGCCGCCAGTCGATTCCCGCTACCGCCAGGATGCGGTGCGCAGCTGCGCATGCTCCCGCTGCTAGTGAACCTGCTCTACGCCGCTGTCCATGAACACGGGGACACGAAGAAGACACCGGCCAGGGATGCGGGCCCAGGACGCATCGCCGCCGGCCATGGACGAAAAGACGTCGGTCCTCGCGTATGCGGGGACACCGGCTGTGGGCGCGGAGGCGCACTCCCATCCTCGAGCAGCGGCGTCGCCGCCGGCCATGTACGTGCTGGATGCGGAGACACCGTTCTTGTACATGGTGGCCGCGAAGACATCGGCTATGGCGGACGCGGAGACACTGGCCGTGGGCTCGGAGTTGCACTCTCCCATCCTCGAGCAGCAGTGTCATCGGTGCCTCTGGTTCTTGCGAGCCGCCACCACCATGGCGTCGGTGTGCTGCCCCTCCATACATGTCCAAGAAACTTGCCCGGCGCCCCAGCCTCGTTGACGGCTCCATGACGAGTCGTGCGCACTCACCGAGCTCCTGCGGCTGGTGGCCCTGCTTTGTGCCGCCGACCCCGCGTGGGCTCGCCCGAGCTGGAGCTGGCCCTCCGCGTTCCATACTACAGGAGGTCGAGGTGGGGGAAAAGTTGTGAGAAGAGATAAGGGAGAGAGATGATGCGGTGGAGCCTGGCCTGCTCGGTGGGAGGGTGTTTTCGTCCAAAACCGCTCGCAGCTAGAAGTACGCACTACATTGCGGAATTTCCGTGAAAAACTTATGCGCACTACAATTACGAACGAAGGGAGTATCATTCTCTACTGTAGCAAATCACAAAAATTATTATTCAACATTGCATACTAAATGCCTCTGCATATTTAATACTCCTATCCTCAAATAGAATCATTAAACAAGCAAACATATGCAAACAATGCAAACATAACAGCAATCTGCCAAAACAGCACAGTCTGTAAAGAATGCAAGACTATCAATACTTCTTAAACTCCAAAAATTATGAAAATTTACCACACTGTAGAAAATTTATCAGAGCTTATTGTGAAAAAAGTTTCAACATTTTCACACATTCTTACTTTTCTCGGGAATTTTTGCAACATTGATAAACTTTCTGTTTTGAAACAGCAACTCATATACTTGCAAAATAAGCATGGTAAAGGCTATCCTTGACATTTTTATTGAAAATAAAGATGCAAAACATTATTCTAAATAAAAGAAAGCAAATCCTAACAAGAAAATGATGCTCCAAGCAAAACACATATCATGTGACGAATAAAAATGTAGCTCCAAGTGAGGTTACCGATAATGTTGGAGACGAAAGAGGGGATGCCTTCCGGGGCATCCCCAAGCTTAGTTGCTTGGATATTCCTTGAATATTACCTTGGAGTGCCATGGGAATCCCCAAGCTTAGGGTCTTGTCACTCCTTATTCTCCTCATATCGACATCTCAACCAAAACTTGAAAACTTCAATCACACAAAACTTAACGGAACTTCGTGAGATAGGTTACTATGATAAAGAGCAAAGCATTTCACTTTGGTACTGTCAAAGACAAGATTCATAATTGTTTCCACACAATGCCTACTGTAGCATATCATTTCCACAATTTATATTAAGCAATATAAGCCATGGAAACTAGAAAACAAGCAAACTATGCATTGAAAACATAATCTGTCAAAAACAGAACAGTCTGTAGTAATCTGTACTCCAACCATACTTCTGCTACTCCAAAAATTCTGAAAAATTAGTAAAACGTAGAGAATTTTTATATCTATCACCTGTTAAAAATTCAGATCAAAAGCACGTTCCAGTGAATTTTCAAAATTCCTGGACTGAGCGCAAAAGTTTCTGTTTTTGCACAGATTCAAGTCAACTATCATCCACACTATCCCAAAGGCCTTACTTGGCACTTTATTGAAACAAAAGCAATAAAACATGATTACTTACAGTATAATAATCATGTGAACACATAAAAAAAGTAGGGGCAAATGTTGGGTTGTCTCCCAACAAGCGCTTTTCTTTAATGCCTTTTAGCTAGGCATGATGATTTCAATGATGCTCGCATAAAAGATAAGAATTGAAACACAAAGAGAGAATCATGAAGCATATGACTAGCACATTTAAGTCTAACCCACTTCCTATGCATAGGGATTTTGTGAGCAAACAACTTATGGGAACAAGAATCAACTAGCATAGGAAGGCAAAACAAGCAAAACTTCAAGATTTTCAACACATAGAGAGGAAACTTGATATTATTGCAATATGTAAAAGCATAAGTTCCCCTCTCATAATAATTTTCAGTAGCATCATGAATGAATTAAACAATATAGATATCACATAAAACATTCTTTTCATGATCCACAAGCATAGAATTTTTATTACTCTCCACATATGCAAATTTATTCTCATGAATAGTAGTGGGAGCAAACTCAACAAAATAACTATCATGTGATTCTTGATTGGCATAATCATATTGAGCATTAAAATCATGATGACAAGTTTCATGGTTATCATTATTCTTTATAGCACACATGTCATCACCATAATCATCATAGATAGCAACTTTGTTGTCATAATCAATTGAAACCTCTTCCAAAATAGTGGATTCATCAGTAAATAAAGTCATGACCTCTCCAAATCCACTTTCATAATTATCACAATAAGATTCAACACCCTCCAAAATAGTGGGATCATTACTTCCTAGAGTTGACACTATTCCAAACCCACTTTCATCAATATAATCGTCATAAATAGGAGGCATGCTACCATTATAACAAATTTGCACATCAAAACTTGGGGGACTAAAAATATCATCTTCATCAAACATAGCATCCCCAAGCTTGTAGCTTTGCATATCATTAGCATCATGGATATTCAAAGAATTCATACCAACAACATTGCAATGATGCTCATCATTCAAAGATTTTTTGTCAAACATTTAATAGAATTCTTCTTCTATCAATTGAGCACAATTTTCATTTCCATCATTTTCACGAAAGACATTATAAAGATGAACAATATGATGCAACCTCAATTCCATTTATTTTTGTAGTTTTATTTTTACAAACCAAACTAGTGATAAAACAAGAAACTAAAAGATTCAATTGCAAGATCTAAAGATATACCTTCAAGCACGCACCTCCCCATCAACGGCGCCAGAAAAGAGCTTCGTTGACGGGATGTGAGTGCCGCTTACCTAGCCTCCCCGGCAACGGCGCTAGAAAAGAGCTTGATGTCTACTACGCAACTTTATTCTTGTAGACTCGTGTTGGGCCTCCAAGCGCAGAGTTTTGTAGGACAGTAGCAATTTTCCCTCAAGTGGATGACCTAAGGTTTATCAATCCGTGGGAGGCGTAGGATGAAGATGGTCTCTCTCAAACAACCCTGCAACCAAATACAAGAAATCTCTTGTGTCCCCAACACACCCAATACAATGGCAAATTGTATAGGTGCACTAGTTCGGTGAAGAGATGGTGATAAAAGTGTAATATGGATGGTAGAAATATATTTTTATAATCTGAATAAATAAAAACAGCAAGGTAGCAAGTGACAAAACTTAGCATAAACGGTATTGCAATGCTTGAAAACAAGGCCTAGGGTCCGTACTTTCGCTAGTGCAATCTCTCAACAATGCTAATATAATTGGATCATATAACCATCCCTCTACGTGCGATGAAGAATCACTCCAAAGTTCCTATCTAGCGGAGAACATAAGAATAAATTGTTTGTAGGGTACGAAACCACCTCAAAGCTATTCTTTCCGATTGACCTATCCAAGAGTTCGTACTAAAATAACACCAAAGCAAATTCAGATTCGTAATGCTCAATCCAACACAAAGAACCTCAAAGAGTGCCCCAAGATTTCTACCGGAGAAACAAAGACAAGAACGTGCATCAACCCCTATGCATAGATTACCCCAATGTCTCCTCGGGAATCCGCGAGTTGAGTGCCAAAACATATATCAAGTGAATCAATATAATACCCCATTGTCACCACGGGTATTCATATGCAAGACATATATCAAGTGCTCTCAAATCCATAAAAGTATTCAATCCGATAAAACAAAATCTCAAAGGGTAAACTCAATTCATCACAACAAGATAGAGAGGGGAAAACACCATATGATCCGACTATATTAACAAAGCCCGCGATACATCAAGATTGTGCATCTCAAGAACACGAGAGAGAGAGATTAAACACATACTACTGGTACAAACCCTCAGCCCCGAGGGTGGACTACTCCCTCCTCATCATGGTGGCCGCCGGGATGATGAAGATGGCCACCGGTGATGATCTCCCCCTCCGGCAGGGTGCCGGAATGGGGTCTAGATTGGATCTCGTGGATACAAAGGCCTTGCGGTGGCGGAACTTCTGATCTAGGGTTACCCCAAGGTTTTTTGGAATATTTGATGATTTATAGGGCGAAGAGGGGGTGCGGGAGGCCACCGAGGTGGGCACAACCCACCTGGGCGCGCCTGGGCCCCCAGGCACGCCCTGGTGGGTTGTGCCCCCCTTGGGGCACCCCCCAGGTGCTGCTCTGGCCCATTGGATGTCTTCTGGTCCATAAAAAATCCACAAAAAGTTTTGCGGTGTTTGGACTCCGTTTGATATTGATTTCCTGCGATGTAAAAAACAAGCAAAAACAGCAACTGGCATTGGGCACTGGGTCAATAGGTTAGTCCCAAAAAAAATGATATAAAGTTGCTATAAAATGATTGTGAAACATCCAAGAATGATAATATAACAACATGAATACTTCATAAATTATAGATACGTTGGAGACATATCAGTGAACCACAAGTTGACTTAGAGGCATCCACAAGTGGAACACGTCAAGACGAAGGAAATGAGGAAGTGCAACAAGATGATCCACTTCAACCTCCTTCTCCACCTCGGCAAGAGAACGACAACGCCAACAACAATGAAGAAGGACAAGAAGAAGAGGAAGACAATGAAGAGGATGTTCAACCCCGACCCAAACAAAAGCTCTCACGAGTTAGAGCAAGAGTCTCAAGAGATCATCCCGTCGAACAAATCTTCGATGATATTCAAACCGGGAGAATCACTCGCTCTAAAACTCGTTTGGCTAACTTTTGTGAACACTATTCATTCATTTCTAGTATTGAACCTATGAAGGTTGAAGAAGCCCTTGATGACCCGGATTGGGTGAACACAATGCATGAAGAGCTACACAATTTTGAGAGGAATCAAGTATGGACGTTGGTTGAGAAGCCCGACGACAAGCACAATGTCATTGGAACCAAATGGGTGTTTCGGAATAAGCAAGATGAGGATGGACAAGTTGTACGCAACAATGCCCATCTCGTCGCTCAAGGCTACACTCAAGTCGAAGGTATGGACTATGGTGAGACTTATGCCCCCATTGCTATACTTGAGTCCATACGCATCCTACTTGCTTACGCCAATCACCATGATATCACTTTATACCAAATGGACATTAAAAGTGTTTTTCTAAATGGTGAAATTGAGGAGGAAGTTTATGTTAAACAACCTCCCGGCTTTGTTAATCCCAAGAAACCCGATCATGTTTACAAACTTCACAAAGCTCTTTATGGTCTTAAACAAGCTCCTAGAGCATGGTATAAATGCTTGATCAAGTTTCTTACTAAAAAAGGCTTTGAAATTGGGAAGATTGATTCTACACTTTTTACTAAAAGGGTTAATGGTGAATTATTTGTGTGCCAAATCTATGTGGATGATATCATATTTGGTTCGACTAACCCTCATTTTAGTGAAAAGTTTGGAAGGCTAATGTCGAAGAAGTTTGAGATGTCTATGATGAGTGAACTCAAATTCTTTCTTGGTTTGAAAATCAAGCAAACTAAGGAAGGTACCTTTGTTTCTCAAACAAAGTATACCAAGGACCTATTCAAGATGTTCAACATGCAAGAAAGCAAAGGTATGAAAACACTCATGCCTACTAGTGGACATCTTGACTTGACAAAGGATGCCAAACCGGTTGACCAAAAGGTTTACCGCTCTATGATTGGTTCATTGTTATATCTATGTGACTCCCGTCCCGATATTATGCTAAGTGTGTGCATGTGTGCATGATATCAAGCGGCCCCCAAAGAATGTCATCTTAAGGCTATGAAAAGGATAGTGAGATACTTAATTAATACACCAAGCTTTGGCATTTGGTATCCTAAGAGGTCTTATTTTGATCTTGTTGGCTACTCCGATTCGGACTATGCCGGTGACAAGGTTGATAGAAAGTCCACTTCGGGTACTTGTCAATTTCTTCGTAGATCTCTTGTGTCTTGGTCCTCCAAGAAACAAAACTCGGTATCCTTATCCACCGCCGAAGCGGAATACATTGCCACCGGATCATGTTGTGCTCAATTACTTTGGATGACCCAAACCCTTAAGGATTATGGGAATACATGTGAAACATGTTCCATTGCTTTGTGATAATGAGAGTGCTATTAAGATTGCTCACAATCCCATGCAACATTCTCGAACTAAGCATATTGAAGTTCGTCATCATTTCATTCGAGATCATGTTGCTAAAGGAGACATCAATCTTAAGCATGTTCGTACCGATAAGCAATTGGCGGATATATTCACCAAACTGCTTGATGAGAAAGCATTTTGCCGTTTGAGAGGTGAATTGAATATCATTGATGCCTCAAACTTGGAGTAGAAACTCCATTTGGAAACATGCAAGGCATGAGCCTTTTATGACTAATCCTTGATATGTCTCTTATGATAATGATTATATGTCTTGGATCTATACTTGCACCCTTGCGTGTTATCTAACCCTTGTAGGTACTTGGACGAATTCAAATATATGAGATTGCAAGTCACTCACATTTTGAGCAATCTCTACATCACCAAGTCCCTATGATATGGTTGTTTATTACAAGGAAGCATGAATCCACTCAACATATCCTTTTTTACTATCTCAATTGGAATCTAGATGCATGATTGTCATTTTGGATACACAAGTGCTTTTCCTTGCAAGACTAACCCATGTAGGAAGATGAACTCAAACTCCAAGTGGTGCTCACAACTCATGATGGACTACATCAACTTTGAGCATCCAACATACGTCCAACTACATGATCAAGATCAACACCACCCAAGGTATGTCATTCCATCTTAGAGAAGCTTTGCACCAAGACATGAGACAAAGCAACTCAACGAGATGTGAATACATCAAAATGCTTAAATGAAAAATGGTAACCCCATTTTGAGCTTAAACGATGAGTATGACCTATGATCAAGTGATCTCACTTGACTCCTAAGTCAATATACTCTAACATAGGTGACTATGTCGCCGACCCCTTCTAGATGAAGTTCTCTAGTGTTTCTCTGTTCACTTACTTTGTGTTCTTGCATATATCTCTTGCTATCTTGTTCCCCTTATAAAAAAACTTTATCTAGATCTCTTTTCTTAACCTGTTTTCTCTGTGTCTTCTGTATCTAATTCATTGCAAATCTTTCAGTAAATTCCTTGCAAATCCTTGTGAGATTTAATTTTCTTAGTGAGCTGAGTTGACAAAAATTTTACTCAGTGTTGAACTCGGTCCCTCCGATCCAAACCTATCGGTCTGACCGAAGCACAAGGACTCCTTGTGAATAGTTCATCGGTACAACCGACATGGACTAACTCGGTCGCACCGATCAGGATCTTCTGTGACTCTGTTCACTCGGCGTCACCGATGAAAAACAATCGGCGTCACCGATTTCAACTCTGAGAAAAAGTTTTGCCATCTTTACTACCTATTTTCTTTAGCTCCACTCAATGATTCTTATCCTCTACCTGCATCTTAAACTACATGCTGCTTTGTAGTGTGTCTCAAGGACCAAACTTATTTGACTCATGCTCCAGAAGTACCCTTCTTGGAAATTGATGTCAAAGGGGGAGAGAGAGAGCACATCAAAGCTTATCATATGAGCACATCTAAGCTCTTCCAGATGCTAGTAAAACAAAGAGGAGAGAAGTCACATGTCTTTAAGAGGGGAAAGACATGTCAATATTTGTTTGATCTTAGCTATTGCTAACATTCTTGTTGCTCTGAATTTTGGTTGTCTACACCATTTCTTGCTCTGATTTTCTCTCACCCTACCTTCTCCCATTATCCAATATCAGATTCAGGGGGAGAAAGAGTTCACATCTAGGGAAGAAAATCTTTGGAATTCATTGCTTATCTTTAAAGTCTTTGGGGACATGTCAATATCTAAATAGAGTACCTAGTACCTACCCATTACATGTCATCCCAGTCTTGGTACTCTTGTGGTTTCCTGAAATTGCTTTGTCTAGAGTGTTCTTGTGTTATCTAACCTTGTTTTCTCAAGTCCACTCCTTCGAAAGTCAGGCCAAGACCACAAGGTAAGTATATGCATCATACTCATGTGCATGATGATCTCTTGCTGATGTACATATTGTTTGCAAAAAGGATTCATGAACATGGAGGTACACCTTCTATACACATCATTTGCTCTGATGCATATAGCCAAGATACATGTAACTCATTGCTTGCTCTGTCATGCTCATGCATTCACATGTTCTTATATTCTATCTTCACATGATTGCATACATGTAGGGGGAGCCTATGCATGTTACATGTCTTTCCAAAGCTTTACTTGTTACTCTTCTTATCTCTTATCTAAAGCTTTGATGTATGTTGTCATCAATTACCAAAAAGGGGGAGATTGAAAGCACAAGTGCTCCCTGGGTGATTTTGGTAATTAATGTCAACATATCTCTTGTTGGACTAATACTTTCACCTAGTGTATTTCAGATGAGTTCAACCATGGCGTGGTAAGGACAAGAGGATGTGGAACCCCTTCAAAATGGTAAGGACAAAGATTAGCAAAAGCTCAAGACTCTTCATTTCTATTTTAGTGATTCAAGATCACATTGAGTCCATAGGAAAGCCAATACTATTAAAAGGGGATGAGGTGTTGCTTAATGGTCTACTTGCTCAAAGTGCTTAGTGATATTGCTCCAAAACCCTCAGCCACTTTCTCATTTCCACATATGTCCAAAACTCAAAGTCAAACTCGGCCCCACCGATTTGATCTATCCGGCGCCACCGAGTTCAGTTGACATAGCCACTACCAGAAACCCTAAATGATTCGGTCACACCGATATGGATCTCGGTCTCACCGAGATGGCCCTGCAAACTCTCTGTTTCCCTTTGTAACATTTCGGTCTCACCGAAATGAGCGATCGGTCCCACCGAGTTTGCTTGACCAACTCTCTGTTTGCTCTTTGCTGAAATCAGTCTCACCGAGTTCATGCAATCGGCTTCACCGAGATGAGGTTTTTCCCTAGCCCTTGCACATCGGTCCCACCGAATTGTTCCAGTCGGTCCCACCGAGATTCCTAACATTCACATTTTGAACTGAATCGGTCTCACCGAGTTCTTCTATTCGGTCTGACCGAGTTGAATCAAATGTGTGTAACGGTTGGATTTTGTGTGGAGGCTATATATACCCCTCCACCCCCTTCTCCATTTGTTGAGGATATAACTCCGAGGTATGACCCGCCCAGGAGGGGCTGGGTCACACCGTTGGCGGCTTAAGGCGAGAAGGCCCAAGAAGACTGAAGGCCCAAGACCCGGAGGTGACTTAAGGCCCGAAGGTGTGAACCGCCATGTAATGACTTGTTCTGTAAGGAAGGTTAAGTTAGAAACCGAGCCGGTCACGTTTGTGTGAGCCGGCCGGGACTCTGTAAGCCGCCGGGCATCGACCTGTATATAAAGGGGTGACCCGACGGAGGATGAACTCAAGAATCAACAAGTCGAGAACTAGGTCAAGCATATTCGCTCCCTTGTAATCGAAACCCAAGAAATACAACTAAGAGCAGGACGTAGGCTTTTACCTCATTGAGAGGGGCCGAACCTGGGTAAATTCCTTGTGTCCTTTGTCCCGTTCAACCCCTTGAAGCTAACCTAGTTGCGATGGCTCCACACCTAAGTCCTTTTGCTAGGACATCTGCCGTGACAAATCCACGACAGTTGGCGCCCACCGTGGGGCTCTTGCATGGTGGTTTTGAGTTCTTGAAGAGCAACTTCTCAGGGATCAGGGGATACACCATGGGCCGGATGACCAAGAGTCGCCGCGGTAAGATCTACATCGACGACGCTGGATGGGGTCCGGAGGCCGATTCAATCGAGTACGGGTACCGGGTCCCCTTTGGTGGTATCCACGTGTTCATCGACAAAATTGGTGAGTCTGAGCCTGAGCCGGAAGTCTGCGCTGACACCATTGAGACGGCTCGGCGCGCGAGACCCGCCAAGGTTCAATCCGCTAGAGTCCAACCCGCCAAGATTCAACCCGCCCAGAAGCATGTTTTCGTCGGCTTTTTACATGAAGCGGATCTCAAGGAAGGATACGTGTCCGGTGGTGAGACGGCCATCTACTCAGGTCATGAGCCCTCAACTGGCGAAGCTGAGTCTATCTATCAACTGTAAGACGGCGGGCTTGGGGGCTATTCCGATGGCGACAGTATTTCGGACTCCTATGAGCCGCCAAACAGGGCAGCTATATTCATGGCCGGGACGCAGCAGATGGTGCACTCATCAACCGCTGCAGCGATGACCTCCAGTTCAACGGCTGCTGCAACGGCTGGGGCGAGCGGCTCTGCGCGTCTGCTGGCTCAAGTATTATCCGAGCTCTTGGATGCTTTGGCAACGTTACTAGCGGCAGAGGTGACCCCGGCGACTCAGGCACAGCATAATGCGGAAGTTGCAAAGCTAAGGGATGAAGTAGCTCGGGCTAAAGAGGAACTTAACACTAAGAACATCAGGATGGCTGTGGAACGGACTGCCCTAGAAGCTGAAACACAGAGGGTAAGGGCCGAGGCTTTTCGCTTAAGTCTGGATTAGAATGAGTCAAACGCTGTGATGCGGAGGAGGCACCAGAGCTGCTTGCCACCGCAATTTGAGGGGAGGAATCTTTTTATCACACCCGGAGCAGGGCCAAGTAACCCGCCCGACCTGGGCTGATGAAGCACCGGCAACCGGGGCGGCGGCTCAGCCTCGTATTGCAGAACCGCCCCGTGTGAACTTGACCCCTCCTCAGCAAGTGCAGACACCCCCGGGTCAGTACTCCAACCCACTGGATAATATGATTGCCGCAGCCTCACGGCTGGTGGCCCTCCCAATTGAAGGTGAGTCGCCAGCTGCGATAGAGGCCCGAAACGCCGTGGAACTTCTTAAGATGGCGGTGACCCAGCAAGCGGCTTATTCCTACAGCCGTGAGCGAATCCATTCGACTCCGCGACCGAGCCGAAGCTACAGCCGGCGCATGGGGTCGCCGGCGGTTTCCAGCAGTGAACGGCATCGTAACCCGCCCCAGGGGCGAGACCCGCCCCGTGGCGATGATGATGTTCAGGTTCCAACAGATCAAGCCAGAGCGCGCCAAGAGGCAGAGCTGGCAGCTTAGTTAGCGGCTCTTAGACAACCTCAGTTAAACCCTTCTGTGTCTGTAGAAGCAGGAGTGACCTCTCGGTCAGTCGGAGTGCCCTGTCTGGTGCTGGCTCTACGCAATGAGCGTTTGCCCAAGGATTTCAAGGGCCCTCGAAAAGTACCCAATTACACTGCGGATCAGCCTCCGGTTGCTTGGATTGAAAGCTATGAGTTGGCTATGGAGATGTTGGATGTTAACGATGCTGTGTGCGCCAAATATTTCACCATGATGTTGGATGGGCCGGCTCGCACCTGGCTAAAGGGATTGCCCCCTAATTCCATCAACTCATGGACTAAATTGAAGACGCGTTTCATTCAGAATTTTAAGGACACATGTAAGCAGCCTCTGTCGATTATCGACCTAGACACTTGCATCCAGCGTGAGGATGAGTCAACCGCCCATTGGGTTCGCCGGGTCTCAGCTATTATCCACTCATCGGATAGTATCAACGCTGGTTCTGCTGTTTTAATTTTGGAGAAAAATTGCCGGTTTATTCCCCTCAAACAGAAGCTAGGACGGCTTAAACATCATTGCAATGACATGGGAGAGCTCATGGCAGCTCTTATCAAATATGCCGACTCTGATAATACTAAGGATCCGGGGTCCGATGAAGAGAAGTCCAACAAGGGTAAGAAAAACGGTAATGGGAAAGGGCAGCAGTCCAACATGCCAGGTCATAATCAAGGTAATAATGGTAAGCGCAAACAGCCCGATGGCGGGTCAGATTTTGTTGCCAATACCAACGCCCAAAATAACGGTCAGCAGAAACCACCCCCCCGTACCGGAGGGTCAAGAATTAACCTTGAGGCCGAATTGAACCAGCCCTGCCCAAAGCATAGTTATCCGGATAAACCGTCGACCCACCTGTGGAAAGATTGTCATATCATGAGGGAGTATAGGAATTCAAACTTTCACCAGGACCACAATAACGGTAACGGCCCGCACGGCGGGTCAGGCTCCGGCTCTCACGGGCCCGGCTTTGGAGGTGGCAGCTCAAACTCTGGATTTCAAGCCAGGGCAATCAAGGCGGTTTTAATCAGCAGCCCAGTCAAGGCAATCAGCAGCAGTAGTCCGGGTATCAAAGCAATCCAAAGCAGCTAAATAGTGGTCAATATCATGTTTTCACCATGAACCTGTGCAAATGAGATCATAAGGTTCACAAGCGAGCGGTCAACGCGGTTGAGCCGGCGGTCCCTCGATACTTACGATGGTCAGAACAGCCAATTGTATGGAGCCGTGAGGATCACCCGCCCCGGGTTGACAATCCGGGTTAGCTGGCTTTGGTGGTTGCTCCTCAGGTTGGAGGTTACAAGTTTACTAAGGTGCTTATGGACGGAGGCAGCAGCATTAATATCCTTTATTATGATACCTTTTGCCGGATGAATTTAGCTGACAAAGATCTTAAGCCGTCTTCCACAGTCTTTCATGGGGTGGTGCCTGGTAAGTCGGCTTATCCGGTGGGTAAGATAGCCTTGGAGGTGGCTTTTGACAATGAACATGATTACAGGGCTGAGACATTGACTTTTGAAGTGGTTAAGATCAAAAGCCCCTATCATGCTTTGTTTGGACGGCCGGCTTACGCCAAGTTTATGGCACGGCCTTGTTATGTGTATTTGCAGCTTAAGATGCCGGGTTGCAAAGGAACCATCACGGTTCATGGTGACAGGAAGATAGCTTTGGAGCGTGAAGAAGGCGATGCTGCTTACGCCGAGTCTGCTTGTGACACAAAGGAACTCAAGTTTTATAAAGACAATGTTGACCCGGCTGATATGACCCCATTGAAGAAGCCGACCACAGAACAGGATCCTTTACTAAAGTTTAAATCAGCGGATGACACCAAGCAGGTTGACTTTGTCCCTGGCGACTCATCTCAACAGTTTGTGATTAGTGCCAATATGGATCCAAAATAGGAAAGCGCGCTCATCGAGTTCATCCGTGAGAACCGGGACATCTTTGCATGGAAGCCTTCAGACATGCCGGGTGTACCGAGAGAACTTGCTGAGCACACTCTTAATATTCATCCTAAGTTTAAGCCAGTCAAACAGTTCCTTCGCCGTTTTAACAAGGAAAGGCGCAAGGCTATTGGAGAAGAGGTGGCCCGGCTCTTAGCAGCCGGGTTCATTGTTGAAGTTTTTCATCCTGAGTGGTTGGCTAACCCGATGCTCGTACTCAAGAAAAATGGCACTTGGCGCATGTGTGTGGATTACACAGACCTTAACAAAGCTTTCCTAGCTGATCCTTTCGCTCTTCTCCATATTGATCAGATCATTGATGCTACGGCGGGTTGTGAGTGTTTGAGCTTTTTGGATGCTTACTCTGGTTATCATCAGATCAAGATGGCAGTTAAAGACCAAGAGAAGACGGCTTTCATCACACCTTTTGGGGCTTTCTGCTATGTGTCTATGCCCTTTGGGCTCAAGAGTGCCCAGGCGACTTATCAGCGTTGTGTTCAGAATTGTCTTCATAGCCAGATAGGACGCAATGTTCATGCTTACGTGGATGATATTGTGGTGAAATCCAGAAAGAAGGAATCTCTGCTAGATGATTTGAAGGAAACCTTTGATAACCTCCGGGTCTACAAGATGATGCTTAACCCGGCCAAATACGTTTTTGGTGTGCCTGCAGGCAAGCTCTTGGGTTTCTTGGTTTCGGAGAGAGGCATTGAAGCTAACCCGGAGAAAATCAAGGCCATCACTTCATTGGCTAAGCCGGCATGCATTAATGACGTTCAGCGTCTGGCGGGTTGTATTGCAGCCTTAAGCCGGTTTATAAGCCGCCTGAGAGAGAAGGCTATTCCTTTGTACCAGATGATAAAGAAGACATATCACTTTGTTTGGAGTGATGCTGCTAACAAGGCGTTTGAAGCACTTAAAAAACAGTTAGCTGAGCCGCCGGTTCTTGCAGCTCCTGTTGAGAAGGAGCCTTTGCTTTTATATGTGGCTGCTAACAGTAGAGCCGTCAGCGTGGCCATTATTGTAGAAAGGAAGGAAACAGGAAAGGAATACCCGGTTCAGAGGCCGGCTTATTATGTTAGTGAAGTTTTAATTGAGTCCAAGCAAAGGTACCCACATTGGCAGAAGCTAGTCTATGGGGTGTTCATGGCCAGTCGCAAGTTGAAGCATTATTTCCAGGGTCATCCCATTACTGTGGTTAGTTCTGCTCCCTTAGGGGATATTATTCAAAACAGAGAAGCCACCGACCGGATAGCCAAGTGGGCCATTGAGCTTGGACCTCATGGTTTGAAATATATGCCAAGGACGGCCATCAAGTCTCAAGCTCTCGTGGATTTCATCAACGACTGGACAGAGTTGCAGATGCCTGAGGAGAAGCCAGATAATATATATTGGACTATTCATTTTGATGGGTCCATGCAATTGGAAGGCTCGGGGGCTGGAGTTGTTTTGACTTCCCCACGAGGTGACAAATTTTGCTATGTTTTAAGGCTGATGTTTCCTTGTACTAATAATGCAGCGGAGTATGAGGCCCTGCTCCATGGTCTTCGGATGGCCAAAGAGATGAACTTAAGACGGGTCAGGTGTTTTGGTGACTCAGATTTGGTGGCTCAGCAAGTCTCAGGAACTTGGGATTCTAAGGACCTGCTCATGGCGGCTTATCGCCGGGCGGTTGACAGTATTGCTGGTCATTTCAAAGGGTATCAAGTGGAACATGTTGATCGAAGGAAAAATGAGGCGGCCGATGCTTTAAGCCGGCTGGGGTCTCAGTGTAAGCCGGTAGCACCGAATGTTTTTCTTGATATATTGAATAGCCCTTCAGTTAAGTTACTAACAGAGGAGGATCTTGCAATTCCTGACCCGGAGGCACAGTTGGCGGCTCTTCATGCTATACCCGATTGGATGGTGCCGTATTTGGTTTATATGACCCGAGGTGAGTTACCAGAGGATGAAACGGAGGCCAGGCAGATAACCCGGCGGTCTAAATCCATGACCATTGTCAATGGCGAGTTGCACCGGTGCAGTGTCACAGGCGTATTTCAGAGATGTATTTCTCCTGAGGAGGGCCGTGAGATTCTAAGGGAGATCCATGAAGGTGATTATGGTCATCATGCCGGCTCTAAGTCTCTGGTTGCTAAAGCCTTCCGGCACGGTTTTTATTGGTTGACGGCTCATGCTGATGCAGAGGATCTGGTTAGCAAGTGTGACGGTTGTTAGAAGTCTTCTAGACGAACTCACGTGCCGGCTCAAGAATTGAGGATGATTCCAATTACTTGGCTGTTTGCAGTGTGGGGGCTGGATATGGTTGGACCTTTCAAGAGATCCAAAGACAAAAAGACCCACCTTTTGGTGGCGGTGGATAAGTTTACAAAATGGGTTGAGGCAGAGCCGGTCAGCAAGTGTGATGCGGCAACGGCGGTTCAATTCATTAAAAAGGTGATCTTCCGCTTTGGCTACCTACATAGTATCATAACTGATAATGGCACCAATCTGTCAAAGGGCGCTATGAAAGAATTTTGTCAACGAGAGCATATTTGTCTCGATGTTTCATCAGTGGCTCACCCCCAGTCCAATGGTCAAGCTGAAAGGGCCAATCAAGAAATTTTGAGAGGCATCAAACCCCGGCTTATGGTCCCTTTGCAGAGGATGCTAGGTTGTTGGGTTGAGGAATTACCCTCAGTGCTTTGGAGTATAAATACCACCCCCAACAGATCAACATGTTACACACCTTTCTTCATGGTTTACGGGGCAGAGGCGGTTCTCCCAAGTGACATCCGTCATGACTTGCCCCGTGTGGCGGCTTATGTTGAAACTGACAATGAAAAAGCACGTCAAGATTCTCTGGATATGTTGGATGAGGAACGTGACCTCGCAGTGGCTCGTTCAGCGATTTATCAACAAGATCTGCGTCGTTATCATAGCCGTCGGGTTAAAACCCGGACATTTCAAGAAGGCGACTTGGTGCTCTGGCTCATCCAGGATCAAACAGATATGCACGAGTTATCCCCACCTTGGGAAGGGCCTTTTGTGGTCAGCAAAAACCTGAACAATGGGTCATATTATCTTATTGATGTTCGAGAACACAAGGACTCACGCACATCAGAGGAGGAGACCCGCCGACCATGGAACATTGCTCATCTTCGGCCATATTACACTTGAGCCGCCGGTTCTTGTGTTGTACATACTTTCTTCAGTGTATATATCATGATCACTATAATAAAGCAGGCATCCCTGATAATTCAGGGCCTCTGTCATTTCATTTCTAAGTATCTGAGCCTTTATTGTTTATTCATAAGGCCACTTGGGGGCTTCTTGCTCATCGAGCGTCGCCTACCCTCTTGGTCCGGCTTAAATGCCGCCTCTTATGGTCACTTGGGGGCTTCCTGCTCAATGAGCATAGCTGTTCACACCCTCTTGATCCGGTTTCCAAGCCGTCTCATTGGTCACTTGGGGGCTTCCTGCTCATCGAGCATAGCTGTTCACACCCTCTTGATCCGGTTTCCAAGCCGAATTTGAGTTAAACTTGCCTGTTTGCAAGATGCTACTCCGCCAGGTGACCCGCCGAACTCTTGACAGATACTCTTTTCAATAAGACCCTGAACTAGTCTAGGTTAAAACGGCGGACTTTGTCATGAGAGGGCCGGCTTACAGAGAGCTAGGATAAACTCACCTGCTGTCGTAGTCTCTCCGCCATGTGGCCCGTTCGTACTCTTAACAGTTACTCTTTTCAATAAGACCCTGAACTAGTTAAGGTTAAAACGACGGATTTATGTCACGTGAGAGCCGGCTTGCGGGATAAAAACTGAATTTTTTCAAAAAAACAGAATAGAGGTAGACTCTTCTGGACCTGTTAAGCTTCTGGCTTACAGACATATATCCTTACAGCATCATTATGATATTGGTCTACAGGTATGACTTCATATTTGAATAAATACTTCGGGTTTTTTTTAACCCGCCCTGGTTATAGACTTTAAGTCGCCAGAACATATCATATTGGATATTATGACCCACCCTAGCGTAAACCGCTAGGGTATATGTTGTTTACTATGTGCAGGAACATTGCAAAACAAAAACGATATTCCCTGCAAAGCTCATCAGCGGCACATAAACATACTTCAGCAGTTTTAAGGCTAAACATGCACGATGGCATGGCAGATCATTGTTTTTACTAGCCTATTACACGGCTCTTCAAAGCCCGAATACTTAAGAGTTTTTCCACAAGGGAACGCTGCGTTGCAGTCTGAGAGCCGCTTGTTGAATCAGTCGTTCTAGTCTTGGCGAGTTGAAGCCTCCGGGTTATCCTGCACCAGTTCTTCTTCTTCTCTCTCCATCGTCTGGAAGTTAGATGATGTCCAATCGATGCTAGTTAAAGCTTGGAATTCGGCTTCATTATCTATAAGGTCGGACGGATCAATATCAGGAGCAAAAGTGTGCTTATGTATTGGAGGAATGAGCTCTAGAATATCATAAGCCGGCGCTTTCACTTTCTGGTTCTCATTGGTATAAGCCGCCTGAAACTTAGACAAGTCTGTCTCCTTAGCCAATTTACTGGCCAGCGGGCGCATCTCTCTTATGCATTTTGTGAAGTCGTTTGCTTCGAAGGGAGACCCATCTTCTTTGAAGCTTGGGCAGCCAGTGGCCAACTCCTCAGGGTCCAACTCTGCTTGCCAGGCTTTAGCCCGGCTCAAAGCAGTAGTTGCACCGGCTCGAGCTGTGGATCGCTTGATCTCTTCAATCCTTTTGGGCATGACAGATACTTGTCTAATACATCCTTGATAAGTGCAGGGGGCTGTTTATTATGTGAGATAGCTGCTAGTGACCGCTGTGTGCCTGTGTACAGCTATTCCACCAGAGTGTAAACCGCCTTGAGCTTTACCAACATATCTTGGCCGAGGTTGGTACTCCTGGGGTCTGTTGAATAAGTGCACAAATGAGTCGCCGGGCGAGTTAAGGTTAAAAAGTGGAAGTGGGTAAAACATCTTGACTTGCTTACCGAAGATTGCAGCTGTCATCTGGGATATGCGGTGTTTTAAACCGGTCAATTCTGCAGCCGTTTCCTTCAAAGAAGATTCGGCAGTTTCTGCTCTTTGAACCAAGGCGGCCTTCTCTTTGTCCCAGGCGGTTCTTTCTGTGGAAACCCTAGTTTTGAGCTTCTCGTTCTCTTCAAGACTAAGCTTGAGCTTGGAATCAGCTTCGCGTGTTTCCGCTTCTTGCCGTTCAAGCCGGGTCTTCAAATCGGCCGCCTTGTTTTTGGCCTGGGTTAACGCATCCTGCAAATAAGAGTTCAACAAAATTATATACATATTTGCCAAGACACAATTTATGGATAAGTCTCAAGCACGTTGCAAGCAAAGCACTTGACACTTGGGGGCTAATGTGTGCAGAAGTTATTTTTCCCACTTATATTTCTTTTGACCCGGCTCATCTTTATCAACATAAGCCGACCCATGAGGGCTATAATCTGGAGTTCTTTCAAAGTGATGAACTGGCTCATCTTTATTAAAGATAAGCTGGCCCATGAGGGCTATCGTCTAAAGTTCTTTCCATATAAATGAACCGGCTCATCTTTATCAAGATAAGCCGGCCCATGAGGGCTACGACTGTGAAAGATTGAAGAAATAAATGGACAAAGCCTTAACCCTACTCAAAGTATCTTTTCCTACAGATACGACTTGGGGGCTGGATGACTATATATGTAAAGGAAACAAATGTTCATACCTCATATTTTTGGTGCAAGTTCTTGACCAAGTCTACCTCCAGATCACGACCCGTGTGCAGCTGGCTCAGATAGCCAGAGTATAACTCATTAACGCCCAAGTGTGAGTAATTGGCAACATCAAACCTGGCCTTGTTCTTTTCAATCAGTTCTTCCTTGGCAGAGTGCTTGGCTAGAATGGTGGGGTTCCCAGGTTCAATATAGCCAGCACCAGTAATGACAACATCCTCCGCATCTTGCTATGAAGGAGTTTCGTCAGCAGGTCTTATGGGACTTGGCGTTTTAGCGCTGGATGGATCAACATGTATTGGGTCTACCGTGACTTCACGAGTCTCTGGTGGCAGGTCATCAGCAGCAGCCTCAGAGTTGTGAGGAGAAGCCTCAGATATGTTTTGGATTTCCGGTTCATTAACTTTGGGGTCTTCGGCCGGTTTATTAACTTTCAGCTTTTTGCTGGGCTTGGCTATGCCACTGAAAGTAAAACGTATGAAGAGGTTAATATGTCAGTTGGTAAAGTGTTAAAGTAAAGAAATTAATGTTCTCACCCGGGAGAGACTTTGAAGAGGGGAATTTGAGTCCCAGTTGAGTCGGAGGAGGAGGAGTGAGAGGTTCCCTGATAGTTTGAGTCAGAAGGGTTAAGCGGTTGACGAATAAGACCCGCCTTTGGAAAAGATAAGGTTGGATTCTGTGGCACCTCATTTCGGCGTTTCCGAGGAACCGGCGTGTTGGGTAAGCCGGAGGAAAGGTTTCCACAGCCACTGTTTCGGGTTGTGCGTCGAGCTTCATGCTGTTGTTTCTTCAAAATAAAGTTTGGATCCAAGTAAGCTAAAGGGTGAGAAAACCTTAATTTCTGGCTCACTTGTCGAACTTTCTGTCTTGGCAAAGGCTCTGAGTCGGAGGAAAGGATAGTTACCTCTTCACCGTCTGCAGGGCTGGCCTCCGCGTCATCCTGATAGTAATTAGCGTCAATAAGATGTACAAAAAAGGAGCCAAGGGAATCAAGTTCTACCTCCGACTCATCGTCGTTCAGTGTAAATAGCTCTATTGTGTCTATTTTCTTCTTAGCAGGCCTCTTGGGGGCCTTGCTCTTTACCCTGGTCTTTTTGGCTGGCTTGTCCTGAAGTTTCTTGCTCCAAAAAGGATCATCAGCCTGAGGAAAACAAGTAATAGTAAGAAGGCAACATATAAGAAGAAAGAATAAGATAGAAATGAGCCTGAAGTACTTACAGCCGGAGCCGGGTTAAGGGTGCAAAAGGGATTCAACCCCGTCTTGCTACAAGTTGCCAAGCTCTCATTAAGCAGCGTTTTGGTCATCCTGTTGATCTCATCATCGTTCAGTCACACTTGGCAGTAACGCTGTGGATCTTTGACGCCGCAGGTATATTCACACATTAAACCGGGCCGGCGGCTCAATGGTAAAATTCTCCAAGCGACCCAGCATCGGATTAAGTCAACTCCGGTTAACCCGTTGGCCATTAAGGCCCTTGTCTTTGAAAAGATGGGCATATACTTAGCCCGTTCTTCGGTGTTGATCCGGTCTGAGAGGGGATGTCTTGAGCTAAGCTGGTTCTCACGGAAACCCGGCAGAGGATTCTCATCAGCCGGAGATGTATCTTGGCAGTAAAACCAAGTTTGGTTCCAGTCCTTCGGATGGCTGGGAAGTGCGGCGGCAGGGAAGACAGCTTCTTCGTCTCTGAATGGAAATTCCGCCAAGTTCTAAGCTGGGGCCATCTGTGAACTCAGTTTGGCGGTTCAAATAATAAAATTCTCTGAACAAATCCACAGTGGGTTCTTGTTGAAGATATACTTCACAGAAGACTTGGAAATTGCAGATGTTGGAGACTGAATTGGGTCCAATGTCTTGCGAATGAAGTTGAAAGAAATGCAGCATGTCACGGAAATTTTTTGAGCCGGGTGGGGAAAAGCCCCGGAGCATGTGATCAGCAAATACTATGACCTCGCCTTCCTTTGGGGCGGGTATGGCCTCTTGACCCGGAGCTCTCTAGTGGATCACATTTTTGGCTGCTAAGACGCCTTCTTTAACATATTCATTGAGAGTTTCTTCCGTGACAGTGGAAACGACCCAGTTGCATGAAGTGACGGTCTTGGTCATTTTTGTTGATGAAAGAACCTAGAGAGGGAAATATTGCCGGGTCAAGAGTATGATGTTAAGCCATCTGGTGATCAGAAAGCAAGTGTATCATACAAGATTAATTCGTATGCGAAGAATATGTGATATGAAGATTGGCATAGTTAAACCAGTAAGACATCGTTAGGTGATGCAGACATTGAATATATACTGGCAGTTTAAAGGTTCAGAAATAAGCCGGCATGCGTTTGGCGGATTACGAAAATTCAGTTAAGCCGCCCCCATGGCAATGATGGGACGGTTATCTACAGATCTGAAGTGGAGTAAAATTTTGCTAAGTGCTGGATAAACATGTTTTACAAGTTTCGCTTACGATTTTGGATCTATGGCCGTCCGAAAAATGAGAATAATTCGTAAACCTAAAATAACGGCGGAGGAAAGATTTGCAAACTAAGATTGAATCTTGGCAGAAGGGGTATTTCTACAGTCGGAAGATGGCGTTAAACTGTTTCCACGCGACGTCAGTGCTATTTTCAGATCAAGCTGAGCATTCTAGAAGGTAGCTTCGACGAACAGCGAAGAACACCGATGAATGGCTGAAACCCTAATGCAGATTTGGTGTGAGTGGAGATGAGCGCTTACTGATGTTGAGGAACATCGGAGGAGCACCATGTTTTTCTGGTCCGTTCAGGTCGATGCAGCGGCCGGAGATGACGTCGCTGGGAAGACAACAGCGGCAGAGCTCGGTTGCGGTGTCGTCGGGAGGAAGGAGATGAAGAAGAGGAGGTAGGGGTAAAAAGTAAAAAGGGGGACCCCTGTCTCTATTTATAAGGAGATGATGAGATGGCATGCGCGGGAATCAAGGAGGCAAAAATGATTATGCTAGCAAAGCGAGCGCCTCGATTTTTGGAAGGTCCATTAAGATAAAGATCCGTTGAGGTATCCTAAGTTTTGTGCAGAGTTAATGCGCATGATGTCATGGCGGGTTACCATGGTTCTGCTATGTGACGTCATGGCGGGTTACAGCAGGATGGAAAGAAATTGATAATGGAAAATTCTGCTAAGTCAAGTAGCGGAGATTGATGTGAACAAGTTCAAATCAACCTGGGGCCTAATGTTGAGGATATAACTCCGAGGTATGACCCGCCCAGGAGGGGCCGGGTCACACCGTTCGCGGCTTAAGGCGAGAAGGCCCAAGAAGACTGAAGGCCCAAGACCCGGAGGTGACTTAAGGCCCGAAGGTGTGAACCGCCATGTAATGACTTGTTTTGTAAGGAAGGTTAAGTTAGAAACCGAGCCGGTCATGTTTGTGTGAGCCGACCGGGACTCTGTAAGCCGCCGGGCATCGACCTGTATATAAAGGGGTGACCCGGCGGCGGGTGAACTCAAGAATCAACAAGTCGAGAACTAGGTCAAGCATATTCGCTCCCTTGTAATCAAAACCCAAGCAATATAACTAAGAGCAGGACATAGGCTTTTACCTCGTTGAGAGGGACTGAACCTGGGTAAATTCCTTGTGTCCTTTATCCCGTTCAACCCCTTCAAGCTAACCTAGTTGCGATGGCTCCACACCTAAGTCCTTTTGCTAGGACATCTGCCGTGACAAGTCCACGACACCATTCAAGAGAGAGCCATCAAAACGTGCCTACACTTCCACTACTCATTTTCTGAGAGAGAACCACCTACCCATGTGTTGAGACCAAGATATTCCAATCCTACCACAAGAATCTTGATCTCTAGCCTTCCCAAGTTGCTTTCCACTCAAATCATCTTTCCACCATAGCCAAATCTGTGAGAAAGAGTTGAGTGTTGGGGAGACTATCATTTGAAGCACAAGAGCAAAGAGCTCATCATCAACACACAATTTATTACCTTTTGGAGAGTGGTGTCTCCTAGATTTGTTAGGTGTCGCTTGGGAGCCTCCGACAAGATTGTGGAGTTGAACAAAGAAGTTTGTAAGGGCAAGGAGATCGCCTACTTCGTGAAGATCTACCCGAGTGAGGCAAGTCCTTCATGGGCGATGGCCATGGTGGGATAGACAAGGTTGCTTCTTTGTGGACCCTTCATGGGTGGAGCCCTCCGTGGACTCGCGCAACCGTTACCCTTCGTGGGTTGAAGTCTCCTTCAACGTGGATGTATGATAGCACCACCTATCGGAACCACGCCAAAAAACTCCGAGTCTACATTGCGTTTGCACACTCCAATCCCATCCCTTTACTTTCTTGCAATTAGCATGCTTTATCTTTTCTGCTGCATATACTCTTGCCATGCTTGCTTGAAATGTATTGTGAATGCTTAATCTTGTGTTAAATCTCCACCTCAACTTGAAGAACTTAAAAACTGCTACTTTTGCTTGTTGAGGGTCTAATCACCCCCCCTCCCCTCTAGACACCTCTTCTCGACCCTTTCATCATGGCAAACTGGTTCCCCATGGCCCTCAAGGACGGCGTACGCTCTTGGCTCCTGAACCTCCCGGAGGGGTCGATCTCTCCATGAGCACTTCATCGCCAACTTCCAGGGCACCCAAGACCGCACTCCTGCAGTGGGGGACCTGCGGCGCGTGAAGCCGCAGCCAGGCAAAACCTTGCACAAGTACATACAGCGCTTCACGAATGTCCGCCTCAAGATCCCGAAGGCGTCGGACGAGGCCATTATCTCAGCGTTCTCTGATGGCGTCTGGGATGTCAAGATGAAGGAGGAGCTCGCCATTCACGAGGACCTGTGCTCGGCCTTGGAGATGTTCAACATGGCGAACAAGTGCGCAAGGGCCGAGGAAGGCCGCCTCTTCCTCCTGGAGCTTCCGGAGGCCGATCCCGGAGATAAGAAGGCCAAGGGTAAGGAGGCAAAGCGCAAGGGCCCTGCTGTGCTTGCGGCTGAACCTGAGATGAAGCATGGTCGCGACCACGACGAACCTCCCCGGGGCAACCGCCCATTCTGCATCTTCCACAACGTCCACAGCCACCACACCAACGACTGCCAGGAGTTCAGGGCCCTCCGCGAGGGGCGCCTAGGCCGCCGCCCCGAGCAGGCTGACCGTGGCTACGGCGATGGAGGAGGCCGCGGCAGAGCCTGCTCGGACAACCGCGACCCTCGCCAGGACTGGCGCGACCAGCCTCGCGACGGGCCCTGGCGCGACTAGCCTCGTGAGGTCTGTCCTCAGGGCAATGTCGGCCTCCCTCCGCTGCCGCCGCCGAGGAGGAATGATGACAACCGACAAGATGATGGGGCTGGGGGCTTCCAAGAACCTCGCGCTATCGCCTGCATCCTAGGTGGTGCTCAGGCCCCAGCCTCGCATCGCATCTTCAAACAGTTCGCTCGTGAGATGAACGCAGCCCTCCCGAGGCTCGAGGCCGCGCTCCCTCTCAAATGGTCGCATTACGCTATCACTTTCGACTCCAAGGACCACCTCAAGTGCTCGGCCGCCGGAGGCGCGCTTCTCATGCTCTGCACGCCCACCATCAACAACATCCTCATCACCAAGACCCTCATCGACGGTGGCGCGGGGCTCAATGTTCTCTCTGTTGAGACATTCAAGACGCTCCAAGTGCCTTATGACCAGCTCCTGCCAACCAAGCCTTTCTCAGGGGTGACCGATGGCTCCACCGTCCCCCTGGGGCAGATACGCCTCCCAGTCACCTTCGGCACACACGGCAACTACCACACCGAGCTCATCGACTTCGACGTCGCCAACATCGGCCTCTCGTACAACACCATCCTCGGGTATCCGGCCCTCGCCAAGTTCATGGAAGCAACTCACCAAGGTTACAACGTCCTCAAGATGCCGGGATGCGGTGGCATCATCACGGTCACTTGCGATGAGAAGGATGCGGTGTGCTCCCTCGAGCGCGCCTACCAAGTCGCAGTGGCTGACAACCCAGACAACGAAGGCGCCGTCCTGCCTCCTGAGGCCACCCCTAAAAACAAGAAGAAGCTCCTTCCCAAGAGCCTTCAGGAGCTCGGAGCGCCCGCTGGCGGTGCCTCCGGCCCCGCGCCCACTGCTGGGGCGCCCTTTCCTCTCGCATAGGAAGGCGCGCCCAGTGCCCCCCTCAGGATGGGCTCGGGGGCTCTCGTCTGGAGGGCCTCTGACCTAACCAGCGCGACGAGGGAGGTGTTCAGGCACCACTTGGAGGCGTGCTTTGGTGCGCGCCCCCGCGAACAAGGCGCAAGGCGCCAGGCGCCAGGCGCGCGAGATTTCATCACCAAGGCAATCAAGGAGCTTCAGGAGGCGCGAGCCATGCGTGGCGGGCATCGCCCCGCACCACCCGGTGCAGCCGCGCCCACCGACATGGGTGGCAAGCTACGCGTCTGTGTCAACATCCCGGGCCTCAACAGGGCCGCGTCGCAGGACCTCTTCTGGCCGTCCCGTGTCGGCCGGAGTGGGGGTTACCCCTGCAACTACGTCTGCATGCCGTTCGGCCTGCTGAACATGGGTGCCATGTACCAGCGCCTCGCGCAGCGTGCTGTGGCGTCTCACGAAGCGAGGCTCTTGGCGATCATGTCAGAGGAGGTCGCGGACCCTCCTGAGCCCCCTGGATCTCATGAGCTTCCTCGGCCTTATGAACCGGCCGGCTCGTGAGGTACGATCTTTGTGGCGCGCGTCTTCGGCTACCTCAACTCTTCTACAACACCGGTGCCAGGTGACCTTTTTGGTTTTGTTCAGTTGGGGGCGCCCCCGGGCCGCAGTATCCTCAGGCTGTCAGGGCCAGCCCCTATAGCTGTATCATTTTGTGCATGTATCAGAACTGGCTTCGCCTTGATGAATTTCCTAAATATTCCAACTTGCATGTCCGGTGCTTCATCGCCATGATGTCGTTGCGCCCTTGCAAACCCACCCGCGACCGCCTCATGATTAAGGACTGGCACGGTGTCTGTGCTCGGGTCCGTCCCTGCAGCGTTGTTAAACCCAAGCGACCGAGCTCTGTCCCGCGAGCCAGCTCCCGTGCGCATCACCTCCCGGGGTCCTTGGTGCCTTGTTCTCGCATGAGCTAATCGCGGGTGGGCGAGCAGGGGCGCGCGGCCCGGTTCATATGACCGTAGTTCGGCGCTTCGCCGTTGCGGGAGCCGCGCGCCGAGTGTCTTTCTGTGGGATTGTTGCATGAGAAGACTGGGCACGGCATCTGTGCTCAGGTCCATCCCTGCAGCGTCGATAAATCCACTGGCTGAGCTCTGTCTGGCGGGCCGGCCCCGTTCACGTCACCTCCTGGGGTCTTTGGTGTTTGGCCTTCTCATGCGATTGCCTCCGGAGGTTCGTTCGGTGCAGGTCGCCTTATCACACAGGTCTCATAAGCGCGCCCCGCACCACAAGATTCAGGCGCAACCCGCCTTGAGGTAGGGCCTCGTGAGTCCCGCGCTGGCTCACGAGTGCCCAAATACACCTCCTCCAGTTCTGCTGTGCTAGCCACGTGTTTGAACGGGGCTGCACACGCCCCAGAGTCACCCCCTAGGGAACTCCCACCCACGCACAAGTGGAAGCCCCATGCTCTGCGCTGGCGGACGACACGGTCGAGGAGCGACTATGCCCACGCACAAGTGGAAGCCCCATGCTCCACGCTGGCGGACGACACGGTCGAGGAGCGACTATGCCCACGCAAAGTGGAAGCCCCATGCTCCGCGCTGGTAGATAAACAACTAAGGGCGCCCTAGTGGCTGCACTAACCTCAGGACAGCCTGCCGGCTCTTTACGCAACCCTATCGCGCAGCTTTCCCCAATGGAGGCACATGCGAGGGGGCTGGACACGGGGGCTATGCTCAGGGCAAGCCTGGCACGCGCCGCCTCACCAGGTCCCTGGCACCTGGTCTTCTTGCGTCCCTCCCAAGCAAAAGCTAGCGAGGAAAGGTATGGAGGATTCCGGATCAACTTAGATGCTGCTCACATTTCCTTCATGAGGGTTGTTCGAACGTCAAGGGGGACCCCTGAGCATCGCGACTCAGGGGCCTCACTAGTCACGTATCCCCTCGCCCCTTGGTATTGTCCTGGTGATCCGGACGCCCCAACGGCGGTCGAGGTATGCGCGGGGCTGGGCCCTGCCAATGCAGAACACAAAGGCAAAGAAGAAGGAAATCAAGCACGGAAAGAAAATCACGGAGTCCTAGCAGTTATTACAAGCACAAAGTGTTCCGCAAATTCAAACAGAATGTTTTTACGCCTCCACGAGGCACGTTAAATGTTGCAAGATAAAACTAGGAAGAAGCGCCGCCACCGCCTTGGCCATCACCGCCGCTTATCCCAGTCGCTGGGAGCCCGTCGTCGATGTCGCTGCCGCCATCTTCGCCGCCGCTGACCTGTGCTGCCGAAGCCTTGGGATTGGGAACGCAGAGGAACTTCTTCAGCAGTGCGTCCACCTGATCCTTCACGGCCCCCGCGGCAACGGCGTGGGACTCGGGAGCCACCGAGTGGATCAATGCGTCAAGGTTGATGCCTGGGTCCTGGAGGTAGAGATGGCTGAAGATGCGCGTCGCAGCCATGGTGAAGAGCGAGAGACACTCCTCCTCCAAAAAGGAGTCCACTTCAGCGGCAGCACCCTAGAGCGCTTCGGCAGGCTTGGGTAAGAGCCCAGCAAGGCCGTCTTCAGGGATCGCCAGCGGCTCTTCGTATCCTCCCCCGCAGATGGAACGCAGCACCTTGCGAGACCCGAGCTCAAGAGAGAGGAAGGCTTCGCGTTCCATGGCTACCTTCTCTCGGCGGCGACAAGGATCTTCTCCCTAGCCTCCAGCTGGGCTGTTGCCTCGAAGACGTGCCGGGCATGGGACGCCTGGGCTTCGTCCACCTCCGCCTTCAGCTTGGCCAGGTGGTCGTGCTCCGCGGCCTGGTCGGTGGTCACCTGGGCCAGCTTGGCGTCGCGGTCGTCGAGCTTCGCCTCGCGGGCCTTGAGTTCCTCTTCCTGCCGCTGGAGCTGCTGGGTATGCACGGCCTGCTCCTCCCGAAGGGTCTTCAGCTCGGCCTCTGCCTTGTCGCAGCGCTTCTTGGCGGACGCTGCGCTGGCCAGCACCGCGTCGCGAGCCCCCATGGCTTCGGTGGCTTCCCTCCTACTCTCTGCGGCGGTGGCGTCAGCCCGGTCCCAGGCCGTCCTGGCGGATGTGTTGGTTGGAGCCACCCTGAGACAAGCCCCGGGCGTTCCCTCACAAGGCACCTGTCGGCATCTTGGAGGTCGACCCAGAGTTGGCCGAGCGCGACGAAGGCTTCCTCCAGGGCCTCAGGCCTGACGAGGGGGCCACAGTTCCCCAGAGCGAGGGACTGGCAAGGAGGTGGCACAGGCGCGTCAACCGCCGCCACAGCCAAGGATGCGTGGGCGTGGGCAGCTAGGGGCACCGGAGGCTCTGAGCCCCCCTCAGGCACGACAGGGGCGGACGGCTTTGCAGCAGGCTGGCCTGCGGGGGTTGGCTCCTCTTGAGGGTGCATAACCACGTCCCCGGGGGTGCCCTCCGTCATGAGGGGAAGAGGGATCACCTCCTCCGCCCGCGTAGGAGCCGCCTGAAAGCACAAGTGCTCCTGGGTGGTTTTGGTAATTAATGTCAACATATCTCTTGTTGGACTAATACTTTCATCTAGTATATTTCAGATAGTTCAACGATGGCGTGGCCTGGACAAGAGGATGTGGAACCCCTTCAAAATGCTAAGGACAAAGATTGGCACAAGCTCAAGACTCTACATTTCTATTTTAGTGATCCAAGATCACATTGAGTCCATAGGAAGAGCCAATACTATTAAAAGGGGATGAGGTGTTGCTTAATGGTCTACTTGCTCAAAGTGCTTAGTGATATGCTCCAAAGCCCTCAACCACTCTCTCAATTCCAGATATGTCCAAAACCTAAAGTCAAACTCCGCCCCACCGATTTGATCTATCCGGCGCCACCGAGTTCCTTTGACATAGCCACTGCCAGAAACCCTAATCAGTTCGGTCTCACCGATAGGTATCTCGGTCCCACCGAGATGGCAATGCAAACTCTCTATTTCCCTTCGTAACATTTCGGTCTTACCGAGATGAGCGATCGGTCTCACCGAGTTCGCCTTGCAAACTCTCTGTTGCCTGTTGCAACTATTTCGGTCTCACCGAAATGTGCAACCGGTCACACCGAGTTTGCCTAACCAATTCTCTGTTTGCTCATTGCTGAAATCGGTCTCACCGAGTTCATGCAATCGGTCACACCGAGATGAGGTTTTGCCCTAACCCTAGCACATCGGTCCCACCGAGTTGATCTTATCGGTCCCACCGAAAATCCTAACGTTCACATTTTGAACTGGATCGGTCTCACCAAGTTCTTCTATTCGGTCTGACCGAGTTGGGTCAAATGTGTGTAATGGTTAGATTTTATGTGGAGGCTATATATACCCTCCACCCCCTTCTCTATTCAAGAGAGAGCCATCAGAACGTGCCTACACTTCCACTACTCATTTTCTGAGAGAGAACCACCTACTCATGTGTTGAGACCAAGACATTCCAATCCAACCACAAGAATCTTGATCTCTAGCCTTCCCCAAGTTGCTTTCCACTCAAATCATCTTTCCACCATAGCCAAATCTGTGAGAGAGAGTTGAGTGTTGGGGAGACTATCATTTGAAGCACAAGAGCAAGGAGTTCATCATCAACACACCATTTATTACCTTTTGGAGAGTGGTGTCTCCTAGATTGGTTAGGTGTCACTTGGGAGCCTCCAACAAGATTGTGGAGTTGAACCAAGGAGTTTGTAAGGGCAAGGAGATCGCCTACTTCGTGAAGATCTACCCGAGTGAGGCAAGTCCTTCGTGGGCGATGGCCATGGTGGGATAGACAAGGTTACTTCTTCGTGGACCCTTCATGGGTGGAGCCCTCCGTGGACTCGCGCAACCGTTACCCTTTGTGGGTTGAAGTCTCCATCAACGTGGATGTACGATAGCACCACCTATCGGAACCACGCCAAAAATCTCCGTGTCTCCAATTGCGTTTGCACACTCCAATCCCATCTCTTTACTTTCTTGCAAATTGCATGCTTTACTTTCCGCTGCTCATATACTCTTATCATGCTTGCTTGAAATGTATTGTGAATGCTTAAACTTGTGCTAAAACTCTACCTCAACTTGAAGAACTTAAAATCTGCTACTTTTGCTAGTTGAGTGTCTAATCCCCCCCCCCCTCTAGACACCTCTTCTCGATCCTTTCAATTGGTATCAGAGCATTGGTCTCCATTGCTTTGGTTTAATCACCATTGGAGGAAGATGGATGAGTCTACGATTGGGAGTATTAGACGTAGAGTACCTTTACTTGATGGAGAGTTCTATCATGATTGAAAAAATGAGATGCTTGAGATTTTCAATGAATATCACTTGAACAAGTACATTACTACCCCTTGTGCGCCTCCTATTGATCCTTTGCATCCTACCCCCGATGAGAGTCTTGACATGATCCGCAATCTTAGAACTATTAATCTTATCATTAGAGGATTGCCTAGAAACTTGATTGTGTGCTTGCCTACACTTGAATGTGCTTACACTATATGGAGATATCTCAAGAAACGCTTTCCAAACTATTCCCTGAAAAATCTAGATGAGATTCTTCAAAAGTCCATTGCTTTAAATAAGATGAATTCTAGTGATCCTAAGTTTGGTGATTGTTTATTTGAGCTTCGTGACCTCATGCAAGCCAAAGGAGATGTTGGAATCATTAGTGACATCATCTCTCAAGTTATTAGAATTCATAAATATGAACATTGTCATGGTCATAAATCTAATGAGTTACCTTCTCTAGGTAATGATCATTCATATGATGATGATGTTGAACATGGATATTATGACGAGGATGATGAAAGTGACTTTGATCTTGAAGAGTCTATGAGGCACTTTGGTCTTATGGCTAACCTTCGTGGTTACATGGCCGGAGGAAAGGAATGGGTTCTTGATAGTGGATGTACAGATCACATGACCGAAGACAAGGATATGTTTCGTGAGCTTGCTGAAAATGACGGCGCTGGAAAGTATGTCACTTTTGGTGATAACTCAAAGGGTAAGGTGGTTGGCATTGGTAAGGTGGCCATCTCACATGACAGCTCCATCCAAAATGTTATGCTCGTTGAATCTCTTGGCTACAATTTACTTTCTGTATCTAGACTAGCCAATTTCGGTCTCAATGTTCTATTCACTGAAGTAGATTGCCAAGTGTTTCGAAGAGATAATCATAATATGGTCTTTACCGGTATACGTAGAGGTGATCTATACATTGTTGACTTCACTAAAAAGGATCGACCTAGAACTTGCTTAATTGCTAAGTCTTCTAAAGGTTGGTTGTGGCATAGAAGGTTAGGTCATGTGGGCATGCGAAATCTTGATAAGCTTATTAAAGGTGATCATATCCTTGGTGTTAAAGATGTTATATTTGACAAGGATAGACTTTGCAGTGCTTGTCAAGCAGGAAAACAAGTTGGAGGAAGTCATCCCGTGAAAAACATCATGACCATGAGAAGACCGCTTGAGCTACTTCATATGGATCTTTTTGGTCCCAATGCATACAAGAGTCTCGGTGGTAACTCATTTGGTTTGGTCATTGTTGATGATTTTTCAAGATTTACGTGGGTGTTCTTTCTTAATGATAAATCGCAGGTCCAAAAGATCTTCAAGAACTTCGCTAGGAAGGCCCAAAATCAATTTGAAGTGAAGATCAAGAAGGTTCGCAGCGACAACGGAACGGAGTTCAAGAATGCAAATGTCGATACCTTTCTTGACGAAGAAGGGATTTCACATGAGTTCTCGGCTACGTACACACCTCAACAAAATGGAGTTGTTGAGAGGAATAACCGGACACTCATTGAGATGGCAAGAACGATGCTTGATGAATACAAGACGCCAAAACACTTTTGGGCGGAAGCGGTTGAGACAGCTTGTCATGCAACAAACCGACTATATCTTCACAAGCTACTCGGCAAGACGGCATACGAGCTTCTCACCGGTAACAAACCCCAAGTTGGATACTTTCGAGTATTTGGCTCAAAGTGCTACATTCTTGATAAGCATCGTTGTTTGAAATTTGCTCCTAAATCTCATGAAGGTTTCCTACTCGGTTATGGCTCAAACTCTCACACTTACCGTGTCTACAACAATTTCACCCGAAAGGTTGAAGAG
This sequence comes from Thinopyrum elongatum, assembly GCA_011799875.1. NCBI lineage: Eukaryota > Viridiplantae > Streptophyta > Magnoliopsida > Poales > Poaceae > Thinopyrum > Thinopyrum elongatum. The sequence goes on along the minus strand of CM022300.1, from coordinate 443,025,671 downwards.
ACGGTAGATGTGAAGTTTGATGAATCTAACGGCTCACAAGTAGAGCAATTGCCAATTGATGTAGGTGATAAAGATCCCTCGGAAGCAATACAAGACTTGTCTATTGGCAAGATTCGCCCAATGGAGGTGAAGGAGAGTACCTCGTCCGTTCAATTGGAAGCCTCAACTTCACACCAAGGTGAACCACAAGTTGACTTGGAGGCATCCACAAGTGGAACACATCAAGATGAAGGAAACGAGGAAGTACATCAAGATGAACCTCATCGACCTCCTTCTCCACCTCCACAAGAGAACATCAACGCCAATAACAATGAAGAAAGACAGGAGGAAGAACAAGATGATGAAGAGGATGTTCCACCCCAACCCAAACAAAAGCTCTCGCGAGTTAGAGCAAGAGTTTCAAGAGATCATCCTGTTGAACAAATCTTTGATGATATTCAAACCGGGAGAATTACTCGCTCTAAGTCTCGTTTAGCTAACTTTTGTGAACATTATTCATTCATTTCTAACATTGAACCTATGAAGGTTGAAGAAGCTCTTGGTGATCCGGATTGGGTGAACGCTATGCATGAAGAGCTACACAATTTCGAGAGGAATCAAGTATGGACGCTTGTTGAACAGCCCGATGAAAAGCACAATGTCATTGGAACCAAATGGGTGTTTCAGAATAAGCAAGATGAAGATGGAGAAGTTGTACGCAACAAGGCCCGTCTCGTCGCCCAAGGTTACACTCAAGTCGAAGGTATGGACTATGGTGAGACATATGCCCCCGTTGCTAGACTTGAGTCCATACGCATCTTACTTGCTTATGCCAATCACCATGATATCACTCTATACCAAATGGACATTAAAAGTGCCTTTCTAAATGGAGAAATTGGGGAGGAAGTCTATGTTAAACAACCTCCCGGTTTTGTTAATCCCAAGAAACCTAATCATGTTTACAAACTTCACAAAGCTCTTTATGGTCTTAAACAAGCTCCTAGAGCATGGTATAAATGCTTGACTAAGTTTCTTATTGAAAAAGGCTTTGAGATTGGAAAGATTGATTCTACACTTTTTACTAAAAGGGTTAATGGTGAATTACTTGTGTGCCAAATTTATGTGGATGATATCATATTTGGTTCGACTAACCCTCATTTTAGTGAAAAGTTCGGAAGGCTAATGTCGAAGAAGTTTGAGATGTCTATGATGAGTGAACTCAAATTCTTTCTTGGGTTGCAAATCAAGCAAACTAAGGAGGGTACCTTTGTTTCCCAAACAAAGTATACCAAGGACTTATTCAAGAAGCTCAATATGAAAGAGAGCAAAGGTATGAAAACACACATGCCTACTAGTGGACATCTTGACTTGACTAAGGATGGCAAATCGGTTGACCAAAAGGTTTACCGCTCTATGATTGGTTCATTGTTATATCTATGTGCCTCCCGTCCCGATATTATGCTAAATGTGTGCATGTGTGCATGATATCAAGCGGCCCCTAAAGAATGTCATCTTAAGGCTGTGAAAAGGATAGTGAGATACTTAATTCATACACCAAACTTTGGCATTTGGTATCCTAAGAGGTCTTCTTTTGATCTTGTTGGCTACTCCGATTCGGACTATGCCGGTGACAAGGTTGATAAAAAGTCTACTTCGGGAACTTGTCAATTTCTTGGTAGATCTCTTGTGTCTTGGTCCTCCAAGAAACAAAACTCGGTATCCTTATCCACCGCCGAAGCGGAATACATTGTCGCCGGTTCATGTTGTGCTCAATTACTTTGGATGACCCAAACTCTTAAAGATTATGGGATATATGTGAAACATGTTCCATTGCTTTGTGATAATGAAAGTGCTATTAAGATTGCTCACAATCCCGTGCAACATTCTCGAACTAAGCATATTGAAGTTCGTCATCATTTCATCCGAGATCATGTTGCTAAAGGAGACATCGATCTTAAGCATGTTCGTACCGATAAGCAATTGAAGGATATATTCACTAGACCGCTTGATGAGAAAGTATTTTGTCGTTTGAGAGGTGAATTGAACATCATTGATGCCTCAAACTTGGAGTAGAAACTCCATGTGGATACATGCAAGGCATGAGCCTTTGACTAATCCTTGATATTTCTCTTACGATGATGATCATATGTCTTGGATCTATACTTGTACCCTTGCATGTTATCTAACCCTTGTAGGTACTTGGATAAGCCCAAATCTATGAGATTGCACGCCACTCACATCTAGAGCGATCTCTACATCACCAAGTCTCTACAATATGGTGGTTGAAGACAAGGAAGCTTGAATTCACTCAACATATCCTTTGGCAATTTCTATATATCAAATTTCATTTGGTATCAAGTTTCATGATTGTCATTTTGGATACACAAGTGCTCTTCCTTGCAAGACTAACCCATATAGGAAGATGAACTCAAACTAGAAGTGGTGCTCCCAACTCTTGATGAACTACATCAACCTTGAGCATCCAACATAAGTTCGACTACATGATCAAGATCAACACCACCACCCAAGGTATGTTATTCCATCTTAGAGAAGCTTTACCACAAGCCATGGGTCAACGCAACTCAACAAGATGAGAATACATTAAAATGCTTAAATGAAAAATGGTAACCCCATTTTGAGCTCAAACGATGAGTATGACCTACGATCAAGTGTTATCACTTGACTCCTCAGTCAATATACTCTAACATAGGTGACTTTGTCGCCGACACCTTCTAGATGAAGTTCTCTATTGTTTCTTTGTGTTCTTGCATATGTTTCTTCCTTGTTTGTTCCCCTTGTCAAAAAAAACTTCATCTAGATCCTTTCTTTTATTTTTCTCTGCTTTTTCTGCATCTAATTCATTGCAAATCCTTTAGTTAATTCCTTGCAAATCTTTGTGAGATCTTATTTGCCAAGTGAGCCGAGGTGACAAAATTTTCCTCTGTACTGAACTCGGCCTCACCGATTCACGCCGATCGGCTAGACCGAACTGCAAGAACACCTTGTAGATAGTTCATCGGTGCAACCGACAAGGACTAACCCGGTCTGACCGATTTGCATCATCTATGACACTTCCAACTCGGTGTCACCGATGAAAATGAATCAGTGTTACCGATTTCACTACTGAGAAAACTTTTTGCCATTACAAACGTCATTTCTTCTCCAGCTCCACTCGATGATTCTTATCCTATACTCGCATCTTAAACTACATGCTGCTTTGTAATGTGACTCAAGGACCAAACCTATTTAACTCAGCTCCAGAAGACCCTTCTTGGAAATTGATGTCAAAGGGGGAGAGAGAGCACATCAAAGCTTATCACATGGGAGAGAAAAGCACATCTCCAGATGCTTATTAACAATAGAGGAGAGAAGTCACATGTCTTTAAGAGGGGAAAGACATGTTAATGTATGTTTATTTTTGCTCTGATTTTCTTTTACCCTACCTTCTCCCATTATCCAATATCAGATTCAGGGGGAGAGGGAGTTCATATCTAAGGGAAGAAAATCCTTGGAATTCATTGCATATCTTTAATCTTTGGGGACATGTCTATACCCAAATAGAGTACTAAGTACTCACTCACTACATGTCATCCCAGTCTTGGTACTCTTGTGGTTTTCTGAACTTGCTTTGTTTAGTAGTGTTTCTGTGTTATCTAACCCTGTTTTCTTAGATTCATCCCTTCCAAAGCCAGCTCAAGACCACAAGGTAAGTATATGCATCACACTCATGTGCATGATGATCTCTTGCTGATGTACATATTGTTTGCAAGAAGGACCCATGAACATGAAGGTACATTCCCTATATCTACATCATTTGCTCTGATGCATATAGCCAAGATACATGTAACTCATTGCTTGCTCTGACATGCTTATGCATTCACATGATCTTTCATACTATCTTTACATGATTGCATACATGTAGGGGGAGCCTATGCATGTTTACATGTCCTTCCAAAGCTTTACTTGTTACCTTTCATATCCTTATCTACAGCTTTGATGTATGTTGTCATCAATTACCAAAAAGGGGGAGATTGAAAGCACAAGTGCTCCCTGTGAAAGCACAAGTGCTCCCTGGGTGGTTTTGGTAATCAATGTCAACATATCTCTTGTTGGACTAATACTTTCATCTAGTATATTTCAGATAGTTCAACGATGGCGTGGCCTGGACAAGAGGATGTGGAACCCCTTCAAAATGCTAAGGACAAAGATTGGCACAAGCTCAAGACTCTACATTTCTATTTTAGTGATCCAAGATCACATTGAGTCCATAGGAAAAGCCAATACTATTAAAAGGGGATGAGGTGTTGCTTAATGGTCTACTTGCTCAAAGTGCTTAGTGATATGCTCCAAAGCCCTCAACCACTCTCTCAATTCCAGATATGTCCTAAACCTAAAGTCAAACTCGGCCCCACCGATTTGATCTATCCGGCGCCACTGAGTTCCTTTGACATAGCCACTGCCAGAAACCCTAATCAGTTCGGTCTCACTGATAGGTATCTCGGTCCCACCGAGATGGCAATGCAAACTCTCTATTTCCCTTCGTAACATTTCAGTCTTACCGAGATGAGCGATCGGTCTCACCGAGTTCGCCTTGCAAACTCTCTGTTGCCTGTTGCAACTATTTCGGTCTCACCTAAATGAGCAACTGGTCACGCCGAGTTTGCCTGACCAATTCTCTGTTTGCTCATTGCTGAAATCGGTCTCACCGAGTTCATGCAATCGGTCACACCGAGATGAGGTTTTGCCCTAACCCTAGCACATCGGTCCCACCGAGTTGATCTTATCGGTCCCACCGAAAATCCTAACGTTCACATTTTGAACTGGATCGGTCTCACCGAGTTCTTCTATTCGGTCTGACCGAGTTGGGTCAAATGTGTGTAACGGTTCGATTTTGTGTGGAGGCTATATATACCCTCCACCCCCTTCTCTATTCAAGAGAGAGCCATCAGAACATGCCTACACTTCCACTACTCATTTTCTGAGAGAGAACCACCTACTCATGTGTTGAGACCAAGACGTTCCAATCCAACCACAAGAATCTTGATCTCTAGCCTTCCCCAAGTTGCTTTCCACTCAAATCATCTTTCCACCATAGCCAAATCTGTGAGAGAGAGTTGAGTGTTGGGGAGACTATCATTTGAAGCACAAGAGCAAGGAGTTCATCATCAACACACCATTTATTACCTTTTGGAGAGTGGTGTCTCCTAGATTGGTTAGGTGTCACTTGGGAGCCTCCAACAAGATTGTGGAGTTGAACCAAGGAGTTTGTAAGGGCAAGGAGATCGCCTACTTCGTGAAGATCTACCTGAGTGAGGCAAGTCCTTCGTGGGCGATGGCCATGGTGGGATAGACAAGGCTGCTTCTTCGTGGACCCTTCGTGGGTGGAGCCCTCCATGGACTCGTGCAACCGTTACCTTTCGTGGGTTGAAGTCTCCATCAACGTGGATGTACGATAGCACCACCTATCGGAACCACGCCAAAAATCTCCGTGTCTCCAATTGCGTTTGCACACTCCAATCCCATCTCTTTACTTTCTTGCAAATTGCATGCTTTACTTTCCGCTGCTCATATACTCTTATCATGCTTGCTTGAAACGTATTGTGAATGCTTAAACTTGTGCTAAAACTCTACCTCAACTTGAAGAACTTAAAATCTGCTACTTTTGCTAGTTGAGTGTCTAATCCCCCCCCCTCTAGACACCTCTTCTCGATCCTTTCACCGTCGCGGCAGCGGCAAGGGGCGTCGGCTCCTGAACACCAGCACCCTCGATGGATGTCCCTCCGAGCGGCGCCAGCGAGGCGCCAGGAGCGGATGGAGCACTAGGACGCTCGGGCGTGGTGCTGCCCGAGCGCCCAGGAGCTGCGCCGGTCCGGCCCGATGCGCTTCCGCGCCCTCCACGGCTGCGTCCGGAGAATGACGGCGCCCTCATGACCGGGGGCTCCTTCGGCCCTGCGCTCTCCTTCCTCTTCTTCACCACGACACCCAGTCTAGGCATCAGGAGGGGAGTGTTGTGCGTACGGTGGCGATTCATGCACAATTCGAAAACAAGGTGAGATGCTTACTCGTCGAGGTCGACCCACGTCCTCTTCTCTTTCTTCTTGGCTGAAGCTGGGGCGCCCCCGCCCTTCCCGGACGCGGCCGAGGTCGTGCTTGGCAGATCGGCGGGGCTCTCCTCGGCCGGCCTCGGCGCGGTTCCGCCACTCCGGGGGACGGAGGGGTCGTCCTGAGGGGTCGCGGCTGGCTGGACCCCGGCAGCCCCAGCAGCGGCCGCTTTGTCTCCGGCTCGCGGGCCAGGCGGGGGCGGGACTGACACCTCTCCCGCCTTGCCTGCACTCGGGGAGCCCTTCGGAGCGGGCGCAACCACGCCTTTCTTCGGGGTCGCCCGGCTGGATGCAGGCGGCGTCCGAGGGGTAGGCCTCGGCCTCCTAAGGACCTCGGTGGGGCGCGGGGAGTCCGCGGCCGAGGGTTCGTCAGTGTCGTCGTCGTCCTCGAGCTGGCGGAGAAGCTCGCTCTGCGACGGGGGGGGGGGGGGGGGGGACACCTCCGTCACAACGTCGTCGTCCTCGGTCGCCTCCGAGTCCTCCTCTCCCACTTCGTCGACGCTATCGCCGGAGGACACCGGCACTGGGGAGTTGGGTGCTCAGGCGACACGAGCCACATCTCGTTGAAGACGGGCATGAAGGCAACCAAATCCTCCCTGTCGTCGCAATGGTACAGCGGGACGTAGGCCTCCGGGGGGTTCCCCGGGTCGCTGTTGAGCAGGACATTCATGGCCCTGTCCAGCTCCTCGCCCGTCAGGCTCCCCGAGCGCAGCCTGATGTCATCCGTCGCGTCCTGGAGTTCCCACATGGGGCGCGTGTGCGACTGGAGCGGCGCCAGGCGCTGCGCCAGGAACTCCTTTACAAGCATGCCCCCCGTCAGCGCCTTGTCCTCCATATCCGAGGTCATCTTCCTCAGGGCGGGCTCTGCCCGGGGGTCCATGAGCTTCTCATGGCTCCACCTCTCGAGCCGCTCGGGCAGCTCAGTCGGCAGCTCTAGCCGCTCGTTGAGGCTTCCGGTGTCCAGGAAGACCCTGTGGTGCCGGAAGCCTTCCACCTTCTTCCTGGCCCTCATGAGCATATTGCTCTTGTGGACCGCGACGAAGGACATGCAGCCGGAGCACTGAGTCGAATCGTGCATCCGCAAGCTGAAGAAGTGGCGAAGGAGCGGCACGGAGGGCCTCACGCCCACAAAGGCCTCACAGTAGAAGGCAAAGATGGACAGGAGGAGGACAGAGTTGGGTTGAAGGTGAAGAGCCTGGATCTTGTAGTGGTCGAGGACGGCAACGAAGAACTCGGAGAAAGGTGGGACGAGCCCCGCAAAGACACTATGAAGGAAGAAGGGATAAACAGTCCGTGCCAAGGTCCTCTACTCGGTGGAGCCAGCCAGGATGATGGTCTCGTTCCATTCGTTGTCGTCGCTCGTCATCTGCGGGAGCACGGGGGCGAGATGCCCCTCCTCGGCGATGGAGGACGCGCCGAGCGCTGGTGCAGGAGAGGAGGGAGAGCTTGCGGCTTCCGCGGTGGGTTTCGACTTCCCGGGAGCCATCCGCGGAGTCACCGGCGCCGGAGTAGGAGGAGAAAGGGAGGCAGAGTGCGATTGGATCTGGAGAAACCCTCGACAGAAGGAAGGGGATCTGAGGCAAGGCGAAGGGGAGCAATGATGGCTTAGCAGCGTGCGCCAGTCTTTTGTCAGCCTGGGCAGTTGCTGAGGCTACATGGGGGAGCGGAGGCGCCCATGTCCCGTCAAGCACCACGCGTCAAGCCTGGCCCGCAGGCGGTTTGGGGCCCGCGGTGGTCCGCCCTTGCCCTTTGGCTTCGCCTCGAAGCCAAGCCCGAGCGCGCCTTGGGCCCGAGGGCTACTGTCGGCATTCTGGGAACTAGGGTACCCAGACTTGCCTCCCTGCGGCCTGCGGCGTGGCTTCTTCGACAGCCTGGTACGGCCCATCTGCAAGGCTACCAAGACAAGACCCTCGCGAGGGCCCCCTGGCCTCGCGAGGCGGACGACATCAAGACCTCCAGAGGAGCGGCCTCCCTAGACTGCCTCCGGAGGAGCGAAGTTTCCTATGCAGGTGCCCAGCCTCACGAGGCTGCGATGACATGAGCCATGACGACCAAGGCCAGGCGGGCGCCAGCGGGCACAGAGGAGACAGTTTCCCTTTCGGTGCTAAGGGAGCAAGGACAGACGTGGGTTCCCAAGGAGCCCTCCAAAGGTTTCCATTCCGGTGCAACAAGACCAAGAACACGAGCTCGGCAGGACGGATGTCATCGCCGAGCCCACTGCTGCGTCACGACCAGAAGCTTTGCAGGAGAAGACCACCTTTTGTCAGGATAGGGTGTACCTCTTGTCCCCTTTCAAATTGGCCATTGTAGTATCCCTTCCCGCCTAAGTTTCCAAGGAAGAGGACCGAGGCTACTATAAATATAGGTTAGCCAGCACCGTAGAAGGGGTCGACTCATTCTCACCCCCCGAGCCCTCACGAGGTAGCTCATCCACTGTACCAGTTCATCCTCGAACCTCCTCGTGAGGCCAATCCCCCACAAAGCAGGAGTAGAGTTTTACACCGCAAGGTGGCCCGAACCTAGGTAAACTGTCGTGTCCATCTTCTTCCCCGCTCACGCGAATCCGGCGAGGCTAGGTTGTAGGGCGACGAGCTCGAGGCTTGAGAGATTGAGATCTTCGCACACGCCCCAGAGTTCGAACCTTCTTGGGTCTGCGGAGCCCTGAATCCGACAGGTCCTTATCCTGACAATGGTCTTGTCAGAAGGGCATTTATGTCTTATCATGTTGGGCTTCCCCTGGCTATAAATAGTCATCCCCCACAACCATTTGTTGGTTGGCTGCTCTGGGTGATTGATTAACAAGTGTCATCTAGAGCAACCCATCCTCCGACGAACTTGAGAGAATCCTGGGTGAGGAAAAACCCATACACCCAAAGCCAAAGTGATTGAACATCACTGAAGAGATTATCCTGTGTGATCTAACACTTGTTACCTTTGAGGACTATGATCTTCCAGGTGGTTAGGTGTCATGTTCTGAGTACCCAAGAAGAAATTATGGTGTGCCGGTGAATGAGTCTATGAAGGTTTTCGAAGTCTACATTGACGACTTGAGTCTGTGAAGGTTTTCGAAGTCTACCTTGAAGACTTGCCATGAGTGATTGGGCGAGGTCTAAGTGACTTTAGCTCAAGGGGGATAAAGTGAAGACTAAGTGTTCTGAGTTGAATCTCAAGCCTCCTAACCAGACGTACAATTGTTACAGCAACTGGAACTGGTCAAGCAAATCCATTGTGCCCATCAAGCAATCCGTTTCTATTTCCTCAACCTTTTAATTTTCGCATTTTTGTGGTCAAGAATTTGTCCTCCCTCTATGAAGACTTTGACCGGAGACTTTCACAAATTTGCCAACTCCTGTCGTATTATGTATGTCTTCAGTTCAGCTGTATCTCACTCATTTATCTCCGTGCTTGCATGTTTATGTGTTCCACTACTCGCCATGCTTGTTCAATTTTGTCATGATGACTTTGTGTCTACTCTGATTCACATGCTTGTGTGTAGTGACTTCTCTGTTTAGTTGTTCGTCACCTTGTTATTCTTCATTCAACTTGTCTTTTTGAAGAATCTGTTAAAATCTCCCAATCACCCCCTCTGGTCGATATCTCGCACTTTAAATTGGTATCAAAGCAAGATATTTCTTTGTTCTGTGTGATTTTCGTTTATCCATCTGGAGTTTAGTTATGTCGACCGTAGGTATGATTAATGTTTCCGCTACGTGTCCAGTCTTCGAGGGCACCGACTACCTCTATTGGAAGAATAAGATGCGCATGCATCTTGAGGCTATTTATGCTAGAGGCACGGATTTGCTTCTGCGATAGGCACAGATTTACTTCCGCGAGAGGCAGGTGCCTCTCAAAAACGAAAAAAAAATGTTTTTTCCACAAGAGGCACAACCGTACCTCTCGGAAAAGGAAAAACGTGTTTTCTTTTTTCTTTTACTTTCGCGAGAGGCACAAATTTGATTCCGCGAGAGGCACGGTTATGCCTCTCAGAAACGAAAAAAGTTCGTCAAAACCTATCAACATGGATCTAGTTTTTTGTAAGATGTCGACGCGAGGAATCCAACAGTGAAAACGGTTCAAGATTTGGATGCACGGTTTAAAAGATAAAAGCGTTTTGAATAAACGGATCTACGAGAAAAGAAAAACGTGCGCCACTTATCGCAACCTGAAAAGGTTGGAGTGCCTTTGCAAAGAGTACTCCTTAATTATTGATTTCGCTGAAGGCGACGCCCCTCTCGTCTTGCTCAGCCCACTCGATAAAAACTGTATGCCTCTCGCGAACTGAGATCTGGCCCATAAAACCGAAACGACACGCATGGAGTCGAGCGTATAGGTGGCCAAAACGGGCCGAGCCAATCAGACCGGCCCACGAGCACGCCGACACGGCCCGCCATGGGCCAGGCACGACACGGGCTAAATGGGCCGTGCCTGGCATGCGACACACCTAGGGCCGTGCCTGGGCCTAGAGACTGGGACGCGGGCCGGCACGACACGACTTGTTTATTATTTTTTTCCAGTTTTTTTGAGGCAATAGAAATTTATATACATATAGGACCTAAATTACAGCCCAATAGGCTGGAAAAACATGCGGCCTAGCGGGCCCATTTAATAACCAAGCCGTGCCTAAACCGGGGAGCAACGCATGTGGGCCGGCACGGCACAGCCCGGCTATTAAACGTGCCACGGCGGGCCGTGCCGTGGCAGGCACGATTAGCACGGGCAGGCCGGCCCGTTTGGCTGCTGTGGTCGAGAACCGAGAGTCCCTTCGGAGCACGACAAATCCGCACCGTCCCTTCTCTCTCCCTGCCCCTCTCTCGGCTGGCTCGCGTCTCGTGCCCTCCGACGCAACGCGCTCTCGTCTTGCTCCCAGAGCCGGAGCCCACCCGAGCCGCGACCCCCCTCTCTTCCTCCCCGTACACCCATGGGGTCGTCGGAGGCCGACGACGACCAGCTCCTCAAGAGCTTCCTGGCCGAGGTCAGCGAGGCCGAGCGCGACAACGAAGTCCTCAGGTTCCTCTCGCCCCCCCTCCCCCCTCCCAATCCCCCATCTCCTCGAGCGGTATCATTTCCCTTCTGGCACAACGTGGCTTCAGATCCCCAGTAGCGCCATCGGTGTCGCGCAATTCGTGGCCAATCGTGCGACGCAGTAGATGTAGCCGCTGCTTGCTGCTGAAATTTGGGCCGGCGACGGGGGTCCGCCCGGGTCCGCGTGAACCCTAGGTCGAAGTCGTCCGGTTCGCTCACTTGTTCTCAGACGCGATTGGGAAAATTTTCCACTTTTACTACTTTGGTTGTGATGCTGCTTCTAAGACGCGATTGCTTTGCTTTCTTGTAGCTTAGTATGCGATGTTAGGTTGTACACACGCCACAAGGTAATGAGTAACGACGTCTAGAGCCTCTTATTATTGTTTCTGATATTGTGCGCACCATGCCATGACCGACATATATAGAACCTCTTGTGATATACTCCCTCCGTCCTAAAATAAATGTCTCAAGCTTAGTACAACTTTGTACTAAAGTTAGTACAAAGTTGAGACATTTATTTTGGGACAGAGGGAGTATATATTTACTTGTACCGAGCTGATAAATTTGCATTCAAGAAGGACTAAGCCTGTTACACTATGTTTGTGCCTTGGGATGTGCTTTGTTTGAGCCCAACTTCGATCAAGGTTTTACTTATTCATGATTTTGCCAGTGTTGGCAAGAAAAATCAACCAGAATAGGCAAGGTGGCATGGGCATATGCCAAAAATTTGGCAGCCATACAAACAAAACAAGGACCAAAGTCCACAACCAAAATATTCGTACGGTTTCTTTTTGGACACCAACCAAAGATACCCATGCCTTCCTGTGTTACCTTATGCTGTCCAATTGAGCCCAGCAGACATACTGTTATGCTATCGATTTCGAAGCTGGTTAAATATTATAACTACTTACCTATTATAAACAATTAAACATGGTCGGTTGACTACTGACTAGGGAGGCATACTCTGCAACTTGCTATACATGTTCTATTTTTTGGAATAACGCATGATAGTTGATCAGTGAGATCCCTAACAGTGCAAAACTGAATATTGGCCGATGCCATTTCAGCTTCATTTTTAGTTGTACTTCCTCTTTTAGTCTTTTACCTGATTTTAGATGTTATTTTAGTCTCTAGATGGCATGTAGCTGAGCATACTAGCCGAATTTAATCATCCTATAATCTAAGCTTATTTAAAGCTCCTTCACGTCTAGATTAGTCCTTTTCTATTGGAAGACTAGACATAAGCTATTGAGGGAGATCTATGCTGCGAGGAAACTTATAAATGTACCTTGAAATTATACAGTGACATGCATGTTAAAAAAATGATAAGCTCGAAATGCCATGTGTGTCAAACAGGCGTATTATTCAGTTGATAAAAAATAAACAAAAGCATTCAGATTATTTCCGTGTTCTTGATTTTACGTTCTGTTTCTAACACATTCTAATCTTGTCAGGATACTTGGTTGCTTCAAGTTAAACCCTTTTGAGCATCTTAAGTTGTCTTTTGATTCTTCTGTAGATGAGGTGAAGAAGCAATATAGGAAGGTAAGACAACATGGATTTAACATTGAACTACACTGTTAATTCTAGTCTTTCCCCCCTTACTGTTGGCTAATTGTTGTCGCTTCATGTACCTTTTGTAGTTGTCACTGTTGGTCCATCCTGACAAGTGCAAGCATCCACAAGCACAAGAAGCTTTTGGAGGTATGTGAACTGTCTAATCATGACCATGTGGAGCATATGAGATGGTAATAGTGATGCATAGTAATATCAGGTTAGGAGACAGTATTGCACTTGTGTTGTTGTAGGCTTCATTTGGGTCAGGTTTACAGATATTATTTGGTGATGCAGAACAAGATGAATGGCATAATCAAGATCATGACGTGTCAAAACTAATAATTTCGTATGACTTTATATATATTTTTCTGGGCCTCAACACCGAGTCCAAAAGTCCAGATAACGGAGTGCAAATTACAACATGGATAAGTCAGCTTAGAAGATGAATCTGTACAATTTTGTTTGGAGATGGTAGTAGCTTTGTATCACTCTAGAATTAGGCATTTTTTCCATCCTTGTAGGAGATGCATTTTTCAAGAGAAACCAGGATAAGTAAGTGTTGCATGATCTCTTCTTGCAATTAGTTGTAACTACCCAACCTTCTGCGCATCAGTGACTTATACTATTTTCCCAGTGGCGCATTCTTCTGCTTCTCTTGTCGTTTATGCATTGATGTATGTTTATTTAACATTGCCTACTCTACTCATAAACAGCCCTGGCAAAAGCACAGCAGCTCCTACTTGATCCACAGGAAAGAGGGTACATTCTTGATCAAGTTACTTCTGCAAAAGGTGTGATGCAATCTTATTTGAACCCAATGTATTTTTTTTTACATCAGCTCAGTGATTTGTTCAATTTATAATAAAGGAGATATGAAGAACAAAAACTGATATTATTTTGTGTTGAGAAATTTCAGAAGAACTGAGGGCAAAAAGGAAAAAAGAGTTGAGGAAAGACAGTGCATCCAAGATAAAATCCCAAGTAGATGAGGTAAGACAATCCCATGAAAAGTTGTGTGAGTTGTCATCGACTTTTTAGTAACTCTCACTCGGAGTAACATGTTTCAAACAAAGATTAATGCGAAAAGTAATTTGAAGTATGTCTCAACATGAACTGGTCTAATTTGGGCTAGTTTCACGGTCTAAATAAACTTAAGCCATCTGGAAATCAAACCCCACACTCATCAGAGATTCTCTTAACCAGCGTTTGTCAGTAACAAGCCTAATTGGTGACTGCTGACCACTCTAAAAACTGGACAGGCAGCAGTTTGACCATCTGACCAACAGTTTTCTAGATATAGTAATTTATTAGGCATACACATTTTTTTCTTCTACAATGGTATGTAGAGCAGCGTGAAATTGAGAAGTATAACCTCAACCCCCGCTGAGCTCTCATTGTGAAGACACTACCTCTGTGGCCTATTGACCTCGTGACGCTGAGCTGCCCCTTGTTACGCCGGGGCTCTGTTTGAGAAAGAGCAAGCAAAAATATCAAGAGAGGGTGAAATGGTAAATGGATGAGGAAGTAGAAGAACAAAGAGAAAGGGGAGCTGATGTTGGATGGAATGCAGACTGGTAGAGGCAGCTTGGGAGGGTTAGCTCAGGGAACCGAATTCACACATGAGCATGTGAGCTGATTGGACTGGGCATAGGTATCAGGAACAAGCGCCTCCTCCTGGTTCTAAAGCATGCCCAGTTTCATGGGGTTTTCACCAGAACCGCCTGGTTCACTAGGGGTGTGTTTGGTTCGGGAACGAAGTGTAATGGAATGTCATGGTTCCATTCCACTATAATGGGTCGGTTCTATCCTTGTCTTTGGTATGGGTAATTCGAAGGAATGGAATGGTTACATTTTGATGTTTGTTTGATGGTTTGATAGATGGAATGGAATGGATTTGTAAGTGGTCATCCATCCATGCAACTAAGGCAGATAAACATTTTGACTGTTAATTCTGTGCCAAAGTTTGACGTAAAATAAAGCCATGGACATTAAACTTTTTTTCTGGACGAGCAGTTCCTGCAACTGCAGTCTACCTTGCTGAACTGAACCGGATAACCAAGATTCACAGCGACAAAGACTCGAGCCAGCAACCAGTATCAGGATCAAGAAAGGCAAGAAACAAAACGCATCTCCGAAATGCAGACTATATATGTAATTCTGATTATTATCACAGATTTTCTCCAGAACCAGTAAAATTAATTTACAGGACAGGGGTGTGAACATCAACAAATCGAATCCATCCATCCATGCAACGAACATGGGTGTGAGCTACACGAATCGGACTCAACCACAGGATAAACAGCAGCTACAAGAAAACAACACGACAGCTGAGCGTGGCGGCCGGCTGGATGCATGGCTTGGCCTTGGTGTTCCACATGCGCGACCGCGGCTCTCGGCGGCGCGAACCCAGGCGTGGTCAGCGGCCGGCTCTTTGAGCGGCTGCTCCGTCGCTTCCCGGCGTGTGCCGCCACTGTTGCGCCGCTGCAAGACCACCACACACCCGCTCGCCCGCCGCATGTGCTTCGGAGAACAGCCGGTGGTGCAGACCGGAGGAGGAGGCCTGGCGGCGCCAACGAGGGAGAGGAGCCGCACGAGAGGATAGGGATGCGGGAGTGCGAGGAGAACAGCGGTTCTGCGTTGTCTGCTCAATTTGGAGGTCTCGCCCCGTTCCGGATCTGGGCCGAATATTCGGTCTGTGGGAACGAGGGGGTGACCGTTCCACCTGTGTACTGAATGCGAGAACGAGGCCTAGGAATGGGTTGGACCCGTGACATTCCGGTCCATGACTGCAACCAAACACACCCTAGGTTATGTAGATGGTCCTTGAATGAAACCCAACCATTGATGTTGCTGGTTATGGTTTCTTTCGAGTTCAACCACTGGTCTAATTCATCTTTGTAAACAACGGATCTTCATTCTGTTGCACTCTATGATTTGGACTTATTTATTCTTCAATTTGGTGAAAAACAGTTTCTTGGAGAAAGATGTCCTCAAAATATACTAGCTGCTTTGTACACCATTGAAGCGACCTGTTGTTTGCTTCAATTTCTCTAATAACTACGCATAACTGTGATGCATGTTTGTCTTTCTTGGTTGACTGCATGGAATGATAATTATTTTAGAAGTCATTGCATGCGTATGATGGGATTTTAGATACTTGAGAATTAACAGCATTTCAGAAGAAAAAAGATGATTCCCATACCTTGAAATGAGTCATTTGCTAATGTCAATGATCATGTAGAATCTTGCAGTTCTGATGTTTTCCTGTTCAGTCTTGTCTCGATTTTTTTAAATGGTGATTGTTTTGCTAGACCCTTGAAACATCTTATTGAGCTTCATATATCTTCAGCACTTGAGAACCTCCATTGATTGGCTTGCTTATGTGCAGGGAAAGTATGAAGAGCAGTTTGAAAGATCGGACGAATTTCAGAAGCAGCTAATAATTAAAGTTCGTGAAATTTTGACAGACAAAGAATGGCGTCGGAGGAAAATGCAGATGAGGGTAAGTAATAGGCTTTAACATATTCAAACATCATCAGTTGAGCCACTCAGTTGAGCTTTGTTCATGTGCACTATGCAGATATCAGAGGAAGAAGGAAGACTGAAGAAGGACGAGGAGGAAACAAAAGAAATGTGGAAGAGGAAGAGAGAGCATGAAGAGAAGTGGGAGGAGACGAGAGACCAGCGAGTAAGCTTGCAGTTCATTTGTAGAAAATTGAAATGTTTTATCCTAACTGGACACTATGCTTGTGGCTATTTAAATAGTTACCTACAAGTATTGCCCTATTGGAAAATGATGAAAGTCTTTGTCGAGTTGTTGCCATGGGCACTGCCTGATACCATGTGTTTGTGGTTTGCAGGTCTCTAGCTGGAGGGATTTCATGAAGACAGGAAAGAAGGTTAGAGAGTGCAGCTGGGAAGCTGTATTTTGTTACCCATGACTCTTTTGACTTATTATAGTTTCATTTCTACAGGCACGGAAAGGAGAGCTCAAACCTCCAAGGCTCAAGACTGAAGATCCGAACAAATCTTATGTTCAGAGGCCAGTAAAGCGTGGTTAAAAGGTGTCGTATTCATCTGCACTCGAAGACCAATCTGGCGGCCATTCTTGCCGCGACCTGATCCAAGCCACAGCCTGTCAAGTTTATCTTTCAGGCTATAAGCTTGGGTTATGGCTTGTATGTTCCCAGTGTAGTCAGTGGAACATAGCAGATAATTGTGAGGAAAATGGCCGCTTATCATCTACCTAGAGTGGTATTGGACTAATGTACCTGTGTAGAATGCCTTCCTGAAAAAGAAAATTTCTGTTGAAAAAGAAACGCTGAAGTGGATCTTGGAATATGATCCTTGTTTCAATATTCAGTCCAAGTCATGCTAATATACATGTTTTCACGATTTGCTAGCTATCATAGTATGACCATGGACTTGTTGCAGTCTTTTGCTAATTTATTTAGATGCTGGATCTCAAACGTCTCGCCCACACCCATTTCTTTACAAGCCAATCTGTGATGGGTTTCTGTTTTCTGGCCGTTGGCCTCGGTATGAGTGACGAACGTGGGTGGGAGGCGCATCGGACTGGGATCAGGTGACATGCGGCCTAAATTCAAATTTAAACATTGCGAAAAAATCTGAAAAAAATCATGCAGGTTCATAGCACATATTAAGATAACCCCTAAAAATTTCAGATCAAAATTTGAAACATACATCGAGAAACAAAAAAGAGAAATCTGTCATGAGGTGGGAGGCGCATCGGACTGGGATCAGGTGACATGCGGCCTAAATTCAAATTTAAACATTGCGAAAAAATCTGAAAAAAATCATGCAGGTTCATAGCACATATTAAGATAACCCCTAAAAATTTCAGATCAAAATTCGAAACATACATCGAGAAACAAAAAAGAGAAATCTGTCATGAATGGTTCTCTGTAGACTATTCACATCTGAGTTTCTCTTTTTTGTTTCTCGATGTATGTTTCGAATTTTGATCTGAAATTTTTAGGGGTTATCTTAATATGTGCTATGAACCTGCATGATTTTTTTCAGATTTTTTCGCAATGTTTAAATTTGAATTTGGGCCGCATGTCACCGTGCATGTCACCGTAGCGCATGTCACCTGATCCCAGTCCAGGCGCATCATCTGTTTTTCTTTTCGAAACGGAGGCAAAAGTTTTGCATTTCTGTTTGACTTGGGCGCCATCCCGTGGATAGCTCGTAGCTAGCTAGTGTTGACATTCGCGCAGATGCAATTCAAAGTTGTTCTCTGCAGATGCAATTCAATTCAAAGGTGTTCTCTGTACTGAGAAGTCAATCTGTGTTTACCTCCTGGTCCTCGTACGACACAGCAACTGGAAAAAAACCCCTCTACGTTGGTCAATTTCAGACGACAGGTCCGGGGAACAAATACAACGCCTGGGGGCTGGCTGGGGCTTCCGGTTATCGTCTACAGCCGCTCAACCGCTGGCAGCAGCATGTCTGTAACGCCAAAAGTGGAAGGTTGAAAGGGGTGGATACATTGCATGCGCTTGCCGTCGTCAAACTCCAAAGAAACGAAACTGCGAACTGGTCAGAAACGTGGGATTACGATTCTTCCCATTGCGCTTGATGACGAACAATTGGGCTCGCCATGCAAGCTAACATTTCCTCTCTTTTTTTAAACCTGTTTTATTTTTCTTGATTGATAGCCAAAGACGCAAAGTTGTCAGTGACCGAACAGCACATTCTTCGTCAGTTCCCCTGCAAGTCTGCTATAACACCAGTACCGAAACACTATACTACTAAAAAAACCTGAAACACGAACGAATATTTGGGTTCCTTAAACGGATAGATGGTACAGCAATTAAGCACAAGTTGGCCAGCTATTTCCTCCAGAAACATCCGCGGCCCCTTGCTTTATCCACAACGAACAACGCCCAAAGGCCAAGGCCCGGCCATACGTCCACCCTCATCACAGTCCGTAACTGCCCAGTGGAGCCCATGCTGCCTCCTCCTGAAATTATTTAGCCGGAGGACCTTTTGAAGTTTCGATACGATGGACCAAATGGACAGCAGCACCGTCCCGCCGCCTGCGGCTCGGCTGCGAGCGCCCGCCCAAGACGCAACTGCCCGGACGTTGGGTGATGGGCGGGCACAACGGGGAGAGGGCACTGGTCCGTTGCGTCCGGAGGTGGTAGCCGGCCGGGTGCGCGCCCCATCGGCCAATCTCCTGCGTTATGATGGTGTCACCAAAGCACGACACCAAACGAGAAGAATGGCAAGGGAAGACCGCCTCCACGAACCCGTGAGCCGACGGGCGCGCCCCCACACCACAGTCCATTTCCATCCTCAGGGGCAGGGGTGATGTGAGCAGAGCGGAGACAAACGTGGTGGTCTGGAAAATTTATGTAAAGGGCCGTGAATGATTTGAAGCTTTGCTCACGCATGTCGCTGACTCATGACTGGTAGAGCGGCGGAGCAAGTGGATCTTCAACCTTGCTGTCTCCCATTTTTAATTTGCTGTCGTAAAGATGGTGGGATCATAGAGGTTTGGAGCGAGCTTCGGTGGTCGGCACTAGAGGCCGGAGGTCGTGGATTCATGGCAGCTTTAATTAAACCCTTACTAGTTAATAGGAAAATGATGTCTTGCATGCTGTAATTCTTGTTTGCATAAACCAGCCGGCAGTGATCTGTCTGGTTTGGCGTTTCCAGTCCAAAATACTTAAATGCTCAAGGAGTTTTCGCAACAACAACAAAAAAGAGCTCAAGGTGTAACATAGAAGAATGCGTCCTGGACCTCTTTTTTTTTTCTTCAAATTTTGTAAGTAAGATTGTCTCCCACTGCCTTTTTTGGTTTGCCTGATTGCTCCTCCGTGAACATCAATTAATCTCATGTTCCATCACCAACGCGGTAAACGATGTATTCCTGTCGTTGGTATCAACATGTTTCTATGGACTTCACCGATCCTCGAGCTCCGCAAATCCAACCCCTAGTAGATGTTGTGTAGCTGTGTGTTTCTTTGTGCGGGTGAGGTATATGGTACGTAACGCAACTACATATACATTCACGAGTTGTATTAGGTATTTCTCAAAATTACTAAAACTAAAAATTGGAATTTTATTTATCTTGAACTGAAAAGGTTGCAACTTATGATATGGTTAGGTCACACAGTTGGTCCATGGTGAGTATGCACAGATCAGTTTTTCACCAACAATTACACTACAACATGCCCACTAAAGATACAAGCTTGGCCTCTAAAAAAAAGAGTTAAAAAAGCTCACAGAAGCCTGCCTCACAAAATTAAGCCTTTCTCATGCATACGTATGAACCACCCAGCTGCTACATATGATATGAACATCACTTCACCTAGTAGCTCAGATAATCCATACAGACTGATTAAAAAAGGATCATCATGGACAGACAGCGAGGGGAGATTTAGCACCTTGCCAGAATCCTTTTGTCACAACACAAAAAGGCCCTGCCCTAAAGATTGCCATTATTGTGAGATCAAATGGGGGCCACGGGTGCTTCAGCAAACACCATCAAGGAAAGGTGGCAGGCAAGCACCAAGAAATATATACCCCCTCCCTCTCTTACGCGCAGAGCAACTTTAATTATTCCTCCGGCAATTGGCAAACCACAGGAAAGATCGGTGGCCAGGCACTGGCCGGTACATATCCGTAATCCATTCACGGATCTTATTCCCCTGGTGCTGGACGACATTAAAGGTTTTCCATTACACGCTCAAAAGACAGAAATAAGGAGAGCATAAAGAAAAAACTTTGCTTAATTTGTTCAATAGTACTGTACTACTTCGTACGTTGTCCTGGACAAATTGCATTTCCAGTTGGATGTGTGTTGAGGTAAATTAAGCAAGGGTATAGGGTCTCTTTGATTCAAAGGCTTTTCCAAAAATAATTTGAGAGGGTCTAAACCTTAGAACTTTCTCTGTGTGGAGTGTTTAATTTGTTTATATGATTACAGTGGGTAGGGGTCTTTTCTTAGATTTATCTGCACTACTATATTTTGTAGGAATATTTACTTCTACTCCAACCTCTTGTGAACAATCTTATATTCTTCCCGTGCACGATCAAACATCCACTCTCCATATAATCCTGGAGATTTTCATGATTTTTTTTTTGCTGGAGATGGCATGACACTATGTTCTTGAGTCTTCAAAATCCTGTCGATAAAGGAGGCCTTAAGCGAGGCATGGCCGCACAGATGTTCGGTTCCTCCTGGATGTAGATTCTAATGAGAGGCTGCTCCATTCATATTTTGTTACTGCCATTCTGAAATTAACCAGACAAATGAGACATTTCAGACTAGATAAAAAGCTACTTGTATGGTACAAAAGTGGGAGTACCACTAAAACCGTTGTCTATCTTGAGTAAGTGATCATTGTTTTATTCCGTTAAAACAAGCAAGTAGTGGCTAGGTAGCTAGCATCATAAGCATAAGGTTCCTCCTTTTCCCGTCATTAGCATAATAAGCCCTTTCCCTTTTGGTTTTGCTTTGCTTTACAAGCTCCACGCTTCTTTCGGCCTCCTTTTAAGTTGTTGCCTTTCATGAAGTACCATTTTTTTCTAATAAATTAAACATAATAGTACTGCAAGTTAATGGGGAATGCAATACTATCGTATATTTTTAGACCAAAGGGGAATGCACTACTGAAAATAGCTCGTAGGTTGATTCCCGCATACTTGAACTACCTTCTAACGCATCTTTATTTCTTTGGAAGTAATACGTTTTGTAGCAATTTATTTCGATAAAGAAAAATGTAAACGAAATATTACCTACAGGGTTTTGAATCCCAATTCTATATCCAGTAAAAACTACTACTTCCTCTGTTCCAAAATAATTGAAGTTCTACGTTGTCATAAGTTAAACTCGTTTAAGTTTGACCAACTCTATAGAAAATTATGCTAAGATCTACAACAGCAAATACACATAGTGCGAAAATATATTCCATAAAGACTCTCATAAGACTAATTTAGTGTTCTAGATGTTAATATATTCTTCTATAGCAAACTTCAACAATTTGACTTAGGACAAAGTTAGAACTTCAAATTATTTTGAAATGGAGGTAGTATGTAGCAACATAGACAAGTTAATGACCTAAGGCTTGTTTGGAACACAGGTTAGGAAAGACACAGTAATAATAAAAATTAACTGAAAATGGGATGTCATGTCTTGCAGATTCTACAGATCGAAGTCTGAGACACAAGAATTGTACAGTATGGTTGTTTGGATGCTCCAGAAATTTTACAGGAAACTGTTTCTTCAAAAGGGAGAATAGGATAGATAAAAACACATGTTGCATTGGACAAGAAAGTGAAACACATGAGATATGAGCAAATGTTTAGAAAGCCAAAGGGCAATCCCACCCCCCCCCCCCCCCCCCCCCCTCCTGAAAAAGATCCCATGCATAAATTGTGGCAACAGAAAATCTTCTCTAATTAGCTAGGATGCCTCAGTTTCTGGACTGAAACCATTCAAGTAAGAAAAAAAAAATCTAGTCAAGGGAAAATCTCCCCATAGATCCCCAGCTTTCCACTTTTTGTGCAATCAGGTCCCTTTTCTAGATAGAGCTAGGGCCCTCCTGTACGTGGAAAACAAGTGCTTTGCTGATGCCGTCACAGCCAGGTCCATATGCTTTTAGCTGCCTTCGGAAAATAGCTTCAGTTGCGCTGTACTGTACCCGCTGCTTCAGGGAGTTCGTTATCACCACCATTCATCGCTAGCCTGTGATGTTGCATGCCCGCCCTCTCCTCCAAAAGCTTGCCGTCGTCGAAAACGGTGCTCACTTAGCCCTTACGCGATTCTCAAAAAAAAAAAAAAAAAACTTAGCCCTTACGCAATCTCTCCCGTTTGTCGTGCAATCTCTTTCAGATATGCTCTCCTCCTGCTAGCTAGCTCCGCAAAGTGGTGGTCGATCTTGGTGCAAATAATTAGCCTTTTCCCTTGCTCAATCCTGGCTGGCCATAGTCGATGTATGCATGTACATAAAATAGAGCACCAATACAATACTACAATATTAGTGCTAGTGCAATCTTCGGAGACTTGCACGAGCTGAGGCGGCCTGGTTTGACATCTAAATAACCACCATACATATTGCTTCTAAAAGCTACTCCCTCCGTTCCTGTTTAGAGCGTAGATTCACTCATTTTGCTCCGTATGTAGTCCCTTGTTGAAATCTCTAAAATGACTTATATTTGGGAATGGAGGGAGTAATATTTTTTTACGGAGGGAGTACTAATTAAATTGCATAACACATGAGCAAGGAAGGCAAACTGTTTTTCTTTTCGTTCATGTTAGTAGCTAGCCTTGCCGAGGCTTGTCTGATAAGCCTCCGGTTTTTTGTCCTACGTCCACCACTGCATCATCATCAAACGAGAGAGACCCCCGGCCGCTTTCTGCTTCGGATGAAAATTCCATGCTGGTAGTGCAAGTTGCGCGTGCAGGCATATATATGTATGTATGTACATCTCTGGATCGAGACACGGCTTTAAAAATGCCTGAAACAGACAGGAATAAGCGAAAAAGCATCGGCGCACACCGACCGCGAATCGAGTACTGCACCACGCATCATTGTGCAGCAATTCCATACGAGTTTAGAGAACTGCCAGAGATGGATGGGCGCCATTGCTGGGCAGTGCAAGCGCTGGAGTGACAGCCTCGTGGAGCATCTCAAGTGTCGTAACTTTTCCTGTCGCCTCCCAGCAAAAGATGGATTAGATCGGACCGCCAGCCACCCGTATTCCTTCCTCTTTCCTGCAGATAACCCTTGCCATCGTCCTCAGAATCTCGCATATGCAGGCATACGTACACATCCAGCGTGAATGCAATGCATTACCCACTCTAGCTAAACACAGGCCACAAGGCCCAATGGCGTGGAGAGTTTCCCAGTCTTAACCTCGATCGATGGCATGCATGGCGGTAATCGACATGAAAAGATCTCTCCGACTCTCCCTATCGATCTATCGCCGGGTCCTTTATTCCTCTATAGGCCGGCTTTCTGGCTCCGGTCCCGGATTTTGTGGCCTTTAACGGCCTTGATTTCCCTCCGGTTTTTGGACGGTTCGTAGGGTGGCACCTGCGGGGAACATTCCCTTCCCAATTCCTGCTCTGGCCTTAATATTGCGATTCTGATTCCGGTTCCTCTTTCTTAGCTCTATGACGTTGCCTTTTGGAAGCCGTGTGCTGAGAACGAACATAGTGCATTTCTATGAAGCATATGGTTTCTTCCTCTAATCTTTATTTAGTACTCCCTCCGTAAAGAAATATAAGAGCGTTTAAATCACTACTTTAGTGATCTAAACATTCTTATATTTCTTTACAGAGGGAGTAGGTTAAAATGGATGGCTCCTCTTTTTGTGCTCTAATTAGAAATGAAAAGTTCTCAGTACTTGGTATCATACTATTGCTAAATTTTGGGAGTAAAAGGAAGGGACGATGGCCATGCTTTCCTGTTCCCGCTTTTCTTTTAGTTTTTTTAATATATATGATGGTGAAATATCATATTTGGTTGGCCCAATTAATCTTTTGGAGGATGCTAACGTCCACGACTATAACTCTCTCCATGCTGATCATAATTTGTAATCGCGCAATCAAGTTTCAAATTGTACATTTTGTAGGGTAATATTGTATATGTGGTTCTGGTAATATGATTAGCATAATAATATTTATTATAACTGAAATATCATGAGCAAAACCACATATACAAGATAGGATTTTGTCTGAAGTGTAGAACTTTGACGTGCTCCATGCAGGAAAATATCTAGTCTCGTAAGTGGTTTTCAAAGAGCAGAGTTTCCAAAGCTCCACCTTTCTTTACAGTTTTAAATGGCGGAAATATTTTTCTGTTCAAATGTAAATGTTCACAGCATTTTATTCATATTTTTTACGTAATGTAAGTACCAAATTAAAACACACCATATATCATACTCCCTCCATTTACTTATACAAAAGGCCACAAACTCGAATTACATGTACCCAAGTAAAAACTAATGTCTGCATTGTATGCTAGCTTGTCTTCTCGTTTACCGGATGATTTAATAGGGCACATGCAAATTAGAGAAAATTGAGTGGACGTAAGGGAGAAAATAGTTGAGAGTGTCATTATCATCCATTGCATGCATGCGAGTAGTTAAATCATGGGTTGCTAGTACGAGGCAACACCATCAATTTTTGCCTCGGTTACTGTTGGTGGCCTTGTATAGATGCAAAATGTATTTTTCAAAATGGTCTTGTATTTAAAAATGGAGGGAGTATATGTTGCTACAAGTTTTTCCCGCAAAAAAAATATGTTGCCACAAAAAGAACATTTAAATTGTGAATTTTGATTTCTTTCCAGAGAATCAGAATATCATGGTGTGGCGGTAGGAATATCTTTGTTTGTATCGTGCAGTTTTAATCAACAATCTATAAAGTTAATATCACTATTCACTTGAAATAGTGTGAAAGGCCGCTCTGATCTTATTTTGGGAAGTTTAGTGACCTTGTCCGGCCAATGGTGGTGGGTGGGTTGGGGGGGGGGGGGGGGGGGGGGGGGGCTTTGCCCTCCTACCTTCACAGGAGCATGTATGGCTGTCGTGCTACCATTGTTGCATTCCACAATTTCGCTTTGTTCATATTTTCATATATACCGTTAACCAATTTAGTGAACACACTGGGAGAGGGGGGGGGGGGGGGGGGGTTGCCTATCTTTTTTGTTGTTGTGGGTCACAAAAGATTGTTAGGTTTAGGTTTAGGAACCACATTTTATGCATGTTGCATCATGAGTCGCGTATGTTGTTTCTTCCAGTTATGATGCAGACCATTAAGATTATTACTTGCTGAAGCAACTGAAGTTATCTTATGGGAAACTTGGAGATATGAAAATAGTTAGAGCTTCTATGTGCAAATGCAATGTCCCATCCATGCATCTTCAAAAATTTCTGACACTAAGCACCATTTTTTTTTTCTTATAATGAATATTCAGAGTCCCTGAAAACAGATTTATACCACTACCCCCCTTAGGCGCATCCATCCTGTTGTGGCTATGATTTGTTATGTGTGCAATATAATATTGTCCTCCTTTAACTTTTACAAATATGCAATAGCTTACTGGAGCCTCCAGCTTTTTTTGGGGGGGGGGGGGGGGGGGAGTAGAGCGAAGGATAAAATGAAGAACATCCTACTTTGGAGTCATGTTGGCATAGAGCCAATGGTGAACTCACAGCGCTCCTTATAACCAAAAGCAAGGGCATTCTGGTGATGGAGAAGCCATAGAAGCTCATATCCGGGCAGTTGCAGACGTCCACTTGAAAGATCTACCCTCCTCTCTTCCAAAAATACATTGTGCAAAAGAATTGAAGAACGAGGTCTTCATTGAATGCCTTGTCGAAAGTGAGCAACGGAATCAACCCCATCTTGGTTAGAACCCATTGCAGATCCGGATGGTTATGTGTTGGTGTGCACGAACTCAAGATCCAAACTCCGATGAACTGCAATCTTGTACTTCTTGACCTTGAGGATCTCCTCATAAACCCTCTGTTGGATATTGTTCCAGAAACAAGAACGAACATTGGGATCCGTGTCATGAATATATGGATCCTACGCACGCTCAACGAGGTACTTCAGCTTGCCAACCCGATTAAGATCTGCAATGGCTATCAGATCATGATCTTCATTCTCTACATCGAAGTTAACATCATCTTCCTCAATCTCATCCTCTTGACCCTCGTGCCCACCAGCCACATAGAGTTCATCTTCATGAGAATCATATTCCTCATCTAACTCACTCAAAGGCTTGAATCCCTGGAGCCTTGGAGGCTGCCCTTCTGACCCTAGAAAATTGAGCTGCTGCGCTTGAACTCTATTCGGGCCTAGACTTGTTAGCCTTGTGAACACACTTTGCACTACCATCATTGCCCTTGGTCTTCTTGCGATGAGCATACCCAACCGCACCCGCAGAAAGATCTAAGAACAAACAAGGAAGAGTAGAACATGGATGAATGCAAGAGTTCATGTAGGAATGACAGGTGATTAGACAGCAATGGCTCCCCCGACCACTTCTTTGGCATCAACTCAATGACCTTGTTCATTTTCCGCCTCACCGCCCTGCTTCCTATTTCTATGAAAGAATGAAGAGATTTTGGTTTTCTCCTGATTGACGAAGCCCAAGACTGCTTGACGACCTCCGGCCCAAGCTATTCCAACACCGAGTCGTGTTCCCTATCTACGTGTGCGTCTTATTCGTCCTTTTCGTCTTAGTTGGGTTCGGTACATCTGATTCAGGCCGGTTTAGAAGGAACCGGACAAAATGGTAATTTTTGTTATTGTGTTGTTTAATTTTTTATTTATTATACCCGTAATTTGTTTAACAGATGAAGTTTGTTCATTAGAATAATAAAATCACACAAACATTCATGTTTATCTTAAATTATGACCACTAGATAGCACGCAAGTAGATACAACACGTGCGCGGAAGCACGTGGATAACCAAAGCAATCTACCTCTCTCACTCTCACTCGCACTCGCTCATACAGCTAAGCCAAGCACGTGATTATCACTTACTACTAACACAAACATCCATATATTACGTACGCTTACGTTACACCGCAGCAGCAACGGCTACAAACAAACAGGGCACTCGTGGAGGCATGAAATCGGACGGAATCAGGAGGCGGCGGCGGCGCGCCGTGTGCGACGATCGGGCTCAGGACGAGGTGGCGACGCGCGGCTCCCATATGAAGAGCTGCCCGCTCAGCTGGCCGCACCGGCGCATGTGGTTGAGGAGCTCCTGCTTGCTCCGCCGCCTCCTCGTCGTCATCAGCACCTTGCCCTCGCAGGGCGTGGCAGCAGTGCCGTCATCTTCCGGCAGTGTCGCAGTCGCGCTTACAGCCGGAGCTGCGGCCAAGGCAGAGGCCTCCGAACTGCTCGGAGGCTTGGGTGGCTGCTGCGGTGCAGCGGCGGTGTCATTGATCTCGGAGGTGTTGACGGGCTCGGCGCCGACGAACTTGTTGATGACGAGCGAGGAGCGGTGCACCCGCGCTTCCCTGTTGTGCGCCTGGGGCTGCGTGCTGACCTTGACCTCGACGACGGTGCCTCTGTCCACGACCTGGACCTCCTCCTCGCTGTCATCGTCCTCCTCCTCGCGGGTCTGCTCGTCGGCCTGCTGCTGATCGGCTTCCTGGGCGCGGTTCTTTCCCTCGTCCTCGGCGGGGGCGGCGGTGTCGGCGAAGGAGAGGAGCAGGCGCCCGCCACGGCGCTGCGCGCGGAACAGGGTGTTGGACAGCACGGGGACGGCCTCGACGACCAGGCGGCCGTCGCGGCGGTGCTGCCTCATCTGCAGCGACCCCACAGTGCGGCGCGCCAGCGACGGCAGCGGCGGCGGGAACGCGCGGGGCGGCATCGCGCGCGCGGCCACCCCGTTGGAGCCGCCCTCGCCGTCGTCGTCGGAGCCCGGGCAGGAGCGGTCGGTGGAGCCGTCAGCGTCGGAGAAGCCGTCGGAACCAGTCTCGGAGCCGAGGCTCTCGGTGCAGATCTCCAGGCTCTTCTGGGTGAGCAGGCTGGAGGAGCGGCGCACGGGGGCCGGCACGTACGGCGCCTGCTTCGGCGCGGTGGCCGCGGGCTTCTGCGACTGGATCATGTTCCATATGTCGTCCCTCTCGAGACGGCCGCCGTGGTCCGCCTCCTGCAGCGGCACGGCATGCTCGGCAGCAGCGACCACCTTGCCGCCGGCGTCGGCCTGCTCGGGGTGGCACGGCAGGCGCTGCTCCGCGGTCTCGAACGCCGTGAGTGCCATGTCTCGACGCGTCGCAGGTAGCGTCACAGGTCAGACCAAAAGGAGGGTGCACAGTAGCACAGTACCACGAGCACGAGTGTGAAGGAGCTAGCTAGCTTGTAGGCCGGAGTTACTGCTTTGGCGTGAAGAGTACGTGCGTTTATATTGAGTGGCTGGTGCTGGGTTAGTTTACCTGGTGGTGACTGGGGCTCGGGAGAGCAGAGCAGGCACACGAACAGAGAGAGAGAGAGAGAGAGAGAGAGAGGCAGCAGGGGGGCGAACCGGGAGCGCGCACGCGGCGGCGAAATATAAGTGGAGGCAGGCGGCTTGGCTTGACCGGCCGACTGACTGGGTGACAGGGTGTGTGTGAACTGTGAAGGAAACGAGAGGCGAAGGCGGACGGTGGAGAGATAAGCTTGGTAGACTCTAACCCGCGTCTCGGTTTCGGTCTGGTATCACCTCGTGTTTCTGAGTTCCGCTCGCTCTCGCTCTCGCTTCGGCTGGGATCTGGGGATCGAGGGCATACACGATAAGAAACGGGAGAGAGGGGCTGGGGGTATTTGTAGGGGGCGGCTGCTGGGCTGCGCTCCGGGCTCCGCCGCTGCTCACCACATATCCCACTAGCATGGGGGGAACAGATACTTTTGCCGCCAGTGGGAGGGCCCCTCCGTGACATATGCGCACTCCACTGGCAAAAAATCGGGAAAACCACACACGCTGTTATGCTCCCGTCGTCACGGAATGAACATGCATGTTTCCTTCGTTTGCATCTACAGTGCGATGCTCCACAGAGGCTGGTGCCTCAGCATCTACACTATCTTCTTCTTTTTTGGCGGGAACAACTATTCATGTCATCTGATCTCATCACTTCCAAGTGAAACGAACGAAACGACTATGGCTCAGTCAATTCATTTGATGGTTACCAAGCCATGCCAAGATTTTCTCATCATTTTGCACTGAAGCGTGAACGGACTTAATTTCGAAATCGGCACCATGAGAAATAGCCCAGCCATTTTAGTTATGTACTACTACTATATGACACCCTTTTATTTATTCTTCAACCGAAAAGTCCATCCTTTAGCAAGCAACCGGAACATGGAATCGCCACTAATAACAAAAGAGACCGCGCATTGTTTTGCTTTTTTAGCTCTAAGTCAATTCCCTTTGCATTGTAGGAGTAGTATTTGATCGTCATACAAAAGCGTCAGGTGTACTTAATTGAAGGTATCGATTGTGGAGAGAGCTAGGAGCAAATGCCGTCCCTCCATTTAGTTTGGGGGCATTTCCTACTTCATGTACCAATGGAACATGTTCCTTTTTTCTTTCTTTTTGCCCGTATAATTCATAAGTTTGACATGCAATGGAATAGACTGCCCATGTATATTGTCCAGAGAATACTTAAAGAGACCATTGAACGGAGGGAGTTCAACCCTTTAGAAACTTTTTGTCTTACAGGCCGAATCTCCCTTGTAATTTAGTTCCGTGGACTACGCTATGCATCTCTCATCTTATAATGCGTTTACAGATGTAAGAATACTAAGATACTCCAAGATAACATAATGTATCTGAAATAGTTACTCCGAGTTGGAACTCTAGTCTCAAGGACTTTGCGATAGAAATATTTTTTTTTCGATAAATGACATATCATTGAATTGATTTATCAAGGTGATACAACCGCATCCAAAGAATGCCCGGCCTCTGCATAACATGATGCACACAGCCAACAAGTCCAAACAACCAAAAATAAACATTGTTTTGCAGCAAAAGTAAATCAATCCAGCCTAGGGTGGGGCAGATCCTATACGGAGATTACACCGCCATCCATGGTGGGAGAAAACCTCCCTGGCCGTACGCTCCAGCCGTGTAGACACCATCATAAAGAGATCTCTGTCCTCCAACTTCTGCAGAATAGACCAAGTACGGAGCCATCGCGTACATGCATGAATAACCTGCACAGGAGAGGAAACACATTTATTATTAAAAACCACATCATTCCTGGTAAGCCACAATGCCCAGCATAAGGCAGCCGCCCCCACAAGAATATGTGCAGAAAATTGTTTATCAATACCCCGCAACCAATTGCCGAACATGTTACGTGCACTACGTGGGGGGTATAGATTTGAAGCTATTTGAACTATGGCCCATACTGCGCGAGCAAACTTACACTCAAAAAATAAGTGTTTGATAGACTCGTCATGTTGGCAAAAGACACATGTCTTACTACCTTGCCAGTTACGTCGTGCCAGGTTATCTCTAGTTAAGATGACCCCTCTGCTTAAAAACCAGAGGAATATCTTCACTCTCAGAGGTATTTTTAACTTCCACAATTTTTTGTTATCAACTGGAACATCGATATGAGTCATCGCATCGTACAAGGACTTGACTGAGAAACTACCGTTTTGGTGTAGTTTCCATCGAAACTTGTCCGGCTCGCTTGTCAGTTGAATGTCCTCCATACGAGAGAGTAATTCATTCCATGCTGCCAGGCGAGGGCCCAAGAGATCCCTACGAAAAGAAATATTGGGGTTTTCTTGTCCCAAAACTTGTTTGATCGTGACAAATTTATGTCTGACAATCCTGTACAAGCTAGGGTACTGCACCATAAGTGGGGTGTCGTCTAGCCAGGTATCTTCCCAGAATCGAACCTGAGAACCATCCCTGACTGAGAAAGTACCAAATTGAAAAAAGAATTCCTTGGCCTTCATGACACCATACCAAAAATGTGAATCGCCGGGTTTCCAATGAACTTGAGAAATGGCTTTGAACCCCACGTATTTGTTACGAATGATTTCCTGCCATACTCCATTCTCAGTGAGTAATTTGTAGACCCATTTACTGAGAAGAGCGATGTTTTTAATCTCAAGATCTTGAATTCCGAGCCCCCCTTGACTTTTAGGACGGCATAATATAGTCCACCTAGTCAGACGATATTTCTTGGATTCATTATCGCATTGCCAAAAAAATCTAGATCTAAAGTAATCTAGACGCTGAAGAACCCCTTTCGGTAAGTGGAAGAGAGACAACATGTATAGAACCATATTGCTGAGGACGGAATTGATCAAAATCAATCGTCCCCCATATGACAAGAGTTTGGCTTTCCAGCTGGGCGATAGAAATATATAGTATTGTTAATCCAATGAAATTTTTAAGAACGCCCTTAACAATTCAACTATTATGCATCATTCATAGTTCTCATCAAAATTAAGGGCCTCTTTGACTCAAACGATTTTCAAGTAAATATTGGAGGAGGATTATATTCTTAGGAATTTTTGTAGGTGCATTATTTAATTCATAAGATTGCAATACATAAGATTTATTTCTCCATGTGATTTTTAGCAATAGATTTCATTGTGAAATTTACATCTAATTTAACCACATGTGATCAACCCTATGTTTTTAAAGTACAATCAAACGTTCATGCATTGCAGTATTTAAGATCGCAAGGCACAATATTGCTATGTTTGTATTTGTTGTATTTTATAAATCCTGTGAATCAAAAAGGCCGAGGCCTAGATTCAATGATGCGACCTATTATGGGAGGGGCGAAAGGGCTTCGATGAGCATGTGTTATGGAGATGACTACTAAATTCATTAAAAATATTTATGGAAAAAAATATGTACACACACGCGCACGCGCGCGCGCACACACACACACACATTTTTTGCAAAAAAGGTAAATAAAAATTGCACAAAATGAACATTGATGTTGGAGTAACTGATATAGCAAAGCCTAATTTTGTATTGTGTTGATATAACAAACCATCTCGAAAGTACTTTTGAAATAATCATATATACAATTCCAAGATATAAGGGCAGCTCCAACGTGCCGACGCAAATGGTCTGTGTGTGTCCGTTTGGGTCGAAATGGACGAAAACGCCGGCCCAACGCGCCAACGCAAACCCAAAATCCGTCCGCTTGCTGGCCGTCTAGACATATTCCCAGCCTAAATTTGCGCTCGATTTGCGTCCACACGGACACAAGACGGACGCACCGCGCTTCCGCTCAGTGTACGCCTCGGGCCGTGTGTAGTTGGGCGGTCGTAGTCAAGGCGTCCACCTACCTTTGGCCTGCATGGCAGCGTTTGCAAGCCTTTGGAGTCCATGTCTTTTTTAAATGCAAGCGTGGGCGGATGGGGGGGGGGGGCAGCCTCATCCACTTCTTCTCCCACTTACGTCCACATCTGGCCACCCTCGCTCCCTCGCCGGCAACAAAAACCCCTAGCTAGCCCGCACGTACGCCATGGGGGTTCTTCAACCACAAGGGCAAGGGCAAGTTCAGGTTCGACGCCAGCGCTGGCTCATCCCGCGCGCCGCCCCCGCTGCTGGATGCCTTCGCAATGGTGCCGCATGCGGGGAGGTGTCGCCGGTCACAGGACCGGCTCAACATCCCGGTGAACCGCGCGCAGTACCACTAGCAGTACCGCGTGTCGCTGCCGTGGCACGACGTCAACCTCTGAAAGTGCAATCGTGCCCTTACATCACATTTTGATGTTGATGACAATGTACATGTAGGGGACTAATTATGTTTGTCAAGTAAATCTTCGCTGATTAGTCCCCGTGTGACAAAGTGAGTGGATCACGGACATATGCGATGGACATGACTCAAGGAAGACGAAATACAAAGTCGACGAGCTTTGTTTTGCTTTCTTGAGTATATGGATCCCGCACTATCAAGAGGGGATCGATAGGGTTAGTGAAAGGCTTGCTCAAGTCATTGTGGTTTCAAATTCCTCCTCTTTAAACCAGTTAACAAATCCATTCTACATATTTGTTTTCGAGCTATACATCTCACTAGGTCTTTCCAAAAGTCTTAGGTGATCTCACTCTACACACACTTGCCGGATATCCGGGCCCTAGCCGGATTTTCGGGCTATCCCAACAGAACATCACTCTGTCTGCCATCTCTGTTGGCCGCATGTCCGGCCCCTCGGCCGGATGTCTGGGCTCCCCTGCCTGGATTTCTGGGTCTCCCCCGGATATCTGACCCAACCTATCCAGAGAGTCGCTGATTTTCGGAATATGGTGGCCAGATGTCCGGGTGTTCCCAAGTGGCCGGATGTCCGGGGCTCCCCCGGATATCTGGCTCGTCCTATCCAGTATCTTGACCGCTTTTAGGCTTGCACTCGCCTGATGTCCGACCCCTACCACCAGATGTCCGGCCCTTCTTGGACTGACGGATGTTTGGGCCACTGTCCGGATGTCCGGGTCCTCTGGTTCTATATTGCTCTGTGCATATGTTGTATATATTTCAAATGGCCAGATGTCCGGCCCCTGGCCCGGATGTCCGGCCCGACGCAGTCACTTATACCACAACGGTCATATATGCACTATCACTATATATAGCCTTCTTCCACCATGGGATAAGGTTGACCATTCACTTTGAACTAACCCTAGAACACATTTCACTCTCTCTCTACCTCATACACCAAATCCTAGATCCCGGAGGGATTTGAGAGAGTTCTTAAGAAATTGTCCAATCAAGTGATAGATCCACTCCCCCTTCTCTTGACCAAAGGAATTCATGATTTGAGCAAGTCTTGAGCTTTTTCCCATCATTCTTGTTACTCTTGGAGGTTGGAGACTCCTAGGTGGTAGGAGTTCTTCGGAGAGGAATCGTTCATTGTGATTACCCCCGGAAAGTTTGTGAGGGTCTGGAGACCACCTCAAGGTCTACCACTAGTGGTTGAGAATCGCCTTCGTGGTGATACCTCAAAGAGAGAATAGGGTGAGCCTTTGTGACGTTGGTGCGCCTTTGTGGTAACATCCACCTCTCTAAACGGTGACGTAGCTTCCCTCCAAAGAATTGAACATTGGCATACATCCTCGCCTCTCGGAGTTGCAGTTATTCCTAACCCTAGCTTCCTACTTGTGGTTATTTATCTCTTAGTCTCTACTTGAATTATATTGTGCTTGTTTATCCATTTACTTGTTGAACTTGTTCTCCTTGCTTCTCTTGTATCACCTTTGCAATTGTTAGGCTCACTTTCATATTCCGCATTATTGCCTAAAATTGCTAAGTAAGAATTAAAATTTGTAATTGTACCTATTCACCCCCCTCTAGGTCCATCTTGATCCTTTCAATTGGTATCAGAGCCTCGTGCTCTATTCTTGTGACCTAACCGCCCTAGAGCGAGATGAACCCTGATGGGACCCCCTGGTTGCAGATCCTAAGGAAAAGGGCACGACTTCTTCGGAAGTGCGCAAGTCCTTCACTTCTGAGCAAAAGGAGAAGCATGATGCTTCTATCGAGGCCTTGGTCCAAATGAGGTTAGCCACATTAACCTCGAATCCCAACGCAACCGTTTAATTCGGGTAGTGTGGCTCCGAGGCAAAATGCGACTTCTTCTCCTTTGGGCCAACCACCTCCTCAGTGCGATAACTCTGGTGTTTCATGGCTTTACCCAAAGTCTCAAGTAGAGAAACCAAAGTATAACCCTGGAGGCAAGCCTCCTTTACTTGATGACACTGCCAATTTTGCTTTGTGGAGAGTTGGTATGCAGGATCATCTCCAGTACACCAATGATGAGATGTTGGACATCTTGGAGTATGGCTACAACCCCGTTGACCCAAAGAATCTCACACCAAGAGAAACATATGACAAGCATCTCAACGACACCACAATCATGTGCATAAGAAAGGAGATGACTGACAAGCAAAGGAGACCTTACATACACATCACAAGTGCGAAGGAATTATGGGATAGCATTGTGATGGCCAAGACCGGTACCTCCACTCTCCGGCTTGCTCAATATGAAGTTGCCAAAGGAGCATCGCAATATTTTTGTAAGGAAAAGGGTGAATCACCCAAGAATCTTCTTGTGCGTCTCATGACTCTCGCCGCCGACATTGAGTCGTATGATTGTGACAAGAGCCAAGATAGATTCAACTTAACCAAGTGATTTCTTGTGGACAAATTGCTCAATGCCCTTGCTCCTTATCATCACCAAATGGTGTGGGACATAAGCCACCAATATGGATTCAAGGAAATGTCTCCCGATGATATCATCTGCACTTTCCAACTCTTTGAAGAATCCAAGGCCAATGCCACCAAGCATCTTGCCATGCATGGTTCCTCAACGTCAAAGATCAATCTTGCCTTGAAGGCCAAGCATGTGCATGAGGAAGAGCAAAGTGAAGAAGAAGAAGATGATGATGATGAAGAAGAAGGTGATTAGATTGAATCTGATGAGAGCCCATCATATGAAGACATTGCTCTCTTTGTCAAGAAGTTTAGTGTGGGAAAATTCAAGGGAAGATTCCAAAAGAAGAAAGTGAGGAAGTGCTAAAACTGTGAAGAAACCAACCACTTCTCCAACGATTGACCCTATGAGAAGAGAGAAGATAAACCAAGGCTTCCCAAGGCCTTTGCAAAGAAGAAGTTGCCAAACCCTTTGAACTCCAAGCTCAAGAAGATAGATGGGAAGGCACTGGTTGCTCAGGAAGAATCCGATCCCGATGATGTTGGTGGTGTTGCTGGAGTAGCTCAAGATTCTCAAAACACCTTGGGGCTAGTCAACATGAGTGGTGATGTTGTCACCTACAACTACATGAAACACTACAAGGGCAACACCCACAAGTGTCTAATGGCTAAGGCTGTGGTGGAGGACGGTGAACAACAGAGTTCTTCTGACAAGGTTAAGGTAACCCCACATTCAAATCCTCCTCTCTTCACTCCTTCTACTCCTAGTGATGAATATCTTGATGCAGAGGACAATGATGATGATATGGATGATCCTATGCTTGCTAAACTAGATAAGTTCATGTGCTCCCTTAAAGGAAAGAAGCTCACTATGTTTTGCATGCTTATGGAGATGGTGAGTAAGCACACCGTCACCATTAAGGAACTCAAAACCCTCGTTACTGAGGAAAAGGAAAAAGTATGAAATCCTTGGGCGGAAAGTCCTATATGAGGAAGCACGAAATGATGAACTATGCTTGAAAATTGGCACAAATATTGATGAGCATGCTAAGAAACTTGCCTCCTTCAAAAAGGCTAATAACACTTGCAAGGAGTTGATGAATGATAAGAGTAAGCTTGTAGAGTCTCATGCTACTCTCTCTAAGGATTGTGAGCTTCTAACCATGTCTCTCAAGACTAAGGAAGAAGATCTCACCCTTCTTACAAAGAGTTTTGAGGAACTCCAGCTTACTTATCTTGAAACTCTATCCAAGGCTTACTCCTCACCTATTATAAATGTTGATGCTTGTTCTACTAACTCTAGTGGTGATCTAGCATCTATTCTCGAGGAGAACCACTCTCTAAAATCTCAACATGAGAGAGGGCTCATGACATGTGCTCAAGGACAAAATAACCTTAAGGAGGTGTTAAGACAACACAAAGAAGTGGTTGGCAAGGAAGGGCTTGGGTTTAACCCAAGCACGAGCAAGAAGAAATTGTCCTCTCACAAGTGCACCACTCCTATCAAGGAGACTTTTGTGCATGAAGGGAACAAGGAGAAAGGAAAAGGAAAAGTTGACAAAGTTTTGAGTGGGAAGGTCACTAGGGGCATGCCCACTCCCAACAAACCGAAGGAGTTCATGCCTCCATCCTACGTGCTTTGTAAGACAAAGGATGGAGAGGTTTATGCTCAATTTGTTGGTCCTTGTAATGATTTTTACTTCTATGCTATTTGGGTTCGTAAGACCCTTGTTACTAACCTAAGAGGTCCCATTGCAAAATGGGTGCCTCTAACCAATTCATGAATTGTGTGTAGGTTGCTTTCTCCGGTGGAGTTAAGTGGGTGATCGATAGTGGATGCACAAATCATATGACCAGAGAGCATTTTGTTTGGTGGAGGATCGATAGTGAATTGCGAGTTGCTCTTTTGACTTCATGGAAGCTATTCAACCATTTATGAGCATTTTGTTTGGTGGAGGATCAAAAGGACAGGTACTTGGGTTGGGCAAGGTGGCTATCACAAATGACATGTCTCTTGCAAATGCCATGCTTGTCCAATCCCTTAAATATCATTTGCTTTCCATTCATCAATTGGCTTCCGTTGGTTATGATACACTATTTGGACTAACGGATGTGAAAGTCTTTAAGAGAGATACTCTCGTAGTGGCCTTTGTTGGAGAGTTGGATGGAAACCTTTACACGGTTGATTTCTCCAAAGAGAGCACATTCCATGCAACTTGTCTAATGGCCAAGGCCGATAAGGGGTGGCTATGGCATTGCCGGGTAGCCCATGTCGGCATGAGAAATCTTCAAGATCTCTTAAAGGGTGGTCACATTCTTGGACTAACTAATGTTTCTTTTGAGAAAGATCATGTGTGTAGTGCATGCATAGCTGGGAAACAACATCAATCAAAGCACCCACCCAAGAATATCGTATCAACATCAAGGCCATTGGAGCTCCTTCATGTGGATATCTTCGGACCTCCTTCATGGGATAGTCTTGGTGGGAAAAAGTATGGTCTTGTTGTCGGTGTCAAAACCGGCAGACCTCGGGGTAGGGGGTCCCGAGCTATGGATCTAGGATGGATGGGGAACAAGGGATGACGAACACAATGTTTACCCAGGTTCAGGCCCTCTCGAAGAGGTAATACCCTACGTCCTGCTTGATTGTATTCGATGTATGATGTGGTTTACAGAGTAGATCTACCTTGAGATCTGTATGAGCTAAACCCTAAGGTGATGCGGTGATGAATGTAGCTCTAACCCTAATGACTACAACCCTCGGTTTATATAGACACCGATAGGGTTAGGGTTACCGGAGATAGATGACAACAAGAAGGAAAGAGATCTCGTCCATCCTTGACTTGGCGGGCACACCACGGCTTCATAGATCTCCGGTCACCGTACGGCTCCACCAGTCCGGCCCACGTACAATGGGCCGTCACCCCGAGGACCCCTTAGTCCATGACTCCCTCAGTAGCCCCCGAACTTGCCTCCAACACCAAGACTTGTATCCAACATCCACTCGTCCGACCTATATTTGGCTTGCGAGGCGAGTTCTTCCATGTTCGGAACCAGGTGATGTCCGGAATCTGAAACGGTAGTTTTACTTAACACCGAGGGTAATAAAAACATCGATTAAGCGCAAATAATGCCTTTATCTGACAACTTTTTATCTCTCAACGAAGAGTCACTTCCGGCCATAACACCAAGTAGTTAATATTTCTCGAAGCGCGGCTCGAGGCTGACGCCACGTTTGACACATCCCCTCAAGGTGAAGATCGTGTCCCGTTTTTAGGGGATATGGTTAATGATTTCGATTCCCCTCCCCGCTCATAACGTTGCGGAGATTTCGGGAAGTGGAGGAGCCAACGGCATGGAAAAAGGAATCCCTGGCCTGCCCACAGTTTATAAAGGGGTGCCGCTACAGTCTGCATCCCACGCCCTCTTCCACCTTTCGCTCACGCAGACCTTCAGAGCTCCAGCGCCCTTTCTCCCTGCTTCCACAGCGAATCCCGCTTCACCTCCTTCGACCATGGCCGGATCTGGCGCCAATGGGAAGTGGGAGGCCTCCTCCGTCACCGACGAGGACATTCTGAAGCTGAAGGAGGCTGGCTATTTGTCGGCCAATGTTGCTCATCGGGCCCCTGAAGAGGGCCAGATCATCCCCACGCCCGAGCCTGGCGAAAGGGTAGTTTTTCTCCCCCATTTCCTTAGGGGGCTCAGATTTCCCCTGCATCCCATTGTGTGGGGGCTGATGTTCTTCTACGGGCTAGGTTTTCATGATCTAGCCCCCAACTCCCTCCTCCACATCTTGACCTTCATCGTCGTCTGTGAAGCACTCCTCAGGGTCCAGCCGCACTTTGGTTTATGGCTGGTGTTCAATGTCAAGCCCAAGGTGGTCGGCGGCGAGCATGCGGACTGTGGAGGGGCCATGATTAGTAAGTTGACACGGGTCCAGTGGCCGGACGGCCACTTCGTCGACACCGTCCGGATGTGGCAGAAGGAGTGGTTTTATATCACTGAGCCGAGGGAGGCCAACTGGGGAGCGGCCCCCGCATTCAGGTCCGGACCCCCTACCAGATTAGCCTCTTGGACCACCAAGAGCTCGGACTGGGGGTGTGTTGCCGATACGAAAGCGTTGCAGAAGCGCGTCGATAGCATAATAGAGACCGGCGCGAAGCTGGTCGATGTGGTCCAGATCATGCTCCACCGCCGGCTCCTTCCTTGCCAGGAGAGGGCCAAGCCTATGTGGGAGCACGAGCCCGAGGATCCGGCCACCGTGCGACACCTCTACGGCACGACTCCTGACAAGATATGGGGCCAACTATTCCAGCCCCAGAAGGAGTGGCCAGTCGAGGGGAAGGACATCGGCCTCGACGCCGCGAACCCCCCAAGGGAGGTGAGCGGCATTTTTCTTCGAGGAGTGTTCGGATATTCACACCACGTTTAATTCGGTCTAACCCTGATATGTGGATTTTGCAGGGCTGGCTTGCCAAGGCCAAGAAGATCCGCGGCCCGACGCCTTTGCCGGAAGGGCCTCGATCAGAGCAGCTGGAAAAGCTACTGGTTGTGGTGCCTTATAAGGCGCCCGCCAAGAAGGGCAAGAAGAAAGAAGCGTTGGAGGCCAGGGAGGGTCTCCACCGCAGGGTTCGTCCGGGCAATCGGTCCGGAGACACTGCGGCCTCATCCGTGCAGGATGGGGGTGAGGATGAGGACGAGGAGGAGAGTGCCTCCTCGCACTCCAAGAAGAGGGCGGCGTCCGAGGACGTCGAAGAGGTCCAACCTTCTCCGGCCCCGAAGAGACGATGCCGGCCCAAGCTGGTTCTGTCCGACAGTTCGGACTCCGACAAGGAGTCCGAAGTGTCCGAGAAGGTTCCGGAGAAGGAACCCAGGGTCAAGCCTCCGTCCAGCAGGTAAGGCGTTGGTATTTTTAGCTATCTCGTTTTTAGTAATTTGCTTTAGTTGAAGGTTAACCCCTCCGAGTTGTAGTCTCCCACATGAACGCCCCATCGAGCAGACTTCGGAGGGGACGTCTCCGCCCGCCGAACTGGCGGACAGTGGATCTATGGCGCACTCTGCGCCTCCTCTGATCCTCGAAGAGGTTGAGGAGGTGTGGTCCCAAAGGACTCCTCCTCCCCCGAACACAGAGGGGGAGGCGGACGCCGTAATAACCGAGGTTAACACCTTGGTCACCGAAGACCAGGAGGGAGCATCCCTCCTGGCTGACAAGGGAAAAGAATCCGGACCATCCGAACCCCATCCGTCGACCGCTCCCGAGCCCCCAAGGCCTGTGGCGGCACAGGCTCCTCCCAGCGGGGAAGGGGCCGGGGAGCCAACACCAGCGCCGAACACCTCTACACGGGCGGCGGCTGGCTGGCCAGACGTGTTGGAGGAGCTGGTGAACAACTCCATCATCATTGATGGGCATCGCACTCTAATGCGTGCGGTTATGCAAAGTGTTCGTTCCGTCCAATCCGGACTGAACGACGCTGTCCAAGGCCTTCTAACAGGCTTTGAGGTAAGTCAAGTAATGCTCCTTCCTCATAATGCAGTTGTAATTGTTAGTTTGGGTAGGCCGTATACATAGCAGCCCTCGAGACTCTGCCAGGACCTCAAAGAGGCTTGCAGAGGATCAAATTCGGTAGGCCGAATAATAATGTCGACATTTCTTTTGCTGACGCAGGTGTCTTCCGTGGCCGCGGCTGCTAATGCCACGACATTAGAGGAGATGAATCGGAAGCTCAAGCTATCCGATAAAGAGCTTGACCTTGTCAACAAACGGCTTGATGAGGCGCAAGGTAAGCCTTGTGAGAAGATGTGTACTTGCTTGACGCTGGATATTGATGATCCAGACTGTGTGCTAATCCCTTATCTTAATGGTCCTGTAGCTGCTGCCGCCGAGGTCGAGGGCTTGAAGGAGGCCCTGAGGAAAGCCGAGACCGAGACGGCCGCTGAGAAGGCGGTGGCCGAGCTTGAGAAGGCCAAGCTTGCTGCTGATCAGCATGAGGCTCGAGTGACCGAAGTCTAAGTGGAGCTCCAGGATGCCGCCAAGAAGCTGGAGGCCCTTGAGAAGGGATAGGAGGAGCAATCCAAGGCGGAGAAGGAGCTTCAGGAGGCGAGGAGTAACGCGCGAGGTGTCCGGGAGGAGCTCCGCCAAGCCGCGCAAATTGCAAATGGTAAGAAATACTTACTGCAGAGTGTGTTTGGAGGCAACAGGTTCGCCCTGCTGACGCGGGTCTGGCGCTCCACAGGCGTCTTCGCTGAACTTCCGAAGAATCCGGCGGCCGCGGCGAGGCACTATGCCACCCTCGAGGAGGACTCCACGCAACGGCTCTTCTGGTCACAGTTTTCGGACTCCGAGCGCCCCCCCCTTCTAAGTGATCAAATGAAGCAGCTGATGGAGATGCATCGGATGTCGGAGCTGGCCGTGAAGGACCTCTGTGTCAGCCTGTGACCGACCGAGCCCATTCCGGACACCTACTTCGGCCTTGTGCAGAAGCTGCGGGAGGCGCCGCTCTGGATTGACGCCGTAAAGCGGTCAACGTGCCTTGAGGGGGCGAGGCTCGCGTTTGCGAAGACCATGGTGCATTGGACGAGGATTAATCCAATGGATATGGCCACTGGTCCTCCGCCCAAGGGGAAGGAGCATCGCCGCCCCGAGCAGTACTTCCCGCAGGTGATAACCGGAGCGCGGGCGATAGAGGGCCAGTGTTCGAAAGATGTAATGCTTGCGTAGTTGTATTAAGTTTGTATCAAGTGGGACTTATGCTCAATTATGCGCCCGATGGACTTATTTGATATTGTAATGATAAAATTTTGACTCCTGTGTGGCCGTATGTTTATTCTGAAAGCTACCAGTCGTCGGCTTCAGCCCCCAAGTGAATATCACGAGGGGTGTTTCGTCTCTGCACTGTTACCCTTAGCCAACGTCTTGGTGCCCGGAGGCGGTAATGCAGGAGCGAAACCAGGCGATCGGACTATTCGGTTTTACTGCTTTCACTTAGCCTTAGGAGCTTGATGGTGGGGACTAGGGACTAGCCCCCGGTGTATTGTGATGTACTTGGGGATCAAAACCTACCCCTTCCGATCACATAGTTTGTGTTAGGACAAACCCTTCGTGTGACACGGAGAAATCGCCAATGATTTTTGGAGTCAAACCTCGTCATCGGATCGCAGACCAGTTCGCGCTTACTATGATGGTCAGTTTTCGGCTTTTTCCTCCTGAGGTACTTGACCGGGCAAACCAGAAGTACAATCGCAGGGGTTCTCCCTTTGCCCTCTTAGCCGAACATGGGGAACATAAGAGGCAAACACAGGAGCCGGGCAACCCAACTATTGACCCAAGACATAGTTCGGAACAGATGCATATAGTGCAATATCCGAGATGCCGAACACCTAGCAGAAAGCGGTGCCGGACTTGAAGATGTTGAGCTGATATATAAATCTAACTCTTGACTAGTTAATATATTTTCATGCCGGGCTGTTTGAAGAGCGAGGGGAGAATCGGAAAGGGAATAGACAAATCGCAGGATGCGGATATCCGAACACCATAAAGGGTAATTTTTATTATTTCTCGTAAGCTCGGGACGTCTATCCGTACAATTCAAACTACGAAGGCAATACTTGTGAAAGAAAAAGAAAGTTTACAAAGTAAAGGTTGACGCAGGGCCTTGATGCGTGAGTTGAAGCCTTCACTGTGCCCTGCTGCACGTCTGCGCCTTTGCTTCTGATAGGTGGGGGTTGGAACCATTGATGAGACCTTGATGGGCGCGGACCCTGCCGATGAAGCTTTATGCTTGAGGGTATCCGGAAGTGGTCCCCGGGTCATCCGAAGACGAAGTAATTCCAAAGTTCGGTTTGAACCGAACATGCACTTCAGATTTATTGATATATGCCTCACGGCTGCCCATGGTATTTTGAGTGCGAAGTTGTGCTGATGAGGCACATAGAGCGTGAAGAATTTGGGCGTGCCGTGGGGCGCGTATCCCTATTTGTGGCGAATGCATGCGGGTTCCCATGACGGTGAACGGGTTCGAACCCGTTTGCTATTGTCGCCGACCTTTACGGCGGGTCGGCATCCGGGCCTATATGGGCCAGTGTGGTCTTCGGCCGCTAGGGCCGCAGTGTGCTCTTCGGTTCGAAGTGAGCGTTCTGTGTTGCCGTTGATAGTTATGACGCCCGAGGGGCCAGACATCTTCAACTTGAGGTAGGCGTAATGCGGAACGACATTGAATTTGGCTTCGAAAGTTATCCGGAGATCCGAACACTACTTCAAGCGTCACGACGCCCGTGAAGCGGGCCTCCACTCCCGGAATGACCCCCTTAAAGGTGGTGTTACTGGGTTTAATCCTT
This sequence comes from Thinopyrum elongatum, assembly GCA_011799875.1. NCBI lineage: Eukaryota > Viridiplantae > Streptophyta > Magnoliopsida > Poales > Poaceae > Thinopyrum > Thinopyrum elongatum. The sequence continues at coordinate 442,982,016 of CM022300.1, read as the reverse complement.
GATGGGTCGATCCCCATTTTCCTCACTGTGTCTTCATATATCAGATTGAGGCTGCTACCTCCGTCCATTAGGACTCTGGTGAGGTGGAATCCATTGATGATGGAATCCATTGATGATGGGATCTAGCACTAAGGCTGCAGACCCTCCATGGCGTATGCTAGTGGGATGGCCCCCGTGATCGAATGTGATCGGGCAAGCTGACCATGGGTTGAACTTCAGAGCTACTAGCTCGACGGAGTATACGTCTCGTAGTGCTTATTTCCTCTCCTTCTTCGGTATATGGGTTGCGTAAATCATGTTTACCGTCTTGACCTCGAAAGGGAAGGGTTTCTGGCCTCCACTATTCGGCCTGCGGGGCTCATCATCATCCTTGCTTCATGTGCTTTTGCCCGAGTCTTCGGCTGTGAGTTTGCCGGCCTGTTTGATCACCCAACAATTTTGGTTGGAGTGGTTGGTGGGTATCTCTATTGTGCCGTGGATCTGACAAGGCATGTTCAAAATTGTGTCTAGTCTGGATGGGCCGTCATTGTTGCCTTTAGGGGCTTTCTTTCGAGGTTCGGACTTTTGGTTTCGGAATCCGGCGTTTACTGCCGTATCCTCGCCCTCGCCGTCATTGTGGCGACGTTTATTCTTGCTGCGTCGGGGCTTTCCATTTCCGCTGTGAACCTCGGAGGTACCGGGTGTGTCTGGGTTGGTGTTCTTGCGAGCAAGCCAACTGTCCTCGCCCGCGCAAAAGCGGGTCATGAGGGAAGTAAGGGCTGCCATAGTTCTTGGTTTGTCCTGGCCGAGCTGTCGGACGAGCCATTCGTCCTTGACACTATGCTTGAAGGCATCCAAGGCATCGGCGTCCGGACAGTCGACTATCTGGTTTTTCTTGGTCAGGAATCGATTCCAAAATTGTCAGGCAGACTCTCCGGGTTATTGTGTGATGCGATTTAGGTCGTCAGCGTCCGGAGGCCGGACATAGGTGCCCTGAAAGTTTGCTCGAAAAGCGTCCTCAAGCTCTTCCTAGCAGCCTATAGAGTCTTCGGGAAGGCTGTTCAACCAGTGTCGAGCTGGACCTTTAAGCTTTTGCGGCAGATATTTAATGGCGTGGAAGTCATCTCCTCGCGCCCTGTGTATGTGTAGGAGGAAATCCTCTATCCATACGGCTGGATCTGTGGTTCCGTCATATGATTTGATGTTCACAGGCTTGAAGCCTTCCGGGAATTGGTGTTGCATTACCCTCTCTGTGAAGCACAAGGGGTGTGTGGTGCCCCGAACTCGGGCTACATCGTGTCGGAGGTCTTCGGCCCTCCGAATCTGCTGCTGCTCCCGGATTCTATCATTTCGGTTTAGCCGATCATAGTATCCTTCCCGGTAAGCGGGCGGGTCTTCTCTGGGTCTGTAGATGGACCTGGTACGGCCTCCTTGAGCATCTAGGTCATGGCAGAGGTCGTACTCGTAAGTGGGCCGCACTTGATCCTTGCCGTGACGGCGAGGTGGGGCGGCTGGGTGTTCGGGCTCGTCAGCTTCCCTGTTCCACCCTCTAGGGGGGGCGGTCCGGCTGTTCGGTGTTTGTATATGTCGGGCGTGTTGGCTCTACGGCCTCGTTGTCGAACTGGGGCAATAGCCTTCGCTTGGGATAACTCCTAGTTGGCTGTTCGCGGCCGTACACCTCTTCGGCAGCTAGGACTTTAGTCCATCGATCGTTGAGGGTGTCCTGTTCGGCTTTGATTTTGCGTTTTTGTTTCTTTAGGCTTCGAGCGGTGGCTAAAAGCCTCCGCTTGAACCATTCCTACTCCAGAGGGTCTTCGGGGATGATGAAATCGACCTCGCCAAGACTGGCCTCCTCTTCAGAGAGTGGGAGGTAGTTGCTATCCTCGGAGTCGTCCGGGTTTTCCGAATTGAGTGGGTCCTCCTGCCCCGCGGGGTCATCCTGATGATGTTCGAAGGCTGCGTCTCCGGCGAGGTCATCCATATTATTTATGGTGCCATTCTCCGCAGAGTCCACGTTGCTCACATGGCTTCGACGTGGCTTTGATTGACGGCGCTGCTTTCGGCATTTGGGCGGCTCATCTCTAGGCTTGCCTTGGTCCTGATTAGGAGTGCCGTCGCCGTCCTTGGGGGTGTCCACCATGTAAATGTCGTAGGTGGATGTGGCCGACCAACGACCAGTGACGGGGGGGGGGGGGGGGGCAACATTGTCTTTGGCCGTGGCTCCGTCCTCCTCGTCCATGTATTCGGTATTCTTCGAATTATAGTCTAGCATATAGGTTAAGTCATCGATAGTGGCCACCAAGTGGGTGGTGGGTGGGACGCAAAATTCCCTATGGTACGCCTCGAAGGGTTGACGATTGACAACGGAGGGCAGGTCCTCCTGGATGGTCATATTCTTAATTCGGTCCAGCGCCTCGTTTATCATTGCGAGGGTCGTCGAACTCGAGGGTTCTGGGCCAGATTCCGGCGTAACGGAGTGGGGGGCGATCAATGCCCCGGCCGGTCCTTGGCTTCCGCTGGCCGTGCTGAGCTCGGTATGCGGAGCTGGATCCTTGAAGGGGTCCGGGCCGTCACTGTAGGTCAGGGACGGGCTTTGGTCCTTGCTTGTGGTTTCCCCGTCGGGGTTCGAGATCGAGCTGCCTTGGGCTGGAGGTGACCCCTGGCCGTTGGCTGCCTCATTGTCGTAAGGGCTCAAGGCCAGGCAAGCGTTGTGCAAGGAAGGTTCGGCCGAGATTGACTCTTGGCCTTTGCCTCCTGATTCTACCTCGGAGGTCGAGGACAGGTCTTCCGCAGCCATGATGTGTCCGGACGGAGGCGGAGTCTGGCCCCCACTCGAAGTGGAGTTCTCCTGGCTCGAAGCTGTTGAGGCCGATCCGCAGACCGGATCGGAAAGGGACTCCGGAGCGGGTGTGTCGAATGTGCGGGAGGGGGAAGTGAATCCGCTGAAAACTAGATCGCCCCGTATGTCCTCAACATATTCCAGACCACCGAATCGAATTTGGTGTCCAGGGGCGAAGGTGTCGATCTGACTCAGACGACCAGTTGGGTCAGCGTGCAGCACGATGCTACCGAACGTGAAGAGTTACCCGGGGACGAAGAAGTCCTCGGATCCGATGCCTTCTCCTATGGTCAGGCGAGCCATCGATCCTTCTGGTGACCCTACAACGGAACTCTCAATGAAAGCACCAATGTCGGTGTCAAAACCGGCAGACCTCGGGGTAGGGGGTCCCGAGCTGTGGATCTAGGATCGATGGGGAACAAGGGACGACGAACACAATATTTACCCAGGTTCAGGCCATCTCGAAGAGGTAATACCCTACGTCCTGCTTGATTGTATTGGATGTATGATTTGGTTTACAGAGTAGATCTACCTCGAGATCCGTATGAGCTAAACCCTAAGGTGATGAGGTGATGAATGTAGCTCTAACCCTAATGACTACAACCCTCGGTTTATATAGACACCGATAGGGTTAGGGTTACCGGAGATAGATTACAACAAGAGGGAAAGAGATCTCGTCCATCCTTGACTTGGCGGGCACACCACGGCTTCATATATCTCCGGTCACCGTACGGCTCCACCAGTCCGGCCCACGTACAATGGGCCGTCACCCCGAGGACCCCTTAGTCCATGACTCCCTCACTTGTCATTATTGATGATTATTCAAGATACACATGGGTGTTTTTTCTCAAGTCCAAGGACGAGAGGAAGATCACCTTCATTGATTTTGCCAAGCAAGCCCAACGTAAATTTGACAAAGAAATGTTGGCAATAAGAGGCGACAATGGCTCTGAATTCAAGAACTACACCTTGGAACAATTCCTTAGTGATGAGGGGATTGAGCATCAATACTCCGCACCCTACACCCCTCAACAAAATGGTGTAGCCGAGAGGAAGAACCGTATACTTGTGGAGATGGCAAGGTCCATGTTGGATGAGTATAAATCGTCACATAGCTTTTGGGCTAAGACCGTCAACACCGCATGGCATGCATCAAACTGGTTCTTCCTCCGCAAGATCTTGGAAAAGTCCCCATATGAGCTCCTAACCGGGAACAAGCCTAATGTCAAGTACTTCTATGTATTTGGGTGAAAGTGCTTCATTCTCAACAAAAGAGAACGGTTAGGAAAATTTCAATCCAAAACAATTGAGGGTATATTTGTTGGTTATGTATCAAACTCTCACGCTTATAGAGTCTACAACAAATCCAATGGATGTGTTGTAGAAACTTGTGACTAGGTGTTTGATGAATTTAATGGCTCCCATAGGGGCAAGTTGATCTAAGTGATGTAGGTGAAGAAGATCCTTCTCAAGATATCTTGACCATGGGTGTTGGTGCTTTTCTTCCAATGGAACAAGATACTCATTATGATGATGAAGAAGATGGATGCTTCACTCATGATAAAGCCACTACAACACCCACACCACCACAAGATCATATTTCTCAAATGGAGCCTGTTGTTCAAGAAAAAGAACAAGACCCTCACCATGATCAGGTTCAAGAACAAGATCATCATCAAGAGAAAGAAGTGGTACATGCAACCATTGATGATGATGAACCTTACGATGATGGTGAACCTCATCAAACGCAACATGAAGAAGATCTTCCACCACACGTTAACAATCCATATGTTGAAGATGTTGATGATGGCAATGAAGTAGAACCAAGTGAAACATTAACCTCCATCACGCCTCGGGTAGCCAGTAGAGTGGACGTCGACCAAATTCTCACCGGCATATCGGAAGGTAGAGTCACTTGTAAACAATTGACAAACTTTTGTGCTCACTTTTCATTTGTGTCTAGTATTGAGCCACTCAAGGTACAAGATTCATTGTTGGATGCCGATTGGCTTGTGGCCATGCAAGAATAATAGAACAACTTTGAATGAAACCACGTATGGACTTTGGTTAAGAGGCCAAACAAAGAACACAATGATGTGCAAATCAGCGGGCGTGCGAATCGCTTGTGTTTTGTCCATAAAGGAGAAAAGTTCACTTGGCTGCCCATGACACCCGAGGAAGTCTATCTTGATGAGATGAAAACAAAAGGAAAGAAAAAGGGAGAGAGTGATCATACACAACGAGTGAGCCACCAACATAGTGAGGGAGTGTTTCCACAGCCAAAAGCTCCACAACCAAATATGACCAAGCCCCGGGGAAAACAGGGATTAGTTATGATGGCTAGGAAAAGGGATATGCGGGAATTGAGAGAACCTAATACTCCATTCTTTGTACTCATGTACAAGGAAACTTTATTGGCTGCTAACGATTTACCCTCAACTCTTCCTAGTGTTGTTTCTGATCTTTTGCAGGAGTATGAGGATTTGTTTCCCAAGGAGGTACCACCTGGTTTGCCACCGAAGCGGGGCATTGAGCACCAAATCGACTTGGTTCCAGGCGCCCCACTACCAAACCGACCACCGTACCGAGCACACCCAGAGGAGACGAAGGAAATTCAGAGGCAAGTAGAAGATCTTCTTAACAGAGGGTATGTAAGGGAAAGTCTTTATCCTTGTGCTGTTCCCATACTTTTAGTTCCAAAGAAAGATGGTACCATGCGCATGTGCACTGATTGTAGATCCATTAACAACATAACTGTGAGATATCGGCACCCTATTCCTCGGCTCGATGACATGCTTGATGAACTTTGTGGCTCCACCATATTTTCCAAAATTGATTTGCGAAGTGGTTACCACCAAATAAGAATGAAAGAGGGTGACGAATGGAAAACTGCATTTAAGACAAAATTTGGTTTGTATGAATGGTTAGTTATGCCTTTTGGATTAACGAATGCACCTAGTACTTTCATGAGGTTGATGAATCATGTGCTTAGATCCTTCATTGGCAAGTTTGTAGTGGTTTACTTTGATGACATATTGATTTATAGCAAAATTTTGGAGGATCATGTTGGACATATAAAATGTGTGCTTGCTGTCCTACGAGAGGAAAAGTTGTATGCTAACATGGAAAAGTGCACATTTTGCACAAACAAGGTTGTGTTTCTTGGCTTTGTTGTTTTAGCAAAAGGTGTGGAGGTCGATGAAGAGAAGATCAAGGCTATTCGTGAGTGGATGCCTCCACAAAATGTGAGCCAAGTATGTAGCTTCCTCGAACTTGCAGGTTTCTACCGCCGGTTCGTGAAGGATTTCAGCACCATTGCTACACCCATGAATGAGTTACTGAAGAAAGACACTCCATTCCAATGCGGTGATGCCCAAGACAAGTCCTTCCCAGAACTGAAGATGAGATTGACATCAGCCTCATTGCTTTCACTTTCTGATTTTGGTCAGACATTTGAGATTGAATGTGATGCAAGTGGTGTCGGCATTGGTGGAGTTCTAATGCAAGAAGGTAAACCCATTGCCTACTTTAGTGAGAAGCTTAATGGTCCAACTCTTAATTATTCCGTCTATGACAAAGAATTGTATGCACTTGTTCGATCTCTGGAAACATGGCAGCATTACTTGTGGCCAAAAGAGTTTGTAATACATTCTGACCATGAATCTTTAAAACATCTAAAGGGCCAACTCAAACTGAACCGTAGACATGCAAAATGGAGTGAGTTCATAGAGTCTTTTCCTTATATTGTCAAGTACAAGAAAGGGAAGGATAATGTTGTTGCCGACGCATTGTCTAGGCGTCACATTTTACTTTCCCAACTTGATGTTAAAATCCTTGGTTTAGAAAGCATCAAAGAATTGTATGCTAACGACTCATACTTTGCTGAACCATTTTCGAAGTGTAACAAGGGAAAGAGATGGGAGAAGTTTCACTTGCATGATGGATTTCTATTTCGAGCTAACAAATTGTGCATCCCAGATTGTTCTGTTCGTTTGTTGCTCTTGCAGGAGGCTCACGCTGGTGGTCTCATGGGACATTTTGAAGCCAAGAAAACTGAAAGTGTACTCGTTGATCACTTCTTTTGGCCGCGAATGAGACGTGACGTGGAACGCTACGTGGTGAGATGTGAGATTTGTCACAAAGCTAAGTCCCGCTTGAATCCTCATGGTTTCTATACTCCTCTATCTATTCCGAATACTCCGTGGGAAGATATTTTTCTGGATTTTGTTCTTGGTTTACCATGGACTAAGAGGGGGAGTGACTCGGTGTTTGTGGTAGTTGATCGTTTTAGCAAAATGGCATATTTTATCCCACGTCATAAGAGCGATGATGCTTCACACATTACTGATCTATTTTTCAGGGAAGTTGTGCGGCTACATGGAGTACCATGCACGATTGTGTCAGACCGTCACACCAAATTTCTGAGCTACTTTTGGAAGACCTTGTGGGGAAAACTTGGCACCAAGCTCCTATTTTCCACAACATGCCACCCACAAACTGATGGACAGACTGAAGTTGTTAACCGAATGTTGTCCATGATGCTACGAGCAGTCCTCAAGAAGAATTTGAAGATGTGGGAAGAGTGCCTACCTCATGTGGAGTTCGCGTATAACAGGGCGGTACATTCGACCACTAAATTTTGCCCATTTGAACTTGTTTATGGATTCAAACCTATTGCTCCCATCGATCTTTTTCCTTTGCCAATGCAGGAATGAACCAGCCTTGATGCAAGTAAGCGTGCTGATTTCGTCAAGAAACTTCATGCCCAGGCAAAGGAGAACATTGAGAAAATGACTGAACAGTATACGAAGCGGGTAAATAAGACCAGGAAGAAGCTGGTGTTCGAGCAAGGCGATTTGGTATGGGTACACCTTCGGAAGGACCGTTTTCCTGAGCATCGCAAGTGCAAGTTGCAGCCACGCGGTGATGGACCATTTGCGGTGCTCGAGAGGACCAACGACAATGCTTATAAGATCGATCTTCCAGAAGAATATGGTGTTAGCCCAACCTTCAATGTCTCTGATCTTTCCCCATACTTTGGGCCTTTAGAGTCGAGGACGACTCTTTCTCAAGAGGGGGAGGATGATGAGGACATCCCAACCATGGGCACCACACCACCAACCATCAACGGTCCAATCACAAGAAGTCGCGCAATGCAAATACATGATCAGGTGAACGCTAACTTAAGTCTATCATTTGACCTTGAAAACATGGTTGTACCTTCACCCCCTTTATTGTTGGTTGAACTCAGGTGCGATATTGAAGAAGGCCAAACACATTTCAGTCCGCGCAGAACAATGTTTTATGGCGAAGAAACAAAGTTAAGGAATTCATGAAGAAATGAGTTGTCTGCTGAAGAAACATTGTTCCGATTCTGGCGAAACAATGTTTTGCACGAGTTTGGATATCCCAACTTGCGAAAGGTTCCCAGAACTTGAGTTTGCTACTGAAGGAAACATTGTTCGACCCCAGTGAACAATGTTTGGTCGGGAACTGCCAACCACCTCCAATGAGAGTTTTCCAGAAGCTACCTCATTAAGTCTCTAAGCCATTTAGTCAAACCAAAGCTGGTTCTCTTTCACACCTAAGCTGGTTCCCAAAGCTAGTTTAATTTCACACCTATCCAGGGGGGGTTGTCCCGATTATAAATAGGCTAGCTCTTCCCTTCGTTGGGGACTTTTGCCATTTCCATCAAAGACCAAAGACATAGACTCCTCCTGAGATTGGAGAGATCTTGTTATCCTTATTCTCGTGATTCCTTGAGAAATTGCTCCTAATTCATGCTCCATGACTAGATCGTGTTGTGTGGGTTAGAGTTCGTGGTTTCCCTTGCGGATTGTACCTATCCCGTGCTCCACGACTTGAGCGTGGTTGTGTGGGGTAGTATTGCGGGTTGTGGATCGGCGAATGTTCGGATTGCAAGCTTCGGTGAGCCTCCTCCTCGTCGGGTCATAATCTCTTATTTTCTGTTTTCCGGCTGCTTGCAGCTAGTTATCCCCCGCCATTTATCGATCCTACGCCATGAAGATTGGACCACCCCTTGTACACCCCCTCCCCCGGAGACGGTGTCATATCAGATAGCTCATGTTGGAACAGATATGCAACTTCCGACATCTTCACCAAACCATTGGATGAAGCCCAGTTTTTCCAATTAAGGCGTGAACTTGGTATCTTGGAACTTGCGAATATTGTTGTATGATATCATGTACCCATGCATACATTTACTTCATGTCTTATCTAGATGTAGGCATATATTTAGGGGGGAAATTCAATTCATGAATATTCTTGTCCCTATACAATGCATAAATAGAACAAACAGTCTCAAAGTTGCCATGTTCTTACAATGTTGGTGCTTTAAATGATGGAGTAGTGATTGTGTACCCAAGTTTTAAATCTTTGCAGTGACATGTCACATATGCTCAAACATGGTGATCTCGGTCACTGCCCTCCTCTTTGAGGATTGTATTGCATTGACTAAAGTTTTTGAACCTATCTAGATATCTTGTATCATCAACATAGATATACATGTATCATTCTCGCTCTATTCTATATACAAAAATCTCTTTGGCGGGGTTTATGTCCAATATCTCTCATATGGATCCTCTCCTTTCCTGATGTTGCTCACTGTCCAGGCGCCGTACATCCGAGATGCCCCCGGATTTTTGGGACTTTTGCTGAAAATCACTTCCAGCAGCCGGACATCCGGGCCCTGGCATCTTTCTTCTCTGATCTGTCACACAACCCTCCAGTAGCCGGATATCCGGGCCCGCCCCGGATGTTAGGCCCAACCTCGCTACAACACATAAAACTGGGGGCCCGGGGGTTTGGGGGCAGTTCTTCCCCATCTCCCCCCACGTGTCCCCATCTCGCCTGTGCTACCGTCGGGCTCCCTTCCGGCTACCCCCGCCATTTCCTCCACCCCGTCCTTCGATATCTCTCCCACACCTTCACCTCCTCCCGATTTACGTTCTCATCCAAGCCATTGGCTGGTTTGTGGTGGGATTCACCTTGGAGGAGGGGGATTTGGTGTCGAGTTGCTTGTGGGTCTTCGGGCGTCCATGATGGCTAGGACTAAAAATGCCGGCAAGGCTCCCATCAAAGGACAATCGTCCCGTGGTATGCCTTCTCTGCATTCCCTTGGCCTTGTACGATTTTACCTAGGTTCATCTTTCTAGATATTCTTGTGCATCTCGGTATATGCTCCTATGATGCATATCTCCATCTCTCAAATTGTTGCCCTATGTCAATTCCACTCTAAGCTCTTGCTCACGAAATTTACATTAGTCATGTTGAAATTTTGCCCTAACCCTGGGCTTGCCCTATATTTATGGACAAAGTGTCAACATTTTCATTTGTTTAATTTTGTGTTATCCATGGCTATGCCATCTTTGCGTTCCTCTCATCAGAGTCCCACCTTCCTATCATTTTCAGTCGCTCGCCGACAAGGCTCCACCGACTCTGAGGAGAACATCCGGCCTAAGAAGAAGACCACCACCTGGCACAGTGGCAGCCATCCGAAGCGTCGGCCTTGCCCCTCCTATACCTCTAATCTGGACGATGAGGAATACATTGTGGAGGAAGAAGAAGACCTTGTTCCCAGGCGTACCACTCATCAGTCTAAGCCAGGAACACGACAGGCTCTGAGTGCACCCATGCCTCAAGTCCGGGGCTCTGCTATGCCTGATGCTCATGGCCGTCACATTTCCATGGAGCTACCTGTCAGTGGTGATCACCCCATTCACAACTTGAAGACCATGAGGGCGGGTCCGTATCTTGAGTTCAGGCGAGATATCAACCAGTTTGAGATGCTGGCTAATGCGGAGGACCCTCGTTTCCGCACTCGCATGCAGCAGGATATTTACACTAGCATGGTCCACCACCGTGGTCTTGCTCCTCATCGCCATGTGGATCTGCCCTATATGCGTGCCCATCCTGAGTTGTTTCCTGACAATGCAGTCAAGGTCATTGATGACATGACTCAGGGTCCGGCAATGACCTTCAAGTGTGACTGGAATGAAGCTGATATCCTTCAGTTCTATGCCACTTGCTTGTTTGGACCAAACCACACTCTCACTTGGATGACCGACAATGTTGACATGATCATCACCTATGACCAGTTTATTCAGATCTTGGGCTTGTCTGGTGTTGGCCATAAGATTCACAGTCTGGATCCTCTGCATAAACCCAAGGGTATTGATGCATGCCAGCCCCTGGTCAAGCCTACCAGTGAGCTCTTTGACGATGAGGTTGAGTATCTGCCCAATGAGGTATCCATCTTCAAGTCACCCTTCTACATTCTCTATCAGTGTGTGGTTCGCACTCTCTATCCCAAGAAGGGAGATCGCTCGAGGGCTCGCAGCTATGGCATTGACTTGATGGTATGCATGCACGATAAGCCTACTGAGCCACTTGACACTGCTCATTATATTTGGCATAAGGTCCGTTTATCGAGCTTTCTGTAGTTGCGTCAGTTTCCTCATGCTCCATACATTTATGCGCTCATTGATCACACTGCCCTCTTTGAGCTTGTCAAAACCGTTGAGCATACCATGTGGAAACCCCATGCTCACATGTCCAAGATAGCCTCAACCTCAGTCTCTACCAAGGGAAAGACCCTAGTTCAGCCCAAGAGGCCAACTATAACATCTACATCCTTGAGTGAGCCTCTTGGATGCATTGCCTCATTCATGGGGAAAGCGCAGTCTTCCATCATGAAGGCTATCACATTCAACTGCAAGAAGAACCATGATGTCCAAGAGCATCTGATCATCTCCAAGAACCAGCTCAAACAACGCCTTCTCACCCGTGGTAGTCCAGTGAGCAATGATGATCCTCTCCCACCTGCACCATGTACCTCCTCCTTCAGGTTCCCGTCCTGCGACGAGTACGCCGAGTTCTTCAGTGAGGTGGTCGATGATGATGACATCCGCCAAGAGTGATTCCGCCATGTCCCTCTAGTTTCTTCACCCCTTTTTGTGTGTTGCCACCAAAGGGGGAGAAATATACTCGTACTAGTCTGTAAGTACTATATTTATGTTTGCTATGATGGGGAACGAAGCATGAAAATCAAAAAATTTCCTACGAAACACCCAAGATCCAATCTAGGAGATGCATAGGTACGAGAGGGGAGTTTGTCTACATACCCTTGTAGACCGAACGTGGAAGCGTATATAACACGGTTGATGTGGTAGTACTCTTTGCGATCCAATCACGGTCCAAACCGATCTATCGCCGAACGGATGACACCTCTGAGTTTAGCACACATGCGGCTCGGTGACGTCTCCTCCTCCTTGATCTAGTAAGAGAAGGGGGAGAAGTAGATGGGGTCTCAACCAGCATGACGACGTGGTGGATATGGTGGTGGAGTTACTCCGGCAGGGCTTCGCCAAGCCGTACCGAGAGAATATGGTGGTAGGAAGGGGGAGGGGCTACGCCAGGGTTTAGGGTGCGACTACCCTCCTCTCCTTCCACTGTTTATAGGGGTAAGGGCAGGGGGGTGCAACCCTTATCCCCTCCTCTAAGGAGTGGGCCGGTGGCCAAGGGGAGTAGTCCTTCTCCCGTACGATTAGAAGGGACTCCTCCTTCCCCTTCAGGGACTCTTCCCCCCCCCCCCCCAAGCCACATGAACTCTGGGAGGCTGGTGCGCCTGGCCCATCTAGGCCAGGGCGCCCCCTCAGCCCATTGTGGCCCTGGGACTGGTGGGACCCAATGTTGGTCCCCTGGAACCCTTCGGTGGCCCCCGGTATGATGCCGGTATACACCCGAACTTTTTCGGTACCCTGAATATGACTTCCTATATATCAATCTTTACCTCCGGACCATTCCACACCTCCTCGTGACATCCGAGATCTCATCTGGGACTCTGAACAACCTTGGGTCACCATTGTATATATCCCAATACTACTCTAGCATCAACGAACGTTAAGCGTGTGACCCTACAGGTTCGAGAATCATGCATACATGACTGAGACACCTCTCCGATCAATAACCAATAGCGGGACCTGGATGCCCATATTGGTTCCTACATATTCGACGAAGGTCTTTATCGGTTGAACCACGTTGTCGAGGATTTAGTTAATCCCGTATGCAATTCCCTTTGTCCAGCGATATGTTACTTGCCCGAGATTCGATCATCGGTATCTTCATACCTAGTTCAATCTCGTTACTGGTAAGTCTCTTTACTCATTTGTAATACAAGATCCCATGACTAAACTCATTAGTCACATGAAGCTTCTTGTGATGTTGTATTACCGAGAGGGCCCAGAGATATCTCTATGTCACACGAAGTGACAAATCCCAGTCTCGATCCATGCAACCCAACAGAGACCATCGGAGATACCTGTAGAGCACCTTTATGATCACCCAGTTACGAAGTGATGTTTGATAGCACATAAGGCATTCCTACGGTATTCAGGATTAGCATGATCTCATGGTCAAAGGAACAGATACTTGACATGAAGAAAGCTATACAAAAAACTAAATGATCTAATGCTAAGCTTACGGTTGGGTCTGTCCATCACATCATTCTCCTAATGATGTGATCCCGTTATCAAATGACAACTCATGTCTATGGTTAGGAAACCTTAACCATCTTTGATCAACGAGCTAGTCTAGTAGACGCTCACTAGGGACACGGTGTTGTTTATGTATCCATGCATGTATTTAAGTTTCTGGCCAATACAATTCTAGCATGAATAATAAACATTTATCATGAACGGGAAATATGATAATAACCAATCTATTATTGCCTCTAGCGCATATTTCCAACAGTCTCCCACTTTCACTAGAGTCAATAATCTAGATTACATCGTAATGAGTCTAACACCCATGGAGTCTTGGTGCTGATTATGTTTTACTCGTGAAGAGGTTCAGTTAACGGGTCTCACTACAAAAAAAAGACACGTCCGTGAAATTATGGCCCAAACAAAAACTTTTCTGTCATGGTTATGACACTTCTATGATGATAATTGTGACAAAAACATGTATCATCATAGATGTGGTGGGCTCCTACTTCTATGACAAAAAATCATGACCAAAAATGGGCTTTTCGTCATGGGCGGGCCGGAGACGCACCTGCATGACATTCTTTGGGCCGTCCATGACGTAAAAAATCATGGTAGAAGTGAGGGCGAGGAAAATTTTGGGGAGTTCCCGGGTACGGTGGGTGGACGGGGCCGAGCGATGTAGTGTGGTTTGCGTGTTTCTCTCGCACGCACACGTGTGTGAGGCGCTCGCTAACTGAACCCGAGCGAGGCATTCGCTTACTGAACCCGAGTGATTGCACTAGCTATGTACCGAACACGAGCGATCGATCCCACTATGTACTGAAGCCAATCAATCGATCCCTTCACTGCTAACTGGACCCGACCGATTCCTTCGCTGCTAACTGAACCCTATCGATCGATCCTTCTCGCTGCTCATTGAAGTCGATCAAGCCCCCGTGTGCGAGACGTAGCCAGCCGGTGTGTTGGGTTGCCTCTGGATGAACAGTGCCCATTGCTATCGCGCGCGCGATACGTAGAACGAGTCGAGATGTGGTGAGTCCAGCCGGTTGGTTGGCTGTGGATGAACAGTTCTCAGTGGGGATTGGATGAACATGACCCCGGCCGTGTGTAGGCGGTTGCCGCTGGATGAACAACACCCCGTGGTAGTAGGCGGTTTCCACTGGATGAACAAGACCCCGAGGAGGCCGCCACACACCCTAGCTGGTTGGGGGTGGATGAACAGGACCCCGTGGAGGCTGGTTGAATAGTAGCCGATGGAGGCTGGATGAACAGTAGCCTATGGATAAACAGTGGTTGGTGGAGGCTGCAGGAAGTTGACAGTGGATGAACAGTAGTAGGTGGAGGCTGGAGGAAGTCGACGGTGGATGAACAGTAGCCCGTGGAGGCTGGAGCGAGGCAGTAGACGATGGATGAACAGTAGCCTTTGGATTCCCGTTTTGCGGTACGCCACAGCCCTCCTGATGAACAGGACCCCATTTCGATCGTAGGCGCTCGAACAGAAGTCCGTTTCCTCTATTTTGCGGTACACCAGACCCCTCCCGATCAACAGGACCCCGTTTCGACTGTAGGCGCTCGAACAGAAGTCTGTTTGCTCTGTGTTGCGGTACGTCGGACCCTTCCCGATGAACAGGACCCTGTTTCGACTGTACGCAGTCGAATAGAAGGCCGTTTCCTTCGTTCTGTGGTACGCCAGACCTTGTTTCGGCTGTTCCATCCAAGCCGGTTGCCTCCCGATGAACAGGACATATTCTGACCCAGTCGGTTGCCTCCCAATGAACATGATGCTGTTTAATCTGTTCCGACCCTGCCGGTTGGCTGCCGATGAACAGGACGCCGTCGCTATATGCATTCGAGACCCCGCCCATATGTATGTACGTAGCCGTATTTACTTTCTTGCAGCGTGGCTATACATATGTGTACCAGATATAGACGGAACTATGTGACATGCTATGTCAGCGGATCTACTACAACACGTGCCACTCGTTACTCGGCCATGGTTCATCACTGCAGAGATACTGATCGACCGCTATGTACGTACACATTCGTGACCAGACAGATAACACTACATACGCTTAGACATGGTGGTCTCAGCTGTCAAGGGGCATCATTTTTGTGTGCACATAATAAGGAGGCACTTCCTTCTGTACAAAGATGTAGCTAGTGGGTCCCAGCTGTCAGGGAAAGGAAGCATCTCTTTTCTGCGTGATAAGGAGACACTTCCTTGCATGCAAACATATAGCTGGTGGGTCCCAGCTGTCAGTGGGAGAAACATTTTTTCGCGAAATACAAATGCCCTTCCGGTGGGTCCCCGATGTTAGGTGGAGGAATCATTATTTTGCACGTAATAAAGAGGCACTTCCTTGCGTGCACCCGTGGACCCAGCTGTCAGCCTCTCCACGTACAGTCCTCTTCTGATGGAAGTCGTTCCTTGACCACATTGACCACGTTGCACCGAGAGCATCAAGGCGGTGGACGACGACGAGGCCTAGGAAGGGAATGACCCGGAGCAGGGGAAGACTCGACAGTAGTTTCCCACGTGGAGGGGAGTACGAGGGTTTACTAGTTCGGCTGCCGTCGCTGAAGAATAACAGGAGGTGTGGTGAGTAGAGGGATGGCCAGTCCAACGATGGGAGTAGGGTGGGGCGGTGAGGCCTGCGCGGCAGCACAGCCGCCCACGGGAGGCGGGAGCAGGCAGTCCTGCTGGCGCTGGTTTGGGCGGCTGGAGCAGGAAGATTAGAGATTGAAGAAGCACGACGGTCATTGGATGGACATCCAACAATCACTGCTTTCGTGTGTTGACTAAGTTCACATGGCCTTGCGTATGCGTCAACCTATTTTTTAGGAAAGCATACGCGTCAACCTAGTAGGCCCACAAGTCAGCCTCAAATCTGTGGAAAACAGCATACAACCCATCTGCCATTATTTCTAATAAATTTATACCCATTTGCTAATTCTTAATGAATTTTTGAAGCCCATATTCTATTTGTTAGCATTACAGCCCATATTCTGGCCACGGTTAAAAAATTCAACAAAATTTTGCATATTTCGCTGTGGTCCAAACTGTTTTTAATCCCGAAATTTTGAGTCACATTCAAACTAATTTTAAAAATAAATTTATATCAATTTAAAATCCAACATAATTTTCCCTGCAAAAAAATGAAATTTAAAATCTCAAAATCCTAAAAAAATGAAATTTGAAACTAATTGCCGGTTTGCTGTGTTTCCAAAATTTACAGCCCATTTCTTACTACTTATAGCCCATTTTCTAGCCAAGCGAATACATCCCTCTCGCCTTGAAAGATTTGCAGCCCAGTAGGACTGAGAAAAGCAAGTAGGCCTCCATTGGGCATTCTTTTAAAAAATAGAACTGGGCTAGCCATTTTCAGAAAACAAAACAACTGGGCTCATCATGTGGTAAACATAAAATAAAAGCCTGGGCTAGATGGGCCAAAACCCCCGCACAGCCCTGTTGATGCTTTGTCTCTAAAACTAAATAACAACTGCGTGACCTGCTGGGTCCCTGGTGTGAGCCGCTCATTGTGTAATTCTCTTGTTTATTGACTAAGTTGACAATGGCATGGGAGATAGATGTCAAACCATTACGAGGAAGCATTTTTTTGGCTTGTAATAATGAGGCACTTTCTTGCATACTACCATGACCCTGGTGGGTCCCTACTGTCATCCTATCCACGTACAGTCATCTTCTTATTCCTCTCGGTTGTTGACCATGTTGACAACACCAGACGGCGACGCACCGCGCACGGCGAGCGAACCAAGGCGGAGGACGATGGCGAGGCCTCGGACGGGAACGAACATGAGCCGTGGAAGATGTGGCAGTGTAGTCGTAGGCGGAGGGGAGTACGAGGGTTGACTGGTTCGGGTGCGGATGCGGGTTGGGGCTGACATCGTCGGAGAATAACAGGATGTGTGGGGGAATAGAGGGATGGACTGGCCAACGTTTGAGGGTACGGTAGGGTGGCAGAGGCGCATCCATCCGTGGGAGGCAGGAGCAGGTGGGACCGATGGCGTGGTTTGGTTTGGGCGGCTGGAGGAAGACGACAAGAGATAGAAGAAACACGACAGATGTTGGATGTCAATCCAATGGCTGGTAGGCAGAATCGTTTGTTGACTAAGTCGACACCACCTTGGATAGGATTTTTTCCTCGTGGGTACCAAATGTCAGAATCCAAATCTGCCATGGCCATGCAGCCTTTCTTATGAAAAATTACAGCCCATTTGGTGTGCTAGCTCAAAATAAGTTTGTGGGTGCTGGCGGGGGCTAATCACTTGGGTTTTGTAATGCACAATGAGCTCAAGCAGCCGTCGAGAGTGATGTTATTTCCCTTGGTTGGGATTTGTTACAATATTTGTCTCTTGATTAAACAATTGGCAAGCCATTTGCCTTGTTTCAAAGAAAATATGACAGTCACAGCCAAGTTGAAAAGGGCAACAACATCTAACTCCAGCTTACAAACTGTAAAAAAGGATGAGGGTTAATTGTTCATTAGGTTTAGACAAAACCCAAATTGAAAAGGGCAAAAACATCTAACTCCAGCACTGTGTTCGGCAGTCACAATCAAATGGAGCGGTCAGGTGCATAGAATGAACATCCTGGGTCGTAAAATTTACTAGATAATGACCACAAGATGTTGTAAATAAAAGCCAGGCATGTTCAGAAGCCCTTTTTTCCACCTAAAACTCCTTTTTTTGCTCTTCGACATACCCATCCGTCAAAACCATGCTGCTGATAAACTTAAGCCTGATGGACAATAGTAACCTCGCATTCAGCAGGAAGAATGTGACAAATCTAGTGTTTGCATGGTTAGCTACATATTGTTCCAGCGTTATTGTCTTCAATCGAATGTCATGAGAACTGAGAAAATCCCGGTGGTTACAAAACCACCGATTGGTTACCTTTCTTACCCCGTCTTGTTGAATAAATAGACATGAAGATTGAAAACAGTTAAGGTCTAAAAAAAGAGTGTCGAAAGAGCAACAACTGAACGGTTAATTCTAGTACACAATATGCGGGCTTCCAATGTGCGTGAAATTTTCACCTTTATAAACAACTTCTCCAGACATGGAAAGCATTGCAGCAAGCCAATAATCTTGTTCGGATGAAAAGTATTCATATGGATATATAAGATCTTGACAGAATCCAGCACCATTGATAGGCTATCCATGGACAAACTCTTCATTGAGCATAGAACATAATATTAGTACAAAAAGTGTACTCCAAGATGATATATAACTTATGCGCAGAAATTTAAAATGCAGCTTATGAGTACAAGTGTAGATGATAATATACAGTACCTGAAGAACTGTGGAGCCAAACACCATCTTGAAATGAGCACAGATATCATGTATTACACCCAAGGTCTCCAATTTAGGCACAAAGACAACAATTATTTGTGACGGTGAATAACGAGAATCAAGGATCTACCTTTGAAGTGAAGGGGCATCTTCGATGATGAGCTCCCTTCCGTCAAAAGAAATTCCAGTTCTTACAAGGCTAGGCGACTTTATTTGGAGACAACCGATCTAATTGTCAAAACAAGCACCAAGCACTCCAGGGCAGGGCAACTGGAGTGGATGATGCTATGCAATGAGGCCTCCGACATATGAACCCACACAAGTGAAAGTTTTTTGAGAAGTGGGAGTTGAAGCTTTTGTACCAGATTGCGTGGTAGGTTGCACAGCGCAAAGGTGGCGGTGTGGAGAGAGGAGGAAAATAGTGAGATGGACATCGGCGTTGAGGGCACAAGTACATGGCATATTCGATATGTGGTATGTGATTTCTGGGGGAATAGTAGAAATCAAGCAGCTGTAGTATTTTGAATTCAGGGGATTTCAGCCAGGCGTCCACCATGCAGGGCATGAACTGGTAGCATGCCGGGATGCAGAGGCCTTGAACGGAGCCCTGGTGGGAGGATATGATGGCTCCGGGGAGTTCAAAATCATTAAAGATAGATAGGCCATGACAGTCAAGATTAAGAGGCGCGGCGTGCCATAGAGGACGCCACCAACATGCGAGTACTTGGGTGCGGAAGCCATCCCTGGTGGGGAGAAGGGAGATGATATCCCCAAGGATGGCGTCTGGGAGATCGCTGATGAGGTCCGCCTGAGATTCTTCGGGTTCCTCAGATCCAGGGGGTGGCCCTCGCCGCTTCTCCCCGCGCTACCGGGTGCAGGATCTACAACATGCGTCGCCACTAGCGGGAGCCTCATCTTCTTGGCGCTAGGGTCAGTCGACTCCATTTTCCATGCGAGCGTCGCGTCGAGATCACGGATTTGAGCAGAGTAACGAATGACGAGCCTAGTTGTAGTGCGAGTGAAGAAGAAGGGGAGCTGGGGTTTCTGTAGCAGTGAGGAAGAAGGGGAGCTGGGGTTTTCTGTAGGAGTGAGGCGAAGAATTTGGGGGTACGAGTGGAGCAAGCTGACGTGAGGTGGGTGGGAGTGAGGAGGAAGAAGAGCAACTAGGTTTTTTTGGGGCGGTGTGCTGGGGAGAGCCTCTCATTATGTAAATATATGGGCTTTTGAATTGATTTTATTTTTTAGGGTGGATGGGCTCTTTTGTCTTGGGCCGAGAGAAACAATTACTACTAGTACAGTGGAGACACTCTACCGCCACATAGAAAAACAATTACTACTAGTACAGTGGATACACTACACTTCTGGCTCCTCGTCGGTCATCGAAATGGCTCCCGCTACTGAATGCCGTTTTACTTTGGTTCACTGACATGCGGGCCATGCAGCGCACGGGCCCAAAATTAGAAGCCAGTATGCAGGCGGAGAGTCACCCTGGTCGTAGCGTGGCAGTAACGAGCCATCATATCACAAAACCCCACCTCCCCGCAGTCTAAGTTGGACGGACGAAGCAACCATCATTTCACTCTTTGTTGAATCCGCTTCTCCCTCATCGTCTTCAAGAAAGCCAACACTTGCTTCTGCCATTGTTCTTTTCTCCCAACGAAGGGAAGGTAAGCGGATCCGTGATGTTGGTATATTTTGTTTCCAAAAAAAAATCTTTTGCAAAGCAGTAACCTATCCTCACTCTCTTTTTTGTTTCATTGTCATTGTGATTGTGTTTTCCTTTCAGTTGTTTTCTATTCGTTAGTTTCTTGATGGATCAAGGAGAACTAGGCAAAGCTCTGCTGATGTCGGAGCATCACGGGAGGCTGATCCCCACGAGACAAAGAGCTCCAAGAAGATGAAGGCCGCCAGCGAGCCGACCCCAGATACGCTCATGTCCACTACTAAGATGGTCAAAGCCACGTTTGAGGTTGCAACCCCCGTGGCCCTGCAGGAGCAGTTTTTCCCCTTCGAGGATGTGTCCCCTCCGCTGAGCTGCCGAAGGTGATTTTCTTCTTTGCCGATCTTGATTGTGGTTTTTCATCTAAGTATGTGGTGATAAATAATGCAAGATTTATTAGCTCTGATGCCATGCTACCTTCCCTGTCATGCATACTTTTGACTCTACATAGTGGTTTAATTAACTTGTGTTTTTTTATATTGGAAAATAATTCAGAATTCATTTCTGTTTCAATTAGAGCCCTGATGCAGACAAGGATTGTGTGGTTGTACATGCCACTCGCTATGAGCCGGATGACCTGAATATACGCACTGGGAAAACAAAGTTCTTAGGATGTTTGATCCTGGAAGCCAGTTGCACTTATACCAAAGACGGGATGTATTCCAGCCACACTGTTGTCAGGCGTGTTGTCTAGGGTGTACTGAAGCACAAG
Organism: Thinopyrum elongatum; assembly: GCA_011799875.1. Lineage (NCBI taxonomy): Eukaryota > Viridiplantae > Streptophyta > Magnoliopsida > Poales > Poaceae > Thinopyrum > Thinopyrum elongatum. The sequence goes on along the minus strand of CM022300.1, from coordinate 442,960,948 downwards.
AAGTTCAAAGCTACTCCTTCGTTTGTGAGGCATACTATTCTTGTCAAGCTTACGCTGGAAGATGATGTGGCATGCCTCGACAAACAAGTTTATGAGTGGCAAGGCCACAGGGTTATCTTCAAGAAGGTTGACAGGATTGAGCTGATGCCGGACATTCTCGATGATGTTCATGGCAAGGTCCGTCTTGTGTCCATCCCAAATTAGATCGATGGCATGAAATAGTTTGCCCAGCTAGTGTTTCAAAGTAGTTTGGATTGTGTTTAATTACCCGAGCCTTGCGTATTATTGAGCCCTCTAGGGGGTAGTACTCTGTTTGAATCTGTCTATGGGACCTACTACTACTTTTGTGTGCCCGTGAATCATGTGAGAACCATCATAATTGTTGCCGAAACAGATGCATCCTCACTAGTTTTGTCATGTAATATGGCATGATAAGACATAAGTTGCCACAGTTTATCATACGAGCAGTGTGTGTTTGATGAAATAGAGTACTTGTTCGAGAATTGTGTGCCGATGTATACCTAGGGTACGTAAGGCTGGTTAAGTACTTGTAAACACTATTGGTGCTACCCCACTTGTAAGTAGTTGTGCAAAACACGACACATTGGCGCAGCTCGCTTCAACACTAGAAAAGTTGGCTATCGACCAGCTCACAATTAATACTCTGTTGTCTAACATATAAGCAACTATGTATCTTGTTACAGTGGTTCATGCAGTTAACTAAGGCCACAATGTAAATTCCAAATGTTCACACGCTAGTCCAGCATTCATGTGGAACATTCACATTAAACTCGGCTTCATAAAATACTTCAAAAGCATAAGTTCAGCAATTTTATACATCTCAATGATTCATAGAACATAACCAACATTTACTAGTTCATAGCAAAAGACAAAGTTGCGAGAAGGTTTACAAATCAGGAAAAATCAAGCAAGGCTTCTCTGAGCAAAGGGCCTCCCTAGGCACGCTTTAATTTCCTGGAGTTCACTCTGGGTTTTCTTGTTGCCACCATCCAGGGTTAGGTTCTCTCAATCCAGAATAACCAATTATAATTGTGTTCTCAGTTTGAATACTGACTGAACCATGTAGTGGACTGACCATCTGAACTTCTTGTATAGTACCACTAAATTTAAGCACCACTATTTGCAGAAATAAGCAGACCACAATGCCTCTTGTCCGCGCACCTGTCCCAAAAACCTCCGCGCAGCCGTGCCAGCTAGTCCTCTGGTCATCCTTGATCTGGGAAAAAGTGTATTCCCTACTAGGACGCAATGCTTGTTTTCTCTGCGACACATGACACGCTCGTCATGCACTGATTTCAGGAAGTAAAAGTACGAATCAGCTTCTTTTAGATTGCATTGGTCAATCTACCTAGTTACTACCAATGTAGGAATACCTGGAACATGGGTGGTTAGACGATGACAGCAAGGAATAGCCATCTGATTTTGTGCAGTTTGATACGTCTCCAACGTATCTATAATTTATGAAGTATTCATGCCATGTTTACAACAATTTTATATAGTTTTGGTATGATTTGAATGGAACTAACCCGGACTGACGCTGTTTTCAGCAGAACTACCGTGGTGTTGTTTTTGTGCATAAATGAAAGTTCTACAAATGCAACGAAACTTTTTGATGATTTTTTGGAACAAAAGAGGCACTAGAAGCTTTGTGGGAGGACCAGAAGGTGAAGGAGGTGAGCACAACTCACCAGGGCGCGCCTGGGCCCTTGCCCATGTGCAGGTGGGTTGTGGTCACCTCAAGGCCCATCTTCGCGTGAAACCGACGCCAAAAAATCCTATAAATACAAAAAAACCCAGAAATAACCCTAGATCAGAAGTTCCGCCACCGCAAGCCTCTGTAGCCAAGAAAAACCAATGTAGACCCTGTTCCAGCACCCTGCCGGAGGGGGAAATCATCACCGATGGCCATCTTCATCATCTCGGCGGCCACCATGATGAGGAGGGAGTATTCCACCCTCGGGGCTTAGGGTTTGCACCAGTAGCTATGTGTTTAATCTCTCTCTCTCTCGTGTTCTTGAGTTGGCACGATCTTGATGTATAGCGAGCTTTGTTAATATAGTTGGATCATATGGTGTTTTCCCCACTCTATCTTGTTGTGATGAATTGAGTTTATTTCATTTTTATCGGATTGAATACTTTTATGGATTTGAGAGCACTTGATGTATGTCTTGCTATGAATACCCGTGGTGACAATGGGGTATCATATTGATTCACTTGATATATGTTTTGGCACTCAACTTGCGGATTCCCGAGGTGACATTGGGGTAATCTATGCATTGGGGTTGATGCACGTTTTCATCCTTGTTTCTCCGGTAAAAATCTTGGGGCACTCTTTGAGGTTCTTTGTGTTGGATTGAGTATTATGAATCTGAAATTGTTTGATGCATATCGTATAATCAACTCATGGATACTCGTGGTGACATTGGAGTATCTAGGTGACATTAGAGTTGGTTGATGTGTATCATATGGTGTTATTTTAGTACGAACTCTTAGATAGATCGATCAGAAAGGACAACTTGGTGTTGTTTTAGTACGAACTCTTGGATACATCGATCGGAAAGGATAACTTTGAGGTGGTTTCGTACCCTACAAACAATTTCTTCTTATGTTCTCCGCTAGATAGGAACTTTGGAGTGATTCTTCATCACATGTTGAGGGATGGTTATATGATCCAATTATATTAGCATTGTTAAGAGATTGCACTAGCGAAAGTACGGACCCTAGGCCTCATTTTCAAGCATTGCAATACCGTTTGTTCTCACTTTTGTTACTTGCTACCTTGCTGTTTTTTTATTGTTCCTATTACAAAAATCAATATCTACTATCATTATTACACTTGTATCACCATCTCTTCGCCGAACTAGTGCACCTATACAAATTACCATTGCATTTGGTGTGTTGGCGACACAAGAGACTTTTTGTTATTTGGTTGCAGGCTTGTTTGAGAGAGACCATCTTCATCCTATGCCTCCCATGGATTGATAAACCTTAGGTCATCCACTTGAGGGAAAATTACTACCGTCCTACAAAACTCTACGCTTGAAGGCCCAACACGAGTCTACAAGAACAATTTGTGTAGTAGACATCAAGCTCTTTTCTGGCGCCGTTGCCGGAGAGGTGAGTGCTTGAAGGTATATCTTTAGATCTTGCAATTTAATCTTTAGTTTCTTATTTTATCACTAGTTTGGTTCGTAAAAGAAAACTACAAAAAATGGAATTGAGGTGGCCTCATATTATTCATCTTTATTATGTCTTTCTTGAAAATGATGGATCGGAAAATTGTGCTCAATTGATAGAAGAAGAATTCAATAAAATGTTTGACATAAAATGTTTGAATGATGAGCATGATTGCAATGTTGCTAGTATGAATTCTTTGAATATCCATGATGCTAATGATATGCAAAGCTACAAGCTTGGGGATGCTATGTTTGATGAAGATGATATTTTTAGTCCCCCAAGTTTTGATGAGAATATTTATTATGATGATAGCATGCCTCCTATTTATGATGATTATATTGATGAAAGTGGGTTTGGAAGAGTGTCAACTCTAGGTACTAATGATCTCACTATTTTGGAGGGTGTTGAATCTTATTGTAATGATTATGAAAGTGGATTTGGAGAGGTCATAACTTATTTAGTGATGAATCCACTATTTTGGAAGAGGTTTCAATTGATTATGAGAACAAAGTTGTTATCTATGATGATTATGGTGATGACATGTATGCTATAAAGAGTAATGATATCCATGAATCTTGTCATCGTCATTTTAATTCTCAAATCGATTATGTCAATCAAGTATCTCATGATAGTTATTTTGTTGAGTTTGCTCCCACTACTATTCATGAGAATAATTTTGCTTATGTGGAGAGTAATAATATTTTTATGCATGTGGATCATGAAAAGAATGCTTTATGTGATAGCTATATTGTTGAATTCATTCATGATGCTACTGAAAATTATTATGAGAGGGGAACATATGCTTTTACATATTGCAATAATATCAAGTTTCCTCTCTATGTGTTGAAAATTTTGAAGTTTTGCTTGTTTTGCCTTCCTATGCTAGTTGATTCTTGTTCCCATAAGTTGTTTGCTCACAAAATCCCTATGCATATGAAGTGGGTTAGACTTAAATGTGCTAGTCATATGCTTCATGATGCTCTCTTTGTGTTTCAATTCTTCACTTTTATGCGAGCATCATTGAAATCATCATGCCTAGCTAAAAAGGCATTAAAGAAAAGCGCTTCTTGGGAGACAACCCAACATTTACCACTACTATTTTTGTTTGATCACATGATTAGTCTACTGTAGTAATCATGTTTTATAGCTTTTGTTTCAATAAAGTACCAAGTAAAGCCTTTGGGATAGTCTGGATGATAGTTGACTTGATTCTGTGCAAAAACAGAAACTTTTGTGCCCAGTAACAGAATTGTTAAAAATTAATGGAGCATCAAAAAATTCTGAATTTTTTACACTTGATGTATATACAAATTATCTACGATGTCCTAAGTTTTAAGAATTTTTGGAGTTACAGGAATATGACCATAATTCAGATATTTATGTACTGTTCTGTTTTTGACAGATTCTGTTTGCAATGCATAGTTTGCTTGTTTTATAGTTTCTATGGCTTATATTGCTTAATATAAATTGTGGAAATTGTAGAGTACAGTAGGCATTATGTGAAAAAAATTATGAATCTTGTCTTGACAGTACCAAAGTGAATGATTTGTCCTTATCATACTAACCCATCTCATGAAGTTCCGTTAAGTTTTGTGTGATTGAAGTTTTCAAGTTTTGGGTGAGATATCGATATGAAGAGAATAAGGAGTGACAAGACCCTAAGCTTGGGGATGCCCAAGGCACCCCAAGGTAATATTCAAGGAAGATCCAAGCATTATCGGTAACCTTACTTGGGGCTATATTTTTATTCGTCACATGATATGTGTTTTGCTTGGAGAATCATTTTATTTTATTTGTATATTCTTTTGGTTAATTATAATAATATTTTCTATCTTTTACTTCAATAAAAATGTCAAGTATAGCCTTTGCCATGCTTATTTTGCAATTCTATATGTGGCTGTTTGAAAACACAAAGTTGCACGCTAGTGCGTGAATTCTTGAGAAAATTCAGAATGCGATAAAATGTTGAAATTTTTTGCAAAATAAGTTATGATAAATTTTCTACAGTGTGGCGAATTTTCAGAATTTTTGGAGTTAGGGATGCATGAGGATAATTTCACTCTTTATAGACTGTTCTGTTTAGACAGATTGTTGTTATGTTTGCATATGTTTGCTTGTTTAATGATTATATTTGAGGATAGAAGTATTAAATATGCAGAGGCATTTAGTATGCAATGTTAAATAATAATTTTAGTGATTTTCTACAGTATAGAATGGTAAGGTTATTGCATTGATTTATACTAACTTATCTCACGAGTTCTTATTGAGTTTTGTGTGGATGAAGTTTTTAAGATTTAGGGAAACCCTGATATAAAAGGAATTAAGGAGACACAAAAGCTCAAGCTTGGGGATACCCAAGGCATCCCAAGATAATATTTCAAGAAGTCTCAAGCATCTAAGCTTGGGGATGCCCATGTAGGCATCCCACCTTTCTTCATCAACCATTATCGGTTAGCCTCGGTTGAGCCTAAGTTTTTGCTTCTTCACATGATGTGTGCTATTCTTAGAATGTCATTTTTTTTGTTTTGCTTGCTGTTTTAATAAAATACTTAGATCTGAAAAAATAATAATGAGAGAGAGTCCTCACATAGCTACCTATTTACTTAACTACTCATTTGATCTTCACTTATATCTTTTTGGAGTAGTTTGTTGAACACTCTCATGCTTCACTTATATTATTTTGCGAGTTGATAATAGTGATGAAAATTTGCACAAGCTATGAAATTGGTACCAAAGTGATGGATGTTCAAGAAGAATATAATAAAAACTTTCATGTAGATCAATGGATATGATAAGTTTGATTCCTTGCAATAGTTTTGCGATATGGAGATAATAATATGTGAGTCATGTTGGTGAGTAATTATGCTTTAGTAAGAATATTGGTGTTAAGGTTTGTGATTCCCTATGCAAGCACGAAAGTCAATAGTTATGCAATGAAATTACATCCTACTTGTGGTGTATTATTCGGTGTTAGTTATGCTCAATGCTCGTTTATGTGAATTTTTGTTTCTTGGTTGGTTCTTCTCAATCTATTTGCTAGCCTCCATTTGTACTAAGTGGAAATACTACTTGTGCATCCAAAATCCTTAAACCCGGTTTTGCCACATGAGTCCACCATACCTGCCTATATGCGGTATTTTCGTGCCGTTCTAAGTAAATTTGTGTGTGCCATCTCTAATTTTCCAAATGAATTTCCTTTTTGTGTGCTCGTACCGCTCATCAAGCGGCAGGGGTGGCTAATATTTTCCATGCTAGATGTGTTATTCTCAAGATGAGTGTTTATTCACTTGTCATTGCATGAGAGTACGGCGGTAATAGGGATGCCCAGTCCCGAAATGAAAAAGAAATTTACTTTATGTTGTCAAATAATAAATTCCTTGAAAAGTGTTGGTATGGACGGCACCCGTGGATACGGCTAGCCATGGATTGTGAAAGAATGGTGGAAAAAGGAATAAACTTTATTTTCTATTTGGGAACCGCCTATGATGTATCTAGCATGGAAAGTGTTGGGAATTCTCAGTCGTTTTCGTTGACGGGAAAAGTATGCCTCTCAAAATATTTTATCTCTCAATTTAAGCTTTGAGCTCTGGCACCTCTACAAATCTCTGCTTCCCTCTGCGAAGGGCCTATCTATTTACTTTATGCAATTTTTATTTTTATTTGAGTTTCCATCTTCTCTTATAAAGCACCAGCTAGGGAGCACTATTGTCATACTTGTGCATTGGATGTAGCTAATATTTGAGTGTGTTTCATGAATGGATCAATGATTGAGCATCATGGGCTAGGGATAGCTTTATTTAGCGTTGATATTTTGAAAGACATGGTTGCTTGTTAGTATGCTTGAGTGTTGATGTCTTCATGTCAAACTATAGACTATTGCTTTGAATCATTCAAGTCCAAATGTCCATGCTACAAAATAAAGAGTATGATGAATATGATAGGTAGCATTCCACAACAAAAATTCCGTTTTCAATTGCTACTTTAACATGATGAGTTTTATGAGAAAGAGTTGCTGTTATGATGCTAGGAAAATGATTGAAATTATCATTGATCAAACTTATACACTATGCTAGCATTCATACTTCATAAATTATTTCTTTTATCATTTACCTACTCGAGGACGAGTAGGAATTAAGCTTGGGGATGCTGATACGTCTCCAACGTATCTATAATTTATGAAGTATTCATGCCATGTTTACAACAATTTTATATGGTTTTGGTATGATTTGAATGGAACTAACCCGGACTGACGCTATTTTCAGCAGAACTACCGTGGTGTTGTTTTTTGTGCAGAAATGAAAGTTCTCCAAATGCAATGAAACTTTTTGATGATTTTTTTGGAACAAAAGAGGCACTAGAAGCTTCTAGGGAGGACCGAAAGGTGAAGGAGGTGAGCACAAACCACCAGGGCGCGCCTGGGCCCTTGCCCGTGTGCAGGTGGGTTGTGGTCACCTCGAGGCCCATCTTTGCGTGAAACCGACGCCAAAAAATCCTATAAATATAGAAACCCCCAGAAATAACCCTAGATCAGAAGTTCCGCCGCAGCAAGCCTCTGTAGCTACGAAAAACCAATGTAGACCCTATTCCAGCACCCTGCCGGAGGGGGAAATCATCACCGGTGGCCAGCTTCATCATCTCGGTGGCCACCATGATGAGGAGGGAGTAGTCCACCCTCAGGGCTGAGGGTTTGTACCAGTAGCTATGTGTTTAATCTCTCTCTCTCTCTCTCGTGTTCTTGAGTTGGCACGATCTTGATGTATCGCGAGCTTTGTTAATATATTTGGATCATATGGTGTTTTCCCCTCTCTATCTTGTAGTGATGAATTGAGTTTTCCCTTTGAGATTTCGTTTTTTATCGGGTTGAATACTTTTATGGATTTGAGAGCACTTGATGTATGTCTTGCTATGAATACCCGTGGTGACAATGGTGTATCATATTGATTCACTTGATATATGTTTTGGCACTCAACTCGCGTATTCCTGAGGTGACATTGGGGTAATCTATGCATAGGGGTTGATGCACATTTTCATCCTTGTTTCTCCGGTAGAAATCTTGGGGCACTCTTTGAGGTTCTTTGTGTTGGATTGAGTATTAGGAATCTAAAATTGTTTGATGCATATCGTATAATCAACTCACGGATACTCGTGGTGACATTGGAGTATCTAGGTGACATTAGAGTTGGTTGATGTGTATCGTATGGTGTTATTTTAGTACGAACTCTTAGATAGATCGATCGGAAAGGATAACTTGGTGTTATTTTAGTACGAACTCTTGGATACATCAATCGAAAAGGATAACTTTGAGGTGGTTTTGTACCCTACAAACAATTTCTTCTTATGTTCTCCGCTAGATAGGAACTTTGGAGTGATTCTTCATCGCACGTTGAGGGATGGTTATATGATCCAATTATATTAGCATTGTTGAGAGATTGCACTAGTGAAAGTACGGACCCTAGGCCTCATTTTAAAGCATTGCAATACCGTTTGTGCTCACTTTTGTTACTTGCTACCTTACTGTTTTTTTTATTGTTCCTATTACAAAAATCAATATCTACTATCATTATTACACTTGTATCACCATCTCTTCGCCGAACTAGTGCACCTATACAAATTACCATTGTATTTGGTGTGTTGGGGACACAAGATACTTTTTGTTATTTGGTTGCAGGCTTGTTTGAGAGAGACCATCTTCATCCTATGTCTCCCATGGATTGATAAACCTTAGGTCATCCACTTGAGGGAAAATTGCTACTGTCCTACAAAACTCTGCGCTTGGAGGCCCAACACGAGTCTACAAGAACAATTTGTGTAGTAGACATCAAGCTCTTTTCTGGCGCCGTTGCCGGGGAGGTGAGCACTTGAAGGTATATCTTTAGATCTTGCAATTGAATCTTTTAGTTTCTTGTTTTATCACTAGTTTGGTTCGTAAAAGAAAACTACAAAAAAATTAGAATTGAGGTGGCCGCATATTATTCGTCTTTATTATGTCTTTCTTGAAAATGATGGATTGGAAAATTGTGCTCAATTGATAGAAGAAGAATTCAATAAAATGTTTGACATAAAATGTTTGAATGATGAGCATGATTGCAATGTTGCTAGTATGAATTCTTTGAATATCCATGATGCTAATGATATGCAAAGCTACAAGCTTGGGGATGCTATGTTTGATGAAGATGATATTTTTAGTCCCCCAAGTTTTGATGAGAATATTTATTATGATGATAGCATGCCTCCTATTTATGATGATTATATTGATGAAAGTGGGTTTGGAAGAGTGTCAACTCTAGGTACTAATGATCACACTATTTTGGAGGGTGTTGAATATTATTGTAATAATTATGAAAGTGGATTTGGAGAGGTCATAACTTATTTAGTGACGAATCCACTATTTCGGAAGAGGTTTCAATTGATTATGAGAACAAAGTTGCTATCTATGATGATTATGGTGATGACATGTATGCTATAAAGAGTAATGATAACCATGAATCTTGTAATCATCATTTTAATGCTCAAATCGATTATGTCAATCAAGTATCTCATGATAGTTATTTTGTTGAGTTTGCTCCCACTACTATTCATGAGAATAAATTTGCTTATGTGGAGAGTAATAACATTTTTATGCATCTGGATCATGAAAAGAATGCTTTATGTGATAGCTATATTGTTGAATTAATTCATGATGCTACTGAAAATTATTATCAGAGGGGAACATATGCTTTTACATATTGCAATAATATCAAGTTTCCTCTCTATGTGTTGAAATTTTTGAAGTTTTGCTTGTTTTGCCTTCCTATGCTAGTTGATTATTGTTCCCATAAGTTGTTTGCTCACAAAATACCTATGCATATGAGGTGGGGTAGACTTAAATGTGCTAGTCATATGCTTCATGATGCTTTCTTTGTGTTTCAATTCTTTACTTTTATGCGAGCATCATTGAAATCATCATGCCTAGCTAAAAAGGCATTAAAGAAAAGTGCTTCTTGGGAGACAACACAATGTTTACCATCTCTTCCCGAACTAGTGCACCTATACAAATTACCATTGTATTTGGTGTGTTGGGGACACAAGAGACTTTTTGTTATTTGGTTGTAGGGTTGTTTGAGAGAGACCATCTTCATCCTAGGCCTCCCACGGATTGATAAACCTTGGGTCATCCACTTGAGAGAAAATTGCTACTGTCCTACAAAACTCTGCGCTTGGAGGCCCAACACGAGTCTACAAGAACAAGTTGTGTAGTAGACATCACAGTTCTACTAAAATTGAGGTGTGTACTTCTGATTGCACAAATAGAAACGATATAGAGACATACATCCCTATTTGCACAAATATGTAATATGGTTATTTAAGAAGTGACAGTTATTTGCAGTGGCATATGATTAACAACAACATCTATTATGTTATAACTGGCACTATGTTGATAGTATGAAAAGTGCCATTAAGTAAGAAGTAGCATCACATCACATCGACACTGCCACTAGATTAACATGCAGAACAAAAGCATTAGTATTACTGTCACGAGAGTTGCACATGGTCAGTAGCTCCGTGCTCGGTGCAACCAAAATGTGCAATCAAATTTGTGCAGTTCCACTGGGATGAAGCAATGTTACCGGTGTGAGATTTAAGTGTAACTGCAAAAACACAATTATGGGAAATAAAGCAAGACGGAAGCACTTCATAAAATGGTGGTGTCAGTGCTTCAATTTATCAATGGCATTAGACTGACAACATCATTACTTAATAGTGACATTAGGTGCCATTGCTTCATTTTTCATGTGATTCTACATTAACGGTAGCGATAAGGGCATAGGGACAGCAGGGGCATAAAGTGGTGAGGCAGATGTGGTTGCCGAGAGCGGCAAACATTCAGGCAGCATGTCTGCATTTGTCCCATTTTTATCTCCTCGGCGACATTTTCCTATGAGAGCACAGGAAATCTAGACCTGCTCAATCTCATTTGCGTTGTCCCCCCAACACCCCTCACTTTCTTTCCTATTTCGACCAATAGACACGTCCACTTCCCCCACCCTTCGCCATCCACCCCGCTTTCTTTCCCTTTTCAACCAAGAGACCGGTTGGGTAGCCAGTCTCTACTACTTTCCCCCGTTTCCTCTTAGAACCAAGTCCTAAATTTGTGCTACAGCTTTCCCACTTTCTTCCCTGTTTGAACCAAGTCTTAGATTCGACTGTGTGAACTAGCTTTACCTCTAATAATAGTAAAAGTCTAGGTGACTTTGGAACAACCGATGGAAGTAGAAAAAGATCCACATGCAGCACCGTGGGGAGCTGGGGCAGTATAGCAACGCCGGTTTTGAAGGAAGATATACCTAAGGGTCGTCGGGATGTGGCAAGAACGACGTTGGGAGGCTGCATCTGGCCACAATATGGCAGGGAGGAAGAAGGGGTCGGAGGCCCACCCGAGCCGGCGTTGTGTCGGAGAGAACGACACGGGTCATCGATCGGGATGCGCGGGCAGTTGTTGGTCTCCTCCCTCACTGCCGACGACCATGTGAATGATGCACCTACACCCCTGCCCCGGCCGAGGTGGTCCGACAAGATCTGTGACTAGCGGTGAGCACAGAGAGAGAGTGTGTGGCCACCTATGTCTTGTTTAGATTTGGAGAGCATGAGAGAGTGAATGAGAGCAACCCTAGTAATGCAAGCGCCGAGGTATATATATATATAGTGGAGTGATTTTCTTGTAGCAATCGTTATTAAATTGAATACGCGTGAACCACTATTTTCATTTAAAGCTCAAGTAAAAATTAAACTCGATCAATAACGTGCCACCGCTTCCAGGTCGTACTATCGGATCACCGTGTCCAGGACGCACTATGTACTGTATCATTCACGTGTGGTCCCCGACCCTCCATGAAGTTGAAAACTACACGAGTCAAAATGTCAATTGGGATGCCTCTTTGTAAACAAATATGCTCCTAGCCTTGAAAAATGCGCTCCTACATGTACCCGTGCATGGGTGTGAGAGAACTAGTGCATGCATGCACCACTTCTCTTCGTGATAGTACAATTTACTACGCCCAAAGAACGTTCGCCACAAGAGTAGTAGTATAAGTTTGTGACGTGTGAGTTAAAAAAAAGTGTGTGATGTCTTTTATTTTTAGAAGTTCTGAGGGTAGGGTGTGAAGAGCACATATGTGTGTGACGTCTACCTACAGATAGATGGTGGGTGCGAGAGGACTCGGGAGAGTCGTGACTCGTGAGGGTGCATGTGTGCGTGAGATAGAGGGGCCACGTATCAATGCAATGCATGTGTCCATAAATCATATCTGAAAACGTTCACCACAAGCCGTTTCCTGACGAACGCCCAATGAACCATCAGATCGGCATCTGACAGTGTCAGTTTTGCCATGGCATTTGACAAGACAGCCACTCCTCTGACACATAAATTTTCCACGTGAGTGTTAGCAACTACCATATGCTCACCCCTCCGTTTCAAAATGTAGTGCATATAACTCTATTGAAAATTCAAACCTCGCAAACTTTTACCGAGTTTTCGTAGAATAAAATGCACATATAGAATTACCCAGTATATATCATTTCATTCATCATCTAGAGGTACCTATAGAGATGGGGGAGGAGTGTACGTAGAAATACCGTCGTACCACCTGCAGCAATTTCAACCATCCTTTGGTCGGGAGGAATATCATAGGAATTCTATATGATATGACTTTTATAGGAATTTTTCCTTTAGAGCCAATTGGTTCATAGGAATGGATTCCTATACTCCACATCTCAAAGGAAAATAAACATTAGCCTAGATTCAATAGAAAAGTTCCTATGATGTGAACCAAATGACATCTCTTTTCCAATCCCTACTCATATGAATTGAGATACATGTCATCTCTTTCCCTACAACTTCCATATACATCTTCTATTCCTAAATAGCTAGTACAACCCACTAGCTATTTTTCCTAGACATGCGACTGTGGCACATGAACACGTCATGCATGCAAGTCATAAATTACAGTGTTTTTGTACTCTATGTATGCAAGCACGACATCATCAATTTGTGCATGTACTCATAAGTTATTTTTTGCATTCGATTTTATATTGACAATATATGTGTTGGTCACGTGCACACCTATGTAGTTCACATTCACATTTTTGTTAGAAATGTCATTCTTTTAACTGCAATTCATTTCTTCTCTTTTTATAACCTTTTTATTTAATTTTCATTTTAAGCTTACATTCACTTCCCATTAGTTATATATGTTTTTTGGAGCAACTTTTATGCATTATTTTGAGTAGCAAATTTCACGCGGACGCGTGTATATCAAAATGTGGGGCCCGTGCATCATTGCCTTTGGGTCAAATCTACATCCACAATTTTTTGTACGTATATCTCCACTGCTCCCCAGACCCAAAATTCTGCCTCGTTCCCATAAAACCGAGCGGTCCACACCATATTAAGGCATCGATTAGAACTCAATCCCTCTCCCGTTTACTACGGCATGGGCCCCGCACGTCGTAGTACTCCTAGAAACCCTTCCCGCCGCATGCATCATCGGTTTTCTTCATGAAGACGAGGGAGAAGTGGATTTGTAGTGGAGGCTCCTACCCTAGGGCGCCCTAGGTAGCTACCGCACGCATCATTGGTTTTCTTTTTTCTTTATTCTCTTGCGCCCTAGAGTGAAATGATGGTTGCTTTGTCCGTCTAGCTTAATGCGGGAAAGGTGGTGCTTTGTGATTTGACCCCTCATTGCTCATTTACTAATACTGCGGCGCTTCGACCGGGGTGCCTCCAAGTCCAACCACTGCTCCGAACTGTAATCTGGTGCATCACATGTGGAACAAGATGGTGGATGACCCACATGTCAGCGAAAGGGGTGCTGTAAGTGTGTCGCCATTTTGTGTGCGGACTGGCCGTACTGAGTTGCTACTCCAACGCGACAGGAGTAGCCTACCACTTGGTTTTGCTCCTTGGTGAATCCTGATTATATTGATCTAAAAAAGATCGTATCAAGATTAGTAAAATGAGGTGATTTTACCGAGCGGTGGGCGGGGGAGCATGGCCTGTCATGCGGTCCCACATGTCATGAAGTACCAAGCCGATGCGCGTCCCTCTTGAGGCAGAAGCAATATGTGATCTTCTTGAAGAAGATGATGGAGAAGCGGATTCAGCAAAGTGTGAAATAATGGTTGCTTCATCCATCTACGGGAAAGGTGCGGCTTTGTGATTTGACGTCTCATTGCTCATTACTACTACTGCAGTGCTACAACCGGGGTGCGTCCCCCTGCAGTTCTGCACTATTATTTGGTGCATGACACATGGACCCGATTGTTATATGTCCCACATGTCGGCGAGAGGAAGTAGAATATTTATGAAAGCGAGCATCTCCACTCTTAGTACGATGGAGGAGTACAACACACAACTTGGTTTTTGCAGCTTCGCGTGATTCATCGATACAAACCCCGACTAAAAAAGGTGAGGGCGAGTCTTTTCCCACACGGTAGGCAGGTGAGTTTGGCATAGTCTGTTCGATAGATAGAGCGAGAGAAAGATGTGATGAAATGCTTGAATGTGTATTGGGGCCTTTCTTTCTTTGTTTGTTTTTTGAAGTGGTCCCTTTCAGATCACTACGACTACTAGCACACACGGTGTTGAGTACTTACCTTCGTCCTGGTTTATTGGTCCTCTTTGTATTTTGTGTCAAATTTTCACCAAAGATTTATGAAAGTGCGTTATATCGACTAGAGGGGGGGGGGTGAATAGGCGATTTTTATGAATTCGTCGCTGAGGAAATACTACTTGAGGAATTTCCTAAGCAACGAACTACAAGCAGCGGAATAAGTACTCAGGTACATGGATAACAAGGCAGTAGCATAGTCATCATGATGAAATGAAACAAAACAGAGCACAGGTAGTGTGTAAACAGGATAAGCAGGCTGAAGACAAAGTGACTGAAGAAATATGAATGAGGAAATTGAGAAAGTCTTCAGTCAAAGTCTTCAAACAGTAACGATCAAGTACACAGCAAGTATGCGAGGAAATGAAAGGGTTGAGGAAATAGAACCAGTAGCTTGGTGAAGACAGTTATTTGGTAGACCAGTTCCAACTGCTGTGACAGTTGTACGTCTGGTTGGAGCGGCTAGGTATTTAAACCTGAGGACACACATTCCTCACCGTATTCTCCTTGAGCTAAGGTCACATAGACCTCGCCCAATCACTCGTGGTAAGTCTTCACAGGTGACTTCCAAACCTTCACATACTTGGTCACTCGGCAATCCACAATTCCTCTTGGATGCTCTAGACCATGACGCCTAACCGTCTGGAGGATGCACAGTCCTCAAAGGTAACAAGCGTCGGTTCCACACAGGAACAATTTCTTCAGTGATGCTCAATCACTTTGGATTTTAGGTGTTGGGTTTGGGTTTTTCCTCACTTGATGATTTTCGCTCAAAGTCCTTGGAGGATGGGATGCTCTAAATGACAAGTGTCAGTTTCTCTCGGAGCAACCAACCAGCTAGTGGTTGTAGGGGGCGGCTATTTATAGCCGGGGAGCAGCCCGACATGATAAGACATAAATGCCCTTCAATGATATGACCGTTAGGTGGGTAGGATATTTTGGACAGCTGGCGCATAGCACAACAACGGTCGGAAATTTGAGCTCTCAAATTCCTCAGGGCTATCATGTTCCTCACTTGTAGGCAATCCGCACTGGCGAATTCCTAACTCCTCAGTCAGAACAAATTCCTCAGAGAACAGAAGAACTTCGTCTCTATCACTGAAGAACTTGACTGAACTGTATGAGATTTCCAATGGCTTCACTCGAAAGGATTGGTAGGTGTAGGATTTGAGTTGAGCATCACTTGGAAACTTTTCCTTTGTTTTACCTCGACCCCCTTTAACAGTACGGTGTTTCCTATGACTCAAGAAAGGGAAAACAAAACTATGAAAACAAAAGTCTTCACGCTTCATAATCCTCGCATCAATATCAAGTCTTCAAGGTCACACCAATTTCCTCATTTTCAAAGTCTTCAAGAAAACCAAAGTCTTCATCTGAAGACATTCATTTTTAGGGGTCGACTTTCTTCGTAAATATCAAACTCCTCATAGACTTATAGAACCTGTGTACACTCACAAACACATTAGTCCCTTAACCTATAAGTCTTCAATACACCAAAATCACTAAGGGGCACTAGATGCACTTACAATTTAACTAACAAAACATCAATGCATGTCACCAAAAATTATATCATTGGACTTGTCTTTGAACATACTAGTTTCCAATGATATTATTTTTATGACATTCATTAACATTTTGTTAGTTAAATATATGGTCAAAATTGGCACAAAATACGATGTGGAACAATAAACCAGGACGGAGGTACCCCAACACGGTCGGTCCGGCATGTTGTAGTAGTACCCCTCCTTTTTTTCTGCTCGGATTATCCAACGAGCACCATCCAAAAAGTGCATGCATTGGCCTAGACACATGCAGCCATCAACACGAGTAATCAATTGCTATTCACCCGACCCCGTTTTTTCTGGCTGCATGGGGAAGAACAACGAGGCAGGAAGGGAAACAAGCAAATAATTAAGGTTGAGTGACTTAGTTTTGGGAAATTTTGATTTTACGGAGTACGTACCCACTATGGAGGCACTACTAGTAACATAGCCTAGAGTAGCTTGTTGTAGCATGGACTCCAAGAAAATTGGTGTCAGATGAGACTCGTACTACCCTACACTGTTCTACTCCTACCACTGTACTACTCCTACTACTCAATACTACTACTATGAGGCCATCCAACCTTGTCCCGGCAGAAGACCACGGACACCGATTATTCGTTCATATTTAAATTTGTTTTCACACAGAAAAATATCCCTGAAAACAACAACACATGGCAAAATTTCACGGCGAACGAGGGATTTGAATGTGCTGGGAGGGGTGGGGCTGGAAGGGCTGTTTCAATCTTTCCCGGTGTAGCCAAAATATTGGCGAGCCTTTTGGCCGCCCATGCCTTTGCCACCGATGAATGAGGTAGAGCTCGGGTGCTCCTCCTCCAGCGCACGCGTCGGAGACGAGCTCGCACGAGTTGGTTTTTATTAATCCCACCTCGCCGTGCGAGCCAGCCGCAGACTGCCTTATGACACATCTCCAACAACGACTCGCAAATTACACCATCCAACTGTAGCCGCACACATTCTGACAACAACTCAACCAACCGAATGAAATTCGTGTAAACACGGCGATGTTTCATATAAACAATGATGAAATTCATATAAAATACCTGATTTTCATATAAACATGACGGATTTAATTACATTTAAATCAACTAAGAGGTGCTACTCCTGAACTGCACATGTATAATAATACCTAGTCTAAATGGTCGCCCGCGGATCCCTTTGTCTTCTTCATGTCTGGCAGCATGATTACCGGACTGCCGCGAGGCCCAGAGGTATATGCTTCAGCGCAAAGGACGACTCGCTTCCTCACTGCTAAACTGAGTGAAATCCTTGGCTGATGCTTGAGATGGTGTCGAAGGGGCCTTCTCCGCTTCCGTGCAGCCCATGCGGGGTCGACGAAGGTCCTCGCAACAGAAGGACCCGACAAGACCCATGCTGTGTACGCCGACGTCGCCTCGGCGGTGGCCTTCATGGGACCCAAGCGGCGGCGGCCTCCCGTGTTCTGCTTCTCCTCGATGATGGTGGCGGACGCGGAGGCGCTGGCCACTGACTCATCGCTCTCCGCGCACTCAGCTTCTGTCTCTGCCTGCATGGCGCGGTCGCAGGCACGGGAGTCGTGGCCACAGACACGGGAGGCGTGGTCGCAGACACGGGAGACGTGGTCCCAGACACGGGAGACGTGGTACGAGGCAGCGTCATGGACAATAGCGACGACGCCCGTGCTCCCTACCGTGCCGGCGTGGAGCAACTCGCTGCTCCTCGTCGAGCTGGCCTGGAGCGGCGAGTTGTTGAACCACGCGCCGGCTTGGGGCGGCAACTGGCTCCGTCGGGCGAGGCAAGCGGTGGATCAGCGAGCTGCATACCTCGTATCCGACGGGCTCGGTGGGCCACCCAGCCGGCTTGTATGCCGGATAACTACTCTTCGTAAGCCATTGTAAGAGTGGAGAAAATGGTGAAGAAGGAGATAGGGGAGCGGCGGAGGGGTGTGATTCTTGGCCTGTGTCTGGCCTTGTTTAAATAGGAAATTAAATAGAGGGCGGATGGGAGGAGCTAGGCCGACGTTGCTTTAAATGCTGACCCGGTCATGAATGGACGTGTGGCCATTGGAGGCGTTTGAATGCAGCAAGGAGGCGTGTTCAGCCGGGCATGCAGCGGGCGGTGCCCTCGACCAGATCGTCTGACGTACGACACTGTGCCGTTCTTGCACCGACGAGTGGTCCAGTTGGGTACCTGGCCTGCAAGTCAGTGACCCAACGCAGGCAGCGCACGACAGAGGAGCCGGTTCCGCATGAATGCGGGTAGCTGGCACTGGGAGGGAATCGCGTGCGGGAGGGGGCAGGGGTTTTTGGTGGGCCATGGCGGTGAGAAACGGGCATTTCATAAACTGATGATTGTTCATTGAGTGTGGCGTCATCTAATTCATGTAGGTTGATAGGCCTACTATATAATGTAAGAGAATTTTAAAACTTTCATATATACGTTGATAGTGCGTTCGATACGTTGTGATTCATAAAGAGCACCGCAAACATCAATGTTCTGCTTATCACAGATAAGATTGATTAATACTCATAACAATCCATGTCCTTAACAAAGGGTGCATGCACGTATAGGTTGAGCGTGTGTCTTGCGTCGTGTGATGTGTGCATGCAGGCGTGCGAGTGTTGTGTGCGTGCATGTGTACGAGTGAGTGTTGCGTGCATGTGTACGTTTCAGTGTTGCATGCATGCGTGCGTGCATGTGTTTGTGGGTGCATGTGTATGTGTTAGTGTTGCATGCCTGCATGCGTGCGTGTGTTCATGCGAGTGTTGCGTGCGTGCATGTGTACGTATGAGTATTGCATGCATGCATGCCGGAGTTGTGGGCGCGTTTGTGCACATGTGTGATGTGTTTGTATTCACCACAGTAGCTCGTGTGTGCGTGCGTGCGTGCAACCAAAAGGGCCAGATCAGCTTATCATCACAAGGCGACCTTGTCCGCTGTGGTTAGGGTACGCGGGCTGCCAACCTGAGGTCACGACTTAGAATCCCCACCGACCACTAATTAATTACCATTTCTTTCTTTCATATACGCACTGATAGGTGGGCCCTACGGTAATGTGCACTGATGGTGCAACAGTAGTTGCGCCACATGGACCGTTTGACTGGTCAATTGATCGTGTCATCAACAAATTACGGAGCTGTACGGTGAGCCAGTGACCGTATAATCACCACAAAATGTATTTTTTTAACACAGTACAGACGCAGACTACCTTTTCTTTCTTTCATATACGCGCTGATAGGTGGGCCCTACGGTAATGTGCGCTGATGGTGCAACACTAGTTGCGCCACGTGGACCGTTTGACTGGTCAATTGACCGTGTCATCAACAAATTAGGGAGTTGTACAGTGAGCCAGTGACCGCATAATCACCACATGTATTTTCTTAACACAGTACTGACGCAAGCGCTCATATATACGCGCATACACTCACCCCTATGAACACACACACACACCCTACCCTATGAGCACCTTTGAGAGAGTGCGACGGCATATCATCTTGGGATTTTACGAAGTCACCGTAGGCGCCTCGTAGTCGACGGGAACGTCTCCTCCCACCGAACGCGCATTGCCGGAAATATTGAAATTAATCCAGGATAAATGCGAGCACCAGGACTTGAACCCTGGTGGGCTAGGGATACCACTGTCCTCCTAACCATCCAAGCACAGGTTGGTTTGCACCACAAAATGTATATGGTGACCGTAATGAGCTTATTCTGAAGTCCAGTGACCATATTGTGCTTTCGCTTCAAGTACAATTACCGCAAGTGTCATCAACAAAATATGGAGCACACTTCAAATACAATGACGGTCAGTGTCATCAAGAAAATACGGAGACATACGTTGAGCTAGAGACCGTATAATCACCACAAGAATGTATATGGTGACCGTAATGAGCATATTCTAAAGTCCAGTGACCGTATAGTGCTTTCGCTTCAAATACATTGACCGTCACACGTGAATGCGTCAGGGGCGTACTTTTAGAGGGCCGAGAGATAGTTTGTGTGCGTACATGAAAGTGGTGTAGATAGAGGGGGTGTGCAGTGGAGAGAGAAAGAGATATGCCCTTTGTTTCTCTTTATCCTGACTAATTTTATAGGAGAAGATATATACATTCACAATATGCAACAAATATCATTGGATGCACCATGCAATTAACTTTCATGTATAAGTTTGTACTATTGTATATGCTTATTTTCTTAGTGGTCGATGGTGTGTGAGGTGTGGTGGGCACATCATTTCTAGGTGTGGTCGGTCGAGGTGACGACTCATAGGTCAGTTCCATCCTGCGCCACATAGCTCGGACTGAGACGCGTTATACGAAGACCCATGGAGGACTCGACGTAAAAGACGAAGATACCAGAGTCATGGAGGACTCTATCCCCACTGACAATAAGTGCTACTTCTTGAGCTTGCGTTGGTTTTTCCCTTGAAGAGGAAAGGGTGATGCAGCAAAGTAGAGATAAGTATTTCCCTCAGTTAAGAACCAAGGTATCAATCCAGTAGGAGATACACGCAAGTCTCCAATCTATGCACCTGCGCAAACAATCAAACACTTGCACCCAACGCGATAAAGGGGTTGTCAATCCCTTCACGGTCACTTGCAAAGGTGAGATCTGATAGAGATATATATAAAAGATTACTAAAACGTAAAACAAAACAAAAGTAAATAAATTGCAGCAAGGTATTTTTGGGGTTTTTGGTTTATAGATCTGAAAATATATGATGGAAAATAGACCCGGGGGCCATAGGTTTCACTAGAGGCTTCTCTCTTGAAGGCAAATAATACGGTGGGTGAAGAAATTACTGTCGAGCAATTGATAGAAAAGTGCAAAGTTATGACGATATCCAAGGCAATGATTATGAATATAGGAATCACGTCCGTGTCAAGTAGAGCGAAACGATTCTGCATCTACTACTATTACTCCACACATCAACCGCTATCCAGCATGCATCTAGAGTATTAAGTTCAAAAGAACGGAGTAACGCCTTAAGTAAGATGACATGATGTAGAGGGATAACTCAAGCAATATGATGAAAACCCCATCTTTTTACCCTTGATGGCAACAATACAATACGTGCCTCGCTACCCCTACTTTGTCACTGGGTGAGGACACCCCAAAATTGAACCTGTCGGGGACGAATCCGCGATCACCTATGGGACCCAGGGAAGGACCCCTTTACGTTCGGCAGGGAGAGACGGTCGCACGAAGAGCAAATCTAGCGAAGAACACGACAGTGCACGAGAGAGATTTACCCAGGTTCGGGCCGCACGGATGCGTAAAACCCTACTCCTGCTTTTTGGTTTATTATCTGTATGATTGTTCTAGCTCCAGGAGTGCTACAGTACAGAGTAGCTGCGTACAATACTAGAGTTCTCCATCTCCCCCGTTCCCCCCTTTTTCACGTTGCCTATGGGCCTCCTTTTATATGCACAAAGGGGTCACCAACAGGTGGCAAACAGTAAAGGTAGAGGTGGAAAGTTGCTACAGTAAGGCCATTATTACTAGGATGACATGTCCTACCTACCACTGACGGCAGGGGACAAGGGCATTAAATGCCCATGCCTTAGCTGTCCAGATACATGTACCCGGACGTCTTGGACGTGGGCAAAGCCTATCCCACCTGCTCCTGCACCGCTAGCTACAGAGTACCGCCGTCTACACAATGCCCTACCACACACGCTTGGAAGGACCCAGAGCGCCACGCTGGCAGAGGCACCGGAGCAGCACAGTAGCACAGTGGTACAGTAACGCTTGCCGCGGCAAGACCTTGCCGCACTTGATAGCTTGCCGCAACCAATAGCTTGCCGCGCAAGGTAACTTGCCAGGGCAAGTACCTTGCCGCAGCTGCTATCTTGCCGTAGCCAATACCTTGCCGCAGCCAATGACTTGCCGGGGCAAGTACCTTGCCGCGGCAAGTACTCTGCTACAGCATTTACATGCTTATCACTGACGGGTCAGGACAAGCGCATTAAATGCTCTGTCTAGGTGCCCCTTAGCTTCTTGGGGATGGGAAAAGGGGCCATCCCATCAGCGCCGCTTGGCACAGTGCTCTGCCACGCATGCCTGGAGAAGGGTCCAGAGTGCCATGCTGGCGGCCGCACTGGAGCAGCAGCATAGTGGCATAACCTTGCCGGGCAGGAACCTTGCCGGGCTCAGCTGGTCATCCCGGCAAGAACCTTGCCGGGGCCTTGTCTTCAGTCTAGCTGTCCCCCGACAAGCCTTGCCGGGTTCAGCTGGTCATCCCGGCAAGAACCTTGCCGGGGCCTTATCTTTAGTCTTGTCGAGTCCTGAGCTTGCCGGCCCTGATCTCGCCGGCAGTAGTAGACTTGATCTTCTGGTCGATCCGCCTGGAGTCTTGTCTTGCCAGCTCTGCCTTGCCGGCGTTGCGTGGACCCATTCCCGGCAAGTAGACCTTGCCGGGAACCGGGCTTCGAATGTACTCTTGGGTGGATTCCTCCTCTGCCATGTCCTTCCCGCCTGGAGGCTGCGACTTGCCGGTGCGTGTCCAGGGGTAGTGAACACCCCCCTGTTTACTACACCGACAGAACCCAAAACTAAGCACCTCTCCCATTGCAAGAAGAACCAATCTAGTTGGCCAAGCCAAACCGATAATTCGAAGAGAAATACAAAGATATCAAATCATGCATATAAGAATTCAGAGAAGATTCAAATAATATTCATAGATAAACTGATCATAAAACCACGACTCATCAAATCTCGACAAACACACCGCAAAAGAATATTACATCGGATAGATCTCCAAGAACAACGAGGAGAACATGGTATTGAGGATCAAAGAGAGAGAAGAAGCCATCTAGCTACTAGCTATGGACCCATAGGTCTGTTGTAAACTACTCACGCTTCATCGGAAGGGCAATAGAGTTGATGTAGAAGCCCTCCATGATCGAATCCCCCTCCGGCAGGATGCCGGAAAAGGCCCCAAGATGGGATCTCACGGGAACAGAAGGTTACGGCAGCGCAAAAGTATTTTGGTGGACGCTTATGGTGGTTTGGGAATATTTTTGAATTTATAGGAAAAAGAATAGGGTTGGAGGACTCCCGTGGGGCCCACAAGCAAGGGGGCGCCCCCTAGGGCGCGCCCTGAGGGCTTGTCGAGCCCTCAGGACTCTTCTGCCTTCCTCTCCAAGTCCTACGTGTGTCTTCTGGTCCAAGAAAAATCATCGCGAAAGTTTTATTCCGTTTGGACTCCGTTTGGTATTCCTTTTCTGTAAAACTCAAAAACAAGGAAAAAAACAGAAACTGGCACTGGGCTTTAGGTTAATAAGTTAGTCCCAAAAATAATATAAAATAGCATATTAATGCATATAAAACATCCAAAACAGATAATATAATAGCATGGAACAATAAAAAAATTATAGATACGTTGGAAACGTATCAAGCATCCCCAAGCTTAATTCCTACTCGTCCTCGAGTAGGTAAATGATAAAAACAGAATTTTTGATGTGGAATGCTACCTAACATATTTATCCATGTAATTTTCTTTATTGTGGCATGAATATTCAGATCCATAAGAATCAAAACAAAAGTTAATATTGACATAAAAAATAATAATACTTCAAGCATACTAATAAAGCAATCATGTCTTCTCAAAATAACATGGCCAAAGAAAGTTATCCCTACAAAATCATATAGTCTGGCTATGCTCCATGTTCATCACACAAAGTATTAAATCATGCACAACCTCGATGACAAGCCAAGCAATTGTTTCATACTTTTGATGTTCTCAAACTTTTTCAACTTTCACGCAATACATGAGCGTGAGCCATGGATGTAGCGCTATAGGTGGAATAGAATATGGTGGTTGTGGAGGAGACAAAAAGGAGATAGTCTCACATCAACTAGGCGTATCAATGGGCTATGAAGATGCCCATCAATAGATATCAATGTGAGTGAGTAGGGATTGCCATGCAACGGATGCACTAGAGCTATAAGTTTATGAAAGCTCAAAAAGAAACTAAGTGGGTGTGCATCCAACTCGCTTGCTCACGAAGACCTAGGGCAATTTGAGGAAGCCCATCATTGGAATATACAAGCCAAGTTCTATAATGAAAAATTCCCACTAGTATATGAAAGTGACAACATAGGAGACTCTCTATCATGAAGATCATGGTGCTACTTTGAAGCACGAGTGTGGTAAAAGGATAGTAGCATTGCCCCTTCTCTCTTTTCTCTTTTTTTTTTCTTTTTTTCTCCTTTTTTTTGTTTGGGCTTCTTTTGGCCTCTTTTAGTTTTTTGTAAAGTCCGAAGACTCATCCCAACTTGTGAGGGAATCATAGCTTCCATCATCCTTTCCTTACATGGGACAATGCTCTAATAATGATGATCATCACACTTTTATTTACTTACAACTCGATACTTAGAAAAAAAATATGACTCTATATGAATGCCTCCGGCGGTGTACCGGGATGTGCAATGATCAAGAGAGACATGTATAAAAAAATATGAACGGTGGCCTTGCCACAAATACTATGTCAACTACATGATCATGCAAAGCAATATGACAATGATGGTGCGTGTCATAATAAACGGAACGGTGGAAGTTGCATGGCAATATATCTCGGAATGGCTATGGAAATGCCATAATAGGTAGGTATGGTGGCTGTTTTGAGGAAGGGTATATGGTGGGTGTAGTGCACCGGCGAAAGTTGCGCGGTAATAGAGAGGCTAGCAATGGTGGAAGGGTGAGAGTGCGTATAATCCATGGACTCAACATTAGTCATAAATAACTCACATACTTATTGCAAAAGTCTATTAGCTATCGAAACAAAGTACTACACACATGCTCCTAGGGGGATAGATTGGTAGGAAAAGACCATCGCTCGTCCCCGACCGCCACTCATAAGGAAGACAATAAATAAATAAATCATGCTCCGACTTCATCACATAACAGTTCACCATATGTGCATGCTACGGGAATCACTAACTTTAACACAAGTATTTCTATCAATCCACAATTACTCACTAGCATGACTCTAATATCACCATCTTTATATCTCAAAACAATCATAAGGAATCAAACTTCTCATAGTATTCAATGCTTCTTTATATGAAAGTTTTTATTATATCCCTCTTGGATGCCCGTCATATTAGGACTAAATTCATAACCTAAACAAATTACCATGCTGTTTAGAGAGACTCTCAAAATAATATAAGTGAAGCATGAGATTTCAATAATTTCTATAAAATAAAGCCACTGCCGTGCTCTAAAAAGATATAAGTGAAACACTAGAGCAAAATTGCCTAGCTCAAAAGATATAAGTGAAGCACATAGAGTATTCTAATATATTCACGATTCATGCGTGTCCCTATCAAAAGATGTGTACAGCAAGGATGATTGTGGCAAACTAAAATTCAAAGACACATATCATACTAGACGCTCCAAGCAAAACACATATCATGTGGTGAATAAAAATATAGCCTCAAGTAAATTTACCGATAGACGAAGACGAAAGAGGGGATGCCATCCGGGGCATCCCCAAGCTTAGATGCTTGGTTGTCCTTTAATATTACCTTGGAGTGCCTTGGGCATCCCCAAGCTTAGGCTCTTGCCACTCCTTATTCCATAGTCCATCAAATATTTACCCAAAACTTGAAAACTTCACAACACAAAACTCAATAGAAAACTCATGAGATCCGTTAGTATAAGAAAATAAAACACCACTTTTTGGTACTGTTGTGAACTTATTATTTATTTATATTGGTGTAATATCTACTGTATTCCAACTTCTCCATGGTTCATACCCCCCGATACTACCCATAGATTCATCAAAATAAGCAAACAACACATAGAAAACAGAATCTGTCCAAAACAGGACAGTCTGCGAAGATCTGAATTGTTATCATACTTATGTAACACCAAAAATTCTGAAAAATTAGGACAACAGAGGAAATTTGTATATCAATCTTGTGTAAACAATTCAGGGGATTTACAAGCTCCAGGGAATTTAAACAATTCTGTTACTGGACACAAAAGTTTCTGTTTTTCAGCAAGATCAAATCAACTATCACCGTAAGCCATCCCAAAGGTCTTACTTGGCTCAAACACTAATTAAAACACCAAAACACAATTACTACAGAGGTAATATTGTGTATTTATTGAAAAACAGAACCAAAAACAAAAAGCATAAAAATAAAATTGGGTTGCCTCCCAACAAGCGCTATTGTTTAACGCCCCTAGCTAGGCATAAAACATAGATCTAGGTATTGTCAACTTTGGTATGCAACTCCTCAATTGCACACTTATAAACCTTAGGAGACCTTTTGGTTTTATCAATAATCACACTCCTAGGCAAAAAATCAAGAAATTCACTCGTGGCAACTCGTTCCTTAATAATATTGATAAAGTTAGGGTGAACACTTATCATCTTAAGATCTTCGTTTCCTTTACTAGAAGATTCACCCTTATTCTTAGGAACATAAATAAATTTAGTAGCTTTAGTAGGAGGAAAATTTGGAGTAGTTTTAACAAAGGCAAAAGAGGAAAGTTGGTAATAATATCTTCTAGCTTGCCAATTCTAGTAGAATCTTGATCTATCTTTTCATTAACTATAGGTTCTTTTTTCCTTTAGATTCTTCAAAGAGATTCCTTCGATCCATATTGAGTAATTTGATTATGAATCTTCTTATCCAAGTTTTCAATAAGCTCTACAGTAGCAATTTTATTCTCAATAATATCAAGCCTTTGCATCACATGTTCCAAAGTTAAAACTGTTTCATTAACCATGAGTGGTGGCGAGCCAACCAAATCTATCATAGCATTATAAGCATCCAAAGTACGGCTCCCCAAGAAATTACCTCCGGTAATGGTATCTAGCACGTATCTATACCAAGTAGTAACACCCACATAAAAATTGCGCAGGAGAATGGTAGTAGATTGCTTACGAGTAGATCTGTTTTGAGCATTGCAAATTCTATACCAAGCATCTTTTAAATTTTCTCCCTCCCTTTGCTTAAAATTGAGAACCTCACTTTCGGGGGTACTAACAATGGTAGAAGGGCTAGCCATGATGGCAAAACAAGCGATATAGCACACTAACAAACGAAAAGCAAACAAAAAGACGAACGGAAAAAGGGCGAATAAAAAGGAAAATCTTTTTGTGTTTTTCTGAAATTGTTTTAGAAGTGGGGGAGAGGAAAACGAGAGGCAAATGGCAAATAATGTAATGCAAGAGATGAGAGTTTATGGTGGGTACTTGGTAGGCTTGATGTAGATCTCCCCGGCAACGGCGCCAGAAATTCTTCCTGCTACTTCTTGAGCTTGCGCTGTTTTTTCCCTTGAAGAGGAAAGGGTGATGCAGCAAAGTAGAGATAAGTATTTCCCTCAGTTAAGAACCAAGGTATCAATCCAGTAGGAGATACACGCAAGTCTCCAATCTATGCACCTGCACAAACAATCAAATACTTGCACCCAATGTGATAAAGGGGTTGTCAATCCTTTCACGGTCACTTGCAAAGGTGAGATATGATAGAGATAGATATAAAAGCTTGCTAAAACATAAAACAAAATAAAAGTAAATAAATTGCAGCAAGGTATTTTTTGGGTTTTTGGTTTATAGATCTGAAAATATATGATGGAAAATAGACCCGGGGGCCATAGGTTTCACTAGAGGCTTCTCTCTTGAAGGCAAATAATACAATGGGTGAACAAATTACTGTCGAGCAATTGATAGAAAAGCGCAAAGTTATGACGATATCCAAGGCAATGATTATGAATATAGGCATCACGTCCGTGTCAAGTAGACCGAAACGATTCTGCATCTACTACTATTACTCCACACATCGACCGCTATCCAGCATGCATCTAGAGTATTAAGTTCATAAGAACGGAGTAACGCCTTAAGTAAGATGACATGATGTAGAGGGATAAACTCAAGCAATATGATGAAAACCCCATCTTTTTACCCTTGATGGCAACAATACAATACGTGCCTCACTACCCCTACTTTGTCACTGGGTGAGGACACCACAAGATTGAACCCAAAACTAAGCACCTCTCCCATTGCAAGAAGAACCAATCTAGTTGGCCAAACCAAACCGATAATTCAAAGAGAAATACAAAGATATCAAATCATGCATATAAGAATTCAGAGAAGATTCAAATAATATTCATAGATAAACTGATCATAAATCCACAATTCATTAGATCTCGACAAACACACCACAAAAGAATATTACATCAGATAGATCTCCAAGAACAATGAGGAGAACATGGTATTAAGGATCAAAGAGAGAGAAGAAGCCATCTAGCTACTAGCTATGGACCCGTAGGTCTATGGTAAACTACTCACGCTTCATCAGAAGGGCAACAGTGTTGATGTAGAAGCCCTCCGTGATCGAATCCCCCTCCGGCAGGATGCCAAAAAAGGCCCCAAGATGGGATCTCATGGGAACAGAAGGTTACGGCGGCGGAAAAGTATTTTGGTGGACGCTTCTGGTGGTTTGGGAATATTTCTGAATTTATAGGCCAAAGATTAGGGTTGGAGGACTCCCGTGGGGCCCACAAGCCAGGGGCGCCCCCCCCCTAGGGCGCGCCTTGAGGGCTTGTGGAGCCCTCGGGATTCTTCTGCCTTCCTCTCCAAGTCCTACGTGTGTCTTCTGGTCCAAGAAAAATCATCGCGAAAGTTTTATTCCGTTTGGTATTACTTTTCTGTAAAACTCAAAAATAAGGAAAAAATAGAAACTGGCACTGGGCTCTAGGTTAATAAGTTAGTCCCAAAAATAATATAAAATAGCATATTAATGCATATAAAACATCCAAAATAGATAATATAATAGCATGGAACAATCAAAAATTATAGATACGTTGGAGACATATCAATAAGCGGACTATGATTTGTAACCCTAGGCCCCGAGTATGTTATATAAGCCCGAGGGCTAGTTCATCGATAGTATATACACACACACAATCCCTGGTATTCACATGTACTTTGTACACACCCCAATCACAAATATACACTACCAGCAGTTGGCTTTTTCGTCGACCGCAAGGGCCCGGACTTGGGTAAAACTTTGCCTCTTATTACCATCCAGCCTAACCGTCAGGGTTATCCTACCGAATGATCTGATGGAATCATATCCGCCAACTAGTAAGAGAGAGAGAGGGAGGGCAATGTGTGCGAGAGGGGCCTACAGATAGTGTGCGTGCGGGAGACACGTAGACAGATATATGTGCATATAGAGGGCCAGCAGATAACGTGCGTGTGTATGCATGTGAGAGAAATAGTGTTTCCAGCTGAGATTAGTGTAAAGAGTCATAGATAATAGTAAGAGAGAGAGAGAGAGGGAGATATATAGAGAGTTTGTGCGTGAGACACCCCGGGAGAGAGTGTGAGCATGTGTGAGAGAGAAATGCCGATGTATATAAAGTGTGTGCACTTATGCGTCAGATAGAGAGATAGCGTGTGTGTGAGGAGGGGCCGAGGCAGAGTGCATCTACGTGTAAAAGACGGTTCTACGCATTAAAAAATTG
Source organism: Thinopyrum elongatum (assembly GCA_011799875.1). NCBI lineage: Eukaryota > Viridiplantae > Streptophyta > Magnoliopsida > Poales > Poaceae > Thinopyrum > Thinopyrum elongatum. The sequence goes on along the minus strand of CM022300.1, from coordinate 442,931,075 downwards.
GATGGGATCATGAATTTTGCAATTTGCGTATGAACAAACATTGGTCTATCAAACACCCATACTCTATTGAATTCGAGCATGTGTATGGGTTTATTTCACATTATTGATCCATAGAGTGAGAGTGGTTTGAAATCCAGACAATGCATGGCTTTTGCAATTCATGTATAAATGTGAGTGCACTCCGTGTTGTCAGTGTCAAGCACTTTATACATTTGTCACATACATGGATACATTCCAAATTGCTAGGTATGAAATATAACACATGTTGAATTCAACATAAAAGTGGTTTCAAATATTTGAATTCATAGGAAGTGCATTCAACTATTTGAATTCGAGATAATGGCATTTGTAAATCAGATCTAAAAGGGGCATCAATCTTTGTTGTGAGTTTGAACATGCTATATATTAATACGCATGTCTAACTATTTTTTCCAACCAAGGAGATTATATCTGGAACCATGCATGAATTGAGCTAAGCTGTAATTTTTTTTAATATACTCGTGTACGATGTAGATTCAAATGTACCCCCTCCATTCCAAAATAATCGTAGTTTTAGGATTTTCAAGAGTCAAGATTTTTAAAGTTTGATAAATCCTGAAAGTTCAATTCAAGAGAAATGTAAACGTTAATGCTTCTGCTCCCAAATATTGAACGAAGTGCCAAATAAGCCTCTGGTCACCCGAAACCGCGCGAGACCAATGTTTGGTGGTAGGAAATTACTATCCTGAGTCTGACCCGTGTAGCCCATCGGCCTGGTGTCCAAAGATCTAAACCGGGGTAGGTTTGTAACTTCACCAAGACAACAGTCAACCGCCTCCAAAAAGCATTTATACACCGTGTGCGCCAAAACACCCATGCGTTCGGTTGAAATCGCTCTCGCCCACTATTTGGGACACTTGAGATTACCCTCCTACCCCCGACCCGCAATATGTCCGAATTTTTAGATGGGGGCAAAGTTTGTAACTTTGCCCAAATTTCAAAGAGGCACGTCCCAAACCGAAACATTGTTCCACCTTAGCTCCCCCTCCATCCGTTTCCCCATTCATACTCCGTGGGCGCCAAAACGCCCTCTCCACCAGCCGCGAAACTCCAACCTCCTCTGCCCTCCACCCCATTGTGCCCAATCCACCACCGCCCTCCTCCATCATGCCGGAGCAGGTACCCCGATGTCGTCGTCCACCGCAACCGCAACGCCCTCGAGGACTTAGGAGCTGAAGCCGAGGAAGAGCTGCCTCCACGACACTGACGCCGACGTGCGCCGTACCCGAACCACTTCGACCGCGCTGTCCTGTGCCTCACCACTGCCGCTCCACTATCGCAACCGTCCACCACATCAGAGTTGTTCCCTCTACGCCATCGTTTGCTGCCTCAGATCTGCTTCCCCGCCGCCGACACACGGCCACCACACCACACTCAACAACTTGGCCATAGGTTCATCCAAGGCTCCACCGTCCTCCACAACATCTTGTTTCCAGCGAACCACAAGAAGATCGTTGGAAAAATAGGAGGAGGACACATCACTGCCCACAGAAAGAGGTACTCATCTTCCCTTATTCGTGCAAATCTTACATCTCTGCTCACGCCGTATTCATCCCACAAAAGAAACTAGTTGACCACTTATTACTGCACCTTCTTCGTGATACTAAATGCACAAGGTTTCCCCCCATTTACTATTTCACCTTAGCTAGACGTCAGTCGCCCACCTGGATTTCAATTCAAGGTCAGTTGATTCGCAATTAAAAGAAGCAGCACCCGCTTAGGCGCGAGGAGCACCTAGTCCGCCTGTTCGTCAGGGAAGCAGCGCATCGGTGTCTATCTTAGGGGTGTGGGGCGCAGGAGCTGCTGGCGCCAGATCTGGAGGTCGGCATGGCTTAAAGGGATGGTCGGGGGCGGTGCCAAGCACGGCGGTCCGATGAGGTCGAGGGGAGGGCGGAGGCCGGGGACTGTGCTGATGGTCACTAGCGGTTCAAGGAAGATCGTTAACACTGACTGGTTGGAGGTAGATGAAGGTCATCTGGCCGTTCTTTGTACATCAGACGGTGTAGAAAAAATGGACTAACCTATTTGTTCTCAGTCGACTGTTATTTTCATAGGACCACGTCTTGTGGTGTGTTGGAGGAGTACCTGCATTTCCAAGCCATCCCTGTGCTCATATTTCAAAATCCTAGAATCTAATTTCGTGTGCCATGCATGTTGTAGAGCTATCATATGTCTCCATCATTTATTTTTCATGCACCTCTATCTTCTACTTTTACAGTGTACTACTTGCGCACACACTTCACCCATACTCACACTATTTTTTTTATTCATGGGTATTTCAGACTCTGGCGCACTGTTGATAAATACACAAAAGAGAAGACAGAAGTCGCTCCAGTCTAATTCGAGAATACGAACGGAGCGTTTGAGCGCTCTAAAGGGTGCAGTGTCAGTAGATGGAGACAGTAAACGTAGCTCTGCTATTGATGATCTCAATTTCCACACACAACCATCCCAAGTGCTTGCTTTAACGTCACGGTGTCAAATGTGGTTGCATATTGCATATGGTGTCCAGCTTGTATTGCTTCCAATTTGGTTAAATTGCATCTGCTTACTTTACAAATTATACCTTTGATAATTACATGCCTTCCTATTTTTGGTACATACAACATCTGTCTATTAACCATGTTCTTACATCAAACTAATGCTCTTGTGTATCCCTCATCAATCACTTATGATGAGACAGTCATGCCAGTGGGTTACTGTGAGACGCGCTACTCTTTTAAAGAGTGCAGTGTCATCCTCCCCACATGATTCTCAGGAAACAGCAAGGCCAGATGAAGATAGTCAACGTAGCTCTGTAGTTGATGACCGCAATTCCCCTACACCACCATCGCAGGTGCTTGCTCTTACTTGGTAGTGTGATATGTGGTTGCATGTTGCATATGGTGTCTACCTTGTATTGCTTCTAATTAGGGTAAATTGAATCTGCTTAGTTAACACATTATACCTGTGAATATGACATGCCTTCCTGTTTTTGGTACATACCACGTCTTTCTATTAACCATGTTCTTACATCAAACTACTTTTCTTGTGTATCCCTCATCAATCACTTCTAACGAGACACCTTCGAATTGACAGTGTAATATTGGTTGCATCTTGCATATCATTTCAAGCATATACCGCCTCTAATTTGTTGAAATGGCACTTATGATGAGACACTTCTGAAAGCACAAGTGCTCCCTGGATGATTTTGGTAATTAATGTCAACATATCTCTTGTTGGACTAATGCTTCTATCTAGTGTATTTCAGACAAGTTCAACAATGGCGTAGAAAGGACAAGAGGATGTGGAACCCCTTCAAAATGCTAAGGACACATATTGGCAAAAGCTCAAGACTCTTCATTTCTATTTTAGTGATCCAAGATCACATTGAGTCCATAGGAAAGACAATACTATTAAAAGGGGATGAGGTGTTGCTTAATGGCCTGCTTGCTCAAATGCTTAGTGATATTGCTCCAAAACCCTCAACCACTTTCTCATTCCAAATATTTCAAAATCCCAAACTCCAACTCGGCCCCACCGATTCATTCTATCCAGAGCCATCGAGTTCATATGACATAGCCACTGCCAGAAACCCTAACAGTTCGGTCACACCGATACGGATCTCGGTCTCACCAAGATGGCCTTGCCAACTCTCTGTTACCTGTTGCAATTATTTCGGTCTCACCGAAATAGCGATCGGTCTCACCGAGATGGCTTGACCAACTCTCTGTTGCTCAATTGCTTCACTTTGGTCTCACCGAGTTGATGCAATTAGTGCCACCGAGATGAGGTTTGCCCTAAGCCCTATCTCATCGGTCCCACCGACTTGTTCTAGTCGGTCCCACTGAGATTCCTAACGTTCACATTTTGAACTAAATCGGTTTCTCCGAGTTCTTCTATTCTTGCTGACCGAGTTGGGTCAAATGTGTGTAACGGTTGGATTTTGTGTGGAGGCTATATATATACCCCTCCACCCCCTTCTCCACATGTGAGAGAGCCATCAGAACGTGCCTACACTTCCAGCATACATTTTCTGAGAGAGAACCACCTACTCATGTGTTGAGATCAAGATATACCAATCCTACCACAAGAATCTTAATTTCTAGCCTTCCCCAAGTTGCTTTCCACCATATCCAAATCTATGAGAGAGAGTTGAGTGTTGGGGAGACTATCATTTGAAGCACAAGAGCAAGGAGTTCATCATCAACACACCATTTATTACCTTTTGGAGAGTGGTGTCTCCTAGATTGGTTAGGTGTCGCTTGGGAGCCTCTGACAAGATTGTGGAGTTGAACCAAGAAGTTTGTAAGGGCAAGGAGATCGCCCACTTCATGAAGATCTACCCGAGCGAGGCAAGTCCTTCGTGGGCGATGGCCATGGTGGGATAGACAAGGTTGCTTCTTCGTGGACCCATCGTGGGTGGAGCCCTCCGTGGACCCGCGCAACCGTTACCCTTCATGGGTTGAAGTCTCCATCAACATGGATGTACGATAGCACCACCTATCGGAACCACGCCAAAAATCTTCGTGTCTTCATTGTGTTTGCACACTCCAATCCCATCCCTTTACTTTCTTGCAATTAGCATGCTTTACTCTTTCTGCTGCATATACTCTTGCCATGCTTGCTTGAAATGTATTGTGAATGCTTAAACTTGTGCTAAAACTCCACCTTAACTTGAAGAACTTAAAAATTGCCACTTTTACTTGTTAAGGGTCTAATCACCCCCCCTCTAGATCACTCTTCTCGATCCTTTCAATTGGTATCAGAACTTTGGTCTCCATTTCTTTGGTTTAATCACCATTGGAGGAAGATGGATGAGTCTACGATTGGGAGTATTAGACGTAGAGTGCCTATGCTTGACGGAGAGTTCTATAATTCTTGGAAGAATGAGATGCTTGAGATTTTTCGTGAATATGATTTGAACAAGTATATTACTAGCCCTTATGTGTGATACGTCTCCAACGTATCTATAATTTTTGATTGTTCCATGCTATTATATTATCTGTTTTGGATGTTTTATATGCATTAATATGCTATTTTATATTATTTTTGGGACTAACTAATTAACCTAGAGCCCAGTGCTAGTTTCTGTTTTTTCCTTGTTTTTGAGTTTTACAGAAAAGGAATACCAAACGGAGTCCAAACGGAATAAAACTTTCGCGATGATTTTTCTTGGACCAGAAGACACACGTAGGACTTGGAGAGGAAGGCAGAAGAGTGCCGAGGGCTCCACAAGCCCTCAGGGCACGCCTCCTGGCTTGTGGGCCCCATGGGAGTCCTCCAACCCTAATCTTTGGCCTATAAATTCAGAAATATTCCCAAACCACCAGAAGCATCCACCAAAATACTTTTCCGCCGCCCTAACCTTCTATACCCGTGAGATCCCATCTTGGGGCCTTTTTCGGCATCCTGCCGGAGGGGGATTCGATCACGGAGGGCTTCTACATCAACTCTATTGCCCTTCCGATGAAGCGTGAGTAGTTTAGCTCAGACCTACGGGTCCATAGCTAGTAGCTAGATGGCTTCTTCTCTCTCTTTGATCCTCAATACCATGTTCTCCTTGTTGTTCTTGGAGATCTATCCGATGTAATATTCTTTTGCGGTGTGTTTGTCGAGATCCAATGAATTGTGGATTTATGATTAGTTTATCTATGAATATTATTTGAATATTCTCTGAATTATTATATGCATGATTTGATATCTTTGTATTTCTCAACGAATTATCGGTTTGGTTTGGCCAACTAGATTGGTTCTTCTTGCAATGGGAGAGATGCTTAGTTTTGGGTTCAATCTTGCGGTGTCCTCACCCAGTGACAAAGTAGGGGTACCGACGTACGTATTATATTGTTGCCATCAAGGGTAAAAAGATGGGGTTTTCATCATATTGCTTGAGTTTATCCCTCTACATCATGTCATCTTACTTAAGGCGTTACTCCGTTTTTATGAACTTAATACTCTAGATGCATGCTGGATAGTGGTCGATGTGTGGAGTAATAGTAGTAGATGCAGAATCGTTTTGGTCTACTTGACACAGACGTGATGCCTATATTCATAATCATTGCCTTGGATATCGTCATAACTTTGCGCTTTTCTATCAATTGCTCGACAGTAATTTGTTCACCCACCGTATTATTTGCCTTCAAGAGAGAAGCCTCTAGTGAAACCTATGGCCCCCGGGTCTATTTTCCATCATATATTTTCATATCTATAACCCAAAAAATACCTTGCTGCAATTTATTTACTTTTATTTTGTTTTATGTTTTAGCAAGCTTTTATATCTATCTCTATCATATCTCACCTTTGCAAGTGACCGTGAAAGGATTGACAACCCCTTTATCACATTGGGTGCAAGTATTTGATTGTTTGTGCAGGTGCATAGATTGGAGACTTGCGTGTATCTCCTACTGGATTGATACCTTGGTTCTTAACTGAGGGAAATACTTATCTCTACTTTGCTGCATCACCCTTTCCTCTTCAAGGGAAAAAACAGCGCAAGCTCAAGAAGTAGCAGGAAGAATTTCTGGCGCCGTTGCCGGGGAGATCTACATCAAGCCTACCAAGTACCCACCATAAACTCTCATCTCTTGCATTACATTATTTGCCATTTGCCTCTCGTTTTCCTCTCCCCCACTTCTAAAACAATTTCAGAAAAACACAAAAAGATTTTCCTTTTTATTCGCCCTTTTTCCGTTCGTCTTTTTGTTTGCTTTTCGTTTGTTAGTGTGCTATATCGCTTGTTTTGCCATCATGGCTAGCCCTTCTACCATTGTTAGTACCCCCGAAAGTGAGGTTCTCAATTTTAAGCAAAGGGAGGGAGAAAATTTAAAAGATGCTTGGTATAGAATTTGCAATGCTCAAAACAGATCTACTCGTAAGCAATCTACTACCATTCTCCTGCGCAATTTTTATGTGGGTGTTACTACTTGGTATAGATACGTGCTAGATACCATTACCGGAGCTAATTTCTTGGGGAGCCGTACTTTGGATGCTTATAATGCTATGATAGATTTGGTTGGCTCGCCACCACTCATGGTTAATGAAACAGTTTTAACTTTGGAACATGTGATGCAAAGGCTTGATATTATTGAGAATAAAATTGCTACTGTAGAGCTTATTGAAAACTTGGATAAGAAGATTCATAATCAAATTACTCAATATGGATCGAAGGAATCTCTTTGAAGAATCTAAAGGAAAAAAGAACCTATAGTTAATGAAAAGATAGATCAAGATTCTACTAGAATTGGCAAGCTAGAAGATATTATTACCAACTTTCCTCTTTTGCCTTTGTTAAAACTACTCCAAATTTTCCTCCTACTAAAGCTACTAAATTTATTTATGTTCCTAAGAATAAGGGTGAATCTTCTAGTAAAGGAAACGAAGATCTTAAGATGATAAGTGTTCACCCTAACTTTATCAATATTATTAAGGAACGAGTTGCCACGAGTGAATTTCTTGATTTTTTGCCTAGGAGTGTGATTATTGATAAAACCAAAAGGTCTCCTAAGGTTTATAAGTGTGCAATTGAGGAGTTGCATACCAAAGTTGACAATACCTAGATCTATGTTTTATGCCTAGCTAGGGGCGTTAAACAATAGCGCTTGTTGGGAGGCAACCCAATTTTATTTTTATGCTTTTTGTTTTTGGTTCTGTTTTTCAATAAATACACAATATTACCTCTGTAGTAATTGTGTTTTGGTGTTTTAATTAGTGTTTGAGCCAAGTAAGACCTTTGGGATGGCTTACGGTGATAGTTGATTTGATCTTGCTGAAAAACAGAAACTTTTGTGTCCAGTAACAGAATTGTTTAAATTCCCTGGAGCTTGTAAATCCCCTGAATTGTTTACACAAGATTGATATACAAATTTCCTCTGTTGTCCTAATTTTTCAGAATTTTTGGTGTTACATAAGTATGATAACAATTCAGATCTTCGCAGACTGTCCTGTTTTGGACAGATTCTGTTTTCTATGTGTTGTTTGCTTATTTTGATGAATCTATGGGTAGTATCGGGGGCTATGAACCATGGAGAAGTTGGAATACAGTAGATATTACACCAATATAAATAAATAATAAGTTCACAACAGTACCAAAAAGTGGTGTTTTATTTTCTTATACTAACGGATCTCATGAGTTTTCTATTGAGTTTTGTGTTGTGAAGTTTTCAAGTTTTGGGTAAATATTTGATGGACTATGGAATAAGGAGTGGCAAGAGCCTAAGCTTGGGGATGCCCAAGGCACTCCAAGGTAATATTAAAGGACAACCAAGCATCTAAGCTTGGGGATGCCCCGGATGGCATCCCCTCTTTCGTCTTCGTCTATCGGTAAATTTACTTGAGGCTATATTTTTATTCACCACATGATATGTGTTTTGCTTGGAGCGTCTAGTATGATATGTGTCTTTGAATTTTAGTTTGCCACAATCATCCTTGCTGTACACATCTTTTGATAGGGACACGCATGAATCGTGAATATATTAGAATACTCTATGTGCTTCACTTATATCTTTTGAGCTAGGCAATTTTGCTCTAGTGTTTCACTTATATCTTTTTAGAGCACGGCAGTGGCTTTATTTTATAGAAATTATTGAAATCTCATGCTTCACTTATATTATTTTGAGAGTCTCTCTAAACAGCATGGTAATTTGTTTAGGTTATGAATTTAGTCCTAATATGACGGGCATCCAAGAGGGATATAATAAAAACTTTCATATAAAGAAGCATTGAATACTATGAGAAGTTTGATTCCTTATGATTGTTTTGAGATATAAAGATGGTGATATTAGAGTCATGCTAGTGAGTAATTGTGGATTGATAGAAATACTTGTGTTAAAGTTAGTGATTCCCGTAGCATGCACATATGGTGAACTGTTATGTGATGAAGTCGGAGCATGATTTATTTATTTATTGTCTTCCTTATGAGTGGCGGTCGGGGACGAGCGATGGTCTTTTCCTACCAATCTATCCCCCTAGGAGCATGTGTGTAGTACTTTGTTTCGATAGCTAATAGACTTTTGCAATAAGTATGTGAGTTATTTATGACTAATGTTGAGTCCATGGATTATACGCACTCTCACCCTTCCACCATTGCTAGCCTCTCTATTACCGCGCAACTTTCGCCGGTGCACTACACCCACCATATACCCTTCCTCAAAACAGCCACCATACCTACCTATTATGGCATTTCCATAGCCATTCCGAGATATATTGCCATGCAACTTCCACCGTTCCGTTTATTATGACACGCACCATCATTGTCATATTGCTTTGCATGATCATGTAGTTGACATAGTATTTGTGGCAAGGCCACCGTTCATATTTTTTTATACATGTCTCTCTTGATCATTGCACATCCCGGTACACCGTCGGAGGCATTCATATAGAGTCATATTTTTGTTCTAAGTATCGAGTTGTAAGTAAATAAAAGTGTGATGATCATCATTATTAGAGCATTGTCCCATGTAAGGAAAGGATGATGGAAGCTATGATTCCCTCACAAGTTGGGATGAGTCTCCAGACTTTACAAAAAAATAAAAGAGGCCAAAAGAAGCCCAAACAAAAAAAATGAGAAAAAATGAGAGAAAAGAGAGAAGTGGCAATGCTACTATCCTTTTACCACACTTGTGCTTCAAAGTAGCACCATGATCTTCATGATAGAGAGTCTCCTATGTTGTCACTTTCATATACTAGTGGGAATTTTTCATTATAGAACTGTGCTTGTATATTCCAATGATGGGCTTCCTCAAATTGCCCTAGGTCTTCGTGAGCAAGCGAGTTGGATGCACACCCACTTAGTTTCTTTTTGAGCTTTCATAATCTTATAGCTCTAGTGCATCCGTTGCATGGCAATCCCTACTCACTCACATTGATATATATTGATGGCATCTCCATAGCCCGTTGATACACCTAGTTGATGTGAGACTATCTCCTTCTTTTTGTCTTCTCCACAAGCACCATATTCTATTCCACCTATAGTGCTATATCCGTGGCCACGCTCATGTATTGCGTGAAAGTTGAAAAAGTTTGAGAACATCAAAAGTATGAAACAATTGCTTCGCTTGTCATCGGGGTTGTGCATGATTTAATACTTTGTGTGATGAACATGGAGCATAGCCAGACTATATGATTTTGTCGGGATAACTTTCATTGGCCATGTTATTTTGAGAAGACATGAATGCTTTATTAGTATGCATGAAGTATTATTATTTTTTATGTCAATATTAAACTTTTGTTTTGAATCTTATGGATCTGAATATTCATGCCACAATCAAGAAAATTACATGGATAAATATGTTAGGTAGCATTCCACATCAAAAATTCTGTTTTTATCATTTACCTACTCGAGGACGAGTAGGAATTAAGCTTGGGGATGCTTGATACGTCTCCAACGTATCTATAATTTTTTTTGTTCCATGCTATTATATTATCTGTTTTGGATGTTTTATATGCATTTATATGCTATTTTATATTATTTTTGGGACTAACTTATTAACCTAGAGCCCAGTGCCAGTTTCTTTTTTTCCTTGTTTTTGAGTTTTACAGAAAAGGAATACCAAACGGAGTCCAAACGGAATAAAACTTTCGCGATGATTTTTCTTGGACCAGAAGACACATGTAGGACTTGGAGAGGAAGGCAGAAGAGTCCCGAGGGCTCCACAAGCCCTCAGGGCGTGCCCTAAGGGGGCGTCCCCTGGCTTGTGGGCCCCACGGGAGTCCTCCAACCCTAATCATTGGCCTATAAATTCAGAAATATTCCCAAACCACCAGAAGCGTCCACCAAAATACTTTTCCGCCGCTATAACCTTCTGTACCTGTGAGATCCCATCTTGGGGCCTTTTCCAGCTTCCTGCCAGAGGGGGATTCGATCATGGAGGGCTTCTACATCAACTCTATTGCCCTTCCGATGAAGCGTGAGTAGTTTACCTCAGACCTACGGGACCATAGCTAGTAGCTAGATGGCTTCTTCTCTCTCTTTGATCCTCAATACCATGTTCTCCTCATTGTTCTTGGAGATCTATGCAATGTAATATTCTTTTGCGGTGTGTTTGTCGAGATCCGATGAATTATGGATTTATGATTAGTTTATCTATGAATATTATTTGAATATTCTCTAAATTATTATATGCATGATTTGATATCTTTGTATTTCTCTTTGAATTATCGGTTTGGTTTGGCCAACTAGATTGGTTCTTCTTGCAATGGGAGAGGTGCTTAGTTTTGGGTTCAATCTTGCGGTGTCCTCACCCAGTGACAAAGTAGGGGTAGCGAGGCAAGTATTGTATTGTTGCCATCAAGGTTAAAAAGATGGGGTTTTCATCACATTGCTTGAGTTTATCCCTCTACATCATGTCATCTTACTTAAGGCGTTACTCCGTTCTTATGAACTTAATACTCTAGATGCATGCTGGATAGCGGTCGATGTGTGGAGTAATAGTAGTAGATGCAGAATCGTTTCGGTCTACTTGACATGGACGTGATGCCTATATTCATAATCATTGCCTTGGATATCGTCATAACTTTGCGCTTTTCTATCAATTGCTCGACAGTAATTTGTTCACCCACCGTATTATTTGCCTTCAAGAGAGAAGCCTCTAGTGAAACCTATGGCCCCCGGGTCTATTTTCCATCATAGATTTTCAAATCTATAAACCAAAAAACCCAAAAATACGTTGCTGCAATTTATTTACTTTTATTTTGTTTTATGTTTTAGTAAGCTTTTATATCTATCTCTATCAGATCTCACCTTTGCAAGTGGCCGTGAAGGGATTGACAACCCCTTTATCGCATTGGGTGCAAGTGTTTGATTGTTTGTGAAGGTTCATAGATTGGAGAGTTGCGTGTATCTCCTACTGGATTGATACCTTGGTTCTTAACTGAGGGAAATACTTACCTCTACTTTGCTGCATCACCCTTTCCTCTTCAAGGGAGAAACCAACGCAAGCTCAAGAAGTAGCAATGTGCCCCTTCATTGATCCTTTGCATCCTACCCCCGTTGAGTATCTTGACATGGTTCGCAATCTTAGAACTATTGATCTTATCATTAGAGGATTGCCTAGAAATTTGCTGGTATGCTTGCCTACATTTGAATGTGCTTATACTATATCGAAATGTCTTGAGGAGCGTTTTCCAAACTATGCCTTGAAAAATCTAGATGAGATTCTTCAAAAGTCCATTGCTTTTCATAAAATGGACCCTAGTGATCCTAAATTTGATGATTGTCTATTTGAGCTCCGTGACTTTATGCGTGCCAAAGGAGATGTTGGAGTCATTAGTAGCATCATCTCACAAGTTATTAGAATTCATAAACATGCACATTGTCATGGTCATAAATCTAATGAATCACTCTCTCTAGGTGATGATCATTCACATGATGATGTTGAACATGGACATTGTGATGAGGATGATGATAGTGACTTTGATCTTGATGAGTCGATGAGTCACTTTGGTCTTATGGCTAACCTTCGTGGTTACATGGCCGGAGGAAAGGAATGGATTCTCGATATTGGATGTACTGATCATATGACCGGAGACAAGGACATGTTCCGTGAGCTTGCTAAGAACTATGGTCCACGCAAGTATGTCACTTTTGGAGACAACTCCAAGGGTAAGGTACTTGGCCTTGGTAAGGTGGCCATTTCCAATGATAGCTCTATCCAAAACGTTATGCTCGTTGAATCTCTTGGCTACAATTTACTTTCTGTATCAAGACTAGCTGACTTCGGTTTCAATGTTCTATTTACTGAAGTAGATTGCCAAGTGTTTCAAAGAGATAATCATAATATGGTCTTTACCGGTATTCGTAGAGGTGATCGATACATTGTTGATTTCACTAAGAGAGCTCAACCTCGTACTTGCTTAATTGCTAAATCTTCTAAAGGTTGGTTATGGCATAGAAGGTTAGGTCATGTGGGCATGCGAAATCTTGATAAGCTTATTAAAGGTGATCATATCCTTGGTGTGAAAGATGCCATATTTGACAAGGATAGACTTTGTAGTGCTTGTCAAGCAGGAAAACAGGTTGGAGGAAGTCATCCCGTGAAGAACATCATGACCACGAGAAGACCGCTTGAGCTACTTCACATGGATCTTTTTGGTCCCAACGCCAACAAGAGTCTCGGTGGTAACTCGTTCAGTTTGGTCATTATTGATGATTTTTCAAGATTTACATGGGTGTTCTTTCTTGATGATAAATCGCAGGTCCAAAAGATCTTCAAGAACTTCGCCAAGAAGGCCCAAAACCAATTTGAAGTGAAGATCAAGAAGGTTCAAAGCGACAATGGAACAGAGTTCAAGAACGCCAATGTGGATACCTTTCTTGACAAAGAAGGGATTTCACATGAGTTCTCGGCTACGTACACACCTCAATAAAATGAAGTTGTTGAGAGGAAGAACTGGACACTTATTGAGATGGCAAGAATGATGCTTGATGAATACAAGATGCCAAGACACTTTTGGGCGGAAGCAGTTGAGACAACTTGTCATGCTACAAATCGACTATATCTTCACAAGCTTTTCGGCAAGACGGCATACGAGCTTCTTTACCGGTAACAAACCCCAAGTTGGATACTTTTGAGTATTTGGCTCAAAGTGTTACATTCTTGATAAGCATCGTCGCTCGAAATTTGCTCCTAAATCTCATGAAGGTTTCCTACTCGGTTATGGCTCAAACTCTCACGCATACCGTGTCTACAACAATTTCACCCGAAAGGTTGAAGAGACGGTAGATGTGAAGTTTGATGAATCTAATGGCTCGCAAGTAGAGCAATTGCCAATTGATGTAGGAGACAAAGATCCTTTAGAAGCAATCCAATATTTGTCCATTGGCAAGATTCGCCCAACGGAGGTGAAGGAGAGTACTTTGTCCGTTCAAGTGGAAGCCTCAACTTCACATCAAGGTGAACCACAAGTTGACTTGGAGGCATCCACAAGTGGAACACGTCAAGACAGAGAAAATGAGGAAGTGCAACAAGATGAACCACCTCGACCTTCCTCTCCACCTCCATAAGAGAACGACAACGCTAACAACAATGAAGAAGGAGGAGAAGAAGAAGACAATGAAGAGGATGGTCCACCTCAACCCAAAAAAAAGCTCTCACGAGTTAGAGCAAGAGTCATAAGGGATCATCCCATTGAACAAATCTTCGATGATATCCAAACAAGGAGAATTACTCACTCTAAAACTCGTTTAGCTAACTTTTGTGAACACTACTCATTCATTTCTAGTGTTGAACCTATGAAGGTAGAAGAAGCTCTTGAGGATCCGGATTGGGTGAATGCTATGCACGAAGAGCTACACAACTTTGAGAGGAATCAAGTGTGGACATTGGTTGAAAAGTCCGACGACAATCACAATGTCATTGGAACCAAATGTGTGTTTCGGAATAAGCAAGATGAAGATGGACAAGTTGTACGCAACAAGGCCCGTCTCGTCGCTCAAGGCTACACTCAAGTCGAAGGTATGGACTATGGTGAGACATATGCCCCCGTTGCTAGACTTGAGTCCATACGCATCTTACTTGCTTATGCCAATCACCATGATATCACTTTATACCAAATGGACATTAAAAGTTATTTTCTCAATGGAGAAATTGAGGAGGAGGTGTATGTTAAACAACCTCCCAGCTTTGTCAATCCCAAGAAACCTAATCATGTCTACAAACTTCACAAAGCTCTTTATGGTCTTAAACAAGCTCCTAAAGCATGGTATAAATGCTTGACCAAGTTTCTGATTGAAAAAGGCTTTGAAATTGGGAAGATTGATTCTACACTTTTTACTAAAAGGGTTAATGGTGAATTATTTGTGTGCCAAATTTATGTGGATGATATCATATTTGGTTCTACTAACCCCCATTTTAGTGAAAAGTTTGGAAGGCTAATGTCGGAGAAGTTTGAGATGTCTATGATGAGTGAACTCAAATTTTTCCTTGGTTTGCAAATCAACCAAACTAAGGAAGGTACCTTTGTTTCTCAAACAAAGTATACCAAGGATCTTTTCAAGAAGTTCAACATGCAAGAATGCAAAGGTATGAAAACACCCATGCCTACTAGTGGACATCTTGACTTGACTAAGGATGGCAAACTGGTTGACCAAAAGGTTTATCGCTCTATGATTGGTTCATTGTTATATCTATGTGCCTCCCATCCTGATATTATGCTAAGTGTGTGCATGTGTGCACGATATCAAGCGGCCCCTAAAGAGTGTCATCTTAAGGCCGTGAAAAGGATAGTGAGATACTTAATTCATACACTAAACTTTGGCATTTGGTATCCTAAGAGATCATCTTTTGATCTTGTTGGCTACTCCGATTTGGACTATGCTGGTGACAAGGTTGATAGAAAGTCCACTTCGGGTACTTGTCAATTTCTTAGTAGATCCCTAGTGTCTTGGTCCTCCAAGAAACAAAACTCGGTATCCTTATCCACTGCCAAAGCGGAATACATTGAAGTTGTTCCGTTACTTTGGATGACCCAAACCCTTAAGGATTGTGGGATACATGTGAAACTTGTTCCGTTGCTTTTCGATAATGAAAGTGCTATTAGGATTGCTCACAATCCCTTGCAACATTCTTGAACTAAGCACATTGGAGTTCTTCACCATTTCATTCGAGATCATGTTGCTAAAGGAGACATAAATCTTAAGCATGTTCGTACCAATAAGCAATTGGCGGATATATTCACCAAACCGCTTGTTGAGAAAGTATTTTGCCGTTTGAGAGGTGAATTGAATATCATTGATGCCTCAAACTTGGAGTAGAAACTCCATTTGGATACATGCAAGGCATGAGTATTATTATGACTAATCCTTGATATTTCTCTTATGATGATGATCATATGTCTTGGATCTATATTTGTACCCTTGCATGTTATCTAACCCTTGTAGGTACTTGGATGAACCCAAATCTATGAGATTGCAAGCCACTCACATCTTGAGCAATCTCTACATCACCAAGTCCCTATGATATGGTTGTTGAATTCAAGGAAGCATGAACTCACTCAACATATCCTTTGACTATTTCATTATATCAAATTTCAATTGATATCAAGTTTCATGCTTGTCATTTTGGATACACAAGTGCTATTCCTTGCAAGACTAACCCATGTAGGAAGATGAACTCAAACTACTAGTGATGCTCTCAACTCTTGATGAACAACATCAACCTTGAGCATCCAACACAAGTTCAACTACATGATCAAGATCAACACCACAACCCAAGGAATGTAATTCCACCTTAGAGAAGCTTTGCTCCAAGTCATGAGCTAAAGCAACTCAACAAGTTGTGAATACATCAAAATGCTTAAACGAAAAATGGTAACCCCAATTTGAGCTTAAACGATGAGTATGACCTATGATCAAGTGATCTCACTTGACTCCTAAGTCAATATACTCTAACATAGGTGACTTTGTCGCCGACCCCTTCTCTAGATGAAGTTCTCTAGTGTTCTTTTGCTTAGTTGATTTTTCCATTTGCATGTTTTTCTTGTTTTTTGGTCTCCCTCTAAAACAAAACAAAAAACTTCATCTAGATCTTTTTACGTTTTCCACTCTTTATCTGTGTTTAATTCATTGCAAATCTTTCTGTTAATTCCTTGCAAATCCTTGTGATATTTCTTTTGCCAAGTGAGCTGAGATTGACGAAATCTTTACTCTGAGAATAACTCGGTCCCTCCGATCCAAACCTATTGGCTCAACCAAAATACAAGGTCTCCTTGTAAATAGTTCATCGGTACAACCGACATGGACTGATTCGGTCTCACCGATCGGGACCTTCTGTGACTCTGTCATCTCAGCATCACTGACGAAAAACTAATCGGCGTCACTGATTTCAACTCTGAGAAAATGTTTTGCCATTTCTTACTGCCTATTTTCTTCAGCTCCACTCAATGATCCTTCCCTCTATCAGCATCATCAATTACCTACTGCTTTTTAGTGACTCTCAAGGACCACACCTATTTGGCTCATAATCCAGAAGTGCCCTTCTTGGAAACTGATGTCAAAGGGGGAGAGAGAGCACATCAAAGCTTATCAAATGAGCACATCTAAGCTCTTCTACAGATACCTGTTAATAAAAGAGGAGAGAAGTCACATGTCTTTAAGAGGGGAAAGACATGTCAACATGTTTGATCTTAGTTATTGCTAAAATTCTTGTTGCTCTGAATTTGGTTGATATTGCCCTATCTTGCTCTGATTTTATCTCACCCTATCTTCTCCCATTATCCAATATCAGATTCAAGGGGAGAAAGATTTCTTGTCTAAGGGGATAAAAATCCTTGGAATTCATTGCACATCTTTAAATCTTTTGGGACATGTCTATATCTAAATGAAGTACTTAGTACTCTCCCATTACATATCATCCCAGTCTTGGTACTCTTGTTGTTCCCTAAAACTGCTTTATTAGGAGTGTTCTTGTGTTATCTAACCCTATTTTCTCAAGCCCACCCTTTCCAAAGCCAACTCAAGACCACAAGGTAAGTATATGCATCACACTCATGTGCATGATGATCTCTTGTTGTGGCACATATTGTTTGCAAGAGGGAATCATAAACATGAAAGTACATTTCTTAATCATATCACTTGCTCTGATGCATATAGCCAAGATACATGTAACTTACTGCTTACTCTGTCATGTTTATGCATTCACATGTTAGTATATTCTATCTTCACATGATTGCATACATGTAGGGGGAGCTTATGCTTGTTACATGTCTCTCCAAAGCTTTACCTGCTACCCTTCATATCATCTATCTAAAGCTTTGATGTATGTTGTCATCAATTACCAAAAAGGGGGAGATTGAAAACACAAGTGCTCCCTGGGTGATTTTGGTAATTAATGTCAACATATCTCTTGTTGGACTAATGCTTCTATCTAGTGCATTTCAGAAAAGTTCAACAATGGCGTGGAAAGGACAAGAGGATGTAGAACCCCTTCAAAATGCTAAGGACACATATTGGCAAAAGCTCAAGACTCTTCATTTCTATTTTAGTGATCTAATATCACATTGAGTCCATAGGAAAGCCAATACTATTAAAAGGGGATGACGTGTTGCTTAATGGCCTGCTTGCTCAAATGCTTAGTGATATTGCTCCAAAACCCTCAACCACTTTCTCATTCCAAATATGTCAAAATCCCAAACTCCAACTCGGCCCCACCGATTCATTCTATCCGGAGCCACCGAGTTCATATGACATAGCCATTGCCAGAAACCCTAACAGTTCAGTCACACCGATACGGATCTCGGTCGCACCGAGATGGCCTTGCCAACTCTCTATTGCCTGTTGCAATTATTTCGGTCTCACCGAAATAGCGATCGGTCTCACCGAGATGGTTTGACCAACTCTCTGTTGCTCAATTGCTTCACTTCGGTCTCACCGAGTTGATGCAATCGGCGCCACCGAGATGAGGTTTGCCCTCAGCCCTAGCTCATCGGCCCCACCGAGTTGTTCCAGTCGATCCCACCGAGATTCCTAACGTTCACATTTTGAACTAAATCGGTCTCACCGAGTTCTTCTATTCGGTCTGACCGAGTTGGGTCAAATGTGTGTAACAGTTGGATTTTGTGTGGAGGCTATATATACCCCTCCACCCCCTTCTCTATATGTGAGAGAGCCATCAGAACATGCCTACACTTCCAGCATACATTTTCTGAGAGAGAACCACCTACTCATGTGTTGAGATCAAGATATACCAATCCTACCACAAGAATCTTGATTTCTAGCATTCCCCAAGTTGCTTTCCACTCAAATCATCTTTTCGCCATATCCAAATATGTGAGAGAGAGTTGAGTGTTGGGGAGACTATCATTTGAAGCACCAGAGCCAGTATATTGTGTCCTGCATAACCATAATTTTAGTCTTTGTTCTATTTACATAAGACTCTATGATATTTGGGTGGTTACCCGCCCTGGCTTTTGACACTGAGTCACCAGGGTATATGTTCTTTATGCTTTGTGCAGGACATGCAAAATTTTCAATGGAAATATACATACCAACATGACTTACATAAGCAAATATATCATGCGGTTCAAAAGTACGGATCCACATGCACAAAGGCAGGATATGGCGAATCATTGTCTTAAAACTAGCCTATTACAAGGCTGTCATGAGCCCACAAGTTTGGAGCAAAGTGTGTAACATCCCAAATTTTCAATTTGGAATGTTTTACAATTATTAGCTAAGCATCTATGCATTTTGTTTGAATTGAGTGGCATTTGGAAAATTTCAGAGGCATTGGAGATTTATTTGAATTTGAATTCAACTTGGCATTTGAAAATTCATTTCAAATATCCCTGACAAGTACTTGAGCAAAAGTATGAGAGGAGCTAAAATGACACTCCAAAAATGTCATAAGAAAACAATGCGAAAAGTTTTGAATTCAAATTTGAGTTTTATTTGGATTTTTTTTTTTTAAGTTTTTTTATAAAGTTTGTATTTTGCCTCTGAAAAATAGCTCATATTGTAGGTTTTATTTTTTATGAATTTTTTGATATATATATGTCCTATATAAAAGTATTTTTATTTTCTCTATATTTATTTATTTATTCCCTCTGTCTTAAAAAAAAACCTCAGTGAGCTGGCCAGGCCAACCGGCCCAGCCAGCACCCGAGCAGGCCAGCCGCCAGCGCAGCAGGCCAACGCCCAGGCCACGAACCACCTCCCACACTCGATCCCCTCGCTAGCGCCGCCACCTCTCTCCCTCACGTAACCCTCTCTCTTTCTCTTTTTTTTTCTTTTCCTCCTCTAATTGCTGGACCCCACCGCGTCATCTCTTTCCTCCCGATACTCCCGTGCCCGTATCTCGTTCCGTTCAACGCCGGCCATGTCCGCACCTCTCATAAACCCTAGCCCGACTTGACCCCTACCCTAAGGAACACGTCTTATAAGTACCCCTACCCGTCCTCCCGCGACCCCCTTCAAAAACTCTCGCAAAAACCTCCCACGTCCGCCGCCATCTCCGTTCCAATCTCGCCTCAGCCACCGCAGTTCACCGCTGTTTTCTTCGCCGGTGAGCCCTCTCCGCCCCTCAGGTTTCAGCCGTCGGCCCCGCATCCTCGTACGGTTCTGTTTGACATCCTTTGGCCTTCTAGGTTGCACCGGAGCCGCCACCACGAAGACCGCAGCCCGTCACCACACTTCGCTAGAACGCCCGAAGCGACAGCGAGCCCTGCTCATTTCTGTCATCGCCAACCGCCAACTCCACCACCCCCGCGACGCCCTCGCTTCGCCTCATCCGTTCAGCCACTCCGCCACCCTCCTTGGACATCGGAGTCGCCGCCCCGTTCGCCGCCCGAGCCACCACCGACCATCGTCGTCGACTGCTTCGGTAAGCTAGCGCCACCCCTCTCTACCGTACATCGTATTGTACGGTGTAGGTTAGATGCGGAAACATTACGTTTTTATTTTCAGTAGATCGGTTTAGTTTACGGTTTATTTCCGGTTTAGTTATGGTTTAGTCTAGACCGGCCAGAGTGGTTTTCTATTAGTTATTCACATGAGCGGGTTTCTGTTAAGTTGCGCCCGAGCGTAATATAGTTGCAGATCGCACACCTTTCGGCCCAGTAGCGCCCGTTGTTTTTTATTGTTATTTTCGTTCTGTTTTAAAAACAGAAAAGTTCCAATCTTGAAAATTTTATTTCTCTTAGGTTATTCAATATTTTATAGTGATTCTTTTTGCTCTAATTTTGCAATTTCCTAAAGTTTCTGTAGATATTACTTTTTTTCCAAGTTTGAAGTTTTAAAAAATTGTTTTGCATGAATTTTGTTCAAACCACTATTTTTGCAATAACTAGAGCTAGAATTAATATTTTTAGGCGATTCTTTTTGCTACTGTTTTCTTGTGAACTTAGCTATCAGTAGGTTTAGTTCGGGAATTTTAGAATTTATTTTAAATTAGTTTAGTAGCAAAACAGTACTGTTTTGTTATTTTTTGACTTTTGCACTATTTCTTTTGCTTTAAATTGTTTTAAATTAGCTTCTTTTGTTATTTTTGTTTTGCTCAGATTAGTTTCTATAGAATTAACAGTGGGACTTTTATTTGTATAAAAAAATGTTTTAGTTGTTTATTTCTTTTTCTTAGTAGAAACTTGTTTTAGGCATAAAAGGAGTTTTATAATAGCTTTCAATGCGATTCTTTTTGCATAAAATTTGTTTGCTGTTTTCTTTTTTGTTATTTAATAAAATCCTTATTTTAATTCTGTTAAAAAAAGGTTTTAATGGTAGAAAACTATTTTTATAGCTTGTTTCACTAGTAGTAAAAAAACTTGGTATTAATTTTATGACTTTCTTTGGTTTTCTCTTTGGATTTCTTTATGTGTTATGTTGATTTGCCATTTACTAAGTTACTTGCTGTTATGTTAGTATATTGTATGATGGTATGCTTATTATGCCTTGTTTGCTTCGATAGAATTCCCGGAGTGCGAGGCTTGCTACTACGAGTCGCTAGCTTTCGAAGATCGTCAGCAAGGCAAGTCTTGATCATGAATTTATTTACCTATGTTTTATTGCATTAGTAGAATTTCCTCCCCACCATGCATCCAGTAGGAGAAATTGAATCAAGTCTTGAGTAGTATCATGTGGTAGGTTGACCCAAATCCCTATGTTACCATTGCCCCGGGACGTTGTAGTTTATCATGCTGTGCTCGTAGACGGGGTTGGTTGAGTGATTCATATGGGAGATGTGAGAGTCAAGATGATGACAATCCCATGACTTCAAGATGCTCAAGATGGACTTCAAATTCACTACTGGGAGGAGGACGGATTGATGGGCACCCTGGAGCAACCAGCGGATGGCCGGGATGCATGGAGAAGCGCCATGAAATTTTGCGGAAAGCTTCACCCAGCCACGAAGAGACGGATGGATACCCCCTGACCGGAAGCTTACCTGTGCAGCCGCAAGCCATTATGGGCTCTGGCTTGGTCGACCCTAGGCGTGACTCCGGACGGACGGTGCCAGCAGATGTAGAAGAACGGTAGGAAATGGATGGGCACCGGCAGTGGCCCGGAGAAACTCTACGGAAGACCCTGTTTCATTCGTCCCGTCTTCAAACACCATGCAGTGCGAGGACTCAAAGGAGGGAATGATTCTTGCGAGTAAAGTGCACAAGACTCTGCAGAGTAGAAACCTAATCGATTAGCCAAGTCCCTGGTTACGGACAACTGAGCCTCTGGAATTGGAGTATTTCGGAAATCTCAACACCGAACATAATTAATTAATTGATTGGGTTATTAATGATTTCGGGTATGAGACACTGGTTGGCGGAACCATCTCAATAACAACCAATATTTTGTAGTAATTGCAAGCAAGTCCTTTTTGTTGTAGGGAAAAATGGCTTTTTCGCAAAAACTTGAACCTAGAGCCCCACAGCCAAATTGCATATAGTGATAGCATTATTATTGTTGTTCTCTCTCCATGACTTGCCGGCATATTCAAAATGCTGACCTACATGGCTGCAATGTCTCATGTTGCAGAGGAGTTTTCCGACCAGGAGTGAGGCTACGATCTACGCTCGGTGATTGCCCTATGGAGTCGGATGGAATCGCTTATCGTCTACGCTTCCGCAGCATTTAGTTTTTCTCATGAGTTGGCCGTCGACCGAATTTATTCTATTGTAATAAAGACTCTATATGAGAATCGTGTAATAAATCAGGTGTGATTAAACTTTGAATTTTTCATCAATGTAATGTGTGTGCCAGCATGATCTTGGGATGGTACAGATACAAAGAGACTTGACCGATTTCGGGTCGGGTCGCTACAAAGTGTTATCTAAAAAAGCATCATAATTTCGCTTGACGGTCGCCGGGCTTATTACTGATTTCCCTCATGGCGGGTTGATGACTCTGGATCATCTCGCGCCGGTTCTTCTTCTTCTTCCTCGATCATCTGAAGATCAACCGAGGTCCAGTCGATGCCGGTTAAAGCTTCGAAAGTGGCTTCATCATTGAGTATAACAGAATGATCAATATCAGAAGCGAAGATATGCTTACGCCGAGGAGGGATAAGGTTGACAGCATCATGAGCAGGCGGCTTAATCCTCTGGTTGTCCTCATCATAAGCCGGAGTATAATGATCTAGATTTAGATCTTCAATCAGTTTGCAAGCAACAGGTCGCATCTCTTTGACGCATTTGTTAAAATCTTGCTCTGTGAAAGCAGACCCGTCATCCTTGAACTCTGGGCAACCGGTTGCTATCTCTTCTAGGTCAAGTTCGTTTGCCCATGCCTTGGCTCACCCTAGAGCACAAATGGCTTCGGCTTGGGCGGCTGACAGTTTAAATTCCGTGACTTGAGCCGGTGCTCTCGAAAGTTGCTCCAGCACGGTCTTGATCTGCTTTGGTGGTCTTCTTCCACCTGCCAGGGCCACCAGGCTTCGCAAAGTTCCAGCGTATAGCTGTTCAGTCAGAGAATACACTGACTTGAGTTTCGTCAACATATTTTCACCAAGACTGGCACTCCTGGAGCCTGTTCATCATTCGTTGGACAATTAAACAATGGACAATAAGAGTGGAAAGGCGGCTTACAATATTGTTCAGACAAGATGTTCAAGTGTATGAATCTTACCAAAGATGGCGGCTGTCATCTGGGTGATATGTCTTTTTAAGCTAGCAAGTTCTTCAGCAACCGGCTTAAGTTGTGATTCTGCATCTTCGGCGCGCTTAATTAAGCTCGCCTTTTCAGTATCAAACGTGGCTTTTTCTGTTGCGAATTTGGCCTTGAGCTATTCATTCTCTTTCACGGCAAATTGGAATTTTGACTCAGCCTTCGCAGTCTCCGTTTCTTGATGCTTGATCCTTTTTGACAGCTCGCCCAGTTTCGTTTCACTCAAAGTTAAAGCTTCCTGAGGAGAAGATGGACAATAAGTAAGATCACTATTATGAATTTTTATACACATACTACAAGTCCCAAGCACATTGCAAGCAATATTCTTGGCACTTGGGGGCTAATGTAGGTCGTTTTGTTCAAGACCCGGCTCAACCTTTCAGTTTAAGCCGGCCCTATGGGGCTACAATGTGTGATTTTCTCTACAACACCAATTACAAGTCCCGGCTCAACTTGGCAGTTTAAGCCGGCCCTTGGGGGGCTACGTATTTGGATTTACTTTGATCATCATAAGTCCCGGCTTAACTTTTCAATTTAAACCGGCCCTCGGGGGTTACACATTTTGATCTTCAAGGTTGAACTAATTTGGGAATGATATAGTATGAGGATTCTTTTTCAGTCTACAGCATAGTCCATTCTTTTCTATCCTCTAGACTTGGCGGCTAAGATGAATACGTATGGAAAGGGCAGTAATGTACCTCATAGCATTCCTTCATAAGGTTTACTAAGCCGGCCTCCATATCATGGCTAGTATGAAGGCGGCTTAAGTAGCCCGCGTGGATGTCGCTGGCGCTGAAACCAGCATAGCTCTCTAGATCCAGGCTTAGTTTGCCCTTATTGGCGGGTGAAGGCTCTTCCTTGGCGCTGTGTTTGGCTAAAACAATGGGATTCCCTGGCTCTGTGTAGCCTGTGCAAGTGATAATGACATCATCAGTAGCCTTATCAGAAGGAACCTCTTCAATAAGGTTGGCAGGGTTCGGCGGCTTAGGTCTCGGCGGGTTATGACTGCTGACTAGCTGAGCTTCAGTATGAGCCGGTTCCAGGACTATAACATCCACTTGCGGTGGTGGATTGAGGGAAACATCGTCAGGATCTTGGGTTGTGACATCTGGGATCTCTGACATTTGCTTTTCCGGCTCAACAGTTTGGGGATTCTTTGAAGAGCCGCCCACTTTCTGTTTTTTGCCGGCTTTGGCCACGCCTCTGCAATACAAATATATGAGTATGAGGGTATCTTCATAGCATATTGATCAGCAAAGGAAACAAGTGCAACTACTCACCCAGGGGCGACTCTGAAGACAGGCATTTGAGTCCATGTAGACTCGCCAGATGATGAATGAGTTGTTCCCTGATAATTTGAATCGGAAGAGTTAGGTGGTTCATGAATGAGACCCGCCTTTGGAAAGGAGAAAGATGGGTTGTGAGGTACCTCATTCCAGCATTTTCGAGGTGCAGTTGTGTTGGGTAAACCGGTGGCAAGGTCACCACCACCGCTGCTCCTGGTTGTATATTTTGCCTCATGCTATTGTTTCTTCAAAATAAAGTCGGGATCCAAGTAAGCTAAAGGGTGAGAAAATCTTACTTTTTGGGTCACCTGTCAAATTTTCTGTCTTGGCAAGGGTTCTGAGTCAGAGGAAATTATAGTTACCTCTGCGGCGTCTGCATGGCTCATCTCCGCATCGTCCTGATAGAGTCAGCGTCAATAAGTTGCATAAAAAGGAAGCCAAGAGAATCAAGTTCTACCTCTGACTCGTGGTCAGGGGCAAACAAGTCTTTGACGTCCTGTTTTTTTCCTTTGGGTTTTCTTGGAGCCTTGGACTTTGCTCTGGTCTTTTTAGCCAGCTTATCCTATAGTTTCTTGGCCCAGAACGGAGAATCGACCTGAAAGCACAAATGACAATGAGAAGATATGTGGTTTATGAGAAGATGATAAATGGATTAAAGGGACTCAAAATACTTACGTTGGGAGAGGGATTGAGAGCGCGGAAGGGGTTCAGCCCCGTTTTGCTGCAGTCTTCAAAGGTCTCCCCAAGCAATGTCTTGGTTATTTCATTAATTTGTTGGTCCTCAAGATGTGTTTGAGTATACCGTAGCGGATCTTTCACATCACATGTGTATTGTGACGCCCCCGGCTCAATCGTGCACTAATCATACACGCAAATGCACACGATCAAGCCTAAGGACTCACGGGAAGATATCACAACACAACTCTAAAACATAAATAAAGTCATACAAGCTTTATATTACAAGCCAGGGGCCTCGAGGGCTCGAATACATCAGCTCGCATACAAGCGTCAGCGGAAGCATCAGATATCTGAGTACAGATATAAAAGAAAGCACAGAAAGGCAGGGCAAAATAAAACACTACGATCGAAAGGCGTAGGCCTCCTGCCTGGGACCCTCCGATCCTACTCCTGGTCGTCAGTCAACTCATAGTAGTATCCACCCTCGGGGTAGTAGTAGCGATCGTCGGCGGGGGCAACTGTATCCGGGGCTCCGTCATCTTGGTCACGACAAACTGATATGGGGAGAAAAGGAAAACAAAGCAACCGTGAGTACTCAGCAAGCAAGGATCTACACTACATATGCAACATTTTCAAAGAGAGGCTGTATATGTGGACTGTGCTGCAGAAATGCCAGAATAGAGAGGAAAGCCTAGTCCTATCGAAGACTAGCATCTTCAGGGGTCTTGCAGCAATAGAAGAGAGTAGAACAGTACAATATAATGTAGCAGTATCATTAAGTCTCAACCTCACCCAGAGATCCTTTCTCAACTCCCTGAGAGAAAGCAATCTCAGAGCCATACAGTCATCAACCTCGTCCTGAGATCCCTTCTCGACTCCCTGCGAGAAGCAATCCCAGAGCCATAGTATCCAATTATAGTTGTATCGATCGGGATACAACTCCGAGTGACCGTTACCGAGGATCCGGCTATGCATAGATTAGTTCTTCCCTGCAGGGATGCACCAACTTACCCAACACGCTCGATTAACTCCGGTCGGACACACTTTCCTGGGTCATGCCCGGCCTCGGCCAAATGACACACCGCAGCCCTACCTAGAGCTCAGCAGAGAGGTCCCCGCCGGTCTACATCCTAAGCACTCAGGGGTCTTGGGCCATCGCCCTGTGCACTCCGGGTCGTTGCGAGCAGGGTGGATACCAGCACCAACGGCACGATCCGACCCGGCCGCAATGCTGAACTAGACGTCTGACAAAGCTTTCGGCTGATACCATGATGCAGAGTACCCATATTTATTCCCGCGTGATGGTTAGTGCTATCGGGCCAGAGGCCCACTCGAACCAAATATCCAAACCGTTAGTACCTTGGGCTTGCGGTAACAAGCAGAGACTCACAAAAGATGTGACCCCGTCGCCCCGTCTCGAGGACTTGCGGCAAGGGCCAAGAGTGCCCGGCGACGCCTCGTATCCATCACTCGGGCACCACACAGGCACCCGTCTTCACAACACTCGCCTCTCAGGCGCACGCGGGTACCCCTCAGGGTCGACCCGCCTATCCAAGTAACAGTGCAAAGTCCAAGTATCCGTGTGTCCATAACATCAGTGGAATCCAAGGTATCACCCTCGTTTAATTCCCACTCGATGTATCCGTCAAGGTGAACTCGGAGGAATCACCCTCGATGGGTTCACACTTGATGTGTTGCACGACAGCGTCATTACCGGAAGTGGTGAAGGAGGAATCACCCTCGATGACCACGACCAAATAGCTACTCAACAGAGTTAACATCAGAAGTGCTACAAGAGGTTTCAACCTCGGCACTCGATAGTAACGCTGCAGTGTCGTTACAACTAAGGGGGGGTGATGTGCGGTGTTAGGGCCTGGTCTTCAATCCCGTTGATCGGGTCTTCAGATAATCCAGCGGGGCAATCGGGATAAGTGGGGTCACTGATAGGTCTCTACCCAGCCTAAACTAAGCAGTTTAGGATATGCAGGTAATTATCAACAGCAGGTTACAATTAACAGGCTATGCATTAGAATAGGTAAAGCAACAGCAGCAGCAATTCTAATGCAAGCATGAGAAAATAGAATGGGCGATATCGGGATGATCAAAAGGGGGGCTTGCCTGGTTGCTCGGCGGCAAGGGCAAGGTCGTCAATGGTGTCGTCGGTCTCCGGAGCTGCGTCGGTCTCGGGGACAACGTCAGGGTCTAACGAGAGAGAAGAGGGGGAGGAAACAATAAATACAGAGCAAACAAGTGCAGCACAAAGTATAACATGGTAATACACGGTGACAGAGGTGATCTAACGCAGTGCCGGGTGATACTGGCGAAGGGGGAATTCATCTGGGAATGTACTCCCGGTGTTTGGCATTTTCGGACGGAGGGACCGGAGGGGGACGGTTGCAGGTTCGCTATGCTAGGGACGTGTGGTGGACGAACGGACCACGTATTCGGATTCATCTCGTCGTTCTAAGCAACTTTCATGTAGAAAGTATTTTCATCCGAGTTACGGTTTATTTTATATAATTTTATAAAAATTTAATTATTTTCTGGAATTTAATTATTTATTTAAATTCAACATTATCCGAAACAGTGTATGCTGACATCATCATGACGTCAGCAGTCAACAGTGCCTTTGACATAGTCAAACTGACATGTGGGCCCCACCTGTCATACTCTGTTTAGGTTAATTAGGGTTTAACTAATCTAATCACAGTTTAATTAACTAACTAATTAATCAGAATAATTAAATAGGATTAATTAACTTAATTAATTCATGAATTAATTAATTATTTATTTATTTTATCTTTATCTTTTTCTTTAAAAACATTTCAGGGGGTGGCCCCGGCTGTCGGTGGCACAGAGGCCAGCGGGCGCGAGGACGCGGGCGATGGGGCGCTGCGGGCGCCGGGCGATCCGCCTGGGCACCCGCCCAACTCAGCCACGGCCGGGCGCGGCTCCGAGCGGCGCGGCGCGCGCGGGTCGGAGGGGGCGAGGCCCGGCGAGGCAGAGGCCGCGGCGGCTCTAGGCAGCGGGAGCATGGAGGGGTGCGAGTCGGTGCCGGGAAGGACTTGCGGCGGCGGCGAGGCATAGGGAAGCAGCAGCGCAGCAGTGGCTGTGTGCGCGCACGCGCGAGCACGCAGGGGCGAGGCAAGGCGCGGCGCAGGGCTTGCGAGCGCACGCACAGGCGGCGACGGTGAGCACCCGCGGCTGGTGGTGGTGCGGTAGCAGCAGAGCAGCTGAAGCAGGGGGCGAGCGGGGTGGCGCTGTAGGGCGCACGGCCAAGGAACGGCCAGCGCGCGAGGCTTGGAGCCTGGGGCGCGGCCAGGGGCGGCTCGGTGAGCACGAGGTCGTCGCGAGCTTCGAGCGGGAGCGGGGCGGCGCCAATCGACGGTGGGATCGACGGGGAAGAGGGGAACGGACATGGCTCACTGGGAGGAGGTCGGTGGAGAGCTCGGGACGGTCGGAGTGGCGTCGGAGAGATGAGCCGACGCGGGCGACGGGGACGAGGCAGTCCGGCGGGTTCCGGCTACGGCGCGGTCGCGGGCGAGGCGGCGAGGGAGCGTCTGACGCGGGGAAGAGATGAGGACGGGCGAGGTCGAGGCGGAAGGGCTCCGGCGGCGTCGAGGTGGCTTCAGGGACGGCGAGCGGCGGTGGCAGGTGGCTCCGGGCGACGTCGAGGCGGCCGGGATCGAGGCCGAGCCTCTCCTTGGATCTAGATCCAGAGGAGAGGGGGGCGAGCGAGTGGGGGGGAGTGTCGGTGGTGGGCTAGGGTTTCGGGTGGGGGTGGGGGTTATGGGGATGGGGTGGGCCGGCCTGATGGCCTGGCTGGGCCGTGGCCCAGTTGGGCCAGGGGGTTTTGCTTTTCCTTTTATTTTTTTGTTTTGTTTTTTTATTCTTATTTTCTAATTTGTAATTAGTTAGGCCTCAAAATGACTTTTGTAAAATATGGCACTTGTTCCATTAAATGCTAGGCATTATCTACTACTGCCAAAAATTGGTTTGGAGACAATTGGAGTTCACACAGATTTTATAATAAATAAAATGTATTAAACCTTGCTGTTTTGGTAAAGTTAGAGCCACCTAATTAATTTATTAATTGTTGGTTACAATTTTAGAATAGTCTCTGGAATATTTGTTATTTAATGAACATTTTAGTTTCTGGGTTTGGATAACTTTTATTTGCACTTTCAGTTTGAATTTCCATTTGAATTGGAATTTGAAAAGAGGTATGATCCCAATGATGATTAAGCATTGTTAATCATGGTGACTTGGCATAATCAAAGGGGGATTACTGTAGCTAACCACTGGGGGTGTTACATGTATTGGCACATTAAGCCGGAACGGCGGCACAGAGGCAAAATTCTCCAAGCGACCCAGCATCGGACCAAGTCAACACGAGTTAAGCCATTGGCTAATAAAGCTCTTATTTTTGGAAAGGTAGCTGAATACTTGGTTCATTCTGCGGCAGAGATCCGGTCGGGGAGTGGATCGCTAGGGCTGAGCCGGCAGGAGCGGAAACCCGGCAGAGGGTTTTCACCTATTGGAGAGGTGTCTTGGCAATAGAACCAGTCTGATTCCCGTCCTTGGGATGACTAGGTAGAGCAGCTGCAGGAAAGACGACGTCCCTCTGCCTCTGGATTGAAATCCCACCGAGTTCAAGGCTAGGCCCATCTGTCATCTCGGTCTGGCGGTTCAAGTAATAAAATTCTCTGAATAGATCAACACTGGGCTCCTCTTGAAGATAGACCTCACAGAACACCTGGAAATTGCATATGTTTGACACAGAGTTGGGGCCGATGTCTTAGGGGTGTAGCTAGTAGAAATTCAGAACATCTCGAAAGAATTTGGACCCAGGTGGTGAGAACCCACGAAGAAGCTGATCTGTAAAGACTATGACCTCGCCTTCCTTAGGTTGAGGTGGAACTTCAGCTCCTGGGACTCGCCAGTGGATGACGTCCTTTGTTGGTATAATGCCCATCTCAACATACTCGTTGAGAGATTGTTCGGTGACATTGAAAGCGACCCATTCGCAAGAAGTGGTGGACTTAGTCATTTTTTGGTGGTGAATGCCTGAGAGTAAAGGTTTGGCGGGTTAATATTATGATAGTTAAGTCGCCCGATGATGAACAAAAGTAAACCGCCCAAAGAAGCCAGTTATGCATTGGCGGGTTACAAATCCTAATTATAAGGGATAATCATTCTGACAAACTATGGTAGAGGTTACAGTTGAATGGATAAGCCGGAAAGATGCTGGTGGTTCACCAATTCATGGTTAAAATCAGATAAGGACTGACAGAGGGCAAGTTGTTACTATAAGCCGCCTGGATAAGGAATGGCGGGTCAACCGTCTATTAATGGTTTATGCAGCACAAGAGTATATCGAGCCTTCTGTTATGTTGAAATTTTGTTAAGTGTAGAGCCAACAGATTTCACCGTTTGAAGCTATATTTACGGATCTACAGCAGTTCAGAAAATGGGAATAATTGGTAAACCTAAAATACGGCCATGGAAGAACACGCGAGTTGAGATTGAATCTTGGATAGAGGGGATGCATCTACGATTGGAAGGAGATGCTAAAAACTGCTATCGCACAACTTCGGTACCGTTTTCGGATTGAACTGAGTGCTCGTGGGGGAAACTACGACGAACTTGGATGAACACCGACGAACCAGGGGATCTTAATGCGGCTAGAAAGTGAAGAAAGAGGAGAACCTGTTGATGCTGATGATCAATGGAGGGGCGCCGCGATCTCTGGTTACGTTCAGGTTGATGTGGCGGCCTGGTTCGGAGTTGTTGGCGAAGGTCGACGGCGGCGGCGGAGCTCGAGCAGCAGCGGTCGTCGCGAGGAAGACGAAGAAGAAAGAGGGACGGGGGGAAAGTGAAAAAGGACCCCCAGGTGCCTATTTATAAGGAAAAGGTGAACAGTAAAATGGCAAGCGCGGGAATCAAGGAGGCATAATCATTATCTTAACAGCAGAGGCGCCTCGATTCTCGGAATGGTTGATTAATGCAAAGATCCATTGAGATGTCATA
Organism: Thinopyrum elongatum; assembly: GCA_011799875.1. Classification (NCBI taxonomy): domain Eukaryota; kingdom Viridiplantae; phylum Streptophyta; class Magnoliopsida; order Poales; family Poaceae; genus Thinopyrum; species Thinopyrum elongatum. Next base: position 442,899,476 of record CM022300.1, on the reverse strand, counting down.
GGTTTTTTCCTGAGATTAATGATATGATGTCACCTTTTGTCATGGCGGGTCAAGAAGGTTTCACAGGTTAAATATAAGAAGATTCAAAGGATTCGCCAACCGAAGGATGAAGATTGACATGTACAGGTTCAAATCAACCTGGGGCCTAATGTTGGGGATATAACCCCGCAGTGTGACCCGACCAGCAAGGGCCGGGTTACACAGTTGGCGACTTATAAACGAAGGGCCCAAGCAGGCCCAAAGAAGACAAGACTTGTAGGCGGCGGTTCATGATCAGGCTTATTGACGGCCCAAGACCCGGAGGTGACTCAAGACCCAAAGGTGTAAGCCGCCTGATGATGACTTGCTTGGTTAGGCAAGGAGTTTTAGAAACCGACCTGGTCACGTTATATGATCCGGCTCGGACTCTTGTGAGCCACCGGACCTTGACCTGTGTATATAAAGGCGAGACCCGATGGCAGGTTAACTCAAGAAACAATTGATCGATAGCTAGGTAAAGCGTATTCGCTCCCTTGTAATCGAAACTCAAGCAATATAACTAGAAAGCAGGACATAGGTTGTTACCTCGTTGTGAGGGGCCGAACCTGGGTAAATCCTTTGTGTCCTTTGTCCCGTTCAACCCCTTCGAGCTAACCTACGTTGCGATGGCTCCACACCTAAGTCCTTTCACTAGGGCATCTGCCGTGACAATTCCACGACAGTTGGCGCCCACCATGGGGCCAGAGCATGGGGGTTTCGAGTTCTTGAAGGGCATCTTCCCAGGGATCGAAGGATACGCTGTGGGCCGGATGACTAAGAGTCGCCGTGGCAAGATCTACATCAATGGCACTGGCTAGGGTCCCGAGGCCGACTCAATCGAGTACGGATACCGGGTCCCCTTCGGTGGGATTCACGTCTTCATCGGCAAGATCGGCGAGTCGGAGCCTGAGCTGGACACCTGCACCAACATCATCGAGACGGCTCGGCGTGCATGGCCCGCCAAAGTTCAACCCGGTCGGAAGCATGCCTTTGTTGGCTTTGTTCATGGGACGGATCTCGAGGAAGGATCCATGTCTGGTGGAGAGACGGCCATCTATTCAGGTGATGAGTCCTTAGCTGGAGAGACCGAGTCAATCTATCAGCTTCAAGACGGCGGGCTTGGGGGCTATTCCGACGGTGATAGTATTCCGGAGCCCTATGAGCCGTCGAGCAGGGCTGCTATCCTTATGGCTGGCACACAACCAATGATGAATTCCTCAACTGCTGCGGCCATGACATCTGGCTCAACTGCCGCTGCGACAGCCGGGGCGAGCGGCTCTGCGCGGCCTCCGGCTCAATCTTTATCTAAGCTCTTGGATGCCTTGGCGACTCTGGTAGCTGCAGAGGTAAATCCGGCGAATCAAGTGCAGCACAATGCAAAGGTTGCAAAGCTGCGGGACGAGGTGACCAAGGCCCGAGAGGATCTTAATGCGGAGAACGCTAGGATGGCGACAGAGCGGGCTACATTGGAGGCCGAGTCACAGCGAATAAGAGCATAGTCTTTTCATTTGAATTTGGACCAGAACGCGTCTAATGTCGTTCTTCGAAGGAGGCATCAGAGCCGTTTGCCTTCATAGTTTGAGGGGAGGAATCTGTTTAACACGCCTGGGGCAGGAACAAGTAACCCGCCCGGCGTAACCCGGGCTGCTGAGGCGCGAGAAGCCAGGGCAGCGGCTCAACCTCGAGTGCCAGACCCACCCCATAGGGATAAGACCCCTCCTCAGCGAGTCCCAACACCCTCAGGCCATTATTCTAACCCGGTGGACAATATGATAGCAGCGGCCACACGGCTGGTGGCTATCCCAATCGAAGGCGAGTCTCCAGCTGCAATAGAAGCCCGAAACGCTGTGGAGCTCCTCCAAACGGCTGTAGCACAGCAGGCGGCTTATTCATACAGTCGCGAGCGTGTTCACTCAACCCCCGACCAAGCCGAAGCTATAGCCGATGCATTGAGTCGCCGGCGGTTTCCAGCAGCGAGCGACGTCGTAACCCGCCTCATAATGATGACCCGCCGCGCGGGCTCAACCCGCCCCGTGTCGACCATATGCCGGACAATACTCAGGCCCTCGTAGATCAGGCTAGAGCCCGTCGTGAAGTGGATTTGGCGACTCAGCTAGGGGCTCCTCAACAGTTTCCAGTAACCCCTTCGGCATCCATGGGAGTGGGGACGATTTCCAGGTCAGTTGGTGTGCCGTGCCTAGTGCCGGCTCTACGCAACGAGCGTCTGCCTAAGGACTTTAAAGGCCCTCGCAAGGTGCCTAATTACACAGTTGATCTTCCACCAGAGGCTTGGGTTGAGAGCTATGAGCTGGGTATGGAGATGTTTGATGTTAATGATGTTGTATGTGCCAAGTATTTCACCATGATGTTAGATGGACCAGCACGAACCTGGTTGAAACGGTTGCCTGCCAATTCCATCGGTTCATGGGCCGAGTTAAAGGCACGCTTCATTCAGAATTTCAAGGGAACATGTAAGCAGCCTCTGTCGATCATTGATTTGGACAACTATGTGCAGCGAGAGGATGAGTCGGCCCACCATTGGGTTCGGCGGGTCTCAGCTATTATCCACTCCTCGGATACCATCGCGGCCGGTTCTGCTGTTCTGATTTTGGAGAAAAATTGTCATTTCACGCCTCAAACAAAAAGCTGGGGCGGCATAAGCGTCACTGCAATGATATGGGAGAGCTCATGGCGGCTCTCATCAAGTATGCTGACTCAGACAACACCAAGGACCCAGGATCTGATGAAGAGAAGTCCAACAAGGGAAAGAAGAATGGCAATAGTAAGGGTCAGCAGCAAAACATGACAGGTCATAGCCAGGGTAATGGTGGCAAGCGCAAGCAAACCGACGGCCGGTTAGATTTCGTAGCTAACACCAATGCTCAGCATAACAATCAGCGTCGTAAGGGTAAGCCGCAGTTTGGAGGACCGGAATTTAACCTGGAGGCGATGATGAACGAACCTTGCCCGAAACACAGTCTTCCCAATAAACTAGCGGCTCATTTGTGGAAGGATTGTTTCATCATGAAGGAATACAAGAATTCCGGTTTTCATCAAAATCATGATAGTAATAATGGCCCACATGGCGGGTCAGGATCCAGCTCACACAGGCCCGGCTTTGCTGGCGGCGGCTCAAATTCTGGATATCAAGGACAGGGCAATCAGGGCAGTTATAACCAACAGCCCAGTCAGGGTAACCAGCAACAGCAGTCAGGATATCAGAGTAACTCGAAGCAGCTTAGCGGCGGCTAGTATCATGTTTTCACCACAAGTCTTTGCAAGAGAGATCAGAAGGTACATAACCGTGCGGTCAATTTAGTTGAGCCGGCGACACCTCAATACCTGCGCTGGTCAGAGCAGCCTATCACATGGAGTCGGGAAGATCACTCGCCCCGGGTGGATAATCCGGGTCAGCTAGCATTGGTGGTAGCCCCTCAGGTTGGGGGTTACAAATTCCCTAAAGTCCTCATGGATGGCGGAAGCAGCATCAATATCCTTTATTATGATACCTTTAGCCGAATGGATCTGACCGATAAAAATCTTAAGCCGTCCTCTATGGTCTTTCACGGTGTGGTACCTGGTAAGTCGGCATATCCAGTTGGTAAGATTGCCTTAGAAGTGGCTTTTGGCAATGACTATGATTACAGGAAAGAGACATTGTGGTTTGAGATGGTTAAAATCAAGAGCCCTTATCACGCTCTGTTTGGTCGGCCGGCTTATGCCAAATTTATGGCACAGCCGTGTTATGTGTATCTCCAGCTTAAGATGCCTGGACGTAAGGGTATGATGTTGGCTTGAACTACGTCGGTATTTCCCCAAAGAGGAAGGGATGATGCAGCACAACAACGGTAGGTATTTCCCTCAGTGATGAGACCAAGGTTATTGAACCAGTAGGAGAACCAAGCAACACTACGTAAACAGCACCTGCACACAAAGAACAAATACTTGCAACCCGATGTGTTAAAGGGGTTGTCAATCCCTTTCGGGTAATGGCGCCAGAAATTGGCAAACGGACGTGAGATAAATTGTAGTAGGTTGGATAAATAGATCGCGAATAAAATAAAATGAAGCAAAATATTTTTGGGGTTTTGGAAATATAGATCTGAAAATAAAAGTGGCAAATAAATAAAAAGGCAAATGGCAAAATAGATCTGAAAATATATGATGAGAAAATAGACCCGGGGGCCGTAGATTTCACTAGTGGCTTCTCTCGAGAAAAATAGCATACGGTGGGTAAACAAATTACTGTTGGGCAATTGATAGAACTTCAAATAATTATGATGATATCCAGGCAATGATCATTATATAGGCATCACGTCCAAGATTAGTAGACCGACTCCTGCCTGCATCTACTACTATTACTCCACACATCGACCGCTATCCAGCATGCATCTAGTGTATTAAGTTCATGGAGAAACGGAGTAATGCAATAAGAACGATGACATGATGTAGACAAGATCTATTTATGTAGAAATAGACCCCATCTTGTTATCCTTAATAGCAACGATACATACGTGTCGGTTCCCCTTCTATCACTGGGATAAAAAACCGTAAGATCGAACCCATCACAAAGCACCTCTTCCCATGGCAAGAAAAATCGATCTAGTTGGCCTAACTAAACCAAAGATTCGAAGAAGAAATACGAGGCTATAAGTAATCATGCATATAAGAGATCAAAAGACTCAAATAACTTTCATGGATAAAAACATAGATCTAATCATAAACTCAAAGTTCATCGGATCCCAACAAACACACCACAAAAAGAGTTACATCAAATAGATCTCCAAGAGACCATTGTATTGAGAATCAAAAGAGAGAGAGGAAGCCATCTAGCTACTGCCTACGGACCCGTAGGTCTACAATGAACTACTCACGCATCATCGGAGAGGCACCAATGAGGATGATGAACCCCTCCATGATGGTGTTTAGATTGGATCTGTGGTTTGTGGAATTTGCGGCGGCTGGAATTGATTTTCGTCGACTCCCCTAGGGTTTCCAAAATATTGGGGTATTTATAGAGCAAAGAGGTGGTGCGGGAGGTGGACGAGGTGGGCACAACCCACCTGGGAGCGCCTGGGCCCCCAGGCACGCCCTGGTGGGTTGTGCTCCCCTTGGAGCCCCCCTCAGGTACTTTCTTGGCCCATTGTGTGTCTTCTGGTCTAGAAAAAATCACCAAAAAGTTTTGCTGCGTTTGGACTCCGTTTGGTATTGATTTCCTGCGAAGTAAAAAACAAGCAAAAAACAGCAACTGGCACTGGGCACTATGTCAATAGGTTAGTCCCCAAAAATGATATAAAGTTGCTATAAAATGATTGTAAAACATCAAAGAATGATAATATAACTGCATGGAACAATCAAAAATTATAGATACGTTGGAGACGTATCAGCATCCCCAAGCTCAATTCCTGCTCGTCCTCGAGTAGGTAAATGATAAAAACAGAATTTTTGATGTGGAATGCTGCCTAACATGTTCATCACATATTCTTTTCTTTGTAGCATGGACATTTGGACTTTTATATGATTCAAAGCAATAGTCTAGTTTTGACATGAAGATTTCAATACTCAAGCATATCAACAAGCAACCATGTCTTTCAAAATATCAACACTAAAGCAAGTTATCCCTAGCCCATTATGCTCAATCATTGATCCATTCATGAAACACACTCGCATATTAGCTACACCCAATGCTCAAGTACGATCATAGTGCCCCTTAGTTGGTGCTTTATAAGAGAAGATGGAGACTCAAAATAAAAATTGCATAAATTAAAAGAAAGGCCCTTCACAGAGGGAAGTAGGGATTTGTAGAGGTGCCAGAGCTCAAAGCGAAAAAAGTAGAGATAAAACATTTTGGGTGGCATGCTTTTCCTGTCAACGAAAACGATCGAGTAGTTCCCAATACTTTCCATGCTAGATATATCATAGGCGGTTCCCAAACAGAAAATAAAGTTTATTCCTTTTCCCACCATTCTTTCACATTCCACGGCTAGCAGAATCCACGGGTGCCGTCCATACCAACACTTTCCAAGGAATTTATTATTTGACAACATAAAGTAAATTCATTTTTCATTTCAGGACTGGGCATCCCTAATACCTTTGCCGTACTCTCGTGCAATGACAAGTGAATAAACACTCATCTTGAGAATAACACATCTAGCATGGAAATATATCAGCCGCCCCCTACCATTTCATGAGCGGTACGAGCACACAAAAGAGATATTTATTTTGGAATTAGAGATGGCACATACAAATTTGCTTAGAACGGCACGAAAATACCGCATATAGGTAGGTATAGTGGAATCAAATGGCAAAACTGGTTTAAGGATTTTGGATGCACAATTGGTGATCATACTTAGTGCAAATGAAGGCTAGCAAAAGATTGAGAAGCATCCAACCAAGAAACGAAAAATCTCATAAGCGAGCATTAAGCATAACTAACACCGAATAATGCACCACAAGTAGGATGTAATTTCATTGCATAACTATTGACTTTCGTGCTTGCATAGGGAATCACAAACCTTAACACCAATATTCTTACTAAGCCATAATTACTCCTTAACATGACTCACATATTATATCATCATATCGCAAAACTATTACAAAGAATCAAGTTTATTTTGTCTAATGATCTTCATGAAAGTTTTTATTATATCCCTCTTGAATATCTATCACTTTGGAACTAATTTCATATGTTTCTTTTGATAGCTCAAACAAATCTAAGTGAAGAACATGAGCATAAAATTTTTCTTCTCTCAAAATAATTTAAGTGAAGCAAGAGAGAATTTCTTAAAAAAATTACTAACTCTCAAATAAATCTAAGTGAAGCATGAGAGCATTTCTTCAAAAATACGAAAGCACACCGTGCTCAAAAAGATATAAGTGAAGCACTAGAGCAATTCCATAGCTCATAAAGATTTAAGTGAAGCATAGAGAGCAATTCTAACAAGTCATAGCATAGTTTTGGCTCTCTCAAATAGGTGTGTCCAGCTAGGATTCATGACAAAAAATAAAAAGCAAAACAAGCAAAGACTCATATCATACAAGACGCTCCAAGCAAAACTCATGATATGTGACGAATAAAAATATAGCTCCAAGTAAAATACCGATGGTCGTTAGAAGAAAGAGGGGATGCCACTCGGGCATCCCCAAGCTTAGTTGCTTGCTTCTCTTTGGATAATGGCTTGGGGTGCCATGGGGAATCCCCAAGCTTAGGCTCTTCTTACTCCTTATTCCTTCATCCATCATAATCTCACCCAAAACTTGAAAACTTCAATCACACAAAACTCAACAAAACCTTCGTGAGATCCGTTAGTATAAGAAAACCAATATTTCCTTTAAGTACTGTAGAAAACCCATTCAAATTTTGTTCTTGCATTATATCTACTGTATTCTAACTTTACCATGGCTTATAACCTCCAATACAAACCATAGATTCATCAAAATAAGCACACAATGCAAAGAAAACAGAATCTGTCAAAAACAGAACAGTCTGCAAAGATACGAATTGTTCTCATACTTCTGTAACTCCAAATATTCTGAAAAATTAGGAAAACAGAGAAAATTTGTATATAAATGTTGTGTAAAAAATTCAGAATTTTTCGTCGCTACTGTGATTCTAAAAAATTATTTTACTGACGCAAAAGTTTCTGTTTTCCAACAAGATCAAATCAACTATCACCAAAGCTATCCTAAAGGCTTTACTTGGCACAAACACTAATTAAAACACAAAAAACACAATCATAACAGTAGCATAATTGTGCAAACACCCAAGAACAGAAAGATAAAGATAAAAATAAATGTTATTCATTGGGTTGCCTCCCAACAAGCGCCATCGTTTTATGCCCTTAGCTAGGCATAAGATTTTATTGATGCTCACATGAAAGATAATAATGAAAATGCAAAGAGAGCATCATAAAACATGTGGCAAACATATTTAAGTCTAACATATTTCTGATGCATAGGAATTTTATAGGAAAACAAATTAGCAAGACAAGCAAGATCTAGCATATGCATGAAAGAAAACAATAGCAATCTCAACATGAAGAGAGGTAATTCAGTAACATGAAAATTTCTACAACCATATTTCCCTCTCTCATAATAATTACATGTGGGATCATATTCAAACTCAACAATATAGATATCACATAACATATTCTCTACATGATCCACATGCATGCAAAGTTGACACTCTTCCAAAATAGTGGGATTATCATCAAATAAAGTCATGACCTCTCCAAGCCCACTTTTATCAAAAATTTCATAAGATTGAACACTCTCCAAATATGTGGGATTATTTTTACCTAAAGTTGACACTCTTCCAAACCCACTTTCAGTATTATTGCAAACATTATTATAAATAACATATTCATCATGAGGATTAAATAAATTTTCAAGATCATAAGAAGAATCACCCCAATCATAATCATTGCAATAAGTAGTGGACATATCAAAATTAGCATCCCCAAGCTTGGGGTTTTGCGTATTATTAGCACAATTGACATTAATAGAATTTATAATAACACCATTGCAACCATGCTTTTCATTCATGGAGCTATCATGAACCACTTTATAAATTCCTTCGTTTAACACTTCATCACAATTTTCAGATTCATAAATCTCAAGCAAAACTTCATAAAGATAATCTAGTGAACTCAATTCACTAGCAATTGGTTCATCATAATTGGATCTGTTGAAAAGATTAGCAAGTGGATGAGGATCCATAGCAATAGATTTTAGCAAGCGAAGATGCAAGAAAATAGAAGGCACATGGCAACACAAGCAAACATGAGATCTGACGAGAAAAAGGCGAACGAAAAGAAGGCGAATAAAACGGAAAATTTTTGTGAAGTGGGGGAGAGGAAAATGAGAGGCAAATGGCAAATAATGTAAATTGCAAGGAGATGAGATTTGTGATTAGGAACCTGGTAGATGTTGATGATGTCTCCCCGGCAACGGCGCCAGAAATTCCTTTTGATGTTGGCTTGAACTACGTCGGTATTTCTCCAAAGAGGATGGGATGATGCAGCACAGCAATGGTAGGTATTTCCCTCAGTGATGAGACCAAGGTTATTGAACCAGTAGGAGAACCAAGCAACACTACGTGAACAACACCTCCACACAAAGAACAAATACTTGCAACCCAACGTGTTAAAGGGGTTGTCAATCCCTTTCGGGTAACGGCGCCAGAAATTGACAAACGGACGTGAGATAAATTGTAGTAGGTTGGATAAATAGATCGCAAATAAAATAAAATGAAGCAAAATATTTTTGGGTTTTTAGAAATATAGATCTGAAAATAAAAGTGGCAAATAAATAAAAAGGTAAATGGCAAAACAGATCTGAAAATATATGATGAGAAAATAGACCCGGGGCCATAGATTTCACTAGTGGCTTCTCTCGAGAAAAATAGCATATGGTGGGTAAACAAATTACTGTTGGGCAATTGATACAACTTCAAATAATTATGACGATATCCAGGCAATGATCATTATATAGGCATCACGTCCAAGATTAGTAGACCGACTCCTGCCTGCATTTACTACTATTACTCCACACATCGACCGCTATCCAGCATGCATATAGTGTATTAGGTTCATGGAGAAATGGAGTAATGCAATAGGAACGATGACATGATGTAGACAAGATCTATTTATGTAGAAATATACCCCATCTTGTTATCCTTAATAGCAACGATACATACGTGTCGGTTCCCCTTCTGTCACTGGGATCAAGCACCGTAAGATCGAACCCATCACAAAGCACCTCTTCCCATGGCAAGAAAAATCGATCCAGTTGGCCTAACTAAACCAAAGATTCGAAGAAGAAATACTAGGCTATAAGTAATCATGCATATAGAGAGCAAAAGACTCAAATAACTTTCATGGATAAAAACATAGATCTGATCATAAACTCAAAGTTCATCGGATCGCAACAAACACACCGCAAAAAGAGTTACATAAAATAGATCTCCAAGAGACCATTGTATTGATAATCAAAAGAGAGAGAGAGGAAGCCATCTAGCTACTGCCTACGGACCCGTAGGTCTACAATGAACTACTCACGCATCATCGGAGAGGCACATATGAGGATGATGAACCCCTCTGTGATGGTGTTTAGATTGGATCTGTGGTTTCTGGAACTTGCGGCGGCTGGAATTGATTTTCGTCGAGTCCCCTAGGGTTTCTGGAATATTGGGGTATTTATAGAGCAAAGAGGCGGTGCGGGAGGTGGCCGAGGTGGGCACAACCCACCTGGGTGCGCCTGGGCCCCCAAGCGCGCCCTGGTGGGTTGTGCTCCCATCAGAGCCCCCCTCAAGTACGTTCTTGGCCCATTGTGTGTCTTCTGGTCCAGAAAAAATCCCCAAAAAGTTTCGCTGTGTTTGGACTCCGTTTGGTATTGATTTCCTGCGAAGTAAAAAACAAGCAAAAAATAGCAACTGGCACTGGGCACTATGTTAATAGGCTAGTCCCAAAAAATGATATAAAGTTGCTATAAAATGATTGTAAAACATCCAAGAATGATAATATAACAGCATGGTACAATCAAAAATTATGGATACGTTGGAGACGTATCAGGGTACCATTACAGTCCATGGTAATAGAAAGATTGCTTTGGAATGTGAAGAAGGTGATGCTGCCTATGCTGAGTCGGCTTGTGCCACGGAGGAGCTTAAGTTTTATAAAGATAATGTTGAACCAGCTGATATGACCCCTTTGAAGAAGCCAACTACTGAGCAAGATCCTTTGTTGAAGTTTAAATCGGCTGATGATACTAAACAAGTTGATTTTGTCCCTGGCGATTCATCTCAGCAGTTTACGGTCAGTGCCAACATGGATCCGAAATAGGAAAGCACGCTCATCGAGTTCATCCGTTAGAATCGGGACATCTTTGCATGGAAGCCTTCAGACATGCCAGGTGTACTGAGAGAACTCGCTGAGCACACTCTCAATATTGATCCTAAGTTTAAGCCGGTGAAGCAGTTCCTTCGCCGCTTTAATGAAGAACGACATAAGGCCATTGGCGAAGAGGTGGCCCGGCTCTTTGCGGCCGGGTTCATCATTGAAGTTTTTCACCCTGAGTGGTTGGCTAACCCGGTGCTAGTACTTAAGAAAAATGATCATCGATGCCACGACGGGTTGTGAGCGTTTGAGCTTCCTGGATGCTTATTCTGGTTACCATCAGATTAAGATGGCGGTTAAAGACCAAGAGAAGACAGCTTTTATCACACCTTTTGGAGCTTTCTGCTATGTGTCTATGCCTTTTGGGCTCAAGAGTGCGCATGCGACTTATCAACATTGTGTCCAAAACTGTTTTCATCACCAGATTGGACGTAATTTTCACGCCTATGTGGATGATATCGTGGTCAAGTCCAGGAAGAAAGAGACATTGTTGGATGATTTGAAAGAGACATTTGATAATCTCCGGGTCTATAAGATGATGCTTAACCCGGCCAAGTGTGTTTTTGGTGTGCCTGCAGGCAAGCTCTTGGGTTTTCAGGTCTCAGAGAGAGGTATTGAAGCTAACCCGGAGAAGATCAAGGCTCTCTACTCATTGGCTAAGCCGGCGTGTGTCAATGACGTCCAACGCTTGGCGGGTCGCATTGCAGCTTTAAGCCGGTTCATAAGCCGCCTGGGAGAGAAGGCAATTCCTTTATATCAGATGATGAAGAAAACCGACCATTTTGTTTGGAGTGACGCGGCTAATGAGGCGTTTGAGGCGCTCAAAGAGCAGCTGAATGAGCCGCCCGTCCTTGCAGCTCCCATTGAGAAAGAACCCTTGCTTTTATACGTGGCGGCTAACAGCAGAGCTGTCAGTGTGGCAATTGTAGTGGAACGTAAGGAGGCAGGAAAGGAGTACCCAGTCCCGAGGCCGGCTTATTATGTCAGTGAGGTGTTAGTTGAGTCTAAACAGCGATACCCACATTGGCAGAAACTGGTATATGGGGTGTTCATGGCCAGTCGTAAACTGAAGCACTATTTTCTTGGCCATCGTATTACAGTGGTCAGTTCTGCCCCCTTTGGGGGATATCATCCAGAACCGAGAAGCTACAGGCCGAGTGGCTAAATGGGCCATTGAGCTTGGTCCCCATGGTTTGAGGTATGTACCAAGGACAGCTATCAAATCTCAGGCTCTTGTGGATTTCATCAATGACTGGACAGAATTACAGATGCCTGAGGAGAAGCCTGATAACACATATTGCACTATTCACTTTGATGGGTCCAGGCAATTGGAAGGCTCGGGGCTGGAGTTATTTTGGCTTCCCCCCGAGGTGACAAATTTTGCTATGTTTTAAGGTTGATGTTTCCTTGTACAAATGACGCAGCTGAATATGAGGCTCTGCTTCATGGCCTTCGAATGAGCAAAGAGATAAATTTAAGTCGGGTCAGGTGCTTTGGCGACTCAGATTTGGTGGCTCAGCAAGTTTCATGTACTTGGGATTCAAAAGACCCGCTCATGGCGGCTTATCGCCGGGCGGTTGACAATATTACTGGTCACTTCAAAGGGTATCAGGTGGAGCATCTTGATCAAAGGAAGAATGAGGCGGTTGATGCTTTGAGCCGGCTTGGATCTCAACGTAAGCCGGTACCCCCCAATGTGTTTCTTGACGTATTGCATAATCCTTCAGTCAGGCTGCCATCAGAAGAGGATCTTGCTATTCCTGACCCGGACGCACAATTGGTGGCGGCTCTCCATGCTATTCCTGATTGGACAGTTCCTTATTTGGCTTATATGACCCGGGGCAAGTTACCTGAGGATGAGACCTTAGCAAGACAGATAACCTGGAGGTCTAAGTCTATGACTATTGTCATTGGCGAGTTACACCGATGCAGTGTTACCGGCGTGTACCAGCATTGTGTTTCTCCTGAAGAGGGCCGTGAGATCTTGCGTGAGATTCATGAAGGCGATTGTGGTCATCACACCGGCTCAAAGTCTTTGGTGGCTAAGGCTTTTCGTCATGGGTTCTATTGGTTGACGGCTCATGCTGATGCAGAGGATCTCGTTAGTAAATGTGATGGCTGTCAGAAGTTTTCTCGATGTGCTCATGTGCCAACTTAAGAATTGAGGATGATTCCAATTACTTGGCCATTTGTAGTCTGGGGGCTTGACATGGTAGGCCCCTTCAAGAGGTCCAAGGATAAGAAACCCCACCTTTTGGTGGCGGTTGACAAATTTACCAAATGGGTTGAAGCAGAGCCGGTCAGCAAGTGTGATGCGGCAACGACAGTTCAGTTCATTAAAAAAGTGATCTTCCGCTTTGGTTACCCTCATAGTATCATCACTGGTAATCGCACGAATCTGTCTAAGGGTGCTATGAGAGAGTTTTGTCAACAGGAGCATATTCATCTTGATGTTTCATCTGTGGCTCATCCACAGTCTAATGGTCAAGCTGAGAGGGCCAATCAAGAAATCTTGAGAGGTATCAAGCCCCGGCTTATGGTTCCTTTGCAGCGAACGCCGGGTTGTTGGGTTGATGAGTTACCTTCAGTACTTTGGAGCATCAATACCACTCCCAACAGGTCAACAGGCTATACACCTTTCTTCATGGTCTATGGGGTGGAGGTGGTTCTTCCAAGCGATATCCGTCATGACTCGCCTCGTGTGGTGGCTTATGTTGAAACTGCTAATGAGATAGCACGTCAATATGCACTTGATGTGTTGGATGAGGAGCGTGACCTTGGGTGGCTCGTTCGGCAATATATCAGCAAGACCTACATCGCTATCATAGCCGCAGAGTTAAGACCCGGACATTTCAAGAAGGTGACTTGGTGCTCCGGCTCATCCAAGATCAAACAGACATGCACAAGTTATCCCCGCCTTGGGAAGGACCTTTTATGGCCAGCAAGAACCTGAACAACGGGTCATACTACCTCATTGATATACGAGAACACAAGGACTCACGCCAGTCGGAGGAGGAGACCCGTCGGCCTTGGAATATTGCTCATCTTTGGCCTTATTACACTTGAGCCACCGGCTCTCGTCATTGTACATACTCTTAGCAATGTATATATTATGATCAATATAATAAAGCCAGCATCCCTGATAATTCAGGGCCTTTGTCGTTTCATTTCTAAGCATCTGAGTCTTTATTATTTGTTCATAAGGTAACTTGGGGGCTTCCAACCCACAGGGTTTAGCTTTCATACCCTCTTGACCAGGCGTGGGCACCGAATCCCGAGGTATCCTGCCTGTTTGCATGATGCCACTCCGCCAGGTAATCCTGAGTGACCCGCCGTACTCTTAACAGTCAATCTTTTTCAAGACCCTGAACTCGTTAAGGTTAAAATGGCGGTTTCTGTCACGTGAGGGCCAGCTTACAGTGAGCGAGGATTAACTCTAAGGCTGTGCGGCTTATGAAAGCACATGGATTTGCTAGCCAGTCTGGCCGCGCTTTGGTGAGCCGGCCAGATCATTTTAAGGCTGTGCGGCCTATGAAAGCACATGGATTTTTTCTGAATCTGTCTTCTGAATATTTTGGGATTTGTGTCCCTTAAAGATTTTTTTTGCTAAAATGCATTTTTAACAATTCGGGCCATGAAGCCCTGATGATATGACTCATATTTGAATATTTTTTGGTTTGGTAACCCGCCCTGGCTAGAGACTGTGAGTCGCCAGCAGGCCTTATTGAGGTCAGGTGCTTGCAAATATTTGGGTTGTCACCCTTAATGCATATGGCAATATGAACAGAGAGTCTTAGTCCAGTTTACAGGTATGTTTTCCTGGTTATATGATTATGCGAGGTTTGGTAACCCGCCCCGGCTCTTTATGATTAACTAGCCAGTATATTGTGGCCTGCATAACCATAATTTCAGTCTTTGTTCTATTTACATAAGACTCTATGATATTTGGGTGGTTACCCGCCCTGGCTTTTGACACTGAGTCACCAGGGTATATGTTATTTACGCTTTGTGCAGGACATGCAAAATTTTCAATGGAAATATACATACCAGCATGACTTACATAAGCAAATATATCATGCAGTTCAAAAGTACGGATCCACATGCACAAAGGAAGGATATGGCGAATCATTGTCTTAAAACTAGCCTATTACAAGGCTGTCATGAGCCCACAAGTTTGGAGCAAAGTGTTATGTGAAAAAGCATCATAATTTCACTTGACAGTCGTCCGGCTTATTACTGATTTCCCTCATGGCGGGTTGATGACTCTGGATCATCTCGCGTCGGTTCTTCTTCTTCTTCCTCGATCATCTGAAGATCAGCCGAGGTCCAGTCAATGCCGGTTAAAGCTTCGAAAGTGGCTTCATCATTGAGTATAACAGAATGATCAATGTCAGAAGCGAAGATATGCTTACGCCGAGGAGGGATAAGGTTGACAGCATCATGAGCAGGTGGCTTAATCCTCTGGTTGTCCTCATCATAAGCCGGAGTATAATGATCTAGATTTAGATCTTCAATCAGTTTGCAAGCAACAGGTCGCATCTCTTTGACGCATTTGCTAAAATCTTGCTCTGTGAAAGCAGACCCGTCATCCTTGAACTCTGGGCAACCGGTTGCTATCTCTTCCGGGTCAAGTCCGTTTGCCCATGCCTTGGCTCGCCCTAGAGCACAAATGTCTCCGGCTTGGGCGGCTGACAGTTTATATTCCGTGACTTGAGCCGGTGCTGTTGAAAGTTGCTCCAGCACAGTCTTGATCTGCTTTGGTGGTCTTCTTCCACCTGCCAGGGCCACCACGCTTCGCAAAGTTCCAGCGTATAGCTGTTCAGTCAGAGAATACACTGACTTGAGTTTCGTCAACATATTTTCGCCAAGACTGGCACTCCTGGAGCCTGTTCATCAGCCATTGGACAGTTAAACAATGGACAATAAGAGTGGAAAGGCGGCTTACAATATTGTTCAGACAAGATGTTCAAGTGTATGAATCTTACCAAAGATGGCGGCTGTCATCTGGGTGATATGTCTTTTTAAGCCGGCAAGTTCTTCAGCAACCGGCTTAAGTTGTGATTCTGCATCTTTGGCGCGCTTAATTAAGCTCACCTTTTCAGTATATAAGGTGGCTCTTTCTGTTGCGAATTTGGCCTTGAGCTATTCATTCTCGTTCACAGCAAATTAGAATTTCGACTCAGCCTTCGCAGTCTCCGTTTCTTGATGCTTGATCCTTTTTGACAGCTCGCCCAGTTTCGTTTCACTCAAAGTTAAAGCTTCCTGAGGAGAAGATGGACAATAAGTAAGATCACTATTATGAATTTTTATACACATACTACAAGTCCCAAGCACATTGCAAGCAATACTCTTGGCACTTGGGGGCTAATGTAGGTCGTTTTGTTCAAGACCCGGCTCAACCTTTCAGTTTAAGCCGGCCCTTGGGGGCTACAATGTGTGATTTTCTCTACAACACCAATTACAAGTCCCGGCTCAACTTGACAGTTTAAGCCGGCCCTTGGGGGGCTACGTATTTGGATTTACTTTGATCATCATAAGTCCCGGCTTAACTTTTCAATTTAAACCGGCCCTCGGGGGTTACACATTTTGATCTTCAAGGTTGAACTAATTTGGGAATGATATAGTATGAGGATTCTTTTTCAGTCTATAACATAGTACATTCTTTTCTATCCTCTAGACTTGGCGGCTAAGATGAATACATATGGAAAGGGCAGTAATGTACCTCATAGCATTCCTTCATAAGGTTTACTAAGCCAGCCTCCATATCATGGCTAGTATGAAGGTGGCTTAAGTAGCCCGCGTGGATGTCGCTGGCGCTAAAACCAGCATAGCTCTCCAGATCCAGGCTTAGTTTGCCCTTATTGGCGGGTGAAGGCTCTTCCTTGGCGCTGTGTTTGGCTAAAACAGTGGGATTCCCTGGCTCTGTGTAGACTGCGCCAGTGATAATGACATCATCAATAGCCTTATCAGAAGGAACCTCTTCATTAAGGTTGGCAGGGTTCGGCGGCTTAGGTCTCAGCGGGCTATGAATGCTGACTGGCGGGTTAATATTATGATAGTTAAGCCGCCCAATGATGAACAAAAGTAAACCGCCCAAAGAAGCCAGTTATGCATTGGCGGGTTACAAATCCTAATTATAAGGGATAATCATTCTGATAAACTATGGTAGAGGTTACAGTTGAATGGATAAGCCGAAAAGATGCTGGTGGTTCACCAATTCATGGTTAAAATCAGATAAGTACTGACAGAGGGCAAGTTGTTACTATAAGCCTTCTGGATAAGGAACGGCAGGTCAACCGTCTATTAATGGTTTATGCAGCACAAGAGTATATCGAGCCTTCTGTTATGTGGGAATTTTGTTAAGTGTAGAGCCAACAGATTTCACCGTTTGAAGCTATATTTACGGATCTACAGCATTTCAAAAAATGGGAATAATTGGTAAACCTAAAATTCGGCCATGGAAGAACACGTGAGTTGAGATTGAATCTTGGATAGAGGGGATGCATCTACGATTGGAAGGAGATGCTAAAAACTGCTATCGCACAAATTCGGTACCATTTTCGAATTGAACTGAGTGCTCGTGGGGGAAACTACGATGAACTTAGATGAACACCGATGAACTAGGGGATCTTAATACGGCTAGAAAGTGAAGAAAGAGGAGAACCTGTTGATGCTGATGATCAATGGAGGGGCGCCGCGGTCTCTGGTTACGTTCAGGTTGATGCGGCGGCCTGGTTCGGAGTTGTTGGCGAAGGCCAACGGCGGCGGCGGAGCTCGAGCAGCAGCGGTCGGCACGAGGAAGACGAAAAAGAAAGAGGGACGGGGGGAAAGTGAAAAAGGACCCCCCATGTGACTATTTATAAGGAAAAGGTGAACAGTAAAATGGCAGGCGTGGGAATCAAGGAGGCATAATCATTATCTTAACAGCAGAGGCTCCTCGATTCTCGGAATGGTTGATTAATGCAAAGATCCATTGAGATGTCATAGGTTTTTTCCTGAGATTAGTGATATGACGTCACCTTTTGTCATGGCGGGTCAAGAAGGTTTCACAGGTTAAATATAAGAAGATTCAAAGGATTCGCCAACCGAAGGATGAAGATTGACATGAACAGGTTCAAATCAACCTGGGGCCTAATGTTGGGGATATAACCCCGCGGTGTGACCCGCCCAGCAAGGGCCGGGTTACATAGTTGGCGACTTATAAATGAAGGGCCCAAGCAGGCCCAAAGAAGACAAGACTTGTAGGCGGCAGTTCATGATCAGGCTTATTTACGGCCCAAGACCCAGAGGTGACTCAAGACCCAAAGGTGTAAGCCGCCTGATGATGACTTGCTTGGTAAGGCAAGGAGATTTAGAAACTGAGCTGGTCACATTATATGATCCGGCTCGGACTCTTGTGAGCCACCGGACCTCGACCTGTGTATATAAAGGCGAGACCCGGCGGCGGGTTAACTCAAGAAACAATTGATCGATAGCTAGGTCAAGCGTATTCGCTCCCTTGTAATCGAAACTCAAGCAATATAACTAGAAAGCGGGACGTAGGCTGTTACCTCGTTGTGAGGGGCCAAACCTGGGTAAATCCTTTGTGTCCTTTGTCCCGTTCAACCCCTTCGAGCTAACCTACGTTGCGATGGCTCCACACCTAAGTCCTTTCACTAGGGCATCTGCTGTGACAGTTCCACGACAATGAGACACCTTTATTCATTGCATATTGCATATGATTTCTAGCCAGTTGCCATGTATTGCTTCTAATTTGTTGAAATACCCTTATGAGGCCACCCTTTTAATTTGGCAGAGTGATATTGGTTTCATCTTTCATATGGTGTCTAGCTTGCATTGCTTCTAATTAGTTGAAACGCCTTCTGTTTAGTTTACACTTTACACATCATACATGTCAATATGTCATGTCATCCTGTTTTTCATACATATTCCATCCTCCTATCATGCAGTTGCCTTACATCAAAGTAGTGTTCATTAGTATCATGCATCAATGAGTTCTGAAGAGCAAATTGTATTCCTTTTTCTTGTGGGTTTGACTTGACAAGGCAAAATCAAAAAAGAGGAACGAAAAGATTAAGGAAGGTGATGATGGTGGTCCTCTGCAGCAACGTAAATGGCGCATCTCTACGGATTTCCTCGTACTGCTAGTGCACTATAAGTTCCAAGTCTTTGCTCCCCTACTCCACCATCCCAGGTGCATGCTCTAACTTGGCAGTGTGATATCTGGTTGCATGTTGCATATGGTGTCTATCTTTCTTGCTTCTAATTAGTGTAAACCGCATCTGCGTAGCTTACACATTATACGTGTGAATATGTCATGCCTTCCTGTTTTTGGTACATACTATATCTGTCTATCACACCATGTTCTTATATGAAACTATTGTTCTTGTGTATCCTGCATCAGTCACTTATGATGAGACACCTTTAAGTTGGCAGTGTGATATTGGTTGCGTCTTGAATATGATTTCTAGCATGTACTGGTTCTAATTTGTTGAACGCCACCTATGCCGAGACAGTTTTAACTTGGCAGAGTGATATTGGTTGCACCTTCCATATGGTGTCTAGCTTGCAGTGCTTCTAATTTGTTGAAGTGCCTTCTGCTTAGTTCCCACATCATAGGTGTGAATATGTCATGCCGTCTAGTTTTTCGTACATATTCCATCCTTTTATCATGAGTTTGCCTTTCATGAGAGTAGTGTTCATCAGTGTCATGCATGAATGAGTTCCGAAGAGCGAATTTTATTCCTTTTTCTTGTTGGTTTGACTTCACAATCCAAAATCAATAAAGCGGTAGGAAATTTGTAAGGCTTAAATGATGTTGGTCCTGTCGAGCAACTGAAATGGAGGGTCTCTACAGATTCTACTCCATCATCCTCCCAACAAGATTAGCAAGACAATGCAAGGCTAGACAGTCAGCGTAGCTGTGTAGATGATGAGCACATCTCCCCTACTCCACCGTCACAGGTGTTTGTTCTAACTTGGCACTATTATATGTGGTTGCATGTTGCGTATGATGTCTAGCTTGTATTTCTTCTAACTTTGTTGTATTGCATCTGCTTACTTTACACATTATACCTGTGAATATGATCCATGTTCCTGTTTCTAGAACATACTATATCTGATTACACCATGTTCTTACAACAGACTACTATTCTTGCGTATCCCGCATCGGTCACTTATGATGAGACACCTTTAAGTGGCCACTGTGATATTGGTTGCATCTTCCATATGATTTCTAGCATGTACTGCTTCTAATTTGTTGAAACGCTAGACAGTTTTAACTTGGCAGAGTGATATTGGTTGCATCTTTCATATGGTGTCTAGCTTGCAGTGCTTCTAATTTGTCGAAATGCCTTCTGCTTAATTACCACATCATAGGTGTGAGTATGTCACACCATCCTATTTTTTGTACATATTCCATCCTCGTATCATGCGTTTGCCTTTCATCCGAGTAGTGTTTGTCATTATCATGCATGAATGAGTTCTGAAGAGCAAATTTTATTCCTTTTTCTTATCGGTTTGACTTCACAATGCAAAATCAATATAGCGGAAGGAAATTAGTAAGGCAGTGGATGATGGTGGTCCTCCGGAGCAACTCAAACAGAGGGTCTCACCAGATTCTACTCCGCCATCCTCCCAGCAAGATTCGCAAGACAACACAAGGCTGGACAGTCAATGTAGCTGTATAGATGATGAGCACATCTCGCCTACTCCACCATCACAGGTGCTTGCTCTAACTTGGCACTGTTATATGTGGTTGCATGTTCCATATGATGTCTAGTTTGTATTGCTTCTAATTTTGTTGAATTGCATCTGCGTAGCTTACAACTTATACCTGTTAATATGACACGTGATCATGTTTCTAGAACATAATAAATCTGTCTATCACACCATGTTCTTACATCAAAGTACTGTTGTGTATCCTGCAACAATCACTTACCCATAAGACACATTTAACTTGGGAGTGTGATTTAGGTTGCATCTTGCATTGTCTTCTAGCTTGTACTGCTTCTAATTTGTTGAAATGGCACTTATGACGGGACACTTTTACCTGGTAGAGTGATATTGGTTGCAAGTTCATATGGTGCCTAGCTTTCATTTCTTCTAATTTTTTTGAAATGCCTTCTGCATACTGTTTTCATACATATTCCATCCTCCTTTCACAGGTGTGAATATGCAATGCTGTCGTTTTTTCATTTATATTCCATCCCCCTATCATGCGCGTGCCTTACATCAAAGTAGTGTTTGTCTGTATCATGCATCAACTAGTTATGCAGAGCTAATTTTTTTCCTTTTCTTGTGGTTTTGATTTCATCAGGCAATATCAAAAAAGAGGAAGGAAAAGAGTAAGTTAGGGGATGTTGGTGGTCCTCCGGACCGACACAAACGGAGGCTCTCTAGATTTGCCACCGCTACTGCTACTGCAGTTGAAGTCCCCAGTCTATATGATGAGTTCATCTCCCCTACTCCACCATCGCAGGTGCTTACTCTAAGTTTCCAGTGTGACAATTGGTTTCATGTTGCATATGGTGTCTAGCTTGTATTTCTTCTAATTTGATTAAATTGCACCTGCTGAGTTTATACGTTATACATGTGCATATGACATGCCTTTCTGTTTCTAGAATACACTGCATCTATGTATCATACCTTGTTCTTACATCAAAGTACTATTGTTGTGTATCCCACATCAATCACTTATGATTGGACTCTTTTACTTGGCAGTGTGATATTGGTTGAATCTTCCATTGATTTCTAGGTTGTACTGCTTCTAATTTTTCGAAACGGGGACATTTACATATGTGCCCCTAACTCGAACCCACTACTCAGATTTGCCCCTAATTTTGAAGCATGCTCAAATTTGCCCCTCCGCCGTTAAGTCAGTACTCAGAAATGCCCTTCCATACAGTACTGTAGCACTTTCCATCCAATACTGTAGCACTTTCCGTCTGCTACAGTACACATGAGACTCTAACGGTCAAAGGCCTTTGACTGGACGGAAGGGCATTTCTGAGTAGTGACTTAATGGCAGAGGGGCAAATTTGAGCATGCTTTGAAATTAGGGGCGAATCTGAGTAGGTGGTTCGAGTTAGGGGCAGAAATGCAAATGGCCCTTCAAATTGCCACTTATGATAAGACACTTTTAACTTGGCAGAGTGATATTGGTTGCATCTTTCATATGTTGTCTAGCTTGCATTGCTTCTAATTTCTTGAAAATCCTTCTGCTTTGTTTACACATCGTAGGTGTGAATATGTCATGTCATCCTGTTTTTTGTACATATTCCATCCTCCTCATATGGTTGTCTTGCATCAAAGTATTCCTTGTCTGTATCATGCATCAATGAGTTCTGAAGAGCGAATTTTATTCTTTTCTGTTGTGGGTACGGCTTGACATGGCAAAGTCAAAAAGAGCAAGGAAAAGAATATAGTAGGGAATGGTGTTACTCGTCGGGTGCAACGGAAAAGGATCTTCCCTCGAGATTCTGCTGGTACTTATAGTGCAGTAGAAGGTCCAAGTCCACCGGCTAAATCTACAAACACAATATCCCCTGCTCCACCAGCTGCATCACCTCCTTCAACTGTACCGACATCTCAATGAGTTACTCATTTGTTTGCTCCGCAAGTGGCATGTTCCCAAGCTACCTTCACACCTAACACTACTTCTAAAGCACTACTGACACTATAGGACTTGGCAAGATCAGATGAACCTCATGAGCATCAACACCAAGATGGTACCTGACCATGTCAAGTTGCAGTTTCATGCTCCTTGATATGTACTCTCACAGTTTGATGTGCACTAACACTCTCCATATTCGTTGTTGAACTAGCACCATGGCGTAAATGGAAACAGACATCAGGGATAATGCTTGACAGATTAACAAAATCTAAAGGAGGAAGAATGGAGATCCATTTTGAGGCAAGTTGAAAAAGGCCACGTGATGCTACAGAGTTAGCCAAGTTAATATCAGAGGCAGCCGTTGCCGTTAGGTTTCATGCACGTATCCTCCCAACGTGGATCTAGTACAGGAATGAGAAACACGATACCCAATTTAACACCTTCCTTGACCATTTATCCATAAGTAATGTTATTCATCGCAATTTGTAATATTGTCTTGCTTTGTCCCATACTTTCTAGCTTCCTCCTAATGTGACTCCCATTCTTTTTTCAAAGATGAGGTTCAAGTTGGATCCGAAAGATAATGCAACTAAACAAGCATGCACTCATGTTTTTCAGTCTGCTCTGTGACAGTATCGGTATCACCTTAGAAAAACTCACTTTGAAGGCAAGGCTAACAATGAAATCGCATAAACATCTCCAATGGAATATATTACGAATAAAGACTGGACAACCCTTGTTAAACATTGGTCTGATCCAAAGTATCAGGTAGGGTATGTGTATGTGATCAAATCACATATTGAACTCGTATTTACATATGTGCCTTACAAGTCTATCTTCTTCTAGGCTAACTGTTTGAAGAACAAGACCAACCATTCTAAAATGAAATTTCAACAGACAACAGGATCTCGTAGCTATATTGCACACTGCGAGGCTCTTGTAAATAGCTGCTATTTCCTTCTTTTTTGTTGTGCCATATTATCTTATCTATATTGACTTGTTCCAAATAGAGAGGAAAGCCCATGCGGACCAAAAAGAACCTGAACCAAATGCAGTGCAAATATTCAAGGATTGTCACACCAGCAAGATGAAGGGCATGAACACACCAGTTCAAGCCGCTATTGTAAGTCCTTACTCCTCATGCCTTTGAGCTCCTTGTTACTGTGACGTGTTCATTTAACTGCTTGGTTTGCTGCCAATGTCAGTTACTCTGTTCACTTTTATACAAAGTTGTCTTAACGTATCATTTCACCTTACACAGTTTAAAAGAGAGGAAGGATATTCTTTTGGTCTTGATCTGTAATCTAGTTGTGATGTTCACGTCCCCACACAATGACACAATAGCCTGTTTGTTTGATATATGTTTGCCTGTGATATGAATGATGTCATACTATGTTCATCCTACTTTAAACCATGTCTCTTTATCCTTAGATGTCATTGAATAAGAGGAAATAGACAATACAATAGGCATGCTACATGGACATATGTTCCGAAAGTGATTTTATCATGTAGTTAGCACGAAAATACTTGCTAATGTATTACAGTAGTTCACCAAAATAAGTTATGTATAAACGTGAAACCTATTTTGTTTGTTTTTGTCTCATTAGTAACTTATGTGGTACACTAATCTACAAATTCAAACTTTCAGCAAGCTATGGAACAAATGATTGAATAGGCACAACCACCTGAAGGTGATGAGGCTACCACAGGCACAATGTCACCTCTTGCTGCAGTGCGTCAGTATCTCTCCACTAACAGTGCAAAACGCACCTTCCTGCGTAATTCTAGGTTGGTTGTCAAGGTAATCTCATCCAAATTGCCTACTGAACAAAATCTTCCAGCTAGACAGAGTGATATGCTTGTGCTCCAGACACAAGTCCAATCCCTAATGGAGGTCGTTTCTGAAACAAGAATAGTGGTTGACAAATGTCGTCAAAATATGAATGGTTTTGAATCCAGACTATCAGACATTTGCTTCGTTGTTCAAGAGCAATGGCGGAAAAAGGGGACGGTCATGTTGCTCCATCAGATTCTACAGCCTGAAACATTAGCACTCAGGTCAAATGATATGTGCTTCTATACATCTGATGGTGCATTTATCTGCAAGGACTGTAAACTTTTATGCCAACAAGCCTTTTGTTGTATGGCTATAATTTATTTTGTTGTGATACAACATTTATCGTGCTGCCAAAGGTCGTAGAAATTATGAGCCTATTTTTGTATAGTGTAGGTTTATCTTAGTAATGTATTCGGCATCATCGATCTCCTTTTGGCTGAAAGCATTGTAGGAGCCCAACGGGCTAACATTCCTCGGGCCCACAATGCCAATTGGGCTAAAAACGATTATGGGCTGTAATCGGCATGTAGCTCACTCGAAATATCTGGTCCTATATCAGCATAAGCTTTCTTATTTTTGATAGGCCTATGCCCACAATGGGCCGTTAACAGGCCTAAACATAATTTGGACCCTTTAACAACAGGCCGTTAACATGTGTAAATATCTCGCACGCCTAATATGGCCCATAAATAACAAGGGCCTTTAATAGGCCGAAAGTCAGATTGGGCCCTAATTGGGCCAGATTTTCCCCATGGCTTTTAGGAGGCTGAAAGATGATTAGGCCTGAAATGTGTCAAATAACCCACTAGTCATTAGCAGGCCGAAATGTATCTCAGCTCATGGTGGCCCATTTATAATGAGGATCGTTCACAGGCCGAAAGTCAAACGGGTCGTAAATGCGCCGACCTACTACACGTGCCTTTACCAGGCCGGAAGTGCGGGCGGGCTTGATTTGTATTAGCAAGTATATGGGACTGATACGTCTCCAACGTATCTATAATTTTTTATTATTCCATGTTGTTATATTATCATTCTTGGATGTTTTACAATCATTTTATAGCAACTTTACATCATTTTTTGGGACTAACCTATTGACATAGTGCCCAGTGCCAGTTGTTGTTTTTTGCTTGTTTTTTCCTTCGCAGAATATCCCTATCAAATGGAGTCCAAACACAGCAAAACTTTTTAGAGATTTTTTTTGGACCAGAAGACAGCTTGGGAGCCAAGGAAGCACCAGAGGAGAGGCCCACGGGGCCCACAAGACACCAGGGTGCACCAGAGGCCCCTGGCACGCCCTGATGGGTTGTGGGGCCCATGGAGGTCCTCTCCACTGCCTCTCAGCTCTATAAATACCCAAATATTCCAGAAACCCTAGGGGAGCGATCCAAACACAATTCCAGCCGCCGCAAGTTCCAGAACCACGAGATCCAATCTAGAGCCCTATTCCGGCACTCTGCCGGAGGGGAACACGATCACGGAGGGGTTCATCATCCTCATTGGTGCTCCTCTGATGATGTGTGAGTAGTTCACCATAGACCTACGGGTCCGTAGGCAGTAGCTAGATGGCTTCTTCTCTCTTTTTTGATTCTCAATACAATGTTCTCTTGGAGATCTATTTGATGTAATGACTTTTTGCGGTGTGTTTGTTGGGATCTGATGAAGTGCGACTTTATGATCAGATCTATATCCATGAATATTATTTGAGTCTTCCTTGATCTCTTATATGCATGATTATTTATAGCCTTGTATTTCTTATCCGAATCTTTGGTTTAGTTAGGCCAACTAGATCGATTTTTCTTACAATGGAAAGAGGTGCTTTGTGATGGGTTCGATCTTGCGGTGTCCTCACCCAATGACAAAAGGGGTAGCAAGGAACGCATGTATCGTTGCTATTAAGGATAAAAAGACGGGGTTTATTCCTACATGAATAGATCTTGTCTACATCATGTCATCGTTCTTACTGCATTACTCCGTTTCTCCATGAACTTAATACACTAGATGCATGCTGGATAGCGGTCGATGTGTGGAGTAATAGTAGTAGATGCAGGCAGGAGTCTGTCTACTAATCTTAGACGTGATGCCTATATTCATGTTCGTTGCCTTGGATATCGTCATAATTATTTGCTCTTCTATCAATTGCCCAACAGCAATTTGTTTACCCACTGTATGCTATTTTCTTGAGAGAAGCCACTAGTGAAATCTACGGGCCCGGGTCTATCTTTTATCATATTGCTTTCAGATCTATCTTTTATCATATTGCTTTTAGATCTATCTTTTATCATATTTGTTTTCTGATCTATTATTCCAAAAACCCAAAAATACCTTGCTGCTCTTTTTATTTACTTATTTTATTTTGCGTTCTTGCTAGATCTATTTATCCAAACTCATACAAACTAATCGATCTTTTTACCGAGGAGGGATTGACAACCCCTCTTACGCGTCGGGTTGCAAGTATTTGTTCTTTGTGTGTAGGTACCGTTTACATAGTGTTGCTTGGTTCTCCTACTGGATTGATATCATGGTTTCATAACTGAGGGAAATACTTACCGTAGCAGTGCTGCATCATCCCTTCCTCTTTGGGGAAATACCGATGCAGTCTCAAGCCACGTCAAAGGAATTTCTGGCGCCTTTGACGGGGAGACATCATCAACATCTATCAGGTTCCTAATCACAAATCTCATCTCCTTGCAATTTACATTATTTGCCATTTGCCTCTCGTTTTCATCTCCCCCACTTCACAAAAATTTGCCTTTTTATTCGCCTTCTTTTTCGTTCACCTTCTTTTCTGTTAGATCTCTTGTTTTGCTTGCCTACTTTGTTGTTATGGCTAGTTCCTCCCCTGTTGCGTGTACCCCCGAGAACGAGGTTCTTAACTTTAAACAAAGGGGAGGGGAGAATCTAAAAGATGCTTGGTATAGGATTTGCAATGCTCATAATAGATCTATTCGTAAGCAATCTACCGTTGTTCTTTTTTGCAATTTTTATGTGGGCATTACCACTTGGTATAGATTCATCCTTGAGACGATTACCGGTGGGAATTTCTTGATGTGTCCATCTTTGGATGCTTTTAATGCCATGGGAGATCTAGTGGGTGCACCACCTATCATTATTAATGAAACAATTTTACCTCTTGAGCATGTTATGCAAAGATTAGATGCTATTGAAAAGAAGATGATCACCGAAGAACAAATTGAAAGTTTGGATAAAAGGATGCATAATCTTGCTAATAAAATTGGGTTAAAAGAGGGAGATGTTTTTATATTACTAAGGGAAAATGTCGTGGAGGGCGCACAGCAGATGCCAAAGGATGGCTAAAGAGAGGGACATGCTCGAGGGCACCGGTGGGCTCCAGAGGCGAGGTCGGCATGAGCGAGCGAGGGACGCAAGACATACCCAGGTTCGGGGCTCTCCGGAGAGATAATACCCCTAGTCCTGCCGAGTGTGGTTTAAATGTGGATGGTACAAACTAGCTCCTGGAGCTGTCTCGGGGAGGAAGGAAGACAGGCCCAAGCATAGGTTGTTCCTTCTCCTCGTATCTGTGTGTATTCTACTGATGGTCGACCCTTTGCGTGGAGGCCTCCTGGGGGTTTTATAGGTCAACCCCCCAGGGTTACAAAGGTAAAGTTACATGGCCGCGGGACCGGGATGTCGGCGGCTGGAAAGCCGGCGCTGGGGCCCGCCGGGTACCAGGGTACGTCGGGTTCTCCGGGCGCGGGCCCCACGCGCTAGAGGGCACTATTCTCCATCTTGTCATGCGTCACGGAGTGGTTGGGCCGGCTCGGCTACAGTGGCGCATCGCCTGGTCGCCGTCGGCTTGCGTCAGCGGGACGGGGAATGCACTGTAGCCATGCCGGCCTTGGTCAGCGGGGTAGGTGGTCCACTGTAGCCACGCTCACGCTGGTCAGTGGGGTCGGTGTGCCACTGTAGCCATGCTCATCCCTTCATGGGGACTTGTTCCGTCGTACGCCCTGGATGGGACGGGAGCTGACCCGTGGCCGGGTTGAGGGGCGCACCGTGGTTGCGCTTACTTGTTGCAGAAGTCTTGACTTGCCGGGACCGGCCGGCATGCGCCAGCGGGTCTGGCCGGGTTGAGGAACCCGGCCAAGGAGAAGCTAGATTGAGGGGCGTTGCTAGCCCTGAAATTTTTGAAAAGGATCCGGGTTCCGTTGCCTGCTCGGGATTCATCCCCCCGATAGTAGTCCCCGAAGCTGTGAAGGCTCGCCGGCTTCAGGCAGGGGGGCCTTCGCAGTTTCACCCCCTGAGAACGCGGCTAATGTTGATGAGGCCTGCGGCCGCCGGGTTCGGCAACACCCACTGTGTGCTAGCTTTCGGAAGCCGGATCACGACATCCTGGCATGGGCGGGAAACCGAGGAGTCCGCTGAATCTTGAAGGGGAAGGGACGCGCCTCCTTGGTTTCGGTGCGGGCGCCATGTGGCGCTCAGTAGCTGAAGAGGCCCTGACTGGCCACGCACGGGATGGGATGTAACAGCGGGCTGGGGCCCACCACTCCGCGCCCTCGGCCCCGCGCGGGGATTTAATGTGGCGGCTGCGGACGGTTGCCCTTCTCGATGCAGTTAATTCGCGCGTGGATCGTGCCCACACAATGCGGGGAAGTGGAAAGGGTGGGCGCAACCGATCCCACTTCCCCACGTTCTGTCCGTGGTTATAAATCGGAGGGAGGGGGCGGCGAAAACCATTCACGCACGTGCTCCCCCACTCCCATCTTCTTCCTCCTTCGCCGTGACTTCTGAGCCCATAGCACGTCGCAGCGCTCCGCCGCCCGCGCGCGACGCGCCACCGCCGCTCCGCAGAGCTTAGCAGCCACCCCAACCCTTCGCTCAGCCAACACACTTCTCCTCCCCCATCACATCCACCGATGGCGAGACCCAAGGGATCGTGGGAGGGGTCGGAGGTCTCCGCCGACGATCTTCGGTATCTGCGTGATACGCGGCGGCTACCACCGGCGATGGATGTGGCCATGCGCCTGCCGGGCGGTGAGTTGGCACCACAACCGGAGGGGACCGAGAGCGTGGTCTTCTTCTCCCACTTCAAGCGCGGGTTCGGCCTCCCTGCGAGCGACTTCTTCCGCTCGTTCTTGGACTTCTTCGGGCTTCAGCCGCATCACCTAGGGGTGAACGCGGTGCTGCAGCTCTTGGGATTTGTTACCCTATGCGAGGGCTACCTGGGCGTCGACCCCAGCATCGACCTCTGGGCACGCTTCTTCTTCTTGAAGCAGCAGGGACCGGCGGCGGGCGTGATGTCTGCCTGCGGGGCCGCCGTCGTCTCGACCCGGCCACACGGGGTGTGCCCCAAGATGCCGCTGGAGGATTCTGCCAAGAAGTGGTAGAATTCTTTCTTCTACGTCTGCAACCTCGGCGCGGACTACATCAACCTGCCGCCCTTCACCGACATCACCGTAGGCCAAGACCAACTGGACTTATTGTCCCAAGAGCCCGACGCAGGCGGTGCTGAACATGAGCAGCCGGGTAGCGGAGATGGTGGCATGCGAGGGGCTCACCGGGACGGACCTCATCGCCGCCTTCGTCGCGCGCCGGGTGCTGCCGCTGCAGTGTCGGAACCACATCATTAGCCAAATGACTAGCCTCCTTGACCCCAACCGGATGTCATCCCGGCGGCTGTCACAAGAGCAGGTTGCCGGCCGAGTCAACGACATCTCGAAGGCCGGGATGTCGGAGGAGTGGCACTTCGGGAAGGCGCCCTACAGCCAAGGGAACCCGGCGCCGGCGGTGAGTCCTTGGTCTCCGTACTTTGCTATGTCCCATCTTTTTCTCCGTCCCGACGCGACAAGGGAGGTGCCGCTGAACGCCATCCGGCATACATATGACGGAACGACGACGCGGGTAGCGGCCGCCCAGCAAGCCGGCTCGGAGGAGGCGGAGATCCTCGCCGAGAACCCGGAGACGGTCGACGTCAAAACCGGCGAGGCGCATCGTACGGGTAAGTTCTTGCATCCTGATCCTTTCCGGGACTGGTTAAAAGGCGATGTGAAGGTTCTGACACATGTTGATGGTGCAGCACCGCCGAGGGGGGGAGGCGGCAACGCCGGCTCCCCAAGACGACCGACGAAAACGGCCGAGGCCGGGTCGTCCCGCGCGCCGGCCATGGCTAGCCGGCCACACGGGAAGGAGGACGTGGCGCCGAGGAAGCCGGCCGCGAAGCGCACGGCGGACCCGGCCGCAGGCGGCAAGCCGGCCGCCAAGAAGAGGCGCCATACCATCCCGGCGGCGCCGGCAAGACCGACCATCCCGACGGCGATTGGATACATTTTCTTGCCGACTCCGGTGAGTCACCGAGTCGTTCTTTTCTCATGCTTCTCTTGTTGTGATCCAGGTCGCCGTTGGAGTTGGCGCTGGCGGCGACGTATGCCACGTCTGGATGCGGCTTTTCATTCTGGATGTCCCGGAGCAGCGCCATCGACCTGCCCGAGGGGTCGGCCGAGAAGGATCTTGGCCTGGACCCGGAGGACACGGAGCGCTGCGCCTGGCGAGACAGGAACAAGGCCTTGGAGGCGGAGGCAGCGGCTATCAGGGCCGCGGAGGAGGCTTCGGCCCAAGCATGGGCGAGGGCCGCCGGGGCGACCGGGCAAGCTGCCGCGGAACAGGCTTGGCCGGAGATGCCGGCGGGCATGGAGCCGGCGGAGACGGTCGTCGTGCCACTGACGAAGGAGGGGCATGACCCGGATGGACGGGTTGAGATGGCGGTGGACGACCGGGAGGTTGTGGAGATCGACGACGACACCCCACCGCGGCACGACGTGGTCGGGCGGGTGGAGGTGGAAGGAGGCGAAGGGGGAGCCGTCCCAGAGGGGACGCCGCTGGTAGAGCTGGTCAGAGAGACGAAGGGGACGCCGGCCGGCGCACCGGGGTCAAGGCTCGTCGGCGAGGAGACGGCGGGCGGCCAGCACACCTTGGTGATCAGGCAGCCGCAAGGGGCGCCGGGTGGCCGCCCTGCAGCCGGGTCGCAACCGATGCGGGCCAGATCCAGCCGAGCCGTCTTCAGGCCGCAGACGCGGGAGGAGGCGTCGATGGCCGCCGTGCGCCGGCATCTCCGCGGGCGCGCGGACCAGGTTCAGGCCTTCGTCCGGGACGAGACAGAGCGGGCGCGGGAGCTGGAGCGCTCCTTCTTCGTAAGGCTTCTTCCTTTTAGCTTTTTTTTCTGCAGCTCTTAGTGGGGGCGTGCTAGCGCACCCACTGGGTGTAGCCCCCGAGATTCGGGCCAAGTACGTAGTAGTTGGGTCGAATCTTAAAGAGCTTCTTGTGCTAATTCTTGTTTCTCCGTAGCACCTGGATGCCCTCCGAGTCGGCATCTACAACCGGCTTCTGGAGAAGCACCAGCAGGTCATGGAGTAGCTTGCCGCCAAGGAGGAGGCGCTTCGCCTTGCTGAAGGTACGCCTTGCGTGTTCTTTAGTGGGGGCGCTCTAGCGCACCCACTGGGTGTAGTCCCCGAGATTCGGGCCAACTGCGTAGCAGTTGAGTCGGTTCTTAACGCGTCTTTTTTCTTTTCATCGTCTTGACTTTGGATCTCACCGCGCAGCCGCCGCGGCCAAGGTGTCGGCCCTGCGAACCCGGCTGGCCAGAGCCGGCCAGCAGCGTGATCTGGCGGTCGCCGACACTGGCCGGCTCCGGGCCGAGGTGGGGCAGCTGAAGGCGGAGGCCCAGCGGGCACTTGCCAAAGCCGGCCAGCAGCGTGACCAGCTGGTTGGTGAAAAGAGCCAACTCCAGGCTGAGGTGGAGCGCCTGAAGGCGGAGGCCGTCAAAGCGGCGGAGGCCCACCAGGCAGAGGTGGAGCACCTGAAGGCGGGGGCCGTCAAGGCGGCGGAGGCCCATCAGGCGGAGCTCCTCCGCCTCAAAGGGGAGCACGAGGAGGCGGTCGCCGCCAAGGATGGCGAGCTGAAGGCGGCCGTCCACAAGCGCGCCGAGCTGGAGAAGGCGCTGGAAGCGCGCGACCATGCCGGGGACTTGGAGCGGCATGGTATGTTGCTCGAAGCGCAGCACCTGGATGAGGCCTTTGCCAATAAGTGTTTCTTTGTTGGTTTCGCCGGGTCGCTACCCGACTGAGTTTTCGTGTAGCTGATTGACTTGCTTGCTTGCCAGACTACTTCTCGGAGACGCAGGGCAGGGCGGAGGCGGCCGTGCTCGCTGACCGGGCAGCCCAAGGGGACGCGGGCGCCGGCGTCGATCCGCATGCCGCCTGGTCCTTCCCGGAGATCATGCGTGCCGCGGAGGCCCGCCTGCAGGCCCTGGACGAGCATACGACACGGCTGTCTAAGGCTGGGTTGGAGATGGTGGTGGCCCTTTGGCCCACAGCCATTGCGCCTGCCAGCTTCTCATAGCTGGCGCGGTGGCTGGAGGCTGGGCCGGCGCGGCTCCACGCCTGGCGCGTCTCCGCGGCTCGAGCCGGCGCCGACTTGGCGCTGCTGTTCGTCATGTCGTGGTATCCAGATCTGGCGCTGGACCAGCTGGCAGCCCAGCGGTCCGGTGTGGAGCCCCAGCTGCAGGCGGAGGCGGGCTGGATCGCCGCCCGGGCCAGCTACCTGGCCTCGTTCGCACTACACGACGAGTTCCAGCTGGAGCGAACCGAAGACGGTGGGGTAGTCCCGCCCGACGACTTCGGCCTGGCGCTTGATGACCCGGCGGGCAGCGCCCAGGAGTCGGGCCCCTATGCGGACGACGAGGCCGGGTTGGACGATACCGGCGGCTCGATGGGCCCGGAGGCTACTGCGGAGACGCCGGCGGCTGGAAACCCGACGCGGGAGACGCCTGAAGCCGCCCTGCTTATCTTTCTTGTAGTTTTGTTAAGTGGCAGGTCCACCCACCCACTGGGGTGTATCGGTGAATGTAATGAACTCTGGCCTTTGGCCCATATTTCTGTAATGTAAATATTTCCGTGAGTGTTTACGTCTTTGCTCTTTGTTCTCTAAGCCTTTTTCCTTGCTTGCTCCTTCTTTGGGCCTCCCCCCCCCCCCGACGAGTCGAACAGCCGGGTTCCGGTCTGTGACAAGGAGTTCGGTCCTTGGAAAGAGCACGCAGTACTTAGGCCCTTCGAACATTGAGCGCGAGCGAAACACCTACTGGGCCGGCTGGCGAGCAGCCGGTCGTGCAGCAACTTAGTGCGGTGAGGCCGGGTTGACCGATCCGGCAAGTCGAACTTAGTGTTTCTCGGCGTGCAGGTCCTTTGGCCCATAGTTCTTGCCGGCCGACAGCCGAAGCCGGATTGTGGCGTAGGGCGAAGTGGAGGGCCTAGGCTACTTGAACACGCCGGGATGTGCTAAGGGGGACGGCGGGTTGCGGCCAAGCCGGCCAGCCCCCGAGCCCCCAGGTTGGGCATACCAACCCGGCGGTGGAGGTTTAAGAAAATTTGCAAGGATGTGCAAAATATAATAACTTGATAGGAAAGGGTAGCCCCCGAGATTCGTTCGGGGGTCCCATTGTCTTTCATGGAGTTACAAAAGGCAGTGATACATACGTGCATACGACTAGCTGTAAAATGGGTGGAGGAGCTCTGTGTTCCAGGGCTGTCTTGTTTCTTTGCCGGTGGCATCTCTCTTGCGCTTGTTCGGCTTGCGGGCGTCGATGAGGTAGTAGGCATTGCAGTCACACGGTGCTTTGCTGATGATGAAGGGGCCCTCCCATGGGGAGGCCAACTTGTGCTAGCCGGCTTGCTGTTGGACAAGCCGAAGGACGAGGTCTCATTCGCGGAACACGAGGAGCTTAATCTTTTTGCTGTGGTAATGCCTCAGGCCTTGCTGGTAGATGGCGGATCGGCTAAGGGCCAAGAGGCGTGCTTCTTCGAGTAAGTCGACGTCGTCTTCACGGGCTTCCTTTCCTTGGGCTTCTGTGTACATCATGACTCGTGGCGAGTCAAACTCGATGTTGGTCGGGATGACGGCTTCTGCTCCGTAGACAAGGAAGAATGGGGTGAACCTGGTCGACCAGTTTGGTGTTGTCCGGAGACTCCAGAGGACGGCCGGCAGCTCGTCAAGCCAGCTGCCGGGTGAGCGGATGAGGGGCTCGACGAGTCATGGCTTGATGCCGGATAGGATGAGGCCATTGGCCCGCTCGACCTGGCCGTTGGACTGAGGATGAGCTACGGAGGCCAGGTCAAGCCGGATGCCGGAGACGGAGCAGTATTGCGCCAGAGCGCCCTTGGCAAAGTTGGTGCCGTTGTCCGTGATGATGTTGTGCGGGACGCCGTAGCGCACCGTGATGTCTTTGACGAACCGGACGGCCGTTGGCCCGTCCAGCTTCTTGATCGGCCACGCCTCGATCCACTTGGTGAACTAGTCGACCGCCACAAGCAAGTGCGTCATGCCGCCTCGAGCGGTCTTGAAGGGGCCTACCATGTTGAGCTCCCAGACCGTGAAGGGCCAGGTGATCGGGATGGTTTGCAGGGATCAAGCCGGTTGGTGGCTGCGCTTGCTGAATTGGTGGCAACCTTCGCACTTGAGGACGAGCGACTCGGCGTCTTTGAGGGCCGTGGGCCAATAGAAACCATGGCGGAAAGCCTTGTCCACCAGGGACCTAGAGGAGGCGTGGTGCCCACACTCGCCTTGATGTATGTCGAGGAGGATCTCTATGCCCTTGTCTTGCTCGACGCAGCGCTGGAACACGACTGTCGCGCTGCGCTTGATGAGCTCGTTGTCAATGATGCTGCAGGCGGACGCCCGGCGTTGCACTTGCCAGGCCTCGGTCTCGTCCATGGAGAGTACTCCGTTCTCCAGGAACGCTAGGATTGGCTGGGCCCATGACAGAGCCGTCACCGCGGTGAAGACCACCACCAAGATGGGTTCTGGGGTGGCAGCCCCCGAGCCGGAGGCGGCAGCACCCGGGTTAGGGATAACAGCGGCCGGGTGAGCACGGTAACCCCCGGGCCGGGTTAAGCAGCCCCGGGGCCGGAATCAGCAGTCCCCGGGCCGGGATCAACAGTCCCCGGGTCGGGTTCCGCAGCCCCCGGGACCGGGTTGGGGACGGCAGCCCCCGAGCTTGGACCGGCAGCCCCCGGGTCCGGGTTGGGGAGGGGCGCTGCAGGGTCGTCCGGATGAAGATGGACTCGGAGTCCGGAGACGGCTTGACGGACGGTTTGCGCAAGTGCTCGAGGGAGACGCCGGATGGTATGGCCTGCTGGGATGAGCCAATCTTGGCCAGCGTGTCGGCGGCTTCGTTCTCCGTGAGCGGGACGTGAAGGAACTCGTAGCCGTTGAAGGTGCCGGAAAGCTACTAGACCAGGAAGCGATAGCTGGCCATGTTGGCATCCCGGGCGTCCCACTCGCCGGAACACTGCTGTACCACGAGATCCGAGTCGCCGTAGCATAGGATGCGTCGGATGCCGAGTTCCTTGGCAAGCCGGAGGCCGTGCACAAGGGCTTCGTACTCGGCGACATTGTTGGAGGCGGCGAAGTGGATCTGGAGTGCGTACCGCAGCCGGTCGCCCTTTGGGGATGACAGCATGATGCCGGCTACTAAGCCGGAGCGCATCTTGGAGCCGTCAAAATGCATGCGACAATGCGTTGAATCCGATGGCGACAAGGAAGTCGGCCAGGGCCTGGGACTTGATCGTGCTGCGGTGCTCGTAGAGGATGGTGTGGCCGGCTAGCTCGATGGCCCATTTGGCAACCCGGCCAGAGGCATCCCGGCAGCCCATGATCTCGCCAATGGGGGCCGTGCTGACCATGGTGACGACATGCTCTTGGAAGTACTGCTTCAGCTTCTTGGCGGTAAGGTACACGCCGTAGCACATCTTCTGGTAGTGCGGGTAGTTCTGCTTGGAGGCGGAAAGCACCTCTCTTAGGTAGTAGACCGGGCACTGGACAGACTGAATCTTGCCCTTCTCTGGTCGCTCGACCACCAGCACCGTGCTGACAGACCGCGAGGTGGCGGCGATGTATAGCAACAACGGCTCCTTGTCAGCCGGCGCGGCCAGGACAGGTGCAGTGGAGAGCATGCGCTTGAGCTCCTGGAACGCTTCATCCACCTGGTCGTTCCACTCGAACGGCGACGTCTTCCTCATCAGCTGATAGAGGGGTAAGGCCCTCTCACCCAACCGGCTGAGAAACCGGCTCACCGAGGCCAAGCAGCCGGTGAACTTCTGGACATCTCGCAGCCGGGTTGGCTTGCGCATGCGCTCGATGGCCTTGATCTTTTCCGGGTTCGATTCAATGCCACGCTCCGAGACGAGGAAGCCGAGCAGCTTCCCGGCTGGCACGCCGAAGAAGCACTTCTCCGGGTTGAGCTTGATCTGGTACTCGCGCAGATTGGCAAAGGTCTCCTTCAGGTCGTCAAGGAGCGTGAGGTGCTGCTTGGTCTTCACCATGATGTCGTCCACGTAGACGTGGATGTTGCGGCCGAGTTGCGTCAGCAGGCATTTCTGCATGCAATGCTAGAAGGTGGCATCAGCATTCTTCAAGCCGAACAATATGGTGATGTAGCAATACGCCCCGAAGGGCGTGATGAATGATGTCTTCAGGGCATCGGCCGGGTCCAGCTTGATCTGATGATAGCCGGAGTAAGCATCCAGGAAGGACAGCAGCTCGCAGTCGGCAGTGGAGTCGATCACTTGATCTATCCGCGGGAGGGCGAAAGGATCCTTGGGGCAGGCCTTGTTCAGGCTGGTGTAGTCTATGCACATGCGCCAGGTGTTGTTCTTCTTCAGGACGAGGACCGGGTTGGCCGGCCACTCGGGGTGAAATACTTCCATGATGAAGCCGGCCGCGAGTATCTTGGCGACCTCTTCACCGATGGTTCTTCTCTTCCCTTCTGAAAAGCGACGTAATGGTTGACGGACAGGCTTGGCGTCCTTGCGGACATGTAGTTTGTGCTCGGCGTACTCCCTCGGAATTCCTAGCATGTCCTTTG
Source organism: Thinopyrum elongatum (assembly GCA_011799875.1). NCBI lineage: Eukaryota > Viridiplantae > Streptophyta > Magnoliopsida > Poales > Poaceae > Thinopyrum > Thinopyrum elongatum. Next base: position 442,862,238 of record CM022300.1, on the reverse strand, counting down.
GGGACCATGCAAAGATATCCCGATTCTCATGGAGGAAGTCGACGAGCTCGCCTTCCTATTTGCTGTCGAGGCGGGTGCCCATGACGACGTACTTGCTGCAGCTGGGGTCTTCCGGGTTCAGCTTGACCTTCTTGGTCTCCTTGGACGGCTGGAACGAGGCCTTGCCGATCGTCTCCTTGGCCGAAGCCGGCACGGCCGGCTGCTCGCTGGCCAGCGCGACAATCCAGTCAAGCTGGCGCCACTCCTCGGCGATGACCAGCGACTCGGTCAGTCTGGCGCCGTCTTGGGTGCACTGCAGAGATTTCCTGTAGTCGCCAGCTACAGTGTTGAGGCCCTTTGGACCCGGCATCTTCATCTTCAAGTAGGCGTAGTGGGGGACCGCCATGAACTTGGCGAGGGCGGGCCGGCCCAGCAGCGTGTGATATGCGCTGGACAGGTCCACCACCTCGAACCAGATAGGCTCACGCTGGAAATGATCGCTCGTGCCGAACAGGACGTCAAGCTGGATCCGGCCGATGGGGGAGCAGGAGAGACCCGGCACGATGCCATGGAATATATTGTCCGGGATGGTTCCAATTGCTTGGCCTCGATGCTGAGCTTGGTCATGGTGTCGCGGTAGAGGATGTTGATGCTGCTGCCGCAGTCGATGAGGACCCGTGAGAACTTGCAAGTGCGCTTGGCGGCGACGATGGTGGGGTCGACGACGAGGGCGTAGCCACCCGGGTTGGGCATGACGGCCCGGTGGTCCTCCCGGGTCCAGCTGACCGGGCGCTCCGACCAATGCATGTATGTCGGCACGGCCGGGACGACGGTGTTCACCTCCTAACGGAGCAGACGCTCGCTACGCTTGTCGTCGCCGAGGCTGGCGAAGATGACGTAGCTCACATTCTGGCTTGGGTAGGCATCGTCGCGCATCACGCCCTTGGCCGGGGGCGGGGAAGGAGGCGGCGGAGGAAGCTGCCCCGCACCCGGAGCCGGAGCGGGAGGTGGCGGGATGTCGCCCCTCATGATGCGCTTGGTGATGGCGCACTGTCAAAGCGTGTGCGTGGATGCCCTCGCACCGCTGTGGTGCTTGCAGGGAGCGTCGAGCATCTCCTCGAAGCTCATGGCGGGTTGCCATGCCGTCTTGCCAGTTCGCTGGCGCTTGACAGTCGGGTCAGCCGCGGGTGCCTGATCGGTGGCAGCGACGAGGCGGTTGTCGTAGCGGTTGGCCGGCTGCTCGACCTTGCGCTTGTTTTGTTGGTTGTTCTGCTGGCGGCTGCTCTCGTCGGCCGGCTTGGGGGGTGGTGCCGGCACCGCCTTGCCGGCTTCGTCCAATACCACCTGGATCTTCATGGCGGAGTCGGCATTGGCGTATGATGTCTACTACGCAACCTTCTTCTTGTAGACTCGTGTTGGGCCTCCAAGCGCAGAGTTTTGTAGGATAGTAGCAAATTTCCCTCAAGTGGATGACCTAGGGTTTATCAATCCGTGGGAGGCGTAGGATGAAGATGGTCTCTCTCAAACAACCCTGCAACCAAATAACAAAGATTCTCTTGTGTCCCCAACACACCCAATACAATGGTAAATTGTATAGGTGCACTAGTTCGGCGAAGAGATGGTGATACAAGTGTAATATGGATGGTAGAAATATATTTTTATAATCTGAATAAATAAAAACAGCAAGGTAGCAAGTAACAAAAGTGAGCAAAAATGGTATTGCAATGCTTCGAAACAAGGCTTAGGGTTCATACTTTCACTAGTGCAAGTTCTCTCAACAATGGTAACATAATTAGATCATATAACAATCCCTCAATGTGCAACAAAGAGTCACTGCAAAGTCACTAATAGCGGAGAACAAACGAAGAGATTATTGTAGGGTACGAAACCACCTCAAAGTTATTCTTTCTGATCGATCTATTGGGCTATTCCTATAAGTGTCACAAACAGCCCTAGAGTTCGTACTAAAATAACACCTTAAGACACACATCATCCAAAACCGTAATGTCACCTAGATACTCCAATGTCACCACAAGTATCCGTGGGTTTGATTATCCGATATGCATCACACAATCTCAGATTCATCTATTCAAACCAACACAAAGAACTTCAAAGAGTGCCCCAAAGTTTCTACCGGAGAGTTAAGACGAAAACGTGTGCCAACCCCTATGCATAAGTTCACAAGGTCACAGAACTAACAAGTTGATCACCAAAACATACATCAAGTGGATCACGTGAATATCCCATTGTCACCATAGATAAGCACATGCAAGACATACATCAAGTGTTCTCAAATCCTTAAAGACTCAATCTGATAAGATAACTTCAAAGGGAAAACTCAATCCATTACAAGAAGGTAGAGGGGGAGAAACATCATAAGATCCAACTATAATAGCAAAGCTCGCGGTACATCAAGATCGTGCCAAATCAAGAACACGAGAGAGAGAGATCAAACACATAGCTACTGGTACATACCCTCAGCCCCGAGGGTGAACTACTCCCTCCTTGTCATGGAGAGTGCCAGGATGATGAAGATGGCCACCGGTGATGATTTCCCCCTCCGGCAGGGTGCCGGAACAGGGTCCTGATTGGTTTTTGGTGGCTACAGAGACTTGCGGCGGCGGAACTCCCGATCTAGGTTTATTTCTGGGGGTTTCTATATTTATAGGAATTTTTGGCATTAAGAACAAGTCAGGGGGGTCCACGAGGAGCCCACAAGACCGGAGGGCACGCCCAGGGGGTAGGGCGCGCCCTCCACCCTTGTGGAGGCCTCGTGGCTCTTCTGGCCCAACTCTTTTGCTTCGGGGGCTTCTTCTGGTCCATAAAAAATCACCGTAAATTTTTAGCTCATTCGGACTCCGTTTGGTATTCCTTTTCTGCGAAACTCAAAAACAAGGAAAAAACAGAAACTGGCACTCGGCTCTAAGTTAATAGGTTTGTCCCAAAAATAATATAAAATAGCATATAAATGCATATAAAACATCCAAGATGGATAATATAATAGCATGGAATAATCAAAAATTATAGATACGTTGGAGACGTATCAAGCATCCCCAAGCTTAATTCCTGCTCGTCCTCGAGTAGGTAAATGATAAAAATAGAATTTTTGATGTGGAATGCTAGCAAGTGCATAAGTTTGATCAATGATAATTTCAATCACTTTTTCTAGCATCATTATATATCATAAACAGTAGCTCATCTCATAAAACTTCTCATGATCAAGTAGCAAGCTATTCACATGTCAAAGCATAGATCATAAACTTTCTTGAAAACTAACAAACTAGGTTCTCAGTCATCAAATAATTGCAATTCATCTTATTTTCAGGAAGGGTCTATGTAAGAGCTTTGATTTAGCAAATCCCACATACTCAACTATCATATAGTCTTCCATGATCGCTTCCACTCAAAGCATATATTTAGAACAAATAGCATCCATCGAACACAGAGAAAGATAGGGGCTTAATGTTTCGCCTCCCAACTTATTTATCATATAGATAATTGTCAACAATAATAATTCATGATCAAATATATTTGAATGGCCATATATGCTTAGATCTTTCCCCACCACATGATGCTTGCCAACTAAAGAGTAGGTTGGAATGAAAAGGAATACTACTGACTCTTGCATAAAAGTAAAAGATAGGCCCTTCGTAGACGGAAGCAGGGATTTGCAGAGGTGCCAGAGCTCGAAGCTTTTAAAACAGAGATGAAAATAATTTTGAGAGGTATGCTTTCATTGTCAACATAACAACCAAGAGTTCCCAATATCTTCCATACTAGATACATTATAGGCGGTTCCCAAACAGAAAGGTAAAGTTTTTTACTCCCCATCCACCAACAATCACACTCCACAGCTTGTCCGAAACAACGGGTACCGTCCAACTATCAACAATCCTAGGGGAATTTTGTTTGCAATTATTTGCGATTTTGTTTTTGATCTTTTGATCATAGGACTGGGCATCCCAGTTACCAGCCATTTTCTCGTGAATGATGAGCAGAGTCCACTCATCGTGAGAATAACCCACCTAGCATGGAAGACACTAACAGCCCCTAGTCGCTACATGAGCGATTCAGGCATACAAAACAGATTATTATTTGAAGGTTTAGAGTTTGGCACATGCAAATTTACTTGGAACGGCAGGTAAATACCGCATATAGGTAGATATGGTGGACACTCATGGAAGAAACTTGGTTCAAGGAGTTTGGATGCCCAAGCAGTATTCCTGCTTAGTACAGAAATGTTGGATAGCAAAAGATTCTAAATAGCAAGCACCACATGTTGGAGGATCCATAACAATATAACTTCTATACAAATATACCCAAGCATAACTCATTATGTTGTCTTCCTTGTCCAACTTCAACTCATTTGATCAAGTTTGAAAATAATTAATGGGGCTCACAATCATAGAAGATGTCCAAGATAGTATATTTATATGTGAAATCTCTCTTCCTTCAATATTCTTTCATGAATTGTTCAAGTGACCAATATTATGTTTGCTAACTTTCAATAAATTTACCACATCTACTTCTTATATGTGAAGTCATTACTCCCCATGGTATAAGCATATGAAGCATATATAATTTCAGATTTATGATATTCAATTCATTCAACCATTTACTCATAGGATATAAGTGAAGCATGAGAGTAAATGACAAACTACTCCAAAAAAGATATAAGTGAAGATCAATGAGTAGTTGAATAATTATGTAGCTATATGAAGACTCTCTCTCATAAATAAAATTTCAGATCTTAAGTACTTTATTAAAACAGCAAGCAAAACAAAATAAAATTACATTCTAAAAATAGCACACATCATGTGAAGAAGCAAAAACTTAGGCTCAACCGATACTAACCGATGATTCTTGATGAAGAAAGGTGGGGTGCCTACCGGGGCATCCCCAAGCTTAGATGCTTGAGATTTCTTGAAATATTATATGGGGATGCCTTGGGCATCCCCAAGATTGAGCTTTTGTGTCTCCTTAATTCCTTTTATATGATGGTTTCCCTAAATCTTAAAAACTTCATCCACACAAAACTCAACAAGAACTCGTGAGAAAAGTTAGTATAAATCAAATGCAAAACCTTATCATTCTATACTGTAGCAAATCACTAAAATTATTATTTGACATTTCATACTAAATGCCTCTGCATATTTAATACTCCTATCCTCAAATAGAATCATTAAACAAGTAAACATATGCAAACAATGCAAACATAACAACAATCTGTCAAAACAGGACAGTCTGTAAAGAGTGCAATTGTACTAATACTTCCCTAACTCCAAAAATTATGAAAAATTACCACACTGTATAAAATTTGTTTTTAATCATTTTGTAAAAATTTAAATATTTTACCACGTTCTTACTTTCCATAAGAATTCAGACAATGATAGAAAACTTTCTGTTTTCAAAACAGCAACATATAGACATGCAAAATAAGCATGGTAAAGGCTATACTTGACCTTTTTATTGAAATAAAAGATTCAAAACATTACTCTAAATAACATAAATCAAATAATAATAAAATAAAATGACGCTCCAAGAAAAACACATATCATGTGATGAATAAAAATATAGCCTCAAGTAAATTTACCGATGATGTTGGAGACGAAAGAGGGGATGCCTTCCGGGGCATCCCCAAGCTTATTTGCTTGGATATTCCTTGAATATTACCTTGGGGTGACTTGGGCATCCCCAAGCTTAGGGTCTTGTCACTCCTTATTCTCCTCATATCGATATCTCACCCAAAACTTGAAAACTTCAATCACACAAAACTTAACAAAACCTTCGTGAGATCCGTTAGTATAATAAAACAAACCATTCACTTTGGTACTGTAAAGACAAGATTCATAACTTTTATCACATGATGACTACTGTACCCTATCATTTATACAATTTATATTAAGCAATATAAGCCATAGAAACTAGGAAACAAGCAAACTATGCATCGAAAACAGAATCTGTCAAAAACAGAACAGTCTGTAAAGATCTGAATTAAGGTCATACTTATCTAACTCCAAATATTCTAAAAAATTAGGAAAACGTATAAAATTTGTATACCAATCAAATGTAAAAATTTCATAAGTTTTACACGTTAAAGTAAAATATAGAAAGTTCTGCACTGAACGCAAAAGTTTCTGTTTCAGCACAGAATCAAATCAACCATCAACCACACTATCCGAAAGGCTTTACTTGGAACTTTATTGAAACAAAAGCTATAAAACATGATTACTACAGTAGCTTAATCATGTGAACACACAAAAACAGTAGGGGTAAATATTGGGTCGTCTCCCAACAAGCGCTTTTCTTTAATGCCTTTTAAGTTAGGCATGATGATTTCAATGATGCTCACATAAAAGATAAGAATTGAAACACAAAGAGAGCATCATGAAGAATATGACTAGCACATTTAAGTCTAACCCACTTCCTATGCCTAGGGATTTTGTGAGCAAACAACTTATGGGAACAAGAATCAACTAGCATAGGAAGGTAAAACAAGCAAAACTTCAAGATTTTAAGCACATAGAGAGGAAACTTGATATTATTGCAGTTCCTACAAGCATATATTCCTCCCTCATAATAATTTTCAGTAGCATCATGAATGAATTCAACAATATAACTATCACATAAAGCACTCTTTTCATGATCCACAAGCATGGAAATTGTATTACTCTCCACATAAGCAAAATTCTTCTCATTCATAGTAGTGGGATGAACAAATTCAACAAAATAGCTATCATGAGATACTTGATTAGAATCATGATGACAAGTTTCATGGTTATCATTACCCTTTATAGCATACATGTCATCACAATAATCATCATAAATAGGAGGCATGCTTTCATCATAATAAATTTTCTCATCAAAACTTGGGGGACTAAAAATATCATCTTCATCAAATATAGCATCCCCAAGCTTGTGGCTTTGCATATCATTAGCATCATGGATATTCAAAGAATTCATACTAACAACATTGCAATCATGCTCATCATTCAAAGTTTTTATGCCAAACATTTTATTGCATTCTTCTTCTAACACTTTGGCACAATTTTCCGATCCATCATTTTCAAGAAAGACATTATAGAGATGAATAATATGAGGCAACCTCAATTCCATTTTTTTGTAGTTTTCTTTTATAGACTAAACTAGTGATAAAACAAGAAGCTAAAAGATTCAATTGCAAGATCTAAATATATACCTTCAAGCACTAACCTCCCCGGCAGCGGCGCCATAAAAGAGCTTGATGTCTACTACGCAACCATCTTCTTGTAGACTCGTGTTGGGCCTCCAAGCGCAGAGTTTTGTAGGACAGTAGCAAATTTCCCTAAAGTGGATGACCTAAGGTTTATCAATCCGTGGGAGGCGTAGGATGAAGATGGTCTCTCTCAAACAACCCTGCAACCAAATAACAAAGAGTCTCTTGTGTCCCCAACACACCCAATACAATGGTAAATTGTATAAGTGCACTAGTTCGGCGAAGAGATGGTGATACAAGTGTAATATGGATGGTAGAAACGTATTTTTATAATCTGAATAAATAAAAACAGCAAGGTAGAAAGTAACAAAAGTGAGCGAAAACGGTATTGCAATGCTTCGAAACAAGGATTAGGGTTCATACTTTCACTAGTGCAAGTTCTCTCAAGAATGATAACATAATTAGATCATATAACAATCCCTCAACGTGCAACAAAGAGTCACTCCAAAGTCACTAATAGCGGAGAACAAACGAAGAGATTATTGTAGGGTACGAAACCACCTCAAAGTTATTCTTTCTGATCGATCTATTGGGCTATTCCAATAAGTGTCACAAACTGCCCTAGCGTTCGTACTAAAATAAAACCTTAAGACACACATCAACCAAAACCCTAATGTCACCTAGATACTCCAATGTCACCACAAGTATCCGTGGGTTTGATTATCCGATATGCATCACACAATCTCAGATTCATCTATTCAAACCAACACAAAGAACTTCAAAGAGTGCCCCAAAGTTTCTACCGGAGAGTCAAGACGAAAACGTGTGCCAACCCCTATGCATAAGTTCACAAGGTCACATAACCCGCAAGTTGATCACCAAAACATACATCAAGTGGATCACGTGAATATCCCATTGTCACCACAGATAAGCACATGCAAGACATACATAAAGTGTTCTCAAATCCTTAAAGACTCAATCCGATAAGATAACTTCAAAGGGAAAACTCAATCCATTACAAGAAGGTAGAGGGGGAGAAACATCATAAGATCCAACTATAATAGCAAAGCTCGCGGTACATCAAGATCGTGCCAAATCAAGAACACGAGAGAGAGATCAAACACATAGCTACTGGTACATACCCTCAGCCCCGAGGGTGAACTACTCCCTCCTCGTCATGGAGAGCGCCGGGATGATGAAGATGGCCACCGGTGATGATTTCCCCCTCCGGCAGGGTGCCAGAACAGGGCCCCGATTGGTTTTTGGTGGCTACAGAGGCTTGCGGCGGCGGAACTCCTGATCTAGGTTTATTTCTGGGGGTTTCTATATTTATAGGAATTTTTGGCGTCGAGAACAAGTCAGGGGGGTCCATGAGGAGCCCACAAGACAGGAGGGCGTGCCCAGGGGGGTAGGGCGCGCCCTCCACCCTTGTGGAGGCCTTGTGGCTCTTCTGGCCCAACTCTTTTGCTTCAGGGGCTTCTTCTGGTCCATAAAAAATCACCATAAATTTTCAGCTCATTTGGACTCCGTTTGGTATTCCTTTTCTGCGAAACTCAAAAACAAGGAAAAACAGAAACTGGCACTGGGCTCTAGGTTAATAGGTTAGTCCCAAAAATAATATAAAATAGCATATAAATGCATATAAAACATCCAAGATGGATAATATAATAGCATGGAACAATCAAAAATTATAGATACGTTGGAGATGTATTAGCGTACTTATCCGTGATGACCATGAGCGCAGCCATGGTGGTTGGCTCGGAGCGCAGGACCTTGTGCTTGAGAAGGGTGCCATCCCAGCAACCACTCACAAAGTACTGGATGGCTTGGACTTTGTGGACGTCCTCGCAGCTGTTCCGGAGCTCGGTCTAGCGCGCGAGGTACTCGCAACCGGTTTTGGTCGGCCCCTGCACGCACATGGTGAGCTGGCTGGGGCGGCCGGGACGCTTGTAGGTGCCGGTGAAGTTGCGGACGAAAGGTTGCTCCAAGTTAACCCACGCGTTGATGCTGCCGGCCGGCAGACTGTTGAGCCATGTCCGGGCCGAACCCAGGAGCATGAGCGGGGCGTAGCGTACGGCGAGGCCTCGGTTGCCGCATGCGATGCCGATGGCGGTGGTGTAGTCGATGAGCCAGTCCTCCGGCTTGACGGTCCCGTTGTACTTGGGGGTGTCGCGGGGCAGCGTGAACCCTTTGTGGAAGGGCTCATCCTGGATGCGTGGGCTGAAACAAGCTGGCCCGACGGTGTTGTCTTCCTCCAGCTCGAATGAGAGGGCAAGCTGATCGAGGCGATGGCGAGCGTCAGTGTCGTCGATGGCGTGTGGGCCTAGCCGGCTTGCGACAGGGCCACGGGGGCGGCGGGTCAACCAAAGCCGGACGTGCACGATGGCCGGATGGCGGAGGAGGGCCTTGCTGGCGCCAATCTTCCAGAGCTGGCTCGTTGCCCTGGGTATCGCCGGCCGCCGAGGCGCGGGTGCGCCGGGTCCGGGTTCTACCGGAGTAAGCTTCGTTGGGGGGCGGAGAAGACGCCGTGTTCCGTTCTTCGGGATCCCTGGTGTGGCGCGAGTCGGACGCAGTGGGATGGTCGAGGCGGTCTTGCTGCGTGTTCGCGGCGCCGAGAAGCTCATTCATGTGCCGCAGGCGCTCTTGCAGCTTCTCGCCTTGCAGCTGCTCCATGCCAACAGCGGCCGCCTCCGTGGCGCGCATGTTCTTGACCGGGGTGTCGTATACGGGTGGGACCGCGCCCAGTGCGTGGCCGATGGCGGCGCCACGGACTCGTAACTCGGCAACCCGACTGGGCTCGGCAGCGGTTGGAGTGAAGCTGTACGCGGCATCGCGCTCCTGCTGGGCGGACTCCAGCCGGCGCTGCGTAGCAGCGAGCGTCTCGGCCCTGTCCAGCAGGCGCTTGCGCTCCTCCTCGAGCTGGGCCCGGACCTTCGCGGCATTGGTGGCGTCAATGTCGGTGGCGATGGGGATGCTGAGGTTCTGCATCGTGGCGCACAGTGGGTCGGCCACGCTGGCGCGTTCCGCTGCGGCCCTAGCGGTGACGGCCTTCTTCGAGGCGCTGGATGAAGCAGTGCCGGAGCTGGTGACTAACACTTCTGCCCGGACGTAGAGATCCACCACTTCAGCGGAGATGACGTCGTCGAGGGGGACAGGCGAGTCGGTGACGTCGAGCACCTCGCCAGGGTACTCGTCGACTGCGGAAGCGTCGGAGATGCGCAGCGCGCCGAAGGAGGCGACGAGCGAGTCGGTGAGGCTAGCCGTAGGCGCGCCGAGCGCGGGGAATGCACAGTGCACGACATGCTCACCGAAGTCGATGAAGGGCCCCGTCTGGAACATGTCTCCGGCCGGGACCTCGAGTCGCCCCACGGTGGACGCCAACTGTCGTGGTGGGCGTACGGCAGATGCCAAAGGATGGCTAAAGAGAGGGACAGGCTCGAGGGCACCAGTGGGCTCCAAGGGCGAGGTCGGCATGAGCGAGCGAGGGACGCAAGACATGCCCAGGTTTGGGGCTCTCCGGAGAGATAATACCCCTAGTCCTGCCGAGTGTGGTTTATATGTGGATGGTACAAGCTTGCTCCTGGAGCTGTCTCGGGGAGGGAGGAAGACAGGCCCAAGCATAGGCTGTTCCTTCTCCTCATATCTGTGTGTATTCTACTGATGGTCGACCCTTTGTGTGGAGGCCTCCTAGGGGGTTTTATAGGTCAACCCCCCAGGGTTACAAAGGTAAAGTTACATGGCCGTGGGGCCGGGATGTCAGCGTCTGGAAAGCCGGCGCTGGGGCCCGCCAGGTTCTCTGAGCGCGGGCCCCGCGCACCAGAGGGCACTGTTCTCCATCTTGTTGTGCGTCACGGAGTGGTTGGGCTGGCTCGGTTACAGTGGCGCATCGCCTAGTCACCGTCGTCTTGCGTCAGCGGGACGGGGGATGCACTATAGCCATGCCGGCCTTGGTCAGCGGGGTAGGTGGGCCACTGTAGCCACGCTCACACTGGTCAGCGGGGTCGGTGGGCCACTGTAGCCATGCTCATCCCTTCATGGGGACTTGTTCCATCGTACGCCCTAGATGGGACGGGAGCTGACCCGTGGCCGGGTTGAGGGGCGCACCGTGGTTGCGCTTACTTGTTGCAGAAGTCTTGACTTGCCGGGACCGGCCGGCATGCGCCAGCGGGTCAGGCCGGGTTGCGGGACTTGGCTGGGTTGAGGAACCCGGCCAAGGACAAGCCGGATTGAGGGGCGTTGCTACCCCTGAAGTTTTTGAAAAGGATCCGGGTTCCGTTGCCTGCCCGGGGTCCATCCCCCCGATAAAAAAGGAAACCGTAGTTAACGAAAGAATAGAAGAAAGTCCTTCTCGGATTGATAAGTTGGAAGAAATTTTTAGTAACTTAAGCTCGGCCTTTTCTTCTACTAAAACTATTGAAAAAACTCCCATAAAAATTTGCAAGTTTACTCAAGTCACTAAGAACAAGGGTGCCACTTCTAATAACAACAAACAAGATCTTAAAATGATTGGTATTCATCCCCATTTTGTTGAAGTGATGAAAGGCCCTACTTGCAAGAATGAATTCTTCAATCTTATTCCAAGAAGTATTGTTATTGAAAATACGCATGCTAAATCCTTGAATAATTCTAGTTGTGTGATTGAGGAGTTGAAAACCAAAGATGACTATACTTGAATCTATGCATCATGCCTAGCTAGGGGCATAAAACGATAGCGCTTGTTGGGAGGCAACCCAATGAATAAAACTTATTTTTGCCTTTTTCTTTCTGTTCTTGAGTGTTTGCACAATTATGCCTCTGTTATGATTGTGTTTTTTATGTTTTAATTAGTGTTTGTGCCAAGTAAAGCCTTTGGGATAGCTTTGGGTGATAGTTGATTTGATCATGTTGAAAAATAGAACTTTTGCATCCAGTAACAGAATTGTTAGAATTCACACAAGCGACGAAAAATTATGATTTTTTTAGAAAAGATTGATATAAAAATTTCCTACGATTTCATAATTTCTTAGAATTTTTGGAGTTACAGAAGTTCGAGTAAAATTCGCATCTTTACAGACTGTTCTGTTTTTGACAGATTCTGTTTTCTTTGCATTGTGTGCTTATTTTGATGAATCTACGGATTGTATCGGGGGGTATAAGACATGGAAAAGTTAGAATACAGTAGGTATAATGTAATAACAAAATATGAATGGGTTTTTAACAGTATTTAAAGCAAATATTGGTTTTATTATACTAACGGATCTCACGAAGGTTTTGTTAAGTTTTGTGTGATTGAAGTTTTCAAGTTTTGGGTGAGATCTCGATGGATGAAGGAATAAGGAGTGAAAGGAGCCTAAGCTTGGGGATGCCCATGGAACCCCAAGTTAATATTCAAGGAGAACCAAGCAACTAAGCTTGGGGATGCCCCGGAAGGCATCCCCTCTTTCTTCTAACGACCATCGATAATTTTACTTGGAGCTATATTTTTATTCGTCACATATCATGAGTTTTGCTTGGAGCGTATTGTATTATATGAGTCTTTATTTGTTTTGCTTTTTAGTTTGTCACTATCATCCTTGCTGGACACACCTATTTGAGAGAGCCAAAATTATGCTATGATTTGTTAGAATTGCTCTATGTGCTTCACTTAAACTTTTTGAGCTATGGAATTGCTCTAGTGCTTCACTTATATCTTTTTGAGCACGGTGTGCTCTATTTTTTGAAGAAATATGCTCTCATGCTTCACTTAGATTTATTTGAGAGTTAGTAAAACTTTTGAAGAAATTCGCTCATGCTTCACTTATATTATTTTGAGAGATGAAATTTTTTATGCTCATGTTCTTCACTTAAATTTGTTTGAGCTTGTCAAAAGCAAATGCAACATATGAAATTAGTCCCAAAGTGATAGATATTCAAGGGAGAAATAATAAAATCTTTCATGAAGATCATTGGACAAAATAAACTTGATTCTTAGTAGTTTTGAGATATGATGATAGTAATATGTGAGCCATGTTGGTGAGTAATTATGCTTTAGTAAGAATATTGGTGTTAAGGTTTGTGATTCCCTATGCAAGCATGAAAGTCAATAGTTATGCAATGAAGTTAGATCCTACTTGTGGTGAATTATTCGGTGTTAGTTATGCTTAATGCTCATTTATGTGAATTTTTGTTTCTTGGTTGGTTGGTTCTCAATCTATTTGCTAGCCTCCATTTATACTAAGTGGGAATACTACTTGTGCATCCAAAATCCTTAAACCCAGTTTTGCCATATGAGTCAACTATACCTACCTATATGCGGTATTTTCGTGCCGTTATAAGTAAATTTGTATGTTCCAACTCCAATTTTCAAAGTGAAATTCCTTTTTGTGTGCCCGACCGTTCATGAAGCGGCAGGGGGTGGCCAATATTTTTCCATGCTAGATGTGTTATTCTCAAGATGAGTGTTTATTCACTTGTCATTGCACGAGAGTGTGGTGGTAATAGGGATGCCCAGTTCCGAAATGAAAAAGAAATTTACTTTATGTTGTCAAATAATAAATTCCTTGGAAAGTGTTGGTATGGAAGGCACTAGTGGATACGACTAGCCATGGATTGTGAAAGAATGGTGAAAAAAGGAATAAACTTTATTTTATGTTTGGGAACCGCCTATGATGTATCTAGCATGGAAAGTATTGGGAACTAGTCGGTCGTTTTCGTTGACGGGAAAAGCATGCCTCTCAAAAAAAATATTTCTCAATTTAAGCCTTGAGCTCTGGCACCTCTACAAATCTCTGCTTCCCTCTGCGAAGGGCCTATCTATTTACTTTTATGCACAAAAAAATTAGTCTCCATCTTCTCTTATAAAGCACCAACTAGGGAGCACTATGATCATACTTGAGCATTGGATGTAGCTAATATTCGAGTGTGTTTCGTGAATGGATCAATGATTGAGCATGATGGGCTAGGGATAACTTTCTTTAGTGTTGATATTTTGAAAGACATGGATGCTTGTTGATATGCTTGAGTATTGAAGTCTTCATGTCAAATAGAGACTATTGCTTTGAACCATCTAAAAGTCCAAATGTCCATGCTACAAAAGAAAACAATATGTGATGAACATGTTAGGCAGCATTCCACATCAAAAATTCTGTTTTTATCATTTACCTACTCGAGGACAAGCAGGAATTATGCTTGGGGATGCTGATACGTCCCCAATGTATCTATAATTTTTTATTGTTCCATGTTGTTATATTATCATTCTTGGATGTTTTACAATCATTTTATAGCAACTTTATATCATTTTTTGTGACTAACCTATTGACATAGTGCCCAGTGCCATTTGCTATTTTTTGCTTGTTTTTTACTTTGCAGAATATCCCTATCAAACGAAGTCCAAACGCAGCAAAAATTTGTGGAGATTTTTTTGGACCAGAAGACAACTTGGGAGCCAAGGAAGCACCAGAGGGGAGGCTTGTGGGGCCCACAAGACACCAGGGCGCGCCAGAGGCCCCTGGCGCGCCCTGATGCGTTGTGGGGCCCACGGAGATCCTCTCCACCACCTCTCAGCTCTATAAATACCCAAATATTCCTGAAACCATAGGGGAGTGATCGAAACACAATTCCAGCTGCCGCAAGTTCCAGAACCACGAGATCCAATCTAGAGCCCTATTCCGACACTCTGCTGGAGGGGAACTAAATCACGGAGGGGTTCATCATCCTCATTGGTGCTCCTCCGTTGATGCGTGAGTAGTTCACCATAGACCTACGGGTCCGTAGGTAGTTGCTAGATGGCTTCTTCTCTCTTTTTTGATTCTCAATACAATGTTCTCTTGGAGATCTATTTGATGTAATGACTTTTTGCGGTGTGTTTGTTGGGATCTGTTGAAGTGCGAGTTTATGATCAGATCTATATCCATGAATATTATTTGAGTCTTCTTTGATCTCTTATATGCATGATTATTTATAGCCTCGTATTTCTTCTCCGAATCTTTGGTTTAGTTAGGCCAACTAGATCAATTTTTCTTGCAATGGGAAGAGGTGCTTTGTGATGGGTTCGATCTTGCGGTGTCCTCACCCAATGACAGAAGGGGTAGCGAGGCACGAATGTATCGTTGCTATTAAGGATAAAAAGATGGGGTCTATTCCTACATGAATAGATCTTGTCTATATCATGTCATCGTTCTTATTGCATTACCCCGTTTCTCCATGAACTTAATACACTAGATGCATGCTGGATAGCGGTCGATGTGTGGAGTAATAGTAGTAGATGCAGGCAGGAGTCGGTCTACTAATCTTGGACGTGATGCCTATATTCATGATCATTGCCTTGGATATGGTCATAATTATTTTCTCTTCTATCAATTGCTCAACAGTAATTTGTTTACCCACCGTATGCTATTTTCTTGAGAGAAACCACTAGTGAAATCTACGCCCCCCCCCCCCCCCGGGTCTATCTTCTATCATATTGCTTTCAGATCTATCTTTTATCATATTGCTTTCAGATCTATCTTTTATCATATTTGTTTTTAGATCTATTTTTCCAAAAACCCAAAAATACCTTGCTGCACTTTTTCTTTACTTATTTTATTTTGCGTTCTTGCTAGATCTATTTATCCAATTTCATACAAATTAATCTACCTTTTTACCAAGGAGGGATTGACAACCCCTCTTACGCATCAGGTTGCAAGTATTTGTTCTTTGTGTGCAGGTACTGTTTACATAGTGTTGCTTGGTTCCCCTACTGGATTGATACCTTGGTTTCATAACTGAGGGAAATACTTACCGTAGCTGTGCTACATCATCCTTCCTCTTTGGGGAAATACCGACGCGGTCTCAAGCCACGTCAGGGCCATTAATAGGCCCGATGTGACGTTGGGTCACATATGGCCCATGGATTTCGTCCGACATTAACAGGCCGAAAAACACAACAGGCTGGAAGTGGCCCAAATCTATAGTGGACCGCTGACAGGCCGAATGTCAGACCTGGCCGAATATGGCCCAATTCCTTCACGGTCTTTTATGGGCCAAAAGTTTCATTGGGCAATAAATGGGCCCAAATGTAGTAGGACCTTTAACAGACTGGAAACACACCGGACTGTAATTCGGCCCAAATACTTAGCGGACTGTTAACGGGCCAGAAGTGACCGTGGGCTGCAATGATGAGAAATCTAGAACAGGCCGTTGACGGGCTGGTTTGACACTATTACTATGGGCCTTAACTGTGAATGGGCCGTCTGCAAGCAGGCCGTTAATGGGCCAATCCGCTAATTTTGACTGGGCCGGCCTTTTTAATCTAATGGGCCATTGTTGGGCCTTGCCACATGTCGACGTATCATATGTGCCTCCTGTCCATTGGGCGGTTGATATCTGTCCCAACGCAGAGCTGACACGTGGTTCCTACGGCCAATGAGAATTTTACATGTGGAAAATTGCCATTGGTCTTGGCTGTTAACGGGTTATCGGATCCAAAACTGGAACCAATAGCTTAACGGTGACCCGTTACGGTGGATGCCACGTGTTGGTTACCCTTGACGAAAGCACTTCCATGACGCGCCATTTATCGTCATGGAAGTGGACACTTCCGTGATGATAATTTGAGTATTGTCATGGAACACTTCTACGACAACACATGTATGACTATCTTGATTCTGTCATAAAATCGTCATGGATGTACATGCATGACAGAAAACGTGACCTACTATGACAAACACGTATCATCACGGAAGTGTTTTTTTTTCGTAGTGTCTGCCACATTCAGATCTGTATGTACTTTGCAAAGTTCTATGTCTCCATCCTTAATGTAGTTACGAATGGAGTTGAAGCGGTGTTTGATGTGCTTTGTCTTCTTGTGAAACCTGGGCTCCTTGGCAATGGCAATGGCACCAGTGTTGTCACAAAAGATAGTCATTGGATCCGATGCACTAGGTATCACTCCTAGGTCGGATATGAACTCCTTCATCCAGACTCCTTGTGCTGCTTCAGAAGTAGCTATATACTCCGCTTCATAAGTAAATCCCGCTACGACGCTGATAACCCACAAGTATAGGGGATCGCAACAGTTTTCGAGGGTAAAGTTTCAACCCAAATTTATAGATTCGACACAAGGAGAGCCAAAGAATATTTGTAAGTATTAGCAATTGAGTTGAAATTCAACCACACCTGGTGATTACATATCTGCAGCAAGGTGATCAGTAGCACAGTAATATGATAGTTTGGATAGTAGTGGTAATAGTAGCAGTAACGGTAACAGTGATAGCAATGATTTTGTAGCAAGTTTAACAGTAATAGCAGCAGTAGTAACTTAGCACGAACAATATGTGGAAAATTCATAGGCATTGGATCGATGAATTCATTGGATGATATTCATCATATAACAGTCATAACCTAGGGCGATAAAAAACTAGCTCTAGTTTATAAATATAATGTAGGCATGTATTCCGTAAATAGTCATACATGCTTATGGAAAAGAACTTGCATGACATCTTTTGTCCTACCCTCCCGTGGCAGCGGGGTCCATAAGGAAACTAAGGGATATTAAGGCCTCCTTTTAATAGAGAACTGGAACAAAGCATTAACACATAGTGAATACATGAACTCCTCTACGGTCATCACCGGAAAGTATCTCAGTTACTATCACACTAGGGTTTACGGATCATAACACGTAATAGGTGAATATGACTTGCAAGATTGGATCTAGAACATAGATATAATGGTGAAAACATAAACGGTTCAGATCTAAAATCATGGCACCCAGGCCCTAAGTGACAAGCATTAAGCATGGCAAAGTCATAACAACATTAATCTCAGAACATAGTGGATACTAGGGATCAAGCCCTAACAAAACTAACACGATTACATGATGAATCTCATCCAACTCCTCACCGACCAGTGAGCCTACGAAGGATTTACTCACTCCCGGTGGGGAGCATCATGGAATTGGTGATGAAGGAGGGTTGGTGATGACGAAGACCGAAGATTCCCCTCTCCGGAGCCCCGAACGGGCTCCAGATCTAGCCTCCCGATGAAGAACATGAGGTGGCGGCATCTCTGTATCGTGAAACACGATGAAACTTCCTCCCTAGTTTTTTATCCAAAAATAGGATTTTATAGCGTCGGAATTAGGGTCTGCGGGGCCACGAGGTGGGCACAACCCACCAGGGCGCGCCAGAGGGGGGGCACCCTGGTGTCTTGTGCCCAGCCAGGGGCCCACTGCAGTGGTTCTTGGCTCCAGTATATTTCTTTTATTATAAAACAATTCTCCAAAAAGTTTCGTTCCAATCTGAGAACTTTTATTTCTGCACAAAAACAACACCATGGTAGTTCTGCTAAAAAACAGCGTCAGTCCAGGTTAGTTTCATTCAAATCATGCAAATTCGAGTCCAAAACAAGAGCAAAAGTAGATACGATGGAGACGTATCAACTCCCCCAAGCTTAAACTGTTGCTTGTCCTCAAGCAATTCAGTTGACAAACTGAAAGTGAAAAAGAAATACTTTTACGAACTCTTTTGTTCTTGTTTATATAAATAAGCTTATGTAGCACCCAGGTTTTCAGCAAAGATTATGACTAACCATGTCAACAATAACTCTTAAAAATTATATTAACTCATATCAATAGCATAAGCAACTAGCGAGCAATAATAGGATATCTCAAATGATAACACTTTAACAAAACAACCATGATATAATATGACAATAATGGTATCTCGCTAGCCCTTTCTGAGCCCGCAAAACATAAATGCAGAGCACCTCCAAAGTTCAAGCAATGACTAAACATTGTAATTCATGGTAGAAAAGATCCAGTCATGATGCATCCAACATTAACTATACACAATGCATGAGGATGACAATAGTGCTCTCAGATCTGGCGCTTATCTGAGAAGGTGATGACTCAACATAAAATTAAATAGATAGTCCCTTCACAGAGGGAAGCAGGGATTTGCAGCGGTGCCAGAGCTCAAAGTTTTAAAAACAGAGATAAATGTAATTTTGGGAGGTACCCCCTTCCTGTCAACGTTACGACCAAGAGTTATCAATATCTTCCATGCTAAACACATTTGCGGCGGTTCCCAAGCGATAAAAGTAAAGGTTTACTCCCCCTCCACCAACAAACACACTCCACGGCTAGCCGAATCCACGGGTACCATCCATACCAACATCAGTCCTGGGGGAGTTTTGTTTAATTATTTGCAATCTTTGATTTTAGGACTGGGCATCCCTATTACCGCCCCTATCATGCAAGGACGAGTGAATAGACACTCATCATGAGAATAACCCGCTCAGCATGAAAGATACTGACCGCCCCCTATCACTCCATGAGCGGTCCAGGCACACAAAACAGATGTTCATTTGAAATTTTGGATGTGGCACATGCAAATTTACTTGGAACAGCAGGGTAATACCACATATAGGTAGATATGGTGGACTCGTCTGGAATAACTTGGGTTTTAGGGTTTTGATGCACAAGCAGTATTCCCCCTTAGTACAGGCGAAGGCTAGCAAATAGGTTGAGAAGCGGCCAGCTAGAGAGCGAAAAAGGTCATGAACATGCGTTATGCATAATTAACATTGAATACTAGCATGAGTAGGATATGAACACCATGAACATAAATATCGTAGAGGCTATGTTGGTTTTGATTCAACTACATGCATGAACATGTGCCAAGTCAAGCCACTTGAAACATTTAGAGGAGGATACCATATCATCATACTACATCACCGTCATTTTAATGCATGTTGACATCCAAGATAAATCATTATCCACTCTTAGCTACTTAAGCATGGCATGAGAAACTATAATCTCTAATTGTCATTGCAAACATGTTTGATCATAATATGCTGAATCATGGATACTAGGTTAAACATATTTACAAAAACAGAACAAGTTGAGTTCATACCCGTTTCTCTCAGCCACAGCCAGTTCATCAAATATCGTCACTATTGCCTTTCACTTGCACGACCGAATGGTATGAAAATAATAATAGTGCAAGAGTGCCGTGGACTAAGCTGGAATCTGCAAACATTTTTATTCAAAAGGAGAAGACAAGGTAATTTGGGCTCTTGTTAGATCAATAGTAATGCATATGAGAGCCACTCAACATTTTCATCGTGTTCTTTTCCTTGGTATGACTCAATAGAAAGAAAAGAATTTCACAGAAACACACTGAAATATTTTTGGAGTTTTTAGTTTTTCTTGAAGAAAGCAAATTAAAGAAGGGAAAACAAAAACGAGAAAAACTATTTACACAGGAAAGCTCCCAACAAGCAAAAAGAAGAATTGGGAAATCTTTTTGGGCTTTCTTTTTAATACTACCACTAATTAAACTAGAAAGAAAAACCAAAAAGAAGAAAGAAATATTTTTGGGTTTTCTCAAAGTTTTTCAAACACACAAGAAGAAAGCGAGAAAATAAATCTAGCATGGATAATACAATGAAAAAGTGTGGACACCAACAACTGGAATGAAATGTGTGAACACAAATGTAATGTCAGTGGAAACACGTACCCCCCCCCCCCAAGCTTAGGCTTTTGGACTAGCTTGGTAATCACCATTCGTAGTAGGCCATCCGGTCCCATGTCGAAGTGTTGTGGCGGTGGCACCTGAGCGTCCCACTCCTGGGGCTCCTGTTCTACTGCTGTCTGGGCGTTCCAGTAGGCAATAATGTCCGTTGGCATGATCCTGTATCCGCCCTGGCAATAGAATCAAACAAAGCAGGTGCAGGCAATGGAATAGTATCACGGGAATCCACGCTAAAAACCAGGTTGTAACGAATATTATGAAGAGAGTCAGCATTGTCAGTAAACTGGTGATGCACCATCGCCTGGTGATCTAGATAAACTCGAGTCAAAGGATAATCATGTTGGCGTATCTGAACGCTAAAGTTGCTCGCTAAGCGAGTAGCATAAATACCGCCATGAATTTTGCCCTTGTTTCTGTTAAGGTGCAGACGACGTGCAATAATAGCCCCTAGGCTAAAGGTGTGATCATTGTGTAATGCATGGTGTAAAATGGCGAAGTCGGGGGCACTGACTGCACCAACCTTTCTCTAGCAATTAAACACTTAGCGATGAATAGAGCAAAGTAATGCAAAGAAGGAAACTGCAAACTAGTGGCGGTGACACTCGATACGCCTCTACCATCTCCCACCGACAGAGTACGATAAAAGTCCTCAAACTCTGCAGGTCTAGGCTCTCTTATTTCCCTGTTAGAAGGGATCAAGCATATATCACAAAAGTCAGTGAGTGGTATCTGACGGGTTTCAGAATATAAATTAAACTGCACCTCAGCAGGATTATTCCTACTCAGAAAATGGAAATTTTGCACAAAGGAATTTGTAAGGAGGTGGTATTGATCACACTCAGTTGCGATGAAGTCGATCAGCCCAGCATTAGCAATGAATTGGGCGACCTCTTGATGGATCCTGACCCCCTCCATGAAGGCATTATGCGGCCATTCGCACGGCCGCACCTCCGCCCTTCTCGGAGTGTTGAGGTCATTGTCCGAGGATTCCCCAATGACTCCTTTAGCATTTTTCTTGGAAGCAAACTTCCCAAAGAAACTCATCTTATTCCTATAGATAAAATTCTGAAAATTTTAGTCCACAAAATTTTTGTCAACAAAACTTCACAAGATTGATAGAAGCTACTGACAAGGATGCATAGAGGCTATAATAGGCATTCAAACTACTTAGAACTCTAAGAATTCAACATGCAAGCTCATCTACAGCAGCACCAAAAGTAGCTAATTATTCAAAATATAAACCACTAAAGCAAAAACTAATTGGAGCAATGGAGGATTCACATACCAAGTAGCAATCCCCCAAAACAGTTTCGGAAACAGAGCTTCGAGCAAAGAGATCGAAATCTGCGAGTTTGAGGGCAAGAACACGAGAGAGAGCTATGGTGATTTTTTTCTGGAGGTAGGGGATGACATGGGCTAAAGAAGTAAGTGAGGGGACCCACGTGGGGACCACAACCCA
Source organism: Thinopyrum elongatum (assembly GCA_011799875.1). NCBI lineage: Eukaryota > Viridiplantae > Streptophyta > Magnoliopsida > Poales > Poaceae > Thinopyrum > Thinopyrum elongatum. Next base: position 442,840,136 of record CM022300.1, on the reverse strand, counting down.
CCAGGGCGTGCCTGGGGTTGCCGGCGCGCCCTGGTGTCTTGTGGTTACCAGGTGCACCCCCCCACTAATGTTATTTGCACCAGAAATTCATAAATATTCAGAAAAAATCGTATTAAATTTTCAGGGCATTCTGAGAACTTTTATTTTTGGGTCATTTTTTTATTGCACGGGAAATCCAAAAAAATGATAAACATGGCATTTTATTTAATTTAACTAAGAAAAACAGAAAACAAAAGTTGGGAGCAGAAGTTTGTGCCTACTAAATTCATCAACTTCATACCTCTCAAAAATGATGCATTAATAAGGTTGATCAAGTCTTATTAACAACCATCTTCGATTAGCATGAAACCGAAGAACTTTCGTAAAACACTAAGTTACCTCAACGGGGATATGCATGTCCCCAACAATAAGCATTTCATATTTCTTTTTGGCAGTAGGTAGAGGTAGTTGAAAACTTCCAATAGTGAGTGTCGGAGATTTTTCAATAACATTAATATCATTCACTTGGACTTGTTTCTTCGGAAAGTGCACCGTATGCTCATTACCATTGATATGAAAAGTGACCTTGCTTTTATTGCAATCAATAACAGCCCCTGCAGTATTCAAAAAGGGTCTACCAAGGATAATCGACATGTTGTCGTCCTCGGGCATCTCAAGTATAACAAAGTCTGTTAAGATAGTAACATTTGCAACAACAACGGGCACATCCTCACAAATACCGATAGGTATGGCAGTTGATTTATCAGCCATTTGTAGAGATATTTCAGTATGTGTGAGTTTATTCAAATCAAGTCCTTTATATAAGGAGAAAGGCATAACACTAACACCAGCTCCTAAATCACACAAAGCAGTTTTAACATAATTTCTTTTAATGGAGCAAGGTATAGTTGGTGTTCCTAGATCTACAAGTTTTTTAGGTACTCCATCCTTAAAAGAATAATTAGCAAGTATGGTGGAGATTTTAGCTTCTGGTATCTTTCTCTTATTAGTGATGATGTCTTTCATGTATTTTGCATATGGGGCCATCTTTAAAACTAGATGATACCCCGCGCGTTGCTGCGGAAATTTTTTAGCACGCAAACGTAGAAGTTAGATTCGACAAATTATGCGCTTCAAATGTTAAATAGTAGTATTAGCCCAGAAATAGTCGAAAATAAGTTTCTTTTTGTGAGAAAGAAAGAAAGATCAGTATAAGAAAATGGAAATAAACAAACTAAGGAAAAATCCTGGCAAAAGAAATTCAAACATGTCTTGGTTAGAGGAGGCAGGATTTTCACATTATCACATAATATTAGGTTTGTAGCTAATCTGATCTGACATGCATGTATCTCTCATGGTTGCCTACGTACATACATACATAGATGCGCATGCTACATATACATACATGTGCATGCTAGTACGATCCACGACATGCAAACACGCGTAATAGAAGTGGCATGCACGCACGCGCAGCGCTCTCGCTAGTGAGGATGCCGGAGGACGTCGTGGTGGAGATGCTGGCGCGCGTGCCCTGCTTCGTCATCCTCTTGCGGTGCGCCGCCAAGCGCAAGTGCTTTCGCGCCCTTGTAACCGAGCCGGCCTTCCTGCATCGCCGCTGGCCAGAGGGCGCCTACCACTGCTCTACCCTCGTCCGTCGTCCGGGAGCGGAGACATGGCGGGGAGGCTCCACTTCATCCACGCGCCGTGGTAGGTCCTCGGTCCCGGCCATCCCCTGCTCGGCTCCTTCGTCCCGAGCGGCGACGGCCACTTTGACGACCGCGCCATGCCGCTCAGGTTGCACCGCTGCTTTCTCGTGTGCTTCGGCGGCAGTACGGAGGGCGGAGGCGGAGCCGTGCATCAACTGCCTCGCCATCTGCAACCTGCTCTTCGGCGTGTGCCACGTACTCCGGTAGAACAGAGGCCTACCTATGTGTTTCCTCTCCATGCACTGCGACTTGTTCTTCCACTACTTGGACACCAGCATGCGTGTTCCTGTGCCGGATGCCGGACGGACCTCGGCAGGAAGATAACAGGGAGTGCAGAACACAAAAAGGAAAGGTATGCGAGGGTCATACGTTCACCAGATAAACCGTGGCGGTGCTTGGCTACAACCAGGAAGAACAGAGGCGACCACAAGCTTGACGACACGGTCTACAACGGCGAGGATGGCGACATCGAATGGAGCTCTGCATGTGAGCAAGCATCGGTCATCAGTTAGTTGTGAAGGTTCCGAAGAGCTCCCCAAGAGGATGGACGCAAAGAGCTCGATGCTCAATGGCGGCAGCGGGTGCTCAACTCGACCAGGTGGATCCATAGCTTATATAAAGTAGATGATTGGAAGAAGAGAAGACATTCTTTGCAATGGAAGGGTAAAAGACTCCACTAAACATACGTACTGGTCGGCATTAAAACCATTGCATCGATAGTGGGCTTAGTGGCCAGCCAAGCGTGGATGCATGGCAAAAGATTGTTCATATTCTAACGAGAGATAAAAGTTTAGTTCACACTTAAGAGAGGGCTCGAATGAATGCATGAGATGTCACACTTAAGAGAGGGCTCGAATGAATGCATGAGATGGACAGACAATTGCTGACATGGCACAATGTTGAGGTGGATGGGCTGCATGTTTAGATAAATAGCTTAGTGGGGATGGTTCTCTTAGGTATATAGGATATCAGTCAAGCAAATGCGCAAAAAGACTGGCCTAAGCATCTCAGCAAAGTGTTCAAATTCTTCATCATCCTTTTTCTTAGTTGGTTTAGGTGGAAAGGGCATGGGTTTCTAAACCCATGGTTCTCCTTCTCTTCCATGTTTTCTAGCAACAAAGTCTCTTTTATCATATCTTTTATTTTTAGGTTGTGGGTTATCAAGATCAACAGCTGGTTCTATTTCAACATCATTATCTGGTTGTTTATCAATGTTTGGTTGAATGTCTTCATGAACATCATCATTATCTTTTTCATTATCACTAGGTGAGTGTTCATTACCAGATTGAGTTTCAGCATCAGAAATAGAAACATCATTATTATTTTCAGGAGGTTTTTCTCTTTCAGGTTCACTAGAGGTACGCAAAGTCCTATCATTTTTCTTTTTCTTCTTGCTTTTAGAAGGGCTAGGTGCATCAGTGTTAATTCTTTGAGAGTCTTGTTCAATTCTTTTAGGGTGTCCCTCAGGATAAAGTGGTTCTTGAGTCATTCTACCTCCTCTAGTTACTACTCTAATAGCATGGTCATTCATATTATTGTTCATTTCATTAAGCAATTCTCTTTGAGATTTAGCAACTTCTTCTAACTGAGTTTGAACCAAAGAAGCATGCTTTCTCACACCCCTAACATTATTAGTGATTCTAAATAACAAGTCACTCAAGCGAGCAATCATATCAGAATTATATTTCAATTGTTTCATAACATTTGCATTGAAGTGATCTTGTTTTCTAATGTAATCGTCAAACTCATAAAGGCATTGACTAAGATGTTTATTGTAAGGGATGTCACTTTCATCAAATTTCATTAAAGAGTTTACCTCTACCACCTTTGGTGGTGGTGGTGTGTCAAGTCCATGTATTTCTTCAATAGAAGGTAATTTTTTAACATCCGCTGCTTTAATACCTTTTTCCTTCATACTTTTCTTTGCCTCTTGCATATCTTCGGGACTGAGATGTAAGATAGCCCTCTTCTTTGGAGTGGGTTTAGGCGGTGATTCAGGAAGAGTCCAATCATCATAATTTTTCAATATATTATTCAATAATTCCTCAGCTTGTTCAACAGTTTGTTCCCTGAAAACACAACCAGCACAACTATCTAGGAAGTCCCTAGAAACATCGGTTAGTCCATTATAGAAGATATCAAGTATTTCATTTTTCTTAAGAGGATGATCAGGAAAAGCATTAAGAAATTGGAGAAGCCTCCCCCAAGCTTGTGGGAGACTCTCTTCTTCAATTTGAACAAAATTAAATATTTCCTATAAAGCAGCTTGTTTCTTATGGGCAAGAAAATATTTTTCAGAGAAGTAATATATAATATCCTGGGGACTTTGCACACAACCAGGAGAAAGAGAATTGTACCATATCTTAGCATCATCCTTTAATGGGAACAGAAATAATTTGAGAATATAATAGTAGCGAATCTTCTCATCATGAGCAAATAGGGTGACTATATCATTTAATTTAGTAAGATGTGCCACAACAGTTTCAGTTTCATAGCCATGGAAAGGATCAGATTCAACCAAAGTAATTAACTTTGGATCGACAGAGAATTCATAATCCTTATCGGTAACAAAGATAGGTGAAGTAGCAAACTTAGGATTACATTTCATCCTAGCATTCAAAGATTTTTCTTTTAGTTTGCACAGTAATTTCTTAAGATCATCCCTATCATTGCAAGCAAGAAAGTCTCTAGCTATCTCCTCATCCATAACATAACCTTCAGGTATCTTAGGCATTTCATATCTAGGAGAGCTAGGTCTAATAGGTGTTTTTCAGTTTCAAGTACTTCATCAGTTTCAGCATTCTCAATATCTTTAGCTCTAGCAATTTGTTCATCAAGAAATTCACCTAGTGGCACATTATCATCAAGCAAGGTACTAGCATCATGATGAGTATCATTCATAGCAGAAGTAGCATCATCAATAACTTGTGACATATCAGGATTAATAGTATGTGGTGGTGTTGCAAGTCTACTCAAAATAGAAGGAGAATCAAGTGCAGAGCTAGATGGCAGTTCCTTACCTCCCCTCGTCTGAGAGGGAAAGATCTTAGTATTTGTATCCTTCAGATTCTTCATAGTGATAAATAGATAAAAATCCCAAGTGACTCTACAAATATAGCTATGCTCCCCGGCAACGGCGCCAGAAAAAGGTCTTGATAACCCACAAGTATAGGGGATCGCAACAGTTTTCGAGGGTAGAGTATTCAACCCAAATTTATAGGTTCGACACAAGGGGAGCCAAAGAATATTTGTAAGTATTAGTAGTTGAGTTGTCAATTCAACCACACCTGGAGATTAAATATTTGTAGCAAGGTGATCAGTAGCACAGTCTTATGATAGTTTGGATAGTAGTGGTAACAGTAACAATGATAGCAATGGTTTTGTAGCAAGTGTAACAGTAGTAGCAACAGTAGTAACTTAGCAAGAACAATATGTGGAAAATTCGTAGGCAATGGATCGGTGAATTCGTTGGATGTTATTCATCATATAATAGTCATAACCTAGGGCGATACAAAACTAGCTCCAGTTCATAAATATAATGTAGGGATGTATTCCGTAAATAGTCATACATGCTTATGGAAAAGAACTTGCATGACATCTTTTGTCCTACCCTCCTGTGGCAGCGGGGACCATAAGGAAACTAAGGGATATTAAGGCCTCCTTTTAATAGAGAACCGGAACAAAGCATTAACACATAGTGAATACATGAACTCCTCAAACTACGGTCATCACCGGAAAGTATCCCAGTTACTGTCACACTGGGGTTTACGGATCATAACACGTAATAGGTGAATATGACTTGCAAGATCGGATCTAGAACATAGATATAATGGTGAAAATATAAACGGTTCAGATCTGAAATCATGGCACCCGGGCCCTAAGTGACAAGCATTAAGTATGGCAAAGTCATAACAACATCAATCTCAGAACATAGTGGATACTAGGGTAGTGGATACTAGGGATCAAGCCCTAACAAAACTAACTCGATTACATGATGAATCTCATCCAACTCCTCACCGACCAGCGAGCCTACGAAGGAATTACTCACTCCTGGTGGGGAGCATCATGGAATTGGTGATGAAGGAGGGTTGGTGATGACAAAGACCGAAGATTCCCCTCTCCGGAGCCCCGAACGGGCTCCAGATCTGGCCTCCCGATGAAGAACAGGAGGTGGCGGCGGCTCCGTATCATGAAACACGATGAAACTTCCTCCCCTATTTTTTCTCCGAAAATAGGATTTTATAGCGTCAGAATTAGGGTCTGCGGGACCACGAGGTGGGCACAACCCACCAGGACGCGCCAGAGGGGGTGACACCCTGGTGTCTTGTGTCCAGCCAGGGGGCCCCTCCGGTGGTTCTTGGCTCCAGTATTTTTCTTTTATTATAAAACAATTCTCCAAAAAGTTTCGTTCCAACCCGAGAACTTTTATTTCTGCATAAACAACATCATGGTAATTCGTCTGAAAACAGCGTCAGTCCGGATTAGTTTCATTCAAATCATGCAAATTAGAGTCCAAAACAAGAGAAAAAAGCGTTAGGAAAAGTAGATACGACGGAGACGTATCAGACGCTCTTCTTGGAACTGCACCAACTGACTACTCCACCATTAAAAATAAATATGTTTCCAGTTTGTGACTTCAAGTCATCTGGATCAGTGTCAAAGCTAGCATCGACGTAACCCTTTATGATGAGCTCTTCGTCACCTCCATAAACAAGAAACATGTCCTTAGTTCTCTTTAGGTACTTAAGGTTATTTTTTATCGTTGTCCAGTGATCCACTCCTGGATTACTTTGGTACCTCCCTGCCAGACTTATGGCAAGGCACACATCAGGTCTGGTACACATCATGGCATACATTATAGAGCCTATGGCTGAGGCGTAGGGGATGACCTTCATCCTTTCTCTTTCTTCTGCCATGGTCGGGCTTTGAGTCTGACTCAACTTCACACCTTGCAACATAGGCAAGAACCCCTTCTTTGATTGGTCCATTTTGAACTTCTTCAAAATCTTGTCAAGGTATGTGCTTTGTGAAAGTCCTATCAAGCGTCTCGATCTATCTCTATAGATCTTAATGCCCAATAAGTAAGCAGCTTCACCTAGGTCTTTCATTGAAAAACTCTTGTTCAAATAACCCTTTATGCTTTCTAGAAATTCTATATAATTTCCAATCAATAATATGCCATCCACATATAGTATTAGATATTCTACAGAGCTCCCACTCACTTTCTTGTAAATACAAGCTTCTCTGCAAGTTTGTATAAACCAAAAACTTTGATCACCTCATCAAAGCATATATTCCAACTCCGAGATGCTTGCACCAATCGATAGATGGATCGCTAGAGCTTGCATACCTTGTTAGCATCCTTAGGATCTACAAAACCTTTCGATTGCATCATATACAACTCTTCCTTAAGGAAATCATTAAGGAACGTTGTTTTCACATCCATCTGCCAGATTTCATAATCGTAGTATGCGGCAATTGCTAACATAATTCTAATAGACTTTAGCATCACTACATGTGAGAAAGTCTCATCGTAGTCAACCCCTTGAACTTGTCGGAAACCCTTTGCGACAAGTCAAGCTTTATAGACAGTGACATTACCATCAACGTCTGTCTTCTTCTTAATGATCCATTTGTTCTCAATGGTCTGGCCGTCATCGGGCAAGTCCACCAAAGTCCATACTTTGTTCTCATACATGGATCATATCTCGGATTTCATGGCCTCAAGCCATTTGTTGGAATCCGGGCTCATCATTGCTTCTTCATAGTCCGTAGGTTCGCTATTGTCTAACAACATGACTTCCAGGATAGGATTACCATACCACTCTGGTGCGAAATGTGTCCTGGTCGACCTACGAAGTTTAGTAATAACTTGATCCAAAGTTTCATGATCATCATCATCAGCTTCTTCTCTGTTTTGTGTAGGCATCACGAGAACTGCTTTCTATAATGTGCTACTCTCCAATTCGAGAGAAGGTACGATTACCTCATCAAGTTCTACTTTCCTCCCACTCACTTCTTTCAAGAGAAACTCCTTCTCTAGAAAGGACCCATTCTTGGCAACAAAGATCTTGCCCTTGGATCTGTGATAGAAGGTATACCCAATGGAATCTTTAGGGTATCCTATGAAGACGCACTTCTCTACTTTGGGTTTGAGCTTATCAGGCTGAAGCCTCTTGACATAAGCATCACATCCCCAACCTTTAGGAAACGACAACTTAGGTTTCTTGCCAAACCATAATTTATAGGGTGTCGCCTCAACGAATTTAGACGGTGCCCTATTTAAAGTGAATGCGGCTGTCTCTAATGCATAACCCCAAAATGATAGTGGCAAATCGGTAAGAGAGAATATAGAACGCAACATATCCAATAAAGTACGATTACGACGTTCAGACACACCATTACGCTGTGGTATTCCAGGTGGCATGAGTTGTGAAACAATTCCACATTGTCTTAAATGCGTGGCAAACTCGTAACTCAAATATTCACCTCCACGATCAGATCGTAGAAACTTTATTTTCTTGTTACGATGATTCTCCACTTCATTCTGAAATTCCTTGAACTTTTCAAATGTTTCAGACTTGTGTTTCATTAAGTAAATATACCCATATCTACTCAAATCGTCTGTGAAGTTCAGAAAATAACGATATCCACCGCGTGCTTCAACACTCATCGGACCGCATACATCGGTATGTATTATTTCCAATAAGTCGCTTGCCCGCTCCATTGTTTCGGTAAACGGGGTTTTAGTCATCTTGGCCATGAGGCATGGTTCATATGTTTCAAATGATTCATAATCAAGTGATTCCAAAAGTCCATCAGCATGGAGTTTCTTCATGCGCTTTACACCAATACGACCTAAACGGCAGTGCCACAAGTATGTGGTATTATCATCATTAACTTTGCATCTTTTGGCATCAATATTATGAACATGTGTATCACTACGACCGAGATTCGACAAGAATAAACCATTCACAAGGGGTGCATGACCATAAAAGATGTTATTCATATAAATAGAACAACCATTATTTTCTGACTTAACTGAATAACCGTCTCGCAATAAACAAGATCCGGATATAATGTTCATGCTTAACACAGGCACCAAATAACAATTATTTAGGTTCATAACTAATCCTGAAGGTAAACATAGAGGGAGCGTGCCAACAGTGATCACATCAACCTTGGAGCCATTTCCAACGCGCATCATCACCCTATCCTTAGCTAGTCTCCGTTTATTCCACATCTCCTCTTTTGAGTTACAAATATTAGCAATCGAACCAGTATCAAATAAACATGCGCTACGATGAGCACTAGAAAGGTACACATCAATAACATCTATATCAAATATACCTTTGTTGACATTGCCAGCCTTCATATCTGCCAAGTACTTGGGGCGGTTTTGCTTCCAGTGACCATTGCCCTTGCAAGAGAAGCACTCGGTCTCAGGTTTTGGTCCAGCCTTGGGTTTCTTCACGGGAGAGGCAACTTGCTTGCCGTTTGCTACTTGTGAGCTGCGTTGGGATTTCCCCAAAGAGGAGAGGATGATGCAGTACAGTAGAGATAAGTATTTCCCTTAGATAAGAACCAAGGTTATCAATCAAGTAGGAGAACCATGCAACACCTCGTTAGCAGTACCTACACACAAAATAACAAATACTTGAACCCAACGCAAACAAGGGGTTGCCAATCCCTTGCCGGTTAATTGCAAGGATCAAATCTCGTAGTGATAGATAGATAAACAAAAACACAAAATAAAATAAAATAAATAAAATTGCAGCAAGGTATTTTAGGATTTTAATATATGATAAAAATAGACACGGGGGCATAGTTTTCACTAGAGTCTTCTCTCTTGAAGATAGGATATGGCGGGTAAACAAATTACTGTTGGGCAATTGATAGAAAAGCGAATAATCATGACCATATCCAAGGCAATGATCATGTATATAGGCATCACGTTGGAGACAAGTAGACCGACTCCTACCTGCATCTACTACTATTACTCCACACATTGACCGCTATCCAGCATGCATCTAGACTATTAAGTTCATAAAGAACGGAGTCACACCTTAAGCAAGATGACATGATGTAGACAAAGTAAACTCAATCAATATGAATATACCCCATCGTTTTACCCTTAATTGCAATGATACAAATACGTGTCATGTCCCTTTCCGTCACTGGGACTAAGCACCGCAAGATCGAGCCCATCACAAAGCACCTCTCCCATTGCAAGATAAATCAATCTAGTTGGCCAAACCAAACGGATAGATCAGAGAGAAATACAAAGCTATAATAATCATGCATAAAAGAGTTCAGAAAAGACTCAAATAATATTAATGGATAATCTGATCATAAACTCACAATTCATCGGATCCCAACAAACACAGCGAAAAAAGTATTACATCGAATAGAACACCAAGAACATCGAGAAGAACATTGTATTGAAGATCAAAGAGAGAAGAAGCCATCTAGCTACTAGCTATGGACCCGTAGGTCTGTGGTAAACTACTCACACATCATCGGAAGGGCGGCAAGGTTGATGTTGAGCCCCTCCGTGATCGATTCCCCCTCCGGCAGAATGCTGGAAAAGGCCTCTAGATGGGATCTCGCAAGAACAGGAACTTGCAGCGGTGGAAAAAGGGTTTTGGGTGGCTCCCTGTTGGTTTCCCAATTTTAGAGAATTTATAGAGGAGGAATTAGGTCAAATGGAGCAAAGGTGGGCCCATGAGGCACCAGGGCGTGCCCTGGTGGCTCGTGGCCACCTCCTTCATCTTCTGACTTCCTCCCGAAGCTTCTAGTGTCTCTTATGTCTAGAAAAAAATCATCAAAAAGTTTCGTGCATTTGGACTTCTTTTGGTACTGATTTCTTGGAAAACCAAAATTAGGCAAAAAAAAACAACTCGCCCTTGGCACTAAGTTAATAGGTTAGTCCCAAAACATGATATATAATTGCATATAAAACATCCAAGATTGATACTATAATAGCATGGAACAATAAAAAATTATAGATACATTAGAGAAGTATCAAGCATCCCCAAGCTTAATTCCTGCTCGTCCTCGAGGAGGTAAATGATAAAAACATAATTTTTGATGTGGAATGCTACCTATCATATTCATCATGTAATCTTTCTTTTTGTGGCATGAATATTAAGATTCGAATGATTAAAAGCAATAGTCTATAATTTGACATAAAGACATAAATACTCAGGCATACTAACAAACAATCATGTCTTTCAAAATATCAATGCTAAAGAAAGTTATACCTAGCCCATCATGCTCAATCATTGATCCATTCATGAAACACACTCAATATTAACTACACCCAATGCACAAGTATGACAATAGTGCTCTCCAATTGGTGCTTATAAGAGAAGGTTATGACTCAAAATAAAAATAACATAGATAGGCCCTTCGTAGAGGGAAGCAGAGATTTGCAGAGGTGCCAGAGCTCAAAGATCAAAACAGAGATAAATTATTTTGAGATGCATGATTTTCCTGTCAATGTCACAACCGAAAGTTTCCAATATCTTCCGTGCTAGACACATTATAGGCGGTTTCCAAACAGCAAATAAAGTTTTACTCCCCCTCCACCATTCTTTCACAATCCATGGCTAGCCGTATCCACGGGTGCCTTCTAAACTTTCAACTTTCCAAGGGGGAGTTTATTTCATTCATTTTTATTTTTATTCATTATGGGACTGGGCATCCCTATTACCTACCACTTTCTCGTGGAATGACAAGTGAATAAACACTCATCGTGAGAATAACCCATCTAGCATGAAAGATATTGACCACCCTCTATCGCTCCATGAGCGGTACAGGCACACAAAACCAATAATTATTTGAATGATTAGAGTTGGCACATGCAAATTTACTTGGAACGGCATGTAAATACCGCATATAGGTAGGTACGGTGGACTCATATGGCACAACTTTTAGGTTTAAGGAATTGGATGCATAAGTAGCATTCCCGCTTAGTACAAATGGAGGATAGCAAATAGATTGAGAAGCGACCAACCAGAAAACAAAAACGGTCATAAACACGCATTGAGAATAACTAATACTGAATAATGAACCATAAGTAGGATATAACTTTGTTGCATAACTATTGACTTTACGTGCATGCATAGGGAATCACAAACCCTAACACCAATATTATTACGAAACACAGTTACTCACTAGCACAACCCACATATCATCATCTTCATATCGCAAAACTATTGCAAGGAATCAAACATATCATATTCAGTGATCTTCATGAATTTTTTTCTTATATCCCTCTTGAATACTTATCATATTAGGACCAAATTCATAACTTGTGCATATTGCCATTGCTATTATTAACTCTCAAAATGATATAAGTAAATCATGATAGTTCAACTATTTCTTCAAAATAAATATACCGACGTGCTAAAAAAGATTTAAGTGAAGCACTAGAGCAACTGCCTAGCTCAAAAGATATAAGTGAAGCACATAGAGTATTCTAACAAATCATGATTAATGTGTGTCCAGAAAATATGATTGTGGCAAACTAAAAAGCAAACAAAGCAAAGACTCATATAATACACGGTGCTCCAAGCAAAACTCATATCATGTGATGAATAAAAATATAGCTCCAAGTAATATTACCGATAGTGGGTAGAAGAAAGAGGGGATGCCTTCCGGGACATACCCAAGCTTAGATGCTTGGGAGTCCTTGAATATTACCTTGCGGTGCCTTGGGCATCCCCAATCTCAGGCTCATGCCACTCATTATTCCTTCATACATCGTGATCTCACTCAAAACTTGAAAACTTCAGCACACAAAACTCAACAAAAACCTTCGTGAGATCCATTAGTATAACAAAGCAAATCACCACTTTAGGTACTGTTGTAAACCCATTCATATTTTATTATTGCATTATACCTATTGTATTCTAACTTTACCATGGCTTATACCCACCGATACAATCCATAGATTCATCAAAACAAGCAAACAACGCAACGAAAACATAATCTGTCAAAAACAGAACAGTCTGTAATGATTTGAACAATGACCATACTTCCGGAACTCGAAAAATTCTGAAAAATTAGGACAACGTGGGAAATTTGTATATCAATCATATGTAAAAAATCAGAATTTTTCCATGTTTCGGTGAATTTCAACAATTCTTATACTGGGAGCAAAATTTCTGTTTTCTCACAGAATCAAAGCAACTATCATCCAAATCATCTCAAAGTCTTTACTTGGTACAAAAACTAATTTGAACACAACCATAATAGTAGCATAATTGTGTGCATAAAAAAGGAATGATAACTATTGGGTTGTCTCCCAACAAGCTCTTTCTTTATAGCCATTAAGATAGGCTTAAGATTTTATTGATGCTCACATGAAAGATAATAATTGAAACACAAAGAGAGCATCATGTAGCATGTGAAGAACACATTTAAGTCTAATATACTTCCTATGCATAGGCATTTTATAAGCAAACAAATTATCAAGGCAAGCAAAAACTAGCATATGCAAACAAGAAGAAAGAAACAATAGCAATCTCAACATAACGAGAGGTAAATTAGTAACATGAAAATTTCTACAACCATATTTTCCTCTCTCATAATAATTACATGCAGTATCATAATCAAATTCAACAATATAGATATCATATAAAAATTTCTCTTCATGATCCACATGCATAAAAGTTTTAAAATCTTCCAAACCCACTTTTATCAAAAATTTCATAAGATTGAACCCTCTCCAAATATGTGGGATTCTTTTTACCTAAAGTTGACACTCTTCCAAACCCACTTTAAATATTATTCCAAACATTATTATCAATAACATATTCATCATGAGGCTTAAATAAATTTTTGAGATCAAGAAGCATCACCCCAATCATGATCATTACAATAAGTAGTGGACGTAACAAAATTAGCATCCCCAAGCTTGTAGCTTTGCATATCATTAGCACAATTGACATTAATAGAATTTATAATAACATCATTGCAATCATTATTTTTATTCAAGGAGCTATCATGAATCACTTTATAAATTTATTCTTCTAACAATTCATCACAATTTTCAGATTCATGATTTTCAAACAAAACTTCATAAAGATAATCTAGTGCACTCAACTCACTAGCAATTGTCTCATTATAACTGGATCTTTTGAAAAGATTGGCAAGTGGATGAGGATCCATATGACTTTACTTTTCCTGTTTCTTTCCTATTTTTTGGTGTGTTGACATGAAGGCAAAAAGCAAGAAAACAAGCAAAAAGGCAAACGGAAAATATTTTTGTGTTTTTGTGAAAACGGTTTAGAAGTGGGAGAGATGAAAATGAGAGGCAAATGGAAAATAATGTAAATGCAAGGAGATGAAAGTTTATGCGTGGTACTTGATAGAGGTTGATGATGTCTCCTCGGCAATGGCGGCAGAAATTCTTCCAGCTACTTGTGAGTTGCGTTGGGATTTCCCCGAAGAGGAAAGGATGATGCAGTACAGTAGAGATAAGTATTTCCCTCGGTTAAGAACCAAGGTTATCAATCCAGTAGGAGAACCACGCAACACCTCGTTAGCAGTACCTAAACACAAAATAACAAATACTTGCACCCAACGCAAACAAGGGGTTGTCAATCCCTTGGCAGTTAATTGCAAGGATCAAATCTCGTAGTGGTAGATAGATAAAAAAAGGAAAATGAAATAAAGTAAATAAAATTGCAGCGGGGTATTTTTAGATTTTAATATATGATAAAAATAGACCCCGAGGCCATAGTTTTCACTAGAGGCCTCTCTCTTGAAGATAGCATACGGCGGGTAAACCAATTACTGTTGGGCAATTGATAGAAAAGCGAATAATCATGACGATATGTAGGGCAATGATCATGTATATAGGCATCACGTCCGAGAAAAGTAGACCGACTCCTGCCTGCATCTACTACTATTACTCCACACATCGACCGCTATCCAGCATGCATCTAGAGTATTAAGTTCATAAAGAACGGAGTAACGCCTTAAGCAAGATGACGTGATGTAGACAAAGTAAACTCAATCAATATGAATAAACCCCATCATTCTACCCTTAATGGCAACGATACAAATACGTGTCATGTCCCTTTCTGTCACTGGGATTGAGCACCGCAAGATCGAACCCATCACAAAGCACCTCTCCCATTGCAAGATAAATCAATCTAGTTGGCCAAACCAAACATATAGATTAGAGAGAAATACAAAGCTATAATAATCATGCATAAAAGAGTTCAGAAAAGACTCAAATAATATTCATGGATAATTTGATCAGAAACTCACAATTCATCGGATCCCAACAAACACACCACAAAAAAGTATTACATCGAATAGAACTCCAAGTACATCGAGGAGAACATTGTATTGAAGATCAAAGAGAGAGAAGAAGCCATCTAGCTACTAGCTATGGACCCGTAGGTCTGTGGTAAACTACTCACACATCATCGGAAGAGCAGCATGGTTGATGTAGAGCCTCTCTGTGATCGATTCCCCCTCCAACAGAGTGCTGGAAAAGGCCTCCAGATGGGATCTAGCGAGAACAGGAACTTGCGGCGGCGAAAAAAGGGTTTTGGGTGGCTCCCTGTTGGTTTCCCGATTTTAGAGAATTTATAGAGGCGGAATTAGGTCAAACAGAGCAAAGGTGGGCCCACGAGGCACCAGGGCGCGCCTACCGCCCCGGGCGCGCCCTGGTGGCTCGTGGCCACCTCCTTCGTCCTTTGACTTTCTCCCGAAGCTTCTAGTGTCTCTTATGTCCAGAAAAAATCATCAAAAAGTTTCATGGCATTTGGACTTTGTTTGGTACTGATTTCCTAGAAAACCAAAAACAGGCAAAAAACAGCAATTGGCACTTGGCACTAAGTTAATAGGTTAGTCTCAAAAAATAATATATAATTGCATATAAAACATCCAAGATTGATACTATAATAGCATGGAACAATCAAAAATTAAAGATGCGTTGGAGACGTATCACCATTCTTCTTGAAGTTCCCTTTCTTTCCCTTGCCTTTCTTGAAACTAGTGGTCTTGTTGACCATCAACACTTGATGCTCTTTCTCGATTTCTACCTCCGCGGCCTTAAGCATTGCGAAGAGCTCAGTGATTGTCTTCTCCATCCCTTGCATATTATAGTTCATCACAAAGCCTTTGTAGCTTGGTGGTAGTGACTGGTGATCTCTGTCAATCGCTACTTCATCCGGAAGATTAACTCCTAAGTGATTCAAGCGGTTGAAGTACCCAGACATTTTGAGTATGTGCTCGCTAACGGAGTTGTTCTCTTCCATCTTGCAGCTAAAGAACTTGTCGGAGGCTTCATACCTCTCGACCTGGGCGTGAGCCTGAAATACCAATTTCAACTCCTGGAACATCTCATATGCTCTGTGGTGCTCAAAACGTCTTTGGAGCCCCGGTTCTAAGCCGTAAAGCATGGCACAGTAAACTATCAAGTAGTCATCAGAACATGCCTGCCGGACATTCACAACATCCATAGACGACGCTGGAGGGGGTGGCGCACCGAGCGGTGCACCAAGGACATAAGCCTTTTGTGCAGCACTGAGGATAATCCTCAAATTACGGACCCAGTCCACATAGTTGCTTCCATCATCTTTCAACTTAGCTTTCTCTAGGAATGCATTAAAATTCAAGGGAGGTACAGCGTGAGCCATTGATTTACAACATTAATTTGCAAAGACAATTAGACTATGTTCATGACAATTGGTTCAGTTAATCAAATGAACTCCCACTTAAATCAACATCCCTCAAGTTGTCTAAGTGTTACATGATCCATATCAACTAACCTATGTCCGATCATCATGTGAGATGGGGCAGTCATCAATGGTGAACATCTCCATGTTGATCATATCTACTATATGACTCATGTTCGACCTTTCGGTCCTCCGTGTTCCGAGGCCATGTCTGTACATGCTAGGCTCGTCAAGTTTGACCCAAGTATTTTGCATGTGCAAAACTGGCTTGCACTCATTGTATGCGAACAAAGAGTCTATCACACCCGATCATCACGAGGTGCTTCGAAACGTCAAACTTTTGCAACGGTGCATACTTAGGGAGAACACATTATATCTAGAAATTAAGTGAAGGGATTATCTTATAATGCTACCATCGTCCTAAGCAAAATAAGATGCATAAAAAGGATAAACATCACATGTAATCAATATATGTGACATGATATGGCCACTATCATCTTGTGCTTTCGATCTCCATCTCCAACGCACTGGCATGATCTCCATCGTCACCGGCATGACACCATGATCTTCATCATCATGATCTCCATCATCGTGTCGTCATGTGGTTGTCTCACAAACTATTGCTTCTACAACTATTGCTAAAGCATAGCGATATAGTAAAGCAATTACATGGCGTTATTAGTTGACACGCGGGTCATACAATAAATAAAGACAACCCTATGGCTCCTACCGGTTGTCGTACTCATCGACATGCAAGTCGTGAACCTATTACAAAACATGATCATGCCATACATCAACATATATCACATCACGTTTTGGCCATACCACATCACAACATGCCCTGCAAAAACAAGTTAGACGTCCTCTACTTTGTTGTTGCAATTTTTACGTGGCTGCTAGGGCAAACTATAAGAACCGTTCTTATATACACAAAACCACAACAATGATATTCAAGTTGCCTTTTAACCTTCTACAAGGACCGCCTTTGTCAAATCAGATTCAACTAGGAGAGACAGACACCTGCCAGCCACTTTTATGCAATACTAGTTGCATGTCAAACAGTGGAGCCGGTCTCATGTGCGAGGACATGTAAGGTTGGTCCGAGCTGCCTCATCCCACAATACCACTGAATCCAAATAAGACAAGGGAATTAAGCAATCTGAACATCAATGCCCACAACAACTTTGTGTTCTACTCATGCATATACATCTATGCATAGACCTAGCTCATGATGCCACTGATGGGGAACGAAGCATGAAAATCAAAAAAATTCCTACAAAACACCCAAGATCCAATCTAGGAGATGCATAGTTACGAGAGGGGAGTGTGTCTACATACCCTTGTAGACCGAAAGCGAAAGCGTATATAACGTGGTTGATGTATTCATACACTTCGCGATCCAATCACGATCCAAACCGATCTAGCGCCGAACGAAAGGCACCTCCGATTTTAACACATGTGCGGCTTGGTGACGTTTCCTCCTCCTTGATCCAACAAGATAAGGGGGATAAGTAGATGGGATCTCAACCAACATGAAGGCGTGGTGGAGATGGTGGTGGAGTTACTCCGGCAGGGCTTCGCTAAGCCGTACCGATATAATATGGTGGTAGGAAGGGGGAAGGGTTGCGCCAGAGTTTCGGGTGCAGCTGCCCTCCTCTCCCTCCATTTTTTCTAGGGGAAAGGGTAGAGGGAGCAGCCCTTAGACCCTCCTCCAAGGAGGGGGCCGGCGGCCAAGGGGAGGAGTCCCTCTCCCGTACGATTAGATGGGACTCCTCCCTTCCCCTTCAGGGACTCCCCCCCCCCCCCCCCCCCCCCCCCGCCCAAGTCACATGGACTCTGGGGGCTAATGCGCCTGGCCCATCTAGGCCAGGGCGCCCTCCTTAGCCCATGGTGGACCTAGGGGTTGGTGGGACCCACTGGTGGTTCCTCGAAACCATTCGGTGGCCCCCGGTACGATGCCGGTATACACCCGAACTTTTTCGGTACCCTGAATATGACTTCCTATATATCAATCTTTACCTCCAGACCATTCTGGAACTCCTCGTGATGTCTGGGATCTCATCTGGAACTCTAAACAACCTTCGGTCACCATTGTATATATCTAAATACTATTCTAGCGTCAATGAATGTTAAGTGTGCGACCCTACGGGTTCGAGAATCATGCAGACATGACTGAGACACCTCTCCGGTCAATAACCAATAGCGGGACCTAGATGCCCATATTGGTTCCTACATATTCAACGAAGATCTTTATCGGTTGAACCATGATGTCGAGGATTCAGTTAATCCCATATGCAATTCCCTTTGTCCAGTGATATGTTACTTGCCCGATATTCGATCGTCGGTATCTTCATACCTAGTTTAATCTTGTTACCGGAAGTCTCTTTACTCGTTCCGTAATACAAGATCCCGTGACTAAACTCATTAGTCACATGAAGCTTCTTGTGATGTTGTATTACCGAAAGGGCCCAGAGATATCTCTCCGTCACACGAAGTGACAAATCCTAGTCTCGATCCATGCAACCCAACAGAGACCATCGGAGATACCTGCAGAGCACCTTTATGATCACCCAGTTATGAAGTGATGTTTGATGGCACACAAGGCATTCCTCCGGTATCCGTGAGTAGCATGATCTCATGGTCAAAGGAACAGATACTTGACATGAAGAAAGCTATAGCAAATAACGAAAAGATTTGATGCTAAGCTTATGGTTGGGTCTGTCCATCACATCATTCTCCTAATGATGTGATCCCATTATAAAATGACAACTCATGTCTATGGTTAGGAAACCTTAACCATCTTTGATCAACGAGCTAGTCTAGTAGAGGCTCACTAGGGACACTGTGTTGTTTATGTATCCACACATGTATTTAAGTCTAGCATAAAAAATAAACATTTATCATGAACAGAAAATATGATAATAACCAATTTATTATTGCCTCTAGGGCATATTTCCAACATGCTATGATATCATGAGAACCATATAAATTTGTGTTATGATTGGTACTTGGGTGTGAGACTCTAATTGTGAGATTATGGTATGGTGTATCTCATATGTTATCTTATATGCTATCATGTCTATCTATCATGTGAGGTTGTGTTCATGGGTTGTCTATGGCTTTCTTATGTTCAAATACTCTCCCATGCACAAACATTATATATGTGTATTGAATAATTGATAATCCACATTTGCACACATTGAGGGGGAGCTCAATCAAAGTAACATATAAATTATATTCTTAAATACTACATTGCAATATTCTTTGTACTACATCTATGGTTGTCATAAACAAACAAAAAAGGTAGAGATTGAAAGTGCAATCATGCCCTTACATCGTATTTTGATGTTGATGACAATGTACATGTAGGGGACTAATTATGTTTGTCAAGTAAATCTCAGGTGATTTGTCCCCGTGTGACAAAGTGTGTGGACCACGAACATATGGGATGGACATGACTCAAGGAAGAAGAAACAAGAAGTCGACGAGATTTGTTTTGCTTTCTTGAGTATAGGGGTGCCGCACTATTATGAGGGGATCGATAGGGTTAGTGAAAGTCTTGCTCAAGTCATTGTGGTTTCAAATTCCTCCTCTCTAAACCATTTAACAAATCTACATATTTGTTTTCGAGTTATACATCTCACCAGATATTTCCAAAAGTCTTAGGTGATCTCACCCTACACAGACTTGGCGGTTATCCGGGTAGTAGCCGGATTTCCGGGCTATCCCAACAGAACATCACTCTATTTGCCTTCTCTGTTGGTCAGATGTCCAGCCCCTTGGCCGGATGTCCGGGCTCCCTTGCCCAGATTTCTGGGTCTCCCCCAGATATCTGACCCAACCTATCCAGAGAGCCGCTGATCTTCAGAATATGGTGGCCGAATGTCCTGCTCTCCGCCGGATGTCCGAGCGTTCCCAAGTGGCTGGATGTCTGGGGCTCCCCCGGATATCTGGCTCGTCCTATCCAGTAGCTTGACCGCTTTTAGGCTTGCACTCGCCAGATGTCCGGCCCCTACCGCCGGATGCCCGGCCCTTCTTGCACTACCGGATGTCTAGGTCGCTGTCCGGATGTCCGGGTCCTCTGGTTCTACACTGCTCTATGCATATGTTGTGTATATTTCAAATGCGCGAATGTTCGGCCCCTAGCCCGGATGTCCGGCCCGATGCAGTCACTTATACCACAATGGTCATATATGCACTATCACTATATATAGCCTTCTTCCACCACGGGATAAGGTTGACCATTCACTTTGAGCTAACCCTAGAGCACATTTCACTCTCTCTCTACCTCATACACCAAATCCTAGATCCCAAGAAGGATTTGAGAGAGTTCTCAAGAAGTTGGCCAATCAAGTGATAGATCCACACCTCCCCCTTCTCTTGACCAAAGGAATTCGTGATTTGAGCAAGTCTTGAGCTTTTCCCCATCGTTCTTGTTACTCTTGGAGGTTGACGACTTCTAGGTGGTAGGAGTTCTTCGGAGAGAAATCGTTCATTGTGATTACCCCCGAAAATTTTGTGAGGGTTTGGAGACCACACTAAGTTCTACCACTAGTGGTTGAGAATCACCTTCGTGGTGATATCTCAAAGAGAGAATAGGTGAGCCTTCATGGCGTTGTTGTGCCTTCGTGGTAACATCCACCTCTCTGAACGGTGACGTAGCTTCCCTCCAAGGAAGTGAACATCAGCATACATCCTCATCTCTCGAAGTTACAGTTATTCCTAAACCTAGCTTCCTACTTGTGGTTATTTGTCTCTTAGTCTTTACTTGAATTATATTGTGCTTGTTTATCCATTTACTTGTTGAACTTGTTCTCCTTGCTTAGCTCTTGTATCACCTTTGCAATTGTTAGGCTCGCTTTCATATTCCGCATTATTGCCTAAAATTGCTAATTAAGAATTAAAATTTGTAATTGTACCTATTCACCCCTCCCCCCCCCCCCTCTAGGTCCATATCGATCCTTTCAACCTCCCCCGCGGCTGGCACATTGAGGCCCAACGCATCCCAGTGCCGCGGTCGCTGTGCATGCACGCGAAGGAGGTGCACAAGCGTCGTGCCATCCTGACGCTGGAGCAGCGCCGCAACCTGGCGTACGCGCCAGGTTTCCCCAACTGGGAAGTCTGGTTCACCACCGAGCATGATGTGGCCCGCTGCGATGGTGTCCAGCTTGACGCCGGCTACGTACCGCCGTGCCCAGTGGAGGCGCATGAGGACGAGGCGGCGGAGGTGGCATACCAGGCCGCACAGGCGGAGGCACTACAGCGCGCCCTAGAGGAGTCCCAGCGCGAGGAGGACACGCACTATCCAGGCAAGGAGGAGGCACTGCAGTTGTCGGCGGCGGGGGACTGCGTTTACCCTCCGCCACTGCCGCTGCTTCCTGAACCAGTGCCGACCACGCCCAAGGAGGAGCTCGCGGAGGCCAAGACGGATAGCTATGCTTGAACTGGCAGCCTATGCGAGTGGGTGAGCGCGCTGACCATCTGGTTGGGCGCGACGCCGGAGCAGCAGACGACGTACCTCGACTAGTGGATGCAGCGCGTGCTGGCGGTGGAGCGGGCAGACGGGGAGCGGCAAATGCAGGCCGAGCATGAGGAGGAGGAGCGGCATGCCCGTCATGCAGCAGAGCCGTCGGCGCAGCAGAATGCAGAAAAGGCGACGCGGGCGGTGTGGCAGTAGGCCTCCCCGTGGGCTCCGCCGTCGCCGGACTACGTCGACCTCACCGGCGGTGTCGACGATGATGCCAAGGGCAACGTGTTGGGCGGTTGGGCTGCTGGGAGGCGCAAATTTTTTTAGTTTTAAAGTTTATGTTTAAGTGGACTTTGGCCGGTGGTTGACCGGCCGTTTTAATGTTTAATTCATGCACATATTTTGAACTTATTTTTTTAAGTCCATGCAGACAAATGCGTCGACGACCATTGAGAGCACCAGCCGACCAAAACGAAAAAGTGGACACGCCCATCCGTTCGGCTGACACATACGAACAAAAGGCGGACAAAATCCGTGTCGGTTTGTGTCTATGCGTTGGAATTACCTAAGGAATGAAGATTGAAAGATGAAACATGGTGTTGTGATCACCGTGCCACGTGTATGGAGCAACACTTCCTTTGTAACACTGTCGGCGCTCCTAGTCCTACCTTACTTTGCTCTCATGCGACCCCTCCATCTACCCTCGCATCTTCAATAGATGATGTATTTTACATCATCAAATTATGGTGTAAGTAAAATATGCATAATTAAAAAGTGTTTTTCCATCATTAAAAACGTTCAACTCCAACATATGATGTAAAATAGGGCAGCCGCACGGCAACCGCTCCAACAGATGATGTAAAATAGGCCGGTTGTGCTACAGCGGCGCAACAGCAGCACTACAGCCGCACACATTTGAATCAAAATCATCACAAACTTAAATAACATGTCAAATTCAACATCAACATAGCAAAATCATGGTCTCATAGTGCATCATAGCAAACATAGTTCATGATCCAACAAATAAAAATGCACATAAACATACAGATAAACATGGCCTCTCAATTTTCATCTTCTCTATTGTCACTTGGCACGTTGTGAACGTTTGCGTGATGACCACCCTTGGCTTCGTCTTCTTCTTCTGCAGTGCACCCATTCTGACGATGGCAGGGTCGCGCGGTGGCCGCTTCACGCCGCTGCCACATGGCTTGGCCGAGGCAGCTTCTTCTTCGGCGGCAGCCACCAAGCGGTGGGGAGGGGGCGTGAATCCGGCATGGTGATTTGGGGTGGCATGGTAGCGATGATGGTGTCGGGAACGGCGGGAGACGCGGGGCCAGCCATGGGGAGGTGCAGCAGAGCTGCGGTTGCTGCTGCGGAGTTGGGGGCGTCCATGGCGGCCGGTGGCCGGCGGAAGGCGGGAGGGAGAATGTGCGGCGGAATACCTCCGCATGGCGGTTGGTTCGCGCTGCGTGATTTGGTTTTACTCCGGCGGCGGCTGGTGATGTAGATGTGTATCACCAAATGATGTTTTTTACATCTAGAGTAAAAACTAAGATTTTTTTTTATCTACATCATCTGTTGAAGCATTGTTTTGGGGACTAAATGATGTAAATTTTGATTATTTACACGTCTACGTCATATCTATCGGAGATGCTAGTAGGTACTTCCTCATGTTAAGTACTCCCTCCTTCCATCTATATAGGGCCTAATACGTTTTTCGAGGCTAATTTTGATCAAATGTTAGAGCAATAATATATGGCATACAACTTACACAAAGCATACCGTCAAATTCGTATGTGAAATGAGCTTTCAATGATATAATTTTCACATTATGCACGTCATGTAGTATTAATCTTGTAAATAGTCAAAGACGGCCTTGAAAAACGCATTAGGCCCTATATAGATGGAAGGAGGGAGTATCATGGTTATTTAGGAAACATAAAATAGACTAGAAAGTATTCTAAATTGTCTTGTACTCCAAAAAGATCATATACTTCTATATATATACAGTTTTGCTAAAGCACATCTAGATGTGCCATAAGTATTGCACATCTAAGTCCTATGTCATTGATCTTACCTTAAGATTCGTGTGGATATTTTCTTTTTCTTTTTTCTCTTTATGCTTGATTCACTCACTTAGATGTGCAATAACTAGAGCACATCTAGATGTGGCCTAGACACACCCATATATATATATATATGCCCACGAGGCTCAAGCAATACAATCAATCGATTCCATCAATCCCTCTCTATTCCTTCTAACATGGTATCCAGCTTCCTCTTCTTTGTTGCAGCGCATCTCGCCCGCACACAGATGTATGCATCACATGGTGGTAGAAGGTGTTCGCTTCTTTCGAACCAGAGAGTTCGCCCCTGATTGTCCTCGTTATTAAATTCGGAACATTCAGTTAGGAAACCATCATTCAAGACAAGGTTATATAAATGCGCTTGGCTCGCCGCTGGTATGCAAAGCCAATGCATGTGTTCGGTGTGGGGGAAATCTATCCCTAATAATAAAGTACGGATTGACTCCGTGGGTTCACCATCACAATATGCTTCCTCCCGTGAATTTACGCTTTCAGTTTGAATTTAAAACATGTACGCGAGGTGGTACTAATGTTGCCATCGGTATAGATTCGACAAATTACGTTTTTCTATCCGTCATGGGCTTTGTCCCACATGGGCCGAGATTGTGAGCAGCGACTTTGCCCTTGCATATGGACCGAGATTGTAGAGGAGCCACATGGGCCGAGATTGTGAGCAGCGACTTTGCCCTTGCATATGGACTGAGATTGTAGAGGAGCAACAGCAAAAATTAGTTTGCTTTCATGGGGATCGAACTCATGACCTGCCGTTTCATCTCAACGTGCACAACCAACTGGGCTAAAGCCGTGCATGTGTTAGCTTATGAATTGCCTGAAAAATAAGCAGAGCTGCCCCGAGAATCTAAGAAATAAATAATTATCTGCAATTAGAAAGACAAGAAAGGAAGGAATAACGCCAAGAAAAAAAAGGAAAATGAAGAAGTTGACTCCACAGGAAGGCAGTGATTTAATTAGTGCAGCTTGATTGCTTTCCTACTTAAAGGCGGAGATGCAGATCTAAAAAAAGCAAGATGCACGCGGGGATAATTATTGTCGCTGATTGCCTTCCTATTTAAAAAGCGGGCATATATATGCATATCATGAAATTAATTAGTAGGAAATCCAACATTAAATTATTTTATTTTATATTTGAACTTTCTGTTATTAATCTGATTTTTAGATAAAATCAAGCTTTTAATTGTATAATTTTGAACAAAAGTTTCTAAGTTTCATAATTTTCTTCCTCGGTTCCTGATTTTAGCTAATTTTTCTTTTTTTCCCTTTTACTGAAACTCTGGCAGACACGACGACAATTACATTATGTTTACACTATCACAAGAACAATCATTAGAGAGGAAAATAACCTTTTTTGGCGGGGTGAGTAACCATATTTGTGACTTTTTAAGATATGGAGTGCACTAGATTTTTTTTCAAATTTTTTTACCTTCCTCTAACGATATAGATATAGAATTTGTCACAGTTGGGCAGAAGAACGGGCGCTTTGTCAAAGTTGACTAGAAGAAGGTGCGCGTCGAGCAAGTTGGTGAAATGAACAAGATCGAACAATTCTCGCTAAATCTGAATCCACACCAAAAGTTTCTCCCGTTGCAACGCACGGGCATCTATGCTATCTATCCCTAATAATAAAGCACGGATTGACTCCGTGGGTTCACCGTCGCGGTAATTTTGCAAAAAGTCCCCCCCGTTTCTGAGAATTCAACCCGCAGTCCATACACAAAAGAAAAAACGGTTCGCTGGAAAACAAAAAAACAGAACACCCGTTCGCATCTGCCTCCTTGACCCCTCACCCATGCCCAAGCCACGCCATCCTCGCGTCGTCGCCGTCGCCGCCGCCGCCACACCTCCACCATCTCGCCGCCGCGGCCGCACCTCCGCCCTCCTCCATAATTGCGAGGAGAGGCGTGGAGGAGAGGCGAAACCGGCGGCGGCCTTGTAAGGGCCTGCGGTGGCGCGGTCGGCAAGGACCTGCCGAATCTCGCCGGATCCGGTGGGAAGTGGCGCTCAGGCGGTGGATCTGCAAGGAAGGCGGCCGGAGCTCGGAGCACGACGGTTGGCGGGCGCGGCATGGCGTCGGGTAAATGTGAGGGAAGAGAGAGATGAGCTGAGAGAAAAGGGAGCACGTGAGGAAGGAGATGGGAGGCCGGAGGGAGAGAGAAGGGAGCGGTGAGGTGTGGCGGTACTGCTGCTGCTCGCCGGTGGCTCGCTGGCCATCTGCGAGCCGGAATTGCGGCCCCACGCGAGGGAAAGATCAGCGTTGCTGCAACCACGGCAGGACGCCCACCATGCGCGTACCTTACAAGCAGCAGCATCCTCACTTCGCCTTGGACGAAATGGCGATTACAAAATATTCAGTCATCCCCCTTGCCGTCTACCTGTTGGACACTTGGACCTACTCATGTGTTTGAGGTAATGCTTAAATAAAATAGCTATGCAAATTGTTATTTCTTTTCAGATGAATGTGGAGATTTGGTAATGCTTAAAGAAAAGATCTACTCTATGGTTGTTTCTCTGCAAATGATTGTGCAGAAAAGCTGAAAACGGGATATAATTCTTTGTGAGAGATGACCGCTATAGGTACTTAATTTTGGTCTCAAGTAATGATAGCTAATGTTGTGTGCAGATTTCTTTCTACAAGATGTGGGTGTAAATTCTTATTGTTGCAATGATACAGTAGCAGTGGCGCAAGGTCGACATAATATGTCCTCTGTCCGCATTTTAATTATTTATATTAATATTTCTGGTTATCACTGCAGGAGTTGCAATGGATTTGATGAGGGAAGTCTGCAATGCAGACTGTGCTAAGTGTACCCGCTCCAGATTTTATCGACAGTAAATGGTCCACTGCTATTGACAGGTGCCTTCTTGCACTCTTCTGACCCAGATTTGGCATGTTTATTATTTTCTACTATCATCGCGTAGTTGCACAAAAATACGTAAGAGCATGGCTCAAAACTCACAGAGAGGCACAACTTTGAAATGGTTTTATTTAAACAATGAAACAATGTTTTTTGACTGAAAATCTGTAGTATATTTTGATTATGGGGACACAGCTGAAATGTATACACCAAGAAAACATCATTCTCTTTAGTTGAATTTTAAATTCATGTTTTGGAAATCAAATCCATTTCAAATTTCATGATTTCGGCTAGAATGATTAAGGCTACGCCCCGCTGACGCCAAAGGTTGTGACACTGTTTTAATGATAGTGCAAATTGATTGATGATGCAGCGCAAGTAGTACAAGTTTATCATGTCCACTGCCCATCCATGAATTGTTTTATCATTGTTATTCCCGTTGCAATACACGGGCACATAGTAGGAGGAATATGTGTGCATTGGTGGGTGCTGGAGGGCCATCCCCTTGAGGACGTGGACAAGGTGCGTGTGGTGCACAACCCTACCTCATGTCTTACCACGTCGACCAGCCAATGACCATCATCGGACATGCTCTTCTCCTGGACGCCGCTGGGAAGAAGCCTGTCTCTATTGATCCGTTTGCGCCCGTCACTAATACACATGGAGTCAGAGTGAGAGTTTTTTATGGGTGTGACACAAACTACTCGATTTTAAACTAATTTTCATGCATATCAATGTAGCAAAGTATGTGTGTTTCAGATTTTTTTTTTTAAGTATGCCAAGTCTTTTTTTCTATTGTTTAGGTAGATTCCAGCACTGAGTGTTTACCTATTTTTTATTTTCTGCATGTTATGAGAATGTTGCGTCTAATAAGTTTAAAATTGTCATTTTAGCTTCCCCTCAAATTAGTTTTGTCATTTTAGCTATCATTCATTACAATTATAGAACACACAAAAAGAGTATAAGCAGTGACATATGCCAACATGGATGAACCGTGTGGATGGGGCACTTGAGTCATATTTATTTTAGGATGTGATTTTTTTTCTCCCGTTGCAACGCACGGCCCTTTTTGCTAGTATAAATAAAACCTAAAGAAAAGACGGAAAAGCACCAAAAATGCTTAGCTGCATTTCTGACTTCGAATAGACAACGTATGGCGGAGATGCTTGCAAGTTCCGAGAACTTCTCATTATGCATGTGTCGGCGCCACTGGCAATGATTTTCCTTGCTTTTCTTCTCTTGTGTTCATTCAAGCCTGATTGATGTTGACGCAGTACTTGTGCACGTGTAACATCATCCTACTACAAGTTAAACTTTCTTAACTAAGAAAAAGTTAAAACTTTCTTAACCAGTTAAGGAGTAGATAAGACTCCTATAAACCCAGAAGCCCGGTACGTTGATGGTACAGTACTGTCGATCATCCCCATTGTACCCTCAACCACCCTCAACCACCATTACAGGAGGCGCATGCGGCGTGTCCACCGTACGTGCAAGTGACGATAACACACCGTCATTCATGCTAGCTGTGCCAGTGCAAGACAAACGCCTGATCAGCGCACAGAAGGGAAGGGTCCAGGCTATACACGCAGCTACTCCCTCCGTTCCAAATTAGTTGTGTCTAAATACAGACGTATTTATACTTGTTTAGTGTCTAGATATATCCGTGTCTGGATAAATATGGGTCAAGTAATTTGAAACAGAGGGAGTACGACGCAGTGCTTCCACCAAACCCAAACATGTACACCGGCATCCAACTAAGGCGTTGGCGTCGTTTCTGGGCACCGCTCATTCCTCTGGCGCTCTGCCCCTCCAGCAACACCCGCCGGCCGGCAGGGGGCGGCGTCTTGCTCCGGGCAACTCGAACTCCACGGCCGTATGCGCGTGTGCCGGGCCGAGGACGATGGGTCGAATAGGGTGGGGGCGGGGACTACGGGAGGGGCGCCGGGCGCGTGCCATAGACAGGCCACCGCACGGGCGGCTGGGGGAAAGGAATCTGGTGGCGCTGCAGGTGCAGGTTCGCCCGCGTATAAGGACACCGCAGGCCAGCTGGGCGGAGAGAATCGATCGTCCACGCATCGCGCGACGTGCCCGCCGCCCGTTTCAGGGGCCAGCGGCGGCGGTTTTCTTTTCGATGCCACACCTAAACCTAATCAGGACAGGACAGGACAGGTAAAATATCTCCAGCATATGGTAACAGTTGGGCATGCAATAGAATCATCTTTCGTTTGCACGAAGCTCTGGCCGCGCGTCCTCTTGTCAGTTATGCCGACCCCCTCTTCATCATCGAGGGAAAAACCCTTTGCAACCTCCTGGTGCGCTTGGAAAGCATGGCACTTGGCACGAAACCAAGGCATGTTATCGTTACCGTAAATTGCAGGGGGCGGTTGCTCTCGATACTCGTCAACGATCCCCAATTGCATTGGATCGGGTGTGATCCATGTCGAGTAGCGACGAGCATCCAAGGAATTAAAACGGCAGCACGGTGCGCTCGCCTTAGCTGCGCATCTGCGTTTCCATGCACATATGCAGGGGTTCATGGGAAAAGCACTGCGCATGCGCCGGTTGAGTTAGTGCTCGTTTTGCACCCAGCGACGTACGTGCGTCATTTACTACCTTGTCACCGGGTGACGTCGCAACTTGTTTAGAGCAACATGGTGGCCGAACTATGTTGGGGGCGCTACACGTGGTCGGTGCCCGCATCCGGGTTCGTGTGGAAGCAAACGGGGAAATTTTGACAAGTCCACGTCCCCGTTGGGTGTTCGCCGTACGATTCTTTCACGTAGTATGTGTCACTGTGTGTGGAAGCTACTAATAATGCTGTACGAGAAGTCTGCTGGGAGGAGGGAAAAGAAGGTTAGTGTACGTCTGATTAGACGAGCTGTAGCCCACAACAACAACGAAAGACTGCCTGCCGATCGTCCATTCTGAAGGCATGCAGCCTTTCGCTATCCATGTGCTCGATGCAAAAATAGTCTAACCGGAGCCTACTAGCTAGTAGTTAGATCATCGTTAATTAAGCTCTAAATCAACCATCATCCGCTCTGTACATATATGCATGCATATAAACCTAAACAGAGTTTGCAATCTTCTTGAGACGGCGCCTCGCCGGTGATTAACTACGAGCCGGAGCCACATAGTATCGTAATCGATCCGTCCCAGACATATTTGCGTGCGCCGATCCATCCACGCTCGCGGCCTGCAATGCTTGGGGAAGCTGGCGCCACGTGTGGCCTCCGTGCACCACCGGGGAGTAGCGAGTCGTCCAAGTGCCCCATATGCCCCCAAGCACGAGTCTGCTTCAGCTCTACTGGAAGAATATAACCGTCGATGGGAAGGAAGCCTCAAACTTACTGTAAAGCACGTGAGAGCGAGGGGCAGCCGTTCCGTTTTCGCGCCTGATGCCCGTTAGTTTTTCTCTGTGTTTTTTTTTTCCGTTGAGAACTACTGTTGACATCAGATTTTGGCATGTAATGAAATGCAATTAAGATGATCTCAAATGAAGAAGTGATCTACATAAAAAAGTTCCGTATTGTCGACATGAACATCTTTGAAGTTTGGGCCATCGCCATCCGATCTCATCTCGAAGGCCGAAGTTGTGTTCGAAATACTGAGATTTTGTATTCAGAGCACTGTTCGGCCAATTACGCCTCAAGGAAGCCTCAAATGAGAAAACATTCTACATGAATTGTTTTTGTCTCGTCGAAACGGTCAATTTTGATATAAAAATTGTCTCAATCCGAGATCGTATGTAAAATTACAGCCACCTGAGTGCGGCCCTGTCAGGGGGCAAAAATGGCGCGCCCCATCAGACACGTTGTCTGATGGGTAGCGCGAGTAACAGTCTGCTTTGCGCGAGCAATTCAGCCCTGAAGATGGCCTCGAATCAAAAAACGTTCAACATGAAAGTTGTTCGTCTCGTCGAAACGGTTAAACTTGCTTCTTACATGATTTTGATCTGAGGTCATTTACTACCCCAAAAATGACCCGCAAGGTGCAGCCAATTTTTTGAACGAACAATTTTGGAAAGTTCGGACCAAACAATTCGAATTGGACCCAAATTAGGGTTTTGGACGTGAATTCTAACTTTTCCTTGCACGGGAAGTCCAACCACCTCTTATATACATGAGGGGTGACGGCCGATTGAAAAAACAACACACAATCGCAAAACCCATCTACTTTTTACCCTAGCTTTACATCTCTCCCTTGTTCTTTCTCTCTCGTTCTTCGTTCGTTCTTCGTGTTGAAGGGCAGCGATCCTCGAGGCTCTAGGGGCGGGCGAACCGACCTAGGGCATCCCATAGCCGCCGCACGTGCAGACGGGGTCCCTCCCGGGTGCGTGGGGTTTCGGGTCCTGAAAAGCACCCGCCGGATTGCTTGCATACCGCGCTTCCGGACAGGTCTCCTTCGACGTGAGCTGCGGTACATCACCCTCGGCGTTGGAGGTACAAGGTGACGTGTTCGTGTGCGAACACACTTTTTGGCGACTCCGCTAGGGACGAAAGATCAAGAATCCTCATCAACCATGTCTAATCTCCCCAAGCCCTCAGAAGTTGACGCCGATAACATCATTAAGCCCAATCTTGATGAACTATCGGAGGAACATCGCCAAGCCTATGAAACACATAAGAAGCAGCGTGAAGAGGCTTTTGAGGCACTCAAGAAGAAGCACGAGGAGCAGGATTTGGAGGCGTTTCTTTCAAGTTTCAAGAAGGACCGTCAAGGCAACATCACTCCAGTTGGAAACGTCAATTTCCCTCCTCTCATTGACGAACAAGATGTAATCACTGTGAGTAAAGTTTTTTCTGCAGAGCAAGTGGCTGTGATTGAAAGTCTTGTTAGTAAGGGTAATGTGATGACATACAATTCTTTCGTAGCAAGTGCTAATGCTCAGAAAAATATGCCTCCGTCATCTAGTGGTACTGTTGGTTTATCTGAAAACCCTCGTCCAACTTTACCTATTTCATCGGCACCTCCTATGCAACAACAATATAGTATGCCGTTGAATTTTTACCCTAGTCAAACCAACCAGCTTGTGGCTGCACCTACATATCCTAATCCTATTATGAGTGTGCCCAATTCGGCATCAACACCGAATCACTTTGTCACACCACCCATAGGCGCAAGCATGTTTGGTCTTCCGCCGAATTATGGTCCGGCGTCCATCCCACTAGTTGCACCACTAGCTAGTACTCAGGTTGCTCCTATGTCATTGCCACAAACATCTTCATCTACCTCAGATCCAATTTTAGCTAAATTAAGGGAGGATTTGCATAAGATGTTTCTAGAAACTTTCGGAAATGAGCCGAAAGTAAAGAGTCGTGTGTACCAAAAGCCTTATCCCGAACACTTTGATGTAGTTTTGTACCCTCAAGGCTATAAGGTTCCTGATTTTGTCAAATTTAGTGGAGAGAGCACGAAAACAACATGGGAGCATGTTAGTCAATATCTAGCGCAGTTGGGTGAAGCAGGTTTCATAGAAGAATTGAAAGTGCGTCTATTTCCATTATCTTTAACTGGTACCGCATTTTCATGGTTTGCTGCTTTACCAAATGGTTCAATTCTCTTATGGTTGTAATTAGAACAGAAGTTTCATGATCACTTTTATAGCGGCGATAATGAGCTTAAGTTGTCACATCTTACATCGGTTAGGCAAAAACATGATGAATCGGTCACCGATTATATCAAGAGATTTAGAGATATAAAAAACTGATGTTATAGCTTGGTGATAACTGAGAGAGACTTGGCGGATCTTGTTCTTAATGGCTTAAAAACTCACATTAAAGAGAGGCTAGAAAGTTATGAGTTTTTGAATATTAACCAAGTCTTACAAAAAGCTTTGGCTCAAGAGAGTCGAAGTAAAGAGGTTCATAGGTCTACAATTGTGATCGTCCTAGAATGCATATGGTTGAATACAATGATGATAATTCGGACGATGAGGTTGATGTCTATACTACTGAATTTGTTTGGTCCTCAAAGGCCAAACCCTATACATGCAATGCTCTTAAAAGCCGATTCGCAAGAATCGTGATGAGGAGATGAAGTTTACTTTTGATATATCTAAGTGTGATAAAATATTTGATGCTCTCTTGCAAGACAAGATGATTAGAATATCACACATCATACCGTCGTTTGAGGAGCTAAAACGGTGTGCTTATTGCAAGTACCATAATTTATTTTCTCATGCTACTAACGATTGCAATGTTTTTCGACGACAGATACAATCGGCCATTAATGACGGACGATTGAATTTTGCTGAGATGCAAATTGATAAACAGCCCTTCCCGATAAACACCATGGACTTGGAGGGAAAGAAAATGTTAATTCGGCCTAGCATAGCCGAATCTGCTAATGAAGATAATGTTGTTATTGGTGAACCCAGAAAAGGCAAGGAGGGCGAAAAAGTCTTGGGAAGAGAGGTTGTGCTTGATAAGCAACCCGATGGCAAGGAAGTATTGAAGATCACCATAAAAAATCCTGCACTCGGGGGGCAACCACAAGTGCAAGAAGATACTCATGTTAAATTTATCAAGCCCAAGAATTCAGAAGTTGGCAAGTGGGAAAAGAGTGAAGCTAAGCGCAAGCGCATCAAACCAACTTTTGATATGTTGCTATCCAAATATGCAAGTCAAGCGACCGGTTCTAGCTCTAATCGGCCATCACATTCAAAGCGTTCAAGATCGCCTTCGAAGCAAGAGTTTCGACGCTATGCAAGGCCACATGGGTCATGGACACCAACACCATGGATGTCGCAACCCCCGTATGCACCATATTACATGAGAGACTTTAATGGAGGATGGGGCAGCCCCCAATGGCTCCTTATGATTTTTATATGGGGTGGGCAGCACGTAGAAGGCCTGCTCGCGAGAGGCTTTATTATCCCACACAAGGCCGTTTGAGATATGGTGCTAATCGGCCAACAAAAATTTCTCCAAGCAAGGCCAATAAAAAAGTGTGGCGTATTAAGTCACCTAATGCGAAAATTTCAGAATGCGACAAGCAAAAGGAGATCAAAAAGTTGATTGTTGGTAATCTGGCTAATTCTAATGGTGATATTGTTATTGTTCAGCAGGGTTCCATGGTTAATGATCATGAGGCTAGCACAAGCAAGGCCAAACCTAGGGATCCCAAATATACCCAACCTAAGTGGTGTCCTCCCGGTTTAATTAAGAACATGAAAAGGAGATTACAACGCATGAGGAACCACAAGAAGGTAGAGCGCAAAGAAGAGAAACAAAGGGACGAATTGTTCAATGAAATTCGGCCCATGGCACTCACAAAACAAGTGTGGAGGCGTAAACAAAAAGAAAATGCAGATGCTTCTACATTAGCTATAGCAACACCTTCACCACCAAAAAAGTATGATGCGACCCCTATTACATCGTCTACACCACCTGAAACATCTCCTTCAACTGAGGAAACTTTAAGCCCAATATACACATTGGGAGATGAAGATGAGATGGTGGATTACGAATCTACACCGGTTCGGGAAGGTCTGGATATTAATATGGTGTATTACTTACCTGCCGAGTTTCATGCTATAGGTGAAGAAGAGGATGTGGCCCAACTGGATTTTGGTCCTAAGAATGCTATCTTCGAGAAGCTAAAAGAACCAGTAAAACACTTGAAGCCATTGTACCTCAAAGGTCATATTAACGGATCGCCGGTTGCTAGGATGCTCATTGATGGTGGTGATGTGGTAAATCTTATGCCTTACTCGGTCTTCAAGAAGTTGGGATTAGATGATGATACATTGATGAAGACCAATATGGTACATAATGGATTTGAGGGTAAAGAAAAGACAGAGGCCAAAGGTGTGATGTGCATGGAACTCACTGTGGGAAGCAAAACTTTGGCCACCACATTCTTCATCGCCGAGGTGCAAGGTAACTATAATGTTATATTAGGCCGCGATTGGGTTCATGCTAACCAATGTGTGCCATCTAGCATGCATCAATTCTTAATACAATGGGTCGATGATGAGGTAGAAGTCATTCACGCGGATAATTCGGCTTGTGTTGCTTTGGCCGATGCATCGGTGGGTTGGAATCATCCCGATGTTACTTGCTTAACAGGGCGTGACCTCTCAGAGTTTGATTTCCTTAGCGCTACAAGGAACGGGTTCATTCCCATCTCTTTAAAGCCGATTGGTGGTAATCGGCTCCAAGGCATGATGTAAACAAGAAGTTAAAATCAATGGCCAATACATAATTATCGCCCTGAGAAATATAAATGGCCGGTGGAGTGTTGACATTGTCCTTAAAACAAACACGGTGCAAATTATTTTTCGGCATTCAAGCTTTGCCCAAAAACAGGGGGGCATGTGTTGACACCATATTTTGGCATGGAATGAAATGCAATTAAGATGGTCTGAAGTGGAGAAGTGATCTACATGAAAAAGTTCCGTATTGTCCACATGAACATCTTTGAAGTTTGGGCCATCGCCATCTGATCTCATCTCAAAGGCCTAAGTTGTGTTCGAAATACTGAGATTTTGTATCCAGAGCACTGCTCGGCCAATTACACCTCAATGGAGGCCTCAAATGAGAAAAAATTCTACATGAATTGTCTTCGTCTCGTCGAAACGATTGATTTTGATATAAAAATCGTCTCAATCCGAGATCGTATATAAAAGTTACAGCCACATGAGTGCGGCCCTGTCACGGGGCAAAAATGGCGCGCCCCATCAGACACGTTGTCTGATGGGTAGCGCGAGTAACAGTCTATTTTGCGCGAGCGATTCGGCCCTGAAGATGGCCTCGAATCAAAAAATGTTCACCATGAAAGTTGTTCGTCTCGTCAAAACGGTTAAATTTGCTTCGTACGTGATTTTGATCTAAGGTTATTTACTACCCCAAAAATGACCCGCAAGGTGCAGCCAATTTTTAGACCGAAAAGTTTTGGAAAGTTCGGACCAAACAATCCGAATTGGACCCAAATTAGGGTTTTGGACGTGAATTCTAACTTTTCCTTGCACGGGAAGTCCAGCCGCCTCTTATATATACATGAGGGGTGACGGCCGATTGAAAAAACAACACACAATCGCAAAACCCATCTACTTTTTACCCTAGCTTTACATCTCTCTCTCGTTCTTCGTTCGTTCTTCGTGTTGAAGGGCAGCAATCCTCGAGGCTCTAGGGGCGGGCGAACCGACCTAGGGCAGCCCATAGCCGCCGCGCGTCCAGACGGGGTCCCTCCCGGGCGCGTGGGGTTTCGGGTCCTGAAAAGCACCCGCCGGATTGCTTGCGTACCGCGCTTCCGGACGGGTCTCCTTCGACGTGAGCTGCGGTGCATCACCCTCGGCGTTGGAGGTACACGGTGATGTGTTCATGTGCGAACACACTTTTTGGCGACTCAAAATACCCTGCGTTCCATTTCAAACCCTAAGACAATTATTTCTAAACCAAGAGCCATGACTTGCATTCTCAAAAGGTGTGCATGCGCTCAAATTTGGATACTACTAAAATTAAAATTATCCGAATCAAACATTGGTATTTGTATTTTGATTGAAATTGAATGTTTATGTTTGACAATCTGAAATATCATGATGATTTTTTTTCTTATTTAGTGGATATATACATGACTTATGTTATTACACATTAATCAAAGTAATAATTTGTTATAAATCCATTACAGAACTCGGGGCCATTAAACCTACTTACAGACATATGTGATTTTTTTCTCACTCCGTTTAGTGGATTTTCAAATCAAAGGAATGTGTAAAGTAAAGGATTAGTGTTAGAAGGGATAGAAAGGGATTGATGGAATCGCTATTTATTGCTTGGGTCTCGTTGGCGTATATATAGGAGTACATGATCATCTTGGAGTACAAGGCAAGGTGGAATAAATCCTACGCGATCCTATGTTTCCTAAATAAACATTATACTCAACATCCCCCCGCAGTCACAACGGTAGTAACACAGACGGTGAGACTGGAGAAGAATCCGAAGGCAAGCCGACGGACACCCCCCACAGTCGTAATGGTCGATGCATCGCGGAAGTCGTGGCTGGAGTGGAAACCGACGAGGTTGCTCAAGCAAGGCTGTAGCCCTTTGTGCTGTTTGTCAAGGTAGCCGAGAGCGTAGGGTGGTGTAGCCGTGGTCAAGGTAGCCGTGCGAAGAATTCCATGGTCGATGTCAAGTCGGGGTAGCCGGTGTCGAGGAAGTCGTCGTGGAGCCGAAGGCGCAAGGAGGCGCCGAGTTAGTCATGGGCGCAGTTGTTGGGTAACGTTGCATGGAAAACAAGAATTTTTCTACGCACACGCAAGATCTATCCATGGAGATGTTGGAAATATGCCCTAGAGGCAATAATAAAGTGGTTATTATTATATTTCCTTGTTCATGATAATTGTCTATTGTTCATGCTATAATTGTGTTATCCGGAAATCGTAATGCATGTGTGAATACATAGACCACAACATGTCCCTAGTGAGTCTCTAGTTGACTAGCTCGTTGATCAATAGATGGTTACGGTTTCCTGACCATGGACATTGGATGTCGTTGATAACGGGATCACATCATTAGGAGAATGATGTGATGGACAAGACCCAATCCTAAGCATAGCACTAGATCGTGTAGTTCGTCTGCTAAAGCTTTTCTAATGTCAAGTATCATTTCCTTAGACCATGAGATTGTGCAACTCCCGGATACCATAGGAATGCTTTGGGTATATCAAACGTCACAACGTAACTGGGTGACCATAAAGGTGCACTACAGGTATCTCCGAAAGTGTCTGTTGGGTTGGCACGAATCGAGACTGGGATTTGTCACTCCGTATGACGGAGAGGTATCTCTGGGCCCACTCGGTAATGCATCATCATAATGAGCTCAATGTGACTAAAGAGTTAGCCACGGGATCATGCGTTACGGAACGAGTAAAGAGACTTGCCGGTAACGAGATTGAACAAGGTATAGGGATACCGACGATCGAATCTCGGGCAAGTATCATACCGGTAGACAAAGGGAATTGTATACGGGATTGATTGAATCCTCGACATAGTGGTTCATCCGATGAGATCATCGTGGAACATGTGGGAGCCAACATGGGTATCCAGATCCCGCTATTGGTTATTGGCCGGAGAGATGTCTCGATCATGTCTGCATGGTTCCCGAACCCGTAGGGTCTACACACTTAAGGTTCGGTGACTCTAGGGTTGTTATGGGAAATAGTATGTGAATATCGAATGTTGTTCGGAGTCCCGGATGAGATCCCGGATGTCACGAGGAGTTCCGGAATGGTCCGGAGGTAAAGATTTATATATGGGAAGTTGTTATTGGGGTTCCGGAAAAAGTTCGGTTTTTTTCGGTATTGTACCAGGAAGCTTTCGAAAGGTTCCGGAGGATTTCGGAGGGGTCCAGAAGTCCTGAAAGGGTTCCACCACATCCAATACAGCAGCATGGGCTGTAAGGGGGCGCCCTAGCCTTAATGGGCTAGGGGCACCAGCCCCCCTAAGGCCCATGCGCATGGGAGAGGGGAAACCCTAAAGGGGGAGGGCCTCCACTTGACTTGGGAGGCACTCCTCCCCCCCTTGGCCGCCGCCCCAACCCTAGATGGGATCTAGGGGGGCCGGCCCCCTCTTCCCCCCAGCCTATAAATAGTGGAGGGGTGGGAGGGAGGCCACAACCTCTCCCCTGGCGCAGCCCTCCCCCTCTCCAACACCTCCTCCTCCTCCGTTTGAGCTTGGCGAAGCCCTGCCGGAGAACTGCAAGTTCCACCACCACGCCGTCGTGCTGCTGGAGCTGTCTTCCCCAACCTCTCCCTCCTCCTTGCTGGATCAAGGCGCGGGAGACGTCACCGGGCTGCACGTGTGTTGAACGCGGAGGCATCGTTGTTCGGTGCTTAGATCGGAATCGACCGCGATCTGAATCGCTGCGTGTACGACTCCTCCAACCGCGTTCTTGCAATGCTTCCGCATCGCGATCTTCAAGGGTATGAAGATGCACTCCTCTCTCTCTCGTTGCTAGTCTCTCCATAGATTGATCTTGGTGATGCGTAGAAAAAAATTTGATTTACTACTACGTTCCCCAACAGTGGCATCATGAGCTAGGTCTATGCGTAGTTTCTTGCACGAGTAGAACACAAGTTGTTGTGGGCGTCGATTTTGTCAATTTACTTGCCGTTACTAGTCTTATCTTGATTCGGCGGCATCGTGGGATGAAGCGGCCCGGACCGACCTTACACGTACGCTTACGTGAGACAGGTTCCACCGACTGACATGCACTAGTTGCATAAGGTGGCTAGCGGGTGTCTGTCTCTCCCACTTTAGTCTGATCGGATTCGATGAAAAGGGTCCTTATGAAGGGTAAATAGAAATTGGCATATCACGTTGTGGTTGTGGCGTAGGTAAGAAACGTTCTTGCTAGAAACCTATAGCAGCCACGTAAAAAAAAATTTGCAACAACAATTAGAGGACGTCTAACTTGTTCTTGCAGCATGTGCCGTGTGATGTGATATGGCCAAAAGGATGTGATGAATGATATATGTGATGTATGAGATTGATCATGTTCTTGTAATAGGAATCACGACTTGCATGTCGATGAGTATGACAACCGGCAGGAGCCATAGGAGTTGTCTTAATTTATTGTATGACCTGCGTGTCAATGAAAAACGCCATGTAATTACTTTACTTTATTGCTAACCATTAGCCATAGTAGTAGAAGTAATAGTTGGCGAGGCAACTTCATGAAGACACGATGATGGAGATCATGATGATGGAGATCATGGTGTCATGCCGGTGACGATGATGATCATGGTGCCCCGAAGATGGAGATCAAAAGGAGCAAAATGATATTGGCCATATCATGTCACTATTTGATTGCATGTGATGTTTATCATCTGTTTACATCTTATTTGCTTAGAACGACGGTAGCATAAATAAGATGATCCCTCGCTAAAATTTCAAGAAAGTGTTCCCCCTAACTGTGCACCGTTGCGAAGGTTCGTTGTTTTGAAGCACCACGTGATGATCGGGTGTGATAGATTCTAACGTTCGAATACAACGGGTGTAAGCCAGATTTACACATGCAAAACACTTAGGTTGACTTGACGAGCCTAGCATGTACAGACATGGCCTCGAAACATGGAAGACCGAAAGGTCGAACATGAGTCGTATAGAAGATACGATCAACATGGAGATGTTCACCGTTGATGAATAGTCCGTCTCACGTGATGATCGGACACGGCCTAGTCGATTCGGATCATGTATCACTTAGATGACTAGAGGGATGTCTATCTGAGTGGGAGTTCATTGAATAATTTGATTAGATGAACTTAATTATCATGAACTTAGTCTAAAATCTTTACAATATGTCTTGTAGATCAAATGGCCCACGCTAATGTTGCCCTCAACTTCAACACGTTCCTAGAGAAAACCAAGCTGAAAGACGATGGTAGCAACTACACGGACTGGGTTCGTAACCTGAGGATCATCCTCATAGCTGCCAAGAAAGCTTATGTCCTTGAAGCACCGCTAGGTGACGCACCTGTTTTCCCGGCAACTCAAGACGTTATGAACGCCTGGCAGTCGCGTAGTGATGATTACTCCCTGGTTCAGTGCGGCATGCTTTACAGCTTAGAACCGGGGCTCCAAAAGCGTTTTGAGCAACACGGAGCATATGAGATGTTCCAAGAGCTGAAAATGGTTTTCCAAGCTCATGCCCGGGTCGAGAGATATGAAGTCTCCGACAAGTTCTACAGTTGTAAGATGGAGGAGAATAGTTCTGTCAGCGAGCATATACTCAAAATGTCTGGGTTGCACAACCGCTTGTCTCAGCTGGGAGTTAATCTCCCGGATGACGCGGTCGTTGACAGAATCCTTCAGTCGCTTCCACCTAGCTACAAGAGCTTTGTGATGAACTTCAATATGCAGGGGATGGAAAAAACCATTCCTGAGGTATATTCAATGCTGAAATCAGCGGAGGTGGAGATCAAAAAGGAACATCAAGTGTTGATGGTGAATAAAACCACTAAGTTCAAGAAAGGCAAGGGTAAAAAGAACTTCAAGAAGGACGGCAAGGGAGTTGTCGCGCCCGGTAAGCAAGCTACCGGGAAGAAGCCAAAGAATGGACCCAAGCCTGAGACTGAATTCTTTTATTGCAAGGGAAACGGCCACTGGAAGCGGAATTGCCCCAAGTACTTAGCGGATAAGAAGGCCGGCAATACCAAAGGTATATGTGATATACATGTTATTGATGTGTACCTTACCAGTGCTCGTAGTAGCTCCTGGGTATTTGATACCGGTGCGGTTGCTCATATTTGTAACTCAAAACAGGAGCTGCGGAATAAGCGGAGACTGGCGAAGGACGAGGTGACGATGCGCGTCGGGAATGGTTCCAAGGTCGATGTGATCGCCGTCGGCACGCTACCTCTACATCTGCCTACGGGATTAGTTTTAAACCTCAATAATTGTTATTTAGTACTAGCTTTGAGCATGAACATTGTATCAGGATCTCGTTTGATGCGAGATGGCTACTCATTTAAATTCGAGAATAATGGTTGTTCTATTTATATGAGAGATATGTTTTATGGTCATGCCCCGCTGGTCAATGGTTTATTCTTATTGAATCTCGAACGTGATGTTACACATATTCATAGTGTGAATGCCAAAAGATGTAAGGTTGATAATGATAGTCCCACATACTTGTGGCACTGCCGCCTTGGTCACATTGGTGTCAAACGCATGAAGAAACTCCATGCAGATGGACTTTTGGAGTCTCTTGATTATGAATCATTTGACACGTGCGAACCATGCCTCATGGGCAAAATGACCAAGACTCCGTTCTCCGGGACAATGGAGCGAGCAACCAACTTATTGGAAATCATACATACTGATGTGTGCGGTCCAATGAGCGTTGAGGCTCGCGGTGGTTATCGTTATGTTCTCACCCTCACTGATGACTTAAGTAGATATGGGTATGTCTACTTAATGAAACACAAGTCTGAGACCTTCGAAAAGTTCAAGGAATTTCAGAGTGAGGTAGAGAATCAACGTGACAGGAAAATAAAGTTCTTACGATCAGATCATGGAGGGGAATATTTGAGTCACGAGTTTGGCACGCACTTAAGGAAATGTGGAATTGTTTCACAACTCACGCCGCCTGGAACACCTCAGCGTAATGGTGTGTCCGAACATCGTAATCGCACTCTATTAGATATGGTGCGATCTATGATGTCTCTTACCGATCTACCGCTATCATTTTGGGGTTATGCTTTAGAGACTGCCGCATTCACTTTAAATAGGGCTCCGTCGAAATCCGTTGAGACGACACCGTATGAATTATGGTTTGGGAAGAAACCTAAGCTGTCGTTTCTGAAAGTTTGGGGATGCGATGCTTATGTCAAGAAACTTCAACCTGAAAAGCTCGAACCCAAATCGAAAAAATGCGTCTTCATAGGATACCCTAAAGAAACTATTGGGTATACCTTCTACCTTAGATCCGAAGGCAAGATCTTTGTTGCCAAGAATGGATCCTTTCTGGAGAAAGAGTTTCTCTCGAAAGAAGTAAGTGGGAGGAAAGTAGAACTTGATGAGGTACCCCCTCTTGAACCGGAGAGTAGCGTAGCTCAGGAAGATGTTCCTGTGGTGCCTGCACTGACTAGAGAGGAAGTTAATGATGATGATCATGAAACTTCGGATCAAGTTGCTACTGAGCTTCGTAGTTCCACGAGGACACGTTCTGCACCAGAGTGGTACGGCAACCCTGTCTTGGAAGTCATGTTGTTAGACGACGGTGAACCTTCGAACTATGAAGAAGCGATGGCGGGTCCGGATTCTAACAAATGGCTTGAAGCCATGAAATCCGAGATAGGATCCATGTATGAAAACGAAGTATGGACTTTGACAGACTTGCCCGATGATCGGCAAGCCATAGAGAACAAATGGATCTTTAAGAAGAAGACAGACGCGGATGGTAATGTGACCATCTATAAGGCTCGACTTGTCGCTAAGGGTTATCGACAAGTTCAAGGGGTTGACTACGATGAGACCTTCTCACCCGTAGCGAATCTGAAGTCCGTCAGAATCATGTTAGCAATTGCCGCATACTATGATTATGAGATATGGCAAATGGACGTCAAAACGGCATTCCTTAATGGTTTCCTTAAGGAAGAGTTGTATATGATGCAGCCGGAAGGTTTTGTCGATCCTAATAATGCTGACAAGGTATGCAAGCTCCAGCGCTCAATCTATGGGCTGGTGCAAGTATCTCGGAGTTGGAACATTCGCTTTGATGAGATGATCAAAGCGTTTGGGTTTACACAGACTTATGGAGAAGCATGTGTTTACAAGAAAGTGAGTGGGAGCTCTGTAGCATTTCTCATATTATATGTAGATGACGTACTATTAATGGGAAATGACATAGAATTCTTGGAAAGCATAAAGGCCTACTTGAACAAGTGTTTTTCAATGAAGGACCTTGGAGAAGCTGCTTACATATTAGGCATCAAGATCTATAGAGATAGATCGAGACGCCTCATTGGTCTTTCGCAAAGCACATACCTTGACAAGATATTGAAGAAGTTCAATATGGATCAGTCCAAGATGGGGTTCTTGCCTGTATTACAAGGTGTGAGATTGAGTACGGCTCAATGCCCAACCTCGGCAGAAGATAAAGAAAAGATGAGTGTCATCCCCTATGCCTCAGCCATAGGGTCTATTATGTATGCCATGCTGTGTACCAGACCTGATGTGAACCTCGCCGTAAGTTTGGTAGGAAGGTACCAAAGTAATCCCGGCATGGAACACTGGACAGTGGTCAAGAACATCCTGAAGTACCTGAAAAGGACTAAGGATATGTTTCTCGTTTATGGAGGTGACGAAGAGCTCGTCGTAAAGGGTTACGTCGATGCTAGCTT
The DNA here is from genome assembly GCA_011799875.1 of Thinopyrum elongatum. Taxonomy (NCBI): domain Eukaryota; kingdom Viridiplantae; phylum Streptophyta; class Magnoliopsida; order Poales; family Poaceae; genus Thinopyrum; species Thinopyrum elongatum. Next base: position 442,796,474 of record CM022300.1, on the reverse strand, counting down.
CGACACGGATCTGGATGACTCTAAGTCACAAACCGGATACGTGTATATTTTGAATGGAGGGGCAGTCAGCTGGTGCAGTTGCAAGCAAAGCGTCGTGGCAGGATCTACATGTGAAGCGGAATACATAGCAGCCTCGGAGGCAGCGCAGGAAGCAGTCTGGATGAAGGAGTTCATTACCGACCTAGGAGTTATTCCCAATGCATCGGGCCCAATGACTCTCTTCTGTGACAACACTGGAGCTATTGCCCTTGCCAAGGAGCCCAGGTTTCACAAGGAGACCAGGCATATCAAGCGTCGCTTCAACTCCATTCGTGAACATGTTCAAGATGGAGACATAGATATTTGTAAAGTGCATACGGATCTGAATGTCGCAGATCCGTTGACTAAACCTCTTCCACGAGCAAAACATGATCAACACCAGAACTCTATGGGTGTTCGATTCATCACAATGTAACTAGATTATTGACTCTAGTGCAAGTGGGAGACTGTTGGAAATATGCCCTAGAGGCAATAATAAAGTGGTTATTATTATATTTCCTTGTTCATGATAATTGTCTATTGTTCATGCTATAATTGTGTTATCCGGAAATCGTAATGCATGTGTGAATACATAGACCACAACATGTCCCTAGTGAGCCTCTAGTTGACTAGCTCGTTGATCAATAGATGGTTACGGTTTCCTGACCATGGACATTGGATGTCGTTGATAACGGGATCACATCATTAGGAGAATGATGTGATGGACAAGACCCAATCCTAAGCATAGCACTAGATCGTGTAGTTCGTCTGCTAAAGCTTTTCTAATGTCAAGTATCATTTCCTTAGACCATGAGATTGTGCAACTCCCGGATACCGTAGGAATGCTTTGGGTGTATCAAACGTCACAACGTAACTGGGTGACCATAAAGGTGCACTACAGGTATCTCCGAAAGTGTCTGTTGGGTTGGCACGAATCGAGACTGGGATTTGTCACTCCGTATGACGGAGAGGTATCTCTGGGCCCACTCGGTAATGCATCATCATAATGAGCTCAATGTGACTAAAGAGTTAGCCATGGGATCATGCGTTACGGAATGAGTAAAGAGACTTGCCGGTAACGAGATTGAACAAGGTATAGGGATACCGACGATCGAATCTCGGGCAAGTATCATACCGGTAGACAAAGGGAATTGTATACGGGATTGATTGAATCCTCGACATCGTGGTTCATCCGATGAGATCATCGTGGAACATGTGGGAGCCAACATGTGTATCCAGATCCCGCTATTGGTTATTGGCCGGAGAGATGTCTCGGTCATGTCTGCATGGTTCCCGAACCCGTAGGGTCTACACACTTAAGGTTCGGTGACTCTAGGGTTGTTATGGGAAATAGTATGTGAATACCGAATGTTGTTCGGAGTCCCGGATGAGATCCCGGATGTCACGAGGAGTTCCGGAATGGTCCGGAGGTAAAGATTTATATATGGGAAGTTGTTATTGGGGTTCCGGAAAAAGTTCGGTTTTTTTTGGTATTGTACCGGGAAGCTTTCGAAAGGTTCCGGAGGATTCCGGAGGGGTCCGGAAGTCCGGAAAGGGTTCCACCACGTCCAATACAGCATCATGGGCTGTAAGGGGGCGCCCTAGCCTTAATGGGCTAGGGGCACCAGCCCCCCTAAGGCCCATGCGCATGGGAGAGGGGAAACCCTAAAGGGGGAGGGCCTCCACTTGACTTGGGAGGCACTCCTCCCCCCCTTGGCCGCCGCCCCAACCCTAGATGGGATCTAGGGGGGCCGGCCCCCTCTCCCCCCCAGCCTATAAATAGTGGAGGGGTGGGAGGGAGGCCACAACCTCTCCCCTGGCGCAGCCCTCCCCCTCTCCAACACCTCCTCCTCCTCCGTTTGAGCTTGGCGAAGCCCTGCCGGAGCACTGCAAGTTCCACCACCACGCCGTCGTGCTGCTGGAGCTATCTTCCCCAACCTCTCCCTCCTCCTTGCTGGATCAAGGCGCGGGAGACGTCACCGGGCTGCACGTGTGTTGAACGCGGAGGCACCGTTGTTCGGTGCTTAGATCGGAATCGTCCGTGATCTGAATCGCTGCGTGTACGACTCCTCCAACCGCGTTCTTGCAATGCTTCCGCATCGCGATCTTCAAGGGTATGAAGATGCACTCCTCTCTCTCTCTCTCGTTGCTAGTCTCTCCATAGATTGATCTTGGTGATGCGTAGAAATTTTTTTGATTTACTACTACGTTCCCCAACAGGAGATGCATAGCTAAGAGAGGGGGAGAGCATCTTCATACCCTTGAAGATCGCTAAGCGAAATCGTTTATCAACACGGTTGATGTAGTCGTACACCTTCATGATTCGTCCCGATCAAGTACCGAACATACGGCACCTCCGCGTTTAGCACACGTTCAGCTCGAAGACGTCCTCGCCTTCTCGATCCAGCAAGAGAGGCGAAGTAGTAGATGAGTTCCGGCAGCACGACGGCATGGTGACGGTGGTGGTGAAGAACAATCTCCGCAGGGCTTCGCCAAGCACAACGGAAACTATGACAGAGGATAAACTAGAGGGGGCGGGGTTGCCGGCACACGGCTTGGTGAATCTTGATGTGTTGCGGCTGCTAGCCCTGCCCCTCTATTTATATGTTGAGCCCTGGGGTCGTTTCTTGGAGAAAGAGCCTCCTCAAAGTCGGTTTAGCCCACAAGGCAAGAGTCCTTCTCGGACTCCAGGACCAGACGCCAGGGTCCTTGGCGTCTAGCCCCAGATGCCAGGGTCCCTGGCGTATGGCCCCTAGCCTTCGCAAAACTTCCTTTTGCACCTTCCTAAAGCCTTGTGGGCTTTACCCCTTGGCCCAAATAAAGTGTTCTCGCACCAGAACATTTCGGGAAACATCCGAAACCACTTTCGGTGAATTCCGGAACCCTTCTGGAGACCAAACATTATTATCCCATATATCAATCTTTACCTCCAGACCATTCCGGAGCTCCTCGTCATGTCCGTGATCTCATCCAGGACTCCAAACAACATTCGGTCACCAACATACATGACTCATATAATACTATATTGTCAACGAACGTTAAGCGTGCGGACCCTATGAGTTCGAGAATGATGTAGGCATGACCGAGATGCTTCTCTGGTCAATAACCAATAGCGGGACCTGGATGCCCATATTGGTTCCTACATATTCTACAAAGATCTTTATCGGTCGAACCTTTATGACAACATACGTAGTTCCCTTTGTCTGTCGGTATGTTACTTGCCCGAGATTCGATCGTCGGTATCTCCATACCTAGTTCAATCTCGTTATCGGCAAGTCTCTTTACTCGTTCCATAATATATCATCCCGTAACTAACTCCTTAGTCACTTTGCTTGCAAGCTTCTTGCGATGTTGTATTACCGAGAGGGCCCAGAGATACCTCTCTGATATACGAAGTGATAAATCCCAATCTCAGTCCATGCCAACTCAACAGACACCTTCGGAGATACCTGTAGAGCATCTTTATGATCACCCAGTTACGTTGTGACGTTTGATAGCACACAAGGTATTCCTCCGGTATTCGGGAGTTGCATGATCTCATGGTTGAAGAAACATGTATTTGACATTAAGAAAGCAGTAGCAATAAACTGAACGATCATATGCTAAGCTAACGAATGGGTCTTGTTCATCACATCATTCTCCTAATGATGTGATCCCGTTATCAAGTGACAACACATATCTATGGTTAGGAAACCTTAACCATCTTTTGATCAACGAGCTAGTCTAGTAGAGGCTCACTAGGGACATGGTATTTGTTTATGTATTCACACATGTATTTATGTTTCCGGTCAATACAATTCTATCATGAATAATAAACCTTTATCATGAATAAGGAAATATAATAATAACAACTTTATTATTGCCTCTAGGGCATATTTCCATCAGTCTCCCACTTGCACTAGAGTCAATAATCCAGTTCACATCGCCATGTGATTAATACCCATAGTTCACATCGCCATGTGACTAACACTCAAAGAGTTTACTAGAGTCAATAATCTAGTTCACATCGCCATGTGATTAATACCCAAAGAGTACTAAGGTGTGATCATGTTTTGCCTGTGAAAGAGGTTTAGTCAACGGGTCTGCCATATTCAGATCCGTACGTATTTTGCAAATTTCTATGTCTACAATGCTCTGCATGGAGCTACTCTAGCTAATTGCTCCCACCTTTAATACGTATCCAGATTGAGACTTAGAGTCATATGAATCGGTGTCAAAGCTTGTATCGACGTAACCCTTTACGACAAACTCTTTATCACCTCCATAACCGAGAAACATTTCCTTAGTCCTCTTAGGTAACTAAGGATAATTTTGACCGTTGTCCAGTGATCCACTCCTGGATCACTATTGTACCCCCTTGCCAAACTCATGGCAAGGCACACAACAGGTCTGGTACGCAGCATGGCATACTTTATAGAACCTATGGCTGAGGCATAGGGAATGACTTTCATTCTCTCTCTATCTTCTGCCGTGGTCGGGCTTTGAGTCTTACTCAACTTCACACCTTGCAACACAGGCAAGAACCCTTTCTTTGACTGGTCCATTTTGAACTTCTTCAGAACTTTGTCAAGGTATGTGCTTTGTGAAAGTCCTATTAAGCGTCTCGATCTATCCCTATAGATCATGATGCCCAATATATAAGCAGCTTCACCGAGGTCTTTCATTGAAAAATTCTTATTCAAGTATCCTTTTATGCTATCCAGAAATTCTATATCATTTCTAATCAATAATATTTCATCCACATATAATATCAGAAATGCTACAGAGCTCCCACTCACTTTCTTGTAAATACAGGCTTCTTCGTAAGTCTATATAAAACCATATGCTTTGATCACATCATCAAAGCGTATATTCCAACTCCGAGATGCTTGCGCCAGTCCATAAATGGATTGCTGGAGCTTGCACACTTTGTTAGCACATTTAGGATCGACAAAACCTTCTGGTTGCATCATATAAAACTCTTCTTTAAGAAACCTGTTAAGGAATGCAATTTTGACATCCATTTGCCAGATTCCATAATCATAAAATGCGGCAATTGCTAACATGATTCGGACAGACTTAAGCATCGCTACGGGTGAGAAAGTCTCATCGTAGTCAACCCCTTGAACTTGTCGAAAACCTTTTGCGACAAGTCAAGCTTTATAGACACTGATATTACCATCAGCGTCTGTCTTCTTCTTGAAGATCCATTTATTCTCAATGGCTTGCCGATCACTGGGCAAGTCCACCAAAGTCCATACTTTGTTCTCATACATGGATCCTATCTCAGATTTCATGGCCTCAAGCCATTTGTTGGAATCTGGGCTCATCATAGCTTCTTCATAGTTCATAGGTTCGCCGTTGTCTAACAACATGACTTCTAGGACAGGATTATCGTGCCACTTTGGTGCAGTACGTGCTCTGGTCGACCTACGAGGTTCAGTAGCAACTTGATCTGAAGTTTCATGATCATTATCATTAGCTTCCTCTCTAGTTGGTGTAGGCATCACGGGAATGGTTTTCTCTGATGTGCTACTTTCCAATTCGAGAGAAGGTACAATTACCTCATCAAGTTCTACTTTCCTCCCACTCACCTCTTTCGAGAGAAACTCCTTCTCTAGAAAGGACCCATTCTTGGCAACAAAGATCTTGCCTTCAGATCTGTGGTAGAAGGTATACCCAATAGTTTCTTTAGGGTATCCTATGAAGACGCACTTCTTCGGTTTGGGTTCGAGCTTATCAGGCTGAAGCCTTTTGACGTAAGTGTCGCATCCCCAAACTTTAAGAAATGACAGCTTAGGTTTCTTGCCAAACCATATTTCATACGATGCCGTCTCAACGGATTTAGACGGTGCCCTATTTAACGTGAATGCGGCAGTCTCTAATGCATAACCCCAAAATGATAAAGGCAAATTGGTAAGAGACATCATAGAATGCATCATATCTAATAAAGTACGGTTACGACGTTCGGACACACCATTACGCTGTGGTGTTCCAGGTGGCATGAGTTGTGAAACAATTTCCCATTGTTTTAAATGAAGGCCAAACTCGTAACTCAAATATTCGCCTCCGCGATCAGATCATAGAAACTTTATTTTCTTGTTACGATGATTCTCTACTTCACTCTGAAATTCTTTGAACTTTTCAAATGTTTCAGACTTGTGTTTCATCAAGTAGATATACCCATACCTACTCAAATCATCTGTGAAGGTTAGAAAGTAACGATACCCGCCGCATGCCTCAACACTCATCAGACCGCATACATCGGTATGTATTATTTGCAATAAGTCATTAGCTCGCTCCATTGTTCCGGAGAATGGAGTTTTAGTCATCTTACCCATGAGGCATGGTTCGCAAGAATCAAATGATTCATAATCAAGTGATTCCAAAAGTCCATCCGCATGGAGTTTCTTCATGCGCTTTACACCAATATGACCTAAACGGCTGTGCCACAAGTATGTTGCACTATCATTATCAACTTTGCATCTTTTGGCATCAATATTATGAATATGTGTATCACTACAATCGAGATTCAACAAGAATAGACCATTCACTAAGGGTGCATGACCATAAAAGATGTTACTCATATAAATAGAACAACCATTATTCTCTAACTTAAATGAATAACCATCTCGCATTAAACAAGATCCAAATATAATGTTCATGCTCAACGCTGGCAGCAAATAACAATTATTGAGGTCTAAACCTAATCCCGAAGGTAGATGTAGAGGTAGCGTGCCGACAGCGATCACATCGACCTTGGAACCATTCCCGATGCGCATTGTCACCTCGTCCTTAGCCAATCTTCGTTTATTCCGCAGCTCCTGCTTCGAGTTACAAATATAAGCAACCGAACCAGTATCAAATACCTAGGCGCTACTACGAGCATTGGTAAGGAACACATCAATAACATGTATATCAAATATACCTTTGTTCACTTTGCCATCCTTCTCATCTGCCAAGTATTTGGGGCAGTTCCGCTTCCAGTGACCATTTCCTTTGCAGTAGAAGCACTCAGTTTTAGGCTTGGTCCAGCTTTGGGCTTCTTCACGGGAGCGGCAACTTGCTTGCCATTCTTCTTGAAGTTTCCTTTCTTTCCCTTGCCATTTTTCTTGAAACTAGTGGTCTTGTTAACCATCAACACTTGATGCTCCTTCTTGATTTCTACCTCCACCGATTTCAGCATCGCGAAGAGCTCGGGAATCGTTTTCGTCATCCCTTTCATATTATAGTTCATCACAAAGCCTTTGTAGCTTGGTGGCAGTGACTGAAGAACTCTGTCAATAACACTCTCAACTTGGAAGATTAATTCCCAGCTGAGTCAAGTGGTTATGATACCCAGATATTTTGAGTATGTGTTCACTGACAGAACTGTTCTTCTCCATCTTACATCTATAGAACTTGTTGGAGACTTCATATCTCTCAACCCGGGCATTAGCTTGAAATATCAACTTCAGCTCTTGGAACATCTCATATGCTTCATGGAATTCAAAACGTCTTTGAAGTCCCGGTTCTAAGCCGTAAAGCATGGCACACTGAACTATTGAGTAGTCATCAGATCGAGCCTGCCAGACGTTCCTAACATCTGCATCAGCTCCTGCAGCGGGTCTGTCACCTAGCGGTGCATCAAGGACATAATTCTTTTGTGCAGCAATGAGGATAATCCTCAAGTTATGAACCCAGTCCGTGTAGTTGCTACCATCATCTTTCAACTTAGCTTTCTCTAGGAACACATTAAAATTCAAGGGAACGGTAGCACGAGCCATTGATCTACAACATAGATATGCAAAAACTATTTAAGACTAAGTTCATGATAAATTTTAGTTCAAATAATCAAATTAGTAATGAACTCCCACTTAAATCAACATCCCTCAAGTTGTCTAAGTGATACATGATCCAAATCAACTAACCCATGTCCGATCATCACGTGAAATGGGGTAGTCTTCAATGGTGAACATCTCTATGTTGATCATATCTACTATATGACTCACGTTCGACCTTTCGGTCTCCAGTGTTCCGAGACCATGTCTGTACATGTTAGGCTCGTCAAGTTTAACCCAAGTATTCTGCCCGTTGTATGTGAACATAGAGTCTATCACACCTGATCATCACGAGGTGCTTCGAAACGACGAACTTTAGCAATGGTGCATACTCAGAGAGAACACTTTTATCTTGAAATTAAGTGAAGGGATCATCTTATAATGCTACCATCGTTCTAAGCAAAATAAGATGCATAAAGGATAAACATCACATGCAATCAAAATATGTGACATGATATGGCCATCATCATCTTGTGCTTTTGACTCCAAAGCAACGTCATGATCTCCATCGTCACCGGTGCGACACCTTGATCTCCATCATTGCGTCGGGGTCGTCTCGCCAACTATTGCTTCTACAACTATTGCTAATGCATAGCGATAAAGTAAAGCAATTACATGGCGCTTAATGATTGACACGCAGGTCATACAATAATTAAAAAACAACCCTAAGGCTCCTGACGGTTGTCGATATTACAAAACATGGTCATCTCATACAACAACGTATATCACATCACGTCTTGACCATATCACATCACAACATGCCCTGCAAAAACAAGTTAGACGTCCTCTACTTTGTTGTTGCAAGTTTTACGTGGCTGCTACGGGCAACTAGCAAGAACCATTCTTACCTACGCAAAACCACAACGGTGATTATTAAGTTTGTTGTTTTAACCTTCTGCAAGGATCGGCCATAGTCAAATTCGATTCAACTAAAGTAGGAGGAACAGACACCCGCCAGCCACCTTTATGCAAAACAAGTTGCATGTTAGTCGGTGGAACCGGTCTCATGTACGTGGACATGTAAGGTTGGTCCGGACCACTTCATCCCACAATACCGCCGAATCAAAATAAGACGTTGGTGGTAAGCAGTATGAACATCACCACCCACAACTCCTTTGTGTTCTACTCGTGCATATCATCTACGCATAGACCTGGCTTATGATGCCACTGTTGGGTAACGTTGCATGGAAAACAAGAATTTTTCTACGCACACGCAAGATCTATCCATGGAGATGCATAGCTACGAGAGGGGGAGAGCATCTTCATACCCTTGAAGATCGCTAAGCGGAAGCATTTATCAACGCGGTTGATGTAGTCGTACACCTTCATGATCCGTCCCGATCAAGTACCGAACATACGGCACCTCCGCGTTTAGCACACGTTCAGCTCGATGACGCCCTCGCCTTCTCGATCCAGCAAGAGAGGCGAAGTAGTAGATGAGTTCCGACAGCACGACGGCATGGTGATGGTGGTGGTGAAGAACAATCTCCGCAGGGCTTCGCCATGCACAACGGAAACTATGACGGATGATAAAATAGAGGGGGCGGGGTTGCCGGCACACGTCTTGGTAAATCTTGATGTGTCGTGGGTGCTAGCCCTGCCTCTCTATTTATATGTTGAGCCATGGGGTCGGTTCTTGGAGAAAGAGCCTCCTCAAAGTCGGTTTAGCCCGCAAGGCAAGAGTCCTTCTCGGACTCCAGGACCAGACGCCAGGGTCCTTGGCGTCTGGCCCCAAATGCCAGGGTCCCTGGCGTCTGGCCCCTGGCCTTCGCAAAACTTCCTTTTGCCCCTTCCTAAAGCCTCATGGGCTTTACCCCTTAGCCCAAATAAAGTGTTCTCGCACCAGAACATTTCGGGAAACATCCGAAACCACTTTCGGTGAATTCCGGAACCCTTCTGGAGACCAAATACTATTATCCCATATATCAATCTTTACCTCCAGACCATTCCGGAGCTCCTCGTCATGTCCATGATCTCATCCGGGACTCCAAACAACATTCGGTCACCAACATACATAACTCATATAATACTATATCGTCAACGAACGTTAAGCGTGCGGACCCTACGGGTTCGAGAATGATGTAGACATGACCGAGACGCTTCTCTGGTCAATAACCAATAGCGGGACCTGGATGCCCATATTGGTTCCTACATATTCTACAAAGATCTTTATCAGTCGAACCTTTATGACAACATACGTAGTTCCCTTTGTCTGTCGGTATGTTACTTGCCCGAGATTCGATCGTCGGTATCTCCATACCTAGTTCAATCTTGTTATCGGCAAGTCTCTTTACTCGTTCCATAATATATCATCCCGTAACTAACTCCTTAGTCACTTTGCTTGCAAGCTTCTTGTGATGCTGTATTACCGAGAGGGCCCAGAGATACCTCTCTGATATACGGAGTGACAAATCCCAATCTCGGTCCATGCCAACTCAACAGACACCTTCGGAGATACCTGTAGAGCATCTTTATGATCACCCAGTTACGTTGTGACGTTTGATAGCACACAAGGTATTCCTCCGGTATCCAGGAGTTGCATGATCTCATGGTTGAAGAAACATGTATTTGACATTAAGAAAGCAGTAGCAATAAACTGAAAGACCATATGCTAAGCTAACGGATGGGTCTTGTCCGTCACATCATTCTCCTAATGATGTGATCCCGTTATCAAGTGACAACACATGTCTATGGTTAGGAAACCTTAACCATCTTTTGATCAACGAGCTAGTATAGTAGAGGCTCACTAGGGACACGATATTTGTTTATGTATTCACACATGTGTTTAAGTTTCTGGTCAATACAATTCTAGCATGAATAATAAACCTTTATCATGAATAAGAAAATATAATAATAACAACTTTATTATTGCCTCTAGGGCATATTTCCATCAGCAGTGGTGTCGAAGTAGTGGTGCGCCGGGAAGAAGTTGTTGACGAGGCATCGTGCCGGGTTTGCCAAACCCGGGGACACGTCGTAGACGAAGGGACGCGTCAGTGTTGCCAGCACCGGGCATTCGTACACGGACGAATACGAAGTTGACGAAGCGTCGCACCAGGCTTGCCAGGCTCGGGGACACGTCGTGGACGAAGGCACGCATCGGTGTTGCCAGCACCGGGCATGAATAGACGAGGGACCTACACGAGTTGTACGTCATGTCGAGGAGTCGGAGGGTCCAGCAGATAAGAAGACTCGATGATGGTTGTGGCGCCAATCGGCGTGGGGCCGATATCACCAACGGTGGTCGGAGTAGACGAAGTGGTCGGGAAAGATGACGGCGACGCTGGCGACGAGCTGGTGCTGGACGAAGACGAAGGGGGTGGACATAAATTATTTTCTTATTTCTATTTTATGATTGACCAATATAAACATCAACAACTTCAAATTGGACTCGTTTCCCCTCAACAAATAAAGGCTTGGGCTAACACATAGAAGTAGGCGTGGAACCCGACAGCGTGACAAAGACTGGTCGGACGGTTGCATTCCCGCGCCTAGGAAGGCGGCGCGGCGCATACCACATAGAAGTCGACGCGCGTGGATGGCGGAATGGACCGCGGGCCGTGGCGCTACGGCCCGAAGGGGCGACGGCGGGAGGACCTCAAAGCGGCGGTGGGAACCACGGGTCGTGGTGCTACGACCCGAAGGGGCGACGCAGCGGCGGCGCGCGAGTCAGTGCAGCCGCGGGGACGACCTCAGGCGGCGGCGGAGACCGCGTGCCATGCTCGCTACGGCCCGATGGGGCGACGCAGCGGCAGCGCGAGGGTCGGTGCAGCCACGGGGACGACCTAGATAGGATGGCCTCGGGACGGAAGTAGATCGCGGGCCGCGACACTACGACCCAAAGGGGCGACGCAGCGGAAGCACGCGGGTCGGTGCAGCCGCGGGGAGAACCACGGGGCGGCGGCGCTGCGGCCCGACGGGGCGACGCAGCAGCAGCCCGATGCTCGATCGGTGTAGGAGCGTGCTGTACTCTGGACGGCCTTCATGGGACCTCTGGAGGCGCGCGCAACCGACGGGCCAGGTCGGTTGCACGGTGTAGATGAGGCGGATCGCGGTGGCGAGCGGGTGATCAATCCGATCGCGCCCGAGGTCGGGGACTCCGCTCGGTGGAGGCAGGGTGGTGCCGGAGTCCAAGCTGAAGCCGGCGGCGACGACCGGCGTAGGACGATGTGCAGATAAGTGCGTCAGCGGCGACGCGCGAGTGGCCAACACAGCGTCGGCGCCCGGGCAGCGACGCCTTAGCGGCCAACGCAACGTCGTGCAGACGAGACCGTACATACACGGTGGAGGCGGGCTGTGATGCAGGAGTCCCGGTCAGAGCAGGGCGGCGACGGCCGGCATAGAACGACGGGCGGGCAGAGGCGCGAACGACGGTGGTGACGGGCCGCCGCGTCGCGCGTGGCCGCCGGGTCAAAGAAGAGGTCGAGTGTCGCGCCGGTGTCGAAGTAGAGGCGCTTGGTCGACGGCGGCGGAAGGGCGACGCAAACCGATCTTAGATCGGAAAACCAAAAAAGAAACACTGATGAAGACGACCGGTGAGATAGAGAAAACCAGGATCAAAGGAGCGGGAAAAAGACTCTCTAGGGCAACCGGTCAACACGACCAGCGGACGAACCCTGGGTACGGGTGGCGCGGCCCTCGGCGGCAGTCATGGAGGCCGACCGCCCCGGGGGGCGGAAGCAGCGGGCGGCGGGCGACGGGCGACGGCTAGGGTTTGGATCGATTAGGCTGATACCATGTTAGAAGGGATAGAGAGGGATTGATGGAATCGTTGTTTATTGCTTGGGCCTCGTGGGCATATATATATATATAGAAGTATATGATCATCTTGGAATACAAGGCAAGGTGAAATAAATCCTACGCTAACTTATGTTTCTAAATAAACATTATACTTCAACAATTAGGATGTCCTCTCCACCCTAACCCTTATAAATTTTTCATGAAGACTCACCTAGTGCTACAATCCCAAGGAGTATAGTACCTCAATTCTTATGAAACGAATTTTTATACACAGGAAAAAATCATGTGGGAATCATAAAAAAAATCCTCGGGCTCATTCAGTTTGTTGGATTTCCAAAACAAAGAGAATAAGAAAAGTAAACAATTAGGATGTCCTCTCCACGCCAATCCTTAGGAATTATGTCAATATAGGGGGGGGGGGGGGGGGGGGGTTGTAAATCATGTGGGTATTCTCCAGAAATCCTACGAAGTGAATGAGCCCTAAAAAAATTCCAGATTAAAAAGGTGTTGGTTTTCTAGAACTTTCAAACTTTACATTCAACAATCTCATCCTCGTCCATTTCAAACAAAGAACTATTCCATCCTTGATTGATAACTGATAGCCTGAGACATAGCAGGCACATGCATCTCACACGCAGGGATCATTATGCAATGAGAAAAGGAACAAAACACGATTTATGCTTATCTCTTCATATTAAATATGGGAAATCTTGGAGACTAAAAAAGATAATAATACTTATTATCTCAATCGTGATATTTTTCTCAATTAGTACGCCATAAACATCAGGCCGAGAAATGACAGTTTCTAGAAACGAGCGAGAAAACAGCAAATCGGGGGGCAGATATTCTGCTCAAAAGAGAAGGCGCGGTATCCACTCGTAGCCTCGTGTTCGTACATACGCGAGGGATGCTTGCAGTAACTTTGTCTTCTTTTTAACTGTGTGCATTAACAAAAGGGAAATAAAGGAAGGCGATTCGCTATCTATCTGTAGCTGCTGCGGGTGCCGGTGCACAGTAGTAGTAACATGACCGTCAGGAAATCCAAGGCAAGTGCCATCAGAATCCAGCTTGGATTGCAAGCGATCGAATCCTGCGTGCCATTACCAGGACAGCAGGCACGATCCTGGGGCCACGCAGGATCTGCTTCTGTCCAAATCGTGCCGTCCAGCTCCATCCGCCACAGCAAAAGCAGTAGTGACTCTAGCTAGCCTGTGACTCTGTTGCCCGTTGCCGCCATGTTATTGTTATGTCTTCCCTAGCTTCTGTGGTAAAATGGCGCCTTGTAGTCATTTGGTACTACGTATTTCCATCGCACTCGTACAAAGACTGGCTGGCTCTAAAGAGATAGTGATATCTCAAGGTTAGCAATCCAATGACGATCGAGAGAGACAATGGATGCCGCACGACAATGCTGATCTTGATCGTAGCAAGAGGCTGCTAGTGCTAGGCTTACATGCGTTCGTTATACTGAGAGAAGAATAACTTTAGCTAGCGTACATATATCTCATGGGTGGAGGATTGATGGGAAGGTGTGTGGACTATAACATGTACGCGACGTCGCGACCACGGGCAGCAGTAGTCGACTGTTCATGCATAGATATGCATCTCTATCGTCGGATGCAGTGGTGGCGTGGCGCGTGCCCATCTTCTCGTGTAAAGACGTTAGACATACTTGGTTATCATCAGAAGAGACATATGCGCGGGGCAAGTTGGGCCGTGAGAGAATCATCAACATTGAGTTCACTGCACACATGAAAGTAACTACTAATTAATCATATTAATGTGTGCTGCATGCCTGCATGCATGATGCATGTTCATGCAAGTAAAGTGATCACTCCCACTGAACACCTCCAGGGAGTACAAATTATAGTATAGCACACTGCTCCGTTCTTCTTTACAAAAGTGAGATCTTGATTAGCTAAAAGAGAGCCAGGCGTATGAGAGAATGGCCAGTGTGCAGCAGCTAGAAACGTACGTAAGTACATACGTGACACGCCCTCGGCGCACTAACTGGGGAATATATTACGCCGCGTCCGTCCGGTTGGTACGTACGTACCGAACATGCATGCATGCATGCACCCAGATAGATGTATACAAACCGGCCGGTCACTGCTCGCTTGTCACCTCCCCCTTTCTATCTTCCTCGCCGAACCTATGCTACCAGTAACGTGACACCAGGACAAAGCAAACCTCACAGTCACAGATGAGATGGATGATTCCCAAAAAGACGCAGCCGCCGCCTCCTCCTCCTCCTCCAAAAAAACAGCTAGGGTTTCTGCCTCTCGCCGGCGCCAACGCAGGTCCGCCTCGTCTCCGGTGGCCCTAGGATTATGGAGGCGCGGTGGATCCTGCCCACGGGCCGGCGGGAGGGCTTTGTTTTTAGTCGTTTCTTTCAGTTTTGTTAGGGTTTGTGTTCTGCCCAGGAAGACGAAACGGCGACGGCTCCCTAAAAATGGAATAAAGGTCTCCCCGCCTAGCCCCCGTTCCGTGGTGCGTCTAGCATCGTTGGTGGGCGTGTGGAGGTGTGTCTCCAGCGGATCTATCTTTGGTGGATTTGCTCGGATCTCGTTGGTGTTCGTCTACGTTCGTGTGTCTTCGGAGTGGATCCTTCTGATCTACGTTATTCTTCATCCGCGGCGGTTGCTGTTCTGGTGCGCTGGTCCTATGGAGCCTTAGCACGACGACTTCCCGACTGTCTACTACAACAAATTATGCCCGACTCCGACAATGGAGGGGCGATGACGGCGGCACGCCTTCGGCTCGCTTCAGTGCTTGTATTCGTCGTTAAGTGGTTTACGGATCTGGATGTAACTTTTATTATTTCTGGTGTTCGTTGTACTGTCATGATTGAAGATGAATAGATCGAAAGATTTCTCGAAAAAAAAAAGAGATGGATGATTCCCATCGTGCAGGTGCATGCGTCGCATTTGCCTACCGGCCGGTACCGAACATGCACGCACATAGACATAGGCCGTGATCTGCAGCTAGCCAGCCAGCCAGCCAGCCAATGGAACGCGCGCGATCCAGAAACGTACGCTCGCCCGGTCTGAAATCTGAATCCTGACTGACGCAAAGGCTACACTACTAGCCCAGCAGCCTTCTTTCCCGTCGCCGGGCAGGGCCGCGAGCACATGGCCGCGCGCGCACGGAGATGCCAAAAATGGCGGTGGGCTAGCCTTTGGGATGCGGTGGGGGAGCACGCGGCCCCAAAGGGCGCGATCCGGGCGAGATCGTGCCGTACCGCTGTCCCCGCGGGCGTGTCAACCCGGGGTTGGCCGCGCCCGCCGGCCGTCCGATGCGCGCCGCCCCGGCGCCGAGATTACTAGTACTCCGGATAGAGAAAGGCCGGGGTTGAGCATGAGTTAATGATAATAATAAATGGTCATTGGCCCAGTTGCAAATCTGCGTTAAAAGGTAGTAGGAGCGGACTGGAAAGTGCGATCGACGCAATGGCTGATGGGATTAGTGCTCTGGATGGATCCAACTTTAGAGCAAATCGTGCTTTAGTTGCTCGCGACCTTAAATCCAAAAGCGAGGAGAAAAGAGGTCACGTAAGCGTGGACAAGGGACACTGGACAGACAGGAGAGGGACACTGCGTGTGCGTGGTGCTCTCTGCTTGCTTAATCCTTCGTCGAGAAGAAACAAATTTTGCCTAAACTGACCTCACCAAATACCAGTTGCCAGAATGGGCCGGCTAGTGATCTAAACGCTCTTATATTTCTTTGCGGAGGGAGTACATGTTTGTATGCATGTGGCTTCAGATTTTGGCGCTCCTCAATGCACATGCTTTATCTACCGTGACCTTTCTTGATCAGTATACACCATTGACCATTCTATATTTTGTACTGAAAAGTACTTTCTTATCTGTCTGTTGTGGTGCTGCTGGACTGAACGGAACAGATTCAGACATGGAGAAACTAGGCTACAAGCTTTGTCAGCCAAATACATAGCACTACTGAAGAACGGATTCAGTTCCTTGCTGCAACTCCCAGAGCCAGCCCGGCGCCATCAATTAGCTGGAACCCCCACCAAGTGACTGGGTGATGCTCAACACAGACGCCTCCTTCACCGACACTAACTGGTCTGGAGGATGGGGATGCATCGCCAGGGATGAAGCGGGCGGCGTTCATTTTGCTGCTGGTGGCTGTATCTCGAGGGCGTCTGAAGCCCTACAGCCGGAAGCGGTAGCGCTAGTGAAGGCCATCAACCTGGCAGAGGGGGTTTGGCACGGGCCGTGTCATTTTCGTGACTGACTGCCTCACGCTGCAACACTCCATCGTCTCAAGTGCTGCGGATCGTGCAAAACTTGGGACGCAAAGTACCAACTGAGGCTACGGTTTATAGAGTTTAAAGTTCCTTTTCAGTCTCGTGAATGTAATGTCCCAGCCCACATGTTGATGTTGGCAAGGCATGGTGCAGGAATGGCTTTGGACAGCAAGCGCGTTTGGCTCCCCCCCCCCCCCCCCCCCCACCCCCCCCCCCCCCCCCCCCCCCCCCCCCCCCCCCCGCGGGGTAATCGGCGCTGTGGCCGGCGATTTAGCCGCGCGCACTAGCTAATGGAACGCGTGGTGTTTCATCTCAAAAAAAAAACTTTTAGTACTGATGGTTTTGTAACCATTAAAATGTTGTATGGGAAAAATATCAAACTATGCCATGAAATGGAAGAGAGGGTGTGTGGGATGAATTTTACTTTTTTTGTGGTAACTCAGTTTATATGGTCTTATATAAGATTGAGTTTAAGACCGACTAACAGTGCAAATGGGTATCCTTTAGGGTATTTCCCGACACGTTTTAGTTCAAGATTTCGGAAGTCATGTCACCTTTACAGTTTTGCTGCATTTGGTTGAACTAAGAGCATCTCTCTAGCAGACCCCTTAAAATACGCCGACCCGCAAAATAACCGCTCGTTTATGGTTTCGGACGAAAAAATTGACCCGATCAGACACCGTATCGGCCCGCGACTTGTAAAAAAAATGCGGGGCGCAGAAAATCTTCGCCCTCAACCTTTAGATACACGGGGTGGGAGGCCGACCCGAGCTTGACCCCTATCGGTTGCGAGATTTGGCGGGAGGGACATTTCCGCGTGGCAATTCCCGCTTCCCCTTCCCTTCGCCGCCAACCACCTCCCTCCGCCCGCTCCGGAGCACCTTCCCCGGCTTCCCTCCGCCGCCATGGAAGCCTCCCAGCCATCGGTCGTCACCGTGGATGGCATCCAC
This sequence comes from Thinopyrum elongatum, assembly GCA_011799875.1. Lineage (NCBI taxonomy): Eukaryota > Viridiplantae > Streptophyta > Magnoliopsida > Poales > Poaceae > Thinopyrum > Thinopyrum elongatum. The sequence goes on along the minus strand of CM022300.1, from coordinate 442,778,700 downwards.
GCGCCACCCCCTTCGGCAGATCTCGTCGCCGGCCATGTCGCGTCCATCGCCGTTCAAGGCTCCACCGTGCCACCCCACAAGCGGCAGGGCAACGTCGTCGTTCAGGGCGGCGCTCCCGCAGGCCCGCCAGGAAGGCATGCGCGCCCGCCGCCCCCGCCGCTGCGAATCCGGTCTGTCCTGCGCCGACGAAGAAAGGGAAGGTTGCGGGTGTGAAAGGCAAGAAGACCACCACAAGAACGGCCCCGCCGACACCTCCTCCGATTGCCCCGGCAAGAACTACCCCGAGGATGCCCGTCGACGACGTTGCTGCCGCCGCCCCCCAGGTTTTCGACGAAATGGGCACAGGGTATGATGCTTCGATTTCTTTCTAGTTGTTTCTCTTTTCGCCATTGCACGTGTTCGTGACTTGTAGAGCGACATTCTAGCGCCGGTTCGCATGATGCGACTGCCGAGTTTGTGCACTTGTTGGACGACAACACCATCGATATTGATCAAGCCCCGATCGGTGATTACGGTTACAACGAGATGGATGGTGGCGTGCACGGCCACGGTGAGGAAGAAGATGAGTGGAGGAGGTTGAGGAGGCGGTGTTCAATGAAGCGCAAGCAAAAGTGCGCGCAAGATCAAAGAACTACACGCAATTGGAAGATCAAGGCTTGGGAATCGGTGTCTCTTGATGCGTGCACCGGCACTGACCAAACCGCGAAGCGGTGTTGGCAAAGGATAGAGGATCAATTCCTCCGCATGATGGCAAAGTATCCCAATAGGACGCCACGCACCTTTCGGTCACTCCAAGATCGTTGGGACGTGATCAAGCCGATTTCTAGCCGTTGGGCTGCTTGCTTGCAGCAAGTCCGCAATGCACCTCCAAGTGGTATCGTTGAATCCGATTACGTGAGTTTCTTTTCACGTCCCAAGTTGTGCAAATCATTTGTAGCCGTCGAAGTGGTTGCATAATTTGCCATTGTTTTCATTTTGTAGGACAAAATTGCGCAAGAAAGTTACAAGGACATGGAAGCTTCCGGTCGCAAGGCATTTCGACTTGAGCATTGTTGGCAACTTCTTCAAGATAGCGAGAAGTGAAAGTTGATTGACAGAATCCCCACCGAAGAGAGGTGCACTCACCAAGATGGATGATGATGATGATGAAGATGATGATGGCCCAAGAAATAAGAACAAGCCCGATGGAAATAAGAAGGCCAAGGACAAGATCAAGAGGGAAGCGAAGGCATCAAGCTTGCGGGACAAGCTAGATCACATGGTCAAGTCCAATGAGGAATTGGTGATCAAGACATTGAAGGCAAAGAAGGAGTTGGCCGAGAAGAAGGCTCAAGAGAAGTGGCAACTACTCAATGAGAAGACCATGCGCAAGGCCGCCATTGAGGAGAGGAGCCATGGCCGAGGAGACCAAAGCCATGGCCAAGCTCCTTCAAGAGGAGAACAAGATCATGATGATGAATCAAAATGAGATAGATAAGCACACGAAAGAATGGCATGACATAGCAACATTGGAGATCTTGGAGAGGAGGAGACTAGCCGCAAGAGGCCATGCGGTGCCAAGGTTCGGTGGTGATGGCAATGGTGGCGGTGAAAATTTCACCTTGTGATGATGATGATGATGATATGAATGAGTGATGATGGATGCGATGTCTTTTGGGTTGTGGCGCGAAAAGTATGTTCAAATGTCGCCAAAACTGTGTTTAAGTTCTCAAAATTTGTGTTTTATTTGTCAAAATCACAAGTAATTGCATTGTGTGGTTTTTTGGTTTGAGAGCCGAAATCGGCAGCACGCGAAACAGAGCCCGCAAACCCGAGCGGTAACTTGCGGGCTCTGTTCGGCCGCAGCCGATTTCGACCTTTAAAACGTGTTTTTCTCGGCCCGGCTTTACGGGGTCTGCTAGAATGCTCTAAGAGGGGTCAGAGGATACCCCAAGTGGTTGTATGGGTAAAGAAAATTGGCATCTAGTTCTATTAAACACGCTTTAGTAAGATTTTTTTGGAAAAAAATGTTACTAATAATTCTGTTAGAAATAAGTGTACCACAGAATCTTGTTTGGATGAGAACGAGCTAAGTGGTACAAAAGCCAGGTTTACAGTTTTAGAAAAACTATGATTTACTTATCCTCAAACTTTACCCTAACCAAATAAAGTCTTGTTAGTTGCAGCCATAAACGACATGCAGGCAAAACCAATTTTGTAAAAAAGTTGTACTAAATCGGCGACACTTATTTTGGGACAAAGAGAGCAGTATCCAAAGGGTCCCAAATTTGCATGTCCAAGACCAATCAACTAGAGGCTTAACATATGGATGACAGCAAATAAAAGTCTCACGAATAGCCCACAACAAGATATGGTCGGTACCACAAATCAAAGTTACACAAAAAATTGTAGGACAAGATGTTTATATATACAACAGTACATCAATGATTTGCACACCCCAGTAAAGAATTACAAAACTGAAACAAATAACAAGTTGCCAAAAACGGAACCTGAATACACACGGGACTCACCGAAGCTGCCGACAGCCAAAGTACTGCACCTTCAACCGCAGTAAACACCATTCCAATGCAATATCACTATAATAACCCAAAAAAGAGGTTTTGCGGATCAAACAATATCCAGCTAACCAGTATACTTCAGCAAATGGAACTAATATGACAAAACTTGGGTGACTCCAACCATACCCGAAAAACCTTTCATCAAAGGGCAATCTTGAGAAAACACTCAGGCAGCACACAAAAATCAAAGATAATTGTTTCCCTGAAGATCATCTTCTACTGGCAAATGCTGCCAACGCATTCGCATGAGCAGGTGGTAGAGCACTTAGTATTGGCTGCATCTGCTGACCATAAACGGATATCAAATGAGAAACAGCCTTGCCAATAGTTGTTTTGACTTCATCACTCTCATCTGGGGATACTACCACTTGGGCAAAGACATGTATCACATCAGGCACTAGAGTGAGGATCTGCAACAATAAAAAGTTAGCTTTGCCTAGGAAAAGTTTGCATGATGGAAGCAAAGATCATGGAATAAGTCGAAAAACATGGGGTGGTTTAAGACCAAGTCACCTGGGGATGTGATGATAGTAACAAATTACATAAGCAGCTATAGACAGCCATTGATTCTTCGTGATCTTCTTTTAGTGGCAAAGCTTTGATAAACACTGGAAGAACCTAAGAAACAGATATAGCAATGCAACCAAGTGTTAGATAGGCACTTCAAAGCCTGGAATTTGAAGCTGTTCAAACATACTCCCACCGTCCGGAAATACTTGTCGGAGAAATGAATAAAAATCTAGAACTAAAATATGTCTAGATACGCATTCCTCCGACAAGTATTTCCGGATGCAGGGACTATTATGTACAGGATAGTGCCTACCTGGTTGAGAGGAATCGACTGAGGTTGCACCATTATCATTCTAGCAATAGCACCGGCCGCATTATCTCTAACTGCAAGGTCTTGTTCGGAATTAGCAAACAAACGATGCAGACCCTGCAGTATATCCGGGTAATATCTGCAGAAGGATGAGCAAAAGCCTGTCAACAACTGAATTTACAGGACTACCGTTCATGTTTCCTAGAATGTTAATAATGTATAAAGAACATTAATTCATTTAGTGAATAGACAGCAGACCATATCCATACACTTGGCAAACTTTAGCTTCTATTCTTCAGCACTCAAGTCATTATTGTGAAAACTAATTACTAACGTCAGGGTTTAATTTTGTGACACTGCAAGAATTAGGAAGTTGGCAGACTATTACTTGATCTTCTGAGCAGGACTATGAAAAGAAAAACTATTGCCTTTTGAGAAAGAACACTGCAGCAATTCCGATACTATTACTTGGACACTAATAAGAGCTGTGGTAACCTTTCATCAACTGCTCCTCACTTGCGGGCTTCTTACTCTAAGATTGATAAAGTGAAAAGTGTATGCCCTTGCCTTTCATAAAAGTAATGGAACATGAATCAGTTGAAAAAAGCATTCATGTCCATTTTCTATGCAGATAGGTTTTTGGAGCACAAGAGAAAAATCATGCACAACCTATTTTAAATAATAGTCGTTTGATCCTTCTCGCTAGTGCAAGACATTGACCTCAGATGTAAAGGTGAGCATGGAATATGTCTGTCATTGTAGGTAATATACATACTTCAGTGCTGCAGCACCGCTGTTCTTGCATAGCTCGCCAACACAGAAAGCGGCATTTCTCCTATTCGTAGCCTCAGAAGATGCAAGTTCTTTCAACGCCAAAGGCATTATCTTCTGCAAATGATTCGAATATGAGTAAGCATTCAGAGGTCAACTAAAACGATAGAGATCTCAATGATAAAATGGCATGGTTTTTAGAAAATTGTAGGCATACATCAACATAAGCAGAAATTGGAGCACCCATTTCTTGAGCGACCTCAGCTAGAGTGGCAACAACCATAGTCTTGTCTTGGGGAGGATGTGGAGATTTCTGCATTTATTCCAAAAAGAACTTCAAACCTCGAATGTACAATTCTCACAATAATCATTATAGGCTTGGCAGCTGCCGTTAGTTGAGGATGACTAATAAACGGGGACGAGGGGATACTCACAGCAAATTTCATTAGGGGGTCAAATAACTTCGCAAAGATAGGATCAAAGTAAGATCGCATCACTTTTGCAAAAGCAGGCAAAAGATCTGAAACTGCGTCCATGAGGACTTCATCATGATCGATGTCACCATCATCTTCACCATCCGACTCTACTTGCTGACAGCATGATTCTTGATGCAACAGAGCAAGTGTTGCCTCAGCAAGCCGTGGCATATCTGAAACAGCGACAAAAGGGACAGTTTTAGCAGCACAACCTAGTATTCCAAGTGCACCAAACTCTGATGCAGCTTACAAAGTTCAACAGCAGCAAAACCACAATCTTTCATGATATCAGCTACACTCATGCAAGCTTGTGCGACTACTTCTTTATCATCATCCTCTGTCATGGTCTTGATATAGATGTTCATAATAGTATCTGAAAAAAAAAACAATAGAAATTGAGCATGGCTTGATGTGCAGGTGGCACAATAGACTTAAAGACATCACTTATAGTAGCAATTACCAAGAACATCCTTCTGTTTCTCTAGTATATCCTGCATGGTAGAAAAAGTACACTGCATCAGAATTCTGATGTTCCACAGCAACCACTTCCAAATTGACAAGTTAATACAAGGAAATACTCACAGGATGTGCAGGTATTGCCCTTAATGCAGTTAGGATGTCTGCAATAATAATTTTACTCTAGTTACTAATAACATCACAAAACTTACCTTTAATGGAAGTCTCAAAGAAAAATACTTAAAGAAGCATCTAATTTTACAAATTTGAATTTCTGGGGGGTAGGTGATTCAAATCAAACAAGACTAATCACTCTGGTTTATGTGTGAAACATTATCTTATTGATCGTAATTGTTTGCAATCCATATACTATTTGTTTATGATCTGTTGGTAGCTACCTACCAGAACAGAGGGGTTTGCGATTTGTAGTTGGTCTCTACACAGTATAGGGTTCATGGATCCAGATAAATTTGATTTTCCAACTATACCACGCAAAAAATGACAAAAGTAAAAAGGGGTATGATGTACGAGTCTGATTTGGGTTTGCATCGGTAGATCGATTTTGAGCCCCTCCCTGGATTGCTAGGTTCAGGTTCGATGACTATTTGAGCAAATCCAGTAATCAGTGGTACACTACCAAGATTGCACTAGCATGATGTTTACTGCATTGAAACTTTGATGGTTCAGCTTGAATAGATTAGCTGCTAAACCTAAACAACACCTCAAATGATGGACATAAAGTATAACTATACATCATTATATAAAAGAACCTCAATAATGAATGCATCTTGCGATTTACATTAACGTATCTTCGTGTGAATAAGTGTATACCGTATCAATATACCATTTGGATATTATATACCATGCTGGAGACAGATTCTGTAGAATACCTGTGACAAGTTTATTCTTCTAAATACCCTTTTGTATGTTAGATGACTACTGGAAGTTTGGAGCTTTGCAATTACAACTAAAATCGTCAGCCTATCTATTACTCCCTCCGTCCCACAATATAAGAGCGTCTGCTATTGTGGGACGGAGGGGGTAGTTGTTATCTGTAGGCCTGACAAACAAACAACAAAAGAGCTGCTACAAACATGCATATTAAAGGGGACTAGGAAAGATGTTACGTTTTAAGGAAATAATTGCCTGAAGCCTGACATCTTCATGAAAATACCCACTGTGCTTGATTAAAATTTTCAACGACTCCTCCAAGTACCTAGTGTCAGTTCAGGAAATTTTGAAGAACAAAAGATGGCAAAAATATGTGTTAAACCCATTTAAAGATACGGGGCATAGGCACTCTTTGTGTGAAGTGCAAAAAATCCAATAGCCTGAGTTGCAGCAGCTTTCTCATCTAACACTCCAGTCCTCACGCTGATATTTCTAACTCTTGGCTCATCATCATCATCATCAGAGGAAACACCACTAAATCCATTGTCAACACCATCAGCATCATCAATGTCCACAGCAGAACCATCATCCAAGTTGCACGAGGAAAATGCAAGAGGCACAACATGAGGGAGATACTGCAATGTGCAGCAACCACTTCTGTAAACATTAACAGCATTCGTGAAATGAACAAAACTTAGACTACCCTTGTTACCTGTGAGAAACTATCATCCAGAATCTCAGCAACGTTGCTAAAGAAACCATGAGTGTACTCCCTTAGCTCACTATAATCCAATCCAAAACCCTGCAAATATGAAGAGCATAAAGAATTGCACTAAAGTCTGCTGTTTGTCTGAACTCTGAAGTATTGGAATTAAGACTCACAGAAATAGCAGCCTCAATAAAAGGAGGTAATATGGCTTCCATTCTGGTTCTGCCAACTGCCATTGCTACTATCCCAACAACCTCAGTAGCCCTAGCTCGTGCGCACAAATCTTCATCCTTAGTGAGCACCATAAAGCCTTTCATCATTTCAAGAACCTTCTCTGCATATGGGATAAATGCCTGTTCTGCAGCAGCTGCTACAGAGCCAATTGCAGACTGCAGCCAAACATCATCGTTGTCAATTTATAAGATAACTTAAGGGGAAAAGGTTGTCACCGTCTTGACATATACTCCCTCCGTCCCAAAATTCTTGTCTTAGATTTGTCTAAATACGGATGTATCAAGTCACGTTTTAGTATTAGATACATCCGTATCTAGACAAATCTAAGACAAGAATTTTGGGACGGAGGGAGTAAATAATTATGAGCAATGATTTCCATACGAACCATGCATGTCTCTTGCAGGTTCCGAGGACTGCTCTGCAAAGATATAACTAATCTACATATCAAAGGTTCCAGATATGGTAGGATATCTTCACCCATATCTTCACAGAACGCCGCCAGTGCATAATAAGATTTCTCCTACAAGATCACAACGCTTATTGGCATTAGTTAATTACTACAGAAAATGGCACGCAAAGTTAATCAATATCATTTATATCCAAAGTTTCTGCCTATTTATCAGAGATGATGTTACTTGAAATAGGTTATTTTACCTTAACTTCATCTGATGGATCTTCAAGTGCATTTAAGATGCATGGAAGTACACTCTCATAGCGAGATAAAATTTCTGGCTGCAAGTGTTCAGCAAACTGACCAAGGGCAAATGATGCAGCGCCTCTAACCATCTGCTCTTGATCCTTTAAAGCTTCTAAAACAACTTTGAGACATTCTTCCAACTTATCCTTAAAATGTTCAGAACAACCTTCTGAGACAACACCCAGCGAAGTAACAGCAGCCTCACGATACTTGGGATTAACGTGACGGAAGTTCACAGAAGCAAATTCAAGAACTGGTCCAAAAACATGTCTTGGTAAGTTGATAGCCATTGTATCAATGACTTCGGCTGCAGAACGATCTGCCGCTAAATCAGAGTCTTCATCTTCATTAGCTGTTTCTGTAAGCAAGGGGCACATAACTTGTAGAATAGGTACAATCAGCTTGTTCTTTTTTAAGAAAGATGCTTTAAATTTTACAAGCCATGAGATTATCTGAATAGCCTGAAACAAATAAGAGCATTTACAGTCAGTTATTTTGTAATATCAATAAATATATAATCAATAATGCAGATGGCTGATCAAACCTGTTGCCTTATATTTATTTCCATATCTTGGTTTGAGCAAACTTCAAGCGAGAACTGCACAATTGATCTCACTGAATCTCCAAGAAGTGGTGCAGGAGATTCAATTAGTTCGTCGAATATTTCAAAGGCAATGGAAGCAACATCGTCATCGCCATTAGCAAGACATTGCCTTGACACATTCAAGATACTGGGAACGAAGTCTCGAAACATCTTTACCTAGCAGTTATGCCAATACAAGATCTGCTCATCAGGCATAAGAGGCAACTCTAGCAGTAGCGTGACATACTATTGAAGATTTAAAATCAGCTAAGAGAAGCTACAGCTCTAAAAAGAACAAGACAAACAAAATTACCACTGCTGCATGCAAAGAAAACAACAAACACATAGAAAACTTCAAGTACTACTTAATAAAAAAAGCTTTACTGAAGAACACATTGCCAAAAGGTCTTCTATAAGAATGAAAACTATGATGACACACTTTCACCTCGAAAAGTAAATGTTTATAAAAATCAGGAAAGATAGGAAGAACTTACAATGTCTCCTCCTTCATTGACATACTCTATGAAGGATCCAACAGCCCTGTTGCACAGACCAAAAAATAGCTTTACAGTCACAATATGGTAAAATGAGGAAGGCCAAAATAGCGACTTATCACAAACTTAACCGTACTTTAGCGCAGCGATTCTGACTCGAGAGCTGGTCTCATCTTGCAGGCATTTCAGTAAAATAGGTTGCAAATCATTCAGATGAGATTGAAACGTAGTCCCAATAGTTTCAGTAAGGGAGCTGAACAGAATTAAAGCTACCTGTAAAAAGAAGAGCGGGTCAGTAAGCATTGACATTTGTTGGGAGATATTAAGCAGCACATGTTTCTTTCCTGTATAGTTCACTTGAGATAATTTATGGGTTATCCACAAACAATTCCTACGAAATACAGAACTAGGACGCTGATTTCTCTGCAACACTGCATATGCTACATACATCGGAACATTACCGTATTAGCATCCCAACCCCACTAACACACATATACAGGAAGTATAGAAGAAAGGGAACACCAGGTAGACACTTCCATCAATAAAAAGAGAGAAGATGGTGTTAAGACTTCGCACATGCATAGGCAGTGCAACCTTATGAAATCCAACATTTTAAGGTTATGTTAACCAGTAGGAGAAAAATGAAAGCCTTAGTGCTGGAAATGCGCAGGCTTTTTGGCAGCTAAGATGGCCAGTCGCACATACTGTAAAATCCATGCATAGTTACGTTATGGATGGTCTTGAGATTTCAGCATTTAGCTCTATTTTTATTGAACAATATGCCAAACAATCAATTATGAAAGAGCACACCGACATGCGGCTGCATGCTGCAATCATGCTGACAACACAAAAAATACATTTTCATGTTCTCACTACGCGGATAAAGTTCTTGTGGGACTGGCAAACCAGAGGAGCAGAACAGGGGAAGTAAAGGAAGCTATCACAGGTATGGATTTTTTGAATCTCAAGCATTTACATTGCTAGCTTATGGTATGTAATTATAGTACATAAGAAAGCCGATTGCTAAATCGACCATACAGGTCTAGTAGCTGTCAGTACACGCAAACAACAAATTAACTACTTGCTGACAGCCCTATCTTACTGACAAAGTAAGGTCACCTGACCTATATAAACTGACCTCTACTAATACTTAGCAATTAAGCAAAGGGCAGAAGGATTGCAAGTTTGCAACTGACAGTTCTTTAAAAGAAATACTCCCTCCATAAAGAAATATAAGAGCGTTTAGATCACTAAAGTAGTGATCTAAACGCTCTTATATTTCTTTACAGAGGGAGTACCAAATTGAAGAAAAAGAATGTGCAAGTAAGCTCTTTTTATTGTGGTCCACATGTATCAAGTATATTATAATAAAACCACATGGCAGGTTTCATTACAGACAAATATCCATACTTACACCCTAAATAATGCATGCATACATAATTAAAGATTGAAAATACATGTCAACTAAGAGATACACTTACTTCCCTATGTTCTTCTTGTGGACTTTGGCTGCATTGGAAAAGGAACGGTAACAGCTCTTGCCACTCTCCTGCAGGGACAGCATACTTAGCAATAATGCTCACGACATTTGCACTAGCTCTCCTTACAAGATGACTGCATAAGAAGCAAGAGGAAAATCAGTTCATCATCCTCTCAAAATTACATGTGGAAAAAACTGAGGCACATTGAACAATAATGAAACAGCATTTGCACCAGGGTGGGAATGAGCTTGATGATTAGTAGCTACTAGCTAGTCCCAGTGAAAACAGATCAACCATGCTCGATCGTCATCGTAACTTGTTAGAGCTGTACTGCGCATATCTCGACTTCCATATTTCTAGTTAGCCCAATTTATGGCAACCCCATCACAGATAAACTTTATATGCAAATATAAGTATTTAAAGTCTAAAGGAGAGGACTTTTTATCAAGGAAGAAAAACTCCAATAGAGTGAATTTCTGAGACACCATAAATACAACATAGTCTAACATTTTGAATTGTTTACTTCACACTTTTCTATATTTAGTAGGATTCGATTAAGCAATGTTCTCTTTCTCACATTTGAGAATTTCTGCCTCCTATTCTAACTTCCTCCATTCTAAGTATATTTCCTACTGTTCTCCCTAAAAAGACATACAAAACCGGCTGCAACTTTCCAGTGTTTTGTTCATTTCCGGATAAAACTCGCACAAAAGTATCTCCATTTCGCAACAAACCATTTGCCATCTGGAATGCCAGCATATGACTACAACATTATACAAGGAACGGCAGTAGAGCAGACATCGGTTGCAAGCAGGGCAGATGTATTACAGGTCACCATGATCACCAATGGACCATAAATTACTCCCGACAGGGTTCCAGTTCTCATTAGGTCTAACAGTTCGGTTAATCGTTACTCGCACGCACGAACTGTTGGGTTCAGCTATCCATAGACAACCCTGTGTAACTGAGGATACAGCAGAGGACAAATTCTAAATTACGGAGGGGCGGGGGGCGTGGGGAAAATCGGGTGGGGCAAGCACCTGTTGTCGAGGGTGATGGAGTCGATGAGGGCCTGCTTTAGGGAAGCCTTGGCGTGCGGTGGAAGTTTGGGCCAGTGGGAGGTGATCTTCTTGCGGAGGAGCACGGCGGCGAGCTGGCGGACGTTGGGGGTCTTGGCGGTGCGGAGGTGGTGGACGAGCGCCGGCACGACCTGCGGGTCCCGCGCCAGCCGCCGGATCTGCTCCTCCGCCTGGCGCCGCGCGTCGTTGTCCGGCATCAGGAACTGGATTAGCAGGAGCTCCAGTGACTGCGCCATTCCTCCTGCCTGCCTGCTGCCTAAGCCCGCGGGCCTCTCCCTTCCTTCCTTCCTTGCTGTGATCGGCGGCGCCGGCGGCGGGCGGTGGGAGGTCCAAAACCCTACCGATTGGGCTCGCGTGGTTGCTCGGGTTTTGGTGGCGTCGCGCGTGGGGGCGGGAGGGGTTTATTAGTGAGTAGGAGTAGTAAGTTGGGATATTGCTGTCTTTTCGTGTCTGCTTTGTTTATTTCCATTTCTTTTCTTTTTTTAGTTTATTATCGGTTGGTTGCGAATTGTTTTTTAATTTTTTTCTAGAATCGTTTTCAATGTTGTTGATTGAGGCGTTGGACCTACAGAACAGGAAACTGGCCCAACTACATCAGAGTTCCATTACGGCCCACGGATAAACGGTAGGCAATGCACCGAACAGGAAAATGCGGGTTCCTATATGGCGCATAGGGCGCCGCCGAGCGACCAGGCTCCGCCCCCCCACCTCCCACCCCCCCCCGGCGCGCTGAGCGCTCGTATGGGCCGACCCATATCCCATTTATTTATTTTTTGATTTTTTCTTTAGTTCTCTTTTTTATTTTTATTTTTCTTTTCTTTATTTTCTTTTTCTTTTTCTTTTTCTTTTCTTTCCAAATTCGTGAACATTTTTTTGTATCAAATTCAAAAAATGTTCATAAATTTCCTTTTTTGTTCAGCGGATTGAAAAAATGTTCATCAAAATTCAAAATTTGGTCATCAAACTGAAAAAATGTTCATCAAATTTGAAATTTGTTTATCAATTTCAAAAATTGTTCACCAAATTCAAAATTTATTCATCGATTTCAAAATTTTGTTCACAAAATTCAAAATTTGTTCATCAAGTTCAAAATTTGTTCTTTTTTTTTCAAAATTCGTAAACATTTTTTTGTATGAAATTAAAAAAATGTTCATAAAATTCCTTTTTTGTTCATCGGATTGAAAAAAATGTTCGTCAAAATTCAAAACTTGTTCATCGAATTCAAAAAATGTTCATCAAATTCAAAATTTGTTCATCGATTTCAAAATTTGTTCACCAATTTCAAAATTTGTTCATCGTTGATTTAAAAAATTGTTCACCAAATTCAAAATTTGTTCGTCGATTTCAAAATTTGTTCATCCATTTTTTCAAAAAAATATTCTTGAATACAAATTTTGTTCATCAAGTTTAAAAAATGTTCATCGTATTCAAATTTTGATCATCAAATATAAAAAATGTTCATCATTAGTAGAAAAATGCTCATTTAAATTTGTTTGCCAAAATAAATAAATTTTCATTAGAATTCAGAAAAAGTTCATTATTTTGAAATCACGAACATTTTTTTACAAAATTCAATTTTCTAAATTATGAATTATTTTGAAGAAAAATGAAAAGCAAAAATAGTAAAAAAATGAATTAAAAAAATTGGGGCGTTCAGGCCCGCTCATGGGCCGGCCCACTAGGGGCGCAAGGGAGCGGAGGGGTGCGCGTTGGCATGTTCGCCAGCGCGTCACGCGCCATATAGGAGCTCTCCAGGAAAATGACCCATAACTTGGCCAGTCACGCTACTGTCACAGCCCAATTATAACAACTTGCGCACATGCGCCGTAAGGGACTTCACGCGAGAGCAACTAAATTTTTTTCGAGAGTAGGCGTACCATATTTTTATAGAAGAGAGCAAAGTGATATACAAGAGATGCCTAAGAATAGATGCGTACATCCATTCTCGGCCAAACCCGAACACAACCCACACCGACCAAGACTAAGCCTACTCTCTCACAAAACGTGACAACCCACCACCGCCAACCCCGATCGTACTCCACTCTTGCATCTCCCTAAGAATCGCGTCCACCAACTCAAGTGGGGTCCTCTATTGGCTCGTCCTATTGAAAACCCCGAGCGTTCCTTTGTTTCACAAAGCCCATGCCACCACAATCACAAAGGGGTCAAATCCGTGTTTGTTAGCCCTGCCGCAACCCTGCCTCGCACCCAGCCACCAATCTAGTAGACCATCGTCTGTTGTCGGCCTCGTAACATCCAAGTTAAGGGCTTGAAAACATTCATGCCAGACTTCCCTCGCGTACACGCATTGGACCAAGATGTGTTCGGCATTGTCCTCTTCCTGCAGGCACGTGTAGCAAGCGGAAGGCCGATCTTGTAGCCCGTGCTTAGCTCTCCGGTCCGAGGTCCAAATGCGGTCTTGCACCACCAGCCATGCAAAAATCTTACACTTAAGTAGTGCCCAGCTCTTCCAAATACAAGAGGCGCGCTCGTTCGGGAGTCTCCACAAGGGTCACTTGGGGTGGGCTCCGCCGCCGCCACGTGTCACGCTCTGGACGCTTCCTTCGGATTTTTTTATTTTTTCCGCACGCGTTTTCGGGTTTTTTTCAGGTTTTTTGGCTTTCCGGTTTTCCGTCGGTCTTTCTTAGTTTTGGTAAAAAAAAGGAAAAAAATTGCACAAAAATATGTGTTTTTTTCTTCCGCGAGAAGTACGGTTTTGCTTCCGCGAGAGGCACGGCCGTGCCTCTTGGAAACCGAAAAAACACGTTTTTTTTTCTTCTGCAAAAGGCACGATTTTGCTTCCGCGAGAGGCATGGTCATGCCTCTCGGAAACGAAGAAAACATTTTTTCTTTTTTTTTCGCGAGAGGCACGGTTTTGCTTCCGCTAGAGGCACGGATTTACTTCCGCGAGAGGCACGCCCGTGCCTCTCGAAAACGGAAATAAACGCATTTTCTTTTCTTTCCTTCCATGAGAGGCACGGTTTTGCTTCCGTGAGCCGTGCCTATCGGAAACTTTCCCTTCCGCGAGAGGCACGGTTTTTTCATCTGTTTTTTCGTGAAAAAAACGTTAGCCAAAAGCTATCAACATGGGATCTAGCTTTGAAGATCTCGACGGGAGGAATCCAACGGTGAAAACGGTTCGAGATTTGGACGCATGGTTTAAGAGATAAAATGTTTTGAATAACGGATCTACGAAAAAAGGAAAACTCTCAATTTGCGATAAGTGGCGCATGAAAGTGATCTTTGGAAGGAGTACTCTTCAATTAGTGATTTCGACTTCAACGCGCCCTTTTGGACCGACCCATGTGTGGGGCGCCCTATTTTTTCATTTTGTTTTTTGCCTTTTTGTTTCCTTTTCTTTTTGATTATTTATTTATTTATTTAAAAAATAAGATTTCAAAAAAGTTCCAAACTTGTAAGAAATTGTGATTTTTTTTAAAAAAGTACTCAAGAAATCATAAAATGTTCATAGATTCAAAAAATTGATAATGACTTTAAAAAATGTCCGGATAGTCACAAGTATTCATGATTTTGAAAAAATATTTGGGAAATCAAAATATGTTTATGCTTTTGGAAAAATGTTCAGGTATTCAAAAAAGGATTTTTTGTGAATTTGAAAAAAATGTTGGAGTTCATAAAATGTTCAAGAATTTTCTAAAAATGTTCACAAAATTCAAAAAATGTTCGTGAATAACAAAAAAAGTTCAGCTTAATAAATGTTCGCTGATTAAAAAAATGTTCATGAATTCGAAAAATGTTCGTTAAAATAAAAAATGTTCGTGAATTTCAAAAAAATTCCCCAATTTCGATAATTGTTCGCTGGTTCAAAAAATGCTCGCAGGTTTCATAAAAAAATTCACAATTTTCAAAAAATATATACGTGCATCTAAAAAAGTTCATGATTTTAAAAAGGTTCACGAATTGGTAAAAATGTTTGCAAAATTTAAAAATGTTCACAATTTCATAAAAAGGTGAATTGGAGAAATGTTCCTACTTTCAAAAATATTCATGATTTCAATAAAATGAAAAATATGAAATATGAAAACTAAAAATTAAAGAAAAAGAAACGTGAAACAAAATAAAAGGAAAGGAAAGAAAGAAAAGAACAAAAATGAAAAGGCAGAAGAAAAAGAAAAAGAAAAACACAAAAAAAAGAGAGAGAAACGGTTTGGGAAGGTTCTAGAACCATCTCAAAACCGAAAAGAGCTAATGGGTCGGCCCAAAGTGTATGTACCCGCAGCGGGGGATACGCGTTGGGTCGCTAACTAGCGACCTATGGGCCAAATAGGTTCCCCGCGTCGTAATGCCTGAATCACCGTAATGACCATTCATATATGATGATCGCGATCAAAGAGGCGGTCCAGTAGAGTCGCCATATTAGTCTCGGACATGTGAGCCTCCTCATTTAAAGGTTGGGGCTGATAAAGAGCGGCCCCAGATTCAATCACGACAGTTTCAGCCTACTTCTTCCTCTTCTGCCCTCTCCCTTTCAAGCCCGTGCAAATAGTGCGGTCGCGTATCTCAGTGGCAAAAAATCGTTACCCTCAACAGTTGATGAATAGATCGAAAGTTTTTCCCGCAAAAAAACATCAAAATTCTGGAATTTCAGAAAACTTTGGGTCGATTAACGAAAATTTTAGTTAAATTTGGCTAAATTCATATTTAAACAATTGGATAAATTAATTTCAGCAATATTTCTACACAAAACCTAATCTATCCCAATTGTGTGTTCGTTACATCCAGTTTTGTAGACCCGGGTTTGAATCTCAGCAACATAACTTTTTTTGCTAAAATTTAATACAACAGACATAAAGTTCTATGAATAAAAATTGATGTGGGATTCAAACACTAGTCCTGAATTATGGGAGAAGAACTGCCTACCACTCTGCTACATAAAGGGATACGTCTTAACAATGATTCAACCTTACTTATACAAGCGAGATTTAAAAATACCCAAAAATTTAAACGAAACACAAATATTTCGATGATCCTCAAAATGAGAAATACTTCATGATTATTTCCCTTGAGTGCAAATTTTCCACCCATGTTATGAATGAAATTTGGGCTTTCTCTCAATAAGTGAAATGTGTGCCTTGCTCTGAATAGGGGATTATGGGAAAGAAACTTTGACCAATGACAGGTGGGTCCTACTTTGAGGGAATTTCATGCAGATTGGTTTTTAGCGATTCTGACTTTGTCTTCGCTCGGAGACTTCATTTTTTGGCGCTTACTGCTACTTGTGAGCTGCGTTGGGATTTCCTCAAAGAGGAGAGAATGATGCAATACAGTAGATATTAGTATTTCCCTCGGTTAAGAACAAAGGTTATCAATCCAGTAGGAGAATCACACAGAACCTCGTGAACAACACCTGCACACACAAAAGAAAATACATACACCCAATGTGAACAAGGGGGTTGTCAATCCCCTCGGCGGTTACTTGCAAGGATTAAATCTTGTAGTGGTAGATAGATAAATAAATTACAAAACAAAATAAAAGAGATAAAATTGCAGCAAGCTATTTTTGTGTTTTTATATATGATAAAAGTAGACCTGGGGGCCATAGTTTTCACTAGAGGCTTCTCTCTCGAGCACATAGCATATGGTGGGTGAACAAATTACTGTTGGACAATTGATAAAAAACGCATAATTATGAAGATATTCAAGGCAATGATCATGTATATAGGAATCACGCCCGAGACAAGTAGACCGACTCCTGCCTGCATCTACTACAATTACTCCACCAATCGACCGTTATCCAGCATGCATATGTGGTATTAAGTATAAAACAAAGTAATGCCTTAAGCAAGATGACACGATGTAGACAAAGTAAACCCAATCAATATGAATAAACCCCGTCATTTTATCCTTAATGGCAACAATACAAATACATGTCTTGTCCCTTTCTGTCACTCGGATATAGAACACCGCAAGATTGAACCCATCACAAAGCACCTCTCCCGTTGCAAGATAAATTAATCTAGTTGGCCAAACCAAACGGGTAGATCGGAGAGAAATACAAAGCTATAACAATCATGCATAATAAAGTTCAGAGAAGACCCAATTAATATTCATGAATAATCTTATCATAAACCCACAATTCATCGGATCCCAACAAACACACCGCAAAAGAAGATTACATGAGATAGAACTCCAAGAACATCGAGGAGAACATTGTATTGAAGATCAAATAGAGAGAAGAAGCCATCTAGCTACTAGGTATGGACCCGTAGGTCTATGGCGAACTACTCACGCATCATCGGAAGGACAGCAAGGATGATGTAGAAGCCCTCCGCGATCGATTCCCTCTCTGGCAGAGTACCGAAAAAGGCCTTCAGATGGGATTGCGGAAGAACAAAAGCTTGTGGCGGCGGAAAAAATGTTTTGGGTGGCTCTCTGTTGGTTTCCCAATATTTGAGAATTTATAGAAATGGAATTAGGTTAGACAGAGCCATAAGGGGACCACAAGGCATCAAGGCGCGCCTACCCCCTGGGCGCGCCCTGTTGCCTTGTCGTCTCCTTGTTTGCCTTCTGGTCTCCTCCCGAAGCTTTTAGGGTCTCTCTTGTCTAGAAAAAAATCGTTAAAAAGTTTCCTGAAAAACCAAAAACAGGCAAAAAATAACAACTGACACTAGACACTGGGTTAATAGGTTAGTCCCAGAAAATGATATAAAATAGCATATAATTGCATATAAAACATCCAAGATTGATACGATAATAGCATGGAACAATAAAAAATTATAGATATGTTGGAGACGTATCAAGCATCTCCAAGCTTAATTCCTGCTCGTCCTCGAGTAGGTAAATGATAAAAACAGAATTTTTGATGTGGAATGCTACACTGGTACAGCGAGGTGCAATACAAACGGTTTTTAACCCCTTTTCGCGATGGCGTTTTGAACCGTCGCCTAGTGAGTGACTGATATAGGGGGGTCCTTCCCACACGACCCAGAAACCGTCGGGGATAGGCCCTTCGGTCACACACGCTCAGCAAAATGAGGTTGTGTGCGACCGACGAGCGATCATATACGGTTATACAGGTCCAATTGGTTCCGGTCGTAAGTACATCCCACACAGTCAGTCCCAAACAAATGTTTCCGTTTGTTATGTACATTCCACACAGTCAATCCAAGGAATACGTTTCTGTTCTTATGTACATCCCACACAGTCAATCCAGGGAAAACGTTTCCGTTCGTATGTACATCCCACACAGTCAATCCAGGGAAAACGTTTTCGTTCGTATATACATCCCACACGGTTTTATGTATAGCCTCGTGTGTGATAGGTCTAACTATCATACACGCTCTGCCTCGGTTAACTGTTTGCTTTTATTCAACTACATCATACACAATTTGATGAAGAAAACTGTATGGCATTGGGCTATCCATCACAAGCGCTTTTACTGCTAGAACCGTTTGCAAAGTTCCATGACCCATTTAGCAGGTTTATTAATTTACAATTAATAATTTCAGTATTACGCAAATTCACATTTCATATCGAACAGGTGTTTGCCAATTTCATATCAGACACATAAATATATTTTAACATCACGGTACGATAGCTACCTGAAAACAGAACAGTACAACATATAGCTAGTTCCCCTTCATAAGAACAATATTAGAACAATATATTCATTTCCCTAATCGAGATCATCCAGGCTCATCTTATCCACCTCTGCTTTCAGTTCAGTAAGAACTTGTTTTGCACTGACCAACAGGGAAAGTGCCTCCTCCTTCGCCAACACCATCTTAGCAAAGTCTAATTTAAAAAACCTGAGCTCATTCTCCATCTTCCTCTTTTTATCCCTCATCTTCAAATATTCTTCAGCGTTGACAACACTTTCTCTAAGTCTACCTCTATTCTCTTCCTCATACATGCTCCAAAGCTTTGCTAGGCACATCTTCAAAGACTGTGGCCACTCTTGATCAACCCACTCCAGGTAAGAACACTTCCGTTCATCCTATAATATTTAAAACTATATCAGTAACAATTATAGGGAAAATGGGTTTCTAGCAACATAGAAAATCACCAAATACATATTTTAAAAAACTGAAGAAACAGGTTAATTATGACATATCTTCTCAAAAATATCAATGTGCAAATGAATTAATTGCTACTGAGACAACAACCAAATTCTGAAACATTAGAAGCTATAATTAACTACAACAATGCTACAAGTTCTTAGTCATGTACTATAAATAACAAATTGAACATTTTATGAGGAAGCTAAATATAACTGCAACAGCATAGCAATAGTGTTTGGATGACAACAAATTGATACTAACAGATGTGTACATGCACAAATTTAGTAACATAGAACTAATAGCACTACGGCCGTCCACTATGTTGTTGGTAAACGTTGCATGGAAAACAAAAAAAATTCTACGCACACGCAAGATCTATCAAGGAGATGCATAGCAATGAGAGGGGGAGAGTGTGTCTACGTACCCTCGTAGACCGTAAGCGGAAGCGTTTGACAATGCGGTTGATGTAGTCGAACTTCTTCGCGTTCCAACCGATCGAGCACCGAACGTACGACACCTCCACATTCAGCACACGTTCAGCTCGATGACGTCCTCCGCCTTCTTGATCCAGCAAGACGGCGAGGTAGTGGATGAGTTCCGGCAGCATGACGGCGTGGTGACGGTGATGGTGAAACTATCTCTGCAGGGCTTCGCCTAAGCACTACGAAAATATGACCGGGGTTGTAAATGGTGGAGGGGGGCGCCGCACACGGCTAGGCAATTGTCTGTTGTTTGCTAGGCGCCCCCTCCCACATATATATAGGTGGGAGGGAGGAGCAGCCAAAGGGGGCGCCCAAGTAGGAGGAATCCTACTTGGGGTCTCTCCCAAGCCACACCCCCTGCCTTATATAGGTGCGGGGGAAAGGCAGGGGAGGGTGGCGCCCCCCCCCCCCCTTTCCTTTCTCCCATGAGAGGGAAAGGCAGGAGGGGCTAGCCCTCCCCCTTTTCCTTCCCTAGGGCTGGCCGGCCAGGGAGAGGGGCGCACCATCCCCTGTGGGCTGGTCTGTCCCTCCCTTGGCCCATTAAGCCCATAACACCTACTGGGGGTGTCCGGAACCCCTTCCGGTGACCCAATGGCTATCCAGTGCATCCCGAAACCCTTCGGGTGTCCGAATACCATCATCCTATATGTCAATCTTTACCTCTCGACCATTTCGAGACTCCTCGTCATGTTGATGATCTCATCCGGGACTCCGAACAACATTTGGTCATCAAATCATATAACACTATATCATCAACGAACGTTAAGCATGCGGACCCTACGGGTTCGAGAACCATGTAGACATGACCGAGACACCTCTCCGATAAATAACCAATAGCGAAACCTGGATGCCCATATTGGCTCCTACATATTCCATGAAGATCTTTATCGGTCGAACCGTTATGACAACATACACAATTCCCTTTGTCCATCGGTATGTTACTTGCCCGAGATTCGATCGTCGGTATCTTCATACCTAGTTCAATCTCGTTATCGGCAAGTCTCTTTACTCATTCCGTAATACATCATCCTGTAACTAACTCATTAGTCACTTTGCTTGCAAGGCTTCTTATGATGTGTAGGGCCCAGAGATACCTCTCCGATACTCGGAGTGACAAATCCTAATCTTGATTTATGCCAACTCAACAAACACCTTCGGAGATACCTGTGGAGCATCTTTATGATCACCCAGTTACGTTGTGACATTTGATAGCACACAAGGTATTCCTCCAGTATTCGGGAGTTGCATAATCTCATAGTCGAAGGAATATGTATTTGACATGAAGAAAGCAATAGCAATAAACTAAATGATCATTATGCTAAGCTAACGGATGGGTCTTGTCCATCACATCATTCTCCTAATGATGTGATCCCATTATAAAATGACAACACATGTCTATGGTTAGGAAACCTTAACCATCTTTGATCAACGAGCTAGTCTAGTAGAGGCTTACTAGGGACACGGTATTTGTTCATGTATTCACACATGTATTTAAGTTTCTGATCAATACAATTCTAGCATGAATAATAAACCTTTATCATGAATAAGGAAATATAAAATAACAACTTTATTATTGCCTCTAGGGCATATTTCCTTCAGTCTCCCACTTGCACTAGAGTCAATAATCTAGATTACATAGTAATGAATCTAACACCCATGGAGTCTTGGTGCTGATCATGTTTTGCTCACGGAAGAGGCTTAGTCAACGGGTCTGCCACATTCAGATCCGTATGTATTTTGCAAATCTCTATGTCTCCATCCTTGACCTTTTCACAAATGGAGTTGAAGCGTCTCTTGATGTGTTTGGTTCTCTTGTGAAACCTGGATTCCTTCGCCAAGGCAATTGCTCCACTGTTGTCACAAAAGATTTTCATTGGATCCGATGCACTAGGTATTACACCTGGATATGAACTCCTTCATGCGCTGCTTCCAAAGCAACTATGTACTCCGCTTCACACGTAGATCCCGCCATGACGCTCTGCTTGGAACTGCACCAACTAATAGCTCCACCATTCAATATAAATACGTATCCGGTTTGTGACTTAGAGTCATCCGGATCAGTGTCGAAGCTAGCATCAACGTAACCATTTACGACGAGTTCTTCGTCACCTCCATAAACGAGAAACATATCCTTGGTTCTTTTCAGATACTTCAGGATGTTCTTGACCGTTGTCCAGTGATCCACTCCTGGATTACTTTGGTACCTCCTTGCCAGACTTATGGCAAGGCACACATCAGGTCTGGTACACAGCATAGCATACATGATAGAACCTATGGCTGAGGCATAGGGAATGACTTTCATTTTCTCTCTATCTTCTACTGTGGTCGGGCTTTGAGTCTGACTCAATTTCACACCTTGTAACATAGGCAAGAACCCTTTCTTTGACTGATCCATTTGAACTTCTTCAAAACTTTATCAAGGTATCTGCTTTGTGAAAGTCCTATTAAGCGTCTCGATCTATCCCTATAGATCTTGATGCCCAATATATAAGCAGCTTCACCGAGGTCTTTCATTGAAAAATTCTTATTCAAGTATCCTTTTATGCTATCCAGAAATTCTATATCATTTCCAATCAATAATATGTCATCCACATATAATATCAGAAATGCTATAGAGCTCCCACTCACTTTCTTGTAAATACAGGCTTCACCGTAAGTCTTTGTAAAACCATATGCTTTGATCACCTCATCAAAGCGTATATTCCAACTCCGAGATGCTTGCACCAGTCCATAGATGGATCGCTGGAGCTTGCACACTTTGTTAGCACCTTTAGGATCGACAAAACCTTCCGGTTGCATCATATACAACTCTTCTTTAAGAAATCTATTAAGGAATGCAGTTTTGACGTCCATTTGCCAGATTTCATAATTATAAAATATGGCAATTGCTAACATGATTCGGACAGACTTAAGAATCGCTACGGGTGAGAAAGTCTCATCGTAGTCAACTCCTTGAACTTGTCGAAAACCTTTCGCGACAAGTCGAGCTTTGTAGATAGTAACATTACCATTAGTGTCAGTCTTCTTCTTGAAGATCCATTTATTCTCAATGGCTTGCCGATCATCGGGCAAGTCCACCAAAGTCCACACTTTGTTCTCATACATGGATCATATATCAGATTTCATGGCCTCAAGCCATTTATCGGAATCTGGGCTCATCATAGCTTCTTCATAGTTCGTAGGTTCGCCTTGGTCTAGTAACATGACTTCCAGAACATGATTACCGTACCACTCTGGTGCGGATCGTACTCTGGTTGACCTACGAGGTTCAGTAGCAACTTGATCTGAAGTTTCATGATCAACATCATTTGCTTCCTCTCTAGTTGGTGTAGGCATCACTGGAACAGTTTTCTGTGATGTGCTACTCTTCAATTCGAGAGAAGGTACAATTACCTCATCAAGTTCTACTTTCCTCCCACTCACTTATTTTGAGAGAAACTCCTTCTCTAGAAAGGTTCCATTCTTGGCAACAAAGATCTTGCCTTCGGATTTGTGGTAGAAGGTGTACCCAATTGTTTCATTAGGGTATCCTATGAAGACGCACTTCTCCGATTTGGGTTCGAGCTTATCAGGCTGAAGCCTTTGACATAAGTGTCGCAACCCCAAACTTTAAGAAATGACGGCTTAGGTTTCTTGCCAAACCACAGTTCATACGGTGTTGTCTCAACGGATTTAGACGGTGCCCAATTTAACGTCAATGCGGCCGTCTCTAATGCATAACCCCAAAATGATAGTGGTAAATCGGTAAGAGACATCATAGACCGCACCATATCTAATAAAGTACGGTTACGACGTTCGGACACACCATTACGCTGTGGTGTTCCAGGTGGCGTGAGCTGTGAAACAATTCCACATTGTTTTAAATGAAGGTCAAACTCGTAACTCAAATATTCGCCTCCACGATTAGATCGTAGAAACATTATTTTCTTGTTACGATGATTCTCCACTTCACTCTGAAATTCTTTGAACTTTTCAAATGTTTCAGACTTGTGTTTCATTAAGTAGATATACCCATATCTACTCAAATCATATGTGAAGGTCAGAAAATAACGATACCCGTCGCGTGCCTCAACACTCATCGGACCGCATACATCGGTATGTATCATTTCCAATAAGTCATTAGCTCGCTCCATTGTTCCGGAGAACGGAGTTTTAGTCATCTTGCCCATGAGGCATGGTTCGCAAGTATCAAATGATTCATAATCAAGTGATTCCAAAAGTCCATCTGTATGGAGTTTCTTCATGCGCTTTACACCAATATGACCTAAACGGCAGTGCCACAAGTATGTTGCACTATCATTATCAACTTTGTATCTTTTGGCATCAATATTATGAATATGTGTATCACTACTATCGAGATTCAACAAGAATAGACCACTCTTCAAGGGTGCATGACCATAAAAGATATTACTCATATAAATAGAACAACCATTATTCTCCGATTTAAATGAATAACCGTCTCGCAATAAACAAGATCCAGATATAATGTCCATGCTCAACGCGGGCACCAAATAACAATTATTCAGGTCTAAAACTAATCCCGAAGGTAGATGTAGAGGTAGCGTGCCGACGGCGATCACATCGACCTTGGAACCATTTCTGACGCGCATCGTCACCTCGTCCTCAGCCAATCTTCGTTTATTCTGCAGCTCCTGTTTCGAGTTACAAATATGAGCAACCGAACCCGTATCAAATACCCAGGCGCTGCTACGAGCATTAGTAAGGTACACATCAATAACATGTATATCAAATATACCTTCGTTCACTTTGCCATCCTTCTTATCCGCCAAGTATTTGGGGTAGTTCCGCTTCCAATGACCAGTCCCTTTGCAGTAGAAGCACTCAGTTTCAGGCTTGGGTCTAGCTTTGGGCTTCTTCCCGGGAGTGGCAACTTGCTTGCCATTCTTCTTGAAGTTCCCTTTCTTTCCCTTGTCCTTTTTCTTGAAACTAGTGGTCTTGTTAACCATCAACACTTGATGCTCCTTCTTGACTTCTACCTCCGCGGCCTTAAGCATTGCGAAGAGCTCGGGAATTGTTTTGTTCATCCCTTGCATATTATAGTTCATCACGAAGCCTTTGTAGCTTGGTGGCAGTGATTGAAGAATTTTGTCAATAACACAATCAACTGGAAGATCAACTCCCAGCTGAGTCAAGTGATTATAATACCCAGACATTTTGAGTATGTGTTCACTGACAGAACTGTTCTCCTCCATCCTGCAGCTATAGAACTTGTTGGAGACTTCATATCTCTCAACCCGGGCATTTGCTTGAAGTATTAACTTCAACTCCTAGAACATCTCATATGCTCCATGACGTTCAAAATGTCTTTGAAGTCCCGGTTCTAAGCCGTAAAGCATGGCACACTGAACTATTGAGTAGTCATCAGATCGAGCTTGCCAGACGTTCATAACATCAGCTTCAGCTCCTGCAGCAGGCCTTTCACCTAGCGGTGCATCAAGGACATAATTCTTCTGTGCAGCAATGAGGATAATCCTCAAGTTACGGACCCAGTCCGTGTAGTTGCTACCATCATCTTTCAACTTAGCTTTCTCTAGGAACGCATTAAAATTCAGGGGAATGGTTGCTCGGGCCATTGATCTACAACATAGATATGCAAAACTATAAGACTAAGTTCATGATAAATTAAGTTCAATTAATCAAATTACTAATGAACTCCCACTTAAATAGACATCCCTCAAGTCTTCTAAGTGATACGTGATCCAAATCAACTAACCCATGTCCGATCATCACGTGAGATGGGGTAGTCATCAATGGTGAACATCTCTATGTTGATCATATCTACTATATGACTCACGTTCGACCTTTCGGTCTCCAGTGTTCCGAGACCATGTCTGTATATGCTAGGCTCGTCAAGTTTAACCCAAGTATTCTGCATGTGCAAAACTGTCTTACACCCGTTGTATGTGAACGTAGAGTCTATCACACCCGATCATCACGTGGTGCTTCGAAACGACGAACTTTGGCAACGGTGCATACTCGGGGAGAACACTTTTATCTTGAAATTTAGTGAAGGGATCATCTTATAATGCTACCGCTGTTCTAAGCAAAATAAGATGCATAAAGGATAAACATCACATGCAATCAAAATATGTGACATGATATGGCCATCATCATCTTGTGCTTTTGATCTCCATCTCCAAAGCATCGTCATGATCTCCATCTCCAAAGCATCGTCATGATCTCCATCGTCACTGGCTCGACACCTTGATCTCCATCGTTGCGTCGGGGTCGTCTCGCCTACTATTGCTTCTACAACTATTGCTAACGCATAGCGATAAAGTAAAGCAATTACATGGCGCTTGCACTTCATACAATAAAGAGACAACCCTAAGACTCCTGTCGGTTGTCGATATTAGAAAACATGATCATCTCATACATCAACATATATCACATCATATCTTGACCATATCACATCACAACATGCCCTGCAAAAACAAGTTAGACGTCCTCTACTTTGTTGTTGCAAGTTTTACGTGGTTGCTACGGGCTTCTAGCAAGAACCGTTCTTACCTACGGCAAAAATCACAATGGTGTTTCATCAAGTTTGTTGTTTTAACCTTCTTCAAGGACCGGCCGTAGTCAAATTCGATTCAACTAGAGTATGAGAAACAGACACCTGACAGCCACCTTTATGCAAAACTAGTTGCATGTCTCTCGGTGGAACCAGTCTCATGTGCGTGGACATGTAAGGTTGGTCCGGGCCGCTTCATCCCACAATACCGCCAAATCAAAATAAGATGTTGGTGGTAAGCAGTATGACTATCACCGCCCACAACTCTTTGTGTTCTACTCATGCATATCATCTACGCATAAACCTGGCTCTGATACCACTGTTGGTAAACGTTGCATGGGAAACAAAAAAAATTCTATGCACACGCAAGATCTATCAAGGAGATGCATAGCAACGAGAGGGGGAGAGTGTGTCTACGTATCCTCGTAGACAGTAAGTGGAAGCGTTTGACAACGCGGTTGATGTAGTCGAACATCTTCACGTTCCAACCGATCGAGCACCGAACGTACGACACCTCCGCGTTCAGCACATGTTCAGCTCGATGACGTCCTCCGCCTTCTTGATCCAGCAAGACGGCGATGTAGTGGATGAGTTCCGACAGCACGACGGCGTGGTGACGGTGATGGTGAAACTATCTCCGCAGGGCTTCGCCTAAGCACTACGAAAATATGACCGGGGGTGTAAATGGTGGAGGGGGGCGCCGCACATGGCTAGGTAATTGTCTGTTGTTTGCTAGGCACCCCCTCCCACATATATATAGGTGGGAGGGAGGGAGGAGCAGCCAAAGGGGGCGCCCAAGTAGGAGGAATCCTACTTGAGGTCTCTCCCAAGCCGCGCCCCCTGCCTTATATAGGTGCGGCGGAAAGGCAGGGGAGGGTGGCCCCCCCTTTCCTTTCTCCCATGAGAGGGAAAGACAGGAGGGGCTAGCCCTCCCCTTTTCCTTCCCTAGGGCTGGCCGGCTAGGGAGAGGGGCGCACCAGCCCCTGTGGGCTGGTATGTCCCTCCCTTGGCCCATTAAGCCCATAACACCTACCGAGGGTGTCCGGAACCCCTTCCGGCAACCCGATGGCTATCTGGTGCATCCCGAAACCCTTCGGGTGTCCGAATACCATCGTCCTATATATCAATCTTTACCTCTCAAACATTTCGAGACTCCTCGTCATGTTCGTGGTCTTATCCGGGACTCCGAACAACATTCGGTCACCAAATCATATAACACTATATCGTCAACGAACGTTAAGCGTGCGGACCCTACGGGTTCGAGAACTATGTAGACATGACCGAGACACCTCTCCGGTCAATAACCAATAGTAGAACCTGGATGCCCATATTGGCTCCTACATATTCTATGAAGATCTTTATCGGTCGAACCGTTATGACAACATACGCAATTCCCTTTATCCATTGGTATGTTACTTGCCAGAGATTTGATCGTCGGTATCTTCATACCTAGTTCAATCTCGTTACCAGCAAGTCTCTTTACTCATTCCGTAATACATCATCCTGTAACTAACTCATTAGTCACTTTGCTTGCAAGGCTTCTTATGATGTGTAGGGCCCAGAGATACCTCTCCGATACTCGGAGTGACAAATCCTAATCTCGATCTATGCCAACTCAACAAACACCTTCGGAGATACCTGTAGAGCATCTTTATGACCACCCAGTTACGTTGTGACGTTTGATAGCACACAAGGTATTCCTCCGGTATTCGGGAGTTGCATAATCTCATAGTCGAAGGAATATGTATTTGACATGAAGAAAGCAATAGCAATAAACTGAACGATCATTATGCTAAGCTAACGGATGGGTCTTGTCCATCACATCATTCTCCTAATGATTAACCCCGTTATCAAATGACAACACATGTCTATGGTTAGGAAACCTTAACCATCTTTGATCAATGAGCTAGTCTAGTAGAGGCTTACTAGGGACACGGTATTTGTTTATGTATTCACACATGTATTTAAGTTTCCGATCAATACAATTCTAGCATGAATAATAAACCTTTATCATGAATAAGTAAATATAAAATAACAACTTTATTATTGCCTCTAGGGCATATTTCCTTCATATGTATGCCAAAACCGGTGTAAAGACAACTGTTGCTACATTTGGCACCGGTGCCCTGCACTGGCGAGCCGATGCAGCTGGAAAAAATCAGGGACCCGGACTCCGGAGCACCTAGTTGCTCCGATGCCCAGTTCCTTCATGCCATAAAGATTTAGTATTTTACTGCTTGGTTGCTCGGATGTGTGGACCAAAGTTGGCTGCACAAACTGCTGAAGCGGTGCCAAATAATTTTCTAATGGCACCGCTGATGAGATGGAAACATTTTTAGATACTAGGTACAAACCGTGACACTGCCTTAACATCCAGAATAACATAGCACAGTGACAGTGTCTGAATCACATCTAACAAATGATTTGTAACAATGAAAGTGGGGCTAACCTTCTCTGCACATGCCAGAAACTTCCTCCCATTGTCCATAGATTCAAACGCAACTAGCTTCACGCATGGAGATTGATGGTGACAACGAGCAGGCAGATCTTCAGCCACCCCGCTCCATTCGTTGCAAATGATGGTCCTAGGGAGCTACAAGAGGAAGAAATGACTCAAATCGACCGCCGGGTTAAAATCCTTCATTCCAAGTCATAACCCGAGAGAGAGAAGAGAGGCATACCCGGGTGCTGAAAAATTCGTCGTCGGAGGAGGAACCGCTGGAGAGGTCATTGAAGAAGACCATGGCGACCCCGACGGTAGGATGCGAGACGACGAGAGCGAGGAAGCAAGCGAGGAAGCGGCTATAGCTTCTGCAGGTAGGAAGGAGGAAACAGGGGAAATGTGACTTGTGGTCGGGGAGAAAAGGGGGTGGGGGTAGATATTTCGGCGGTAGGCCAAAAATTTCAAAATGTGGAGGGAAACATTGCGTGCGGTGCCGCCGAACACCATTCACTTTGAATGACTGTGTGCATCGCAAATGATTCTTCTGCTTTACGCGCATGGGATGAGTTTGATAATTCAAATTTTGGTGGAAATTTCCCTGGGTACTGTCCTCATCCACGTCATTGCATAATTTAACATCCTTGTTAATTTGGGCACACAAAAGAGCGTACAACACACAGACCACACTTACTGAATCAAGCAATTTTAGTAATTAAACAGAGCCAGTTAACCTGAACATTGCTCTAACAAAAGACCAGCATTAAAAACAAAGCCTAAGTACGCATAATTTTAACAAAGCCGCCGCCGTGCCGGCCTATGCATCGCCGGTGTGAGATGAGACGTCGATGACTTGTCCTGGCGACATGCCGCCATTGGTGGACTCCGCGTCCCCTTGCTGAAGTCGACCGCGTCCTCGTCCGCGTCCTCGGCGCCGCCCTCAAGGTTGTAATACTTGTAGTAGTGGCTGCGCCAGAGCTCGCGTTGGTACTCCACCGCCGATTCCTCGACGGACAGACTCTTCTCTACCTCGACCTCGGCCACACGCAACTCCTCCTCCCGGCGCTCCTCGATCTCCGCCGCCTCCTGCATCTCCAGCTCCCGCTCGGCGATCTCATGAGGAAGCAGGTGCTCCATGGCCACCGCCGCATTTTCAGACGTGGGTTGCATGCTGGATTCCGAGGTGGCCTGGAATATCTTGGCGTGTGCGTCCTCGATCTTGGCGTGGATGGCCTCGACTCGGGCCAGGGCGATATCGGCGGCACGAACGGTAGCTCGAGCGCTCTCGGTGTTTGCCGTCGCCGTCGCAGCAGCTGCTGCATCCGTCTTGGCTGCTGCAGCTGTCCTGTTGGCTATCGCAGACGCCCTCTCGGTGAATGCGGCCGCGCTCAATGCGGATGCGGCGGCACTCTCGGCGTAGGTGGCCGCGCTCTCGGCGCAGGCGGCGGCGCTCGGGGAGGACGCGGCCACCGTACGGTCCCTCCCGAAGCGTTTCCACGGCGTCATCTTTGCAAGAAGGGGTTGCGGGAATGGGGATCGAGATTCGTGGATTCGAGGGTTGTCGGCACTAGAGCAGACGAGCCGACGAAGCTTAAGGAGGAAGACTTAAATAGACCCACAAATTTTCATCGCAAGCGGTTCCTACAAAAAACTGTGTGTGATGTTGTTGATATTTTTTATTAGCTGTGAAAGACTAATTTGGAGAAAAGTGGCAACGGATGGTGTTTTAAATGTATGAGAAAATTTGTAGTACTAATACAACTGTCATGTCAAAAATTGTAAAATTTCAGGGGTCATTTGACCTTTTAAGACATTTTAAGTGATTTTCTAGCCATTTAATGACCGTAATTCAAATTTGAACTACATCTACATGCAACGGCTAACCATAACGGTTTGAAAAATCATATTTTTGTACTTGTGTGCGAGTTAATTCCATGTGCAGTAAATTGGAAGGAATTTTCAAACATATTGGTGTCATGGCCTGGACACGTGCATGGAGTGCCATGCCATTTAAATTCCAAAAAATTAAAAAATGATCAGAAACACATGAAACCTTGCTTGTCGTAATGTCATGCCACCAAGATGATGTGGTAAAAAAAATTTCCTGTTTGACGAAAGTTTGGACAGACACCCCTCACAAACCGGAGCAACTCACTAGAAGGCTCGTGCTTTCGAGAGGGAACAATGCATGTTTGATGACGAATCGACGATAGCTTCCTCTTATGGGCTTCAAAAAAATTCTACAGTTAGCGTGCACTAATACAACTGTCATGTAAAAATTTGAAAAATTTCAGGGGTCATTTGACCTTTTTAAGACATTTAAGATTTCCTAGCCATTTAATGACCGTAATCCAAATTTGAACTACATCTACATGCAGCGGCTAACCATAACGGTTTGAAAAATCATATTTGTGTACTTGTGTGCGAGTTAATTCCATGTGCAGTAAATTGGAACGAATTTTCAAACATATTGGTGTCACGGCTTGGACACATGCATGGAGTGCCATGACATTTAAATTCCAAAAAATTAAAAAATGATCAGACGATGTAAATATCTGGTGTTCAAAAAAGAAAATGTAAAGATCTGGCAAGACAACCGGGCCCCACATGATTGGCACTCTATTTCGCGCCCCGAGGTTTGGAAGGTGAGTGGCGCGGGTTATTAATCAGACACGGTTCTGTATTGGAAACCGTCAGCTATCAAGTTCACACACGGATTTTGCTGCGGGAATCGTGTGTAATTCAAACTACAGTACTCGTAATTTTCGACCACCGGCGTGTGTACTGTTCCCGTCGATCTAGATTCCGGCCGCCAATAAATACTACCTTCCTCACGTCGTCCCGCCTGCATTCTCATCTACATCCTCCCCTCACTCGCCCCCCCCCTCTCTCTCAAATCTCTGCCATGGCGCCGCCGATCTGCCCACGCACCGACGAGGAGGCGCCGCCCCCCGAGGATGCTCAGTCTAAGAGGAGCGACGAGGAGGACCCCTACGCGCCGCCGGACGAGGTTGCGCCGGACCCCCCAACTTTGGAGTGGTTTTGGGGCCAGTACAATCTTTGTCTGTGGAAGTCGCTGCCGCCGGCTGAGAAATCCAGGAAAGTGGCATTCAAGAGGGAGATGGCGAAGGAGGAAGCCAGGTACCAGGTGACCTGTGAAGCCCATGATGCCACCTGGAAAAAGGAGGCGATGGAGCTTGGGGGCGGGCTCGTCGTCGTGCGGAGGTGTACGAAGATGGGTACTTCGCGAGGAAGGTCAAAGGCGCTAGGCGCCTCTTCGCTGTGTGGAGGTGGGCCGATAAGCTCCAGTGTGCCACCGACGAGGAGCTCCGGTGGGCGCCCAACGAAATGACAAGATCGTTCGCGCTCGTCCGCCAGCAAGAGGTAGATCGGTACGTCAAGCGGTGCGAGGCGGAGGAGGCGGGGTACTGCCTCCGCGCTGGGAAGACGTCGCGCACCAGGGAGCTGCTGGCGAGGGGCTGCCAGAATACTTCCCCTAGGAGGGATTATTAGTTTTAGTATTTTTCGTTTTCAATTTTATGCATTGTACCTAGTAGTTAAGTATCATCACGTATATGTGATGATATTATATATATTCTGTAATGAATTAATGAACAATTAATATACATTATGAATTCCATTTTCTATCTATTTTCATATACTAATTTGTATCTAGCTGTTATCATCCACATATATAGAATGGAAAGCATATACACACACATTGAAACATAACATATAAGAACGGAAAACAGAGTACACACATTAAAACAGAGCAATATTATGATTGCTGTGAATACATAGTGATCCACGTCGAAACGACTAAACAAAATAAAACGTGTCCATGAGACCATGACCAATAGCCCTTGCCTACGGTAGCTCTTGGCTCTACATGAACTCGTGCAGGCGTTCGTCCAAGCGGCCGACACACTCACGGTACATCTAGAGCGCGATCTCGAGCTCCAAGTTGGCTATTTCATCGGAGACCACCAGCTCGAGGATGTGACGGCCATGTTCCTCTACTGCGCCCAGGTGGACACCTGGGCCAAGGAGGCGGTCGAGCCTAGCGACCAGCGCGTTGGAATCGAGCGGGCCGCGAAAAAGGCGAACGACGCGACCCATGCGAACAGCGCGGCGGGCGTCCGGTGCAGGTACGGCGCGGCCGGCCTCTAGTGCAAGTACGGCACAGACGGCCTCTGCCCACTCCTGGCAAGGAATGGGGGTACTGACAGGACATGTACCCAGCTGCGACGCCCTGTCAACAGCAGGCAAGCGACGATGGATCCGCTCTTGCTGTGCGGCGCGCCGCGCCTCTCGCTCTATGGCGCTCCAACGGTCTCGCTGTGCGGCGAGCCGCAGCCTATCGGCGCGGATGCGCCTAGCTTGCTCTGCGGCGCGCCATCGATCATGTTGTGCGGTGAGCTACAACCTCTCGGCGCTGACATGCCTATCTTGATCCGCAGCGCTGAAGCGCCATGCGCCAAGGGTCTGCTCAACCCTGGCGATGACGCGCATCACGGCGTCATCCATCGCGTTGCCGGGGAGCGCCTCGGCCGCGACGGGCCGTGGCGCCTTCTCGTTTTCCTCATCAAGGAGGTTGATGGCAGAGGCGGCGCTTTGGTGGGTTGGCATGCTTGGAAAAGGTGGTTGTGCTACAGGCTGCGCTTGTTGCCTCCGTGCGTCGTGCACCGCGCGCAATATCGCTGGGTGGCGGCGGGAAACCGGTGAGGAAATGGTGGGAAACGTTGGCGTGTTCATAAAACGCCATCAATTAATGGAAACTTAGCATAGAAGGAACATCGAGCTAGCACGACGCGTGCGGGCACATTGCTCGCCCAAGGCTATGATCCATATACTTGTGTGCCTAACAGAGCACACTATTCATAGTAAAGAATACTGTTACGTTCATCCGAGTGAACTGTATGCCGTATATTGCACACACATTCATTAGGCTGGCCGTTTCTTTTGTGTTGCCTAATCACAAACAGTTCATCTAAGTGAACTGTATGCCGTATATCACACACACCTTCATCTGGCTGCCCGTTTCTGTTGTTCCGCCTCATTACAAACTGTTTATCCGAGTGAATTGTATGTCGTATACCGCACACGCCTCCATCTGGCTGCCCGTTTATTTTGTTCTGCCTCATCACAAACGGTTCATTTAACTGAACCGTATGCCCCGCAACGCACACGCAGCTAAAATCTGAACTGTGTTTGATGTATCCGCCATCGCAAACGTTTTGCATCTTTTTGACAATTTTTTTACATCACCATGTGCGATTAATGCATCGCAGACAGTTTCGTCGAAGGGTCTCTGATTGTAGTGTCGCGTTAGTAGCATCCTGTAGTAGTGCTACCTAACATGTATATATATCATTTAATATTTGTTTTATGGTATGGATATTCTTCTTAACACAAGGTATTTATCATGCACAACCCCGATGACAAGTCGAGCAATTGGTTCATACTTTTTAACGCGCTTCATCTTTTTCAACCTCCACGCAATACATGAGTGCAAGCCATGGACATAACACTATGGGTGGAATAGAATGCAGTGGTAGAGAGTAATAAGGAGAAGTCAAAAAAGTAAGATAGTCTCACATCGACGTGGCTAATCAACGGACTATGGAGATGCCCATCAATTGATGTCAATGTGAGGAGTAGGGATTGCCATGTAACGGATGCACTAAGAGCTATAACTGTATGAAAGCTCAAACTGAAAACTAAGTGGGTGTGCATCCAACTTGCTTGCTCATGAAGACCTCGGGCATTTGAGGAAGCCCATCATTGGAATATACAAGCCAAGTTCTATGATGAAAAATTCCAACTAATATATGAAAGTGAAAACATAGGAGACTCTCGATATGAAAAACATGGTGCTACTTTGAAGCACAAGTGTGGAAAAGGATAGTAACATTGGCCCTTCTCTCTTTTTCTCTCATTTTTTTGTTGGGCTCTTTTTGGCATTTTTTTCCTCACTGGGACAATGCTCTAATAATGATGATCATCACACTTCTATTTACTTACAACTCGATAAAACCAAAACATATGACTCTATATGAATGCATCTGGCAGTGTACCGGGATGTGCAATGATGCTAGCGTAACATGTATAAAAAATGATGAACGGTGGTTGAGCCACAAATACCATGTCGGCTATATGATCATGCGAAGCAATATGACAAATGATGATGTGTGTCATAATAACAGAATGGTGAAAGTTACATGGCAATATATCTCAGAATGGCTATGAAAATGCCATAATAGGTAGGTATGGTGGCTGTTTTGGGGAAGATATAAGGATGCTTATGTGTGATAGAGCGTACCATATCACGGGGATTGGATTCACCGGCGAAGTTTGCACCAACTCTCGAGGTGAGAAAGGGCAATGCACGGTACTGAAGAGGCTAACAAATTGCGGAAAGGTGAGAGTGTATATGATCCATGGACTCACATCAGTCATAAAGAACTCACATACTTATTGCGAAAGTTTATTAGCCTTCGAAGCAAAGTACTACTACGCATGCCCCTAGGGGGATAGATTGGTAGGAAAAGACCATCGCTCGTCCCCGACCTCCACTCATAAGGAAGACAATCAATAATAAATCATGCTCCAACTTCTTAGCATAACTAGAGACTATACGTGCATGCTTCGGGAATCCCAAACCTTAACACCAATATTCTTACTAAACCACAAACATTCAATAGTACCTCCCACATATTACCATCTAACATCACAAAACTATTCCAAGGAATCAAACTTATCATATTCAGTGATCTACATGAAAGTTTTTATTATATCCCTCTTGAGTACATATCATATTAGGACCAATTTCATAACCCGTGCATATTGCCATTACTATTTATTAGACTCTCAAAAAGATATAAGTGAAACATGATAGTGCAACTATTTCTTTAAAATATAACCACCACCGTGCTCTAAAATATATAAGTGAAGCACTAGAGCAACTGCCTAGCTTAAAAGATATAAGTGAAGCACATAGAGTATTCTAACAAATCACGAATAAATGTGTGTCCCTATCAAAAGGTGTGTCCAGCAAATGATGATTGTGGCAAAATAAAAAGCAAACAAAGCAAAGACTCTTATAATACATGACGCTCCAAGCAAAACTCATATCATGTGATGAATAAAAATATAGCTCCAAGTAATTTACCGATGGTTTGTAGACGAAAGAGGGGATGCCATCCGAGGCATCCCCAAGCTTAGACGCTTGGGTCTCCTTGAATATTACCTTGGGGTGCCTTGGGCATCCCCAAGCTTAGGGTCTTGCCACTCCTTATTTCTTCATCCATCATGATCTCACTCAAAACTTGAAAACTTCACCACACAAAACTCAACAGAAACCTCATGAGATCCGTTAGTATAATAAGCAAATCATAAATTTTAGGTACTATTGTAAACCCATTCATATTTTATTATTGCATAATGCCTACTATATTATAACTTCTCCATGACTTATACCCTCCGATATAATCCATAGATTCATAAAAACAAGCAAACTATGCAACAAAAACAGAATCTGTCAAAAACAGAATAGTCTGTAATGATCTGAACAATAACCATAGTTATGTAACTCCAAAAATTCTGAAAATTAGGAAAAAATGGGAAATTTGTATATCAATCATTTAAAAAATTCAAAATTTTATCACGTTCCAGTGAATTTTAAAAATTTCAGTACTGGGCGCAAAAGTTTGTGTTTTTTCATGGAATCAAGTCAACTATCAACCAAGTCATCCCAAAGGCTTTACTTGGCACAAACACGAATTAAAACATAAAAACACAATCATAACTGTAGCACAATTGTGTGAACAAAAAAAAACAAAAAACAAAGCAAGGAAAATAATATAACTATTGGGTTGCCTCCCAACAAGCGTTATTGTTTTACGCCCCTAGCTAGGCATAATGCATAGTTTCAAGTATTGTCATCCTTATTTTTTAACCCATAGGTGGCCCTCATAATAGACTCATATGGCTACTTAATTATCTTTCTGTGGAAGTGTTCCATTCCTTTCTTTAATAGAAATTAGAACCTTATGTTGCCTTCTTTCATATTAGTAATAGCACCTATGGCTCGCAGGAAAGGCCTACCAAGTATTATAGGACAAGACGGATTACATTCAATATCAAGCACTATGAAATCCACGGGCACATAATTTCTATTAGCAAGAATAAGCACATCATTTATTCTAACCAATGGTTTCTTAATAGTTGTATCCGCTAAGTGCAAATTAAGGGAACATTCATCCATATCAACAAGGCCTAGCACATCACATAAAGATTTTGGTATAGTGAAAACGTGATACGTCTCCAACGTATCTATAATTTTTTATTGTTCCATGCTATTATATTATCCATCTTGGATGTTTTATATGCACTATTATGCTATTTTACATCATTTTTGGGACTAACCTATTAACCTAGTGCCCAGTGCCAATTGTTGTTTTCCCCTTGTTTTTGTCTTTTACAGAAAAATCAATACCAAACGGAGTCCAAACGGAACATAACTTTTTGAGGATTTTTCTTGGACCAGAAGACACCTAGGAACCTTCGGGAAGAGGTCAGAGGGGCCACCAGTTGGCAACAAGCTCGGAGGGCACGCCCCCTAGGCTTGTGGCCCCCCTTGATGCTCCTCTAACCCTAATCTTTGTTCTATAAATACCCAAATATTCCCTGTATACCAGAGTGCACACCAAAAAAACTTTTCCGCCGCCGCAAGTTTCTGTCCTCGTGTGATCCCATCTGTAGACCTGTTTCGATACTCTGCCGGAGGGGGATTCGATCACGGAGGGCCTCTACATCAACCTTGTTGCCCTTCCGATGATGTGTGAGTAGTTTATCACACACCTATGAGTCCATAGCTAGTAGCTAGATGGCTTCTTCTCTCTCTTTGATCTTCAATACAATGTTCTCCTTGATGTTCTTGGAGTTCTATTCAATGTAATCTTCTTTTGCGATGCATTTGTTGAGATCCGATGAATTGTGGATTTATGATCAGATTATCTATGAATATTATATGAGTCTTCTCTTACCTCTTTTATGCATGATTAAGATAGCTTTGTATTTCTCTTCGATCTATTGATTTGGTTTGGCCAACTAGATTGATTTTTCTTGCCATGGGAGAGGTGCTTT
Source organism: Thinopyrum elongatum (assembly GCA_011799875.1). NCBI lineage: Eukaryota > Viridiplantae > Streptophyta > Magnoliopsida > Poales > Poaceae > Thinopyrum > Thinopyrum elongatum. Next base: position 442,740,829 of record CM022300.1, on the reverse strand, counting down.
GTAATGGGTTCAATCTTGCGGTGCTCATACCTAGTGACAGAAGGGGACATGACATGTATTTGTATTGTTGCCATTAAGGATAAAACGTGGGGTTTATTTCATATTGATTGGATCTATCCCTCTACATCATGTCATCTTGCTTAAGGCGTTACTTCGTTCTTGTTAACTTAATACACTAGATGCATGCTGGATAGCGGTCGATGTGTGGAGTAATAGTAGTAGATGTAGGCAGGAGTCGGTCTACTTGTCACGGACGTGATGCCTATATTCATGATAATGCCTTAGATATCATCATAACTTTGTGCTTTTCCATCAATTTCTCAACAGCAATTTGTTTACCCACCGTATGCGTTCTTTCAAGAGAGAAGCCTCTACTAAAAACTATGGCCCCGGGTCTATCTTTTATCATATTATTTTCAGATCTATAAAACCAAAAACCCAAAATACCTTGCTGCAATTTATTTACCTTTACTTTATTTTGCACTTTTTCTTATCTTTTATACCTATCTCTATCAGATCTCATCCTTGCAAGTAACCGTGAAGGGATTGACAACCCCTTTATCGCGTTGGGTGCAAGTATTTGTTTGTTTGTGTAGGTGCAACCATTGGTGACTTGTGTGTTCCTCCTCCTGGATTGATACCTTGGTTCTCAAACTGAGGGAAATGCTTATCTCTACTTTGCTGCATCACCCTTTCCTCTTCAAGGGAAAAACCAACGAAAGCTCAAGAAGTAGCAGGAAGAATTTCTGGCGCCGTTGCCGGGGAGGATCTACATCAAGCCTACCAAGTTCTCATCATAAACTCTCATCTCTTGCATTTACATTATTTTCCATTTGCCTCTCATTTTCCTCTTCCACACTTCTAAAACGATTTCAGAAAAACACAAAAATATTTGCCTTTTTATTTGCTTTCTTTCCTTTCGCTTTTTTGTTTGCTATATTTGTTCGTGTCGCCATGTGCCTTCTATTTGCTTGCTAAAAATCTATTGATATGGATCCACTTAAAGTTTTCTACTTGGATCATCACTACTGCAGGATGCTACTAACGTGACACTACAATCAGAGACCCTTTGACGAAACTGTATGCAATGCATTAATCGCAAACGGTGATGTAAAAAACTGTCAAAAAAGATGCAAAACGTTTGCGATGGCGGATACATCAAACACGGTTCATATTCTAATTGCGTGTGCGATGCGTGGCATACAGTCAATCCATAAGAACTGTTTGCGATGAGACAGAAAAACATAAACAGACAGCTATATCAAGGTGTGTGCGATACACGGCATATAGTTTGCTCGGATGAACTGTTTGCTATTAGGGAATGCAATAGAAACGGTCAACCAGATTAGGGTGTGTGCGATATATGGCATACGGTTCACTCGGACGAACTGTTTTTGATTAGGGATACAACAGAAACGATTCAGCTTAACAAGATGTGTGTGATATGCGGCATACAGTTCACATAGATGAATTGTTTGCGATGAACCAAAAAAGAACACAAACGATTCGTGTAAGCAAGATGTGTGTGATACGCGGCAAACAACCCACTCGGATGAACTGTTTGCAATGAGAAAATATAACACAGACGGTTACTACAGTCAATTCGTGTGCGATTCTGTGTGTACAAAAAACTAGCAGAGCGCGCGCGGAGGAACGTGATACGTCTCCAACGTATCTATAATTTTTGATTGTTCCATGCTATTATATTATCTGTTTTGGATGTTTTATATGCATTAATATGCTATTTTATATTATTTTTTGGGACTAACTTATTAACCTAGAGCCCAGTGCCAGTTTCTGTTTTTTTCCTTGTTTTTGAGTTTTACAGAAAAGGAATATCAAACGGAGTCCAAACGGAATAAAACTTTACGATGATTTTTCTTGGACCAGAAGACACCCAGCAAACTTGGAGTTGAAGGCAGGGGAGTCCCGAGGACTCCACAAGCCAGGGGCGCGCGCCCTGAGGGCTTGTGGGCCCCTCGGAGCTCTCCTAACCCTAATTCTTTCTCTATAAATTCCCAAATATTCCCAAACGACCAGAAGCGTCCACCAAAATACATTTCTGCCGCCATAACCTTATGTACCTGTGAGATCCCATCTTGGGGCCTTTTTTGGCATCCTGCCGGAGGGGTATTCGATCACGGAGGGCTTCTACATCAACTCTCTTGCCCTTCCGATGAAGCATGAGTAGTTTACCACAGACCTACAGGTCCATAGCTAGTAGCTAGATGGCTTCTTCTCTCTCTTTGATTCTCAATACCATGTTCTCCTCGATGTTCTTGGAGATCTATCCGATGTAATATTCTTTTGTGGTGTGTTTGTTGAGATCCGATGAATTGTGGATTTACGATCAGATTATCTATGAATATTATTTGAATCTTCTCTGAATTATTATATGCATGATTTGATATCTTTGTATTTCTCTTTGAATTATCGGTTTGGTTTGGCCAACTAGATTGATTCTTCTTGCAATGGGAGAGGTGCTTAGTTTTTGGTTCAATCTTGCGGTGTCCTCACCCAGTGACAAAGTAGGGGTAGCGAGGCACGTATTGTATTGTTGCCATCAAGGGTAAAAAGATGGGGTTTTCATCATATTGCTTGAGTTTATCCCTCTAGATCATGTCATCTTATTTAAGGCGTTACTCCGTTATTTATGAACTTAATACTCTAGATGCATGCTGGATAGCGATCGATGTGTGGGGTAATAGTAGTAGATGCAGAATCGTTTCGGTCTACTTGACATGGACGTGATGCCTATATGCATAATCATTGCCTTGGTTATCGTCATAACTTTGCACTTTTCTATCAATTGCTCGACAGTAATTTGTTCACACACCGTATTATTTGCCTTCAAGAGAGAAGCCTCTAGTGAAACCTATGGCCCCTGGGTCTATTTTCCATCATATATTTTCAGATATATAAACCAAAAAACCCAAAAATACCTTGCTGCAATTTATTTACTTTTATTTTGTTTTATGTTTTAGTAAGCTTTTATATCTATCTCTATCAGATCTCATCCTTGCAAGTGACCGTGAAGGGATTGACAACCCCTTTATCGCGTTGGGTGCAAGTGTTTGATTGTTTGTGCAGGTGCATAGATTGGAGACTTGCTTGTATCTCCTACTGGATTTGATACCTTGGTTCTTAACTGGGGGAAATACTTATCTCTACTTTGCTGCATCACCCTTTCCTCTTCAAGGGAAAAACCAACGCAAGCTCAAGAAGTAGCAGGAGGAATTTCTGGCGCCGTTGCCGGGGAGATCTACATCAAGCCTACCAAGTACCCACCATAAACTCTCATCTCTTGCATTACATTATTTGCCATTTGCCTCTCATTTTCCTCTCCCCCACTTCTAAAACGATTTCAGAAAAATACAAAAATATTTGCCTTCTTTTCGTTTGCTTTTTATGTCTTACTTGGTTTGTTTGCTTGTCCGCTTGGAATAATTTTGTATTTATTGAAAATCAGAAACAAGAAGTTTATGGATCCTCATCCACTTGCTAATCTTTTTAAGAGATCCAATTATGATGAATCAATTGCTAGTGAGTTGAGTGCACTAGATTATCTTTATGAAGTTTTGTTTGAAATACGTGAATCTGAAAATTGTGATGAAATTTATGAAGTGATTCACAATAGCTCCTTGAATGAAAAAGCATGATTGCAATGATGTTATTATAAATTCTATTAATGTCAATCATGCTAATAATATGCAAAACCCCAAGCTTGGGGATGCTAATTTTGATATGTCCACTACTTATTGCAATGATCATGATTGGGGTGATTCTTCTTATGATCTTGAAAATTTATTTAAGCCTCTTGATGAATGTGTTAGTAATGATAGTGTTTGCATTAATAATGAAAGTGGGTTTGGAAGAGTGTCAACTCTAGGTAATAATGATCCCACTACTTTGGAGTATGATCAATCTTATGAATTTTTTGATAAAAGTGGGCTTGGAAAGGTCATGACTTTATTTGATGATCCCACTATTTTGGAAGAGTGTCAACTTTGCATGCATGTGGATCATGTAGAGAATATGTTATGTGATAGCTATATTGTTGAGTTTGAATATGATCCCACATGTAATTATTATGAGAGAGGAAAATATGGTTGTAGAAATTTTCATGTTACTAAATTACCTCTCGTTATGTTGAGATTGCTATTGTTTCTTTCTTCTTCCTTGCATATGCTAGCTTTTGCTTGTCTTGATAATTTGTTTGCTTATAAAATGCCTATGCATAGGAAGTATGTTAGACTTAAACTTGTTTTTCACATGCTACATGATGCTCTCTTTGTGCTTCAATTTTTGTCTTTCATGTGAGCATCATTAAAATTATCAACGCCTAGCTAAAAGGCTTTAAAGAAAAGCGCTTGTTGGGAGACAACCCAATATTTTTATTTTATGTTTTTATGAGTATACACATTATTACCTCTGTAGTAATTGTGTTTTGGTGTTTTAATTAGTGTTTGAGCCAAGTAAGACCTTTGGGATGGCTTACGGTGATGGTTGATTTGATCTTGCTGAAAAACAGAAACTTTTGCGTCGAGTAACAGAATTGTTTAAATTCACTGGAGCATGGAAAAACCCTGAATATTTACACAAGATTTATATACAAATTTTCTTCGTTTTCCTAATTTTTCAGAATTTTGGAGTTACAAAAGTATTAGAACAATTCAGATCTTCGCAGACTGTTCTGTTTTTGACAGATTCTTATTTCTATGTGTTGTTTGCTTATTTTAATGAATCTATGGGTAGTATCGGTGGGTATGAACCATGGAGAAGTTGGAATACAGTAGATATTACACCAATATAAATAAAGAATGAGTTCACAACAGTACCAAAAAGTGGTGATTTATTTTCTTATACTAACAGATCTCGTGAGTTTTCTATTGAGTTTTGTGTTGTGAAGTTTTCAAGTTTTGGGTAAAGATTTGATGGACTATGGAATAAGGAGTGGCAAGAACCTAAGCTTGGGGATGCCCAAGGCACCCCAAGGTAATATTCAAGGACAACCAAGCATCTAATCTTGGGGATGCGCCGGATGGCATCCCCTCTTTCGTCTTCGTCTATTGGTAAATTTACTTGAGGCTATATTTTTATTCACCGCATGATATGTGTTTTGCTTGGAGCGTCTTGTATGATATGAGTCTTTGCTTTTTAGTTTGCCACAATCATCCTTGATGTACACACCTTTTTAGAGGGACACACATGAATCATGAATTTATTAGAATACTTTATGTGCTTCACTTATATCTTTTGAGCTAGGCAATTTTGCTCTAGTGCTTCACTTATATCTTTTTAGAGCATGACAGTGGCTTTATTTTATAGAAATGTTTGAACTCTCTTGCTTCACTTATATTATTTTGAGAGTCTCTCTAAACAGCATGGTAATTTGCATAGGTTATGAATTTAGTCCTAATATGATGGGCATCCAAGAGGGATATAATAAAAACTTTCATATAAAGAGCATTGAATACTATGAGAAGTTTGATTCCTTATGATTGTTTTGAGATATAAAGATAGTGATATTAGGGTCATTCTAGTGAGTAATTGTGGATTGGTAGAAATACTTGTGTTAAAGTTTTTGATTCCCATAGCATGCACGTATGGTGAACCGTTATGTGATGAAGTCGGAGCATGATTTATTTATTGATTGTCTTCCTTATGAGTGGCGGTCGGGGACGAGCGATGGTCTTTTCCTACCAATCTACCCCCCTAGGAGTATGCGTGTAGTACTTTGTTTCGATAGCTAATAGACTTTTGCAATAAGTATGTGAGTTCTTTATGACTAATGTTGAGTCCATGGATTATACGCACTCTCACCCTTCCACCATTGCTAGCCTCTCTAGTACCGCGCAACTTTCACCGATGCACTACACCCACCATATACCCTTCCTCAAAACAGCCACCATACCTACCTATTATGGCATTTCCATAGCCATTCCGAGATATATTGCCATGCAACTTCCACCGTTCCGTTTTATTATGACACGCTCCATCATTGTCATATTGCTTTGCATGATCGTAAGATAGCTAGCATGATGTTTTCATGGCTTGTCCTTTTTTTGATGTCATTGCTATGCTAGATCATTGCACATCCTGGTACACCGCCGGAGGCATTCATATAGAGTCATATTTTTGTTCTAAGTATCGACTTGTAATTCTTGAGTTGTAAGTAAATAAAAGTGTGATGATCTTCATTATTAGAGCATTGTCCCATGTGAGGAAAGGATGATGGAAGCTATGATTCCCTCACAAGTTGGGATGAGTCTCCGAACTTTTACAAAAATAAAAGAGGCCAAAGAAGCCCACAAAAAATAAAATAGGCCAAAGAAGCCCAAATAAAAAAAAGGAAAAAAATGAGAGAAAAGAGAGAAGGGGCAATGCTACTATCCTTTTACCACACTTGTGCTTCAAAGTAGCACCATGATCTTCATGATAGAGAGTCTCCTATGTTGTCACTTTCATATAATAGTGGGATTTTTTCATTATAGAACTTGGCTTGTATATTCCAATGATGGGCTTCCTCAAATTGTCCCAGGTCTTCGTGAGCAAGCGAGTTGGATGCACACCCACTTAGTTTCTTTTTGAGCTTTCATAAACTTATAGTTCTAGTGCATCCGTTGCATGGCAATCCCTACTCACTCACATTGATATCTATTGATGGGCATCTCCATAGCCCATTGATACGCCTAGTTGATGTGAGACTATCTCCTTCTTTTTGTCTTCTCCACAACCACCATATTCTATTCCACCTATAGTGCTATATCCATGGCTCACGCTCATGTATTGCGTGAAAGTTGAAAAAGTTTGAGAACATCAAAAGTATGAAACAATTGCTTGGCTTGTCATCAGGGTTGTGCATAATTTAATACTTTCTGTGATGAAGATGGAGCATAGCCAGACTATATGATTTTGTAGGGATAACTTTCTTTGGCCATGTTATTTTGAGAAGACATGATTGCTTTATTAGTATGCTTGAAGTATTATTATTTTTTATGTCAATATTAAACTTTTTTTTGAATCTTATGGATCTGAATATTCATGCCACAATAAAGAAAATTACATGGATAAATATGTTAGGTAGCATTTCACATCAAAAATTCTGTTTTTATCATTTACCTACTCGAGGACAAGCAGGAATTAAGCTTGGGGATGCTTGATACGTCTCTGACGTATCTATAATTTTTGATTGTTCCATGCTATTATATTATCTGTTTTGGATGTTTTATATGCATTAATATGCTATTTTATATTATTTTTTGGGACTAACTTATTAACCTAGAGCCTAGTGCCAGTTCCTGTTTTTTCCTTGTTTTTGAGTTTTACAGAAAAGGAATATCAAACGGAGTCCAAACGGAATAAAACTTTACGATGATTTTTCTTGGACCAGAAGACACCCAACAAACTTGGAGTTGAAGGCAGGGGAGTCCTGAGGACTCCACAAGCCAGGGGGTGCGCCCCAGGGGGGGCGTCCTGAGGGCTTGTGGGCCCCTTAGAGCTCTCCTAACCCTAATTCTTCCTCTATAAATTCCCAAATATTCCCAAACGACCAGAAGCGTCCACCAAAATACTTTTCCGCTGCCATAACCTTCTATACCCATGAGATCCCATCTTGGGGCCTTTTCCGGCATCCTGCCAGAGGGGGATTCGATCACGGAGGGCTTCTACATCAACTCTATTGCCCTTCCGATGAAGCGTGAGTACCACAGACCTACGGGTCCATAGCTAGTAGCTAGATGGCTTCTTCTCTCTCTTTGATTCTCAATACCATGTTCTCCTCGATGTTCTTGGAGATCTATCCGATGTAATATTCTTTTGTGGTGTGTTTGTCGAGATCCGATGAATTGTGGATTTATGATCAGATTATCTATGAATATTATTTGAATCTTCTCTGAATTCTTATATGCATGATTTGATATCTTTGTATTTCTCTTCGAACTATCGGTTTGGTTTGGCCAACTAGATTGATTCTTCTTGCAATGGGAGAGGTGCTTAGTTTTGGGTTCAATCTTGCGGTGTCCTCACCCAGTGACAAAGTAGGGGTAGCGAGGCATGTATTGTATTGTTGCCATCAAGGGTAAAAAGATGGGGTTTTCATCATATTGCTTGAGTTTATCCCTTTACATCATGTCATCTTACTTAAGGCGTTACTCCGTTCTTTATGAACTTAATACTCTAGATGCATGCTGGATAGCGGTTGATGTGTGGAGTAATAGTAGTAGATGCAGAATCGTTTCGGTCTACTTGACACAGACGTGATGCCTATATGCATAATCATTGCCTTGGATATCGGCATAACTTTGCGCTTTTCTATCAATTGCTCGACAGTAATTTGTTCACCCACCATATTATTTGCCTTCAAGAGAGAAGCCTCTAGTGAAACCTATGGACCCCGGGTCTATTTTCCATCATATATTTTCAGATCTATAAACGAAAAAACCCAAAAATACCTTGCTGCAATTTATTTACTTTTATTTTTTTTTACGTTTTAGTAAGCTTTTATATCTATCTCTATCAGATCTCATCCTTGCAAGTGACCGTGAAGGGATTGACAACCCTTTTATCGTGTTGGGTGCAAGTGTTTGATTGTTTGTGCAGGTGCATAGATTGGGGACTTGCTTGTATCTCCTACTGGATTTGATACCTTGGTTCTTAACTGAGGGAAATACTTATCTCTACTTTGCTACATCACCCTTTCCACCACCAGCAAGTGGCTTGCTCCATATGACCCAGGTGGCAACGCACCGTAGCGACACTGTGCGCAGATCTAGTCCACACCCATCTACCATTAGTTATTCCAAGCATGCGAGGCACCAACGAAAGCTTCGACGTCGACCCCTTCATGCGTTACGTCTTCGGTGAGGAGAACGAGCCGGAGCTGGTCAGGGAGCAAGAGCTTCATCGGCCGGTGCAGGCGTCATGGCCCATTGGTAGCGGTATGGCCATGCCAGTCCTTGAGGGCGCAATGGACATATTGTAGAGGAAGTGTGATGAGAACTTTGCCATCCACCATGCAAAAGATCCAGAGCTGCTCGGCGGCATGATCAACGACCCACCCGAAGAGCCGCTGTCACCGGTGCTCATCGAGAGCTTGATGCCCCGCAACGAATGGGCAGAGGACCTCTGCGATTCAGTTATGAGACAGCCAGCCTGCGGCTTCATCATTGCCGGCGGCGATCGTGTCAACCTCAATCCCGACGATGTGGTGGCCAGGCTCGAGCACATCCTTGGCGGAGTTGACGTCCCCGACGAAGTAGAACATCGCCAATGTGGTATCTTGAGGATGCAGGTGATGGACGGAATTTGCTACCAGGGCAGAGACATGGAAATGGAGCGGTTCCGCAGAGATTTCATGTGCGCGATTGCACGCTGTCAAGCTCTTCTAGAAGAGGCCCAACAGCCCCAAGAGCCTCCCAGTGCCAGCAGCTCCGTAGGCAGAGATGGGTAACGTGGCCGCGGGTCGGGACACTCGGAATGAACGGCCACAAGGGTGCTATGCTGATCATGGAGTCTGAGAAGACCATCGTCGGAAGGGCGCCAGCTCAGACTTTCAGCCTATATTTTATTATAATTGTATGGAAATGTCACATATCGACATTTTAAGTCACTAAGCATATGTAGCTCGTGTGTGTTTTGGGCGTTGCCGCATGTGGCATTTTAAATTATCCTGAATATGTAAGATAATTATTAACCGTTGCAATTGTAAATTTGCATCAACGGCAAGCAGAGCGCGCGCAGGGACGCCAGAGCGGAGCATGCCGCAGCCGCCTCAATGGCGAGCAAAACGCGCGGATGGACACGAGCAGAGCGTGCCGCGGCCGCCTCAACGACGAGCAGAGCGTGCAACGGCCGCCTGAATGGTGAGCAACCACACCTGCATATTGTAATTCTGGTCAACCTTCTGGCACCGCGTGGGAGACGCGATGGCCCATCCATCAGACACGATGGTGATATCTGGACCGTGTGTGATAGTGGGCAGATACGTACACGTCCGAGAACACAGGCCCACGTACGCCATCCGGGAACCGTTTCGGGCTTCGAGCCTAGAACCATCAATAAATTTTGAGCTTGTTTCTCATCACATTCCAGATTACCAGCAATAAGTAATTGCAAATCCGTTCACACTGATCAAACCTAAACGTGTTCCCACTTAGCACTGGGCTATAAAAACTACCCACTCGAAAATTACTTCACAATCCCTTTCCTCATCACCCAAAAAATAGGTCTTTGCCATGGCCGGTAGGAGGAGTTTTGGGTCGACATATAACCAGGGAGCAAAGACCAAGGCCGCGGAAGCACTAGAGAGGTCCCGCCGCTACGCGGCAGCGATATCCTGGCGCGCCGCGGAGCCCTCGAATGAGCTCTCACCGGCACGCGGGCTGTCACAAGCGCACTCGCCGCGTTGGCGATCGTGACGAGCTAGCGGTGCTGAAGTCCTTGGCCAGCGACGATGACATTCTCGCTGGCCTAATTAAGCAGCAGGAGCTGGTCGACGACTTGATGAAGCTGCTCGAGATTAGCGATGCCTCAGTTGAGAAGGCGACCGGCCTCGTCGAGCAACTCATGGGTGACAATGCAAAGCTCCTCAAGGTGCTCACCGAGACGGAGGAGGAGGCCGCCGACTGGAAGAAGCTGCATGAGTAGAGCAGTGCCTCAGGGATGACGCTGAAAGCGGTCATCGAGGAACTGATGGGTGACATGAGGAAGCTCCGGATCAAGCACGAGCAGGAGGTGGAGGAATCCGTGGCTGCAGTTAAGCAAAGTCATGAGGAATTGAAGAAGGATCTGGAGGATCTTGTCGCCCGGCGATAAATCAAGGAGTAGAGACAGTAGCGACCCAGATCGTTGTTTGCGATTTCCTTCTTCTCTTGCCCCCGTGTCTTCCAGGCGTTGCCGCATGTGGCATTTTAAATTATCCAAAATATGTAAGACAATTATTATCCACGCCATTGTAAATTTGTCGTTGTATTATCCGTTGCCATTTTATTTGTCGTCGTATTATCCGTTGCCGCATGTGGCATTTTAAATTATCCGGAATACGAGTTGAAAACACGAACAAAGCAAATGCTAATGTTGAGCGGGGCCATGGGATCACAAGCAAACACCCTCCGTCCAGGTGCTTTAATTAACCGCATGTTAAATAGCGCCTCGGTCGCCATTAATGGAGAAGTTGTGAGTGAGGCGGGCGGCTGGTGGATGGAGGTCAAAGAGCTCGCTTCCCGGTGAGCATGCGCGGCTTTGGCTGCTCGCACGCGTCCCGTCGAGCCAGCACGATGGACAAGTCGCACGCGTGCCGTCGAGCCTGCGCGGCGGACTGCTCGCACTTGTCCCGTCGAGCCTACACAACGGACTTCTCGCGCTCGTCCCGTCTAATCAAACAGCTGCACGCACGCCACCGAGTATGGTTAAATTTTGGCACAAAATACAAAGAAGACCAATGAACGAGGACCGAGGTAGTACTCTCCCATAAGAAAAGAGGGACGCGTGGCCGCACTTAAATGGTTACGAGAACACACATGGTTCATATAATACAACCGTTTGTGGTATTAACGTGTCAGCTATTTGTTTCAAAAGGAATTCGTTGGCTATTAATGTGTGCGCCTTGTCTCAAACTGGACGATTTTTTTACCACGACATATATGTGCCATGTCATGAAACCATGCCAAGTTTCATGATTTTTGGGTGAGTTTTGGATTTACTAAGATTTAAAAACCGAGATTCTCAATGTTTCAGGACGACGAGACATCTGTAATTCATTCCCTTCCTTCAATGAGACCTAAACATGCACCCAATGACACATGTACGATTTTCCACCCATTTTGCTTCACTGGAGCATGTTCTGTAGTTCAAATTTGAATTATGGACATTAAATGCCAAGAAAACTCAATTAATATATAAAATGGCCCAACGAACCCTGAATAGTTTCAAATTTTAGCACGAGACTCCTGTTATTCTATGTTGCCTGTACAAAACAAAATACAAGGCAAGAAGAGGCAGCGATTATCGTTTCGCCCACAAGAGGGGCATGTTTCCCTACTGCAACCACGAGGGTTGCGAGAAGCTCCGGTTTGTAAGAGGCTTGCAATATAGCTTGGCCCAAATTGGACATTTTTTTACCGCGACATATATGTGCCATGTCACGACACCATGCCAAGTTTCATGATTTTCCGGTGAGTTCTGGATTTACGGAGATTTTAAAACCGAGATTCGCAATGTTTGAGGCCGAGCCAGGACACTGAGATGGTTGAATTCATTCTGATTCCTTCAATGGGACCTAAACATGCACCCAAGGACACATGTACGATTTTTCTAGCCATTTTGGTGCACTGGAGCATGTATTTGTAGTTCAGATTTGAATTATGGACATTAAATGCCTAGAAAACTCAATTAATGTATAAAAAAGGTCAAACGAACCCTGAATAATTTCAAAGTTCAGCATGAATCTCCCGTTGTTCCATGTTGCGCGTAGAAGAAAATACAAGGAGAAAAGAGGGAGCGATTATTGTTTCGCCCACAAGGGGGACACGTTTCCCTATCGAAACCACGAGGATTCTTGTGAGAGGCTCCGGTTTGTAAGAGGTTTGTAATAAAGCTTGGCCCAAATTGGACAATTTTTTACCACGACATATATGTGCCATGACGTGACACCATGCCAACTTTCATGATTTTCTAGTGAGTTTTGGATTTACGGGGATTTAAAAACTGAGATTCCCAATGTTTGAGGTCGAGCCAGGACACTGAGACGGTTGAATTCATTCCGATTCCTTCCATGGGACCTAAACATGCACCCAAGGACACATGTATGATTTTTCTAGCCATTTTGGTGCACTGCAGCATGTATTTGTAGTTCAGATTTGAATTATGGACATTAAATGCCTAGAAAACTCAATTAATGTATAAAAAGGTCAAACGAACCCTGAATAATTTCAAAGTTCAGCATGAATCTTCCATTGTTCCATGTTGCGTGTAGAAGAAAATACAAGGCAAGAAGAGGGAGCGATTATCATTTCGCCCACAACGGGACATGTTTCCCTATCGAATCCACGAGGGTTCTTGCGAGAGGCTCCGGTTTGTAAGAGGTTTGTAATAAACCTTGGCCCAAGTTGGACAATTTTTTTACCGCGACATATATGTGCCATGACGTGACACCATGCCAACTTTCATGATTTTCTGGTGAGTTTTGGATTTACGGGGATTTAAAAACCGAGATTCCCAATGTTTGAGGACGAACCAGGACGCCGATACGGTTGTAATTCATTTCCATTCCTTGCATGGGACCTAAACATGCACCCAAGGACACATGTATGATTTTTCTAGCCATTTTGGTGCACTGGAGCATGTATTTGTAGTTTAGCTTTGAATTATGGACATTGAATGCCTAGGAAACTCAATTAATGTATAAAAAGGCCATGAACCCTGAATTATTTTAAATTTCAGCACGGATATCCTATTGTTCCATGCTGCCTGTAGAAAAAAATACAAGGCGAAAAGAGGCAGTGATTATGTTTCGCCCACAAGGGGGACACGTTTCCCTATCGGAACCACGAGGCTTCTTGAGAGAAGCTCCGGTTTGTAAGAGGCCTGTAATAAAACTTGCCCCAAAATGGACAAATTTTTTCCACGACATATATGTGCCATGTCGTGACACCATGCCAAGTTTCACAATTTTCGGGTGAGTTTTGGATTTACGGGATTTCAAAACCAAGATTCTCAAAATGTCCGAGGCCGAGCCAGACACCGAGACGGTTGAATTCATTCCCATTCTTTGCATGGGACCTAAACATGCACCCAAGGACACATGTATGATTTTTCTAGCCATTTTGGTGCACTAATATGAATTATGCACATTAAATTAATGCTTATAAAACTTAATTATAATGTATAAAAAGGCCAAACGAACCCTAAATATTTAAAGCGGTTCTGGTCAACCGTCTGTCACCCGTGGGTAAGCACTGTGCGCATGCGTTGTGCTAGCTCATGCTTCCTTCTTTACTAAGTTTTCCATATTAATGGTGTTAGATATCCAAACACGCTACCATTTCCCGCCACTCCTCCCATCGGTTTCCCGCCTCTTCTCCCATCGGTTTCCCGCTTCCAGTGTCAGTGCTCATAGAAGGCTAGGCGGCGACACACCGGCCAGGTAAATATTGCACACAGTTTCTAAAAGCACAAACATGTGTGATAGTAGGGAGCAGGTCCCAAACGGTGACCAGCGTGAAATGCCTTGAAGGCAAGGAGGCAAATATTATCAGCAAGGGGCGGCTTCCCATCTGCTAACCGAGTCGAATAGAACGCAGAAGTTAAGCATGCTCGGGTTGGAGGAGTCTAAAGATGGATGACCCGATGGGAAGTTGCATATCTCAAGCTTCATTAAAGCGCCATGATAGGGTCATTATAGACATTTATCATCTAAATGTGTCTGTAGTGACCTGTCATGATGATTATATAAACCTTGGGATCCTTGTTTTGGTAATTTGTAGAATATTTTTTTATTCATTATTTCTTGTTCTAAAAAAATCGGAGAATGATCGAGATCTGTAGGCCCACACAATCTATTCCTTTGCCCAGCGTACGTGAAGGGTTTGACCATGACGGTTTCCTCTTGCTCTCTGTGCTATGTTAGAGCAAATCAAGTTTGAGCACATACGTTGGACCACACCCCCTACCCCCCCACCCGCCTCGAAGTTGCGGAACCGACATCATACGTCTTTAACCTAGCTGGGGGGTACGATGTTCAGTTTGTAATGTTACTAATGTAGTCGGTGCCCCATCGAAGTTGTGCATTCGGGATTTGAACAAATCACACACCACCCATACATTTTTTTGGGCCGCATGCAGGGTATAGGGGGTGTTCTGATCGAGCATGTCTCCCTTGTGCGGTTTAGATGACACACATATCTGTAGGCTCCCTGAGGTCTATATATATATCATCCTTGACCGATAACGAGAGGGGACCACACAATCTATCCCGTTGACCCAACATACGAGAAGGGTTTGACCATGACGGTTTCCTATTGCTCTGTGTGCCATGTTAGACCAAATCAAGTTTGAGCACATGCGTTGGACGACACCCCCTCCCCCTCGCCTCGATGTTGGGGAACCGACATCATATGTATTGAACCTGGCTTGGGGTCGGGTACGGTGTTCGGTTTGTAATGTAGTTGGTGCACTGTCCAAGTTGTGCATTGGGGATTTGAACACATCACACACCACCCATACATATTTTCGGGCCGCATGCAGGGTATAGGGGGTCTTCTGATCGACCACGTCTCCTTGTGCGGTTTTTTGTGATGACTTGAACACATCACACACCACCCATACATATTTTTGGGCCGCATGCAGGGTATAGGGGGTCTTCTGATCGACCACGTCTCCCTGTGCGGTTTTTGTGATGACACACGCATATCTGTGGGCTCCCCGGATATATATATATCATCCCTTTGACCGATAATGAGGGGTACGTGTTGGCCATGAATGGATTCCTCCTAGTTTGTGTTAGGGCTGGTCACCGTCACATGTCGTTCGAGCAAAGTTCGAGCTCATGCGTTCTCAGGATTCCCTCCCACACGCTGGGATTGGTGGGTTGGACCGACACCGTACCCTATGTTTCTCGTCCTTAATTACTAGGCTTTCATGCTGGTTGTCTGTATCGAGAGGCAGGCGCCACATCTAAATTGTACATTATTTGATATTGAAAACACATCACCCCTTCCAACGAACATCATTCTGGGCCGCATGCAGGCAGTGCTAGTTTTGTGGCCCCTCTCATGCGATTTTCGATGATGGTCCAATCTATTGGCCCAAGCGGTTATATATATATATATATATATATATATATATATATATATATATATATATATATATATATATATACATACATACACACACACATAAAGACTATTCTGATCACGGGATCAAAATAATATTCTGATAACTACCTGACCTGTCCCAGCGGTAGTAGTTGAACTTCCCCCAGTGCTAAGTTGAACTTCCGCAAACATTGCCCAAATGGGGCTTGCGATATACCGTTGGAAAGCTATGGACACGAGTATCATGACCCAAGTTAAATTTTTGGCAAAATCTAAGCGGTTTAAGAGCAGTTTTGAAAACCGTTTTTTCTTCATACAAAAAATATGAATCGTATTTTCGATCCCATTTCTAAACCGTTTATTGGAATGAGGCAAATAATATGGCATTGGAAAACTGCTGCAAATGCGCTCCTCCCACATGTAGAAAGTTTTCTCTAATTCCCTACGGTTAAAGAGTAATTTGAAAAATCGTAGAATTTTGCAAACCGAACAGCCGAGTTTGTATTTTCGGTGCCATTTCTAAACGGCTAATCCAATTGAGGCAAATGATATGGCGTTGGAAAGCTTATGAAAATGCGCTTCTTTTTCATGTACAAAGTTTTTTCTAATTTTGAACGATTTAAGAGTAATTTAAAAAACCATCCAAGTTCCACCGAGTATGTATTTTTGAGTTAATTTTTAAACCGTACGTCGGAATGCAGCAAATGATATGGCGTTGGAAAGCTTGAAGAAATGGGAAACTTTTTGGTATATAATTTTTCTTCCAGTTCCTTACGGTTTTAAGTCAATTTTGAAAATGGTTAAAAACATTTTTTGTCTGTAATTTTTACAAACTTTGTTGGAATGGGGCAACTA
The DNA here is from genome assembly GCA_011799875.1 of Thinopyrum elongatum. Taxonomy (NCBI): domain Eukaryota; kingdom Viridiplantae; phylum Streptophyta; class Magnoliopsida; order Poales; family Poaceae; genus Thinopyrum; species Thinopyrum elongatum. The sequence continues at coordinate 442,724,162 of CM022300.1, read as the reverse complement.
ATATACCGTTGGATAGCTATCGAAAATGCGAAGCTTTTTCATATATAAAGTTTTCTCTAATTCCCAGCCGTTTTCAAGTAATTTAGAAAATGGCGAGATCATGATTTCTGCCTTCATCGCGAAAGGAAATGCACTGCGTGAAGTAGTTGAACTTCTGGGGCATGTCTGTTTGAACTTCACTCTGTTTTTGACGTGTTGTTTTTTGCCCGTAAGTCCCAAACCACTTACCGAAATCTAGCAAATGATATACCGATGGAAAGCTGTTGAAAACACGCAACTTTCCCGTGTTGATCAGTTTTTCATGCTCGCGACGGTTCAAATGAATTTTTTCAATAGATAAAAACATGTTTTAAACGGTATACATGAAATTTTAAACTGTTCATCGGAATGTAGCATATAATATATGGTTGGAAAGCTTATGAATAGGAGTAACTTTTTTATGTAGACAGGTGTTACAAATTCGTTGCCGTTTGAGAGCAGTTTTAAAAATGGCAAACACGATGTTGTTTTTGCCTCTCTTTTTTAACATGTAATTGAAGGTCGGAGTCTCATAATATAATTTTTGAACCGTGCAGGGTGGAGCACATGGACTTCTTGCAACTAACCTTTTAGGCTTTTATTTTTGTATTCTTTTATTCTCATCTGAAACACATTTCGTATAGTAGCTGAACTGCTCCTTGTTTTCGTATTGAACTTCGGCCACGCATTTTTTTGTTTGTAATTTCTCACTCGTTCCTCGGAGTTCCACAGATGATAAATCATTAGAAACTTGTTAAAAAGACGCACCTTTTTTAATATGGTTAAACTTTTCTTTTCGAACAACATACACCAATTTATTTTAACCATTTATTTTCCTAATAGAGCATACAATATACCCCTTGTAAAGTTGTTTAATAGAAAAGAACTTTTTTCATGTAGAGTATTTTTGTTCCAAATTTGTAAAGGATTGAGAGAATTATTTTAAAACATGAGACACAACATCTTTTTTGTGTTTTTCGAACATGTAAACACACGCTGAACCTCTCTAACAAGAATTTTTGAACTTCTGAGGGAAGAGCACTTGAACTTCTAGCAACAAAACTTTTAGACTTCTCATTTTTACTCTTTTTTCTCGTATGAAACACACATCATGCAATACGTGAACTTTTAGCTGTTATCACTTTTGAACTTCTCACTGTTTCACTTTCGTAACGGGAAAAATCTGAGTTTTTTATAGACATCGAACCGCTCTAACTTTTTTATTTTGAACTTCTTTTGTGTATTTTTAGAAATGTGAAGATTGGAGTTTTGTTAGAAACATCGAACTTATTTGTTATTTCAAATTGAACTTATTGGTATTATTCTTTTAGTAACTGGAAAAAATCTGATTTTTCAAATAAATATCAAACTGCTCCGCTTTTTCAAATTGAACTTCTTGGATTTATTCTCTAGTAACGAGAAAACCTGAGTTTTTATATACATTGAACTACTCCATTTTTTAAAATTGAACTTCTTGGTTTTAGTCTCCATTGTTTTAATTTGAACTTCTAGCTTTTTAGAATGGGGAAAATTAATTTTAATAAATTATTTTGAAATGTTCTTCTCTTTAATTTGAACTTCTCTGATTTTTTCACAAACGGGGAAAATCCGTTTGATATAAAAAATTTGAAGTACTTTTTTTATTTGAACTTCTTGCTCAATTTTCTTTGAACTTCCAGATTTTTAAAATGTCAACACCCTCGTAAGTTTTTATAAACCTCTATCTTTTAATGCGTAATATCACGCTTTTATATTCTCTCCAAATGTTGCTTGTTGTAAAAAATATCGAACTACTTGATTTTCTTAATTTGGACTTCTTGGTTTTTATTCTTTTTAACGGGGAAATCCTAGTTTTTTAAATTAACATAAAACCACCCTGCTATTTAAATTTGAAATTCTAGATTGTTTCTAGAAACGGGAAAAATCCATTTTATGTAAACTTTTTTGATCACCTCATTTTTTAAATTTGAACTTCTGGCTTTTGTCATAAACATCGAACTTCTCCATCATTCAAATTTGAAATAGGGAAAATCCATCTTTTTATATTTTTTAAACTACTCCATCTTTCTATTTTGGACTTCTTGGTTTCATTCATCAATAATGGGAAAGTCCTCATTTTTTGTAATAAACATCTAACCAATCCATTATTTAATTTTGAACTTCTAGTTTTTAGAAACATGGAAAAATCATTTTTATGAACCTTTTTTTAATTTGAACTTCATGCTCTTATTTTTTAGAAATGTGAAATAATGATTTTTTATAAACTAGTTTTACTATATGTGAATGTGTGCTTTTTATATTCAAACTCCTCATGTGATTTCCACGTAAACGGTATTTTTTGGCGTGATTTACATCTTGATATTTTTTTCATGAACTCCCCGGAAATCGAAAAATTTATGCTTCACTACACATTTTATCGTTCTTTAATTGCAATAATTTTTACTATGTGTGAATGTGTGCTTACATTCGAACTTCCCACGTGATTTTCATGTGAACTTTAAGAAGAAATTGATTGGGATTTTTTGTTCTCATTTAAGCTAACATTAAAGGCAACAAAATTACACAGCTCACACTTTTGTGCTTGCTTGTACATCTTGCATGCATTCGAGAACAAAACTGGGTTGCAAACATATGTCATTTATTTGTCCAAATTTTCTATAGAAAACAACAATCATCTGGCCGAAGCACCACCTGTCGCATTCATATAATGAACATGTTTTTTCTATCATTTGAATTGCGCAAATATACGCACTAGAACTTCTGTCAAGAACATGTTGACAGGTACATATACAAACAACACCCACGTGCCCCAAATGCCACCCATCTATAGTAGCTCAATAAGCATCATTTTCTTTCTAAAGTTTTTCTTCTATTTCCTGTAACTTGATTCACGTAACTTCAGAGACAAAAAAGAAGAAACAATAGCAATGGCAGCTAATCTTCTCCCCTTGCTCACCTCACCATTCAGCAGCAACAAACAACCACACTTTATAATCACCAAAATGTAGAGCGCCCTGTTGCTGTTTTTTAAGCCATGCGCCAAGTAGGAGACGAGCGGTGCTGCTGCCGGGTATTAGTGTATCCAAGCTAGCTGTTGGTGTGTGACTTTGTTCTCACCTTGCCGTACAAGATCATAGCACAATGAGTTGCAGCTGAGCGCCTGGCATTTCTACAATTGATCAATTATGTAAACAAATTCTGGATGCTTGATAGCATTGCCAGAAGCAATTTAGCATCCGGGTCCATGTGCCATGCACCAAATTAGAGTGCATGACCCCCATGGGAGACTCAGCCCGGTCGTTGCGACGCACTAATAGTGAGTAATGAGCAGTCAAATCATAAGCCCCACCTTTCCCACTATAAGTTGCTCGGACGAAGCAACCATCAATACACTCTTCTTTGAATCCGCTCATACTAGTATGAAGGTGCAAAACCAAGTGCGCGTATGGCCTGTCGGTCAACGCGCTTCCTCTTGGCATATCACTGACATGTGGGACCGGAGTGTGAGCAAACCGATCTCAATTGACAGCAAAATGGCCGCTCCTTGAAGCTGAGACGAGGAGCGAGAACACAGACGGGCTATGTGTCGCACGGAGGCCAAGAAATATTAGAGCATGGTTGATCGATGTCATCATTACATGTTCGATGTTTTTAATAGTACTATTGGGCTGCCATTTTCCGCACTTCTATGAAATAAATGTGTACTTTATCACATATTGAAATAAAATAAGAGTGCAGACGCTCCACCATGCGGTTCCTAGTACCTGTATACTAGTAGTACTACTCGTACTACTAAACCTTACGCTTGGCTCTTCGCCTCTTCGGGAAGTCGAACAATGATGGTACTACAGTGTATGCCTTTGGCAATCTGACACCGAATGAACTCCTGCACGTCCACCGCCTGGGCGAGGGTAGGTTGCATTAGTCAAAATCTTCTCCTCGTCCTACGAGCCACCGCGCTTGAGGTAGACAGAGAGGGCGTAAGCAATCTTCACCTTGTCCTACAAGCTTCTCCTCATTCTACGAGTTGACGGGACACACCAAAGTAGTGCTAGTCCATACTGCCTCCTTTCCGGTTAATATGGCTTTTTTTTGCGGGTAAGTGAGAGAGCTTTATTCATATATAAGCATTCTTAGGACAATCAGCCAAGAGACTGGTCACTAGGAAGTGAGGTACCCCGCAAAAAAAGGAAGCGAGGTGTTTCATCAAGCCAGCTCTCGGTCACATTCAAAGCACAGCAACCACGGTTCGCACAAAGATGCGCCGCAAGGTTTCCTGACCTGTTTACATGCTGAATAACAAAAAAAAGAGAAAATATTACTGAGCGCTCCTATTTCTAACAGGATAGGAGCCAGAATTAAGCGAGAATTGTGGCGAGTGTTCCATGCAATCAACTTCCATTATCACATGCGAGAACCCTCGAAGAGAAGCAAATGTGTTGAAGATTGCTTTATCACAGACTAAAATAAAATAAGAGTGCAGATGCTCCACCATGCGGTTCCTAGTAGTACCTGTATAGTAAGTAAGTAGTACTACTAGGAGTACTACTATAGTAAACTTTGCGCTTGGCTCTTCGCCTCTTTGGGAAGTCGAACAATGATGGTACTAGTACAGTGTATGCTTCTGGCAATATGACACCGAATTAACTGTTGCACGTCCACCGGCTGAGCGAGGGAGAGCTTGCATTAGTCAAAAGTTTCTCCTTGTCATGCGAGCCACCGCACGCAAGCTTCTCCTCGTTCTACAAGTTGATGAGACACAACAAAGTAATGCTAGTCCATACTGCCTCCTTTCCGGTTAATAGTATGGCTTAATTTGAAACGAGATATATACACTGGATGTCACTGCATATTTGTAAAAATATGGTTAGTGGACTTCATAATACGCTCATTGCTCACCCTAGCTCACCCTAGCTGAGTATGTGTGTGCATGCAAGTGTAGGTTGAGCACTTGAGCGTGACCGTGTGTGTTCCGTCGTGTGCTCGGACATGCATGCATTAGGGCGTCGCACGCGTTTTTTGTGTGCATGTGTATGTGTGACCGTTGCATGCATGCACGATGTTGTAGTCCCTCACATGCACATGTTCATATGTCAATGCTTTGTCAAAACGTTGCATGCAAGGTTTAATCATTCGTTGTTCACGCATGCATTCCCGATAATAATACATTGGTAAAGACAATTTCTTGAGGAAAACGAGCCCATGAATTGAGTACAAAGGGGACCAATAAACCAGGGCGGAGGGAGTACTAGTAGTGAACCGGAAGGAGGGAGTAGGTACGTAACAACGTGCAGTAAAAAAATTCCTCTATGCGCATCCTGTCTACTTGTCATGCAAGAAAATAGAGATAAGTACAAGTGAGACCCAGGAACGGTCATACACGTAGGGGGAGTACGTGCAGGGGCCACTCAGGAGCATTCAAAACACACAGTAAGTTAGTCAAACGAAGCAACCATCATTTCACTCTTCAATGACGCGTACGCAATATAAAAAGGTTGATATGGAGAGAAAAAGAAAACCGCTCCACTATATATACACTAACAGGACCCTAAGCTACAAGCCTGCTTGCTTGGGTTGCTCTCTTCACAAGCATAGAACGACGGTGGCCACACCGCTGGTCATAGATCCAGCCTGATCCCGCCGCCTGGGGAAGCGGACGATGTTCTGCGTAGACACGGTCGACAACGGCGAGGAAGAAAACCCACTGTCGGTGCGTGCTGATCGGGGGTCCCCGGGGTATGGGCTGATGCCGCCTCCCACCGCCCTTCTAGCTACACTCCGACGTCCCAGGTACAACTTCCTTTTGGAGCCGGCTTGCTCCACTGCCGCAGCTCCCCACGTAGCTCCATCTCCATGTGGATCTTTCTCTACTTCTACCGGCTTCTATTTGTGATTAGTTTATGTCTCATGAACTAGTGCCATTACTATTATTCTAATCACACTTCTTCAATATCTTTGCCAACAGGGATGCTCAGCTCGATTTTAGTGGAACTGCACAAAAGCATCGTATGATCCGAGGGTGCCAGGATTCTTTCCTTCGAAAGGTTCTACCTAGCCAGGAAATTAAATCATGTTTAGGGTTTATGGTTTAAGGCGTAGAGACCCCATCGGTAGTTTTTTTGGGGATAATTAGATTTATACCCCTAGTTGTGTCCCACTCGGCTGTTTTACCCCTAATTTCCAAAAGTCGCCGTTTCTGTCCAAGTCACCTCGCTCCTCTTATGCTTTTGCCCTTTGACCGTTTGACCGTCAGTTTGAAAAATTCATAACTAATTCATACTAAATCAGAAAAATGCAAATAAGATACCAAAATATTTGGAAAAACATCACCTATATGTCAGTGTCATCTGCATTCATGACAAAAGTGTTGGAAAGTGCCCATCAGAGTTTTTGCTCTTATGATACCACCATGAATAGTAAAATCTAAAAAAAATCAAAAATTAAAAAAAAATTGGTGGCAAAGAATGACGAATGTTTTAAGTGCTTGCCAAGTTTCATCAGGGAATGACATTCGTGCATGTCGTGGCAAAAAAAACAATCAGCACTCCAAAATAGATTATTTTTTTGCCACGACTTCCACGAATGTTGTTCCCGGATGAAACTTGGCAAGCACTTAAAACATTTGTCATTCTTTGCCACCAATTTTTTTTGAATTTTTTTAGTTTTTACTATTCATGGTGGTATCATAAGAGCTAAAACTTGGATGGGCACTTTCCAACACTTTTGTCATGAACGCAAATGACACTGACATATAGGTGATGTTTTTCTGAACATTTTGGTATCTTATTTGCATTTTTCTGATTTAGTATGAATTAGTTATGAATTTTTCAAACTAGCGGTCAAACGGTCAAAGGGCAAAAGCATAAGAGGTGCGAAGTGACTTGGACAGAAATGGTGACTTTTGGAAATTAGGGGTAAAACAGCCGAGTGGGACACAACTAGGGGCACAAATCTAATTATCCCTTTTTTTGTACACACTCTCACAACTTTTGTCTTTAGTTGTGAAGTAAATATTGGCTATGATCTGTGAATCATTGAGATGCATCAGCATGCGTGTTAGTTTTCCTTTGTATTTGATGGAATGTTGTAACAGGGCAACCTTGGAGTCAGGATACATACATGAAACAAAATCTAAAAGCTTCGTACTCCCTCCGGTCCTTTTTTGTATGCATATAAGGCTACTCATAGTGGGGAGTATCATATACTAGTATCATGCATAAATTACATAGGGGACTAATAAACCAGGACGGAGGTAGTATGTGAGAGTGTATGGTGGGTCATGTGGTAAAATGTAGTACTTTCTTGTAGCCCATTACTATACATGTTGACTATTACATGGCAACTACGAAAAATACATTTTGCATCTATACAAGGCCACTAAGAGTAATTGAGGCAATAGTACTTTCTTGTATAAAGGGAATGGAGGGAGTAGTACTTTCTTGTAGCCCATTACTATACGAGCAAGTACAATAGTGGGCTTATAGCCTGCTTACATGGCAATTTTGCCTATGTGGAAGAGAGAGACATTGAAAAAGCAAGGAGACTGGGCTATATGCGTGCTCCAAGGCAGATGCAATAAATGCGAGGAAAGAGATAGAGAGAAGATGAGAAAAAGTACTAATCTTATAGCCAACCTTATAGCTAACCTTGTTGTATGAGTGACTATATGTGTTGGCTATAGATGATATGGCAACATCTTATATAGCCAGCAGTTGGTTGTATTATTAACCATGCTCTACATGTTGAATATTACATTGGCTATAGATGACATGGGCATGGCAACATGTTAGCCATGAACCGGCTATATTATTAACCATGCTTAAGGCATGCTTGCACACAGAGAGAGAGAGTCACGTCGCATGCATGCAAAACCGGAGAGAGAGAGCTGCATGCAGATAGATCTAGAGAGATGGAGAGAGGAGTAATTGTTCGCGAGAATTGTGTACTTTGCATGCGCGTAACTACCCAGCATTTCCTGAAAAGCAAAGCCGGGGGCAAAATAGTCTATACACCCCGGTGTATAATTTTTTCTTGGCATGCGGGCTGTCCAAGGAATATGGTGATAGTGGGAGGTGGGCCATGTAGTCACTAGGCTGCCATGTTTCGTACTCCTCTAGTGTAAGAGTGGAGAAAGTTAGTTTTATCATCGAATAAATAAATAAATAAGAGTGCAGACGCTCTACGACGCTCTACCGCCGTAGTAATAGTGACCAATGAGCCGTCAAATCACATAGAACCGGTAGTTAGTTGGACGGAAGAAGCAAACCATCACTCTTCGTTGAATCCGCTTCTCCCTCATGCAGTACAGTATTCTTTTGGAAACCAATGTTTTGTTTCGTTGGATTGTGCCATCGAGCAAAACCAACGTTTAAATCATGTCTGTCGCGTTCGTGTCTCACCCTCCTCCACCCCACACGGTCGCTCGGCATGCCACTCACCGCAAACCGAGTATACACAAACTTTCCTGCCTGCTTGTCGATGGATCACGCCATGTAGTACTAGCACTACTGGAAGAGATAGACGAGGAGGGGGAGGATAGCTAGCTATAGCACGGACTCCCAAGAACTTTTTTACATGCATGTTGCGGCCGGCCGTGATGACGTTTGAACACGGAGCAGTCGCGTGCACCGGGAAGCGGCGCAGGCGGTGCTCCCTCGGCCGGCATGCCACTTCAATGCTCGCACCAATGAGAGGTCGCGTCCGCTCTGGCCGGGCATGAATGTGGCACTGACCGTTTCAGGTGGGAAGCGCCCGCGGGTGATGAAGAGGGTTCAAGTTGGCCAGGGCGGTCACGAGCGGGCGTGGCAGCGGTCCGGACGCCCGCAAACGAGAGATGCTGGACGTACGTAAATATTAATGCGTAATTAATAACGTAAATAATGTGCCAGTTGGACAAATATGATTGGAGATGGAGATGGAGATGAAAGTAAGAATTTTACGTAAACACGGATATGCATGTCTATGTGTGTGTGCATGCACACACACATAGTGACGACTCTCGCGACTACTCGTACACATCATCGATGTCTCGTTCTCCCTACACACACACAAACTTAGTACCGCCTCATTTTGTTCCTAGGATAGGAATATCATAGGAGTGGGAAACAATATGAACTAAGATAAATGGAGTACTACGTACAAGAAGAAATATACACGCACTCACTCTGCCTCCGACATACCCGCGAGTACACGATGGAGCGCATTTGTACACGAAGAGGCAGCTTACGTATGTAATAATTTGACCTTTTAATTTGTTCACTTAATAATGGAGGGTCGGGGACCACACATGAGCGATACAAACTACGACCTGGAAGTAGGGGCGTGTTATTGATCGAGTTTTCTTTCTTGGTACGTTAAAAGAAGATTTGTCCGTCAGTTTTCATTTCTTTTTTTCGGGAACACGCATATTCTATTTAAAACCACTGCTATGGAGAGATTTTTTACTCCATTGTATATATAGCCTCTTGTTTGATAGGGTTTCTCGCATCTCGCACTCTCACCCTCTCCATATCTAAACAAGATGACAGTGTCCACTCGATCCCTCTCCTCACCGGTGGTGATGAAGGAAGCCGATGCACACCGTCCTCTCTGAGCCGGCGCCAGCGCAGATGAAGGTCCTCCGCGCCCTTGTTCGCTGTCGTCGTGTGGGCAGATCCCGCCCGCCTGCCTAAGCCACATCTCGCCCACCTGAGGTATAACTTCTTTTGGATTTCATGCTTCATTGTACTCTGCATGCGGGTTTTCTTCTATACCACTACTCCCTAGCTCCCCATGTAGGAGTAGCTAGGGTTCGTCGGCTGGTCCAACATCACCTATTTTTTACTATTATAGAGGAAAGGCCACTCCAAATGTTGTCCTGGTTTATCATTTATGCATCGGTGGAGGCATACATGTTTTTTTCCGACAAAAAGTACATGGTGGTTGTGCGGTCATTTTCCATATGCTCCTATTGATGCTGCTAATCTAAAACTATCACTGGTAAAATGAAGCAATGCCCATGTAGAGGCGTCGATAAATGCTTCTGTCCTGCTTTAGTTTTTTTGGTATCCTGCTTTAGTTCCCATCAAGATAATCATGATGCTTCTATTTTTTGGTGTACGTTTCATTAATTCTTATTGACAATTAAGATGCCGCTGTTAATCTTATTCCCCTGCTAAAACAAAGTAACGAAACTACTTAAATATCATTTTTTATATTTTTGCAAACAGGGATGCGTATCTCCATACTCAGGCATGTCTTCCTCAATTTTAGTGGAACTGCACAAAATTGGATGGCCACTGTTGCTCAGCCTCACTATCCTCTGCCAAGTGGTTCTTCCTATCTCGAGCTTGATTACGGAGAAGAAACAAACCACAGTGAGGATTATCAAACTTCATTGGTGCCTGACCCAAACTTGATGCCAAAATCGATGATGCATCACCACGATGACCTATCGATGCTCATGGTTGCGTCTCATGGTTGCATCGGCTGGTGAAGCTGATCGATGTTCAATGAAGAATGGGCTGTCTTCCATCAGTGCTCTTTGCTTGTTACCACAAAGACGATATCCTTCATTAGTTCATCTTGGAGCAGTCATTTACGTTGGTGCAATTTTATCGCACAATTGGATATGAACCAAATGTTTCCTCGAAGAAGCATCGACGTTGGTACTAAGAGCAAAAGTTTTGTATTGATTTCTAAGCCTTCTCACAACTTTGTCTTTAGCTACCCTGTAATTTTATTTGTCCAGCTTTTAACTAAATATGTGGTCAGACTTTGATTAAAAATATGGTGTGGACTAAAAACCCAGATGGAGGTAGTACCCCTCCGTTTTTATGTACTCTGCATATTAGATTTGACTTAAGTCAAACTTTGTAAAGTTTGACCAAGTTTAGGCCGAACACAACAAACCATAATTATTGAGAGAGGGCAAACCGTACATACAAAATAATTGAAATTAAATTTATTTATTTGTACACACTCTCACACCTTTCTGATAATTTGGCGCGTGTGTGGTTGTTCACTTAACGGAGGGTAGTGTACCGCACATGAACGACAGGAAGTGCGATCAGGACACGTGGATCATTAGTTGATCGTAGTTTTCTTCACTGGTACTACGTTAATAAACAGTTTCGTTTCGTACACAATTTAAAATGATTGTTATGGAGAGAAAAAGAAAACCACTCCACTATATTAGTACTATATACGAGTACTATATAAGCCGGAGCCTCAGCGCTTGTTCGCTAGGGTTTGCACTCTTCACACTCTCGCGACATATATATATATATATATATATATATATATATATATATATATATATATATATATATATATACATACACACACACACACACATGCTGGAGGCTCAGCGTTCCTTTGCTAGGGTTTGCTCTATTCACAATATCTCACCCTCTTCATCAGATCTAAACAAGACTGCGTTGGCCTCTCTCTCTCTCTCTCTCTCAACCCTCACAACTGGTGAAGGAGCCATCCGGATCCCGTCGCACCGGGAAGGGAAGGAGGTGCAGCGTTCACTCTGTCGCCTTCGGCGAGGGAGGCAATCCATTGCCGGCTGCACTGTTCTCTTTCACCCAGCGCCTATGCGGGAGGGCCTCTAAGCCCTTCTTCCTTGCTGCCGTACGTAGTGTGGACAGATCCGGCCTCCCGCCGCACGCCTAGCCACATCCCGACGACCCTAAGGTATAACTTTCTTTGAAACCGTCATTGCTCTAGCTGCATGCGGATCTTTTTCGATTCTGTAGTCGAATCTAGGTCTTGGTTCAAAGAGGAAAGAAGGGGGGGTGGGGTGGAGCATGAGGACGTGGTTCAATGAGGAAAGTAGGGAGGGAAAGTAGTATAGACTGGCTATCCAGCCGCTCTGTAAGGAAAAAGGGGTAACCCAGTACACACGTCTGTAAGGAACCGATCTCTTTGTTGAACCAGGACTAGATTTGCTGCCCTCACATAGGAAAAAGGTTCAAAGAGAACAAATATGGGACCAACACAGATATGCTGCTTGGCAACATACTCTACATCACCCATTTATACGTGTGGATGCACATGGTGCTGGCATGTCCCATGTCCCATACAACTATTTTGCTGTTGTTAATCTAAGAATGCCGCTGGAAAATTGAAGCAATGCCACTGTGAAAAGTAAATTACATTTTTAACGAATCTTATTTAAGAGAATGTCTCTGTTAATATGAATCAATGCAACCATTTTAGAAATGCTACTGTCCTACTTTGTTTTCCATCAAGATTAGGTAGATGCTTCATTTTGTCGCCGTATGTTTCATCCTCCTTTATTGGCCAGTAATTGTTTCCTTTTTTGCCTCTGTTAAAATAGGGATATCTATTCAACTTGTTGCTATTGCGACCTTTTGCATCACTACGCGAAACACTTTCGTTTTAAGAGTGTTTTGTGCAGTTCAACTTAAATGTCACACCGGTGACTTTGCTTGATTTAGTTGAACTACACAAAACGAGATTGGATTTTCTATTCGTGTTGGCAGATTCGTAGTTGATCTTGACCGCGTCATGAAAGGTCAATACCGGCCTTCATCCACATGATCGTGCAGTGTGCTTTGAGATGTTGTGCTACTTGTATTGGCACTGTTTTAAATAAATGTTGAATTGAAGCTATTGAATTGCTGTCTTTTACCATTAAGTGAACAAAAATGGGACCAACCCAGACATGATGCCTATTTCTTTGTTACAATAAAACTCTGCATCACCCCCTTTATAAGTCGATGGAAGCACATGGTGCTGTTGCGCCCACTCTCCCCTGCAACTGTTTATGCTTTTTTGTTAATCTAATGCCACTAGTAAAATTAAGCAATGCCACTCTTAAAATTAACTACTGAATCTTAGTTCAAAACTGCCACACTTGTTTTCCATCAAGATAAGGTAGAAATGGTACTATCCTGCTTTGTAGTTCTTTCTACATCTTTAACCAAGGTATTGTTAAGATAATGTCTCTTTTAATATGAACCAGTTACACTATTTTAGGAATGGTACTTTCCTGCTTTGTCGTTCTTTATACATGTTGAACCAAGGTATTGTTAAGAAATGTCTCAGTTAATATGAATGAATCACACTGTTTGAGAATTGCTACTGTCCTGCTTTGTTTCCCATTAAGATAAGGTAGATGTTTTTTCGTCTGGGAGTATAAGTCATCAACCGTTATTTCTCAGTAATTGTTTCCTTTATACCTATTTGTGCATACAGGGATATCAAAACTTCTGCTCGGTTCTATTTTGACTTTGATTTTAGTTGAACTGCGCAAAAGGAGCCAATGTGTTTAAGGCAAACTGTTGCATTAGTGGGTCCAGTTGGTCTTTCCACTTTGCAGAAAGAAGCAGTCAGTGTTTGCGCTACATTACAGAAGGAATGATCGAGAAGCTTTAGAGTATTAGTAGACGCTGGTGACATGACTAGTCTGCAGAGACCAAGGAAAACTCAACAGCACGTGGAGTGCAAAATTCACTCCATAAGGAGAAGGTATGACCAAGTCATTGGCCGATGCAGCTGTAACAAACGAGGTCAGTATCGACCTTCATCCACATGGTCGTGCTTTGTTATGTTGTGCTAATTATATTGTTGTATTGTTATGAATAAATGTTTAATTGAAGCTATTGTATTGCTATCTTTTCCTGTTAAGATAGTGAAGATGATTATATTTGTGAGCGTATGTTTAATCAACTAGTACCACTATTATATTCATCACACTTTTTCTGTATTTATGCAGACAGGGATGCTCAGCTTGATTTCAGTGGAACTGAACAAAATGTTCAGATGGTTCGTGTCCTCCATAATACTTCATCATGCACAATACATCGAATGGTTCTCTAATCATTCATCGTCACCTTGAGCCACCGGACTTTCTACTTGAATGGAGATGCCAATGTCTTCAAGGCCTTGCAACATATGAATACGAAATCCACCATGATACACAAGACATTGTTTGATTTCAGTGGAACTGCACAAAAAGATAAGCTGGTTAATCCAGCTCCATGTTCCATTATAATGTGCAAACTGATGACAAACCCCGCCCGTTCCACAATCATAGGCATTACATATTTTGAATGGGAAAAGCTTGTCAAAGTTTAATCATTGATGTTAGCAAGAAGACATTCGTTTGATATTTTTGAATTGGAAAACCTTGTCAAATTTTTCTCATTGATGTTAGCCAGAAGACATGCATTTGATATTTTGGAATGGGATGCCCTTTTTCGTGAGCAGCGTCGATCATTTTTTCCTATCCGTGTGTTCAGTTCAGAAGTAAATATTGGCTCTAATGAGATGCATAATCATGAATGTTGACTTACGTATGGTATTTTAAGAGTTTGTTCTGATGTTGTCTATGGAATGCCAGGCCTTGTAAGTTTGATTGCAAAGTTGAGCTTGGAATGTTGTGGCACGCGGCATCACGAGCTGTTCACCGTGCCTCCTGAGAATAATGCTTTGTATTGTTTTGCATGTTGTTCTAATGCCAGTGATTTGCATGTTATGAAGATCATCCTCTTCTGTTGTTTCTGTGCTTAAGAAGTTCATCGTCTTAGGTTTCATTCATAGCCTATACGACAACTAGTTCGGGTAGGCTAGCTAGAGGTGAAACCATATGATCTTCCAACCAACTCATCGTCTTACCGTTTCATGCCGGCTCAGTCTCTCAAAGGTGTTCATAGGAGTGGGTGTTCGTGTGTGCGTTCATAGGGATGAGTGTATGCGCATATGTATGAGCGCTTGCGTCTGTACTGTGTTCAAAAAATCTTACCGTTTCATGCATAACCTATGTTATAAAATATATATGTACGGAATAACTTAAATTCTCCACCCTTGCAGTCGTAAGAGCATCTACCGCCTCCTTTTCTTTTTAGAAACTAGAGCATCAGCCGGACGCCCGTAACCCGCCTCAAACAATAGGGCGATGGCCCGGTCACGAAATTCGACCCAGACGGGCTCCTCAAACGGGTGTCAAACGCCCGGGCCGACTGGCACCCCTCATATACAGCCCAAATACGCCATGGCCAAGAAGATAACCACCTATGCTATGCTCATGCCAGAGTATCGGTACCAGATCGAGCAGGAGATCCTGGCGAGGCGCGCCGCCCGCATCGCTGTAGGGCTGTCTCCGGACTCGCCGGAGCCGGAGGAGGAGGAGCTGGCGGAGGAGGAGGAGGAGGGAGAGGAGAAGCAGCCGGCTCTGATGGATTTAAGATTTCTAATATGAGGTATTCGGATGCAGATGAGCAAATTTGAGGCTTCACCGGTCAGTGTCAAGATGTAGATGTAGTAAGCTGCTACACAGCACAGTTTTCCGTTCTAATCCCATCTTTTTATTTTTCTTTTTTCTGATTAATCCCATCTTCTTCGCCGGCGAGCTCGCTGAGCTCAGCGACCAGGACCAGACGATGGACGACGCTTCCGACCAGGAGCCGGCGCCACCACCCGCGCCGGTTCATCCCGTGTTCACCATAGAGCAGGTGCGGCCGCACTTCGACGCCGTAATGGCGGAAGAGCTACCAGCGCCGCTAGTCTCGGTGTTATGGCAAGCACAGGAGGAGCAGTGCTACAACCTCCGTCTCCTTAACGAGCGCCTGCACGCGGAGGGACAAATCACCGGCTAACAGGCGAACGACAATGCCGTCGCGGACATGTTGGTCGATGATCCTGGCTTCGTGGATAAGCAGCGGGCGCTGTATCAGACCATCCATATGGCCCGCGAGGCCTTCTCCGTCGTCCTTCGAGTTGTTGCGCTCGCCGTGGCGCCGCCGTCTCGCGTTGTTAACATGGTCAACGAACATGAGGAATCAGGGGATGACTTTACATGGAGAGGATGACAGTACGGACCCACCAGGGCCATAGCCGTACGTACGCAAGTGTCTCCTTAATTACAACTATAAAAAAAAACTTTGTCTAATTCACATCTAGATGTTTTCTAAGGATGTGACACCTAAGCTCCCACAAATAACATAGCAAGAAGGAACAAAAAAAACTGGGACAAAACAAAATAGACCACAAACATAGTGGACATCAGGTTAGATGTGACATAACTATGTCACATCTAGATGTGTCCTAGACAGACCCAAAAAAAATTGCTTCCTCCTGGTTTCCTGACATCACGGTCCCACACAATTGTCAACCTATATAGTCAATAAACGAGAGAATTGTACAAGGAGCGGCCGACAGCTGGGACCCAGCAACTCGAGCAGTATTTGTTTTTTGAGGTGTGAGCAGAGTTTTTCTTGAGCGATGTTTTTGTTGTTCAGAGGAGCAGGGTATCAACTGGGCGGGCTGTGGCCCATCTAGCCCAGGCTATTATTTTATGTCGACTAAATATTCAGCCCAGATATTAATTTTTCAAGGTGAAAATGGCTTGCGCAGGCCCAACTATACTTTTTTTGAGG
This sequence comes from Thinopyrum elongatum, assembly GCA_011799875.1. Taxonomy (NCBI): domain Eukaryota; kingdom Viridiplantae; phylum Streptophyta; class Magnoliopsida; order Poales; family Poaceae; genus Thinopyrum; species Thinopyrum elongatum. Next base: position 442,707,756 of record CM022300.1, on the reverse strand, counting down.
AATACCCAACCCAGGCCAACTTGTAATTCTCCGGCCCACTGGGCTGGAAATCTTTCCTACGAGGGATGCATTAGGCTTGCCAAGAAAATGGGTTTAAAAACATAATAAATGGGCTATAATTATAAATAATGTAATTAGTTTCAGTATCATATTTTTGTGGATTTTTTTTACGGATCTTCGTCAGAGGGCGGGGAGCTCCCGCATTGCATTTTTTTGGATTTTTAAAATTTTAATTTCATTAATTGTTGTGCGCAAAATTTCATTGAATTTTTACCTAATATAAATTTAATTTGAAATTAGATTTAATATGGCTCAAAATTTCGGGATAAATAATATATAGGATCCCATCAAAATGTGGGAAATTTGGTTGAAATTATAAACCATTGTCCTGGCTAGAAAAATGGTCTGTAATGTTAACAAACAGTAAATGGGTTGCAGTAAATTCCATTAGAATTAAGAAATGGGCTGTAAATTATTAAAAATCGCAAATGGGCTATATGCTCTTTGCCACACATGTGATGATCACTTGTGGGCCTACTAAGTTCACGCGTACGCAGCCGTAAAAAAACAAAGTTGACGCGTACACAAGGCTTTTTCACCTTATTATCAACACACGATTCTAGCAGTAGTGGCCGTTGGATGTTCATCCAACGGCTGGCATGCTTCTTCAATCTCGGATATTCTTGCTTCAGCCGCACAAACTACCGCCAGCGGTACCGCCTGCTACCGCCTCCCGTGGCCGGCTGTGCTGCTGCGCAGGCCTCACGGCCCACCCTACTCCCATCGCCGTCCAGACCATTCCTCTGCTCACCAACACCTCCTGTTATTCTCCAGCGACGATAGCCTCACACTGCAGCTGTACTAGTGAACCCTCGTACTCCCCTCCGTGTGGGCATCCACTGCTGCGTCTTCGCCGGCTGTGGGTCGTTCTCTTCCTAGGCCTCGCCGTCGTCCACCGCGTTGGTTTTCTCGGGGCGGCGTGGTCAACTTTGTCAACAAACGACAGCCATTGGAAGAGGGATGTACGTGGAGTTGCTGACAGTAGGGACCCACATGGTCCATGGCCGCACGCAAGCCATTGCCTCCTTATTATGCGAAAAAAAATGATTTCTCCCCCTAACAGGTTTGACCCACCAGCTACATCTTCGCACGCAAGCAAGTGACTCCTTATTACGTGAAAAAAAAGTTTCCACTCGCTGATAGCTGGGACCCACCAGCTACATCTTCGCACGCAAGGAAATGCCACCTTATTACGCGCAAAAAAATGATTCCCCCTGCTAGCTGGGACCCACCAGATTTGGAGGCTGACTTGTGAGCCTACTAAGTTGACGCGTACGCAGGGCTTTTGTCAACTTAGTCAACATACGATTCTAGGTGCAGTGACCGTTGGATGTTAATCCAACCACCGTCGTGCTTCTTCAACCTCTGGTCTTCTTGCTCCAGCCGCCCAAACCAGCGCCGACCGTGCCGCCTGCTCTTGCCTCCCGTGGCCGGCTGTGCTGCTGCGCAGGCCTCGCCGCCCCACCCTACTCCCAATCGCTGGCCTGGCCATCCCTGCACTCACCCAGACCTCCTGTTATTCTCCGGCGACGGCAGCCTCACACTGCAGCCGAACCAGTAAACCCTTGTACTCCCCTCCGCATGGGAAACAACTGTCGAGTCTTCCCCGGCTCCGAGTCAATCCCTTCCTATGCCTCGCTGTCGTCCACCCCCTTGGTGCTCTCGGCGTGGCATGGTCAACGTGGCCAAGGAACGACTTCCATCGTAAGAGGACAGTATGTGGAGAGGCTGACAGCTGGGTCCACGTCCGCACGCAAGGAAGTGCCTCCTTATTATGCGCAAAACAAATGATTCCCCCCTGCTTGCTGGGACCCACCTTATTTGGAGGCTGACTTGTGGGCCTACTAAGTTGACGCGGACGTAGGGCTTTGTCAACTTAGTCAATAATAAATGATTCTAGCTGCAATGACCGTAGGATGTTAATCCAACGGCCAAGCTGCTTCTTCAACCTCTGGTCTTCTTGCTCCAGCCGCCCAAACCAGCACCGGCCATACCGCCTGCTCCTGCCTCTCGTGGCCGGCTGTGCTACCGCGCAGGCCTCACCGCCCCGCCCTACTCCCATCGCTGGCCTGGCCATTACTCTACTCACCCACACCTCCTGTTATTCTCCGGCGACGGCAGACGAACCATTAAACCCTCATACTCCCATCCATGTGGGAAACAACTGCGTAGTCTTCCCCGGCTCCGTGTCGTTCCCTTCCTAGGCCTCGCCGTCGTCCACCCCCTTGGTGCGCTCGGCGTGGCGTGGTCAACAAACGAGAGTCATCGGAATAGGACTATACGTGGAGAGGCTGACAGTGGGGACGCACCAGGTCCATGGACACACGCATGCAACCGCCTCCTTATTACACGAAAATAAAATTATTCCTCCCCTGAAAGCTGGGACCCACCACCTATATCTTTGCACGGAAGGAAGTGCCTCCTTATTCCTGCCCCTAACACCTCGGACCCACCAGCAACATCTTCGCACGCGGAAGTGCCTCCTTATTACGGGGAAAAATGTTGGGGAACGTGCAATTTCAAAAAAAAATCCTACGTTCACGCAAGATCTATCTACGAGATGCATAGCAACGAGAGAGGAGAGTATGTCCACGTACCCTCGTAGACCGAAAGCAGAAGCGTTAGCTTAACGCGGATGATGTAGTCGAACGTCTTCGCGATCCAACCGATCAAGCACCGAACGTATGGCACCTCCGAGTTTAGCACACATTCAGCTCGATGACGTCCCTCGAGCTCTTGCTCCAGTTGAGGACGAGGGAGAGTTTCGTCAGCACGACGGCGTGGTGAAAGTGTTGATGATGTTACCGGCGCAGGGCTTCGCCTAAGCACTACGGCGATATGGACGAGGTGTGTAACTGTGGAGGGGGGCACCGCACACGGTTAAGAGAGAACTTGGTGTGTCCTAGGGTGCCCCCCTGCCCCCGTATATAAAGGAGGGAGGGGGAGGCCGGCCGACCCTTGCTAGGTGCGCCAGGAGAGGGGAGTCGTACTAGGACTCCAAGTCCTAGTAGGATTCCACCTAAAGGAGAGGGGGAAAGGAAGGGAGAGGGGGGCCGCGCCCCCAACCCCTTGTCCAATTCGGACTGGGCTTGGGGGGGGGGGCGCCACCTCCTGGCTGCTGCCTCCTCTTTCCACTAAGGCCCACTAAGGCCCAACAACTCCCCGGGGGGTTCCGGTAACCTCCCGGTACTCCGGAAAATACCCGAACTTCTCCGGAACCATTCCGATATCCGAATATAGCCTTACAATATATCAATCTTTATGTCTCGACCATTTCGAGACTCCTCGTCATGTCCGTGATCTCATCCGGGACTCCGAACAAACTTCGGTCATCAAAACATATAACTCATAGTACAAATCGTCATCGAACATTAAGCGTGCGGACCCTACGGGTTCGAGAACTATGTAGACATGACCGAGACACTTCTCCGGTCAATAACCAATAGTGGAACTTGGATGCTCATATTGGCTCCTACATATTCTACGAAGATCTTTATCGGTCAAACCGCATAACAACACACGTCATTCCCTTTGTCATCGGTATGTTACTTGCCCGAGATTCGATCGTCAGTATCTTCATACCTAGTTCAATCTCGTTACCGGCAAGTCTCTTTACTCATTCCGTAATGCATCATCCCACAACTAACTCATTAGTCACATTGCTTGCAAGGCTTCATATGATGTGCATTACCGAGAGGGCCCAGATATACCTCTCCGATACTCGGAGTGACAGATCCTAATCTCGATTTATGCCAACCCAACAAACACCTTCGGAGACACTTGTAGAGCATCTTTATAATCACCCAGTTACGTTGTGATGTTTGATACCACACAAAGTGTTCCTCTGGTATTCGGGAGTTGCATAATCTCATAGTCAGAGGAATGTGTATAAGTCATGAAGAAAGCAATAGCAATAAAACTTAACGACCATTATGCTAAGCTAACGGATGGGTCTTGTCCATCACATCATTCTCTAATGATGTGATCCTGTTCATCAAATGACAACACATGTCTATGGTCAGGAAACATAACCATCTTTGATAAACAAGCTAGTCAAGTAGAGGCATACTAGGGACACTCTGTTTGTCTATGTATTCACACATGTACTAAGTTTCCGGTTAATACAATTCTAGCATGAATAATAAACATTTATCATGATATAAGGAAATATAAATAAAAACTTTATTATTGCCTCTAGGGCATATTTCCTTCAGTCTCCCACTTGCACTAGAGTCAAAAATCTAGTTTACATAGTAATGATTCTAACACCCATGGAGTCTTGGTGCTGATCATGTTTTGCTCGTGTAAGAGGCTTAGTCAATGGGTCTGCAACATTCAGATTCGTATGTATTTTGCAAATCTCTATGTCTCCCTCCTTGACTTGATCGCGGATGGAGTTGAAGCGTCTTTTGATGTGTTTGGTTCTTTTGTGAAATCTGGATTCCTTCGCTAAGGCAATTGCTCCAGTATTGTCACAAAAGATTTTCATTGGATCCGATGCACTAGGTATTACACCTAGATCGGATATGAACTCCTTCATCCAGACTCCTTCATTTGCTGCTTCCGAAGCAGCTATGTACTCCGCTTCACACGTAGATCCTGCCACGACGCTCGGCTTGGAACTGCACCAACTGACAGCTCCACCATTCAATATAAATACGTATCCGGTTTGTGACTTAGAGTCATCCGGATCAGTGTCAAAGCTTGCATCGACATAACCATTTACGACAAGCTCTTTGTCACCTCCATAAACGAGAAACATATCCTTAGTCCTTTTCAGGTATTTCAGGATGTTCTTGACCGCTGTCCAGTGATCCACTCCTGGATTACTTTGGTACCTCCCTGCTAAACTTATAGCAAGGCACACATCAGGTCTGGTACACAGCATAGCATACATGATAGAACCTATGGCTGAGGCATAGGGAATGACTTTCATTTTCTCTCTATCTTCTGCAGTGGTCGGGCATTGAGTCTTACTCAACTTCACACCTTGCAACACAGGCAAGAACCCTTTCTTTGACTGATCCATTTTGAACTTCTTCAAAACTTTATCAAGGTATGTGCTTTGTGAAAGTCCTATTAAGCGTCTTGATCTATTCCTATAGATCTTGATGCCCAGTATATAAGCAGCTTCACCGAGGTCTTTCATTGAAAAATTCTTATTCAAGTATCCTTTTATGCTATCCAGAAATTCCGTATCATTTCCAATCAACAATATGTCATCCACATATAATATCAGAAATGCTACAGAGCTCCCACTCACTTTCTTGTAAATACAGGCTTCTCCAAAAGTCTGTATAAAACCATATACTTTGATCACACTATCAAAGCGTATATTCCAACTCCGAGAGGCTTGCACCAGTCCATAAATGGATCGCTGGAGCTTGCACACTTTGTTAGCACCCTTAGGATCGATAAAACCTTCTGGTTGCATCATATACAACTCTTCTTTGAGAAATCCATTAAGGAATGCAGTTTTGACATCCATTTGCCAGATTTCATAATCATAAAATGCAGCAATTGCTAACATGATTCGTACAGACTTAAGCATCGCTACGGGTGAGAAGGTCTCATCGTAGTCAACTCCTTGAACTTGTCGAAAACCTTTCGCAACAAGTCGAGCTTTGTAGACAGTAACATTACCGTCAGCGTCAGTCTTCTTCTTGAAGATCCATTTATTCTCTATGGCCTGCCGATCATCGGGCATGTCAACCAAAGTCCACACTTTGTTCTCATACATGGATCCCATCTCAGATTTCATGGCCTCAAGCCATTTTGCGGAATCTGGGCTCATCGTCGCTTCCTCATAATTCGTAGGTTCGTCATGGTCTAGTAACATGACTTCCAGAATAGAATTACCGTACCACTCTGGTGCGGAACGTTCTCTGGTTGACCTACGAGGTTCGATAGTAACTTGATCCAGAGTTTCATGATCATCATCATTAACTTCCTCACTGATATGTGTAGGCATCACTGGAACTGATTTCTGTGATGAACTACTTTCCAATACGGGAGAAGGTACAATTACCTCATCAAGTTCTACTTTCCTCCCACTCACTTCTTTTGAGAGAAACTCCTTCTCTAGAAAGGATCCATTCTTAGCAACGAATATCTTGCCTTCGGATCTGTGATAGAAGGTGTACCCAACAGTCTCCTTTGGGTATCCTATGAAGACGCATTTCTCCGATTTGGGTTCGAGCTTATCAGGTTGAAGCTTTTTCACATAAGCATCACAGCCCCAAACTTTAAGAAACGACAGCTTAGGTTTCTTGCCAAACCATAGTTCATACGGTGTCGTCTGAACGGATTTAGATGGTGCCCTATTTAACGTGAATCCAGCTGTCGCTAATGCATAACCCGAAAACGATAGTGGTAAATCGGTAAGAGACATCATAGATCGCACCATATCTAATAAAGTATGGTTACGACGTTCGGACACACCATTACGCTATGGTGTTCCAGGTGGCGTGAGTTGCGAAACTATTCCACATTGTTTCAAATGAAGACCAAACTCATAACTCAAATATTCACCTCCACGATCAGATCGCAGAAACTTTATTTTCTTGTTACGATGATTTTCCACTTCACTCTGAAATTCTTTGAACTTTTCAAATGTTTCAGACTTGTGTTTCATTAAGTTGATATACCCATATCTGCTCAAATCATCTGTGAAGGTCAGAAAATAACGATACCCGTCACGAGCCTCAACACTCATCGGACCGCATACATCGGTATATATTATTTCCAATAAGTCTGTAGCTCGCTCCATTGTTCCAGAGAACAGAGTCTTAGTCATCTTGCCCATGAGGCATGGTTCGCAAGTATCAAATGATTCATAATCAAGTGATTCCAAAAGCCCATCAGCATGGAGTTTCTTCATGCGCTTTACACCAATATGACCTAAACGGCAGTGCCACAAATAAGTTGCACTATCATTATTAACTTTGCATCTTTTGGCTTCAATATTATGAATATGTGTATCACTACAGTCGAGATTCAACAAAAATAGACCACTTCTCAAGGGTGCATGACCATAAAAGATATTACTCATATAAATAGAACAACCATTATTCTCTGATTTAAATGAATAACCGTCTCGCATCAAACAAGATCCAAATATAATGTTCATGCTCAACGCTGGCACCAAATAACAATTATTCAGGTCTAAAACTAATCCCGAAGGTAGATGTAGAGGTAGCATGCCGACGGCGATCACATCGACTTTGGAACCATTTCCCACGCGCATCGTCACCTCGTCCTTAGCCAATCTTTGTTTAATCCGTAGCTCCTGTTTTGAGTTGCAAATATGAGCAACAGAAACAGTATCAAATACCCAGGTGCTACTACAAGTATTAGTAAGGTACACATCAATAACATGTATATCAAATATACCTTTCACTTTGCCATCCTTCTTATCCGCCAAATACTTGGGGCAGTTTCGCTTCCAGTGACCAGTCCCTTTGCAGTAGAAGCACTCAGTTTCAGGCTTAGGTCCAGACTTGGGCTTCTTCCCGGGAGTAGCAACTTGCTTGCTATTCTTCTTGAAGTTCCCCTTCTTCCCTTTGCCCTTTTTCTTGAAACTAGTGGTCTTGTTAACCATCAACACTTGATGCTCCTTTTTGATTTCTACCTCCGCAGCCTTTAGCATCGCGAAGAGCTCGGGAATTGTCTTTTCCATCCCTTGCATATTATAGTTCATCACGAAGCCTTTATAGCTTGGTGGCAATGATTGAAGAACTCTGTCAATGACACTATCATCAGGAAGATTAACTCCCAGCTGAGTCAAGTGGTTATGGTACCCAGACATTCTGACAGAACTATTCTCCTCCATCTTGCAGCTATAGAACTTGTTGGAGACTTCATATCTCTCAACTCGGGCATTTGCTTGAAATATTAACTTCAACTCTTGGAACATCTCATATGCTCCATGACGTTCAAAACGTCTTTGAAGTCCTGATTCTAAGCCGTAAAGCATGGCACACTGAACTATCGAGTAGTCATCAGATCAAGCTTGCCAGATGTTCATAACATCAGCATCTGCTCCTGCAGCAGGCCTTTCACCTAGCGGTGCATCAAGGACATAATTCTTCTGTGCAGCAATGAGGATAATCCTCAAGTTACGGACCCAGTCCGTGTAGTTGCTACCATCATCTTTCAACTTAGCTTTCTCTAGGAACGCATTAAAATTCAAGGGAACGGTAGCACGGGCCATTGTTCTACAACAACATAGATATGCAAAAAAACTATCAGGTACTAAGTTCATGATAAATTAAGTTCAATTAATTTACTTAAGAACTCCCACTTAGATAGACATCCCTCTAGTCATCTAAATGATCACGTGATCCATATCAACTAAACCATGTCCGATCATCACGTGAGATGGAGTAGTTTTCAATGGTGAACATCTCTATGTTGATCATATCTACTGTATGATTCACGTTCGACCTTTCGGTCTCAGTGTTCCGAGGCCATATCTGCATATGCTAGGCTCGTCAAGTTTAACCCGAGTATTCTACACGTGCAAAACTGGCTTGCACCCGTTGTATGTGAACGTAGAGCTTATCACACCCGATCATCACGTGGTGTCTCGGCACGACGAACTGTCGCAATGGTGCATACTCAGGGAGAACACTTATACCTTGAAATTTACTGAGGGATCATCTTATAATGCTACCGCCGTACTAAGCAAAATAAGATGCATAAAAGATAAACATCACATGCAATCAAAAAATGTGACATGATATGGTCATCATCATCTTGTGCCTTTGATCTCCATCTCCAAAGCACCGTCATGATCTCCATCGTCACTGGCTTGACACCTTGATCTCCATCGTAGCGTCGTTGTTATCTCGCCAACTATTGCTTCTACGACTATCGCTACCGCATAGTGATAAAGTAAAGCAATTACATGGCGATTGCATTTCATACAATAAAGCGACAACCATAAGGCTCCTGCCAGTTGCCGATAACTTTTACAAAACATGATCATCTCATACAATAACGTATATCACATCATGTCTTGACCATATCACATCACAGCATGCCCTGCAAAAACAAGTTAGACGTCCTCTACTTTGTTGTTGCAAGTTTTGCGTGGCTGCTACGGACTTCTAGCAAGAACCGTTCTTACCTATGCATCAAACCACAACGATTTTTCATCAAGTGTGTTGTTTTAACCTTCAACAAGGACTGGCCGTAGTCAAACTCGATTCAACTAAAGTTGGAGAAACAGACACCCGCCAGCCACCTTTGTGCAAAGCACGTCGGTAGAACCAGTCTCATGAACGCGGTCATGTAATGTCGGTCCGGGCCGCTTCATCCAACAATACCGCGGAATCAAAGTAAGACGTTGGTGGTAAGCAGTATGACTATTATCGCCCACAACTCTTTGTGTTCTACTCATGCATATCATCTACGCATAGACCTGGCTCTGATACCACTGTTGGGGAACGTGCAATTTAAAAAAAATCCTACGTTCACGCAAGATCTATCTAGGAGATGCATAGCAACGAGAGGGGAGAGTATGTCCACGTACCCTCGTAGACCGAAAGCGGAAGCGTTAGCTTAACGCGGTTGATGTAGTCAAACGTCTTCGCGATCCAACCGATCAAGCACCGAACGTACGGCACCTCCGAGTTCAGCACATGTTCAGCTCGATGATGTCCCTCGAGCTCTTGATCCAGTTGAGGATGAGGGAGAGTTCCGTCAGCACGACGACGTGGTGACGGTGTTGATGATGTTACCGGCGCAGGGCTTCGCCTAAGCACTACGACGATATGGACGAGGTGTGTAACTGTGGAGGGGGGCACCGCACACGGTTAAGAGAGAACTTGGTGTGTCCTAGGGTGCCCCCCTGCCCCCGTATATAAAGGAGGGAGGGGGAGGCTGGCCGGCGCTTGCTAGGCGCGCTGGGAGAGGGGAGTCCTACTAGGACTCCAAGTCCTAGTAGGATTCCACCTAAAGGAGAGGGGGAAAGCAAGGGAGAGGGGGGCCGCGCCCCCAACCCCTTGTCCAATTCGGACTGAGCTTGAGGGGGGTGCGCGCCACCTCCTGGCTGCTGCCTCCTCTTTCCACTAAGGCTCACTAAGGCCCAACAACTCCCCGGGGGGTTCCGGTAACCTCCCGGTACTCCGAAAAATACCCGAACTTCTCCGGAACCATTCCGATATCCGAATATAGCCTTCCAATATATTAATCTTTATGTCTCGACCATTTAGAGACTCCTCGTCATGTCCGTGATCTCATCCGGGACTCCGAACAAACTTCGGTCATCAAAACATATAACTCATAATACAAATCGTCATCGAACGTTAAGCGTGCGGACCCTACGGGTTCGAGAACTATGTAGACATGACCGAGACACTTCTCCGGTCAATAACCAATAGCAGAACCTGGATGCTCATATTGGCTCCTACATATTCTATGAAGATCTTTATCGGTCAAACCGCATAACAACATACGTCATTCCCTTTGTCATCGGTATGTTACTTGCCCGAGATTCGATCGTCGGTATCTTCATACCTAGTTCAATCTCGTTACCGGCAAGTCTCTTTACTCGTTTTGTAATGCATCATCCCGCAACTAACTCATTAGTCACATTGCTTGCAAGGCTTCATATGATGTGCATTACCGAGAGGGCCCAGATATACCTCTCCAATACTCGGAGTGACAAATCCTAATCTCGATTTATGCCAACCCAACAAACACCCTCGGAGACACCTGTAGAGCATCTTTATAATCACCCAGTTACGTTGTGATGTTTGATAGCACACAAAGTGTTCCTCCGGTATTCGGGAGTTGCATAATCTCATAGTCAGAGGAATGTGTATAAGTCATGAAGAAAGCAATAGCAATAAAACTTAACGATCATTATGCTAAGCTAATGGATGGGTCTTGTCCATCACATCATTCTCTAATGATGTGATCCTGTTCATCAAATGACAACACATGTCTATGGTCAGGAAACATAACCATCTTTGATAAACAAGCTAGTCAAGTAGAGGCATACTAGGGACACTCTGTTTGTCTATGTATTCACACATGTACTAAGTTTCCGGTTAATACAATTCTAGCATGAATAATAAACATTTATCATGATATAAGGAAATATAAATAACAACTTTATTATTGCCTCTAGGGCAAATTTCCTTCAAAAAAAATATTCCGCCCCTGACAGCTGGGACCCGCCAGCTATATCTTCGCATGCAAGGAAGTGCCTCCTTGTCCTCCTTGATAGCTGGGACCCACCCGGTGGAAGCGTACGTAGTGTTATCTGTCTGATCGCGAACGTGAACGTACATAGCGGTCGATCGGTCTCTCTGCAGCAATGAACCGTGGCCGAGTAAGGAGCGGCACGTGTCGTATGTACAACCACGCTAAATGGAGTACATGTATGTACAACCACGCTCCAAAAACTACGGGCACGTACGTACATACGGGCGGGGTCTTGAGCGCGTAGTCGCGCATACGTACGGCCATGCAGTCCCGTACATATGGAGACGGCAGCAACGATGTCGTGTTCATTGGCAGCCAACCGGCAGGGTCGGAACGGAGAAACAGCGTCGTGTTCATCGGGAGGCAACGAAACGCGTCATGTTCATCGGGAGCCAACCGGCTTGGACGAAACAGCCAAAACGGGGTGTGGCATACCGCAAAACGGAGGGAAACGGCCTTCTGCTCGAGCGCGTATGGTCGAAACACGGTCCTGTTCATCGGGAAGGGTCTGGCGTACCGCAAAACGGAGGAAACGGCCTTCTGCTCGACCGGCTACGGTTGAAACGGGATCCTGTTCATCAGGAGGGGTCTGGCATACCGCAAAACAGAGGAAACATACTTGTGTTGGAGTGCTACGTTCGAAACGGGCATCCTGTTCATCTGGAAGGGTGTGGCGTACCGCAAAACGGGACTCCACGGGCTACTGTTCACCCACCCGTCGACTTCCTTCAGCCTCCACCTGCACTGTTCATCCACCGCGTCTTCCTTCTGCCTCCACCAGCTACTGTTCATCCATGGGCTACTGTTCATCCAGCCCTCCACCGGCTACTATTCAACCAGCCCTCCACGGGGTCCTGTTCATCCACCCCCAACTAGCTCGGCTGTGGCGGCCTCCTCTCGGGGTCCTGTTCATCCAGCGGCAACGGCCTACTACCACGGGGTCCTGTTCATCCAACCCCCACCGGGAACTATTCATCCAACCCCAACCACGTATGTCTTGACTCGTTCAACCAACCCCCACGTTCACTGTTCATCAAGAGGTAGCAGGTTCAATCGGCTTCAGTAAGCAGCAGCAGCAGCGAACGATCGATCGCTCGGGTTCAGTTAGCAGCAGTAGCGAATGAATCGCTCGAGTTCAGTTAACAGCCAAGGGATCGATCGCTCGGGTTCAGTAACGTAGCTAGTGCAATCTGTAAGTGCATCTAGTGCCCCTTAGTGATTTTGGTGTATTGAAAACTTATAGGTTAAGGGACTAATGTGTTTGTGAGTGTACACAGGTCTAATAAGTCTCTAAGGAGTTTGATAAATCCAAAGAAAGTTGACCCCTAAAAATGAATGTCTTCATCTGAAGACTTTGGTCTTCTTGAAGACTTTGAAAATGAGGAAATTGGTGTGCCTTGAAGATAATGATATTGATGCGAATTATGAAGCATGAAGACTTTTGTTTTCGTAGTTTCATTTTCCTTTCTTGAGTCATAGGAAACACCGTACTGTTAAAGGGGGTTGAGGTAAAACTAAGGAAAAGTTTCCAACTGATGCTCGTCTCAAAGCCTACACATACCCAATCCTTCGAGTGAAGCCTTTGGAAATCTCATACAGTTCAGTCAATTTCTTCAGTGACAGAGACGAAGATCTTCTATTCTCTGAGGAATTTGTTTGGACTGAGGAGTTAGGAATTCGCCAGTGCGGATTGCCTACAAGTGAGGAACATGATAGCCATGAGGAATTTGAGAGCTCAAATTTCCGACCGTTGCTGTGCTACGCGCCAGCTGTCCCAAATATCTTATCCACCTAACGGTCATATCATTAGGGGCATTTATGTCTTATCATGTCGGGCTGCTCCCCGGCTATAAATAGCTGCCCCCCTCAACCACTAGCTGGTTGGCTGCTCCGAGAGAAACTGACACTTGTAATTTAGAGCATCCCATCCTCCGAGGACTTTGAGATAAAATCATCAGTGAGGAAAAACCCAAAACCCCAACACCTACAACCCAAAGTGATTGAGCATCACTGAAGAGATTGTTCCTGTGTGGAACCGACGCTTGTTACCTTTGAAGACTATGCATCTTCCAGACGGTTAGGCGTCATGGTCTAGAGCATCCAAGAGGAATTGTGGATCACTGAGTGACCAAGTCCGTGAAGGTTTGGAAGTCACCTGAAGACTTACAACGAGTGATTGGGCAAGGTCTGTGTGACCTTAGCTCAAGGAGAATATAGTAAGGACTATGTGTCCTGGGACTGTGTGTCCTTTGGTTTAAATACCAAGCTGCTCCAACCAGACGTACAACTGTCACAAGAGTTGGAACTGGTCTACCAAATCACTGTCTTCACCGAGCTACTGGTTCTATTTCATCAACCCTTTCATTTCCTCGCTCATGTGTTGATGAAATTGATCATTACTGTTTGAAGACTTTCTCAATTTCCTCAATCCTATTTCTTCAGTCATCTTGTCTTCTGCCTGCTTATCCTATTTACAAGCTACCCGTGATCTGTGTATGTTTCATTTCATCATGATGACCATGCTACTGTCTTGTTATGCATGCACCTAAGTACTTATTCCGCTGCTTGTATTTCGTCGCTTAGCAAATTCCTCGAGTTGAATTTCCTAGTGACGAATTTGTAAAAATCACCTATTCACCCCCCTTTAGTCGATATAACACACTTTCAATTGGTATCAGAGCAAGGTACTCCCTTGTTCTGTGTGATTTTGGTTTAACCACCTGGAGTTTTAGTTATGTCGACTGCAGGCATGATCAAGGTCTCGGCTGGGTGTCCTACCTTTGATGGGATGGACTACCCCTACTAGAAGAACAAGATGCGCATGCATCTTGAGGCAATTGACAATGATCTCTGGTATGTTATGGAAAAATGGCGTTCCCTCCATCACTCCTTCCATGAACGCTTCTGATGTGAAGAGATTCAAGCAACTCGACTCTCAAGCGAAGAATATCATATGTGGCCATCTGAGCAAAGGACAGTACGACAGAGTAAGTGCTTTGGAGTCTGCAAAGCTTATCTGGGATAGGCTGTCCAAGGTCAATGAAGGAATCTCAACCCAACGTGATTCTCGAGTTGACGTTCTTCGCAATCTCTTCAACCGCTTCAAAAGACTCGACAACGAAAATGTCCAGCAAACCTTCGATCACCTCACTAACATCTCAAATGAGCTTCAAGCTCTTGGTGCCACTGACATCACTGACCATGAGGTGGTGAAGAAATTGCTGAGATCACTTGATTCCTCATTCAATACACTGACACTGATGATTCAAGAACATGGAGACTACAAGTCACTAGATCTTGCTGATATCCTCGAGAGACTGAATACTCATGAGTTCCAACAAGCTGAGAAGAGAGACCTCTACGGGCCAAGCTATGGAAGATCTTGTGCACTGAAGGCCAAGGCATTTTCCTCATCTGAAGAGGAAGACTCTGACAGCAGCCTTGGTGATTCTGAGGAACTAAGCCAGGAGCTAGCAATGCTCGTTAGAAAATTCCAGAAGTTCTCTAGGCGTGGCCGGTTTGGAAAATCTTCAAGAGGTGATGACTTGAGATCAGATTCTTCATCCCGCGATTACAAGAAAAGGACTTGCCACAAATGCAAGAAGTCCGGTCACTTCATTGTTGATCGTCCTCAGTGGGTGAAGGAATCAAAGAAGAAGAAGTGTAAGGATGACAGTTCAGATGACTTAAAGAAAAAGAAGAAATCTTCAAGGTCCTCATCATCAAAGTCCTCAAAGTCTTCATCTCATAAGAAGAGCAGTTCCAGAAAGGCTCGGGCATTCATTGGCAAGGAAATGGACTCTGAAGTTGAATCTGAGGAAAATGAGGAAGGTGAGGAATCTGAGGAGTTAGACTCTGGTGTGGCGAGCCTAGCTCTCGCTACTGCTTTCGTCAGCAAGTCCATCTTCAACACTGAGGAAAATGACGACTCTAACACTGCTGACAAAGGCAACGATGATTTTGCTCCCACCTATTGCTTCATGGAAAAAGGTGCCAAGGTGCTCAAATATCCCTCCTCTGAGTCTAGTGAGGATGAATCTGATGAAAACCTCAAACCCAACTATTCCAAGCTTGCAAATATTGCCATGAAACAACAAAAAGCTTTGGAAAAGGTTCAAAATTTGCTAGACAAAAGCGATGACCTATTGGGTGAGGAAATGGATCGAACTCAAACTCTGACTGATAATCTTCAACGACTACAGTCTAAGTTTGATAACCTTGATGGTCATCATGAAACACTCTTAGCCGATCATGAGAAGCTTTCTTATGAATTTCTTCATAGAAAGCAAGATCTTGAGAAACTAAGGGTGAGTCATGAAGATCTTCAAAGGGAAAATGATTCTTTGCTTGCTCAACAGATCAGTTCTGCTCAGGAAGAATTCATTCCACCATGTTTGAAATGCATCAAACATGAATCTGCTAATTCTTCACCTGAATGTTCAAATGCTTCTATTGCTGCAACTTCTTCACATATCTCTGTGGTCACAAATTCCTCATCTGAGGATACCACAAGTATCACTGACGAAAATGCAGGGTTGAAGGAATTGTATGTGGCAGGCATGTACAAAAGCCTCAAAGGGCATCAGGCTCTTTGTGATGTGCTCAAAAAGCAGACCTTGAACAGGAACCCTAGAAAAGAGGGTATTGCCTTTGAGAGGAAACTCAATGCCGATGGAACCTACTGGAAACCTGAGCAGTATCCCAAAACCACATGGGTTGCTGCAAAAGGACCTCCCGTAGATCCATCCACTTTATCTGGCTTTACATGTGAATCTTCATATTCATATGATGAGTCATTTGACTCTAACTATAAGCTGTTCAAAAATCAGAATGGTGAGGTATTTGCTAGATATGTTGGAACTAACTGCAGGAACGGTCCCCCTATGAAGAAAATCTGGGTTCCCAAAAGGTGCCTTGAAAGTCTTTAGGTGAATGTCCTCATGGCACCACCTGTGAAGAACAGGAACCCCAGATCAAATTCCTCATATGGATCAAAGTCTTCACATGGATCCAAGTCCTCACATGGATCAAATTCCTCATATGGATCCAAGTCCTCATATGATCATCATCGTGCTAATGCATCTGTTTCGCAGGGAAAATCTAAGAGTTATGAATATGTGCATTATTCTTCAAATCTTTATGTTCATAAGTCCTCGAAGAATTTCTCTACTTACTCATATGCATACTCTAACCCCTCTTCTATGAAACGAAGTGCACTGGCTTCAATGCCACCTTTCTCTTATGGAGCTCATTGAATGATGAACTCTTTACCACCCCTTCAGATGTGGGTGGTGAAGAAAAAGAACTAATCTCTTATGCAGGGTCAGGTCTCCAGACGAACTTGAACGTCTGAAGAATTTGCTGGAGACTCGAGAATGCTTGAAAGGACGCAAGCTAATCATGAAGAAATGAATTACTCATTTCTCACGTCCTCATACTGCTATATTTATTGCACTATTTGATGAAATTCTATCATCTGCAGGATGAATCTCTCAAAGCTACTGAGTGGGTCCTGGACAGTGGATGTACAAATCACATGACTGGTGACAAGAACTTACTCATGGACTCTACCTCATCACCATCGCATCTGAAGCATATCACCTACGTTGATAAAGGAAAAATCAAGGTATTGGGTCTAGGTAGGGTTGCAATCTCAAAGGATCGACACATGGACAAAGTCGTGCTTGTTGAGTCCCTAGGATTCAATCTCATGTCTGTCTCAATGCTTTGTGATATTGATATGGTTGTCATCTTTGGCAAATATCGCTGCATAGTACTCATGGAATCTGACAAATCCAAAGTCTTCGAAGGCTTTATGAGAGGAGACTTGTATATTGTTGATTTCTCTGCAGGACCATAGCCTGCCACATGTCTACTTGCAAAAGCTTCAGAAGGCTGGCTATGGCATCGTCGACTCGGTCATGCTGGCATGAGGAACTTGCACACGCTTGTGAAGTAAAAGCACGTCATTGGCATCGAGGGTGTCAAATTCCTCAAAGATCATCTTTGCAGGGCTTGTGAGGCTGGAAAGATGACCAGATCCAAGCATCCCTCGAAGACTATCATGACTACCACTCGTCCTTTTGAATTGCTTCACATGGACCGCTTTGGCCCTACTCATTATGCCACACTAACAAATGCAGCATCTCTATATGGCTTTGTTATTGTTGATGATTATTCTCGTTACACCTGGGTGCATATCATTATGTACAAAACTGAAGTGCAGGAAGTCTTCAAACGATTTTCCTCAAGGGCCTCGACGAATTTTGGTGTGAAGACCAAGCACATCAGGAGTGACAATGGGAATGAATTCAAGAACACTGGACTTGATGACTATCTTGATGAACTTGGTATTACTCATGAGCTATCAGCCCCATACACTCCTCAGTAGAATGGCGTCATGGAGCGCAAGAACATGACTCTTGTTGAGATGGCTCGCACTATGCTTGATGAATACAAGACGCCTCGTCGCTTTTGGCCTGAGGCTATTGATACTGCATGCCACATGATCAACAGGGTATATCTTCACAAATTCTTCAAGAAGACCTCATATGAACTCCTCACTGACAAGAAACCCAATGTGAGTTATTTCAAAGTCTTTGGTGCTAAATGTTGGATTAGGGATCCTCATCACAACTTTAAATTTGCACCAAAAGCACATGAAGGTTTTATGCTTGGTTACGAAAAGGACTCGCACACCTACAGAGTCTTCAACACCTATCACAACAAGGTTGTTAAAACTGTAGATGTGCGGTTCGATGAAACTAATGGCTCGCAAAGAGAGCACCTACCTCCTGTGCTAGATGAAATGTCTCCTGAGGAATCCATCAAGTTCAAGGCTACTGAGGATGTCATACCCACTGAAGAATCTGCTGAAGAAGTGATTCCAGATCGTGAAGAAAGTCATGCTGGTGCATCTGAAGAAAATGTCACTAAAGAAAATGCTCAGTCCAATCAAAGTCGTCAACCTGCTCATCCTTGCGTGGCAAATGAAGTGCAGATTGACAAAATCCTCGACGACATCAATGCACCAGGTCCTCTCACATGCTCAAAAGCTTCACATTTGTCTAACTTTTGAGGTCACTTCACTTTTGCCTCTATCACAGAGCCCACCATAGTTGATGAGGCATTTCTGGAGCCTGAGTGGATTCAAGCTATGCAAGAGGAATTGCATCAATTCGAGCTCAACAATGTGTGGGAACTTGTCAAGCGACCAGATCCTCGCAAGCACAATATCATAGGTACCAAGTGAATCTACCGCAACAAGCAAGACAAAAATGGCCAAGTGGTGAGGAATAAGGCTCATCTTGTAGCTCAGGGCTACACACAGGTTGAAGGAATTGACTTCGATGAAACTTTTGCACCTGTTGCTAGACTTGAAGCTATTCGCATATTGCTTGCTTATGCTAACCATCATAATATCATCTTATATCAAATGGATGTGAAAAGTGCATTCCTCAATGGTAAGCTTGAGGAAGAAGTATATGTTGCTCAACCCCTAGGTTTTGAAGACCTAAGCATCCTGACAAAGTCTTCAGACTCAATAAGGCCCTCTATGGCCTCAAGCAGGCCCCTCGGGCGTGGTATGATACACTGAAGGAATTCCTCATGAAGAAAGGCTTCAAACCCGGTTCACTTGACCCAACTATTTTCGCTAAAACTTATGATGATGAATTATTCATGTGCCAAACTTATGTAGATGATATTATCTTTGGCTGTACTGACACACGTTACAGTGATGAATTTGCCTATATGATGAGTGAAGAATATCAAATGTCTATGATGGGAGAATTGAAATTCTTCTTAGGTCTTCAAATTCGTCAACAACACAATGGCATTTTCATATCTCAAGAGAAATACCTCAAAGATGCACTGAGGAAATTCGGCATGCAAGATTGCAAAGGCGTCAAAATCCCTATGCCCACTAATGGCCATCGATGCACCGATGAAAATGGTAAAGACTTCGATCAAAAGGTATACCGCTCCATGATTGGCTCTTTATTGTATCTATGAGCATCTAGGCCAAATATTATGCTTAGTGTTTGCATGTGTGCCTGTTTTCAAGCTACACCGAAGGAATCACACCATAAGGCTGTGAAACATATTCTTCGATATCTAGCTCACACTCCAACACTTGGATTATGGTATCCCAAGGGCTCGGCTTTTGATCTCATTGGATATTCTGACTCTGACTATGCTGGTGATCGAGTGGATCGCAAGTCAACATCAGGCACATGCCATTTCCTCGGACGATCCTTAGTATGTTGGTCCTCGAAGAAGCAGAACTGTGTATCACTCTCTACTGCTGAAGCTGAGTATATTGCTGTTGATTCTTGCTGTGCTCAATTGCTGTGGATGAAGCAAACCCTCAAGGACTATGGCATCAATGTGAAGAACATGCCTCCCTACCGCGACAACGAGAGTGCCATCAAGATTGCTCACAACCCAGTTCAGCACTCGAAGACAAAGCACATCCAGATTCGTCATCATTTTCTTCGTGATCATGTGTTGAAGGGCGACATCTCCATCGACCATGTGAAGACTGAAGAACAGCTAGCAGATATCTTCACAAAGCCCTTGGATGAAAAGAGATTTAGCAAGTTGTGGTGTGAGCTAAATATCTTCGAATCTTTGAATGTTCTTTGAAAGGACACACATCCTAACACTTATGCAAAATTGATGACTTAGATGTGCAACACACGAAGTAACGTTTTTCTTCAATCAATGAAGACTAACCCTCTAAGTGTAAAGAATTTGATTCTCGGAGCCCTACGACAATTGTACGTGGTGTCTGAAATCATCATTCTTATAAGGTGGGTCACGCCACCAACCAAAGTTGAAAATCTTCAAATTTGAGTTTTTCTTCATTTTGCAAATTCTTCAAATTTTCAAATTCCTCAACTTTGCAAATTCTTCAACTTTTCGACTGGTGCTCTTCATTGACTATATAAATATTTGATTTTTCAATGTCCTCAACAGCATTCACTTATTGCTAATTCTTCAAGTTGATTTTCATCTAAGTGAATGTGATTGAACCCTTCCCCCTCTATGCTAAACTCAACCCAGTCTGTTCACAAATTCTTCATGTGCGTTCTATTTGAAACCCGTTCGAAGTCTTCACTGTGTCCATGACAGCTAAAGAATTTGCGAACAAAACATTAAAATTTTCATTTCTGAATTTTCGGTTGTTGCCGCTCAAACCGTTCCACTTCCCATGATGGGTTAAACTACTCACCCACGACCCCCACTATCTCCACCTCTCTGTATGTGGGTGACACATGTCGTTAGGATAGTAATGGTCAGGGGCATGTTCGTCCAAAATCTTCGGGCGAGCAGTTTTTCACTGCGGCTATAAATACCTCTCACCCTCCTCATACTTCATTTACTCCGCTCGACCTCAACTCCCCTCGCTCGAGCTCTCAGACCTAGCGCCGCTGCTACACTCCATCGCCGCCGATGAGGAAGAGCTTCACTGCCTCAACCTCGTCGCCGTCGTACTAGTGCCGGCCGCGGAAATCTTCACTCCGTCGCCGTCGTAGCTGTCTCCCGCCGCCAAGTTAGGGCGTGGGGGATCTAAACTGACGAACTTCTCCATCTCCACGCCCAGTTCGTCGTGTTCTTTGTCAAAGGTAATTAAAATCTAATTTTACTGCCCTACTTTGATTCTTATGATTTTCACAAAATCCTCAAAAGGTGTTTATTCTTCAACTTCCCACTCCATAAACACCGGAATGCCTCTTTTCCTTGATTTGTTTCTCTAAGCTATGATTTTCCTCAAGATTCCTCAATTGTGTGGATTTTCAAATCTGTACAACTCTGGAACCTGAGTCAAGAACGCTTAGTGAAATTCCTCAAGACATCTATGGTCAAATTCCTCAACTTGATACTTTTTTGAAAAATTTCTGAGAACGCATATGACCTCTCCAAATTCTTCGCACCTATACTCTGTTCACAGGTACAAAATGCCTGCTGTTGAATCACTAGGTTCTCATCAACTTAACTCATTTGCAGCGTTCCTCGAAGAAAATTTGCATACTTCCTCAGAAACATCCAAAGTTCAAAGTCCTCAAGTGAGGAAAATGGCAGACGGGAAGAGACCTCAGAAGGGAGGCAAGAGGCCAGAAACAAACACTGCGTTTGAGATCCCTAAGGACATATATGATGAATATTGCACCAGATGAAGAAACTCACGAAAAAGAAAACAAGAATCAGCGCAAAGTGCGCATACAGAGGATTGAGAGGAGATGGGCAAAGGAATGGAGGGAATATGGTTATGTAACTCCCAAGTACATGAAGAAATTCGCTGTAAACCCTCCATGTCCAAGACCACCCTTGGTAGCTGGCCAAATAGCTGATCCCACCAGCGTCAGGCATGGTAAGGAATTTCCAAAGAAATGGGCCAAGCGCCAAGCTAAGCTTCAGAAAGTTGCTGCAGAAGTAGTGAGGAAATTCAATGTGGATTCTCAAGCTGCTGTTGTTGAGGCCTCTGCCAGTAAGTTTGCACCAAAGAAGGCTATGCTAAAGAAATCTGCTGTGAAGCCAAGTTCCTTAACAGCAATGCCCTCATGACCAAGTTCATCAATAGCAAAGCCCTCAAGGCAAATTCCTCAGGCAACTTCCTCAAGGGCAGCACCGATTCCCTCAGTTCCTGCAAAATCCTCAGTTGCTGGTACCAAGTCCTCAACACCTGTACACCTTGCAACGTGTCAGCGGACTGCTGGATTTTCTATTACATCAGAGGCATCTGCAACTTCCTCAGCACTACCACAAATCCTCAAGTGGTCCAACTCTGCTGAAGGTCAAGTCCACTACTGGACGTGGAAAGAGGCTGTCGGTGCAACAAACCCGAGGTATGTTGCCCAGACTGTACACAGGCTTAAGAACGAGATTACAACATCCAGGACAAGGCCAAGCAGAAGAGGTCAGCTCTTTGAGAAATCAAAGGGCGGATCAAGAAGACCAAGGCCAACCAAAGGAGCAAGATACCACTAAGGAAAAACCTCCCTTGCCGGGCAGGCGAGCCTGGCGGGGACGAGGTTTCCCCGAAGAGAAGTCTCAAGATTGCCCCGGCAGGCTTGCCGAGGACGTTGAGGGCGGATTACCTCGCCAAGGCTCCATCGCTCCACCTCACAACAACGCAAGTCACCGATCGGTGCGGTGTCGAGCCCTCAAGATGCTAAGTGGCTGCTATTTGGCATGTGGCGGCCACTTCCAGAGGAAATCACCTCCAAATGACACTCGTCCGACGACGTGTCACGCAGGCAGGCGAGGAGGTGGCAAAACAGCACGACAAGGCTTGCCAGGCTAGACTATGATGTGACACTAAGCGGCGCATTTAATGCGCTCTGCCTAGTCTGCAGAGTTAGGTGTGATGGCACTGTTTTCTATCTAATCAGTACACAATGACTGATTTGCCACTGTGGTGACCCCTTGATCTATAAAAGGAGGGCCATGGCAACCTTAGAAAGGATTGGGACCCCTGTACACTCATACGCGCGTAGCTACTCTCGCCCCGAGGCGACCTTGCCGGGCTAGAGCGCTGCGTCTCCACCATGGTCCTCTCATCAATCCACCAAAGCAGGAGTAGGGTTTTACGCCTCACGGCGGCCCGAACCTGGGTAAAAATTGCCCGTGTCATCGCTGTCGCGCTGCCCCACGCCCTCCGCTCTTTGTGCGATGCGTCCTTCCCCCCTGCCGAACCACAAGGGGCCGATGGCCCCATAGGTGGCCGTGTTTTCCCACGACATCTTTGGCGCGCCAGGTAGGGGGAAGCGCTTACGCGAATCCGAGAGCGTACGCAGCATGTCATCTTCATCATCGTTTTCTTCATCGACGGCTTCATCATCCATGGCGCCCAAGAAGAAAACCGGTGCCGTAGCTCACCCGTCCACCTCGAAGGCCCCTCCATGCGTGGCTGCCGACGCCGTGGAGGCTAAGGGGGCGCACGGGGATGTGGACGCTGCGGGGGACATGACCGGCGCAGGCAGCGTCGTCACCACCTCCCCCGTGGCCGAAACGGGAGCAGGAGGCACCGGAGAAGGACAGCGCCAACAACATCCCGACGGCCATGTTCCGCAAGGTGCGGGAGGAGAGATCATTCCATCCGTGCCTCTCCACCCCGCCGAAGGACGCATCCACAACGATGATGCTCGCCCTGGGGCGAACCACAATCCTCCGACCGCCCCCGCTGCGGGTGTGGCCGCAGGGCATGTGTCACCTCCAGGATGGGCTGCCCAAGCTGATGCACCTAACGGAGCCGCCGATCCCCAAGCACATCCACCTCGCCTCCACGCCGCCCTGGCGACTAGCTCACGGCGACAAGAGCACGGCGCTGCTACTACTGGCACCGTCAGAAGCCAGGCGACGCTATGGTCAACATCATCATCCATGCCGAGTATTGCTTCGGAGGCCATGACATGGGCCCAACTCCTGTTGAGGTTTCCACTGGCGGCTGATCAGATGGATGAGTGGAGAGCCACCATTCAGAGTTTGATTGGTTTCGCCGAGGCGGGAGGATCACGGCGAGCAGGCCCATCATAGCCTCCACAGGCGGTGGCAACAGCCCGAGCTGCTGGCCGTACCGAAGGGGCCACCCCCACGGTGCAATCCCCTCCGCGGCAGCCAGCGCAGGGGCCATGGCCAGAGCAACGCAACCAAGAACCCGATGATGTATCGATGGCCTCGTCCGATCCTCGAGCACGACGAGAACAACGGCGAGTCCTGGAAGACAGGCGGGGGGAAGACGCACGCGTCACCATCGAACGATGCCGCGAAACCCAACGTCGGTCTGATAGGCGCAACGGCTCCGACGTCGACGAGCCTACGCCCGATGAGGGTGGGTGCCTACCTTTCGGGGTCGGGTGCCCCGCCTTCACTCGTGAGCTGCGGCAAGTCCGTTAGCCATCTGCCCGCACGTTCAAGCCAGAAATACCATAGAAGTATGATGGAAGACTGAACCCAGCAGAGTTCTTGAGCATCTACACCATCACTGTTCAAGCTGCCGGGGGAAGAGATGAGAAGGTGTTCGCCAACTACTTCCCCTTGGCACTCAAGCCAAATGTGAGGTCTTGGTTGATGCACTTGCCAGAGAATTCCATTTCGACCTGGGCTGACCTGTGCCATGAGTTTGTTGGCGCCTTCACGGGCGGCCACCAAGAACTAGGACGGCCTAGCGATTTACTGTTACTTCCGCAAAAGGAAGGAGAGAGCCTGCGGAAGTACATGCAGAGGTTCAGCCGGGTGCACAAGAACATCCTAGACATACACCCGGCAGCTGTGATAGCCGTGTTCCAGTCCAATGTGCGCAACCACCGGATACGTTCTAAAATGAATGTTCGTTTGCCCAAGACTATGAATGAGCTATACACTATGGTGGATAAATGTGCCCGAGTAGAAGAAGGGAGAGGACTCCCAGGTGAAGAAGATGGCGTCGACATCGACTCAGAAGACGACGACGACGACGCCACCAGCCGGAAGAAGAAGAGCAAGAAGTGCAACAAGAAGCGCCATGATAAAGTGGTGATGACCGTTGAAGGGTCGAGTGCACCTGGTACCGGCAAGAAGGCCAAGACCGAGGTCCCCGGCAAGGAAGCTGCCGCATGCACTAATTGCCGGGAAGCCGTGGCTGCCGAGAAATCTGGAAAGAGTGATGGGCCATACTGCAAGATCCATCGAACCAAGGGCCACGATCTCCAGGAGTGTCATCAGGTTGAGCATCTCATCAAGAAACAGAGGGCTGAGTACAAGAAGCATGATAAGGAGAAAAACCAAGATGGCGATGGTGGGAAGGGCCGAGGTGGTAGAACAGGTCGCCCTGGCAAGGCTCCTCAGTATCAAGGGAAACCCGCCAAGGGCCATGAGAAGAAGGATTGCGAGGACGGAAGTGATGAAGGAGATGAAGAGGAAACCAGCGAGCAGGAATTCCAGAAAGCCACTGATGCCCTATGCATTGATGGGGGTGCATCTCTGCACTCCTCTCACCGCCAACTTAAAAGGTGGGCGCGTGAGGTCAATGCCGTGGAGCCAACGGCAGATTCTCAGAAGCCGCTCAAGTGGTCCTGCATGCCATCGTCTTTGATGAGGAGGATCACCCTGACCGCACTACCGCGGTGGGGTGTTTGCCGTTGTTGGTTTTACCAACAATCCGCAACCTCAAGGTCACAAAGATGTTGGTTGACGGCGGGGCCGGGTTGAATCTAATTTCTCCAAAGGTTATCAGCAAACTCTAGATAGCAGATGAAGAGATCAAGGTTACTGGTACGTTCCAAGGGATCAACCCCGGCAGGAGTCATCCTAAGGGGAAGATCACATTGCCGGTAACATTCGGGGGGGGGGGGTTGAACTACCGGAATGAGAAGATCGTGTTTGATGTGGTTAACCTCCCCCTGCCGTACAACGGAATCCTTGGTCGTCCTGCCCTGGACAAATTCATGGCGGCATCCCACTATGCCTACAACACTTTGAAGATGCCAGGACCAATGGGCGTTATTTCTATCCTATCAGACAAGAAAGACGCAATCATATGCGTCGACAAGATGTATCGGGAGGCAGTTGCTACAAAAGCTGCAGAAGCCGCTGCTCCCGCCAAGGAAAGCAAGAAAAAGAAGAAAGGAAGCAAGGATGCCATCGAGGAATCCGAGATGCATGCCTCTCCGGAGTGCGCTGCGCCTGTTGATGACTTGCCGGAGAGTTCCAATTGCAAGAGATCCAAGGCTGCCGCACCGTCTATGAAAAAGGTCCCGGCAGGGCTGGCTGGCGCTGGTGGTACATTTACCATCAGTGCCACCCTCGATGACAAATAGGAAAGCACGCTCATTGCCTTCCTGCGGGTGAATGTCGATGTGTTTGCTTGGCAACCATCTGACATCCCGGTGTTCCCAGGGAGGTAATCGAGCACCACCTTGCTGTCTGCCCACATGCCTGGCCCGTCAAGCCGAAGGTCCGGAAGCAAGCTTTGGAGCGGCAGTAGTTCATTACCGAGGAGATCAAGAAACTTGAGGCAGCTGGATTGGTCAGAGGAGTATTGCATCCAACGTGGTTAGCAAACCCAGTGGTGGTGCGCAAGGCAAATGGGAAATGGAGGCTTTGCATAGATTTCACTTATCTTAACAAAGCATGCCCGAAGGACCCATTCCCCTTGCCGCGCATCGACCAGATTGTGGATTCCACCTCCGGATGCGACTTGCTCTCCTTCCTGGATGCCTACTCTGGATACCATCAGATCTTCATGTCCAAGGAGGACGAAGAAAAAACCGCATTCATAACTCCATGTGGCACGTATTGTTTTGTATGGATGCCCTTCGGCTTGAAGAGCGCTGGATCCACTTTTGCAAGAGCAGTACAGATTGGCTTTGAGTTCCAGTTGCACAAAAATGTTAAAGCCTATATGGATGATATTGTGGTCAAAACCAAGGACAGAATGACTCTCATTCAGGATTTGGAAGAGACCTTTGCAAATCTGCGCAAGCTCAATTTGAAGCTAAACCCAGAGAAGTGTATGTTTGGCGTTCCTTCCGGCAAGCTACTTGGCTTTTTTGTGTCCCACCGGGGGATAGAGGCCAACCCCGACAAGATCAAGGTTATCGAGCAGATTCAAGCACCAAAGATAGTCAAGGACGTGAGGTGTTTGACTGGATGTGTTGCCGCGCTGAGCAGGTTCATTTCCAAGTCCGCTGAACGCGCCTTGCCGTTTTTCAAAATCTTGAAAAAAGGCAGGGCCCATGGCGTGGACCCCGGAGGCAGACGCTGCGCTACAAGATTTGAAGACCTACCTTTCCTCTGTTCCCACCTTAGTCGCTCCTAAACCACAAGATCCGTTGCTACTATACTTAGCAGTGACCAATCAAGTGGTTAGCGCAGCACTGGTGGCACAGCGGGAGGTAGATGAAGCAGAAACCGCTGCCACCGTCCCCTCTGGAGAGGAAAGTGAACCAGTCCCGGCAAGATCAGATGCAGTTCAAGACAAAGAAGAGCAAGGTAGCGGAGACAGTGCCAAGATCACGGCAAGGAAGAAAGTGGTGCCACGCCCAGTGTACTTCATCGGCTCCCTACTATAGGGGGCTAGGTCGAGGTACTCTGGCATGCAAAAGTTGATTTTTGGCCTCATCATGGCCTCGAGGAAACTGCGTCACTACTTCCAAGCCCATGAGATCACGGTTGTCACCTGCTTCCCCTTGCAACGCATACTCTGAAACCCCGAGGCTACTAGCAGGATCGTGGAATGGGCTTTGGAGTTATCCAGCTTTGGTTTGAGGTTTGAAAGCATGTCAACTATTCAGAGCAGAGCACTGGCAGAGTTCATTGCGGAGTGGACGACAACCCCTGATGAGGAAGTACTGGAAACAGTTATCCCCGGCAAGGAAGCGCCCTAAGAATGGATTATGTATTTTGATGGCGCCTTCTCCCTACAGGGTGCAGGAGCTGGCGTGCTTCTCGTTGCTCCCACTGGGGAGCACCTTAAGTACGTCGTTCAAATGCATTTCCCCCGGGAGGAGGCTACCAACAATACTGTAGAGTATGAAGGGCTCCTTGCCGGGCTTAGGATTGTGACAGAGTTGGGAATCAAGAAGCTAATCATCCGTGGAGACTCACAACTGGTGGTGAGACAAATCAACAAGGACTCCCAAAGCCCATTGATGGAGGCATACGTCAAGGAAGTGAGAAAGTTGGAGGAGCGCTTTGACGGATTGAAAACAGAGCACGTACCACGTGCGGAAAACAGCATTGCTGATCATCTGTCAAAGTGCGCTGCACAAAAACTCCCTGTGGAACCAGGGACTTTTGTTCTCCATCTGACTCAACCCTCCATATCCCCGGCAACAATGGCCAGCAAAAGGAGGAAATTGAACTCCGGCAAGCCTCTCCCGGCAGAGATTCCCGAAGCCTCCGGTAGAAGGCTTGGCGGGAACAACTCCCCTTCGTTCAATGAGCTGCACCCTCCCACCGAATTACCAGTCTTTGTGGTCGAGGCGTGCACTCCTGACGAGGAGGAGGTGCCGCTAGTCCTTGTTGCCGAGCCCTGGGCTCCAACTTGGGCACGTCACATTGTTCGTTTCCTCCAAACAGGAGAACTTCCCGAAGAACAAGAAGAAGCTGAAAGAGTAGCCCGGAGGGACAGTATGTATCAGTTCGTGGATGACATGCTATACAGAAGAAGGCCCAACGGTGTGAAATTGAAGTGCATTTGCCGGGAAGAAGGAAAGGAACTGCTGGCAGAAATACACAAGGGTATGTGTGGCTCCCACATCGGATCAAGGGCCTTGGTTGGGAAAGCTTTCCGACAAGGTTTCTACTGGCCCACTGCCCTCCAAGATGCAATTGAGCTAGTCACCAAGTGTGAAGCCTGCCAATTCCACTCCAAGAATATCCATCAGCCTGCTCAAGCTCTCCAAACAATCCCTTTGTCATGGCCATTTTCGGTCTGGGGGCTCGACATCCTGGGTCCCTTCCCCCGTGCTATCGGGGGCTTTGAATTCTTATTTGTCGCAATCGACAAGTTTACAAAGTGGCCGGAGGTGGAGCCCGTGAGAAAGGTGACCGCGCAGTCAGCTATCAAGTTCTTGAAAGGATTGGTGTGCCGCTTCAGGGTACCTGCCCGAATCATCACCGACAATGGCACCCAATTCACACGCCGCGCCTTCATGCAATACGTTCATGCCCTTAGAAGCAAGATTTCCTTTGCCTCTGTGGCCCATCCCAGAAGCAATGGACAAGCTAAGAGGGCGAATGCTGAAGTGCTGCGAGGTCTCAAGACAAGAACTTTTGATAGACTGCAGAAGTGCGGCAGGCGATGGATCGACGAGCTGCCGGTGGTTCTTTGGTCCCTCCGTACACGAGCTACCGGGCAGACTCCCTTCTCCCTAGTCTATGGGGCAGAAGCAGTTATCCCCACGGAACTCATATTTGGGTCTCCTCGAGTGCTTGCCTGTGATGAAGTAGCGCAGGAATAGCACCGGTGTGACGACGTTGTGCTACTTGAGGAGAACCGTCTCTGGGCTGCTACGCATGCTGCACGCTACCAGCGAGCCCTGCGTCGCTATCACAGTCGCAGGGTTCATGCCCGGAGTTTTGAGGAAGGCGACCTTGTCCTTAGGCGCGTTCAGTCTGCCAAGGGTGCAAACAAGTTGACGCCGAAGTGGGAAGGCCCTTACCGGGTAGTACAAGTCACCAGACCTGCGCAGTTCGTCTGGAGACCGGAGATGGCATTCAATTGCAAAACTCATGGAATATTGAGCATCTCCGTAATGCCGAAGTTGCATGTAACCCTTGTACAAAGCCAGGCGCAGACCCTGAGCAACAGAGAAATAAACGAAGCGCTCGGGGCCCCCGAAACTTGCATGCTTGCATAAGCATATCATGAGCATAGCATGATCATATAGAAGAGGGCGCATGTGGCATTGTTTTCATCTACATTAGGTTGTAGGATTCTTGCTGTGGACTTGGTCCCAAAGAAAAGGAATAAAGACGAGCCCACATGATGATCCCCGGCAAGCCAAATAGATAAGTTCCTTCTTATCCATATTTGTTCTGTAATTAGCGGACTTGTACATATGGAAACCCCGCCACCTTCGAAACATAGGTGCTCCTACCCATTCACTTGAACGCTGCTTTAGTCAGGGTGGTCGCAGTGGCCTTTGACGGAAGGGGCTCGGCGGGGGGCTGGTCCCTTTTTTATGGTTGTGCCCGGCGGGCCTAGCCCCGCGGTAACAAACTAAGGGTACCGGCAAGATAGCTTGCTGGAGAAACTTGTTTACTTAAATGTATAGAGGCATTTCACTTCTGCATGGAGATAGTACATGCACAAGTGCCTGGCAAAGCTTGTCTTTTTCATTAATATGTTGATAAGCAAGTACATATTTTACAGAACACAAACATGGATAAAGAAGTTTACATTATTTAGACAAAAGTTTGGCCGATGCCTACACATTTTAAACTGAAAAAAGATAAGTGCCCTGTAATCCATTTCTTGTCCCTCTCCTCCTCCTAGGCACTACTGTGGGAAGAGAAGAGGGCAAAAGGAGTGCCTGAGCGGAAGCCTAGCCCGATCCCGTCAGGGCTTGCCGGACGCAGCCTGACAAGATCGAGAGTGGCGAGGCTGCAAAGGAGAGGGGCGGAAGGAGCAGCTCGGTGGTGCCCTGGTCACCACCTCCAGGACCAGCAAGAAGCCCCAGCGCAAGCACCAGCAGGGGAAACTGCCGGAGCTCAGCTGGAAGACTGCTAGAGGAGGCGAAGGCACCAAGAGAGCGACCCCCCCGGCAACTGTCCTAAAGAGGCCGGTGATGATGGTGCCCGGGAGGGAGGGGAAGAGTGGAAAGACGAGGCAGCGGGCCGGCAATACGAGACGAAGGCGTAGGTGCCATCGTACTCCGACCTGACGGCCTGCCACCCGCCTTCTCCGTCTTCCCTCGTTCTTTCTTCATCACCACCACTCCGGGAGGACGCCAGCCCCTTGGGCCGACACCTCCCCCGGAGAAGCAGCAGGCGACGGCAATGTCCGAGGCGTGCAAGTGGCACCGCTCCCCACCTTGGAGGGCAGGAAGGTGCCACCGTCTTCAGCGTTCACCCCGACTCTGCCGGAAGGAACAACACTGGGATTACCGAGGATCCCGAGTGCTGCACCCCAGACAGGTGCCGGAACCCCCAAGGGCCCCATTGTCAGGGCAACGAGCCTCGGCGACCCGCAGCGAGGGCTGCTGTTCCTCACCGGACGGCTGGCTCGTGTGAGGGAGACGAGCATTTCACCATTTTGGAGAAGCGCGACACCTCCCACACCGCGGGCAACTCGACACCCACATCCTCGACCACTGCATCCCTTTCGGCCCTGGACCAGACTCACTCCCCGGGCGTTTGCATAAGCGTTCTGCATCATCGACCTAAGCTAGAGCCCGGGGCCTGGCCCCAGCCTCCCCACCTCAGCATAACAGAGAAGGAAGCAAGGAAGAGAAGAAGAAGGGTGCGTGGATGAGCATTTCCGCTCCCCCTCACCCCCTCTTTTATAGGCGGGCTGGGGCTGGGGGCTGATCCCTCGGCGGGTAACCGCCGCCCCTCTTCACCAACCCAGGAAGACCGGGCCCCTGCCATGACGCTCTCTCCCGCACCACGCACTTCCGTTACCTACCCCACTCAATGCATGCAGCATACGTGGCAAGGGATAAGAACGTGGTGGGAAGAGTGAATTGGCAGTTACTCACCCGTGCGTTAAACTCATTCACGGACCATTACAAGGATGGCCCCACTGTAATTGGCATTACACGACGCGCGGGAAAATCGGAAACTGACTCAAGCTCAGATCAATGAAGAAGCAAAGAAGATCTCAAGGGGTGAGCGACTATGGCCTCCCCGCCTGTGTACTGGATAGGGCCTACCCCGACGAAGCTCGGCAGTGCGTTCAGGCCAGGCCCGGGGGCTCCTGTCGGTGCAACAAACCCCAGGTATGTTGCCCAGACTGTACACAGGCTCAAGAACGAGATTGCAGCACCCAGAACAAGGCCAAGCAGAAGAGATTAGCTCTTTGAGAAATCAAAGGGCGGATCAAGAAGACCAAGGCCAACCAAAGGAGCAAGATACCACTAAGGAAAAACCTCCCTTGCCGGGAAGGCGAGCCTGGAAGGGACGAGGTTGCCTCGAAGACAAGTCTCAAGATTGCCCCGGCAGGCTTGCCAGGGACGCTGAGGGCGGATTACCCCGCCAAGGCTCCACCGCTCCACCTCACAGCAACGCAAGTCACCGATCGGTGCGGTGTCGAGCCCTCAAGATGCTAAGTGGCCGCTATTTGGCACGTGGTGGCCACTTCCAGAGGAAATCACCTCCAAACGACACTCGTCCAGCGACGTGTCACGCAGGTAGGCGAGAAGGTGGCAAAAAAGCACGGCAAGACTTGCCGGGATACACTACGATGTGACACTAAGCGGCGCATTTAATGCACTCTTCCCAGTCTGTAGAGTTAGGTATGATGGCACTGTTTGCTATCTAATCAGTACACAATGACTGATTTGCCACTGTGGTGACCCCTTGATCTATAAAAGGAGGGCCATGGCAACCTTAGAAAGGATTGGGACCCCTGTACACTCATATGCGTGTAGCTGCTCTCGCCCCAAGGCGACCTTGCCGGGCCAGACAAGTCAAGAAGGCC
Organism: Thinopyrum elongatum; assembly: GCA_011799875.1. Classification (NCBI taxonomy): domain Eukaryota; kingdom Viridiplantae; phylum Streptophyta; class Magnoliopsida; order Poales; family Poaceae; genus Thinopyrum; species Thinopyrum elongatum. The sequence goes on along the minus strand of CM022300.1, from coordinate 442,675,352 downwards.
CAGTACAAGAAGGAGCGATTTCTAAGGAACAACGTTCTTACACTGGCTCCTGAAGAACTTGTCACTGTTTAGAAGGAGATCAGAGACCTCAGCGATGAATTTGACAGATATCATGCAGATTGGCTCGGTGCCAAAGTTAGATTTGTCAAGATTGCCAAGAACCTCAAGGCAGACGTTACAACACCATCGCAACAGCAAATTCCTAAGGCTGAAGCATCTGCTCAGCATACTGAAGAAACTGCAAGTGCAGTTGATGAAAATCAGGCTGCTGAAGAAGCTACAAGGGCAAACACCAATGTTGTGCCTGAAGAACAACCCAGGCCAACTGAAGAATCTACTGTGCCTGAAGAAACTAAGAATACAAGGGCGACTGCATCAGTCGTGCCTGAAGAAACTGCTCCAACTTCATCTGTTCCTCCTGCAACATCGTCAAAGATGAAGAAAACCACACTTTCTTCTGCATCAGAAGTGAAGAAAACAAAGGCTGCAGAGAAGGAAGCCGCAAAGAAGAGGAAAGCATCAACCTCTGTAGAGTCCTCAGCTCCCAAGAAAGTGAGGACTTTGATGAGCTCTTTCAATGAACCAATTGATGTTGTTCCGATCTCAATATTGCCATCAAAGGAGCTCATTCCGTTTGGTGAAGAATATGTCATTTCAGATGACATTGATGAAGAAAATCCTTCTACTGCTTCTTCAGAGCAGTTGGATGAAGAATTGATGTGGAAGATGTTGTTTCCACACCATTGGTATCATCACCTGTGCCTCAGTTCACTGCTGAAGAGGCGGGCATTAAAGAAATTGAAGAAGATGTGGACATTGGCTCTACAACCCCTGTGCTGAATGATGACTATTGGGAAAATCTTCACCCCAACTCTCCAATTGCCACACCTTTGCATCCAATTCCTCAGCCCCTATGCAGACTGAAGAAATATTAACAGGGTCTGAAGGACGTTCAACTTCTCTCCAGTACATACCTGAAGAAATTCCAACTGCAACAGCTGAAGAAAAAGAGAATCAGACTGCTGCTAAAGAACCTGAAGTTTCAATTCCTCAGTCAGCAGCACCAGAAGTTGTGACTTGTGAGGCCTGCTACTGCAAATCTTCAGCCCAAGCCTCAAAATCCTCATACAAAAAGGCCAAAATTCAAGAATGCCGATTTCTTCGTTGAGCATCATTTCTTCACTGATGCAAATCCATATGACTCGGCAAGACTAAGGTGCAAGAGGTTTTGGACTACAAGCCAGATGAACTTCTATGCATCTATCCTGTTTGGCAAGGACAAAGTCTTCCAGCACCGCCAGATTCCTCATGTAGACATGGAGTCCATACCATGCTTCCAACCAGTACTGAATGCTCTTCATGAAGATGGACTCCTCAATTTCTGCGATGATATGTGTGACTGGAATGAAGAGCTAATTCTTCAGTTCTATGCAACTCTGCATCTCACTGGCAATGTTGCTGATGTCAATTCATGGGTGCTTGACTGGATGACTGAAAACACTCACTATAAAGCTCCGACCTCTGAATTGTTTCATGCCATCCCAGTCAGTCCTCCTGCTGAAGGTGCAAGGCTAATCTATGAAGAACCTGAACTTCAAAATCATCTCATGCAAGTGCTGATGAAGCCTTTGCGGCCTGGCCAAGCTCCAAGAACCACCTTCCTAGTGAACGATTTGTTATATGTGCCAAGGACAATATACCACATCCTGATCAAAACCCTCAGTCCGATCAAAGGCCACAACTGTGAAGAAGAAGAAGTTGTTGGCATCATGAAGAATCTGCTGTTCAACATCATACATGGGATTCCCATTAACTATCATGATTTCTTCATGAGGACTTTGGCAAATGTTGCACTGTCGCTGTTTGAATTGAAGCCCTATGTGTGACGCCCCCGGCCTAATCGTGCACTAATCATACACGCAAATGCACACGATCAAGCCTAAGGACTCACGGGAAGATATCACAACACAACTCTAAAACATAAATAAAGTCATACAAGCTTTATATTACAAGCCAGGGGCCTCGAGGGCTCGAATACATAAGCTTGCGAACAAGCGTCAGCGGAAGCATCAGATATCTGAGTACATATATGAAATAGAAACAGAAAGGCCTTTAGAAAGGCGGGGCAAAATAAAACACTACGATCGAAAGGCGAAGGCCTCCTGCCTGGGACCCTCCAATCCTACTCCTGGTCGTCATCCAACTCGTCGTAGTATCCATCCTCGGGATGGTAGTAGTAGTCGATCGACGGGGCATCTGTCTCAAGGGGCTCCGTCCTCTGGTCACGACAAACTGATATGGGGAGAAAAGGAAAACAAAGCAACCGTGAGTACTCAGAAGTACTCAGCAAGCAAGGATCTACACTACATATGCAACATTCTCAAAGGGAGGCTGTATATGTGGACTGGGCTGCAGAAATGCCAGAATAGAGAGTAGGCCTAGTCCTATCGAAGACTAGCATCTTCAGCGGTCTTGCAGAAATAGAAGAGGGTAGAACAGTGCAATATAATGTAGCAGTATCATTAAGTCTCAACCTCACCCAGAGATCCTTTCTCGACTCCCTGCGAGAAAGCAATCCCAGAGCCATACAGTCATCAACCTCGTCCTGAGATCCCTTCTCGACTCCCTGCGAGAAGCAATCCCAGAGCCATAGTATCCAAGTATCCAGTTCTAAATTGTATCAATCAGGATACAACTCCGAGTGTCCTTTACCGTAGGACCGGCTATCGATAGAAGTATTCTTCCCTGCAGGGGTGCACCAACTTACCCAACACGCTCGATTAACTCCGGCCGGACACACTTTCCTGGGTCATGCCCGACCTCGGCCAAACGACACATCGCAACCCTACCTACAGCTCAGCAGAGAGGTCCCCGCCGGTCTAGATCCTAAGCGCAAGGGGGTCTTGGCCATCGCCCCTCGCCCTCCGGGTCGTTGCGCACACGGTGAAGCCAGGCACCAACACTACAGGAAGGCGCCGGTCCGTCCGTGCCGCCATGCTGAACTAGACGTCTGACAGAGCTTTCGGCTGATGCATACGATGCAGAACGCCCATACTATGCCCACGTGATGGTTAGTGCTATCAGGCCAGAGGCCTGCTCGGATCAAATATCCAAATCGTTAGGACTAGGGGCTTGCGATAACGAGCAGAGACTCACGAAAGATGTGACCCTGTCGCCCCGTCTCGAGGACTTGCTGCAAGGGTTAAGAATGCCCGGCCGCGCCTCGTATTCAGCACTCGGGCACCACACTGGCACCCGTCTTCACAACACTCGCCTCTCAGGCGCACGTGGGTACCCCTCAGGGTCGACCCGCCTTTCCAAGTAACAGTGTAAAGTCCAAGTATCCGTGTGTCCATAACATCAGGGGAATCCGAGGTATCACCCTCGTTGAATTCCCACTCGATGTATCTGTCAAGGTGAACTCGGAGGAATCACCCTCACTGGGTTCACACTTGAGGTGTTGTACGACAGCGTCGTTACCGGAAGTGGTGAAGGAGGAATCACCCTCGATGACCACGACCGAATAGCTACTCTACAGAGTTAACATCAGAAGTGCTACAAGAGGTTTCACCCTCGGCACTCGATAGTAACGCTGCAGTGTCGTTACAACTAAGGGGGGGGTGATGTGCGGTGTCGGGGCCTGGTCTTCAATCCCGTTGATCGGGTCTTCTGACGATCCAGGGCGGCAGTCGGGATAAGTGGGGTCACTGATAGGTCTCTACCCAGCCTAGACTAAACAGTTTGGGATATGCAGGTAATTATCAACAGCAGGTTACAACAAACAGGCTATGCATCAGAATAGGTAAAGCAGCAGCAGCAGCAATTCTAATGCAAGCATGAGAAATAGAATGGGCGATATCGGTATGCTCAAAGGGGGGGGCTTGCCTGGTTGCTCGGCGGCAAGGGCAAGGTCATCAATGGTGTCTTCGGGCTCCGGAGCTGCGTCGGCCTCGGGGACGACGTCGGTGTTGGGGGGGCTACCGAGAGAGAAGAGGGGGAGGAAACAGTATAAATACTCAGCGAACAAGTGCAGCACAAAGCATAACATGGCAATACGCGGTGACGGAGGTGACCTAACGCAGTGCCGGGTGATACTGGCGAAGGTGGGATCCATCCGGGAATGTTTTCTCGTCTCCGGACATTTGTCAGACAGATGACCGAAGGGGAACGGTTGCATGTTCGGATAGTTAGGGACGTGTGACGGACGAACGGACCGCGTAGCCGAATTCGTCTCGTCGTTCTGAGCAATTTTCATGTACAAAGTTATTCGATCGGAGTTACGGATTAAAAGATATGATTTTCTAAAGTTTTTATTAATTTCTGGAATTATTTAAATAGGTTGACTAAGTCAAATGGTCCAGTCAGCAGATCCAGTCAGCATTGACTGGGTCAAGGTTGACCAGTCAACAGGGTCAAGGGGGACCCACATGTCATAGTCTACCAACACTAATTAACAGATTAAACATTAATTAGCAACTAAACCTAATTAGTTAATTTAAACAATATTAATTAACTTAATTAACTTTTAACTAATTAATTAACTATTAACTTAATTATTTATTTAACTTTTTTTTATATCTGTTTTTTTTAACAGGGAGCTGGCCCACTGGTCAGTGGCAGGGGAGGACATGTCCGCGGCGAGCCCCTTTCGGGGCCGGACAAGTCCGGCCAACGCGCGCGTGCGCGCGGACAGAGGCGAGCGAGGCGGCGACGGGCATGGCGGGACGCGGCGCGCAGCGGCAGCAGGCGGTGTAGGGCGGCAGCGGCAGTGGCCGGCGAGCAGCGGCGAGGTGGAGCGGGTGCGGCGAACGCAAGCATGGGTGGCGCGTGGGTGCGGCCTGGGGAGAGGTACGGGCCAGCAGGCGCGGGAGCACCGGGACGGGGCCAAGGCGCGTCGACCGCGGGCGGAGCACGGTGATCACGGGGGGTGGGGGAGGAGGTGAGTGGAACGGCGCTCACGGCCTTGACGGGGAGCGGGGCGGCGAGGCGTGGTGGAGACCCGCGGGACGAGGTCGGGGACGACATCCGGCGCTGGGCGAAGCAGTGGCGGGGAAAACGGTGCGTCCGGCGGGGAAGCGGCGCCGGCGAGGTAAAGGCGGTGGGGCGGCGCGGCGAGGTGACGCCGCGGACGAGGACGGAGGCGCGACGGGCGGCGGCCTCCGATGGCATGGGGCGCCGGGGCGGGCGTCGGTGCCGCGGGCGCCCCGATCCGATTGGGGGGGGGGAGAGCGAGGGGAGTGGGGGTAGCGGGATTAGGGTTTGACCGGGGTGGGAGGATAAGGGAGTGGGGTGGGGCACGGCTGGTCTGGCCTTCGCCCAGTTGGGCTGGCCAGCTGGGCCACGGTTGGCCCAGTGGGGAGGGGGGGTTTAGTTTTTCCTTTGTTTTCTCTTTCGCATTTTCCTTTACTGTTTTCTATTTATTTTAGCTGCCAAATGATTTTTGTTAGCTATGAAACTTTGCACATAATTCCTAGTCATCACTATAAGGTTGCATAAAAAGTTTGAGGCCAATTGGAACTGTTCAAATTTATAGTTGAATTAAAAAATGCTTTTGTTTAATCTTGTTTTCTCACTAAATTAATTCCATGGGCAAATTGGGAAACCAAATGAGGTTGGTTCCAGCATGTTCATTACTTAGTGAATATTTGCCGCCCATCGAACATTTTTATTTGACAGTTTGAAGAAATAATCATTTGACTTATTATCTGAAATTTGAAATTGACTCGGTTTTGGACTAACGCGAGATTAACAATAGTGACAGCGGTGACAAGGCATCATTAGTATGTGATTACTGTAGCTTAACTACCGGGGTGTTACACTATGCTCCTTGGATAATGAAATTCATCAGAACCAGGTCTTCAATTCACTACAAGGAAGATTTTCAGAATCACCTCAGATTTCTGCCTCCCATTGAAGTCCTCAAAAGGACTATTTCTCCAGTTGATGAAAAAGGCAAAGCTGCTATTATTGATGAAGGCACTCGTCCGTTGGATGGTCAATTCCGTAAGGCTGCATCTTACTCCACCAATGATGACTCTGCTACTCAAGAATCTGCCAGAGCCCATGAGCAAAATCCTCAAGCCACTGCCCCACGAGTGATGACTGATCGTGAGCTTTTCTAAGTCTTCACCAGAAAGTCGATCGCAATCACAAGTGGGTCAAGCGTCAATTTGGCTCAATTCTTCAGAACATGACAGTTACTCAGAACACTGTGAAGAAGAATCACTACTATGTGCATGAAATCTTCGATCGCACTTGGGCTATACTATCTCATCTTTACAGTAATAAACACCTCAAGCAGATGGACTTTCAGTAGAACTTTGACTAGTCTCATCCTCCTTAGAAGAAATTCAAGAAGGTTAAAGTTCCTCAGTTGGTCACAAGTTCATACTCTTCATCGCGTGAGACGGATGAAGCTGAGGATCTCGACATCACTGCGGCAGGCCCTGCATCGAGAAACGACCACGACAACGCTAGCGCTCCTCCATCGACCTCGTGATGATATTCTTCAGGGGCGTTAGTCCTCATTTTTCGTGCCTTTTGGTCATTCAATGACAAAGGGGGAGAAATTTGAGTTAGTCTTCAAGCGGGTCTCTATATATGGGTTGTTCTTGTTTAAGTTACAACTCTCGCTCTTCTGAAGTGTTTGTTGGTTGATTTGTAAACTTAAGTCCGATGGTGGTCTGATACTTTTGACCTGCATTCTGCATGCTTATTTCCTCAAGTACCTTAATGCACGCATGCTGAATTACGTCAGACACCATTTTTCATCATGCATTTCAAATTCTTCATACTATGTGTTAAATGCGTGAATGGATTACAAGATATAGGGGGAGATCTCCATGATTTTATCCTACTATGTGCATTTGCAGTCCATAGCAAATTCCTCAAATATGCACATATTCAGGGGGAGTTCTTCTATATCTTGCAATCAAATTCCTCAATATCAGTATTTACACTTCATATATTTATCCCCATTGAAAACTTAACCTATTTGTCATCAATCACCAAAAAGGGGGAGATTGTAAGTGCATCTAGTGCCCCTTAGTGATTTTGGTGTATTGAAGACTTATAGGTTAAGGGACTAATGTGTTTGTGAGTGTACACAGGTCTAATAAGTCTCTGAGGAGTTTGATAAATCCGAAGAAAGTCGACCCCTAAAAATGAATGTCTTCTTTTGAAGACTTTGGTCTTCTTGAAGACTTTGAAAATGAGGAAATTGGTGTGTCCATGAAGATATTGATATTGATGCGAGGATTATGAAGCGTGAAGACTTTTTTTCCGTAGTTTCATTTTCCTTTCTTGAGTCATAGGAAACACCGTACTGTTAAAGGGGGTCGAGGTAAAACTAAGGAAAAGTTTCCGAGTGATGCTCATCTCAAAGCCTACACATACCCAATCCTTCGAGTGAAGCCTTTGGAAATCTCATACAGTTCAGTCAATTTCTTCAGTGACAGAGACGAAGATCTTCTATTCTCTGAGGAATTTGTTCTGACTGAGGAGTTAGGAATTCGCCAGTGCGGATTGCCTACAAGTGAGGAACATGATAGCCCTGAGGAATTTGAGAGCTCAAATTTCCGACCGTTGTTGTGCTACGCGCCAGCTGTCCCAAATATCTTATCCACCTAACGGTCATATCATTAGGGGCATTTATGTCTTATCATGTCGGGCTGCTCCCCGGCTATAAATAGCCGCCCCCTCAACCACTAGCTAGTTGGCTACTCTGAGAGAAACTGACACTTGTCATTTAGAGCATCCCATCCTCCGAGGACTTTGAGAGAAAATCATCAGTGAGGAAAAACCCAAAACCCCAACACCTACAACCCAAAGTGATTGAGCATCACTGAAGAGATTGTTCCTGTGTGGAACCGACGCTTGTTACCTTTGAAGACTATGCATCTTCCAGACGGTAAGGCGTCATGGTCTAGAGCATCCAAGAGGAATTGTGGATCACCGAGTGACCAAGTCTGTGAAGGTTTGGAAGTCACCTGAAGACTTACCACGAGTGATTGGGCGAGGTCTGTGTGACCTTTGCTCAAGGAGAATATAGTATGGACTGTGTGTCCTGGGACTGTGTGTCCTTTGGTTTAAATACCAAGCCGCTCCAACCATACGTACAACTGTCATAGCAGTTGGAACTAGTCTACCAAATCACTGTCTTCACCGAGCTACTGGTTCTATTTCCTCAACCCTTTCATTTCCTCACTCATGTGTTGATGAAATTGATCGTTACTGTTTGAAGACTTTGACTGAAGACTTTCTCAATTTCCTTAATCCTATTTCTTCAGTCATCTTGTCTTCTGCCTGCTTATCCTGTTTACACGCTACATGTGCTCTGTGTATGTATCATTTCATCATGATGACCATGCTACTGTCTTGTGATGCATGCACCTGAGTACTTATTCTGCTGCTTGTATTTCGTCGCTTAGCAAATTCCTCAAGTTGAATTTCCTCAGTGACGAATTTGTAAAAATCGCCTATTCACCCCCCTCTAGTCGATACAACGCACTTTCACAATCGGTCGGGTTAAGTAAGCGAACGCCTCGGTCGGGTTCAGTTAGAGCTCAACGCCTCGCACACACACGCGTACGTATACGAGAGAAACGCGCAAACCTCTGTGCATCGCTCGGCCCTGACCACCCACCGTAACCGGGAACTCCCCAAAATTTTCCTCGCCCTCGCTTCTACCATGATGTTTCTGTCATGGACGGCCCAAAGAATATCATGCAGGTGCGTCCCGGCCCGCCCAGGACGAAAAGCCCATGTTCTGTCATGATTTTTTGTCATAGAAGTAGGAGCCCACCACATCTATGATGATACCGGGTTTTGTCACAATTATCGTCATAGAAGTGTCATAAGCATGCCAATTTTTTTTTCGTTCAGGCTAAAATGTCATGGATGTGTCTTTTTTTTTGTAGTGAGAGTACGTCTAACTTGATTTTGCAGGGTATGCATATGATGTGGTATAGCCTTCGTCATGATAATGAGTTTATGTATGAGATGGTTATATGTTGTAATGTTAAGTGGCCTGCGCATCACGACATGATGGCTGGAGCCACAAGATTGCCACATTAATGCAAATTTCATAGACATATCCTACAGGTTACATGTGACGATGGTAACCGTACACGGAGGACCCTGACGAGGAGAAGGTGTACTTGGGACGGCCGCACGGGACGAGGAGCTATAATTTCGTGCCATGGCGGAATTTCTGAATTTGGTGCCACAACAACGTTTTATTAAATTGCCCCATGGCAATGTTTCTGAAACGGTTGTCACGGCAAAGAAATATTGGCCATCACGATGCTTCAACTGGAGATTGAAGACGATCATGGAGAACTCCCGGCGCCCGGGGCTATACCATATCATGCTATTATGAATTACCTGAGATGTTTATCCCTTTGTTGTTTGCACCCTTTGATTGTGCAATAGTCAATTATTAGGGTGATCTCTCACAGTAAATATCAACTTAAAAGGTGCTCTTCCTAGTGTTGCAACCGACTATAACACGTAGCGTTCCAGAGTGCATCATGTCCACATGAGTACAAATGGGACGTGAGGTGTAACACGGGGATGGTCAGACCATGTATGCAGATAGCACTCGGCTGTCTTGAAGTTTTGGCAGAATCATTCCGAGCTGGGAGCATGAAGCATCGAAAGATGAACAAGAGTCATATGGTGATATGATCGGCAATAGTTTGCCCACCGGTCAAAATTCCCGTCATTAGTGATGTCCACGTCAATTAATTATGAGAGATATTGATTTGAGTGGGAGCACAATTATTTATTAATTTAGTTTAATCACTAGTGCAAATTAATTATGAATAATGTCTATGTGTAGTTTGCATTATAGTTGTAGAATTATGGATCAAAGTTCCACCTTTGTTATTGAAATTGATTGACTGTTATTTATCTAGTTGAATCTTTATGATTGAGAGGATCATCCTGTAAGAGTGCCAAGAAGGATTTTTGTCCTACTGCATGCTTGCAATGCTCTCCTGCTAATGCTATGGATGATGAGACTCACGTCCTTTGATCCAAAAGATAGAATTGCATTACGGTCTGCTTGCTTTCGAGAAACCCAAATTTCAAAAATGTTTGGGGTAGTTATGTGATATTCTTGGAACTAAAAATTGTTTTCAAAAACAAACAAAAGTTAAAAGATATGTGATATCTAAAGAAGTGTTTTCTTTGGAAGATCTAGTGAAGTGTTGAACTATGTTTGGACTAAAATGCGTAAGACTCGGAAGAACGCCAGTCATGAGTTGATGGCGAGAACTTAAAGAGAAAGAACAAAACCAAAGGATGTAATGTGACTTACATGCCTAGGGAAGTTCGGGGCTCACGCCACTCTTAAAAAGTTAGATGATTCTTCTATTGAGTGGGAGAAATATTGAAAGTAAAACTATAAGAAGTTTAGAGGCGGAAAGAAAAGAAGACTGGAATGTCCAGCTCAGGTATGAATGTCATACAAGTTGTAAGATGTAGGGAAAGTTGGTCAAGTAAAGTGTGATTCTTGAGAATCATGATTAAATTGTTAAACACTAAATTCTTTGGGAATTGTGGTTAAAAGTTGGTCACAAGAATACCGACTCAATTGCATGTTGTTGCGAATAGATGCAAGAACTACTACGGCCTAATAACGAACAAATAATGAGGTTAAAACATGTGTTGAAATTTTTGTAATAGTTATGATACTTTTTCATCAACATATTACCTCTGAATTTATTGTCACAATTCATTTTAGAGTTTTTAAACTCTAGCCCATTGCATAGAAGTTGCAAGGAGCTTGTTCATAGGAGAACAATAGTTGTTCAATGTAATGAACAAAAGGACCATACTCCTATTGTGAAGAGGATGTAAGTTATGAATATTGATAATAGGATTGACCATTCATAACACTGACGCTAAATGTCGCAAGACTAAAAATACCACATATGTGTGTGGCACTGCATTTAGTCACATTGGAGAAACCCGCAAGAACAAATTCCATAGTAATGGATTTTGGAGTCATATGATTATGAATCATCTGACACTTGCAAGTTTAGTCCAAATAATGAACTGAACTAAAATACCGTTCACATGCCATAAAGAACGAGCAACAAAATAAATTGGAAATATGCATATTGATGTATGTAGTCCAATAAGTGTTGTTGCAAGCAGTGGATTTATCTATCTTCAAGGATGACTCAAGTAGATATTTATATTTACTAACTAAGACATAAATCTGGATCTTTTGAAATGTTTCAAAAGATTTTCAGAATGAAGTAGTAATTATAGTAACAAGAAAATTATGTTTCTACAATTGGATTGCAGAAAAGAATATTTGAGTTACAAATTTAGTGAATGTGTGATGAGTTGTGAAAAATGTTTTATAGCTTGCACCTCCTAGAAACACTACTAAGAGTAGAGTGTTTTGAGTAGATGTAATTAAGCTATGTATGACATGGTGAGATCAGAGCTGACATTGATTGTTCCACCAATATACTTTTAATGTGATGCTTTAGAGACCATGGGTTTTACACTGAAAAGAGCGCCATCAAATTTGTTGAAATAGGTGCTACTTTATAGGTTATCCCAAATGGTTGGGTATTCCTCTATCACTACGTCGAGGCAAAGTGTTTTGTCACAGAGTGCGGAAATTTTGAAGAAAATATTTTCTGCAAAAGAGCAAGTGGGAGGACAGTGCAATTCGAGGAAGTTACAGAATCTTCGTGATCAGGTCAAAAAAAGAAACGCTAGAAGTAGTTCTAAAATTTCTTACTATGATTGATACAGAAGCCTCTACATAGGATATAGAGACTTTGGTCGAATGTGCAACTGAACTATATAGGTTGGAAAATTCGTACAAACCTTCAGGATGTGCAGACAAAATATTGTTGAAACAAACAATGAACCTATGATACACAGAGAAGCGTTGATGGGCCCTATCTCCGGAATTGGCTATACGCCAAAATAATCCGAGATAGTATCCATACACATAATTCAAGTTTAGAACTTGATAGACCCTCTAAAAGACTTAAAGTCTTAAGCGTAGTGATGGATCTATAAATTGACAAAGATAAAAATGTTTTATAATGCTTGACTTGTTGGAAATAGTTTATGACAAGATCAAGGAATTGATTATGACGAGATTGTCTCATCATAATAATACTTAAATTCAGTTCGGATTAAACTAGCAATTACTAAATATTTCAGTTATGAGATATAACAGATGGATGTCAAAATGACTCCATGAGATGGAAATAGAACCAAGGTTGTATATTTGCTACGGTCCAAGCTATTTTTTTGATCCAGATGATGCTAGGAAGTGTGCAAACTTCAAGAGATCCAGTAATGATCTGAAGCAAGCATAGTGGAGTTGTAATCTTTGTTTTTGATGAATTGATCAAATAATATGATTTCATCAATAGAAACAAAGATGCTTGTGTTTACAAGAAAGTAAGTTCGCATGATAACATTTCTAAATACTGTGTGTGCATGACACATTGTTAATTGGAAATTATGTAAATTTCTTGACACGGTTTAATAAATTTTTAAATAGTTTTTCAGTAAAGTACTTAGGAAATATAGCCCTTGGATTAGACATAATAATCTATGGAGATAGTAGTGTCTAATTGAGCTTAGCCAAAATACATATTTACAAAGTACTAAAGAAGTTTAGTATGAAAAAACGCCAAGAAGAGTTTCTTGTCAAAGTCACATGGAAGGAGTTCTTAGCAAGAATTCGTATCTTGAAATACTGATGAATGAAATACATGATTTCAATCACACTTGTGTTAATTCCATGGTATGTAAATAATCAGATAAGTCCATTACTCCAAGTAAGTTGTGAGTAAAGTTACTCGAATAGTCAAACTATTGATCATATGACAACGGTGAAAATGTCGTTGAGTACTAACGACATGTTTCCCACATACGGAGAAAATGAAGAGATTACTGTAAGGAGTTACATCAATACATGCTTGATGTAAGTAGTATATCGACAAAATGTTCAATTGGTGCTCCAAGTGAATTTTGATTTAAATTAAATGATTTATGGTGGCACAGTAAGTTGGAATTGGTCCAAGAAAGTTACTGTAGTGAATTCTATAACAGAAGGCTGAGTATACTATCACTTTAGAAGCAACAATAGAGAGTGATGAATGGAAGGTTCATTTATGAACTTGGTATGGTTTCTAGATAATTGCGCAAATAGAACATTGTTCTCAGATACTGGTTCTATAGCTCAATCTAAGGAATCAAAGGTCTTACCAGTGATTCAATATATACTAAGCTTGTTTCACACAAATTATGAATTTATGTGAAAGCATGACGGATGCATTGAAATGCAAATGATACACACGGATCTGAAGTTGCACTACAGAAAAAACACTTCCGTGATGATACGTGTTTGTCACAGTAGGTCACGTTTTCTGTCATGCATGTACATCCATGACAATTTTATGACAGAATCAAGATAGTCATACCTGCGCTGTTGTAGAAGTGTTCCATGACAATACTCAAATTATCATCACGGAAGTGTCCACTTCCATAACGATAAATGGCGCGTCATGGAGGTGCTTTCATTAAGGGTAACTGACACATGGCATCCACCGTAACGGGTCGCCATTAAGCTATCGGGTCCGGTTTTGGATCCGGTAACCCGTTAACAGCAACAACCAATGGCGATTTTCCACATGTAAAATTCTCATTGGCCGGAGGAAACACGTGTCAGCTCCCCGTTTGGACAGATGGCATCCATCCAATGGATGGGTCGCGCCTATGATACGTGGACACGTGGCTGGGCCCAACAGTGGCCCATTTAGGTCAAAAGGCGGCCCGTTTGACTTCGTCAAAAGGGGTGGGCCGGCCCACGGAAAGCCTGTTAACGGCCTATTCGCATATAGCCCATTTACAGCCCGCTAACTCACGACCCGTTATGGCCCATTCGAATTAGGCCCAGTAGCGTCATCTGGGCCATCCAATATGATTCCAGCACATCGTAACTTCCGGCCCATGTAAGGCCCATGACGTCTTCCGGCCCATATGAGGCCCTTCGTAACTCTTGGCCCATTAAAGGCCCGTGGTGAAACTAGCCCATAATGAACAGTGTATCGCTTTATACCCGTTAACGACCCATTATTTTATTGGGCCATTTCCAGCCCGTGTTATCTTTTGGCCTTCTAAGGGCCCATTTATTCTTGGGCTCATTTGCAACATTCGATTACTTGTGGTTCGTTACTGGCCTGTTCCACTTGTGGGCCAAATTCAGCCCGTGGTTAAAGTCGGCCCGTTTGCGGCCCTTTAATCCGTTGGGCCGTTTCAAAGCATCGTCAAATACAGCCCATTAATGACATGTTATGCCTGTAGATAGAATTAAGCATGTTATACTCATCAGCCTATTAACGGCCCGTTATAGTCGGCCCATAAACCCTCTAGCCCGTTTACGACCCGTATTGCAGTCCGTTATTGGTCCATGTTTGGCCAATCGATCATACGGCCTGTAGAAGGCCCACTGACTCGATGGCCCATAGAAGGCCCATTGGAGGCCCATGGTAACTACAGCAGATAGCAGGACCATGGTTACAACGGTCCGTATGTTGCCCATGGTTATTGTGGCCCAGTTTTAAAAAATAGGTTATTGCGGCTGTCGTGGTTCTAAGTCTGACAGTAGAATAGGGGGTAGGTATGAGGAGGCAAGATCCTAGCTACGATGAGGTTGTGCATGCAAGATTTACGAGTTCAGGCCCTTCTCGGAGGAAGTAACAGCCCTACGTCTCGGTGCCCGGAGGCTCGGTCGATTGGATTATGCGTGAAGTTACAGGGGGTGCGAACCCTTGTGCCAGTGGAGGGGGGTGGCTTATATAGAGTGCGCCAGGACCCCAGCCGTCCCACGTTACAAGGGGTTCAATGTCCATGAAGACAGGACGTTACTGAAAACGCCAACAATAAAGGCAAATAAATGATCATTAAGACTACGGAGTGAACGCCTGACCATTGCCATCCTGAGTGACCTTAGATCTTCTGTCTTCCGAGTGGTTTCTGATGTGGTCGAGTGAGTACACCCCGGTCGGATGGAATTGGGTTATCCGAGTGAACTGTTGGTCGAGTGGGTTGCACCCTGTGGTGATTTCAGTCGGTAGATGATGCTATCCTTTGAATGCCCCTGGCTTTAGAGCAGTGCCCTCGGGGAAGGGTGTCTAGGTCAGGCCTATTACCCTACCCTAGGTACATGTCTTCGTCATTAGCCCCCGAATGGATCTGGGTCCGAGTGGAGAAGGGGTTGAAGATGGTTCCGACCCGATTTATATGCTTCAGAGGCATTTTAACCGGGCCGGTGATCTATGTAAAAACTTCAACTTCATTTTCAGTCGCCTGGGTCCATTCAGAGGTTGTCGAGTGAATTTTGCTGATAAGCTCTGAGTGTTGGTATGGTATAAAATCCTTAGCGCGATTGGTCACACTGCCGCTCCCGGATCTCACGGGATTCGAAATTTGGAGAAGCGCGCGGGACGGAGAGTACCGCAGTAAACGGAGCAGATTAGGCAGGGACGCCTCGATTCTCGCGCCACCTTTTTCATCACGTATCGAGCGCGCGACTGTTGCGAGATTTGACTGGATTGCCTGGGCCCACGAGTCAGCCACTCGGGAGCAGGCCCATATAAGGCGTCCGGGCCGATGAGTCTGGCACTATGCTCTCCATCCCCTTCTTCTCCTCTTGTTTCTCCACCACATTCACCGCCACCTTCGACGCCGCCGCCCCGTCCAAGCGCAGCCTGCCTCGATGGGGAAGGAGAAGACGGCGGCCCTGGAGCGTGCGAAGAAAGCGACGGCGGCAGCGAAGGGCAAGAAGACGAGTCGGGGGGGATCGTCGTCGAGATCCGGCCTGCTGCCCGGCTAGATCTAGGGCGACTGGATTCGATCCACGATTCAGCAAGAGGATCTGAAGGATCTGGTCGAGGGGGGCTTGATCGCTCATGGATCCTGGAGGCTGCCAGGTGACGAGACCGAGCCACAGCCGCAGGAGGGCGAGTGCGTCCTCCTCGCGACCCACGTCGACCGTGGTTTTTCTCTGCCCCCTCATCCTTTTTTCCGAGGTTTTCTGAACTTTGTTGGAGCCCAACTTCATCACTTTTCCCCGAACACCATCACATACCTCGCTGTGTTTGTCTCCATGTGTGAGAATTTCCTAGGTTGTCGACCGCATTGGGGTCTCTTCAAACACATCTTTACTTGCCGCTCACAGTCTGTGAAAAAGGCTAATCCGAGTGATGAGAGGACGCATGTGATCCAGATGTGCGGAGGTCTAGGGATCCATATGAGAGGTAAAAGCACTTTTCCACCCATGACTCTTCTCGATTCGGTCAGAGGGTGGCAGTCGACCTGGTTTTATTGTAAGGACAAACCAACTCCTGGTCAGTCGACTGGCCTTCCCCCCTTCACCATGGGGCGAATTGAGAAGCCCTCTCCCTTGAAAGTGACTCCAACAGAAAAGGTGGAGGTGACTATGTTGGTTGAACGAGTAATCCACCTTGTCCGCGATGGTGTGACCGGCATGGATTTGCTAGAGGTGTTTCTCACTCGCCGCATCCAGCCGCTCCAGGCCCGCGATCATCCTATGTGGATGTACTCGGGTGCCGATGATTCCGCTCGGATCCACCCGGAGGAAGTTGCCGAGGAGACGGTGGCGCAGTGGCTGCAGGGCATTACTGGAAACAAAGACAACCCCAGGGGGTCCAAGAGAATTCCGCCACTCGGCGCTGATAACGAACCAGACAAGGTCTAACCTTCGATGCTGAGTGACTTTTACTCTAATTTGTAAACTGTCTTTGGAATCGACTGATGCTTGTTCAATTCTTTGCTTCGTAGATATATACTGAGATGTACTCGATGCCCAACGGGGAGCAGATCCAGGAAGGAGAAGAGAGCGGAGGCGACAGCGGCGACTGGAACTCTGATGGCGAGAGTGATGAAGAGCACGAAAACTCGAGCAGTGGTGAGGAGGTCGATTCTCCACCTCGCGTGGAAAAGCGTTCCAAGCATAAGCACGACCCAGCAAGTATCCGGGGTAAGGTGGCAGCCCCGACTGGACAGACTTCGAAGCGCACTCGGACATCTTCTCCGGTGCCGACTGAGAAGGCTCCGAAGCAGCTCAAGACCGCGCCGTCAAAGCCACGGAAGGCCTTGCCCAAGATCAAGGTTGACGTTCCCGTCGCCTCTGCGTAAGTGTTTCGTTTTCACCCTTTGCTCCAAGAATCTTACATCAGTTGTCGACCCATTCATTTGCTTGACCGAGTGAACCTTGAGATTTCCAGCGCTGCTACCTCCGGGACTTCTGCTTACAAAGATGATGGTGACGAGGAGATGGAGGACGCGGTCACATCCAAAGCGGGTATGACCCCTGTTATCTCGTCTTTTCTTTGCTAGCCGATTCTACAGTCGACTGAACTCTTATGGTCGATTCTTTTGCAGCTCTGCAAAATGTTATTGAACTTCAAGACGATGATGAAGATGAGCCACAGAAGCTCGTGTGAAGGAGGAGCAGGACCTCGGTCAAAAAGGTGCCAGCTAGCAAGACGCCTCAGTCGACGCCGGCGACGGAACCAGCTATCCAGCAATCCGGGGACTTCAACCGTGCCTCTGTTACTTTTGCGAATCCCTTGTCGAGTGGTCGTCCTTCAACGTCGACTGTGCCGGCCCTTGCTTCATCTGTGCAACTTCATGCCTCAAGCTCTCAAGCTACTGCAACTGATACACCGACTCCACTTTTCACCGCCCATCACGTCCCAGAAGACCAAGTGAGTGCTGCCAAGGAAGCTATACGCCAGGCAGGCATTATGATGGAGCAGATGAAAGTGGTGCGCGAGGCCAGTCAAGCTGCCTATGATGCCAGCTCAGCACTTTAGGCCAATGTCCAGGTTAGCTTACTTCCGACTGAACTCCATCTTGACGCTTGTTCTGTTAGGATATGATATTTAGAAACTGCTGCTTTATCCGCAAGACGTCCGTGGATGAGCGTTTTGGAACCTTAATTGCACACCCATTGTCAGTCTGTACACCCACTGGGTGTTTTAATTTCTGTTGAGTAGTTTTTCCACTTGAGTCGACTAGGTTGTGTCGATTGAATCTCTGAACCAGTGGGGGCACGCTGAGTGCACCCACTGGGTGTAGTCCCCGAGACCGCCGTCGAATGTTTGATTCGGCGGGGGTCTTTGAACATCACTTTTCCATTCGGTCTGGGCAGATCATGCCGAGTGGAACCTTTACCAGTGGGAGCACGCTGAGTGCACCCACTGGGTGTAGTCCCCGAGACCGTAGTCGACTGTGGGCAGTCGGCTATGGTCTGAGTTTTTTTTTTGACTAGACGGACCAAGTCGATTGAAAAAGTCAGACCAGTGGGGGCACGCTGAGTGCACCCACTGGGTGTAGTCCCCGGGACTATTGTCGAATGTTTGATTCGGCAGTAGTCTTAGAACTATTTGAACTTGCTACTTTATTGCTCGGAAGCAACCAATCTTTGTGTCTGCCGACTGACTATCTTCTGAACAGAGAAATCTTGTGATCTTGGAGCCCGGTTCACTGACTTTGAGCAGAAGCAAATCCAGCTCAATCTTGACCTGGAGTTGGCTCAAAATAACTTGCAGAAGGCCAAGGATGACGCTGCTGGTAAGGAAAGCTTGTCGACTGGTTCTCTTGCCATCTTTTCTCCTCCTTTTTCTGATTCAAATGTTATTCTTTCTAGAAACAATGAGACAGGCTTTGGAGAAGAAGGACCTTGACCTTGCGGCTGCGAAGAAAACCGCCGAAGACAAAATGGCACTTGCCGACCAAAAGATGGCCTCAGTCGGAAAGCTGGAGGAAGAGAATACCAAGCTAAAGGCTGCTCTTGATGAAGCCAACAAAGAGGTGACTCGTCTGAAGAAGGACAAACGGACCCTGACCGACAAAGTGGAAGACATCACCCGCAGGAGGGACGAGCTGAAGAACTATCTGGGAGGACTCGCCAAAAAATTATTCCTCATGCTTGAAGGTACTTTTCCCTGTCCGATTGGTTTGCTTTCGTTGACTCATCATACTGCTGCCGACTCATTATTTCTCTGCGAGTGCAGAATTCTGTCAAGACTTCGAGGAAGAGACTGGGCGAGTCGAGACGAACTTGGACCCCATCAACTCCCCTGTCAAAAGATGAAGCTGCCATGAACGTGCTCCGACTGGAGTCTCGCCTTGCCAGTGCCATGGATTACCTTGCTCGACTCAAGGTTGCGGTGTCGCGGATCGACACAGCGCTCTGGCCAAGGGAAATGCTCCAAAATGATCTCGAGTCTCTGATGACTCGACTCAACGAGATTCCTGGTCGAGTGCAGGAGTGGAAGAAGTCCTCTGCTCGATGCGGTGCTGACGTAGCTCTGTCCCTGGTTCGTGTTCACTGCAAGGAAGCCAGAGAAGAGAAGCTAGCAGCAATCAAGGTTGCCAATACCAAGAAACTTGACTTCCAGTCTTTCATGGAGACCTTCATTGCTGCTGCTACTCGAATTGCAGATGGAATCGACCTGGACGAGTTTGTCGAGCCTGCCAGCCCCCCTGCGGAGTGAACGAAACTTTTATGATCCGATTCAATTTGCCTCGGTATGCCGAGTGATTTTGTAACCGTAAAACTTCTTCGGGCCTGATGCCCGAGTACTTTAAACTTCTTCGTCCGAACTTAGTTTACCCTTAAATATGCTTGTTTTTATTTCTGAGTGGAACTTGTATCTTCACTCGGAACAGACTTTTGTTCTTGTGATGCAGTTCTAAGGAGAGGATCGCGGACGACCTGCACCTCGTCGTCCTTGCAGATCAGGATGGAGCGTGTTTTATACTTAGGCGAGTACAGGACCGCATCTAAGCCCCCGAGTGAGAGGGTTGCTCATCACTTGGTAGGATTTTTTAAACTTAGGCGAGTACAGGACCGCAGCTAAGCCCCCGAGTGAGAGGGTTGCTCATCACTCGGTAGGATTTTACAAACTTAGGCGAGTATAGGACTGCAGCTAAGCCCCCGAGTGAGAGGGTTTCTCGTCACTCGGTAGGGATTTTACAAACTTAGGCGAGTATAGGACTGCAGCTAAGCCTCCGAGTGAGAGGGTTGCTCCTCACTCGGTAGGATTTTACAAACTTAGGCGAGTACAGGACTGCAGCTAAGCCCCCGAGTGAGTGGGTTGCTCATCACTAGGTAGGATTTTACAAACTTAGGCGAATCGGATTCGCGGCTAAGCCACCCACTGGGGGATTTTGGACACATGTATTAGTAACAACAATCATTTAGGAGACTGTAAAACCATGTCTTTGATAAATGAACTGAAAGGTACTCTTTATTACATCTCATCAGTCTAAACACTTAAGTATAAAAACGACGGAGTAGCTCCGCATTCCAAGCGCGTGGCTCGTCCTTATTATGCTCCACATTGTAGAGGTGATACGCTCCGTTGTGGAGCACTTTGGTGATGATGAAGGGACCTTCCCAAGCGGGGGCAAGTTTGTGAGGCCGTTGCTGGTCCACTCGGAGCACAAGGTCCCCTTCCTGAAATGCTAGACCCTTCACATTTCTGGCATATAATAGACGAAGGTCTTGCTGATAAATGGTCGATCGGATCAAGGCCATCTCTCTTTCTTCTTCCAGAAGATCAACAACATCTTCTCGAGCTCGTTCTGCTTCGGCTTCTGAAAAAAGTTCTACTCGGGGTGCATTGTGAAGCAAGTCACTCGGCAGCACAGCCTCAGCCCCATAGACCATGAAGAGGGGGGTTCGACCAGTCGACCGATTTGGTGTTGTTCTTAATCCCCAAAGGACTGACGGTAGCTCATCTACCCAAGCGCCAGCCGCATGCTTGAGGTCGCGCATCAGTCGAGGTTTCAGCCCTTTGAGAATCAAACCATTCGCTCTTTCTGCTTGTCCATTCGACTGAGGGTGGGCGACTGAAGCATAGTCGACCCGAGTACCTTGGGACGCACAGAAAGCTCGGAACTCATCAGAATCAAAGTTTGACCCATTATCCGTGATGATGCTGTGTGGGACCCCATACCTAAATGTTAACCCTCTGATGAAGCTGACAGCAGTACTTGCATCCAGGTTTTTGATAGGTTTAGCTTCGATCCATTTGGTGAACTTGTCGACTGCTACAAGCACATGGGTGAAACCACTCCTTCCAGTCTTCAGAGGTCCTACCATATCTAAACCCCAAACAGCGAATGGCCAGACGAGTGGAATGGTCTTCAAGGCTGAAGCAGGTTTGTGGGACATGTTGGAGTAGAACTGACAGCCCTCACATTTGTCAATTATTTCCTTTGCCATCTCATTTGCCCGCGGCCAATAAAACCCTGCTCGATACGCTTTGGCCACGATGGCCCGAGAAGACGCATGGTGACCACAGGTCCCCGAGTGAATATCATCGAGGATCATTCGGCCTTCTTCCGGAGTGATGCATTTCTGAATGACCCCAGTGACACTTTCTCTATAGAGTTGCCCCCCCCCATTACTGTGAAGGCTTTGGATCGACGGACAATCTGGCGAGCCTCTTCTTCATCCTCTGGAAGCTCTTTCCTGAGAATACATGCGATATACGGCACTGTCCAATCAGGAATAACGATCAAAACTTCCATGATCAAGTCGACCACAGCTGGGATTTCAACTTCAGTCGGATCAGAGGAACTTTTAGGCTGTGGGGGCTCTTCAGTGAAGGGATCTTCTTGAACTGATGGAGCGTGAATATGCTCCAAAAACACATTGCTAGGAATAGGCTCCCGCTTGGAACCTATTTTCGCCAAGTCATCAGCTGCTTGATTCTTTAGTCGGGGTATATGGTGGAGCTCTAGCCCTTCAAACTTCTTTTCTAACTTTCTCACCGCATTGCAATAACCAGTCATAGCTTGGCTCCTGACGTCCCACTCCTTCATCACTTGATTAACCACTAAATCTGAGTCGCCGTAAACCATTAGGCGGCGGACGCCGAGTGAAATGGCCATACGCAACCCGTACAGGAGTGCCTCATATTCAGCTTCATTGTTGGAGGAATCAAAGTGAATCTGGAGAACATATCTGAGGTTGTCGCCTCGTGGAGATACCAGGACTACTCCAGCGCCTGAACCATTCAACATCTTGGACCCGTCGAAGAACATAGTCCAATGTTCCGACTGTATCTGGGTCGGTAACTGCTGTTGAATCCACTCGACGAGGAAATCTGCTATCGCTTGAGATTTGATCGCTTTCTTTGCCTCAAACTTGATATCCAGCGGAAGGAGTTCAATCGCCCACTTTGCCACTCGACCAGTTGCATCTCTGTTGTTCAAAATTTCTGACAATGGAGCGTCGCTGACGACTGTAATCGAATGATCTGAGAAGTAATGTGCAACCTTCTTTGCGGTCAAGTAAATTCTATAGGCAAGCTTCTGATAATGTGGATATCTCTGCTTGGATGGAGTTAAGACTTCAGAAATATAGTACACTGGGCGTTGAACCTTGTACGTTTTACCTTCTTCTTCCCGCTCGACTATGAGTACTGTACTGACAACCTCTCCAGTGGCTGCTATATAAAGCAGTAAAGGCTCTTTGCTGATTGGAGCAGCAAGCACCGGCTGGGTGGAAAGCAGGGCTTTGAGCTCTGTAAACGCTGCGTCAGCTTCCAGAGTCCACTCGAACATATCAGATTTCTTCATCAGTCGGTAAAGAGGTAATGCCTTTTCGCCAAGACGAGAAATGAATTGACTCAAAGCGGCCAAACAACCAGTAAGCTTCTGAACGTCGTGTAAACGCACAGGGCGTTTCATTCGGAGGATTGCACCAACTTTCTCTGGGTTTGCATCGATCCCACGTTCGGAAACGAGGAAACCGAGTAACTTTTCACCTGGAACTCCAAATGTACACTTCGACGGATTAAGCTTGATATCATATCTTCTCAAATTGGCAAAGGTTTCGGCAAGGTCAGTCAGCAGGTCGGAACCTTTGCGCGACTTAACCACGATGTCATCCATGTATGCTTCCACATTCCGACTGATTTGAGCTAGCAGACACTTCTGTATCATGCGCATGAATGTGGCACCAGCATTCTTGAGACCAAAGGGCATGGTGATGTAGCAAAAGCACCCGAATGGGGTGATAAAAGCTGTTTTTATTTCATCAGGTCCATACAGTCGGATCTGATGGTACCCAGAATATGCATCCAGGAAGGACAATCGCTCACATCCCGCAGTCGAGTCGACTATCTGATCGATGCGGGGGAGAGGAAAATGATCTTTCGGGCAGGCCCGATTGATATGCTTGAAATCAATGCACATACGAAGTGAATCGTCCTTCTTGGGAACCATGACAACATTGGCGAGCCACTCGGAGTGGTAAATTTCACGGATGAACTCAGCTGCCAAAAGCCGAGCCACCTCTTCGCTGATTGCCTTTCTCTTCTCCACAGCGGACCGACGAAGATGCTCTTTCATGGGCTTTGCCTTTGGATCGACTCGCAAATGGCGCTCAACCAGTCCCCTGGGTACACCTGGCATGTCAGACGGCTTCCATGCGAAGATGTCCCAGTTCTCACGGAGGAACTGGATGAGCGCTTCTTCCTATTTGCTGTCGAGTGTTGTTGAGACATGAGTCGGAGCAGCACTGGGATCGGTCGGGTGAATGTGAACAGGCTTTGTTTCACCGGACGACTGAAATGCAGACTCTGAAGCAGGCTTCTTAGCGCGCAACAAATCACTCGGATCTGCAGTCTTCTTATATTCTTCCATTTCTATTGCTGCCATCTGTTCATCGGCTATCTTAGAGCCCTTATGGAGGCACTCTTCTGCTCGTTGCCGATTACCAGTGACTGTGATCACGCCCCTGGGGCCAGGCATCTTCAGCTTGAGGTACACGTAACACGGTCGAGCCATGAAACGGGCATATGCAATTCTGCCCAAAATAGCATGATAGGCACTGTGAAAATCCACAACTTCAAATGTCAACTTCTCCTTACGGTAATTCTTTGAGTCACCGAAAACCATGTCAAGAGTGATCTGGCCGAGTGAATCAGGTTTCTTCCCTGGAATGACACCGTGGAACCGCATGTTCCTCTCACTGAGCTTGGACATCGGAATGCCCATCCCACGAAGAGTCTCAGCATACAAAATGTTCAAGCCGCTGCCACCATCCATCAAGACTTTGGTCAGTCGGGTGCCCCCAACGACTGGGTCGACCACCAACGCTTGCCTCCCGGGGGTGGCGACGTGCGGCGGGTGGTCAGATAGGTCGAATGTGATGGGAGTCTTTGACCATTTCAAATATGTCGTCGTTGCCGAAGCAACCATGTTTACCTCTCTGTTGATGACTTTCAGTCGACTTTTACTTTCAATGTCTGCAAAAATCATCAAAGTGGAATTGACGTTAGGGAAACCGTCATCATCTTCTTCCTTGTCACCATCCTTGTCAGACTCTTTTTCCTTTTCATTGGGCTATTTCTCTCGGAACTGCTGGATCAGGAGCCGACATTGTCGAGTGGTATGTTTGGGATAAATCAGATTACCCTCTTCATCCTTCTTGCTGTGAATGTGACATGGCAAGTCCAACACATCGTTCCCTGCCTGATCTTTCACCTTCTTGGGGATCCAGGGTCCTTTGGGCTTTCCCTTGAATTTTCCTTGAGTTACAACCGCAGCTTCACCTGGACCTGCTGGCTCGGCTTTGCGTTTCTGCTTCCGACCCCCTCCGGTGTCTTGGGCGACTGGTTTGCCCTTTCCACTGCGGAGTCGATCCTCTTCTTCACCATTAGCGTACCGGGTGGCTATTTCCATCATTCGGGTCAGAGACATATCCCCTGTCCGACCGAATTTCAGGTTAAGTTCCCGATAACGAATGCCCTCCTTGAAGGCACAAACTGCTTGGTGTTGGGATACATTTTCTACTGTGTGGTGTAAAGTGGTCCATCTTTGGATGTAATCCCTTAGAGTTTCATTCGGCTTCTGTACACAATGTTGCAATTCCGTCAACCCCGCAGGTCGTTTGCATGTGCCCTCGAATGTCCTGACAAACACTCGGGCTAACTCTTCCCAGCTGACTATACTGCCTGGAGCCAACTGATTCAGCCATGCTCTGGCCGATCCTTCCAGCATGAGAGGAAGATGTTTCATAGCTACCTCATCATTTCCACCACCGATCTGAACAGCCACTCGGTAATCTTCCAGCCAAGTGTCAGGCTTCGACTCACCGATGAACTTACTAACCCCAGTCGCCAACCTGAAGTTGGGGGGGATCTCAGCGGCTCTGATGGCTCTGCTAAAACACTCGGGACCCGAAACATGTATTCTGCTTCCACTCGAGCGATCCCTGCCTTGCCCCTCTCTGTGTGCTTAGTTCCTGTCGACCAAACCCTGCACCAAAATTGACCTCGCATCAAACCCTGGCTCTCTTGGGTCGACCGGCGTCCTTCGCCCTCCGCTGTATGGGCGCCTGTCATCATAGTGCCGGGGCACATATGATCCGCTTCTCGGAGGGGGCGTAGGCGCTCGACGGCGGTCATCACGGCCGAGCCGATGATCGTGCTGCTCGTGGTTCCGACCCAAGTGCTGATCTTGGCGATGCACCCGCCCCTCACGCCGCGAAGGCGATCTTGGGCTGTGAGCCGATTGAACTGTGTCAGCCACCACAGATCTGCTATGGATTCTGTTACGCGACTGAGATACTGCAGTGTTTTGGTCTCCTGCCGCCCGGAGCAGAGCCCGGATCTGCATCAAACCTCGTCCAGCTTCTGACTGGGATTGCTGGATGGACTCTGCTATACGAGCTGCAGCTGCAAGATTCTGAATAGGAGTGCGGTATACCTGAGGTTCAGGAGGGAACAACTGCCACCGTCGACTGGACTCAGGAATCTGTTGCCGAGCACGTTCGTCGAGTGCATGCTGAAGATTTTCCAGTCGAGTGCGTTCAGCCAAAGTGGCCAAGCGCGCTGCCTCCAAGGCCCGAGCCTCAGAGGTCTCTCCGACGATGGGCGTGTGGAGTGCTTCCTCATTACGGCAGTGAAGTTCCTCCCTCCGCTGTGAAGAGAGGGTTTCGGGGTGGTATTCCTCGTGAACACGCGACGGATCGCCACCGCCGTCGCCGCCTCCGTTGCGATGCATGCCAGGTGGGCTACGCGGCGTGTCGACCATCAGGACCTCCGCCGTAGGATCGCTGCTGTCGCACTCGGACAGAGTCTCGACGGAGCCAGTCGACAGATCGAACAGGCCGTAGAGAGATTCATCGGGCTCGATCGCCGTGACTTGAGAGGTGGCCGACTGACGTGCCACCGCATGCTTCACCCACCGTTGAAGCCGCGATCGATCGGATCGCTTGCGACGGCGAACAGCGGGGAACGAAGACGCCGTAGGAACCGACCGGTATTGGGTCGATGGCTGCCGCAGAAGGACGCCGCAGACACACGCGCGAAAGTGCGTCGCCCCACGGACGGGGAACGTCTCGATGTCGAGGGGGGCCTCCTGGAGCCAGGCGGAGTCGTCGGCGATGAAGACGAGCGCGCCGAGACGGATCTCGTGGCCCTCAGCCAAACCTCCACCCGAAACCATGATGATGGGAATCGGAAAAAATCGCAACCTCACCGGAAAGTCGCTAAGACACCTGCCCCATGGTGGGCGCCAACTGTCGTGGTTCTAAGTCTGATAGTAGAATAGGGGGTAGGTATGAGGAGGCAAGATCCTAGCTACGATGAGGTTGTGCATGCAAGATTTACGAGTTCAGGCCCTTCTCGGAGGAAGTAACAACCCTATGTCTCGATGCCCGGAGGCTCGGTCGATTGGATTATGCGTGAAGTTACAGGGGGTGCGAACCCTTGTGCCAGTGGAGGGGGTGGCTTATATAGAGTGCGCCAGGACCCCAGCCGTCCCACGTTACAAGGGGTTCAATGTCCATGAAGACAGGACATTACTGAAAACGCCAGCAATAAAGGCAAATAAATGATCATTAAGACTACGGAGTGAACGCCTGACCATTGCCATCCTGAGTGACCTTAGATCTTCTGTCTTCCGAGTGGTTTCTGATGTGGTCGAGTGAGTACACCCCGGTCGGATGGAATTGGGTTATCCGAGTGAACTGTTGGTCGAGTGGTTTGCACCCTGTGGTGATTTCAGTCGGTAGATGATGCTATCCTTTGAATGCCCTTGGCTTTAGAGCAGTGCCCTCGGGGAAGGGTGTCTAGGTCAGGCCTATTACCCTACCCTAGGTACATGTCTTCGTCAGTGGCCACTAGCAAACCGCGGAAAAAGAACTGCACTGACTACAACCAAACAAATAAATAAGACAACACGAAAATAAATAAGCAAGCAACTTACGCTAGGCTATTATGCCTATTACACATATTACATCCACTGGGCATCAAAGTTTGCCATCAGTGCAAATATGGGGAACAAAGCAGCATATTACATACACTGGTTGTCAAAGTTGGCAGCCAGTGCAAATAAATGCCACAACAAAAGAAGTCCAGAAGTGAAACCACTTCAGAAGAGCTCAAGAAACAATATCCTGGGTATCCACCATGCTGGCAAGACGCTTAGCAAGCTTATTAGCTTTCTCTTGTTTGGCACTTAAATCCTCCAGCGCTTGCTGTTGCACCAGAAAGTATGCATCTGAATTCTGCAGGGACTTCCTAAGTCCTTCGGCTTCGTGTCACAGCACATCTGATCGATGTCTTTCAACTTGAAGTTGAGACTCAAGAAGCCGAACTGATTCAAGCAGCGAGTTCGAAGAGCTTGTGCCAGCAGTAGTGGCCAGTAACTCGTATACTACATCAAGACAAGACTTTGGGGTTGTCTCACTATCTTCAAGATAGTTTTTATCAGCTTTCTTGGAGACCAACAGGGATGTCTCACTATCTTGAACCTTATCTGCATTACTTCCTTTACCATTGCATAACGGGGTACTCTTCTCCAATATTTTGTCCGCATTCTAAAAGAGAAACAAGCAGACACATCACAGGTTTACCATGTTGTATATGAAACTCATTTTGGTAAACCAGTTTAGTAGTAAGGTGGACAGGATAACAGCATGAAACAAACATATATCTATGTACTATGGTCACTATATAGTCTATATCATTCTAGTTTATGTTGCCAAATCAAGATAGGGACAGTTCAAATCATATCTGTTAAGACAAAGCGGCATAGACAGAATATAAGTGCGGGAAACTACACAACAGTAACAACACTTGTAATGTGCATGACATGAGAACATAACTGTTTATTCAATTGAAACTGAAATCAACAAAGAGCAAGTTACAGCAGCAAACCAGTTAAAGAAACAGGTTTAAAACATACCTGTTGCGCCATTGGAGTTTCAATTGCATCCTTCAAATTTGAAATTAGTTGGTATGAGTAAATACAGTGATGCAAGAGCAAAGGAGTATGAACCATAGCTACGGAACCTGACCTGAGAACAATTGTTCTTCTGCTTTAAGCATTGAGTTGGGGTTCGGAGTGGTGGTCCTCATGCTTTGGGCACTGCAGTTGCCTTACTAACTGCTCGTGTTCGGGTGCTCTATGATGGAGACCGTGTTGTGTCAACTGGAACTGGGTTACTATCTGCTGGGGTTGGGGTTGGAAGGGGTGTAGCTGGTTCTCTGTCCAACTGGGTAGGGGTACAAATTGCCTGAGTCTGGGTTATGTGTGGTGGGGCTGGTTCTTGGGCAAGTACAACCGTGGTTCTATCTGCATCGACGGGTAGCACTATCTTTTCTGAAGACCATGTTTTTACTCCCATAGATACTGCCATCACCCTCTCCAATTCAAATGGCTGATAAACAAGAAAAGTAGTTGAATGTACATACATTGTATGGTAGATAGGTGCAATGGATAGTAGGGAATAAAATAGGGCATGAAATAATTCACATTTATGTTGTCTAACCAAACAAGATAGCATGACACAATTTCACATATATGATGGCTAACTAAACAGGATACCATGACACAATTTGACAGATATGATGGCTAACTAAACAGGATAGAATGACATAATTCAAATATGATGACTATGTAAACAGGATGACATGATATAACTATACGATGTGTCTATTAAAGTGGTTGGCACGGCATAATTCACGTACATGCCGTCGATGGAAACATGATGGCATGATATAATTCACGGATAGAATGACATAATTCAAAATATGATGACTATGTAAACAGGATGAGATGATATAACTACATTATGTCTTCAGAAAATGGGTTGGCATGCCATAATTCAGATACATGCTGTCTATGTAAACATCATGGCATGATATAATTCAAATATATGATTGATATACTAAGCAAGTAAGCAGAGGGCAATCGCATATATGATGTCTAAACTAAGTAGATGGCATTCAATATTGTGTATGATGTAAAAACTAAGCATTGCAAGACGACATATGCATGATATGAGTAATATAACCCTGCCAAGTTTGAGCATACACCTTAGGGGGAAAATAGGACTGGTCATCTGTCTCTGAGTCCTCCTCTGAGGAGCTATCTGTAACCAACAAGATATCTGCTTCAGCGAGTATCATTGTCTGCCTTGAAGACCTTGTTTTCACTCCAGATTTTTCCATCACCGATTCAAATGGCTGATGCACAGGAAGAGTAGTTGAATATACAAACATTGTTGACAAATGGAATACGTAATACAAAAAAGGATGGCATGATATAATTCACATATATAATGCTTGGCTAAACAGCATGGCATTGCATAATTCACATATATAATGCCTTGCAACAAGATAGCATTGCATAATTCACATATATAATGTCTTGCAACAAGATGGCATTGTATAATTCACATATATGGTAATTAGACACTAAACATGTGGCATTCAAACAAAGCATGTCTAAACTAAGCAAATGACATAGCAATGCAAGACAACATATGCACGATATGAGCAATATAACCCTGCCAAGTTAGAGCATGCACCTTGGGGGGGAAATAGGACTGGTCATCTATCTCTGAATCCTCCTCTGAGGAGCTATCCGTAATGAGCAAGACATGCACTTCATCAGATAGCATTGTCTGCTCTGAAGACCTTGTTTTCACTCTAGATTTTTCCATGACCATGACGTATGGCTGATGCACAGGAAGGGTAATTAAATGTACTAACATTGTTGACAAATTTAATACATAATAAAAAAAGGATGGCATGATATAATTCACATATAAGATGACTGGCTAACCAGGATGGCATTGCAAAATTCACATATATGATGCCTGGCTAAACAAGATGGCATTGCATAATTCACATATATGATATAGAAACTAAACAGATGGCATTCACACAAAGCATGTCTAAACTAAGCAGATGACATATTTGATGTATAAAGTAAGCAATGCAAGGCACCATATGCATGATATGACCAACATCAGCATGCCAAGTTAGAGCAAAAGACCTCAGGGGGTAAATAGGAGTGGTCTGCTCCCACTGAATCCCTCTCTAAACAGTTATCTTCCTCTTGATTACAGTGTTGAATGGGGGGGGGGGTTGCTTTTGCGCCCACCATGGAGCGACGTCTGCATGAAATTTTATTGCCACGCAAGGCTCGTCTCTTTTGCTCTACATGTTCAGTACCATTGTGTACAATAACTCACATGCATAGGAATAAAACATAGTGAGATTATGTAAGGAGTGCATTTAGAAATCCAGAGTGATGGTAGCAACCTGTGGATAGACCCAAAACCAATGATAGCAGGCAGATAATAGCTTCAGTTAAAAAATACAGATAATGGCTCCTTTAATGTTTGTTTCCCACCCAACATGAAACTCATAGTAGACACCGAGATTAACCAGATAGTAGACAGATAATATTGATTGATGCCCCAATATGTACCCCACAACCATTTAAAAACTCAAGTTTGAGCATTAGTTTGGACCTGACTTGGGAGTCTAATCGGTGAACAGGACGACAAATTAGCATGTAATATTAAGCGATGCATAACGTAAGCAGACACGAAAGAGTGTGACCTCTCTTGCGGAACCGTGTAGTCCTCAAGGTCATCTACTCAGTTGATGATGGTAATGCAGTTGTTGTGGCTGCCGGCTGCAGGGAAGAAGATCTGAGGCGGCAAAAGACAGTCTGGAGGGCGGATCCCTGCTGTGGTGAACCCTTCCGTCATTGGAGCAGCTGGGCTGGGGTGGACGACAGCGTGGCAGGAGCGGGACAAACCACACAAGGTTTTCTTTGACACATATCTGTAACAGAAGTAATTCTGTAAGGGCTTATTTGAATTGTAGGATTCTAACAATGCAGGGATAGGAAATACACAGGAATAGGATAGGAATGCACGTGCAAAATAGAGAATTTAAAAACACATGATTTCTGTCAATATGGGTGTTTGGTTCACAAGAATTGGAAGATCACAGGAATGCAAAGAAGCATGGTCAAATTAAGTCAAACCACAAGAAAATGTACAGTTATAATGCTATTATGCTACTATCTCTTAGTCTTGTGCTTCATGAATAGGAATTTGAAAAGGAGGCCAAGTGGATATTAAAATTCCTATGGTTTTTCTTTGAACGAGAAGCTAAAGGAACAAATCCTACAGTTTTCCTTTGCTCCATTCCTTTGAACCAAATGCATGAATAGTAGTACCATAGGAAACTTTCCAGTTCCTATGTTTTTCCTTCATTTTTCCTTTCAAGCACTGGCGATTCTAGTAGGCAGGCTTAAACAGGCAAAAGCCTACACTCCAAAAATGTTTTTGTGCTACTTCTACTACTTTGGACCCAGGCCACTGCCCAACTAGCTCAACTCCCAGGCCCATCGATACATGCACAGCTCAAACGTGTAGAAATAAATAATGATGGCTTTCGAGAGAGTCCATCACGGATAGCTAAGTTGCCTGGTACCTCACTGCTTGTCATATAGTAGGAGAAACTAATCGTATTTCACGTTACTACGCGTGCTCAGTGGACAATATATATAACATGTAGAGTAAAAAAGCGATGCAACAAGTGTTCAACCTCTTTGGCGAAGCCATGTCGATCTCAGCATCATTGGGTTGGTCGCTGAGGATGTTGTGGCTGATGTGGCTATCAGAGGAGGGGAAGAAGATCTCAGGCGTCTGGAGATGGAGCCGAGGGTACTGCTCCGCTGTGATGGAGGGTTTCGTTGTTGGAGCAGCTCTGGTGAGTTGTACGACAGCGAGGCTGAAGCAGGACAAGAGAGACAACATTAGCCTGAGTGGAATTCTAATAGCATCTCCAATAGATGATGTAAAATACATAACCAACAAGTGCTAGATGTAAAATACATCAGCCGCTCATCTCTGAACTTAACTGTCAAAACTGAATTTAACTATCGAAACTGAATATTACTGTCAAAACTGAATTTTGCTGCGAAACTGAATATAACTGTCGAAACTGAACGCACTAGTAGCAGAAAAGCAGTGCACTAATAGTTTTGGTTGCTCGAGCACTAGTGGTAGAGTAGCAGTGATCTAAATCGGTAGCTGCTACAGCAGGGAACGTACTACCAGAGAGCAGCCGGGGCAGATGGTCCTGCAGCAGCAGCAATAGCAGCGCCCAGAGCAGCAGCGCGTGAGAGAGCCTAGGCAGCTGGTCGTGTAGCAGCATCCCAGGTAGCAGCAACAGGAGCTCGAGCGAGAGCCAGAGCTGTTGCTCGTGCAGCAGCAACGCGAGCAAGAGTAGAGCAGCATCGCAAGGAAGAGCAAGAGCAAGAGAAACAGCTCGAGCAAGAGCCTGAGCAGACCAGGCAGGGGACCGAGAGCAAGAGCAGAGCAGCAGCGTGAGCGAGAGCCGAAGCAACAGCAGCAGGGCCAGCGAGAGTCGGAGCAGCAGTAGCAGCTCCAACTGATGTGGACGCCGCCGCCGAGGGAGCGACGTCGTGGAGGAAGTGGTCGTCGACGCCGTCGTAGATGGAGCCGCGCCATAGCGGCTCGGGACCTAGCGCCGGCAGCATCGTGAGATCGAATCAAGAATAAACTGTAGTGATTAGTGTAGAACCTCTTTGGTGGCGCCGATTAGGCCTCAGATTCATTCGAGGAATCAGTGATGGTGCTGCTCCTCCCCCTCTTCATCACTTCGGGCATTCTTTATCTCTCACATGCATGCGCAACGATCAATGTTCCTCTATGTGTGTATATATAGGTAGGTCTTTCCCAGTGTTCCACACAAACTGATCGATCTATATATCTAGTCAGGTCTCACCCTCTTTCCCACAAACACATTGATCAATCTACCTCTCTATATTGGACTACATATATATCTAATACACACACATTATCTATCCATCGTCTCCCTCTCATCATCCATGCCTTCCGCTTCATCTCTCAGACGCGCGCACAGTGGCGAAGACAGGGGCAGCAAGGGCCCTGGCCCCCCTAACATCACTATATTGAGCCTAATATGATTGTGATCAGTAGATCAATTGCTGGTAAAATGGTTTAAGTTGATGAATTGGCCCTCCCAGTCAAGGATTAGCAACGCTTGGCCCCCTAGCTCATTTAATTTTCATGGCTCCGCCACTGCGCGCAACCGCGCATGTTCTCGCCCCCTCTCTTTAAATATCGATCTCGCACTTGTACACTCCTTCCCAGCCTCCCTCCACTTGGCCCCTTGCACCATCTTCCAGCACCCCCCATATCCCAGTGCTTGTACGCTCGTAGAGCTCTTCCCTCTATCTGTCTCTATTGATATCTCACGCAGTCGAACCCTCCCCTCCCTTCTCGTATATCACCCCGGCCCCAAGCACATACATGCATGTATATAGGCCTCTCTTTCACACAAATTGCATTGACACGTATTCCCTCACAATATCTCAGTATCTCTAACAGACGGACTACGTGTATGAAAGAGAAGAGGTGCACACATGCACTCGTTCCCACATAAAAACGCGCGGGTGCATGGTGGAGCACATTTGTACAAAAAATGTGCGTGTAGAAACGCTTTAGCTGATGTGCCACTAGTCTACATCTATACCTCTATATCTATATCTATATCTATACCCCTATATTGTGTGCGAATAACTTTGAAAGATGGTCATTGGAGAAGCCAATCCGACGATGCAGAGATGGCAAATCCGAGCACTACTGGCCGTTGGATATCATCTACATTCCACCAGATTCTGCCACATGTACAATCTAGAAGACTCCATGGTTGAACTTAAGCATAATGCACAAACCTCAAAACACAAGCACTTCTCCTTTGTTCTAGAATCTTCCATATCATAATTGCCCAAACTTTTTTTTTCTAAATGAATTGCCATTATTTGTTTTTACTTTATGCTGTACAATGCACAATTCCATGAATCTTAAAATAGCTTTTTTTTATTATAAAACTAATTGATTTTGAATGAGATGAACTACAAGAATTAAACGAATATCTACATCATGCATATATGACTCAAAGCTTACATGCTATAGTGTGGTATTTATTCATAATTTGGTTGCCAAATCTCATGCCTGCAATGCACGTGTACCTTACTAGTACTTCCAGTATGTGCAAAACACGTAAATTAGAATTCCAATGGCACGCTACACAGTGTCTCTCGCTTTTTCACTTAATATATTATGATTAAAATGATGTGGGGGCATCCATGAGCGATGTGGCACATGTGGAGGTGTTGTCGCAACCTTCTTGTGTGGATTGATCACAGTGACGTACTGCTGGTTCCAGAAGAATGTACTTGTCCTCTCTCACGCACACTGGCGGAGTACATGCACGGAGCGAAGATGTGCATGCACGCACTCATTCCCTCGCACGCACACGCGGGTACGCGGTGGAACGCATTTTTGTACGAAGATCCACCCCATGTGATAATTTGACGCGTGTCAATTTGTTCACTTAATGGATGGTCAATTAATACAGCGCATGCAAATTGAGTGGACGTGAGGGAGGAAGTAGTTGAGAATGACATTACTACTCCACTGCGTGCATGCGACTAGTTAAATCATTGGTTGATACGTCCATTAGTCTCCTTCGTATTTTGTGCCAAATTTTGACCATAATTTAAGTAAAACAATATTAATGCATGTCATAAAAAGTAATATCATCAAAAACTATGTTCAAATGTGAATCCAATGATATAATTTTTGGTGACATGCATTAACATTTTCTTAGTTAAATTCCCGGTCAAAATTTGGCACAAAATACAAAGGGGGCCAATAAACCAGGACGCAGGCAACATGATCAATTTTTGCCTGGGTTACTATTGGTGGCCTTTGTATTTAAATATGGACGGAGTGGAGTAGTACTATATTTATCTTAGCCTCGTAGGGCTCTCCCAGCGCCTACGCTCGCCTCCCCGCCTCGCCCACCGGATCCCTCCATGGATAATCACTTAGATGCCAGAATCCCGCGGGCTGCCCTCTCGCTGCGGCCCGCATCACTGCCGCCTTTGAGCGAAACCCACATGTGTTTGAGAGGGGATCCATTGCTCTGGAATCACAGATCGGTGGCGCCGGAGGACATGTCAGGGCTACATTCTAGGTAGTGGGCAGCAAGGGCAAATCGGATCGAGGAAGCGTCGCATCGATTGGAGACAAGTTCGAAGGAGCTGCGCCAGGCGAAGCACAAGGCAGAGGCGCAAGTCGATCTCAGGGGAGAGATGCTGAGGGATGTCAGCATCTGGCAGCGTCGCGTTGATTTCGAGCTGGGGCTAATGGCAGAGATCATATTCACGGAGTTGACTGCGGAGGAAAGAAAGCGCATGCCTGCGGGATGGGATGAGCAGCCGGTGCAACTATTCAAATGGGCGGTAGGAGAAGCCAAATCACGGAGCCAGCTGCGGCAACGGCAGTGGGGATGCATCGTAGGCGAGGTGAGCTGCCCTCCTTCCCCGCCAGCGATGCAGTAACCTACTCGGTTGCTGCTGGAGTGAACTTGTGGCGCCATGGCGGTTTGCAACCGTGACAATCACTCCATCTATATGTATTGTATTTCTGTGAAAATACTTGGTCGTTTGGAAAAAAGATGGTAGTTTATTTATCATGAGTTTTTGAATGCTTGGTCGTGACAATCACCCGAAGCCACAACCACAAGTCTCCATCACGTAATACTTGACGGTTGGTCGCACCCGTGTCTCACCGAAGGGACACGCATCGGCTTGGTCTGACATGTACGACCAGGTACATCACTGACATGTGCGACCGCATTTGAGCAGTAGTTGAAATTTGTGTTCATGAAAACTCATCGGGAGTCATTTCGGGCTTCGAAACCAAAACCATCAATAAATCTTTAGCTTGTTCCGATCACATTCCAAAGTAGTAGTACTACTACCATGCTATAATCAAGTGCAAACCTGTTCACACCTATCAAACCTGAACGTGTTCCCACTATGCAGGTTTTAGTACTAGTACTACTAGTAGGTTATGAAAAGGGGAACTACCTAGCCGAAAATTACTCTACCTTCCTCCTCATAAGTCTTTCTTGTTCGTCCATCCTTGCCATGGCCGGTGTGCAGAGCTCTAGGTCGAGAACTACTAGTAAGAAGGGAGCGGCGACCAAGGCCGCGGAAAAAAAGAGAGGGCTCGCCGCCTCGCGGGGGGCTCGAAAGATCTCTCACGGGCAGGCGAGGGCTCCCAGGAGAGCACTAGCAGCGGAGGCGAACATGCCGATCTGGCGGTGCTGGAGTCGTTATCCGAGATGCCCTCTCGGCTCAATAAGCAGAAGGAGTTGACCGACAGCTTGGTGAAGTTGCTGAAGGAGAGCCTCGACGACATGCCCGCTCAGCTCAATAAGCAAGAGGAGTTGACTATCGGCTTGGTGAAGCTGCTGAAGGAGAGCCTCGGCGACATGCCTGCTTAGCTCAATAAGCAGGAGGAGTTGACTACCGGCTTGGTGAAGCTGTTGAAGGAGAGTATTGCCTTGGGTAAGAAGGTGACCGGTGAAATCCTGCAACTTCAGGAGGACAAGGCGAAGCTTCGCCACGAGCTCGACCTGCTGAAGGAGGAGAACGCCGGCTGGAAGAAGCTGCATGAGAAGAGGAGTTCCTCGGTGAAGATGATGAACGCCCTCGTCATGGAACAGAAGGAGGAGTTGGCGAAGCTCCGCATCGAGCACCCGGCTGCTGTCAAGCAACGTAATGCGGCCGTGGAAGAGATGATGAACGCTCGCCTCGAGAAATCCTGCGTCATGGACATAATGAAGAAGATGGCAGAGGAGAGGCGTGAGGAGATGGAGGTCCTGGAGGCGATGAAGAAGCAGTTAGGACTCTGCGGCCAGCAACCCTTCATGAAGTAGAGAGCAGCGCCCCAGACTTGTGTCTGCGTCTTCCTTCTTTTAGGGGGGGGGGGGTAATCTTCCTTCTTCTTTTGCTTCGGGTGTTTCGCCGCATGTGTCACATTCTCTACGAGGCACGAATAGAACAATGCTAACGATGAGCGGCGCCGTGGGATCGATGACAAGCAAATTAGATAATTTTTTATTGCCATATCACACTGGGCTGCCGTGTATCGCACTCCTCCGTCGTACTAGTACTCCAGTGGAAAACTAGAGTATACCGCACAGTTCTTTGCTCCTCGTCAGGTTGTCGGCAACAATTATACAAGCAGTCAAATCACAAGGCCCCACCTTCCAGCAGTAATGAGCCTTCAAATCACAAAGGCCCTCGCCTCTCGTCAAAACGACCAGGCAAGACTGTCCCACCCTCTAGCCTTTTAAATGTACTGTAGTACTAGTAGTATGGATTGCGCCATGGAGCAAAACTAACAAGGTGAAATTAAAGAAAAAAGGTTGAACATATACAGAGCGCTCATCGCCAAATTATGCATAGTACTATTAAAAAAGCTAGTGCGTGCTTAGATGGGGTGCTAAAGTCTATTAAAGAAATTAGCATACCGATTTAATTCTTTGACAACTAAACTCCTTCATGCTTTGGGTAAACTTCTCTCATTTAAGTTTTTTTAGAATTACGTATCTCATTTAAGTGTTTTGCGTATGTGGCATGCTTAGAGCGTGGTTAATAGTATAGCCAACTGCTGGCTATATGATGTTGGCCATATCATATATAGTACGTATATAATGTGAAGAAACGAGTGGTAGTACTACCAACTACAAGACGAACTATAGGAAATACTAGTATGTACGTACTGAAGAGTTAAAGTAACGACAAAGAACATAACATAGTTCTACTGGGGGCTCAGCACAACACACCCCTAAAATAAAACTAAGCACCCTGAAATTAAACTAAGCAACTAATCCGGTAGACACTGCATTAGAACCACCATGAGCAACGACACCGCCACCTTACTCGGACTCCTCGTCCATGTCCTCGACTTCGTCCTTGGCCCTCTTCCTCTTTGTTGATACTTCTTTGCTTGAACCGCACACTAGGCTCTGGCTCTTCATCCAACCTTGGCGCGATTGGATCTCTTTGCTGCTACGATCGTCCTCCTCTGCAGTGCTCCTCAACGATATTGAGGGTGAGCTGATTGATCATCGCCGAGGGCTCCGACAGGGCGATCTGTTGTCCCCTTTCCTCTTCATTCTTGCGATTGACACACCGCAGCGAGTTCTAGACCGTGTTGCTGGCCTAGGGTACCTGGCACCGCTACCCAGACATGACATCAAGCTGCATGTTAGCCTATATGTGGACGACGCCATCATTTTTTCCAACCCATGCAATGAGGAGGTCTTCTGCCTACTACCAATCTTTGAGATGTTTGGGGAGGCCACGGGGCTGCGTGTAAACCCATCAAAATACACGGTTGCCCCTATCCAATGTCATGCCTTGGACCTTGATGTCTGCTAGAACTACATCGGTTTTTCCCCAAAGAGGGAGGGATGATGCAGCACAGCGACGGTAGGTATTTCCCTCAGTGATGAGACCAAGGTTATTGAACCAGTAGGAGAACCATGCAACACCACGTAAACAACTCCTGCACACAAAGAACAAATACTTGCAACCCGACGTGTTAAAGGGGTTGTCAATCCCTTTCGGGCAACGAGATAGATAAAATTGTAGTAGATTGAAAGATGCAAATAAAAGCAAATAAAATTCAGAGAGGTATTTTTGGGTTTTTGGATTAATAGATCTGAAAATAAAAGTTGCAAACAAATAAAAGAGCGAATAGCAAAATAGATCTTGAAGGCAAATATATTAATGAAGAGACCCGGGGGCCGTAGTTTTCACTAGTGGCTTCTCTCGAGAAAAATAGCAAACGGTGGAAACAAATTACTGTTGGGCAATTGATAGAACTTCAAATACTAATGACAATATCCAGGCAATGATCATTATATAGGCATCACGTCCAAGATTAGTAGACCGACTCCTGCCTGCATCTTCTACTGTTACTCCACACATCGACCGCTATCCAGCATGCATCTAGTGTATTATGTTCATGGAGAAACGGAGTAATGCAATAAGAACGATGACTTGATGTAGACAAGATCTATTTATGTAGAAATAGACCCCATCTTGTTATTCTTAATGGCAACAATACATACATGTCGTTTCCCTTTCTGTCACTGGGATCAAGCACCGTAAGATCGAACCCATCACAAAGCACCTCTTCCCATTGCAAGATAAATAGATCAAGTTGGTCAAACAAAACCCAAATATCGGAGAAGAAATACGAGGCTATAAGCAATCATGCATATAAGAGATCAAAGAAGACTCAAATAACTTTCATGGATAAAAAGATAAATCTGATCATAAACACAAAGTTCATCGGATCCCAACAAACACACCGCAAAAAAGAGTTACATCATATGGATCTCCAAGAGACCATTGTATTGAGAATCAAACGAGAGAGAGAAAGCCATCTAGCTACTAACTACGGACCCGAAGGTCTACAATGAACTACTCACGCATCATCGGAGAGGCACCAATGAGGATGATGAACCCCTCCGTGATGGTGTCTAGATTGGATCTGGTGGTTCTGGAACTTGCGGCAGCTGGAATTGATTTTCGTCGACTCCCCTAGGGTTTCTGGAATATTGGGGTATTTATAGAGCAAAGAGGCGGTGCAGGAGGCCCCCGAGGTGGGCACAACCCACCTGGGCGCGCCTGGGCCTCCAGGCGTGCCCTGGTGGGTTGTGCTCCCCTCGGAGCACCCCCAGGTGCTTCTCCGGCCCACTGGATGTCTTCTGGTCCAAAAAAAATCCACAAAAAGTTTCGCTGCGTTTGGACTCCGTTTGGTATTGATTTCCTGCGATGTAAAAAACATGCAGAAAACAGCAACTGGCACTGGGCACTATGTCAATAGGTTAGTACCAAAAAATGATATAAAATGATTATAAAACATCCAAGAATGATAATATAACAGCATGGAACAATAAAAAATTATAGATACATTGGAGATGTATCAGCATCCCCAAGCTTAATTCCTGCTCGTCCTCGAGTAGGTAAATGATAAAAACAGAATTTTTGATGTGGAATGCTGCCTAACATGTTCATCACATATTCTTTTCTTAATAGCATGGACATGTGGACTTTTATATGGTTCAAAGCAATAGTCTAGTTTTGACATGATAACTTAAATACTCAAGCATATCAACAAGCAACCATGTCTTTCAAAATATCAACGCTAAAGCAAGTTATCCCTAGCCCATCATGCTCAATCATTGATCTATTCATGAAACACACTCGAATATTAGCTACACCCAATGCTCAAGTACGATCATAGTGCCCCTTAGTTGGTGCTTTATAAGAGAAGATGGAGACTCAAATAAAAAATAAAAAATGCATAAAGTAAAAGAAAGGCCCTTCGTGGAGGGAAGTAGGGATTTGTAGAGGTGCCAGAGCTCAAAGCTTAAATTGAGAGATAAAAACATTTTGAGAGGCATACTTTTCCCACCAACGAAAACGACTTAGAGCTCCCAACACTTTCCATGCTAGATATATCATAGGCGGTTCCCAAACAGAAAATAAAGTTTATTCCTTTTTCCACCATACTTTCACTTTCCATGGCTAACCGTATCCACGGGTGCCCTCCATACCAACACTTTCCAAGGAATTTATTATTTGACAACATAAAATAAATATATTTTTCATTTCAGGACTGGGAATCCCTAATACCTTTGCCGTACTCTCGTGCAATGACAAGTGGATAAACACTCATCGTGAGAATAACACATCTATCATGGAAAATATCGGCCACCCCTCACCGCCTCGCGAGCGGTACGAGCACACAAAAGAGAAATTTATTTTGAAAATTAGAGATGGCACATACAAATTTGATTAGAATGGCACGAAAATACCGCATATAGGTAGGTATAGTGGACTCATATGGCAAAACTGGTTTAAAGGGTTTTGTATGCACAAGTAGTGATCATACTTAGTGCAAATGAAGGCTAGCAAAAAGATTGAGAAGCGCCCAACCAAGAAACGAATAATCTCGTAAGCAAGCATTAAGCATAGTAACACCGAATAATGCACCATAAGTAAGATATAATTTCATTGCATAACTATTGACTTTCGTACTTGCATAGGGAATCACAAACCTTAACACCAATATTCTTACTAAAGCACAATTACTCATCAACGTGGCTCACATATTATATCGTCATATCTCAAAACTATTACAAAGAACCAAGTTTATTTTTTCCAATGATCTTCATGAAAGTTTTTATTATATCCTTCTTGGATATCTATCACTTTGGGACTAGTTTCATATGTTGCTTTTAATAAGCTCAAACAAATATAAGTGAAGAACATGAGCATAATATTTCTTTCTCTCAAATTAATCTAAGTGAAGCAAGAGAGAATTTCTTCAAAATTTTACTAACTCCCAAATAAATCTAAGTGAAGCATGAGAGCATTTCTTCAAAAAAATAACAAAGCACACCGTGCTCAAAAAGATATAAGTGAAGTACTAGAGAAATTCCAAGGCTCTAAAAATTTAAGTGAAGCATAGGAGCAAGCATAGCATAGTTTTTGGCTCTCTCAAAAAGGTGTGTCCAGCAAGGATTCAAGACTTAAAATAAAAAGTAATAGAAGAAAAGACTCAAATCATACAAGACGCTCCAAGCAAAACTCATAATATGTGACGAATAAAAATATAGCTCCAAGTAAAATACCGATGGTCGTTAGAAGAAAGAGGGCATGCCACTCGGGGGCATCCCCAAGCTTAGTTGTTTGATACTTCTTGAATATTATCTTGGGGTGCCTCGGGCATCCCCAAGCTTAGCCTTTTGCTAATCCTTATTCCTTCATCCATCGTAATATCACCCAAAACTTGAAAACTTCAATCACACAAAACTCAACAAAACCTTCGTGAGATCCGTTAGTATAAGAAAACAAATCACTACTTTAAGTACTGTTGCAAACCCATTCATATTTTATTTTTGCATTATATCTAATGTATTCCAACTTTTATATGGCACAAACTCTTCAAAGAAAACCATAGAATCATCAAAACAAGCACACAACGCAAAGAAAACAGAATCTGTCAAAAATAGAATAGTCTGTAGCAATCTGAAAACTTCGAATACTTCTGTAACTCCAAAAATTCTAAAAAATTAGGACAACATGAGAAATTTGTTTATTAATCTTATGAAAAAATAATCAACTCAAAATCACTCTTCTGTAAAAAATAAAAATATATTTTCATGAGCACAAAAGTTTCTATTTTTCAGCAAGATCAAATCAACTATCACTCAAATCACCCCAAAGGCTTTGCTTGGCACAAACACTAATTTAAACCACAAAAACACATCTAACCAGAGGCATAATTGGGTATTTTATTGAAAACAGCAAGAAAACCAAAAAGCAAAAAGATACAAGTTGGGTTGCCTCCCAACGTTTTACGCCCCTAGCTAGGCATAACGCAAAGGATCTAAGTGTTGTCAACTTTGTTTCGAGATCCATAAGATGCCCCCATGATTGATTCATAACGTGGCCTAATTCTTGTCCTAGGGAAGTGCTCCATACCCTTCCTTAGTGGAAATTGAAATTTAATATTGC
Organism: Thinopyrum elongatum; assembly: GCA_011799875.1. NCBI lineage: Eukaryota > Viridiplantae > Streptophyta > Magnoliopsida > Poales > Poaceae > Thinopyrum > Thinopyrum elongatum. The sequence continues at coordinate 442,632,491 of CM022300.1, read as the reverse complement.
CTTCTTTCATATCAATCACGGCACCAATAGTACGTAAAAATGGTCTACCAAGAATAATTGGGCAAGACGGATTGCAATCAATATCAAGAACAATAAAATCTATGGGCACATAATTCCTATTTGCAAGAATAAGAACATCATTAATTCTTCCCATAGGCTTATTAATAGTAGAATCCGCCAAGTGCAAATTTAAAGAGCATTCTTCAATATCGGTAAGACCAAGCACATCACACAAAGATTTAGGAATTGTAGAAACACTAGCACCCAAGTCACATAAAGCAAAACACTCATAATTTTTAATCTTGACTTTGATAGTAGGTTCCCATTCATCATGTAGTTTTCTAGGAATTGAAACTTCTAATTCCAACTTTTCTTCAAAAGCTTTCATCATAGCATCAACAATATGTTTAGTAAAAGCTTTATTTTGTTCATAGGCATGGGGTGAATTTATCATGGATTGCAACAAACAAATACAATCAACCAAAGAGCAACTATCATAATTAAAGTCTTTGTAATCCAAAATAGTGGGCACATCACTAGTTAAAGTCTTAACCTCCTCAAACCCACTTTTATCAAAAATTTCAACAAGATTTTCACCCTCTAAATTATTGGGATGCCTTCTAGCTAAAGATGACTCTTCTCCAGTCCCTTTATCATCAATCTTAATTTTACTAAACAAGGAATCAATAGAAGAAACACCAATCATTTTAAGATCTTCATCACTTTTATCCTTTAATGAGATTGGTTTAGCGGCCATTTGATTTACTAGAGTAGCTTGTGCATCGGATATTTACCTAGCAAACTTTCAGCAAAAGCATACTTAGATTGGGGACTGCAAACTTCTTTACTAATATCATCAAGTTGTTTTGTTATAGCATCTAGCACAACGGAGTGTTCCTTAAGTTCTTCGGTGAAATACTTATTATGCTCAAATTGTGTAGTCATATATTTCTTGGTACTTTTCTCAATTTCAAGCAAAATATTTGGGTAGGGAACATCATAATATTTTCTTTGAGGCAGCATGACTACGCAAACAAGATTGCACTCAAAAACAGATCTGACAAGAAAACGGCGAATGAAAAAGAGGGCGAATAAAATGGCAATTTTTTGTGAAATGGGGGAGAGGAAAATGAGAGGCAAATGGCAAATAATCTAAATTGCAAGGAGATGAGATTTGTGATTAGGAACCTGGTTGATGTTGATGATGTCTCCCCGGCAATGGCGCTAGAATCTCCTCTTGATATCTGCTAGAACTACGTCGGTTTTTCCCCAGAGAGGGAGGGATGATGCAGCACAGCGACGGTAGGTATTTCCCTCAGTGATGAGACCAAGGTTATCGAACTGGTAGGAGAACCACGCAACACCACGTAAACAGCTCCTGCACACAAAGAACAAATACTTGCAACCCGACGTGTTAAAGGGGTTGTCAATCCCTTTCGGGTAACGAGATAGATAAAATTGTAGTAGATTGAAAGATGCAAATAAAAGCAAATAAAATTCAGCGAGGTATTTTTGGGTTTTTGGATTAATAGATCTGAAAATAAAAGTTGCAAACAAATAAAAGAGCGAATAGCAAAATAGATCTTGAAGGCAAATATATTAAAGAAGAGACCCGGGGGCCGTAGTTTTCACTAGTGGCTTTTCTCGAGAAAAATAGCAAATGGTGGAAACAAATTACTGTTGGGCAATTGATAGAACTACAAATACTCATGACAATATCCAGGCAATGATCATTATATAGGCATCACGTCCAAGATTAGTAGACCGACGGCTGCTTGCATCTACTACTATTACTCCACACATCGACCGCTATCCAGCATGCATCTAGTGTATTAAGTTCATGGAGAAACGGAGTAATGCAATAAGAACGATGACATGATGTAGACAAGATCTATTTATGTAGAAATAGACCCCATCTTGTTATCCTTAATGGCAACGATACATACATGTCGTTTCCCTTTCTGTCACTGGGATCAAGCACCGTAAGATCGAACCCATCACAAAGCACCTCTTCCCATTGCAAGATAAATAGATCAAGTTGGCCAAACAAAACCCAAATATCGGAGAAGAAATACGAGGCTATAAGCAATCATGCATATAAGAGATCAAAGAAGACTCAAATAACTTTCATGGATAAAAAGATAAATCTGATCATAAACTCAAAGTTCATCGGATCCCAACAAACACACCGCAAAAAAGAGTTACATCATATGGATCTCCAAGAGACCATTGTATTGAGAATCAAACGAGAGAGAGAAAGCCATCTAGCTACTAACTACGGACCCAAAGGTCTACAATGAACTACTCACGCATCATCGGAGAGGCACCAATAAGGATGATGAACCCCTCCATGATGGTGTCTAGATTGGATCTGGTGGTTCTGGAACTTGCGGCGGCTGGAATTGATTTTCGTCGACTCCCCTAGGGTTTCTGGAATATTGGGTTTTTTATAGAGCAAAGAGGCGGTGCGGGAGGCCCCCGAGGTGGGCACAACCCACTTGGGCGCGCCTGGGCCTCCAGGCGCGCCCTGGTGGGTTGTGCTCCCCTCAGAGCACCCCCCAGGTGCTTCTCCGGGCGACTGGATGTCTTCTGGTCCAAAAAAATCCACAAAAAGTTTCGCTGTGTTTGGACTCCGTTTGGTATTGATTTCCTGCGATGTAAAAAACATGCAGAAAACAGCAACTGGCACTGGGCACTATGTCAATAGGTTAGTACCAAAAAATGATATAAAATGATTATAAAATGATTGTAAAACATCCAAGAGTGATAATATAACAAAATGGAACAATAAAAAATTATAGATACGTTGGAGACGTATCAGACCTAGACAACATACTGCAAGGTTTTCCCGGCTGACGCACGGGTTTCCCAATCACCTACTTGGGCTTGCCACTCTCTCTGGTAAGATTACGGAAAGTGCATCTCCAGTTCATCTTCGATCGCATCAAGGCAAAGCTAGCAGGGTGGAAGGGGTGGCTAATGAATAGCACGGGCTAGCGAACGCTTGTCCGCTCTGTGCTTTCAGCTATTCCGATCTTCGCGCTCACAGCCATTCAGGCCTCCAGCGGAATACTGAAGGATATTGACAAGATATGCCGGCGTTTCCTTTGGGCTCAGGAGGAGAGGCTGTCCGGTGGCAAATGCAAGGTAAACTGGCATACAGTCTGTTCCCCGGTGGAGCTTGGTGGTTTAGGTGTTTTAGACAATGCAAAATTTGCAAGAGCCCTGCGGCTTAGGTGGCTTTGGTAGTCCTGGGATGTAGTTGCCCGACCTTGGCTGGCTACCCCTTGCCGTGTGATGATCAAGATCGTGAGCAGTTTGCTGCTGCAACGAGTGTGACAATTGGCAATGGTGAGCGTGCCCTTTTCTGGGAGTCCACCTGGCTGGGGCCGATGCCGCCAAGAGTGATCGCACCTTCGCTCTTCGCCCGCACCAGGAGCAAGAAACGCACTGTGAAGGAGGCGCTGCAAGGCCACAAGTGGATTCAGGACATTCGTCGCCCACCCCTCTCCGACGCCAACATTTCTAAATTTCGAAGGCTATGGAACATGATTAGGGAGGCTAGAATCACGCTACAGCCGGACGTGCTGGACAACATCACCTGGAAGACATCGCCCTTCGGCATCTATAGCGCAGCGGCAGTGTACAGGCTACAATTCGTCGGCAGGATCGAATCCGACTACGCAAATATGTTCTGGAAAGCCTGGGCTCCGCCACACTGCAAGTTCTTCACCTGGCTGCTGATGTTGGTTAGATTATGGTGTGCTGACAGACTGCAAAGACGAGGATGGCCGAACGATTATTTCTGCCCGCTATGTGTTCGCAACCTAGAAACCTCAGTTCACCTGCTATGGCATTGCCCGGAGGCGCGGAGGATCTGGAGCACTGCGGCCGACTGGTACGGCTGCGTCGCTCTTGACCCGAGCACTTGGCCGGATGGCAACCGCTCGGAGACATACTGGTCTCATGTCCTCAATGCCACCTCTACTGAGCACCAGAAAAGAGTCAGGTCTCTCACCATACTCATCTCATGGGAGCTTTGGTTGGAACGAAACCACAGAGTGTTCCACAAGAAGATAGTTGCGCCCTTGGCCATCCTCCAGGCAGTTCGGGAATCCTTGGAATCATGGAGACTGGCGGGAGCAAGATGCATGCAACAGCCTTTTGGGGATCCAACGTGAGAGGTCGCCCTACCCAGTGTGTCCCCTAGGGCCTTTTTTTCTTTTCTTTTCTCTAATTTTTCTCCTTCAGACCGTGTCTACGGCCTTGTAAATACTGCTCCCTGCCTCATAATATAAATGCCAGCAGTTGCTGGTAGTTGAAAAAAACCTTGTAGATATTGAAACAAAGGTAGGCATCCATTGCAGCTACTGGATGTGGTCTTTATCTATTAAATTCCACTCCCATGCAAGATGAAACTTGTGGTGAGGTTTCGTCAGTTTGCCGTATGAAGGATAAACCATGGCTCCTGCCAGGATCAGCATTGAAGGCTGACAGGAGGACACCAGCCTATTATTCTGGAGGTCGAAGGGCTGGCCTACAATGAGGCCTATCCGACCCAGGACTTCCTCGTCGTTATGAAAGTCTACAGTAACGAATTTGACTCGGTCGTCCGCGAGGAAGTTATTAAAATCCTCGCACTTAACGTCAGTATGGCATATGTGGTAGACCAAGCACAAGTTATGCACGCAAACCTGGATCACGGCGGGCTTCTTCTTCTCTTCCTCCTTCAGATTCTTCTCTTTTCCCAGGACTGTGGTGTACTCAACATCTAGCCCAGCGACCCACTCATGACCATCTAACTTTTCGAACATGCGTTTGAAGTGAGCAAGGCATCCTTTCACCGTCGCTGAAGAACGGGTGTAGATGATGTTGAACTCATCGTCGATGATGGTTCTAACCTTGTACTCACCGCCGATCATGGAGATTTGGGATGCCATGGATTTTGGAGGAGTGTTAGGATTAGTGGAACTGCTGTAATGTGAAAGGACGAGACGACTAGGAGCGAACTGCCGTAATGTTAAAGGACGGTCAGGGATGAGTAGGAGCGAACTGCTAGCGGTTTTCCGATTGTAAAAATGCTAAGTGGGGCGTGCGAACGGCCGGGTAGTGGCTTGCCCGGTGGATAAATGGATTCATGCATAGTACTATGGGGGCCCAATTAGATGTCATGTCTACTAGACGCCCAGTTAAATGGCTTCATGCATCTGCGTGTTCGCACGTCAAGCGTCGGGAAAATTACAGGTGATACGAAGCTTTCCATGCTCCCATGATACGGGCTTCCGGGAGCCCTTGGATCTGAGATCGAACGGTTGGATGGCGTGATTCTAGACCTATGGGTGAATATCCAATCCTGGAGGGTTATTCTGCAAATTTTTAGCAACTTAGCATGCGACCGTTCGATCTCAGATCCAAGGGCTGCCAGCAGCACGTATCGTGGTCGCGCCTACCATGACCGTCGTCTCGCTCGCGCGGTCGCATTCTTGGAGATTTCAGACGGCTATAAATGAGCATTTTTTTGCCTACTTCGCATGCATGAAACTACTTCCTCCGTCCAGGTGTGTTAGGCTATCTGATGTTGGCATGGCACCTGTATACCATGGAGGGGATCAGGGGAGACTCATCCCGGTCGTAGCGCCGCAGTAATAATGATAATGGCAAGTCAAATCACTGGGCCCCACCTGTCCAGCAGTAACGAGCCGTCAAATCACACAACCCTATGTTTGCAGCAGTAAGTTCAATCTGCTACTCCCTCATCTTCTCGCCTCTCTGTCGAACCGACTAGGCGAAACTGCCCCGCCTACCGCGCGGGAAAAGCCCCGCCCTTGACTTTTAAATATAATTTTGTATCCATGGATTGCACCATGGAGCAAAGCGAGAAGAAAACGGCGGTACACATGTATACAGCATGCCCGTGGCGTTCGCGTCGCACCCCAGACGGTCGGACGGTCTGGCACGCCGCTCATCGAATGGAACGCGCGTCATATTGCGTTTGCACACACATGTGGGACCGCAATTGAGAACTGACCATAGGCACACTCCCCCGTCCCCGCAAGTCGGCTGAGTTAATAGAAGAGAGAGACAAGCGATAGTACTGGAGCAGTGATGTACAGACGTCAGTGCCTGAACGATACCTGCACGACACAGGAGATCAGTTCGTCCATGCATGTGACCAGACTCCAGCAGACAACTGGATTGGCTATTGTCTACATATCATGCAGGCTGTGTTGTACAGGGCTATAGTTCTGATGAGAAATCTAAAAAAAGGTTTCTTGTCATCTCGCAATATTAGGTCTCATGTGCTTCGGATCACTGCGAGGGTTAAACAGCGACAACTGCGTTCCTCCAAGGCGCTGGTCATTGGGGGCACATGCACGGAGACTACTCGGCTGTCATCTAGGTCAAGCCAGCTATGTTAATTAGGACATCTATCGATTGACCCCTTTTCTACGAGTTTGTCTTTAATTTGAGCTTTGATCCTCGTCTAGTTTGTCCGTCGGGATTCATGTTGTCTCCTTGGGGCAGTGAGGTTATGGTTTCTTGTCATGTGGCATTTTTTTCGTGTTATATGTTAATCCGGTGCTTCAGATCAAAATGACGACAACTGCGCCTCTGGGGCATGTGCATGAAGACTTATCGACAGTCATTGACGAGGTCAAGCCGGCTCCGGTAGAAAAAGGAAAACTACTCCACTATATAGGCAGGAGCCTCCATGCTTGCTTGCTAGTGTTGCTCTCTTCACACTCTCTCGTCCTCTCCAGATCTAAACACGACAGCGGTGGCCACACACACTCTCTCTCTCTCTCTGCTCACCACTGGTCACAGATCCGGTCGGATCCCCTCCTCCAGGGAAGGTGAGAAGATGCAACATTCATGCGGTCGTCCTCGGCGACGGCTCTGACCCACTGCCGGTGCGTCTCGATTAGCGTGCCTTGCCGTTCTCTCCCACACAGCGCCGGCCAGGGAGGGCCTCCGACCCCTTCTTCCTCGCTGCCGTAGTGTGGGCAAATTCGGCCTCCTGCCGCCCACCTAGCGACATCCCGGTGACCCTCAGGTATAACTTCCTTCAAAACCGGCCTTGCTCTACTGGCCCAGCTCCTCACGTCACTGCATTTGTATCTTTTACTACTTCTCAGGCCCCCTCGTAGATAAGATCGATCGGCTGTTCGAAAGCCACCTAAATTTTTACTGTTAAGAGGTAAAACTACTTCATGCTGTCGAATCTAGTAGTACTACTTCATGCAGTCGAATCTAGTACTACTTGGTTCAAACAGGGAAGAAAGGGGTGGGGGTGGGGGAAGATTTGTTACTTGAATCTAGGACTTGGTCGAAAGAGGAAATAATGGGGGCGAAAAGTAGCAGAGACTGGCTATCCAACTGGTCTCTTGGTCTAATAGGGAAATAAAGGGAAACGCAGTACAAACTCGATATAAACCGATCTATTGGTTGAAAAAGGAAAGAAAGTGGGGACTAGGGGACAAGTCAACAGAGTATGTCCAGCACTAGATTTTCTAGCCTCACACAGTAAAAGGTGGCTATACCAGACAAAAATGGGACCAACCCAGATATCCTGTTTGGATGTTTGTTGCCCCGAGCCCCTCTTATGTAATGCCACTGGTAAAATGTAGCAGTCCCACTGTTAAAGTAAGGACAAGTTAAACCAATGTTGTTTTCAATGTAATGCCTCCAGTAATATGAATCAATGGCACTGTTTTTCATGTCCTGCTAAATTTCCCATTAAGATAAGTTGCTTCTTTTTGTTAGAAATGCAACTATCTTGGTCCGCCTACTCTCCCGTGCCCAAATACCAACTCTTTAGCAGCTGTTAATGTAATGTTGCTGGTAAAATGAAGCAATGGCACCATTAAAGTAATGTCGTATTTAACAGTTGTCATAGTTAATCCTAATACCCACACTAATATCTAGCAATGCTGCTGCTTTAGAAATTGCTACTGTCCTTGTAGGAGCGCCATTCAGATAAGGAACATGCTTCTTTTCATTTGATGTGTGTTTCATCACTTGTTAGTCACCCTCCTTTCCACCTTTTTGTGCAAACAGAGATATACATTTCACGCTTGATCTTAGTTGAACTGCACAAAATGATATCTAAATTATAGTTGAACATTCCATGAGCTTCACGACCAACCTTGATGTTGCTCAATTTTATTGCAACTAATGAAGAAGAAGCTGCTAGCTCATGGGACCAAGTACTTGCTAACTGCATGATGCAAACATTGCTTCATTTTAGGTGAACTGCACAAAAAGGTCCCATGAATTGAATCATCCATGTTGGCGACTGTTGTCATCCCTTCTACGATGGTGTTGACTGCAAATATGGTTCCCATCACGAGGTATGTTCCTTTTTGGTCTGACCGTTTGCCAAAGATAATGCATGTTAACTCTGCTCTTGTGCTACTGTTTTGGCACTGCCATGATAAAGCAGTAATGTTATTATTTTGCACCTTAATCTAGTGGCACTATTAATTTGAGGCAATGTTTTGTCACCGCTAGTACCACTGATTTTTTTATATCAAAAGAGGGGGTTTCCTCCGATTTCATTAAAGAAACCCAACCATAGAGAACCATTATCTGACAACATCTCAGTGTAAACGGGCAGTTATGCAACTACTGCTAGAACGGGCTGAGTACTAGCAGGAGACAAGTTCGCCACATAAGCTAGGCAGGTAGGGGGAGGCATCCCCAGCTCAACCAAGTTTGGATTACAACCCAAAAGCTACCACAGAAACATCAGGGGGGGAGATAGGGACTGAAAGAGCCAGCTTCAGCATCCCAGTCTAACCAAGTTTAGATTACAACCCAAAAGCTACCACAGAAACATCAGGGGGAAAGATAGGGACTGAAAGAGCCAGCTTCAGCATCCCAGTCTAAGCACCCCCGGCCTCCATCCTTGCGACGCACGGTACACCTCGCTTGCCACCTGCTCGACCCTAGTGCCACTGATAAAATGAAGTAATAATACAGTTAAAATAGAGCTATTGTCCTCTCTATCATTTCATTTCCAATGTAGATAAAGAAAGTGCTTCTCTTTGTTAGTATATGTTTCATCAACTAGTCCCAATTTTAATGTTTAAGTGTTTTTGCAAACTTGGGTGCTTAATTTTAGTTGATCTGCACAAAAATAGAGATTGGAATGTCTCAAGGCCCCTCCTTGTACTACCGTTGTACAATGATGTTCACCACTAGCAAAAGGTGTATCGGGGAGAATTGGGTCGATTTCCAGTATGAGGCCTACCGTATGAGGCGTCACAGGGCCCATCTCGCCCTCGCAGCATGACATACTATGATACTATCGCAATCTTTTCCCATTAAGAAAATGAAGTTTCTTCTATTTATTAGTGTATGTTTCATCAACTAGTGCCACTGTAATGTAATCACGCCTTTTCATTATCTATGCAAACAGGGTTATTCAGCTACATTTTGGTGGAACTGCACAAATGTACGGAGGGAACAAGCATATATGCAGAGTGCGAGGTGCCAATATCTAACATAAACGTGGCTTGGAAAAGCACAGATGCTCGGATGGTTCCTCAAGTTCTTGCTGACCCATTGCAGAATATTTTAATCTGCCGGTGTTTCGCTTGCACTTTACTTTTTTTAGGGGACACTTTACTTGTTTCAGTGATGCATCAAATCCTCTAATCATATAGGAGTAGCTTATATTGGCACTTTTCTAGGGAGTACTCTTTTCTGAAAGAAGCACCAATCGATTTTTCTTTATTTGTACACATTGTCACAACTTTCTTTTTGGTCCAGAGCTATTTTAGGGTGATTGGCGTAGTACTACCCAGTACTTACCCGTATGATTTTCATTAGCCATCACACTGATTGTAAGCATCAGCAGATGGAAGATTAGGTTAGTGCGAAGCTTACCTTAAACCCGACCGCCACCGTTGAAACGAGGCGAGCGGCAAGGGAACCGTGGAGAACGGCGGGGAAGCGATGTTGCGCCATCCGACCTCCTCTTGCGGTGGGAGAACGAATACTCCTGTGGCTCCGGCTGGCACTGCACCCTCACGAACGGCACACCGTACTCGATCGATTCGTTATCCTCTGGATGCTTGACCTTCGACCTGTATGCCCACCACCTCCGCCTGACTTTCACCTCGGGCGAATCTGTCTCCTCCATCGCCCAGAGGAGATAATTGAAGGACTGCGGCGTGACTGACACCGGGGAGTACATCGCCGCTCTCATCGCCACCGTCTCGCTCTTTCTCATACATTGCCACATCGCCCTCACTGCCCTTGAAATCTCCCACTCGTTGTCAAACCAAGTAAGGATCTCCTTCAACCTGGCTAACTTCGCCTGGTCGCCGCCGGTGATCTGCCCGATTCGTTGCTGCATCCTCTCCATAGATGTGCTTCTGAGAGGTCTGGTGCTGGCTTTGGAAGATGGGAGGAGAGACGGTGGTATTGCAATGAAGAAGAGGGAGAGGCAAGACGGTGGTTTTGCAATGGAGAAGATGGAGAGAAGAGGGGTGGTTTTGCAATGGAGAAGAGGGATAGGCGAGACGGTGGTTTTGGAATGGATAAGATGGAGAGGAGAGGGGGTGGTTTTGCAATGGAGAAGAGGGAGAGGAGCGTGCGGTAGAGATTTAGGATTGGACGAGAGGGCCGGCGCGCTGTGACTGGATCAAAATTAAAATCAATTTACCCTTCAATTAAGAAAGCGACCCCACATTAACTAGTCTCCCTTGTATTCTGGGTCATAGTTTGACCATGATTTTAACAAATAAAATATATGTTATACATTGCAAAAATAATATAATTTGAAAGTACATTCAGATACGAACCAAACGATACAATTTTTGATGACATGCATTCACATTTTGCTTGTCAAATACAGTACGTGGTCAAACTTTGACCCAAAATACGCAAAACAAAAAAAATACTTCCAAGACCAGCGTCGCTCCTCTCCTCTTAAACCACCGCCGCTCCTCTCATGTTCCAATCCAAAACCAGCGCCGCTCCTCTCCTCTTCCATTTCAAAACCACCGCCGCTCCTCTCCTGTTCCAATCCAAAACCAGCGCCGCTCCTATCCCTTCCATTTCAAAACCACCGCCGCTCCTCTCCCGTTCTAATCCAAAACTAGCGCCGCTCCTCTCCTTTCCATTCAAAAACCACCGCCGGTGAGTGAAGGTGTTGTGGAGAAGTAGATCGATGGAGGAGTACAACCGATACGTGTGGATCGCAGGCGGCAACCCTGTGAAGCTAGCTAGGATGTTTGAGATACAGTCTTAGTTTGACAACCCAGAGCAATTAGCGGCAACGGCGACAATGATGGCCAAATATCTGGAACAGAGCGAAAAGGCGGCGATACTCCCGGAGGGAGTCGCGCGGGAGTACATAGAGCAGCTCCTCTGGGCCATGGAGCAAACAGATTCACCGGATCCGATCATGAGGCACCAGTGCTGGGAGTATCGATCCAAGATGGAGCATCCACCAGAGATTGAAGGATCGAGCATCTACATGGTCCCGTTTGTTAGGGTGCCGTGGCAGAGCGAGCCGGTGGAGTCTTCGTCGACTAAACCCAACTACAAGAGGAGAAAAGTAGTTGGCGCGATGACGCTTCCCCGCCATCCTCTCCCTCGCTGTTCACCTCAACCCACACGGCGGCTGTCTGCCGCCGAGGAATAGGAGGGGACCCCCCCCCCCAATAGTCTGAGGAGGAGCTTAGGGTTGTCAGTATTTGCAGGTCGTGAATTGTGTTTTGTGTTGTGTATTTTGAGAGTACTTTCAGATATGAATGTCTTTTGAATTTCAGATTTGCAGTACTGAGCATATGAAGTATTTTATGAATTCTAGAGATCTATTTTTAGCACTTTAAAAAATATAGTTTCATATAAAAGTGCAGACAATGTGATTCTCAGAGAAGAAACTGCAAGTTTCAGTTAAGAAACTGCAAGTTTCAAAGGCAGAGCATTTATATTAACACGCCCTTTTCAAACAGGGATAACATCATGTTGGAAGTTTTATTCATGGTTGAAAGTGGAACTACCAGCTAGTTAACATCATGCTGATCAACATTCATGAATAGCACATCTTCATATGATGCACAGTCAAAAAGATATGCTATTTTCAAAATGCCCACAAAATGTTGAGTGTGCGAAAAACAGAGAAACCGAGGGACGAAGTTTTGGCAAGTGTTGGAGGTGGTGTGTGTAGATGACAATGGGCACCCATATGTCAGGGGCAGAGAAAAAAATTTGGGGATATTTTCACTTCATCAGGTGAAATCAAACCCGCGCAGAGCAGCGGTTGGGGAGTGGAACTTGGCCACTGGGCTACTCCAGTACTTTCAGTAGAAATTAGGCACATCATCTACCACTACTGTAGCACGTCTTACCTGGCTCCGGTGCGTTCTCGTCCGGGGCCTGGACGTCATCCTCCGCCTTTGTGCGCTCGCCGCGGCGCCGCTGTCTGCCGTTGTGAACATGCTCAACAAATGAGAGGAATCTGGAGAGGACTGTACGTGGATAGGCGGACAATCGGGACCCACCAGGTCCATGGCCGTACGCAAGCAAGTGCCTCATTGAAAAAATACTTCCTCCTAATGCTATACTGACGTTGGGGCCCACGGGTTTATCAACGTAGTTACTAAAGGAGATAAATTTACAACGAAGCCAGTCTCATCGGGGAGATGGCAGGTATCATTTATTATCAGTGGGCCAGCAAGTATCAGCTGGGTTGTGGGCTGCCCAGTCTAGACTTTCTTTTTTAACATGCGCAGCCCACGACATGCCGGTTTGTATATTTTTCAGGGTCGTCATGTATCGACCAGCCTATGACCCTCCCATCCTAGGTTTTATTTTTGGTTAAACATCCGTAACCCAACTTATGTATTTTTTTGAAGAAAACGTAGATGTCTGTTCTATTTTTCTATATAAGAATAGGAACGCCAGGTCCAACTTATGTTTCCCTTCTAACTATATTATATATATTTATATTATTTTATATGTTATTATATATTATTGTTATTATCATCATATATTTAAAAAATACTTACATATATAAGAAAACAATATCCCACGTCTTTTGAACTTACAAAAATAAATGTTTAACAATAAAATCCTAGGTTGTTTTACATTAAGGCAACGAAAATCCTGGTGATTGTGTAGAAAAGCTTGGTAAGATTTAAGGACCAATGTAATAATAAAGCACTTATATTATTTAAATATATTTATAACAAAATGCTCAGTCCCTGTTTATTTTTTGATAACATTGCTGCGCCCAACCCAACATTATAATTAGAACCAGCCCAGCAAAATCATGTATTTTGAGAAAGTGCAAATGGGCTGTAATTTTTTAGGAAAAAATAAATGGGCTGCGTTGACGCTACATTATTTGTTCACTCAGGCCAGCAAATTCGTGTATTTCGAGAAAGTGCAAATGGGCTGTAGTTTTTTTAGAAAAATAAATAAATTGGCTGCATGGACGCTACATTATTTGTTCACCCAGCCCAGCAAATGGACTGTAAATTCTAAAAAAATGGGTTGAATACGTGCCACATTTTTGGAGGCTGAAATGTGGGCCAATAGGTCGAAGCCAACGCAAGGCGTTGTCAACTTAGTCAACAAATGATTCTGACATCGATAGCCGTTGGATACATCCAACGACCGGCATTCATCTTCAATCTCTCGTCTTCTTCCTCCAGCGCCGTTGGGACCACCTGCTACCCCACCGCCGGCCAGGCCATCCCTCCACCCCTCCACACCTCCTGTTATTCTCCACAGACTGCAGAACCACGTTGCACCAGAACCAGTTAACCCTCGTACACCTCTCCGTCTGCGACTCCACTGTCGCGTCTTCCCATCTCTGGCTCGTTGCCGACCGGGGCCTCGCCGTCGTCCATCGTCTTGGTGCGCTCAGCGCGGCGTGGTCAACGTGGTCAGCAAACGAGAGTCATCGAAAGAGGACTGTACGTGGAAAGGCTGACAGTGGGGACGCACCAGGTCCAGGGACGCACGCATGCAACCGCCTCCTTATTACGCGAAAATAAAATTATTCCTCCCCCTGAAAGCTGGGACCCGTCACGTATATCTTCGCAAGGAAGGAAGTGCCTCCTTATTCCTTCCCCTGACAGCTGGGACCCACCAACAACATCTTTGCATGCAAGGAAGTGCCTCCTTATTACGGGCAAAAAATATATGATTCCGCCCATGACAGCTGGGACCCGCCAGCTATATATTCGCATGCAAGGAAGTGCCTCCTTGTCCTCCCTGACAGCTGGGACCCACCAGGTCGAAGCGTACGTAGCGTTATCCGTGTACATACCGGTCGATCAGTCTATCTGCCACGATGAACCGTGGCCGAGTAAGGAGCGGTAGCAGTTCAGGCAGTCCCGTCTAAATCATGTACACATACGACAGCTACGCCACAAAAAAGATGGCCACGTACGTACACACGGGCGTGGTCTCGAACGCATATAGCAATGGCGTCCTGTTCATCGGCAGCCAACCGGCTGGGTCGGAACGGAGGAAAGAGCGACGTGTTCATCGGGAGACAACCGACTGGGTCAGAATACGTCGTGTTCATCGGGAGCCAACCGACTTGGACGGAACAACCGAAACGGGGCCTGGCGTACCGCAGAACGGAGGAAACGACCTTCTATTCGACTGCCTATGGTCGAAACGGGGTCATGTTGATCGGGAAGGGTGTGGAGTACCGCAAAACGGAGGAAACGGACTTGTGTTCGAGCTCCTACTTTCGAAACGGGGTGTTGTTGATCGGGAGGGGTGTGGCGTACCGCAAAACAGAGGAAACGGACTTGTGTTGGAGCGCCTACGGTCGAAACGAGGTCTTGTTCATCGGGAGGGGTGTGGCGTACCGCAAAACGGGACTCCACGGGCTACTGTTCATCCACCATATACTACCTCGCTCCAGCCTCCACAGGCTACTGTTCATCCACCGTCGACTTCCTCCAGCCTCCACCTGCTACTGTTCATCCACCGCATCTTCCTCCTGCCTCAACGGGCTACTGTTCATCCAGCCTCCACAGGCTACTGTTCAACCAGCCCTCCACAGGGTCCTGTTCATCCACCCCCAACCGGCTCGGGTGTGGCGGCCTCCTTGATCGGGGTCCTGTTCATCCTGCGGCAACGGCCTACTACCACGGGGTCCTGTTCATCCAACCCCCACTAGGAACTATTCATCCAACCCCCAACAACGGTCACTGTTCATCAAGAGGCAGCTGGTTCGATTGGCTTCAGTTAGCAGCAGTAGCAAAGGAATCGCTCGGGTTCAGTTAACAGCCAAGGGATCGATCGCTCGGGTTCAGTAACGTAGCTAGTGCAATCGCTCGGGTTCAGTAAGCGAATGCCTCGCTCGGGTTCAGTTAGATCCCAACGCCTCGCACACACGCGCGTACGTGTACGAGAGAAACGCGCAAACTTCCGTGCATCGCTCGGCCCCGACCAGCCACCGTAACCGGGAACTCCCCAGAATTTTCCTCGCCCTTGCTTCTACCACGATTTTTTCCGTCATGGACGGCCCAAAGAATGTCATACAGGTACGTCCCCGGCCCGCCCAGGACGAAAAGCCCATTTTTTGTCATGATTTTTTGTCATAGAAGTAGGAGCCCACCACATCTATGATGATACGTGGTTTTGTCACAATTATCGTCATAGAAGTGTCATAAGCATGACAGAAAAAAATTCGTTCGGGCCAAAATGTCACGGATGTGTCTTTTTTTTGTAGTGTTGCCAGATTCGATAAGACGAAGTCTATACCATAAGCATAGCATGGACTAACACCGGATTGCCATTGGTGTAGAAGTTAAAAGTGCTAACTAGATCAAATGTTGTTGGTGATCACATTTTTCGGATCTTAGGATATCTTTTAAAGTGTTAAACGATAGTCCTAAAACAACTTTGAGATTATGAAGTTGGAAGAACAATCATATTGAATCGATCCAAACTTGTTTGTTGTGAATTGAATTAATATCATCTGTATTCAATTGTAATAACACGGAGTGTTAACGTGTGATTTTGCTCCTTAGATCATGTGAGTATTGCGATCACTTCTTACCATATGGTGAGCTTTGGGGTTGCTCAAACGTCACCTGTAACACGGTGATCATAACGACAACTTACAGGTTCATCGGAAAGTTTGACAAGTGGCCGGATAGCTCAAGAGCGAGATATGCTCCTCCGACGATGAGAGATATTCTTAGGGCCCTCTCGGTGTGATGACATCGATCATCGTCTGGCCAGACACACGTGACTTTGTCACGGGGATGCCGGAACACAATAACAAGAAAGAAGAACAAAACCGGTAACGAGGATTTCGGTATAGCGAGCATAGTGATGACTTGAAGAATATCGATGCATCCCAGATTTTGTGAAGTACCGCGAAGCAAAGGGAACATCACATGATAACCAAAGATTCACTCGAATATCATTCATGTACTCATAGGGACCGGTATGAACGTCCACAGTCCCACTGCCTGTCATTGAATGAACGATTTTGTTCATGTCTATGAGTTACCGAACCTACGGGGTCACAAGCTTAAGGCAATCATGATCTGCTGAGTGTTAGTAGTGCGGGAGTCAAGAGAATATATTTATGGAATTATTTCATGAATATTCGGAATAGTTCCGAGAGGATCCGGAAGCGTTTCGGGGTCACCGGAAGGGTTTCGAAGAGTATCGGGTAATACCGGGTATTACTGATAAATTAAATACAGGTGGAAAATGTTTCTAGAGATGTTAATATATATATATATATATATATATATATATATATATATATATATATATATAATGGTCTAGAGGTATTTAGAACATTTTATGTTTAATTTAAATATCAATGGGTCTAAAAAGGGCAAGTGCTGGAAGACTATTGGGCCACTTGGGCCCAATAGGGGTGGCGCCCCCTTCTCCCCATCGAAAGGGGAGAGGAAGGCCGAATTGGAGGGGGTTCCTCCTCCTCCTTGGCTGGCCAAGGGAGGGGACTTTCCCTCCCTCTTGTGGCGCCCCCCTCTCCTCCTAACATATATATATACTTGAGGTATTGGCCCTTTTCTACATACAAGTTTTGGAGCCTCCTCTAGTTCTTCTTCATGTTCTAGTTGGTCCTAGTCGACTAATTAGAGCGTGGCTAATCCTCTTGTCCTCATAATTAGAAGCATTATGTGGTTCTAATCTCCTCCCTCTAATTTTCCGGCGACGATTAGCTCTAGACGACGAAGCGCTGCCGGATCGTGAAGGCTGCACACTTGCAACCAAGTAGAGAGGTCATGATTTCGGTCTTCGGTTCGAGGGACTGTTCATGGGCGGCACGAGGGATTGTTCATCGACGGTTCAAGGGACTCCAAGTACGATACCGACACGTTCTTCTTCCGCTGCAACTCGGTGGTAACGATCGTGACCCCAACCCGTAATGCATCTTCATATTGATCTTGGGTGATCGTAGGTGCGAATTTTTTGTTTTCTACTACGTTTCCCAACAGAGAGAGGACACGTACAACGGGACCTGGCGGGCGGCGCTCTCAGCCGACGCGCCGCTTCAATGCCGACCCCTATGCGAGGCTGCTTCTACTCCGGGTCGACATGAATGCAACGCTGGCCGGCATGAATGTGCGGAACTACTTCACGGTGGAAAGGGCGCGGGTGAGGGAGTGGAACTGCTTCGCAGTGGAAAGGGCGCAGGTGAGGGAGAGGGTTTTGGTGAGAGCAGGACGTCGGACGCGTGCGTGGCAGCGGTCTGGACGCCCGCAAAGTCCCCCTTCCCCCTCCTCGCGGTTTGCTTCCAGTTTGCGGGAAAAAACGAACGTCCGGACCAATCCGCGAATGGATGGAGTATAGCGTTGGGGGCAAAACATGTTCTAATCGTTCGGTCCGGACGGATGCAAATGGTTTAAAGGTCAACGTTGAGATGCCCTAAGTTTTACATCGTCTGTTATGTGTTGGAGATGCTCTGAGGTCGCCGAATGTGCGAGGACTCAATTACGTTCTCGCTGTCATCTTCCGGGTTTCATGTACAAAAAGGGATGGCATGCTTGTATTTTTTCAGTTTTCTTTGGGTCTTCTATGTAGTGTTATAAAAGTTTATTTTAACACAGTATAAACTTAGACGCTCAACATTCACACATACATACACTCATTTCAATGAACGCATACACGCATATCCTATCTTTATGAGCACACATCATCTTAAGATCGACGAAGTCGCCACAGACATCTTCGTGTCGACGGGAACGTCTTCTTGTACTGAATGCGCATCGCTGAAAAGGTTGAAATAAATCCAAGAAAAAACGAGCACCAGTATCAATCTAGAACTTAAACTCTGATCGGCTGGGTATATCACTGTCCTCCTATAACCATCCAACCATAGATTGGTTCTCGGCGTTATAAAGTTTCTGTTGCAATGAATTCCGGCTTCTAGGATCTTCAGTCCCTACCTGCTGTTTAATAAAAACAAGGAAAATACCTCATTCAATGTAGTTGTTTTCCTGAACTCCTTGCTGCAATATATGCTTTTATGTCAAATCGGTGCCATAACTAATCCAGATTTGTGACTTTGTACCATATGCAGATCTTGGCGTAGTATGCATCACCTGTCTATAAAATTGCACGTACCGTTCTTATTTTATAGATGTGCAGTTTTTGCTTTTCGTACGTGTGGCATAACTCATTTTGGCACGTACCGTTAGGTAAGCTGAATTGCCAGCTTCCAAGTCCAGTTTTCTCGTACTGAATGCCAGAGCCACGCCATCCAAGACACTTGGTACGCAGCATTAGTAATAGCAATGGTTTAAAGAAAAGAAAAATTGGTCGTCATAGCAAAATACTACAGTAAACACTGCTCTTCACTTTGTTCTGGTATACAGACGGTTAACGTGTATTTTTATATTATTAATTTAACTAATGAGGTCTAAGTTATATGTAAAGAATATACCATTAGAAATTTGCTTTATATTGAAATTGCTTTTTACACGCCTCGGAAAGAGGATGCATGAGTTTGAACTTGAAATTTTGCATGTATATAGGACATTACCCTTCTAACATATTGTGTTTTTTGGGATAATCTTTGTCTGCTATCAAAATACGGTTTTCGTTGAGTTTTCACCACCATATGGATTTGACCAAAAGTTCACAACCATAACTCATGCTGAAAGAATAATAAAACTTGCGTGTTTAGTTTGTCTTAGAAAGTATCCTACCAAAGTTTTGATATCACAAGAAGAATTGGTTTTGTTCGGAATGGTTGCCAAATACACACACTTCCACATTTAATCTAGAAATCGCATACTCGCACTAACCGATGATAGTGTTGTCTTCATTTTTTTTTCCTAACGAGCATAGGAGTATGTATCTTTCTACCCATGCAGCAAAAAAATGTAGAAACCGAGTTGGATGGTAACACATACAATTAATTTTTGCATGTAAACACAATTGATTCGAATCCCCTAGCGAAAAAACTAGGGTTATCTATCCTCTTGCGGCTTTGAAGCGTTGAGAGTATCTCCATTCCAATCCTTTCATCCCTCGCGTTCTCGCCCACATTGGAGCCTCTCGCCCTGACGGTGGTGGCGCTAGATCTTTGTACTATTGGTTTGATGTTGCCCCTTGTCTAATCACGGGCAACCGAGGCAAATAAAGCGGGGTGTCGAAGGACCCCGTCGAAGAATTGCTGGAACGTCTGACGCCACATGAGGAGGATGCATACGAGTACATCTAGGAAGAGGAGATCAACGACCCACCTAAGAAGGCAAAGTGGCCAGCAATACCTCAAGTCCACACCTCCAGAGGATTTAGCCATAAGGATTTTTTGTGGTTATGCAACTTACATGGAATCCAGTCAAGGAGATGATCTGGAGAAAGATTGAAGAGAATATTTTTACTGTTTAATTCGCCTGCGTGGGTGATTAGAATAAAGCTACTAATCCAGGGCCATGACTGTTTAGGAATCATGCTTTGTTGATTAAAGAGTATGATGGATTTTTAAACCCTAGAATAAAGATTCTGGATAAGTTGACAGTATAATTTCTGGATAAATCAGGCTTCGTTTGTCACATAGGATTTAGAACGGACTACGTATGGCAAAGTTATGATAGTCACCATAGTATTTTGAATTTCCATCCTAAGGACATGTCAACAGATTCTAGAACTGGGCTAAAAAAATGCGACGAATGTTGTTCTTCAACCTTTGAGGGTAAAAAGTCCAACTTAAAAGCTAATTTTAAGGCTCCTCCAGGGCTCCTGACGCATGCATTGCGATGAAAACATGTGCCTTTGTGAATGGTTTCGCCCCTAGAGACATGCTACCGGAACCTGGTACGACGCGTGTCCACACTTTATGATGGGCAGAATTCCACTAGGACGGAAATTCTAGAAAACCTGGTGAGTATATACATTTTCTTCCTATTTCGCGACGTCATCAATCTTGATAGTTCCTTCATGAGGCGCCACCCAATATGCATAAGGTTTTTTTTTTTAAAGGAGGATGACCCCCGGCCTCTGCATCAACCGATGCATGCGGCCATATTATTAAATAAAAATGTCACAAAGTCCTAAGGTCCCAAGAAGCACATAAACTGAGCACTAGTCGAAAGAAAATAAAACTGAAAAGCGCCACAGTCGGTGATATAGAACTAAAAAGTGCCACATCCAGCGATAAAAAACAAGCTACGATGCCTACACACCTAGCCTATTATTAGCTCGCACCCAAATCGGCTGAAGATAGCCCGTGCTACCGTCTCCCAGCGGTTGCACCCAATAACCAAAAGCTCCCTGAAGTCTGCATGAGTGAGTAAGGACCACATACGGATCCAAGCTGTAGCTCTATAGATAACCTGCAAAAAATTGGTGAATTTTGTCCCATTAAAAATCATATCATTCCTAGTGTTCCACATAGCCCAGAATAGTGCACATATTCCTATCCAAATATGTTTAGCTATGTGCATGTCCAATCCATTAAGCCATGTCCCAAATAATGTGTTTATGCTCCTTGGGGGATGGACCTTAAAAGCTATATGAATTGATCACCATAATAATTTTGCAAGAAGACATTCGAGAAACAGGTGTTTAATCGTTTCATTTTGATCACAAAAACAGCACCTGGAGTTACCAACCCAATTCCTTTTCACCAAGTTATCTTTGGTTAGAATGACTTCTTTATGGACGAACCACATAAAGATTTTAATTCGAAGCGAAACTTTAATCTTCCAAATGTGCAACGACCTCGACAATGGCGCGGAGTCAATTAGGTCCGAATACATGGATTTCACTGAGAAGATTCCATTCGTGGTTAACTTCCAGCGAATTGTATCCGCGTGATCGGATAGGTGAACATCCATCAACCTACGGACCAGGTGCAACCAAGCATTCCAATGTTCCCCTACTAGGGAACTCCTAAATTGGATATTAAGCGGTATCGAGTTTAATACTGTGGCGACGTAATCCTCCTTACGTTGCACAATATTATATAAGGAGGGATATTGCATAGCCAAAGGCGTCTCCCCTAGCCATGTATCCTCCCAGAATCTAGTAGTGGTACCATTACCAACTAGGAACTTCACCCGTTGGAAGAAAGTTACCTCCGTCCTCATTAACCCCTTCCAGAAGGGTGAGTCCGTTGGCCTAGCGGTGACCTGGGCCAAAGTCTTAGAGTATAGGTATTTATTCCGCAAGATTTGTACCCACATACCGTCGGTCTCAATAGATATTCTGTATAGCCACTTGCTAAGCAGACATCTATTCTTTACCTCTAAATTTTCGATCCCTAACCCGCCCTGGTCTTTTGGTCTACAAATGATATCCCATCTATCCAATTTGTACTTCTTATTGGCCTCACCACTTTGCTAAAAGACTCGGGATCTATAGAAGTCAAGTCTTTTCCGTATCCCTACCGGTACCTCAAAGAAAGATAGAAGGAACATCGACAGACTCGTCAAAACCGAATTTATCAAAACCAACCAACCTCCATAAGACATTAGCTTGCCCTTTCAGCAGCTCAGTTTCTTTTCAAATTGATCTTCTATACATTTTCATTCCTTGTTCATTAAACGTCTATGATGAATTGGGATCCCTAGATAACTAAAAGGTAAGGATCCCATTTCACAACCGAACAAATTTCTATAGTCATCTTGTTCCTCTTTGGCTCTCCCAAAGCAGAACAATTCGCTTTTATTGAAGTTGATTTTGAGCCCAGACAGTTGCTCAAAAAGACATAGTACAAGCTTCATATTCCTAGCTTTTACAAGATCATGTTCATGAATATAATAGTATCATCCACGTATTGTAGGACCGAGACTCCCCCCTCTACAAGGTGGGGGACGAGTCCTCCTACTTGGCCACTCTCTTTGGCCCGACCAATAAGTACTGCCAACATATCCGCTACAATGTTAAACAACACAGGAGACATGGAGTCTCCCTGTCGTAACCCCATACGTGTCTGGAAATAATGTCCTGTGTCATCATTGACTTTTATTCCGACACTACCTTTCTGTATGAATGAATCCACCTGAGATCTCCAAGACTCATTGAACCCCTTCATACGTAAGGCTTTCTGCAAGAAGGGCCATTTGACCTTATCATACGCCTTTCAAAATCCACTTTGAAAATAACACCATCTAGTTTCTTCGTATGGATTTCATGCAGCGTTTCATGTAGGACCACAACCCCTTCAAGGATGTGTCGTCATGGCATGAAAGCAGTTTGTGTTGGTTGCACAACCGAATGGGCTATCCGTGTCAACCTGTTCGTGCCAACCTTTGTAAAAATCTTATCAACCTGGGGGCGATACTTTTACCTTCATAATGTTTGACGAACCCAAATCCTTGGAAGCTCCATAGAAGGTCGTCCACATATTGTCCAAAAAGACAACTAACATCCCAACTGAGGCCTTCCCATCACTAAAAATAACATTATTTCTCAAGTGCCATGCCCTTCACAACAACAACAACAATTTTGATCGTTCATTAACATTAATCTTATCCAATAAGTGAAGATACAAATCTAGGACATCTTGCTTTATTAGATCCTCTCTAGGTAAGTTCCAAATGTCACGGACCGCTAGGCGAAGCATATGAACTTTTGGACACACAATCAGAGCATGCAATATATGTCCTCCTCAGCCGATCTACATATAAATACACCGACTACAAAAGATTTGACGATGTCGTAATCTAGGCATTTGGACCGCCAGACTATTGGTGACCGCTCTCTAAGTGAGAACTCTCAGTTTAAAGGGGCATTAGTATTCTAAATGAGGTTCCAAATATTCATAAACCAATCCACTGTGTCACTTCACTTGTATAAGAGCTTCTCTAGCTGAGTCGCCATATTGGCACAATCGCCATAATAATCGTCATTATGACGATTTTGATAAAACAAAATGCATTCTAGCAGAATCATCATATGCCATCATATCGTCATAATTTATGAAACGCCCTTCACATTTGGCCTCTCAGACTTCATATATAACAATTTAGGGCTACCTATTGAAGCACGCTCCATACGGCAGTTGTGTGCAGTTATGTATTGTGAAAAGGTAACTTCAGGTGATACCTTACCTCACATGATATTTTTTTATTTTAATTAAACAAAATGATGCGTCATTGACACATGGTCCCATAGTTATGAAGGCCGCATTTTGGCAACATGTATCTGTGCACAACCTCCTAGCCTTCATAAAGCGCTCCAATATAACAACTCTACTGGGGCTGCTCTAATTGACAGAACTCCATTCTCTTCGTTCTTGTCACAATGTAACATCGTTAGAAAATATAAAAACATTTTTTTGAAAATACTCACTGATGAAAGTTCTCTGGGAGGGGGTGTCAAGCGGACTTTTTAAAGGCATTTTTAGGTGGTAGGAGAGTTGGGGAACGGAGTAATTTCAAAAAATTACCTACGATCACGCAAGATCTATCTATGAGATGCATAGCAACGAGCGGGGAGAGTGTGTCCACGTACCCTCGTAGACCGAAAGCGGAAGTGTTTATCAACGCGGTTGATGTAGTCGTACGTCTTCACGATCCGACCGATCCTAGCACCGAACGTACGTCACCTTCGTGTTCAGCACACGTTCAGCTCGATGACGTCCCACGAACTCTTGATCCAGTTGAGGTCGAGGGAGAGTTCCGTCAGCACGACGGCATGGTAACGGTGATGATAAAGTTACCGGCGCAGGGCTTCGCCTAAGCACTACGACGATATGACCGAGGTGTGTAACTGTGGAGGGGGGCACCGCACACGGCTAAAAGATCAACTTTGATGTGCTATTGGGGTGCCCCCTGGCCACGTATATAAAGGAGGGGAGGGAAGAGGTGGCCGGCCCAAGGGGGGCGCGCCTGGTGTGGGGAATCCTACTAGGACTCCCCAGTCCAAGTAGGATTCCCCTCCTCTTTCCTATTCCTAGTAGGAGAAGGAGGGAAGGAGGAAGAGGGGAGAAGGAAGGAGGGGGGCGCCGCCCCCTCCTAGTCCAATTCGGACCAGCCCATGGGGGGCGCACGGCCACCCCTTGAGGCCCTTCTCTCCTTTCCCGTATGGCCCATTAAGGCCCACTACTTCCCCCGGCGAATTCCCGTAACTCTGCGGTACTCCGAAAAATACCCGAATCACTCGGAACCTTTCCGATGTCCGAATATAGCCTTCCAATATATCGATCTTTACCTCTCGACCATTTCGAGACTCCTCGTCATGTCCGTGATCTCATCCGGGACTCCGAACTATCTTCGGTCATCAAATCACATAACTCATAATACAAATCGTCATCGAACGTTAAGCGTGCGGACCCTACGGGTTCGAGAACTATGTAGACATGACCGAGACATATCTCCGGTCAATAACCAATAGCGGAACCTGGATGCTCATATTGGCTCCTACATATTCTACGAAGATCTTTATCGGTCAAACCGCATAACAACATACGTTGTTCTCTTTGTCATCGGTATGTTACTTGCCCCGAGATTCGATCGTCGGTATCTCAATACCTAGTTCAATCTCGTTACCGGCAAGTCTCTTTACTCGTTCCGTAATGCATCATCCCGCAACTAACTCATTAGTCACATTGCTTGCAAGGCTTCATATGATGTGCATTACCGAGAGGGCCCAGAGATACCTCTCCGATACTCGGAGTGACAAATCCTAATCTCGATCTATGCCAACCCAACAAACACCTTCGGAGACACCTGTAGAGCATCTTTATAATCACCCAGTTACGTTGTGACGTTTGATAGCACACAAGGTGCTCCTCCGGTATTCGGGAGTTGCATAATCTCATAGTCAGAGGAATATGTACAAGTCATGAAGAAAGCTTTAGCAATAAAACTTAACGATCATTATGCTAAGCTAACGGATGGGTCTTGTCCATCACATTATTCTCTAATGATGTGATCCCGTTCATCAAATGACAACTCATGTCTATGGCTAGGAAACTTAACCATCTTTGATCAACGAGCTAGTCAAGTAGAGGCATACTAGGGACACTTTATTTTGTCTATGTATTCACACATGTATTAAGTTTCCGGTTAATACAATTCTAGCATGAATAATAAACATTTATCATGATATAAGGAAATATAAATAACAACTTTATTATTGCCTCTAGGGCATATTTCCTTCAAGGAGATGGCAAATTCTGTCCATTTTTTGGCAATTTTTTCTACTTTTAGAAAACTATCGTGCGTCTCTGAAGAATTGTCATGGTCTATCAAGAAACTGCCGGGAAAACATTCGAAAATGTTCCCAACGAACGTTTGCTAGCTACTGCGGTCCATACTTTTAACTTTCCCCCAACAAAATGCATTTTTTTTGTTTACCCATGGAGCCAACGAAAAATGTATCCGAAGGCAGCATGCGGGCGAGGCGACTATACGTGCGCATATCTCGGACCGGGCAAAAAATGCTCGGTGCTGAAAACCCAGGCCCGAGCCCGGCCAGGCACAGCCGTTGGGTCTACTAAATCGGGCCCAAGCTTGAAAAAGCCCGACATGACCTGGCCCGACTACAAATAAAATCTTGTTTTTCGCAAGCCTGAGCCCGGCCTGATCTACCCATCAGGCTCAATTTCCAGGCCCAAGCCTGGCCCAATGGCACGCTCAGGCCCGGCCTGGCCCGGGACTTTCGGGCCGGGCTGCCCATGGCAAGGTATAGAGACGACTCACGTGGCGCGCGCCTCCCCCTACGAGCCACCGAGCGGGAGCGCTTTTTAAGTTCCGGCTCCCTCCGCGACTGCTAGTCATCCATCCTCCCGCTACTCACTCTGCTTTGCTAGTCCGCCTGACATCGCTTCCTGTGCCAAAGCCGACGCCTACAAAAGCGACAAGAAAAAGCTAAAGCAAAACCACGGCCTCCCCCTTCCTTCCCTCCGCCTATCACGCCAACCCCCTCGTCTCGACTCATCTCTCCGACCCCTTCCCTCAAATGAGATACCTCGTGCTGCCACTATAGTATAGCATAGCTCGATCCGCCCGCCACCGACCACAGCTCAGAATCGAGGAGCGAGCCGATCGATCAGGCCACCATGCCGCCGCAAGCCGCCGCCGCCTCGCAGCAGGGCGACCGCTGCCGCCACGGCCAGCTCCCCCGCTGGCACGGCGACGCCGGCCCCGAGCCGCTGCCCTTCTACGTGCCGCTGCGCAAGCGCCTCTCCGTGGACGGCAAGTCCCCGGCGCCGCGGATATGCATCTGGGAGTGCGACGGCGAGGCCGGCGACATCACCTGCGACATCGTCGCCGCGCCCTTCCGCCGCAGCTGCAGCGCCAGGATGACGATGCAGCCGCCGGCCCCCTTCTTCCGGACGATGACGCCGCCGCCGCAGAGACCGCAGAGGGTGCTGGAGGAGGAGGAGCAGCAGGAGACCAGGAAGCCCGGGAAGGCCATCCGCAAGGGCCACCGGAGCTACGGCCTCATGCTCAACCTGCAGCTCGGCATAAGGCAATGCCAATTAACGTCCGCCCCCTCCTGCATTTTTCCTCTAGCCATTCATCGGAACACTTTGTCACATTGATTGATTGTTTGCTTGGATTTATTTATGATATACAGTTACTCGGTGGGGAAGTCGTCGGCGCTGCCGTTCAAGAAGCTCTTGGCAACGGACTTCGATCCGCGCGAGAAGGTCTGGACGCGGTTTCCGCCGGAAGGCTCCAAGCTCACGCCGCCGCATC
Source organism: Thinopyrum elongatum (assembly GCA_011799875.1). Lineage (NCBI taxonomy): Eukaryota > Viridiplantae > Streptophyta > Magnoliopsida > Poales > Poaceae > Thinopyrum > Thinopyrum elongatum. The sequence goes on along the minus strand of CM022300.1, from coordinate 442,605,360 downwards.
ACTCCATCGATTTCCGGTGGAAGGACTACTGCCCTGCCGTCTTCAGGTGCCGTACTGCTGCTCTTGGGCTCGAGTTGAATTGCCATGTTGGATCGTGGGGGATGTGGTTCTTGTGCATGAGTGGTGTATTGACCACTGTTGAGTGATGCCTTCAGACACCTGAGGAAATTGTTTGGGGTTGACCCTGCGGACTACATGCTTGCAATCTGCGGCAACGACACGCTCCGGGAGCTGGCGTCCCCCGGGAAGAGCGGGAGCTGCTTCTTCATTACCCAGGACGATCGGTTCATGATTAAAACCGTGAAGAAGGCTGAAGTGAAGGTCAGTCAGTGATTTTTTTCCCCAAAAGGAATTCAAATTTGTGATTGTTTCAGATTTCAGGTTCAGATATTTTTTTCTGGAAAATATTGCAGTACTAATTGGCGATTTCAGCGTCGACTAAATGTAATCTTGGTTCACAGGTTCTTATTAGGATGTTGCGGAGTTACTATGAACACGTCCGTCTGCATAAGTCCACCTTGTTGACAAGATTCTATGGCACGCATTGCATTAAGCAAGTTGGATGTCCCAAGGTAAGCGATAATCATGTGAAGATACATAGCTCACTCCATTCTTGTAGCTACTTCTGAGTGCAATTTATTTGGCCTTGACCTTATGTCAATCTATACAACCATAGGTCCGGTTCGTTATAATGGGCAATTTTTGCTGCTCGGAGTATAAGATTCACAGGCGTTTTGATTTGAAAGGTTCCTCACATGGCCGGACTATCGACAAAACGGAGCGAAAGATTGATGAAACCACCACTCTGAAGGACCTCGATCTTGATTATGCATTTCGGTTGCAAAGATTTTGGTACGAGGAACTTATGAAGTGAGTTCCCCACTATGTTAACTACAATGAATGCAATTTCATGAGAACTATAAGACCGATCCTAAGTCTGTCTCTTTAATGTAACATAGGCAAATTCAGATGGACTGCGTATTCTTAGAGACACAAGGAATTATGGACTACAGCCTATTGTTAGGAGTTCACTTTCGTGATGATTTGTCTGTGTCTAAGATAGGCCTCTCTCAGCCCATTGCTCTGCCAAGTAAGTTAAAAACATGGGTATTTGTTCATCTTTGCACACTCTGAATTATGATTTTACATACAATTTTCCATTGGCCTGATAATTTACCAGATTTCATCTAATGTTAACTATCAGAATCTACTGGCAAAAGAAAATCATTTGAAGGCGGAGGCAATTTTTGTGAGCAATGCTTTATGGAAACAGGATGCAAAGACAGAGATTTGATCACAGAATCCCGGTAAATTATAAATTGCTACCCTTGCAATTCATAAGTAACCTATTGCTGAAACCGAAATACTATTTTCAAGGGGAAATATATGTGCAACTATAGCCATCGCCTCTTCAGCGGTCAAACTATTTTGATAAATTGGGTACCATGCCATGCGTATATGGGATGCTTTTTCAGTAACGTTGACACCTAGTGCACATTCCTACTTTAGTTCCCAGACATAATGCTTGTCCACTAGGGTAAAGCAATACTTTTATGTCGTGTTTTTCTAAGCTATTTTTATGCTCTCATCATGATCCTATACTTTGCTGCCCCCTTTGTTCCAAACCACCTAGAGCACCATGGGGCCTTGCATGTTTGTTTAAGTCAAATGTCCGCAGCGAAGAGAACGGATAGGATGCCTGCAACTTTTCATTAGGCCATGTTCGGTTAATCCCCTCACCACAGGGATTGAAGTGGATTGGGGAGGTTTGAGGAGGATTTTGACATACAAGGGATTTAATCCCCAACAATCCCTTTCAAACCTCTTCAAATCCTGCCTAACTGAACAAGGCCTCAAGGGGAAATATGTGTGCAACTTTAGCCATCGCCTCTTCACAATCTTGATTAACAATGTAGGAGTATAAAGAAATTAAACATGGGGGTTGATTTTTTTTCCCTTTGGTGGCTAATCCAACCAATGACTCGTCATATCAGGAGGCCATTTGTGCAGCTGGGCATGAACATGCCCGCCCAGGCGGAGCGCAGCTCGAAGAAGAGAATACTCGACAAGTTCCTTCTGAACGAGAGGCACCTGTTCATAGCCGCGCCGAGCAGGGGACCGTGTGATGTCTACCTCTTCTTCGGGATAATCGACATCCTACAAGACTACGACATAGCCAAGAAGCTGGAGCACGCCTACAAGTCTTTCCAAGTCAACCCTGGCCGCATTTCTGCTGTGGATCCCAAGCTCTACTCGAGGAGGTTCCAGGATTTCATTCGCAGGGTGTTCGTGAAACAACCGCAGTGAGACTGAGAAGAATGCAGAGGGCCGGGTTAACTGACTTTTTTACATCATGACATGAGATGAGATATACCGGAGGAGTTTCTGCATCATGGGATGGATCCATCGGTGAATCAAGTTTATGGTATGATGGCGTCGCTGATCCCGAGCATGCGCTGAAACAGTGCGGCTGGTGCGGTGGTTTGGCTTTGGCCACCATGCTGATGGATGGACGGTTCTGTTGTCCGAATAGGCGGCTGCAAGGAGATACTAGTAGCTCTGCCGACAAGCATGCTGAAACCGGAAGGATGGGGGACGGAGCTAAACTACGGGCATGCAAAGCTCCGTCTTTTTGGAAGACTTGTGACTTTGTGGAGAGAGACTGTAAGTACCTACTCCATGATTGCAGAGCTATGAGTCCAGATATTCCATGACTAGCTTACTCTGCTTTGTAGTGCTCTTTTGTAATTTGTTTCTTCCTTTTGCACCTACCAAGAACCCAATTTTTTTCTTCTGGGATTCATTCTTGGTGTGATCTGCTGAATAGCGGACATGGTAGTCTTGCACAGGAGTGGTCGAGTGGGAATCAATCAGGCCTTTGTACATGTTCACGTTGTCGTGTAGTATCAAGACAACTATTGTTGGACTGAAAACTGATGCATCTTGTCGAACGAAATTCAGAAAAAAGGAGCCAGGATGTCCATCCATCTCGCCTTCTTGCAGATGCAGATGCATATGGCCAATCTCAGCCGTCCGGTTGAATTTTCAGGACACGTCTCATTCGTCGTTCAGAGAAAAGAAGCTGCCCCCCTGAAGACATTGTTGCCCTCTTTGCAAGCATTTGCAGGAAGCCTATCTTCTGCCGTGACCACAGTCGACTAGAGAGGCAGTGCCATTTGCATGCACATCTGTACTACTACTGCCTGTGCCTGCCGCTGCCATTGTGGACTGAGTGAAGCAAAAATAAAGTGGGAGGGAGGCGGAGGAGACACGCATCAAAAGGAGAGAAAGCGGGTGCTGGGACAGATCTGGTCTCCTCTCCTCATGCCATGTGTGGTGGTGTTCTTTTCCGCGCCTGCCTTCTCCTCTCTCCATCACCTGACCTCTCTCTTTTCCACTCTCCCTCTCGACTTTGCTTTCTTCCATGCCATGCCAAGGCCTAGTCCATTTCGCCTTCTCCATCCATCCCGTGCTCTTTTCGCATGCTTCGCTTTGCACTGCTCCTACTGAGCTGGAGCACGCTGCTGTGCTCTTCTGCATGAGTGTGGAAGGGGGGAAGACCGGGTGGAAAGAGACTACAGGATTATGCGTGCTGCTTCCACGCATGACTAGTGTCGTTTCGTTATGCCACTATAGTGTGTAGTTGGGCAAATAGGTCGGTAGTAGTTCTTGTTGTTTTCATCGCTGCTGCGGTTGTTTGGTGATTTGCATGTACTCGCATCATTTTGTTGGATCTCTAGTCTGCGGTAAAGTCGAGATTGCCTGGATGGATGACGCAAAAGCATCGGCTCCATGCTCTTCTTCACCATGTTAAGTTTTTTTTTTTGGGGTGGTCCTAACGGTTGATGCAGAGGGTGTTTGGGATCTGTGTATCTGTGACCACTGGTCAAAAAGAAATGAACTCGTATACCAAGGCTGGATCTATCTTTACGCCTTTTACGACTACGATTGCTCATTGTTTTCCAGCGACTTGGAGCATCTACAAGCGGACAGCTGGATCTATCTTTACGCCTTTTACGACTACGATTGCTCATTGTTTTCCAGCGATTTGGAGCATCTACAAGCGGACAACAAATCCGGGTCCTATACGTGGCAGATGCATTCGGGCGTGTCCACGGATAGTAACTGATCACCCCTCATTTTGTGGATATTGAAACAACAGTCATCATTTCTTTATCCTCATTTCCATTACATTACATTTTTCGACAAAGATCCATTACATTACATGCAACATGGAATTCATCCACTACATTGCTAAAAACAAGGAAACTAGCTACCTGTCACAGCCAAATCCATGTATACATACCTCATCAATGATGGGCAACTTTTTCACCATAAATATATATGGAAAATGAAAATCCCATTGAAAATAAAAATCTTCATGTGGTACTTGGATCGCAAGGTCATCATGACAAAAGATAATCTGAAGAAAAAAAATTGTCAAGGATGCACTAAATGTTGCTTTTGTGGCAATGAGGAGTCGATTCAACATCTATTCCTTCAATGCCCGCTTGCCAAGCTACTATGGCGAACAGTCCATATAGCTTTCAATTATCTCCACCCACAAGTAGTACGAATATGTTTGGAAACTGGTTAGCGGGGGTGCACCCCAAGTTGAAGTCTTAGATCCGTGTGGAAATTTGTGCTTTACTTTGGGTCATTTGGAACACTCGTAATAATTGTATTTTTAACAGAACGAAAGTTCTGAACTTTTTGCAGGTTATCTTCAAGGCCACCAGTTGGATCCATACGTGGTCATTACTACGCAAGGAGGAGGATCGGGCACCCACGGTCTTTGGGTGCAACCGATGGGAGATGGTCTCTCGGGATTTGTTCAGCCAATTTGGTTGGCGGCCTACTAGTACGATTTGTGATGCATGAGGCTCATTTCCTTACGATATTCTATTTTTTAATTCGCCCTTGGGGCAGTCATGTGCAACAATTTATTGGTTGAACTTTGTTATGGTCGGATGATGAACTTTGATATGATAAATAAAAGGCTGTGTGCATCACTCGATGAAGAGGCCGAGGGATGTCCCCTCTTTTCAAAAAAACCCGGATATGTCGATGACATCCTTGCCGGAGCCGTCAGCCTCATAGTCATTGGCGGCAGGGTGAAACTCCGGCGGATCCTCCGTGTTGGCAAAGAGCTCCTCACGCTTCACGTCCGCCTCATGGACATAACGACGATTTGCCTCGACCTCAAGCTCTAACTGCATGGGCTCGAGGATGGCATGTTGCTCCACCGCCTCCTCTTCTTGCCTCGAACTCCGCTAGCGTGTCCTCCATGCCGAATCCGGCCTGCTCCAGTGTGGGATCCGGTGCCTTGGTCCTCCTCTTAGTCCCACGGCTCCACCTCTTCCATCTCCGTGTCTGGCGCCTCCTGCTCCAGGGCCTTGTCCTGCTCCTCCATCTCCTCCTCCAGAGAGTCCGGAGGCAAGCCGACTGTAATGCGAGCGATACGCCATGCCTCCATCTCCACTAGGATCTCCGCTGGTGTTGCAGGATCAACATCTTGTAGTAGGTAATCTTTTGGCGGACCATGGCCACAGACGGACGGCGAGGCCGGAGCGGAATAGGGCTCGGACTAGAGAGACAGGGAGCAAATGGAGGCGGCTAGGGTTGAGGCTCACCATCCGACTTAAATAGCTAGGTTTGGCCTCTCGAGCGATGCACTGGAGCGGCAACATGAATGCAGACCAGTGAGTTCCTGTCGGACCGATGTCTTTTTTTGTTTTAGTGTGGGTTTCGCCTATCAGTCCGACCTAGTGTTAGCGTCTGTGCGCATACTGGCCTCTCCATATCCGCCCTAGATATGGGATGGGTGCCCGACAGTCCGGACGTATAGGGCTGGTTTGAGGAGTCTGATTGGGTTGCATTTTCGTGACAGGTCACTAATCGGGTCGTCCGAGCGGACGTATAGGGGGGATGAGGGGTTTGACTATAGATGCTCTTAGAGGTCAGGATCTAGGATCTGTTAACATTTCCTTCTTTCTTTAAAATACTAGGTGACATGTTGCACGCTTGGAACAAAGGCCAGTTGCAACCAAGAAATTAAGTAAGGTATGGACAACATGTTTTATGAATTATCTGTAAAGGGAATTTCATTACATACATGATCATGAGTGTGCACTGATGACCCACAAGTATAGGGGGTCAATCATAGTACTTTCGATAAGTAAGAGTGTCAAACCCAACGAGGAGCAGAAGGAAATGACAAGCGGTTTTCAGCAAGGTATTGTCTGCAAGTGTTGTAGATAGTAGTAACAGATAGTTTTGTAGCAAGGTACGGAGTAATTCGTAACAAGTAACAAGTAGCAATAGTAATAGAAGTGCAGCAAGGTGGCCAAATCCTTTTTGTAGTAAAGGACAAGCCGAAAGTACTTCTTATAATGAGCAAAGCATTCTCGAGAACACATGGGAATTCTCTTCTAGTCACATTCATCATGTTTAGTCGATTCGCGTTCACTACTTTGATAATTTGATATGTGGGTGGGTCAGTGCTAGGGTGCTGTTCTTACTTGAACAAGCAACCCACTTACGATTATCCCCTCTAGCAAGCATCCGCAACTATGAAAGAAGAATTAAGATAAATATAACCATAGCATGAAACATATGGATCCAAATCAGCCCCTTACAGAATAACACATAAACTAGGGTTTAAGCTTTTGTCACTCTCACAATGCATCATCTACTTATTACTCCCCACTGCCTTCTCCTAGGCCCAAACATGTAGTCGACGTTCACACGACACCACTAGAGGAAGAACAACACACACAACATCAAAATATTGAACGAATACCAACTTCACAGATTACTTATAACAAGACTTCTCCCATGTCCTCAAGAACAAATGAAATTACTCACAAATCATATTCATGTTCAAGATCAGAGGAGTATACTATATGATTGAGGATCTGAACATATAATCTTCCACCAAATAAACCAGCTAGCATCAACTACGAATGTAATCAACACTACTAGTAACCCATAGGTACCAATCTGAGGTTTTGAGACAAATATTGAATACAAGAGATGAACTAGGGTTTGAGATGAGATGCTACTAGTGAAGATGTTGATGAAGATCAGTCCACCCACGATGAGAGGAACGTTGGTGATGTCGATGGCTTCGATTTCCCCCTCCCGGAGGGAAGTATCCCCGGCGAAATCGCTCCACCGAAGAGGGAAAGTGCTCCTGCCAAGGTTTCGCCTCAAGACGGCGGTGCTTCGTCCCGAAAGTCTTATTATATTTTTTTAGAGCAAATAGCTTCATATAGTAGAAGGGGGGCACCAAAGGGCTGGTGTGGGCCCCACAAGACATCAGGGCATGCCCTGGGGGTGGGTGCGCCCTGTTGTCTTGTGGACAATAGGTGGCCCCCCTCTGGTGATTCTAAGTTCTAGTATTTTTTATATATTCAATAAAAAATCTCTGTGAAGTTTCAGGTCATTTGGAGCTCCAGAGAATATCTATCTCTGTTGTAGCTCTTTTAGGTCTAGAATTCCAGCTGCCGACAATCTCCCTCTTCACATAAATCTTGCACATTAAGAGAGAAAAAGCATTAGAATTGTATCATACAGTGAAATAATGATAAAAACACTATAAATAACAGTAGGAAAACATGATGCAAAAATGGACGTATCAACACCCCCAAGCATAGACCTCGCTTGTCCTCAAGTGAATGTTGAACTCGGTAATCATGACCAGTTTAGAGAGAGAGGTATCGATAAAACAAAATGTGGACATGGTAGCATCATGATCATTATTATAGCAGCAACTATTCATCATATAGCTTCTCATAATCAAGTAAAAATTCATCCACAATGTTGAAGTATGAAACATAAACTTTCTTGAAAACTAACAAACTATGTTCTCAGTCATTGAATTTTTTTACAATTCATCATATTTCAACGAAGAGTCTATGTAAGAGCGTTTTGTTTTAGCAAGTTTCGCATACTCAACTATAATATAGTCTTCTATGATTGCTAAAACTCAAGGAATATTCTTGGAACAAACGTTTTAGTCGGACACATAGGAAGATGGGGATTTAGTGTTTCACCTCCCAACTTATTTACCTCGAGGATAATGTCAACAATAATAACTCATGATTACCTACATCCAACTGGATATACGTGCCTAGATCTTTCCCTGCCACATGATGCTTGCCAAGTGGAGAATAATTGAGGTTGGAATAGGGATGAACATTATTGACTCTTGCATAATAAATGCTGAAAAGTAAACAAATAGGCCCTTCGCAGCGGGAAGTAAAGGTTGTCACACGCTTTTTCATTTGGATGTGCAAACTCTTAATGCAAAGGAACATCTCTTTATATTGCCCCTTGTGATAGCAACTTTTATTATGCAGCCTGTCACTTTTATTTCTTTACCATCACAAGTTCGTACAAAGCTTACCTTATAATAAAAGATCATACATATTTAGGAGCAATTTTTAATGCTTTTTGCACTGATGGCAACTTACTTGAAGGATCTTATTCAATCCATAGGTAGATATGGTGGACTCTCATGGCAAGAAACTGGGTTTAAGGGTTTTTGAATGCACAGGTAGTATCTCTACTTAGTGTAAAATTTTGGCTATCAAAAGTTTAAGAGAAAGCACCACATGTTAGAGGATGCATAACAATATAAATTCTATGTGAATGTAAGCAAACATAACTCATTACGTTGTCTTCCTTGTCTGACATCAACTATTTGGTCAAACTGAAAATATTTGATTGGGGCTCACAATCATAAAAGATGTCCAAGATAGTGTATTTATATGTGAAGCCTCTCTTCCCTTATTAATCTTTCATGAATTGCATCAATGACCAATGTAATGCTTGTTAACCTCCAATAAATTTTATCAATTATATTTCTTCCATGTGAAGTTATTACTCCCCATGGGATTAGCATATGATCTTTTTATTTCTTTTCTTGATAAGACTGAAGCAAGAAAGTAAAGCGTCAAAACTCAAACTACTCTTTATTATATAACTCTCACACACGATTACATAGATAGATGATCATGAAACAAGCACTCAAACTAATTCATACTAATACTTTTATTCTTCTAAATTACGGAGTAACTAAGGATCGAACTAAGATAGATGATGATAATAAAAGTGATGGTGATACGATACCAGGGCACCTCCCTCATGCTTGGAACAAGCCAAGGGTGGTGCCCATACCCGTGTACTCAAGTTTCTTTCTTCGGTGATGGTGGTGATGAAGTGGTGGATATGTCCCCTATGATGCTTAGTAAGACCTCCCTTAAGCTCTGAATTTCCCGAAGTGCATGTTGAATCATTGCAACATTCTTTTGAACTTTCCCCTATGAGGCCCCACGAGTTTTTGATACATCACTTTCACTTGGACGGGAGATGTTCCAATTTGAAGGTATATGCATACAAGTGTTTTCAACTCTGTAATTATGAATCAAATTATGAAAATTATTCCCATGTAACCTGCTTAGGGGCCTCCTTGGAGCAGGCCCCTCTTGTACCTCATTATTCCGCTGATTCCTCATTGTCCTTGTAGCCTGACTTGAGTTGGGAGTGGTGGAGATGCCAGCGAGGGTGTCTTGATCCGAAGTTGTGGGTTGCACCTCCATAGAGTCCCTAAAGCCTTCATCCATAGTGACCTCCCCAATTAATTCCCTCTCCAGCTCTATCTATAGCAACCAAGCATCGTCTCCCACATTGTTGGAGGAGGAGGACATGATACATGGCTCTTAACCTGACAGAAAAATAGCACGAAACAAGAACAGAGGAGAAACTTGCGATCCGGTGGTCAAAACATTGGGGAGTATATATAATGAATTTTTATCTTGCAAAACAAGTATACGGGAAGAAAACAGAGTCGGGAAGGAACACGAGGGGGCCACAAGACATCATGGCACGCCCAACGGGTAGGGCGCACCCTGTTGTCTTGTGGCCTCCTCGTGGGCCCTCTCGGTTGTTTCTTATTTTCCTATTTTTTTCTAATATTCCAAAACGGATAGAAAATGTTTTTACGGACTTTTTAGAGTCGGTTTACTTACCGTATCACATACCTATTCCTTTTTTTAGGATTCTGGAGCATTCCGGAACATCTCTTTTAGATGCTCCTCCGATGTAATTGTTTGAATAATATTGGTTTCAACGTTAATGAGTGTACCTGCAATGTAATGTTTAATTCTTTGCCCATTAACCACCTTCGGATTAGTTCCTTCGGCATTATTAATCTTGATAGCTCCAGAACGATAAACTTCTTCGACGATGTATGGTCCTTCCCATTTGGAGAGAAGTTTTCTTGCAAAAAATCTAAAACGAGAGTTGTACAATAGAACTTGGTCACCGATATTGAATTCTCATTTTTGGATTCTTTTATCATGCCATATTTTAACTTTTTCTTTAAATAACCTGGCATTTTCATAAGCTTGCGTTCTTCACTCATCCAGAGAGCTAATATCAATAACCTCTTTTCACCAACAAGTTTGAAATCATAGTTGAGTTCTTTAATTTCCCAATAAGCTTTATGTTCTAATTCAAGAGGTAAATGACATGTTTTTCCATAGACCATTTTACATGGGGACATACCCATAGGGTTTTGTAAGCAGTTCTATATGCCCATAGTGCATCATCATGGTTCTTAGACCAATTTTTCCTTGATCTATTAACCGTCTTTTGCAAGATTAATTTTATTTCTCTATTTCTCAATCCAACTTGCCCACTAGACCGAGGATGATACGGTGATGCAATTCTATGGTTTACATAATACTTAGCCAAGATCTTACGGAATGCGCCATGAATAAAATGTGAACCACCATCAGTCATTAAATATCTAGGGACTCCAAACCTCGGAAAGATAACTTCTTTAAGCATTTTAATATAAGCATTGTGATCAGCACTACTAGTTGGAATAGCTTCTACCCATTTAGTAACATAATCAAAAGCAACTAAAATATGAGTATACCCATCAGAGGAAGGAAAATGTCCCATATAATCAAAGCCCCAAACGTCAAATGGTTCAATAACAAGTGAATAACTCATAGGCATTTCTTGATGTTTACCAATATTAACAATTCTTTGGCATTCATCACAAGAGAGGACAAACGTATGTGCATCCTTGAAGAGAACATGCCAATAAAAAAACCAGATTGCAATACCTTATGTGCAGTTCTGTCTCCCGCATGGTGCCCTCCATATGCCTCAGAATGACACTTCCTTAGGATTTGTTCCTGCTCATGCTCAGGCACACAACGTCTAATAAAACCATCTACTCCTTCTTTATATAGATGTGGGTCATCCCAAAAGTAATGTCTTAAATAAAAACAATCTTTTGTTGATATGTGTAATTAGGTGGTATGTATTTAGCAACAATGAAATTAGCATAATCTGCATACCAAGGATTATTGCGAGAAGTGGAAGCATTTATAGCAGCTAGTTGTTCATCAGGAAAACTATCATCAATAGGTAGCGGGTCATCAAGAACATTTTCCATTCTGGAAAAATTATCAGCTACGGGGTTTTCAACTCCTTTCTATCAACAATATGCAAATCAAATTCTTGTAGTAAAAGAACCCACCTAATCAGTTTAGGTTTAGCATCTTTCTTTTCCCTAAGATATTTAATTGCAGCATAATTGGTGTGAATAGTAACTTTAGAATCAATGACATAAGGACTGAATTTATCACATGCAAACACAACTACTAAAAATTCTTTCTCAATAGTAGCATAATTTCTTTGAGCACTATCCAAGGCCTTACTAACATAATGGATAACATTTAATTTCTTGTCAACTCTTTGACCTAAAACAACATGAATAGCATAATCACTAGCATCACACATAATTTCAAAGGGTAGGTTCGAATTAGGTGGTTGAACAACAGGTGCAATTATTAAAGCTTTCTTAAATATTTCAAAGGCTTCTACGCAATCATCATAAAAAAACAAATGGCACATCTTTTTGTAGGAGATTAGTAAGAGGCCTAGAAATTTTAGAAAAACCCTTAATAAACCTTCTATAGAAACCAGCATGGCCAAGGAAACTTCTTATACCTTTGATATCTTTAGGACATGGCATTTTCTCAATTGCATCAAGCTTAGCTTTATCTACCTTAATACCTCTTTATGAAATTTTATGACCAAGGACTATACCTTCATTCACCATGAAGTGGCACTTCTCCCAATTCAAGACAAGATTAGTCTCTTCACATCTGCAAACTTTGTCAATATTGCTCAAGCAATCATCAAAAGAAGTTCCATAAACAGAAAAATCATCCATGAATACCTCAACAATTTTCTTGCAGAAATCAGAGAATATAGCAGTCATACATCTTTGAAAGGTAGCAGGTGCATCACATAAACCAAAGGGCATACGTCTATAAGCATAAGTTCCAAAAGGGCAAGTAAAAGTAGTTTTTTTTTCATCTTCTTATGATACAGGTATTTGAGAGAAACCAGAATATCCATCGAGAAAACGAAAATGTGTATGCTTAGATAATCTCTCTACTATTTGATCAATAAAAGGCAATGGGTAATGATCTTTCTAGTAGCTTTGTTTAATTTTCTACCATCCTATAGCAAGTTCCAATTATGTGTGGGATAAGTTCATTTTTATCATTAGGAACAACAGTAATGCCTCCTTCCTTAGGGACACAATAAACAGGACTTACCCATCTACTATTAGTTATAGGATAAATTATACCTGCCTCTAGGAGCTTTAATATTTCAGTTCTTACCACATCCCTCATTTTGGGATCCACACGATGTTGTTGATCGACAATCGGTTTAGCATCAGGTTGCATATTAATTTTGTGTTGACATAGAGTAGGGATGATGCCCTTAAGATCATTGAGAGCGTATCCAATTGCAGCATTATGCTTTCTCAAAGTTTTGAGCAATCTCTTTTCTTCATGCACTGAAACATTAGCATTGATAATAACAGGATATATCTTCTTTTCATCAACATAAACATATTTCAACATATCTGGAAGTTTCTTTAATTCAGACACAGGATCACTCTTAGGTGGAAGAGGATCTCCTAAAGTTTTGACATGCAAACTGTGTTCAATGATAGGTGCTTGGCTAAAGATTATTTCATCTATCTCATTCTTTCATTTATATGATGTCGGCGTGGAAGCACAATCACCTATGGGTCAGGGATGCCCCTTTGTGGTTCGAAAAGGGGACGGTCACATTGCACAAAGAGCAGAAGCAGTAGGGGGCAGCGCGATGATGACAGCTCTCTTTTACCCAGGTTCGGGCATCTTTGAAGCGTCAAACCCTACTCCTGCTATGGTGGATTGATCTGGAGGAACACGAAGGCACGGCATGCTCTAGCCCGGCAAGGTTGCCTCGGGGAGGGCAGCGTGCGCGTACAAGTGTTGAGGGATCAAATCTTCCAACCCCTTGCTAGGTTGCCTTGGGCCTCCTTTTATAGGTTAAGGGGCGACCACAGTGGCAAAACAGTCATTTCAGGGTGATTAGATAGCTAACAGTGCTATCATACCTAACTCTGGCAATTAGGACAAAGTGCATTAAATGCACTGCTAGGTGTCGTGCTGAGGTTGAAGCTCGGCAAGCCTGCCGCGCCGCTTATCTGCCTCTTCTTATTAGCGTGACACGTCCTCCGGACGGGTGTCAATAAAGCTAATCTCTTCCTTACCACGCTGCCACGTGCTTGATAGGATCCACCTGGTTGTCTGATAGCTTGACACCACACTGATTAGTGACTTGGGTGCGATGAGGTGGGGCGGTGGCATCTTGGTGAAAGCCTGCCGGCAAGGAGCCTGGCGGGCTCTGGTCTTGGCGGCCTCGGAAACCCTGCCGGGGGGGGGGGGAATGGACTCGCTCCTCTGGTGCTGCCTTGACCCGGCCAGGCTCTCCTGCCCGGCAAGGGAGGCTCCCCTGAGGTGGTCTCTTGTTGTCTTGCTCCTCTTGATGCTCTCCTTGATCTCACGAAGAGTGGTTTCTCTGGCTTATTCTTGTGTCGTGTGTTGGTGCTGGATGTATGATCGCCTGCACGCCTGTGCATGAGTTCGGGTAGCAAACATGAACGTTTGCTGCACCAACAGGAGCCCCTAGGCCTGGTCCATACGTGTCGCTGGGCAACGTTAGGGTAGGCCCCAAACAATGCACAGGCCCGTATTCCAACCTTGCCGCCGTGGGGTTCAGGTCCTTGAGATATTCTTTGCTTCTCCATTAATCTTGGATTGGATTAACCTCCGGGCTACCCACGAAGCATGCGACGCCCAAACGACGTGGGTTCTTGCATGTAGTTAGGGTACCCGCGCGTGAACCGGAGGTAACTGCCATTTTACTTCATCCACTACGCCTACCGTTTCCGCCACGCACGTTGCATGCATTGAGCGGGATTGGTGGTGGACGTGCAAGCGTGGGAACGTGTGCCTTGGCAAGAGGTGTAGTGCCCTGGATTGGTGCTCAGGGGTGGCCGATGAATCTGGACACCGTTAGTGGCGCAGACAGGCCAGATTGGGGGAGTGGGGCGGTCGCCACAGGGTAGTGGGGAACGGGCCTCCAGCCCCGCTCGGCTATAAAAGGAGAGCACGAGGGGGGATGGAGACGTTCATCCACGTACCTTCTCCTTCCTTCTTCTTGTTTTCTATTCCACCTGCACAGGCTCCAACGGCAGCGACGAGGGCTTCCTCCCGGCACCGTGCCTCTGCTCCCATTACAGCCGCTGGGGCAGAGTCCAGTGCGCAAGGTGGAGCTGCAGGGCATGGACGGGGTCGACGGAGCGCTCGGGGTAGAGGTGGGTGTGGTGGCACACCGGCCGCACCTCCCCCAGCCGCTCCGACCTTGATGACGGGCCATGTGGGAGACACGGCGCTGGAGTTCATCGTCAGGTTGCGTGAGCCACCGCGTAGTCGCCTGCGGCTGCCTCGCCCCTTTGCCAGGATGATGGAGATTGAGCAGCCGCTCAGGCTAGGGTTGCACATGAGCGGCTGCTGCAATGGCGCGGCATGGGTGGACGTTGAGTTTCCCGCGCCGCATGTCATGCTTCTTAGGCGTGGGTGGAAAACCTTCGCCCACGCCCACCACCTGGCGGAGGGGCACATCCTTCGCTTCAAGCTGGTGGAGGCTGATCTGCTCTTCATCAAGGTTTTCGGATGCTCGGGAGCTCGTTTAGGGTGCTGCGCGGAAAGCTCGACCGACGATGAAAGCTCCTCCTCGAGCGACCGCGACGAGGAGGACACCGGTGGGGAGGACGACGACAACGAGCCCCCGGTCGTCAAGCACGAAGGCGACGACCTGGACTCTAACTGAACGCCGGTCGCACCATCACCGTCAGCTAGGCGCCGGGAGCACCATCATCTGCAGCCTGGCCCCGATAGAGCGATTTGCCGGGGGTGCCTGGCCTGGACGTCACCGCCACTCCAACTCGACCCCGGCAGGCTTCCTCGTGGACTCCAGCTTCGTCTTCCCTACCGGTGTTCCTGTCTGGCCGCGTTCCTTTGGTCTTGGCACGGGTGACCAGGGCATCGCCTAGCCGCTCTCTCCGTCTCCGGCCTCTTCTTCCTTGTCGGGGAAACGCCCTCCCGATCTTGTTAGGCTACGTCCCGCGGGCCCTAACGGGGTCAGGCTGGGCTTCTGCCTAGGCGCTCCTTTTGCCCCTTTTTCGTCTTGATCCAACTTCTAGGAGGAGAGGGACAAGAAAGGCATTATTGGGAACTTATCTTTTTTTTATATCAAAAGATGTAGGCATTTGCCAAATTTTAGTTTAAATCATGTAATCCTTCCTCTATGTTTGTACTCCGTATGGCCTTGTACTTGTTATCAATGTATTAATGGAAAAAACGCTTGTCGGGCACTTGTGCATGTGTCAAACATGTTGAAGGGAGATCCTTCGTCAATACTTTCAAGTAAACAAGGCCCCCCGGCAACGCATTCTGCCGGTTCTCATCATAGCTGCTACTAAACCTCGCTTGACAAGCTCGAAATGGGTTAGGAGCGTGGATGAAGGCTGGCCCCCTGTAAACCCCCCTTCAAATGATGCTGCAACCATCTTGATCGAAGGTGCTCGAATCAAGAGATGGGAGCCCAGATGATGGAGGCAACAGAGTTCCTCTACGTACAAGTTTTTCATACGTAAACACAACATAGAGTGTTAGGATGAACTTATCTTCGCTGCTATCCTTCTTATTGTTTTAGATAAGGGAAAGGTTGTCGGGGATCAACGCAGGACCTTGTATTCATCTCCCTCCCCGGGAATCATCGTGAAGAGAACTTCCCTGTCATTACCAAAGAGAGGGGATAACACATGGCTCTTGTTGCATGTCGATTACCTTAGTAAAAAATTATCATGATAATATTGTGCTCAAGTAAATATGAATGCATGCATGCATGTTTTTATGAAAGAGTGCTTCGTTTTATTAGCTTTGCACAGGGTCTGCGTCTGGCTTTGTACAAAGGGTTACAAGTCCTGAGGACTATGCTTGTACAAAACAGGTTGCCGAGGCCACGCCTTACGGGTAGAACTTGCGAAGATGCTCAATATTCCATGAGTTTTGCATAGGGATGCCATCTTCGGTCTCCAGATGGGCTGCGGCAGGTCTGGTGACACATACTACCCGGTAAGGGCCTTCCCACTTCAGTGTCAACTTGTTTGAACCCTTGGCGGACTGAACACGCCTAACGACAAGGTCACCTTCCTCAAGGCTCCGGGCATGAACCCTGCGGCTATGGTAGCGGAGCAGGGCTTGCTGGTATCGTGCAGCACGTACAGCAGCCCAGAGACGATCTTCCTCGAGGAGCGTGGCATCGTCATGTTGTAGCTGCTCTTGCTCTACTTCATCGTTGGCAAATACCCGAGGTGACCCGTATATGAGTTCCGTGGGGAGCACTGCTTCTGCACCATATGTCAGGGAGAAGGGAGTCTGGCCGGTAGCTCGATTTGGTGTCGTCCTGATTGACCAAAGAACCACCGGCAACTCATCAATCCAGCGCTTGCCACATTTTTGCAGTCTATCAAAGGTTCCTGTCTTCAACCCTCGCAGCACTTCAGCATTCATCCTTTCGGCCTATCCGTTGCTTCTTGGGTGGGCAACAGAGGTGAAAGATACCTTGCTTCCAAGGCTCTGGATGTATTGCATGAAGGCGCGGCTTGTAAATTTTGTGCCGTTGTCGGTAATTACCCTGTTGGGCACTCCAAAACGACACACTAGTCCCTTGAAGAATTTGATGGCTGACTGCGCCGTCACCTTTCTCATTGGTTCCACTTCAGGCCACTTTGTAAACTTGTCGATTGCCACGTACAAGAATTCAAAGCCCCCTAGTAGCATGGGGGAAGGGGCCCAAGATGTCAAGCCCCCAGACCGCGAAGGGCCAGGATAAAGGGATGGTCTGCAAGGCCTGAGCTGGCTGGTGAATATTCTTGGAGTGGAACTGGCATGCTTCACACCTGGTGACGAGCTCAGTTGTATCCCGGAGGGTGGTGGGCCAGTAGAATCCTTGCCGAAAAGCTTTCCCAACAAGTGCTCTTGATCCCAAATGTGAACCACGCACACCTCCATGTATCTCTGCCAACAGCATTAGTCCATCTTCTTGACTGATACACTTCAGCTTCACACCATTAGGCCTCTTTCTGTATAGAATGTTGTCCACAAACTGATACATACTTGACTGCCGGAACACCTTTTCAGACTCTTCTGGATCATCAGGAAGTTCTCCAGTTTGCAAGAAGTGGACTATATGTTGTGCCCATATCGGAGCTTGAGGCTCAACGTCAAGGACCAAAGGCATCTCTTCTGCTGAGGGAGCACTTGTCTCGACGGCGAAAACCTGGGGTTCTGCCGGAGAACGCAGCTCCCCAGCCAACATAGGATTTCCCTCGGCAAGCTTCTCACCAGCGGCTTCAGGGAGCTCTGCCGGTAAATGCTTGCCGGTGTTGAGCTTTCTTATTTTCTTGGCCAAAGTTGACGAGGAAACTGATGGTTGGGTGAGGTGGAGTACAAAAGTTCCTACCTCCACAGGAAGCTTTTGCGCAGCGCACTTCGACAGGTGATCAGCGATGCTATTTTGTGCATGGGGTACGTGCTCTGTTTGCAGCCCATCAAAGTGTTCCTCCAGCTTCCTCACCTCTTCCACGCACGCTTCCATCAATGGGTTCTGATAATCCTTGTTCACCTGCTTCACAACGAGATGAGAGTCGCCGCGTATAATCAAATTCTTTATTCCCAATTCTACAGCAATTTTGAGCTCGGCAAGGACTCCTTCATACTCTGTGGTGTTATTGGTGGCATCTTCCCTGGGGAAATGCATTTGAACAACGTACTTGAGGTGTTCTCCGGTGGGGGCAATGAGTAAAACTCCTGCACCGGCACCTTGGAGTGAGAAGGCACTCTCAAAGTAGATGATCCATTCCTTTGGGGCCTCCTTACCGGGGAGGGTAGTTTCCATAGTCTCTTCATCGGGTGTTGGCGTCCATTCTGCAATAAATTCTGCCAGTGCCCTGCTTTGGATGGTTATTGTGCTCTCAAATCTCAAAGCAAAGCTTGATAATTCCAAGGCCCATTCCACTATCCTGCTGGTGGCTTCGGGGTTCCTTAAGATTCGCTGCAGTGGAAGGCGAGTCACAACTATGATTTCATGAGCTTGAAAGTAATGGCGCAGTTTCCTCGAGGCCATAAGGAGGCCGAAGATTAGCTTTTGGACCCCAGAATACCTTGACCTAGCCCCCTGCAAGAGGGAACTGACAAAGTAAACTGGTCGCTGCACCATGTTCTTTCTTGCTAATCCTTTCTGCTTATCAGCACCAATTTGTGGCTTCCCTTCATCGTTGCCGTCAGGCCCTGTCGGGGACAAAGTTGGTTCATCACTGGACGATTCTGCCATAGTAGTTTCTTTGCTATTCACTTCTCTCTGCACCACCAAGGCAGCACTAACCAGTTGATTCATTGCCGCCAGATACAGCAGCAGTGACTCTTGTGGTTTGGGTGCGACCAGGTTGGAGCAGAGGAAAGGTAAGCTTTCAACTCCCGCAGCACAGCCTCAGCCTCTGGGGTCCATTTCATTGGACCGCCTTCTTCAATATTTTGATGAATGGCAAGGCACGCTTGGCGGATTTTGAGATGAACCTACTTAGTGCGACAACACAGCCAGCCAGACGCCTTACATCCTTAACGGTCTTCGGAGCTTGAATCTGTTCTATTGCCTTGATCATGTCGGGGTTGGCTTCTATCCCTCGCTGAGACACAAAGAATCCCAGGAGCTTGCCGGACGGAACGCCAAATACACATTTCTCTGGGTTGAGTTTTAAGTTGATCTTCCGCATATTTGCAAAGGTTTCTTCTAAATCTTCAATGAGTGTAGATTTGTCCTTGGTCTTGACCACTATGTCATCCATATATGCTTCAATGTTCCTGTGCAGCTGAGGTTCAAAACCAATCTACATGGCCCTTGCAAACGTGGAACCAGCGCTTTTTAGCCCGAAAGGCATACGTACAAAGCAGTACGTGCCACATGGGGTAATAAAGGCGGTCTTTTCTTCGTCTTCCTTGGCCATAAAGATCCGGTGGTAACCAGAGTATGCATCAAGGAAGGAGAGCAAATCACATCCTGAGGTGGAATCAACAATTTGATCGATGCGCGGCAAGGGGAATGGATCCTTTGGACAAACTTTGTTCAAGTCAGTGAAGTCAATACAGAGTCTCCATTTCCCGTTTGCCTTGCGCACCACCACTGGATTTGCTAACCAAGTTGGATGCAGTACTCCTCGAACCAAACCTGCTGCTTCAAGCTTCTTAATCTCCTCAGCAATGAATTGTTGCCGCTCCAAGGCCTGTTTCCTGATTTTCTGCTTGACGGGACAGGCATGGGGACAGACAGCAAGGTGGTGCTTGATTACCTCCCTGGGAACACCGGGGATGTCAGACGGTTGCCAGGCAAACACGTCGACATTCGCCCGTAGGAAGGCAACGAGCGTGCTTTCCTATTTGTCATCAAGAGTGAAGCTAATTGTGAAAGTACCATCAGCGTCATCCTGCCTTGCTGGAACTTTCTTGGTTACTGGAGGGATAGCCTTGGATCTCTTGCTAGCAGAACTCTCCGGCAAGTCACTGCCGGGCGCAGCACACTCCGAAGAGATGCGCTTCCCGGGGTCCTTGTCGGTGTTCTTGCTAGTCTTTTGAACTTTCTTTTCTTCCTTGGCGGGAGCCGAGGCCTTGACGGCTTCTGCTGCTACCGCGTCTCTGTACATCTTATCCACACAGATGACCGCATCTTTTTTATCCGAGGGGATGGAAATAACCCCCATGGGACCAGGCATCTTCAGAGTGTTGTATGTGTAATGGGACGCTGCCATGAACTTGGCCAACGCGGGGCAACCAAGAATCCCATTGAATGGCAAGGGAAGCTCAACGACATCAAACACAATCTTCTCGGTCCTGAAGTTTATTTCCCCACCAAATGTTACCGGCAAGGTAATATTTCCCTTCGGCTGGCTCCTCCCTTGGTTGATCCCCTGGAAAGTGCCAGTCTTCTTCAAATCCTCATCGGGAATTTGGAGTTTCTTTAGCACCTCGGGGGAAATCAAATTCAACCTTGCCCCGCCGTCAACCAACATCTTAGTGACCTTGAGGTTGCGGATTGTTGGCGAAACCAACAACGGCAAGCATCCAACTGCAGTAGTGCGATATGGATGATCCTCAAAGTCAAAGATGATGGGCGTGCGGGACCACTTAAGTGCCTCTCGGGCGCTTGCTACTGGCTTTGCCGCATTAACCTCACGCGCCGACTGCTTGAGCTGGCGGTGAGAGGAGTGCAAGGATGCGCCCCCGGTAATGCACATTGCCTCAGTAGCTTTCTGAAACTCCTGTTCACTGGTCTAGCCATCTTCTTCATCACTGTTACCTTCATTTTCCTTCTTCTCACGGCCCCCAGCGGGCTTCTTCTTCTGACCAGCCTTATCGCGGTGCCCATTGCGGCCTCCGCGACCCTTCCCGCCAGTGTTATTCAGGCCTTTCTCCTTATCACGCCTCTCATACTCAGCCTTCTGCTTCTCAACTAGCTATTCAACTTGCTTGCAATCTTGGAGATCATGGCCCTTAGTCCTATGGATCTTGCAGTATGACCCATCGGACTTGCCAGTTTTCTCAACCGTTGCCGCCGCCCGGCAATCAGCGCAGGTAGCAGCTTCTTTGCCGGACTTCTCAGCCGTAGCTTTCTTGCCTGCGATGAGGTCACCAGAGCTCTCGACGGCCATCATAGTTTTTCCTTTGTGCTTCTTATTGCGCTTCTTGTTCTTCTTCCCAGGGGTGGCGGTGTCGTCGTCTTCCGAATCGACTTTGACACCTGCCTCCTCGCCTGGGAGCCTTGTGCCTTCCTCAACCCGAGCACACTTATCCACCAATGTGTATAGTTCATTGACGGTCTTTGGCAGGCGAACATTCATCTTTGCACGCATCCTTCGATTGCGCACATTCGTGTGGAATGCGGCAATCACAGCTGCCGGGTGTATCTGGGGGATATTGCGGTGTACTCGGCTGAATCTCTATAGGGATTTACGCAAACTTTCCCCTTCTTTCTGTGGGAGGGCCTGAAGGTCAATGGGCTGTCCTGCTTCTTGGTGGCCGCCGGTGAATGCGCCAACAAACTCGTTGCACAGGTCTGCCCACGAAGAAATAGAATCCTCCGGCAAGTGCATCAGCCAGGACCTCACGTTTGGCTTGAGAGCCAACAGGAAGTAGTTGGCGAGTACCTTCTCATCTCTTCCCCTGGCATCCTGAACAATCGTATAGATGCCAAAAACTCCACCGGGTTCAACTTTCCATCATATTTCTCTGATAGGTCAGGCTTGAAGGAGCGAGAAGATGGCCAACAGACTTGCCGTAGCTCACGAGTGAAGGCAGGGCACCCCACCTCGTAAGGCAGGTACCCACCAACACTGGGCGTGGGTTCATTAACGTCGGGTCCATTGCACCTGTCTGACTGACGGCGTGTCTCGCAACACCGCTCAATGGTGACGCGGGCGTCTTCCCTTCTCCTGTCTCTCAGCACTTGGCATTGATCCTGCTGGAGTCGTGGGTCGGACGAAGCCATTGACATGTCATCGGGCTCGTCGATTTCTTGGGTTTGTTGATCTCACCGTGGCCACCTTTGGAGGGGCTACCGTGGAGAGTACTGCACCGTAGGTGTAGTCCTCTCAACTTGGCCACCCTCTAGCGCCGCCAGTGTCATCTGCGGGTGCCGCGAGGGCTCTGCGTGCCGTGACTTATTGGCTTCAGCAAAACCGATGAGGCTCTGAATGGTAGCTCTCCATTCATCCATCTTGTCTGCTGCTGGAGGAAAGTTCAGCAGTAGCTGAGCTCTCGCCATCACTTCGTCCACCATCTCTAGCATGGCGCGAGAGGCGGAATGCGACACCACTCGACTTCTGGATGAACCAGAAGGAACATTGTCGTGCCCCTGCCATCTCTAACCAATCACCAGAGAGGTCTGGCGTGGCCGAAGCTGTTATTGATGGCCAGCAGCTTGATTAGCTGGTCCCTTCCCGTGTGGATGCGGCCTCGACGGCGCCACTTGGGGTCTTGTCTCTCTCGCCCTGCACAGGGCGAAGCGTGTGTTCCGTCGCTGCCCCTCTCATCGGCGCGGCAAACAGGTCTTGGCTCGCACCTGAGCGGCCGTCAACGTCGTGACGGTTGAGCTCGCCTGCGCAGTGAGGAGGAGGGAGTTGGGTGTCTCTGTGGCCCGCACCGGCGGGTGCATGCTCGTCAATAGGTTGATGAAGTTGGACCGCTCCCGCGGCCCCGGTCCCCGCTCCGGTCGAGGAGGGAGCATGGATTGCACCGCCCGTGGTGCCCGCTTCACCCGCTGCGGCTGCTATGCCCATAGCACCCGCACCTGTGGGCGGCGAAGCCTTCGAAGTGGAAGGATGCGGCGCCACACCGGTTCTCTTCTTGGGGCCATGGATGATGCAGAATGATGATGAAGATTGACGCAGTGGCTACTACTTCAGGTTCGCACAAGCGACACGCCCCCTACCTGGCGCGCCAAAGATGATGGCGTGGAAGCACAATCACCTATGGGGCAGGGATGCCCCTTTGTGGTTCGGCAAGGGGACGGTCACATTGCACAAAGAGCAGAAGCAGTAGGGGGCAGCGCGTCGATGGCAGCTCTCTTTTACCCAGGTTCGGGCTGCTTTGCAGCGTAAAACCCTACTCCTGCTATGGTGGATTGATCTGGAGGAACACGAAGGCACGACGTGCTCTAGCCCGGCAAGGTTGCCTCGGGGAGGGCAGCGTGCGTGTACAAGTGTTGAGGGATCAAATCTTCCAACCCCTTTGCTAGGTTGCCTTGGGCCTCCTTTTATAGGTTAAGGGGCGACCACAGTGGCAAAACAGTCATTTCAGGATGATTAGATAGCTAACAGTGCTATCATACCTAACTCTGGCAATTAGGACAAAGTGCATTAAATGCACTGCTAGGTGTCGTGCTGAGGTTGAAGCCCGGCAAGCCTGCCGCGCCGCTTATCTGCCTCTTCTTATTAGCGTGACACGTCCTCCGGATGGATGTCAATAAAGCTAATCTCTTCCTTACCACGCTGCCACGTGCTTGATAGGATCCACCTAGTTGTCTGATAGCTTGACACCACACTGATTAGTGACTTGGGTGCGATGAGGTGGGGCGGTGGTGTCTTGGTGAAAGCCTGCCGGCAAGGAGCCTGGCAGGCTCTGGTCTTGGCGGCCCCGGAAACCCTGCCGGGGGGAGGACTGGACTCGCTCCTCTGGTGCTGCCTCGACCCGGCCAAGCTCTCCTGCCCGGCAAGGGAGGCTCCCCTGAGGTGGTCTCTTGCTGTCTTGCTCCTCTTGATGCTCTCCTTGATCTCACAAAGAGCGGTTTCTCTAGCTTATTCTTCTGTCGTGTGTTGGTGCTGGATGTATGATAGTCTGCACGCCTGTGCATGAGTTCAGGTAGCAAACATGAACATTTGCTACACCAACATATGCATATAATTTTCGTGGTCTAACATGTATTGTTCTAGTGGATCAGTAGGAGGCGCAACAATAGGAGCAAGACCAATAATCTCATCTTTATTGGGTAATTCTTTATCATGAGGTTGTCTACTAAACTTGGAGAAATTAAATTCATGAGATACATCAGCAAACTTAACACTGACCTTTTCCTAGCATAATCAATTTCAGCATTAATAGTATTCAAGAAAGGTCTACCAAATATAATAGGGCAAAAATCATCTTGTGGTGAACCAAGAACTAGAAAATCAGCAGGGTATTTAATCTTACCACACAGGACTTCAACATCTCTAACAATCCCAAGCGTGAAATTGTATCTATGTTTGCCAGCTTAATAGTAACATCAATATCTTCTATCTCAACAGGTGCAATATCATGCATAACTTCTTGATATAAAGAAAATGGAATAGCACTTATGCTAGCACCCATATCACATAAACCATGATAACAATGATCTCCAATCTTAACAGAAACAATAGTCATGCTAACAACCGGTTTACTCTTATCTAGCTTATTTGTTCAGTATTAACTTGTTTAGCAATCCTAGTTGCCTCGTTACAGAAATAAATGACATGACCATCTATGTTATCGACCAAGAGGTCCTTAACTATTGCAATATTGGGTTCCACTTTAATTTGTACAGAGGGTTTAGGTGTTCTAACAAACTCTTATGAACCACAGTTGTAGCTTTAGCATGTTCCTTAATCCTAACAAGGAAAGGAGGTTTCTCAATATAAGTAGTGGGTACAGCTGGATTAGCATTATAAGCAATTGTTTCGGTTTTAGCTATAACAGGTTCCTCACAAATTTCTTTAATAGGTGGATGAAATTTAAACCCCTTCTCCTTAGGGAGATCAACATGAGCAGCAAATGATTCATAGAAAGTAGCTACTATCTCAGAGTCAAGTCCATATTTTGCACTAAGCTTATGAAAAACATTTGTTTCTATAACAGACTTACCACAATCAAATTCAAGATTTATACCTGACTCGTTACCTTAGTCAATTTCCCAATCTTCGGAGTTGGGTTTAATCCTTTCAACAAGATCCCATTTGAATTCAATAGTTCTCTTTATAAAGGAACCAGCAGAAGAAGTATCAGGCATTGTTTTATCATCTTGCTCCTATATTGCTACTTCTTGAGCTTGCGTTGGTTTTTCCCTTGAAGAGGAAAGGGTAATGCAGCAAAGTAGAGATAAGTATTTCCCTCAGTTTGAGAACCAAGGTATCAATCCTGTAGGAGGTACAAGCAAGTCTCCAATCTATGCACCTGCACAAACAATCAAACACTTGCACCCAACGCAATAAAGAGGTTGTCAATCCCTTCATGGTCAATTGCAAGGATGAGATCTGATAGAGATAGATATAAAAGATTTCTAAAACATAAAACAAAGTAAAAAACAAATAAATTGCAGCAAGGTATTTTTGGGTTTTTTGGTTTATAGATCTGAAAGTATATGATGGAAAATAGACCCAGGGGCCATAGGTTTCACTAGAGGCTTCTCTCTTGAAAGAAAACATACGGTGGGTGAACAAATTACTGTCGAGCAATTGATAGAAAAGTGGAAAGTTATGACGATATCCAAGGCAATGATTATGAATATAGGCATCATGTCTGTGTCAAGTAGACCGAAACGATTCTGCATCTACTACTATTACTCCACACATCGACCGCTATCCAGCATGCATCTAGAGTATTAAGTTCAACAGAACGGAGTAACGCATTAAGTAAGATGACATGACGTAGAGGGATAAACTCAAGCAATATGATGAAAACCCCATCTTTTTACCCTTGATGGCAACAATACAATACGTGCCTCGCTACCCCTACTATGTCACTGGGTGAGGACACCGCAAGATTGAACCCAAAACTAAGCACCTCTCCCATTGCAAGAAGAACCAATCTAGTTGGCCAAACCAAACCGATAATTCGAAGAGAAATACAAAGATATCAAATCATGCATATAAGAATTCAGAGAATATTCAAATAATATTCATAGATAATCTAATCATGAATCCACAATTCATCGGATCTCGACAAACACACCGCGAAAGAATATTACATCAGATAGATCTCCAAGAACATCGAGGAGAACTTTGTATTGAAGATCGAAGAGAGAGAAGAAGTCATCTAGCTACTAGCTATGGACCCGTAGGTCTGAGCTAAACTACTCACGCTTCATCGGAAGGGCAATAGAGTTGATGTAGAAGCCCTCCGTGATTGAATCCCCCTCCGGCAGGATGCCGAAAAAGGCCCCTAGATGGGATCTCACGGGAACAGAGGCGGCGGAAAAGTATTTTGGTGGACGCTTCTGGTCGTTTGGGAATATTTCTGAATTTATAGGCCAAGAATTAGGGTTAGAGGACTCCCGGGGGGCCCACAAGCCAGGGGCGCCCCCCTAGGGCACGCCCTGAGGGCTTGTGGAGCCCTCGGGACTCTTCTGCCTTCCTCTCCAAGTCCTGCGTGTGTCTTCTGGTCCAAGAAAAATCATCGCGAAAGTTTTATTCCGTTTGGACTCCATTTGATATTCCTTTTCTGTAAAACTCAAAAACAAGGAAAAAACAGAAACTGGCACTGGGCTCTAGGTTAATAGGTTAGTCCCAAAAATAATATAAAATAGCATATTAATGCATATAAAACATCCAAAACAGATAATATAATAGCATGGAACAATAAAAAATTATAGATACGTTGGAGATGTATCATCCATCTCCTCCTCCAGAGAGTTCGGAGGCAAGCCGACTGCAATGCGAGTGACACGCCATGCCTCCATCTCCACTAGGATCTCCGCTGGCGTTGTGGGGTCAGCATCTTGTAGTAGGTAATGTTTTGGCGGACCATGGCTACGGATGGCGAGGCCGGAATGGAATAGGGCTTGGACTGGAGGGAGAGGGAGCAAATGGATGCGGATAGGGTTGAGGCTCTCCATCTAGCTTAAATATCCAGGTTTGGCCTCTCGAGCGATGTGCCGGAGTGGCAACAAGAATGCGGATGAGTGAGCTCCTGTCAGACCGATGCCTTTTTTTGTTTCAGCATGGGTCTGACCTGTCAGTCCGACATTGTGTAAGCGTTCGTGCGCATCCCGGCCTCTCCATATTCTCCCTAGATATGGGATGGGTGCCCGACAGTCCAGACATACAGGGCTAGTTTGAGGAGTCCGGTTGGGTTGCATTTTCGTGACCCGTCACTATTCGAGTTGTCCGAGGGGGCGTATAGGGGGGATGAGGGGTCCAGCTATAGATGCTCTTAGAGCTCAGGATCTAGGATTTGTTAACATTTCCTTCTTTCTTTAAAATACTAGATGACATGTTGCATGCTTGGGACAACAGCCAATTGCAACCAAGAAATTAAGTAAGGTATGGACAACAAGTTTTATGAATTATCTGTAAAGGGAGTTTCATTACGTACATGAGTGAGCACTGATGACCCACAAGTATAGGGGATCAATCGTAGTCCTTTCGATAAGTAAGGGTGTCGAACCCAACGAGGAGCAGAAGAAAATGACAAGTGGTTTTCAGCAAGGTATTGCGTGCAAGTGCTTTAGATAGTAGTAACAGATAGTTTTGTAGCAAGGTAATTCATAACAAGTAATAACTAGCAATAGTAACAAAAGTGCAGCAAGGTGGCCCAATCCTTTTTGTAGCAAAGGACAAACCGAAAGTACTTCTTATAATGAGAAAACCATTCTAGAGGACACATGGGAATTCTCGTCTAGTCACATTCATCATATTTAGTTGAACCGCGTTCACTACTTTGATAATTTGATACATGGGTGGACCGGTGCTAGGGTGATATTCTTACTTCAACAAGCACCCCACTTATTATTACCCCCACTCACAAGCATCTGCAACTATGAAAGAAGAGTTAAGATAAATCTAACCATAGCATAAAAACATATGGATCCAACCAGCCCTTCACAGAATAACGCATAAACCAGGGTTTAAGCTTCTGTCACTCTCGAAACCCATCATCTACTTATTACTCCCCAATGCATTCCCCTAGGCTCAAACATGGTGAAGTGTCATGTAGTTGACGTTCATACGACACCACTAGAAGAAGAACAATATACACATCATCAAAATATTGAACGAATACCAACTTCACATGATTACTTATAACAAGACTTCTCCCATATCCTCAAGAACAAATGAAACTACTCACAAATCATATTCATGTTCAAGATCAGAGGAGTACAATATATGATTGGGGATCTGAACATATAATCTTCCACCAACTAAACCAACTAGCATCAACTACAAGATGTAATCAACACCACTAGTAACCCACAGGTACCAATCTGAGGTTTTGAGACCAAGATTGAATACAAGAGATGAACTAGGGTTTGACTTGAGATGGTGCTGGTGAAGATGTTGATGAAGATTAGTCCTCCCACGGTGAGAGGAGCGTTGGTGATGTCGATGGCTTCGATTTTCCCCTCCTGGAGGGAAGTATCCCTGGTGGAATTGCTCTGTCGGAGAGGAAAGGTGCTCTTGCCCAGTTTCGGCCTTGAGACGGTGCCGCTTCATCCCAAAAGTCTTCTTATATTTTTTTTCTAGAGAAAATAGCTTCATATACCACAAGAAGGGCACCGGAGGGCTGCTGTGGGCCCCACAAGACATCATGGCGCACCCTGTTGTCTTGTGGATAGTAGGTGCCCCCCCCTATGGTAGTTCTTCGTTCAGGTATTTGATATGTCTCCAACGTATCTATAATTTTTTATTGTTCCATGCTATTATATTATCCATCTTGGATCTTTTATATGCATTATTATGCCATTTTATATTATTTTTTTGGGACTAACCTATTAACCTAGTGCCCAGTGCCAGTAGTTGTTTTTTTTTCATATTTTTTTCTTTTACAAAAAATCAGTACCAAACGAGTACAAACGGAACGAAACTTTTTGATGATTTTTCTTGGACCAGAAGACACCTAGGAAGCTTCGGGAGGAGGCTAGAAGAGCCACGAGGCCACGATAAGCTTGGAGGCCGCGCCCTAAGGGGGGCACGGCTCCCGAGCTTGTGGGACCCCTGTGGCTCCTCTAACCCTAATCTTTGCTCCATAAATACCCAAATATTCCCCGTATACCAGGGGGCACACCAAAAAAACTTTTCCGCCACCGCAAGTTTCTGTCCTCATGAGATCCCATCTAGAGACCTGTTCCAGTACTCTGCCAGAGGGGGATTCGATCATGGAGGGCCTCTACATCAACCTTGCTGCCCCTCCGGTGATGTGTGAGTAGTTTACCACAGACCTACAGGTCCATAACTAGTAGCTAGATGACTTCTCTCTCTTTGATTTCAATACAATGTTCTCCTTGATGTTCTTGGAGATCTATTCAATGTAATCTTCTGTTGTGGTGCGTTTGTTGAGATCCGATTAATTGTGGATTTATGATCAGATTATTTATGAATATTATTTGAGTTTCTCTGAACTCTTTTATGCATGATTAAGATAGCTTTGTATTTCTATCCGATCTATTGATTTGGTTTGGCCAACTAGATTGATTTTTCTTGCAATGGGAGAGGTGCTTTGTAATGGGTTCAATCTTGCGGTGTCCTCACCCAGTGGCAGAAGGGGTAGTGAGGCATGTATTTGTATTGTTGCATTAAGGATAAAAAGGTGGGGTTTATTCATATTGATTGGATCTATCCCTCTACATCATGTCATCTTGCTTAAGGTGTTACTCCGTACTTGTTAACTTAATACACTAGATGCATGCTGGATAGCGGTCGATGTGTGGAATAGTAGTAGATGCAGGCAGGATTCGGTCTACTTGCCACGGCCGTGATGCCTATATTCATGATCATTGCCTTAGATATTGTCATAACTTTGCGCTTTTCTATCAATTGGTTAACAGTAATTTGTTTACCCACTGTATGCGTTCTTTCAAGAGAGAAGCCTCTAGTGAAAACTATGGCCCTCGGGTCTATTTTTATCATATTATTTTCATATCTATAAAACTAAAACCCAAAAAAAACTTGCTACAATTTATTTACCTTCACTTTATTTTGCACTTTTATTTATCTTATATACATATCTCTATCAGATCTCATCCTTGCAAGTAACCGTGAAGGGGTTGACAACCCCTTTATCGCGTTGGGTGCAAGTATTTGTTTGTTTGTGTAGGTGCAACCATTGGTGACTTGTGTGTTCCTCCTACTGGATTGATACCTTGGTTCTCAAACTGAGGGAAATACTTATCTCCACTTTGCTGCATCACCCTTTCCTCTTCAAGGGAAAACCAATGCAAGCTCAAGAATTAGCAAGAATTTCTGGCGCCGTTGCCGGGGAGGATATACATCAAGCCTACCAAGTACCCATGATAAACTCTCATCTCTTGCATTTACATTATTTGCCATTTGCCTCTCATTTTCCTCTCCCCCACTTCTAAAATGTATTCAGAAAAACACAAAAATATTTTGCCTTTTTCCGTTTGCCTTTTATGTCTTACTTGGTTTATTTGCTTGTTCGCTTGGTATAATTGTATGTTTATTGAAAATTAGAAAATAAAAAGCTTATGGATCCTCATCCACTTGCTAATATTTTTAAAAGATCCAATTAATATGAACCAATTGCTAGTGACTTGAGTGCACTAGATTATCTTTATGAAGTTTTGCTTGAAATTCATGAATCTGTAAATTGTGATGACGTGCTAAAAGAAGAAAATTATAAAGTGATTCACGATAGCTCCTTGAATGAAAAGCATAGTTGCAATGATGTTATTATAAATTCTATTAATGTCAATTGTGCTAAGAATATGCAAAATCCCAAGCTTGGGGATGCTAATTTTGCTATGTCCACTACTTATTGCAATGATCATGATTGGGGTGATAATGCATCTTATGATCTTGAAATTTATTTAAGCCTCGTGATGAATATGTTTGCGATAATATTGAAAGTGGGTTTGGAAGAGTGTCAACTTTAGCTAAAAATAATCCTACATATTTGGAGAGTGTTCAATCTTATGAAATTTTTGATAAAAGTGGGCTTGGAGAGGTCATGACTTTATTTGATGATAATCCCACTATTTTGGAAGAGTGTCAACTTTGCATGCATGTGGATCATGTAGCGGATATGTTATGTGATAGCTATATTATTGAATTTGAATATGATCCCACATATAATTATTATGAGAGAGGGAAATATGGTTGTAGAAATTTTCATGTTACTAAATTACCTCTCTTCATGTTGAGATTGTCAATGTTTTATTCTTCTTCCTTGCATATGCCAGTTTTTTCTTGTTTTGATAATTTGTTTTCTTATAAGATGCCTATGCATAGGAAGTATGTTAGACTTAAAAGTGATTTCTGTTGGGGAATGTAGTAATAATTCAAAAATTTCCTACGTGTCACCAAGATCAATCTAGGAGATGCTAGCAACAAGTGAGAGGGAGTGCATCTTCATACCCTTGAAGATCGCTAAGCGGAAGCGTTACAAGAACGCGGTTGATGGAGTCGTACTCGAGGCGATCCAAATCGCGGAAGATCCGATCCAAGCGCCGAACGGACGGCGCCTCCGCGTTCAACACACGTACAGCCCAGGGACGTCTCCTCCTTCTTGATCTAGCAAGGGGAGAGGAGAAGTTGAGGGAGAACTCCGGCAGCACGACAGCGTGGTGGTGGAGCTTGCGGTTCTTCGTCAGGGCTTCGCCAAGCACTACGGAGGAGGAGGAGGAGTTGGAGGGGGGAAGGGCTGCGCCAGGGGAAGGGTTGCAGCTCCCATGCACCTCCCCACTATATATAGGGGTGGAGGGGGCAGGTTTCTTGCCCTCCAAGTCCATTGGGGCGTTGACAAAGGTGGGAGGAAAGAAATCCCATCCTTTCCCTTCCCCACCGATTGTTATCCCCCTTTTTAGGGATCTTGATCTTATCCCTTCGGGATATGATCTTATTCCTTCTAAGGGGGGATCTTGGTGCGCCTTGACCAGGGGTGTGGGGCCTTGCCCCCACTACCCACGTTCATGTGAGTCCCCCCATGCAGGTGGGCCCCACTCCAGAACCTTCTAGAACCTTCCCGGTACAATACCGAAAAATCCTGAACATTTTCCGGTGGCCAAAATAGGACTTCCCATATATAAATCTTTACCTCCGGACCATTCCGGAACTCCTCGTGACGTCCAGGATCTCATCCGAGACTCCGAACAACTTTTGGTAACCACATACAATTCCCATTACAACTCTAGCGTCACCGAACCTTAAGTGTGTAGACCCTACGGGTTCGGGAACCATGCAGACATGACCGAGACACCTCTCCAACCAATAACCTATAGCGGGATCTGGATACCCATATTGGCTCCCACATGTTCCATGATGATCTCATTGGATGAACCACGATGTCGGGGATTCAATCAATCCCGTATACAATTCCCTTTGTCCATCGGTATGTTACTTGCCCGAGATTCGATCGTCAGTATCCCTATACCTTGTTCAATCTCGTTACCGGCAAGTCTCTTTACTCGTTCCGTAACGCATGATCCCATGGCTAACTCCTTAGTCACATTGAGCTCATTATGATGATGCATTACCGAGTGGGCCCAGAGATACCTCTCCGTCATACGGAGTGACAAATCCCAGTCTCGATTCGTGCCAACCCAACAGACACTTTTGGAGATACCTGTAGTGCACCTTTATGGTCACCCAGTTACGTTGTGACGTTTGATACACCCAAAGCATTCCTACGGTATCCGGGAGTTGCACAATCTCATGGTCTAAGGAAATGATACTTGACATTTGAAAAGCTCTAGCAAACGAACTACACGATCTTGTGCTATGCTTAGGATTGGGTCTTGTCCATCACATCATTCTCCTAATGATGTGATCCCGTTATCAACGACATCCAATGTCCATGGTCTGGAAACCACAACCATCTATTGGTCAACGAGCTAGTCAACTAGAGGCTCACTAGGGACATGTTGTGGTCTATGTATTCACACATGTATTACGGTTTCCGGTTAATACAATTATAGCATGAACAATAGACAATTATCATGAACAAGGAAATATAATAATAACCATTTTATTATTGCCTCTAGGGCATATTTCCGACAGTCTCCCACTTGCACTAGAGTCAATAATCTAGTTACATTGTGATGAATCGAACACCCATAGAGTTTTGGTGTTGATCATGTTTTGCTCGTGGAAGAGGTTTAGTCAACGGATCTGCAACATTCAGATCCGTATGTACTTTACAAATATCTATGTCTCCATCTTGAATATATTGATGAATGGAGTTGAAGCGGTGCTTGATGTGCTGAGCTGCTTCCGAAGCAGCTATGTACTCTGCTTCACATATAGATCCCGCCACGACGCTTTGCTTGCAACTGCACCAGCTGACTGCCCCACCATTCAAAATGTACACGTATCCGGTTTGTGACTTGGAGTCATCCAGATCTGTGTCAAAGCTAGCATCAATGTAACCCTTTACGACGAGCTCTTCGGCACCTACATAAACGAGAAACATATCCTTAGTCCTTTTCAGGTACTTCAGGATATTCTTGACCGTTGTCCAGTGTTCCATTCCAGGATCACTTTGGAACCTCCCTACCAAACTTATGGCAAGGTTCACATCAGGTCTGGTACACAGCATGGCATACATAATAGAGCCTATGGCTGAGGCATAGGGGATGACACTCATCTTTTCTCTTTCTTCTGCCAAGGTCGGGCGTTGAGCTGCGCTCAATCTCACACCTTGCAATACAGGCAAGAACCCCTTCTTGGACTGATCCATATTGAACTTCTTCAATATCTTGTCAAGGTATGTGCTTTGTGAAAGACCAATGAGGCGTCTCGATCTATCTTTATAGATCTTGATGCCTAATATGTAAGCAGCTTATCCAAGGTCCTTCATTGAAAAACACTTATTCAAGTAGGCCTTTATGCTTTCCAAAAGTTCTATATCATTTCCCATCAACAGTATGTCATCCACATATAATATGAGAAATGCTACAGAGCTCCCACTCACTTTCTTATAAATGCAGGCTTCTCCATAAGTCTGTATAAACCCAAACGCTTTGATCATTCAATCAAAGCAAATGTTCCAACTCTGAGATGCTTGCACCAGCCCATAGATGGAGCGCTGGAGCTTGCATACTTTGTCAGCATTCTTAGGATCGACAAAACCTTCCGGCTGCATCATATATAATTCTTTCTTAAGGAAACCATTAAGGAATGCCGTTTTGACGTCCATTTGCCAGATCTCATAATCATAGAATGCGGCAATTGCTAACATGATTCGGACGGACTTCAGCTTCTCTACGGGTGAGAAGGTCTCATCATAGTCAACCCCTTGAACTTGTCGATAACCCTTAGCGACAAGCCGAGCCTTATAGACGGTCACATTACCATCTGCGTCAGTCTTCTTCTTAAAGATCCACTTATTCTCTACAGCTTGCCAATCATCGGGCAAGTCAGTCAAAGTCCATACTTTGTTTTCATACATGGATCCTATCTCGGATTTCATGGCTTCAAACCATTTGTTGGAATCCGGGCCCGCCATCGCTTCTTCATAGTTCGAAGGTTCACCATTGTCTAACAACATGATTTCCAGGACAGGGTTGCCGTACCACTCTGGTGCGGAACGTGTCCTCGTGGACCTACAAAGTTCAGTAGCAACTTGACCCGAAATTTCATGATCATCATCATTAACTTCCTCTCTAGTCGGTGCAGGCACCACAGAAACATCTTCCTGAGCTGCGCTACTCTCCGGTTCAAGAGGGGGTACCTCGTCAAGTTCTACTTTCCTCCCACTTACTTCTTTTGAGAGAAACTCTTTCTCCAGAAAGGATCCATTCTTGGCAACAAAGATCTTGCCTTCGGATCTGAGGTAGAAGTTATACCCAATAGTTTCCTTAGGGTATCCTATGAAGACGCATTTTTCCAATTTGGGTTAGAGCTTTTCAGGTTGAAGTTTCTTGACATAAGCATCGCATCCCCAAACTTTCAGAAACGACAGCTTAGGTTTCTTCCCAAACCATAATTCGTACGGTGTCGTCTCAACGGATTTAGACGGTGCCCTATTTAAAGTGAATGCGGCAGTCTCTAAAGCATAACCCCAAAATGATAGCGGTAGATCGGTAAGAGGAAACATAGATCGCACCATATCCAATAGAGTGCGATTACGACGTTCGGACACACCATTACGCTGAGGTGTTCCAGGCGGCGTGAGTTGTGAAACAATTCCACATTTCCTTAAGTGCGTGCCAAACTCGTGACTCAAGTATTCTCCTCCACGATCTGATCGTAAGAACTTTATTTTCCTGTCACGTTGATTCTCTACCTCGCTCTGAAATTCCTTGAACTTTTCAAAGGTCTCAGACTTGTGTTTCATTAAGTAGACATTCCCATATCTACTTAAGTCATCAGTGAGGGTGAGAACATAACGATAGCCACCGCGAGCCTCAACACTCATTGGAAAGCATACATCAGTATGTATTATTTCCAACAAGTTGGTTGCTCGCTCCATTGTTCCGGAGAATGGAGTCTCGGTCATTTTGCCCATGAGGCATGGTTCGCACGTGTCAAATGATTCATAATCAAGAGACTCCAAAAGTCCATCTGCATGGAGTTTCTTCATGCGTTTGACACCAATGTGACCAAGGCGGCAGTGCCACAAGTATGTGAGACTATCATTATCAACCTTACATCTTTTGGCATTCACACTATGAATATGTGTAACATCACGTTCGAGATTCAATAAAAATAAACCATTGACCAGCGGGGCATGACCATAAAACATATCTCTCATATAAATAGAACAGCCATTATTCTCGGATTTAAATGAGTAGCCATCTCGCATTAAACGAGATCCAGATACAATGTTCATACTCAAAGCTGGCACTAAATAACAATTATTGAGGTTTAAAACTAATCCCGAAGGTAAATGTAGAGGTAGCGTGCCGACGACGATCACATCGACCTTGGAACCATTCCCGACGCGCATCATCACCTCGTCCTTCACCAGTCTCCGCTTATTCCGCAGCTCCTGTTTTGAGTTACAAATGTGAGCAACCGCACCGGTATCAAATACCCAGGAGCTACTACGAGTGCTGGTAAGGTACACATCAATAACATGTATAACATATATACCTTTGGCGTTGCCGGCCTTCTTATCCGCTAAGTACTTGGGACAGTTTCGCTTCCAGTGACCATTTCCCTTGCAATAAAAGCACTCAGTCTCAGGCTTGGGTCCATTCTTTGGCTTCTTCCCGGCAACTGACTTACCAGGCGCGGCAACTCCCTTGCCGTCCTTCTTGAAGTTCTTCTTACCCTTGCCTTTCTTGAAACTAGTGTTCTTATTCACCATCAACACTTGATGTTCCTTTTTGATCTCCACCTCCACAGATTTCAGCATTGAATATAACTCAGGAATGGACTTCTCCATCCCTTGCATATTGTAGTTCATCACAAAACTCTTGTAGCTAGGTGGAAGCGACTGGAGGATCCTGTCAATGACTGAGTCATCTGGAAGATTAACTCCCAGCTGAGACAAGCGGTTGTGCAACCTAGACATTTTGAGTATATGCTCACTGACAGAGCTGTTTTCCTCCATCTTACAACTGTAGAACTTGTCGGAGACTTCATATCTCTCGACCCGGGCATGAGCTTGGAAAACCATTTTCAGCTCTTGGAACATCTCATATGCTCTGTGTTGCTCAAAACGCTTTTGGAGCCCCGGTTCTAAGCTGTAAAGCATGCCGCACTGAACCAGGGAGTAATCATCACTACGCGACTGCCAGGCGTTCATAACGTCTTGAGTTGCTGGGAAAATGGGTGCGTCACCTAGCGGTGCTTCAAGGACATATGCCTTCTTGGCAGCTATGAGGATGATCCTCAAGTTACGAACCCAGTCTGTATAGTTGCTACCATCGTCTTTCAGCTTGGTTTTCTCTAGGAACGCGTTGAAGTTGAGGGCAACATTAGCGTGGGCCATTGGATCTACAAGATAGGTTGTAAAGACAATTTTAGACTAAGTTCATGATAATTAACTTCATCTGATCAAATTATCTAATGAACCCCCACTTAGATAGACATCCCTCTAGTCATCTAAGTGATACATGATCCGAATCGACTAGGCCATGTCTAATCATCACGTGAGACGGACTAGTCATCAACGGTGAACATCTCCATGTTGATCGCATCTACTATACGACTCATGTTCGACCTTTCGGTCTCTCGTGTTCCGAGGCCATGTCTGTACATGCTAGGCTCGTCAAGTCAACCTAAGTGTTTCGCATGTGTAAATCTGGCTTACACCCATTGTATGCGAATGTTAGAATCTATCACACCCGATCATCACGTGGTGCTTCGAAACAACGAACCTTCGCAATGGTGCACACTTAGGGGGAACACATTTCTTGAAATTTTTAGTGAGGGATCATCTTATTTATGCTACCGTCGTTCTAAGCAAATAAGATGTAAACATGATAAACATCACATGCAAATCATAAAGTGACATGATATGGCCAATATCATCTTGCGCTTTTGATCTCCATCTTCGAGGCGCGGCATGATCACCATCGTCACCGGCATGACACCATGATCTCCATCATCGTGTCTTCATGAAGTTGTCTCGCCAACTATTACTTCTACTACTATGGCTAACGGTTAGCAATAAAGTAAAGTAATTACATGGCATTTTCATTGACACGTAGGTCATACAATAAATTAAGACAACTCCTATGGCTCCTGCCGGTTGTCATACTCATCGACATGCAAGTAGTGATTCCTATTACAAGAACATGATCAATCTCATACATCACATATATAATTCATCACATCCTTTTGGCCATATCACATCACATAGCATACCCTGCAAAAACAAGTTAGACGTCCTCTAATTGTTGTTGCATGTTTTACGTGGCTGCTATGGGTTTCTAGCAAGAACGTTTCTTACCTACGCAAAAGCCACAACGGTGATATGCCAATTGCTATTTACCCTTCATAAGGACCCTCTTCATCAAATCCGATCCGACTAAAGTGGGAGAGACAGACACCCGCTGGCCACCTTATGCAACAAGTGCATGTCAGTCGGTGGAACCTGTCTCACGTAAGCGTACGTGTAAGGTCGGTCCGGGCCGCTTCATCCCACAATGCCGCTGAATCAAGATAGGACTAGTAACGGTAAGCAAATTGAACAAATCATCGCCCACAACTACTTGTGTTCTACTCGTGCATAGAATCTACGCATAGACCTAGCTCTGATACCACTATTGGGGAACGTAGTAATAATTCAAAAAATTCCTACGTGTCACCAAGATCAATCTAGGAGATGCTAGCAACAAGTGAGAGGGAGTGCATCTTCATACCCTTGAAGATCGCTAAGCGGAAGCGTTACAAGAACGCGGTTGATGGAGTCGTACTCGCGGCGATTCAAATCGCGGAAGATCCGATCCAAGCGCCGAACGGACGGCGCCTCCGTGTTCAACACACGTACAGCCCGGCGACGTCTCCTCCTTCTTGATCCATTAAGGGGAGAGGAGAAGTTGAGGGAGAACTCCGGCAGCACGACAGCGTGGTGGTGGAGCTTGCGGTTCTCCGGCAGGGCTTCGCCAAGCACTACGGAGGAGGAGGAGGAGTTGGAGGGGGGAAGGGCTGCGCCAGGAAAGGGTTGCAGCTCCCATGCACCTCCCCACTATATATAGGGGTGGAGGGGGCTGGTTTCTTGCCCTCCAAATCCATTGGGGCTTTGGCAAAGGTGGGAGGAAAGAAATCCCATCATTTCCCTTCCCCACCAATTGTTATCCCCCCTTTTTAGGGATCTTGATCTTATCCCTTCGGGATATGATCTTATTCCTTCTAAGGGGGGATCTTGGTGCGCCTTGACCAGGGGTGTGGGGCCTTGCCCCCACTACCCACGTTCATGTGGGTCCCCCCATGCAGGTGGGCCCCACTCTGAAACCTTCTAGAACCTTCCCGGTACAATACTGAAAAATCCCGAACATTTTCCGGTGGCCAAAATAGGACTTCCCATATATAAATATTTACCTCCGGACCATTCCGGAACTCTTCATGACGTCCGGGATCTCATCCGAGACTCCGAACAACTTTCGGTAACCACATACAATTCCCATTACAACTCTAGCGTCACCGAACCTTAAGTGTGTAGACCCTACGGGTTCGGGAACCATGCAGACATGACCGAGACACCTCTCCGACCAATAACCAATAGCGGGATCTGGATACCCATATTGGCTCCCACATGTTCCATGATGATCTCATCGGATGAACCACGATGTCGGGGATTCAATCAATCCCATATACAATTCCCTTTGTCCATCGGTATGTTACTTGCCCGAGATTCGATCGTCGGTATCCCTATACCTTGTTCAATCTCGTTACCGGCAAGTCTCTTTACTCGTTCCGTAACGCATGATCCCGTGGCTAACTCCTTAGTCACATTGAGCTCATTATGATGATGCATTACCGAGTGGGCCCAAAGATACCTCTCCGTCATACGGAGTGACAAATCCCAGTCTCGATTCGTGCCAACCCAACAGACACTTTCGGAGATACCTGTAGTGCACCTTTATGGTCACCCAGTTACGTTGTGACGTTTGATACACCCAAAGCATTCCTACGGTATCCGGGAGTTGCACAATCTCATGGTCTAAGGAAATGATACTTGACATTAGAAAAGCTCTAGCAAACGAACTACACGATCTTGTGCTATGCTTAGGATTGGGTCTTGTCCATCACATCATTCTCCTAATGATGTGATCCCGTTATCAACAACATCCAATGTCCATGGTCAGGAAACCACAACCATCTATTGATCAACGAGCTAGTCAACTAGAGGCTCACTAGGGACATGTTGTGGTCTATGTATTCACACATGTATTACGGTTTCCGGTTAATACAATTATAGAATGAACAATAGACAATTATCATGAACAAGGAAATATAATAATAACCATTTTATTATTGCCTCTAGGGCATATTTCCAACAATTTCCACATGGTATATGATGCTCTCTTTGTGCTTCAATTCTTGTCTTTCATGCGAGCATCATTAAAATTATCAACGCCTAGCTAAAAGGCTTTAAAGAAAAGCGCTTGTTGGGAGACAACACAATATTTTTATTTTTCTATTTTTATGAGTTTATGCAATTATACTTCTGTTATGATTGTGTTTTATTGTTTTAATTAGTGTTTGAGCCAAGTAGGACCTTTGGGATGATTTGGATGATAGTTGATTTGATTTTGCAGAAAAACAGAAATTTTTGTGTCCAGTTGCAGAATTGTTAAAATTTTCTGGAATGTGGAAAAATTCTTATTGTTTTACAAAATATTAATATACAGATTTCCTACGTTTTCCTAATTTTTCAGAATTGTTGAAGTTACACAAGTATGACTTTAATTCGGGTCTTTACAGACTATTCTGTTTTTGACAGATTCTGTTTTTGTTGTGTTGGTCGCTTATTTTGATGGATCTATGGGTAGTATCGGGGGGCATGAGCCATGGTGAAGTTATAATACAGTAGATATAATGCAAATATAAAATTGGAATGAGTTTACAACAGTACCTAAAAGTGGAGATTTGTTTTATTATACTAACATATCTCACGAGTTTTCTGTTGAGTTTTGTGTTGTGAAGTTTTCAAGTTTTGGGTGAAGTTTCGATGGACTACGAAATAAGGAGTTGCAAGAGCCTAAGCTTGGGGATGCCCAAGGCACCCCAAGGTAATATTCAAGTATAGCCAAGCATCTAAGCTTGGGGATGCCCCGGATGACATCCCCTCTTTTGTCTACGATCCATCGGTAAATTACTTGAGGCTATATTTTTATTCACCACATGAT
The DNA here is from genome assembly GCA_011799875.1 of Thinopyrum elongatum. Lineage (NCBI taxonomy): Eukaryota > Viridiplantae > Streptophyta > Magnoliopsida > Poales > Poaceae > Thinopyrum > Thinopyrum elongatum. The sequence continues at coordinate 442,564,602 of CM022300.1, read as the reverse complement.
ATGTGTTTTGCTTGGAGCGTCTTGTATTATATGAGTATTTTCTTTTTAGTTTTCCACAATCATCCTTGCTGTACACACCTTTTGAGAGGGACACACGTTAATCGTGAATTTATTAGAATACTCTATGTGCTTCACTTATATCTTTTGAGCTAGGTAGTTGCCCTAGTGCTTCACTTATATCTTTTTAGAGCACGGCGGTGGTTTTATTTTGCAGAAATTGATGAACTCTCATGCTTCAATTATATTATTTTGAGAGACTTATAAATAGTATGGCAATTTCCTTAGGTTATGAATTTAGTCCTAATATGATGGGTATTCAAGAGGGATTTAATAAAAACTTTCATGAAGATCATTGAACATATGAGAAGTTTGATTCCTTGCATTTGTTTTGAGATATAAAGATGGTGATATTAGATTCATGCTAGTGAGTAACTGTGGTTTAGTAAGAATATTTGTGTTAAGGTTTGTGATTCCCGAAGCATGCACGTATGGTCTCTCGTTATGCGATGAAGTTGGAGCATGATTTATTTTTTATTGTCTTCCTTATGAGTGGCGGTCGGGGACGAGCGATGGTCTTTTCCTACCAATCTATCCCCCTAGGAGCATGCGTAGTAGTACTTTGCTTCAAGGGCTAATAAACTTTTTCAATAAGTAAGTGAGTTCTTTATGACTAATGTTGAGTCCATGGATTATACGCACTCTCACCCTTCCACCATTGCTAGACTCTTCGGTACCGTGCATTGCCCTTTCTCACCTTGAGAGTTGGTGCACACTTCGCCGGTGCATCCAAATCCCGTGATATGATACGCTCTTTCACACATAAGCCACCTTATATCTTCCTCAAAACAGCCACCATACCTACCTATTATGGCATTTCCATAGTCCTTCCGAGATATATTGCCATGCAACTTCCACCGTTCTATTTTATTATGACCCATACCATCAGTGTCATATTGCTTTGCATGATCATATAGTTGACATAGTATTTGTGGCTTGGCCACCATTCATATCTTTTATACATGTCACGCTAGATCATTGCACATCCCGGTACACCGCCACAGGCATTCATATAGAGTCATATTTTTGTTCTCATATTGAGTTGTAATTCTTGAGTTGTAAGTAAATAAAAGTGTGATGATCATCATTATTAGAGCATTGTCCCATGTGAGGAAAGGATTATGGAGACTATGATTCCCCCACAAGTCGGGATGAGACTCCAGACTTAAATAGATAAAAAAAAGAGGCCAAAGAGCCCAAAAAAAATGAGAAATGAAAAAAAATGAGAGAAAAAGAGAGAAGGGACAATGTTACTATCCTTTTCCACACTTGTGCTCCAAAGTAGCACCATGTTCTTCATGATAGAGAGTCTCCTATTTTGTCACTTTGATATATTACTAGTGGGAATTTTTCATTATAGAACTTGGCCTGCATATTCCAATGATGGGCTTCCTCAAATGCCCTAGGTCTTCATGAGCAAACAAGTTGGATGCATACCCACTTAGTTTTCTTTTTTGAGCTTTCATACACTTATAGCTCTAGTGCATCAGTTGCATGGCAATCCCTACTCCTTGGATTGACATCAATTGATGGGCATCTCCATAGCCCATTGATTAGCCTCGTCAATGTGAGACTTTCTCCTTTTTTGTCTTCTCCACACAACCTCCACCATCATATTCTATTCCACCTATAGTGCTATATCCATGGCTCATGCTCATGTATTGCATGAGAGTTGAAAAAGTTGAAGCGCGTTAAAAGTATGAACCAATTGCTTGGCTTGTCATCGAGGTATTGCATGATAAATACTTTGTGTTAAGAAGATAGAGCATGACAAGATTATATGATTTTGTAGGGATAACTTTCTTTAGCCATAATATTTTGAGAAGACATGATTGCTTTATTAGTATGCTTGAAGTATTATTGTTTTTATGTCAATATTAAACTTTTGTTTTGAATCTTATGGATCTGAATATTCATGCCACATAAAGAAATATTACATGATAAACATGTTAGGTAGCATTCCACATCAAAAATTATGTTTTTATCATTTACCTACTCGAGGACGAGCAGGAATTAAGCTTGGGGATGCTTGATACGTCTCCAATGTATCTATAATTTTTTATTGTTCCATGCTATTACATTATCCATCTTGGATGTTTTATATGCATTATTATGCTATTTTCTATCATTTTTTGGGACTAACCTATTGACCTAGTGCCAGTTCCTATTTTTCCCATGTTTTTGTCTCTTACAGAAAATCAATACCAAACGGAGTCCAACGGAACGAAACTTTTTGACGATTTTTCTTGGACCAGAAGACACCTAGGAAGCTTCGGGAGGAGGCCAGAAGAGCCACGAGGCCGCGCCCTAGGGGGGCACGCCTCCTGAGCTTGTGGCCCCCCTGTGGCTCCTCTAACCCTAATCTTTGCTCCATAAATACCCAAATATTCCCGGTATACCAGGGGCACACCAAAAATACTTTTCCACCGCCGCAAGTTTCTGTCCTCGTGAGATCCCATCTGGAGACCTATTTCGGTACTCTGCCGGAGGGGGATTCGATCATGGAGGGCCTCTATATCAACCTTTCTGCCCTTCCGATGATGTGTGAGTAGTTTACCACAGACCTATGGGTCCATAGCTAGTAGCTAGATGGCTTCTTCTCTCTCTTTGATCTTCAATACAATGTTCTCCTTGATGTTCTTGGAGATCTATTCGATGTAATCTTCTTTTGCGGTGCGTTTGTTGAGATCCGATGAATTGTGGATTTATGATCAGATTATCTATGAATATTATTTGAGTCTTCTCTGAACTCTTTTATGCATGATTAAGATAGCTTTGTATTTCTCTCCGATCTATTGATTTGGTTTGGCCAACTAGATTGATGTTTCTTGCAATGGGAGAGGTGCTTTGTAATGGGTTCAATCTTGCGGTGTCCTCACCCAGTGACAGAAGGGGTAGCGAGGCACGTATTTGTATTGTTGCCATTAAGGATAAAAATGTGGGGTTTATTCATATTGATTGGATCCCTCTACATCATGTCATCTTGCTTAAGGTGTTACTCCGTTCTTGTTAATTTAATACACTAGATGCATGCTGGATAGCGGTCGATGTGTGGAGTAATAGTAGTAAATGTAGGCAGGAGTCAGCTACTTGTCACGGACGTTATGCCTATATTCATGATCATTGCCTTAGATATCGTCATAACTTTGTGCTTTTCTATCAATTGCTCAACAGTAATTTATTTACCCACCATATGCGTTCTTTCAAGAGAGAAGCCTCTAGTGAAAACTAGGGCCCCCGGGTCCATTTTTATCATATTATTTTCAGATCTATAAAACCAAAAACCAAAAACCAAAAAATACCTTGTTGCAATTTATTCACCTTTACTTTATGTTGCACTTTTATTTATCTTTTATACCCATCTCTATCAGATCTCATCCTTGCAAGTAACCGTGAAGGGATTGACAACCCCTTTATCGCGTTGGGTGCAAGTATTTGTTTGTTTGTGTAGGTGCAACCATTGGTGACTTGTGTGTTCCTCCTACTGGATTGATACCTTGGTTCTCAAACTGAGGGAAAAACGTATCTCTACTTTGCTGCATCACTCTTTCCTCTTCAAAGGGAAAAACCAACGCAGGCTCAAGAAGTAGCAGTATTTTTTATATATTCAATAAAAAATCTCCGTGAAGTTTCAGGTCATTTGGAGCTCCGGAGAATAGCTATTTCTGTTGTAGCTATTTTAGGTCCATAATTCCAGCTGCCGACAATCTCCCTCTTCATATAAATCTTGCACATTAAGAGACAAACGGCATTATAATTGTATCATAAAGTGAAATAATGATTTAAAAAACCTATAAATAATAGTAGGAAAACATGATGCAAAATGGACGTATCAAGCACACATATGATTATACCAACAAGTGTATGCAGAACCACATTAGCAAACATACCCATAACCACATTAAGCATATTGTTGTAGGCATGATAGCTTAGGACAAACAGATTAAGAAACATGGAAAGCACTGAATCCACGCGTCACGGCAAAAAGCCAGCGGTCGTGGTTGCCATTGACGGCGGGGTGAAGGAGTTGTTTGTTTCCATGGTGGACCATGGTCGACCATTAGTGGGAATGAGGGTAGATAGTGGTGTGAATGGGAGTGGGGAGCAAAAAATTAAAGCTAATGAACGGCAATGTCGCTCCAGCTTCTTGTTTCTCGTGGTAAGACGCATAGGTATGCCCGTGTGCATCGAGTTCGCCCCACATACGGGCCCGATGCAACCGAGAAATGAGTTAGACCCGAGTTTTCTCATTCATTGGTCTTTTATCATAGTTGATCCGGATCCTAGGTCATTCTTCTGCCAGTGATGCTATCGATGATAGGTCACTGCCAACGTTGCTCGATCTGCATTGAGTACTTGTGTTTGAGCGAGACATATTGCAAGTCGGCTCACATGATGGATTGACGTGGCTAATATCTTGCCAGGCCATCTAGGACATTATGCCTGACGTCATTGGGCCTTGGCTCATATCAATGATCAGATAAGCATGTCGTTCCCCACATAGCTTGGTCGGGTCAAACACAAACATAGAGCAGTGCGGGGCCTAGGTAAGCCATGTCCAATCGTGTGTCATAGTCAATGCGATTAGACACTACTGCAGGATGGTCCAAACCCGACAGTCCAATCAGAGACCCATCGACGAAACTGTGTGCGATGCATTAATCACAAACGGTGATGTAATAAAACCGTCAAAAAAGATACAAAACCTTTGCGATGGCGGAAACATAAAAAATGATTCAGATTAGAGTTGCGTGTGTGATGCGTGGCATACGGTTCACTCCAATGAACTATTTGTGATGAGGCAGAACAACAGAAACGGGCAGCCAGATGAAGGTGTGTGCGATATATGGCATACAGTTCACTCGGATGAACTGTTTGTGATTAGGCAACTGATACGTCTCCAACGTATCTATAATTTTTTATTGTTCCATGCTATTATATTATCCATCTTGGAAGTTTTATACGCATTATTATGCTATTTTATATCATTTTTTGGGACTAACCTATTAACCTAGTGCCCAGTGCCAGTTGCTGTTTTTTCCTTGTTTTTGTCTTTTACAGAAAATCAATACCAAACGGAGTCTAAATGGAACGAAACTTTTTGATGATTTTTCTTGGACCAGAAGACACCTAGGAAGCTTCGGGAGGAGGTCAAAAGGGCCACGAGAGAGCCATAAGCTTGGGAGGCGCGCCCCCAAGCTTGTGGGCCCCTTGAGGATCTCCTAACCCTAATTCTAGCTCCATAAATATCCAAATATTCCCCGTATACCAGAGGGCACATCAAAATACTTTTCCGCCGCCCAAAGTTTCTGTCCTCGTGAGATCCCATCTGGAGACCTGTTCCGGTATTCTGCTGGAGGGGGATTCGATCACGGAGGGCCTCTACATCAACCTTGCTGCCCTTCCGATGATGTGTGAGTAGTTGACCACAAACCTACGGGTCCATAGCTAGTAGTTAGATGGCTTGTTCTCTCTCTTTGATCTTCAATACAATGTTCTCCTCGATGTTCTTGGAGTTCTATTCGATGTAATCTTCTTTTGCGGTGCGTTTGTTGAGATCTGATGAATTGTGGATTTATGATCAGATTATCTATGAATATTATTTGAGTCTTCTCTGAACTCTTTTATGCATGATTAAGATAGCTTTGTATTTCTCTCCGATCTATTGATTTGGTTTGGCCAACTAGATTGATTTATCTTGCAATGGGAGAGGTGCTTTGTTTTGGGTTCAATCTTGCGATGTCCTCACCCAGTGACAGAAGGGGTAGCGAGGCACATATTTGTATTGTTGCCATTAAGGATAAAAAGATGGAGTTTATACCATATTGATTGGACCTATCCCTCTACATCATGTCATCTTGCTTAAGGCATTACTCCGTTCTTGCTAACTTAATACACTAGATGCATGCTGGATAGCGGTTGATGTGTGGAGTAATAGTAGTGGATGTAGGCAGGAGTCGGTCTACTTGTCATGGACTTGATGCCTATAGTCATGAACATTGCCTTAGATATCTTCGTAACTATACGCTTTTCTATCAATTGCTCAACAGTAATTTGTTTACCCACCGTATGTGTTCTTTCAAGAGAGAAGCCTCTAGTGAAAACTATGGCCCCGGGGTCTATTTTTAGCATATTATTTTCAGATCTGCAAAACCAAAAACCCAAAAATACCTTGTTGTAATTTATTTAGTTTTGAACTTTTATTTATCTTGGTTTGTGTAGGTGCAACCATTGGTGACTTGTGTGTTCCTCCTACTGGATTTATACCTTGGTTCTCAAACTAAGGGAAATACTTTATCTCTACTTTGCTGCATCACCCTTTCCTCTTCAAGGGAAAAACCAACGCAAGCTCAAGAAGTAGCAGGAAGAAGTTCTGGCACCGTTGCGGGGGAGGATCAACATCAAGCCTACCAAGTACCCATCATAAACTCTCATCTCTAGCATTTACATTATTTGCCATTTGCCTCTTGTTTTCCTCTCCCCCACTTCTAAAACGTTTTCAGAAAAACACAAAAATATTTTCCTTTTTCCGTTTGCCTTTTCGTTTGCCTTTATGTCTTACTTGGTTTGTTTGCTTGTTCGCTTGGTATAATTGTCTGTTTATTAAAAATTAGAAAACAAAAAGTTTATGGATCCTCATCCACTTGCTAATCTTTTTAAAAGATCTAACTATGATGAACCAATTGCTAGTGAGTTGAGTGCACTAGATTATCTTTATGCAGTTTTGCTTGAAATTCGTGAATCTGAAAATTGTGATGAAGTGCTAAAAGAGGAAATTTATGAAGTGATTCATGATAGCTCCTTGAATGAAAAGCATGATTGCAATGGTGTTATTATAAATTCTATTAATGTCAATTGTGCTAATAATATGCAAAACCCCAAGCTTAGGGATGCTAATTTTGATATGTCCACTACTTATTGCAATGATCATGATTGGGGTGATTCTTCTTATGATCTTGAAAATTTATTTAAGACTCATGATAAATATGTTTGCGATAATATTGAAATTGGGTTTGGAAGAGTTCCTACTTTAGTTAATAATGATCCCACTACTTTGGAGAATGATCAATCTTATGAAGTTTTTGATAAAAGTGGGCTTGGAGAGGTCATGACTTTATTTGATGATAATCCCACTATTTTGGAAGAGTGTCAACTTTGCATGCATGTGGATCATGTAGAGAATATGTTATGTGATAGCTATATTGTTGAATTTGAATATGATCCCACATGTAATTATTATGAGAGAGGGAAATATGGTTGTAGAAATTTTCATGTTACTAAATTACCTCTCGTTATGTTGATATTGCTATTGTTTCTTTCTTCTTCTTTGCATATGCTAGTTTTTGCTTGTCTTGATAAATCTTTTCCCTATAAAATGCCTATGCATAGGAAGTATGTTAGAATTAAACTTGTTTTTCACATGCTATATGATGCCCTCTTTGTGCTTCAATTTTTTGTCTTTCATGTGAGCATCATTAAAATTATCAACGCCTAGCTAAAAGGCTTTAAAGAAAAGCGCTTGTTAGGAGACAACCCAATATTTCTATTTTCTGTTTTTATGAGTTTACGCAATTATACCTCTGTTATGATTGTGTTTTAATGTTTTAGTTAGTGTTTGAGCCAAGTAAGACCTTTGGGATGCTTTGGTAGATCGTTGATTTGATTTTGCTGAAAAACAGAAACTTTTGCGTCCAGTAGCAGAATTGTTAAAATTCGCTGGAATGTGGAAAAACTCTGAATTTTTACAAAGGATTTATATATGAATTGCCTCTGTTGTCCTAATGTTTCAGAATTTTTGGAGGTACAAAAGTATGACTATAATTCGGGTCTTTACAGACTGTTCTGTTTTTGACAGCTTCTGTTTTTGATGTGTTGTTTGCTTATTTTGATGGATCTATGGGTAGTATCGGGGGGTATGAGCCATGGAGAAGTTAGAATATAGTAGATATAATGCAAATATAAAATTTGAATGAGTTCACAACAGTACCTAAAAGTGGAGATTTGTTTTATCATACTAACGTATCTCACGAGTTTTTTGGTTGAGTTTTGTGTTGTGAAGTTTCGATGGACTACGGAATAAGGAGTGGCAAGAGCCTAAGCTTGGGGATGCCCAAGGCACCCCAAGGAATATTCAAGGACAACCAAGCATCTATGCTTGGGGATGCCCCGGATGGCATCCCCTCTTTTGTCTTCAATCCATCGGTAAATTACTTGAGGCTATATTTTTATTCACCACATGATATGTGTTTTGCTTGGAGCGTCTTGTATTATATGAGTCTTTGCTTTTTAGTTTGCCACAATCATCCTTGCTGTACACACCTTTTGAGAGGGACACACATTAATCATGAATTTATTAGAATACTCTATGTGCTTCACTTATATCTTTTGAGCTAGGTACTTGCTCTAGTGCTTCAGTTATATCTTTTTAGAGCACGGCAGTGGTTTTATTTTGAAGAAATTTATGAACTCTCATGCTTCAATTATATTATTTTGAGTTTCTTAAAAATAGTATGGCAATTTACTTAGGTTATGAATTTATTCCTAATATGATGGGTATTCAAGAGGGATATAATAAAAAGTTTCATGAAGATCGTTGAATATATGAGAAGTTTGATTCCTTACATTTGTTTTGAGATATAAAGATGGTGATATTAGAGTCATGCTAGTGAGTAATTGTGGTTTAGTAAGAATATTTGTGTTAAGGTTTGTGATTCCCGAAGCATGCACGTGTGGTCTCTCATTATGCGATGAAGTTGGAGCATGATTTATTTTTTATTGTCTTCCTTATGAGTGGCGGTCGGGGAGGAGCGATGGTCTTTTCCTACCAATGTATCCCCCTAGGAGCATGCATAGTAATACTTTGCTTCAAGGGCTAATAAACTTTTGCAATAAGTATGTCAGTTCTTTATGACTAATGTTGAGTGCATGGATTATACACACTCTCACCCTTCCACCATTGCTAGCCTCTTCGCTACCATGCATTGCCCTTTCTCACCTTGAGAGTTGGTGCACACTTCGCCGGTGCATCAAAATCCCATGATATGATACACTCTTTCACACATAAGCCACCTTATATCTTCCTCAAAATAGCCACCATACCTACCTATTATGGCATTTCCATAGTAATTCTGAGATATATTGCCATGCAACTTCCACCGTTCTGTTTTATTATGACACATACCATTAGTGTCATATTGCTTTGCATGATCATATAGTTGACATAGTATTTGTGGCTTGGCCACCGTTCATATTTTTTATACTGGTCACACTAGATCATTGCACATCCCAGTACACCGCCGGAGGCATTCATATAGAGTCATATTTTTGTTCTCATATCGAGTTGTAATTCTAGAGTTGTAAGTAAATAAAAGTGTGATGATCATCATTATTAGAGCATTATCCCATGTGAGGAAAGGATGATGGAGACTATGATTCCCCCACAAGTCGGGATGAGACTCCATACTTAAATAAATAAAAAAGTGGTCAAAGAGCCTAAAATAAAAAAAATGAGAGAAAAAGAGAGAAGGGACAATGTTACTATCCTTTTCCACACTTGTGCTCTAAAGTAGCACCATGTTCTTCATGATAGAGAGTCTCCTATTTTTTCACTTTCATATATTACTAGTGGGAATTTTTCATTATAGAACTTGGCTTGTTTATTCCAATGATGGGTTTCCTCAAATGCGCTAGGTCTTCGTGATCAAGCGAGTTGGATGCACACCCACTTAGTTTTCTTTTGAGCTTTCATACACTTATAGCTCTATTAATTGGTCCGTTGCATGGCAATCCCTACTCCTTGCATTGACATCAATTGATGGGCATCTCCATAGCCTATTGATTAGCCTCGTCAATGTGAGACTTTCTCCTTTTTTGTCTTCTCCACACAACCTCCACCATCATATTCTATTCCACCCATAGTGCTATATCCATGGCTCACGCTCATGTATTGCGTGAGAGTTGAAAAAGCTTAAGAACATTAAAAGTATGATACAATTGCTTGGCTTGTCATCGGGGTTGTGCATGATAAATACTTTGTGTTATGAAGATAGAGCATGACAAGATTATATGATTTTGTAGGGATAACTTTCTTTAGCCATAATATTTTGAGAAGACATGATTACTTTATTAGTGTGCTTGAAGTATTATTGTTTTTTTGTCAATATTAAACTTTTCTTTTGAATCTTATGGATCTAAATATTCATGCCACATAAAGAAAGATTACATGATAAACAAGTTAGGTAGCATTCCACATCAAAAATTCTGTTTTTATCATTTACCTACTTGAGGACGAGCAGGAATTAAGCTTGGGGATGCTTGATACGTCTCCAGCGTATCTATATTTTTTTATTGTTCCATGCTATTATATTATCCATCTTGGATGTTTAATCTGCATTATTATGCTATTTATATCAGTTTTTGGGACTAACCTATTAACCTAGTGCCCAGTGCCAGTTGTTATTTTTTCCATGTTTTTGTCTTTTACAGAAAATCAATACCCAATGGAGTCCAAACGGAACGAAACTTTTTGAAGTCTTTTCTTGGACCAGAAGACACCTGGGAAGCTTCGGGAGGAGGCCAGAAGAGCCACGAGGCCACGAACAGCTTGGAGGCTGCGCCCTAGGGGGGTGCGCGCCTCCCGAGCTTATGGGCCCCTGTGCCTCCTCTAACCCTAATCTTTGATCCATAAATACCCATATATTCCCCGTATACCAGGGGCACACCAAAAATACTTTTCCACCGCCACAAGTTTCTGTCCTCGTGAGATCCCATCTGGAGACCTATTTCGGTACTCTGCCGGAGGGGGATTCGATCATGGAGGGCCTCTATATCAACCTTTCTGCCCTTCCGATGATGTGTGAGTAGTTTACCACAGACCTATGGGTCCATAGCTAGTAGCTAGATGGCTTCTTCTCTCTCTTTGATCTTCAATACAATGTTCTCCTTGATGTTCTTGGAGATCTATTCGATGTAATCTTCTTTTGCGGTGCGTTTGTTGAGATCCGATGAATTGTGGATTTATGATCAGATTATCTATGAATATTATTTGAGTCTTCTCTGAACTCTTTTATGCATGATTAAGATAGCTTTGTATTTCTCTCCGATCTATTGATTTGGTTTGGCCAACTAGATTGATTTATCTTGCAATGGGAGAGGTGCTTTGTTTTGGGTTCAATCTTGCGGTGTCCTCACCCAGTGACAAAAGGGGTAGCGAGGCACGTATTTGTATTGTTGCCATTAAGGATAAAAATATGGGGTTTATACCATATTGATTGGATCTGTCCCTCTACATCATGTCATCTTGCCTAAGGCGTTACTCCGTTCTTGTTAACTTAATACACTAGATGCATGCTGGATAGCGGTCGATGTGTGGAGTAATAGTAGTAGATGCAGGCAGGGGTCGGTCTACTTGTCGTGGACTTCATGCCTATATTCATGATCATTGCCTTAGATATCGTCATAACTATGCGCTTTTCTATCAATTGCTCAAAAGTAATTTGTTTACCCATCGTATGTGTTCTTTCAAGAGAGAAGCCTCTAGTGAAAACTATGGCCCCGGGTTTTATCATATTATTTTCAGATCTACAAAACCAAAAAGCCAAATATACCTTGCTGCAATTTATTTAGTTTTATTTAGTTTTGCACTTTTATTTATCTTTTATACCTATCTCTATCAGATCTCATCCTTGCAAGTAACCGTGAATGGATTGACAACCCCTTTATCGCATTGGGTGCAAGTATTTGTTTGTTTGTGTAGGTGCAACCATTGGTGACTTGTGTGTTCCTCCTACTGGATTGATACCTTGGTTCTCAAACTGAGGGAAATACTTATCTCTACTTTGCTGCATCACCCTTTCTTCTTCAAGGGAAAAACCAACGCAAGCTCAAGAAGTAGCAGCAACACAACAGAAACGGTCAGCCAGATCAAAGGTGTGTGCGATATACGGCATACAGTTCACTTGGATGAACTGTTTGCGTTGAGCCAAGAGAATAGGAATGGTTCAACTTAACAAGATGTGTGTGGTACGCGGCAAACAGGTCTGTAATCAGAAATGTGTGCGAAGACCGATAATAACACAGATGATTGCTGCTAATAAGCCTTGTGTGTTGTGGGCAAACACGTCCTGGTATACAATTGTCAGCGACTGATGAATTCATCACCGACGGTTTCCCTAGTATGTTCCGTGTGCGATGTGATTGCATACAGAACAACAACATATATACTAATAAGGACATGATTGCACAACCAAATTAAACATCCAATTACATAGGTGGCTAGTACACACATGACATTTCCACACACCAAAGTAAACTATTACATGCATAATTAAGTAGGATAAATGATCATCTAATCATCCTCTACTTCTTCTTGTGACGCTTGCCGCCACTGCTCTACTAGGATAAACGGAACAGTATTCTGTACTGTGAATAGTGTGCTCTGTTGAGCACACAAGTATATGGATCATAGCCTTGGGCGAGCAAAGTGCCCGCACGCGTCGTGCTAGCTCGATTTTCCTTCTATGCTAAGTTTCCAATAATTGATGGTGTTTTATGAACACGCCACCGTTTCCCACCATTTTATCACCGGTTTCCCGCCGCCACCCAGCGATATTGTGCATAAACTTAGGCGGCGCGCGACGCACCGAGGCAACAAGCGCAGCCTGTAGCACATCCACCTTTTCCAAGCGTGCCAACCCACCGAAGCGCCGCCTCTACCATCAACCTCCTCGACGAGGAAAATGAGATGGCGCCACAGCCCATCGAGGCCGAGGCACTCCCCGACAATGCGATGGATGGCGCCGTGTTACGCGTCATCGCCGGGGTTGAGTAGACCCTTGGCGCACGGCGCTTTAGCGCCGCGGATCAAGATAGGCATGTCAGCGCTGAGAGGCTGCAGCTCGCCGCACAACATGATCAATGGTGTGCCGCAGAGCAAGCTAGGCGCATCTGCACCGATAGGTTGCGGCTCGCCACACAGCGAGACCGTTGGAGCGCCACAGAGCGAGACGCGCGGCACGCTGCACAGTGATAACCCACAAGTATAGGGGGTCACAACAGTTTTTGAGGGTAGAGTATTCAACCCAAATTTATTGATTCGACAGAAGGGAAGCCAAAGAATATTCACGAGTATTAGCAGTTGAGTTGTCAATTCAACCACACTTGAAAGACTTAGTATCTACAGCAAAGTATTTAGTAGCAAAGTAGTATGATAGTGATGGTAACAATGGTAATAGTAGCAGTAGCAGTTCTGTAGTGATTGTAACAGCAGTAGCAATGAAAGTAACTTAGCAAAGATCTATATGTGAAAAGCTCGTAGGCATTGGATCAGCGATGGATAATTGTGTTGGATAATATTTATCATGTAGCAGTCATAACCTAGGGTGACACAGAACTAGCTCCAATTCATCAATATAATGTAGGCATGTATTCCGTATATTGTCATACGTCCTTATGGAAAAGAACTTGCATGCCATCTTTTGTCCTACCCTCCCGTGGAAGTGGGGTTCATAAGGAAACTAAGGGATATTAAGGCATCCTTTTAATAGGGAACTGGAACAAAGCATTAGCACTTAGTGAATACATGAACTCCTCAAACTACGGTAATCACCAGAAAGAATCCCAATAATTTTCACCTTGGGGTATGCGGATCATAACTCATAATAGGTGTCTACAACTTGCAAGATAGGATCAAGAACACACATATATTCATGAAAACATAATAGGTTCAGATCTAAAATCATGGCACTCGGGCCCTAGTGACAAGCACTAAGCATAGCAAAGTCATAGCAACATCGATCTCAGAACATAGTGGATACTAGGGATCAAACCCAAACAAAACTAACTCGATTACATGATAAATCTCATCCAACCCATCACCGTCCTGCAAGCCTACAATGGAATTACTCACTCCCGGCGGTGAGCATCATGAAATTGGTGATGAAGGAAGGTTGATGATGACGACGGCAACGGATTCCACCCTCTGGAGCCCCGAACGAACTCCAGATCAGCCCTCCCAATGAAGAACGGCAGGTGGCGGTGGCTCCGTATTGTAAAACGCAATGAATCCTTCTCTCTAATTTTTTCTTCGCAAATAGGTATATATGGAGTTGGATTTAGGGTTGCTGGAGGTCCAGGGGGCCCACAAGCATGAGGGCGCTCCTTGGGGGGTAGGCGCGCCCCCAGGGCTTGTGGCCCCTGGGTGGCCCCCCTCTGGTATCTTTTTCCCCCAGTATTTTTTATATGTTCTAGAAATATTCTCCGTAAATTTTCAGGTCAATCCGAGAACTTTTATTTCTGCACAAAAATAACACCATGGCAATTCTGCTGAAAACAGCGTCAGTCCGGGTTAGTTCCATTCAAATCATGCAAATTAGAGTCCAAAACAAGGGCAAAAGAGTTTGAAAAAGTAGATACGATGGAGACATATCAACTCCCCCAAGCTTAACCCATTGCTTGTCCTCAAGCAATTCAGTTAACAAACTGAAAGTGAGAAAGAAAAACTTTTACAAACTCTGTTTGATCTTGTTGTTGCAAATATGTCTAACCAATGTTCTGGTTTTCAGCAAAGATTATGAACTAACCACATCCACAATAACATTTAGGTCTCACATTTACTCATATCAATAGCTTAACAAACTAGCGAGTAATAATAAGATATCTCGGATGACAACACTTTCTTCAAAACAATCATGATACAATATGACAAAATGGTATCTCGCTAGCCCTTTTTAAGACCGTAAAACATAAATGCAGAGCACCTCTGAAGTTCAAGCACTGACTGGACATTGTAATTCATGGCATAAGAGATCCAGTCACAGTTATACTCAATATCGAATAAAAACAAAGCATATAAATGACAATAGTGCTCTCCAGCTGGTGCTTTAATAAGAGGATGATGACTCAACAATAAAAGTAAATGGATAGGCCCTTCGCAGAGGGAAGCAGGGATTTGCAGAGCTGCCAGAGCTCGAAGCTTTTAAAACAGAGATGAATATAATTTTGAGAGGTATACTTTCATTCTCAACATAACAACCGAGATATCTCACTATCTTCCATGCTAGACACATTATAGGCGGTTCCCAAACAGAACGGTAAAGTTTTACTCCCCCTCCACCAACAAACACAAGCCATGGTGAGCCGAATCCTCGGGTACCCTCCATACCAACAACAATCTGGCGGAGTTTTGTTTCATTATTATATTTTGATTTGATTTTGATCATGGAACTGGGCATCCCAATTACCAGCCACTTTCTCGTGAATGACAAGTGAATAAACACTCATTGTGAGAATAACCCACCTAGCATGGAAGATACTGACAGCCCCGTGTCGTTACATGAGCGATTCGGGCATACAAAACAGATTATCATTTGAAGATTTAGAGTTTGGCACATGCAAATTTACTTGGAACGGCAGGTAAATACCGCATATACGTAGGTATGGTGGACTCATATGGAACAACTTTAGGTTTAGGGAAATCGATGCACAAGCAGTATCCCCGCTTAGTACAAGTGAAGGCTAGCAAAAAGGTTGAGGAGCGACCAACTAGAGAGCGACAATGGTCATAAACATGCATTGAGATTAATCAACATTGAATGCAAGCATGAGTAGGATATAAATCACCATGAACATAAATATCGTGGATGCTATGTTGTTTTTGATTCAACTACATGCGTGAACATGTGCCAAGTAAAGCCACTTGAATCATTCAAAGGAGGATACCATCCTATCATACTACATCATAACCATTTTAAATGCATGTTGGCACACAAGATAAACCATTATCCACTCCTAGCTAATTAAGCATGGCATGAATAACTATGATCTCTAATTGTCATTGCAAACATGTTTCATTCATAATAGGTTGAATCAAGAATGATGAGCTAATCATATTTACAAAAACAAAATAGGTCGAGTTCATGCCAGCTTTTCCTCATCTCAATCATTTCATCAAATATCATCATTATTGCCTTTCACTTACACAACCGAACGGTGTGAATAATAATAATAGTGCACGTGCATTGGACTAAGCTGGAATCTGCAAACGTTTATTCAAAGGAGAAGACAAGGTAATATGGGCTCTTTGTTAGATCAACAATAATGCATATGAGAGCCGCTCAACATTTTCATCGTGGTCTTCTCCATACGACCCAAAGAAAAGAAAAGAATTTCAAAGAAACACACTGAAATGTTTTTGGATTTTTTTGTTTTTCTGAAGAAAGTAAATTACGAAAGGAAATGGAAATGAGAAAAACTATTTACACGGGAAAGCTCCCAACAAGCAAAAGAAGAACGAGAAATCTTTTTGGGTTTTCTTTTAATACTACAACTAAATTAACTGGAAAGAAAAACTAAAAAGAAACAAGAAATATTTTTGGATTTTATCAAAGTTTTTCAAACACACAAGAAGAAAGCAAGAAAAATAAACTAACATGGATTATACAATGAAAAATGATGAACACCGACAACTGGAATGAATGTGTGATGAATGAATGCAATGTCGGTGAGAAATACATACTCCCCCAAGCTTAGGCTTTTGGCCTAAGTTGGTCTATGGCCACGGCTCGAAATAACCCTGTCCTGGATGCTACGGAGGGTCCTGAGGGTTCCACTGGTTGGCGAGCTCCTGTGGCTCCCACTGATAAATAGGCTCCTGATACGGCTCAGACGCTGATACTGGCTCAGGTGCTAGGGGTTGTGCCAGACCCCAGTGTGCATAAATGTCCTCGAGCATAATAATCTACCTGCCTGAATAAATATCAAATAAAGACAATGAAGGCAAAGTAATAATCTCACGAGTGCCCTGGCTGAATACAAAGTTGTAGAGGAGTCGCTTTTGCTTGTCATTGTCAATAAAATTACGTGCTACCATACTAGCATAATCTAAGTACTTAGTGGGTAGCAGCATCTCCCCCTTCTCCTCATGCCTAATAGGAATCTCAAAATGTGTTGCAAGGCGGGAGGCATAGACACCTCCAAAAATACTACCCTTCGAACGGTTTGTGTGTAACCCCCGAGCAACCATAGCGCCCAAACTAAAGGTTCTATCAGCATATAAAGCATGGCGAAAAATGGCAAGATCAGGTGCACTAAGGCCTCCACTCTCCCCACGACCTATCAGACATCTCCCGGCAAATAATGCAAAGTAACGTAAAATGGGAAAATGTAAACTGGCAACTGTAGCTTCTGACACTCCTCTCTCTTCCCCCACAGTAGTTTCAAAAATGAAGTTCTCCATGTCCCTAGGACGTGGCTCACTGACGCTGCCCTCATAGGGTATTTTGCAAACATTGCAAAAATCATATAATGTCATTTCCTTAGGCACATCGTACAAGTGAAACTCTACCATGGGTGGTTCCTTCCTAGGATAAAAGTGAAAATTTTGCACGAAGGTATTAGTGAGTAGGAGGTATTGGTCACACTTATCTTGGAGGAAGGGAATGATGTCGGCCTTGTCCGCCAAATAATAGAAATCCTCATAAATTCCCACCTCCTTCAAGAATATGTCACTTGGCCATTCACACGGCCGAACTTCCGCCGCACGTGGAAGATTGTACTTGGGCTTTTTCTTCGAAGTTTCCTCCGAATCTCGACTAGATGAGCCCCTTAACCACCTGCTCATGGTTTTCTTTTTCTCTGAAAATTTCTGAAATTTTGAGTGACTCAAAATAAAAGTGAACCAAACTCAACAAAATTGATAGCAACTACTCCTACAAGTGTCTAGAGGCTATATCATGCAACAAAACTACTTTGAACCATATAAATTTGACATGCAAGCTCAAGAACATGGTCACCACAACAGAAAAAATTTGCAATGTATAAAGCACTATAGCAAAAACTAATTGGTCCAACGTAGGAGTCACACACCGAAGAACAATCCCCTAAAACAGTTTCAGAAACGGAGCTCCGAGCAAAGAGATCAAAAATGGCAGCAAGATGAGCAAGAACACGGGTTTGAGCAAGTTTGTGATTTTTTTCTGGAGGAAGAAAAAGTGGATGGGTGGCTGGAATAAGTGAGGGGGCCCACATCGGCCCCACAAGCCTGCATGGCGCGCCCAGGGGGTGGTGCGCCCTGTGAGCTTGTGGCTCACAGGTGCACCCCTCCTGGGGTGTGTTCAGTGCCAAAAAATTTCAAATATTGCAGAAAAAATCATATAAAATTTTCAGGGCATTTGGAGAACTTTTATTTTTTGGTCATTTTTTATTGCACGGATAATTCAAAAAATAGTAAAATAATGACATTTCTACTTTATTAATTCTAAATAACATAAAGTAAAAAGTGGGTACAGATAGTTGTGTTTACTAAATTCATCCATCTCATGCCCATCAAAAGGAATCCATTAACAAGGTTGATCAAGTCTTATTAACAAACTTCTTCCGAATGACATGAAACCGGAGAATCTTCGTATAACACTAGGTTACCTTAATGGGGATATGCATGTCCCCAACAACAAGAATATCATATTTCCTTTTGACAGCAGGAATAGGGAATTCAAAACCTCCAATAGTAATTGTTGAATTTTTTCCAATAGAATTGATACTATTCACTTAAGGTTGTTTCTTCAGAAAGTGTACCGTATGCTCATTAACATTAACATGAAAAGTGACATTGCCCTTATTGCAATCAATAACAGCCCCTACAGTATTCAAAAAGGGTCTACCAAGGATGATTGACATACTGTCGTCCTCGGGTATATCAAGAATAACAAAGTTCGTTAAAATAGTAACATTTGCAGCCACGATAGGGACATCCTCACAAATACCAATGGGTGTAGCAGTTGATTTATTAGCCATTTGCAAAGAAATTTTAGTGGGTGTCAACTTATTCAAATCAAGTCTACAATATAAAGAGAAGGGCATAACACTAACACCGGCTCCTAGATCACATAAAGTAGTTTTAACATAGTTTCTTTTAATGGAGCATGGTATTGTTGGTATTCCTAGGTCTCCTAGTTTCTTTGGTATTCCACCCTTAAATGTGTAATTAGCAAGCATGGTGGAAATTTTAGCTTCCGGTATCTTTCTTTTATTAGTAACAATATCTTTCATATACTTAGCATAAGGAGACATTTTGAAAATATCAGTCAAACGCAAGCGCAAAAAGACAGGTCTAAGTATTTCAACAAAGCGCTCAAATTCTTCATCATCCTTATTCTTTGAAGCTTTAGGAGGAAAGGGCATGGGTTTCTAAACCCATGGCTCTCTTTCTTTACCATGTTTTCTAGCAATGAAGTCTCTCTTATCATATCTTTTATTCTAAGGTTGTGGGTTATCAAGATCAACAGCAGGTTCTATCTCCACATCATTATCATTACTAGGTTGAGTATCAACATGAACATCATTATTATCATTATTACTAGGTTCATGTTCATCACCAGATTGTATTTCAGCATCAAAAATAGAAATATCATTTGGATTCTCAGGTGTGTCTACAATAGGTTCACTAGAGGCATGCAAAGTCCTATCGTCATTCTTTTTCTTTTTATTACTAGAAGGATTAGGTGCGTCAGTATTAATTCTTTGAGAGTCGTGTTCAACTCTTTTAGGATGGCCTTCAGGATACAAGGATCATTCATCTTATTGTTCATTTCATTAAGCAAATCATTTTGTGCCTTGAGAACTTGTTCTACTTGAGTTTTTACCATGGAAGCATGTTTACTAACAACCTTGAGATCATTAACAGTTCTAAACATATAGTCACTCAAGCGTTCAATCATATAAGCATTTCGTTTCAATTGTCTGCTAACATATGCATTGAAGTTTTCTTGCTTAACAATAAAGTTATCAAATTCATCCAAGCATTGACTAACAGATTTAGTATAAGGAATATCACCTTCATCAAATCTATAGAGAGAATTTACCTCTACTACCTATGTCGGTGTATTAAGACCATGTATTTCTTCAATAGGTGGTAAATTCTTAACATCTTCGGCTTTAATACCTTTTTTTCATAGATGTCTTTGCCTCTTGCATATCTTCAGGATTGAGAAATAGAATACCCCTCTTCTTTAGAGTTGGCTTGTGCGGTGGTTCGGGAAGAGTCCAATCATTATCATTATCATTACTCAGTATATTATTCAATAGTTCTTCAGCTTGTTCTACAGTTCATTCCCTGAAAACACAACCAGCACAACTATCTAGGTGGTCCCTAGAAGCATCGGTTAGTCCATTATAAAAGATATCAAGTATTTCATTTTTCTTGAGAGGATGATCAAGCAAAGCATTAAGTAATTGGAGAAGCCTCCCCCAAGCTTTTGGAAGACTCTCTTCTTCAAGTTGCACAAAGTTAAATATTTCTTGTAAAGCAGCTTGTTTCTTATGAGCCGGAAAATATTTTCCACAGAAGTAATATATCATATCCTGGGGACTACGCACACAACCAGGAGCAAGAGAATTATACCATGTCTTAGCATCACCCTTTAACGAGAAAGGAAACAACTTAAGAATATAGTAATAGCAAATTTTTTCCTCATGAGCAAATAGGGTGGCTATGTCATTCAATTTAGTAAGATGTGCCACAATGGTTTCAGATTCATAACCATGGAAAGGATCAGATTCAACCAAAGTAATTAACTCAGTATCGACAGAGAATTCATAATCCTTATCAGTAACGAAGATAGTTGAAGTATCAAACTTAGGATCATATTGCATTCTAGCATTCAAAGATTTTTCTTTCAACTTGACTAGTAATTTCTTAAGATCCTCTCTATCCTTACAAGCAAGAAATTCCCTAGCTACCTCTCCATCCATAACATAACCCTCAGGTATAACAGCCAATTCATATCTAGGAGTGCTAGGTCTAATGGGTGTTTCAAAGTTTTTAGTTTCAATACTTTCATCAGTTTCAGAGATATCATCAGTTTCAGCATTCTCAATATCTTTAGCTCTAGCAAGTTGTTCATCAAGAAATTCACCCAGTGGCACAGTCTTATCAAAAGTAGTAGCATCATCATAAGCATCATTCATAGTAGAAGTAGCATCATCAATTACTTGCGACATATCAGGATTAATAGCAGGTGTAGAGGTCGCAAGCTTACTCAAAACAGAAGGTGAATCAAGTGCAGAGCTAGATGGCAGTTCCTTACCTCCCCTCGTCCTAGAGGGAATGATCTTAGTTCTTGGATCTTTCAGATTCTTCATAGTGCTCAACAGATATAAATCCCAAGTGACTCAGCAAATAGAGCTATGCTCCCCGGTAATGGCGCCAGAAAAAGGTCTTGATAACCCACAAGTATAGGGGATCACAATAGTTTTCGAGGGTAGAGTATTCAACCCAAATTTATTGATTCGACACAAGGGGAGCCAAAGAATATTCACGAGTATTAGCAGTTGAGTTGTCAATTCAACCAATCCTGAAAGACTTAATATCTGCAGCAAAGTATTTAGTAGCAAAGTAGTATGATAGTGATGGTAACAGTGGTAATAGTAGCAGTAGCAATTTTGTAGTGATTGTAACAGCAGTAACAACGAAAGTAACTTAGCAAAGATCAATATGTGAAAAGCTTGTAGGCATTGGATCAACGATGATTGTGTTGGATAATATTTATCATGTAGCAGTCATAACCTAGGGCGACACAGAACTAGCTCCAATTCATCAATATAATGTAGGCATGTATTCTGTATATAGTCATACGTGCTTATGGAAAAGAACTTACATGACATCTTTTGTCCTACCCTCCCGTGGCAGCAGGGTCCATAAGGAAACTAAGGGATATTAAGGCCTCCTTTTAATAGAGAACCGGAACAAAGCATTAGCACTTAGTGAATACATGAACTCCTCAAACTACGGTAATCACCGGAAAGAATCCCAATTATTGTCACCTTGGGGTATGCAGATCATAACTCGTAATAGGTGTCTACAACTTGTAAGATAGGATCAAGAACACACATATATTCATGAAAACATAATAGGTTCAGATCTAAAATCATGGGTCATGGCACTCGGGCCCTAGTGACAAGCATCAAGTATAATAAAGTCATAGCAACATCAATCTCAGAACATAGTGGATACCAGGGATCAAACCCTAACAAAACTAACTCGATTACATGATAAATCTCATCCAACCCATCACCGTCCAGCAAGCCTATGATGGAATTACTCACACTGGGCGGTGAGCATCATGAAATTGGTGATGAAGGAAGGTTGATGATGACAACGGTGATGGATTCCACCCTCCGGAGCCCCGAACGAACTCCAGATCAGCCCTCCCAATGAAGAACAGGAGGTGGTGGCGGCTCTGTATCGTAAAACGCGATGAATCCTTCTCTCTGGTTTTTTCTCCATGAATAGGTATATATGGAGTTGGATTTAGGATTGCCGGAGCTCTAGGGGGGCCACAAGCCTAGGGGGGCACCCTAGGGGGGTAGGCGTGCCCCCAGGGCTTGTGGCTCCTGGGTGGCCCCCTCTGGTATCTTTTTCCACTAGTATTTTTTATATATTCCAGAAATATTCTCTGTAAATTTCCAGGTCAATTCGAGAACTTTTATTTCTGCACAAAAATAACACCATGGCAATTCTGCTGAAAACAACGTCAGTCCGGGGTAGTTCCATTCAAATCATGCATATTAGAGTCCAAAACAAGGGCAAAAGAATTTGAAAAAGTAGATACGATGGAGACGTATCACACAGCAAGAGCGGATCCATCGGCGCTTGCCTGCTGTCGACAGGGTGTCGTAGCTGGGTACACGTCCCGTCAGTACCCCCATTCCTCGCCAGGAGTGGGCAGAGGTCGTCTGTGCCGTACTTGCACCAGAGGCCGGCCGCGCCGTACTTGCACCAGACGCCCGCCGCACCGTTCGCATGGGTCGCGCCGTTCACCTTGTCCGCGGCCCGCTTGATGCCAATGCGCTAGCCGCTAGGCTCGACCGCCTCCTTGGCCCAGGTGTCCACCTAGGCGCAGTAGAGGAACATGGCCGTCGCATCCTCGAGCTGGTGATCTCCGATGAAATAGCCAACTTGGAGCTCGAGATCGCGCTCCACATGCACCGAGAGCGTGTCGACCACTTGGACGAACACCTGCATGAGTTCAGGCAGAGCCAAGAACTACCGTAGGCAAGGGCTGCTGGTCATGGACGCGTTTTATTTTGTTGAGTCGTTTCGACATGGATCGCTATGTATTCACAATAATCATAATATTGCTCTATTTCAATGTGTGTACTTTGTTTTCCGTTCTTATATGTTCTGTTTCAATGTGTGTGTGTGTATGCTTTCCATTCTGTATATGTGGATGATAATAGCTAGATACAAATTAGTATACGAAAACAAATAGAAAATTGGAATTCATAATATATATTAATTGTTCATTGGTTCATCACAAAATATATATAATATCATCACTTATACGTGATGATACTTAACTACTATGTACAATGCATAAAATTGAAAATGAACAATACTAAAACTAATAATCCCTCCTGGGGGCAGTATTCCGGCAGCTCCTCGCCGATGTGCATCTTGCTGGCGGACGAGCGCGAATGATCTTGCCATTTCATTGGGCGCCCACCAGAGCTCCTTGTCGGTGGCACGCTGGAGCTTATCGGCCCACCTCCACGCAGCGATGAGGCGCATAGCGTCTTTGACATTCCTCGCGAAGTACCCGTCTTCGTACACCTCCTCCACACGATGACGCGCCCGCCCCCAAAGCTCCACCGCCTCCTTTTTTCCAGGCGGCCTCACGGGTTTCACAAGCCGCCTGGTACTTGGCTTCCTCCTCCACCATCTCCTTCTTGAACGCCACTTGCCTGGCTTTCTCAGCAGGCGGCAACGACTTCCATAGACAAAGATTGTACTGGCCCCAAAACCACTCCAAAGTTAGGGGGTCCGGCACAACCTTGTCCGGCGGACCGTAGGGGTCCTCCTCATCGCTGCTCTTCGACTGAACGTCCTCAAGGGGCGGCGCCTCCTCCTCGGCGCATGGGCAGATTGGCGGCGCCATGGCAGAGATTTGTGTGTGAGAGAGAAAGAGGGCGAGCGAGGGGAGGATGTAGATGAGAATACAGGCAGGACGACGTGAGCAAGGTAGTATTTATTGGCGACCGGAATCTAGATCAACGGGAACAGTACACACGCTGGTCGCCGGAATTTACGAGTACTGTAGTTTGAATTGCACATGATTCCCGCAGCAAAAGCCGTGTGTGAACTTAATAGCTGATGGTTTCCAATACAGAACCGCATCTGATTAATAACCCGCACCACTCACCTTCCAAACCTCGAGGCGCGAAATAGAGTGCCAATCATGTGGGGCCCGGTTGCCTTGCCAGATATTTACATTTTCTTTCCTCATATAAGGCATGAATGCTTATTTTGTGTTACCATGGCACTCCATGCAAGTGTCCAAGCCGTGACACCAATATGTTTAAAAACTCCTTCCAATTTATTGCACATGAAATTAACTCGCACACAACAAGTACACATATATGATTTTTCAAACCGTTATGGTTAGCTGTTGCATGTATATGCAGTTCAAATTTGAATTACGGTCATTAAATGGCTAGAAAATCACTTAAATATCTTTAAAAGGTCAAATGACCCCTGAAATTTTCCAAATTTTGACATGACAGTTGTATTAGTGCACGTTAACTGTAGAATTTTTTTAAGGCCATAAGAGGAAGCTATCGTCGGTTCGTCATCAAACATGCATTGTTCCCTCTCGGAACCACGAGCCTTCTAGTGAGTTGCTCCGGTTTGTGAGGGGTGTGTGTCCAAACTATCGTCAAACATGCCAATTTTTTACCACACCATCTTCGTGCCATGCCATTACGTCAAACAAGGTTTCACATGTTTCTAATCATTTTTGAATTTAAATGTCATGGCACTCGATGCTTTGTGTCCAAGCCGTGACACAAATATGTTTGAAATTCCTTCTGATTTACTACACATGGAATTAACTCGCACACAAGTACACAAATATGATTTTTCAAACCGTTATTGTTAGCTGTTGCGTGTACATGTAGTTCAAATTTTAATTATGATCATTAAATGGCTAGAAAATCACTTAAATATCTTAAAAAGGTCAAATGACCCCTGGAATTTTTCCAATTTTTGACATGACAGTTGTATTAGTGCACGTTAACTATAGCAAAAAATTTGAAGGCCATAAGAGGAAGCTATCACCGGTTCATCATCAAACATGCATTGTGTCCTCTCGGAACCACGAGCCTTCTAGTGAGTTGCTCCGGTTTGTGATGGGGTGTGTCCAAACTTTTGTCAAACAGTCCAATTTTTTTACCACACCATCTTGGTGCCATGCCATTACGTCAAGCAAGGTTTCATGTGTTTCTGATCATTTTTGAATTTTTTGGAATTTAAATGCCATGGCACTCGATGCTTTGTGTCCAAGCCGTGACACCAATATGTTTGAAATCCTTCCAATTTACTGCACATGGAATTAACTCGCACACAAGTACACAAATATGATTTTTCAAACCGTTATGGTTAGCTGTTGCATTTATATGTATTTCAAATTTGAATTACGATCATTAAATGGCTAGAAAATCACTTAAATGTATTTCAAAGGTTAAATGACCCCTGAAATTTTCCAAATTTTGACATGACGGTTATATTAGTGCACGTTAACTGTAAAATTGTTTTGAAGCCCATAAGAGGAAGCTATCGCCGGTTCGTCATCAAACATGCATTGTGCCCTCTCGGAACCACGAGCCTTCTAATGAGTTGCTCCGGTTTGTGAGGGGTGTGTGTCCAAACTTTCGTTAAACATGCCAATTTTTTTACCACGCGATCTTGGTGCCATGCCATTATGTCAAGCAAGGTTTCATGTATTTCTGATCATTTTTGATTTTTTTTGGAATTTAAATGCCATGGCACTCGATGCTTTGTTTCCAAGCCGTGACACCAATATGTTTGAAAAATCCGTCCAATTTACTGCACATGGAATTAACTCGCACACAAGTATACAAATATGACTTTTCAAACCGTTATGGTTAGCTGTTTCATGTACATGTAGTTCAAATTTGAATTACGGTAATTAAATGGCTAGAAAATCACTTAAATGTCTTAAAAAGGTCAAATGACCCCTGAAATTTTCCAAATTTTGACATGACAGTTGTATTAGTACTCCAAATTTTCTCGTACATTTAAAACACCATCCGTTGTCACTGTACTCCAAATTCGTCTTTCACAGCTAATACAAAATATCAACAACATCAGACACAGTTTGTTGTAGCAACCGTTTGCGATGAAAATTTGTGGGGTCTATTTAAGTCTTCCTCCATAAGCTTCGTCGGCTTCGTCTGCTCTAGTGCCGGTCACCCCCGAATCGACGAATCCTCGATCCCCATTTCCGCAACCCCTTCTTGCAAAGAATGACACCGTGGAAACGCTTCATGAGGGGTCGTACGATGGCCGCGTCCTCCTCGAGCGCAGCCGCCTACGCCGAGAGCGCGGCCGCATCCGCCGAGAGGGCGTCTACGGCAGCCGACAGGGCAGTTGCGGCAGCCGAGACGGCTGCAGCAGCTGCTGCGATGGCGACTGCAAACACCAAGAGCGCTCGAGCTGCCGTCCGTGCCGCCGATATCGCCCTGGCCCGGGTTGCGGCCATCCACGCCAAGATCGAGGACGCACACGCCAAGATATTCTAGGCCGCCTCGGAATCCAGCATGCAACCCACGTCCAAAAAGGCGGCGGAGGCCATGGAGCAACTGCTTCCTCATGGGATCGCCGAGCGGGAGCTGGAGATGCAGGAGGCGGCAGAGATCGAGGAGCGCCGGGAGGAGGAGTTGCGCGTGGCTGCAGACGAGGTAGAGAAGAGCGTGTCCATCGAGGAATCGGTGGTGGAGTACCAGCGCGAGCTCTGGCGCAGCCACTACTACGAGTACTACAACCTTGAGGGTGGCGCCGAGGACGACGACGCGGTCGACTTCGGTCGGGGGCACGCGGAGTCCACCAACGGCGGCATGTCGCCAGGACAAGTCATCGACGTCTCATCTTACACCGGCGAGGCATAGGGCGGCGTGGCAGCGGCTTTGTTAAAATTATGTGTACTTAGCCTTTGTTTATAACGCTGGTCTTTTATTAGAGCAATATTTAGGCCCACTGGCTCTGTTTAATTACTAAAATTGCTCGATTCAGTAAGTGTGGTATGTGTGATGTAGGCTCTTTTGTGTGCCCAAATTAGCAAGCGATGTTAAATTATGCAATGACGTGGATGAGGACAGTACCCAGGGAAAATTCCACCAAAATTTGAATGATCAAACTCATCGCATGCGCGTAAAGCAGGAGAATCATTTGTGATGCACACATTCGTTCAAAGTGAATGGTGTCCGGCGGCACCGCGCGCAAAGTTTCCCTCCAGCTTTCGAAATTTTTGGCCTACCGCCGAAATATCTAACTCCCCCCACCCCCATTTCTCCCCAACTAGAAATCACATTTCCCCTGTTTCCTCCTTCCTTCCTTCCCAAGCTATAGCCGCTTCCTCGCTTGCTTCCTCGCTCTCACCATCTCGCATCCGACCGCCGTGGCCGCCATGGTCTTCTTCAATGACCTCTCCAGCGGTTCCTCCTCTGACGACGACTCTTTCACCACCCGAGTATGCCTGTCTTCTCTCTCTCGGGTTATGATTTGGAATGAAGAATTTTAACCCGGCGGTCGATTTGAGTCATTTCTTCCTCTTGTGGCTCCCTAGGACCATCAGTTGCAACGAATGAAGCGGGGTGGCTCAAGATCTGCCTGCTCGTTGTAACCATCAATCTCCATGCATGAAGTCAGATGCATTTGAATCTGTGGACAGTGGGAGGAAGTTTCTGGCATGTGCAGAGAAAGTTAGCCCCACTTTTGTTGTTACAAATCATTTGTTAGATGTCATTCAGACACTGTCACTGTACTATGTTATTCTGGATGTGATTAAGACAGTGTCACAGTTTCTACCTAGTATCTAAAAATGTTGCCATATTACTAGTGGTGCCATTAGAAAATTATTTGGCACCGCTTCAGCAGTTTGTGCAGCCAACTTTGGTCCACACATCCGAGCAGCCAAGCAGTAAAATACTAAAACTTTATGGCACGAAGGAACTGGGCATCGGAGCAACTAAGGTGGCCCGGAGTCCGGTTCCCTGATTTTTTTTTGCTCTCCATCAGCTCGCCAGTGCAGGCACCGGTCCCAAATGTAGCAACTATTGTCTTGACATCGGTTTTGGCATACATAGTGGACGACCTTAGTGCTATTAGTTCTATGTTACTAAATTTGTGCATGTACACACCTGTTAGTATCAATTTGATGTCATCCAAACACTGTCGCTATGTTGTTGCCGTTATATTTAGCTTCCTCATAAAATATTCAATTTGTTATTTATAGTACATGACTAAGAACTATAGCGTTGTTTCAGTTAATTATAGCTTCTGATGTTTCTGAATTTGGTTGTTGTCTCAGTAACAATTAATTTATTTGCACATTGATCTTTTTGAGAAGATATGCCATAATTAACATGTTTCTTCAGTTTTTCAAAATATGTATTTGGTGATTTTCTATGTTGGTAGAAACCCATTTTCCCTACAATTGTTACTGATTTAGTTTTAAATATTATAGGATGAACGAAGGTGTTCTTACCTGGAGTTGGTTGATCAAGAGTGGCCACAGTCTTTGAAGATGTGCCTAGCAAAGCTCTGGAGCATGTATGAGGAAGAGAACAGAGATAGCCTTAGAGAAAGTGTTGTCAACACTGAAGAATATTTCAAGATGCAGGAAAAAAGAGGAAGATGGAGAATGAGGTCAGATTTTTTAAATTAGACTTTGCTAAGATAGTGTTGGCGAAGGAGGAGGCACTTTCCTAGTTGGTCAGTGCAAAACAGGTTCTTACTGAACTGAAAGCAGAGGTGGAGAAGACGAACTTGGCTGATCATGCATCAGTTGATTAGGGTAATGAATATATTGTTCTAATATTGTTCTTATGAAGGTGAACTAGCTATATGTTGTATTGTGTTGTTTTCAGGTAGCTATCGTACTGTGATGTTAAAATATATTTATGTGCCTGATATGAAATTGGCAAACAGTTGTTCGATATGAAGTGTGAATTTGCGTAATACTAGAATTATTAATTGTAAACTAATAAACCTGCTAAATGGGTCATGGAACTTTGCAAACGGTTCTAGCAGTAAAAGCAGTTGTGATGGATAGCCCAATGCCATACAGTTTTCTTCATCAAATCATGTGTGATATAGTTGAATAAAGCAAACGGTTAACGACGGCAGAGCGTGTGTGATCGTTACACCTATCACACACGAGGCTATACATAAAACTGTGTGAGATGTATATACGAACGGAAACGTTCGTCTGGGATTCACTGTGTGGGATGTGCAGACGAACGGAAACGTTTCTCTAGGATTCACCGTGTGGGATATGTAGACGAATGGAAACGTTTCTCGTGGATTGACTGTGTGGGTTGTGCAGACGAAGGGAAACGTTTCTCTGGGAATCACTGTGTGGGATGTACCTACGAATAGAAACGATTGGGCCTGTATAATTGTATGCGATGGCTAGCCCGATCGCACACGAGCTCATTTTGCACAGCGTGTGTGACTGGAGGGCCTATCCCCGATGGTTTTTGGGTCGTGTGGGAAGGACCCCCCTATCGCCCACACTCACTAGGCGACGGTTTAAAATGTCATCACGGAAAGGGGTTAAAAACCGTTTGTATAACAGCTCGCTGTACCAGTGAGACGGTTAAAGTGCATCTAATCCCCTAGGTGGACTTTGTTAATTCATGCCAACATATCTTGAAGAACTAACTATGCTTCAAGTTTATTTCTGATAAAGTTCTTCTTTGGAACAACATTGGAATTGCACGTGACCCCTAAAAAGCTTTAACACAAGTGTTGGTCAAGCCATGGGATTCTTCATTTTCATTTTGCTAATCCAAGATCACATTGAGTCCTTAGGCATGCTGATACTATCAAAAGGGAATGAGGATGTGATAATGAGCTCTTTGCTTTAAGTGCTTGAAGATCAAACTCCTCAAACTACCTCAAGAAATACCACTATATCCAGCTATCCCATGTCATCTCGGTGCCACCAAACCACTCTCTTCTGGAGCCACCGAGACATTCATATAGCCATTTGTTCCAAAGCCCTAGTTTGTTTGGAGCCTCCAACTTCCATTCGGAGTCAGCAAAGCGATGTGGAAGCCTTCTGTGATCACGTCAGAAATTCCGGGCAAAACTAGTCGTAATTTCTGAAGCGACTACAGAGAGTATTCCAGGCGTTAAGGTACTAACCTCGAAGCCACTGACCGAATCCATTCGGACCAATAGACTGAATCAAAAGCTAAAACTTTTATTCAACTCGGAGCCACCGAGCCATTCCAGTCGGAGCCCCGCAATGCATAAAGTGTGTAACGATCAGATTTTTTGTCCTACCTATTTATACCCCACCTTCCCACCAGTTCATTTTGAAACAAACTCCACTCCTACCATATGCTCTGAGAGAGAACTCCACCTGCTTGTGTTGATCTCAAAGGGCAATCCACTCCAACCAACCATCAACCCTTTGAGATCTAATCCCTCTTTGCTTTTCACTCCAAATCCATAGCCAAATCTTGAAGGGTTTGAGTGTTGAGGGGATTATCTTTTGAAGCACACGTGCAAGGGATTCATTGTTCAAATAACCTCATCTTGTTACTTTCGGAGGGTGTGTGCCTCCTAGATGGGCATGTGTGCTTGGAAGTCTTTAAGTTTGTGAAGAAGCCAAGAAATTTGTGAGGGCTTGGAGGTCGCCTACTTCATGAAGATTTACCTTGGTGAGGCTAGTCCTTCGTGGGGACCCACCGCCTGTCCACAAGGGTGGGGGGCGCGCCCTACCCCCCTTGGCGCACCCCCTGGCTTGTGGGTCCCATGAAGATTCACCGACCTCAACTCCAACTCCATATATTCATGTTCGGGGAGAAAAAATCAGAGAGAAGGATTCATCGCGTTTTACGATACGGAACCGCCGCCACCTCCTGTTCTTCCTCGGGAGGGCAGATCTGGAGTCCGTTTAGGTCTCCGAAGAGGGGAAATCATCGCCATCATCATCATCAACCATCCTTCATGACCAATTTCATGCTGCTCACCGCCGTGCATGAGTAATTCCATCGTAGGCTTGCTGGACGGTGATGGGTTGGATGAGATTTATCATGTAATCGAGTTAGTTTTGTTAGGGTTTGATCCCTAGTATCCACTATGTTCTAAGATTGATGTTGCTATGACTTTGCTATGCCTAATGCTTGTCACTAGGGCCCGAGTGCCATGATTTCAGATCTGAACCTATTATGTTTTCATGAATATATATGTGTTCTTGATCCTATCTTGCAAGTTATAGTCACCTACTACGTGTTATGATCCGGCAACCCCGGAGTGACAATAATCGGGACACTTCCCGGTGATGACCATAGTTTGAGGAGTTCATGTATTCACTAAGTGCTAATGATTTGGTCCGGTTCTCTATTAAAAGGAGGCCTTAATATCCCTTAGTTTCCATTAGGACCCCGCTGCCATGAGAGGGTAGGATAAAAGATGTCATGCAAGTTCTTTTCCATAAGCATGTATGACTATATTCGGAATACATGCCTACATTATATTGATGAATTGGAACTAGTTCTGTGTCACCCTAGGTTATAACTGTTGCATGATGAATGCCATCCGACATAATTATCCATCATTGATTCATTGCCTACGAGCTTTTCACATATTGATCTTTGTTTTGTTACTTTTCCGTTGCCACTGTTACGATTGCTACAAAACTGCTACTATTACTTTTGCTACCGTTACCGTTACTTCCATACTACTTTGCTACTAAATACTTTGCTGCAGATATTAAGTCTTTCAGGTGTGGTTGAATTGAAAACTCAGCTGCTAATACTTGAGAATATTCTTTGGCTCCCCTTGTGTCGAATCAATAAATTTGGGTTGAATACTCTACCCTCGAAAACTGTTGCGATCCCCTATACTTGTGGGTTATCAAGACCTTTTTCTGGCGCCGTTGCTGGGGATCATAGCTCTATTCTCTGAGTCACTTGGGATTTATATCTATTGATCACTATGAGGAATTTGAAAGATACTAGAACCAAGATTTTTCCCTCAACTACGAGGGGAGGTAAGGAACTGCCATCTAGCTCTGCACTTGATTCACCTTCTATTTTGAGTAAACTTGCGACACCTACACCTGCTATTGATTCTGATATGTCGCATGTTATTGATGATGCCACTTCTGCTATGCATGATGCTTATGATGATACTACTTCTTTGCTTGATAATACTGTGCCACTAGGTGAATTTCTTGATGAACAACTTGCTAGGGTTAGAGAAAATGAAATTACTGAAACTGATGATATTATTGAAACTGAAGATTACGATTCTCACCCTAGATATGAATTGCCTGTTGTACCTGAGGGTTATATTATGGATGAAGAAACTGCTAGAGACTTTCTTGCTTGCAATGATAGAGAGGATCTTAAGAAACTGTTAGCTAAGCTGAAGGAAAAGTCTTTAAATGCTAGAATGCAATATGATCCTAAGTTTGCTATTTCACCTACCTTTGTTACTGATAAGGATTATGAACTCTCTGTCGATCCTGAGTTAATTACTTTGGTTGAATCTGATCCTTTCTATGGTTATGAATCTGAAACTGTTGTGGCACATGTTACTAAATTGAATGATATAGCCACCCTGTTTGCTCATGAGGAAAAAATCCGCTATTACTATATTCTTAAATTGTTTCCTTTCTCGTTAAAGGGTGATGCTAAGTTATGGTTTAATTCTCTTGCTCCTGGTTGTGTGTGTAGTCCCCAGGATATGATTTACTACTTTTCTGAAAAATATTTCCCTGCTCATAAGAAACAAGCTGCTTTAAAGGAAATATTTAACTTTGTGCAAATTAAAGAAGAGAGTCTCCCACAAGCTTGGGGGAGGCTTCTCCAATTACTTAATGCTTTGCCTGATCATCCTCTCAAGAAAAATGAAATACTTGATATCTTTTATAATGGACTAACCGATGCTTCTAGGGACCACCTAGATAGTTGTGCTGGTTGTGTTTTCAGGGAACGAACTATTGAGCAAGCTGAATTGCTTTTGAATAATATATTGAGTAATGATAATGATTGGACTCTTCCCGAACCAACTCCTAAGCCAACTCCGAAGAAAAGAGGTATTCTATTCTCAGTCCTGAAGATATGCAAGAGGCAAAGAAATCTATGAAAGAAAAAGGTATTAAAGCTGAAGATGTTAAGAATTTACCGCCTATTGAAGAAATACATGGTCTTGATAACCCGACACAGGTAGTAGAGGTAAATTCTCTTTATAGATTTGATGAAGGTGATATTCCTCATAATAAGTCTGCTAGTCAATGCTTGGATGAGTTTGATAATTTTATTGTTAAACAAGAAAATTTCAATGCTTATGTTAGTAGACAATTGAAACGTAATGCTCACATGCTTGATTACCTGGGTGATTATATGAGTAGAACTGTTAATGATCTTAAGCTTATTAGTAAACATGCTTCCATGGTTACAACTCAAGTAGAACAAGTACTTAAAGCACAGGATGATTTGCTTAATGAGTTGAATAGTAAGAATAATGATAATGCTGTTAGGGTTATGACTAGAGGTGGTAAGATGACTCAGGAACCGTTGTATCTTGAGGGCCATCCTAAGAGAGTTAAGCAAGATTCTCAGAGAATTAATACTGATGCACCTAGTCCTAGTAATAAAAAGAAAAAGAAAACTGATAGGACTTTGCATACTTCTAGTGAACCTGTTATAGATACACCTGAGAATCCCAATGATATTTCTATTTCTGATGCTGAGACACAATCTGGTGATGAACATGAACCTAGTGATAATGTTAATGATGATGTTCATGTTGATGCTCAACCTAGTAATGATAATGATGTAGAGATTGAACCTGCTGTTGATCTTGATAACCCACAATCAAAGAATCAACGTTATGATAAGAGAGACTTCATTGCTAGGAAACATGGTAAAGAAAGAGAACCATGGGTTCAGAAACCCATGCCCTTTCCCCCTAAGCCATCCAAGAAAAAGGATGATGAGGATTTTGAGCGCTTTGCTGAAATGATTAGACCTATCTTCTTGCGTATGGGTTTAACTGATATGCTTAAAATGCCTCCTTATGCTAAGTATATGAAAGATATTGTTACAAATAAAAGAAAGATACCTGAAGCTGAAATTTCCACCATGCTTGCTAATTACACTTTTAAGGGTGGAATACCAAAGAAACTTGGAGACCCAGGAGTACCAACTATACCATGCTCCATTAAAAGAAACTATGTTAAAACTGCTTTATGTGATCTTGGAGCCGGTGTTAGTGTTATGCCTTTCTCTTTATATCGTAGACTTGAATTGAATAAGTTGACACCTACTGAAATCTCTGTGCAAATGGCTGATAAATCAACTGCTATACCCATCGGTATTTGTGAGGATGTGCCTGTTGTGGTTGCAAACGTTACTATCTTAACGGACTTTGTTATTCTTGATATTCCCGAGGACGACAATATGTCGATCATCCTTGGTAGACCCTTTTTGAATACTGCAGGGGCTGTTATTGATTGCAATAAAGGCAATGTCACCTTTCATGTTAATGGTAATGAGCATACGGTACACTTTCCGAAGAAACAACCTCAAGTTCATAGTATCAATTCTATTGGAAAAAAATTCAACTATTACTATCGGAGGTTTTGAATTCCCTCTCCCTACTGTAAAAAAAATGATATTCTTATTGTTGGGGACATGCATATCCCCGTTGAGGTAACTTAGTGTTATTCGAAAATTCTCCGGTTCCATGTTATTCGAAAGAAGTTTGTTAATGAGACTTGATCAACCTTGTTAACGGATTCTTTTTGATGAGCATGAGATGGATGAATTTAGAAGGCACAACCTGCTGTACCCACCTCTTACTTTCTGTTATTTAGATTAAATAAAGCAAAAATAGTTTTTTTGTTTGTTTTCTGAATTATCCGTGCAATAAAAAATGTCCCAAAAATAAAAGTTCTCCAAATGACCTGAAAATTTAGTATGATTTTTTATAGAATATTTTAGAATTTCTGGCACTGAGAATGCACCAGGGGTCTGCACCAGTGGGCCACAAGGGTGGAGGGCGCGCCCCCTACCTTGTGGGTCCCACGTAGGCCCCCCTCACTTATCCCAGCACCCATCCACTTCGTCTTCCTCCAGAAAAAATCATCCTGTAGCTCAAACCCGTGTTCTTGCTCATCTTGCTGCCATTTTCGATCTCCTTGTGCAAAACTTCGTATGTGACTCCTCCAATGGTCAAATTAGTTTTTGTTCTAGTGCTTTATGTATTGCAAATTTTTGCTGCTGTGGTGACCTTGTTCTTGAGCTTGCATGTCAAATTTATAAGGTCCAATGTAGTTTTGATACATGATTTAGCCTCTAGACACTTGTAGGAGTAGTTGCTATCAATCTTGTTGAGTTTGGTTCACTTTTATTTTGAGTCACTAAAAGTTTCAGAAATTTTTCAGAGGAAGAAGAATGTCTAGGAAAATGTACCAAGGTGGTTCTTCGAGGAAGCAAGCACCAAGGCTCGCGATATGTGAACCGGACCTTGAACCACCAAGGGAAGCTCAAGTGCGGCCTTGTGAATGGCCATCGGATGAATTCATGGTTCGTGCAGGTTTCAAGGATGAGTTTGATGCGTACGTGCAAAATGCTGAACTGGGGGACTTCTTGTCAGATAAGTGTCCCCAATACTATCAACTCACTGATTCATTTGTGAGAAGGTTTAAATTTACATCTCAGCGCAATACTCATACGGTCCTATTTGATCTTTATGATGAATCATATACCATGGACCTTGAAGATTTTAATACTGCTTGCAAAATCCCACAATGGGGCCTTCTTAGTGAGCCTCACAAAGCTGAATACAATGATTTCCTTGCTAGCATCACTGTGGGAGAAACTAGAAATAACACACAAGCTACCATAGGGAGCATTCACTTTCCTGCCATACATTATTTTGCTCTCTTTATAGGTAGATGCATTAATGGTAAGCATGAGCATTGCCACCTTTGCGTTCCAGATCTTAGTGTCCTCAAGTGTGCGGTGTTAGGTGATAGGCGTTATAACTTGGGGCTATTATTGCGAGG
This sequence comes from Thinopyrum elongatum, assembly GCA_011799875.1. NCBI lineage: Eukaryota > Viridiplantae > Streptophyta > Magnoliopsida > Poales > Poaceae > Thinopyrum > Thinopyrum elongatum. The sequence goes on along the minus strand of CM022300.1, from coordinate 442,528,444 downwards.
AGGTTACATCTTAATGCTAAAGATGGAGATTTATTTGGTGGGATTTATGCAACTCGTTTAGCTAATTATCTTGGTGTACCCATAAGAGGGAATGATATTGAGTTGCCACCTGCTTTTCTAGATTATGATGCTATGGTACGCTACCAGTTTCTTGAGAGGAACAAACAGTCCCTCCATTACCGACTAATCTTTGACAGACGGCGTGCCGTCCATATTACCCTTCCTGCTCCTGCCTTCTTTAACTTTCAGGTAAATGGGAGATATTTTATAACTAGAGAGGAGGCGAACGCGTATGAGAGAGCAGCGGAGGCCGCTCGCCTTCAAGAAGCAGCTCGCCAAGCGGTAGCTGCCGCAACACAGTACAACCCCAACTATGATTTCGGATACAATCTGGGCCAGTCATGGCCCTAGACCAACTTAGGCCAAAAGCCTAAGCTTGGGTGTCGGGGCCGGATTTCGGGGACACAACATATCCCAGAAATTTAACCCCTCGTGTTACCACCAGCCCAGGATTACTGTTACTGGTGGACACATCCTTGTTACAGATTTCCAAGCTATTACAAGAATTGGATACAAGACCATAAAGGTCTAATGTTACAACGATGATATCTGGTGATGGGTGACGGAAGCGACTTGTGGTTTCCAACGTCGATGGGGCTCCATTCCCATAGGAACGGCTGACCTGGATAATTCCTATCCTGCGTGGCTGCCATCCTAGGCTCTGCACGGACGTCGCTGTGGTACTCCTCGTAGAACTCCTGACCTGGCCACGTAAATAGCCAGGGACAACCCTGTGAGTACATTTGAATGTACTCGCAAACATCACGAACAAAGGATATACCGAATGCAACAGATAAAAAAATATATGATCATGATGAGCCAAACTATATGCATATGCTCTTGCTGACTGGAATTTAAGTCATGACAACAAAATGATATGAACATGAACATAGCATGTTAGCCATGATCAAACTTATTAGAAATAAAGCAAATGAATGCCACGGGTAGTCTAGCCAGCCCAAGTGACATTCAGCAAAATAAAAGAAATGCCAATCGGGTGTCCACAAGAGTAGTGGCGGGACCGCCTGTAAACTCCAGGGACGTCACAAAGAGGTCTTGAAGAGAAATGCCAGACGGGCGTCAAGTGACGCCACGGTCGGACTTGAAGAGAAATGCCAGTCGGGTGTCCACAAGAGTAGTGGCGGAATAAACCGCCTGTTAACTCGAGAGACGCCACGAGAGGTCTTGAAAATAAAATTGAGTGCCCGGGGTAGTCTAGCCAGCCCCTGAGACACTCAGGAAATTCAAAATAAGAGAAACGGGTTAGTCCTCAATAATATGCATAACCAGAATAATATTTAACATGCATAAAATATTCATGGTAGCATCAGGGTGACAACACTTATCCTGCAAAATAATTCAGGCTCAATTTAATTATTTTCCTCCGAAGACCGACACTTGACTAACCTAGACCGTAGCCCTTAACCGCGGACACGGCTATTCGAATAGGTTTAAACTCTGCATAGGGTGTACTCTTTACCCACAAGTAAAGGATTTCTTTAGTCAGCACCGTGACACTGACTAATTCCCATTACGGTCTTTGGGTTGAAAACACTCCTGACCAGCACACACCAGATTAACTTTCCGGATGCCAGGAATCACCCAAAGCATCGTTCAAGAAAAACTCTAAGACGGAGAGACCAACGTCCTGCATGGGATCACTATTAATACGCGTGGATTCCAAGGGGTGCCCCCCTCTCAGTCATAACTGGAAACACCCATGCCCCCTGACCCGATGACAGGATTTAGTCCGCGGCCGCGGAAACCCTCATCGTGGCCCTCTGTACGGTGTGTGCATGGAAGGGGTTATCAACTTACTGAACAATACCCTACCTATGGCAGGGACCTGTGGCAGCACGAATCAAGTATGGGGGTTACCGAAACAAGACTCGATCTACGGTCAACTCAGGAGGTTCAAGTTTTCCTGCAGTGGTTAGCTCAACAAAGTATTCTTTCAATAGTAGCATCCCAACAGGGCTACAACCCTTGCATGCTCCAACATGCCCACACTGATCATTCTCGTCACAACGAGTTTTCAGTCTCACAGTCACTTTTCTCGTGACTGATTTCTTCCTGCAGATTAGTCCGAACCGGCACAGGCATATGTGACATAAGAAAAATATCCTTGCTTACTCTTACTTCATGCCTAAATGAAGGTAAAATATTTCATGGGGTCATGCATGCATAACTATCAATATGCCAACTTTATAGGAACTCAACATAGTCATGATGCAAATATTAACTATGCAATCTACCATATCAAGTGTTCAAGATGCTTGCCTTGAGCATGCAGGGGTGTTGGTTGCACTCAAAAAGTTTGAAAACTTTATCTTCCCTCCATTTCCTATTTTCAAAAATATTTTAATTACCACATATAGCAAAAACACTGCCAAAAATTGTTTCAAATATTTTTGAAATAAATACTAAAATAAAATAGATGAAAAATGAAAAACAACAGAAAAAGAATAAAATTATTTGGAGTCCAGATGAATTACTTAGAGCAAATCTAGGATGGAATAAATGATTGAAAGTACTATTTAACTGATACAGTGGAGATACAGCTTAGGAAAAATGCTCACCTAAGATGGAATAATAGAGCATGAATTTAGAAGCATTTAGAAATTTGAATCACTGGATTTTGATATGAAATGGATCCTGTGGAATTATTTGAATACTACTGAAAAAGAAAAGGAAAAGGAGCAGAGAAGCGCCCTGCGCGCTACTTAACCGTGTAGTGCTAATGGGCCGAGCCCAGCCGTTCGGCTGTGTGGAAGGCTGCGACGTCGAAGACGTATCTCGAAAGTACGCCTTCACTTATCCGCGCTGGCGTGGCCCCGAGTCACTGACGGTGGGTCCCGCTGGGCCCACCAGTCAGGTTTGACTGGTCTTCGTCGTCCGCCGCGCGGGAACAGGGGAGGTCGCGGCTGTCGCCGGCGATTGTTGGCGAACGACGGCGACCCACGGCGATCTGAGCCCACGTGCGAGTGCAGGGGATCAAGGCGATCCTCTGGGTACCCTCCTCGGGCTCCGGGGTGGACGGAGTCGCCGGCGGTGAGGTCCTCGGCGGACGGCGGCGTCGGGTGGAAGGGGCCTTTCGCCCTGGAGCTTGCTTTGGTGAAATTGAAAGGCGGAAAGGATCCGCGGAACCACGGGGAGGCTGCTGGTGTAGAGAGTGGAGAGGGGGAGGCTCAGGCGGCGCCGGAATCAACCTGGAGGTGGCGGTGGCTGTGGTGGCCGGAGAGGAAGAAGACGACCCTCTCCGGTTGATTTGCTGCTCTAGGGGGCTTGTAGGTGAGGGAGGAGAGGTGCTGAGGAGCGAGGCGAGCTCGGGGTGGCTCTTTTATAGCTGCGCGACGTCGGTTCCGTGGCTTCTCGGGGAAGCGACGACGGCGGCGGCGGCCATTACTGCGCCATTGAGGTGGCCGGCGAGGTCAGCGTGGACGGCGGGGTCGGTGGGGAGTTGGCGGACCGGAGTTAAGGTGGGAACGCTCTGGCGTCTGCGGATTGGGCCACGCGTCGTGGGCGGCGGTGACAGCGACGTGTGGCGGCTGTGGCCGGTGCTAGGTGGCGGCTGGCCGGCGCTAACGACCAGGGAAGGTGTCGGTGGGGTACCTGGCTTACCCGCGAAGCTAGTGGTGGAGGTGCGTGACTGGGGGAGGCAGTAGGGCGGTGACAGGGCTCGGGCGCCGGCGGTGCAATAACTGCGTTCTGCTCGTGCTCCGGACATGCCCCTGATGTGTTCGACGAAATGCCAGAGTGAGCTAGGGTGATCCACTTGAGCTGATTTTTGCTAGGGTTATGATTACAAAGATGGCAAGACTATTGGACATTCTAGTTTGGTCGGAAGAGCTAGTCCCATAAGTGGTTTTAAGAGGTTGCCATATTCTGTCATGCACATGATGTGCTCGACAGAATGCTAGGGTGACCTAGGAGGATTTGTTGGATATGAAAATTGGCAGGGAAATGTCTCTTTGGATGGTAGAGAGGGTGGTGGGGTTGGCTAGGAAAAATGCAAAACTTGCTAGTGCAAGTTTTAGGGAAATTCATTACTGGACAGGAAATTAAAAGGAATATTTTGTGCACTAAAAAGATTCCAACGGAGGCAAACTTTTGGACTTAAGGGTCTGGTTGGAAGGACTATAAGTGGGAAAAACTTCAGGATTTTTGGGGCAAGGAAAAATTGGGGTTGTAGTAGAAACTCAAATAGAGGACATAATTGAAAAGAGGTTGTTTCACTCAAAATTCCCAAAAGACCAAGTTGGATTTTTGCATAAAAGTGATATGTGGGCATCACATGACCTCCCATAATTTTTGTGGAATTTTGAAAGAATTATTTAAAGTAGTTGTAGTGCAACAGAGGCATTTAAAGAATTGAAAATGCCTTTTTAAATAATTGTTTTGGGCAATTTTTATTATGAAAATAATGCTTACTATTATTAAAATATAAATGAAATGATTTAATAAAACTACCAAAGCTACAATATTATCACCAAAAATTTCTATATGGAGGGAAGAATTTTGGAAAACAGAAACAGAAAAGGCTCTAAAAATTATTAAAGGACCTGTTATAAATCAAAATTTTATTTCTGGCCAAAATTTTACTTAATAAAAATATGATTAAATTTTTGGGGTGTTACATTGGGGGAGTACGTATTTCTCACCGACATTACATTCATGTTCACACACTCATTCCAGTTGTCGGTGTTCATACTTTTTCATTGTATTATCCATGTTAGTTTACTTTCTTTTTCCCTCTTTCTTCTTGTGTGTTTGAAAAACTTTGAGAAAAACAAAAAAAAATTAGTTGTAGTTTATTTCCCTACCATGTTTAGTAGTAGTATTAAAGAAAACCCAAAAAGATTTCTTGTTCTTCTTTTGCTTGTTGGGAGCTTTCCCGTGTAAATAGTTTTTCCCGTTCCTGTTTTACTCTGTTCAGAAAAGCAAAAACTCCAAAAACATTTCAGTATGTTTCTTTGAAATTCTTTTTCTTTTCTTTGGGGGTCGAGAGGAGAAGACCACGATGAAAATGTTGAGTGGCTCTCATATGCATTATTGTTGATCTAACGAAGAGCTCATATTACCTTGTCTTCTCTTTTGAATAAATGTTTACAGATTCCAGCTTAGTCCAATGCACGTGCACTATTATTATTATTATTCACATCGTTCGGTCATGCAAGTGAAAGGCAACAATGACGATATATGATGAAATGATTGGGATGAGGAAAAGCTGGTATGAACTCTACCTATCTTGTTTTTGTAAATATGATTAGTTCATCGTTCCTGATTCAGCCTATTATGAATGAAACATGTTTGCAATGACAATTAGAGATTATAGTTACTCATGTCATGCTTAATTAGCAAGGAGTTTATAATGGTTTACCTTGCGTGCCAACATGCTTTTAAAATGGTTGTGATGTAGTATGATAGGATGGTATCCTCCTTTGAATGATTCGAGTGGCTTGACTTGGCACATGTTCACATATGTAGTTGAAAACAAGATCAACATAGCCTCCACGATATTTATGTTTATGGTGATTGATATCCTACTCATGCTTGCACTCAATGTTGGTTACTCTCAATGCATGTTTATGACAGTTGTCTCTCTCTAGTTGGTCGCTTCCCAGTCTTTTGCTAGCCTTCACTTGTACTAAGCGGGAATACTGCTTGTGCATCCACTTCCATAAACCCAAAGTTATTCCATATGAGTCCACCATACCTTCCTATATGCGGTATTTACCTGCCGTTCCAAGTAAATTTGCATGTGCCAAACTCTAAACCTTCAAATGATAATCTGTTTTTTATGCCCGAATCGCTCATGTAGCGACAGGGGGCTGTCAGTATCTTCCATGCTAGGTGGGTTATTCTCATGATGAGTGGACTCCGCTCATCATTCACGAGAAAATGGCTGGTAATCGGGATGCCCAGTCCCATGCTCAAATCAAATCAAAATAAATTAAAACAAAACTCCCCCAGGATTGTTGCTTGTATGGACGGTACCCGTTGTTTCGGACCAGCCGTGGAGTGTGCTTGTTGGTTGAGGGGGAGTAAAAAAAACTTTACCATTCTGTTTGGGAACCGCCTATAATGTATGTAGCATGGAAGATATCGAGATCTCTCGGTCGTTATGTTGACAATGAAAGCATACCACTCAAAATTATATTCATCTCTATTTCAAAAAGCTCGAGCTCTGGCACCTCTGCAAATCCCTGCTTCCCTCTGCAAATGGCCTATCTATTTACTATTATTGTTGAGTCATCATTCTCTTATTAAAAGCACCAGTTAGAGAGCACCACTGCCATTTGTATGCTTTGCTATTAGTTGATATTGAGTATGACTATGATTGGATCTCTTTTACCATGAATTACAATGTCTAGTCAGTCCTTGATCTTCAGGGGTGCTCTGCATTTATGTTTTGCAGTCTCAGAAAGGGCTAGCGAGATACCATCTTGTTATATCATATCATGATTGTTTTGGAAAATTGTTGTCATCCGAGATTTATTATTATTACTCGCTAGTTGATTGTGCCATTGATATGAGTAAACGTGAGACCTAAATGTTATTGTGAATGTGGTTAGTTCATAATCTTTGCTGAAAACCTGAATGTTGGCTATACATATTTGCAACAACAAGATCAAACAAAGTTTGTAAAAGTTTTTCTTTATCACTTTCAGTTTGTCAACTGAATTGCTTGATGACAAGCAATGGGTTAAGCTTGGGGGAGTTGATACGTCTCCATCGTATCTACTTTTCCAAATTCTTTTGCCCTTATTTTGGACTCTAATTTGCATGATTTGAATGGAACTAACCCGGACTGACACTGTTTTCAGCAGAATTGCCATGGTGTTATTTTTGTGCACAAATAAAAGTTCTCGGAATGACCTGAAACTTCACGGAGAATATTTTCGGAATAAATAAAAAATATTGGCGAAAGAATCAACCGAGGGGGACCCACCGCCTGTCCACAAGGGTGGGGGCGCGCCCTACCCCCCTGGGCCCCACGAAGCTCCACCGACCTTAACTCCAACTCCATATATTCACGTTCGGGGAGAAAAAAAATCAGAGAGAAGGATTCATCACGTTTTACGATATGGAGCCGCCGCCACCTTCTGTTCTTCCTCAGGAGGACAGATCTGGAGTCCGTCCAAGGCTCCGGAGAGGGGAAATCGTCGTCATCATCATCATCAACCATCCTCCATCACCAATTTCATGATGCTCACCGCCGTGTGTGAGTAATTCCATCGTAGGCTTGCTAGACGGTGATGGGTTGGATGAGATTTATCATGTAATCGAGTTAGTTTTGTTAGGTTTGATCCCTAGTATCCACTATGTTCTAAGATTGATGTTGCTATGACTTTGCTATGCCTAATGCTTGTCACTAGGGCCCAAGTGCCATGATTTCAGATCTGAACCTATTATGTTTTCATGAATATATATGTGTTCTTGATCCTATCTTGCAAGTTATAGTCACCTACTACGTGTTATGATCCGACAACCCCGGAGTGACAATAGTCGGGACACTTCCCGGTGATGACCGTAGTTTGAGGAGTTCATGTATTCACTAAGTGCTAATGCTTTGGTCCGGTTCTCTATTAAAAGGAGGCCTTAATATCCCTTAGTTTTCATTAGGACCCCACTACCACGGGAGGGTAGGACAAAAGATGTCATGCAAGTTCTTTTCCATAAGCACGTATGACTATATTCGGAATACATGCCTACATTATATTGATGAATTGGAGCTAGTTCTGTGTTAGCCTAGGTTATAATTGTTGCATGATGAATGCCATCCGACATAATTATCCATCATTGATTCATTGCCTACGAGCTTTTCACATATTGATCTTTGTTTCGTTATTTTTCCGTTGCCACTGTTACGATTGCTACAAAACTGCTATTATTACTTTTGCTACCGTTACCGTTACTTCCATACTACTTTGCTACTAAATACTTTGCTGCAGATATTAAGTCTTTCAGGTGTGGTTGAATTGACAACTCAGTTGCTAATACTTGAGAATATTCTTTGTCTCCCCTTGTGTCGAATCAATAAATTTGGGTTGAATACTGTACCCTCGAAAACTATTGCGATCCCCTATACTTGTGGGTTATCACTGGGCGGGGAGTGGCCTCGGGAGCGAGTGCGGCGATCGAAATGACGTCACCAAAATTCCAAAGTGCTTCGTGGGAATCGCCCTGCGGAGTCGGCCACCTTCATGAACAAAAACTCAGATCAGGAGTCGACCACCACATGGTCGGCATGGTCGGCATTTGGATACCTTATCGGCAGACGGCGCTACTTGTCGTCCTCCAGGCTGACTCGGTGGATATTTTTTTCTTTTAGAAGCCATCGGGAATAGATCAAGACCTTGCACACATTCTGAAGATGGCGCACCAAGTTCGACCATAGTCCGAAAGCAGATGACTACAAGGACCATTTTAAGGGCTACTGATGGTGCCATGGACCCAGGGCACCTAGCGCCATCAGAAGTCGGCCCATCAGGACACCATATGGTTTGGGCCGGCTACCCTACCTAAGGGCCTCCAAGACGAAGGATTTCACTTGCCGTCCAAGGCAAGCACACCGATGATTGTGGAGGACTCTTCATTGCCTGCACCGACTAGGACTCTGTAACCATAGGCCCCGTCCTCCTTTATAAGGCGAGGCCGGGATAGTCGATATGCCCTCGATAGACCTACGATCATCATTGTACTGTGTACACCGCCATCATCAATAAACATGAAGCAAGAAGTAGGGTTTTAGCTCGAGCACTGTTAGACAGACGATAGTTGCCAGACGAAACACACACGACATGTCATATCGTACCATCCATGGGCAAAGTCTAAACAACAACAACATGTGGTTGGATTAGCCATCGTGCGCATGTCGTTCACCAAAATGTCGTCCGTGATACCTAGAGGGGTTTGTCGGATTTCACACCGACAATTTGACTTCTGAAAAAATTAATATGTCTTATATTTTGAAACATGATAGTATATACTCCATCCGTCCCAAAATAAATGACTCAACTTTGTACTAGTTTTAGTACAAAGTTAGTACAAAATTCAGTCACTTATTTTGGGACGGAGGGAGTATTATTTTCTCTTTTTTCGAGGCAAACATATTATTCCTTTTTAATTTAGATAAAGAGTTGTTCATTCCCTTTTGTCGAAAAGAAAAGGAAGCACAATTCGACTCCAACGCCGCAATCTCACCCGACCCAACCTCTGGGGTCTCCGGTCTTAACTCTGACGCCTGAACTACCCCTAAACCCATCCCGTCCCCGCCGCCCGCCGCAGCCTTCCACCCCCTCTCCCCTCCAGACCCCGTACGCCTCCGCGGCCATGGACGCCGCCACGGACGGCGAGCAGCGGCGCCTCCTCTCCATCCCCAAGGAGGGCGAGCGCGTCATCGCGCCGACGCGCCGTCCGGACGGGACCCTCCGCAAGGAGATCCGCATCCGCGCCGGCTACGTCCCGCAGGACGAGGTCGCCATCTATCAGTCCAAGGGCGCCCTCGTGAGTCCTCGCAGCATCCCCCATACACTATTCCCGCACCACGGCACCAAACCTGTTCCGTTGCTGGGCTCTCGTTCTTTTTGGGGGGGGCTTAAGCTTTGTTTGTGCTCGGTGCAGATGAAGAAGTCAGGGCCCGACGTGACGCCGGGGTACGACCCTGCGCTCGATGCAAAGCCCAAGACGAAGGCGGCCAAGCGCAACGAGCGGCGCAAGGAGAAACGGCACCAGGTAGGCCTTCATCTCTCGCTAGTGTGTCACCATTGTCCATTGATGCTACAAGAACATTCTGATTCGGTTAAATTGGCATGGTTATATGTGGGTTTATTGTCCGAGGGCATCATTGACCTTTGTTCGTTCGTTAGTTGAGATTTATATGCGCTAAAGATTAGCCTTGAACGATGCTGTCATTGCTAAGATGATTTGATTTGGTGCTCAATGCGAAGAATGGATAAACATCAACGTATTCCGCCGAAGATATTTGGCAGATGAACACCGATATCACTGATATGTTTTCTATGGCGTTGCGCCGTTGCCTAACCATAAGACTTCATTTTGCTGTGTTGGTAGTGATACCTGGTAGTTTAGGTTGTTGTTGCAACAGACAATCATTTCCATGCCATATTCTCCACAAATTCATGAGCAATTGGCGCTTGCACAATGTTGTATCACGGACAATTTAAATGTTCTGCATTCCCTGAACACTATGCAAGTCAATGGCACTGGTTTTAGTTATGCTTGCATTACGATTGCAGGCATTCCATCGAGTTGTAATTTAGAACTTATTATGACAAATGGAATTTAGAAATGCCACAAGCTATAAAAATACAGCAGAGCACGGTTAGACAGGCATGGTTTTCTCATCTTAATCACGCCATGACACCATCTTCAGCGAATTAGTGATCCATTACTCAAGTTTCAGCAGTCTCTAGTAATCTGGTCCAGTCTCATTCGTCATTACTCACGGTTGTATACTTCAATTATAGTTGGTGGAACATAATTTTGTTATACGTTGCTCGCCCTGATTCATCATCATCATTATTATAGTTCTGGTCAAGAAATTAAGGATCTGAATATCTGGTCAGCAAAAGTATGCAGTATGGAGCTTTTGCTTAAAAATATATTTCTGTGAACTGACCCAGACAGGGTGACAACGTGACTATTCTTCATGAATGAGCGAAAGCATACCCTTGTGGAAACACTGTATTTGTTCAAGTCGTGTGGCAAGCCCATTTATCCTCATATATGTCCCAAGTAGCAAATGGTTCAAGAAACAACCACCCAAACATTACTCGATTACCCCTCAGTTCTTATAAGGATGGTGTGAAATTTTCTTTTGCAAAGACCAATGCACATGGAGCAATTTTGGACCCTTTTGCCCCTCCTATGTCGCATGATTGAGCAGTTAGCAAACCCTTGATCATCTTGCTAACTGCACCACAACTCTTTGATCTCTGCACACGCTCGGTCTGTTCGTTCCCTGCACACTCACCCGCCCGCACTTTCAGCATCGCTCCACGTGATGTACATGACGCAGGCTGAATGCATAAACAATCTGAGCAACCAACATGAATTGGTGATGGCGAGTAGTCATAGATCAGTGCTTCCTCATCGTCCAAGGACGCGTAATTGTTAGAGGATTGAAATTGTAACAAGAAACTGCAAAAAATGGTGCCCAGAATCGTGACCAGTTAAACGTGACTTCATCCACGACTGTGGCCTCCACGGACCTGACAAACACGTCCCTGGCCACCACACCACGCGTGGCCTTGTCGTCGTTGAGGACATTTGGCAGCATCTCGTCTACCACGGCCCTGGCAACCTTGTCCCAGATCCCCACTCCCTCGTCGCGTGTGGGTAGCGGCGAATCTAGCATGACAATGGAGGGTAGGCTCAAAAATCAAGTTCTTAAGCCTAGTTAGCAAATGCATTGCAATTGTGGCATGTAAAGTACCTTAATATAATTTTCAAGTAGCATGTTTAGTTGAAATATGATTTTTGGAGGGTAGGCTTCAGCCTATTGAAGCCTCCCTAGTAGAACCGCCACTGCGTGTGGGTACTGTCGTCACCGCGCATGTCGCCTCCGACAGTGTCTTGTCTATTACGACAGCACACTCTCTCCCTCGAAACAATATGTGGCAGAGGTAGGAGGGGCGTGGCGTGGTTTACTCATCCCTACATGCGTGCAACATTAGATCCAGAGAATTAAGCGGGGCATGGGCTGATAGGTATTTTTGGGAGAGATAGTGCTAAACATCCTCTGCGCCTCCTGTTTTCTGGTATTTTTTGGGGAAAAAAATCCACACTCTTTAATATGGAATGGAGGGAGCATCGAATATAGCTGCATACAATTCTTAAATGTGGCAATATGGTATACACCATAAACTGGTAGCACCATTATATAGTGAATTAACATGGTGAATTGAGCCATTAATATTATGGCAGATCTAAGTTCAAGAAATTTAAAACCATAAAAGATACACTTAACCATTCATAACTCTCTGTCGGTAATGTGGTCAACGCAAACATTATGTTTTCTTGTATGCTTGTATTGTACAATGCTAATGATTTGTTATCTCTTACATCGAACAACTATGTGATTTGTGCGATGGATTTATGGTTACTGGACATTATCTTATTTATTACTAGCAGGGTGGTTCAACAAATGATAAAGGGAAGAGCTTGGATATAGAGGAGGCTGATGCTGGAGAACCTGACAAGGTTCATTCTTCCAAAACTAAGCAGAGGAATACAGTGGACAGTATAACAGAGCAGATAAGTGGCATTGCTATTTCTGAATCTCCAGCTACGGCAACCCCTTCCACAAATGCTGCCAACAACTTACAAACAGAGTCATCTGTTACAGAGATAGATAAGAAAATCCGAGCACTGAAGAAAAAGGTTCTCCCTCCTTCCCTTACTCAGTCATCTGTGCATGCGTGTGTGTTTGAAAAATGTGTCAGCGTGTTTATTTTGTTGTGTGCTGTCGCCTTAATTTCCCACAGATACGCTTAGCTGAAGCCCAAGTGCAAGGGGACCCAGAAAAATTGAAACCTGAGCAACTGGAGAAAACAAAAAAGATTGAAGGATGGCGTGAAGAGCTGAAGCTTTTGGAGCCTACAAGGGGTCATGCTGCTTCGTAGGCAAAGCGGGCTTGGCCCTGATGTAAACTGAGCTGTCAGTTCTGCACGCCCACTTGGCGTTGTTGCTGACCCGAAATTCAATCGATCATGCTATGCTTCTCCAGTACCTACGGGTTTGCTGGAAATGCATTCCGGTGAACGTGGGGTTTGCACAGAATGGAAGATTTTTCACCACATTTGTTGTCTCATGTAACAGTTGTCAGTTCCAAAATTTATATTGCAATATCCGTTTGTCAAAGATCATACAGTGGAGGCGATAACTGATTTGCCATGGGATGGCTGTTGCTTTCGTGTGTTATACCAACTTTGGGGTTCATTTGACGCTGGACTAATTTACCTTTTTTAAGTTGAGTTGTCTTCTCCTTTTTTTTTCTATTGATTGATTTCACACCTCGAGTGGAGGAGGAATAACAAAACAAAGTGATGGAATAAGCAGAGGAATTGACTATAATGTCTTGTGCAATCTTAGAATTTCACAAAGGTGTTTGTATGCCTTGCAGAAATTTTGCGGGAAATTGGTCCTTGATTGGACAGTGAAGGGAGACCCCACCTTGACTCAAAACTTCTCAAAGGAATTTCAACACGAGGTCGGAGAGCTCATTTAGGTTCTTACAATCAATGAAATTTCTACAAAATTCTTTGTTTCAAGCAAGCCATAAGAATCTGAGAAGCCAGATTTAAGCACGACCATGAGCGATGCAATGAGGCCCCAGAATGTAGGAATAACAGCATAGTTTGAGCACCATGTCCTGTGGATCCCTAGGTGATTTCACACCTCAAGCGTCGGAGTAAGAAAACAAAGGAATGCGAAAAAAGCATAATTTGAGCACCATGCCTTGTGGATTCCTAGAATTCAAAATATTGTTGTTTATGCCCATTAGAAATTTTGTGGAAAACTAGTTCTTGACTGGAGAGAGCATAGGAGTGAAAGAATCGTCTTGCCTTGACTTCTCAAAGGAATTTTAACATGAGGTTGGAGCTCATCTTTAGAATCCTCCAAAACGTGGAGGAAGAAATGTTCCCTATGAAAATTCACAGGTTCTTATAATCTTAAGGGCCTATAGGAGAATTCTATGTATGATTCTAATCATATGAAATTCCTTTGTTCCAAAGAAGTCATGAGAATCCAACCATATACTATTCGCTCCGATCCGTATTACTTGTGAGCTCAAACGGATGTATTTAGAGTGGTATTGTAGTATATTTTCGCAAGAACATGAGTTTCTCATAACAGAGTCAGCGAAGTCACAAAACAGGTGCTTCCTTCCTCAGTTGGGAGCTCTCCTCACTTCAGTGTTTCTATGCTTTCTACACCTGGGAACACCAATCTGGAAAAAAGTTTGACAGCCGTATTTCAAAATTGATTCTCCATCCCCTAACATGGAGGATATTAATATATTCCCTTTCTCGAAAAAACAGCTCCACGACAAATCTTAACAGAATGGCGAGACTTATTTATAGTTGAACTGTGTACACGTCCTGTTCCCGATCGACTTGAACACGGCATTGATTTTTCTCACAAAGAAACAAAGAAGGCACAGAGACAAAAATAAAACTAATAAGTCAGCAAATACGCGTGAGCTATGCTCAACCAATAGATGCCAAATGGCGACCACCGGCCAGCGGAGGAATTTCCATAGGAAGGCCCGTACAATGCAAAGAAAACTTTGCCGTACGGTCCCGCTTCAGCATAGAAGTTACCAACAAGCAGCCAGTTCCAGGCTACACTAGCCAACGTTATCGAAAGTTCCAGAGCATGCCATGTTCTTTACTCTGTGCTCCCCTCTCCCTCGCACTTGGAACAACCAGTGAAATCTCTCTCATTCAGCACCATGACATTGACATCAAGGCAGTAAGTCACCATGTGTATTTACATCGTGTCCTCTCCTACTTTACACTAGGCTCAGATGCACATTTCCTCTACTTCCCGGGCAGAATAATATTAGCCGGATCACCGGAATTCAGTGAAGAATCAACTAACAAAACACACAAGAGATGCTGGTTGACAATTCTGTTCACAAGGATCGTCCTTTTTCCAGCCAGCTCCACATGATTAGTGAGGACTAATATCTGCAGAAAGAACAAGCAGCACTACAAGTCAGATTAACCAGACGATTATACAAGAAACAGATGGCAGCCTAGCTGAAGAAGCTGACGGCAGCAGCCGCGTAGTGCGGAAGATTAACTTACAATTCTGCCGATATGCTAGAGTTGTCCACAGCTCTATCCGCTCGTGCCACGTGTAGAAGAATTTGGGCGTGTATATGTTCTCATGGACCGTACAGATCGCATGGATCTATTCACAAAAGGATGGTCCAAAAGTTTGGACGCGGAAGGTCTGTCTTCTGGATTGGGTTTTACACACTGGCTAATGAAATCACGAGCTTCCTTCGAAAGACCACTTGGAATTGCTGGTGGTTCACCCTTACCAATCCTGTATAGAGCTTGTGTCTGCAGAACAAGTTGCAGGAATGGGTGTGAATTTGATGAAACTCGAATAATAAATTACATATACCAGATACCTTTTTCAGATTTTAAATGAACACTGGAATTCAAATATGCAAGAACCACTACTAGATGTCAAATGAAGAATTACTCACCCACTCCAGATCAGGGTAGGGAAGTTGACGTGTCAACATCTCTAGGACCGTGCAACCCAAACTCCATATATCAGCTGCAGGTCCATATGTCTTCTTGGGATTGACGACCTGAAAGTTCAGTGTGTCCATTTAGAATAATCGAAAAGGTATGGACATATCATACATGAGAGTATGCTTATGCCAAATACTCCCTCCGTAAAGAAATATAAGAGCGTTTAGATCACTACTTTAGTGATCTAAACGCTCTTATATTTGTTTACAGAGGGAGTACTATCTTGTTTAGCCAAAAACCAAGAATGTCCGCAGCAAATTAAGAACATAGAGCACCAATCCAACTTAAATTAACCGCTTAGTAACTCACGTAATTACTCCACTAAGCGTCAACATACACTGTGAACTACAAGTGCAATAGTTGTCACTAATAGTGAGCCATGACGATACTCAAAGGTCCGGCAAAGCAAGCTAACTGAACTGATGTAGTGTGAAAATCCAAGCTGTATTTCAGTGCATCAGGACACAACTCTTAACACTATTCATCATAACCCCCCTTCACCTCAGGATTATACTACTAGTTGCTAATTAATTATTCTCAACGAATTACTAAAGGAAAAGGGTAAAAATAAACAAGCGAATCCGAGACTATGCTAATCTGATCTTAAGAGTGTGGTGATATACCTCAGGTGCCATCCAATATACAGTTCCTTTGCATGATTTTAGCACATTGAGTTTGGAGGTCTGAAAGACAATTGATAAAGCAACGTTAAATCACAAAGTTAGTGCATGGATAACTACATTCGAAGTTCAAACACAAAATTATGCAGGTTTTACAAGAAAGTAGCGGACCTGCTTAGCAAGTCCAAAGTCCGCAAGCTTCACGGATCCATTCGCATGCACCAGTATGTTGGCACATTTGATATCTCTGCAAGATGATATTCTAAACTATAAGTACATGAAAACATTACATAATGCCCTAAAGACTTGTCAATTTGGGTCAGGTGATATTTATTCAGAAGGCAAGACAAAAACCAGTGATCTAGCTAATCTTACACCATGGTAAACCAAATACCCAGTATCATTGGTACATGAACTGATGTAATCATATTACCTATGAACAATATTCCTCTCATGGAGGTAATTCAATCCATTAAGTATTTGTCTTGTGTATGCCGAAACATGAGTATCTCGTAGGCGGTACTTCTGATACAAAGATACAAGAGATCCTTGGGTCACTAGTTCAAGGAAGATGTAAAGTTTCGAGTCCTCCTGCAACAGTCACACAATTGGATGATTATCAGTCTCAAATGAAATAAGTACAGAGAAATCTACGAGTATAGAGCACAACAGTGCTTCAACAATGGAGCAAAGTGATGCACAATTAGAAGATCGGGGAGCTTACTTTGTCAGTTCCGAAGTAGTGTACTATATTCTCATGTTCAAACTGACTCAGGAGTGCAATTTCCTGAAAAGTAGAATGGAAGTTAATAAGAGGCCAAATTACAGAATACACCATTGAACATAGAAGGAAATAAGTCGTAAAAGACAAGGTCTCCGATATTATCAATAACACAAACAACCAGCTAAACCAACCTGCTCAAGTTGGAAAATACACTGCCGTGCGTTGCTCCCTTGATCATGTAAGGACACTTCTTTGACAGCAAAAAAGACACCCTCGCTGTGAAGCATCAATCATTATACCATAAGATGCAGAAGTAGAACAGCGTGTAGGAGACTTATGACAGAAAAACATAAGAGCAGCCTAATGAAGGTAATCATGCCAATAGAACACCAGGACATAAAAGGAACAGCAGATGCTGGAGTCCTTCATATCCGGAAGCTGAATATCCATTTTATTAAGAATACCACATAATTCAGAACTGGAACGGATGCAGTGCAATATTTTGGCAAAACAAATTATCATATCCCCCTGTATTCTAGGGAATTTGGTTCGGAACTGGATAGCACTCTGATTCTAGCTAATTCTAGTTGACCACAACTCAGGATTATGTTGAAGATGAAACCATGAAGATGGTTCAATTACTATTTACTAATAGGCTAGGCATCTGTATTTTGCTATGCAAGACAGGAGCTTCTAATCAAGCAGAGGATCACTCTACAAAATCCGGGTTAATCAAGGCTTTCTGGGTATTACCCTAGCCCTAGGTTATCTTGGAACGAACATAGCAAGTTGAGCTCTTAATCTTAAGCATAACGTTAACAACCAGCATATAAGGAACGATGAATTTTCCTATGAAGAGTGAAGAGAACTTACTCGCTGATCCCCTCATAGACCGTCCCAAATGAGCCACTCCCCAAGAGCACACCTCGACTCCACGACCGGATCTTCCTCTTAAACCTCCCGTTGGGGGAGATGTAGAACATAGACTCGGTTGTCTCATCGTCGTTTGTCGTGGATATGGAGGACGTGCCTGTGAATTCCTCGGAGCTCTCCCCCAGCCTGAGATCTTCCAACGTCAACACTTCCGCCGCATCCTCGTCCTCCTCGGCATCCGGATCTCCAAAATCAGGGACAGATCTGATCGCCTGTGGTTGCCCTTGGTCCTCTGGCGCGAAAGACAGCAGGATATCCCACGTGGAACCCACCTGGGAGGCGGACGGCAGCGCCATCGACGGCGGCGGCTTGAGCATCACCGGCGGCGGGCGTACGCCCTTGATGCCTCCCTCGCAGCCCGGTTTCTTCACATCCGGACGGGCTGGCTCTGGCGGATCCAACCATGCCGGCCGCACTGGCGCCTCAACCGGCGCGTCCCTAGCAGTTTCCTTGGCAGGGAGGTCAAAATCAGCGAGCGCGGGCAAGGCCGGCTCGTCGGCAGCCTCGTGGCGGAGCGGGGACTCCCGCACGGGGCGGTCGGGCTGCGAGCGCGCGGAAGGGGAGCTGGAGGCGGAGGAGGAGGCGTAGGAGCGGAAGGCCTTGTGCGCCTCCCAGTCGGTGAGGGAGATGGCGAAGTCCTCGGGGCCGGAGAGGCCGAGGTTGCGGCAGAGGAGCTGGACGTCGCCGCCGCCGTCGCCGCTGCCGCCGATGCGGAAGCTGCTGAGGTCGACGGAGCAGGCGGCGGAGCTGGCGAGCGAGGGCGCGGTGGATGCCGAGGCCGAGGAGGCCCGGGACGGGGACGGCGGGTAGCTGCAGAAGAGCTTGGCGGGGTCGTACTCGTAGCCGATGTTCTTGGACGCGTTCCGGCGGTCGAGCCGCGGGCCGCGCTTGGACGAGCGGCACGAGCCGGACGGCGAGGTGGACGTCGCGGTGTCCTGGGACGGCCGGCCCATCAGCGGCGCCTGCTCATGGGGTGCGGCGGCGCTCCGGGACGGGCAGGAGGAAGGGGGAAAAGGCGAGGAGGGAAAGAGATGAGGGCTCTCTGGCAGGGTTTTTTTTTTTTTGAGGGGAAGCTCTCTGGCAGGCTTTGGGAGTGGCGCAGGAGAGGAGACGGCAAGGCGAGGTGCGGATATTTTTTTCAGCCGCGAGGTTGGGTTTTTTTGGTGGGCGAGGTGGGAGTGGGAGGGGAGACGGGTGCGTTGTCGCATTGACTCGCACCTTTCGCCTTTGTGGTGGCCGTCGGGGTGGGTCGCGAGGGCACTCGCGGCGCGGAGCTTCGCCGCAGTCGCCGTGTCTGGCCGGCTGGCAGCGGGGCGGAGGCGCCTTTTGGTCGCCGGGCCGGGCGGGAAGGCGGTTACTTTGGAATGGAATGGAATGGAATGGGTGCGATGCTGGCGTGTGGGCGGACGTGTGACCCTGGGCTGAACCGTCGTCGGGTTGGCGTGTGTGGCTGCTTGCTGCTCTTGCCAAGTCAGCACACGGTAACCAGCGTACTTTTACTATCTTTGTTTGAGATATATAAAATGAACCTATGTCGAGTGCATGGCTAATCACACAGGCAGCATCATGTCCCAAGAAACATACGGTAAATTGTCTGGTGTCACGAAATCGAACGACCCTCGCGTGTATCTTTCGGGCTCTCTGCCACTGCAAAGTGCGGCACTCTTTAATTAATATGAAAGCTCATGTGCATGGCTGATGACTCAATGACGACACCGAAAGCATAAATGACACCCATACACATTCTTTGATTCACTGTTGACTCTGACACGACACGCTCACATGAGGTTGAGGTTTACGTAAATACGTACGGAAACTAATGGCTTTGGAACGACAAAAACAACCCCTCCCCCCAATGCAATTCAGTCGGCGCCGAACATCCCACGCCATCGTCCCCTCCTCTCCGCCCTCTCCCTCGCCATCGTCGGCGCGCTCCTGTAGGCAGATCCAGAGGAGACCAGGAGAATATCACATGAAAACCGATGAAGACCCTGTGGAAAAGATGTTTTGAAGTTCAAGCTCAAACACATTATAGGAGGTGAGCAATGAAATAACAAAATCGGCATTGAATAGTGCCAAACAGTAATGTCACTATTCATTGCTGAATTTGTTTTTTTTATAGCTCGCATGTCGTAATGTGTTTCAACTTGGAATTTCGCATGGCAATAAAACATCACTCTCTTAGCATCCTGTATTTTTTCAAAAAAAAAAATCAAAACTTTCAAATGTGGTTTCCACAAAGTTTTCTTTGAATGTTGGTTTCCATGAGATATTCTCCTGAGGAAGCCGGCATTGGCGAGCCCCACTCCACAATTTGGGGAGCCCGCGACGGCTGCTGGTGAGCGGCCCCATCTTGGCCATGCGGCGGGCCGCCAGGAGGCATCGAGGCTGTGCGACGATGGCTGCTTACGCGTCGGCTCGGGTGGCTTAGATCGGGGCGGCTCCCGATTTGTTGCTCCACCTCTGGAAGTGGCCTCCTAGGTCCAGCGACGTCGCAGCTGTTCTCATCCCCTGCGAGACGACGCAGAGGCGGCACAGTGCACATGGTGATGGGGGCTGATCTGGGCCTGGGCAGACCCGATTTGGGCATGGCGGTGCGCGGTCTAGGCCTACAAGCAGCTGTTCTCGGCAGGATTTGTCTACGTTCGTGGCGGTTGTGGGGCTAAGTTGTGGTGTGTTGTTCCTTGGCGTATGCTTGTCTCCATGGTCTTGTGCGGCTTGTTCAACGGTGTAGGATCGCAAGTAGGCCTAGAGGGGGGTGATTAGACTACTTGACCAATAAACAACCTAGCCTTTTCCTAATTTTAGTTTTTGGCAGATTTTAGCGACTCTATCAAGTCTACTAGCACCCTACACATGCAAGTCTAATATAGTGGCGGCGGAAAGTAAAGACTTTGCATATGAAAGTAGATGATGGGTTTGGGGATAATCAAATGCAATGAAGACACGGTGATTTTTCTCGTGGTTTCGATAGGTGGTGCTATCGTACGTCCACGTTGATGGAGACTTCAACCCATGGAGGGTAACCTCTGCGCGAGTCCACGGAGGGCTCCACCCACAAAGGGTCCACTGAGAAGTAACCTTGTATATGCCATCATAGCTTACGTCCATGAAGGACTAACTTCACTCGGGGTAGATCTTCACAAACTAGGTGATCTTCTTACCCTTACAAACTCCTTGGTTCAACTCCACAAGCTTGGAGTCTCCCAAGTGACACATAATCAATCTAGGAGACACCACTCTTCAAAAAGTAATAAATGTTGTTGTTGATGATCAACTCCTTGCTCTTGCGTTTCAATCGATAGTCTCCTCAACACTCAACACTCTCTCACGGATTTTGGGGCTATATGGTAGGAGAGAGATTTGAGTGGAAACAACTGGGGGGCTAGAGATCAAGGATCAAAGGTTGGAGTGGAATCATCTTGATCTCAACACAAGTGTAGGTGGTTCTCTCTCAGAAAATGGATATGGGAAGTGGTAGCTTCGAACTGGTTGCTCTATGAGAGTTGGTGCAATGGGTGGGGGTATATATAGGCAGCACAAAAGATCCAACCGTACATATATTTATGCACATTTCAGTGGGACCGGGTGAAACCACTCGGTGAGACCGACCTGTGCAAAAGATTCGAACTTTGGCCTTTTCGGTGAGACCAGATGAAACCTCTCGGTGGGCCGAATGATGATGACCTAATCACTTTCCACACTTTGATGTCACCGATTGAAACCACTCAAAAAAATTGACGTGAAGTAAATTGGTTACAAAAGGTTGGAAAGTGCTCTTCGGTGGGAACGAAGGGTCATCTCGGTGAGACCGAGATGCTAGGGTTTAGGCAGTGGCTATTTCAAGTGTATCTTGGTGGGTCCGACTGTATGTGTTTCGGTGGGACTGAAAAGGACTTTAGGGTTTTGGACATAGATGAATGCGAGTGTGTGGCTGAGGGTTTTGGAGCAATATCTCTAAGCACTTGAGCAGTTAGACCATGATCAAAAACCCATCCCCTTTTAATAGTATTGGCTTTGCTATGGACTCAATGTGATCTTGGATCACTTAACCAAAGATGTAGAGTCTTGAAGCTTTGCCAACATGTATCCTTTGAATCTTGAGGGTCCACATTCACATCCCATTGCCATACCTAAATTGAACTTTCCTGAAATATTCTTTGAGTAGGCATTACTTTAATGATGTATATGTTGTTATGAATTACCAAAACCACTTGGTGATTAGTTGCACTTTCAATCTCCCCCTTTTTTGGTAAGTGATGACAACATATAGATCAAAGCTTAGACATAAGATATAATCATGAATAACATCGTCGCTTTGAGAAGTATGTGATAAGCAAGAGCTCCCCCTAATTTTGTGCATTATTTAAAATTTATGTTTGAATGCAAATGCACAATTGACTAGAATCGTGGGATAACTCTTCCATGCCACATACATCTTGGTGGAGCGCACAAAAGAATATGGATGAAATACAATAAGCACTCATCACCAAGGCACACATGTGAATGGCCACAATAACATGCATAAGCATATGATAGGTAGCATGATAAGCAAACAGAGTACGGTCAAGCACACAAGATAAGTCTTATAAACCAAGCAAGTCAAGGTATCTCAAAATGAAGCCAAATAAAAAACCAAATGCAAAAGCACTCTCGCACTCGAAACCCTAAGATCTATATCACTCCCCCCTTTAGCAACTAGTTACCAAAAAGTTTAAGTGACCTATGTCTAAGCATCACTCTGGGCTCGATCCATGACTGCAGGTGATGAAGAAGTCTTCTAGTTGGCATGTCCGGTGTGGGTCGAAGTGGAGATGAGAGTGTCTGCAAATGCTTCTGAGAATGTCTATTGGAATGGCGGTGTAGACACTGGAGGATGCACAACTGTAGCCGGAGCAACTATGGGAAGGTCTAGGCTGAGCCTAATACTAAGTGATCATCTGCTCATTAGAATCACTATTGATCCATGCCTCAAAGTCCTCCTTGAGCTTTCCAAGGTCCGTGGCCATCTCTGTCACTTTGACATCAAGAGCGTGGAACTTGGTCTCAGTGATCCTCTCTAAGCTCTCCTAGTTCTGCACAAGGTTAGCTAGGCCATGCTCAATCCGCTGGATAGCAAAGAAAATATATGTCATCTGGTCACCCTTAGACTTCGGCATATCACAGGTTCGGGCCCTCTTGAAGAGGAAAAACCCTATGTCCTGCTTTGATTATATTGATGTGATGGAGTATCGAGTACAAGATGATCTACCTCGAGATCGTATGTGTGTTCTAAACCAAAGGCTTGTAATTGTGATTGTCCCTCTACGAACTAAACCCCTCGGCTTATATAGGCACTGGGGGTATCTAGGGTTACATATGGTCGGTTGCCAACTAGGAATAGCCACACCAATAGTTTGAGTTGTCCTTGAAGTATACAAGTCTTCGGCAGTGTCCGTCTTGATCACGCCAGGATTCATAACTTGTGGAGTCCTTCCTTGTGGAGATTGGCGGGCCGTAAGCTCGCCCCATGGACTGTGGTTCACATGGTGGGTACCCCCTAGTTCATGACACCGTCACCTGGCAATAAATGAACTTTGCCCACTAGCCTGTGCAACAACTTTGGCAGCCTCAGCTTGCTCCTGAGCAGCAGCAGAGCTAGGATCAGTTGGATCCATAGTGACAGTGTTATCCTCTAGCTCTGGCTGAAGTGGCAAGTGCTTGTGCTTAAGCAGATAGATGTTACTACCAACCTTGGAGTTGATGAGCAACTGAATGTATGGAGTATAACCACAGGAGCGCTTCTAATCAGCAGCATTCCTCTTAACAGTCTCTACAATAAGATCCATGACACTGAAGCTGGTGAGTTCATCAAGATAGTGCAACATGTCAATGGAGTAGCCTCTGATCATCCTATCGTCTCCAGATTTGGGCATCAAAGTATTCCTCAGGATGGTGTTGATGGTGGCAAGTCTAGGCAGAAGGTAGTACACATATCCTAGCTTGTGCTCTGCAACCTTTGAAGCGGGAATGGGCTAGTACATGTTCTTCGTTGTGTTATGGTTCATGTGACTATCAACATACACACCAATGAAGCCTTGTCTCTTAGGGGGTAAGCCAAGCAACTTGGCCACCTCATCAACTGAGGACTCATGCCTCTCATGTTCAGTCACATCCACTTGATTCTTCCATCGGGATAAAAATGTGTTGTGGAGTAGAATTGCATGATCGGCTCCTAACACCGGTCACTTCACACACAAATTAGTCTACGTTCAAAGTCTTGAAGTTCTCATGTACAATGGGGAAGTTGTTTTGATGCTTATCAATGTATTTCCAGTCCACCCACTTCATGTCACTAACAGCTGGCTTCTTCTCAAGCAACACTGACTCATAGACATCTTGTTGCTCTATGGTATGGAATCTGTAGTCCACAGTTGTTTTCTTGGACCTAGAAACATATGGATCATTGGTCCTCCACCTTCTCAGACCCTGGTCCTTCCTCTTCTTCATGTCCTCTGTGTCAATGTCTAGGAACCAGACATTGGTATGTGTGCAACACCCCATTGTGAGTTCGGCCAGGGACTAAATGTGTTACATTTCCTTGGACGTCGAACGACCGGCTAGGAAACAAGGAGAAATGAGGACACCAGAGTTATCCACGTTTGGGCCACCGGCATGGTGTAATACCCTACTCCTGTTGTGGATGATGTTACTATGTCTTTAGACTTGGGGTTTTGTCCCCCCCCCTTCTAGGCTATAGCCTACCCCTATTTATAGTGCTCCTGGACCTCCCTTATATTCCTGTGGGTTTGCCATATGACTAGTACAAACAAGGTAGGAAAATCCGTATGTACCGGTCTGACGTGATTGGTCGTGACGTCCATGCCCAATCTGGGTAGGTTGCTATAGGGCGTCCATGTAGTCACGTATGGAGTTGGTAGTGTCCCTCTGGCTAGGGTGGATTAACGAGCTGCTCGGTTCATTAAGCTCGTGCTCGTTAAGGCCCGCCTCGGTTCATTTGAAGCTCGTTAAGCTCGTGAGGGCTCGCGAGCACTCGTTAACAGATTCTGATGTGTTATGGTTTACATGATGCGTGTATAGATGTGGTTTTTAAGAAGTAAGGTGGTGACTATAAAAGGAAATGCACTAGTTTGTTGCCTCTTATGTAGATTCGGTTGAATAGCTGGGTTGAGGTGCTACGAAAACTTTGTTATGTAAGATGAAAATATGTATTGTGTTGTTACTAACAAGCTTAACGAGCTACTCATGAAACTCATTAGCTCATTAAGCTTAACGAGCTGAACTATTGAGCTGTTCATTAATAAGCGAGCCATGAGCTTAACGAGCCAAACTATTGAGCGCTCATTAAGCTCGTGAGGTACGAGCTTTTGGTCCAGCCCTACCTCCGGCCCCTTTGGATGACCTCATGGGGTAGGTGTACCTTGCCGGGATGCAACACTAGGGAATGGATGTGTCCCATCTCATCTGACGACTAGCGCCAGTCACGGTGGCGTACTAGTGTGCATCGATGCCTCTAACAGGCAGATTCTTTGGTTCCTTCGTAGAGAAGGAAGAGCGCACCAAAGGAGTTTGCGCTTCTTGGGTTGTGTTCCGGGAACTGCTTGTCGGGATCCAGAGCCTCGGCAAGCGGGGTGGTCCTTCATGGAGCTTGCTCACCCGGTGCTACACGTCGGGCACCACTGTCTTGGTCTGGCCTTCGCCGGCCCAGGTTACCCTAGTTTTCCTTGGGATGACACTCTGCCTCAGGATAAGCATCATGCATGGTGGGCAGGCAGGAATGGTCTCAGTTTCTTGAGGTTGTTCTTAATTTGATATTTCCATGCAGGGAAGACTGAGTGTGCCATGTTTATCGTGATTAAGTGTGTAGGGAACTAGGAATCACTTTCTTTAACATCGTAATTTTGAAAGGCAATAAAACTGTTTACTTGCATATTTATGTATTATTGTTTTAATGTCAAATTGATATATTATTGCCTTGAATCATTCGTAAGCCAATATTCATATCCAAGTCACATTGTTTGTTCAAGAATATGTTGGGTAGCATTTCACATCAAAAATTCATTTTGTTATCATGTACCTACTCGAGGTCGAGTAGGAATTAAGCTTGGGGATGCTGATACTGACGGAGCAAAATCCCGTCAGATCCCTATGATCCGACGTATCTATAGTTTTTTATTGTTCCATGCTACTATATTATCTATCTTGGATGCTTTATATGCATTTATATGTTATCTTATATCATTTTTTGGGAATAACCTATTAACCTAATGCTTAGTGCCAGTTGTAGTTTTTTTGCTTGTTTTTGGCTTTTCAAAAAATTAGTACCAAATGAAGTCCAAACGTGATGAAACTTTACGATGATTTTTTCTGGACCAGAAGGGACCCTAGAAGGTTCGGGAGGAGGCCATAAGAGGTACGTGTGAGCCACAAGATCACAAGGCGCGCCCCCCATAGCACCCCTTGACCTAATTCCACCTCTATAAATTCAGAAATATTTCCAAACCAACAGAGAGCCACCCAAAACACTTTTTAATGCCACTGCAAGCTTTTGTTCTTCCGCGATCCCATTTTGAGGCCTTTACTGGTACTCTGTCAGAACGGGAATCGATCACGGAGGGCTTCTACATCATCCTTGCTGCCTTCCGATGATGCGTGAGTAGTTTACAGCAGACCTAGGGTCCATAGCTAGTAGCTATATGGCTTCTTCACTCTCTTTGATCTTGAATACAATGTTCTCCTGGGCGTTCTTGGAGTTCTATATGATGTAATCTTCTTTTGCGGTGTGTTTGTTGGGATCCGATGAATTGTGGGTTTATGATCTGAATTTTGATGAGAAGTAATTGAGTCTTTTCTGAACTTTGTTATGCATGATTTTTATAGCTTTGTATTTATTTCCAATCTATCCGTTTGGTTTGGCCAACTAGATTGATTTATCTTCAGTGGGAGAGGTGCTTTGTGATGGGTTCAACCTTGCGGTGCTCTATATCCCAGTGACATAGTAGGGGACAAGACACGTATTTGTATTGTTGCCATTAAGGGTAAAATGATGGGGTTATTCATTTGATTGGGTTTACTTTTTCTACATCATGTCATCTTGCTTAAGGCGTTACTCCGTTTTTCATGAACTTAATACCATAGATGCATGCTGGATAGCGGTTGATTGGTGGAGTAATAGTAGTAGATGCAGGCAGGAGTCGGTCTACTTGTCTCGGACATGATGCCTATATATGATCATTTTGCCTTGGATATTGTCATAATTATGTGCTTTTCTATCAATTGCCCAACGGTAATTTGTTCACCCACCGTATGCTATGTGTTCGAGAGAGAAGCCTCTAGTGAAAACTATGCCCCCCGGGTCTACCTTTATCATGTTACAAAAACAAAAATACCTTTGCTGTAATTTTATTACTTTTATTTTACTTTGCAATTTATCCATCTGCCTATACAAGATTTGATCCTTGCAAGTAACGAGTTCAAGGGGATTGACAACCCTCTTGTCCGTGTTGGGTGCAAGTATTTGCTTTTGTGTGTGCAGGTGTTGTTCACGAGGCTTTGCGTGATTCTCCTATTGGTTCGATAAACCTTGGTTCTCACTGAGGGAAATACTTATCTCTACTATACTGCATCTCCCCTCCTCTTCGGGGAAAATCCCAGCGCAGCTCACAAGTAGAAGGAAGAATTTATGGCGCCGTTGCTAGGGAGACATAATCAAAACCTATCAAGTACCTATACACAAATTATCATCTACTTGCTCTACTTTTTATTTACGTTTGCCTCTCGTTTTCATCTTCCCCACTTCTCATAAAAATAAAAATAGAACACAAAAATATTTGCTTTCTTTTTTGCTTGCATGCTTGCTACCATGTCTGAATTTGTTATCGCTAAGGGTGAGAGTGAGGATAGTAAAACTCCTAAGATGGAAATCCTCGTAAATTTGGATACTAAACTTTTGTGACAGGGAGTGGGAATATCATAGGAAAAAGTATTATTCAGGAGTTCTTCTCTTGTACGAGAACATTGGTTTTCTAATAATATTCCTATTCTTAAAAGAACCAATAGTTACGCCCAAGCTATTTTTGCACTCATTATTAAGCTTGAAATAAGATTCATGCGTACTCATCCTACTTTGCAAAGATTGTTTTTTGAGCTTCCTGTCATAAACAATCCTAAGGCTAAAAAGATAACCACTCTTATTCTCATGAATGAATTTGACTATATAGTGTGAGAAGCTAGAGAAATCTTTGACTTTTATAATGTGAATTATAAATGTCCAACGATGGAGATTTCATGAGGAGATATATGTCTCGTGATCATCATGCTTTTGAGGAAAATGCTAAAAAGAAAGTTCCCCCTTTACATCTAATCCAACAAGTATTTAATGGTATTAATCACCAATATTCTTGGATCGTAAAGGGAAATCAACAAGGGTTTGAAGAAGATTGTCTTGAAAATGCTAAAATCCTAATAGATGATGAATTCACCATTACTTATGAAAATTCCCTTGATGACCACATCTCCCAAGATGTTAAAACTGATGATGTGTCAATTACTAAGGATAGCGCGTTCCACCATTTGAGTTCTCCTAATAGGAAGGCTATGCATGAAAAAAGGGAACTAGTTAGAAGTGTTTATGGTGATGCTATGTATAAGGAGATTATGAAAGCTAAAGATGACAATACTTGAAATAATGTCTTACGCCTAGCTAGGGGGCGTAAAACAATAGTGCTTGTTGGGAGGCAACCCAATAATTATCTTATTTTTCTTGTTTTCTTTTCTGTTTTTGAGTGTTCACACGATTATGCTACTTTTATGATTGTGTTTTTATGTTTTAAATAGTGTTTGTGCCAAGTAAAGCCCTTGGGATGATTTGGTTGATAGTTGACTTGATTCTGTGAAAAAACAAAAACTTTTGCGCCCAATACGGGAATTTTCAGAATTCGCTGAAATGTGATAAAATTCTGAATTTTTTACCCATGATTGTTATACAAATTTCTGACGATGTCCTATTTTTTTAGATTTGTTGGAGTTACATAATTATAGTCTTTGTTCAGATCATTACAGACCATTGTGTTTTAGACTGATTATGTTTTCTATTGCATAGTTTGCTTGTTTTAATGATGCCATGGATTATATCAGGGGGTATAAGTCATGGAGAAGTTAGAATACAATAGGTATTATGCAAGAATAAAATATGAATGTGTCAAAATCAGGGCTTCGGGGACCCAAGAAAGGTTCGAACTATGGGGTGTGCTCACAGAACCTCGCTACGTTCCAGTCTCTCAGCTCACTATCTCACGGCGATGCTCCGGCGTGCCCGAGGCGAGGAAGAAGAACAAAGACACGGCGGTTTACCTAGGTTCGGGCCACCTTGCGGTGTAAGACCCTACTCCTGCTTTGTGGATGGATTACCTCGCGAGGGAGGATGAGTATGTGAGTACAAGGGGCCTCGGGAGGCTTCAGGAGCTGGTCCGAGGGGAATCCCCTCTCTAAGGTGGCAACCTAGCTATATTTATACTAGCCTCGGTCCTCTTCCCCCCAAAACACTAGGTGGGAAGGGTTGCCACAATGGCCAAATTCGAAGGGGGACAATAGTACAGCTTATCCTGACAAAAGCAGTCTACGCCTGCCAAAGCTCTCTGCCATGACACATTGGTGGGCTTGGCGATGACCTCCGTCTTGGCGAGTCCGATGTCCTGGTCTTCTAGCACCAGAGGGGAAACCTTTGGGGATTGCTTTGGGAACCGGCGAGATGCCCTGCTCCCTTAGCATGAAAGTGGTAAGCATCCTAATCCACGCCTGCTGGTGCGGCTCCTGGCGCCGCTCGTCGTGGCTCGCGTCACCCACGTGCAGCGCGAGGGGGGCTTGGCGAGCCTAGACATATCCGCCCTGCAAGGGGCCTCAAGGGGTAGTGATACGTCCATTTTGCATCATGCTTTTATATTGATATTTATTG
The DNA here is from genome assembly GCA_011799875.1 of Thinopyrum elongatum. Taxonomy (NCBI): domain Eukaryota; kingdom Viridiplantae; phylum Streptophyta; class Magnoliopsida; order Poales; family Poaceae; genus Thinopyrum; species Thinopyrum elongatum. The sequence continues at coordinate 442,498,852 of CM022300.1, read as the reverse complement.
CATTATGGGCTATTATTACACATTATGGTACAATACTTATGCCTTTTCTCTATTATTTTACAAGGTTTACACAAAGAGGGAGAATGCCGGCAACTGGAATTCTGGACCGGAAAGGGGCAAATCTGAGAGACCTATTCTGCACAACTCCAAAAGTCCTGAAAATTTACGGAGAATTATTTTGGAATATATAAAAAATATTGGGCAAAGAAATACCAGAGGGGGACCCACCAGGTGGCCACAAGCCTGGGGGGCGCCCCCCTAGGGCTTGTGGGCCCCCTGGCAGGTCCCTGGTGCCCATCTTCTGCTATATGGAGGGTTTTGACCTGGAAAAAATCATAAGGAAGCTTTCGGGACGAAGCTCCGCCGTCTCGAGGCGGAACCTGGGCAGAAGCAATCTAGGGCTCCGGCGGAGCTGTTCTGCCAGGGAAACTTCCCTCCCGAAGGGGGGAAATCTAAGCCATCGTCATCATCAATGATCCTCTCATCGAGAGGGGGTCAATCTCCATCAACATCTTCACCAGCACCATCTCCTCTGAAACCCTAGTTCATCTCTTGTATCCGATCTTTGTCTCAAAACCTCAGATTTGTACTTGTGGGTTGCTAGTAGTGTTGATTACTCCTTGTAGTTGATGCTAGTTGGTTTATTCGGTGGAAGATCATATGTTCAGATCCTTAACGATATTTATTACCCCTCTGATTATGAACATGAATATGCTTTGTGAGTAGTTAAGTTTGTTCCTGAGGACATGGGAGAAGTCTTGTTATAAGTAATCATGTGAATTTGGTATTCGTTCGATATTTTGATGAGATGTATGTTGTCTTTCCTCTAGTGGTGTTATGTGAACGTCGACTAGATGACACTTCACCATGATTTGGGCCTAGGGGAAGGCACTGGGAAGTAATAAGTAGATGATGGGTTGCTAGAGTGACAGAAGCTTAAACCCTAGTTTATGCGTTGCTTCGTAAGGGGCTGATATGGATCCATATGTTTCATGCTATGGTTAGATTTATCTTAATTCTTCTTTCATAGTTGCGGATGCTTGCGAGAGGGGTTAATCATAAGTGGGAGGCTTTTCCAAGTAAGGACAGCACCCAAGCACCGGTCCACCCAATTATCAAATTATCAAAGTAGCGAACGCAAATCATATGAGCATGATGAAAACTAACTTGACAATAATTCCCATGTGTCCTCGGGAGCGCTTTGCTTTATATAAGAGTTCGTCCAGGCTTGTCCTTTGCTACAAAAAGGATTGGGCCACCTTGCTGCACCTTTGTTACACTTGTTACTTGCTACCCGTTACGAATTATCTTATCACAAAACTATCTGTTACCGATAATTTCAGTGCTTGCAGAGAATACCTTGCTGAAAACCGCTTGTCATTTCCTTCTGCTCCTCATTGGGTTCGACACTCTTACTTATCGAAAGGACTACGATAGATCCCCTATACTTGTGGGTCATCAGGTAGCTTCAGGAAGCCGCCTTGCGTGAGGCCCTCGGGGAGCTCTTGACGACGCTTGCAGACGTACACCTCGCGAGGCGGGGGCCCTCGCGAGGGTCTTGCTCATGAAGCCTTGAAGATGGACCGCGCTGGGCTCACGGCACGTGCCGCATCTTGGGCCATAGGCAAACGGGCCTGGGTACCCCCAGTCCCACGGGCCCGACAGTAGCCTCGGGCCTGCGGCGTGCACGACTCCGCCCGTCGAGGAAGGGAGGCGAAACGGCACGGGCCCCAACCGCCTGCGGGTCAGGCGTGACGCGTGGCGCACGACGGGCGCGGGATGCCCCCACTTCCCCACGACGCCTCGGCAACCGCCCAGGCTGACATAAAGCCTGCGTGCAGCACATGCCATCATTGCTCCGAAGGCGAAGGGGCACGACCCAGCCCCCACTGAAGTATAAGAGGGACAAGGGGTCGGACCCCTCGGCCATCTCCTTCTTCTCGTTTCTTCACTCAGTCCCACCATTGCTGCTGCCATGGCGCCCTTGAGGAGGTTCTCCGCCGCCGAAAATATATGATGGAAAATAGACCCGGGGGCCATAGGTTTCACTAGAGGCTTCTCTCTTGAAGATAGCATACGGTGGGTGTTGGGAATATGACTACTGGGTATGACCCGCCCAGGAGGGGCCGGGTCATGCAACTGGCGGCTTAAGATGAAGAGGCCCAAGAAGATATGAAGATGGTGGTTCATAGAGCAAGATTATTGAAGGCCCAACACCCGGGGACAACTTGAGGCCCACGGGTATGAGCCGCCATATGTTTAACTTGTATTGTAAGGCAAGCTTAGTTAGATACCGAGCCGGACATGTTTTGTATGAGCCGGCCGGGACTCTGTAAGCTGCCGGGCATCAGCCTGTATATAAAGGGGTGACCCGGTGGCGGGTTAACTCAAGAAACAACTCATCGAGAACTAGGTCAAGCGTATTCGCTCCCTGGTAATCGAAACCCAAGCAATACAACCTAAAGCAGGAGTAGGCTTTTACCTCGTTGAGAGGGGCCGAACCTGGGTAAACTCTCTGTGTCCTTTGTCCCGTTTAACCCCTTCAAGCTAACCTAGCTGCGATGGCTCCACACCTAAGTCCTTTTGCTAGGGCATCTGCCGTGTTAAGTCCATGACAATTGGCGCCCACCGTGGGGCCAGCGCACGGTGGTTTCGAGTTCTTGAAGGGCAGCTTTGCAGTGATCAAGGGATATGCTGTGGGCCGGATGACCAAGAGTCGCCGCGGCAAGATCTACATCGACGACGCAGGCTGGGGTCCCGAGGCCGATTCAATCGAGTATGGGTACCGGGTCCCCTTCGGCGGAATCCACGTCTTCATCGGCAAGATCGGGGAGTCGGAGCCTGAGCCGGACATCTGCACCAACATCATCGAGACGGCTCGGCGTGCGCGACCCGCCGAGGTTCAAGCCGCCGTGAAGCACACCTTTGTTGGTTTTGTGCATGGAGCGGGTTTTGAGGAAGGATCTGCGTCTGGTGGAGAGACGGTCATCTACTCTGATGGTGAGTCCTCAACTGGTGAGACTAATTCAATGTATCAACTGCAAGACGGCGGGCTTGGGGGCTGTTCCGATGGCGATAGTATTCCGGACCCCTATGAGCCGCCGAACCGGGTCGCGATCTTCATGGCTGGCACGCAACCAGTGCTGCAATCGTCAACTGCGGCAACCATGACTTCCGGTTCAACGGCCGAAGCAACGGCTGGCGCGAGCAGTCTTGTGCGCCCGCCAGCTCAAGTTTTGTCCGAGCTCTTGGACGCTTTGGCAACTCTGCTAGAGGTAGAGGTTACTCCGGAGACTCAAGCGCAGCATAAGGTGGATGTGGCGAAACTACGAGATGAGATAGCTCAAGCCAGAGTTGAGCTTAATGTTGAGAACGCTAGGATGGCGACAGAACGAGCCGCCCTGGACGAGGAGACGCAATGGATTCAAGCAGAGAATTTCCGATTAACCTTGGACCAGAATGCATCTAACACCATTTTACGAAGGAGGCACATGAGTCGGCTACCTCCGGAGTACGATGCGAGGAATCTCTTTAACACACCTGGGGCCGGGCCAAGCAATCCACCTGAGGTAACCCGGGCTATTGAGGCGCCCGTGACTGGAGGGACGGCTCAGTCATGAGTCGCAGACCCGCCTTGTTTGAATTTAACCCCGCCTCAGCAGGTGCCGACACCGCCAGGTCATTTTTCTAACCCTTTGGACAACATGATTGCTGTGGCGTCGCGGCTGGCGGCTCTCCCGATGCAAGGCGAGTCTCCCGCGGTAGTTGAGACCCGGAAGGTTGTGGAGCTTCTTCAAACCGCGTTGGTTCAACAGGCGGCGTATTTGTATAGCCATGAGCGGATCCATTCAACCCCACGCCCAAGTCGGAGTTACAGCCGGCGCATTGAGTTGCCGGCAGTTTCGAGCAGTGAGCAGCACCATAACCTGCCCCGTGGGCATGACCCACCACGCGCTGATAACCATGCTCAGGCTTTAGTGGACCAGGCTAGGGCACGTCGGGAGGCGGAGCTGGTGGCTCAGTTGGCGGCTTATCAGCAACCCCAGCATAACCCGTCCTCGTCTATAGAAGCTGGGATGACTTCTAGGACCGTGGGGGTGCCGTGCCTAGTGCCGGCCTTACGTAATGAGCGTCTACCCAAGGATTTTAAGGGCCCTCGCAAAGTGCCCAATTACACAGCCGATCAACCTCCGGAAGCATGGATTGAGAGCTATGAGATGGCCATGGAGATGCTAGATGTCAACGACGCTGTGTGCGCCAAGTATTTCACCATGATGTTGGATGGGCCGGCTTGTACCTGGCTGAAAGGGTTACCTGCCAACTCCATCAGTTCGTGGGCACAGTTAAAGGCGCGTTTTATTTAGAATTTCAGAGATACATGTAAGCAACCCATGTCGATCATCGACCTTGATGCTTGCGTCTAGCTTGATGATGAGTCAACCAATCACTGGGTTCGCCGGGTCTCGGAAGTCATTCACTCATCAGATAGCATTAATGCCGGTTCAGCCGTCCTGATTTTAGAGAAAAATTGCCATTTCCTTCCCCTCAAACAGAAGCTGGGGCGGCTTAAGCGCCACTGCAATGATATGGGAGAACTCATGGCGACTCTAACCAAATATGCCGACTCAGATAGTACGAAAGACCCGGCGTCTGACAAAGAGAAGGCTAGCAAGGGGAAGAAGGGAGGCAATGGAAAGGGACAACATCACAATACGGCGGGTCAAGGTAACAATGGTAAGCGCAAGCAAACCGATGGCGGTTCAGATTTTGTGGCTAACACCAGCACGCAGAATAGCAGCCAGCACCGTAAAGGGAAATCATCAACGCCCCGGTTTGGTGGGCCAAAGTTTAACCTTGAGGCAATAATGAATCAGCCTTGTCCAAAGCATGGTACTCAGGATAAGCCGTCCACTCATTTATGGAAAGATTGCTTCATTATGAGGGAGTATAGAAATTCCGGTTTTTATCAGAACGGCCCGAACAACGGGTCAGGATTCGGCCCCCACGGGCCTGGTTTTGGAGGTGGCGGTTCAAACTCTGGTTTTCAAGGCCAAGGCAATCAAGGTGGTGGTAATCAGCAGTCCGGTCAAGGTAATCAGCAGCAGTAGCCTGGCTATCAGAGTAATCCAAAGCAACTGAATAGTGGCCAGTATCATGTTTTCACAACAAACCTATGCAAGCGAGACCAGAAGGTTCATAAACGAGCAGTGAGCACGGTTGAGCCGGCGGTCCCTTGATACTTGCGATGGTCAGAGCAGCCTATCATATGGAGCCGTGAGAATCACCCGCCCCGGGTTGACAACCCGGGTCAGCTGGCATTGGTGCTTGCTCCACAGGTTGGTGGATACAAGTTTACAAAGGTACTTATGGACGGGGGCAGCAGTATCAATATTCTGTATTATGATACTTTTCGCCGTATGGAATTGACTGGCAAAGATCTCAAGCCGTCTTCTACTGTGTTTCATGGAGTGGTGCCTGGTAAGTCAGCATATCCAGTGGGTAAGATAGCCTTGGAAGTGGCTTTTGGCGATGAGCATGATTATCGGGTTGAAACATTGACTTTTGAGGTGGTCAAGATTCAGAGCCCTTATCACGCCTTGTTTGGGCGGCCGGCTTATGCCAATTTTATGGCGCGGCCTTGTTATGTTTATCTGCAGCTCAAAATGCCGGGTCATAAGGGCACCATCACGGTGCATGGTAACAGGAAGATAGCACTGGAGTGTGAAGAAGGCGATGCCGCTTATGCTGAGTCTGTTTGTGCAACAGAGGAGTTGAAGTTTTACAAGGATAATGTTGACCCGGCGAATATAAGTCCCTTGAAGAAGCCAACTACCGAGCATGACCCCTTGTTGAAGTTCAAGTCGGCTGATGACACCAAGCAGGTTGACTTTGTCCCTGGCAATTCATCCCAACAGTTTATTATCAGTGCCAATCTGGATCCGAAATAGGAAAGCGCGCTCATCGAGTTCATCCGTGAGAACCGGGACATCTTCGCATGGAAGCCTTCAGACATGCCAGGTGTACCGAGGGAACTCGCTGAGCACACTCTCAATATTGATCCGAAGTTTAAGCCGTTCAAGCAATTTCTTCGACTTTTTAATGAAGAGAGACGCAAGGCCATTGGTGAAGAGGTGGCCCGGCTCTTGGCAGTCGGGTTTATCATTGAAGTTTTTCATCCTGAGTGGTTGGCTAACCCGGTGCTAGTGCTTAAGAAAAATGGCACTTGGTGTATGTGTGTGGATTACACGGACATTAACAAGGCTTGTCCGGCTGATCCTTTCGCTCTCCCTCATATTGATCAGATTATTGATGCTACGGCGAGTTGTGAGCGCCTGAGTTTTTTAGATGCTTATTCTGGTTATCATCAGATCAAGATGGCAGTTAAGGACCAGGAGAAGACAGCTTTTATCACTCCCTTTGGGGCCTTCTGCTATGTGTCTATGCCTTTTGGGCTCAAGAGTGCCCAGGCGACTTACCAGCGTTGTGTTCAGAATTGCCTCCATGATCAGATTGGACGCAATGTTCATGCTTATGTGGATGATATTGTTGTGAAATCCAGGAAGAAGGAGACCTTGTTAGATGATTTAAAGGAGACCTTTGAAAACCTCTGGGTCTACAAGATGATGCTTAACCCGGCCAAGTGTGTATTTGGCGTGCTAACATGCAAGCTCTTGGGTTTTTTGGTCTCTAAGAGAGGCATTGAAGCTAACCCGGAGAAAATCAAGGCTATCACTTCTTTGGCTAAGCCGGCATGTGTTAATGACGTCCAGCGTTTGGCGGGTCGTATCGCGGCCTTAAGCCGGTTTATAAGCCGCCTGGGAGAAAAGGCTATCCCCCTCTACCAGATGATGAAGAAAACAGACCACTTCATTTGGAGTGATGCCGCTAATCAGGCGTTTGAGGCGCTTAAAAAATAGTTGGCCGAGCCTCCGGTTCTCGTAGCTCCTATTGACAAGGAGCCCTTGCTTTTATATGTGGCTACTAATAACAGAGCCGTCAGTGTGGCGGTTGTTGTGGAAAGGAAGGAGTCAGGCAAGGAGTTTCCGGTTCAGAGGCCGGTTTATTATGTGAGTGAGGTGCTAATTGAATCTAAGCAGAGGTACCCACATTGGCAGAAGCTGGTTTATGGAGTATTCATGGCTAGTCGTAAGTTGAAACAATATTTCCTTGGTCATCCCATCACTGTGGTCAATTCTGCTCCTCTAGGTGACATTATTCAAAATAGAGAAGCCACAGGCCGGGTGGCCAAGTGGGCCATTGAGCTTGGACCTCATGGTCTGAAATATATGCCCCGGACAGCCATCAAGTCTCAAGCACTTGTGGATTTCATCAATGACTGGACGGAGATACAGATGCCTGAGGAGAAGGCTGATAATACATATTGGACTATTCATTTTGATGGATCCAGGCAGCTGGAAGGCTCGGGGGCTGGAGTCATCTTGACTTCCCCACGAGGTGATAAATTTTGTTATGTCTTAAGGTTGATGTTTCCTTGTACTAACAATGCAGCTGAGTATGAGGCCTTGCTCCATGGCCTTCGGATGGCTAAAGAGATGAATTTAAGCTGGGTCAAATGCTTTGGCGATTCAGATCTGGTGGCTCAGCAAGTCTCAGGAACTTGGGATTCCTAAGACCCGCTCATGGCGGCTTACCGTTGGGCGGTTGATGTTATTGCTGGTCATTTCAAAGGCTATCAAGTGGAGCATGTTGATCGCAGGAAAAACAAGGCAGCTGATGCTTTAAGCCGGCTGGGGTCTCAGCGTAAGCCGGTACCACCTAATGTTTTTTTGGACATTCTGAATAATCCTTCAGTTAGGTTGCCCACAGAAGAGGATCTTGCAATCCCTGACCCGGAGGCACAGTTGGTGGCGGCTCTTCACGTTATCCCTGATTGGACGATGCCATATTTGGCTTATATGACCTGGGGTGAGTTACCTGAGGATGAAACTTTGGCCAGGCAGATAACCCGGCGATCTAAGTCAATGACCATTGTCAATGGCGAGTTACACCGATGCAGTATCACAGGGGTGTTTCAGCGATGCATATCTCCTGAAGAGGGCCGTGAAATTCTAAGGGATATTCATGAAGGAGATTGTGGTCATCATGCCGGTTCTAAGTCTCTCGTAGCCAAGGCTTTTCGTCATGGATTTTATTGGCTGACGGCTCATGCTGATGCAGAGGACCTGGTTAGCAAGTGTGATGGTTGTCAGAATTTTTCCAAACGAGCTCATGTGCCGGCTCAAGAATTGCGGATGATTCCAATTACTTGGCCGTTTGCGGTCTAGGGGCTGGATATGGTTGGGCCTTTTAAGCGATCCAAAGATAAAAAGACCCACCTGTTGGTGGCAGTTGACAAATTTACAAAGTGGGTTGAGGCAGAGCCGGTCAGTAAATGTGATGCGGCCACGGCGGTTCAATTCATTAAAAAGGTGATTTTTCGCTTCGGCTACCCTCATAGCATCATAACTGATAATGGCACTAATCTGTCCAAAGGTGCTATGAAAGAGTTTTGTCAACGAGAGCATATTCATCTTGATGTCTCATCGGTGGCTCACCCCCAGTCCAATGGTCAAGCTGAAAGGGCCAATCAAGAGATCTTGAGAGGTATCAAGCCCCGGCTTATGGTCCCTTTGCAGAGGACGCCGGGTTGTAGGGTTGAGGAGTTGCCCTCAGTGCTTTGGAGTATAAATACTAGCCCCAACAGATCCATGGGTTATACGCCTTTCTTCATGGTTTACGGAGCAGAGGCGGTTCTCCCCAGTGACATCCGTCACGACTCGCCCCGTGTGGCGGCTTATGTTGAAGCTGATAATGAAAAAGCACGTCAGGATGCTCTTAATCTCTTGGATGAGGAGCGTGACCTTGCGGTGGCTCATTCGGCGATATACCAGCAAGATCTGCGTCGCTATCATAGCCGCCGGGTTAAAACTCGAACCTTTCAAGAAGGCGATTTGATGCTCCGGCTCATCCAGGATCAAACTGATATGCACAAGTTGTCTCCACCTTGGGAAGAGCCTTTTGTGGTCAGCAAGAACTTGAACAATGGGTCATACTACCTCATTGATATTCGAGATCACAAGGACTCACGCACATCTGAGGAGGAGACCCGCCGGCCGTGGAATATTGCTCATCTTCGGCCTTATTATACCTGAGCCACTGGCTCTGGTGTTGTATATATTTTCATCCTTGTATATATTATGATCAAGTATAATAAAGCCGGCATCCCTGATAATTCAGGGTCTCTGTCGTTTCATTTCTGAGTATCTGAGTCTTTATTGTCAGTTCATAAGATCACTTGGGGGCTTCCTGCTCATTGAGCATAGCTGTGACTACCCTCTTGATCCGGCTTGCATGCCTTGTTTAAAAAATTACTTGGGAGCTTCCTGCTCATTGAGCATAGCTATGACTACCCTATTGATCTGGCTTACACGCCTTGATGCAAATTGCTTGGAGGCTTATTGCCCAAACTGAACGGGTACCAAAGAGAACTTGCTGCAATGAGGAGTTCAAACATAGGTATCCTGCCTTAAAGGCTCATTATTGGTCACTTGGGGGCTTATTGTTCAATGAACATAGCTTTATTGACCCTTTTGATCAGCTTGGATGCCAGGTGAAAAACACCAAAAACTCCGGGTTATCCTGCCTATATGTCTGCCACTCCGCCCAGGTTATCTGGATGACCCGCCGAACTCTTGATGGTCAATCTTATAAAGACCTTGAACTTGTCAAAGTTAAAATGGCGATTGGTCATGCGAGGCCCGGCTTACAGGTTTGAATAAAGGATTAACTCAGTGGCTGTGCGGCCCTTGAATAACACTTGATATTGAGGCTTGGCAGCCTATGAAGGCCTTGTTTTTACTTGATTTGCTATTTGTTTTTGAACTTTGTTTGGGTTCATGTTTTTGTGCCATCTTGATGTATGGCTTAAAATTGATTTAGGCCATGTAGCCTTAATCCTTATGACTCATATGTGAGTATATCTGGGGTTTTGATAACCCGGCCTGGCTTTGGACGATAAGTCACCAGTATGCCTTGATTGAGCACTTGGGATTCTGCGCTCTCAAATTTTTTGGGCTATTACCCTTGCTGCATATGGCATGGTAAGCCGGCAGTCTGAACAAATATAATAGGTATGTTATTTGTTTACTCTATGAATATGTGAGGTTTTGATAACCCGCCCTGGTTATGGACTATATAGTCACCAGCGGTTCTTATATTGGACATCATGATCCGCCTGGGCACATGTTATCTGCTTGTGTGCAGGGAATATGATGAATATGACTTGTATGACTGATAATATTATGAGCAGAAACGGCAGATCTTTCCATATCAAGATTGGCGGTTTAAAGTTTTATCAGGATAAACATGCACGATGGCATGGCAGATCATTGTTTTTAACTAGCCTATTACAAGGCATCATGTGGCCCAAAAGAATAAGTGTTTTGATGCACACAACATCCAATGGTGCGGATGATAAACCGGCCCTTGGATCAGTTGTCTTGGCCTTGGTGTATCAAAGATTCCGGGTCATCCTGTACCGTTTCTTCTTCTTCCTCCACTGGCTGGAAATCAGGTGATGTCCATTTGACGCTAGTTACAGCTTTGAATATAGCCTCATCATCTATGAGCATGGAGGGATCAATGTCAGGAGCAAAAGTGTGCTTACGTGTTGGAGGAATCAAGTCCATGACTGGATAAACCGACGCTTTCAATTATTCATTTTGAGCGGTACAGGCCGCCTGATATTTGGAGAGCTCAGATTCCTCAGCCAGTTTGCTTACGAACGGCCGTATCTCCTTGACAATTTTGGTGAAGTCTTCTGCAGTGAAGGGAGACCCGTCTTCTTTTAAGCTTGGGCAGCTAGTAGCCAGCTCCTCCGGGTCAAGCTCTGCCTGCCATGCTTTGGCCCAGCTCAGGGCGGTAATGGCGCTAGCCCTGGCGGCTGACCGTTTTATTTCTTCTGCCCTTTGGGGTACAACTGATAGCTTGTCCAGAGTTTCCCTGATAAGAGTAGGTGGTTGTTTGGTATAAGAGACGGCAGCTATGGCTCGTTGCGCGCCGGTGTATAATTGTTCCACAAGGGTATAGGCGGCTTTTAGCTTCATGTGCATGTCTGAGCCAAAATGGGAAACCCTGGGGCCTGTGTTACCAAAGATATTGATAAACCGGCTGAATGGTTGTTCAACATTGATGATGAAAGATTGAGAGGCAATATTACTTACCAAATATGGCGGCTGTCATGCTATTGATTTGATGCTTTAAGCCGGATAATTCATCATTCACCGGCTTAAGGGCAGCCTCAGCATCTTCTGCTCTTTTTAACAGAGCAGCCTTCTCAGTCTCCTAGCCTGTTCTTTCTGTGTTGAAATCCTTCTTCAGCGTTTCAATGTTTTCTAACGCAGCTTTCAGCTCTGACTTAGCCTTTGAAGTTTCTGATTGTTGGGACTGGATATTTTGCCTCAGATCTGCCACTTGAGATTCTTTCATATTTAATTCTGCCTACAAGATACGGCGAGTCAGCAGCAATATATGGTTATGATAATCAACTTATTTGAAGTCCCAAGCATAATACAAGTATTTTACTTGGCACTTGGGGGCTAATGTACATTGCTCTTTTTTGAAGACAATTCTATGATGACCCGGCTAAATTTTTACAACTATAGCCGGTTCATGGGGGCTACATATTTGGATTTTATTCATAAATATGGTAATAAGTCCCGGCTTAGCCATGATGGTTAAGCTGGCCCTTGGGGGCTACATGTGCGAAATTGAACATTATTATTTGAAGTCCCGGCTTAACTTCTAGTTTAGGCCGGCCCTTGGGGGCTACTAGTTTTGATGCGGCAGTTATACAAGTGCTATGGCATAGCTACAAGATTAAAGATGCTATTATAGTCTACAACATATTCAAAATTTTCATATTCAGTAGACTTGGCGGCTGACAGAGGAATATTTATATGAGAAGGTTTGATAGTACTCACCTCAAAACGCTCCTTCATGAGGTTGACCAGGCCGGCTACGAAATCACGTCTGGTGTGAAGGCGGTTTAGATAACTCGTGTGAATCTCATGGGCATTGAATTGAGCATAGTTCTCCAGATCCAATTTCCACTTGCCTTTGTCAGCAGCTAAGAATTCTTCTTTGGCGCTGTGCGTGGATAAGACAGTGGGGTTGCCTGGAGCTGTATAAGCCGTCCCGGTAACTATTACATCTTCGGTCTCTTGAGCCGGCTGAGCGGGACTGGGCGACTTAGCATTCTCCGGATCAAGATTCATGGAGTCCATGGTGACATGGTGCTCCTCTGGCAGCAGATCATCCATGGCTGCTTCAGAAGTTTGATGCAAAGACTCAAACATTGTTTGCTTCTCTGGTTCAGTAACCTTGGGATCTTCGGCCGATTTATTAACCTTCAGTTTCTTGCTGGGTTTGGCCATAGCACTGAAAACAAGGCGCAGGACAAGATTAATATATCAATCGAGTAAGTGATTATAAGCAAACAAGGTTAATGTTCTTACCCAGGAACGGGTTTGAATAAGGGAACTCATTCCAGTTGATTCATCGGATGAAGAGTGAGAGGTTCCCTGATAGTTTGAATCAGAAGGGTTAAGAGGTTGTCGAAAAAGACCTGCCTTGGGAAAAGCTAAGTCGGAAATCTGGGAAACCTTTGGACGGCGCTTGCGAGGAACCGGCGTGTTGGGTAAGCCGGAGGAGAGAATACCACCGCCGCTATTCCAGGTTGTGCGGCGAGCTTCATGCTGCTGCTTCTTCAAAATAAAGTTGGGATCTAAGTAAGCTAAAGGGCGAGAAAACCTTACTTTCCGGCTTGCTTGTCGAACTTTCTGTCTTGGCAAATGTTCTGAGCCGAAGGAGAGAGTAATTACCTCTTCATCGTCTGCACATCTGGCCTCCGCATCATCCTGATAGTGATCATTGTTAATAAGATGTACAAAAAATGAGCCAAGGGAGTCAAGTTCTACCTCCGACTCATCATCATCATCCAAGTTAAATAACTCGGAGGGATTGGTCTTCTTCTTGGCAGGCTTTTTAGGAGCCTTATGCTTTGTCCGGGACTTCTTCGCCGGTTTATCCTGAAGTTTTTTGCTCCAGAAGGGGGAGTCAGCCTGCAGAAATTCAAATAATAATGAGAAGGCAGGTTGATAAATAATGGGTTAGTAAAGGTTGCTCAAAAAATACTTACAGCCGGAGGCTTGTTGAGGGTGCAGAAGGGGTTCATCCCCACTGTGCTGCAAGTTGCTAAACTCTCATGGAGCAGAGTCTTGGTCATGTCATTAATCTGTTGGTCATCCAGACAAATTGGAGAATAACGCAGCGGGTCCTTAACATCGCCGGTATACTCGCACATTAAGCCGGATCGGCGGCTTAGGGGCAAGATTCTCCATGCGACCCGGCAATGAACCAGATCAACACCAGTCAAACCATTGGCCATCAAGGCTCTTATTTTTGAAAATACGGGCATATATTTGGCCCATTCTTCTGTGCTGATCCGCTCTGGTAGTGGATGTCTGTTGCTAAGCCGGTTTTCACGGTAACCCGGCAGAGGATTTTCACCTTCTGGAGACGTATCTTTGCAATAAAACCAAGTCCGATTCCAGTCTTTAGGATGACTGGGGAGTGCAGCAGCAGGGAAAGTGGCTTCTTTGCGCCTCTGAATTGAAATGCCCCCTAGTTCTAGGCTGGGCCCATCCGTGAACTCGGTCTGGCGGTTCAGGTAGTAGAATTCCCTAAACAATTCGACAGTGGGCTCCTGTTGAAGGTACACTTCGCAAAACACTTGAAAATTGCAGATGTTTGAAACGGAATTGGGTCCGATATCTTGAGGGTGAAGCTGGAAGAAATGCAGTACATCACGAAAGAATTTTGAGCCGGGTGGGGTAAACCCCCGAAGCATGTGGTCAGTAAAGACAATGACTTCGCCTTCTTTGGGGGCAGGAGTAGTCTCTGTTCCTGGGACCCTCCAATGAATGACATCCTTTGCGGCTAAGATGCCCACTTGGACATGCTCGTTCAATGTTTGCTCAGTAACCTGGGAGGCAACCCAATTGCATGAGGTGACAGTTTTGGTCATTTTGAGGATGAAGGCCTAAAAAGAAAATATTTCCGGTTTAAGATTATGCTGTTAAGCCGGCCAATGATTGAAAAGTAAGTGCTATAAAGGTTGACATGATTAAACCGGAAGGCAGTGCTGGGTCATACGAATTGTGAACACGTATTGGCGGCTTAACAAGGGGACTAATGCTATATGGCGGGTTACAATTTATGGTATGAGCCGCCCGCATGTTTGCAGTATAATTGATGTAAAAGTGAATTTTTGCTAAGTGATGGACCAACAAATTCCATATATTGGTGCTATGATTTTGGATCTGCAGCAGCTCAGAAAATAAAATAAATTCTAAACCTAAGGTGGCGGCAGCAGAGGAACTTGTGTGCTCAGATGAGATTTTTTGTAGAGGGAGGATCTTCTTTGATTGAAAAGGGAAGCTAAACTGCTACCGCAAAACTTTGGTACCATATTCAGATCAAACTACATGATTTAGAGAAGAAAATAAGGAGCAGTTTAGAACACCGACGAATGGTGAAAACCCTAATGCAGATCTGCTACGAGGAAGGAGAATACTTACTAATGGTGATGAATAGCGGAGGCGTGCCGCAGTGCTCTGGTCCGATCAGGTCGATGCAGTGGCCGGAGTTGAGGACGCTGGACGGAGACGGCGGCGGTGGAGCTCGGGATGGCAGAGGCATCACGAGGAAGAAGATGAAGACGAGGGGGCAAGGTAAAAGTGAAAAGGAGGACCCCCTGTCCCTATTTATAAGGAGATGGATAAATGGCATGCGCGGGAATCGAGGAGGCTGAAAAAAGGATTATGCGGTTACATGGACGCCTCGATTTTCGGAAGGTCCATTAAAGATAAAGATCTGTTGAGATGTTCTGGGCTTCGTGCGAAGTTAATGCAAGATGATGTCATGGCGGGTTAACACAATTCTGAGATGTGACGTCATCGCGGGTTACAGTGAATTGGTAAAAATGGACGATGGAAGATTCTACTAAATCAAGTACTGAAGATTGATGTGAGCAAGTTCAAATCAACCTAGGGACTAATGTTGGGAATATGACTACTGGGTATGACCCGCCCAGGAGGGGCCGGGTCATGCAACTGGCGGCTTAAGATGAAGAGGCCCAAGAAGATATGAAGATGGCGGTTCATAGAGCAAGATTATTGAAGGCCAAAGACCCGGGGATGACTTGAGGCCCACGGGTATGAGCCGCCATATGTTTAACTTGTATTGTAAGGCAAGCTTAGTTAGATACCGAGCCGGACACGTTTTGTATGAGCCGGCCGGGACTCCGTAAGCCGCCGGGCATCATCCTGTATATAAAGGGGTGACCCGGCGGCGGGTTAACTCAAGAAACAACTCTTCGAGAACTAGGTCAAGCGTATTCGCTCCCTGGTAATCGAAACCCAAGCAATAAAACCTAAAGCAGGTGTAGGCTTTTACCTCATTGAGAGGGGCCGAACCTGGGTAAACTCTCAGTGTCCTTTGTCCCGTTTAACCCCTTCAAGCTAACCTAGCTGCGATGGCTCCACACCTAAGTCCTTTTGCTAGGGCATCTGCCGTGTTAAGTCCACGACAGTGGGTAAACAAATTACTATTGAGCAATTGATAGAAAAGCGCATAATTATGATGATATCTAAGGCAATGATCATGAATATAGGCATCATGTCCGTGACAAGTAGACCGACTCCTGCCTGCATCTACTACTATTACTCCACACATCGACCGCTATCCAGCATTCATCTTGAGTGTTAAGTTCATAAGAACGGAGTAACGCCTTAAGTAAGATGACATTATGTAGAGGGATAAACTCAAGCAATATGATATAAACCCCATATTTTTATCCTTGATGGCAACAATAGAATACGTGCCTCGCTACCCCTTCTGTCACTGGGTGAGGACACCGCAAGATTGAACCCAAAACTAAGCACCTCTCCCATTGCAAGAAAAACCAATCTAGTTCGCCAAACCAAACTGATAGTTCGAAGAGAAATACAAAGATATCTTAATCATGCATAAAAGAGTTCAGAGAAGACTCAAATAATATTCATAGATAATCTGATCATAAATCCACAATTCATCGGATCTCAACAAACGCACCGCAAAAGAAGATTACATTGAATAGATCTCCAAGAACATCGAGGAGAACATTGTATTGAAGATCAAAGAGAGAGAAGAAGTCATCTAGCTACTAGCTATGGACCCGTAGGTCTGTGGTAAACTACTCACGCTTCATCGAAAGGGTAGCAAGGTTGATGTAGAGGCCCTCCATGATCGAACCCCCCCTCCGGCAAAGTGCTGGAAAAGGCCCCAAGATGGGATCTCACGGGAACAGAGCCTTGCGGCGGCGAAAAAGTATTTTGGTGGACGCTTTTGATGTTTGGGGAATATTTGAGAATATATAGAGGTGGAGCTAGGGTTAGGGGACTCCCGAGGGGCCCACAAGCCTGGGGGGCGCCCCCCTGGGGCGCGCCCTAGAGGCTTGTGGCCTCCTCGGGACTCTTCTGGCCCTCTCCCCAAGTCACGTAGGTGTCTTCTGGTCCAAGAAAAATCATCGTAAAATTTTATTCCGTTTGGACTCCGTTTGATATTCCTTTTTCTGTAAAAGTCAAAAACAAGGAAAAAACAGAAACTGGCACTGGGCTCTAGGTTAATAAGTTAGTCCCAAAAATAATATAAAATAGCATATTAATGCATATAAAACATCCAAAACAGATAATATAATAGCTTGGAACAATAAAAAAATTATAGATACATTGGAGACGTATCAGAGGCCTTTGGGATCTTGTGCCGCACTTGGGTGAAGCGCTGAATGTACTTGCGAAGGGTCTCGCCAGGGCGTTGCTTCACACGCCGCAGGTCGTTGATGGTGAGGACGCGGTCGCGAGTGCCCTGGAAGTTGGCGATGAACTGCTCGTGGAGCTCATCCCACGAAGAGATAGAACCCTCGGGCAGGTTCATGATCCAGGAACGCGCGCCATCCTTGAGGGCCATGGGAAACTAGTTCGCCATGACCTTGTCATCGCCATTCGCCACCTCGATGCTCAACACGTAGAGCCGCAGGAACTCCGTGGGGTCGGGGATGCCGTCGTAGCGTGGGGCAGCTCCGGCTTGAACTTGACCGGCCAAACCACCCGACGTAGCTTGCGAGTGAAGGCCTGGCAACCGGCGGTGCTCGTAAGCACGCCTTGCACGCGGGTGGCATGGTCTTGGCGCCCTGCCGCCATGACCTCTTGGGCGACCTGGTCCTAGCGCTGCCGCTGCCGCTCGAGGGATGCCCGCGCATCAGGCGGCACTCGGTGCATGATCTGGCAGCTGGCCTTGTCTCGAGCCGGCTCATGTGCTCCACGCGGCGGGCCGCGTGGCCACACGTCGTGCCGTAGCTCGGCGTCGTCACCGCGCAGGAGAGGAGGCGGAGGCGCGTCGTGCACCACATCACCAGCGTTGGACGGTGGAGGACGAAGCGAGTGGGAAGGCGCCGGGGCCTCGCCCATGGCGTTGACGAGATTGGTGATGCGGTCAAGCCAGGCATCATAGCCTTTGTTGGTGGGGCGGTAGCGCAGCAGCTCACGCGCCATGAGCAGTGTAGCCTGCGCATTCGCCGGTCCACAGCGGGCGAGGGAGGACAAAGCCGTAGCTTGAGTGAGTGGAGGCATGGCGGTGTGGCCGTCAGGTTGCACAAAAGGGTGCATGGAGGAATCCTGCTGCTCGTGAGCAGCGGGGTCGGTGGCGGCATTGGCCGCGGCCGAGGCAGTGTGGCGATGGCCGCCGCGGCCCGCAGGCTCCGTCTAGGCGAAACAAGCCGCCCGATGCTCGGCGCGGACACGGCGAGCGTCGGCCATGGAGATGGTGGAGCAAGAACCAAAGCGGAGCGGGAGAACTTCGGCACACCCCTACTTGGCACGCCAAATGTCAGAATCGGGGCCCCGGGGACCCAAGAAAGGTTCAAACTCTGGGGTGTGCTCATAGAACCTCGCTACGCTCCAGTCTCTCAGCTCACTATCTCACGGCGATGCTCCGACGTGCCCGAGGCGAGGAACAAGAACAAAGACACAACGGTTTACCCAGGTTCGGGCCACCTTGCAGTGTAAGACCCTACTCCTGCTTTGTGGATGGATTACCTTGCGAGGGAGGATGAGTATGTGAGTACAAGGGGCCTCGGGAGGCTTCCGGAGCTGGTCTGAGGGGGATCCCCTCTCTAAGGTGGCAACCTAGCTATATTTATACTGGCCTCGGTCCTCTTCCCCCCAAAACACTAGGCGGGAAGGGTTGCCACAATGGCCAAATTCGAAGGGGGACAACAGTACAACTTATCTTGACAAAAGCAGTCTACGCCTACCAAAGCTCTCTGCCATGACGCGTTGGTGGGCTTGGTGATGACCTTCGTCTTGGCGAGTCCGCTGTCCTGGTCTTCTAGCACCAAAGGGGGAGCATTGGGAACCGGCGAGATGCCCTGCTCCCTTAGCACGAAAGAGGTAAGCATCCTTATCCGTGCCTGCTGGCGCGGCTCCTGGCGCCGCTCGTCGTGGCTCGCATCACCCAGGTGCAGTGCGAGGGGGGCTTGGTGAGCCTAGACATATCCGCCCCGCGAGGGGCCTCGGGGATAGCTTCGGGAAGCCGCCTCGCGTGAGGCCTTCGGGGAGCTCTTCACGATGCTTGCTGACGTACACCTCGCGAGGCGGGGGCCCTCGCGAGGGTCTTGCTCGTGAAGCCTTGAAGATGGACCACGCTGGGCCCACGTCACACGCCACATCTTGTGCCGCAGGTAGACATGCTTGGGTATGCCTAGTCCCACGGGCCCGACAGAATGGGTCCATAATAGTACCTAAAGCTTGTGATTTGCTTATTATACTAACAAATCTTACGAGGTTTCTATTGTGTTTTGTGTGCTGAAGTTTTCAAGTTTTGGGTGAGATCACGATGGATGAAGGAATAAGGAGCGGCAGGACCCTGAGCTTGGGGATGCCCAAGGCACCCCAAGGTAATATTAAAGGAGACCCAAGCATCTAAGCTTGGGGATGCCCCAGATGGCATCCCCTCTTTTGTCGACAATCCATCTGTATACTACTTGGAGCTATATTTTTACTCATCACATGATATGAGTTTTGCTTGGAGCGTCTTTTATTATAGTAGTCTTTGCTTTGTTTGCTTTTTAGTTTGCCACAATCATTGTTTGCTGCACACACCTTTTAAGAGGTACACACATTTATTCGTGATTTGTTAGAATACTCTATGTGCTTTACTTATATCTTTTGAGCTAGGCAGTTGCTCTAGTGCTTCACTTATATCTTTTAGAGCACGGCGGCGGTTATATTCTAAAGAAATAGTTGCACTCTCATGCTTCACTTATATATTTTTGGGAGTCTAATAAATAGTAATGGCAATATGCACATGTTATGAAATTGGTCCTGATATGATAGGTATTCAAGAGGGATATAATAAGAACTTCCACGCAGATCACTAAATATGAAATGTATGGTTTAATAATATTGATGTCGTAATATGAAAGGGTATATGTTCATGATCATTGGTTAGTAGAAATATCGGTATTAAAGTTTGTTGTCACTGTTCATCTAAGTGTTGGTCATGGCATGACGGGAAGTCCGAGCATTCTTAGGTCTGATTGAAATCCTTTCTGCTATTAAAATCGGGGGCGTGCGATGGTTAACTCCTACCAACCTCCTCCCTAGGGGCATGAGGTTAGTGCTTTGCTTCGAGGGATAACATGCTTTCACAATAAGTATGTGAGTTCTTTATGACTAATGTGAGTCCATAGATTATACACACTATTATCCTTCCACAATTTGCTAGCCTCTCCGGTCCCGTGCAATGCCCTTTCTCACCTCGAGATTCGGTGCAAACTTCACCGGTGCATCCAAACCCCGTGATATGATATGCACTTTCACACATAAACCCCTTTACCTTCCTCAAAACAGCCACCATACCTACCTTTCATGGCATTTCCATAGCCATTCCGAGATATATTGCCATGCAACTTCCACCCTTCCCTTTTTATGACATGCACATTCATTGTCATATAGCTTCGCATGGTCATATAGCTGACATACACTACTGCAGGATGCTGCTAATGCGACACTACAATCAGAGACCCTTCGACAAAACTATGTGCGATGCATTAATCACAAATGGTGGTGTAAGAAAACCGTCAAAAATGATACGAAGTTTGCGATGGCGAAGACATCAAACACGATTCAGATTAGAGTTGCGTGTGTGATACGTGGCATACAATTGATCCATATGAACTGTTTGCGATGAGCATAACAACAAAAACGTCAGCCAAATGAAGGTGTGTGCGATATAAGGCATACAGTTCACTCAGATGAACTGTTTGTGATTAGGCAACACAACAGAAATGGTCAGCCAGATCAAGGTGTGTGTGCGATAGACAACATACAGTTCACTCGGATGAACTGTTTGTGATGAGCCAAGACAACATAAACGGTTCAACTTAACAAGATGTGTGTGATACATGGCAAACAGGTCCGTAATCAGAAATGTGTGCGAAGACTGATAATAACAGAGACGATTGCTGCTAATAAGCCATGTGTGTTGTGGGCAAACGCTTGCTAGTATAAAATTGTCTGCGATTGATGAAATCATCACTGACGGCTTCCCTAGTTTAGTCCGTGTGCGATGTGATTTGCTTTATCTGCACAACACCTACACTCTGTCTACAGAAGAACAACATATATACTTATAAGAACATGATTGCATAACCAAATTAAACATACAATCACATAAGTGACTACACATATAACATTTGCACACACCAAAGTAAACAATTACATGCATACTAAACTAGGAGAAATGATCATCTACTTCTTCTTGGGATGACGCTTGCCATTGCTCTGCTTCTGGCTGGATCCTTGGCCATTTTGGGGAAGGAGGCACTTCCTCATGTCAACGATCCGCCTGTACATCTCGTAGCTTGTGTATGCCTCCTTGGCCGCGTACACGACGTGAGCTTTGTCGAGTTTCCCTATCCAGGCCGAGTGCTAGGCACGCTTGTCATTGTTGCAGGAATCCTTCATGTCTCTGTAGTACGGGTAGATGATGGCCTCGGCGAGGTCAACCAGTGAGTCCTTCTCATGCGTGTTGCTGCCCCAGATCTTGTATTGGCCCTGGATGTCGACAAGATTCTGGTAGACGATGGCCGAATTCTTGAGCACCTTTACATCATTGGTGATGTCCACCATAGTGAACATGTAGTGGGGGCTATTGATAAACCTGGCGCAACGCTCGCAAGGCCTTGTGGCCAGGCAGTAGTGGTAGACGAGGACATGATTGCGCATGCACATCTGGGCGATGGCGACCTTGTGACGAGACCCGGCACAAGCGCGTGTGTACTCGAGGTCGAACCCGACCACCTTGTACTTCTTCGCAGCAAGCAATAACTCCATGGTGTGGATGGAGTTCTCCACCCAGATTGGGTTGTTGGTGTACACCACCGAGAGCTCCGTGAACCTTCTGTATTGTCCACTACGGCATGCATGGTGAATTGCCGCTCCTCGTCAGCAGCCGCTCGGAGCGCCATTGGAGCCGTGCATGATACCCTCTAAGAATTTGTCGTCATGGGTGTGCTTCTTGCAATACTGGGGCATGATCGAAAGGTTGAAGAGACACAAGGGTTAAATGGCCACTGTAATAAATGGGGGCCGGCCGGCCTGTAATTGTCATGTCTTGTCACCGCGTTCCTAGCGGAGGATTCCAATGCACGCTTGAGCACCCCACACGCGTTTCGTTTGGCCACGTGTGGGCTCGAGGAGGCACCAAATGTATCGTTGGTGAGCCTGTTCCCGCACAACTACACAAGCTTCCCGCCTGGCTAGTTTGGCCATGAGTCAGCTAGAAGAGGGGCAAATCATGGGCGTTTATTGGCAAAAAGCTTTGCGAAAACAAAGTGCATGGAATGACTTAGAGCAGCGCACACGTTCGACAATAAGTTTACCCGTGGGTGATGAGGTTAAAGTTACACCGAAGGGTAATGATGGACACTCGAGTGCGATAATTCTATGCTCTACAGGGCACACAGTTGAAGAAACTAACTGTGTGCAATAATGTCAAAGATCGCTGTCGAGTCTACTATATAGATCGTTTGCGAAAAGATCGACAGGGGAAACACATTCGAGAATGGTAAATAAAATCTAAGTCCACTGCATATTAAGGTCTAAATAGTAATACCAATATACGAGTCTCATACGATGCCATTTCAATGATTGTACCACAAAAGCCCGAAATATTACAAGGCTCAAATTCCAAAGTTATATAGCTCAAATTCGAAGATTACAAGGTTCAAACTGATATTAGAAATGAAATTCAGCTCATGCAGCTGCAGACGTCCACGCTGATCAGCTGAACATGGACATAAGAGAGGTTCAAACTGATATTACCACTTGTAACGCTTGTTTCAAAACCTCATCATTTATGCAAAGGGATCAACCACTGATAGGTCATGTATGGGCTTGACATAATGACTTCCGATTGCTCTGTCAACTGAAGTTCCAAAATGATATTCAACTTCTTCAGAGCCTTTTCCATTCTGCCGTAGCCGCCGGCGCTGATCAACAAACCATTCATTTTTGCGAAATAAAATGTAGGGCAAACCTCATTACCTTTAGCACCCTTGATCTGACAACAAAGAACCTGGCGAATATAATCTCTGGTAAGGTCCCTTGGTAGGAGTTCAAAGTAATTTCTGAGAGATGCAGTTCAAGGCATTCGATGTGATTGTTATATTGTATCACATTATCGACTATCGGGCCTAATCTTATCTGCAAAAGAAGAGAACGTATTAGTGCCTACATGCAGTTTTGAACACTACTACATGCCTATTTGGTTTGCAGGATTTCTAAAATACACTAATAGAGTGACATGCCATCTTCAATCCTACATGATTAACATGGGCATTTGATTACAATCTAGAAAAATGTAGGCTTCTTCACAAGAGGTTGGAGTGGATGGAAATTTCCCTACGAAAACTAGTACATATGAATCCAAAGGAGAAATGCTTATGGATTGTAACCATATGAGTCAAGCAACCAATATTGGGGGGAAACATGTATGTACTGAAATCATCCTAAATTCCTTCAGAAATCGTAGTACATTGTCATTGTAAACTTGGGAAAAGGTACCAAAAATTGAACTCCCTTATGGTTAACATTTAACAGGAAAGGAGCATCACCTCGATATATAGCTTTTCTAGGAACAGAAAGCACCTCAGGAAACTGATAACTTGGTCCAGGTTGGGGCCGATAGATTCTAGTGCCAAGACCTTCACCGCGCGCAGATTCGGGATCAAGCTTGTCTGAATAATTTTCTGGATGACAGATGAACATACATCTTCAAAATTAGAAATAATGTTAATTTCAAGGAGAGGAAGAAAGCGACTGTTGTACCTGAACGGGTGTGGATCCAATAACAAGTTTGGAGTATTTGACAGATGAGTAGCCCACGACTGTCAATTTCGGCACAGAAATGACATTGATTCTTGTTGGACCTTGTTGATCAACTACAAGTAATCTCTCAAGTGAAGGTGTGTCCTCAATGACCATACTGTGATACACCTTATGTGATCTCTTGTTGCAGCACCAGCAACACACATAAATAGTCTAGAGAGTCATGGAGGTGATGTGGAAGCTACTCAACCCATTGATCGCCCGAAGACGAAGGTACTCGAGTGCAGTACAGCCGCGGAGAAGGCGCTCCATGTCATCCTTTGGGATGCAGACGATGACGAGCTCGAGGTGCTTCAGTCATGGTAGATAAAAAGCGGGCGCGTCATTAATCGGGGGAAATGGCAGTTCATGAACCCGGTGAGGCGCAGCGTGGGCGCGAGGCGGAGCGCGGACGGTGGCAGCGAGCGCATATGCCCAGCATTAAAACTGAGCTCCTCGAGCTGATCTAGGGCGAGGGATCAGAACCACTCGTCAAGCTTGGCTCGATCCTTGCCGTTGGAACGGAACTTGCCCATGATAAGGCCTTTGATTGGGCCTTGGTGCCTGCCGAGGATCTGGGATAATGCGTCCAAGCTTTTGCGATAGCCATGGCAGAGCTTGTGGACATCGATGAGGTCGAGAGGGGTGGAGTGCCATAGGGGGCGCCACCACCGGGAAAGGACGGTTGTCCGTGCGCCATATTTGATTGGGAGGAGGGAGATGATGACTATCGACATATCATCGGGGAGGCTGCTGATGAAGTCTAGGCCTGCCAGAGTCGCTTGCGGTTCTTGCTTGACCCGCCTCCGCTTGTTGGCAGCCTTGTCCTCCACCTCTGGAGTCTCCTCGGCAGTGGCGCTTTCTGATAGAAGTGGGAGTATAGGGAATATTTAGTTAGAACAGGGCAGAAGAAAAGTGTATTGGTAACTAGAAGTTACTAGGTAGGAACAGAGTCAGAAAATGGAATAACAATTGGTTGCTTAAATACTACTCAACTCCTTTGATATTGCTAGGTAAGTCAACATGTAGATACTTGAAAAGAACACTTACTTCGAACAATGTCTAGACGGATGATATCGTCGGGGAAGTTAGCATATATCATATGACCGGGCTCTTTTATGTGGAGTGCAATTTTAGTGCCAGCTTTCACTACATAAAACTTAGAAATTTCTGTCCATAGGCCCGTGCCAAAATAGGAGTGACCATGTTCATCAAGTCTTACAGAAGCAACGATTGTAAATCCATGGTTTGTGTTCAATATGACATCCCTGCAGTCTTCAGTTATGTAAAGGGCAAGATTGTGTACTACAGATGTTGTTGCAGAGCAAGGGATGTACTGCAAAAAATGGTAAGATTGTTAAATAATATGGTAACATGCAAATATGGGAGTAATTGAAAGAACAATACAACAGTTGAAATCAAATGACAAAAAATTATAATTAAACACATAGTATAACCATGATGTCATGCAAATATGAGACTATCGAAAGAACAATACATCATTAATTTGCCTAATATAGAAAGAAGAAAAATCCCTTTTGACGTATATGCTGAATGTGGAACATTTTATCCAAAGGTAGCAATATATAGTATATGTTAAGAAAAGTAAGCCATGCCAACCGACATAGGCTGAGATTGAACATACCTTGCGCCTCCTGAAGTCATCTGGTACGGTGAGATGGAACTCCTCGGCTGTCTGGCCGAGGCCGCAAACACCTGATGTGTCCGTGCACTATATACTCTATGAATGAAAGAAAACCCTCGAATCAGCTAGAAGAAAAATGAATTCATGACGATTTCGGTCTGGTGATTAAAAGGGGCAGACAGACTGGGATAAGAGATGATCGAATATTTCAGTAAATTAGATACCTGGTTGTCCATGAGAAAAAAACCCTCCATACCGCAGATTCCCCAATCGGGCGGAGCTGGGTCGATGGCGAGCAACGTCGAGAAAGTCAATGGCGATAGGCGGCGGCAAGCGGTAGTGGCGAAATGAGGTGGGGTTTGCCGGCAGCCGGTGGCACAACAGGCGTTGAGCTAAGTGGTTGCCGTCGCGATATGCGGTGACATGTAGAGTCGCGGAGGAGTGCATGTGTGAATGGTGACCGGGGGGTGGCGGGCGGGGTGAGGGTTTTGTGACGTGGGGATGGTGAGGATATTCTTTTTTCCTTTTTTGAATTGGGTGGTGAGGGTTTTCTGTCCCACAAAGCGTTTCGGAGGCAATGGTTTGGTAGAGCTAACCGTGTGTGATTAACATCACTCTAGTGCATTTTCAAAAAAAAAACTGGGAAAATGGAAGTCATCGCACACAGTTGCAATCTGGGAAAATCACCAAGTTTCAGGGTGGGTCCACATTTCCTTCGTCGGTTGTATCTGAATTTTTTACCCACGCTAAACATTCACCCTAATATGCATAAAATTCCATCAACCAAACTGATTGCATCCATATCCCACATGTAGACATAAGTGAACGTAGATATAAGCATACTCAGACATAGATAATAAGCGTACACAAGCATAGTTCAACCATATATAGTTCAACCGATATTAAAGCATACTCAAGCATAGTTATAATTAAGACACTACATAGCTGGCCATAGTTCAATCCCACATCTCATCTACCGGCAGGCCTGCGCGAAGGTGAAGCTTCTCCAGGTACTCAGCGTACGCGGCGTGTGCCACCCTGCGAGAACACTTCTGCCTGAAGGAGCCAACGACTCGTCCTCTTGCATGCGCCAGAACACTTTCATACACGTCATGAAGCTTTTGGTTGCAAAACGGGCATCCAAAGCCCCGACTACTGGTCCTAATACGCCGGTTATGATTTCCCGCATAAAGCTCCCTGAGCTTTTGCCTCTTGTACCTCCTCTGGCCATCTTCATCCTCGCTGTCGACATCATCATATAGCACCTATACATATAGTAAAAAATGTGGCGTTAGTATATTTTATAATAATGCGAATTCAGCAGACAGAGTTTATGAAACATAATATATCCTATGACAGTGTGAACCCTAAATCATCAAGTGATCTTGATGAAAGAAATGCATAAATAGAGAGCACACAACTTATTGCAACAAAATTAAGAGTCTGATTGGTTTGCTACCAACATTTGGCACAATCAAAAGTTTCCAACACTTGGAAACCTTTTGTGAGATTGGCAAATGAACAATGGAATACAAACTAATCTCTAGCGAACATTTGACAGTTGCCAAAATTTGGCATCAAATCAATTTTTACATGCTGTAAAGTAGGATTAGGATTTTATGGCTATTTTTAAAGACATATCCAAGGATTATGGTTTGATTTTTTAGCACAATCATCTATGTAGATACCAATCTTGATTTTTTTTTTGGCACAAACATATATGTAGGACATTCAAAATCAATTGTCAAGATCTAGCTAGGAATTATTAGCATGAACACTAACCCTAGTCGGATTATTAGCAGAAATCATTTGTACATATGAAACAATTAATCACTTATCATTTGTACCATTAAAACAATCAATACAATACACGGATCTAACAAAACTTACTCAAATTTCATGGATTGAGAGAACATAACCACAAGCTTTCTATTCCAAAAAGGGGGAGGCAGGACTAACCAGAGAAACCCTAGGATATATTTGCTACATAAATGGGTATGGATGACTAACATGTTCTCCCTCGTCATCGGAGTCGTTGCCAGAGTGGTTGTCAGAGTCATCGCCGGAGTCGCTGTGGACCTCTGGCTCCGGCTGTGGAAGCACGACGCCGTCGACGATGTCAAGGCCGTGCGAGACCTTGTTGGCGGCGACGACAACCTCTGTCTCCAGCTTCACGCTGATACGTCCATTTTGCATCATGTTTTTATGTTAATATTTATTGCATTATGGACTGCTATTTCACTTTATGGTACAATTCTTATGCCTTTTCTCTCTTATTTTACAAGATTTATAAGAAGAGGGGGAATGCCGACAGCTGGAATTCTGAACCGGAAAGGAGCAAATGTCCTGAAACTTTACAGACAGTTGTTTTGGAATATATATAAAATATTGGGCGAAAGAAGTACAGAAGGGGACCCACCAGGTGGCCACAAGCCTGGGGGGTGCCCTACCCCAGGGCGCACCTCCCAAGTTTGTGGGCCCCCCTGGCCAGCCGCCGGTGTCCATCTTCTGCTATATGAAGGGTTTTGACCTAGAAAAAAATCATAAGGAGGCTTTTGGGACGAAGTGCCACCGTCTTGAGGCGGAACCTGGGCAGAAGCAATCTAGGGCTCCGGCGGAGCGATTCTACCAGAGAAACTTCCCTCCGTGAGGGGGAAATTGAAGCCATCATCATCACCAAAAATCCTCTCATCGTGGGAGGACCAATCTTCATCAACATCTTCACCAGCACCATCTTCTCTCAAACCCTTGTTCATCTCTTGTATTCAATCTTTGTCTCAGAACCTCAGATTGGTACCTGTGGGTTGCTAGTAGTGTTGATTACTCTTTGTAGTTGATGCTAGTTGGTTTATTTGGTGGAAGATCATATGTTCAGATCCTTAATGATATTTATTACCCCTCTGATCTTGAACATGAACATGCTTTGTGAGTAGTTACTTTTGTTCCTGAGGACATGGGAGAAGTCTTGTTATAAGTAATCATGTGAATTTGGTATTCGTTCGATATTTTGATGAGACATATGTTGTCTTTCCTCTAGTGGTGTTATGTGAACTTCGACTACATGACACTTCACCATGATTTGGGCCTAGGGGAAGGCATTGGGAAGTAATAAGTAGATGATGGGTTGCTAGAGTGACAGAAGCTTAAACCCTAGTTTATGCGTTGCTTCGCAAGGGGCTGATTTGAATCCACATGTTTCATGCTATGGTTAGATTTGTCTTAATTCTTATTTCATAGTTGCGGATGCTTGCGAGAGGGGTTAATCATAAGTGGGAGGCTTGTCCAAGTAAGGACAACACCCAAGCACCGGTCCACCCACATATCAAATTATCAAAGTAACACTACTGCAGGATGCTGCTAACGCGACACTACAATCAGAGACCCTTCGACGAAACTGTGTGCGATACATTAATCGCAAATGGTGATGTAAAAAACCCATCAAAAAGGATACAAAATGTTTGCGATGGCAGAGATATCAAACATGGTTCAGATTATAGTTGCGTGTGCGATGCGTGGCATACGGTTCTCTCCAATGAACTGTTTGCGGTGAGGCAGAACAACTGAAATGGGCAGCCAGATGAAGGTGTGTGCGATATACGGCATTCAGTTCACTCGGATGAACTATTTGCGATTAGGGAACGCAATAGAAACAGTCACCTAGTTCAAGGTGTGTGTGATATACGGCATACAGTTCACTCGGATGAACTGTTTTCGATTAGGCAACACAACAGAAACGGTTCAACTTAACAAGATGTGTGTGATATGCGGCAAACATGTTTGAAAGGATCGATATGGTTGACTAGAGGGGGGGGGGGGGGTGAATAGGCAACTAACAATTTTTATCTTTTCTTTACGAAATTAAACTTAGCATCAAAATAGGTTGTCTAGATGTGCAAATAGGTGAGCAACCTATATGATGCACCAACAACAATCACACAAGCAAGTAAGGGAAACAACACAATAAAAGCTTGCACAATTAAAGGTAAGAGATAACCAAGAGTGGAACCGGTGGAGACGTGGATGTGTTACCGAAGTTCCTTCCCTTTGAGAGGAAGTGCGTCTCCGTTGGATCGGTGTGGAGGCACAATGCTCCCCAAGAAGCCACTAGGGCCACCGTATTCTCCTCACGCCCTCACACAATGCGAGAAGCCGTGATTCCACTGTTGGTGCCCTTGAAGGTGGTAACCGAACCTTTACAAACAAGGTTGGGGCTCTCTCCATAACCGAATTGGAGGCTCCAAACGAAACCACGGAGCTTCACCACAATGGAATATGGCTCCGAGGTGACCTCAACCGTCTAGGGTGCTCAAACACCCAAGAGTAACAAGATCCGCAAAGGATTAGTGGGGGGAATCAAATTTCTCTTGGTGGAAGTGTAGATCGGGGCCTTCTCAACCAATCCCTAGAAAATCAACAAGTTTGATTGGCTAGTGAGAGAGATCGGGCAAGAATGAGCTTTTGAATGGCAATGGAGCTTGGGGGGAAGAGGTCAACCTTAGGAAGAATAAGACCCCCCCTTTATATAGGGAGACAAAAATCCAACCGTTTTCTGCCCTGTGCCCGCAGCTAAGCGGTACTACCGCTTAGGCGGTACTTCCTCGCACAGGCCTAAAATACACTAGATGTGCCTACGGTAGTGCCGCCGGAGCGGTACTACCGCAGCCCCAGCGGTACTACCGCTTAGGGAGTTTAGACCTGGAGAGGCAGCAGTAGTAGAGGGTGCCAGGGCGGTAGTACCATGCGAAGCGGTACTACCATCCTAGTGTTGCTCTACTACCGCTTAGCGCGAAGTGGGAACAGAAACTTGCACAGAGGAAAGCCCCACAAGCGGTAGTGGCGGCGGTAGTATGCTGTAGTACCGCTAGAGTGGTACTACCGTGCTACTACCGCCCTACTACCATGAAATGCAGACCGGCAACAGAATGTTGCACGCTCGGGAAAACACTAAGCGGTAGTGCCACGGAAGTACCCAGCAGTACTACCGCATAAGCGGTACTACCGTGGGGACTAGCGGTACTACCGCTTGCAAGTCACTGAAACACCACAGAAAACAAAAGGACATGCTCCAGAGAAGGGAAAGGAAGCTGTGGGTGCAAATGGGGCTGTGTACGAGTCGATTCCACCCATACCTTTCCAACGCGGACCCCCTCTTAATAGTACGGGTCTCCTACGACTCAAAACCACTAAAAAGAAATCGTCGGGAAATAACCGTCTTCACTCTTTACCATCGAGGGGAGAAAAACCGTCTCGTGCCTATTGATATATTCTCTGAAAAGGTCAATGCACACAATTAGTCCGCAAAACGTATTGTCATCAATCACCAAAACCACTTAGGGAGAAATATGCCCTTACAATCTCCCCCTTTTTGGTGGATTGATGGCAATACGGGATTTGCACATAGAGATATAAGACATGATCATAAGCAAACCCAAAATCTATAAAATATAGACAGGCTCCCCCTAGATGTGTGCATTCTATATATATGCTTTGGACTGGACAACACACACTAGGATCAACACTCCCCCTATATTTTATAGACAAGGCCATCCTTGCAACAAAATAAGGGACACTAAGCATGGAAAGCAATAAGACCAATAAGCATAATCTCATGCACACAGGGACATAATAAGGATAACTAGGGTAGCATATGTCATACACCATATGATAGAGTCTCACACCAAACCAAAGCAAACGAAGGAAAAGAGTTCACAAGCAGAAACTCAAAAGCAAAAAGAACCAAGCTTGTGACTCAACAACACCCTGCATAAAGGCAAATCCCTGGTTTGGTCCTAAACCTCTCCCCCTTTGGCATCGAGACACCAAAAGGGGCAAAGAGTGACGTAACGCAACTCCAGATGGTACTAGTCTCCTCCCATGGACTCGTCAGACTCCTCAGAATCAGACTCATCAACAGACTCCTCCTCAGACTCGTCGGTCTCCTCCTCGATCTCTTGATCCTGAGCTGGAGCAGATTTAGCAGCATTGGACTCATTCGAGTCCGTCCAATGAGAGTGCGAAGAAATCCACTTGTCCTCCGGAGTGATACGGTCCTCAGAGCCATCCTGAACTGGAATCTCAAGCTTCCTCATAATAGCCTTCCTCTCCTGACGAGCCTTCTTGGCATCCACATGTGCCAAGTACATCTTGTGCTGAACATCGGTTTGAAGGCAAAAGAGCTTCTTCACCTTGTGCTTGAGCTTAGCCACCCAACCTGACTGACCAGAGGAAAGCTCAGTGCCTGGAGCAAGACCACCATCATCACCCTGATCCTCTCCAGAAGCAGAAGAAACTGCCGCCTCAGGACGAGTAGTAGAGGCCCAAAGCTCCTTCTGATGCAAGTTGAGGACGTCATGAGAAGTCAAGGGTCCGGTCTCAAGAGGCACACCAGGGAAAGTGGAGCTCCAGGTAGTCTAAATCAACTTGAAGATGAAGGGAGCATAAATCGGGCAATGATCTCCATAGGTAGCATTCACTAGCTCCTTCCACATGACATGAGAGACATCCAAGACCGCATCCGTGCCCTTCTCAGAGTGGCATAACAGTAGCATATCCACAAGGTGCCCATGCACCATGTCCAAGTTGCCAATACGAGGAAAGAGAGTGTGCCAGAAAATGCGATGCATAATGTCAAAGAAAGGCTTCAGCTCCTTCTTGACTCCCTTCTCTGTCTTAGTGATGATCATATGAGGACGCAGCTCATCCTTGTGAGTAGGCCCCCCTTCATGGTGAGGACGAAGGCCAAGGGGCTTCCTCAGCCCCTCATCAGGATATCCCAGAAGCCCCATAAAAGCACCCCCAAGTGGTGCGCAACTGCCTGCCATTGGTCATCCAGATCAAAGTGCGCTCGGTGTTTGTGCCATACCATACGGTTGCAAAGAACTGAGCAACCAACTTTTCATCGAAATCATAGTTGAAAGTCATGAGGGGCACGATGTTGAGCTGTTCACAGAGGGCACGAGCTTCTCCAAAATATGCATGGTACTTCTCCATGTGCGCCATGTTGATTGACTTTGTCTTCACAAACAAGTTCTTCCTTCCCTTCAGCCGATCAAAGTACACAAGAGATTGGTCCTTGTTCCAGAACGGTGTGCCAACAAGAGAGGGATCCTGAGGAAGGAGGTAGGGATTTTGCTCACGGTATTACCAATACTCATTTTGCTTCAACTCAGCGGTTGTCTTGACAGGTTCCTTCTTCTTGCGAGCAGTGGTCTTGACATTGGATTTGCCCTTGTTCCTGGCAGACTGACGACGAGCAGGCGGCGGTGTGGGGGCAACCTCTTCTTCATCTTCGGAATACACAATTCTGGCATGGTAGGTGCGCCCACGCTTTGAT
Organism: Thinopyrum elongatum; assembly: GCA_011799875.1. NCBI lineage: Eukaryota > Viridiplantae > Streptophyta > Magnoliopsida > Poales > Poaceae > Thinopyrum > Thinopyrum elongatum. The sequence goes on along the minus strand of CM022300.1, from coordinate 442,466,346 downwards.
GGGGGATTCACATTCTTGTGATGAACCTTGGAGCTACTACCACCTGAAGGGACACAAAACCGCAAGGGAAAGCATGAATACAAACTATGCATAAGCCAAGGAGAAACAAAAGTGAGAAAGGAAGGCTTAGGTGAGCATTCTGGAAGCTGGGGCCTCGAGCGGTAGTACCGCGGGACTGGGGCGGTAGTACCGCCCGAGCGGTAGTACCGCTATCCTGGAGCGGTAGTACCGCTCTGGGAACGGACGCACTGAATTCCCAGAACCAGTAGTACCGGAGGTCAAAAATTCAAAAATGCTCAACTAAACCTTCAATCCTCCTATCTAGCAGTCAATCAACATCCTACTCAAGCCCTGATTTAGCCAAAAATCGAGAAACCAACATGCATTGCCCTAGAAGCCTAGATTCAAAGGATAGAACCGTAGGAACAACGAATGGGGGCAATACCGGGTTCCATGGTGAGAGGAGGTGGTGGGGAAGAACTCCACCGGACGGAATCGTTGAAGACGGCACGGAATCGGCTAGCTGGAGTGGCGGCCGGGGCTGTTCTTCGTCGCCTGTGTGAGAGAGAGGCGTGGGGAGGGAGAGTGAAAGGGTATGGGGGAGTTAGAACTCCCCCTGCCCGATACTTACCCCCACAGCATCCCGCTAAGCGGTAGTACCGCTGCTATTAGCGGTAGTACCGCCCTGATACTACAGCCGGGCAGGAGGCCCAGTAGTACCGCACGAGCGGTAGTACCGCTCCCTCACAGTGGTAGTACTGCCGGCAGGGAGACAGAACAGCCCAGAACAAAAAGATGGCTTATGCAGGACTAGGGTGGTTGAAGCTTAGAGATAGGCTTGGGATGGAGACTCGAAAAGGACAGCACATGGAAGAGATACTCCAAGTTCGAAAGACAAATAAAACAAGAGCAACTTGGAGTAACTCAAAGCACAAACAAGACCCTAAGGAAACTACTCTAACAAGCACCTCTCAAGGAGGGCGGTGGCCGAGGCCACCTATGTTTGAGTCAATTGGTATGGCACTGCGAAGATTTTAACCTTGGGCCCATGACCGAAACTCGTCTTTGAAGCACAAGTACCATCAACAATGGCGAATGCGAAAGAGTTGATCAATTTATGCATAATGGGGGGAGGGAGAGTTCATTGAGAGAACAACACTCCCCCTATGTCCATGCCTACACCTAAACAAGACAACATTGGTGGGGTGTGCAAAGGTTCAAGCCACATTGCTCAAATCGATGATATTTAGCTCATGCCTTAACTCTCAAAATCTTGCTTCATCCAAAGGCTTCGTGAAAATATCTGCAAGGTTATCATGAGTGTTGACATAGTTGAGCTTAATCTCCCCTTGCTTAATATGATCCCGGATGAAGTGATACCGAATCTCAATATGCTTCGTCTTGAAGTGTTGCACCGGGTTGAGAGAAATCTTGATGGCACTTTCATTGTCACACCAAAGAGGCACTTTGTCACAAATGACACCGTAATCCTTTAAAGTTTGCCTCATCCATAGAAGTTGAGAACAACAACTGCCGGCGGCCACATACTCCGCTTCGGTGGAGGAAAGAGACACACAACTTTGCTTCTTAGAAGACCAACTCACCAAAGAGCAATCAAGAAATTGGCACCCTCCGGAAGTTGACTTCCTATCCACTTTGTCTCCCGCCCAATCCGAATCCGAAAAGCCCACGAGGTTGAAGTTTGCTCCTCTAGGGTACCATAAGCCAAAGTTTGGGGTATGAGCCAAATATCGAAAGATTCGCTTGACCGCCACATAGTGGCTTTCCTTAGGTGAGGCTTGAAACCATGCACAAATTCCCACACTCAACATGATATCCGGTCTAGATGCACAGAGGTAAAGCAAGGAGCCAATCATAGAACGATATACCTTTTGATCCACCGCTTTACCATTGGGATCAATGTCAAGTTGGCATTTGACGGGCATTGGAGTAGAAGCCGGCTTGACATCACTTAGCTTGAATCTCTTGAGCATGTCTTGAGTGTATTTGTCTTGGTTGATGAAGGTTCCTTCTCTTCTTTATTTGATTTCAAACCCGAGAAAGAACTTTAACTCTCCCATCATGGACATCTTGAACTTCGAGGTCATGAGTGCGGCAAACTCCTCATTGAAGGCTTTGTTAGGAGAACCAAAGATAATATCATCAACATATAGGTGGCATACAAACAACTCCCCTTTGACCTTCTTAGTAAAAAGAGTGGGGTCGATTTTCCCAATTTCAAACCCACGATCTTGCAACAACTCGGTAATGTGCTCATACCACGCACGTGGGGCTTGTTTAAGGCCATAGAGTGCCTTATCAAGTTGGTACACATGATTGGGGAACTCAGGATCCTCAAACCCCGGGGGTTGTTTGACATACACCAGCTCATTAATAGGACCATTAAGAAAATCACTCTTCACATCCATTTGTTGCAACTTGAAGTTATGATGAGAGGCATAAGCAATCAACAAACGGATAGATTCAAGGTGAGCAACGGGAGCAAAGGTTTCACCGTAGTCGATACCCTTGACTTGGGAGTAGCCTTGTGCCACCAAACGAGCCTTGTTGCGAACGATAATCCCGTGAGCATCTTGCTTGTTCTTGAATATCCATTTGGTTCCAACAACATTATGGTTCTCCTTTGGCCTTGGCACCAATCTCCACACCTTGTTGTGCTCGAAGTTGTTGAGTTCTTCATGCATGGCATTGAGCCAATCCGGATCCTCGAGCGCCTCATAGACCTTTTGGGGTTCAACACAAGAGACAAACGCATGATGTTCACAATAGTTTGCTAATTGTCTACGAGTGCTTACCCCATTTCTTAAGTGTAACACCCAAGATGCAATTCTATCCCAATCACGTGATGAACTCATGATTGGGGCACAATCGCATTTCAGACGCGTAGCAAGGTGGCATACAAATTCATACAACCAAGTGAATAGATAGAATACGAGATCCAGGCAACACTTGCCCCAGAATAGCATAAATATGACAATCATCATACAATCATCCATACAGATAGTAGAGTCCGACTACGGACCAGATAAAAAGAAAACACCACCCTGCTACTATCCCCGGATACTCCGACTAGGTCCTCTACTGATCGTCCAGATAAGTGACATAGAAACGTCCACGATCCTCGTCAAACTCCCATTGGAGCTCAGTGGCATCTCCTGCATCAGACTCAATGGTACCTGCAACTGTGGTTGTAGTATTCTGTGAGCCACGGGGACTCAGCAATCATATCACCCACGATATCAAGACTATTCAAGCTTAAATGGGTGAGGCATGGATAAGTGGTGGAGTTGCAGCAAGCACTAAGCATATGTATGGTGGCTAACTTACGAATACAAGAATAAGATGAGAAACTACGCAACGGTCACGAACTAGTAAAGATCAAGAAGTGATCCTGAACTACTTACGTTCAAACATAACCCCACCGTGTTCTCTTCCCGAACCTCGTCGAAAAGAGACCATCACGGTTACACACGCGGTTGGTGTATTTTAAAGAGTTTAGTGTCAAGTTCACTACAACCGGATATTAACAACTCCCATCTGCCACATAACCGCGGGCACGGCTTTCGAAAGATCAAACCTTGCAGGGGTGCCCCAACTTAGCCCATCACAAGCTCTCATGATCAACGGAGGAAAATCCTCCTCCCGGAACAACCCGATCAAGCTCGGAATCCCGGTTCACAAGACGTTTCGACAATGGTAAAACAAAACCAGCAAGACCTCCCGACGTGCCGACACCCCGATAGGAGCCGCGCGTATCTCGTCTCAGGCCATGATCGGATGAGCACAGCGTACAGCAACTGAGACCCGAGTTTCCCCGGGGGAAGCCACACACGACTCTGTTTTGGACCAACACTCATGTGGAGCACTGGCCCGGGTTGTTGATTAAGAATCCTCGGGTTAATTACTCCCTATGCAAGTTTTAGTTGTTATTAGGCAAATGGTAAAACCAAAGTTGGGCCTTGCTGGAAGAGTTTTATTCAAAGCGAACCATCAAGGGGGGCCCATAAACCCCGACCGTGTTAGGAACGCAAAATCAAGGAACATAACACCGGTATAACGGAAACTAAGGCGGCAAGAGTGGAACAAACCACCGAGCAAAAGGCCAAGACTTCCACCCTTTACCAAGTATATAGATGCATTAATTAAATAAGAGATACTGTGATATCCCAAGATATCCATGTCCCAACATGGAACAACCTGCACTGCACCTGCGACTAGCAACGCTATAAGAGGGGCTGAGCAAAAGCGGTAACATAGCCAAACAACGGTTTGCTAGGAAGGTGGGTTAGAGGCTTGACATGGCAATATGGGAGGCTTGATAAACAAGTGGTAGGTAGCGTGACATAGCGATAGAACGAACAACTAGCAAGCAAAGATAGAAGTGATATCGGGGGTAATGATCATCTTGCGTGAATTATCCTCAGTGGGAACGAAAGCTTGCTCCTCGTGAACGTACTCGACAGGGTCCTCATTCACGAACTCGTCTCCCGGCTCTACCCAAAGCAAAAACACAAGCAATGAAACAACAATCAATCACGGTTCAATGCGCAAGCAACATGATGCAAGATATGTCATGGAATGCAAAAACATGATGTGCAATGCATATGGGTGCTCTGGAAGGGGTGCAATCGAGACGAAGAGGGGAAACGATGAACATGGCACAATATTGGTAATCCAAGCATGCCACTGGATAGATTGAAAGATTTCGGTTGAAATCGATATAAAGAACACGAGGAACGGATGCACACAACTCAAACGGTGAGCAAAACAATAGACAATGCAAAACTGACAATAACAGCAACATAGCACTTAAGATGCAACACCTAATATGCTACAGCACTCTAACATGAAAATAATTGGCATGGCAGTGAATTACATGTAGAGTACTACAAAACATGATTACTGAGCGACTGTTAGAAACCACTAGAACATGCTCAAAACATCATGGCTAGAATGCAAATGATAACAGATTCACAGACTTGGCAGAAATTCACTGAACAGGCAAAAACAGATTCATGTAGGCAGGTTTACAAGCTTGTGTCACTCATGATAGTGCACTTTATGGAATGGAATAAATTCTAGAAGGAAGTAGACATGATAATGAAGCTAAGAATGACAACATCATGGTCATAGGATGCATGGATCACTAGCTACTCACATGACAAAACTGAATCTACTGATAACAGGCTGACAGAAATATAATATAGCAAGTTTAGAGCATGGTAAAAACAAGCTACAGGAACCCGTAAGTGCAAAAAAGGGCATTGATGGATAGAGCATGGCAAGTTCTACAAAACATGCCAACTATGCATGTCCAGATTATGCATAGATTTGTTGGTAGCATCAAGCGAACATGGCAACATAATATGACAGATTCAGCCTAGCAGAACAGTAACAGGAAGTAGCCCTCTTTGCAAGCGTGTTTTAGTCACCACAGGGTATATAAAAATACAAGGATTGCACCACTGTAAGGATGACATGTTTATGCTCCTAAAACATGTAGACATGATGCTCAGAAGATAAACACAAAAAATGCTATGAAAAAGACAAATCAGCAAGTTGCCGCAGTTTTCAGCAGTTAACAGAACTTAGCACTTTTGAAACAATGATTAAGGCACCAATATGAGCAGTAATATGCATGCAAATTATACTATCATGTAGAGCATCAGGATATGAACATTTTGACATATTATACACGCAAAACGGAGCCACGAGCACGAAGTTGTACCATGATGAAGATGCACACATCTCGTTACGGATTTGGGACTTGGACGAAAATCAACCTCGCGGAATCGGGACGGAGTGGTGCGGGATGGAGAGATCCGGGACGGAGCGGCGGCGTTTGGATGGAGGGATGGGTGGATCTGATCCAACCTCCGGTGGATCCGGCCGGCGAGGCTCCGGCGATGCGGCACGGGCTCCGGCGATGATCGGAGAGGACCAGGGGACGAGGCGCGGCGACGGCAGCGAGGAGGCGGCGACGCGGAGCCGGCGAGGAGGCGGCTGGCGGCGTGCGGCGCGGTTCGGCGATGGGCGGGCGAGGCGGCGGCGCGCGGGATGGGCGGCGACGTGCGGGCGGCGGCGCGGTTCGGCTCGGGCGCGCGGGAGGCGGGCGGCGGCGGCCCTGGCCGGGAGGGCCGCAGATGGGCTCGCGGGCCCGCGCGGTGCTGGCGCGGTGGAGGCGGCGGCGGGGTGACATGGCGGCTCCGGATTCGCTGCGGGATGGCGACGCGGACGTGTCCGGCGTGGGCGGACACGTCCGGCGGCGCGGAGGAGGTGGCGGCTAGGGTTTGATCCGGAATTGGAGGGGTAGGTGCTTATTTATAGGTAGAGGGAGCTAGGAGAGGGCTATTGAGGTGCGGTTTTCGCCCACACGATCGTGATCCAACGGTGAAGAGCATGGAGGGTGTTTAGATGGGCTAGTGGGCTGTTTTGAAGGGGTGCTGGGCTGCAAAGAGAGAGGGGGTTTCGCAGTTACACGGTTAACCGTTGGGGCATCAAACGACCTCCAAGTGGAACGAAATTTGACAGGCAGCCTACCGGTGATGTACCAAGGCCACTTGACAAATCTCGGCCCATTCCGAGAATGTTTTTCTCCCGCTCACGAAACGAGATCTGAGAGGTGCAACGGGTGCGTGTGAGAGTGTCGGATGCCGAAACGGACAACGGAGAAAATGACCGGATGCACGAGACGAACACGTATGCAATTGAGATGCACATGATGACATGAGATGAAAAGCATGACATGAACAAAATGCAAAAATGAGGAAAGAACCCAACCACGGATGATGTAACATATAATATTACCGGAAATGGCAAGAGTTGGAGGTACAAATATGGAATGTTACATCCGGGACGTTACATTAAGCTTCCAAGCACATTCTTCATGAGATGATCTTTGGTAGTGAGCTTGGACGCAATCTTGGCAGCACGACGCTCCAATTGCTCCTCAAGAGAGAGTTGAGGAGCGGTAACTTGATCATTATGAGCGACATCTTGAGCTTGTTCTTGATCTTGAACTTGCTCGGTGGCAAGAACTTGACCTTGGGCATCACTTGGTGGATCACCACCATCTTGAGGTTGAACTTGACCTTGATCTTGTTCATTTGGTTGAGGGCCTTCACTTTGTTCTTCGGAAGCATGTGGGTCTTGGGTTGGTGATGGTTCCACTTGAGTGGAACATTGTCCTTCTCCTTCGGCCACAAGGGGTTCCTCAATGGGTAGGATATGGCCAACACCCATTCTTCTTATGGCTTGGGGAGGAATTTCATCACCTACATCACAAGTCCCACTTTGCTCCACTTGGGAGCCATTATTCTCATCAAACTCCACATTACACGTCTCCTCAATGAGTCCCGTGGACTTGTTGAGGACACGGTAAGCATGAGAGTTTGTAGCATAACCAACAAATATGCCCTCATGAGCTCTAGCCTCAAATTTAGACAAACGAACACCTTTCTTAAGAATGAAACACTTACAACTGAACACCCGGAAGTACTTGAGGTTGGGCTTGTTGCCGGTAAGTATCTCATATGGAGTCTTGTTCAAGCCTTTGTGGAGATAGAGCCGATTGGATGCATGACAAGCATTCGGCCCAAAAGTTGTACGGAGACTTGAATTCCGCCATCATGGTCCTTGCCGCGTCCATCAATGTCCGGTTCTTTCTCTCCGCTACACCATTATGTTGAGGGGTGTAAGGTGCGGAATATTGATGCTTGATCCCCTCATCACTAAGAAACTCATCCAAGGTGTAGTTCTTGAACTCGGTGCCGTTGTCACTTCTTATCATCAAAATCTTTGCATTGTGTTGACGTTGAGCTTCATTTGCAAAGTCATTGATGGTTTGTTGGGTCACACTCTTCCTCTTGAAGAAATACACCCAAGTGTATCTTGAATATTCATCCACAATCACCAAGCAATACTTTCTACCCCCAAGACTATCAAAGGATGGAGGCCCAAAGAGATCCATGTGAAGGAGCTCCAAAGGCCTCGTCGAGTAGATGATAGTCGTGGGAGGGTGAGCCTTCTCATGTAGCATTCCTTCGATACAAGCACTGCAAGCACGATCTTTGGCAAAACTAACATTTGTTAGTCCACGGACATGGTCCCCCTTGAGAAGACTTTGCAAAGATCTCATATTGACGTGGGCTAAACGGCGATGCCAAAGCCATCCCACGTCAACTTTAGCCATTAGGCATGTCGCGGTCTTAGTGGGTCACTCTGAAAAGTTAATCACATAAAGACCGTTCTTGTCGGGGCACGACACCTATGGGACCCCGAGAGATCCCTTTACGATTCGGCGGGGGGAGAGGTATACGCAAAGAGCAGAACCAGTGATCGACGCGTGAGGTTTTTACCCAGGTTCGGGCCGCTGATCAGCGTAAAACCCTACTCCTGCTTTGTGTTCTTATTGATGTTCTTGAGCCCAGCCTTCAGGAGCGCTTGCAATGAACAGTACGTTCAAAGAGCAGCTACGCATGCAGAATGGGCCAGAAGTTCTCCTCCCCTGTAGCAGTTGCCTTGGGCCTCCTTTTATATCACCAAGGGGTCACCACAGTGGCGAAATGTACATACATTGAGGTGTAAAGTAGCTACAGGGTATCATACCTAACCCCTAACGGATTAGGACAAGCGCATTTAATGCACCGTGAGGTGTCCGTTTAGGTGTCCTCACTTTCTTGGGGATGGAAAAAGGGGCCATCCCATCAGCACCGCTTAAGCTCTCCCCCACTGGTGCGTCGCCACGCATCCAGAGAAGGACCCAGAATGTCAGACACGTTACTGTGCCGAAGCGGTGGCACAGTGGCAGAATCCCGCCAGGCGCCGAATCGTGCCGGGCGCCAAGCCTTGCCGGACGCCAAGCCTTGCCGGGCGCCAAGCCTTGCCGGGCCCCAAAGGCCATCCCGGCAAGGATCTTGCCGGGGAGGCTGGCCTTTGGATTCCAGCTCTGCTTATCTGCTGATCCTTAGATCTCTGACTTGATGATTTCCTTGATGGCTTGAATCGACCTCGAGCTGATCCCGGCAAGCCTTGCCGCAAGGATGGCTACAACTGCCCGTGCACAAGTACGGGGTACTAGTGGCCCAATACTTAGTACACCGACAGGAGCCCCCGGGACTAGGCCATACACGAGTGCGAGGCGTTGTTGGGCTAGGCCCAAACAGTGCACGGGCACGCGTGGCAGGGAATTAACTGCTCGTAAATATCTCGTTTTACTGTGCCCCCCACTACGCGCACGGAGCGTGTGACATGGGAAGCGTGCCAAAAAGGCTGCAAACTGTCTCGCGCCTATAGAGGCGCATTCATATTGGGGGATAAACAAGGCGGCCTCGCTCCTTCCCCATAAAAAGGAGAAGTCGCAGAGGCGCAAACCTATTTACCCCCCTCTTCTTCCCAATCTGGCCATCGCCATCACCTTCCTCTTCTCGAGCTCAGAGCGAAACATTTTTCCTCTTCCGCCCGCTGCTCCCGCGCTTGCTCCGCCCCCTGCTTCCGTCCTCACAGTCGCCATGCCGCCCAAGGCCAGCAAAGGCAAGGGCACGGACAAGGAGGCGAAAGCCGAAGTTCCGGAGAGCGAACTGGTTAAGATGCGGAAGAGGCTCGTCGTCTTCCATCCGACGCTCGATGCCGAAACTTTGAAGGGCGATACCAATGCATGTGGGCGAAGGGAACGCAAGCTCACCCCGCCACACGCGTAATCCCAGGTGCTTGTTCCAAAGGTGGATCGGACAGATACCCCTTCTTCACTGCATATTTCTATTGCGGGCTCTGTCCCCCCTTTTCCGATTTCTTCAACGACATCATGTATACGTACGGCTTCCGCCTTCTTGATTTCACGCCGAATGCCGTATTTTGCATGTCTATCTTTGCCCATCTCTGTGAGAATTTCGCTGGCGTGATCCCCAATTCTGCTCTTTTCCGCCATTATTTCTACCCTCGTATCCAAAAAGGAGAGGCTCTCTCTGGATCTATTGCGTGGATTCCAAGGGCTTGGAACAAAGAGATATACCCAGAGGGAGTTTACCGCAAAAAGTGGGACGAGTGGCGGGCCGAATGGTGCTGGATCCAGGAAGCAGATCCTCATCCTTTTTGTCATCCCCGGCGACAGAAGGTGGTCCGCGGCAAGGATTGGGGCGATCTTGCCGCAGAAGACGAGAAGCTCATAATCGCCACTACCAGGATCCTTCGCTTGAAGGCTGCCGGGCAGACAATGGAGATGATCGGCTTCGACTTTCTCCGCCGCCGCATCGCCCCTCTGCAGAACAGGGGGAGGCCAGTCTGGGAGTACAAGAACGCGGCAGATGTCATGAGGCTGCGCCCCGGGCTGAACAATAATCTGACCGTTATGCAGCTTGGCACTCTCCGCCAAAAGTTATTCCAGCGCGAAGACAAGCACCGGCTGCCGGCAAGGATCGTCCCCTTGTGCAACAACTCTGCCTTGGGGTCAATCATTGCCTTCTTGCCGATGTTCAACGCCCACGGCCTTGACCCGACCTGGGTCGAGCCAAGCAAGGAAGAAGCACAGAAGTTCTTTGACAATTTGACGGAGAAGCCTGTCCGGCAAGAGTCAGATCTTATCCGCGCCACCACTGATCAGGAGGTAGCCTACATCGCTACCAGAGTGGAGGAGGCGAATCTTGCCGCGGAGGCCGGCAGCGTTGGCTTCACAGAGTGGGAAGCCAGCGACGCAGAGGTGGTAGTGGAGGCAAAGCCCGCCGAGGAGAACAAGGTTGCCGGGGAAGAAGGCGGCGCAGCCGCTGAGAGCTCATCCGGCGAAGACACGGCCGAAGAGGAGACGCGAGAAGAGCCCTCGCCCCCGAAGAAGACAAAGCGTGTCCTTCGGAAAGCTGCATCAAGCATCCCGGCAAGCCAGCCTACTTCGAGCGGCGAATCCCCCGGCAAGAAAGTGGCCGGCAAGACTGGACCGCGGCAGGGGGCTCGTCAACAGCCCGCGCGGCGTGCGAGACCCACACCAGCGACCACTACTGGGGCGGCAGGAGGGTCTCGTACTACCGCGCCGGAGGCTGCCCCAGTGCCTGCCACAGCCAAGCGGCCTAGGACCCCTCCTCCGCCTCCCCACTCAGACACCACAACGGAGGTCCACTTCGACATCTCCGGCTTTAGTCCAACGGAGGAAGAAGAGTGAGTATTTGCCACAGCTTCTACCTTCCAATTTGCATCAATCTTACTGACTTGCTTGTATTGTTTCCGCAGTGACACAGAAACCTTGCTGGAGAGGATGGCGAAGAGGTCAAGGACTTCTACGGGCGATGAGCCCCCGGCGAGCTCCACGAGCGCGCCGGAAACTGTCGTTGTCAGCCCGGAGTCCAGTCCTCAACACAGCCCCCAGCACAGCCCCCAGCGTAAGTTCATCGTCCCTTTTTCTGCTGGCTGGTGCCGAGGCTTTCATTCTTGCCGCTGATATCTTTGGGTTCGCAGGAGAAGGACGACAACAAGGAGAAGATATCCCCATTGTGCCTCCTTCATCGACCGCTCTGCCCACAAGCACATCCCCGGCAAGAGATCCTGCCGACGAGCCCGTCCTGATTGAGGAGGAGCCGACAAGCACGGACTCCGGCAACCCACCCCCGGCAACCGGAGTTGCCGGGAGAGGCGAAGCCACCTCTCGACAGCCCGACGCAGGTACTCGATCGCCTCAGAGTGCTTGTTATTCTTTTCCTCTTATCTCTTTATCTTTAGTCACTTCAAAATCCAAACCTCGATCTTATTCTGTCTTCCTCCTTCGCCCTTCAGAGTTCCCTGTGATGGAACATATGGACGTCGACGTCGTCATCGAGGAGACCGCCAGGGATGCCGCCGCCGAAGCGGACAGGATTGCTGCCAGCGAGGCCACCAAGGATGACGTTGCCGGGGCTGGTGATGCTCTTGACGGGGAGGCCGCCAAGACAGCACAAGAGGAAATCGCCGAAGAACCTGCTGAAGAGGGCGACAGGGAGGTTGAGGACCGCACTGACAGCACTCCTGCCGCAGGAGCGCCAGGCGCTGCACCGGCCACAGAGCCCCCTGTCACTGGTGAGGCGGCCACTGAAGACCAGGCATCAACATCTGAAGGCCCCTCATCCAGCAAGTATCTCAAGGTTGGCGAGAATCTATTCATCAACTTGCCAGGGACGGCAAGCACTGAGGCACCAGCCGAAGGAGAAATTTTCGAGGAAATTATTGCCGCTGCCGGGCTCGAAGTCGTTGATGATCCCAGCGCTAGCAGCGGCAAGTCTGAAGAGGATCAGCTCCTTCAGGCCATGGGCGAGAACTTCCGCAAACTCCAGGCTCTCCATCGTGCCCGAAAAGAGAAGGCGGACTCCAGAATGGCAGTTGTCGAGGCAGCCGAAGCGGATTTTCAAAGGCGCGTCGCACAAATGCAAATCTGGCACGCCGAGGCCCTCCAAGAGCTGGTTGCCGGCCGAGAACAAGTGAGCCAGCAATGGAATGAGATCCTCCTGAAGCAATCAGATATGGAGAAGGCACATGATGAAGCTGTTCAAAGGATTGCTACCGAAGATGCTCTCCTGACGGGGCGCCGCGTTGCTCTTGATGCTTACGAAGAAGATCTCACCGCACGTGAGCAGGCGCTCGCCGCCAAGCTTCGTAGCAAGGATGAAGACATCAAAAATCTTGTCGCGCGGCGGACCCAGGAGCTGGAGCAGAAACACAAGGAGGCGCTCGAAGCTCTAACTGCAAGTCATGCCGGCAAGCTCAAGGAGGCCGTCGATGCTGCTGAAGCTGCAGAGGCCGCCAAAAATGAGCTGAGCGACAAAGTGAAGAGGCTGGAAACAGATCTCGAAGAGCACGGCAAGGAGCTCTCGACGCTCAAGGGGGACAGGGAAAAAACCCTCCACTCCTTGGCGGAGATGCAAGTTGCCCTGTCCGACAAGACCAAGCAGCTCTCCTCTGCAGCTGATAGTATTGCGGTTCTGGAGCTGAAATTGACCACGCTGCAGAAGTCTCTCGAGGCCGGCAAGGCCCGTGAGAAGGCTCTACTCAAGGATCTCCAAGGAGAGAGGAACCTGCTCAAGAGCGCTGCCGCTGCCCAAAACGAGTACGAGAAGGGAGTGGAGATCTGGACTGGCCGTCTCATCGCCACCACGGAGAAGCTTACCGCAGAACTGTCAACCATGGGCTTGTCGAACTTCAGATATTCTTCCGAGGAAAGAATATCTCCAAGTGCTAGGTTGACGATGTTCTTTGAAAGCATCATCAACGCGTTGAGGGTGCTCCAGTCCAGCCGGGCGACCCAACTGGCGAACGAGACTCGCCGGCTTTGCCGGGCCGTCCTTCGCAAGGTGCTCATCAAGGTGGTGCACAGCAATCCCGGCATCGACCTCTCCAGCGCACTCGGCCATCTGCCAAAGGATGCAAATGTTGAGGCACTTGAAAAGTGCATCGCGCCAATCCTTGAGAAGGTGGACTCCATCAAAAGGATCGAAGGCCAGAGCAGGGATTGAGTGCTTCCCTTTTATTCTTGCCGCCATCATCTCATGTAAAAGACAATTAAGTCTCAAGTTAGAACTGCGGCAACTCATGGATGCAATATAATTTGACTATGTTTAGGCTCATGCTTGCTACTTTCCTTGTCTGATTCCTTTATGTATGGAGTTCATCCTACGCTTACTGAAAAACTTGCCGGCGCGCAACCTGCCGCGAGCGCTGGGTGCGGGACTTCAGCAGCCTGCCGGAGGCGCAGCGGCCGGCAAGACTCCTTGGTGTTCTCAGTGCAGCCACTTAAATCATTGAGCGGACTCGAAACAAAATAAGGGCGCAACCGATTACAGCAAGGGTTCCTTCGTGTGCAGATTTTCCATACAAGAATCGGAATCGTCCAAGGAAATAACTTGGTAATTAAAGAAAAACTTGTTCTAAGTTTTTAGGACTTAGCTTTCTGGCTTTGTTCTTCCTCCGGCAAGCATCGATTCCGAACGTCACCAACTGGTATTCATATCTCCCTTCCCCCCCGGCAAATGTGCACGTGAGGAATCCTTCTGTCTTTGAGAAAAAGAAAGAAGAGAAAATAAAGGGATGAAACCTTGGCGGTTCGTTAGAACTTACCGGGATCAGGTGTCATACAACATCTTAGACAAACATGCATATATGAATATGAACATGGGAATCAATAAGGGAATGTACAACACTTAAATTTATTCATCTGTGCTCAGGGTCCGCGCCTGGCTTTGTACAAAGGATCACATGCCTTGCCGGCAAGACTTGTACAAAAAAGGTGGTTGCCGGGAGCCCCCGGCAACCGCACCTTATGGATAGAACTTGCGAAGATGTTCGATATTCCAGGAATTACTCACTGGAACGCCATCTTCGGTCTCCAGGCGGACAGCGCCGGGCCTGGTGACTCGTGCTACCCGATAAGGGCCTTCCCACTTTGGCGTCAACTTATTTGAATTCTTGGCGGACTGAATCCATCGAAGAACAAGGTCGCCTTCCTCAAGGCTTCGGGCATGAACTTTGCGGCTATGATAGCGGCGCAAAGCTTGCTGGTAGCGTGCAGCTCGCACAGCAGCCTGAAGACGATTCTCCTCAAGGAGCACAACGTCATCTTGCCGCAGTTGCTCTTGCTCGAGCTCATCATAAGCGAGCACTCGAGGAGATCCATATATGAGTTCCGTGGGGAGAACTGCTTCCGCTCCGTAGACCAGAGCGAAGGGCGTCTGGCCGGTGGCTCGATTTGGTGTCGTTCTGATTGACCAAAGAACCGCCGGCAACTCATCAATCCAGCATCTTCCGCACTTTTTCAGCCTGTCAAAAGTTCTGGTCCTGAGACCGCGCAGCACTTCAGCATTGGCCCTCTCCGCTTGGCCGTTGCTTCTCGGGTGAGCAACAGAGGCAAAACAAATCTTGCCGCCAAGGTCTTGGACGTACTGCATGAAGGTGCGACTTGTGAACTGCGTGCCATTGTCGGTGATGATCCTATTAGGCACACCGAAACGGCAAACAATTCCTTTGAAGAACTTGACAGCCGACTGCGCTGTCACCTTCCTCACTGCTTCCACCTCCGGCCACTTTGTGAACTTGTCGATAGCAACGTACAAGTACTCAAAGCCCCCGGCAGCACGGGGGAAAGGGCCCAGTATGTCGAGCCCCCAGACCGAAAATGGCCAGGAGAGAGGGATTGTTTGAAGAGCTTGAGTTGGCTGATGTAATTTCTTCGAATGAAACTGGCACGCTTCACACTTGGTTACTAATGCAGTCGCATCCTGGAGGGCGGTAGGCCAAAAGAAACCTTGCCGGAATGCTTTTCCGGCAAGCGCTCTTGACCCTATGTGAGAGCCACACATGCCCCCATGTATCTCCACCAACAGCTCTAGTCCATCCTCCCGAGGAATGCACTTCAATTTCACACCATTTGGTCTCTTTCTGTACAGGACGTCATCGACGAACTTGTACATAACAGACCGACGGGCTACTCTCTCCGCTTCTTCTTGTTCCTCAGGGAGTTCACCTGTCTGAAGGAAATGGACAATGTGCTGTGCCCATGCTGGAGCCTGAGGCTCGACAACTAGGACTAAAGGCATCTCCTCTGCCGGGGGAACGTTTGTCTCGACAACGAGGGCCTGAGGCCCTGTCAGAGCCTGTTGTTCCCCGGCAGGCGTGTCGATCCCGGGAACTTCCTTGCCGGCGGCTCCGGGGAGCTCTGCTGGGAAGTACTGGCCAGAGTTCAACTTCCTTCTTTTTTCTTGCCGCATCGATGGCGCCACGGATGGTTGAGTCAATTGGAGCACAAAAGTTCCTGGTTCCACAGGCAACTTGAGGGCAGCACGCTTTGACATGTCGTCAGCAATATTATTCTCGGCACGAGGAACGTGTTCCATTTGGAGACCATCAAAGCGCTCTTCCAATTTCCTCACTTCATCTACGTAGGCTTGCATCAATGGACTTTGATAGCTCTTGTTAACCTGCCTGACGACAAGCTGTGAATCACCTTTGATGACGAGCTTTTTGATACCAAGGTCTGCCGCGATCCTAAGACCGGCAAGCAAACCCTCGTATTCCGCAGTGTTGTTGGTCAAACTCTCCCAGGGAAAGTGCATTTGGACTACGTACTTGAGGTGCTCTCCGGTGGGTGCGACAAGCAGCACGCCAGCGCCGGCGCCTTGCAGCGAGAAAGCCCCGTCAAAGTACATAATCCATTGCTGATCGATTTCCTTGCCGGGGAGAGTTGTTTCTTGAACTTCTTCGTCTGGCGTCGGGGTCCATTCTGCAATGAATTCCGCCAAGGCCCTACTCTGAATTGTCGAAGTGCTTTCAAACTTAAGGCCAAAGCTGGACAGCTCCAACGCCCACTCCACGATCTTGCCGGTTGCCTCCGAATTTTGCAAAATCCGTTGCAACGGAAAGCGAGTGACGACGGTAATCTCATGTGCTTGAAAATAGTGGCGCAACTTCCTTGAGGCCATAAGGAGGCCAAAAAGCAGCTTCTGCACCGCAGAATATCTTGATCTAGCCCCTTGTAAAAGAGAGCTAACAAAATAAACTGGGCGCTGCACCACCTTCTTCTTCTGCACAAGTTCTTCTGTTTGCGCAGATCCTGTCTTGCCGGGATCAACCCTTGCCGGGGAAGATCTTGCCGCATCATCCGGCGGTCCTGCCGCTGGTGTTGCTTCCTCATCAGCTTCTCTCTGCGCCACTAGCGCAGCACTAACCACTTGATTTGTTGCCGCCAGATACAACAGCAACGGCTCTTGTGGTTTAGGCGCGACTAGCGTCGGCGGAGAGGAAAGGTATTTCTTCAAATCTTGCAGCGCAGCCTCCGCTTCCGGAGTCCATTTCATTGGACCTGTCTTCTTCAAAATTTTGAAGAAGGGCAGGGCGCGCTCAGCAGATTTGGAAATAAACCTGCTTAGAGCAGCAACACAGCCGGCAAGACGACGCACATCCTTGACGCGTCTCGGCGCTTCAATTTGCTCAATGGCTTTGATCTTGTCGGGGTTCGCTTCGATTCCTCGACAAGATACAAAGAATCCGAGGAGCTTGCCGGAAGGAACTCCGAACACGCACTTCTCAGGATTGAGCTTCAAGTTGATCTTGCGCAAGTTTGCAAATGTTTCTTCTAAGTCTTGAACAAGCGTTGCTTTATCCTTAGTTTTGACCACTATATCATCCATATATGCCTCCATATTTCTATGGAGTTGTGGCTCAAAACCAATCTGGATTGCTCTGGCAAATGTTGAACCAGCACTTTTCAACCCAAAAGGCATTCGTATGAAACAATACGTACCACATGGGGTGATAAAGGCGGTCTTCTCTTCATCTTCCTTTGCCATTAAAATCTGATGATACCCTGAATAGGCATCAAGGAAGGACAGGAGATCACAACCAGCGGTGGCATCCACAATCTGGTCGATGCGCGGCAAGGGAAAAGGATCTTTTGGACAAGCTTTATTGATATCTGTATAATCGATACAAAGCCTCCATTTCCCATTCGCTTTCCGCACTACAACCGGATTGGCCAACCAGGTTGGATGAAGCACTCCTTTGACCAGTCCTGCCGCCTCCAGCTTCTTAATTTCTTCGGCGATGAATTCTTGCCGCTCCAAGGCCTGCTTCCTGACCCTTTGCTTGACGGGCCGCGCATGAGGACAGACAACAAGGTGGTGCTCAATCACTTTCCTAGGAACACCGGGGATGTCAGACGGTTGCCATGCAAACATGTCGACATTCGCCCGCAGGAAAGCAATGAGCGCGCTTTCCTATTTGTCATCTAGGGTGGAACTTATGGTGAAAGTTCCCCCCATTCCGTCCTCCCTGGCAGGCACCTTCTTGGTTTCCGGCGGGGCAGCCTTGGACTTCTTGTTCTTGCCGGTGGAACTCTCTGGTGCCGGAGTTTGCGCCAAGGTTCCTACCGGTCTTCTTCTTTCCCCCGGGAGTTCCAGCGGCAGGAGCAGATGCCTTGATGGCAGGTGCTACAACTGCTTCCTGGTAAAGTTGGTCGGCACAGATGAGTGCGTCCTTCTTATCGGAATGGATAGTAATGACGCTCAACGGCCCGGGCATCTTCAACACATTGTACGCGTAGTGTGATGCCGCCATAAACTTAGCCAGCGCTGGCCGACCAAGGATCCCATTGTATGACATGGGGATCTTAGCGACATCAAACACCACCTTTTCGGTCCTGAAGTTAAACTCGCTGCCGAATGTTACCGGCAGCGTGATCTTGCCCTTAGGCTGGGTTCTTCCCGGATTGACCCCTTGAAACGTACCCGTTTCCTCGAGGTCTTCGTCGGGAATCTGAAGCTTTGTGAGCACATCTGGTGAGATTAAGTTTAGGCTGGCCCCGCCGTCAACTAACATCTTCGTCACCTTGAGGTTGCGAATTGTTGGGGAAACCAACAATGGCAAACACCCGACCGCAGTTGTGCGATCAGGGTGATCCTCGGCGTCAAAGATGATAGGCGTGCTGGACCACTTCAGAGGCCTACACGCATCGGGGGATGGCTCTGCCGCATCAACCTCCCGCATCCACTGTTTAAGTTGGCGGTGGGAAGAATGCAGCGAGGCACCCCCATCAATGCACATAGCCTCCGTAGCCTTCTGGAATTCCTGCTCACTGGATTCATCATCTTCCTCATCATCATCTCCTTCTTTATCTCGGCCCCGAGCGGGCCGATCCTTCTGCTGCTTGGCCTTGCCGCGGCGACCCCCTCGGCCACCGCGTTTCTTGCCGGACTCCTCAGCACCGTCTTGGGCCTTCTCCTTGTCTCGCCTCTCGTATTCGGCCCTTTGCTTCTCGGCAAGCTGCTCAACTTGCTGGCAGTTCTGGAGATCGTGGCCCTTAGTGCGATGGATCTTGCAATACTGCTTGCCGGAGTTCTCCGACTTGTCGGCAGCCGCCAAGGCCTGACAGGAAGGGCACCCGGCAAGATCCTTGCCGAGGTCACCAACCTTGGCCTTCTTGGCGGCGCCGGGGTTGTCGGATTCCTCGATAGCAAGCACGACCTTGCCTCCGCGCTTCCTGTTCCGCCGCCGGCCTTTCCTTGACGGGGCCGCGGCGTCTTCATCCTCGGAGTCGCCTGCCGCGCCAACAGCCTCACCGGGGAGTTTCCTCCCCTCTTCAGCTCGAGCGCACTTGTCGGCCAGAGCATAAAGCTCGGCAATACTCCTGACTTTGTTCATCGCCAGCTCTTCCCGCATTCTGCGGTTACGCACGTTCTGGTGGAACGCGCTAATGACAGCGGCAGGATGAACGTCGGGAATATTGTACTGCACTCAGCTGAACCTCTGCATAAACTTGCGCAGGGACTCGCCCTCCTTCTAAGGGATGATGTGCAAATCGCTCTCTTGGCCGGGAGCTTGGTGGCCTCCAACGAAGGCGCCAACAAACTGATGGCACAGATCTGACCAGGAAGAAATGGAATTCTCCGGCAGATGCATCAACCACGACCTGACGTTGGGCTTGAGCACCAACGGGAAGTAGTTGGCAAGTATCTTGTCATCTCGGCCCCCGGCAGCCTGCACTGCAATGGTGTAGATGCTCAGGAACTCCGAGGGATGGGTCTTTCCGTCATACTTCTCCGGAACCTCTGGCTTAAAGGTTCGGGAATTGGGCCACCGGACTTGCCGCAGCTCACCGGTAAACGCCGGAGTCCCTACCTCATAAGGCAAGTCTCCTACGTTCCCTGGCGCAGGCTCGTCGACAGCCGGCCCTGCGCGCTTATCAAAGTGATAGCGCGCTTCCCGTCGCCGCTCGATGGTTGTTCGAGCGTCCTCTTTGCCTCGTTCGTGGAGAACCAGACGCTGATCATGGCGCATCCGTGGATCGGACGACGCCGTGGAAACTTCTTCATGGTGGTCGACTTGCTGAGTTGTCGGCCGCCGCTGATGTCGCGGAGGGGAGTGCACTGTAGTTGCACCACCTCCGGTTTTCTCTGCACCGGCTCGCGCCGGATCGATGGGCCTCCGCTGCGAGGGCCCTGCCTCTTGCGGTCCATCCTTGTTGGCGAAGCCGATAAGGCTCTGGATAGTAGCTCACCGCTCCTCCATCTTCTCCGGAGCGGGAGGAAAATCGAAGAGCAGCTGTGCGCGTGCCAAGGCTTCCGCTGGCGTAGGTGGCGGCGACAAGTGCGAGGTACGTGAGGTGCTCTGACTTCTAACCAAGTTAGAAGGAGCACCGCCACGGTCACGCGACCGCGCACCACCTCCGTCGGCAGCTCGGTGTGCATACTGGTCCCGCGCATCTTGGGATCTATGCGCAGAAACCTTTTCGTGGGGACGCCCCGAACCACCAGCGCCATGATGTTGCTCATCTTGCACGACCTGAGTAAGTCGCGAGGCTTGCACCGGTGCGGGAGCTCCAGCAGGCGCCCTTCGATCCCTAGAGTTAGTTGTGCCACCCGTAGGCAACACAGCACCATCTCTAGATCCAGCGGCGTGCAAGTTACCACTGCCACTGTGAACGATACCGCTTGCTTGGCTTGGGTCACCAGAACGCCGCGGGGGTTCTAGTCCTCTTCCTTCTGCACCCACACCGTCGCCTGTTTGCGAAGGCGCAGGCAAAACGGACCCGGACGGTTGCGCTGTCGCAGCGCTCTTCTTCTTGGGCGGCATGATGATGAAGACGATGAAGAAACTAGGGCGCCGACCACCAGATCAGGTTCACGCAACCTTCAATCCCCCTACCTGGCGCGCCCAAGATGTCGGGGCACGACACCTATGGGACCCCGAGAGATCCCTTTACGATTCGGCGGGGGGAGAGGTATACGCAAAGAGCAGAACCAGTGATCGACGCGTGAGGTTTTTACCCAGGTTCGGGCCGCTGATCAGCGTAAAACCCTACTCCTGCTTTGTGTTCTTATTGATGTTCTTGAGCCCAGCCTTCAGGAGCGCTTGCAATGAACAGTATGTTCAAAGAGCAGCTACGCATGCAGAATGGGCCAGAAGTTCTCCTCCCCTGTAGCAGTTGCCTTGGGCCTCCTTTTATATCACCAAGGGGTCACCACAGTGGCAAAATGTACATACATTAAGGTGTAAAGTAGCTACAGGGTATCATACCTAACCCCTGATGGATTAGGACAAGCGCATTTAATGCACCGTGAGGTGTCCGTTTAGGTGTCCTCACTTTCTTGGGGATGGAAAAAGGGGCCATCCCATCAGCACCGCTTAAGCTCTCCCCCACTGGTGCGTCGCCACGCATCCAGAGAAGGACCCAGAATGTCAGACACGTTACTGTGCCGAAGCGGTGGCACAGTGGCAGAATCCCGCCAGGCGCCGAAGTGTGCCGGGCGCCAAGCCTTGCCAGACGCCAAGCCTTGCCGGGCCCCAAAGGCCATCCCGGCAAGGATCTTGCCGGGGAGGCTGGCCTTCGGATTCCAGCTCTGCTTATCTGCTGATCCTTAGATCTCTGACTTGATGATTTCCTTGATGGCTTGAATCGACCTCGAGCTGATCCCGGCAAGCCTTGCCGCAAGGATGGCTACAACTGCCCGTGCACAAGTACGGGGTACTAGTGGCCCAATACTTAGTACACCGACAGTTCTCGACATGCCCAACAATGACTACTTTAAGAGTCTTGCTCCACAAGAGGGCCATGGTATCAATATCAAAGAAAGTGGCAAAGCCCATGAGTGCAAGTTGACGAACGGAAAGTAAGTTGTATGCAAGGGACTCAACAAGCATGACTTTCCCGATCATAAGATCATGAGAAATGACAACCTTGCCAAGACCCAATACCTTAGAAGATGAGGCATCACCCCACTCAACGTTGGTGGGCATAAATGAAACCTTGTGCACGTCCACTACCAAGTCCTTGCTTCCGGTCATATGATTTGTGGCTCCACTATCGAGCAACCATGATCCCCCACCGGAAGCAAACACCTACAAGAGATCAATGCTTGGTTTTAGGTACCCATTTTGTAATGGGTCCTTTGATGTTAGTAACAAGGGTCTTAGGAACCCAAATAGACCATTCAATGTACTCATAAGAAGAACCAACAAATTTGGCATAAACATGCCCATCACTAGCACGGCATAACACATAATAAGGGTTAAAGTCGCCGGCTTTGTTGGAAGGGGTGGCATTGCCCTTCTTGACACCACCACCCTTCACATTGTTCTTCTTCTCCTTAGAAGTACCCTCTCCCTCCTTCACAAATGTTTGCTTGAGAGGAGGAGGTTGTTTGGTCTTGTCATTCTTCTTCTTCTTCTTGGACTTGGGAGCAAACCCAATCCCCTCCTTGCCCACAACTTCCTTTTGATTGCTCAAAAGGTCGTTGAGATTCTTCTCACCTTGTATGCAAGACACAAGGCCTTTCTCAAGTTGCTCCTTCAACTTGGCATTCTCCTCCACAAGATGCACATGCTCACAAAATGGGTTACTAGCATTTGCATTATCAATTAAAACCATATGAGGAAATGTGGCTTTTTCCTTGGTTAGCTTCACTTGGAGTTGATCATGAGACTCTTTGAGGCTAGCATGAGCACTCTTCAAGGCCTTGTGAGCCTTGTCAAGTAGATCAAACTCCTCCTTGAGTCTAGCATGGTCAACCCCAAGTTTGGCCTTCTCGGAATTGAGCACACGAGAGACAACAAGAGCATGATCAAGATCTTTCTTTAATTTAGCATGATCATCGTTGTGTGACTCCTCAAGAGCCAAACGATGACCACTCTCTTCCTCAAGCGCATTAGGGAGATCCGATATCTCATCGGCATAGTCATGACTATGCCCTTCCATCTTAGAGATGGTTTCTTCGTGAGCCTCGATCATGTCATTGGCTTCACCAAGTTGTTCCAAGAGAGCAACAAAGTGCTTCTTGGATTTACCCTTGAGCTTACTCATAAAGGACTCAAATTCATTTTCCTCCTCCTTCGACCCCTCACTTTCATCAATGCAATCCGTCAAGGAAGGATTAGTAGTGATGGTAGTTTTGATGTTGGGGGTTACCTTGTTGGTGGCTTTAGCCATGAGGCACTTGGCGGTGATGTTCTCGTTGGGTGAATCGAAGAGGGACACCCGTGGAGTTGTTGCAATGGCAACGGAGGCCATAGCAACCATCTCACCATCTTCATCATCATCATCATCCTCATTGTACTCTTCTTGTGCCACTAACCCCTTGGGAGGAGTCTTCTTGGTGAAGTTGTTCTTGTTGGGGAAGGACTTGCCTTGTCTTTTCGGATAAGCTTGCCATCATTGTCTTCCCTCTTCTCGTATGGGCAATCCACAACAAAGTGACTCACATTGCCACAATTATAGCATGTCCTCACACGTTGCTTGCCCTTGGCGCCACTTGAGTTGTTCTCGTTGAAGTTGGGCCTTGAGTTCTTCTTGCCTCAAAATTGCCGTGAAGCAAGATCCATGTGCTCATGATAGGCATATTTGGTATCTTCGGGGCAACACTCCTCTTCTTCCTCTTCATCCTCTTCTTCCACATTAGCCTTGGTCTTCAAAGCAAGGTTGGACTTCTTTGATCGTTGAGCACGCAACACCGCATTGTCGGCGGTCTTGTCCAAGATTCTCATTGCAACACACTCATCCAACACTTCACTTGAGGACAAGGCATGGAAGTCCGGCCTTTGACGGATGACGGAGGACATAGCCTTATGGTAAGGCATCATGGCCTTGAGAAACTTGCGCTTGATCCAATTGTCATCCGTATCCTTGCTCCCATGATCTCGGAGTGAGACCGCGAGAGTAGTTAATCTTCGATAAAGCTCTCGAGGTTCTTCATCTTCAATCATGGCAAGCTCATCGGCTTCATCTTGCACCACTTCAAAGTTTGAGTGTTGAATGCTTGTGCTTCCCTTGTACAAGGAAACAACATGCTCCCATGCTTCCTTGGCCACAGTGAAAGGTTGGAGATGTGCAATGTCTTCAGGAGGAATAGCTTCTTGGAGAATGATGAGAGTGGACTCGTTGAATTGATGATCCGCGGCTTCTCTAGGAGTGAAGTTGCTTGGATCGTGCGGGTAGAAACCTTGCTCAATAATTCTCCAAAGATTAGTAGAACTGTGATTTAAATGACGTTTAAAGCGATACACCCAAGCAGCAAAATCCTCATTTTTCACAAGCTTAGGAGGAGGACCAACATGATTCAACATGGGCAAAGGTGCCACTCCCACTCTTACCACCAGGCAAGGGAAATTGGTCACTACGAGCTTCCCCCTTATTAGAGTTAGCATCCGCCACCTTGTTAGCGGGATCAACCACTTCCAACGATGCGGTGGATAATTTAAGACCTTCAAGATACTCCTTAAACATGCCTTTAACCTCGGTCGTCATGGAGGTTTTCAATGTGTCCAAAGCCGCATTGAACTCCTCACGAGAGACCGAGGATCCCCCAACGTCCATAGACAAGGACGGATTCACACCGGAGTGCTCCTCCCCCTTGTCTACGGTGTCACCCATACTCTTCGGACGGTAAAGTCCTTAATAAAGAGACGAGGCTTTGATACCAATTGAAATAATCGATATGGTTGAAAGGAGGGGGGGGGGGTGAATAGGCAACTAACAATTTTTATCTTTTCTTTACCAAATTAAACTTAGCATCAAAATAGGTTGTCTAGATGTGCAACTAGGTGAGCAACCTATATGATGCACCAACAACAAGCACACAAGCAAGCAAGGGAAACAACACAATAAAAGCTTGCACAATTAATGGTAAGAGATAACCAAGAGTGGAACCGGTGGAGACGAGGATGTGTTACCGAAGTTCCTTCCCTTTGAGAGGAAGTACGTCTCCGTTGGAGTAGTGTGGAGGCACAATGCTCCCCAAGAAGCCACTAGGGCCACCGTATTCTCCTCACGCCCTCACACAATGCGAGAAGCCATGATTCCACTATTGGTGCCCTTAAAGGCGGCAACCGAACCTTTACAAACAAGGTTGGGGCTCTCTCCACAACCGAATTGGAGGCTCCCAATGAAACCACGGAGCTTCACCACAATGGAATATGGCTCCGAGGTGACCTCAACCGTCTAGGGTGCTCAAACACCCAAGAGTAACAAGATCCGCAAGGGATTAGTGGGGGGAATCAAATTTCTCTTGGTGGAAGTGTAGATCGGGGCC
The DNA here is from genome assembly GCA_011799875.1 of Thinopyrum elongatum. NCBI lineage: Eukaryota > Viridiplantae > Streptophyta > Magnoliopsida > Poales > Poaceae > Thinopyrum > Thinopyrum elongatum. Next base: position 442,441,306 of record CM022300.1, on the reverse strand, counting down.
TTCTCAACCAATCCCTAGAAAATCAACAAGTTTGATTGGCTAGTGAGAGAGATCGGGCAAGAATGAGCTTTTGAATGGCAATGGAGCTTGGGGGGAAGATGTCAACCTTAGGAAGAAGAACCCCCCCTTTATATAGGGAGACAAAAATCCAACCGTTTTCTGTCCTGTGCCCGCAGCTAAGCGGTACTACCGCTCCTAGGAGCGGTACTACCGCTTAGGCGGTACTACCTCGCACATGCCTAAAATACACTAGATGTGCCTACGGTAGTGCCGCCGGAGTGGTACTACCGCAGCCCCAACGGTACTACCGCTTAGGGAGTTTAGACCTGGAGAGGCAGCAGTAGTAGAGGGTGCCAGGGTGGCAGTACCGTGCGAAGCGGTACTACCGTCCTAGTGCCGCTATACTACCACTTAGCACGAAGTGGGAACAAAAACTTGCACAGAGGAAAGCCCCACAAGCGGTAGTGGCTGCGGTAGTACGCTATAGTACCGCCAGAGCGGTACTACCATGCTACTACCGCCCTACTACCGTGAAATGTAGACCGGCAACAGAATGTTGCATGCTTGGGGAAACCCTAAGCGGTAGTGCCACGGAAGTACCCAGCGGTACTACCGTGGGCACTAGCGGTACTACCGCTTGCAAGTCACTGAAACACCACAGAAAACAAATGGACATGCTCCAAAGAAGGGAAAGGAAGCTGTGGGTGCAAATGGGGTTGTGTACGAGTCGATTCCACCCATACCTTTCCAACGCGGACCCCCTTTTAATAGTATGGGTCTCCTACAACTCAAAACCACTAAAAAGAAATCGTCGGGAAATAACCGTCTTCACTCTTTACCATCGAGGGGAGAAAAACCGTCTCGTGCCTATTGATATATTCTCTGAAAAGGTCAATGCACACGATTAGTCCGCAAAACGTATTGTCATCAATCACCAAAACCACTTAGGGAGAAATATGCCCTTACAAGGTTCCTAATCAGAAATGTGTGCGAAGACCCATAATAACACAGACAATTTGTCCCAATAAGCCGTGTGTGTTGTGGGTAAACGCTTCCTGGTATACAATTGTCAGCGATTGATGAATTCATCACCGACGGGTTCCCTAGTATGGTCCGTGTGTGACATCATTACATACAGAACAACAATATATGTACTTATAACTTATAAGGACTTGATTCCATAACCAAATTGAACATCCAATTACATAGGTGGCTAGTACACACATGACCTTTGCACACACCAAAGTTTGTTCCAAAATGCATAGAAAACTCAAATAATGTATAAAAAGGCAAAACGAACCCCGAATAATTTCATATTCTTAGGACGACGCTCCTATAGTTTCATGTTGCCTCTGTAAAATAAATCAAGGCGGGAAGAGACAGCGTATGTCGTTTCGCACACATAGGTGGCAAGTTCCCTCTCGGAACCATGAGGCTTCTTGAGAGAAGCTCCGGTTTGTAAGAAGTTTATACCAAAACTTGTCCCAAATTGGACTAATTTTTTTACCACAGCATGTTGGTGCCATGTCATAACACCATGCCAAGTTTCATGATTTTGAGGCAAGTTTTGGATTCACAGTAATTTTAAAACCAGGTTTCTCAATGTTTATTGTCGAGTCGACACCGCCCTGGATAGGCTTTTTCCTCGTGGGTCCCAAATGTCAGAATCCAAATTTGTCACTACCATGCAGCTTTTCTTATTAAGAATTACATCCCATTTGGTGTGCTAGCTGAAAATAAGTTTGTGGGTGCTGGCGGGCGCTAAGAACTTGCGGGTTCTGTAATGAACAACGATCTCAAGGATCCCGCGAGAGTGATGTTCTTTCCCTATGTTGTGATTTCTTCTAATATTTATGTCTTAATTTAAAGAAATGGCAAGCCATTGGCCCAGTATGAAAGAAAATATGGGTCAAAGCCGGGTTGAAAAGGGCAACAATATATAACTCCAGCTTACAAACGGTCCAAAAGCATGAGGATTAATTGTGCATCATCAGATTTAGACAAAACCCAGATTGAACAGGGCAATAACTTCTAACTACACCAAAGTTTTGGGCAGTCACAATCAAATGGATCGGTCAGATCCATAAAATCAAGATCCCGGCACAAAAATTCTACTGGTCCATGATGACGACAAGTTGTTGTAAATAGAAGCCGAGCACGTTCAGAAGCCCTTAGGTCCACCTGAAACTTCTTTTTATGTTGTTCAACATATCCATCCGTGAGAAATTCTTGTTGAAAAACTTAATCCTCATGGACAATAGTAACCTCGCGTTCAACATGAAGAATGTGACAAAGCTAGTGTTTGCAGGGTTGGATGAATATCCTTCCAACGTTATTGTCTTCAAATGAATGTCATGAGATCTGAGAAAATCCTTGTGCTTCCTCACCCATCGATTGGTTATACGTTTTTCTCCAAGTGCTAGTACCTAAATAGACATGAAGATTGAAAATAGTTAATGTCTAAAATAGAGTATGTCAAAGGAGCGACAATTGAACGGTTAATTCTAGTACATTATATATGGGCTTTCAATGTGTGTGAAATCATCACCTTTATATACAAATTCTCCAGACATGGAAAGCATCGCAGCAAGCCAATACTTGTGTTCAGATCAAGACACCACATACTGATATATAAGGTCTTGACAGAATTCCGCACCCCTGATAGGTCATCCATGGACAAGCTCTTCATTCAGCATAGAACATAATATTAGCACTGAAAGTGTACTCCAAGATGATATTTAACTTGTGCGCACAAATGAAAAATGCAGATTACAAAAGTGTACATGAATAATATATAGTACGTGAATAAGTGTGGAGCCAAACACCATCTTAAACGATTTAAACGGATCATCAATTGCACCCAAGGTCTCCAGTTTAGGCGCAGAGACCACAGTTATTTGCGAAGGTGCATAACACCAATGAAGGAGCAACCTTTGAAGTGAAGGGGCATCTTCGATGATGAGCTCCTGTCCTTCAAAACAAATCCCAATGCTTACAAGGTGAGGCGACTTTAATTTGAGACAAGGGACGTGGATTCCATTTCCAAAAACAATCACCAAGCGCTCCAGGGCAGGGCAGCTGGAGTGGATAATGATGTGCAGTGAGGCCTCCGACAGATCAACCAACATAAGCACAAGTTTTTTCAGCAGTGGGAGTCGAAGCATTTGTACCAGATTGTCTGCTAGATGGCACCGGGTCAAGGTGGCGCTGTGGAGAGAGGAGGAAAACCATGAGATGGACATCGGTGGTGAGGGCACAAATACAACAATTGGTAGTAAGTTATTTTCATAGTAATGGTAGAACTCAAGTTGCTGGAGTTTTTTGAATTAATGGGATGTCAGCCTGGCGGCCACCATGCAGGGTATGTCCAGCAGGTAGCATGCCGGGATGCAGATGCGTTGAACGGAGCCCTGGTGGGAGGAGATGATGGCTCCAGGGAGTTCAGAATCATCATTGACAGATAGCTAACGACAGTCGAGATTAAGAGGCGCGGCGCGCCACTGAGTGCGCCACCGAGATGCAAGGACTTGTGTGCGGCAGCCATCCTTGGTGGGGAGAAGGGAGATGATCTCCCCAAGGATGGCGTCCGGGAGATCGCTGATGCGGTCCGCCGGAGATTCTACGGGTTCCACAGATCCAGAGAGGGGCCATGGCCGCTTCGGGCCGCGCTGCCGGGTCCAAGATCTACAACCGGCAGCGACGCTGGCCCGAGCCTCATTTGTGTACATACCAATCTGAAAAAATGACAGAAACATACATGTAGGACATTCAAAATCAATTCTCAAGATCTGGAAGAAAAAAAAGGCACAAAAATTTATGTAGGACATTCAAAATCAATTCTCAAGATCTGGCCACGAATTATTAGCACGCACGCTCACCCTAGTCGGATTATTAGCAAAAATCATTTGTATAGAACAAACAATTAATCACTAACCCTATACGGATACCATTCAAACAATCAATACACTACATGCATCTAACGGATCTTAATTACTCTAATTTCATGGACTGAGAAAACATAACCATAGGATTTGCATTCCAAAAAAATTAGAGGGGGTGGGTGGGGGGTAACCAGAGAAAACACATGATATGTTTGCCACACAAATGGGTATAGATGACTAACCGGTTTTCCGTTGGAGTCACAGTAGTTGCCAGAGTTGCTATGGACCTCCAGCTCCGGCTGGGGGGGGGGGGGGGGGGGGGGGGGACGGCGCCGACGAAGTCAAGGTCGTGTTTCTGCCCGCGCGAGACCTCATCGGCGGCGACGGCACCCTCTGTGCCCAGCTTCACGCGTTGCGCGGGTGCTTCACCAGCCCCGGCGTCGCCACTCCCTCTGATAGTGCGCTTCGGTGGCATCCTCATGCACTCCAGACAGCGGTGACCACTATGGATCGGGGGTGCGACCTCCTATTATGGCCAGCGGCTCGGACGCGCCATTAATATGGAGCAGTGGAGCGAGGCGGGCGGCGGTCAAAGGCTGCCTCGCCTCCTGGTGAGCCTACGCGGTGGACTTCTGGCATGCCTACCATCATTTCACACAGCTACTCACACGCCTCCCGGTCACATTGCGCGGCGAAAATGCGTCCCGTCAATTCACACACCTGCACGCACGCCTCCCGGTCTGCCTACGCGGCGGACTGCTCGCATGCGTCCCATCAACTCACGCCTGCTCGCACGGCACACGGGGCGCGTGGCGGCATGTATATTGTTTTTCTTTTTTGATGATTAATTCCGCCACTTTATTGCTTAACTGAAGCATGGCACGTATACATTGTTGGTGTAACGCACACGGTCCGAATAAATAATCCGTATGCGATATTGGTTGCCAATTATTAACAATCTCTCGTTTGTAAGAACATTATATCAAAACTTGTCCCAAATTTTACGAAAAAATACAATATCACAGTCTACTGGTGTCCATATGGCACCACGATAAGTTTCATGAATTTCAACTAAGTTTCAGATTTACTGAATTTTAAAAATCATTATTCTCAATGTTTTGAAATCTCTTGCACGGAAAACATGCACCCGGGGACACACATATGATTTTGCAATCCATTTTTGTGCACATGTAGCTCATATTTGATTATTGCACATTAAATCCCTAGGAAATCAATCAATGTATAAAAATGATTGAATGATCTCTGATTTTTTTTCAAATTTTAACACGACACTCCATTGGTCACATGCATGTTCACTGCAGAAAAAGTTTGACATGCCTCAGAGTGGCGGTGGTGGTGCGGGATGTGTGTGTCTGTGTGTGTTTTTGGGGGGGGGTCCGGCAGTACACTACGAGTCGTGAGCCTCCATGTGGAATTGACCATTTTGTGAGTCATATATGCCACATCAAAGTCGTGAATTGGTTATTTAAAACATTACACAACCCTTTCATACATACATGTTCGGGCCACATGCATGCATTAATTGGTGGTCCTCTCGGACACTCGTGTGGTTATCAGCGACGTGCCCATTCGTTAGCCCGCAAAGGTTTTCAGTTTTCACCGACAACGAGAGGCATTTGACCAAATTCAAAGGTGGATTCATCTTGGCATGTGTGTTATGGTGTGGATCATGGTGAGATTCCATATCAAAGTTCGGGCACGTGCGTACACATGAGTCCCTCCCACCGGCTCGAAGTGAGGGGGCTACGCGTCGTGAACCTTCTTGTAGTGCGTTTCCGGTTTGTGAAGCATGTGCCACATCAAAGTTGTGCATTGGGTATTCAAACATCACACAACACACCTCTTTTGGGCACATGCATGCGATGGTTGTCCTATGACACTCACTCGCGTGTGACTCTCTCCGTGGGCCCACGAGGTCGTCGTCGATCAGTTGAACCTACAGCGAGAGAGAGGTTAATTGAGCAATAAGGATGGTTATTTTTTGGTTTGTGTTACATATATGCACGGTAGGAGTATGTAGTACATGTCAAAGAGGGGGCAACATGTATACTATATATGCGTCATAACCTCGCTCCATGTGGGGACTTTACGGTTCCCGAGGCAGGTGCCACATCAAAGTTGTGCATTGGTATTCAAACATCACGTGATACCATGCAGGCGGTGGTTGCCCTATAGGAACTCACCCGTGTGCGGCGCTTCCATCCGTGGGTCCGCGAGGTTGTCCTCCATCACTTTGACCCAATGAGAGAGAGGTTAATTTGACCATCAAGGAATGATTCTTTTTAGTTTGTGCTACAGTAGGAGTATATATATACCACACGTCGAATGGGGGGGGGGGGTAGGACATACCACGCATCATGGACCTCGCTCTCTGTGGGGACTTTTCGGTTTTCGAGGTATATATAGGTGCCACACCAAAGTTGTGCATTGCATATTCAAACATCACACAAACACCTCTTTGGGCCACATGCAGACGGTGGTTGTCCTACATAGGACGCTCACTCACGTACAACATACGCTTCGCTCTTGTGGGCCTGCGAGGTCGTCGTCCATCACTTTGACCCAACGAGAGAGAGGTATATATATACTTTGACGAACAAGGAGGATTAATTCTTTTAGGGCTGTTACGGTAGGAGTATATATATAGTACGTGTCGAAGGGGGGATGGGACCAACATATACTAGGTGTCATGAACCTCACTCCTTACGAATTTTGAGGCAGAGATGCCACATGAAAGTTGTGCATTAGATATTCAAAACACCACAACCACACACCTCTCCATATATATGTTTGGCACACATGCAAGCGATGGTAGTTGTCCTCTCGCACTCACTCACGCGGTTATCGGCGATGCTTCCATCTGTGGTCCGCTTGGTCCATCACTTTCACCGACAGCGAGAGAGGGTTAATTAATTTGACTTAGGAGGGGATTAATTTTTTGTTTGTCTCACGGTATAGGTCATAATTAATAGCGCATGTGTAAACATGAATCCATCCTGCTGGATCGAAGTGGGGGGGGGGGGGGGGTGGCGAGCACATGACACATCATGAACCTCTTGCTCTGTGTGGGGACCTGTGCGATTTTCAACGCATGCACCACATCAATGGCGTGCATTGGGTATTCAACACATATGCATGCATCACGCACCTCCATAAATATGTTTGGGACACATGCATGCAATGGTTGTCTTTGGACACTCTCACTCGCTTGGTTATCTGCGGCAAGCCTATATATATTCGTGGGCCCACGTGGACGTCCATCATTTCGACCGATGATAACCCACAAGTATAGGGGATCGCAACAGTTTTCGAGGGCAGAATATTCAACCCAGATTTATTGATTTGACATAAGGGGAGCCAAAGAATATTCACGAGTATTAGCAGTTGAGTTGTCAATTCAACCACACCCGAAAGACATAATATCTACAGCAAAGTATTTAGTAGCAAAGTAGTATGGAAGTAATGGCAACGGTGGCAATAGTAGGAGTAACAATTTTGTAGTGATTGTAACAGCAGCACGACAAAAGTAACTTAGCAAAGATCAATATGTGAAAAGCTCGTAGGCATTGGATCAGCAATAGATAATTGTGTTGGATAATATTCATCATGTAGCAGTCATAACCTAGGGCGACACAGAACTAGCTCCAATTCATCAATATAATGTAGGCATGTATTCCGTATATAGTCATACGTGCTTATGGAAAAGAACTTGCATGACATCTTTTGTCCTACCCTCCCGTGGCAGCGGGGTCCATAAGGAAACTAAGGGATATTTAGGCCTCCTTTTAATAGAGAACCGGAACAAAGCATTAGCACTTAGTGAATACATGAACTCCTCAAACTGCGGTAATCATCGGAAATAATCCCAATTATTGTCACCTTGGGGTATGCGGATCATAACACGTAATAGGTGTCTACAACTTGCAAGATAGGATCAACAACACACATATGTGCATGAAAACATAATAGGTTCAGCTCTGAAATCATGGCACTCGGGCCCTAGTGACAAGCATTAAGCATAGCAAAGTCATAGAAACATCAATCTCAGAACATAGTGGATACTAGGGATCAAACCCTAACAAAACTAACTCGATTACATGATAAATATCATCCAACCCATCACCGTCCAGCAAGCCAACGATGGAATTACTCACTCCCGACGGTGAGCATCATGAAATAGGTGATGGAGGAAGGTTGATGATGACGATGGCGACGGATTCCACCCTCCGGAGCCCCAAACGGACTCCAGATCAGCCCTCCCGATGAAGAACAGGAGGTGACGGCGGCTCTGTATCGTAAAATGCGATGAATCCTTCTCTCTAAAAATTTTCTCCATGAATAGGTATATATTGAGTTGGAGTTAGGGTTGTAGACGGTCCAGGGGGCCCACAAGCCAGGTAGGCACGCCCCCTAGGGCTTGTGGCCCCTGGGTGGCCCCCCTCTAGTATCTATTTTCGCCAGTATTTTTTATATATTCCAGAAATATTCTCCATAAATTTTTAGGTCAATCCGAGAACTTTGATTTCTGCACAAAAATAACACCATGGCAATTCTGCTGAAAACAACGTTAGTCCGGGTTAGTTCCATTCAAATCATGCAAATTAGAGTCCAAAACAAGGGCAAAAGAGTTTGGAAAAGTAGATACGATGGAGACGTATCAACTCCCCCAAGCTTAACTCATTGCTTGTCCTCAAGCAATTCAGTTGACAAACTGAAAGTGACAAAGAAAAACTTTTACAAACTCTGTTTGATCTTGTTGTTGCAAATATGTCTAGCCAATGTTCAGGTTTTGGGCAAAGATTATGAACTAACCATATTCACAATAACACTTAGGTCTCACATTTACTCATATCAATGCCATAATCAACTAGCGAGCAATAATAAGATATCTCAGATGACAACACTTTTTCAAAACAATCATGATATAATATGACAAAATGGTATCTCGCTAGCCCTTTCTGAGACCGCAAAACATAAATGCAGAGCACCTATGAAGATCAAGCACTGACTAGACATTATAATTCATGGCAAAAGAGATCCAGTCACACTCATACTCAACATCAACTAAAAACAAAGCATATAAATGACAATAGTGCTCTCCAGCTGGTGCTTTAATAAGAAGATGATGACTCAACAATAAAAGTAAATAGATAGGCCCTTCGCAGAGGGAAGCAAGGATTTGCAGAGGTGCCAGAGCTCGAAGTTTTTAAAATAGAGATGAATATAATTTTGAGAAGCATGCTTTCATTGTCAACATAACAACCAAGAGATCTCACTATCTTCCATGCTAGACACATTATAGGCGATTCCCAAACAGAATGGTAAAGTTTTACTCCCCCTCCACCAACAAGCACACTCCACGGCTAGCCGAATCCACGGGTACCGTCCATACCAACAACAATCCTGGGGGAGCTTTGTTTCATTATTATATTTTGATTTTGATCATGGAACTGGACATCCCAATTACCAGCCACTTTCTCGTGGATGACAAGTGAATAAACACTCATCCTGAGAATAACCCACCTAGCATGGAAGACACTGACAGCCCCCAGTCGCTACATGAGCAATTCGGGCATACAAAAAAGATTATTATTTGAAGATTTAGAGTTTGGCACATGCAAATTTACTTGGAATAGCAAGTAAATACCGCATATAGGTAGGTATGGTGGACTCATGTGGCACAACTTTGGGTTTAAGGAAGTGGATGCACAAGCAGTATTCCCGCTTAGTACAACTGAAGGCTAGCAAAAAGATTGAGGAGCGACCAACTAGAGAGTGACAACGGTCATAAACATGCATTGAGATTAATCAACATTGAATGCAAGCATGAGTAGGATATAAATCACCATGAACATAAATGTCGTGGAGGCTATGTTGTTTTTGATTCAACTACATGCGTGAACATGTGTCCAGTCAAGCCACTTGAATCATTCAAAGGAGGATACCATCCTATCATACTACATCATAACCATTTTAACATGCGTGTTGGCACCCAAGACAAACCATTGTCCACTCCTAGCTAATTAAGCATGACATGAGTAATTATAATCTCTAATTGTCATTGCAAACATGTTTCATTCATAATAGGCTGAATCAAGAACGATGAGCTAATCATATTTACAAAAACAAAATAGGTCGAGTTCGTACCAGCTTTTCTCATTTCATCAATATCGTCATTATTGCCTTTCACTTGCACGACGGAACGATGTGAATAATAATAATAGTGCACGTGCATTGGACTAAGCTGGAATCTGCAGACATTTATTCAAAGGAGAAGACAAGGTAATATGGGCTTTTTGTTAGATCAACAATAATGCATATGAGAGCCACTCAACATTTTCATCGTGGTCTTCTCCTTACGACCCAAAGAAAAGAAAAGAATTTCAAAGAAACACACTGAAATATTTTTGGAGTTTTTGTTTTTGTCAAGAAAGCAAAATGAAAGAAAACAAGAAAACAAGAAAAACTATTTACACGGGAAAGCTCCCAACAAGCGAAAGAAGAACGAGAAATCTTTTTGGGTTTTCTTTTAATACTACAACTAAATAAACTGGAAAGAAAAAAGAAAAAGAAGCGAGAAATATTTTTGGATTTTATCAAAGTTTTTCAAACACACAAGAAGAAAGCAAGAAAAATAAACTAACATGGATAATACAATGAAAAAGGATGAACACCGACAACTGGAATGAATGTGTGAACATGAATGTAATGTCGGTGAGAGATACGTACTCCCCCAAGCTTAGGCTTTTGGCCTAAGTTGGTCTAGGGCCACGGCTGGCTGGGATGATGTCCAAACTCATAGTTGGGGTTGAACTGGATTGCAGCCGCTACTGCTTGAAGGGCCGCCTCGTTGAGGCGAGCGGTCTCAATTGCTCTCTCGTACTCGTCTGCCTCCTCTCTAAGTATGAAATATCTTTGTTTTACCTGAAAGTCAAAGAAAGTAGGAGCGGGAAGCGTAACATAGATGACACGCTGCCTATCAAAGATTAGTCTATACTGAAAAGGCAACTCGCCCCTCTCAAGAAACTGGAAGCGTTCCATAGCATCATAATCAAGGAAAGCAGGTGGCAACTGAATATCATTTTGTTTTATTGGAACTCCAAGATAATGAGCTAAACGAGTGGCATAAATTCCACCAAAGAAGTCTCCAACTAAGGCATTATTATGTGACCGCCTTGCAATGATAGCCCCCAAGTTAAATTGGTTATCATTCATTACCGCGCTCTTGAGGACACTAAGATCGGAAGCGCAAAGGTGGCTATGGTCATGTTTACCGTTAATGCATCTACCTATAAAGAGAGCAAAATAATGTAATGCGGGAAAGTGAATGCTCCCTATAGTAGCTTGTGTTATGGTTCTGGTTTCACCCACAATAATGCTAGCAAGGAACTTAGCATAATCAGATTTATGAGGTTCAGAATAAATGCCCCATTGCGGGATTTTACATGCATCATTAAATTCTTCAAGGTCCATGCGAAATGATTTATCATAGAGATCAAATAAAACAGAATGTGTGTTCCGATGGACTGAATACTCAAATCTTCGAACAAAGGAATCAGTAAGGTTGTAGTACTCCAAACACTTATCTGACACGATGTCCGTTAGGTCGGCGTTCTGCACGTACATATCAAATTCTTCTTTGAAACCTGCGCGAGTCATGAAATGATCCGACGACCATTCACAAGGCCGCACTTGAGCTTCTCGCGGTGGTTCAAGGTCCAGCTCATGTATCGCGAGCCTCGGGGCTTTCTTCTTTGAGGAACCCCCTTGGAACATTTCCTAAACATTTTCTTCCTCTGAAAAATTTCCGAAACTTTTAGTGACTCAAAATAAAAGTGAACAAAGCTCAACAAAATCGATATCAACTACTCCTACAAGTGTCTAGAGGCTATATCATGCAACAAAACTACTTTGAACCATATAAATTTGACATGCAAGCTCAAGAACATGGTCACCACAGCAGCAAAATTTTGCAATATATAAAGCACTAGAACAAAAACTAATTGAACCATTGGAGGATTCACATACCGATGAACAATCCCCCAAAATAGTTTCGGAAATGGAGCTCCGAGCAAGGAGATCAAAAATGGCAGCAAGATGAGCAAGAACACGGGTTTGAGCAAGGGTGTGATTTTTTCTGGAGGAAGAAGAAGTGGATGGGTGGCTGGAATAAGTGAGGGGGCCTACATGGGCCCCACAAGCCACCTAGGCGTGCACAGGGGGGTGGGCGTGCCCTGTGAGCTTGTGGCTCACAGGTGCACCCCCTGGGGTGTGTTCAGTGCCAAATTTTTTCAAATATTGCATAAATAATCATACTAAATTTTCAGGGCATTTGGAGAACCTTTTATTTTCTGGTCATTTTTTTATTGCACGGATAATTAAAAAAAAACAGTAAAATAATAGCATTTCTACTTTATTAACTCTAAATAACAGAAAGTAAAGAGCGGGTACAGAGAGTTGTGTTTACTAAATTCATCCATCTCATGCCCGTCAAAAGGAATCCATTACCAAGGTTGATCAAGTCTTATTAACAAACTTCTTCCGAATGACATGAAACTGGAGAATCTTCGTATAGCACTAGGTTACCTCAATGGGGATATGCTTGTCCCCAACAATAAGAATATCATATTTCTTTTTGACAGTAGGAATAGGGAATTCAAAACCTCCAATAGTTATTGTTGAAAATTTTCCAATAGAATTGATACTGTTCACTTGAGGTTGTTTCTTCGGAAAGTGTACTGTATGCTCATTACCATTAACATGAAAAGTGACATTCCCTTTATTGCAATCAATAACAGCCCCTGCAGTATTCAAAAAGGGTCTACCAAGGATGACCGACATACTGTCGTCCTCGGGTATATCAAGAATAACAAAGTCCATTAAGATAGCAACATTTGCAACTACGACAGGCACATCCTCACAAATACCGATGGGTATAGCAGTTGATTTATCAGCCATTTGCAAAGAGATTTCAGTGGGTGTCAACTTATTCAATTCAAGTCTACGATATAAAGAGAAAGGCATAACACTAACACCGGCTCCTAGATCACATAAGGCAGTTTTGACATAGTTTCTTTTAATGGAGCATGGTATAGTTGGTATTCCTGGATCTTCTAGTTTCTTTGGTATTCCACCCTTAAATGTATAATTAGCAAGCATGGTGGAAATTTCAGCTTCCGATATCTTTCTTTTATTAGTAACAATATCTTTCATATATATACTTAGCATAAGGAGACATTTTCAGAATATCAGTCAAACGCATATGCAAAAAGACAGGTCTAAGCATTTCAACAAAGTGCTCAAATTCCTCATCATCCTTATTCTTTCAAGCTTTAGGAGGAAATGGCATGGGTTTCTGAACCCATGGCTCTCTTTCTTTACCATGTTTTCTAGCAATGAAGTCTCTCTTATCATATCTTTTATTCTTAGGTTGTGGGTTATCAAGATCAACAGCAGGTTCTATCTCCACATCATTATCATTACTAAGTTGAGCATCAACATGAACATCATCATTATGATTATGACTAGGTTCATGTTCATCACCAGATTGTGTTTCAACATCAAAAATCGAAATATCATTTGGATTCTCAGGTGTGTCTACAGTAGGTTCACTAGAAGCATGCAAAGTCCTATCATCTTTCTTTTTATTTTTAGTTGGGCTAGGTGCATCACTATTCATTCTCTGAGAATCTTGTTCAATTCTCTTAGGATGGCCTTCAGGATACAAAGGTTCCTGAGTCATTTTATCACCTCGTCATAACTCTAACAGCATGATCATTCATCTTATTGTTCATCTCAATAAGCAAATCATTTTGTGCCTTGAGAACTTGTTCTACTTGGGGTTTTACCATGGAAGCATGTTTACTAACGACCTTGAGATCATTAACAATTCTAAACATATAATCACCCAAGCATTCAATCATATAAGCATTTCTTTTCAATTGTCTACTAACATATGCATTGAAGTTTTCTTGTTTAACAATAAAGTTATCAAATTCATCCAAGCATTGACTAGCAGATTTATTGTAAGGAATATCACCTTCATCAAATCTATAGAGAGAATTTACCTCTACTACCTGTGTCGGGGCATTAAGACCATGTATTTCTTCAATAGGTGGTAAATTCTTAACATCTTCAGCTTTAGTACCTTTTTCTTTCATGGATTTCTTTGCCTCTTGCATATCTTCAGGACTAAGAAATAGAATACCCCTTTTCTTTGAAGTTGGCTTGTACGGTTGTTCAGAAAAAGTCCAATCATTATCATTACTCAATGTATTATTCAATAGTACTTCAGCTTGTTCAACCGTTTGTTCCCTGAAAAGACAACCAGCACAACTATCTAGGTGGTCCCTAGAAGCATCGGTTAGTCCATTATAAAAGATATCAAGTATTTCATTTTTCTTGAGAGGATGATCAGGCAAAGCTTTAAGTAATTGGAGAAGCCTCCCCCAAGCTTGTGGGAGACTCTCTTCTTCAATTTGCACAAAGTTAAATATTTCCTGTAAAGCAGATTGTTTCTTATGAGCAGGAAAATATTTTTCAGAGAAGTAATATATCATATCCTGGGGACTACGCACATAGCCAGGAGCAAGAGAATTATACCAAGTCTTAGCATCACCCTTTAACGAGAAAGGAAACAAGTTAAGAATTTATTAGTAGCGATTTTTTCCTCATGAGCAAATAGGGTGGCTATGTCATTCAGTTTAGTAAGATGTGCCACAATAGTTTCAGATTCATAACCATGGAAAGGATCAGATTCAACCAAAGTAATTAACTCAGGATCAACATAGAATTCATAATCCCTATCAATAACAAAGATAGGTGAAGTAGCAAACTTAGGATCATATTGCATTCTAGCATTCAAAGACTTTTCTTTCAACTTGACTAGTAATTTCTTAAGATCCTCTCTATCCTTACAAGCAAGAAATTCCCTAGCTACCTCCATCCATAACACAACCCTCAAGTATATCAGGCAATTCATATCTAGGAGTGCTAGGTCTAATGGGTGTTTCAAAGTTTTCAGTTTCAATAATTTCATCAGTTTCAGAAATATCATCAGTTTCAGCATTCTCAATATCTTTAGGTCTAGCGAGTTGTTCATCAAGGAATTCACCCAGTGGCACAGTCTTATCAAAAGTAGTAGCATCATCATAAGCATCATTCATAGCAGAAGTAGCATCATCAAGTACTTGTGACATATCAGGATTAATAGCAGGTGAAGGTGTCGCAAGCTTACTCAAAACAGAAGGTGAATCAAGTGCAGAGCTAGATGGCAGTTCCTTACCTCCCCTCATTATAGAGGGAAAATCTTGGTTCCGGTATCTTTCAGATTTCTCATAGTGATCAAAAGATATAAACCCAAAGTGACTCAGCAAATAGAGCTATGCTCTCCAGCAATGGCTCCAGAAAAAGGTCTTGATAACCCACAAGTATAGGGGATCACAACAGTTTTCGAGGGTAGAGTATTCAACCCAAATTTATTGATTCGACACAAGGGGAGCCAAAGAATATTCGCGAGTATTAGCTGTTGAGTTGTCAATTCAACCACACCTAAAAGACTCAATATCTACAGCAAAGTATTTAGTAGCAAAGTAGTATGGAAGTAACGGTGGCAATAGTAGCAGTAACAGTTTTGTAGTGATTGTAACAGTAGCACGGCAAAAGTAACTTAGCAAAGATCAATATGTGAAAAGCTTGTAGGCATTGGATCAATGATGGATAATTGTGTTGGATAATATTCATCGTGTAGCAGTCATAACCTAGGGCGACACAGAACTAGCTCCAATTCATCAATATAATGTAGGCATGTATTCCGTATATAGTCATACGTGCTTATGGAAAAGAACTTGCATGACATCTTTTGTCCTACCCTCCCGTGGCAGTGGGGTCCATAAGGAAACTAAGGGATATTAAGGCCTCCTTTTAATAGAGAACCAGAACAAAGCATTAGCACTTAGTGAATACATGAACTCCTCAAACTACGGTAATCACCGGAAAGAATCCCAATTATTGTCACCTTGGGGTATGCGGATCATAACACGTAATAGGTGTCGACAACTTGTAAGATAGGATGAAGAACACACATATATGCATGAAAACATAATAGGTTCAGATCTGAAATCATGGCACTCGGGCCCTAGTGACAAGCATTAAACATAGCAAAGTCATAGCAACATCAATCGCAGAACATAGTGGATACTAGGGATCAAACCCTAACAAAACTAACTCAATTACATGATAAATCTCATCCAACCCATCACCGTCCAGCAAGCCTACGATGGAATTACTCACTCCCGACAGTGAGCATCATGAAATTGGTGATGGGGGAAGGTTGATGATGACGATGGTGATGGATTCCACCCTCTGGAGCCCCGAACGGACTCCAGATCAGCCCTCCTGATGAAGAACAGGAATTGGCGGCGGCTCCGTATTGTAAAACGCGATGAATCCTTCTCTCTGATTTTTTCTCCGCGAATAGGTATATATGGAGTTGGAGTTAGGGTTGTAGACGGTCCAGGGGGCCCACAAGCTAGGTAGGCGCGCCCCCTGGGCTTGTGGCCCCTGGGTGGCCCCCCTCTGGTATATTTTTCCGCCAGTATTTTTTATATATTCCAGAAATATTCTCCGTAAGTTTTCATTTCAATCTGAGAACTTTGATTTCTGCACAAAAATAACACCATGGCAATTCTGCTGAAAACAGCAGCAGTCCAGGTTAGTTCCATTCAAATCATGCAAATTAGAGTCCAAAAGAAGAGCAAAAGAGTTCGGAAAAGTAGATACGATGGAGACGTATCAACCGATGACGAGAAAGGTTACCAGGGTGGATTCTTCTTCTTTGGTTCGTGTTACCATATAGTAGGTCGATCATTCTAGGCCTAATTAATTAAGTTTGAGCGCATGTTATGCGTCGTGAATCCTCGCTCATTGTGGGGATTTTATGGTTCCAAAGCGTGGTGCCACATCAAATTTGCGTATTGGGCATTCAAACACCACACACCACTTACATATACATATGTTTGGGCCACAGGCACAGATGGGTTTTGTTTTCAGGCACTCCCTCGCGAGGTTATCAGCGACAAAAGCTAGCCTATTTTGCGGGGCCGTGTGGACGTCCATCACTTTGACCAACAACGAGCGAGAGAGGTTATACGACCAAGTTGGATTCTGCTTGGTCCGTATTACAATATGTCTCGGTGAGATGCCCCCCCGACGTGTGTGTGTTGGGGGGGGGGTTACTTCGGACTACCTGCAACCTCCATGGGGTCGGGGAAGTCTGGTTAATTTGCAAGGCACATGTGCCACATCAAAGTTGTGAATGTAGTTAAATATCACACCGCACCCTTTTCATACATATAGTAGGGCCACCCGCAGATGGTTCGTATGTGGTCTCACCCATCTCATGCCACAAAGCACACATTTGTGGGTCGGCACACGATCCACCTTTGTCCGGAAGCGAAAGGGGAAGTTTGACCTTGATGGACTCCTATAGGTTTTGTGTTACGGTAGGGTGAGATTTCAGACCTAGCCATTTGGGGGCATGCGTTCGTAGCTAGGATTCCCTTACCGCCGACACGAAGTGGGGTTCATAGGGGTGGCTGACTAGCAATACTGTGCGCTTTGTGCGACAGGTGCCACATCAAAGTTGTGCATTGGGTATTTGAGCATCAAACCACCCTTTTCATACATATATTTGGTCCACATGAAAGTGTGTTCGTGTTCTGACCCTTTCCCGCATTATTCTTTTTGCCAAATTTATAAACTACAGACGAGTTGGATGCAACAACCGTCTTCGATTGGGGACGCAACAGACATGGTTCACTCAGACTACCCGTGTGCCACGCCCGTTCCCCTGTCACTCACATCAGCACAGTAGATTGGGCTCCACGAGACTTGCCTCCCGCTCTCGAAAATATCTACTACCTCACAATCTCGAAAATATCTACCGCCTGGAAGATTTTTATGTTTGATAGCACCCGATTAGTATGTGTGGACCGTGTGCAATGTCTGTTACTCCTGCTCTGCTTCAATCCCTTGATTCAAATTTTTAGTAGCCCCGACATTTTACTCCTGCCTCTGCATCCCTCGCAATCTCAAAAATATCTGCTCACCCTTGATTCAAATTTTCAGTAGCCCCGGCTTGTTACTCCCGCATCTACATCCCTCGCAATCTCAAAAATATCTGCTCGCCCTTGATCCAAATTTTCAGTAGCCCCAGCATTTTACTCCCGCCTCTGCATCCCTCGCTATCTCAAAAATATCTGCTCGCCCTTGATCCAAATTTTCAGTAGCCCAACATTTTACTCCTGCCTAGTAAAATTTTCAGTTGCCGCGGTATTTCCTCAATCACCACCTTGGCCCCCCTCCACACGCACCACACACACCCCAAAACCTCCGCTCACACAGTCACACACCACCCCTCCCTCGCTCGAAACCATTGGTAGGTCGCCGCCATACCCGCCGCCGCCGCCTCCATCCTCAACCTCTGCCTGTGTGCTGGGGAGCTCGAGGGGCCAATGGCCCAAAAGAGGCTTATCGCGGCCTCTTCGCCCTACGTCGGTGAGGTGGCCGCCAAGGTGTCCCCATCGTCCTCCGCGGGCTCTTTATCGGGCCGTCATTGCCGATCGCCCGATCTGCCCGCCGCCGCGCCCCTACACCGATTCGAGGACTTCCCCGTCCTTCCTCGGGGCCGGCCGCCGACGAGGTCCTACCTCGGGGTCCGGCAGTGGCGGTGGGGGACATGGGTCGCCGAGATTACGGATCGGGAGACCCACACCCACCGGTGGCTCGGTAGCTTCCACACGGCCGAGCTCGCGGCCATGGAGTACGACCGCTGGCAGGTCCGCTACCACGGCACGGCGACTAGGCTCAATTTCCCCTTCAGCACACGTCCGGTCGACCTCGTCCTACCAGAGCCAGGGGTGGTGAGCTCGGCTATGGCGCGGGAGGCCCGCTAGGCGAGGGAGCGCCTCGAGGCCGAGGCTGCCGATGAGGCCTACATGCAAGAGCTCCGCCGGCAGCACCCGAAGCTCGTGGAGGCAGAGCAGATGATCTTTGTCGGCGCGGAGGGCGGTGAGGTTATCGTGCTCTCCTCCGATGACGAGGTCGAAGGCGGCGAGGACGGCGGTGCGGAGGGTGTCGAGGTGGGCGACGCGGACAAGGAGATCGACGTCGATGAGTGGAGGAGTGTCTTCCCCAACGACCCTATCGATGGCATCGGCCCAGACCCAGCTCGCGACACACCGTACCTGACGAGGAAGGATTGGCTCGACCTCCACTTCGACCGAACGTATTTTAGTTTAGTTTAAATTTATTTTTTATGTTCGGTTATGCAAAAACTATCTATGTTTATGTTTGAATGCATGCTACTTTCGGTTGAACCTGCTTTGAACTTGATCAAATTGAAGTTTACAACGTTAAGTTTAGGGGATCGACTAGAAACAGCCAAAAAATGTTGGAGTATATATATACTCACTAAGGGTTTTACTCCGTTAACTTTTAGGGGATCAGCTAGAGATGGCCTTATGCCTTGTTTATTTTAGTTATTCACAATGTGATGCTCTATGTGCAACTATTTGCGGTGCAGTTCAATTTCATCAATAACAGTTTCAACAATACCACTATGAATTACGATATTTGGTTGCTGTTAAGGATGTTGCAGTTAACACGCCTTTCAGTTTTTTTTAACAATAACTAGTGTACTTTAGACCTGCACAATACCAGTTTCAATGACTATATTTGCTTGTTTTTAAATGGTATGCTTGTTGCAGTTAACACACCTTTTCACTTCTTGTTTTGCTTAACTAGCGTGCTTAAATCTGCACACTGAAGCTATCATTTGGAGATTAGGTTGTCTACCATGGATATATTTGGTTGATGTTTAGCCTGTTGTGCTTAACATAACTTTAGATGTACTCACACAGGACAATATTGGGAACATCTGCTGTTTTCCATCGAGGTTAGTTTCATCGCATTGCTTATATATACTCACTGTTTAGGATATCAGCAGCTGGTACCATATAGCCCTGGGGCTGATAAGGGATTAATCATCGAATTGGACATTTCAGTGAATATATCTGTAACCCATTTATCGGTAGGTTAACTAGGGCCATATTTAATATATCTGAGGCTACATAGCAACATGCATTGTACCGAATCACTAAATATGCAATCCCAGGCTACATAGCAACAAGGAAGAGTGTAACCTTAATGTTCTGATGATGTCTAGATATACATGTAATAAGATCTTATATAATGGGACGGAGGGAGTGTTGTACTACATCATTGTGCAATTGTTGTTTAGCTCTTTTAATATTAACTTGGTGCTTTTAGGTACATATGTCATTGCCAAAGATCCACGCTTTGACCCTTTCTGCGTATGGGGCAATGAGATATTCATGAACTAGCATCAAGTGAGGAAACTGATAAAGATTGTTATTAAAATGGGTCAAGATGTCAATCAAACTATTTGTTTACACTTTATGCAAGACAACAGTGAACTGCAGGATGGTAAGTAAGAACTTTGTAGCCTTCTTTTTACTGCCCATAACGAGTTGTGTTAGATGACAATGTCTGTATCTTTTTCCTTTGCAGTGGTTCCCGAAGCAGTTTACTCAAGATTACCTCTCAAACTACATGATTGGCGGCCGGCCATCACAAGGGGTTGGACTAGAGTTGTGCGTGCCTTCTGCATGGAGGAGAGCACAATAGGGGCATTCCGCTTGACCGTGTTTAGCAACCAGAATGTCTCTCGCCTCTTTCCTTACCATCTTTAATAGTACAAGTATACAACCCTAGTTCATCATTCTTTATTTGGTGCTTATGTAATTCTTGAACATATGTACCTGTGAATCGAATAATGCATTGGTTGTTAGAACCTGATGGATATGAATAAAGCTATAGCCTACTTTCAAATTGAAATTCGGTACAAGTTTAAATAGCAACAATTAAATTAGGGTGAAATTATGCTTTGTAGGTCATTACGGCGCACACGGTCTATAAAGCACAACATGTGTGATATACATCATAATCCGACATGGTTCACGGAGAGGAAACATGTGTAACCATGCACACAGTTGCCATTTGCAAAGCGTGTGTGATGTCAGACAATATCACAAACGGTGCGAGAAAACTAAATGTGTGTGATTGTCGCCTTATCATACATGGTTTACAATCTTGAACTATTTGTGATGTGGCGCGCATCATAAACGTAGATCCAGTTTGGTACGTGCCTGAAAAAATTCCGTGCCTGGCCTGTGCCTGGCCTGCGCCTGGTATAAGGTAAAACCACAGAAGTCCGATTGCGATGGTAATGCGAGCACAAATGATTAGGAAGGATGGAGCGTTTGGGATATGCGCGATATCACAAACAGTTGTCTGAAGACTCGCGTTTGGGATACATGCGAGCAACGCATACGCTTAGTTATCGAAAACGTATGCATTGCTACTCCCTATCCCCGACGGTTTCTGGGTCGTGTGGGAAGGACCCCCGTATTGCCCACACTCACTAGGCGACGGTTTAAAATGCCGTTTCGGAAAGGGGTTAAAAAATCATTTGTATAGCAGCTCACTGTACCAGTGTAACGAACGCGAATCATATGAGCATGATGAAAACTAGCTTGACGATAATTCCCATGTGTCCTCAGGAGCGCCTTACTTTATATGAGAGTTCGTCCAGGCTTGTCCTTTGCTACAAAAAGGATTGGGTCACCTTGCTGTACTTTTGTTACACTTGTTACTTGTTACCTGTTACGAATTATCTTACTACCAAACTATCTGTTACCGATAATTTCAGTGCTTCCAGAAAATACCTTGCTGAAAACCGCTTGTCATTTCCTTCTGCTCCTCGTTGGGTTCGACACTCTTACTTATCGTAAGGACTACAATTGATCCCCTATACTTGTGGGTCATCAAGACTATTTTCTGGCGCCGTTGCCGGGGAGTGAAGCGACTTTGGTGAGTAGAATTTGGTAAGGAATCATTTATATTAAGTGCTGAAATTTATTGTCACTTGTCACTATGGAAAATAATCCTTTGAGGGGCTTGTTCGGGGTATCTTCACCTTGACCAAAAGCACAAAGAGTTTCTCCTCAACCTACTGCACCTACTGAAAATATTTATTATGAAATTCATTCGGGTATGATAGAGAAACTGCTAGCTAATCCTTATGCAGGAGATGGAACACTAT
The DNA here is from genome assembly GCA_011799875.1 of Thinopyrum elongatum. Taxonomy (NCBI): domain Eukaryota; kingdom Viridiplantae; phylum Streptophyta; class Magnoliopsida; order Poales; family Poaceae; genus Thinopyrum; species Thinopyrum elongatum. The sequence goes on along the minus strand of CM022300.1, from coordinate 442,419,220 downwards.
ATCCTGATATGCACCTAATCTATGTGGATGAAGTTTGTAGATTATCTAAGCTTGCAGGTTTACCCGGAGATGAAGTCAAGAAGAAGGTCTTCCCTTTATCTTTGATGGGAAGGGCATTGACATGGTATAGGCTATGTGATGATATTGGAGCTTGGGACTGGAACCGATTGAAATTGGAATTTCATCAGAAGTTTTATCCTATGCATCTGGTTCATCGTGTTCGGAATTATCTATACTTATACTAACTAGTGACTCCCTAGAAATTCCCACGTAAATTAGATTTTACGAGCCGTTAATCTGGTGGTTCCGAATTATTACGGTTTAGATCGACTCATAGGAAAAAAACTCATGTATCTCTCCCACGACCCAACTCTCTCAATCTCTCCATAAAAAAAACTCTCTCAATCTCCCACGTTCCATTTATCTCTCCAACGCTCTCAATCTCTCCATAAAAAAACTCCCAATCTCTCATGTATCTCAAAGAAACTCTCTCATGTAAAAAACTCTTCTCAGAGGCACCAATGAAGCGTCCATGTTAATATATCTTACGACTCCAGAGCGTTATCAATTTCCAGGCACACTGTTGTTTTTCTCGCGATCTCCATCCATCGAACTTGGCTTAACCTACCACACTGCCCAATCGAGCAAGGGCTGCGGCGAGCAGCGCAACCTCCTCCGCATCTTCTCTCTAACAGGTCTCTTTTAGTATCATTGTTAATTTTTGAGGCCGCCACTGTAGGATAGCGCCACCACTTATTCTTTCTTTTCTCTCTTGCAAATTCATGTTTCTTATTTCTCTTGCAGATACAAGTTTGCCTCCTTATCCACTTATTCCTTCTTTTCTATCTTGCAGATTCACGTTTCTTATTTCTCTTGCAGATCCAAATTTCTCCCTAAGTTCAGAACGCTGCCAAAAACCAATATCTCCCGACCTCTAGGCTTGAGCCACCATCGCCACGGGAAGCACATCCTCATCCTCCTCTTTTCTCTCCAATGATCCAGCGGAATTGTTGGGGAACTGTGCCAGAACCTACTGGGCTGTGGCGGCGTGGTGGAGGAAGGACACATGAGCTATTGTACGTCTCATGCATCGCAGTCGTTGCAGGCGATGATGCCGCGCTGCAAGGTGCGTATGGGCGTGCACTTAGGCGACAAGTTCGAGCCCTACGAGTGGGTGCTTGACTACGGGCCAGGGTCCTGATGGACATCAAGATCCAGGTCTTGATCTTACCAGATGCATGCTTCAGGATTCCAATTAACTAGGATGTACAAGACAGAGCCAATACATCCGGGAGCCAGTGAAAAGCAGCACTTTTGTCCGTGAAAACAACCAAATTGATGCCCTATTGCTGGAGAAAGATAGTAGCATCAATGCATCATCCCTTTTTTCATCAATGACATCACACATGTATGTTGATGTAGATTCACTTATAAGATCCTTGATAGAAAAACAACTTTTCTCGGTTGTTAAAGCAAGAGAGAAAAGAACTCTCATCTCGATCTGTGATTTCTATTTGCCCTACCCTAACTCCACATTTGTCCATTGCTTTAGAAATCACCGTGGTGTGCGTCACCACTTAAAATCTCCCATGGCACTGTCACCTCTGGCCGCAGCCAACCCAAGAAAATGATGGACACCAGCATCGAACATTGCCTTGGGATCACACTCATGCCATAATCATTAGCTCGGTCCTGCCAACCCCTTCCCCAAGCCTCTTGATTTGGTCAAGTGGAAACCAAGAGGTAAGCACATGGCCTGACTGGATAAGAATAGCATGTTTCATGCAATTCAGTTGAGTTAGTTTCCCGTATTTTTTGTTGTTGTGTCAATTCACGTGGATGGAACATGCGTATGCCCTCCCATCTACAATTACTTGGACAACATCAGTTTGTGTTAGACAATAATTTGCTGGCAGCCATGCAGGCTAACCCGATAGACTAGCTACAAGAGAAGTTTTGGTTATACGTACTGCTGTCATTAGGCCTCGATTGAGGTGGATTCATCATGCCTATGCCCTCCCTCCTATGATTGATTGTGTCAGAATAAATCCGAGGCACGTAGTCGATCATCCGAGGACCAAGCAATCACACGAGGCACGACACCGAGATTCACCGATATGGCTACATCCCCGGGGCCTGACTATGGGCGCTCCTCCCAATATACCGCTACAATATCGCACCCGGTCGCCCTGGACGCTGGCACATGCCGCCGGCTTCCCCTGCGTTCTCGTGCTATTATGTTGGCATAGGTTACATCGTGTGTCTACCCTCGCTATATATGAGAGGCCTAGGATACAAGTGTCCTACTAGGACACGATTCCATATCCTATCTAAATACAATACAACTACAAGTCCAAGTGTAACCTACCTTGTATATATACTTTTTGGCCTCGTGAAGGAGAAAGTATCGCTCAAGATTGGGGGAGGCTTAAGTCAATGTTATATTCATGCCCCAATCATGAGCTCTCAAGAGAAATTATTATTCAGAATTTTTATGCTCGGCTTTCTCGTAATGATCAATCCATGCTCGATACTTCTTGTACCAGTTCTTTTATGAAGAAAACTATTGAATTCATATGGGATCTTTTGGAAACAATTAAAAGCAACTCTAAAGATTGGGAGCTCGAGGAAGGTAAGGAGTCAGGTATAAAGCTTGAATTTGATTGTGTTAAAACTTTTATGGATACCGATGCTTTTCATAATTTTAGCACTAAATATGGGCTTGACTCTGAGATAGTAGCTTCTTTCTATGAATCATTTGCTACTCATGTTGATCTCCCTAAGGAGAAGTGGTTTAAATATCATCCTACCATTAAAGTAAAAATAGTAGAACCCATTGAAGCTACAGAAGAAACTACTACTTATAATGTTGATCCCGTTATTCGTACTGCTTATATAGAGAAACCACCTTTTCCTGTTAGGATAAAAGAACATGCTAAGGCTTCAGCTGTGGTTCGCAAAAGTTATATAAGAACATCTACACCCTCTGAACAAATTAAAGTCGAACCTAATGTTGCTATGGTTAAAGATCTCTTGGTTGAAAATATTGATGGGCAAGTTATTTATTTATGTGATGAAGCTACTAGAATTGCTAAACCCGATGAAAAAGATAAAAATAAACCTATTGTTGGCATGCCTGTTGTCTCTGTTAAAATAGGATATCATTGTTATCATGGCTTATGTGATTTGGGTGCTAGTGTGAGTGCTATCCCGTTTACTTTATATCAAGAAATTATGAATGATATTTCACCTGCTGAAATAGAAGACATTGATGTTACTATTAAGCTTGCTAATAGAGATACTATTACACCACTTGGGATTGTGAGAGATGTTGAAGTCTTGTCTGGGAAAATAAAATACTCTACTGATTTTCTAGTTCTTGGTTCCCCACAAGATGATTTTTGTCTCATTATATTTGGTCTCACCTTTCTTGAATACGGTGAATGCAGAGATTACTTGCACTAAAGAAACTGTTACTGTTAATTTTGGTGATGTGTCTCATGAGTTTACTTTCTCCAAATTTTGTAGACAACCTCGTGACAAAGAATTACCTAGTAAAGATGAAATTATTGGTCTTGCTTCTATTGCCGTGCCTACTACTGATCCTTTAGAACAATATTTGCTAGACCATGAAAATGATATGCATATGAATGAAAGAAATGAAATAGATGAGATATTCTGTAAACAAATGCCTGTTTTGAAGCACAATTTTCCTGTTGAGACTCTTGGAGATCCTCTTCCACCCAAGAGCGGTCCCGTGTTTGAGCTTAATTAAGCAATTACCCGATACATTGAAATATGCTTATCTCGATGAAAAGAAGATATATCCTGTTATTATTAGTGCTAACCTTTCAGAGCATGAAGAAAAGAGATTATTGAAAACTCTCAGGAAACACCGTGCCACTATTGGATATACTCTTGATGATCTTAAGGGCATTAGTCCCACTCTATGTCAGCAGAAAATTAATATGGAACGTGATGCTAAACCAGTTGTTGATCACCAGCGACGGTTAAATCCTAAGATGAAAGAAGTGGTAAGAAATGAAATATTAAAGCTTCTGGAAGCAGGTATAATCTATCCTATAGCTGATAGTATATGGGTAAGTCCTGTTCATTGTGTCCCTAAAAAGGGAGGTATTACTGTTGTTCCTAATGATAAAAATGAACTTATCCCACAAAGAATTATCACATGATATAGAATGGTAATTGATTTCAAAAAATTAAATAAAGCTACTAGGAAAGATCGTTATCCTTTACCATTCATTGATTAAATGCTAGAAAAATTATCAAAACATACACACTTTTGTTTTGTAGATGGATACTCTGGTTTTTCCCAAATATCTATGTCACAAGAGGATCAAGAAAAAACTACTTTTACATGCCCTTTTGGGACTTTTGCTTATAGCTGTATGCCTTTTGGTTTATGCAATGCACCTGCTACCTTTCAAAGATGTATGACTGCTGTATTCTCTGACTTTTGTGAAAAGATTATTGAGGTTTTCATGGATGATTTTTCCGTTTACAGAACTTCTTTTGATGATTGCTTAAGCAACCTTGATCGAGTTTTGCAGAGATGTGAAGAAACTAATCTTGTCTTGAATTGGGAGTAGTGCCACTTTATGGTTAATGAAGGTATTGTCTTGGGGCATAAAATCTCTAAACGACGTATTCAAGTTGATAAAGATAAAGTTGATGCAATTGAAAAAATGTCGTGTCCTAAAGGTATAAAAGGTATAAGAAGTTTCCTTCGTCATGCTAGTTTCCATAGGAGATTTATTAAAGACTTCTCTAAAATTTCTAGGCCTCTTACTAATCTTTTGCAAAAAGATGTTCCATTTGTTTTTGATGATGATTGTGTAGAAGCCTTCGAAATACTTAAGAAAGCCTTAATCTCTGCACCTATTGTTCAACCACCTGATTGGAACCTACCCTTTGAAATTATGTGTGATGCTAGTGATTATGTTGTCGGTGCTGTTCTAGGACAAAAAGTTGATAAGAAACTAAATGGTATCCATTATGCTAGTAAAACCCTAGACAGTGCTCAAAGAAATTATGCCACCACTGAAAAAGAATGTTTAGCAGTTGTGTTCACTTGTGATAAATTCAGATCTTACATAGTTGATTCTAAATTAATTGTTCACACTGATCATGCTGCTATTAAGTACCTCATGGAAAAGAAAGATGCTAAACCTAGACTCATTAGGTGGGTTCTTCTGCTACAAGAATTTGATTTACATATCACTGATAGGAAAGGAGCTGAGAACCCCGTAGCAGACAACTTGTCTAGGTTAGAAAATATTCTTGATGACCCACTACCTATTGATGATAGCTTTCCTGATGAACAATTAGTTGTCATAAATGCTTCTCGTAGTACTCCTTGGTATGCAGGCTATGCTAACTATATTGTTGCAAAATTTATACCACCTAGTTTCACATACCAACAAAAGGAAAAGTTTTTCTTTGATTTAAGACATTACTTTTGGGATGACCCAGACCTTTATAAAGAAGGAGTAGATTGTATTATTAGATGTTGTATACCTGAGTATGATCAGGAACAAATCTTACGGAAGTGTCACTCCGAGGCTTATGGAGGACACCATGCTGGAGACAGAACTGCACACAAGGTATTGCAATCCGGTTTTTATTGGCCTACTCTTTTCAAAGATGCATGTAAGTTTGTTCTATCTTGTGATTAATGTCAAAGAATTGGTAACATTAGTAGACATTAGGAAATGCCTATGAATTATTCACTTATTATTGAACAATTTGATGTTTGGGGATTTGATTATATGGGACCTTTTCCTTCCTCTAATGGGTATACACATATTTTGGTTGCTGTTGATTATGTTACTAAGTGGGTAGAAGCTATTCCAACTAGTAGTACTGATCATAACACTTCCATTAAAATGCTTAAAGAAGTTGTTTTTCTGAGGTTTGGAGTCCCTAGATATTTAATGACTGATGGTGGTTCACACTTTATTCATGGTGCTTTCCGTAAATTGCTTGCTAAATATGATGTTAACCATAGAATTGCATCTCCTTATCACCCTCAGTCTAGCGGTCAAGTAGAATTAAGTAATATGGAAATAAAACCGATCTTGCAAAAGACTGTCAATAGATCTAGGAAGAATTGGTCTAAGAAACTTGATGATGCATTATGGGCTTATAGAACTGCTTATAAAAATACTACGGGTATGTCTCCATATAAAATGGTTTATGGAAAAGCATGCCACTTACCTCTTGAATTAGAACACAAAGCTTATTGGGCAATTAAAGAACTCAACTATGATTTCAAACTTGCCAGTGAAAAGAGGTTATTTGACATTAGCTCACTTGATGAATGGACAACCCAAGCCTATGAAAATGCTAAATTGTTTAAAGAAAAGGTCAAAAGATGGCATGACAAAAGAATACAAAAGCGGGAATTTAATGTAGGTGACCATGTCTTGCTATACAATTCTCGTTTAAGATTTTTGCAGGAAAACTTCTCTCTAAATGGGAAGGACCTTACATTATCGAAGAAGTTTACCGTTCCAGTGCTATCAAGATCAACAATGCCAAAGGCAGTAACCCAAAGGTGGTGAATGGGCAAAGAATCAAACATTATATCTCAGGTACGCCCATAAATGTTGAAACCAACATTATTCATTCCATAACACCGGAGGAGTACATAAAGGAAACCTTCCACAACGCTCAAGAACCCTGAAAAGGAATATGTATGTGATATGGTAAGTAAACCGACTCCAAAAGGTCTCTAAAGGCAATTTTACTCCGTTTTGGAACATTTAAAAAATTAGGAAAATAAAAAGTAGTCCGAAAAGTGCACGAGCAAGCGACAAGCCTGGGGGGCGTGCCCTACCCCCTGGGCGCGCCTCTCGAGCTTGTGGCCACCTCGTGTGCCCTTCGGACTCCGTTTTCTCCCTGATTACTTGTTTTTCACGGTAAAAATTCATTATATAATCTCCCCAAGGTTTTGACCACCGTATCATGACAATATCCTCTGTTCTTGTTTCAAGCTACTTTTCTGACAGATACGAGAGTATGTCATCACAAGATTCGGATGGAGAGAGCTATGTTTCCCACTATGTTGCAGATCCAAAGGTCTTTGGGGACATCTACCCCTATCTATGGTCCACGAAGGAGGAGCAAGATTCCGGATTGGAGGGAGCAAAAGATGCGAGCTCAAATGAAGACAACGTCCCTCTACCTCAACCAGGGGATATGCATGTGGAGTTCAAGAAGTGAAGCCTTCCAAAGAGAGTAAACAAATCTAAGATCAAATTTATCCCGTCTCATTTTCTGCAGGAAAGCAAAGAGGCACTATGTAAAAGGATACTGAAGATCAAGCAAGAAAACAATGATTTGAGGGAGGAAAAGTTCATCCTCAAACATAAGCTGGAGAAGCTCGCCGCCACATCATCAACTTCATCATCACCACCTCCGAAGAAGGAGACTTGAGTACATGGGTATGGGCACTCCCCTTGGCTTGTGACAAGCTTGGGGGAGGTGTCCCGGTATCGTATCACCATCATATCTTTATCTTTATCATTTATCTTAGTTCGACCCTTTTGGTTAAATCATTATCTAGTAGAATAAAAGTTTTTAGTATGATCTAAGTTTTTGCTTCGTGTTCTATCTATGTAATCGAGTGTGAGAGTTATATAATAAAGATTAGTTTTGAGTTGAGGGCTTTGCTTTCTTGCTTTGATCTTGAAAGGAAAAAGAATAAAGAAATAAAAAGATTATATAATAACCTTATGGAGAGTGATGACTTCACATATAAGAAGTATGATGCATGAAATTTGTTGAGGGTTGACAAACATAGTATTGGTCATTGTTGCAATTAATGGGAAGTAATAAAGAAAGAGAGGCTTCACATATGAATACACTATCTTGGACATCTTTTATGATTGTGAGCACTCATTCAAATATTATATGCTAATAAGTTGATGTTAGACAAGGAAGACAACATAATGTGTTATGTTCCCTTATATCCAAATAGAAGTTATATTGTCATGTATCCTCCAACATGTTGAGCTTGCTTCTCATCCTATGCTAGCCAAAAATTCCACACCAAGTAGAGATACTACTTGTGCATCCAAAAACCTTTAACCCAGTTTTGCCATGAGAGTCCACTATATCTACCTATGGATTGAGTAAGATCCTTCAAGTAAGTTGTCATCGGTGCAAGCAATAAAAACCGCTCTCTAAATATGTATGATCTTTTAGTGTGAGGAAAATAAGCTTTATACGAACTTGTGATGGGGAAGAAATAAAAGCGACAGACTGCATAATACAATTCTCTATCACAAGCGGCAATATAAAGTGACGTTCTTTTGCATTAAGATTTTGTGCATCCACATAAAAAAGCGCATGGCAACCTCTGCTTCCCTCTGCAAAGGGCCTGTCTTTTATTTTACTTTCTACCTTTATACAAGAGTCATGGTGATCTTCACCCTTCCTTTTATATTTTCTCTTTTTTGCAAGCACTATGTGTTGGGGAAAGGTCCAGGCATACATATCCACTCGGATGTAGGTGACCATAAATTATTATTGTTGACATTACCCTTGAGGTAAATGGTTGGGAGGCGAAACTATAAGCCCCTATATTTCTATGTGTCTAATTGAAGCTTTGATCCCATAAGTTTCACGTGAGAGTTTGCAATTATGAAAGATTAAATGATGGTTGAGTATGTGAACTTGCTAAATAAAAGCTCTTACATTGACTCTTTCTGATATTATGACAAACTGCAATTGCTTCAATGTCTGAGATCATAGTTTGTTAGTTTTTAATAAAGTTTTTGGTTCATACTTTACCTTGTGAACGAATTATCACTTTAGCATAAGAAGTTATATGACAATATATTGTTGTTCTAAAGATGATCATGATGCCCTCATGTCCGTTTTTTATTTTATCGACACCTCTATCTCTAAACATGAGGTCATGATTATCGATTTCGGCTTTCGCTTGAGGACAAGCAAGGTCTAAGCTTGGGGGAGTTGATACGTCCATTTTGCATCATGTTTTTATATTTATATTTATTGCATTATGGACTATTATTTCACTTTATGGTACAATTCTTATGCCTTTTTTCTCTTATTTTACAAGATTTACATGAAGAAGGGGAATGCCGGCAGCTGGAATTCTGGACCAGAAAGGAGCAAATCTAAGATACCTATTATGCACAACTCCAAATGTCCTGAAACTTTACGGAGAATTGTTTTGGAATATATAAAAACTATTGGGCGAAAGAAGTACAGAAGAGGACCCACCAGGTGGCCACAAGCCTGGGGGTTGTGCCTCCCGAGCTTGTGGGCCCCCTGGCCAGCCCCTAGTGTCCATCTTCTGCTATATGAAGGGTTTTGACCTAGAAAAAATCATAAGGAGGCTTTCGGGATGAAGCGCCACCGTCTCGAGGTGAAACCTCGGCAGAAGCAATCTAGGGCTCCGGCGGAGCAATTCTGTCGGAGAAACTTCCCTCCGGGAGGGGGAAATCGAAGCCATCATCATCACCAACGATCCTCTCATCGTGGGAGGACCAATCTTCATCAACATCTTCACCAGCACCATCTCCTCTCAAACCCTAGTTCATCTCTTGTATTCAATCTTTGTCTCAAAACCTCAGATTGGTACCTGTGGTTTGCTAGTAGTGTTGATTACTCTTTGTAGTTGATGCTAGTTGGTTTATTTGGTGGAAGATCATATGTTCAGATCCTTAATGATATTTATTACCCCTCTGATCTTGAACATGAACATGCTTTCTGAGTAGTTACTTTTGTTCTTGAGGACATGGGAGAAGTCTTGTTATAAGTAATCATGTGAATTTGGTATTCGTTCGATATTTTGATGAGATGTATGTTGTCTTTCCTCTAGTAGTGTTATGTGAACATCGACTACATGACACTTCACCATGATTTGGGCCTAGGGGAAGGCATTGGGAAGTAATAAATAGATGATGGGTTGCTAGAGTGACAGAAGCTTAAACCCTAGTTTATGCGTTGCTTCGCAAGGGGCTGATTTGGATCCACATGTTTCATGCTATGGTTAGATTTATCTTAATTCTTCTTTCGTAGTTGCAGATGCTTGCGAGAGGGGTTAATCATAAGTGGGAGGCTTGTCCAAATAAGGACAGCACCCAAGCACCGGTCCACCCACATATCAAATTATCATAGTAACGAACGCGAATCATATGAGCATGATGAAAACTAGCTTGACGATAATTCCCATGTGTCCTCGGGAGCACTTTGCTTTACATAAGAGTTCGTCCAGGCTTGTCCTTTGCTACAAAAACGATTGGGTCACCTTGCTGCACTTTTGTTACACTTGTTACTTGTTACCCGTTACAAATTATCTTACTACCAAACTATCTGTTACCGATAATTTCAGTGCTTGCAGAAAATACCTTGCTGAAAACCGCTTGTCATATCCTTCTGCTCCTTGTTGGTTTGACACTCTTACTTATCCAAAGGACTACGATTGATCCCCTATACTTGTGGGTCATCACACACCCTGCTCAGGTGCTTCAGCAGCCCCGGCGTCGCCACTCCCTCCGATGGTGCGCTTCGGCAGCATCCTCATACACTAACGGCAGTGACGACTGAGAGCAGCATCAAGGATGCAGGCGGGGAGAGAGGATTGTGTGTGTAGCGAGAATGGGGGGTGCGGCCGCCTATTATGACCAGCAGCTCGGGCACGCCATTAATATGGAGTAGTGGGAGCGTGCCGGGCGGCGGTCAAAGGGCTGGCTCGCCTCCCATTGGGCCTGCGCAGCGGACTGCTGGCATGCCTACCGTCATTTCACACAACTACTTGCACGCCTCCCGGTGACATTGCGCAGTGAACACGCCTCCCGTCAATTCACACACCTGCCCGTACACCTCCTGGTTTGCCTGTGCGGTGGAATGCTTGTGTGCGTCCCGTCAACTCAAGCCTGCTCGCACGACACATGAGACACGTAGTGGCACGTCTATTGTTTTTCTTTTTTGATAATTAATTCTGCCGCTTTATTACTTAACCGAAGCATGTCACGTACATTGTTGGTCTAATGCCCACGGTATGAATAAATAATCTGTTTCCGATATTGGTTGCCAATTATTAAGAATCTCCTGTTTGTAAGAATTTTACATCAAAATTTGTCTCAAATTTGGCAAAAAAAATACAATATCACAGCCTATTGGTGTCCATATGACACCACAATAAGTTTAATGAATTTCAGCTAAGTTTTGGATTTACTAGATTTTAAAAATCAAGATTCTCAATGTTTGAAATTTCTTGCATGGGGACTAAACATGCACCCAGAGACACACATATGATTTTCTAATCTCCAGCCCATTCTTGCTACGAAGAGATCGTCATCTAGGGTTTGCAATCTACAAAGGTAATATGAATACCCAATTCCCTACCGTAGATGCAAATAATTCATATGGTGTTACTATAGCGTTCAATGAGTATACTCTATCGGCCAGCCCTAGTTTTTTCAATCATGCATCTAATTACGTGCAAAGGCCGATTCAAAGTAATTTACATGCTTCAACTTCTTATGATACTAGTAACATGCACCATATGTACTCCAACTCTCATGCATCGGCAACCCCACAAATCATTATGCCGATGAACGACATGATGAGTTTGGTCGATCAAGTTGAAACACCTCGTGTAGGAACTTCCAATAGCATGCGGCGAAGTGTTTCACCTTTTTATTCATCGGCAACTAATTTGCAATATACTAGTTCAACCATGCCGATGGATGGGAGAATTGGCCATGCTACTTCTAGCTATTCGGCCAGTTACTCTCAACTGTCATATGCTACACCTCATGTCAGTAATTTTTCAGCACCATACACAACTGTAGATGTTCATAATTCGGCTTCACACCTTCCTGGTCATAGCCGAATAAATGTAAATTTTATATGAGCAGTTGTGCCCAATATTGTAGAAGATGAGGTAGTGGTGGCTGCATTGAAGAGTTTAGCCCAAAATAAGAGGATTAGTGCTCTTTGCCTTGAACAACATGAAAAGGGGCTATTTCCTAATTATGCAGCAATAAAAGCTAGAGTTTTGCGACAAGATGAACCTTTGCCAATTGATAAAATTAGCGAGCAAAACTATAGTTTTACAACAATGCATATGCCTTCACCTAGTACTACATCATATTATACACCCCCTACACAATTGAATTTTTTTGGCAACACCTATGTGTCATTGCCGAAAGAATCTAAAAGCATTGGGGGCAATCATATCCAGAGTGGGCTGAAATTGAGAAAAAACTTAAAGCCAATTTTGCCACTCGCCGCCAGAAACAAACAGAAAAAGAATTGGCTCAAATAAAAGAAGCATTGCCAATTGGTAGAATCAATGAAAAGAAGGATGATTCAGAACATGAAAGTGCTTTGGTTGAAAAAACTGAATCAAGTAGTTTATATTCTGAGTCCATCAAATCCAAAGAGGCAAGCATTATTGAGAAAGGGCATGGCAAGCATAGCAAAATGACCATGCTTGATTTTTCTGAAGTTAACGGAACCTACTTCCTGCCCTATGAGTTCCGTGCCACAGAAATTGATAAGCCTCAAGGACAAGAACAAGTAGCGAACAAAGTTCGGTTGACAAGGATCTTCAAAGTAACAATGCACGGAATCAAGAAGAAGGTGATGAAAAGGCATTGGGGAGCCATCTAAAGACGGAGCAAAGTATTATTGAAATGATACAACCATCATGCTCTCCCAACGTGTATGAAGAGGTATGTCTAGCAAGTAATTTACCTATTTTCAGATTTGGTCAAAACTTTATTGTTGATGCATCTATTAGAAAAGCTCTCATAAGTAATTTTGAAAGACCAATGAAGAAGGGTAATTTACTTATTAGCAATAAAATTGTTATAGAACATATCGGTCAACCCATTGCGCCATTTATAAAGACCGATACTGACTTATTGTTGCAACCAAGGCTTTCCTCATTGCATTATCTAAAGTTCATATCTAATTGGGTAGCTTTGCTTATTTATTACTTGGCTTACACTTGGTCTCAATTGAGACATGTATGTTCTAACTATTTTCGTTTCAGAAATTTAAAGCCAAGAGTAAATTCTGTTGATAAAACCGATGCTAATATAATATCTTATCCAAATACATCGGAAATAGAGTGCAAAACCCAATGCATAGCCGAATGGGGTGATGTAAAGTCTGAACAATTCGTTTGCTTAACTCCAAAGCCGTTCTCACAACAAGATCGGCTAGAAAATAAGAAGTATACCTTCGATTCAAGCATGTGTGATCAAATATTTGATTTGTTGGTGAAAAATAATTACATTAGAATTCTTGATCACCATGTTAAGCCATCAATCCAAGGACGAATGTATTGTAAGTTGCATTATTTGTCCAAGCATAATTTTGAGGATTGCAACATGTTTCGTCAAATAGTTAAATCGGCCATTGGTAAAGGATGATTGAAATTTGTTGACACACCAAGAGATGACCAGTCTATTATGATTGGTCCTGATGGCAAACTGTTTTTGCATCGGCTGCTTCAAGCTGATCCATTTAAACATGAGAAGGTAAAAACTACAGATATTGGGATCAAGCTTTCAAGTAAGGAAGTTGTTCAAGAGCACAATGATAATATTCTTGAGGGCAAAAATTCCATCGAAGTTTCAATGAAGACACCAAGTACTGGGGGCAACAAGAAAATCCAAAGATCAATGCAAGCAAAGGCCGAGGTAAGCACAAAGGTAAAAAGTCGAAAGTCACTTTCGCGCAACTATTGGAAAAATATCAGAAGATAAGTGAGGAGAAAATTGCTTATCGACCATGTAATTCAAAAGTACTAAGATCACCCCCTAGGTGCAAATCTGATGGCCGGTATTTGCAAAGGGAAAATTGCAATGCAACATATTCATATCCTTATTTTGGGCCGCCAATGCCAGTGCCATGGATACCTCCCTATTCTAATTTTTATCCATATTCACCATGGGACAGGTATGATTCAAATGCACATTTTCCATCTTATTTTAGGCCGTCTCACAAAGATCATGCAGCTCCAAAAAGACCCAGGTTCAATAAACAAGCATATGTTAAAGACCGTTTCACTCCAAAAGAATTGGTCCAGAGCACAAGGAAGAATAAGGAGGTGGTTGAACAAGTCTATCGTGTTAAAAAAGATGTCCGTAAGTGTGCTACTTCAGATTTGATCTTAAAGGATAAAGAGCCAATTAAAGTGTTGACATTGGCTACTAAAGACAATGAGATGAATCAATCAAGTGCCAAATCTGAAGAAAAGAAGTTGAGGGTGCATAAGGCCAAAAAAGAGTTGCCATTGGTTGAAATAGAATCACAGCCGAGGTGCCCACTCGGCTTATCGTATTGGCAAAAGAAGGAATTACAAAAGCTTAGTGCATAAGAGCTCAAAAAGAAGAACATGGCATGGGTTCCCAAGAGGAGCAGTCAAATTAAAAATGATGCGCAACCTTCTATTGCAACAAGTGTTACAAAAGTGAAGAAAGAGAAGGATGGAAGCCAAAAACAATTAAGCCGAAGGTTTGCATCACCCCATCAAAATCTTTGGTTACCACATCATCCATATTCGCCAAACACGACATTGATGTCTTTGCCATGGAATTCATCCCCAGGTACGACCGGTCACCCTCCATGGGCTTATTTAGATCCATGGATGCAATATAATTTCTTATATCATGAAAGGGTATTACCAAATCACTATATGTTTGATTAGCTACAGGTTTATTGCTGATCCAAAGGGCTGAAATATTTGATTTATCATTTCATTTGTTTATTTTGGCTATACTTGCTTTGGTGGATAAAGTTTACATGGACCTTATATTAATGGCTGATATTTATCTATCATCCTAAGAATATGTCAAAGCATGGCCGGTGTAGTATCCGAACATCGTCCTTAGTTCGATTGGAAAGCGAGACAAGCCTTTGGTTGCCATAGTTGCTATACATATTGAGGCATTTGGTGATTCGTTATGAGAAGTGCAATAAATATCCAAGGGTTATCAATGTTTTGACGAATCACTTATAATTTATTTTGAGGTATGTCTAGATGTAAAATTCACCTTGGGTTGCTTTAATACTACACATATATCTGGACATGACAATTGAAGAGCAAATGAGTTGGCACAGCAAGCATCCGGCTACTATGTTGATCATGGTGTATTGCATGTATCTATCAATAGCCGATGCTTATTCTCGCCAATGTAGGTAAGGCCGAATTGGAGCTCATCGCTTCGGCCACTAATGAAACTTTTATGCAGGCGAAGCAAGGATTGGAAGAAGTTCATTCGTGATTATCTGCAAAATCCTAGCAAAAGGGTGAACAATATGGTTCGGAGGATGGCTTTGGGATACATATCTATGGAACTTGATCATCGGATTGTTATAGAAGTTGAGAAGTTTTCACCCAAGTTTGCATCAAGAGGTTCAAACAAGCAATGGCCGATCTATATTTATTGTCCTAAAAACATGCAAATGGCTGATGGAGTGTTGACATCGTCCTTAGAACAAACTCCGTGCAAGTTATTTTTCGGCACACAAGCTTTGCCGAAAAACCGGGGGCATGTGTTGACACCTGATTTGGCACAGAAGAAAACATTATTAAGATGGATTCAAATGAAGAAGTGCTATACATGAAAAAGTTCCAAAGTGTTAACATGAACATCTTTGAAGTTTGGGCCATCGCTGTTTGATTTCATCTCGAAGGCCAAAACTATGCTCAAAGTACTAAGATCTTATATTCAGAGTATAGTTTGGCCGGTTAAGCCCCCAAGACGACCTCATATGAGAAAATGTTCTACATGGGTTGTCTTTTTCTCATTGAAACAATCGATTTTGATATAAAAACCATCTCAATCTGAGATCGTATGCAAAATTTAGAGCCATTCGAGTGCAGCCCTACCACCAGGCAAAAAGTGGCGCGCCCAATCAGACATGTGTCTGATAGGTAGCGCCACCAATTGTTTATGCTGCATGAGCGTTTCGGCCCACAAGACGGCCTCGAATCAAAAAATGTTCAACATGAAAGTTGTTCGTCTCATCGAAACGGTCAGAATTGCTTTTGGGCTCATTTCTATCAGACTTCGTTTACCACCTCAAAAAAGACCCGCAAGGTGCAACCAGTTTTAGACCGAACATTTTTGGAAAGTTCGGACAAAATCATCCGAATTTGACTAGGGTTTTGGACGTGAATCCAAGCCTTTTCCTTGCACGGGAAGTCCAGCCGCCTCTTATATACCTGGGAGGTGACGGCCGATTGAATAACACACAATCGATCAAATCATATACCACTTTTTATCTTTGATCTTTTCTCCTTAACCCTAATTCTTCTTCTTCCTCGTTCTTCGTTTGTTCTTCTTGTTGCAGGGCGGCGATCCACGAGGCCCTAGGGGCGGTCAGGCTGACCTAGGGCAGC
Source organism: Thinopyrum elongatum (assembly GCA_011799875.1). Taxonomy (NCBI): domain Eukaryota; kingdom Viridiplantae; phylum Streptophyta; class Magnoliopsida; order Poales; family Poaceae; genus Thinopyrum; species Thinopyrum elongatum. The sequence goes on along the minus strand of CM022300.1, from coordinate 442,402,800 downwards.
CCATAGCCACCGCGCACCCTGACGAGGTCCCTCCCGAGCGTGTGGGCTTTCGGGTTCTCAAAAGCACCCGCCGGATTGCTTGCGTACCGCGCTTCCGGATAGGTCTCCTTCGACGTGATCTGCGGTGCATCAACCTCGGTGTTGGAGGTACACGGTGACGTGTTCGTGCACGAACACGCCGTCGATCTCATCCATGGCCCCACTGCTAATCTCCTCTGGCTCGCTGTCAAGAATTTTCCATCCTACATCGCCATCGAGCCCCTTTTGTCATTTCTGAAGGACATGTTCTGCGACGCTGGCTTGGGATCCTCAGCTGCCAAGTCATACCTCATCGACGGCGACCATGAGGAGGGCACCCTCTCCGGCTCTTCCAAGGGGAAAGAGTCCATCTGCGACATCAGGGAGGGCACCCTACAACCATGCTCTTCCAAGGAGAAGGAGCCCATCTGCGACAACATGGAGCACACCCAGAGTTCGTGCTCTTCCCATGGGAACGAGCCCATCTGTGACAAGTGAGGAAACCCATGATTTGTTTTGCCGTGCCTCTTCACAGGGGGGAACCCATGATTTGTTTTATCGAGCCCCTTTTGTAGTGAGAATATGCCCAGTTTTAATTGCTATATTTGGTTGTTTGCAGTACGCCTTGTTTGTTTCAGTTATTCAAAATGTGATGCTCTATATGTGCAACTATTTACTGTGCAATACAATTTCATCAGTACCAGTTTCAACAATGCCAATAGGAATGGCTATATTTGCTTGTTGTTAAGCCTGTTATAGCTAGCATATGCCTCTTTTAACTTTTTTTGGTTGTTCGATTGTTTGTAGTTAGCATATATCTAGTTTCAATTACTATCTTTGATTGTTCGTAGTATGCCTTGTTTATTTCAGTTATTCGCAAAGTGATGCTCTATATGTGCAACTATTTACTATGCAGTACAATTTCATCAATACTGGTTTCAACATTACTAATAGGAATGACAATATTTGGTTGCTGTTAAGCGTGTTGTAGCGAGCATATGCCTCTTTTAACGTTTTTAGGTTGTTCGGTTGTTTGTAGTTAGCATATGTCCAGTTTCAATTGCTATCTTTCGTTGTTCGTAGTATGCCTTGTTTATTTCAGTTATTCACAAAGTGATGTTCTATATGTGCAAGTATGAACTATGCAGTTCAATTTCATCAATACCGGTTTCAACAATACCAATATGAATGACTATATTTGGTTGCTGTTAAGCCTATTGTAGCGAGCATATGCCTCTTTTAACGGTTTTCAGTTGTTCGGTTGTTTGTAGTTAGCATATGTTCAGTTTCAATTGCTATCTTTGGTTGTTCGTAGTATGCCTTGCTTATTTTAGTTATTCACAATGTGATGTTCTATATGTGCAAGTATGAACTATGTAGTTCAATTTCATACCAGATTCAACAATACCACTATGAATGACTACATTTAGTTGCTGTTAAGCAGCATGTTGTAGTTAACATGCCTTTCCATTTTTATTTAACAATAACTAGTGTACTTAGACCTGCACAATACCAGTTTGAATGACTATATTTGCTTGTTGTTAAATGTTAGGCTTGTTGGAGTTAACACACCTTTCCGCTTCTTGTTTTGCTTAACTAGTATGCTTAAACCTGCACACTGAAGCAATCATTTGGAGATTATGTTGTCTACCATGGATATATTTGGTTGATGTTTAGCCTGTTGTGCTTAACATGCCTTTCAATGTACTTGCATATGACAATATTGGGAACGACTGATGTTTTCCATCGAGGTTAGTTTCATCCCATGGCTTATATATACTCATTGTTCAGGATATCGGTAGCCGGTACCATATAGGCAGGGGGCTGATAAGGGATTAATCGGCAAATCAGACATTTAACTGAATATATCTGTAACCCATTTATCGGTAGGTTAACTAGGGCCATATCTAACATATCTGAGGCTACATAGCAACATGCATTGTACTGAATGTCTAAATATGCAATCCTAGGCTACATAGCAATAAGGAAGAGTGTTACCTTAATGTTCTGATGATGTCTAGATATACATAGAAGAGCGGCAACAACAACACAGCAGAGTTAACTGCAGTTAATTGGCCGATATTTGTAACAATGTAATAAACTCCCTCCGCCCCATAATATAAGATATTAATTCATCCAATATGTGAGTATATTGGATGCAATATGATCTTATATAATGGGATGGAGGGAGTGTTGTACTACATCATTATGCAATTTCTGTTTAGCTTCTAATATTAACTTGGTGCTTTTAGGTACATATGTCATTGGTAAAGATCCGTGCTTCGAACTTTTTTGCGTATGGGGCAATGAGATATTCATGAACCAGCATCAAGTGAGGAAACTGATAAAGATTGTTAGTAAAATGGGTCAAAAGATGGCAATTAAACTATTTGTTTACACTTTATCCAAGACAACAGTGAATTGCAGGATGGTAAGTAAGAACTATGCAGTCTTCTTTTTACTGCCCATAATGAGTTGTGTTAGATGACAATGTCTGAATCTTTTTCCTTTGCAGTGGTTCCCAAAGCAGTTTACTCAAGATTACCTCTCAAACTACATGATTGGTGGGCATGCAAAGGTTAAAGTATTTCTGCCAGAACACAATGACTATCTAGATGTCCTCATGAAGACAGTGAAGGATGGGCGGCCGACCATCACAAGGGGTTGGACTAGAGTCATGCGTGCCTTCTGCATGGAGGAGGGCACAATATGGGCATTCCGCTTCACCTTGTGCAGCAACCAGAATGTCTTTCACCTCTTTCTTTACTGTATTTAATAGTACAAGTATACATCCCTCGTTCATCATTCTTTATTTGGTGCTTATGTAATTCTTTTTTTATGTAATTCTTGAACATATGTACCTGTGAATCGAATAATGCATTGGTTATTGAACCTGATGGATATGAATAAAGTTATAGCCTACTTTCAAATTCAAATTCGGTACAATTTTAAATAGCAGCAATTAAATTACGGTGAAAATATGCTCTACAGGTCATTACGGCGCAGACGGTCTGTAAAGCACAACATGTGTGATTTACATCATAAAGTGTGTACGATAAGGCGACTATCACAAACATTTAGTTTGCTCGCACCGTTCGTGATATTGTGTCATACGCATAGTAAACATTGCACCACAGAATAGCGCGTGTGATAGTTATCCTGTACGACACTGGTATGACAGTCCGATGTTTCGTAATCCTATCCGACACTCGTACGATGAGTAGCTAATCTTCTTAATTATATATCGCATACGGTTCGGGAGAACTGGATGTGTGTGATAGTCTCCTTATCATACACGTTTTACAATCATGAACTGTTTGTGATGGGGTGCACATTGTAAATGTTGCACCACAGAATAGCTTGTGCAATGGTAATGCCAGCACACACGAGTAGCAAGGATGGAGCGTTTGGGATATTCAATATATCACAAATAGTTGTGTGACGAATCACGTTTGGGATAGATGTGGGCATCACATACGCTTCGTTCTGGAAAACGTATGCATTCCTACTCCCTATCCCCGAGGTTTCTGGATCATGTGGGAAGGACCCCCCCCCCTATCGCACACACAGGCAAGGTGACGGTTTAAAACTCCGTCGCGGAAAGGGGTTAAAAATCGTGTGTATAGCAACTCGTTGTACCAGTGATAGTATTTGTGGCTCAGCCACCGTTCATCATTATCATACATGTTACGCTAGCATCATTGCACATCCTGGTACACTGTTAGAGGCATACATATAGAGTCATGTTGTTCTAGTATCGAGTTGTAATATTGAGTTGTAAGTAAACAAAAGTGTGATGATCATCATTATTATAGCATTGTCCCAGTGAGGAAAGAATGATGGAGACTATGATCCCCCCACAAGTCGGGATGAGGAACCGGACGAAAAAAAGGAGGCCAAAAAAAGCCCAACAAAATAATGAGAGAAAAAGAGAGTAGGGGCAATGTTACTATCCTTTTCCACACTTGTGCTTCAGAGTAGCACCATGTTTTTCATATAGAGAGTCTCCTACGTTGTCACTTTCATATACTAGTGGGAATTTTCATTATAGAACTTGGCTTGTACATTTCGATGATCGGCTTCCTCAAATGCCTGAGATCTTCATGAGCAAGCAAGTTGGATGCACACCCACTTAGTTTTCAGTTGAGTTTTCATACACTTATAGCTCTTAGTGCATCCGTTGCATGGCAATCCCTACTCCTCGCATTGACATCAATTGATGGGCATCTCCATAGCCCATTGATTAGCCGCGTCGATGTGAGACTATCTTCCATTTTGACTTCTCCTTGTTGATCCCTATCACCGCATTCTATTCCACCTAGTGCTATGTCCATTGAGGGAGACCTGGACTAGGGGATCCTTGGGCCGCTGTCTCATCTTTCATCGGCCGAACAGGTGGGCCGCACTACAACTGTTGGAAGGCCGGACTACGAGGCAGCTTCATATCCGGGCAGGAGATCTTGGGTGCCTTGGTGTGTCCTCCAAGTTAAGATAGAAGATTCGGCATGTTTATTCCCTTGTTGTAACCGACCATATGTAACCCTAGTACCCCTGGTGTCTATATAAACCAGAGGGTTTACTCCGTAGAGGCTAGAACAATAACCGTCATCCTACTCGCCTAGGGTTTAGTTCATCTGATCTTGTGGTAGATCAGCTCTGTAATCATCCTATACACTTCAATATAATAAAGCAGGACGTAGGGTTTTACCTCTTAGAGAGGTCCCGAACCTGGGTAAACATCGTGTCCTTCGTCCCTTGTTCCCCATTGATCCAAGATCCACAGCTCGGGACCCCCTACCCGAGATCCGCCGGTTTTGACACTGACATTGGTGCTTTCATTGAGAGTTCCGCTGTTGGGTCACTGAAAGGATTAATGGCTCACCTGTTCATCAACGCCGTTATCCACGCCAGGGACATCTTTGTCCCCGACCAACTTTTTTGGTTTGGCAATGTCGCACTGCGCACCGATCCGACCGACCGCCTCAGCCAGGTTGGAAACTTAGCCCCCGGCAGAAGATCAGGTTCGGGAACCTAGAGTTCACCGCCGACTCCCAGGGAGATCTCACTCTATCAAAACCTTCAATTCCCCTCGAAAAACTCACTGCTACTTCTCGAGCTTGCATTGATTTTTCCCTTGAAGAGGAAAGGGTGATGCAGCAAAGTAGAGATAAGTATTTCCCTCAGTTAAGAACCAAGGTATCAATCCAGTAGGAGGCACAAGCAAGTCTCCAATATATGCACCTGCACAAACTAACAAACACTTGCACACAACGCGAAAAAGGGGTTGTCAATCCCTTCACAGTCACAAACAAGAGTGAGATCTAATAGTGATAGGTATAAAAGATAAATAAAAGAGCAAACTAAAGTAAATATAAATAAATTGCAGCAAGGTATTTTTTGGTTTTTTTGGTTTATAGATCTGAAAATATATGATGGAAAATAGACCCGAGGGCCATAGGTTTCACTAGAGGCTTCTCTCTTGAAGATAGCATACGGTGGGTAAACAAATTACTGTTGAGCAATTGATAGAAAAGCGCATAATTATGACAATATCTAAGGCAATGATCATGAATATAGGCATCACGTCCGTGACAAGTAGACCGACTCCTGCTTGCATCTACTACTATTACTCCACACATCGACCGCTATCTAGCATGCATCTAGAGTATTAAGTTCATAAGAACAGAGTAACGCCTTAAGTAAGATGACATGATGTAGAGGGATAAACTCAAGCAATATGATATAAACCCCATCTTTTTATCCTTGATGGCAACAATATAATACGTGCCTCGCTACCCATTCTGTCACTGGGTGAGGACACCGCAAGATTGAACCCAAAACTAAGCACCTCTCCCATTGCAAGAAAAACCAATCTAGTTGGCCAAACCAAACCGATAGTTCGAAGAGAAATACAAAGATATCTTAATCATGCATAAAAGAGTTCAGAGAAGACTCAAATAATATTCATAGATAATCTGATCATAAATCCACAATTCATCGGATCTCAACAAACGCACCGCAAAATAAGATTACATCGAATAGATCTCCAAGAACATCGAGGAGAACATTGTATTGAAGATCAAAGAGAGAGAAGAAGCCATCTAGCTACTAGCTATGGACCCGAAGGTCTGTGGTAAACTACTTAAGCTTCATCGAAAGGGCAGCAAGGTTGATGTAGAGGCCCTCCGTGATCGAAACCCCCTCCGCTAGAGTGCCGGAAAAGGCCCCAAGATGGGATCTCACGGGAACAGAGGCCTGCGGTGGCGGAAAAGTATTTTGGTGGACGCTTCTAATGTTTGGGTAATATTTGAGAATATATAGAGGTGGAGCTAGGGTTAGGGGACTCCCGAGGGGCCCACAAGCCTGGGAGGCGCCCCCCCGGGGTGCGCCCTAGAGGCTTGTGGCCTCCTCGGGACTCTTCTGGCCCTCTCCCCAAGTCACGTAGGTGTCTTCTGGTCCAAGAAAAATCATCGTAAAGTTTTATTCCGTTTGGAATCCATTTGATATTCCTTTTCCGTAAAAGTCAAAAACAAGGAAAAAACATAAACTGGCACTGGGCTCTAGGTTAATAGGTTAGTCCCAAAAATAATATAAATAGCATATAAATACATATAAAACATCCAAAACGGATAATATAATAGCATGGAATAATAAAAAATATAGATATGTTGGAGACATATCAAGCATCCCCAAGCTTAATTCCTGCTCGTTCTGGAGTAGGTAAATGATAAAAACAGAATTTTTGATGTGGAATGCTACCTAACATATTTATCAATGCAATCTTCTTTATTGTGGCAAGAATATTCAGATCCATAAGATTCAAAGCAAAAGTTTAATATTGACATAAAGACAATAATACTTCAATCATACTAATAAAGCAATCATGTCTTCTCAAAATAACATGGCCAAAGAAAGTTATCCCTACAAAATCATATAGTCTGGCTATGCTCCATCTTCATCACACAAAGTATTTCATCATGCACAACCTCGATGACAAGCCAAGCAATTGTTTCATACTTTTGGTGTTCTCAAACTTTTTCAATTTTCACGCAATACATGAGCGTGAGCCATGGATATAGCACTATAGGTGGAATAGAATATGGTGGTTGTGGAGAAGACAAAAAGAAGGAGAAAGTCTCACATCAACTAGGCAAATTAATGGGCTATGAAGATGCCCATCAATGGATATCAATGCAAGTGAGTAGGGATTGCCATGCAACGGATGCACTAGAGCTATAAGTGTATGAAAGCTCAAAAAGAAACTAAGTGGGTGTGCATCCAACTTGCTTGCTCATGAAGACCTAGGGCAATTTGAGGAAGACCATCATTGGATTATACAAGCCAAGTTCTATAATGAAAAATTCCCACTAGTATATGAAAGTGACGAAATAGGAGACTCTCTATCATGAAGATCATGGTGCTACTTTGAAGCACAAGTGTGGAAAAAGGATAGTAACATTGTCCCTTCTCTCATTTTCTCTCATTTTTTTTGTTTGGGCTTCTTTGGCCTCTTTTTTTATTTGGCCTTCTTTGGCCTCTTTTATTTTTTATAAAGTTCGGAGACTCATCCCAACTTGTGAGGGAATCATAGCTTCCATCATCCTTTCCTCACATGGGACAATGTTCTAATAATGATGATCATCACACTTTTATTTACTTACAACTCAAAAATTACAACTCGATACTAGAACAAGATATGACTCTATATGAAAGCCTCCGGCGGTGTACCGGGATGTGCAATGATCAAGAGTGACATGTATAAAAAGTAGGAACGGTGGCCTTGCCACAAATACTATGCCAACTACATGATATTGCAAAGCAATATGACAATGATGGTATGTGTCATAATAAACGGAACGATGGAAGTTGCATGGCAATATATCTCGGAATGGCTATGGAAATGCCATAATAGGTAGGTATGGTGGCTGTTTTGAGGAAGGGTATATGGTGGGTTTAATGCATCGGCGAAAGTTGCGCGGTACTAGAGAGGCTAGCAATGGTGGAAGGGTGAGAGTGCGTATAATCCATGGACTCAACATTAGTCATAAAGAACTCACATACTTATTGCAAAAATTTATTAGCCATCGAAACAAAGTACTACACACATGCTCCTAGGGGGATAGATTGGTAGGAAAAGACCATTGCTCGTCCCCGACCGCCACTCATAAGGAAGACAATCAAAAAAATAAATCATGCTCCGACTTCATCACATAACGGTTCACCATACGTGCATGCTACGGGAATCACAAACTTTAACACAAGTATTTCTACCAATCCACAATTACTCACTAGCATGACTCTAATATCACCATCTTTATATCTCAAAACAAATGCAAGGAATCAATCTTCTCATATATTCAATGCTCTTTATATGAAAGTTTTTATTATATCCTCTTGGATGCCCATCATATTAGGACTAAATTCATAACCTAAGCAAATTACCACATTGTTTAAGACTCAAAATAATATAAGTGAAGCATGAGAGTTCATCAATTTCTATAAAATAAAGCCACTGCCGTGCTCTAAAAAGATATAAGTGAAGCACTAGAGCAAACTGCCTAGCTCAAAAGATATAAGTGAAGCACATAGAGTATTCTAATAAATTCACGATTAATGCGTGTCCCTCTCAAAAGGTGTTTACAGCAAGTATGATTGTGGCAAACTAAAAAGCAAAGACTCATATCATACAAGACACTCCAATCAAAACACATATCATTTGGTGAATAAATATATAGCCTCAAGTAAATTTACCGATGGATTGAAGATGAAAGAGGGGATGCCATCCGGGGCATCCCCAAGCTTAGATGCTTGGTTGTCCTTGAATATTACCTTGGGGTGCCTTGGGCATCCCCAAGCTTAGGCTCTTGCCACTCCTTATTCTATTGTCCATCAAATCTTTACCCAAAACTTGAAAACTTCACAACACAAAACTCAACAGAAAACTCATAAGATCCGTTAGTATAATAAAATAAATCACCACTTTAGATACTGTTGTGAACTCATTCTAAATTTATATTGGTGTTATATCTACTGAATTCCAACTTCTCCATGGTTCATACCCTCCCGATACTCATAATAGCAATCTCAACATAACGAGAGGTAATTTAGTGACATGAAAATTTCTACAACCATATTTTCCTCTCTCATAATAATTACATGTAGGATCATAATCAAACTCAACAATATAGCTATCACATAAAATTTTCTCTACATGATCCACATGCATGCAAAGGTGACACTCTTCCAAAATAGTGGGATTATCACCAAATAAAGTCATGACCTCTCCAAGCCCACTTTTATAAAAAAATCATAAGATTGATCATTCTCCAAAGTAGTGGATCATTATTACCTAGAGTTGACACTCTTCCAAACCCACTGTCAATATTATTGTAAACATATTTATCACGAGGCTTAAATAAATTTTCAAGATCATAAGTAAAATCACCCAATCATGATCATTACAATAAGTAGTGGACATAGCAAAATTAGCATCCCCAAGCTTGTAGATTTGCATATCATTAGCACAATCGACATTCATATAATTTATAATAACATCATTGCAATCATGCTTTTGATTTAAGGAACTATCAAGTATGGGTGCAATAGCAATAATTTCATGTTTAACATAAGGATCTATAGCAAGTTCGTCTCCATAAGCATCATTAATATTGGCATCATGGCCATAAGAATAGCAAGCATCATGTTCATCAAGAGGGGATAATTCAATCAAATCAACAGAATCATAATTATCTATAGATTCATGCATATCATTATTTTCTTCCAAAGCAGCGGACATTCACTCAATAAATTCTTTAACATAGGCATTATGAGCAAAGTTTTCATAGCAATATTTAAGTATGTCCAAATTTTCAGATTTGCAGAGAGTAATATCATACTTTTCAATCAAAGAAGCAACTTCATAAGCACCCTTAAAAGCAACAAATTCTTCAGTTTGTTCGATATCATAGTAACTATAAACACCTTTGGCATCAGAAGATAAGATTTCATTATCATTAAACTCACATAGGTAGGGAAGGTGTTTTTTAGGGTTCTCCAAGCAACAAGTAAAATCATAAATTTCGCATAGATTCCAAGCATAGCAAAGCAAACAATTTATTTGATTCCATAAGAGTCCCCTTTTTTGAGACAAACGGTGACGCACAAAATGAGCATGCTCATCTAATGATTTTCCCTCAACTAAACTAGTTGGAGTTTTAGCACGAGCACATATGGATCTAAGATGATCCAAGTAGAAAACTTTAAGTGGATCCATATCAATAGATTTTTAGCAAGCAAAGATGCAAGCAACTAGAAGGCACATGGTAACACAAGCAAAAAAAAGACGAACGGAAAGAAGGCGAATAAAAAGGCAAATATTTTTGTATTTTTTCTGAAAACGTTTTAGAAGTGGGGGAGAGGAAAACGAGAGGAAAATGGCAAATAATGTAAGTGCAAGAGATGAGAGTTTATGATAGGTATTTGGTAGGCTTGATGTAGAACCTCCCTGGCAACGACACTAGAAATTCTTCCCGCTACTTCTTGAGCTTGCGTTGATTTTTCCCTTGAAGAGGAAAGGGTGATGCAGCAAAGTAGAGATAAGTATTTCCCTCAGTTAAGAACCAAGGTATCAATCCAGTAGGAGGCACAAGCAAGTCTCCAATATATGCACCTACACAAACTAACAAACACTTGCACACAACGTGAAAAAGGGGTTGTCAATCCCTTCACAGTCATGAACAAGAGTGAGATCTAATAGAGATAGGTATAAAAGATAAACAAAAGAGGAAACTAAAGTAAATATAAATAAATTGTAGCAAGGTATTCTTGGGATTTTTTGGTTTATAGATGTGAAAATATATGATGAAAAATAGACCCGGGGGCCATAGGTTTCACTAGAGGCTTCTCTCTTGAAGATAGCATACGGTGGGTAAATAAATTACTATTGAGCAATTGATAGAAAAGCGCATAATTATGACGATATCTAAGACAATGATCATGAATATAGGCATCATGTCCGTGACAAGTAGACCGACTCATGCCTGCATCTACTACTATTACTCCACACATCGACCGCTATCCAGCATGCATCTAGAGTATTAAGTTCATAAGAACGTAGTAACGCTTTAAGTAAGATGACATGATGTAGAGGGATAAACTCAAGCAATATGATATAAACCCCATCTTTTTATCCTTGATGGCAATAATACAATACGTGCCTCGCTACCCCTTCTGTCACTGGGTGAGGACACCGCAAGATTGAACCCAAAACTAAGCACCTCTCCCATTGCAAGAAAAACCAATCTAGTTGACCAAACCAAACCGATAGTTCGAAGAGAAATACAAAGATATCTTAATCATGCATAAAAGAGTTTAGAGAAGACTCAAATAATATTCATAGATAATCTGATCATAAATCCACAATTCATCGGATCTCAACAAACGCACAGCAAAAGAAGATTACATCAAATAGATCTCCAAGAACATCGAGGAGAACATTGTATTGAAGATCAAAGAGAGAGAAGAAGCCATCTAGCTACTAGCTATGCACCCGTAGGTCTGTGGTAAACTAATCACGCTTCATCGTTAGGGCAGCAAGGTTGATGTAGAGTCTCTCCATGATCGAATCCCCCTCCGGCAGAGTGCCAGAAAAGGCCCCAAGATGGGATCTCACGGAAACAGAGGCATGCAGCGACGGAAAAGTATTTTGGTGGACGCTTCTGATGTTTGGGGAATATTTGAGAATATATATAGGTGGAGCTAGGGTTAGGGGACTCCCGAGGGGCCCACAAGCCTGGGGGCGCCCCCCTGGGGCACGCCCTAGAGGCTTGTGGCCTCCTCGGGACTCTTCTGACCCTCTCCCCAAGTCACGTAGGTGTCTTCTGGTCCAAGAAAAATCATCGTAAAATTTTATTCCATTTGGCCTCCGTTTGACATTCCTTTACTGTAGAAGTCAAAAACAAGGAAAAAAAAATAGAAACTAGCACTGGGCTCTAGGTTAATAGGTTAGTCCCAAAAATAATAGAAAATAGCATATAAATGCAAATAAAACATCCAAAACAGATAATATAATAGCATGGAACAATAAAAAATTATAGACACGTTAGAGACGTATCACTCACTGATCCCGACGCCTTAACTTCGGGAGCGCTAAACCAGACGGGGACTGTTGTTACATGGAGCCCGGCCTCAAAGCCCGGCCCCGTCAGTTCGACCGAGTTAGTTCCGGCCCAACACCGCTCGGGTAAAACCTCGAATGTCCCCAGAGCGGCTATACTATAGGTCAGTCCCGAATATTCGGAGGGCATAGACCCATCAGGACTTTCATCATTGAATGATCTACTAGACCGGATTCGAGCCATGGGAATCTCCGATGGCCAGTCCTCGGTCTACGATCAGATCAGGCTCAAGCCTGATAACAGGGAAAGTTATATCGTGCCCATCACACACCTCGTCGCCCCCATGAAGGAATTTGCCAAGGGCTCGGAGTCGCCAAAGATAAAAACAAGTTGCGTCCGGGTTGGCGATGGTCTCACCCAGGCTTCGGGCCCGGAGTCAGATGTTTGCCCCGAAAAGAGCCTGGAACAAAACCTTGACTTGAAACATGACCTCAAATCAACCCTCACCCATCGTAATGTGCAAAGCTTCACTGAATTATCGGACCTGGTATGCAAATATTGCGCCATGGAAAGCACCTAGAAAGCACAACAAATGCGCATGGAATCAACCCATGCCGAGCAATCCAGAAAAGCTCAGGCAAAACGCGTACACCCACGGCGGTCGCCCGAACATGAGACCGCCGAAAGGAAGAATAGATCCCTCGCCAAACCTAGAACAGTCCAGGATGAGCTACTAGACAAACCATGCCCCATACACTCGGCCTTGCTGAACACACATCCAACCAACAGGCTTCGAGTTTGTTGGGTGGTCAGGCAGGTGGCCAATAGCGGCGAAGCTATCCTCGGACTCACACCCCCCAGTAAACGATCAACAACACCCCCATATAGTGACAATGATGTTCTGACGATCTATGAGACATTCTCCTCAAATAATCAGAGGAAAAGAGCCCTTCGAGAGCTTGGCCAAGTCCACCAGGTTACAGCCGCAAACTCAGGATGGATACACCAATCACCTTCAATGAAGAAGATGAACCAAGGGCCCGCCCCGTCCGAGCACCCGCCACACTAGTCCTCGACCCTATAGTGGACGGCTTTCGACTAACCAAAGTGCTTATGGACAGAGGCAATGGTCCGAACCTCATCTACGAGGACACCCTTGACAAGATGCAGTTAGATAGATCTCGTGTCGAACAAAGCTATACTACCTTCTGAGGAATTATCCCCGGCAGAGAGGCGCGCTGCTCTGGATGAGTCACTCTGGACGTAGTATTCGGCACTCCCGAGAACTACAGGTCCAAAGAATTACTCTTCCACATTGTGCCCTTCCATAGCGGATACCATGCCCTATTGGGGCGTGAGGCATTCTCCAGGTTTCAGGCCATACCACATTACGGGGATATGAAACTCAAAATGCCAAGGCCTAATGGCGTGATCACACTCGCAAGCGATCCGGATAGAGCCCTTCAAGCCGAAAACAAAATAGCATCGCTTGCCCTTGAAGCATTATCCGAGGCTCTCGCAGCCGAAGAATTAACTACACTCTTCGCAACGGTAGACAGGGACGACGTGCTCCTCAGTAAAAGGCACAAATCCACATCGTTCAAACCAGCTGATGAAATAAGCAATTTCCAAGTGCATCCAACGTATCCCAATAAAACAACGTCCATTGGAGCCCAGCTGGACCCCGCAGTTGATGAAGCACTGCGGACATTCCTACGCGAGAACTGGGACATATTCGCCTGGCACCCTTTCGATATGCCAGGAATCCTACGAAGACTAGCGGAGCATGGCCTGAACATAATCAAGGGCTTCAAGCCAATCAAACAGGCGTTGCGCCGATTTTCCGAACCCAAGCGTCAAGCCATGGGGGAGGAATTAGCAAAATTACTTGAAGCCGGATTCATCCGAGAAATCAAACACCCCGAGTGGTTGGCAAACATGTTAACAGAAGCCTAGTGCTATGTCCATGGCTCACAGTCATGTATTGCGTGGGAGTTTAAAATGCCGAAGCGCGTTAGAAGTACGATCCAATTGCTTGGTTTAACACCTTGGTGCTCATGATTTATATTTTTGCGGTGAAGGTGGAGTCATGCCATGTTAACATGATAAAATGAGGGAGGATAACATTCGTTGAGGATCATATATTCTGAAAAAATAATGATTATGATTATTATATTCATCGATATTATTATGTTGATGTTGTTACATCATCGTTTCTTAATATTTATACCGTCAAAGAGATTATGTGATACACATGTTAGGTAGCATTCCACATAAAAAATTATGTGTTTTCATTTACCTACTCGAGGACGAGCATGAATTAAGCTTGGGGATGCTGATACGTCTCTGACGTATCTATAATTTTTTATTGTTCCATGCTATTATATTACAATCTTGGATGCTTTATATGCATTTATATGCTACTTTATATCATTTATTGAGCCTAACCTATTAACCTAGTGCCCAATGCCACTTGCTGTTTTTTGCTTGTTTTTGGCTTTTTTTAGAAAATCAGTACCAAACGAAGTCCAAACGCGATGAAACTTTACAATGATTTTCTATGGACCAGAAGGGACCCTAGAAGGTTGGGAGGAGGCCAGAAGAGCTACACGTGAGCCACAAGCTCACAGGGCGCACCCTAGGGGGGTGCCCCTTGAGCTTGTGGGCCCCCTGTAGCACCCCTTGACCTAATTCCACCTCTATAAATTGAGAAATATTCCCAAACCAACAGAGAGCCACATGAAACACTTTTTTCGCCGCCGCAAGCTTCTGTTCTTCCGCGATCCCATCTGGAGGCCTTTTTTGATACTCTGCCAGAAGGGGAATCGATCATGGAGGGCTTCTACATCATCCTTGCTACCTTCCGATGATGCGTGAGTAGTTTAATTACCACATACCTATGGGTCCATAGCTAGTAGCTAGATGGCTTCTTCTCTCTCTTTGATCTTCAATACAATGTTCTCCTTGGTGTTCTTGGAGTTCTATCCGATGTAATCTTCTTTTGCGGTGTGTTTGTTGGGATCCGATGAATTGTGGGTTTATGATCTGAGTATTGATGAGAAGTAATTGAGTCTTTTCTGAACTTTATTATGCATGATTTTTATTGCTTTGTATTCCTCTCCAATCTATCCATTTGGTTTGGCCAACTAGATTGATTTATCTTCAGTGGGAGAGGTGCTTTGTAATGGGTTCAATCTTGCGGTGCTCCATATCTAGTGACATAGTAGGGGACAAGACATGTATTCGTATTGTTGTCATTAAGGGTAAAACAACGGGGTTTATTCATATTGATTGGGTTTACTTTGTCTACATCATGTCATGTTGCTTAAGGCGTTACTTCGTTTTTCATGAACATAATACCATAGATGCATGCCGGATAGAGGTCGATTGGTGGAGTAATAGTAGTAGATGTAGGTAGGAGTCGGTCTAGTTGTCTCGGACGTGATGCCTATATACATCAGCATTGCCTTGGATATCGTCATAATTATGCGCTTTTCTATCAATTACCCAAAAGTAATTTGTTCACCCACCGTATGCTATGTGTTCAAGAGAAAAGCCTCTAGTGAAAACTATGCCCCCCGAGTCTACCTTTATCATATTACAAAAACCAACATACCTTTGTTGCAATTTTTTACTTTTATTTTACTTGCAATTTATCCACCTACCAATACAAGATTTGATCCTTGAAAGTAACGAGTTCAAGGGGATTGACAGCCCTCTTGCCTGTGTTGGGTGCAAGTATTTGCTTTTGTGTGTGCAGGTGTTGTTCACGTGGCTTTGCGTGATTCTCTTATTGGTTCGAAAAACCTTGGTTCTCACCGAGGAAAATACTTATCTCTACTGTATTGCATCTCCCCTCCTCTTCGGGGAAAATCCCAACAGAGCTCACAAGTATCACCCTGCATAGGGTTCCTCATGGGGCAGAGGGCGAATAGAGGATCAAATTGGGTACACACGGGGCACGGGTTTACCCAGGTTCGGGCCTCCATGATGGAGTAATACCCTACATCCTGCATGTATGATTGTATTGATTGTGTTTATCTCGTCGAGAGATGAGGAGTTGATATATGCCGACTTGGGAGGCCCCTACCTCCCCTTTTATAGATGGGTGAGGGCTAGGGTTAAAAGCGCCCAAGTCGGTTTGCATGGCTTGGCGCCCAAGTTTTCTACTAGAGTACATGTATTGTGGTACATGTAATGTATATCCTTCTGGAGGAGGCCCACCATTAGTGGAGAGGGGCCTAGGATACCTTCGGGCTCCAAGGCCGGCCTGGCGACCTTGTTCCCCGGAGGTCGGGTACCCCAGGTGTATGGCACTGTCAGATACGTCTCTAATGTATCTATAATATTTTATTGTTTCATTGTATTATATTATCACTTTTGTATGCTTTATATGTCATTTTCTTTTATTTTTATGGACTGACCTATTAATTTAGTGCCCAGTGCCAGTTCTTGTTTTTGCGTTTTTTTGTTTTGCAGAAAAAACATACCTATCAAAGTCCAAACACGATGAAACTTTACGGTGATTTTTTATGGAACATAAGAGACCCTAGAAGCTTCGGGGAGAGACTAGAAGACACACGAGGGGGCCATAAGCCCTAGTAGTACACCCAGGGGGTAGGTGCGCCAGGTGAGCTTGTGGGCCCCCTAATGCTCCGTTTGCCCTAATCTCAGACATATAAATTCCCTAATATTCCAAAACCACCAAAGAGAGACTCGAAACAATTCTTCCACCGTTGCAAGCGTCTGCTCTTTCACGATCCCATCTGGAGGCCTTTTATGGTACTCTGTCGGAGGGGGAAACCATTGGGGAGGCTATCTACATCAAACTTGCTGCATCCATGATGATATGTGAGTAGTTCCTATAGGACCTATGGGTCCATAGCAGTAGCTACATGGCTTTCTCTCTCTCTCTCTCTCTCTCTTTTGATCTTCAATACAATGATCACTTCTGAGATCAATCCGATGTAATATTTTGTGATGTGTTTGCTGAGATCCGATGAATTGTGGGTTTATTATCAGATTATTCATTGATCTATTTTGAGTTCTTGAGCCTTCATTATTATGTAATTTTATAGATTTGTATTTCTCTCTGATCTATCGGTCTACTTTCGCCAAGTTTGATTGATTTATCTCCAGTGACAGAAAGGATAAGTACATGTATTTGTATTGTTGCTACTAAGGATAAAATGATGGGGTTTGAACAAATTGCTTGGTCTTACTTTGTCTACATCTTGCTTAATGCATTACTCTATTTGAATGAACTTAATACTTTGATATGCATGCTGGATAGCGGTCTTGGGGTGGAGTAATAGGAGATAGTAGTAGATGTCGGCAATTTTAAAAGTCTACTTGCCATGGACGTAATGCATGTATATTGATTATGCCTTGGATGATCTTCATAACTATGCACAATTCTGCCAATTGCCCAACAGTAATTTTTTTACCCTTCGCTATTCTGCTTTCGAGAGAGATGCCTCTAGCTAGTGACCCTATGGCCACCAGGTCCATTCTTCATATATTTACTAGTTCTTACAATTGCTATCATTAACCTAGTTATTATCATCCTTTGATATCTTTACTATATTTGTTTTTGACCTTGTGGCTAGCAAGAACAAGGGGAGTGCCGACCCCCTTGCCTTTGTTGGGTGCAAGCAATTATTTTGTTTGTGTGCAGATGTTGCTAACATTGTACGTGTGTTGCCTCCTACTGGTTCGATAAACCTTGGTTCTTAATTAAGTGAAATACTTTCTACTGCTGTGCTACATCACCCTTCCTCTTCAAGGAAATCCAACAAGTCCTACGGGAGTAGGAAAAGAATTTCTGGTGCCATTGTTGGGGAGGTTTCATCTTACAAACTAGGTGCTTCCGCACAAATAGTTTCTTTTTGCTTGTTTTATTTTCTTTCCTTTTGCCTCTCGCCTTTTTATTTGCCTTCTCTTTCTCTTCTCAAAAACTCAAATATACCAAAAATACCTTTTTGTTGCTATCTCTTCTTGCGTTGTTATCATGGCTAGTTCTTCACTTGTCGTTCCTAAGCCCGAATTAGAAGTGTTAAATTTCAAACAAAGGGGCGGAGAAAGTCTGAAAGATGCTTGGTATAGGATTTGCGATGCTCAAAATAGATCTACTCATTAGCAATCTACCATTGTTCTTCGCAATTTTATACCGCTTTTACTACTTAGTATAGATTTGTGCTTGATACTATTACCAGAGGGAATTTCTTGAGTTGTTACCCTCTGGATGCTTTTAATGCTATGGGAAACCTAGTGGGATAACCACCTATTAAAATTAATGAAACAGATTTAACTTTGGAACATGTTATGCAAAGATTGGATATTATTGAGAATAAGATGCTTTCTAGTCAACCACTAGAGGAAGTTGATAAAAGGATGCATGATCATATGAATAAGTTAGGCTTTATGGTAGGAAATGCTTTGAAATTGCTAATGGATAAAGAACCAATTACCGATAGAGTACAACAAATTTCCTCTAGAATTGATAAGTTGGAGGAAGTTCTTAATGTTTTGGGCTCCACATTTTTCCTCCATTAAATCTAATAAAGAAGTTCCTACTAGTGAAAATCTGAAACTTGCTTCTTCTATTAAGGAGAAGGGGGACTTAAATATGATTGGCATTCACCTGAATTTCATAAATAAAAACCGAACCTATCTATGGCACACATCTTTTGAACTTTGTGCCTAGCAGTGTTTTAATTGAGAGAAGGCTTGCTAGTCACCTAGGAAATCAAGTTGTCTCATTAAGGAATAGAAAGATGACAGTACTCGATATCTTGCATTATGCCTAGCTAGGGGCATAAGACAATTGCGCTTGTTGCAAGGCAACCCAATAATTACATTTATTTTTACTTTTTATTCCATTGAGTAGTCTACATGATTACTGTTGTTGTAGTAATTATGTTTGTATCTTTTTTTTAGTTTTTGTGCCAAGTAAAGCCTTTAGGGTGATTTGGATGATTGTTTATTTGGTTATGTGCAGAAGCATAAAGTTTTACATCCAGCATATGAATTTTTATTATGTACTGGAACGCGATCAATTGCTGAAATTTTTACATACTACTGTTATGCAAATTTTATATGCTGCCTTATTTTTTCAGAATTTTTAGAGTTATGGAAGTATGATTAAAAATTAGATCTTTACGTGCTATTTTGTTTTTTTTACAAATTTTGTTTTTATTGCGCAGTTTGCTTATTTTAAAGTTTCTACAGCTTATATTGGGGGTATAAATTGTAGAAATGATAATACAATAGGTATTATGTGGTAACAATTATGTATCTTGTCTTGATAGCACCCAAGTGATTGATTTATTTAATTATACTAATCTATCTCACGAGTTCCGTTAAGTTTTCTATGAATGAAGTTTTCAAGTTTTGGGCGAGATGGAGATATGAAGAAGAACAAGGAGCGGCAAGAGCCTAAGCTTGGGGATGCCAAAGGCACTGCAAGGTAATATTCAAGGAAGACTCAAGCATCTAAGCTTGGGGATGCCCCAGAAGGCATCCCATCTTTCGTCTTCAATAGTATCGGTAAACCTCAGTTGGAGCTATATTTTTATTCTTCACATGATATGTGTTTTGCTCGAAGCGTCTTTGCTTTTATTTTTGTTTTTTACTATTTGTCGCAATCATATTTTCCTGGACACATTTATTATGATAATCCACACATTTGTCTAATTTATAGAATGCTCATATGTACTTTATTTATATCTTTTTGAGTTGTGGCAAATGCTATAGTGCTTCACTTATACTTGTTTGGGCATGCCGATATGCTTTCTAGAAATTATTTGCACTCTCTTGCTACACTTATATCCTTTTGAGAGTTGAATAGGAAGTGGTAATTTGTGTGAGTTATATATTTGGTCCAATGATAGGTACAGAAAGGTGGTATAATAAAAACTTGCATGGACTTGTAGATCATTGAATATGATATGTTTTGATTCCGTGAAATAATTTTGCAGTATTAAAGTAGTAATATATGAGACTGCTAGTAGACAATTAAAGGTAAGTATTCATAATGGTTTTAAAGTTTGTGAGTCTTTATGCATGAAAGGGGTGGCCGCTGGCATTAGCAGTGAGGTCGGAGTATAATTTATCATTGATTGAATAAATCTTTGTGTGTTCGGATCGGGGGCGCGCGATGGTTAACTCCACCGAACCTCCTCCTAGGAGCATGCAAGTCATACTTTGCTTCTTGAGCTATCTTGGGTGGACGAGGAAGAAGAGCTAGCACTCTATTTCTCCTAGCATGTGTGAGCGTGAGTGTGTAATGAGCAGAAGGGGAAGAAGTCCCGTGCATGGGGGGCTCCTGGGGGTCTTATAGGCCGCCTCCCAGGGCACAAACATAAATCTACATGGGAGCGAGTCCCAGGTGTCATCGTCTTCGTCTTCATGTGGGGCCCACCGGCTGCCGGGGCCCACTGGCTTATGTCACTGTGGCACATCGCTCGCTGGGTCACGGAGAAGTTGGCACAATGCCGGTCCGTGTGGACGTCGGTCGCCCGAGTCAGCGGAGCAGCATGCACTGTAGCCACGCCTCCTCCGGTCAGTGGTGAGGGGTGCACTATTGCCATGCTCTCCCTGTCATGGGAGAGCGGTCTTGTCGTACGGCCCGATGAGATGGGCGCTGAACCGCTGCCTGCCGGTTGCGACCAGCCGGCTGGAGCTTTGTCTCTGCGCCCGGCTGGTCCGGAGTCGGACGACCGGCTGGAGGGCGAGCCGGATTGAGGGGCGCCTGCCGCCCCGATGTTTTGAAAATTGCTAAGTGTTGATGCACCTACCCGGGGGTCATCCCCCCGACACCCTCCTTCTTGGGTCCTTGAACATCCCAGATGTTAAGCACCCCCTCACGTAGCTCCATGGTTTGAGGGTGCTTCATCACCTCCGTAAGATAGGGCTGATGACCTTCTCATAAAACTTGTCCTTGGCCGAGCTTGATGACGACATGGCGATCTACATTTGTCGGAATAACAGCCCGAAACAAGAACATAGGAGAAACTTGTGATATGGTGGTCAAAACATCAAGGAGTATATATAATGAATTTTTATCTCGCAAAACAAGTATTCGGTAAGAAAACGGAGTCGGGAAGGCACACGAGGGACCCACGAGGCATCATGGCACGCCCAAGGGACTAGGGTGCGCCCTATTGCCTTGTGGCCTCTTCGTGGGCCCCTCAGTTGTTTCTTATTTCCCTAATTTTTCTAATCTTCCAAATGGACAGGAATTATTTTTATGGAATTTGTGGAGTCAGTTTACTTACCGTATCACAAACCTACTCTTTTTGAGGATTCTGGAGCATTTCGAAAGGCCTCTCTTAGATGTTCCTCCAGTGTAATTGTTTGAATAATATTTTTTTCAACATTAATGGATGTACCTACAATATAATGTTTAATTCTTTGCCCATTAACAACCTTCAGATTGGTTCCTCGGCATTATTAATCTTGATAGCTCCAGAACCATAAACTTCTTCGACGATGTATGGTCCTTCCCATTTGGAGAGAAGTTTTCCTGCAAAGAATCTAAAACGAGAATTGTACAATAGAACTTGTCACCAATTTTAAATTGTTGTTTTTTAATTCTTTTATCATGCCATCTTTTAACCTTTTCTTTAAATTACTTGGCATTTTCATAAGCTTGTGTTCTCCACTCGTCTAGAGAGCTAATATCAAATAACCTCTTTTCACCGGCAAGTTTGAAATCATAGTTGAGTTCTTTAATTGTCAATAAGCTTTATGCTCCAATTTAAGAGGTAAATGACATGCTTTTCCATAGGCCATCTATATGGAGACATACCCACGGGGTTTTTATAAGCAGTTGTATATGCTCACAATGCATCATCAAGTTTCTTAGACCAATTCTTCCTAGATCTATTACTAGTCTTTTGCAAGACTAATTTTATTTCTCTATTACTCAATTAAACTTGCCCACTAGTCCGAGGACGATAATGTGATGCAATTTTATGGTTCACATCATATTTAGCCAAGATTTTATGGAATGCACCATGAATAAAACATGAACCACCATCAGTCATTAAATATATAGGGACTCCAAACCTCGGAAAGATAACTTATTTAAGCATTTTAATAGATGTGGGGTGATCAGCACTACTAGTTGAAATAGCTTCTACCCACTTAGTAACATAATTAACAACAACTAGAATATGAGTGTACCTATTAGAGGAAGGAAAATGTCCCATATAATCAAAGCCCCAAACATCAAATGGTTCAATAACAAGTGAATAATTCATATGCATTTCCTGACATCTACCAATATTACCAATTCTTTGACATTTATCACAAGAGAGGACAAACTTACATGCATCCTTGAGTATAAACTAGATTGCAATACCTTATGTGCAGTTCTGTCTCCTGCATGGTGCCCTCTGTATTCCTCAGAATGACACTTCCTTAGGATTTTTTTTCATGCTCATATACACAACATCTAATAACACCATCTACTCCTTTATATAAATGTGGGTCATCCCAAAAGTAATGTCTTAAATCAAAGAAGAACGTTTTCTTTTGTTGATATGTGTAACTAGGTGGTATATATTTAGCAACAATGAAATTGGCATAATCTGCATACCAAGGATTATGCAAGAAGTACAAGCATTTATAACAACTAATTCTTCATCGGGAAAACTATCATCAGTAGGTAGTGGGTCATCAAGAACATTTTCCATTCTGGACAAACTATCTGCTACTAGGTTTTCAGCTCCTTTTCTATCAACAATATGCAAATCAAATTATTGTTTTAAAGAACCCACCTAATTAGCCTAGGCTTAGCAGCTTTCTTTTCCATAAGATATTTAATAGCAGCATGATTAGTGTGGATAGTAACTTTAGAATCAATGATATAAGGTCTGAATTTATCACATGCAAACACAACTGCTAAAACTTCTTTCTCGGTAGTAGCATAATTTCTTTGAGCACTATCCAAGGTCTTACTAGCATAATGAATAACATTTAATTTCTTATCAACTCTTTGACCTAAAACAACACCAATAGCATAATCACTAGCATCACACATAATTTCAAAGGGTAGATCCAATCTGGTGGTTGAACAATAGGTGCAGAAATTAAGGCTTTCTTAAGTATTTAAAAGGCTTCTACACAATCATCATAAAAAACAAATGGAACATATTTTTGTAGGAGATTAGTGAGAGTCCCAGAAATTTTAGAGAAGCCTTTAATGAACCTCCTGTAAAAACCAACATGACCTAGGAAACTTATAATATGTTTGATATCTTTAGGACATAGCATTTTTTCAATTGCATCAACTTTAGCTTTATCTACCTCTATACCTCATTCGGAAAATTTTATGACCAAGGACTATACCTTCGTTTACCATGAAGTGGCACTTCTCTCAATTCAAGACAAGATTCTTTTCTTCACATCTCTGCAAAACTTTGTCAAGATTGCTCAAGCAATCATCAAAAGAAGTTCCGTAAACGGAAAAATCATCCAAGAATACCTCAACAATTTTCTCACAGAAATCAAAGAATATAGCAGTCATACATCTTTGAAAGGTAGAAGGTGCATTACATAAACCAAAAGGCATACGTCTATAAGCATAAGTTCCAAAGGGACAAGTAAAGGTAGTTTTCTCTTAATCTTCTTGTGAAACAGGTATTTGAGAAAAACTAGAATATCCATCTAGGAAACAGAAGTGTGTATGCTTGGATAACCTTTCTAACATTTGATCAATAAAAGGCAACTGGTAATGACCTTTTCTAGTTGCTTTATTTAGTTTTCTGAAATCAATTACCATCCTATAACCTGTAACAATTCTTTGTGGGATAAGTTCATTTTTATCATTAGGAATACTAGTTGAAAGCGCAGGTTTACACCCAGGTGGGTGAATGGGACAGTTTTATAAATTCGTCGAACTCCGATGAATTTGACGATGATTAGAGTGAAGAAATAGAAACGAGAGCAAGACTAATTCATCACAGAAACATAGCGCGTGCATACAAGATAGATGCGAGTGAAGAACATGTAATCATACAAGCATTCAGGCATATAGAAGATGAACGGAAGAAATGAAAAGCAAGAAGGTGCAAGTCTTCAGTTCAAATTCTTCAGAAAGTAGATCACAGATTCTTCAGCAGCGGAATAACTTAAGGTAAAGGGGTGAGGAATTTGAAACCAGGTAGGCTCGGTGATGACACGATGATTTGGTAGACCATTTCCAGTTGTTGTATCAATTGTACGTCTTGTTGAGGCGGCTGAGATTGACCTCCGAAGACACTAAGTCTTCACCATATTCCTCTTCAACTAAGGTCACAACAGACCTCGCCCAATCACTTGTGGTAACTCTTCAAGGTAGACTTTCAAAACCTTCACAGACTTGTTCATCGACACGCCACAATTACTCTTGGGTGCTTAGAACATGACGCCTAATTGTCCGGAAGAATGATAGTCTTCAAAGGTAATAGCGTCGGATCACACAGATCAAACTCTTCAATGATGCTCAATCACTTTGGCTCCCATTGGGTTTTTCCTCACTTAGGTTTCTCACAAAGTCGTCAGAGGAAGGGTTGCTCTCAAATGACAAGGGTCAATCTCTCTCTAGAGCAGCCAACCAACAAGTGGCTGTAGGGGGCGGCTATTTATAGCCAGGGCAACCCGACATGAATTGTCATTAACGCCCCTTCGGACATGACCATTGTCAGGATAAGGATCCACTCGACGGCTGGCACATAGCGCGGCAACGGTCAGAAATTTGGACTCTCAAATTCATAGGGGCACTCAATTTCATCATGGTAGGCAGATCACACTAGCTAAATCCTAACTCCTCGGTCTGGCCAAAATCGTTAGCGACCAGAAGAACTGCGTCTCTGTCACTAGAAAATTTGTCAGCTCTGCCGAAGATTTCCAAAGGCTTCACTCGAAGTGGTCGAGTATGTATAGGTTTAAGCATCACTTCGGAAATACGATATATGTATCAAATAGACTCCCTTTAACAATACAGTTTTTCCTATGACTCAAATAAGAAGAAAGAAACTACGAAAACAAAAGTCTTCAAGCTTCCAAGTCTTCACATCGATTTCTTCACAGGCCGCACCAAATTATTCACTGGAAGAAATACATTTTTAGGGGTCGTCTTTCATCGGTTAAACCAAATCTTCATTGACTATAACACCTGTGTACCCTCACAAACACATTAGTCCCTTAACCCATTTGTCTTCAATACTCCAAAACCACTAAGGGGGCACTAGATGCACTTACAAACAGTGATGCCACCTTTCTTAGGGACACAATGAATAGGACTTACCCATCTACTATCAGCTATAGGATAAATTATACTCCCTCCATCCCATAATGTAAGACATTTTTGACACTACAGTAGTGCCAAAAAATGTCTTACATTATGGGAGGGAGGGAGTACATGCTTCCAGAAGCTTTAATATTTCAGTTCTTACCATATCCTTCATTTTTGGATTCAGACAATGTTGATGATCGACAATGGGTTTAGCATCAGGCTCCATATTAATCTTGTGTTGACATAATGTTGTGCTAATGCCTTTAAGATCATTGAGAGTATATCCAAATTTAGCACAATGCTTCCTCAGAGTTTTAAGTAATCTCTTTTCTTCATGTTCTGAAAGGTTAGCATTGATAATAAAAGGATATATCTTCTTTTCATCAAGATAAGCATATTCCAATGTATCCGGGAGTTTGTTTAATTCAAACACAGGATCACTCTTAGGTTGAAGAGGATCTCCTAAAGTTTCAACAGGCAAATTATGTTTAAGAATAGGTGATTGCCTAAAGAATATTTCATCTATTTCATTTCTTTCATTGACATGCATATCATTTTCATGGTCTAGTAGACATTGTTCTAATGGATCAGTAGGAGGCACAACAATAGAAGCAAGATCAATGATTTCATCTTTAATAGGAATTTATTTATCATGGGGTTGTCTACTAAACTTAGATAAATTGAATCCTTGAGATACATCACTGCTACTTGTGAGATGCATTGGGATTTCCCCGAAGAGGAGGATGATGCAGTACAGTAGAGATAAGTATTTCCCTCAGTTATGAAACCAAGGTTATGAATCGAGTAGGAGAACCAAGCAACACTATGTAAACAGCACCTGCACACAAACAACAAATACTTGCAACCCAACGCGTAGAGGGGTTGTCAATCCCTCAACGATATTGAGATAGATTAAATTGTATTGGATTTGATGAATAGATCTAACTAAAACACAAAATAAAATAAATAAAAGAAAATTGCAGCAAGGTATTTTTAGGATTTTTATATGATAAAAGATAGACCCGGGGCCATAGTTTTCACTAGAGGCTTCTCTCGAGAAAATAACATACGGTGGGTAAACAAATTACTGATGGGCAATTGACAGAAAAGCAAATAATTATGATGATATCCAAGGCAATGATCATGTATATAGGCATCACATCAAGATTAGTAGACCAAAATGATTCTGCATCTACTACTATTACTCCACATATCGACTGCTATCCAACATGCATCTAGTGTATTAAGTTCATGGAAAAACGGAGTAATGCATTAGGCAAGATGACATGATGTAGACAAGATAAACTCACATATGAATAAACCCCATCTTGTTACCCTTAATAGCAATGATACATGCGTGTCATGTCTCTTTCTGTCACTGAGATTGTGCACCGCAAGATCGAACCCATCACAAAGCACCTCTTCCCATGGCAAGAAAAATCAATCTAGTTGGCCAAACCAAACCAATAATTCGGAGAAGAAATACGAGTCTATAACAATCATGCATAAAAGAGTTCAGAGAAAACTCAAATAATATTCATGGATAGATCTGATCATAAACTCACAATTCATTGGATCCCAACAAACACACCGCAAAAAGTCGTTACATCAAATAGATCTCCAAGAACATCAAGGAGAACACTGTATGAAGATCAAAAAGAGAGAAGAAGCCATGTAGCTACTAACTACGGACCCGTAGGTCTGTGGTAGACTACTCACGCATCATCGGAGGGGCAGCAAGGATAATGAAGAACCCCTCTGTGATCGTTGCCCCCTCCGGCAGAGTGCCGGAAAAGGCCTCTAGATTGGATCTCGTGGTTCTGGAACTAGCGGCGGCGGAAAAAGTAATTTGTCGACTCCCCTAGAGTTTTTGGGATTTGCGAGTATTTATAGAGGCAGAGGTAGGTCAAGACCACTACAAAAAAAGACACATCCGTGACATTTTGGGCCGAACGATTTTTTTTTCTATCATGCTTATGACACTTCTATGACGATAATTGTGACAAAAGCATGTATCATCATAGATATGGTGAGCTCCTACTTCTATGACAAAAAATCATGACAGAAAATGGGCTTTTCATCCTGGATGGGCCGGGGATGCACCTCCATGACATTCTTTGGGCCTTCCATGATGGAAAAAATCATGGTAGAAGCTAGGGCGAGGAAAATTTCGGGGAGTTCCCGGTTACGGTGGGTGGTCGGGGCCGAGCAATGCACTGTGGTTTGCGCGTTTCTCTCGTGTACGCGCGTGTGTGCGAGGCGTTGGCTAACTGAACCCGAGTGATCGCACTAGCTATGTTACTGGACCCGAGCGATCGCGTCAACCTTTTTTTAGGAAAGCGTACGTGTCAACCTAGTAGGCCCACAAGTCAGCCTCAAATATGTGGAAAACAGCATACAACCCATCTGCCATTATTGCTAATAAATGTACAGCCCATTGGCTAATTCTTAAGGATTTTTTTAAGCCCATATTCTTTTTGTTACCATTACAACCCATATTCTGGCCACGGTTAAAAATTCAACGAAATTTTCATATTTCGGTGCGGTCCGAACTGTTTTTAATCCTGAAATTTCGAATCACGTTCAAACTAATTTAAAAATAATAAATTTATATCAATTTAAAATCCAACATAATTTTCCCTGCAAAAAAACAATTAGATTCGAAATCTCAAAATCTTAAAAAAAGATATTTGAAACTAATTGCCAGTTTGATGTGTTTTCAAAATTTACATCCCATTTCTTACTACTTCATTTTCTGGGCAAGCGAATACATCGCTCTTGCCTTGAAAGATTTGCAGCCCAGCAGGGCTGAGAAAGCAAGTAGGCCTCCGTTGGGTATTTCTTTAAAAAAGGTAGAACTGGGCTAGCCATTTTCAGAAAGAAAAAAACACAACTGGGCTTATGATGTGGTAAACATAAAATAAAAACCTAGCTAGATGGTCCACGGCCCCCGCACAGCCCCGTTGTTACCCTGATCTGTCTCTAAAACTAGTAAATAACAACTGCTTGTTCCTCAAAAAAAAGTAAATAACAACGGCGTGACCTGCTGGGTCCCTGGTGTTAGTCGCTCGTTGTGTAATTCTCTCATTTATTGACTACGTTGACAATGGCGTGGGCCCCAGATGTCCAACCATTAGGAGGAACCATTTTTTTGTTCTTGTAATAACGAGGCACTTGCTTGCATACTGCCATGACCCTGGTGGGTCCCTACTGTCATTCTCTTCATGTACAGTCATCTCCTTATTCCTCTTGGTTGTTGACCATGTTGACAACGCCAGACGGCGGCGCACCGCGCATGGCGAGCGAACCAAGGCGGAGGACGACAGCGAGGCCTCGGATGGAACGAACAGGAGGCATGGAAGATGCGCCAGTCTAGTCGCAGGCAGAGGGGAGTACGAGGGTTGACTGGTTCGGGTGCGGGTGCGTGTTGGGGCTGACGTCGCCGGAGAATAACAGGACATGTGGGGGAATAGAGGGATGGACTGGCCAACGTTTGAGGGTACGGTAGGGTGGCAGAGGCGCAGCCAGCCGTGGGAGGAGGGAGCAGGCGGAACCGACGGGGTGGTTTGGTTTGGGCGGCTGGAGGAAGAAGACAAGAGATGAAGATAAACGATAGATGTTGGATGTTGGATGTCAATCCAGCGGCTGGTAGGCAGAATCATTTGTTGACTAGTAAGTTGACACCACCTTGGATAGGCTTTTTCCTCGTGGGTCCCAAATGTCAGAATCCAAATCTGTCACAGCCATGCAGCCTTTCTTATGAAAATTTACAGCCCATTTGGTGTGCTAGTTCAAAATAAGTTTGTGGGTGCTAGTGGGGGCTAATCACTTGGATTCTGTAATTCACAGTGAGCTCAAGCAGCCGGCGAGTGTGATGTTATTTCCTTGGTTCGGATTTGTTACAATATTTCTCTCTTAATTAAACAAATGGCAAGCCATTTGCCTTGTTTCAAACAAAATATGGCAGTCACAGCCGAGTTGAAACCCATATTACAAACTGTACAAAAGCACGAGGGTTAATAGTTCATCAGGTTTACACAAAACCAAGATTGAAAAGGGCAACAACATCTAACTCCAGCACTGTTTTCGGTAGTCACAGTCAAATGGATCGGTCAGGTCCATAGAATGAACATCCTGGGTCGTAATTTTTTTTGAATATCTGGGTCGTAAAATTTACTGGATTATGACCACAAGATGTTGTAAATAGAAGCCCGGCATGTTCAGAAGCCCTTTTGTCCACCTGAAACTCCTTTTTTTGCTCTTCGACATACCCATCCATCAAAACCATGCTGCTGATGAACTTAAGCCTGATGGACAATAGTAACCTCGCATTCAGCAGGAAGAATGTGACAAATCTAGTGTTTGCATGGTTGGCTACATATCGTTCCAGCGTTATTGTCTTCAATCGAATGTCATGAGAAGTGAGAAAATCCCGGTGCTTACGAATCCACCGATTGGTTATAACTTTCTTACCCCGTCATGTTGCCTAAATAGACATGAAGATCGAAAGCAGTTAAGGTCTAAAAAAAGAGTGTCGAAAGAGCAACAGCTCAACGGTTAATTCTAGTACACTATATGCGGGCTTCCAATGTGCGTGAAATTATCACCTTTATATACAACTTCTCCAGACATGGAAAGCATTGCAGCAAGCCAATAATCTTGTTCATATCAAAACTATTCATATGGATATATAAGATCTTGACAAAATCCAGCACCATTGATAGGCTATCCATGGACAAACTCTTCATTGAGCATAGAACATAATATTAGTACAAAATGTGTACTCCAAGATGATATAGAACTTATGCGCAGAAATTTAAAATGCAACATATGATTAAGTGTAGATGATAATATACAATACCTGAAGAACTGTAGAGCCAAACACCATCTTGAAATGAGCACAGAGATCATGTATTACACCCAAGGTCTCCAGTTTAGGCGCAGAGATGACAGTTATTTGCGACGGTGAATAACTAGAATCAAGGATCAACCTTTGAAATGAAGGGGCATCTTCGATGATGAGCCGTCTTCCGTCAAAAGAAATTCCAATTCTTACAAGGTTAGGCGACTTTATTTGGAGACAACCGATTCTAACTGTTAAAACAAGCACCAAGCACTCCAGGGCTGGGCAACTGGAGTGTATGATGCTATGCAATGAGGCCTCCGACATACGAACCCGCACAAGTGAAAGTTTTTTGAGAAATGGGAGTTGAAGGTTTAGTACCATATTGTTTGGTAGGAAGCACAGCGCAAAGGTGGCGGTGTGGAGAGAGGAGGAAAACAGCGAGATGGACATCGGTGCTGAGGGCACAAGTACATGGTGTTCGGTATCAATGTGATTTCCTGGGGAATAGTAGAACTCAAGCAGCTGTAGTTCTGTGAATTCAGGGGATTTCAGCCAGGCGTCCACAGTGCAGGGCATGCTATGCATGCTCAGGTAGCATGCCGGGATGCAGAGGCTTTGAACAGAGCCCTGTTGGGAGGAGATGATGGCTCTGGGGAGTTCAAAACCATTAAAGAGAGATAGCTGACGACATTTAAGATTAAGGGGTGCGGCGCGCCATAGAGGGCACCACCGAGTTGAGAGGACTTGGGTGCGGCAGCAATCCTTGGTGGGGAGAAGCGAGATGATCTCCCCAAGGATGGCGTCCGGGAGATCGCTGATGCGGTCCACCCGAGATTCTACGGGTTCCTGGGATCCAGTGGGGGCGGGCTCACCGCTTCTCCCCATGCTGCCGGGTGCGGGATCTACAACAGGCGTCACCGCTAGCGGGAGCCTCATCTTCTTGGCGCTGGGGTCAGCCGACTCCATTTTCGTCGAGGGCGTCGCGTTGAGCTCACGGATTTGAGCAGAGTAATGAATGACGAGGCTAGTTGTAGTGCGAGTGAAGAAGAAGGGGAGCTGGGGTTTTCTGTAGTAGTGAGGAATAAAGGGAGCTAGGGTTTTCTGTAGGAGTGAGGTGAGGAATTTGGGCATACGAGTGGAGCGAGCTGACGTGAGGTGGGTGGGAGTGAGGAGGAAGAAGAGCACCCAGGTTTTTTTGGGGGGCGGTGTGCTGGGTAGCGCCTCTCATTAAGTAAATATATGGGCTTTTGAATTGATTTTATTATTTACTAGGGTGGATGGGCTCTTTTGTCTTGGGCCCAGAGAAACAGTTACTACTAGTACAGTGGAGAGACTCTACAGCTACCCAAAAAAAACAATTACTACTAGTACAGTGGATACACTACCGCTTCTGGCTCCTCCGAGGTCATCGAAACATCTCCCGCTACTGAATGTCATTTTACTTTGGTTCACCGACATGCACGCCATGCAGCGCGTGGGCCCAAATGCCATCCACCAAATTAGACGGCGGTATGCAGGCAGAGAGTCAGCCCGGTCATAGCGCGGCAGTAACGAGCCATCATATCACAAAACCCCACCTCCCCGCAGTCTAAGTTTGACGGACGAAGCAACCATCATTTCACTCTTCGCTGAATCCCCTTATCCCTCACCGTCTTCAGAAAGCCAACACTCGCATCTGCCATTGTTCTTCTCTCCCAACGAAGGGAAGGTAAGCGGATCCGTGATGTTGGTATATTTTCTTTCAGAACGAAAGAACTTTTGCAAAGCAGTAACTGATCCTCACTCTCTTTTTTGTTTCATTGTCATTGCGATTGTGTTTTCCTTTCAGTTGTCTCCTATTCGTCAGTTTCATGATGGACCAAGGAGAACCAGGTAAAGATCTGCCGATGTTGGAGCAGACGTGGGAGGCTGATCCCCACGAGACAGAGAGCTCCAAGAAGATGGAGACCGCCACCGAGCCAACCCCAGATACGCTCACGGGCACTACTGAGATGGTCAACGCCCCGTTTGAGGTTACAGCCCCCGTGGCCTTGCAGGAGCAGTTTTCTGCCTTCGAGGATGTGTCCCCCCCCCCCCCCGCTGAGCTGCCCAAGGTGATTTTCTTCTTTGCCAATCTCAATTGTGGTTTTTCATCTAAGTATGTGGTGATAAATAATGCAAAATTTTATTAGCTTCGATGCCATGCTACCTTCCCTGTCATGCATACTTTTGACTCTACATAGTGGTTTAAATAACTTGTGTTTTTATTGGAAAGTAATTCAGAATTCGTTTCTGTTTCAATTAGAGCCCTGATGCAGACAAGGATTGTGTGGTTGTACTTGTCACTCGCTATGGGGCGGATGACCTGAATATACGCACTGGGAAAACAAAGTTCTTAGGCTGTTGGATCCTGGAAGCCATTTGCACTTATACCAAAGTTGAGATGTATTCCAGCCTCACTGTTGTCAGGCGTGTTTTCCAGGGTGTACTGAAGCACAAGAAGTTCAAAGCTACTCCTTCGTTTGTGAGGCATACTGTTCTTGTCAAGCATACGCAGGAAGATGACGTGCATGCCTCCACAAACAAGTTTATGAGTGGCAAGGCCACAAGGTTATCTTCAGGAAGGTTCACAGGATTGAGCTGCTGCCGGACGTCCTCGATGATGTTCATGGTAAGGTCCGTCTTGTGTCCATCCCAAATTAGATCGAGACATAAAATAGTTGCCCCAGCTAGTGTTTAAAAGTAGTTTGGATTATGTCTAATTATCTGAACCTTGCCTATTATCGAACCCTCTGGGGCTAGTACTCTGTTTGAATCCGTCTATGGGAACTACTGCTACTTTTGTGTGCCCGTGAATCATGTGAGAACCATCCTAATTGTTGCCGAAACAGATGCGTCCTCACTAGTTTTTTCATGTAATATGGCATGGTAAGACATAAGTTGTCACGGTTTATTATACGAGCAGTGTGTGTTTGATGAAATAGAGTGCTTGTTCGAGAACTGTGCACCGACGTATACATAGGGTACGTAAGGCTGGTTAAGTACTTGTAAACACTGTTGATGCTACCCCACTTGTAAGCAGTTGTGCATAACACGGAACATTGGCTCAGCTCGCTTCAACACTAGAAAAGTCGGCTATCGACCAACTAACAATCAATAATCTATTGTCTGACATATAAGCAACTACGCATCTTGTTACAGTGGTTCATGCAGTTAACTAAGGCCACAATGTAAATTCCAAACGTTCACACGCTAGTCCAGCGTTCATGTGGAACATTTACATTAAACTCGGCTTCATAAAATACTTGAAAATCATAAGTTAAGCAATTTTATACATCTCAATGATTCATAGAACATAACAAACATTTACTAGTTCACAACAAAAGACAAAGTTGTGAGAAGGTTTACAAATTAGGAAAAATCAAGCAAGGCTTCTCTGAGCAAAGGCCCTCCCTAGGCAGGCTTTAATTTCCTGGAGTTCACTCTGGTTTTCTTGTTGCCGCCATCCAGGGTTAGGTTCTCTCATTCCAGAATAACCAATTATAATTGTGTTCTCAGTTGGAATGCTGAACTGAACCATGCAGTGTACTGACCATCTGAACTTCTTGTGCAGTTCCACTATATTTAAGCATCGCTATTTGCAGAAATAAGCAGACCACAATGCCTCTTGTCCACGCACCTGTCCGAAAAAACTCCGTGTAGTCATGCCAGCTAGTCCTCTGTCCATCCGTGAATTGGGAGAAAGTGCATTCCCGACTAGGATGCAGTTGTTTTCCCTCATCCCTGCACTGCAATCAAGAAGTAAAACGTACAAATCAGCTTCTTTTAGATTGCGTTGGTCATTCTACCTAGTTACTACCAATGTAGGAATACCTGGAAGATGG
Organism: Thinopyrum elongatum; assembly: GCA_011799875.1. Taxonomy (NCBI): domain Eukaryota; kingdom Viridiplantae; phylum Streptophyta; class Magnoliopsida; order Poales; family Poaceae; genus Thinopyrum; species Thinopyrum elongatum. The sequence goes on along the minus strand of CM022300.1, from coordinate 442,368,675 downwards.
GAGGTTAGACGACGGCAGCTAGGAATAGCCATCTCATTTTGTGCAGTTCTACCAAAACTGAGGTGTGTACTTTTGATTACACAGATAGAAATGATATGGAGACAGACATCCCTGTCTGCGCAAATATGAAATACGGTTATTTAAATAGTGACAGTTATTTGCAGTGGCATATGATTAACAACAGCATATTGTGTTATAATTGGCACTGCATTGACAGTATGAAAGTGCCATTATGTAAGAAGTAGCATCACATCACATCAACACTGCCACTAGATTAACATGCAGAACAATAGCATTAGTATTACTGTCATGAGAGTAGCACATGGTCAGTAAATGTGCAATCAAATTTGTGCGGTTCCACTGGGATTAGGCAATGTTAGCGGTGTGAGATTTAAGTGTAACTGCAAAAACACAATTCATGGGAAATAAAGCAAGACAGAAGCACTTCATAAAATGGTGGTGGCATTGCTTCAATTTATCGACAGTACTAGACCATTACTTAATAGTGACATTAGGTGGCATTGCTTCAATTTATCGACGGCACTAGACCATTACTTAATAGTGATATTAGGTGGCATTGCTTCATGCTTCATGTGATTTTACATTAACGGTAGCAATATGGGCGTAGGGACAGCAGGGGCATAAAGTGGTCAGGCAGATGTTGTTGGCGAGAGCAGCAAACATTCATGCAGCATGTCTGCATTTGTCCCATTTTTTATCTCCTCGGCGACATTTTCTTATGTGAGCATAGGAAATCTAGACCTGCTCGTTCTCATTTGCATTGTCCCCCAACACCCCTCACTTTCTTTCCTTTTTCGACCAAGAGACAGGTCCACTTCCCCCACCCTTCGCCATCCACCCCGCTTTCTTCGCCTTTTCAACCAAGAGACCGGTTGGGTAGCCAGTATCTACTACTTCCCCCCGTTTCCTCTTAGAACCAAGTCCTAGATTCATGCTACAGCTTTCCCACTTTCTTCCCTGTTTGAACCAACTCTTAGATTTGACTGTATGAACTAGCTTTACCTCTAATAATAGTAAAAGTCTAGGTGGCTTTGGAACAGCCGATGGAAGTAGAAAAAGATCCACACATAGCAACGTGGGGAGCTGGGGCAATAGAGCAAGGCAGGTTTCAAAGGAATATATACCTGAGGGTCGTCGGGATGTGGCAAAGACGGCATCGGGAGGTCGCATCTTGGCCACAATACCGTAGGGAGGAAGAAGGGGGCGGAGGCCCTCCCGAGCCAGCACTGTCTCAGAGAGAACGACACGGCCACCGATCGGGACACGCCAGCACCTGTTGGTCTCCTCCCTCGCCGCCGACGACCGCGTGAACGATGCACCTACACCCCTGCCCCGGTCGAGGTGGTCCCGCCGGATTTGTGACCAGCCGTGAGCAGAGAGAGAGTGTGGCAACCTATGTCTTGCTTAGATCTGGAGAGCATGCGAGAGGGAAAGAGAGGAACCCTAGTAAAGCAAGCACCAAGGCTCCTGCTTATATATATAGTGGAGTGATTTTGTTATAGCAACCATTATTAAATTGAATACGCGCGAACCACTATTTTCATTTAAAGTTCAAGTAAAAATAAAACTCGATCAATAACATGTCACCGCTTCCGGTCACACTATCAAATCACCACGTCCAGGACGCACTATGTACTGTATCATTCACGTGCGGTCCCTGACCCTCCATCAAGTTGAAAACTAGACTAGGCAAAATGTCAATTGGGATGCCTCTTTGTAAACAAATGCGCTCCTAGCTTCCAAAAAAATGTGCTTCCACGTGTACCCGCTAGTTGGTGTGAGAGAACTAGTGTGTGCGTGCACCGCTTCTCTTCGTGAGAGTACAATATCCTATGCCCAAAGAACGTTCGCCACAAGAGTAATAGTATAAGTGTGTGACGTGTGAGTTAAAATAAAAGGTGTGCGACTTCTTTTATTTTTTAGAAGTTCTGAGGGTAGGGTGTGCAGAGCACATATGTGCGTGATGTCTACCTACAGATAGACGGTGGGTGCGAGAGGACTCAGGAGAGTCGTGACTCATGAGGGTGCGTGTGTGCGTGAGAGAGAGGGGGCACGTATCAATGCAATGCATGTGTCCGTAAATCATATCTGACTAACATACGCCACAAGCCGTTTCCAGACGAACGCCATAAGAATCGTTAGATCGGCATCCGACAGCGTCAATTTTTCCATGGCATTTAACAGAACAGCCACTCCTCCGACACACAAATCTTCCACATGAGTGTTAGCAACTGTCGTATGCTCCTCCATCCGTTCCAAAATATAGTGCTTATAGCTTTATTGAAAATTCGAACCTCCCAAACTTTTACCGAGTTTTCGTATACCAAAATGCACATATAGAATACCCAGTATATATCATTTCATTCATCTTCGAGAGGTAACTATAAATATGGGGGAGGAGTGTACAAAGAAAGAGCGTCGTATCACCTGCAGCAATTTCAACCATCCTTTGGTGTGGAGGAATGTCATAGGAACTCTATATGATATGATTTTTATAGGATGTTTTCCTTTAGAGCCAATTGGTTCATAGGAATAGATTCATATACTCCACATTTCAAAGGAAAATAAACATGATATCATTTTTATAGCTTTAGAGCCACTTGGTTCATATGAATGGATTCCTATACTCCCACAATTTCAAAGGAAAATAAACATTAGCCTAGATTCAATAGAAAAGTTCCTATGATGTGAACCAAATGACATCTCTTTTCCAATCCCTCCTCATAGGAATTGAGATACATGTCATCTCTAGATTCAATAAAAAAGTTCCTATGATGTGAACCAAATGACATCTCTTTTCCAATCCCTACTCATAGGAATTGAGATACATGTCATCTCTTTCCCTACAACTTCCATATATACATCTTCTATTCCTAAAAAGCTAGTACAACCCACTAGCTTTTTTCCTGGACATGCAACTATGGCACATGAACACGTCATGCATGCAAGTCATAAATCACATTGTTTTTGTACTCTATGCATGCAAGCACCACATCATCAATTTGTGCATCTTACTCATAAGTTATTTCTTGCATTAGATTTTTGTATTGACAATGTATGTGTTGGTCACGTGCACACATATGTAGTTCACATTCACATTTTTGTTAGAAATGTCATTCTTTTAACTGCAATACATTTTTTCTCTTTGTATTACATTTTCATTTTAAGCATACATTCACTTCCCATTAGTTATAGATGTTTTTGGAGGAAGTTTTATGCATTATTTTGAGTAGCAAATTTCACGCGGCCGCGGGTGTATCAAAATGCAGGGCCCATGCGTCATTGCCTTTCAGTCGAACCTACGTCCTTAATTTTTTGTACGTATATCTCCACTGCTCCTTGAACCCAAAATGTTGCCTCGTTCCCATAAAACCGAGCGGCCCACCCATATTAAAGCGTCAACTCGAACTCAATCCCTCTCCCGTTTACTACGGTGTGGCCCCGCACGCCGTAGTACTCCTACAAACCCTACCCTCCGCACGCATCATCGGTTTTCTTCAAGAGGACGAGGGAGAAGCGGATTTGTAGTGGAGGCTCCTACCCTATGGCGCCCTAGGTAGCTGTCGCACGCATCATTGGTTTTCTTTTTTCTTTATGCTCTTGCGCCCTAGAGTGAAATGATGGTTGCTTCGTCCGTCCAGCTTAATGCGGGAAAGGTGGGGCTTTGTGATTTGACCCCTCATCGCTCATTTACTACTACTGCGGCGCTACGACCAGGGTGCCTCCATATTCAACCGCTGCTCTGAACTGTAATTTGGTGCATCGCACATGGAACAAGACGGTGGATGAGCCACATGTCGGCCAAAGGGGTCTTGTAAGTGTGTCGCCATTTCGTGTGCGGACTGACCCTGCTGAGTTGCTACGCCAACGCGACAAGAGCAGCCTACCACTTGGTTTTGCTCCTTGGTGAATCCCGACTATATTGATCTAAAAAGATACTAGTAGCATCCAGATTAGTAAAAATGAGGTGATTTTACCGAGCGGTGGGCGGGGGAGCATGGCCTGTCATGCGGTCCCACGTGTCATGATGTACCAAGGCGATGCGTGTCCCTCTTGAGGCAGAATAATGGCAGAAGCAATACGTGGTTTTCTTGAAGGAGATGATGGAGAAGCGGATTCAGCGAAGTGTGAAATAATGTTTGCTTCGTCCATCTGGGGGAAAGGTGCGGCTTTGTGATTTGACGTCTCATTGCTCATTACTACTATTGGGGTCCTAGGACTGGGGTGCGTCCCCCTGCTGCTCTGCATTGTTATTTGGTGCATGACACATCGACCCGGTTGCTATATGTCCCACATGTCGGCGAGAGGAAGTACAACATTCATGAAAGCGAGTGTCTCCACTCTTTTAGTACAAGACACGGCTTGGTTTTTGCTGCTTCGCGCAATCCATTGATACAAATCCGGACTAAAAAAGGCGAGGGCGGGTCTTTTCCCGCGCGGCAGGCAGGGGAGTTTGGCATAGTCTGTTCGAGGCAACGAGGCAGGAAGGGAAACAAGCAAATAAAGGTTGAGCGACTTAGTTTTGGGAAAATCTGATTTTACGGAGTACGTACCCACTATGGAGGTAGTACTACTTACTACTCCCTCCTTTCCGGTTTATAGGGCTCATCTAAAAAAATCCATTTTCCTGTTTTATAAGTCTCAATTCTACTAGTACTTACCATCACACGTTTGGATTCCGAGGTGCATTAAATCACCCGATGCAAGCAGTATCAAGAGAAAACTCACCAATGCATGTAGAAGTTCATGGAAATTTAGTGGTCATGCATGCATTCGTTGTAATTAATGCATTGGTAAACATAACTTTTTGAGAAAAACGAGCGTACTAATTAAGTACTTGTGCAAACTACGAAATTAATTCCACCCCTCACCGTCTACCTTGGTTGGAGAGATTTTGAAATTGAACCTTAGCCTAGGGTAGCTTGCTGCTGCACGGACTCCAAGGAAATTGATGTAGTACTGCTCCTACCACTGTACTACTCCTACTACTAAAAGACATATATTTCAAACAAGATGATAATTTCTCTAACCAAGGTAGGGGAGTATATGTCTAACGGAGGGAGTAGTAAAATTTTCCCCTCCTCCTACGAGCCACCGCGCGCGTGGGCGAGGGAGCGGGCGTAGGCGTAGTAAGCAAGCTTCTCCTCGTCCTGCGACTCTGCGAGCCACCGCACCCGTGGGCGGGGGAGAGGGCGTACTAAGCAGGCTTCTCCTCATTCTGCAAGTTGACGGGACACATCAAAAGTAGTACTACAGAGCATCTCCAGTGTATAGAGCCTTGCCTCTAAGGTAAGCCCCACATGGTTTGCCTCTTATCAAATGAAAAAACCACAATGTATAGAGACTCTAACCAGCCTCTAAGGTGGGCCCTAGCAGAAATTTAAAAAGTATTGATTAGCACCACATTTATCCAATCAGTAAGATTTCTCTTGTACTTTCTTATGCTTCCTAAGGCTGACAAGTGGGACCAGATGGATTGTTACATTGTTAGAGGCAGCCTCTAAGGTTAGACACGATGCTAGCCAATTTTTTGTTAGAGGCAGTTCATGCAATGTATAGAGGCCTGCCTCTAAGACTAGAGAGAGGGCTTAGAGGAAACAAAAAGCATACATTGTGGATGCCCTTAGTGCCTACTTTCCGATCTATATGACTCAATTTTAAATCCACAATGTATCCATAATAGATGCCGAGTGGTGGAATAAATTTGTTACTACTTCAATAGTTCCCAAAAGTACTAAGCATGTGAGATGGTGAACGGAGGGAGTACGATACCATTAGTACTACAGTTATTTTGGAAGGGTTGTAGTAGTCCCTCCCATTCACATGTTTACATTTCAAGCTTCAATAAAAATGTTGCATGCAAGGATTAAGAGAAACCTCAGCAATGCATGTACTCCCTCAATCCATATAGGGTCTAAAATGCGTTTTGGAGGCTAACTTTGACCACATGTTAGAGCAATAATATGACATCTAACTTACACAAATCTTACCATCAAATTCGTGCATGGTCATTATACTGCTAACACATGCATGTGTTGCAATTAGTACGTACATGATACAGTAGTAAACACTCACTATCTAGTAGTACTAGTACTCTACACTACTACTACTATGAGGCCATCCAACTGTGTCCCGGCAGAAGACCGCGGACACCGATTATTCGTTCATATTTAAATTTGTTTTCACACAGCAAAATATCCATGAAAACAACACATGGCAAAATTTCACGGCGAACGAGAGATTTGAATGTGCTGGGACGGGTGGGGCTGGAAGGGGTTGTTTGAATCTTGCCCGGGGTAGCCAAAATATTGGCGACCCTTTTGTCCACCCGTGCCATTGCCAGCGATGAACGAGGTAGAGCTCAGGTGCTCATGCATCCTCCAGCGCACGCGTTGGAGCCGAGCTCGCACGAGCTGTGCTTTTTTTGTCGCACCTCGCTGCCCGAGCCGGCCGCAGACCGACCGGCGACCCGCAAATTACGCCATCCAACCGTGGCCGCACACATTCTGACATTAACTCAAACAACCGGACGAAATTCATGCAAACACGGCGATATTTCATATAAACAATGATGGATATCATATAAAATACCGGATTTTCATATAAACATGACGGATTTCATTACATTTAAATCAACTAAGCGGTGCTACTCCTGAACAGCACAGGTATAATAATAGCTAGCCTAAATGGTCGCCCGCGGATCCATTTGTCGGCAACAGAAGGATCTGGCAACACACCTGTTGTGTACGCCGGCATCGCCTCGGTGGTGGCCTTCATGGGACCCAAGCGACGGCGGCCTCCCGTGTTCTACTTCTCCTCGATGATGGCGGCGGACGCGGAGGCGCTGGCCATCGACTCATCGCTCTCCACGCACCCGGCTTCTGTCTCTGCTTGCATGGCGCGGCCGCAGGCATGGGAGTCTCGACCACAGACACGGGAGACACGGTTGCAGACACGGGAGGCGTGGTACAAGGCAGCAACGTGGACGGCAGCGATGACGCCCGTGCTCCTCGCCGTGCCGGAGCAGCTCGCCGTTCCTCGTCGAGCTGGCCTAGAGCGGCGAGTTGCCGAACCACGTGCCGGCTTGGGGCGGCAACTGGCTCCGTCGGGCGAGGGGAGGGAGGTGGATCAGCGAGCTGCGTAGCTCATATCCGGTGGGCTCGGTAGGCCACCCAGCCGGCTTGGATGCCGAATAACTACTCTTCGTAAGCCATTGTAAGAGTGGAGAAAATGGTGAAGGAGGAGATAGGAGAGCGGCGGAGGTGTGCGATTCTTGGCCGGCGTCTGGCCTCGTTTAAATAGGAGATTAAATAGACGGCGGACGGGAGGAGCTCGACCGGCGTTGCGTTTAATGTCGGCCCGGTTATGAACGGACGTGTGGCCGGACTGGGTTTCTCGGCTTCCACACGGGTTTCATGGAGGCGTTTGAATGCGGCAAGGAGGCGTGTTCAGCCGGGCGTGCAGCGAGCGGCGCCCTCGACTCTGACGTACAACACCACGCCGTTCTTCCATTGACGTGTGGGCTCGTTGGGTACCTGGCCTGCATGTCAGTGACCCAACGCAGGCAGCGCACGGCAGAGGAGCTTTTGGTGGGCTAGGGCGGTGAGAAGCGGGCATTTCATAAACCGGTGATTGTTCATTGAGTGTGACATCATCTAATTCATGTAGGTTGACAAGCCTACTATATAATGTAAGAGAATTTTAAAATTTTCATATATACGTTGATAGCCCGTTCGATACGTTGTGATTCATAAAGAATGCTGCAAACATCAATGTTCTGCTTATCACAGATAAGATTGATTAATACCCATAACAATCCATGTCCTTAACAAAGGGTGCATGCACGTATAGATTGAGTGTGTGTCTTGTGTCGTGTGCCGTGTGCATGCAGGCATGCGAGTGTTGCATGCGTGCATATGTACGTTTCAGTGTTGCAAGCATGTGTGTGTGCGTGCGTGTGTTCGTGAAGGCATGTGTATGTGTCAGTGTTGCACGCCTGCATGCGTACGTGTGTTCGTGCGAGTGTTGCGTGTGTGCATGTGTACGTGTGAGTATTGCATGCATGTATGCAGGCGTTGCGGGCGTGTTTGTGCGCATGTGTGATGTGTTTGTATTCATCACAGTGGCTCATGCGTGCATGCAATTAAAACGGCCGGCTCAGCATATCATCACAAGGCGACCTTGTCCGCTGTGGTTAGGGCGCTGGGCTGCCAACCAGAGGTCTCACGACTTCGAATACCCACCGACCACTAATTTATTACCATTTCTATCTTTCATATACGTGCTGATAGGTGGGCCCTACGGTAATGTGCGCTGGTGAACGTGGACCGTTTGACTGGTCAATTGATCGTGTCATCAACAAATTACGGAGCTATATGGTGAGCCAGTGACCGTATGATCACCATAAAATGTATTTTATGAACACAGTACAGACGCAAGCAACCATTTCTTTCTTTCATATACGCGCTGACAGGTGGGCCCCACGGTTATGTGCGCTGATGGTGCAGCACTAGTTGCGCCACATGGAACGTTTGACTGGTCAATTGGTCGTGTCATCAACAAATTACGGAGTTGTACGGGTGAGCCAGTGACTGTATAATCATGACATGTATTTTTTAACACAGTACAGACGCAAGCGCTCATATATACGCGCAAACACTCACCACTATAAGCGCGCACACGCACACCCTACCCCTATGAGCACCTTCGAGAGAGTGGGCCAGGATATGATCTTGAGATTTTACGAAGTCACCATAGGCGCCTCGTAGTCGAGGGGAACGTCTCCTCCCACTGAACGCACAATACCGGAAAATACTGAAATTAATCTAGGATAAATGCGAGCACCAGGACTTTAACCCTGGTGGCTTGGGGAAACCACTGTCCTCCTAACCATCCAACCACAGGTTGGTTAGCAACACAAAATGTATATGGTGACCGTGATGAGCTTATTCTGAAGTCCAGTGACCATATCGTGCTTGAGCTTCAAATACAATGAACGTAAGTGTTGTCAACAAAATACGGAGCACGCATCAAATACAATGTCCGTCAGTGTCATCAACAAAATACAGAGATGTATCATGAGCTAGATACCGTATGATCACCACGAGAATGTATACGGTGACCGTAATGAGCATATTCTGAAGTCCAGTGACCGTATAGTGCTTTCGCTTGAAATACAGTGACTGTCATATGTGAATGTGTCAGGGGCATACTTTTAGAGGGCCGAGAGATAGTTTGTGTGCGTACGTGAAAGTGGTGTAGAGAGAGGGGGTGTGCGGTGGAGACAAAGAGAGATATGCCCTTCGTTTCTCTTTCTCGTGACTAATATTTTAGTAGAAAATATAAACATTCACAATGCGGAACAAATATTATTGGATGCACCATGCAATTAACTTTCATGTATAACTTTGTACTATTGTATATGCTTATTTTCTTAGTGGCCGATTGTGTGTGGGGTGTGGTGGGCACATCATTTCTAGTTGTGGTGGGTCGACGTGAGGGCTCATGGGTCGGTTCCATCCTGCGCCACACAGGTTGGACCAAGACGCGTTATACGAAGACCCATGTGGAGGACTCGGCGTACAAGACAAAGCTACCAGAGTCATGGATGACTCTATCCCCACTGATGATAAGCCGACTATATATGATTTGTAACCCTAGGCCCCGAGTATGTTATATAAGTCTGGGGCCTAGTTCGTCGATAGTATACACACACGCACAATGCCTGGTATTCACGTGTACTTTGTACACACCCCTATCACAAATATAGAGTACCAGGAGTAGGCTTTTTCCTTAACTGCAAGGGCCCGGACTTGGGTAAAACTTTGCCTCGTATTACCATCTAGCCTAATAGTCAGGGATATCCTACCGAATAATCTTATGGAATCATATCTGCCAACTAGTAAGAGAGAGGTGTGGGGGGGCAATGTGTGCGAGAGAGGCCTAAAGATAATGTGCGTGCGGGAGAAATGTAGGCACATATATGTGCCTATAGAGGGCCAGTAGAGATCATGCGTGTGTATATATGCATGTGAGAGAAATAGTGTTTTCCAACTGAGATTAGTGAAAAGAGTGGTACATAGTAGTAAGAAAGAGAGAGGGAGATATATAGGGAGTGTGTGCGTGAGACACCCCGGGAGAGAGTGTGAGCATGTGTGAGAGAGAAATGCTGATGTATATAAAGTGTGTGCACTTATGCGTCAGATAGAGAGATATGTAGTGCGTGTGTGAGAACGGGCCGAGGTATAGTGCATCTACGTGTAAAAGGCGGTTCTACGCATTAAATTAAAATATAAATGGCATTATTATTTTTGGATGAGATCATGAATTTTGCAATTTGCGTATGAACGAACAATGGTCTATCAGACACCCATACTCTATTGAATTCGAGCATGTGCATGGGTTTATTTTATATTATCGATCCATAGAGTGAGAGTGGTTTGAAATCCAGACAATGCATGGCTTTTGTAATTCATATATAAACATTAATTAGTGCACTCCATGTTGTTAGTGTCAAGCAGTTTATACATTTGTCACTTACATGGATACATTCCAAATTGCTAGCTACGAAATAGAATACATGTTGAATTCAACATAAAGGGGTTTCGAAGATTCGAATTCATATGAAGTGCATTCATTTATTTGAATTCGAGATAATGGCATTTGTAAATTAGATCTAAAAGGGTGCATCAATCTTTGTTGTGCGTTTGAACATGCTATATATTCATACGCATGTCTAACTATTTTTTTTGCAACCAAGGAGATTATATCTGGAACCATGCATGAATTGAGGTAAGTTCCATATTTTTTTAATATATACTCATGTACAATGTATATTCAAATGTACCCCCTCCATTCCAAAATAATCGTAATTTTAGGATTTTCAAGAGTCAAGATTTGTGAAATTTGACAAATCCTGAAAGTTCAATTCAAGAGAATTGTGAACGTTAATGCTTCTGCTCCCAAATATTGAACGAAGCGCCAAATAAGCCTCTGGTCGCCCGAAACCGCGCGAGACTAATGTTTGGTGGTAGGAAATTACTGTCCTGACTCTGACCCGTGTAGCCTATCGGCCCGATGTCCAAAGGTCTAAATCGGGGTAGGTTTGTAACTTCACCAAGACGTCAGTCTCAACCGCCTCCGAGAAGCATTCATATGCCGTGGGTGCCTAAACACCCATGCACTCGGCTGAAATCTATCCCGCCCACCATTTGGGACACCTGAGATTACTGTCCTACCCTTGACCCGCAATATGTCCGAAATTTTAGATGGGGCAAAGTTTGTAACTTTCCCCAAATTTCAAACAAGCGCGTCCCAAACCAAAACATTGTTCCCCCTTAGTTCCCCCTCCCTCCGTTTCCCCATTCATACTCCGTGGGCGCCAAAACGCCCTCTCCACCAGCCGCGAAACCCCAGCCTCCTCCGTCCTCCACCCCATCGCGCCCAATCCACCGTCGCCCTCCTCCATCACGCCGGAGCCGGTACCTCGACGTCGTCATCCAACGCAACCGAAACCGCAATGCCCTCAAGGACTTAGCAGCTGAAGCCGAGGCAGAGCTGCCTCCATGACACCGACGCCGACGTGCGTCGTACCAGAACCACTTCGACCACGCCGTCCTACGCCTCACCGCTGCCGCTCCACTGTTGCAACCGTCCACCGCACCGGAGTTGTTCCCGCTACACCGTCGTTCGCCGCCTCGGATCTGGTTCCCCGCTGCCGACAGACGGCCACCGCACCACACTCAACAACTTGGCCATGGGTTCGTTCAAGGCTCCACCGTCCTCCACAACTTCTCGTTTCCAGCGAACCACAAGACGATCGTTGGAAAAGCAGAAGGAGGACACAGCACTGTCAGCAGAAAGAGGTACTCCTCTTCCCTTATTCATGAAACTCTTACGTCTATGCTCACACCGTATTCATCCCACGAAAGAAACTAGTTGAGCGTTTCTTGCTGCACCTTCTTCGTGATACTAAATGCACAAGGTTTCCTCCCATTTACTATTTCACCTTAGCTAGAGGTCAGTCGCCCGCCTGGATTTCAATTCAGGGTTAGTTGATTCGCAATTAAAAGAAGCAGCACCCGCTTAGGCGCGCGAAGCACCTAGTCCGCCTGTTCGCCGGGGAAGCGGTGCATCGGTGTCTATCATAGGGGTGTGGGGCGCAGTAGCTGCTTGCGCCCGATCTGGAGGTCGGTGGGGCTTGAAGGGATGGCTGGGGGCGGTGCCAAGCACGGCGGTGCGGTGAGGTCGAGGGGAGGGCAGAGGCAGGGGACTGGGCCGGTGGTCGCTGGTGTTTCGAGGAAGATCGTCAACACTGACTGGCTGGAGGTAGATGAAGGCGATCTGCCCGTTCTTTGTACATCGGACGGTGCAGAAAAAATGGACTGGCCTATTTGTTTTCAGTCGACTGTTATTTTCATAGGACCACACCTTGTGGAGTGCTGGAGGAGTACCTGCATTTCCCAGCCATCCCTCTCCTCATATTTCAAAATCCTAGAATCTAATTTCGTGTGACATGCATGTTGTAGAGCTATCATATGTATCCCATCATTTATTTCTCACCCACCTGCTATCTGCTACTTTTACACTGTACTACATGTGCACACACTTCACCCATACTCACACTATTGTTTTTTTATGCATGGGTATTTCAGACTCTGACGCAATGTTGATGAATACACAAAAGAAAAGACAAAAGTCGCTCCAGTGTAATTCGAATATAAGCACTAAGCATTTCAGCGCTCTAAAGTGTGTTGTGTCAGCAGATGGAGACAGTAAACGTAGCTCTGCAGTTGATCATCTCAATTGCCACACACAACCATCCCAAGTGCTTGCTTTAACTTCGCGCTGTCAAATGTGGTTGCATGTTGCATATGGTGTCTAGCTTGTATTACTTCCAATTTGGTTAAATTGCATCTGCTTACTTTACACATTATACCTTTGATAATGGCATGCCTTCCTGTTTTTGATACATACTACATATGTCTATTAACCATGTTCTTACATCAAACTAATGCTCTTGTGTATCCCTCATCAATCACTTATGATGAGACAGTCACCCCAGTGGGTTACTGTGAGACGCGCTACTCTTTTAAAGAGTGCAGTGTCATCCTCTCCACATGATTCTCAAGAAATAGCAAGGCTAAATGAAGATAGTCAATGTAGCTCTCTAGTTGATGACCGCATATCACCTACACCACCATCGCAGGTGCTTGCTCTTACTTGGCAATGTGATATGTGGTTGCATGTTCCATATGGTGTCTACCTTGTAATGCTTCTAATTAGGGTAAATTTCATCTGCTTAGTTAACACATTATACTTGTGAATATGACATGCCCTCCTATTTTTGGTACATACTATGTCTTTCTATTAACCATGTTCTTACATCAAACTACTTTTCTTGTGTATCCCTTATCAATCACTTCTGACGAGACACCTTCAAATTGACAGTGTAATATTGGTTGCATCTTGCATATCATTTCAAACATGCATTGCCTCTAATTTGTTGAAATGCCACTTATAATGAGACACTTCTAACTTGGTAGAGTGATTTTGGTTGGATCTTTCATATGGTGTCTAGCTTGCATTGCTTCCAATTTGTTGAAATGTCTTCTGCTTAGTGTTTTTCGTACATATTCCATCCTCCTACAATGTGATTGCCTTACATAAAAGTTGTGTTCGTCAGTATCATGCATTGACGAATTTGGAAGAGCGAATTTCATTCCTTTTTCTTGTGTGTTTACTTGACAAGGAAAAATCTAAAAGGACGAACGCACGGAATGATGGTGGTCCTCTGGAGCAACCAAAACAGATGATCTCTGCAGATTCTCCTGCTACTCCTACTGCAGTGCAAGTTCCAAATCTCATCTCCCCTACTCCACAACCCCAGAAGCTTGCTCTAACATGGCATTGTGATATCTCGTTGCATGTTGCATATGGTGCCTAGCTTGTATTGCTCCTAATTTGTTAAATTGCATCTCCTTAGCTTACACATTATACATGTGAATATGACACGCCTTCCTATTTTTGGTACATACTACATCTGACTATCACACCATGTTCTTACATCAAACTACTGTTCTTGTGTATCCTGCATCTATCACTTATGATGAGACAGTCACGCCCGTGGGTTAGTATGAGATGCGCTACTCTTATAAAGAGTGCAGTTTCATCCTCCCCACATGATTCTCAAGAAACAGCAAGTCTACATGAAGATATTGAACGTGGCTCTGTACTTGAAGACCGCATTTCCCCTACACCACCATCGCAGGTGCTTGCTCTAACTTCGCAGTGTGATATGTGGTTGCATGTTTTATACGGTGTCTAGCTTGTAATGCTTCTAATTAGGGTAAATTGCATCTGCTTAGTTTACAAATTATACCTATGAATATGACATGCCTTCCTATTTTTGGTACATACTACATCTATCTGTTAACCATGTTCTTACATGAAACTACCTCTCTTCTGTATCCTGCATCAATCACTTACGATGAGACACCATTATACGTTGCATATTGCATATTATTTCTAGCCTGTTGCCATGTGTTGCTTCTAATTTGGTCAAATACATTTATGAGGCCACCCTTTTAATTTGGCAGAGTGATATTGGTTTCATCTTCCATATGGTGTCTAGCTTGCATTGCTTCTAACTAGTTCAAACACCTTGTGCTTAGTTTACACTTTACACATCATACATGTCAATATGTAATGCCGTCCTATTTTTCATACATATTCCATCCTCCTATCATGCGGCTGCCTTACATGAAAGTAGTGTTCGTCAGTATCATGCATCAATGAGTTCTGAAGAGCAAATTTTATTCCTTTTTCTTCTGGGTTTAACTTGACAAGGCAAAATCAAAAAAGAGGAAGCAAAAGAGTAAGGAAGGCGATGATGGTGGTCCTCTGCAGCAATGTAAACAGAGCATCTGTACGGATTCTCCTCGTACTGCTAGTGCATTACAAGTTCCAAGTCTCCGCTCCCCTACTCCACCATCCCAGGTGCTTACTCTAACTTGGCAGTGTGATATCTGGTTGCATGTTGCATATGGTGTCTAGGTTTTATTGCTTCTAATTAGTGTAAACTGCATCTGCTTAGCTTACACATTATACGTGTGAATATGACACGCCTTCCTGTTTTTGGTACATACTATATCTGTCTATCACACCATGTTCTTACATGAAACTACTCTTCTTGTGTATCCTGCATCAGTCACTTATGATGGGACACCTTTAAGTTGGCAGTGTGATATTGGTTTGCGTCTTGAATATGATTTCTAGCATGTAGTGCTTCTAATTTGATGAACGCCCCCTATGACAAGACAGTTTTAACTTGGCAGAGTGATATTGATTGCACCTTCCATATGGTGTCTAGCTTGCAGTGCTTCTAATTTGTTGAAGTACCTTATGCTTAGTTACCACATCATAGGTGTGAATATGCCATGCCGTCCAGTTTTTCGTACATATTCCATCCTCGTATCATGACTTTGCCTTTCATCAGAGTAGTGTTTGTCAGTATCATGCATGAATGAGTTCTGAAGAGCGAATTTTATTCCTTTTTCTTGTCGGTTTGACCTCACAATGCAAAATCATTAAAGCGGAAGGAAATTGGTAAGGCATTGGATGATGGTGGTCCTTCCAAGCAACTGAAACAGAGGGTCTCTACAGATTCTACTCCGCCATCCTCCCAACAAGATTCGCAAGACAACGCAAGGCTAGACAGTCAACATAGTTGTGTAGATGATGAGCACATCTCCCCTACTCCACCATCACAGGTGTTTGCTCTAACTTGGCACTATTATATATGGTTGCATGTTGCGTATGATGTCTAGCTTGTATTGCTTCTAACTTTGTTGAATTTCATCTGCTTACTTTACACATCATGCCTATGAATATGACACGTGTTCCTGTTTCTAGAACATACTATATCTGATCACACCATGTTCTTACATCAGACTATTGTTCTTGCATATCCCGCATTAGTCACTTATGATGAGGCACCTTTAAGTCGCCATTGTGATATTGGTTGCGTCTTGCATATGATTTCTAGCATGTACTGCTTCTAATTTGTTAAAACGCCAGACAGTTTGAACTTGGCAGAGTGATATTGGTTGCATCTTTCATATGGTGTCTAGCTTGTAGTGCTTCTAATTTGTTGAAATGCCCTCTGCTTAGTTACCACATCATAGGTGTGAATATGTCATGCCATCCTGTTTTTCATACATATTCCATCCTCGTATCATGTGTTTGCCTTTCATCCGAGTAGCACTACAAAAAAATACACTTCCGTGATGATACGTGTTTGTCACAGTAGGTCACGTTTTCTGTCATGCATGTACATCCATGACGATTTTATGACAGAATCAAGATAGTCATACTTGTGCTGTCGTAGAAGTGTTCCATGACAATACCAAAATTATCATCACGGAAGTGTCCACTTCCATGATGATAAATGGCGCGTCATGGAAGTGCTTTCGTCAAGGCTAACCGACACGTGGCATCCACCGTAACGGGTCGCCGTTAAACTATCGGGTTCCGGTTTGGATCCGATAACCCGTTAACAGCTGGGACCAATGGGGATTTTCCACGTGTAAAATTCTCAATGGCGAGAGAAACCACGTGTCGGCTCACCGTTGGGACAGATGTCATCCACTCATTGGACAGGAGGCGCCTATGATACGTCGACATGTGGCACGGCCCAACAGAGGCCCATTTCGGTGAAAAGATCGGCCTATTTGACTTGGTTAAAAGGTAGCGGGCCGGCCCACGGAAAGCCTGTTAACGACCTGTTTGCATATAGCCCATTTACAGCCCGCTAACTCACGACCCGTTATGGCCTATCCGAATTAGGCCCAGTAGCATCATCTGGGCCGTCCAATATGATTCCATCCCGTTGTAACTTCCGGCCCATGTATGGCCCATGACGTCTTTCGGCCCATACGAGGCCCTTTGTAACTCTGGGCCCATTAAAGGCCCGAGGTGAAACTGGCCCATAATGAACAGTGTATCCCTTTATACCCATCAATGGCCCATTATTCTGTTGGCCATTTCCAGCCCGTGTTAACTTTCGGCCTTCTAAGGGCCCATTTATTCTTGGGCACATTTCCAAAATTCGGTTACTTACGGTCCATTACTGGCCTATTCCGCTTGTGGGCCAAATTCAGCCCGTGGTTACAGTCGGCCCGTTTATGGCCCATTAACCCGTTGGGCTGTTTTCATAGCGTCATCAAATACGACCTATTAACGGCCCATTATGGTCGGGCCATAAACAGACGATTTCCACTCTAGCCCGTTTACGGCCCATTTTGCGGACCGTTATTGGTCCACGAATAGTACGGCCCATGTTTGGCCAAATGATTATACGACCCGTAGAAGGCCCATTGATTATACGGCCCGTAGAAGGCCCATGGATCCTACGGCCCGTAGAAGGCCCATGGATCCTACGGCCCGTAGGAGACCCATGGTCACTACAGCAGGTAGCAGGAGCATGGTTACAACGGTCCATATGTTGCCATGGTTATTGTGGCCTAGTTATAAAAATAGGTTATTGTGGCCACTAGTAAAACGCGGAAAAAGAACTGCAGTGACTACAAGCAAACAACTAAACAAGACAATAAGGAAATAAATAAGCAAGCAACTAACGCTAGGCTATTACGGCTATTACACATATTACATCCACTAGGCATCAAAGTTCACCACCAGTGCAAATATAGGGAACAAAGCAGCATATTACATACACTGGCCGTCTAAATTGGCCACCAGTGCAAATAAACGTGGCAGCAAACCAAGTCCATAACTGAAACAACTTCAGAAGAGCTCAAGAAACGTTATCCTGGGTATCCACCATGCTGGCAATAAGCTTAACAAGCTTATTAGCTTTCTCCTGTTTGGTGCTAAAATCCTCCAACGCTTGCTGTTGCACCAGAAAGTATGCATCTGAATTCTCCAGGGACTTCCGTAGTCCTTTGGCTTCTTATCGTAGCACAGCTGATCGATGTCTTTCAGCTTGTAGTTAGACTCAAGAAACCGAACTAATTCAGACAGTGAGTTCGAATACCTTGTGCCAGCGGTAGTGGCTAGTAACTCAAACACTACACCAAGACAGGACTTTGGGGTTGTCTCACTGTATTCAAGATAGTTTTCCTCAGCTGTTTTATCAGCTTTGTTGGGGACCAACAAGGATGTCTCACTATCCTGAACCTTATCTGCATTACTTCCTTTACCATGGCTTAATAAGGTACTCTTCCCCAATATTATGTCAGCATTCTAAAAGGAGAAACAAGCAGACACATAACAGGTTTAGTTCAAATCATATCAGTTCAAGAGAAAGCAGCATTGAAAGAATACAAAGCATGGTAAACTACACGGCACAACAAGATTTCAAATGGGTACCACAAGTCTACATGTACAACAACACAATTGGCTCTGTTGTGATGCTAGTAATGAGCATGATATGAGAAGTCAACTGTATACACAATTGAAATTGAAATCAACAGAGCTATTTATAAGAGCAAACCTGTTAAACAAACATGCTTAAACATACCTGTTGTGCCATTGGAGTTTCAATTGGATCCTTCAATTTAAAAATAAGTTTGTATGAGTAAATACAGTGATACAAGAGCAAAGCAGTATGCACGATAGCAATGGAATCTTAAATGAGAACAGTTGTTCTTCAGGTTTAAGCACTTGTTCTATACGAACAGAGTACAGTAAGGCGCAAGCATATAGTACTTAAAAATAAAAAATGAGCTCACAAACCTTACCACATTCTTGGTTCGGGACCAGTACAGAACAAGATGTTCCCAGTCATCGTCCCGTAAATGTGTCTCAGGAGAACGTAAGGGAATTTGATGAGTTTCTTTGCCAGTGAAGTACATTTTCTTTAGGTAATTCCGATACTGCCACCAAGCATTCTTGAAGATAGCAGAGGTATTAGCACAGGTTACCTCATCCTGAGTTTCCAAATCGGTCCTTCTCTATAGAGAAAAATGGGAACATTTGCTTTATTATAACCATCATGGAGGTAGAATTTATGGGAAAAGCAAAGTAATTAACATGAATAACATTACTTACACATAACTCCTGGACGAACACCTGCAACTGGCATTTTCCTTCATCTTCAGTATAATATTTCCATGATGGGAAGATACGCACATAGGATTTAACAACATCAAATGCGATAGATACTAAACTACGAATGGCTGGTTTTGCTTCCTCCACAGGAATAGGTGTACTAACTGGTGGAGTTGGGGTTCGCCGTGGTAGTACTAGCGCTTTGGGCACTAGAGCTGCCTTACTAACTGCTCTTGTTTGGGAGCTCTGTGGTGGAGATGGTGTTGTCTCAACAGGAACTGGGTTACTATCTGCTGGGGTTGGGGTTAGATTGGGTGAAGCTGGTTCTCTCTCCATCGCAGTAGGGGTACAATCTGTGAGAGTCTGCGTTATGTGTGGTAGGGCTGGTTCTCGTGCATGTACAATCGGAGTGCTATCTCCACCAAGAGGTAGCACTATTTTTTTTAAGACCGTGTTTTTACGCCGCTAGATACTGCCATCACCCGCTCCAATTCAAATGGCTGATAAACAGAAACATAGTTGAATGTACAGACCTTGTATGAGAGATAAATGCAATAGATAGTGTGGAAAAAAGAGGGCATGAAATAGTTCACATGTATATTGTTTAACTAAAAAGGATAGTATGACATAATTTCACATATATGATGTCTATCTAAACTGGATAGCATAGCATGACATAATTCAAAGATATGATGACTAACTAAACAGGATGGCATGAGATAATTATATGATGTCTTCAATAAACAGGTTCGCATGACATAATTCACATACAAGTTATCTAAGTAATCAGGATCATATTATTTAATTCACATATGTGATTTATATACTAAGTAGATGGCATTCACATATATGATGTCTGAACTAAGAACATGGTGTTGAATATTGTGTATATGATGTCTAAACTATGCAATGCAAGACACCATATGCATGATATGAGCAGTATAACCGTGCCAAGTTAGAGCATACACCTCGGTGGGGGAATAGGACTGGTCATCTGTCTCTGAATCCATCTCTGAGGAGCTATCGGGACCCAGCAAGAGATCTTCTTCGACAGGTAGATCTGTCTGCTCTGAAGACCTTGTTTTCACTCCAGATTTTTCCATCACCCACTCAAATGGCTGATTCACAGGAAGAGTAGTTGAATGTACAAACATTGTCAACAAATGGAAATTTAATGAAGAAAAGGATTGGCAAGATATCATTCAAATATATAATGCCTGGTTAAACAGGATGGCATTGCATATTTCATATATATTAAGGCTGGCTAAAAGAGATGAGATTGCAAAATTCTCATATATGATATAGAAACTAAACAGGTGGCATTACAGAACATGTCTAAACTAAGCAAATGACATATATGATGTCGAAAGTAGGCACTGCAAGGCAACATATGCATGATATGACCAACATCATCATGCCAAGTTAGAGCAAACACCTCGGGGGGTAAATAGGAGTGGTCAGCTACGTCTGAATCCGCCTCAGAACAGATATCTTCCTCTGGATTACAATCTGGAGGGGGGCGGGGAGGGTTTTCCATTGAACCCACCATGGAGCAATGTCTGCATGACATTGTATTGACGCGCAAAACTCTTTTCTTTTTCTCTACATGTTCAGCATGACTGTGTACAATATCTGACATGCATACGAAAAAAATATAGTGAGATTATGTAAGGAGAGCATGCAGAAATCTAGAGTGATGGTAACAACCAGTGGATGGATCAAAAAATAATGATAGCAGGCTGATGATAGCTTTAATTTAATAAAAAGATAGATGATGATTGCTTTACTATTTGTTACCCACCCAAGATGAACAACATAGGCATACCCTAGGTGAACCAAATAATAGATAGAGATACTATTCATTGCTACCTCGATATGTGCCCCAGAAGTAATTTTAAAACTCAAGTTTGAACATTAATTTGGACCTGACTTGGAGTCTAAGAGATGAACATGACGATAAAGTAGCAGGTAATATTAAGCAATGCATTAAATAAGCAGAAACGAAAGAGTGCGACCTCTCTTGTGGACCCGTGTACTCCTCAGGTTCATCTGTTGAGTCGATGATGGTGATGCAGTTGCGGTGGGTGTCGGCGGCAGGGAAGGAGATCAGAGGCGGCGAAAGACGGTCAGGAGTCATGATGTCTGGTATGGTGGATGCTTCTGTCGATGGAGCAGCTCAGGTGAGGTGGACGACATCGCGGAAGGAGCAGAACAAACCACACAAAGTTTTCTTCGACACCTATCTATAACTGAAGTAATTCTGTAAGGGCTCCTTTGGCTTGCAGGATTCTAAAAACGCAGGGATAGGAAAAACACCGGAATAGGATAAGAATGCACGTGGGAAACAGAGCATTTCTAAACACAGGATTTCTGTTAACTTGGGTGTTTGGTTCACAGGAATTGGAAGAGCAGAGGAATGCAAAGAAACATGGCCAAATTAAAGTGAAACCATATGAAAGTGTGTACAGTTAGAATGTTATACTGCCACTAATGCACTTAGTCTTGTTTTCATGCATAGGATTTTGAAAAGTAGGTCTAGGTGGATGTTTTGCTCCATTCCTTTCAACGAAATGCATGAATAATTGAATAGTAGAGTGCCATAGGAAAATTTCCTATTGCTATGTTTTTCCTTCACTTTTTCCTTTGAACCAAAATAGCCCTAATGGATCGACATGAATGTAGAGTAATAAGTGATGCGACAAGTGTCAACCTCTTTGGCGTAGCCGTGTCGACGTCAGCATCATTGGGTTGGTCGCTGAAGAAGTTGCGGCAGAGGTGGCTGTCGGAGGTGTGGAGGAAGATCTGAGGCGTCTGTAGACGGCGTCCAGGGCACTGCTCTGTTGCGATGGATGGTTCCGTCGTTGGAGCAGCTCCGGCGAGCCATAAGACGTCGAGGCTGAAGCAGTACAAGACAGACATCGTTAATCTCAAGTGGGATTCTAATAGCATCTTCAATAGATGATGTAAAATACATTACCACAAAGTGATAGATGTAAAATTTACATCACCAAAAAACACCACCACAACAGATGAGGTAAAAACTGTTGACTCTGAACTTAACTGTCGAAACTGAAATTTACTGTGGAATCTGAATGTTACTGTCGAAACTGAATGCACTGGTAGCAGAGAGGCACTTCACATGTAGTTTAGGCCACTCGAGCACTAGTAGTAGAGAAAAGTGATCTAAATCAATAGGCGATCGACGGGGAACACAGTAGCAGATAGCAGCGGGAGCAGCAGCGCCTGGAGGAGCAGCGCGAACTAGAGCCAGAGCAGCGACTCGTGTAGCTGCAGCAGCCCGTGTACCAGCATCAGCAGCGCGAGCGAGAGCAAGAGCAGAGCAGCAGCACGAGCGAGGGGGAGAGCAGAGCAGCAGCGCGAATGAGCGAGAGCCAGAGCAGCTGCAGCAGCGCGAGCGAGCGAGAGCCAGAGCGGCAGCAACAGATCCAGCTGGTATGGACGCCGCCGCCGAAGGAGCCTCGCACTGGGGGAGAGCCACCATGGAGATGTCGCCCGTGGCGCCGGCTTCGAGGTAGCCGCGCCATGTGGGTGCGGGATCGAGCACCGTCGAAGCCGGGAGGTTGAGTTAAGGAGAAGGTGCGATGCTATGAGTGTACAACCTCTTTGGTGGCACCGAGTAGGCCTCGGCTTCGTCCGGGGAGTCGGTGAGGATGTTGCGGCTCCGGTGTAGCAGGTTAAGGCGGCACTGTGAGGATGGATCAGCAGCGATAGACGAGGCGATCGTCGGAGCAGCTCCTTGGAGGTGGAGGACGGGGCGGCTGAACCGGCGGGACGACGAGATCGACGACGGATCCTCATCCGGGGAGGTGGATGAGGGACGTCGAGCTGTTGCGGTGGACGACGTCATCGGGGAAGAGGCTCTGGCTGGGCAGCGGTGGGGTGGCGGATGGAGGAGGGTGGGGTTTCGCGGCTGGAGCAGAGAGGTTATGCCGGCCTGGGATTTCGAATGGCGAAAAGGAGGTGATGGGAGGGGGGGAACCATGACTTAGGGACGCGCTTGTCCAAAATGTAGGGTGTGTTACAAAAGTACCCCCACCGATTTGAACTAGCGGCCCTTTCGGCTCGGGGTTAGAAGGGGGATTTCACGTGTCAGGATTTGGCAGCTGGAGGGAGTTTTCGCGCGCATTGTAATTTCGGGATCGCAAGGCGCGAATTTTGGGAGCACGATATCTGAATTTTCGGGATAACAAGGCGCGGGTTGAATTTTAGGGACAAGCCTAACGTGTAATTATGTACGTACCAAATCAATTCGCACTTTCCTCAACGAAAAAAACAAAAAAAAACTATTCGCACCACACAAAAAGAGAGTCTTGTCCCGTTTTACTATACAAATGCTATTCAAAGCTATGAATCCATGTTATGTCCAATTAAAATTTTTCGCTGGTTGTATAATGCATGTAACTACTCATACGAACATTTTAGTGCATTCCAAATGTCTATACTACCGCTGCAATTCAAACTAAATTTGAATTCGTTCCTCTATTTGAATAAGAATCTACAATCATGATTGTTGCCAACTTAAACCATCATTCGTATATTATCTTAACAACACACCACATGATTACTATAGAGATAGATATGAACTATGTGTACTATGAACTCAAATTCAAAACTTTGAATACACTTGATGTTGATTCCAAATAATAGTACATTTGATGTACTAACTAGATCTTCATAATCTAAACCATGTTTCATACGTACACTGTGTTTATCACACAAAGTATAGTGCCCCGCCCCCTACATTATGACAAGTATTTAGCCCTGAGCTGCAAAAGCCACACATTATCACAAATTCAAATAAATGCTCTATATATTATATGTAGTATAACATGTTCATAACCACACCATGCGTATCACCATTATATATATTCATGCATGCTTCAGTTTAAAACACTATGATATCTTCTTCAAATATCTGAATCCACTTTTTTATAGTGAATTATGATCTCTGTTCATCTTTTACACCCACACAATCCTCTTCTCTTTGTAGCTAGTTCTAACTTTCTCTCGTGCATGCACACGCCCGCCCCCCTCTCATCCTCCCTCAGCGTCCCCTCCATCGTGCACATTCGTTATTTCTCTTTAGGTCGTTCACCCACGGTGTGTGTAGGCCCCCTGGATCCTTCTTTCCAGCACACACTGGTCGATATACCTCTCTAGCCAAGTGTGCCTACCACAAACACACACTTTCCCTCTTCTCTTCTCACCGTCCATGCCCCCCTATGTCCAATACGGTTCCACGCAGGTGCACACTGCCGCCCCTCTTTTCATCGATCTCATACTCACACACTCCTCCCCCCTCGATATAGTAGGCATCTCGCACCACCTCCTAGCCGCATCCCTCTCCCCCTGTCTGTCTCTCTGGACCTTATTTGCTTCTAACACATGCATGCATGTATACCTACCGATCTCCCTACATATAGCTAGGTCGACTATAAGTCTTTTTCCCCACGCACCGATCGACGTACCTCACTAGTTATGTCTCTCCCTTTCTCCGGCACACGACGATTGATCTTCCTATGTAGTTACGTCTGCTTACCACAACCATATCGTCCCCCCTCATCATCCTTGCATACCTGCCGACCCGTCTCTCACACGCACATGCATAGACAGGCAGACATCCCCTCTCTTATTGATATTGCACTCATACCCTCCGTTTGTCTAGCAGGCCTCTCCCACCATTTGTGAGAAGCAACTCCACCACCAACCCTCCGACACTCTACCTTTGTCTCTCTCCCAACCTTATTCCTCTGCTACACATATGCATGGATGCCGATCGATCTCCCTCAATACATAGCTAGGTCTCTCTCCTTCTCCACACATATACCAGTCGATCTACCTCTCTATAGTTAGGTCTCTGCCCCCTCCCACCCCCCCCCCCCACACACACACCGATAGTCAAACATTGTAGGTAGGTATCCATGCCACAGAGACAAACTGCACCTCTACCCTCTCACATTCCAGCAGGCCAGCCGCCCTGTATCTTTGACGTGGGCAAACACAAATTCGACGGCACTCTTTATCGATCGCGCACCCACACACTTCATCCCTGTTTTCGATTCTATCGATATCGCACGCCGATGATCCCTCCACTCTCTTCTCGTGGATCGCTCCCTCTATATATGATATATCCATGACTTTGTTTCACACACATTGCATATGTTACATTTTTTTTGTTTGAGATATCATCGACACATTGCCTGTGTTTCGCACAAACCATCTCTCTCACACCCACCCACGTACGTACCTGCACATAAAGAAGAGGTGCACGCACGACGCACGTACTCACGTCTCGTTCTTGGCCACACCCGCGCGGGTACATGGTGGAGTTCATTTCTGTACGAAAAGGCAGCCCACGTGATAATTTGACGCGTGTAGCGGTTGTTTACTCGAAGGAGGGTCGTGTACCATGCGTACACGGAACAAAGTTCGACTTGACGCGTTAGTATTAAATAAAGTTATATTCCTCAATGGCACGTACAGAATATAAAATGATTTTCATCGGGAAAAAATAAATCCGCTCCACTATATACAATGGAGCCTGCCTGCCGGGGTTTGTCTCTCGTCACATTATCTCACACAAGGCGACGGTGGCCTCTCTCTCTCACCGTTGGTCACCGATCCGGCCGCATCCCGTCCGCCGGTGGAAAGGGAGGATGTGCATCGTTTCTCTGTTCGACGGCATCGAGGGAGCACGTCCCAATCTGCGGTACCCGCCGTTCTCTTTGACCAAGCTCCGGTGCGGTAGGGCCTTCGCCACTTGCACGCTGCCGCAGTATGGGCAGATCCCGGCCGCCGGCGCCCTCCTAGTTACATCCTGATGACCCTCAGGTACAGCTTCCTCTGGCCTAGCTCCACTTCCCATCTTCCCACGTTGCTGCATGTGGAAAATCCTGCATGTGGATCTTCTTTAGTTCTTTGCTTAAAACGTATCTCGGCCGGCATACTTTCCATCTTGCAATCTCGTCCTCAAACCGTTTTTGATAAACCACCATGCTGCTATCTTTCCCTTATGACATGGAATATGCTTGTTTTCTGTCGGCGTATGTGTCTTCAACTCCTGTTATTGAGCAGTAATTGTTTCCTTTCTACCTCTTTTTGAAACAGGGCTATCCATTTCACCTCGTTGCTATTGCGGCCTTTTGGTGAACTACACAAATCACTTTTTTCTTAAGAGTGTTTTGTGCAGTTCCGCCAAAATGTCACACGGGCAATGTTTTTACATTTCTGTGGGACTGTAGAAAGGGAGATTGGTTTTGCTATCCTCCTCATCCAACTCCGTGCCTAATCTTCTCCAACAAGTAGTTAGTCCTAAAGAGAGATCGCAGAGGTGATCGGCTTCTATTTGTGTGTGTTATGTTTCATCATCTAGTTCCACTATTATTGTAATCACACTGACTGAATATCTTTGCAAACAGGTATGATCAGCTCGATTTTAGTGGAACTGCACAAAATGATCGGATTGTGATGTCCTCCATACACCTCTTTCTTGGCTACAGAGCTGTGTGAAACTAGCTGCCAACCAATGAACACTGTGCCCAGGAAATGGAGCCATGCCTACGAACAGCATCGATCAATTATATATTTTTCTTTATTTGTACACCTTCTCACAACTTTGTCTTCTGTTGTGATGTGAATATTGGCGCTGATCTGCGAACCATTGAGATGCATTAGCAGCCATGGTAGTTTCATTTGTATTTGATGGAATGTTGTAACGAGACAATCTTGAGGCAAGAGGACACATGAATCCTAAGTTGAAACCTTTTTTTGCGGGAACCAAAGTTGAAACCTTCATAGCATTACAGTACAATTTCATTATGTTGGAAAATTATGCGTACATATAAACAAATCTTGAAATATTGATAGCAATGCCAGAAACAATTCAACTTCGTTTCACCGACATGTGGGACATCCTTCATCCGGCTCCACCTGCCATGCAACAATATTGAGTGCACAACTGCAGGGAAGATTCACCCCGATCGTTGCACCACAGTAATAATGACTAGGGAGCAGTCAAATCACAGAGCCCCACCTTTGCCACCGTAAGTTGCTCGGATGAAGCAACCATCATTTCTCTCTTCGTTGAATCCGCTGGTACTCCAATATTCCCAGAGTAATAAGTTGCTCAGGCGAAGCAACCATCACTTCACCTTTCCCACAGTAAGTACTACCTCCTTTTTTTATTCTAGAAACCACCACACACAAATATTGGACGGTAGCAGCACAGCAAAGTGTACTAGCACTACTCAATTCAAAAATCAAAACCAACCAATGAACTACTACTAATGGTGAGCGTTTGCTAGTATCATGTACTCCGTATGTCCATGTATATAGGGCTTAATGCGTTTTCTGAGACTAACTTTGGCCCTGTTTGGATCCATGGGTTAGAGTTAGTTTGAGCTAGTTGGGGCTCAAATAGCCCTAAAGTATCCAAACATGAGCAAAGCACCTTTTTAGGGGGGATTTTCATCATTCTATGATGGTGCAAAACCAAGTGTTGCTACTACACCAAACAAGTTCAAAACGAGAAACTGGACCCACTCACAGCACGGCATGCCTGTCTCGTTTGGTTTGTCGGTCAAAGCTCTTCCTCTTCTTGGCATAACAATAGAGTACAGTAATTTTTTTAGAATGCTCTTGGCATGTCGCTAACATGTGTGAGCGAGTGATGAGTTAACCGACCTCAATAGACGGCAAAATCGCCAGCCCGCGGCACTTTGAGAGAGTGGAGGAGCGAGAAGCGATATGGGCTGGTGGATTACTAGAGCTAGGTGTTGCACGGAGGCCAATAAATATGGTGATAGCGTGGGTGGGCCATGTATGATGTAACTACAGTGGGCTGCCGTGTTTCGGACTCTTCCGGTCTACTGTGGAGAAGATTGGGTAGATTTTATATCGCTGACTAAAAATATTAAGAGTCCAGATGCTCCACCACGAGGTTTCTTGCTCCTTCTCGGTCGTCGAAAAGCGGTCTTCTAAGTTTTGCCGACACGTGGGACATCCAGCATCCAGGTCCACGTGTCATGTAAGAAAATGGAGTTAAGTATAGTAGCAGAGACTCACCAACGGTCATGAAAGTAGGTGGAGTACGTGCAGGAATCACCCAAAAAAAGGAATACGAGCACGAAGAGAAGAGGTGTAGGCACCGACGCAGGTACTCTTTGCATCTTTCCCTAATACTCACGCGCGGGTACACGGTGAGCTCATTTTTGTACGAAGAGGCAGCTCACGTGATAATTTGGTGAGTGTAGTAGTTGTTCATGGGAACCACGCGTGGACGAATCAAAGTTCGATCATGATGCGGTGGCACGTTTTTTTTTAAATTAAGTTATTCTATTCGATGGCACGTATGCGCAACATTATTTTCTCAATGGAACATGAATCATGCACGCACTGAATGACGGAGCACGGGATGGTAGCCATGGACATGGTCAGCCCTTTTTGGAGACTAATACACTACTTTTGATGTGTCCCATCAACTCTCAAACAAGGAGAACCTTTGCTTACTACTATAGTACAACCTCTGCCTCACTCACGCGCGCGCGGTGGCTCGCAGGATAAGGAGAAGCTTTTGCTTTACAATAGTGCGCTTAATACAGGCGGTGGACGTGCAGCAGTTCATTCTGTGTCAGATTGCCAGAAGTATATATACTTTAGTACCATCATCATTGTTCGACTTCTGAAAGAGGCGAAGAGCCAAAGGCGAAGAGCCAAGCGCACGGTCACCTACTCACAGTATAACCGGCCGTGTTTGCATGAATTTTTTTACGTACAATCTGAGTGAATTGCTCTAGTGGTCATCACATGTGAGCCAATCGATTCACACCCTTCCATGCTCCATTTTGTCTTGCGTTCCTTCCTCTGTCCAGCACGCTGACAAGTGGGCCCCATGCTCATGTATGCCAACGTGGTACTCAATTATTTTGTCAGAGTCAGCTATCACACCCTTTCGATGCCACGTCAACGTACTCACTAGAAACAAGTTAATCTTGTTCGATTCAACTGCCTCCCTAGGTGTTTGGAGAGGAATTGGCCAGCGCGAGGCGGTTCTATAGGTGGGCAGGCGGCAAAAAACAGGGGGAAACACGCGAACCAGCTAGACGAGGAAGGGAAGCTTCTACATTCGCGGGGGACGTGGCATTGGCCATTGGGCGGTAACACGCGGTCATCCGGGTACGCAATAAAGGATGCGAAGAGGCTTCCTATATTGGCAAGGACCAGCTTCCCTACTGATTGCTCATCCAATAGAACTCCCAAGTTAACTGTGCTGAGGCTGGAGTAGTCATTAGATGGGTGACCGAATGGGAAGTGGAGTCGATGTTAAAACTAATGGGATGGGTCACTGTAAACGTTTAATTGGCTTAAATGTATATAGTGCTCCGTCCTATTAGTTGAACCTCGAGGTCTTTGTTTTGTAATTTTTGACATTTTTTGTTTCTTGAACACATGTTAATCGAAGGTCTATCGCGTTACTTTTTGATAATTTTTGTTTTTTGAACACATGTTAATTGGCTTGAAAGAAGGTCTATCGTGTTACTTCATGACATCTTTCCAAAAAAAGTGATATGACTTCTGTCAACCTATAAGGCATGTCTGTCAAATTAACCTCGAGGTACATGTTCTCAAATTAACCTCTGGGCCTTGCAGGAGTACTTGTTATTTGAACACATGTTAATTCAAGGTCTATTGCGTTACTTTTTGATAATTTTTGTTTTTTGAACACATGTTAATTGGCTTGAAAGAAGGTCTATCGTGTTACTTCACGACATCTTTCCAAAAAAAGTGATATGACTTCTGTCAACCTATAAGGCATGCCTGTCAAATTAACCTCGAGGTACTTGTTCACAAATTAACCTCTAGGCCTTGCAGGAGTGCTGCAATGTGTCAGCGTCAATTGCAAGATGAGCCAGCAAGCTAGCAGTGGAGTTGCCAACATGCTCAAAGTGCACGCAACATTGAGTAGAAAGAAGCATGCCCAGGAAATTAATGTGTGCTTAGGGAGGCCTTTGCTTAAAGAGCAAGTGTA
Organism: Thinopyrum elongatum; assembly: GCA_011799875.1. Classification (NCBI taxonomy): domain Eukaryota; kingdom Viridiplantae; phylum Streptophyta; class Magnoliopsida; order Poales; family Poaceae; genus Thinopyrum; species Thinopyrum elongatum. The sequence continues at coordinate 442,338,539 of CM022300.1, read as the reverse complement.
TATAGGTACAGTCGGCAGGCTATAAGGGCGAGGAGCGAGAAGCGATATGGGCTACTGGATATACTATAACTAGGTGTCCCACGGAGGTAACATTACAACCAACTTACGAAAATAATGGCAACCGGTTTTATGTGTTTATAATGGTATTATCATTGGACTGCCATTTAGGATAAATGATGAGGTGGATGAGAGAAACAATAAGAAAATGCATGTCTTCTCTTGATTAATAGATGATCTATTAGCAACAATATGTCTCACCAAATATTTATCGTGTTATCAAAGATAAGACTAAAAATAACCCACTGCAACATATTTTGATGTCTCCTGTAGATTACGTGACAGGCTTAAGATAAAACTGTCTTATCAAGCACTGTGCATGCTCTAAATAGTAACAAATTAACATTTGGGTAGTCGACAATAACATGTGAGATTATGAATATATCTTTTTGCAAATATATCAGAACAAAATGTTCTTTTTTTTGCCGATAGAAAAGAATGTTCAATGTGACTGGTTACCTCCATGCTGGTTTTGACTACTTTAATTTAAAAATGAACCACGTGTTTTCTTTGGTAACACAAAATTAGTAACTAAATGGTGATTGGACACCATGTCCTGCCACGTACGTATGTGCAGCAAGCAAGATTTATTCATGTATACAGGGTAGGCTTGTACTCCCTATAAGAGTGTTTAGATCACTACTACTTTAGTGATCTAAACACTCTTATATTAGTTTACGGAGGGAGTACTTCTTAGAAAAAAGTAAAGAAAAGAAATGGGGAAGCTGACTACGACAACATGTGAAGTTGTGAACCCACATGTTGTATGAGCACGTGCCCTGCAAGTCTCCACGGCTTCACATGAATGTTCGGGATGGTTCACAGATAGCGCGGTAGTTTCTGCGTTGCAGCAGGATGTGCAAGGTGGCAACAATCTGAGTGCTAAAGAGTTGATCCAATGGCTGGTTTTGTTTGGATTTTCCAACTATTGACCATTGGATAGAGTGAATCAATGGCTTACATTCAAAGTTATTCTCACACTATAGAATGGTATAGGAATGTGGAGAGATTTGGTTGATTTTATATCGCTGAATAATATAAAATATTATGAGTGCAGACGCTCCACCGCGAGGTTCCTTGCTACTTCTCGGTCGTCAGGAATCTATGTTCTTCCACTCTTTTTTTTACGTGAGCTTTGTTCATCCTTTTGCTAACACGCGGGACATCTAGCATCAAGGTGCATGTGTCATGCAAGAAAATGGAGATAAGTAGTGCGTAAGTGAGTCGTGCACTTCGATGGCACGTACTACGCAATATTTTTTTCTCCTCAATGGCACATGAATAGTGCATGTACTCAATGACGGAGCACGGAATGGTAGCCATGGACATGGTCAGCCCTTTTTGGAGAGAGTACTAAATAACTTTGATGTGTCCCATCAACTCGCAGAACGACGAGAAGCTTGCTTACTACGCCGTCTCCCTCGCCCGCGCGCGCGTGGTGGCTCGCTGCACGAGGAGAAACTTTTGCTTACAAGTGGTGGACGTGCAGAAGTTCATTTGGTGTTGATGTCTACTACGCAACTTTATTCTTGTAGACTTGTGTTGGGCCACCAAGCGCAGAGTTTTGTAGGACAGTAGCAATTTTCCCTCAAGTGGATGACCTAAGGTTTATCAATCCGTGGGAGGCGTAGGATGAAGATGGTCTCTCTCAACCAACCCTACAACCAAATACAAGAAATCTCTTGTGTCCCCAACAAAACCAATACAATGGCAAATTGTATAGGTGCACTAGTTCAGCGAAGAGATGGTGATAAAAGTGTAATATGGATGGTAGAAATATATTTTTATAATCTGAATAAATAAAAACAGCAAGGCAGCAAGTGACAAAAGTGAGCACAAACGGTATTGCAATGCTTGAAAACAAGGCCTAGGGTCCGTACTTTCACTAGTGCAATCTCTCAACAATGCTAATATAATTGTATCATATAACCATCCCTCAACTTGCGATGAAGAATCACTCCAAAGTTCCTATCTAGCGGAGAACATAAGAATAAATTGTTTGTAGGGTACGAAACCACCTCAAAGCTATTCTTTCCGATCGATCTATCCAAGAGTTCGTACTAAAATAACACCAAAGCAAATTCAGATTCGTAATGCTCAATCCAACACAAAGAACCTCAAAGAGTGCCCCAAGATTTCTACCAGAGAAACAAAGACAAGAACATGCATCAACCCCTATGCATAGATTACCCCAATGTCACCTCGGGAATCCGTGAGTTGAGTGCCAAAAAATATATCAAGTGAATCAATATAATACCCCATTGTCACCACGGGTATTCGTACGCAAGACATATATCAAGTGCTCTCAAATCCATAAAAGTATTCAATCCGATAAAACAAAATCTCAAAGGGAAAACTCAATTCATCACAACAAGATAGAGAGGGGAAAACACCATATGATCCGACTATATTAACAACGACCGCGATACATCAAGATTGTGCATCTCAAGAACACGAGAGAGAGAGAGAGATTAAACACATAGCTACTGGTACAAACCCTCAGCCCCGAGGGTGGACTACTCCCTCTTCATCATGGTGGCCGCCGGGATGATGAAGATGGCCACCGGTGATGATCTCCCCCTCCGGCAGGGTGCCAGAACGGGGTCTAGATTGGATCTTGTGGATACAGAGGCCTTGCGGCGGCGGAACTTCTGATCTAGGGTTACCCCGAGGGTTTTTGGAATATTTGATGATTTATAGGGTGAAGAGGGGGTGTGGGAGGCCACCGAGGTGGGCACAACCCACCTGGGCGCGCCTGGGCCCCCAGGCGCGCCCTGGTGGGTTGTGCCCCCCTCGGGGCACCCCCAGGTGCTGCTCTGGCCCATTGGATGTCTTCTGGTCCATAAAAAATCCACAAAAAGTTTTGCGGTGTTTGGACTCCGTTTGATATTGATTTCCTGCGATGTAAAAAACAAGCAAAAACAGCAACTGGCACTGGGCACTGGGTCAATAGGTTAGTCCCAAAAAAATGATATAAAGTTGCTATAAAATGATTGTAAAACATCCAAGAATGATAATATAACAACATGAATACTTCATAAATTATAGATATGTTGGAGACGTATCAGCATCCCCAAGCTTAATTCCTACTCGTCCTCGAGTAGGTAAATGATAAAAGAAATAATTTATGAAGTGTGAATGCTAGCAAAGTGCACAAGTTTGATCAATGACAATTTCAATCACTTTTCCTAGCATCATAACAGCAATTCTTTCTTATAAAACTTCTCATGTTAAACTAGCAACCAATTCACATGTTAAGGTTCAAACAATGAATTCTCTTGAAACTCAACAACCTATGTTCTCAGTCACCAAGCAATTGCAATTCAACTTATTCAACAGAGTCTAAGTAAGATCTCCACATACTCAACCATCATATAGACTTCTATGATTGCTAACACTCACCGCATACACATGAGCAGAACGTTTCAACCGGAAGATAGACACATAGAAAGATAGGGGCTTATAATTTCGCCTCCCAACATATTCACCTCAAGGGTGATGTCAACAATAATAACTCATGATACCCATATCCAACTAGATATATGTGCCTAGATCTTTCCTCACCACATGATGCTTGCCAAAAGAGAAAAATAAAAAGGAATAGAGAGAAAAACTTTGACTCTTGCATAAAAGTAAATACATAAAAGTAAAAGATAGGCCCTTCGCAGAGGGAAGCAGAGGTTGCCATGCGCTTATTTGTTTGTGTGCTCAACCCCTTAGTGCAAAAGAACGTCACATTATATTGCCCCTTGGGATGGCAACCTTTATTATGCAGTCTGTCGCTTTTATTTCTTTACCATCACAAGTTCGTACAACGCTTAATTTTCTCTTACACTAAATGATCTTACACTTTTAGAAGCAATTTTTATTGCCTTATTGCACCGATGACAACTTACTTGAAGGATCTTACTCAATCCATAGGTAGGTATGGTGGACTCTTGAAAATAAGATTTGGGTTTAAGGGTTTTTGGATGCACAAGTAGTATCTCTACTTAGTGCGGAATTTTTGGCTAGCAAAGATGGGGGGCAAGCACCACATGTTGAAGGATCTATGACAATATAACTTCTATGTGAATATGAACAAACATAAATCATTACATTGTCTTCCTTGTCCAACGTCAACAATTTTGGCATATAATATTTTGATGGGGGCTCACAATCACAAAAGATTTCCAAGATAGTGTATTTGCATGTGAAAGTTCTCTTCCTTCTACTAATCATTCATGAATTGCTTGTATGACCAATATTATAATTGTCAAGCCTCAAAAGATTTCACTTTCTAAACCCAATGTGAAGCTGCCACTAGGCATGATATGAACATATAATTTCAACTTCATGATATTCAATTCATTCAACAATTTACTCATAGGATATAAGTGAAGCACAAGAGTAAATGACAAGCTACTCCAAAAAGATATAAGTGAAGATCAAGCGAGTAGTTAAGTAAATAGGTAGCTAATTGTGGACTCTCTCTTATTTAAAAACTTTCAGATCTAAGTATTTTATTAAAACAGCAAGCAAAACAAAACAAAATGACATTCCAAGAATATCACAACTCATGTGAAGAAGCAAAAACTTAGGCTCAACCGATACTAACCGATAATTGTTGATGAAGAAAGGTGGGATGCCTACCGGGGCATCCCCAAGCTTAGATGCTTGAGACTTATTGAAATATTATCTTGGGATGCCTTGGGCATCCCCAAGCTTGAGCTTTTGTGTCTCCTTAATTCCTTTTATATCATGGTTTCCCTAAATCTTAAAAACTTCATCCACACAAAACTCAACAAGAACTCGTGAGATAAGTTAGTATAAACCAATGCAAAAACCTTATCATTCTCTACTGTAGCAAATCACTAAAATTATTATTCAACATTGCATACTAAATGCCTATGCATATTTAATACTCCTATCCTCAAATAGAATCATTAAACAAGCAAACATATGCAAACAATGCAAACATAACAGCAATCTGCCAAAACAGCACAGTCTGTAAAGAATGCAAGAGTATCAATACTTCTTAAACTCCAAAAATTATGAAAATTTACCACACTGTAGAAAATTTATCAGATCTTATTGTGCAGAAAGTTTCAACATTTTATCACATTCTGAATTTTCTGGATAATTATTGCAACAGCGATAAACTTTCTGTTTTGAAACAGCAACTCATATATTTGCAAAATAAGCATGGTGATGGCTATCCTTGCCACTTTTATTGAAATAAAAGATGCAAAACATTATTATAACTAACAGCAAGCAAATCTTAATAAAATAAAATGACTCTCCAAGCAAAACTCATATCATGTGACGAATGAAAATATAGCTCCAAGTGAGGTTACCGATAATGTTGAAGACGAAAGAGGGGATGCCTTCCGGGGCATCCCCAAGCTTAGTTGCTTGGATGTTCCTTGAATATTACCTTGGGGTGCCTTGGTCATCCCCAAGCTTAGGGTCTTGTCACTCCTTCTTCCCCTCATATCGATATCTCACCCAAAACTTGAAAACTTCAATCACACAAAAATTAACGGAACTTCGTGAGATGGGTTAGTATGATAAAGACAAATCATTCACTTTGGTACTGTTAAGATAAGATTCATAATTATTCTCACACAATTACTACTGTACTATACAATTTCCACAATTTATATTAAGCAATATAAGCCATAGAAACCATAAAACAAGCAAACTATGCATTGGAAACAGAATCTGTCAAAAACAGAACAGTATGTAAAGATCTGAATTAAGGTCATACTTATGTAACTACAGAAATTCTGAAAAAATAGGACAATGTAAGAATTTTGTATACCCATCATCTTTAAAAAATCCAGAATTTTACACGTTCCAGTAAAAGACAGGAATTTCTGCACTGGACGCAAAAGTTTCTGTTTTTGCACAGAATCAAGTCAACTATCATCCACACTATCCCAAAGGCTTTACTTGGCACTTTATTGAAACAATAGCTATAAAACAAGATTATTGAAGTAGTCTAACCATGTGAACACACGAAAACAGTAGGTAAAAGTGTTGGGTTGTCTCCCAACAAGCGCTTTTCTTTAATGCCTTTTAGCTAGGCATGATGATTTCAATGATGCTCACATAAAAGTAAAGAATTGAAACACAAAGAGAGCATCATGAAACATATGACTAGCACATTTAAGTCTAACCCACTTCCTATGCATAGGGATTTTGTGAGCAAACAAGTTATGGGAACAAGAATCAACTAGCATAGGAAGGCAAAACAAGTGCAACTTCAAAACTTTCACCATAAAGAGAGGAAATTTGATATTATTGCAGTATGTAAAAGCATATGTTCCCCTCTCATAATAATTTTCAGTAGCATCATGAATGAATTCAACAATATAACTATCACATAAAGAATTCTTTTCATGATCCACAAGCATAGAAATTTTATTGCTCTCCGCATAAGCAAATTTATTCTCATGAATAGTAGTGGGAGCAAACTCAACAAAATAACTATCATGGGATTGAAAATTAAAAATCATGATGACAAGTTTCATGGTTATCATTATTCTTTATAGCATACATGTCATCACCATAATCATCATAGATAGCAACTTTGTTGTCATAGTCAATTCAAACCTCTTCCAAAATAGTGGATTCATCACTAAATAAAGTCATGACCTCTCTAAATCCACTTTCATAATTATCACAATAAGATTCAACACCTTCCAAAATAGTGGGATCATTAGTACCTAGAGTTGACACTCTTCCAAACCCACTTTCATCAACATAATCATCATAAATAGGAGGCATGCTACCATTATAACAAATTTGCACATCAAAACTTGGGGGACTAAAAGTATCATCTTCATCAAACATAGCATCCCCAAGCTTGTAGCTTTGCATATCATTAGCATCATGGATATTCAAAGAGTTCATACCGACAACATTGCAATCATGCTCATCATTCAAAGATTTTTTGTCAAATATTTTATAGAATTCTTCTTCTATCAATTGAGCACAATTTTCTTTTCCATCATTTTCATGAAAGACATTATAGAGATGAATAATATGATGCAACCTCAATTCCATTTTTTTTGTAGTTTTCTTTTTATAAACCAAACTAGTGATAAAACAAGAAACTAAAAGATTCAATTGCAAGATCTAAAGATATACCCTCAAGCACTCACATCCCTGGCAACGGCACCAGAAAAGAGCTTCGTTGACGGGATGTGAGTGCCGCTAACCTAGCCTCCCCGGCAACGGCGCCAGAAAAGAGCTTGATGTCTACTACGCAACTTTATTCTTGTAGACTCGTGTTGGGCCTCCAAGCGCAGAGTTTTGTAGGACAGTAGCAATTTTCCCTCGAGTGTATGACCTAAGGTTTATCAATCCGTGGGAGGCGTAGGATGAAGATGGTCTCTCTCAAACAACCCTGCAACCAATTACAAGAAATCTCTTGTGTCCCCAACACACCCAATACAATGGCAAATTGTATAGGTGCACTAGTTCGGCGAAGAGATGGTGATAAAAGTGTAATATGGATGGTAGAAATATATTTTTATAATCTGAATAAATAAAAACAGCAAGGTAGCAAGTGTAAAAAGTGAGCACAAACGGTATTGCAATGCTTGAAAACAAGGCCTAGGGTCCGTACTTTCGCTAGTGCAATGTCTCAACAATGCTAATATAATTGGATCATATAACCATCCCTCAACGTGCGATGAAGAATCACTCCAAAGTTCTTTTCTAGCGGAGAACATAAGAATAAATTGTTTGTAGGGTACGAAACCACCTCAAAGCTATTCTTTCCGATCGATCTATCCAAGAGTTCGTACTAAAATAACACCAAAGCAAATTCAGATTCGTAATGCTCAATCCAACACAAAGAACCTCAAAGAGTGCCCCAAGATTTCTACCTGAGAAACAAAGACAAGAACGTGCATCAACCCCTATGCATAGATTACCCCAATGTCACCTCGGGAATCCGCGAGTTGAGTGCCAAAACATATATCAAGTGAATCAATATAATACCCCATTGTCACCACAGGTATTCATATGCAAGACATATATCAAGTGCTCTCAAATCCATAAAAGTATTCAATCTGATAAAACGAAATCTCAAAGGGAAAACTCAATTCATCACAATAAGATAGAGAGGGGAAAACACCATATGATCCGACTATATTAACAAAGCCCGCGATACATCAAGATTGTGCATCTCAAGAACACGAGAGAGAGAGAGAGAGATTAAACACATAGCTACTGGTACAAACCCTCAGCCCCGAGGGTGGACTACTCCCTCCTCATCATGGTGGCCGCCGGGATGATGAATATGGCTACCGGTGATGATCTCCCCCTCCGGCAGGGTGCCGGAACGGGGTCTAGATTGGATCTCATGGATACAGAGGCCTTGCGGCGGCGGAACTTCTGATCTAGGGTTACCTCGAGGGTTTTTGGAATATTTGATGATTTATAGGGCGAAGAGGGGGTGCGGGAGGCCACCGAGGTGGGCACAACCCACTTGGGCACGCCTGGGCCACCAGGCGCGCCCTGGTGGGTTGTGCCCCCCTCGGGGCACCCCCCAGGTGCTGCTCTGGCCCATTGGATGTCTTCTGGTCCATAAAAATCCACAAAAAGTTTTGCGGTGTTTGGACTCCGTTTGATATTGATTTCCTGCGATGTAAAAAGCAAGCAAAAACAGCAACTGGCACTGGGCACTGGGTCAATAGGTTAGTCCCAAAAAAATGATATAAAGTTGCTATAAAATGATTGTAAAACATCCAAGAATGATAATATAACAACATGAATACTTCATAAATTATAGATACGTTGGAGATGTATCAGGTGTCAGATTGCCAGAAGTACTCTGTAGTACCATCATCATTGTTCGACTTCCGGAAGAGGCGAAGAGCCAAGCACAAGGTCACCTACTAACCTATAGTACAGTACTATAGCCAAAGCTGGTCCACCTTTTTAGAGCATGGTTAATTAATATAGGCGGCTCTTGCAGTGGCACATCATTTCGAGCAAGTACTCTCTCCGTTTCTTTTCTTTCATTCGTAGGAACTTAAAACGCAGGAATAGGAAAAATAAAGGATTGGAGTGGCATGTCCACTTGAATCCCATAGCATTAACACAGTGTTCCCCTAAAAAACCAGAGTATTTGACGCGCGAAAAACAAAGGAAGTGAAAAAAAAGTTGGAGTGGATGCTAGATTGCCAATTAACACATGATTTCATAGGGAAAAAATCCTATAGCATTCTATCCTATGAATCAAACGACCAATGTAGGAAAATTATGAGGGGGGTCTCTCCAACAGTGTTCCTCGGCTCACACCTAGCATCACGGGGGTCGAACTTGGAGTCATTCATCTGGTACACGTGGCATCTCAGATCTAGACACAAGGTGACGTACACCGTCAAGGTCCATTAAGGATAATGTTGTCCTCAAAGCTGGACGTACACGGTCAAGGTCCACGGTCAAGGGGGTCAGGGTGGACGCGACCTCTCACTGCGTCCGCCATTGATGCAGCGCGCCGGCCGAGGGCGCCGCCCACTGCACTCCCAGCTGTACCCGCCTCCTCGCCGCATTCAAACACCTACATTTAAACCCGCGTGGAATGCAAGAAACCCACTCCGGCCACACACGTTCGTTCAGGAGCGGGACGCCGACCAAGCTCCTCCTTCCACCATTTTCTCCACTCTTTCGGCGGCATCTGACGAGCAGGAAGAGCAGTTCTCCAACATAAAGGCCGTCTGGGTGGCCCGCCGAGCTCAGGAGTTACGAGCGAGGCAGCTCGCTGCTCCACCTACCTCGCCTAGCCCGCCGGAGCCAGTTGCCGCACTAAGCCAGCGCGTGGTTCCGCAGCTGGCCGCTCCAATACAGCTTGAGGAAGAGTGCCGACTTGCTCCACGCCGGCTTGTAAGGGAGCACGGAGGCATAGGCATTATTGCTGCCCTCGACACCGCCGCGTCGTACAACGCCTCTAGTGCCTGCGACAGTGCCATCCGCCGTCGACGCGCGCGTAGCTGCGCCATGCAGGCAGAGAAAGAAGCCGCCGCGGATGTCGACGAGGTGACGCGGCTACATGGATGTCGACAAGGTGACGGCCAGCACGTCCCCGCCTGCCGCCATCATCGAGGAGAAGTAGAACACGGGAGGCCGCCGCCGATTGTATCCCATGAAGGCCACCGCCGAGGCGACTCCGGCGAAAACAGCCGGTGTCTTGCATGATTCTTCTTCAGCCGGATGCTGGAGGAGGACAAAGAGATCGGCCGGCGACCATTTAGATTAGGTATATCTTTGTTGAAAAAAAATAGATTAGGTATATTAATTCTACCTTTAGCTCCGGACTAGCACATCTTATTTAATGTAAATGTAATGAAATCCGTCATGTTTATATGAAATCCGGCCATGTTTGCATGAATATGCGTCCACGTTCGCGCTCTCGGGCGAGTGTTGTCAGTCGCTGGAGTGGGACAACGGACTCTGTCTCTAACAACCCCGCAAAGTGCGTCACCACCTTTGTGATGGCCAGGACGTGGCGAAAGAATGACGTCCTTCATACCGCGCGCTCGTCTAGACGGCTCGGTAGCTCATGAAGCAGCACCAACAACATGCCTTGTGCATCTAGTACTCCATTGCAATCGTTGTCGCTGCATGCGCAACTCGGGTTGCAGTTGCAGGTGAGCACGGCGATGCTGCGTGGCCATCCATCAATAGTGGCCGGTATGAGGATGACATCGCCATGTGCATCCTATTTGTACTAAAAATCATGAATGAAGAGTATAAACATGTTTACGTACAGCCTGAGTGGATTGCTCTAGTGGTCATCACACGTGTAGTGTCATGCAAAGCTTCATTTATTAGGTTATAGAGTCATTTTGTTTTGGTATGTGTGATGTTACTCATCATAGAATGAGTAACTAGCTATAAGTTACTCAATTTACCTCTCTCCTCATTAACTAGTTGCCACATAGGCGAATTTGCTAAGTTGGACCCGATGTTACTCTTGAAGTTACTCCCACTGTGGTTAGTCTTAGGCCTTGTTCGGTTCAACCTCCTCCCAAGGGGTTTGGAGAGGAATGGAGGGGAATTTGGCTTGTACATGATTTAATCCCCCACAATCCCTGTTAATCCCCATTAAAACCCCTTGAACCGCACATGCCCTTAAGGTTAAAAATGACCGGGATTACAGAGGACAGGGTACAAACTTCAAGGATTTAAAGGTGAGGGTTTGTTTCCGACTAGCTCTACAACCACAAGGTTTATAAATTAGACTTCACTCTCCCCTCACGCACACGCCCGGGTACACAAACGGTGGAGCGCATTTGCACACGAAAAGGCAGGTAACGTGACAATTTGAGACATCTAGTCGTCCACTTAATGTGGGGTCTAGGACCAAATGTTAGCCATACCAAGTGCGACCTGAACGCGGTGGCGCAGTTATAATCGAGTTTCTTTTTACTGGTACATTAAATGAAAAAAGATGGCTCCATGCGTATTCAATTTAAAACGATCGCTGCAGAGAGAAAAACAATTACTAATCCACTAGTCCACTTCGGGACTTGCTTGCTAGGGTTGTTCTCCTCTTCTCACTCTCTCACCCTCTCCAGATCTAAACAAGACCGCGGTGTCCACTCTGTTTGTCTCTCTCTCTCTCTTCTCTTCGGTTGACACAGATCCGGCCGGATACCTTCTGCTGGTGGTCGCCGGTGGCGAGGGAGGAAGCCGACGCTCGCCGTCTTCTCTTACCTGGAGCTAGCGTGGGAGGTCCTCCTCACCCTTGCTCCTCGCCGTCGAGTTGGCAGATCCTACCGCCTGCCTCGCCACATCCCGCCGACCGGAGGTATAACTTATTTTAGAACCAGCCTTGTACTAATGGCCCAGCTCCCCACGTCGTTGCATCCCTTTTTTCATAAAGTTAGGATTGCTCCCCACGTCGCTGCATCCTGCATGTGGATATTCTTCTAGTATTACAAAGCTCCCCATGTAGCTAGCTCCGTCGGCTTGTCGAACACTCGAACACCACCTAAATTTTTACTATTAGAGGAAAAAAGGTACTGCAGATACAGGCTAACGAACCGATCTCTTGGTTGGAAAGGGAAATAAAGATGCTGGCCTGACCGGTCTCTTGGTCAAAAAAGGATAGAAAGTGGGGGGTGTTGGGTCGACAATGCAACCGAGAATGAGCACGTCTAGATTTCTTGTGGTCACATAGGAAAGGTTACTGACGAGAACAAAAAATGCACAAATCCAGACATGCTTAGTTTAGTGTGAATGTTGACTAGCGTGTCAACCTTTACAATCTATGTATATTGTGGGCATGTTATTTGACCCCTCATTTTGTCGTGCTATGACCAGTGTGAGTGTCTGCATGCAGTACAATATCCTCTAATATGGTGGATGCCAAGCCGGCCCGTGAAGGAGCTATATCTTTTTTTCAAGTTGAAAAATGTTACCGATGAGGAGCCATAATTAAGCTGGAGGTGTCTCTTTTTTCTTTCGAATGGGCAATAAGCTGGAGAGCGTCTCTAATGGGCTGCCTCTAGTGTTAAGGCCCTCCAGTACGAAACACACGGGAAGCCGACTAGGCCGATACAAAAGACTATCCATCTTAAAGCCCATTTGTTTTTGTTTTCTGCGAGGAAAAGCCCATTTTTCTTGAAGAGGAGGCGATCCCAGAAAAACCCTTGTTCCTCTTCGCTTCCACTTATACTGCAGCTCGCTGGACTCTCCCGCTTCCGTCTCCCCCCAATTCCCCCCGCCCCCCATCTTTCTCACTCGTACAGAAAACCCCCACTCACCTTTCTTCCTCACTCGTATAGAAAACGCGTACTCCTCTTCTTCCTCACTCCTACAGAAAACTCCAGCCCTCCTTCTTCCCCACTCGCACTGCCACTAGGCTCGTCTCTCGCTACTCTGCTCAAACCCGTGAGCTCGGCGTGACGCCCGCAAGGAAAATGGAGTCGGCTGGACCCAGCGCCAAGAAGATGAGGCTCCCGCCAGCGGCGATGCCGGTTGTAGATCCCGCACTCGGCAGCGCGGGGAGAAGCGGCAGCCCCCCCCCCCCCCCCGGATCTGAGGAACCCGTAGAATCTCGGGTGGACCGCATCAGCGATCTCCCGGATGCCATCCTTGGGGAGATAACTGTCGTCTCTGCGCCTAAACTGGAGACCTTGGGTCTAATTCCTGATCCGTTTAATTATCACAAGTTGGTGTTTGGCTCCACACTTATTCAGGTACCGTATATTATTATCTACACATTTGTAATCATAAGATGAATTTTTCATTTGTGCGCATAAGTTTTATATCATCTTGGAGTACACTTTGGGTACTAATATTATGTTATATGCTCAATGAAGAGTTCGTCCATGGATAGCCTATCAATGGTGCTGGATTTTGTCAAGATCTTATATATCGGAATGTTTAGTTATGATCTGAACACAATTATTGGCTTGCTGTGATGCTTTCCATGTCTGGAGAATTTGTATATAAAGGCGATGATTTCATGCACATTGAAAGCCCATATATATTGTACTAGAATTAACCGTTCAGCTATCGCTCTTTCGACATACTCTTTTTTTAGACCTTAACTATTTTCAATCTTCATGTCTACTTAGGCACTAACACATGGAGAAAAACATATAACCAATCGGTGGCGCAATAAGCACCAGGATTTTCTCAGTTCTCATGACATTCATTTGAGGACAATAACGATGGAAGGATATGCATCCAACCAGGCAAACAGAAGCTTTGTCACATTCTTCCTGTTGAATGCGAGGTTACTATTGTCCATGAGGCTTAAGTTTTTCAACAAGAAATTTCTCACGGATGGATATGTTGAACAGCAAAAAAAGAAGTTTCAGGTGGACAAATGGGCTTCTGAACATGCTCGGCTTCTATTTACAACAACTTGTCGTCATGTTCCAGTAAAAAAATTCGCACAGGATGTTGATTTTATGGATCAGACCGATCCATTTGTTTGTGACTGCCAAAAATAGTGGTTGGGTTAGATGTTATTGCCATGTTCAATCTGGGTTTTGTCTAAATTTGATGAACAATTAATCCTTTGGCTTTTGTACCGTTTGTAAGCTTGAGTTAGATGTTGTTGCCCTTTTTAACTCGCATGTGACTGTCATATTTTCATTGAAACAAGGCAAATGGCTTGCCATTTCCTTTATTAAAGAGAGAAATACTGTAACAACAAGGACCCGGCAGCTCGCCCAGTTGTTTTTTAGTTTTATCAACTGCGCTGTGCGGGGGCTGTGACCCGTTAGCCCAGGCTTTTATTTAAGCACATGACGAGCCCAGTTGATATCTTTTTCTTTCTGAAAATGGCTAGCCCAGTTCTATTTTTTTTGGACAATACCCAACCCAGGCCTACTTGCTTTTCTCAGCCCTGCTGGGCTGCAAATCTTTAAAGACAAGGAAGTGTATTCGGCTTCCCCAGAAAATGGGCTATAAGTAGTAAGAAATGGGCTGTAAATTTTAAAAGAAAACCAGAAACTAGATACAAATTTCATTTTTTTCGGGATTTCAAGATTTTAAATTTCATTGTTTTTTTTGTGGGAAAAATTTCGTTGTATTTTAATTTGAAATAAAATTATTTTTATAATTATTTTTAATGTGACTCAAAATTTCGTGATTAAAGAGTTCAGATCCCACCGGAATATGCAAAATTTTGTTGAATTTTTTAGCTGTTGCCAGAATATGGTCTGGAATGCTAACAAAAAGAATATGGGCTTCAAAATATCCTTAAGAATTAGCAAATGGGCTGTAAGTTATTAAAAATAATGGCAAATGGGTTGTATGTTGTTTTCCACAGATTTGGAGGCTGACTTGTGGGCCTACTAGGTTGACGATGACGCTGTCCTAATTTTGTTTTTTGACGCATACGCAAGGCTTTGTCAACTTAGTCAACACAGAGCAGTGACTGTTGGATGTCCATCCAGCTGCCGTCGTGCTTCTTCAATCTCTGATCTTCCTGCTCCAGCCGCCCAAACCAGCGCTGGCGGGACTACCTGCTCCCTCCTTTCGTGGCCGGCTGTGCTGCCGCGCAGGCCTCACCGTCCCACCCTACTCCCACCGCTGGCCAGGCCATCCCTCTACCCACCCGCACCTCCTATTATTTTCCGGTGACGGTAGCCTCACCCCGCAACCGACCAGTCAGCCCTCGTACTCCCCTTAGCGTGGGCATCCACTGTTGTGGCTTCACCGGCTCCAGGTCATTCCCTTCCTGGGCCTCGGCGTCGTCCACCGCGTTTTTTTTTGACATGGGTCGTCCATCGCGTTGGTGCTCTCGACACGGCGTGGTCAACATGGTCAACAAACGACAGCCATCGGAAGAGGGATGTAAGGCTAGTCATAGTGGAAGTAACTTAGGTAGTAAAATAACATATCCCAAGACAAATTTGCTTATGTGGCATGGAGTTAATGAGGAGAGAGATGCTTGTTGTAACATAGTAGGTTACTGTAACATAACACACCCCGAGATATAATGAGTCTATATCTCAATTAATGAAGGCTTGCATGTTACCATTCATATGTTACTACCCATTATGAAGGTAGTAACATAGACTAGTAACATATGCATGTTACGAGTCTAAGTTACTCCCCACTATGACCAGCCTAAGTGGAGAGGCTGAAAGTAGGGACCCACACAAGCAAGTGCCTCCTTATTACACAAAAAAAATGATTGCTCCTGCTGACAGCTGGGACCCACCGGCAAAATCTTCGCACAGAAGGAAGTGCCTCCTTATTATGCGAAAAAATATTCCTCCCGATGACAGCTGGGACCCGGCAGATTTGGTGGCTGACTTGTGGGCCTACTAAGCTGACGCGTACGCAGGGCTTTGTCAACTTAGTCAACAAATGATTCTAGCAGCTGGACCATTGGATGTTAATCCAACAGCCGTGCTGCTTCTTCAACCTCTGATCTTCTTGCTCCAGCCGGCCAAACTAGCGCCGACGGGACCGCCTGCTCCTGCCTCCCATGGGTGGCAGTGCTGCCGCGCAGGCCTCACCACCCCACCCTAATCCCACCGCCGGCCAGGGCTTCCCTCTACTCACCCACACCCCGTCTTATTCTCCGGCGACGGCAGCCTCACACTGCAGCGGAACCAGTAAACCCTCATACTCCCCTCCGCCTGGGCATCCACTACCTCGTCTTCCTCGGCTCCACATTATTCCCTTAGCAGGCCTCGCCATCGTCCACGGCCTTGGTGCTCTTGGCGCGGCGTGGTCAACGTTGTCAACAAACGACAGCCATCGAAAGACGACTGTACACGGTGAGGCTAATAGTTGGACCCACCACCTACATCTTCGCACGCAAGGAAGTGCCTCCTTATTACGCGCAAAAAAAATGATTCCTCCCCCTGACAGCTGGGACCCACCACATATATCTTTGCACGCAAGGGAGTGCCCCCTTATCCTCCCTGACGGCTGGGACCCACCCGGTCGAACCGTACGTAGGGTTGTCTGTCTGGTCGCGAACATGTACGTACGTACTGGTCGATCGGTCTCTCTGCAACGATGAACCATGGCCGAGCAAGCAGCGGCACGTGTAGTAGTAGAGCCCTGACGTAGCAGTTCAGGCAGTCCCATCTAAACTGTGTCCACGTACATACAGCCAGATCGCAAAAAATACGGCCACGTATGTACATACGGGCGGGGTCTCGAACGCCTACTTGCGCATACGTACGGCCAGGGCTCGTGTACATGGAGAGGCAGCGGACGTCAGCAACGGCGTCGTGTTCATTGGGAGCCAACCGGCTTGGATGGAACAGCCGAAATGAGGTCTGGCTTACCGCAGAATGGAGGAAACGGCCTTTCTGTTCGACCGCGTACGGTCGAAACGGGGTCCTGTTCATCGGGAAGGGTCTGGCGTACCGCAAAACGGAGGAAACGGACTTCTGTTCGAGTGCCTACAGTCGAAATGGGGTCCTGTTGATCAGGAGGGGTGTGGCGTACCGCAAAACGGAGAAAACAGACTTCTGTTGGAGTGCCTACGGTCGAAACGGGGTCCTGTTCATCCACCGTCTATTACCTCGCTCTAGCCTCCATGGGTTACTGTTCATCCACCGTCGACTCCCTCCAGCCTCCACCTGCTACTATTCATCCAGCCTCCATCGGCTATTGTTCATCCAGCCTCCACGGGGTCCTGTTCATCCACCCCCAACCGGCTGGGGTGCGGCGGCCTCCTCGGTGTCCTGTTCATCCAGTGGCAACGGCCTACTACCATGGGGTCCTGTTCATCCAACCCCCACAAGGAACTGTTCATCCACAGCCAACCAACCGGCTTGACTCACCACGTCTCGACTCGTTCTACGTACCGCGCACACGATAGCAATGGTCATTGTTCATCGAGAGGCAACCCAACATCGGCTGGCTACGTCTCGCACGGGGCTCGATCGGCTTCAGTAAGCAGCAGCAGTGATCGATCGCTCGGGTTCAGTTAGCAGCAGCAGTGAAGGAATCGCTCGGGTTTAGTCAGCAGCGAATGAATCGCTCGGGTTCAGTTAACAGCCAAGGGATCGATCGCTCGGGTCCAGTAACGTAGCTAGTGCGATCACTCAGGTTCAGTTAGCCAACGCCTCGCACACACGCGCGTACACAAGAGAAACGCGCAAACCACAGTGCATTGCTCGGCCCCGACCACCCACCGTAACCAGGAACTCCCCGATATTTTCCTCACCCTCGCTTCTACCATGATTTTTTCCGTCATGGACGACCCAAAGAATGTCATGCAGGTGCGTCCCCGGCCCGCCCAGGATGAAAAGCCCATTTTCTATCATGATTTTTTGTCATAGAAGTAGGAGCCCACCACATCTATGATGATACGTGCTTTTGTCACAATTGTCGTCATAGAAGTGTCATAAGCATGACAGAAAAAAAATTCGTTCGGCCCAAAATGTCACGGATGTGTCTTTTTTTTGTAGTGTAGTGTTCGTCAGTATCATGCATGAATGAGTTCTGAAGAGCGAAATTTATTCCTTTTTCTTATCGGTTTGACTTCACAATGCAAAATCAATACAGCTGAAGGAAATTAGTAAGGCAGTGGATGATGGTGGTCCTTCGGAGCAACTCAAATAGAGGGTCTCTACAGATTCTACTCCGCCATCCTCCCAACAAGATTCGCAAGACAACACAAGGCTGGACAGTCAACGTAGCTGTTTAGATGATGAGCACATCTCCCCTACTCCACCATCATAGGTGCTTGCTCTAACTTGGAACTGTTATATGTGGTTGTGTGTTCCGTATAATATCTAGTTTGTATTGCTTCTAATTTTGTTGAATTGCATCTGTGTAGCTTACAACTTATACCTGCAACAATCACTTACCCATAAGACACATTTAACTTGGGAGTGTTATGTAGGTTGCATCTTGCATTGTCTTCTAGCTTGTACTACTTCTAATTTCTTGAAATGGCACTTACGGGAGACACTTTTTACCTGGTAGAGTGATATTGGTTGCATGTTCATATGGTGCCTAGCTTTCATTTCTTCTAATTTTGTTGAAATGCCTTCTGCTTACTGTTTTTCATACATATTCCATCCTCCTATCGTATGTGTGAATATGCAATGCTGTCGTTTTTTTTTTGTATATATTCCATCCTCCTATCATGCGCTTGCCTTACATCAAAGTAGTGTTAGTCTGTATCATGCATCAACCAGTTATGCAGAGCTAATTTTATTCATCTTCTTGTGGTTTTGACTTCAGAAGGCAATATCAAAAAAGAGGAAGGAAAAGAGTAAGTTAGGGGATGTTGGTGGTCCTCCGGACCGATGCAAACGGAGACTCTCTAGATTTGCCACTTCTAGTGCTAGTGCTACTGCTAATGCAGTTGAAGTCCCAAGTCTACATGATGAGTTCATCTCCCCTACTCCACCATCGCAGTTGCTTGCTCTAACTTGACAATGTGATAATTGGTTTCATGTTGCATATGTTATCTAGCCTGTATTTCTTCTATTTTGATTAAATTGCACCTGCTGAGTTTATACGTTATACATGTGCATATGACATGCCTTTCTGTGTCTAGAATACACTGCATCTATCTATCATACCATGTTCTTACATCAAAGTACTGATGTTGTGTATCCCACATCAATCACTCATGATTGGACGCTTTTAACATGGCAGTTTGATAGTGTTTGCATCTTGCATTGATTTCTAGGTTGTACTGCTTCTAATTTTTCGAAATGCCACTTATGACATTTTAACTTGGCAGAGTGATATTGGTTGCATCTTTCATATGGTGTCTAGCTTGCATTACTTCTATTTTCTTGAAAATCCTTCTGCTTAGTTTACACATCGTAGCTGTGAATACGTCATGATGGCCTGTTTTTCTTACATATTCCATCCTCATACGGTTATCTTACATCAAAGTATTGCTTGTCTGTATCATGCATCAATGAGTTCTGAAGAGCAATTTTATTCTTTTGTGTTGTGGGTACGGCTTGACATGGCAAAGTCAAAAAAGAGCAAGGAAAAGAATATAGTAGGGAATGGTGTTACTCATCGGGTGCAACGGAAAAGGATCTACCCTTGAGATTCTGCTGGTACTTATAGTGCAGTAGAAGTCCACCGGCTAAATCTACAAACACAGTATCACCTGCTCCACCAGCTGCAGCATCCCCTTCAACTGTACCGGCATCTCAACGAGTTACTCGTTCGTTTGCTCTGCAACTAGCCTGTTCCCAAGCTAACTTCACACCTAACACTACTTCCGAAGAACTACTGACACAACAGGACTTGGCAAGATCAGATGAACCTCATGAGCATCAACACCAAGACGGTACCTGACCGAGTCAAGTTGCAGTTGCATGCTCCTTTATATGTACTCTCACAATTTGATGTGCACTAACACTTTCCATATTCGTTGTTGAACTAGCACCACGGCGCAAGCGGAAACAGACATCAGGGATAATGCTTCACAGATTAACAAAATCTAAAGGAGGAAGAATGGATATCCATTTTGAGGCGGGTTTAAAAAGGCCACGTGATGCTACAGAGTCAGCAAAGTTAGTATCAGAGGCAGCCGTTGTCGTTAGGTGTCATGCACGTATCCTCCCAACGTGGATCCAGTACAGGGATGAGAAAGACAATACCCAGTTTAACACATTCCTTGACCATTTATCCGTAAGTAATGTTATTCATCGCAATTTGTAATACTGTCTTGCTCTGTCCCATACTTTCTAGCTTCCTCCTAATAAGACTCACATTCTTTTTTCAACAGATGAGGTTCAAGTTGGATCCGAAAGATGATGCAACTAAACAAGCATGCACTCATGTTTTTCAGTCTGCTCTGTGATAGTATCGGTATCACCTTAGAAAAACTCACTTTGAAGGCAAGGCTAACAATGAAATCGCCCAAACATCTGCAGTGGAATATATTACAGATGAAGACTAGACATCCCTTGTTAAACACTGGTCTGATCCAAAGTATCAGGTAGGGTATATGTATTTGATCAGATCACATATTGAACTTGTATTTACGTATGTGCCTTACAAGTGTATCTTCTTCTAGTCTAACTGTTGGAAGAACAAGACCAACCATTCTAAAGTGAAATTCCAACAGACAACAGGATCTCGTAGCTATATTGCACACTACGAGGCTCTTGTAAATAGTTGCTAGTTCCTTCTTTTTTCTGTGCCATATTATCGTATCTATATTGACTTGTTCCAAATACAGAGGAAAGCCCGTGCGGACCAAAAAGAACCTGAACCGAATGCAGTGCAAATCTTCAAGGATTGCCACACCAGCAAGATGAAGGGCATGAGCACACCAGTTCAAGCCGCTATTGTAAGTCCTTACTCCTCCTGCCTTTGAACTGCTTGTTACTGTGACGTGTTCATTTAACTGCTTGGTTTGCAACCAATGTGAGCTACTCTGTTCACTTTTATACACAGTTGTCTTAACGTATCATTTCACCTTACACAGTTTAAAAGAGAGGAAGGATATTCTTTTGGTCTTGATCTGTAATCTAGTTGTGATGTTCACGTGCCCACACAATGATACAATAGCCTGTTTGTTTGATATCTGTTTGCCCATGATATGAATGATGTCATACTATGTTCATCCTACTTTAAACCATGTCTCTTTATCCTTAGATGTCAAAGAATGTGAGGAAATAGACAATACAGTAGGCATGCTACATGGACATATGTTCCAAAAGTGATTTTATTATGTAGTTGGCACTACAATACATGCTAATGTATTACAGTAGTTCACCAAAATAAGTTATGTATAAACGTGAAACCTACTTTGTTCGTTTTTGTCTCATTAGTAACTTATCTGGTACACTAATCTACAAGTTCAAACTTTTAGCAAGCTATGGAACAAATGATTGAACAGCCACAACCACCTGAAGGTGACGAGGCTACCACAGGCACAATGTCACCTCTTGCTGCAGTGCGTTAGTATCTCTCCACTAACAGTGCAAAAAGCACCTTCCTGCATAGATCTGGGTTGGTTTTCAAGGTAACCTCGTCCAAATCGCCTACTGAACAAAATCTTCCTGCTAGACAGAGTGATATATCTGTGCTCCAGACACAAGTCCAATCCCTAATGGAGGTCATTTCGGAAACAAGAATAGTGGTTGACAAATGTCGTTAAGATATGAATGGTTTTGAAACCAGACTATCAGACATTTGCTTCATTGTTCAAGAGCAATGGCGGAAAAAAGGGGAAGATCATGCTGCTCCATCAGATTCTACAGCCTGAAACATTAGCACTCAGGTCAAATGATCTGTGCTTCTATACATCTGATGGTGCTTTTATCTGCAAGGACTGTAAACTTTATGCCAACATGCCTTTTGTTGTATGGCTGGAATTTATTTTGTTGTGATACAGCATTTATCGTGCTGCCAAAGGCTGTAGAAATTACGACGCTATTTTTGTATAGTGTAGGTTTATCTTAGTAATGTATTCGGCCGAAAGCTTCGTAGGAGCCCAACGTGCCAACATTCGTCGGGCCCACAATTCCAATTGGGCTAAAAACGATTATGGGTCATGATTTGCATGTAGCCCACTAAAATTATCTGGGCCTAAATCAGCATAAGCTTTCTTATTTTTGGTAGGCCTGTTCCCACACTGGGCCTTTAGCAGGCCTAAACATAATTTGGGCCCTCAGTAACATCAGGCCGTTAACATGTGTAAATATCTCGAGCCCATAAATAACATGGGCCTTTAATAAGCCGAAAGTGAGATTGGGCCCTGATTGTGCCAAATAACCCACTGGTCATTAGCAGGCCGAAATGTATCTCAGCTCGTGGTGGCCCATTTACAATGTGGATCGTTCACCGCTGAAATTCAGACGGGCCATAAATGCGCCGACCTACTACACGGGCCTTTACCAGGCCGGAAGTTCGGTCGGGCTTGATTAGTATCAGTTTTATATGGGCCGTTAATAGGCCCGATGTGACGTTGGGCCACATATGGCCCATGGATTTCGTCCGACGTTAACAGGCCAAAAATCAAAATCACAATAGGCTGGAAGTGGCCCAAATCTACAGTGGGCCTCTAACAGGCCAAATGTCAGACATGGCCGAATATGACCCAAATCCTTCACGGTCGTTTATGGGCCGTAAGTTTCAATGGCCAATAAATGGGCCCAAATGAAGAAGGACCTTTAACAGGCCGAAAACACACCGGGCCGTAATTTGGCCCAAATACTTAGCGGACTGTTAACAGGCCAGAAGTGACCATGGGCCGCGATGATGACAAGTCTAGAACGGGCCGATTTGACACTAGTCGTACGGGCCTTAATTGCGAATGGGCCGTCTACAAGCAGGTCGTTAATGGGCCGGCCCGCTAATTTTGACTGGGCCAGCCTTTTTAACCTAAATGGGCCGCTGTTGGGTCTTGCCACGTGCCGACGTATCATAGGCGCCTCCTGTCCACTGGGCGGTTGACATCTGTCCTTTCGTGGTGCTGACACGTGGTTGCTATAGCCAATGATAATTTTACACATGGAAAATCCTCATTGGTCCCAGCTGTTAACAGGTAATCGGATCCAAACCGGAACCTGATAGCTTAACGGCGACCCATTATGGTGGATGCCACGTCTCGGTTACCCTTGACGAAAGCACTTCCATGATGCGCCATTTATCGTCATGGAAGTGGACACTTCCGTGATGATAATTTTGCTCTTGTCATGGAACACTTCTACGACAGCACAGGTATGACTATCTTGATTCTGTCATAAAATCGTCATGGATGTACATGCATGACAGAAAACATGACCTACTATGACAAACACGTACCATCACGGAAGTGTTTTTTTTGTAGTGGACGGTGCTCATGGGCCCCACTATCCACTAGGGCGCGCCAGAGGCCCCTGGCGCGCCTTGGTGCCTAGTGGGCCCCACGAGCCTCCTCTCGTAGCCTCCAGAAGCTTCCAGGGTCCCTTCTTGCCAGAAAAAAATCTCCAAAAATTTCATGGCATTTGGACTTCGTTTGGTATTGGTATTCTGCAAAGTAAAAAACAACAACTGGCACTGGGCACTAAGTTAATAGGTTTGTCCCAAAAAATGATACAAAGTTGCTAGTATATGTATATAAAACATCCAAGATTGATAAGATAATAGCATGGAACAATCAAAAATTATAGATACGTTGGAGACGTATCAAGCATCCCCAAGCTTAATTCCTGCTCGTCCTCGAGTAGGTAAATGATAAAAACAGAATTTTTGATTTGGAATGCTACCTATCATGTTCATCACATATTCTTTTCTTTTGTAGCATGGAAATTTCGACTTTAAGTGATTCAAATCAATAGTCTATAATTTGACATGAAGACATCAATACTCAAGCATATCAACAAGCAACCATGTCTTTCAAAATATCAATGCTAAAGCGAGTTATCCCTAGCCCATTATGCCCAATCATTGATCCATTCATGAGACACACTTAAATATTAGCTACATCCAATGCACAAGTATGACAATAGTGTTCCCTAGTTGGTGCTTTATAAGAGAAGATGGAGACTCAATAAAAATAAAAATTGCATAAAAGTAAATAGATAGGCCCTTCGCAGAGGGAAGCAGAGATTTGTAGAGGTGCCAGAGCTCAAAGCTTAAATTGAGAGATAAAATTGTTTTGAGAGGCACGCTTTTCCTGTCAACAAAAATGACCAAGAATTCCCAATATCTTCCATGCTAGATAAATCATAGGCGGTTCCCAAACAGAAAGTAAAGTTTATTTCCTTTCCACCATTCTTACACAATCCATGGCTAGCCGTATCCACGGGTGCCTTCCATACCAACACTTTCCAAGGAATTTATTATCATGGTATTTTTCATTTCAGTACTGGGCATCCCTATTATCTGCCACACTCTCGTGCAATGACAAGTGAATAAACACCCGTCATGAGAATAATATACCTAGCATGGAAAATATTGGCCACCCCCTGCCGCTTCATGAGCGGTACGGGCACACAACAAGGAATTTCATTTTGAAAATTAGAGTTGGCACATACAAATTTACTTGGAACGACATGGAAATACCGCATATAGGTAGGTATGGTGGACTCATTTGGCACAACTTTGGGTTTAAGGAGTTGGATGCAATAGCAGTATTCCCGCTTAGTACAAATGAAGGCTAGCAAATAGTTTGAGAAGCGACCAACCAAAAACCAAAACGGTCATAAACAAGCATTAAACATAACTAACACTGAATAATGCACCACAAGTAGGATGTAATTTTGTTGCATAACTATTGACTTTCATGCTTGCATAGGGAATCACAAACCTTAGCACCAATATTCTTACTAAAGCATAATTACTCGCCAACATGACTCACATATCACTATCTCCATATTGCAAAACTATTGCAAGGAATCAAGTTTAAATATCCAATGATCTTCATGAAAGTTTTTATTATATCCCTCTTGAATATCTATCACTTTGGGTTCAAATTCATATCTCATGCAAATTACCATTACTATTCTTAACTCTAAAAAAGATCTAAGTGAAGCACGAGAGCATAAATATTTCTTCAAAAAAATTCAACTCTCAAAATGATATAAGTGAAGCATGAGAGCATATTTATTTAAAATTTTCTAACTCTCAAAATGATATAAGTGAAGCATGAGAGCATATTTCTTTAAAATATAACCACCGCCGTGCTCAAAAAGATATAAGTGAAGTACTAGAGCAATTCCCTAGCTCAAAAAATTTAAGTGAAGCACATAGAGCAATTCTAACAAATCAAGATATCATTATGGCTCTCTCAAACAAGTGTGTTCAGCAAGGATGATTGTGACAAACTAAAAAGAAAAACAAGCAAAGAATCATATAATACTAAGACGCTCCAAGCAAAACTCATGATATGTGACGAATAAAAATATAGCTCCAAGTAAAATTACCGATGGTCGTTAGAAGAAAGAGGGGATGCCTTCCGGGGCATCCCCAAGCTTAGTTGCTTGGTAGTCCCAGAATATTACCTTGGGGTGCCTCGGGCATCCCCGAGCTTAGGCTCTTGCCACTCCTTATTCCTTCATCCATCGTGATCTCACCTAAAACTTGAAAACTTCGATCACACAAAACTTAACAAAACCTTCGTGAGATCCGTTAGTATAATAAAGCAAATCACCACTTTAAGTACTGTTTTAAACCCATTCATATTTAGTTATTGCATTATACCTACTATATTCTAACTTTACCATGGCTTATAACCCCCGATACAATCCATTGATTCATCGAAATAAGCACACAATGCAACGAAAACAGAATCTGTCAAAAACAGAATAGTCTGTAGCAATCTGAACTTTGACCGTACTTCTGTAACTCCAAAAATTCTGAAAACTTAGGACAACGTGGCCAATTTGTATATCAATCATGTGTAAAAAATTCAGAATTTTATCACACTCAAACGAATTTTTACAATTCTGCTACTGAACGCAAAAGTTTCTATTAATGCACAGAATCAAATCAACTATCACCCAACTAAAGGCTTTACTTGGCACAAACACTAATTAAAACATAAAAAACACAATCATAATAGTAGTATAATTGCATATTTATTTAAAAACATAAAGGAAAACAAAAAATTAAAGGATAACTATTGGGGTGGCTCCCAACAAGCGCTATTGTTTTACGCCCCTAGCTAGGCATAATGCAAAGTTTCAAGTATTGTCCTCTTTGGATTTTGCTCCATAGGTTGCCCTCATGATTCACTTATATGGTGGCTTAATTCTAGTTCTAGGGAAGTGTTCCATACCCTTCCTTAATGGAAATTGAAATTTAATATTCCCTCCTTTCATGTCAATC
Organism: Thinopyrum elongatum; assembly: GCA_011799875.1. Lineage (NCBI taxonomy): Eukaryota > Viridiplantae > Streptophyta > Magnoliopsida > Poales > Poaceae > Thinopyrum > Thinopyrum elongatum. The sequence goes on along the minus strand of CM022300.1, from coordinate 442,312,250 downwards.
ACGGCACCTATAGTTCGTAAAAATGGTCCAACCAAGTATTATGGGACAAGACGGATTGCAATCAATATCAAGTACAATAAAATCTATGGGCACATAATTCCTCTTTGCAAGAATAAGAACATCATTAATTCTTCCCAAAGGCTTTTTAATAGTAGAATCCACCAAGTGCAAATTAAGAGAACATTCTTCCAAATTGGTAAAACCTAGCACATCACATAGAGATTTCAGAATTATGGAAACACTAGCACCCAAATCACATAAAGTATTGCACTCACATTTTTTGATCTTTACTTTAATGGTGGGTTCCCATTCATCATATAGTTTTCTAGGAATTGAAATCTATAATTTTAACTTTTCTTCTAAAGCTTTCATCATTGCTTCTACAATATGTTTAGTAAAAGCTTTATTTTGTTCATAGGCATTGGGTGAATTTAGCATCGATTGTAACAAAGAAATGCATTCAATCAAAGAGCAATTATCATAATTAAAGTCTTTGTAATCCAAAAGAGTGGGCACATCACTAGTTAAAGTTTTTACCTCTCCAAACCCACTTTTATCAATTTTTCAACAAGATTTTCACCCTCCAAATTATGGGGACACCTTCTAGCTAAAGTTGACTCTTCTTCACTCCCCTTATCATGTTTAATATTACTAAACAAGGAATCAATAGAAGAAACACGAATCATTTTAACATCTTCATCATTACTACGAAAACAATCGGGCGGAATCGCCTTTTCTAAAAATTCTCTTTTAGCTCTAAGCATAGCGGTTATTTTCTTGCTTTCATCCATAGAGACATATAAAGCTTTAATTGATTCATCAATATCAACCTTAGGTGGCAAAATTTTAGCTTTAAGATTGTCCACATCATGAATAATTCTATTGATGCTCCTAGACATATCATCAATCTTACTCAATTTTTCTTCTATCGTAGTGTTAAAAACTTTTTGAGCATTGATAAATTCTTTAATATTACTTTAAAGATCAGAGGGCATCCTATTTTATTATTATAAGAATTACCATAGGAATTGCCATCGTTATTAGAGGAATTTCCAGGAAAAGGCCTAGGATTAAAATTACTTCTATAAGCATTGTTATTAAAATTGTTTCGCGAGACAAAATTCACATCTACGGGATCATTATTTTCCTCAATCAAAGTGGACAAAGGCACATCATTAGGATCAATAGGAGCATTTTTACTAGCAACCAATTTCATAAGAGCATCAACTTTATCACTCAAAGTACTAATTTCTTCAATAGAATTTATTTTTTTACTAGTAGGAGCTCTTTCAGTATGCCATTGTGAATAATTTGCCATAATATTATCAAGCAATTTAGTAGCTTCACCCAAAGTAATTTCCATAAAAGTACCACCCGCGACGGAATTTAAAAGATTTCTAGAAACAAAATTTAATCCCGCATAAAAATTTTGTATGATCATCCACAAATTTAAACCATGAATAGGGCAATTTCTTATCATCAATTTCATTCTTTCCCAAGATTGGGCAACATGTTCATACTCAAGTTGCTTAAAATTCATAATTTGATTCCTAAGGAAAATATTTTTCGCAGGAGGAAAATACTTAGTAATAAAAGCATCTTTGCACTTTTCCCAAGAATCAATACTATTTCGTGGCAAAGATGAAAACCAAATTTTTGCACGATCCCGCAAAGAGAAAGGAAATAATTTAATTTTCACAATATCATTGTCCACGTCCTTTTTCTTTTGCATATCACACAATTCTACAAAAGTGTTTAGATGGGACGCGGCATCCTCATTAGGATTACCGGAAAGTTGCTCTTTCATAACAAGATTCAACAAAGCGACATTAATATCGTAAGAATCCGCACAAGCGGCGGGAGGAGCAATAGGAGTACCAATAAAATCATTATTATTAGTATTAGAAAAATCACACAATTTGTTATTTTTGCGAGACATCGTAACTACGCAAACAAGATCACAAGCAAACAAAAGATCAAGCAAGAAAAAGGCAAATGAAAAATATTTTTGTATTTTTGTAAAAACTTTTTAGAAGTGGGGGAGATGAAAATGAGAGGCAAATGGCAAATAAAGTAGATTGCAAGGAGATGAAAGTTGATGCGTAGGTACTTGATAGATGTTGATGATGTCTCCCTGGCAACGGCGCCAGAAATTGGCAAGTTGACGGGAGACGTGAATCCTCCCCAGCAACGGCGCCAGAAATTCTTCCTGCTACTTGTGAGTTGCGTTAGGATTTCCCCGAAGAGGCGAGGATGATGCAGTACATTAGAAATAAGTATTTCCCTCAGTTAGGAAACCAAGGTTCTCAATCCAGTAGGAGAACCAAGCAACACTATGTAAACAACACCTGCACACAAACAACAAATACTTGCAACCCAACGCGTAGAGGGGTTGTCAATCGCTCAACGGTATTGAGATAGATTAAATTGTATTGGATTTGATAAATAGATCTAACTAAAACACAAAATAAGATAAATAAAAGAAAATTGCAGCAAGGTATAGGATTTTTATATGATAAAAGATAGACCTCGGGGTCATAGTTTTCACTAGAGGCTTCTCTCGAGAAAATAGCATACGGTGGGTAAACAAATTACTGTTGGGCAATTGACAGAAAACCAAATAATTATGATGATATCCAAGGCAATGATCATGTATATAGGCATCACGTCCAAGATTAGTAGACCGAAATGATTCTGCATCTACTACTATTACTCCAGACATCGACCGCTATCCAACATGCATCTAGTATATTAAGTTCATGGAAAAACAGAGTAATGCATTAGGCAAGATGACATGATGTAGACAAGATAAACTCACGTATGAATAAACCCCATCTTATTACCCTTAATAGCAATGATACATGCATGTCATGTCTCTTTCTGTCAATGGGATTGAGCACCACAAGATCGAACCCATCACTAAGCACCTCTTCCCATGGCAAGAAAAATCAATCTAGTTGGCCAAACCAAACCAATAATTCGGAGAAGAAATACGAGGCTATAACAATCATGCATAAAAGAGTTCAGAGAAAACTCAAATAATATTCATGGATAGATCTGATCATAAACTCACAATTCATCGGATCCCAACGAACACGCCGCAAAAAGTCATTACATCAAATAGATCTCCAAGAACATCAAGGAGAACATTGTATTGAAGATCAAAAAGAGAGAAGAAGCCATCTAGCTACTAACTACGGACACGTAGGTCTGTGGTAAACTACTCACGCATCATCGGAGGGGCAGCAAGGATGATGAAGAATCTCTTCGTGATTGTTGCCCCCTCCGGCAGAGTGCCGGAAAAGGCCTCTAGATTGGATCTCGTGGTTCTAGAACTTGCGGCGGCGGAAAAAGTATTTCGTCGACTCCCTTATGGTTTTTGGGATTTTAGAGTATTTATAAAGGCAGTGGTAGGTCAAGACGGTGCCCATGGGCCTCACTACCCACCAAGGCGCGCTAGAGGCCCCTGGCGCACCCTGGTGCCTAGTGGGCCCCACGAGCCTCCTTGTGTGGCCTCCAGAAGCTTCCAGGGTCTCTTCTTTCTAGAAAAAAATCTCCAAAAGGTTTCGTGGCATTTGGACTTCGTTTGGTATTGATATTATGCAAAGTAAAAAACAAGCAAAAAACAGCAATTGGCACTGGGCACTAAGTTAATAGGTTAGTCCCAAAAAATGATATAAAGTTGCTAGTAAATGTATATAAAACATCCGAGATTGATAATATAATAGCATGGAACAATAAAAAATTATAGATACATTGGAGACGTATCAATCACTAAACTAAACATTGTCCTTCTCTTTAGCACAATCAATGTCAGCATTAATGGTATTAAAGAAAGGTCTACCAAATATAATAGGACAAAATTCATCTTGTGGTGATCCAAGAACTAGAAAATCAATAGGGTATTTGATCTTACCACACAAGACTTCAACATCTCTAACAATCCCAAGTGGCAAAATAGTATCTCTATTTGCAAGCTTAATAGTAACATCAATATCTTCTATCTCAACAGGTACAATATCATGCATAACTTCTTGATATAAAGTAAATGGAATAGCACTTACGCTAGCACCCATATCACATAAACCATGATAGCAATGATCTCCAATCTTAATAGAAACAATAGGCATGCCAACAACCGGTTTACTCTTATCGAATTTATCTTGTTTATTATTAACTTGTTTAGCAATCCTGGTTGCTTCCTCATAGAAATAAATGACATGTCCATCTATATTATCAACCAAGAGATATTTAACCATTGCAATATTAGTTTCTACTTCAATTTGTTCAAAGGGTTTAGGTGCTTTAACATTACTCTTATGAACCACAGTTGTAGTTTTAGCACATTTCTTGATCCTAACAGTGAAAGGAGGTTTCTCAATATAAGCAGTGAGTACAACTGGATTAGCACTATAAGCAATCGTTTCAATTTTAGCTATAACAGCAAAAAAATCTTCAATAGGGGGATGACATTTAAGCCACTTCTCCTTACGGAGATTAACATGAGCAGCAAATGATTCACAGAAAGTAGCTACTATCTTAGAGTCAAGTCCATATTTTGCACTAAGCTTAAGAAAAATATTTGTTTCTATAAAAGACTTAACACAATCATGTTCAAGATTTATACCTGACTCATTACCTTTATTGACTTTCCAATCTTCAGAGTTGCGTTTAATTCTTTCAACAAGATCCCATTTGAACTCAATAGTTTTCTTCATAAAGGAACCAGCAGAAGGAGTATCAAGCATTAATCGATCATTATGAGAAAGCCGCATAAAAGTTTTGTATAATCATCTCTCTTGAAAGCTCATGATTGAGGCATGTGTGCAACATATATTTAAGCCTCCCCCAAGCTTGAGGGATACTTTCTCCTTCACGAGGCAAAAAATCATATATATAATTCCAATCACGATGAACCAAGTGCATAGGATACATTTTTTTGGTCGAATTCCAGCTTCAATCAATTCAAATCCCATGTTCTGGTGTCATCTAATAGCTTATACCAAGATAATGCCTTTTCCCTCGAAGATAAGGGAAACACTTTCTTCTTAACTATATCCTCTGATAAACCTACAAGCTTAAACAATCCACAAATTTCATCTATATATATCAAGTGCATATCAGGATGTATTGTTCCATCTCCTCGATATGGATTAGCAAGCAGTTTCTCCATAATACCCGAAGAAATTTCATAGTAAATATTTTCAGTATCTTGAGTAGGTTGAGGAGCAGCTCTTACCACTTCTGGTCAAGGTGAAGATACCCCTAACAAGCCCCTCAAAGGACTACTTTCCATTGTGACAAGTAACAGTAAATTTCAGCACGTAATAAAAAATGTTTCCTTACAAATTCCACATACCAAAGGCGCTTCACTCCCTGACAACGGAGCTATAAAAGAGTCTTGATGACCCACAAGTATATGGTATCAATCATAGTCCTTTCGGTAAGTAAGAGTGTCAAACCCGACGAGGAGCAGAAGGAAATGACAAGCGTTTTTCAGCAAGGTATTCTCTCCAAGTGCTGTAAACAGTAGTGACAGATAGTTTGATAGCAAGGTGACGTGTAACAAGTAACAAGTAATAATAGTAACAAAGGTACAGAAAGGTGGCCCAATCCTTTTTATAGCAAAGGACAAGCCGGAAAGTTCTCGTATATTAAGCAAAGCGTTCTCGAGGACACACAGGAATTCTCATCTAGTCACGTTCAACATGTTTAGTTGATTCGCGTTCACTACTTTGATAATTTGATATGTGGGTGGACCAGTGCTAGGGTGTTGTTCTTACTTGAACAAACAACCCTCTTATGATTACCCCCTCTCGCAAGCATCCGCAACTACGAAAGAAGAATTAAGATAAATCTAACCATAGCATGAAACATATGGATCCAAATCAGCCCCTTACGGAATAACGCATAAACTAGGGTTTAAGCTTTTGTCACTCTCGAAACCCATCATCTACCTATTACTCCCCAATGCCTTCCTCTAGGCCCAAACAGGGTGAAGTGTAATGTAGTCGACGTTCACACGACACCACTAGAGGAAGAACAACATACATATCATCAAAATATTAAATTAATACCAACTTCACATGACTACTTATAACAAGACTTCTCCCATGTCCTCAAGAACAAACAGAACTACTCACAAAACATATTCATGTTCAAGATTAGAGGAGTATTGTATATGATTAAGGATCTGAACATATAATCTTCCACCAAATAAACCAACTAACATCAACTACAAGATGTAATCAACACTACTAGTAACTCACACGTACCAATCTGAGGTTTTGAGACAAAGATTGAATACAAGAGATGAACTAGGGTTTGAGATGAGATGGTGCTTGTGAAGATGTTGATGAAGATTGGTCCTCCCATGATGAAAGGATTGTTGGTCATGTCGATGGCTTCGATTTACCCCTCCCAGAGGGGAGTATCCTCGGCGGAATCGCTCCGCCGAAGAGGAAAAGTGCTCCTACCCAGGTTCCGCCTCGAGATGATAGCGCTTCATCTCGAAAGTCTTCCTCTTATTTATTTTTCTAGGGAAAAAGGCTTCATATAGCATAAGGAGGGCATCGGAGGGCTGTTGTGGGCCCCACAAGGCATCAGGGCGCGTCCTGGGGGTGGGCGCGCCATGTTGCCTTGTGGACAGCAGGTGGCCTATTGGGAAATCAAGTAGAAAACAAAAAAATTCGCCCTATGATCACCCAGGAACAATATGAAGATGCATAACGAGTTGTGATCAACGATCGTTACCGACTCCGGGAGTGCAGCGGAAGTAGACGAGTCGGTGTAGATCATACTTGGAGTCCCTCAAACATTGATGATGATCACCCTCGAATGATCCATCAAATAGAAGACCAAAAGCACGGCCTCTCTACTTGGTTGCAAGCATACGGTCTTCACGATCTGGCAACGCTTCGCCGTCCAGAGCTAATCGTCGCCAGAGAATTAGAGGAGGAGTTTAGAACCACATGGGGCTTCTAATTATGAGGATTAGAGGTGGCTAGGGCTCACTCTAATTAGTCAATTAGGACCAACTAGAATGTGCCACTAGGTCAACTAGAGGAGGCTCCAAATCTTATGTTAACATAGGGTGGAAATCCTGTAGTATATATAGGTTAGAGGGGAGGGAGAGGGCAGCCACCAAGGGGGAAGGAGTCCCCTTGGTGCGCCAGCCTTGGGGGGGAGTCCCACTCCCTCCCCAAGTAGGATCCCCCCACTAGGAAAGGGGGGCGCCACTTCCATATAGGCCTATGTGGCCCATATTTCCTTCCACCTCTTGGCCTTTTTAGGCCCATTGATATTTTAATTAAATATAAAATGTTCTAAACATTTTCTGATCATTATATATATAATTTAACATCTCCAAAAACATTTTCCACCTATATATAATTAATCAGTAATACCCGGTAATACCCGGTATTACCCGATTATTCACCGAAACCCTTCCGGTGACCCCGAAAAGCTTCCGGAACCTCTTAGAACTATTCCAAATATTAATGAAACAATTCCACAAATATATTCTCATCACTCCCATCCTACTAACACTCAGCATATCATGATTACCTTATGCTTGTGACCCCGTAGGTTCGGTAAATCATAGACATGAACGAAACCCCTTCGTTCAATGACCGATAGCGAAACCGTGGACATCAATATCGGTCCCTATGATTACATGAATGATATTCGAGTGAACCTTTGGTTATCATGTGATGTTCCCTTTGCTTCGTGAGACTTTACAAAACCCGGTGTGCATCGGTATCCTCTTGAGTCATCATCATGCTCACTATACCATTGCTCCCGTTACCGATTTTGTTCTTCTTTCTCGTTAACGTGTTCCGGCATCCCCATGATGTAGTCACCTATGTCTGGCCTGATGATGATGGATGTCGTCACACCGAGAGGGCCCTAAGTATATCTCTCCATCATCGGAGGAGCAAATCGCACTCTCGAGCTGTCCGGTCACTTGTCAAACTTTCCGGTGAGCCTGAAAGTTGTTGTTATGATCACCTTGTTACAGATGACGTTTGAGCAACCCCAAAGCCCACCGTCCAATAGGAAGTGACTGAGACACTCTCATGGTCCGAGGTACTAAAACACATGCTAACACTCCGTGTTATAACAGATGATTTTAGATGATGTAATCACATATATAACAGACAAGTATTGGGTCGATTCAATATGATCGTTCTTCTAATGTCATACCATCAATGTTGTTTTAGGACTATTGTTACACTTAACGATATCCTAAGATCCGGAAAATGTGATCACCAACAACACTTGAGCCGGTCTTAGAGGCGAGACCGGGAACCTATTGTTTACCGTTTATCATTCCACACGTGCATATGAGTTTTCCACTGACTCGCATATTCTAGGATCATAGCAGTTATAACATGGAATATAAACTCTTAACTATGAATAATGTAAATATAATATTACAATATTATTGCCTCTAGGGCATATTTCCAATAGTCTCCCACTTGCACTAGAGTCAATAATCTAGTTAGCACTTTTAACTTTTACACCAATGGCAATCCGATGGCAGTCCATGCTTTGCTTGTGGTATAGACTTCGTCCTATCGATTCTTACGACTTCAAATACGCGTGTACCATTTGCATTTCTATGCATCTATAATGCTTTCACAAGAATTCATAATTTGTGTGAAACCAGCTTTGTATATATATTGAATCACTGGTAGAACCTTTGATTCCTTAGACTGAGTTATGGAACCACTATTAAGACTAGTGTTACAATGATACAATCATCTAGAAACCATACCAAGCTCATGAATGAACTTTAGATTCATCACCCTCCATTTTTGCTTCTAAAGCAATGATATACTTAGCCTTCTGTTATAGAATTCACAACAGTAACTTTTTGGACCAAGTCCAACTTACTGTGCCACCATAAATCACTTTTAATTTGAAATTGAAAAATCACTTGGGACACAGATGAAGATTTTATCGATGTACCACTTACATCGAGCCTTCATTGATGTAACTCCTTACAACAATCTCTTCATTTTCTCCGTGTGTGAGAAACATGTCGTTAATCCTTAATGACATTTTTTCATTGTTCTCCTATGATCAACAATTTGACCATACTAGTAACTTTTACTTAAACTAACTTGGAGTATTGGAAATGTCTGGTTGTTTACATACCATGGAATACAAGTGTGGTTGAAATCATATTTCGCTCATCAGTATTTAAGGATGCCGACTCCTTCCATGTGACATTGACAAGAAACTCTTCTTGACATTTTACATACTAAACTGCTTTAGTATTATGTCAATATGTATTTTGGCTAAGTCCGATTAGACACCATTATCTCCATAGATCATTATGTCTAATACCAATACTATTCATTGCCAAAGTATTTTACTGAAAACCTAGTTTCAGTAAAGTCTTAATCCGTGTCAAGAAATTTACATAACTTCCAATCAACAATATGTCATGTACATATAGTGTTTAGAAATATTATCATGCTCCCACTTAATTTCTTGTAAATACAAGCATCTTCGCTTTACTCGATGAACTCAATTTATTTGACCATTTCATCAGTACGAATATTCAAACTACATTATGCTTGCTTCAGATCATTATAGGATCTCTTGAAGTTTACATACTTACTAGCATCCTCTGAATCACCAAAATTACCTTGGATCGTATCAATTATACAACCTTGGTTCTATTTCCATCTCATGTGAATCATTTTGACATCCATCTATTTTATCTCATAATTGAAATATTCAATAATTGCTAGTTTAACCCGAACTGACTTTAAGTATTGCTATGATGAGACAATCTCGTCATAGTCAATTCTTTGATCTTGTCATAAACTATTTGTAACAAGTCAAGCATTATAAAACATTTTTATCTTTGTCAGTTTATAGATCCATTACTATTCTTTAGACTCTAAGTCTTTCGAAGGGTTCATCAAGTTCTAAGCTTGAATTATGAGAATGGATACTATCTCGGATTATGTTGGCATATAGCCAATTTTCAGAGTCAAGGCCCATCAACGCTTCTCTGTGAATTATAGGTTCATTGTTAGCCCAACAGTATTTTGTCTGCATACCACAAAGGTCTACACAAATTTTCCCAACCTATATAGTTCAGCTGCAAGTTCGACCTTAGTCTCTATATCTCATGTAGAGGCTTTCGTATCAGTCACAGTAAGAAATTCTAGAATTACTTCCAGTGTTTCTTTTCTTTGAGCTGATTACGAAGATTCTGCAATCTTGTCGAGTTGCACTGTCCTCCCACTCACTCTTTTGTAGAAAACATTTTCTTCAAAACTTCTACACTCTGTGGCAAAACACTCTGCCTCGGCATAGTGATAGAGGAATACCCAACTATTTGGGATAACCTACAAATTAGCACTTATTTTAATAAATTTGATGCCGCTCCTTTTTCAGTGTAAAAGCCACAGTCTCTAAAGCATCACTTTGAAAGTATATTGGCGAAATAATTAATGTCATCTTTGATCTCACCATGTCATACATAGCTTGATTGCATCTACTTAAAACACTCTACTCTTAGTAGTGTTCTAGGAGTTGCAAGATATAAAATACTTTTATAGCTCATCAGACATTCGCTAAACTTGTAACTCAAATATTTCTTTCTACAATCTAATTGAAGAAACATAATTTTCTTGTTACAATAAATTCTACTTCATTCTGAAAACCTTCTGAAATATTTCAAAAGATCCAGTTTTATGTCTCAATAAGTAAATATAAATATCTACTTTGGTTATCCTTTGAAGATAGATAAATCCACTGCTTGCAACAACACTTATTGGACTACACACATCGATATGCATATTGCCAATTATTTTGTTGCTCGTTCTCTATGGCCCGTGAACGGTATTTTAGTTTACTTCACTAATTGGACGAAACTTGTAAGTGTCAGATGATTCTCAATCAGATGACTTCAAAATTCATCACTATGAAATTTCTCCATGCTAGTTTCTCCAATGTGACTAAATGTAGTGCCACATAGATGTGGTATTCTTTTAGTCTTGCGACATTTAGCATCAGTGTTATGGATGTTCAATTTTATTATCAATATTCATAACATACATCTTATTCACAATAAGAGTATGCCCTTTTGTTCATAACATCGAACAACTACTGTTCTGTCATGGACAACCTCCTTCATAACATCGAACAAATATTGTTCTCTCATGAAGAACCTCCTTGCAAGTTCTATGCAATGGGCTAGAGTGTACAAAAAACTCTAAAATGAATTAAGATAATAAATACAGAGGAAATACACTGATAGAAATACTGTAACCTCTTACAATAATCCATCAAAATATTTTAGCCTCATTATTTGTTGGTCATTTAGGCTGTTCAAAGTTTCTTGCAACGATTTGCAATAATATGCAATCGAGTCGATATCCTTGTGATTAACATTTTAACCACAATATTGAAGAATCAGTGATCAACAAATTGATCATTTTTTCCAAGAACTACACTTTACTTGACCAACCACCTCTACATCTTATAACTTGTATGACATTCATACCTGAGCTGGACATTCCAGTCTTCTTTTCTTCCTTCATTTTACTTCTTACAGTTTTACTTCAATATTTCTCTTACTCTCAGAAGAAACAACAACTTTAAGAGTGGCGTGAGCCCCGAACTTCCCTGGGCATGTAAGTCTCATTACATCCTTTGGTTTTGCTCATTCTCTACAAGTTTTCACTGTCAACACATGACTAGCTTTCTTCCGGATCTTACGCATTTCAGTCTTAAACATAGTTGAACACTTCACTAGAATTTGCAAACAAAACACTTCTTTAGATATCGCATATCTTTTACCCTTTGTTTGTTTCTGAAAACAATTTTCAGTTCCAAGAATATCACATAACTATACCAAACATTTTAAAGTTCAGGTTTCTCGGAAGCAAGTAGACCGTAATGCAATTCTAGCTTTTGATCGAAGGACGTGAGTCTCATCATCCATAGCATCAGCAAGAGAGTATTGTAAACATGCAGTAGGACAAAATCCTTCTTGTCACTTTTAGAGGATGATCCTCTCAAACATAAAGTTTCAACCAGATAAATAACAGTCAATCAATTTCAACAACAAAGGTGGAACTGTGAGCCATAATTCTACAACTATAATGCAAACTACACATAGACATTGTTCATAATTAATTTGCACTAGTTATTAAACTTAATTAATAAATAATTGTGCTCCCACTCTGATGACGAGAATTTTGACCGGTGGGCAAGCTTTTGTCGATCATATCTCCATATGACTCTAGGTCATCTTTCGATGCTTTATGCTCCGGGCTCAGAATGATTCTGCTAGAACTTCAAGACAACCGAGTGCTATCTGCAAGCATGGTCTGACCATCCCCGTCTTACACCTCACGTCCCGTTTTTGCTCATGTCGACATGACCCACTCCGGAATGCTACGTGTTATAGATGGTTGCAACACTAGGAAGAGCACCTTTTAACTTGATATTTATTGTGAGAGATCACCCTAATAATTGACTACTACGCAATCAAAGGGTGCAAACAACAAAGGAATAAACATCTCAGGCAATTCATAATAGCATGATATGGTATAGCCCTGGGCACCGGGAGTTCTCCGTGATCATCTTCAATCTCCAGTTGAAGCGACGTGACGGCCAATATTTCGTTGTCGTGGCAACCGTTTCAAAAACGTTGCCGTGGAGGCAATCTCAGAAAACGTTGCCATGGCGACCGTTTCAAAAAACGTTGTCGTGGCACCAAAATCTGAAATTTCGCCGGGGCACAAAATTATAGCTCCTCGTCCCGCGCCTTGGTACACCTTCTCCTCGTCAGGGTCCTCCGTGTACATCTTGCCACCATCACCTGTAACCTATCCCTACGATATTTACATTAAGGTGGCAATCTTGTGGCTCCAGCCATCATGCCGTGACACGCAGGCCACTTAACATTACAACATATAACCATCTCATACATAATCTCATTATCATGACGAAGGCTATACCACATCATATGCAAATTGTAGCGACCCGATCCCAACGGATCGAAGTATCTGTGCTTAAGTGTCATCCCTAGATTGGTATGCTGACACACACAGTACTCGAGGATTTATAACAGAGTTCAATCACACACTTATTACATCGAAAATCCTCGTAAAGAGTATTTATTACATAAATATGGCTGAAGGCCAACTAAATAAAATAACTGCGGAAGCTTCGAAGATAAATGAGTCCATCAACTCCAACGGCATAGCTGAGTGCATGACAACGACCTATCGCACCTTACTCTTCGTCTGAAAACTCTGCAACATGATACGTTGTAGCCGTGTAGGTCAGCACATGGAATATGCTGGCAAGATAACACCATAGAGCAAAGAACGAAATAACAGCTATCGCTACATGCACTATAAGGCTGGTGGAGGCTCTATGGTTATCGTTTGCATAAAGCTAGTTTTTCCCTACAACAAAGGAATAGATTTTATTTAACTACAAAGTTTGTTGAAAACATTGAGAAGGTAACCCCAACTCAATCCCAATTAAAAGTTAACAACCCAATCAAATTAATTAAGTAATGTGATGAGATCAAATCAATAATTCAAGTACCAGATACTCAAGATGTCCATAACCGGGGACACGGCTAACCATGATTAGTTTGTACACTCTGCAGAGGTTTGCGCACTTTTCCCCACAAGACTCGATCTCCTCCGTTGAATTTCTCGCACTGCATGATGTTTGAGAAACGGATGATCGAGACACAGTCTTTCCGAAGAGGTCCCCTTAACCAATAGATAGGCCGGTACACCTACAATCCCCTACATCTGCTAGCCCATCATGGAAAGGATTCCCACAACTTACTCAACTATGCCAGAGCCCATAATGGCATGTGGCTGCACACGGAAGTTTCTAGCATGAATAATCTTATGATCCCTTTGAGCCTGGGTGGCATTCCATAGGATGATCACACGGATACCCCGGGATCTCCTAGGACAACACTGGATTCCCCAGGTGTCCGGGCAAGCCACTGGTATCCCCAGGGTGCCCCAACCATTCCACCCAGATGTGTATTAAAGTAGCCACCTTAAGTTAAACCTTAGTTAACAATAACTCTCACATCTTTCATGAATTCTCTCAAACCAAACCACGTCTACGAGCATAGCATAGCAAAGTAAGCACAACGTAATAATACCCATGGTTTGTTAAAGGACAATAGGTTCCTACCTCATCAGCTACTTACCAGTACCCACATGTTATCAAACCCTAACCATGCAGTGTTTGAGGATTGAAACTAATGCATAAAAACTGGGTAATAAAGGGGTATGATCAAAGTGTTACTTGCCTTGCTGACGATCGGAAAACCCTAGTGATTCGTAGTAGCAAGCCTCGCACTCCGGAAACTCTATCGTGAACAAACAATAGCATACATAAGCACTCAAGCATAATATGCAAAGGTAAAACCCAAAATAAAAGGTCTGAACAGAAAGTTCAAGTGAAGAGCTTCGATTTGCAAAAAGAATCAATCGAATCGGAGTCACGAAACTCAAACTACGATCAAAAGAAGTTCAAATTCAAATCTGCTTGAAACCAAATTTTAAATTTGCAAAATCATGTTCAAGTTGAAAATCTGGACAGAGGGGAACAAGACGAAGATTTTGGCGTTGGTTTCACTGGATTTGGATAAACGAGCAAAAAATTGCGAGGGTTTAAAGATCAGGGACTAAACTATAAGAAAACTATTCGCGAATAGGTCCCTGGATGAAAATAAAACAGAAAAAGAAAAATCTATCGGACGAACGTCCACTAACAGAGACTAACGAACGAAAAACGTTCACTAACAGATCTAAATGAACGAACGTTCGCTAATTAATCTAACCTAATAAAAATAAACCGATCTAAAACGAAAAACCGAAAAAAAACGGATCGGGCGGGTTTACGGCGGTTATACCGGTTCGGTGGGAAAACCGGCGGCGGCGGCGGTCAACGGCGGATCGGGCTCCGGCGCGTGCGACGGCGGCTGCGGGGCGGGGCGGGGAGGCGCGGGCGTCGGGGTGGCACGGCGCGGGGCGGCGGCGAGCGGCGAGGCAGGCGGCGAGCGGCGCGGCAGGCGGCGGCGCTGCGGCGGCGGCGGCGGCTCGATGGGGAGGAGAGGGGCCGGGCCTCGGCCTTATAAGGAGGGGAGGAGTCGGGGCCGGCTTGGGGAGGGGGTCGGGGCGCGCGGCGGCTGGCGCTCGGACTCCGGCGAGTCCGGCTCCCGCACGGAAGGAAGGCGGCGGCGTCTCGGGCCGGCTGGGCATTCGGCCCATTTCGGTCCGAAGTTTTTTTTTAAACAGCGCTGCGAAGAAAATCCAAATAAAATAAAATAAAAATCCTAAAATTCCAGAAAAAAAATTCACGGTCCTCTCCTAATATTTAGGACAACATGAACATTTTTCTGGACTAAAATGCAATTTTTCCCTAATTTACTCGAATAAATCTCAAATAAAATTCGAATAAACTTTATTTTTATTTAAAACTAAATTTCCAATATTTCCTCTGTTTGAAGAAGTCATATTATCTTCTCTCATTATTTTATTTATTTTTGAAATAATTCGAAAAATAATTTCAAATAAAAATCACTTTGATCCAATTTACCAATTTTGAAAAAATTCAAAAATGGATTTTATGAAAACCTCCAACTCTCTCAAATGGTCCTTGAGTTGCTTAAGGTCTCTAGGATCAAAATGTCCAAACAAATAAAAATGCAAAGAGCATGAATGCATATGATGACCTAATGATTAACATCAAATTGAAAATTTGGGATGTTACAAACCTACCCCCCTTAAGATGAATCTCGCCCTCGAGATTCGGGTTGGCTAGAAAATAGGTGTGGGTGGTCTTTCCGTAGGTCTTCTTCTCGCTCCCAGGTGGCTTCTTCTTCGGTATGGTGGCTCCACTGAACTTTGCAAAACTTGATAACCTTGCTGTGTGTAACTCGGCTGGCAAACTCGAGAATCTTGACGGGTTTCTCCTCGTAAGTTAGGTCACTTTCCAACTAAATTGCTTCTAGGGGCACTGTATCTCTTAGGGAAATATCGGCCATCTCTGCATGACACTTCTTCAACTGGGAAATGTGAAACACATCATGAACTCCTGACAAACCTTCGGGTAACTCCAACTTGTAGGCAACTTCACCCATACGTTCCAAAACTCGGTATGGTCCTACAAATCTTGGGGCTAACTTTCCTTTGACTCCAAATCGTTTTACTCCTCGAAGTGGGGACACACGAAGGTATGCCCTGTCTCCGACTTCATAGGTTACCTCCTTGCGTTTAGTATCTGCATAACTCTTCTGCCTGGACTGGGCTATCTTGAGTCTATCCCGAATCAACTTAACCTTCTCTTCAGAATCTCTGATTAAGTCTGGTTCGAACAACTGTCTATCTCCAACTTCATCCCACGACAGTGGTGTCCTGCACCTTCTTGCGTACAAGGCTTCGAAAGGGGCCATCTTCAAACTAGCTTGATAGCTGTTGTTATATGAGAACTTTGCGTAAGGCAAATTATCATCCCAACTAGATCCATAATCTAGCGCACAAGCTCTCAACATGTCCTCCAGAATCTGGTTGACTCTCTCGGTCTGTCCATCTGTCTGCGGGTGAAAGGTTGTACTGAACTCTAGCCTGGTTCCCAAAGTTTCATGCAACTGGTTCCAAAACTTTGAAGTAAACTGTGTTCCTCTATCTGATACGATGGTCCTCGGAACTCCATGCAGACATACGATCCTGGTCATATATATCTTCGCCAACTTAGCACTTGTATAAGTGGTTTTCACGGGGATGAAGTGAGCCACTTTAGTCAAGCGATCAACTACAACCCAGATAGAATCATATCCTGAACGAGTCCTGGGTAATCCGGTGATGAAATCCATGCCAAGTTTATCCCACTTCCATTCAGGTATCGGCAAAGGCTGGAGTAACCTTGCTGGTTTCTGATGCTCTACCTTAACTCTCTGACATACGTCATATACTGCTACATACTCCGCAATATCCTTCTTCATTCCTGTCCACCAAAAACTCTCCTTCAAATCCAGATACATCTTGGTGTTGCCTGGGTGAATCGAATATGGCGAATCATGAGCCTCCTGAAGTATTAACTTCCTGATCTCGGGGTCATTGGGCACATAGATACGATCCTCAAACCATAAAGTTTCGTGCTCATACTCATGAAAACCTTTAGCCTTTCCTTTGCTCATCCTTTCTTTTATCTCTGCAATCTCCTGGTCCGTCTTCTGGGCTTCTTGGATCCTTCCCAGTAAAGTGGACTGAATTTCCAATGTCGCAACAAAACCTCTCAGAACTATCTCCAAACGAAGTTCTCGGAGGTCATCGGCTAACTCCTGAGGTAATCCTCCAGTTATGAGAGTGTTAACATAACTCTTGCGGCTCAACGCGTCTGCTACCACATTGGCCTTTCCTGGATGATAATGCAACTTCATGTCATAATCCTTTATGAGCTCCAGCCATCTCCTCTGCCTGAGGTTTAACTCCTTCTGTGTGAAGATGTACTTCAAACTCTTATGATCCGTGTAAACATCACAACGATTTCCGATAAGAAAATGTCTCCATGTCTTGAGTGCATGCACTACGGCTGCTAACTCCAAATCATGCGTGGCATAATTTAACTCATGAGGTCAAAGCTGTCGTGAGGCATATGAAACAACTCTTCCTTCTTGCATAAGAACACCTCCAAGTCCCTGACGTGAAGCGTCGCAATATACATGGAAATCCTTGCGTATGTTCGGGAGAATCAGCACTGGGGCTGTAACCAAACGTTTCTTCAACTCCTGGAAACTGGCCTCACAATCGCCGGTCCATTTAAACTTGGTGTCTTTCTTCAATAACTCCGTCATGGGCTTCGCAATCTTAGAAAAATTCTCAATGAATCTTCGATAATATCCTGCAAGTCCAAGGAAACTGCGTATCTCCCCAACTGAGGTGGGTGCCATCCACTCGGTGACAGATTTAACCTTGGAAGGGTCTACTATTATACCTTCTCCTGATATAACATGTCCGAGAAATCCGACTTCCTTCAACCAAAACTCGCATTTGCTGAACTTGGCATATAGCTGATATTCCCTGAGCTTCTCGAGAACCAAGCGCAAATGTTCCTTGTGTTCTTCTTCATTCTTCGAGTAGACCAATATATCATCAATGAATACAACGACAAACTTATCCAAGAACTCCATGAACACCTTGTTCATCATACTCATGAAATAGGCAGGGGCGTTAGTCAAACCAAATGACATACCTGTATACTCATATAGTCCATACCTCGTGGTAAAGGCTGTCTTAGGTATATCCTGTTCTCGGATATTCAGCTGGTGGTATCCTGATCGAAGATCGATCTTGGAAAATACTTTAGCTCCTTGCAGCTGGTCAAACAAATCATTGATCATCGGTAGTGGGTATTTGTTCTTGATCGTCACCTCATTCAACGCACGATAATCAACAACCATTCTCAAAGATCCATCCTTCTTCTCAACTAAGAGCACTGGGGCTCCCCACGGTGATGAACTTGGTCGTATATAACCTTTCTCCAATAACTCCTTAATCTGCTTCTTAATTTCCTCCAGATCATTTGCGGGCATCCGGTACGGTCTCTTTGATATTGGTCCGGTGCCTAGCAACAGCTCGATCAAAAACTCTATGTCTTGGTCTGGTGGCATGCCTGGTAATTCCTCCGGAAATACATCGGGATAATCCTTCACAACTGGCACTTCCTCTTGAACAACTCCCGAGAGTGAATTTACTTGAGTCCTCCTTGGCGCATGCCTAGACACATACTTGATCCTTTTACCCTCTGGGTGGTGAGACGAATTGACTTACTAGCACAATCGATGTTTCCTCCATACTTCGATAGCCAATCCATGCCTAGTATCACATCCAATCCTTGTGATTCCAAAATAATTAGGTCTAAGGGGAAAACATGCCTACCTATGGTCAATGGCAACCGAAAACATCCTCGGCTAGCCATATACTCCGCTCCTGGTGAGCTTACTAGCATAGGTGTCTTAAGGGCTACGGTTGGCAACTTAAACTTGTCTACAAATCCCCTTGATATGTATGAATGCGATGCACCAGTGTCAAAAAGAACAAGGGCTGTAAATGACTTAATCAAAAACTTACCAATAACTGCATCAGGCTGCTCTTCAACTTCCTCCACGTTGACATGGTTCACCTGACCTCGGGTGAAGGGATTTGGCTTCTTT
This sequence comes from Thinopyrum elongatum, assembly GCA_011799875.1. Lineage (NCBI taxonomy): Eukaryota > Viridiplantae > Streptophyta > Magnoliopsida > Poales > Poaceae > Thinopyrum > Thinopyrum elongatum. Next base: position 442,293,019 of record CM022300.1, on the reverse strand, counting down.
CCTGAGCTTCCGTTGCCATTTCCATTCTTTGCCTCAGAACAATCATTGGCATAGTGTCCAGTCTTCCCACACTTGTAACAGGTAATGTGACTCAGATCCTTCTTAGCGGGTGTCGCGGGGTTAGCATGTTTCTGACTGTTGCTTCCTCCATTCCCATTGCCATTCTTAGGGCCACTGTGGGTGTGTGAATTTCCTCCATTGTGAGTATGTCCTCCATGGTTATGATGAGTATGCCCTCCTGAGTACGGGGAATAGCGAGGCTTCTACTGGGCTCCAGAATTATACTTCCCCTGTCCATACTTCCTCTTGCGGTTATCTATCTGCTGCTGCTTGCCTTCAATCATTAGGGCCTTGTCTACCAGCTCCTGGTAGTTGGTGAAAGTTGCCATCATCAACTGCATGCTCAGCTCATCATTCAGTCCTTCAAGAAATTTCTCCTGCTTCGTGGCATCTGTGGCCACATCATCTGGGGCATAACGTGCTAGCTTGCTGAACTCATCCACATACTGCCCCCACAGTACGATTCCCTTGGCGTAAGTTGTGGAATTCACGCTTCTTCATACTCATAGCTCCAGCTGAGACATGTGCGGTGCGGAAAGCCTGCTGAAATTGATCCCATGTAACTGTAGCAATGGGGTAGGTGGTGGTGAAGTTCTCCCACCAAGAGGTTGCGGGTCCATCAAGCTGATGTGCGGCAAAGCGCACCTTCTCAGCATCAGTGCATCCAGCAGTGGTCAGCTCCCTTCCAATCTTGCGGAGCCAATCATCAGCAACAATCGGCTCGGTGCTGCTAGAGAACACCGGTGGATTTAACCTTAGAAAACGGGCTAGGTTGTCAACTGGGGGAGGTGGCGGTGGGTTATTGTTGTTGTTGTTGCCTTGGTTCTGGATGAGCATCTGCATCAAGGCATTCTGTTGTTGGATCAACTGGGTGAGCTCTGGCGGGAAAGCGAATCCGGGGTCATGTCTCGAAGGCATCTGATAGGTCAGAGGGGTATGAACAGAATAGAATAGGTCTAATGAGAGATTTCACTACCCATATGCATATGAGACAAACATATTCATTCCACACCACTCAATTTCAAACAAGATTCAAACAATCGATCTAAACTACCGTTACAAAATCTCGCGGACTATTACTATATACATGGAAGTACTTCTAATGGTATTATGGTGGTCGACTAGAAATTTTGATCGGTGGAAGACTCCATAATATCAACTCCAGCTTCGTCTTCATAGTCATCATCACTGTCATCATCTGCATCACTGTCCGTGTCGGTGTCATCCAATAAGATGTAGTCCTCCGAATGGATATCCACTTCTGGTTCTTGCTTCGGGTTCACCATGGGTATTCCTAGCTTCTTCTTCAGTTCTTCATGCTTCTCCAGTAGCACAACAATTTCTTCTTCATATCCATCGCGTGTTGACTTGAGTTCCTCTTCCAGCTCCATGTTCCGGGTCATCGCCTTCTTGGTATCTATCATGTTAGCGCACATCTGGTTCTCATAGCGACGAATGTGCTGGTTCATCTCCTGTATGTAGGCTGCAATAGATCCATCCTTCCTGGTGCGAATCATCTCCCATTGCTCATCCCGGCGTCCACATATCTGGTAGATGGTGTCTTTAAGATCCTTGTTGTACACCTCACAAATGCGTCCAATAGTGATGTGGACGGCCATGCTCTTTCCTAAACTCCAGGTCGGTGCATCAAAGGAAAACTCAATGGGCTCGGTAATTGGTGTAAACGTCCTTCCAGGAACACGAACTTGAATCATCCAGTGCTCCTCTTCTGGTAAAGTTGCAGTGAAGGTTCCGGTGAAGCTTGGTATGCCGATGTTCAGGTACTTAGTGACTTCCTTCAAGTGTCGTCCGAAAGGGGTGTCATCATCCGGCTGAGTGAACTTGTTCCTGGGGTCCGACATCTATAGAGTAGAAATAGAGAAGAGTTAGAAATGAGTGGAGAAGAGTTAGAAATGAGAAGAGTATCCTGTGGCTTTTCCTAGTGGTCACGTCCTACAGTCAGCGTGTGCTCTGATACCATCTTGTAGCGACCCGATCCCAATGGATCGAAGTCTCTGTGCTTAAGTGTCATCCCTGGATCGGTATGCTGACACACACAGTACTCAAGGATTTATAACAGAGTTCAATCACACACTTATTACATCGAAAATCCTCGTAAAGAGTATTTATTACATAAATATGGCTGAAGGCCAACTAAATAAAATAACTGCGGAAGCTTCGAAGATAAATGAGTCCATCAACTCCAACGGCATAGCTGAGTGCATGACAACGACCTATCGCACCTTACTCTTTGTCTGAAAACTCTGCAACATGATACGTTGCAGCCGTGTAGGTCAGCACATGGAATATGCTAGCAAGATAACACCATAGAGCAAAGAACGAAATAACAGCTATCGCTACATGCACTATAAGGCTGGTGGAGGCTCTATGGTTATCGTTTGCATAAAGCTAGTTTTTCCCTACAACAAAGGAATAGATTTTATTTAACTACAAAGTTTGTTGAAAACATTGAGAAGGTAACCCCAACTCAATCCCAATTAAAAGTTAACAACCCAATCAAATTAATTAAGTAATGTGATGAGATCAAATCAATAATTCAAGTACCAGATACTCAAGATGTCCATAACCGGGGACACGGCTAACCATGATTAGTTTGTACACTCTGCAGAGGTTTGCGCACTTTTCCCCACAAGACTCGATCTCCTCCGTTGAATTTCTCGCACTGCATGATGTTTGAGAAACGGATGATCGAGACACAGTCTTTCCGAAGAGGTCCCCTTAACCGATAGATAGGCCGGTACACCTACAATCCCCTACATCTGCTAGCCCATCATGGAAAGGATTCCCACAACTTACTCAACTATGCCAGAGCCCATAATGGCATGTGGCTGCACACGGAAGTTTCTAGCATGAATAATCTTATGATCCCTTTGAGCCTGGGTGGCATTCCATAGGATGATCACACGGATACCCCGGGATCTCCTAGGACAACACTGGATTCCCCAGGTGTCTGGGCAAGCCACTGGTATCCCCAGGGTGCCCCAACCATTCCACCCAGATGTGTATTAAAGTAGCCACCTTAAGTTAAACCTTAGTTAACAATAACTCTCACATCTTTCATGAATTCTCTCAAACCAAACCACGTCTACGAGCATAGCATAGCAAAGTAAGCACAACGTAATAATACCCATGGTTTGTTAAAGGACAATAGGTTCCTACCTCATCAGCTACTTACCAGTACCCACATGTTATCAAACCCTAACCATGCAGTGTTTGAGGATTGAAACTAATGCATAAAAACTGGGTAATAAAGGGGTATGATCAAAGTGTTACTTGCCTTGCTGACGATCGGAAAACCCTAGTGATTCGTAGTAGCAAGCCTCGCACTCCGGAAACTCTATCGTGAACAAAAAATAGCATACATAAGCACTCAAGCATAATATGCAAAGGTAAAACCCAAAATAAAAGGTCTGAACAGAAAGTTCAAGTGAAGAGCTTCGATTTGCAAAAAGAATCAATTGAATCGGAGTCACGAAACTCAAACTATGATCAAAAGAAGTTCAAATTCAAATCTGCTTGAAACCAAATTTTAAATTTTCAAAATCATGTTCAAGTTGAAAATCTGGACAGAGGGGAACAAGACGAAGATTTTGGCGTTGGTTTCACTGGATTTGGATAAACGAGCAAAAAATTGCGAGGGTTTAAAGATCAGGGACTAAACTATAAGAAAACTATTTGCGAATAGGTCCCTGGATGAAAATAAAACAGAAAAAGAAAAATCTATCGGACGAACGTCCGCTAATAGAGACTAACGAACGAAAAACGTTCACTAACAGATCTAAAAGAACGAACGTTCGCTAATTAATCTAACCTAATAAAAATAAACCGATCTAAAACGAAAAACCGGATCGGGCGGGTTTATGGCGGTTATACCGGTTCGGTGGGAAAACCGGCGGCGGCGGCGGTCAACGGCGGATCGGGCTCCGGCGCGTGCGACGGCGGCTGCGGGGCGGGGCGGCGCGGTGCGGGCGTCGGGGTGGCATGACGCGGGGCGGCGGCGAGCGGCGCGGCAGGCGGCGAGCGGCGCGGCAGGCGACAGGCGGCGGCGACGGCGGCTCGGGCTGGCTGGGCCTTCGGCTCAGTTCGGTCCGAAGTTTTTTTTTTAAAACAGCGCCACGAAGAAAATCCAAATAAAATAAAATAAAATTCCTAAAATTCCAGAAAAAAAATTCACGGTCCTCTCCTAATATTTAGGACAACATGAACATTTTTCTGGACTAAAATGCAATTTTTCCCTAATTTACTCGAATAAATCTCAAATAAAATTTGAATAAACTTTATTTTTATTTAAAACTAAATTTCCAATATCTCCTCTGTTTGAAGAAGTCATACTATCTTCTCTCATTATTTTATTTATTTTTGAAATAATCCGAAAAATAATTTCAAATAAAAATCACTTTTATCCAATTTAGCAATTTTGAAAAAATTCAAAAATGGATTTTATGAAAACCTCCAACTCTCTCAAATGGTCCTTGAGTTGCTTAAGGTCTCTAGGATCAAAATGTCCAAACAAATAAAAATGCAAAGAGCATGAATGCATATGATGACCTAATGATTAACATCCAAATTGAAATTTTGGGATGTTACACAAATCCTGCAAAACCAAGTTAGATGTTCTCTAATCGGTTTGGAAAATTTTAATTACGTGGCTTCTAGGGTTTTCGGATAAACCTAGCTACCTACATGCACACCATAAAGTGATAATCCTTGTTGCTAGATTAACTTTTGGGGTATGTGAAAGAAGAGACTTAATTAAAAATCTCGTTCCCCCACACTAAACTTCGTCTAATACGCGTGACCCCCTAGAAGATCATCCATCTTCATCGCCCTCTTGCATACGCGATGGTTCACTATTCTTGACTATGTGAAGCCCAAGGAACTGTTAGCAGATCGTCGACAGCCAGAGCCGAGCGATTGTCAGAACCTTGTAGAAAGCGACATCATGCCGTCAATGAACTGAACCGAAGCAACACTCGAGGGAAGCATAGCAAGAACATAACCCTCACATCCACATGTGATCTAGATCGCAATCTGCATCTACTCATAGAACCACTCATGATGCCACTGTTGGGAAACATAGTAGAAAACAAAAAAAATCGCCCTACGATCACCCAGGAACAATATGAAGATGCATAACGGGTTGTGATCAATGATCGTTACCGACTCCAGGAGTGCAGCGGAAGTAGACGAGTAGGTGTAGATCATACTTGGAGTCCCTCGAACATTGATGACAATCCTGCGAACCGCCCTCGAACGATCCCTCGAACAGAAGACCGAAAGCACGACCTCTCTACTTGGTTGCAAGCATACAGTCTTCACGATCCGGCAGCGCTTCATCGTCCAGAGCTAATCGTCGCCAGAGAATTAGAGGGAGGAGTTCAGAACCACACGGGGCTTCTAATTATGAGGATTTGAGGTGGCTAGGGCTCACTCTAATTAGTCAACTAGGACCAACTAGAACATGCACTAGATCAACTAAAAGAGGCTCCAAATCTTATGTTAACATAGGGTGGAAATCCTCTAGTATATGTAGGTTAGAGGGGAGGGAGAGGGCAGCCACCAAGGAAGAAGGATTCCCCTTGATGTGCCAGCCTTGGGGGGAGTCCCACTCCCTCCCCAAGTAGGATCCCCCCCCCCCCACTAGGAAAGGGGGGGCGCCACTTCCATATGGACCTATGTGGCCCATATTTCCTTCCACCTCTTGGCCTTTTTAGGCCCGTTGATATTTTAATTAAATATAAAATGTTCTAAACATTTTAAGATCATTATATATATAATTTAACATCTCCGGAAACATTTTCCACCAATATATAATTAATTGGTAATACCCGGTATTACCCGATATTCACCGAAACCATTCCTGTGACCCCGAAACACTTCCGGAACCTCTCGGAACTATTCCGGATATTAATGAAACTATCCCACAAATATATTTTCATCACTCCCATCCTACTAACACTCAGCAGATCATGATTACCTTAAGCTTGTGACCCCGTAGGTTCGGTAAATCATAGACATGAATGAAACCCCTTCGTTCAATGACCGATAGCAAAACCGTGGACATCCATATCGGTCCCTATGTTTACACGAATGATATTCGGGTGAACATTTGGTTATCATGTGATGTTCCCTTTGCTTCGCGATACTTTACAAAACCCGGTGTGCATCGGTATCCTCTTGAGTCATCATCATGCTCACTATACCATTGCTCCCATCAATATCGGTCCCTATGATTACATGAATGATATTCGAGTGAACATTTGGTTATCATGTGATGTTACCTTTGCTTCGCGAGACTTTACAAAACCCGGTGTGCATCGGTATCCTCTTGAGTCATCATCATGCTGACTATACCATTGCTCCCGTTACCGGTTTTGTTCTTATTTCTCGTTAACGTGTTCCGGCATCCCCGTGATGTAGTCACCTGTGTCTAGCCAGACGATGATGGATGCCGTCACACCGAGAGGGCCCTAAGAATATCTCTCCATCGTCGCAGGAGCAAATCCCACTCTCGAGCTATCCGGTCACTTGTCAAACTTTCCGGTGAGCCTGAAAGTTGTCGTTGTAATCACCTTGTTATAGATGACGTTTGAGCAACCCCAAAGCCCAACATCCAGTAGGAAGTGACCGAGACACTCTCATGGTCTGAGGAACTAAAACACATGCTAACACTCCGTGTTATAACAGATGATTTTAGACGATGTAATCACATATATAACAGACAAGTATTGGGTCGATTCAATATGATTATTCTTCTAACGTCATACCCTCAATGTTGCGTTAGGACTATCGTTACACTTAACGATATCGTAAGATCCGGAAAATGTGATCACGAACAACACTTGAGCCGGTCTTAGAGGCGAGACCGGGAACCTATTGTTTACCGTTTATCATTCCACACGTGCATATGAGTTTTGCACTAAATCGAATATTCCAGAATCATAGCAGTTATAGCATGGAATATAAACTCTTAACTATGAATAATGGAAATATAATAATACAATATTATTGCCTCTAGGGCATATTTCCAACATTGCCCCCCTCTGGTAGTTATTCGTTCCAGTACTTTTTTATATATTTAATAAAAAATCTCTGTGAAATTTCAAGTCATTTGGAGCTCCGTAGAATAGCTATCTCTGTTGTAGCCCTTTTAGGTCCAAAATTCCAGCTGCCGGTAATTTCCCTCTTCATATAGATCTTGCAAATTAAGAGAGAAAAGGCATTAGAATTGCATCATAAAGTGAAATAATGACCAAAAACATTATAAATAATAGTAGGAAAAAATTATGCAAAATAGATGTATCACTCGTCTACCACGTCATCGACGCCGAAGTCGAGCACAAGAGGGAGACCGTGGGGAAAGGGATTCGCCATGGAAGGAAGGATTGCAGAATGGAGTATAGAGACAATAGTAGTGCACTAAGAAGCTGCCCCAAGAACTACTGAAATTATATCCCAACGCACGCGCCATTAAACTGATGAAGCTGGAGCGGTCAAACGTTGCATTTCCCACTGCTCCCTCATAATGCGTCCAGTTCAAAAGTATAGATGAACATTAAGTTTCCTTCCTTGAAACTTAGTGCTAAAACTTACCGCCGTCTCATTGACTCGCGAAACGACTAAACCATTGTATCTCTATCCACACGTCTCAATTATAGTCCTCCTGTAGTTTTCGTGTTAGTCTTGTTAGTGATTCAACTTTGTTTCTTTTATGATGTTCTCATGACAATATCCTGTTCGACGCAGCATTTTTTTTATCCTCGCAACTGTACTACGCTTTTCATTTTGTTGATTAATACTAGATCCTTATACTATGATTGTTTCCCTTGTCCCCAGATGTCAAATTATATTTACATTTTTATAATCACTTGTACATAAACGAATTAGTATCACTTCATCACAAACACTATACTTGTAATAAATATTAAAACAACATTGCTTTTATTCCATATATCTACGTGTTGCTATCCAAGTTGTGAGAGCTAGTAATTATCAAGTAGTATTACAAAAACGTAAATTGCACATATCCTATACAACACCAATATATGTCTTTTCATTTATTTGAAATGTATGCCTATTACATTTGACAAATTATCTTACTGATACTATTCCCAATTTATAGTTTGTGTGACCTGTTAGAAGGGAGATAAGAGGGATTGGTGGAATCGATGATTTTATTGCTTGAGCCTCGTGGGCATATATATAGGAGTACATGGTCATCTTGGAGTACAAGGCAAGGTAGAATAAATCCTACACTATCCTATGTTTCCTAAATAAACATTATACTCAACATCCCCCCCGTAGTCACAACGGTAGCGACGCAGACGGTGAGACTGGAGAAGAATCTGAAGGTAAGCCGACGGGCACCCCTCCCCCCCCCCCCCCCCCAACACACACACACACACAGTCATAATGGTCGATGCATCGCGGAAGTCGTGGCTGGAGTGGAAACCGACGAGGTTGCTCAAGCAAGGCGGTAGCCCTTTGTGCCATTTGAGGTAGCCGAGAGCGTAGGCTGGTGTAGCCGTTGTCGAGGTAGCCGTGCAAAGAATGCCGTGGTCGATGTCGAGTTGGGGTAGCCGGTGTCGAGGAAGTTGCCGTGGAGCCGCTGGCGCAAGGAGGCGCCGAGTTAGTCATGGGCGCAGTGGTGTCAAAGTAGTGGTGCGCCGAGAAGAAGACGTTGTTGACGACGCGTCGCGCCGGGTTTGCCAAGCCCGGGGACACATCATGGACGACGGCACGCATCGGTGTTGCTAGCACCGGGCATGCGTAGACGGATGAAGACGAAGTTGACGAAGCGCCGCACTAGGCTTTCCAAGCATGTGGACACGTCGTGGACGAAGGCACGCAACGGTGTTGCCAGCACCGGGCATGCGTAGACGTGGGACTTGCATGAGTTGTACGCCAGTCAAGGATTTGGAGGGGCCAGCAGAGAAGGAAGCTTGACGACGGTCGTGGCGCTAATCGGCGTGGGGCCGGTGTCACCAATTATGGTCGGAGTAGACGAAGTGGTCGGGGTAGATGACGCCGACGCTGGCGACGGGCTAGTGCTGGACAAAGACGAAGGGGGTGGACGGCGGCGGTGGCGGCTACGGGGGTAGCAGCGGCGGCGGCCGAAGAAGAGGGGCGGTGGCGGCCTGACGGCGGCGGCGGCTTGGTTAGGAGCACGGTGGCGGTACTCAAAGTAGGTGAGGAACCCGACAGCGTGACGAAGACCGGTGCAGACGGTGGCGTTCCCGCGCCGAGGGAGGCGGCGCGGCGTATACCACGGGAAGTTGGCGCGCGGTAATGGCAGAGTGGACCGCGGGCCGCGGCGCTACAGCGGCGGCGGGCAGGTCGGGGCGACGGCGGGAAGACCTCGGGACGGCATGGACTGCGTGCCGCATCGCTATGGTCCGAAGGGGCGGCGCAGCGGCGGTGCGCGGGTCGGTGATGCCGCGGGGATGGCCTCGGGCGACGGCGGTGACCACGTTCCGCCGCGCTACAACCCGAATAGGCCGTGTAGCGGCGGCTCGCGGGTCGGGGCAGCCGCGGGAAGAACCACTAGCAGGGGCGACGGCCCGACGGGAGGTGGCGTGGACCGCGTGCCACGACGCGACAGCCCTAAGGGGCGACGCAAAGGCGGCGTAGACCACGGGCCGCGTAGACCACGGGCCGCGACGTGACAACCCAAAGGAGCGTCGGCGGGAGCGGCGCGCGGGTTGGGGAAGCCGGTGGGAAGACCTCGGGGCGGCAACGCAGCGGTCCGAAGGGACGATGCGGCGGCAACTTGTGGCTCGATCGGCGGTAGGCGCGTGCTCGGGGACGCCCTTGGCGAAGACAGGCGCGTGATCGGTTGATCAGACCGACGGCGACACTGTACGCGCCATGGCGGGGACGACACGCAGATCGGAGTCGATGGCGACGTTGTCGGTGATGTCTCGGGCGATGACGACGAAGACGGACCGGCAATGGAGGCCGCGCGGACGAGCGACCGGCAGCGACGCACAAAGGCGTCCCTTAGGCGGCGCGTCCAGCCTTGCCGCGCGGTGGATGACGAAATGGACAGTGTAGTCGACGCCGATGTCGAAGTAGAGGCGCGGGGGTCGATTTCGGCGACGGGCGACGCAAACCGATCTTAGATCGAAAAAACCAACGAGAAAACGCCGATCAAGATGACCGACGGGAGAGAGAAAAACCCGGAGCAAGGGCCCGCGAAAAAGACTCTCTAGGGTATCCGGTCAACACGACCGGCGGACGAACCCTAGGTACGGGCAGGTCGGCCCCCGGCGACGGTCATGGAGGCCGACCGCCCAGCGGAAGCGGTGGGCGGCGGCTAGGATTGGATCGGTTAGGCTGATACCATGTTAGAAGGGAGATAAGAGGGATTGGTGGAATCAATGATTTTATTGCTTGAGCCTCGTGGACATATTATATAGAAGTACATGGTCATCTTGGAGTACAAGGCAAGGTAGAATAAATCATACGCTATCCTATGTTTCCTAAATAAACATTATACTCAACATGACTCTTTGAAATCTGCTTAATTTAAAGGTATTACGATATAGGCTTTAGGGTTTTTCATTTCGTAGTTTTTGTTTATAGTTACCATAGAATTACTTTAATGTTTAGGGCTATCGATCACTAAACCTTTAAGCTTCAGGGCACTTAAATAGTAAAAGTAATAATCCTACTTTACAATTTGATGTCTAAAGTTTAGTATTTAGGGTTTAGGGTTTACATTTTACAGCTAGGCTTTAGTGCTTACAGTATACGTTGCTCGTGTATTCAGCATAGCGATCTTACTTTAGGGATTATAGCTAATGTTTTACGGTATCATGTACTGCATCTAGCGATCTTTCTTCACGATTTACAACTTAAGCTTTAGGGTTTACATTTGTTTTCTTTTTCAAATTTCGCAGCAGTTTCAATGCCATTACTAATTATACATTGTAGATTATTAGGTTTACTATTTACTATTTGGTTTTAGAGTTAGGGTTTTGGGTTTAGTTTCCCTTATCAGTTGCGATGCCATTACTATTTATTTGTACCTTATACTCCCTCCGTCCCAAAATAAATGACTCAACTTTGTACTAACTTTAGTACAAAGCTAGTATAAAGTTGAGTCACTTATTTTGGGACGGAGGGAGTAGATTATTAGGGTTTAGGAGTTTAGGAGTTTAGAGTTTTTAGGGTTATTTTTTTATTAACGACTACATTATGCTTTCAAAAGTTTTCACCTTCAAACATAAGATTATTCTCTAACACTCAACACTACTATTTTTACTCACAATGATATTACAATAATGATCTATGACTTTAAATTTACGTAATGTTTAAGTTTCACAGGAAGAAACATGGATTTTAAAGTTCATAAAATCCAGTTCCATCATCTGTAATTTATGAAATATATTTAATACACATACATGTGCTCCCACTGTTTACAGCCGCATCATAAGATTCCAATTCAAACAAATTCAAATAAAAAATACTCAATCTTTTGACAGACCAACTGTTCGAAGATAGCAAATGACCAACGCGAACACTGACGCAATAAAGACAAATATTAAATATCAGAATGACCAACTATACCACACATTAAACGCTTGTTCTTTAACAAACAAGATCCCTACGAAGGACTATACAAGAAAATCAAGCTTTGTGGCTGAATCTGTTCCTGATTGCACCAAATATACTGCTGCGGGGGCTGGGCTTCTTATCTTCAAGGCTTCAAGCTCTGAGGACACGAGATGAATTCTTTCCTTTCACGTACTCAAATGATTGTTGAAGGTGGATATTCTGTTTTATTAAACAGGGGAGAAGAACAAAGAGAAAGCAACAAGAGTACCAAAACTAGGATAGGGTGAATCGTTTTTCCTTATCTATTCTATAAGTGTTTGTTATTTCCCATTTTCACTGTTAAGGCACCCCACGAAACAGGTATACGACCCCACACGAATAGGTATATTCCCATGATATACGAACACATTACAGATAAAAGCAAAAATAGAAATCAATCTATACATCCCAAATATGTGAATCTTGGCACAGATCAACAACGCAGAATCCGTGTGCCCCCCACTTGCGTGCCCTGAATCCTCGTCCCAACGTTCACCTTATTTGCTAGGCCGACTCAAGGAAAAGCTCATCCTTGCCATTATATCGTCAATGATCATGAGTACAACCAGGGCTACTATCCGGTTGACGGTATCTATCCTCCGTGGGCTACCTTTGTTAACACCATCTCTAACCCAATTGGCCAGAAAAAGTCTCACTTTGTCAAAAAAAAAAAAAAAAGCAGCTAGAAAGGACATTGAGAGGACATTTGGAGTTCTGCAGGCACGTTTTACAGTTGTTTGTGGACCTGCTAAACAATGGGATCCGGATACTTTGTGGGAGGTGATGACCTGTTATGTGATCATGCACAACATGATCGTGGACGATGAGGGTGAGGATCTTGCCGCATGTCTTGAATTTGAGAACATGGACGATCCTATCGAATTTCCAGACCAGAATCCGGCCACATTTGAAGAGTTCGTTCAAATGCATCAATAAATTCGGCATCAAGCAACTGAAAGAAGATCTGATTAAGTATATGTGAACAGTTAAAGAGGCAACAGTGTTGGAGTATAATATTATTTAAATTAGAATTACTGCTGCATTTGAACTATTCTAGACTATATATGCGACTATTTGAGCATGCGGGCTTTAAAATATAGAGCCGGATGGATGGCCTACTCTCGCATCCCTGTCGGTGGATTGCTCCCTGTTCACGGACGGATACTGGGGCAAAAAAATTCGGGTCAGCTGGACATGCCCTAATAACTTTCGAATGTAACACTAGATTCTAGGTCTTTCTGGACCCTCCTTATGTCAAAGAAAAAAAATTTAAAGAATGGTGACGTTTACCGGCAGGACTCGATCTCGAGAGTCTTTGGCACGCAGTCGATGATCCAATCCAATGGACAGGCATCGATCTGCCCGGACGCGACGTGCAGTTTTATACTTTTGCTGACTCGCTGCTGCTGTCAAACGATTTTACCCACACTAGACCAAACAAGTTGGCCGTACTGGCACGGCAAAACTCTCGCGGTTACTGTCGTCGCATCTATCGCCAGCTCGTTACACGCCCCTGCACGTCTGCGCAGAGAATATTTTCCAGCCTCCTGCTGAAGACACGTACGTTCGATTAACAAGTCCCTGACCGTGGCATAGGAAATCTTACAGCCCTGTTGACCGCTGGTCTCGGGGCCTGAATTGGTCGTTCGTGCCCATCAACACGGGAAGGTGATCATTACCTGGGCTCTCGGCTGCTAGGGCAGTTAAATTAGGACCTCTTCTTGTTTTGCGGGAAATTTCTAGAAGTTTAATCCTTCGTTTTTTTCTTCATAGGATTACAATCTTTTAAAAAAAAAAATCCGATCTATTCTTCTTCAATCATGGCAGTACAACGAATACCAGAAATAATAAAAATTACATCGAAATTCGTAGACCATCCAGCGACGACAATCCATATGTCTTTTTCCTTAAGGAATTCGTTTGCACTAGTTTTTGTAGTAGGAATTTTTTTATCTACTCAATCTTATGTATATCCTGCGTGCAATCAAATGTTCTTCTTTTTTTACGTGTTTACGGGCGTGTTCGGCAACTCCCCAGTTTCCAGCTTCCCGGAAATCCGCCGCGGAGCAGCACCGAACGCTTTTGCTCGAAGAAGCTAGCTTCTCGAAGCTGAGCCAAATCACAGTGCAAATTCGAAGGAGTTGGGGAAGCTGCCTTTTCCTGGCTCTGCAAAAATGTAGGAGCTGGAGTTGAGTGTTATTACGAGGTGCTGCCACCGCCAAGTGACCTTTGCGTACCGGTTCGATTGATCTGTCCCCCGAACAGCCCATATCTCCCCTCCGTACCCCTCCATCACGGCCACCGTACATTTTTTAAGGAGAAAAATAGGAGCCGCTGCATGCCTACCGAGCTGGGCTTTGGTTGTCAGCCCATGCCAGCGATGAGAAGCTGCCAAGCGTGCCGAACGCGTCCGGAATCACCAGGTGAAGTGAGAAGCTAGCTCTAGAAGCTGGATTTGTGAAGTTTTAAGAAGCTAGATAGATTCAGAACACGCCCTACGTTTACCAACCACAGGATCAATGTAATTTTTATTATACTTCCTCTCGTCTGGAATTATTTGTCGCAAAAATGAATAGAAATGGATGAATCTAGAACTAAAATACGTTTAGATACATCCATGTCTACGACAAATAATTTCGGACGGAGGGAGTCCTTGGGATGCTTTGTAGTCGAGTGAACTTGTACAATAGTCCCGGATCTTCTCAGAAAAGAAGGCAAATCCAATAGGTTCCAAAGCTAGCAATAACAAAAGTATTACAGCATTGGATAGAGGACCCGAATGAAAAAGGAAACTTACAAGCAAGCCCTTCAGTTTTACGTTCAACACCCCATAAAAGAACTAAAAAATACAATTAAGTCTTTAATCCACCCGCGATCTCACTAGAACACCATGGCCACCATCTCCAACCACAGCCTTGCCAACACAAGGCAAGGAGAGAAGGGGCTAACTAGAGTTGTGCTTTGTCAACGGTCGTGAGAACTGAACACATTTTTTCACCCGCAAAAAAAAACAAAAAACTGAACACGTTTTACTAGCGGAGTGCTGCCTGTTTCGGCCGGGTTGGAACCAGCCCGTCCATGAACAGAACAGATATGTGAACATCACGCATTCCACCAAAGGGGGAGCAAATAAATCACAGCAAAACGAGACTAAGCAAGTTTGATATCTGATTGTATTTGTAGAGCAGATCTCGAAATAGCTGAATAGTTCAAACTCTTTTCAATCTCTGAATGCACTGTGCGCATCACCATTGCAAGAACGATAAAAAAACAGGAACCTGAGGGCACTAGTTTTATTTGGATGAACATGTATAAACTTGTTAGAATCATCAGCTACACCACACTATAAATTAAAGATGACAACATGCATTTACATTATACAGGAATACACAGCGGATGTATGGAAACATCAGCATTGCCTAATCATGGACCATAACTTACCACTGAGCTACTACAGATATGAGCTGTGAGTAAAAATGGGTCGCCTCAGCCAACTCTAATCAAGCTATAGCAAAAATACTCTGCCGCCTCTCATCCAAACCATATTATTAACTCTAACTTCTAGGCAATCGTCTGGTCTATAACCTTCTCGCGCCTGTCACCAAAACGGCTGCTTTGTGCTAACAATTCGATGCCTTCAGGTGACACCGAAAGTGCAGCAGAACTTAAGTAATGTCTTGACTGACGACACCTGCAGCACACAAAGAGCAGCAGTCAGTGTTCGTTGGTACTGTCTTCCTGAAATTTTGAACCCTGATAATGCAAATGGCACATGATGTTCACGCTAACAGTTCATTTAAGGGATTACAGAGACCATGGACAGTAGGGCGTACCATGGATTTGCGCCAAAACATTCCTTTCTAATGCAAATGAGATCAGGTGAAATTCCCTAAACTCTAATAAAGCAGCAGGCTGCTATCCATATCTCAAACACTCAATCGAACTGATATGGGTAACACGCTATTTCAGAGTAATGGAGAGAAGCATGCTGGTTCACATAAGGTATCCAATTTTGCAAACATTTAGCCAGATTGTGGCCAAAATCATTTTTAAAGTAAGAATGTTACATGGTGCAAATACAGAATTCCAGAGTAAAAATATGACCAGCTAAGGTGCTACGGCAATTTTAGACAAAAGATGATGCTGGCAATGTTTTGCCTGGTTATATACCTTGACACAAAAGAACATATGTTCGGCATCATACTTGGTGCATGAAAGAAAAAAATTATAGAACTGAAAGACGGGGACTACCTTCTTTGCTTGTTTGCAACTTTACTGTCAGTAAGTCGCAAGTTTTCTAACTGCGAAATCTGACAAGTCGAAGATAAATAATCAACAAAAGCGGGTCCTCTCAGTGATAGAGATAGCTTGGAAGGAACTACCGGAAGAAGCGCATCACAAAGATGAACTAGTTGCTCCCTGCACAGTTAATTGCAGGTTCAGTGTCTCAATGGATGCTCCATTGGTACATACATAGACTATAAGCAAATTGATATACCAGTCTTGGAAAAGATTCATTTAGCAAGATAATATTCCACTAAGTCAAATTTATTGAGTAACGAGTAGTACAACCTATATGAAATCCATTATTTAAGAAATTTCTGAACATGGGAAAGGCTCGTAACGACTGTTGAAGTTGCAATAGAATAAGGCTAACAAGAATTTTCAATTATGGTCAAAATCACTATCACGTGAAAGTGCCATGTGCACATAATACTCACTGGTGCAAAATATAGCATGCTGGTTCAACGAAAAGTGACATTATTACCATAAATGCATGCTGACTAGTATTCCAAGATATGCACATATGTCACGCACCAAAACATCACTAGCATTTCCATCAGGTGTGCATTGTTTATGCACCAGTAGAAAACTCTATATTGTGTTGACATATGCAAATATAGCTGAAATGTTTATCATGAGGTATGACCAGTTGACCCCTAAAATAATCTACTCAACATGCCTTCAATTTCTTCCCACCTACTCCCTCCGTTCCTAAATATTTGTCTTTCTAGAGATTTCAACAAGTGACTACATACGGAGCAAAATGAGTGAATCTACACTCTAAAATATGTCTATATACATCCGTATGTGGTAGTCCATTTGAAATCTCTAAAAAGACAAATATTTAGGTACGGAGGGAGTACAATTCTGGTAGATGAGCATGGTGTTCATGTTCAGCATGCAATGTCGATTGGCCGACAGTACAGAAGCAGCGTTGCATGTGGAGTTGTGGGCTAGAAATGAATAAAAACTAAACTGTAATACCATGAGAACTCCAAGATATGTTAAAATGCAACAAATGTACATTGGAAATGCGATGCTTACCTCCCCTTAGAAATACAGCTTGTTGGATTTTTCATGTGGGAAATGTTCCCATACCCATCATCACTGTTGATTCCTGAACTAATAAGTTTACCAAGAGATGTGGCAGTTGTACTGGCAAACAACAACTCTTGTGACAAATCAATGAAACCATCCTCCTTATCTTGGAAGTCCCTTGAGAAAACGCAAAGAGCATGCTGCGCATAGACAGATCCCATCTCAAGCTGCTTGTCGTACCAGGAGAGGTCATCAGGCTCAGCACTTGGGGTTGAAGATGGATCCAAAATGTCCTGCACAAATTTATAAAAAAATGCATCAAGGGTTCAAGACCATATTGCACAAACATGAATCACCAAGAAACCAACGATAAGAGTCTTACATTGGTAAGAGGGTAGCAGCGGGTGAGCATAAGATCTGATTCCGATATTAAATCAGACACACCGGAAGCAAGCTTCAAAGCTCCAGAAGCAGTTCTATTGTGGTTGGTCTCACAGGGAAGTACAGGACAGCAACGACGTAGCCTGTTCCAAGTATCCTGTACGCGTTCAACCTTGCAACAGTCGTTAGTTTTTTTGCCAGAAAGCAGCCAAATGCTATCAGCTCGACTGCATTCATCCATCAGTTGATACCCCGTAGTTGAACAACTTTCCTGTTCATTCCTGCCAAATGATTCTGCATAAGCTTCACATGTCTCACCAACCACATCTTCCATGCATTTCTGCGATCCAGACATTAGATTCCTCGCATGGTTACTGTCTTCTAGTGCCGTCATAGGCGTAGTGCAAACACCATCATTATTAAAGGTAGACAAGCCATTGAACACCATACTTGATAAAAGGTCATCGCTGCTAACAGATGCAGAAACACCTCCAACTGCGAGGGATGACTCAGGCACACACGACACACCCTGTGACATAAAAGTATCACATATTTGTGAAATGGACCCAACCAAGTTGCTCTCGAACTGGTTTTGGAAAGAATTAGTTATTTCAAAAGTCTCCCTTGATTCGCTTGGAAAACTAAATTGATTTGAGATTCCTTGCCCATGTATATGGGGCACTTCTGGAGGTTGTGGGAATAAATCACCTTCTGGCATAGTAAATCTGGCATCTTTCGCAATATATGCATCCGCTTGATCATCATCGGACTCAGATAATAACACTACACCATGCTTCTTTCTTCCTTTTTGTTGATCAGACGGAAGAGAGGTATCTGGAGCATCATCAAAATCATCAAGATCATTCTTACAAGGTGAAATATCATTACATTCAGTAGAGTGGCCATGCTTTAACTTGGATTTTTTAATCTTTCTTGTTTTAACTGCACTTCTTCCCTTGGTCAGAGGTGCTGTTATTTGTAACTCCAAGGCTTCAAACTCTGATAATTCCATCTGCCTTTTCTTTTCTTCAGCTAAATGGATTGTTTTTTCTATCTCCAAGCACACTATTTCTGATAATTTACAGGGGAAATCCCAAGGCAACATTCTTGGCACAGTAGAATGTACTGCATCCAAGTCAAGTGAAAAAGGAACAGACAAGCATTTGTTTGACCTCTCTGAAAATAGAAAATAAATTAGAATAGCTAAAATAATATGCTGAGCAGTTCTACATTGAATACAACATTTAAATGCAAAATCTTCGACAAAAAACTACCATTAAACAAAGACACCACGCAAAAAAAGAACCGGAACAACATTTCTCACAGCATGGGTGTGTTACGTGCACGAGTACAGGATTAGGTAATATTCAAACAGATATGGAACATTACTTAAATAGGAAAAATATAAAGATTAGAGTTAGATCAGATTGGTAACCTTTAAGTTATTACTTAGGGGTCAATAAGAGAAGATGAAATAAGCCATGTGTAGGTTTGACCACTAATAAACTTATTACAAAACAAGGAATCCTATAATTGTGCAACTAACATTATTGACTACCAGGTAACGTTCCAACTAAATGATATGAGATGTCTAAGTGTCTAACAGTCCATGCTCATAACAGCAAGTCTAACAGTGGTCACACAATTACAGAAACAAACATATTATGCCATAATATACGAATCACACAGCTAGCCAGTCACACTTCAGCGAATAAGATAAAAAAGACAGCATTTTAAGCTATATTATATCACTTGGCTCAAATTTTGTAAGTATGGGCCAGCACAAGCACACCAAAGTACCCAACCTGTGTATTCCTGCTTGCCTTGATACCAAAATTGCAAAAGCATTGTTGTCCTCCTAATATCCCCTAAACAAGCATTGATAAAATACTTCAATTGAGGAGCAGTGACGTCCACTCCCTCAGACTTACAGATCTGCGCAGAGTTAGGATATAGTCAACTTTCAAATCGGACAAGTGACATAAGTTTTCATCCACAAAATAATTCTTTACCATGCCAACATGTGAAAGTAGCTCTCCAGATGATGGGTATTTGAAATCCAAAACTAGCTGATCCAAGAGATGAGGCAAAGCTGGATCCTTCTCTTCACAAAACAAGTGTAATGAATAACAAGCGCTTTAGTATATAACATCAAATGAGACTGTAAAAGATGAATAGAGAAATGCAAAATCCTGAAGGCAAAAAGGCTCACTGTTGCTAGTCAGTATAATTGGCCATCTTGTGGTCTCTGCAATCTTAAGTATGGTCGAAATAAATCCACGATCCTCATCAAAGACAGTATCCACATCCTCAAATAGGATAAGTGTCTTGTTAATAACTTGTTTAGGGGCTTCATCACTCAGCTTTGAACTTGAGTAGCATTTTACAGGTAGCATATGTTCATCATCGTTTGATGCTTTTCTTGTAGAGCAGGATACCAAATGCTTGTATTCAGTCCTATCAGGTGTCTCTGAAGCTGGATCTAAAGAATCGATTCTTGGTGGAGTGGTGACCTCCTCTTGTGACCTGTATGGGAGACAAAAAGATAATTGATGTACGTACACTCTAAAAGGGCCAGCCTATAAAGTTTTAGACAAGAATGCTTAGGTTGGCATTTAAACTGCATTTGACTACATGCCAACTTGGTGCTTGCAAAAAATATTGAGCAGAACTTCATATGATTATAAGCAAGTTCTCATTGGCTTTTGCATGTGCCCTACTACCATAATTCCTATAGCAGCAGATTTCGTTGTTACTCCACAATTCTTTGAGGAGTTAGTAGTAGTAGGCAATTTGGATGCATTAGATAGCAATATCACCTCTTATATTATATTGTTAGGGCCTTCTGTATATATGAGGTATGGCAAATTGGATCATCTCTTAAGGAACAAGAAAGAACAAAAAGGTCATTCAGGCCTTCGGTCTCATTTTTCTCCTTCTCAAGAGATGTATATACTTCACATATATTAGCTCGTACCCCACTGTATAAGGGATTTCCTGCATATTTACTCCACCTGTACGTGTATATATACTGGCCTATGGCCTCATGGAAATACAAGTTGCTATTCTTCATAACACCCCTAAGGTCCCACTTCAAGTCATCACAGTCCAGTGTTTCCCCCGTGGACTAAGGTGCATAATAAGTTGCATCATGAAGAGAGTAGAGCTCGTAATAAAGGAATGCCAAGTCAATTAGACAACTATTGTCCGTCATAAACAGGAAAAGTGAAGCAGCACAAGGTTGTGGAGGAGCAACTCCACTTTGCTGCTACGATGTGTACAGCACAAGTGTTGAAGGAACAACATCAACATGCTGTGCTAGATATTACTCTAGAGGCGGAGATAGGGCAGCAAGAGTTCAATCCAAAATTCCTAGAGCACAAGATCTAGTCCAAGATCTTAGATAAGAACACCAAGTTCTATTATAGGTAGTGGGGTACATAGTCTGGTTACAAACTAGAGGTGAAGACCTCTATTTATAGGGCTTTGGGAAGCCTTCACATCTCACTTCTACTTATAGCTAGAACACTCTAGAAACATTACTTAAGATTCACCATTCTACTCATAGCTAGAAGACTCTAGAAAACAGTAGCTAGGGTTTAGAAAAGAAAAGAAATACTCCCTCTGTCCAAAAATAAGTGACATGGTTTTAGTTCAAACGGAGGTAGTACTAGACTAGAGTAGAAGTATCTAGAAGTAGCCAAACAAATTTGACATACAATTTTATTTTTATTTTCCTCATCTATTGTTCCTCATCAAAAAGTGAGAACACGGAGAAGAAATTGGACATACCATTTTTCAAGGCCATGTGATTTAGTTGCTTCCTCAAACTTTTGCTTCACATACGCCCCATTTCTCATATCAGATGTATTTACCTATAAATTCACACTTTTAAGAAAAAGTACAGGAAGCGGAGTTGCTTCTAGAAAGAAAAGCTGCTGAAGAAAATACCTCAATTACATTGAACCCATGTTCTCTCGCACAAGCAAAAACTGCGGCTGATTTTCCACACTGGGAATAAGAACAAAGAGATCAGACTAGATCTAGGCTGTATGTCTATATAGCCATAAGGGCGTAACAATGCAAGTATACATATTGTTCCCAATGTATTGTATCAACCTTAATAATAGGTAACTTCAGATGGTTAATACAATTTGTGGAAGGGACGATTGAAAAATATAAATTAGAACATAGTAACGGAATCAATAGACTGCAATTTTATGTTTGCACACCTCTATGCCCAGTTAAATGAATACAGACAATACCAATTGCTAGGACAAAATTAGTAGCTGAACAACCTACAGGGCTCAACCTTATTTTTTAGAGTTATGATGAATAGCATCATATGTAAGCCTTTCCAGTTCAAACTAAGTTACTAACTGGATATAAGTTGCCATTACATTGTTTTAATTTTTTAAAGAGAGGTGATTCCTGAGGTAACAAATGGGAAGCTCCATACTGTTAGTGCCAACAGTATGTAACCTATTTCATTCTTTTGGTAGGAGTGGCTGCGTTTAGGATGATGCTACTTACCGACAGCAATTTCAACACCACAAATGTATTACTTATAGAAAATACTCAACAGCTTCAAAATAAAGTGCAGATTGATTGATTGATTGCTGAAAAGCATGTTAAGCAAAGTGTACAATGATAGCGACAGGTACTCTTGAGCATGGTACTCACCCCAACTGGTCCAGTAATTAGAAGTACATTTTCATAATCAGAAGCGTCTTCTGAACAATCTGTGTCAGATTCATCTTGACAGAAGCTGGCATTGACGCTCTCATTAGCAACTCCAGTTTGCTTGTTCTTGTGGCCTCTTTCATCCCACCCTTTGAGCCACTCACTGAGAAACTTTACATGCTCAATATTTCCACAGACCTATCAACCAAAATAGAGTGGAAATCCCAGAACAAATATAAGCATAATGTAGTATTTGTGTTTCCTAAGAGGCATGTTGACCCAAAAAGCTAATCAAGTACAAGAAACAAACGGAAAAGGTGTAATGCAATGCATAATTGTCAATATAAAGATAAATTTTCATGTTCACCTGGGCAGCAGTTTCAGGCCGGTACTTGTCAGTCCACAGGTAATAAGCCGGCTGACAGCTGCTGCAACAGTAGATACCACAAGATATAAGACATAAACCAACTCATTTTCTGTCAGTAAATAAGTTCTTAAGAAAGCAACTTGGTTAGCATGCGGTATTACACTTTGATATGCTAACTAACCAAAGCTCCAAGAGGGGTACATGCAAATAATTAATAGGGCTATCATAGAAGGATGGTGAGGGATTAGGGTCACAAACATAGAAGGATCGGCAAAATTCTGCATATAGTTTTGGGGTCAATATGATATTTCAGAAATATGTAAAGTTATAAACCCTTACTAGCTAGACCTAAACCGTGTTCATGCTTTGTCTCAGATTCCATTCACAAAAAAGGTTGCATGATGCATACAGTATAAGCCTAAATGACCTTGCAGCTTCATATGGACAATGACATAAGACGCCAATTGGAAATGGATATAATAATATCAAAGAAATCTAGCTGCTTGGCATTAATGCAAGTGATGGAAAGTCCAAGCCTAATGGGATATCAGGAGAGCTCACACCTGTTGGCAAGCAACATTAGCTTAACAGAACTGATAAACACCTACTGGTTAAAAGGCAAATTGAATGACAATTTTAATGCTAGAATCGGCAATGAAATCAGATTTTTTATGATATATATCACTTATAGAAAAACAATTATTCAGCCACAAAGTTTGACTGTGTTAGTCAGAGTTTTAGGTTTAACAATTTTGAGTAATTAGCCAGCACAATTTAAAAATTCAGAACAGAGCAGTGTTCAAACTGGGAAAACAGAACCAACAACTTAGGCAGCTGGCTCGCTTACGAGACTTTACATGCAGTACAACCAGAACAAAAGGCACAAAGTGTATTAAAATCAGAGAACCACATGTTTTTGCCGAGACAGCCAGCTATTCTTAGACAACAGAGCTGACAAAAAAAAGGGGAGGGGCAACTTAGCTGGCCCACCCCAGTCTTGAACATCTGAACAAGGACCCTCCCTACATCCACCTCATGCTCTCTCTCCCCCACAGACTCTATTCTCATCCTCATCATCTTGCACATCCACTTGCTTCTGTTTGCTGCCGTCGAATTTACATTCCCATGAGCCACTGTCATCCTCCACTAGATCCAATCGTCCGGCATAACAACATTGGCGCAGTATCGGTTGCACAAAACGGGACATGCTGGGGCAGCTTGTGAGAAATGGCTTGCTATCAGAAGCAAGCGACAAGATGTTTAGATGGCATGTAGTTTAGAATTACTTGAGGTTAGAATAAATGTGGTTCATTTTTTTATTTGCATGTTGGACCCTTCCCCGGACCCTGCGCAAGCGGGAGCTACATGCACCGGGCTGCCCTTTTTTTATGTAGATTAGAGCTTGGCAGATTGATTTTATGCTGTAACTGTGTTGGGTCTGAGTGGCTCAAGTAGGCAATATCTAACACAATCTTTCTGGAACCGCACTTGATCTCTTATTTCCATCATCCATGGATTCCTTCAGATCCCCCGCTTTGACACCATATGTATTTCTCTAGTTGGAACTTCTTGCCATAGTATGTTGCTCTAATCCTTAAAAGAAGAGGCCAAATTAATAAAATTGATACTCCCTCTGTAAACTAATATAAGAGCGTTTAGATCACTACTTTCCTTCAGATCCCCCGCTTTGACACCATATGTATTTCTCTAGTTGGAACTTCTTGCCATAGTATGTTGCTCTAATCCTTAAAAGAAGAGGCCAAATTAATAAAATTGATACTCCCTCTGTAAACTAATATAAGAGCGTTTAGATCACTACTTTAGTGATCTAAACACTCTTATATTTGTTTACGGAGGGAGTACTAACAAAACCACCAGTTCAACTAGTGGACCACTAGCCTTGCCTGCTCGGTGTCTGCAACAATGTGTATAAGGCTTTGTACAATGCAAGGTGCTTATGGTAGGTGCTTAGAGAAATAGACCAGTTTTTCTTTAAGCGCCGGTGCTTATTTGTAGAGGGTAGACGCTTAATTAGGCACCTCCTGTAGAAATAAGCACTGATGCTTAAGAAAAACTTGATTTATTTTACGAAGCACCTCCCTAAGCACCTTGCATTGTACAAGGCCTAAGGGGCGTCAGAAATAAATAACTGATATTTGTTATATCGCATATAGCCATATACTATCAAATACTCAAATAGTATAATAAGATCCTAGATGCCAAGGAAAAAGAGCGCGAAAATAACAGATATAAAAAACAATTAGTATCCTGTTGACTGACACCACTTGAGCGGACATTAACAAAATGGTTTGCCTTTTGGGCTTAGTCATCTCCGATGACGTTTAGCTCAAGAAACTATGATGTTATATTCAAATGATTTACAAAACCTCCAAGTTCAATGTGAAGGCAAAACCAAGGTAGCTAGCAGAAAGCCAACAGTCTTACGTACATTTAGGCAAACAATATAGGTAGTGTTTGTTACCCTTTCTGGTCGACTTCTGGCCTTCCTTGCAGTATCCTTTCCGGGTGTTTGTTATAGGAAAGAGAATCATGAGGAGAGCTCTCTTCATCAAGATGGATCTGGAATGCAAATGGTCAAGATTAAATCTAGAAGTGTATGGCTGGAACAAGAAATTTAGTGGCTATACAGTTAATAGAAGCACAAAGCAGGTTCATCTGAATGTTTCATAAGAGGTGAAAACATAGCTTATACCACATCCGAAGAAGATAGATTGCTTTCACTTTGTTCTTTAGGAAAGCTAGGAAAATCCATTCCCAAAGATGTGTGATTTGCAACATTCTGCTCAGCCAACTGATCTAGGCACATCCTCTTGGAATTAGACTCTATTGTCAAAGGTTTCACAAAGCCCTCAAAGAATGAGACAGGATTTTCAAGTGTATCGGAAGAACTGGTATCAAGAAAAGATCCCTCCCCAATTAGCCATTTACTCCAATGAATTGGTATGGCAGTCTGCAGAACAAGAAAGGGAACATTGTCAAAATAATAATAAGAATACAGTTCAATCACATTGAATAAACCTCATCAAAATAGACCACAAACTATGGGATGTTGTACAGCTAGATGTATGGAAATATGTGCTGGGCACACCTCCAATTGGTACACGACATGAACAGGCCAGAGTGGCGGGTCCCTCTCAATAGCACAAAGGGAATTTGTATCCTCGATATTGAATGCATCTTGTTCAGCACCTTTGTTTACTTTCCGGGAAGCAAAAAATGGATGCAATTTCTTTCCAGATGATAACATCCGGATTTCCTGTCAATGAAATCAAAGAATATACTTTTTAAGAAAACAGCAGGATAAACATGAAGTTGACTAAAACTAGTGCACTTGCAAAAATCAAATCCTCAAATATTGGATCCATAACCACAGCACCGATATGGTGATAGACATACTGAGATAACAAGCCCTTATTCAACAATTAAGTTGATGAGGAGGTTCAACCAGACAGGAGGAGATGGTTTGTTGCATGCACAGCAGCAATCTTTAACAACGAGAAAGACCGTTTCTTAAGTAATTGCTGGTGTTCTAAGGTCTAAGTCTAGCAAGCGAGACCATGGCCATACAGCTCAGATTACAAGAAGAAATAAACAGAGCAACTAAGGTCTCTACCTCTCTGCGGCTTTCACTTGGTTGGTTACCCAAATTTTGGTTGCCTACGGAATCTTGCCAACTCCCCTCGCATTCCCTTCACAAATCTCACCAAGTTTATGGCCAGCAAAGAGTCAAGGAATCTCTAGCCAATTTTCGCTAGCCAATGGTCGGCAAATTTTGGTAGGGCATATGCTATGGCATGAACCAAACATGCCCTTAGTGTTCAAGCGTTCTTAGTTTCACCAACTGGGGACTAGAATAATATGTTTACTTTAGATGCTTATCTTTGGCTAGTTTGTTTCCATAACATAGAGATTATTTCTTAGGGGTCAAGTTAAGTTATCGTTATAAGAGTTGCAATGTATCGTAAGACAACCACCACCAATCCATAAAAGTATCAGATGTTCTGCATGAGTACCATCTTACTCTACCCTCTTTCTTGGGATGAGAAGGTGAGATTCAAGCAGTTGCAAATATGAACTCACAACAAATTTGATAGTAGCAACTAGCAAGTGCCCTCACGAGACAAGAAGCACACAGCATATCTCAGCAATGCAGACAATGATACTGGAGCGTACCTGTGCAGCTATTTTTGCCTCTGACCTTAGGTCAACTATCACCTGTGACTCATCTTCGTTGTCTAATACATCGTTGGCATTAGCCTGTGTTGCCTCAGAAGGCACATTATTCAGATCTATATCAATTGAGACAGGAGATCCTTCAGGTAAGATAGCTTCAGTCTGACTGCTATGCAGTTGCTGACAGGCTACGTGGCCTTCATAAATAAATAAAATATTATTACACCTCTGTCAAAGTAGAGTACATGTTAACCAATAAATACGTAAAATCACAAGTAAATAAATATTTAGCTAACTTGTTCAGGAGGATATAGAATCAATGCACATAGTGTTCTTAATCTGTGAGAGAATAATACATTTAAGCTACTGTTAGTATGCACTATGCGACACAACCTATGAAAATATTGAATTTATATTGCAGACAACTGAAATATTATCCGACTCAACGAGTAAATTTTTCACTCTTTCAAACTCAATATAGGTGTATCATTTTTCTCATATGTCAACATTTGAGAACTTGGTACCTTTTTTCTCTTCCATGGTATGCAGTTAAAAATCAACAGGATAGGGTACATTTTCAGAAAAACTAAACCATACCAAACTAGGATACACAGGCGTAGTTTGATACAAAGAGGTGCTAGTATTTGATGCATAGATTTTTTAAGTTTTTAACCAACTGTAAGCATAGGGGAGAGAGAGAGAGAGAGAGAGAGAGAGAGAGAGAGGACTAACCATCAGGAGATTCCAACACCTTGCAGCGCTTTCTATTAGGCGCCTTCCTTGCTGCATCTTGATTTCTACCTTTCCGCTGCTTTTTCTGAGGGCTCTCATCTGACATCCAACAAAACGAATATTCATCAATTCTCATTCACAGTGTAGCAAATAAATAAGGAAAATTTGACTACGAATGGGCCAGTGAAACACTTGAAGAAATGGCAAGAATATTGTACGGGGTTGACATACCAACCAAAATAACTTCATCCTTGCTACCTGGATCCAACCCAGTGGTCTCTTTGTTTGAAGATGGCTACATGAAGGTTGATTAAAGAAATCAGTATTTTGCATATCAGGAAAGATAACAGAACAGCAGATGTGCTTATTAATCAAATATATAGCATATAAGTTGAACCAAACAACGATCTAGAATTTGAACTAACACGAAAAGTAAACATAGTCATCACCCATTGATACAACTGAGAGCACGTGCATGCCACTGGCTGCAACTGACCATCTACGGGTTTTTTTCTTCTCTATAATGTTTTTGTTTGGTAGCTTATCACATTGGCAAATTCAATTTATCCACTTCAAATAATTTGGATGGCATGGACAGTTTAGTCAAAGCCTTCCAACAGAGATTGATAGTAAAATTTACTGGTGGAAAGAAAAGAGCTAACTTGTGCTGCATCCTTTCTAAACTATTCTCTTGAAGATTAAATGGGTACACAATGGAAGGGTGGACACTCCTTGAGTAAACAGTAAGCAGGGAGTCAACATATTCAATTCATTTAGCTTGGTTATGCGCAGTTGTCTTGACTCCACAAAGAAGGTAGAGCACTAGAGCGCCCCTTTTTCTCTGTTTGATTTGGGAAATGTGGAAAGTTGGCAGTTCCATGCAAGTACATATGCATGATGATGGGAAGAGACATACTTGATAAGAATGTTCTTGATGGAACAGGCAGCGCTACTAAAAGCCTAAGATTACAACCTTTCAGGTATGATACTTGCTAAATTTGTAGCAAAAAAATTAGCAAGGTATAGGCACAGCATGCAAAAGAGAGGAGACTTGATTGCGGGGTAGACTTATCTTCTGTGCTTAATATGCAGTGCCTGTCATCAAATAAAAGGGAGGACAATGTAAAAGCTTCTTTGATACCTAGGGGTGGAAAATGGATGTTCTGCTTTAGTCGATACTAATAGTCCCCAAAACGCAAATGGAAAGAAAAAACCAGCATTCAAATGAAATATGACTACTGTGTGGATTTTTTTGCTGTGTAGAGTACGATGTGCAATGGGAAATGACGCCAATTTCCATATTCACATCAAGACTGGGATCAGCAGACCAGATACTCTACAGGTTACATCAGACTAGACATTTGATGTACATCTAACGCTAACCTTATCCCAGGCTAACCCAACCCACGTACAGTGATGTACGTAGCTTTAAATCCGTCATGCCAGCCCATTTGTTTCAGATCAAAGTGATGTAGCTTGAATTTCAATTCTGTAATTTAGCTGTTATAGACACCGACGACAAATTTCATGCCATGCTCATGTTGTATTAATGTGAGCAGAAAATTGGTTCAGATACCATTTACAGGTATTCAATAATTTTCAAATCGATACTGATGTGGTAGAGTCACTACTCGATCTGTTTGTACCTCTACTTATACTACGTCGCTTCAGCCCAACAAGGTATAAGAAGTTATGTGCATTCCAAACTATTTAAAATTGAAAATCAGAAGGTACTTATTTATCAACACGGAAGCGAGCACAGAGAAGCCACAATTTCAACGCAGTGGGCGAATTAGAGCAGTCCAGCTACCGAGCAAACACCAGACAGCAGCCGAAACGGGGGCGAATTCTAGCAATGCAGTACCTTCCTGGCGGCCGCTGATCTCCGCGGCCTCGCCTTCCTCTTACCCTTCTCCGGCTCCTCCGCCGCCTCCTTCCCAGCCGCCTCCTCTGCCGCGGGCGCGGGAGGGGCAACCCCTGCGCCGCCGCCGCCCGGCCTGCCCGACCCAAACGGGAGCCTCGACTGCACGCACCGCCTGAGCCGCTTCGCGTCGGACGACGAGGGCGACGGCTTCGCCGGGGACGGCGTGGGCGTCGGCGCCGGCTCCTCGGGATCAGCAGATCCGCCCATCGGAACGGGATCGAGCGGGAAGCCGGGGCTAGGGTTTGGGGTTTGGGAGCTAGGAATGACAGTGCTGGGAGGGGCGGGAGATGGGGGTTGGATGGATTAGCTTCACGTTTTTCCCGCGCGGGGGCGGATTTGGGCGGGCGCGAGGGGAGGGAGGAGGTTAGCGCGGCGCACTGCGGGGCTACGGTAAGGACAGAATTGTGAACCGTAAAGTGAGTATCAGTGGGTTTTTTTTTAAGAGCTGGAGTATCAGTGTTTTGACCGGGCGGGCAGAGGGAAACGTACTCAGATTTTTCTGGGAATAAGGCCGACGGCAAGAGCCATTTGGCACTGTATGGGCTAGCTTGGGTAGAACTAAGAAGGCCAGAACGCAGGCTTGGCCCATTTAATCCTTTTTTTTACACTCCCAATTTACCCTTTTTTTTTTACGGGTCCCAGTTTACCCTTTTTGTTTTGACTGCCAATCCTGTTGTAAGGTTGGTGTTAAAGCTTAATTAACATATGTTAATTATGGGGAAATCTCCCCTTGTACCAACCGCAGGCAGTTGCCAAGCCAACTCTCGCGTTGGTTCCTGCCATCTCTCCCGAACGGATGTCTCTTCAATGCATCCCTTCCGCTTGTATAAATACCTACAATCATCTAATGAAAGAACTACTGATTCACTTTTACATCTGTCTCGTCTCTCTTTCGTTTGATCTCAAACACGTTATCAGCACGCTCCCGGCAGAGCGTTTCCGGTGACGCACTCCCCGGCGACGGCAGTGCCGCACATCGAGCCGCATCGCGACGATGGCACAGTGCTCCTCCCTCTGGTCGATGGAGCCGTGCGATGCAGCATGTCCTGGTGGATGTGCCTGGCGAGCCCTTCTCGAACCGCTGGGTTCGGTCAGATCAGAGAAGAAGACGACGGCTGGCACCGTAGTTGGGAAGCAGAGGCAACAACTCCGGCGGTTCTGATCTATGGCGATCTTCACTTCTGGGCTCCAGGAAAATCCTTGCTCGAGAAAGAGAGAAATTGGAATCATAGGAGATCAGGCAACCACACAGATAAGCAAAGTCTTGATCTAATTACTACATGAACAAGGTGCTACTTTCCGATTTAATTTTTGCAAACCACAAAAGCCATCGTCAGGAACTAGTACCTTTGGCATTTGGCTTCAGGCAAGCAACAGCCAGAAGAACAGCAGCATCTTCTCGGTTGTCTACATCGCGCGGAGGCTCTGGCTGGACCTGGAGGTCGTGGCAGCGGCGCTCAGCCGTCAACAGAGGCGGCGCCCACGGTGCAGCCATGGCCTTCGGCTTCGGCGAGAGACGGAGGTGCACACCGCGAGGGCAGCGCTACAGGCCACCGGCGCGGCCTCGACGCTGCTCCTCCCAGGACGGTGCTGCCTATGGCCGTGACCCCCGGCCGGGCTCCTCGCGGAGGCGTGGCTGCCTAGGCGTGCAGGTGGCGGCATCCTACTGCCGGCCGATGGCGCGACAGAGTCGCCCTCCGGCGTGGCTCCCCGCAGTGGAGACGACGGCGCGCCCACAGCAGCGGCCCTCCCGCAGCGGAAGCAGCGGCACCTCCGGCAGGCGAGCCTATCGTAGAAAAATCCCCCACTGGGAATTCATAGCCGCACATGAAGCGAGTTATGCACTTTAGCCCTTGAGGCTTTACCTATTTCCACAATAGGCTCGTGTGTATAAGTCTTGCGACTAATTCTTGTGCGTCTCAGGATAATTCAACATGCTATTCATTAGCATTGGTCACGTTTAGACCATATACAGATCAACTTTTAGCCATTTTCTGTTGAGTTTTAAAATTCCAGAAATATGTGTATGTTGATACTTGACATGTTCATTGTGTTTACCACATATCAAATTCTCTAGAACATGTTTTTCGCGATTGAGATTAAGTTCTCTCGCACAACAATGTAGATTTGCGATTGAGAATTATTATTTTCTCGCAAAACAATCTCATTGCGATTGAGATTAAGTTTTCTCGTACAACAATATAGATTTGCGATTGAGAATCATTATTTTCTCGCAAAACAATCTCATTACGATTGAGATCAATTTTCTCTCGCAAATTATTAATTCACTTCGCTGAATTATTTGCAACTTGATACAAGATCATCTTATTTTAATTTGAGGTCTACACAATTCAAGTTTTTCCCTTGAACATCAAGTTTGCAACATCATTATTATTCACTACATTAGTAGTATTTTTCTGTTGAGTACCGAGATGTATTTCAGATCTTAAGTTGATGTAATACATTTCCACGTTTATCACGTGTCGAGATTAATTATGTCCATTATTTGCAATTGAGATTTTTTTTATCTCTTGCAAAGATAAATTCAGTACCTTTACAGTACTGTTTCTCCGTTGAGTACAAGATATTCCGGAATATTTCCATGATGTATCTATTTCCATGTTCCCACATGTCGAGATTAATACGTCTATTTGCAATTGAGATTTTCAATTTCTTGCAAATACGGATGCAAAATTCAAGGTGATTTCTTCAAATTGATGCTTGAGATCACAAGGTAGTCATATGGATCTACTGCCTACGCAGATTATCGATGACTACTGATAAAGCCTATATTTTGTCGTTTCGACATTATGATTGCTTTACAAAGTGCTCTCCCTCACATTTTACTAAGTCATGACATAAGGCATCAGGAGTGAGTATCTACTGATTTCATCAGATTATACTCCCTATGCTGCAGATCTAATCTATTTTGGAGATTATCTTCATGGTGTCATACTTAGCAATTTGAGATTCACACTAATGGTTTCAAGCCAACTTCTTGAAATACCCATTGATTTTGTTAACTTCATTACAACATCAACCATGATGGTCTTTAATTTACTGGTTGTAAATTAATTATCTCTGGTTTACCCATAGAGGTAACATATGGCTATAGAGTTTGAGGCATTCGCCCTCAATGGCCACCATTGCCCTATCTGGGCCATGGACATCATGATCGCTCTTGTGTCTCGTGGGATAATGTGTGCAATCCTGGATTCACTTCTAGTCAGGATCACACCGCTAACAGAAAAATGGTGTCTTATATATCATAAGGCATTAGATTCAGATCTCAGCATCTGGTTATTCTGTATCAGCAATTCCTGGGATACAATGAACCTCAAGGGCAAAGGTTTGAATCTTACTTCAACCTTCAATCTGACATCACCAGCTGTGACGGGACCCTATGGGCACGGAGAATGTGATGGTTGAATATGCCTCAACCGACATGTTTGGAGACTATGAATAGTCTTTCAATCTCCTGAGTGGTCAATATAATTGATGTCCATTTACGATGTTGTAACAACAACATAAGTATTGTTGTCATCATATATTGTATATCACAATATATTGTATCAGCACTTTGGTAAAAATACATTTGTATGTATTCTATATATCTGACAGTGATTTTCATACTGAGAATCTTCATGTCTATATATAGATTTCTACGGGAGTCAATCCGATGAAAAATGATATGTGCCTTGTGGACATATGCACCACAAACTCTATACTCAGGGAAGTCCAATGTTTCCACTCTCATTGAGAGAAAGGAGATATTTTAAAATCGCTAGACGCGATGAGGTATTTGTTGGCTCAACTCGAGTCATATTTATTATCCCTGTGGGTACTTGAGTAACGTTGGGATGCTTTATTGCTTCCCAGGTTTAACTCGTACCCTACTAAACTATGGAGGTATCCATCAAAATAGTTTCCATAGCGAAACTTATGATAACAACAAAGAGAAATAACTTCTCTTTACCATATGCAACGGATATGGCAAGCACATTCTCTGTGTATCATCTGGATTGTACAACACATACGACACAACCCGCAGCACATGTTGCGTACAAGATAGTTTTCCAGAGTGTCTTGTACATGACAAACTTGGCATACTCGCCTTGGTCATCGATACATTGGGTTGAAACCAAAACTATCAGCAATTCCAATAGTTTATGATTATTATGATGCTAAATTCTAACAACATTTGGATTTTATGTGCACTACAAGTGACACAGGGAAGCTAATTTTAAGGCCCGCACACCTCAAAGTCTACGCTGAACCACTCAGACTCCTTGAATGCATCAAGTTGAGGTAAGTGGCTCTTCCCATCCATTGACTAGACTATTCAGGTATTCCATGGTTCTAAAAGACATATCTACATGATGGTCTTAAGTGTGTGCTTTATTCACACGAAACCATTGGCTCATTATCCTGACATCGATTTCAAGAAAATCGAATGGATAACATTGCAGAATTCTCCTTGAGTGCCTTCTCTATGGCCGTTGGATTGAAGTTTAGCAATTTGTCCTAATGTCTAGACTAAAAATGGTTTGGTAGAATCCTATCCAAAGGGTTAAGCTCATTGCATTATCTTTACTTTGGAATTGCAACTTACCAACTTTACGTTGGAGTCATGCAGTTTTACACGCTCATGACAGAACTACATAATATCATTCCCCTCTATCTTTGATATGTGGATATCTACCAAGTATTTCCTATCTGCGGTAATTCGGCTGCATACTACCGATATCACCACCCGGCATACATCATTGGCCCCTCAACATATAGTTGGGATCTATGTGAGGAATAACTGTATTACCGTCAATACCTCAAGCCCCTCACATGGGGAGTTATTCAAGGCCAGTATGCTGATTCAGTGAGGAACATTTCCAGGCATTAGGGGGAGATTTCAAGTACCATAAAGAATGCCAGGAAATTAGTGGAATGTTCAACACATTTCCGCCTCAAATCCACATACTCAAAGATCTGAACCATGCGTTCAGAAGATTTGCAATACATTGCAAATAACCTGCCAGATTCATTTACTGACTATAGTGTCACACAATCCTACATCCTGCAAAAATATGTCGGAAAGAGTGGAGGTACCAACTAAAACCACTCAACTCCCCGTTCAAAGCAACAGGGGAAGAAGTACGGCAATAGTACATCAGCATTCAACTTCTTGCAAGCAAGGATATCAAGGCCTCTGAATCAGTAAATGCAAGTCAACTTTACGTTGACAGACACCTGATGGATAGTATACACCCGGTGGATGGGAAACCTTCACCAACCCAGGTCATAGTGCACACAATGACCGGGACATCGGAATACCCGACTCAACTACATTGGGAAATCGCAGGCAGTCACCATGGGTAACGATATTTCCATCAACTGTATATATACATATATAGATTCCGGAGAACCATATGACCGGAAGTCTACAATTGTCGACATATATTTCTCAACTAGATTGCCAAATCCTTTCAAATGAATTCAGATCCAAAGACCATGGCCATGGCAAAGTGTGAACAACACTCGGACTGAACTCAAGCAAAGGGTATAATCTAGGTAGAAATAATCTTGCTCAATAATGGGAAGGTATTCATAAGCAATACCTACACCAGTTTTCTTCTGGAAACAGGATTGAGAACAACAAGGTGGTGAAACAGGGAGTAAGTATTGTAGCACAAGGGTTCACGCAGATACCCCACTATTCTCCGGAGGTGGAATCTCTTTCCGATAATTTATATCATTGGCAGTACAAAATCATCTATCTCTGCAGTTGATAGATGTAGTGATTACTTATCCATGTAGATCACTAGATTCAGACATATATGATTGATTCCCGATGGAATCTCAATTCTGAATCGAAATACAAAATGCAACATATATTGTGTAAAATCAGTAAGTCACCATATGACTTATTGTTGTCGGTACATTTGGTACAACCGACGTAGTGAGTTCCTTATTCACAAGGATTACTCCTACAATGATGATTATCCATGTTTGTGTGTCTGCAATGACGACACATGTAATCATCTAAATGACAGAGTTTAAAATGAAGGATTTGGGTAAACCAAAATACCGCTCGTTACTACAAATTGAGCACCTTCATTCATACATTATGGTATACTATGTTGTCTATATCCATAATATATTGGAGAAATTCATTGTGGACAAATCTTATCCATCCATAACTCTCATGGTAGTTCATTCTCTAGACGTAGAGAAAGATCTATTTAGACCAAGAGATGATGGAAATGAGATATTGGGACTCAACGTTCCATAATGCCATTGGATCCACCAAACACAATTGGTCGGTACTCAAGAATATCTTTCGATATCTCCAAGGCATCAAACATCTTGTCCTGATTTTTCGGTTTCACAGAAATGTGAACACCAATATCATTGGATACATCGATCAGATCCCCACTATGTCAGATCGTAGACAAGCTTAGTGTTCCTACTAGGTGTGGTAGCCCTCTCATGAAGAGTCTTCGAAACAGACCTCATGGCTACATCCACCAACCATTATCTCAACGATAATATTTCTTATGTTGCCCGGATGCAAACAGGTTACATAATAAGCAATATCACTATATTGCATATCTTGCAAGTCAAATCATGCGACTGATTTGTTCACCAGGTCTCTACCAACTTCTATGTTCCAGAAATGTGTTCATAGAATTGGTATATGACGACTTCGGAATATGCAAGAATCAGGGGGAGTATCTTCCTGAATTCTTCCTGTTTAAAGCATCATATTATACTCTTTTTCCCTTCATGAGTTTACTATACAGGTTCTCATAAAGGTTTTTAATGAGGTAATATCAACATGAGATCATATGTCATACTTTCTGTTTTCCCCAACAGGGTTTTTGGGAAAGTATATACGACATATTTATTGTCCTCTGAACTCTATGGGTTTTCTCGTATTGAGTTAAAAGAGACAATAACCATTATATGTTGCATCATTTTCTCCTTATTTTTCCCACTGGGTTTCCAGGAGTTTTAGCAACATATCAAACACTATACTCCTCGCATTTTTCCCACATGGGTTTTTGGAGGAGACTTTTCAAGATGATGATATTACATGGACAAGTGTAGATTAGGGGGAGTGTTAAAGCTTAATTAACATATGTTAATTATGGGGGAAATCTCCCCTTGTACCAACCGCAGGCAGTTGCCAAGCCAACTGTCGCGTTGGTTCCTGCCATCTCTCCCGAACGGATGTCTCTTCAATGCATCCCTTCCGCTTGTATAAATACCTACAATCATCTAATGAAAGAACTACGGATTCACTTTTACATCTGTCTCGTCTTTCTTTCGTTTGATCTCAAACAGTTGGGTCTTACCCTAAACAAAATGTTGTTCTTGGCTGCCAACCCTCTGTATATCGCAGCTCTTAGTTTTTAAAAAATTATTGCTATACTGCCGACCAAAAAGTACGTTCTTAATTTTCATTGTCTGGTAAGAGTAGTCGGTGCCGTCTGTCTGAAAGACCCAATCGTGAGCATGGATTTGTATCTATCCAATCGTGTGGGCTGCCTAGGTCCTAACATTCCCGAGACACAGTTATCATCCTGGACCTGGAGTACTGCTGTTATCATTTTTCTCCGGTAGTTACCAGCAGAATCCACAAGAGCAAACATCAGAGGTTTCACCTAAAAACTTGTCAAACGAGTCGAGCATACAGCCATACAGGCAAATATCATAAAAGTCGATACTTAGGCATTTGAAATTTCGGAGAGTACATAGTAGCATGACAAAGAGCAATCATACATCACGTCTGGGTTGAAACTTCAGAACTGAAAATCCACAAGGATTTAGTTCGCGAGAAGGGCCATGACTAGCTTTGACGACATGCAGGTTAACCTCTCAGCCATGTGTTCCTGTAGGATGAGTTGTCTCGCAGCGAGGCGTCATGTGGTTTGTACTCCATCAGATAGGTGTGTGGCAGCTTCAAGTGCCTCTTAATCGAGTCTCTTAGTGTCATCACAGCCTGCAAGGCACAAGAGTGCGAGTGAATGAATAACAGAGAGAAGAAGAAAAAAACTTCTCACTGGTGATTACATAGTCAAGTCCAAACAACATAGTCGAGAAGCATCAGGTGATGTCACAAACCTGGTGGTCTGATGCATTCCCATTCCAGACGCTCAGGATGTCTTCATTGAAACGACAACTTAGCACAATGCCACAAACATCATCACTATAATCAAGTTGATCACCCACTAGAACCAGCACCTGGACAAATAAACAGGATGGGCGAAAAGAATTAAAATCTAAGCCATGGACGGCTGCAGGACCTATTTAATCCAAGTAATCCTTATACAGATTGTTAATCAACAGAGCACATTTTGGACAATCAGGTATCATTATTGAGGCACTGTGTAACTGAATGACTGTGATCCCATAGATTGAAAAGGGGAAGACAAGCCTTGGTTTGAAATCGCTCCCATGAATGAACAGCCACATCAAAAAGTATGCAAAGCAAAGCATACCATGCTGAAAGGAGAAAATGGAAACCTAAATGGGCTGCCTAAACAAGAACACACATGGCATAAACATGTCCTTGGCTGCACAGCAATGGAAAGGAGAGCAGAGAAAAGCAGAACAAAGGCAGGAAATGAAACGTGAATGAGCAAAGAAAATCAGAGAGCTTGCTGTGAATGTGGCATCAACGAAAAGCAGGCATGATAGAGAAAAGAAGATAGTAGCAGAAAATAATGATAAAAAAAAACTACTTGTTGCAAGTACAACAGAGCATGTAAAATCAGCTAGATGTGAGGGCTCATGGTGGGAGACCAGAATGAGAGTAAAGTCAAACAGTTGCAATAGGAAAACACACAAGGGTGAAGCATGTTATGCCATTTCCATTTCATTAGTAAAGCCAATTTACGAGTAAATGCAACACATATCTTCCTCTCTCGTACTCATGCAATATCCGCAAGTCTACTCGGACAAATAAATAAGAAGGAACAAAAATGATGTTAAACAGGCACTGCATATTAACATGAAGAGTGTGGGATGGGATGTGACAACAACTCATAGAGGGCATCTATGCATCCAAATGTTTCCCATAGCTCTTCGTTTTTAATGCAGCACAAACACAGAATCTCCACTTCCCGAGGCAAACATTCACAAGGTAACAAAGCCAAAGGTTTTGTTTGTGGGAACAATAGCATAGGTACTAATCTTGTTCCATATTTTAAAACCCACTGCGCCCATTGTACTAGTGATGCATAAATCGACTAATAGGAGGCATGCATGCTATTATTTGCAATCTTAATTTCATAAATATTGATAGGGAAACTAGACTGCCAAACTTAAATATTTATACACTAAATCAAGTGTTAGAGATAAGGGACTTCAACAAAGAAGATACAAAATTAAAGAAAAGGAAAATGGTGATCAAGAAATATTGCTCAGTAGACATGTGTAAACTTGTAAACTATAGCATATGGCATGCATGCTTAAGAAAGCAGTCAACTGTCACCGCAGAACAGTGCATCTTGGAAGGCTGCTAATTCATTTATGGATCAGCGTCAACTTCTTCTATGCTGAACCATTTGCTTCAAATCAGAAGTGCACACAGTAAACATGAAATAGCAATAATACTACCTCAGATCTCAGGCTTATGTTGGTACGGGTAACAGGGAGCCAGACCACAACGCGCTACAAGGCTGTTTGGTTTAAGGGATAGCCTTATACAGGGAGATCTAGGCCCATCATGGGTAATCCCATGTTTTCATGTCATGGCCCTAGTCTCCATCGTTTATTGGCATAGCATAACATCAGTGCATTGCTACAGAACCGCAAAAATGATTCAGTTGTATTGGATTAGTAGTATATAACAACCAATGCACGTGCAACACTGCAGAGAAGAAACTCAAACTCAATCAAGCAGCCAACACTGCACTTGCGTAACTGCGGCAGCAATGAGAGCACCATTGCAGCAGCAGCAACAGCAACAACAACAAGTTGGGGTAGGCTAGAGATGAAACCCATAAGATCTCGCGACCAACTCATGGTTCGGGCACATGGATAGCAAGCTTCCACGCACCCCTGTCCATAGCTAGTTCTTTGGTGAGCACCATTGCAAGCTATGTTTTTTTTCTCTTCAAATTGGAGGGGTCTTGTGGGTTCTAGATGACTGAGGGAGATTGGGGTGGAGTGGGGGAGTGAACTCACCACCACCACCACTAACTCCAATTTATAAGATAGTAGAGACTATGGTCATGCCTCGTGAGGAATGCCGCTCTGAAGGAAAAAACAATTCCACTCTATAAACGGAAAAAGGACTATCCTGTTTCAAATCTAGACCTAATGTTCTTGTTTCGCTTGAGCAGTGAATTATTTGATCCATCACTAACTCCTCATGGCATCCACATGGTTATAATACAATCAAAGACCAGTCATGAACAAAATAAAAACATTACTTGAGAATCCCATGATAAAAACTAGAATTTTCCACAAATCAAGTAGGCTAGTGTGTGGTACTTCATGGTGGCACAGGCAAGGGAAGTCCTAGTTGAGGGTTTAAAGAACAACAACCGAAGTTTGTATGATGACCAAATCTTACAGCCCAATGAAAGCACAAATAGATTACTTACCAAATCCTCCCAGAAACGCCCAGAAACAGCCTTCTTGAACCGTATAATCCACTTGCCACCATTCCGATTTGCAGGATCCTGCCCATTCAAAATGCATTAACCACTAGAAGCATGGGTAGACATGACACCAATACTAAACACAGACATGACTGACAAAACGAGCAATACCTCCCAGAGTGGACGGACACCCTCTTTGAAAAGATGCAGGTCCGTGGGGCTCGGGAGGGAGGACGGGCGCGCGAGGTGGCAGTAGCAAACCCAGAACGACTCGACCTAAAGCCAACCAATTTCAAACAGCAACATCAATCAGTATGCTCCACTGACAGAAGTAAGAAAAAACCCTGGAAACAATCTGCTGTGCCGGAGACACGTACAGTGCTGAAATCGACGATCTTCTTGATGTTGTCCTCGTACGACTGCGACCTCGTCCCGGGCGTCCGGCGCGTGTACCAGAGCACGAGCTTGCGCTGCGGACAACAAGGGGCTATTACATCCGGCTTTCTCTGAGATTCAAAGGTTTGGCATTTCTGGAACGGGAAACGGGGAAAAGGTTTAGATCTAGCGGCGGCGGGCGGGTCTTACCCTGAGGGGATGGAGGCCGGCCTTGAGCTCGCGGTTGCGGCGCTCGCTCTCCTCCGCCTCCGCCTCGTCCTCCTCCTCGACGGCGGCGGGCGGCGCGTCCTCGGCCCGGGCGTGCGACGGCTGCAGCTGCTCCTCCTGCTCGGGCACCTTCCTCTCCACCGCCGGCTCCATGGCGCGCCCTCGTGCGGCGATTTGATCGGCTGGGTGGTGTTTAGAGAGAGAGAGACGAGGAAGGGTCCGGGAGACGCGTGACGGGGGGATGGGAGTGGGTTTGGGCCTTTTTGGTCCTCTTCGATCGGGATGAACCGTGCCAGGGAGCGCTTCTATTCCGTGGGCGTGGGTATGAAATCCTCCCCTTTTTTGCGTATATGGTAAACAATTCCCTACAACCGTGAGTTTTTTTTTCGCCGGTCGCCTCGTCACGTGATGGAAACAAACCAATCCAAAGACGACACGTGACATGTGCTCTCGCGGGTACAATCTTATCTCTTTCCTTTCTTTTTCTCATCATTTGCCTTCGTCTCCCACCTTCTGCGCCATGCGTCTTTTCCTCATCTTACACGGGAGAGCTTCTCCACTGTTGCGACTCGTGCCCAACCTTCTCCCTATCGGAGCCATTGCCCACATGTCCTCTCCTCTTCGCCGCCCCCGCGCTGCTATGACCTAATGCTAACAGGGCTGGAGATGGTTGCCAACTGTGACGCAAAAAAAATACCTACGATGTTGCACCGGTACCCAGAAAAGCTACAACCGGTGACGCCAAAAGCTTCAACTAGAGACATCGAAAGTTGGGGTCAGGCGCTGCGCAACACTAAAAGTTGCAACAAGTGATCGAGAAAGTTACAACTGGCGTTGTCGAAAGCTTCAATCTAGGACGAATGAATGGGTCGGGCACTGCTGAAAGGGCATTTCTCGTCTTAAGTGTTTTGGTGTTTGATGACAGTGCAAATCGCGGACTAACCGTGTGCCTAAACTACACAGGTATACTGGCACAAGACGGTTGGGCACCCTTTCGGATGGAAAAGAGTAAAGACGACATTTTCGACGTGTTTTATATCTTTGGTCGTAGGAAATATGTACAATTAAAAGGGGGTCTGCATCGGAAGGTACCGTGGAATCAGACACATACACAAACTCATGTTGCACCACCATATAACCTTTCGTTCCGAGGAGAGAGACTCTTATCTAACCTATGCAGAGAAACTTGCCCAGAGTGGTTGTACCACAGGTACCAGCGGTTGTACCGCTCCCTTGTGGAGTGGTCACATTAGTACTACCTCAGCGGTTGTGCTGCATGCAAAGGCGGTATTGGCCTGCTTGCGAGCGGTACTGATGACCCACAAGTATATAGGGGATTAACCGTAGTCCTTTCGATAAGTAAGAGTGACAAACCCACGAGGAGCAAAAAGAATTGATAGACAATTTTCAGCAAGGATTTCACTACAAGTGTTGTAAGATAGTTTTGATAGATAATTTAATAGCGAGATTATTGGTAACAAGGTAACAAGTAACAAAGTAGCAAGGTGCAGCAATTGGCCCAATCCTTAATTATGCTAAGGACAAGCCAGTGGTACTTCTTATAGTGATTAAAACGCTCTCAATGACACATGGGAATATTGCCAAATTACTTTCACTAGGAATCATCAACTTACGTTCATTGCCTTGATAAGTGTTATGTGGGTGGACCGAAGCTAAGGTACTGTTCTTACTTGAACAAACACATACTTATGATTATACCCTCCACGCAAGCATCCGCAATTGTATGATGAGTAATTAAGATAAATCTAATCATAACATTAAACATGTGGATCCAAAATAGCTCGTCATGGAACAATTCATAAAATTGGATGTCGCTCTCAAAACCGGCATACCTCGAGTAGGGGGGCCCGAGCTGTTAGATCGGATCGATGGGTAACAAGAGACAGGGGACACAAAGCTTTTACCTAGGTTCGGGCCCTCTCTATGGAGGTAAAACCCTACGTCTTGCTCTTGCTTATATTATGAGAGTATCAAAATACAAAGTTGATCTACCACGAGATCGTGAGTTGTGGTCTAGG
Source organism: Thinopyrum elongatum (assembly GCA_011799875.1). Lineage (NCBI taxonomy): Eukaryota > Viridiplantae > Streptophyta > Magnoliopsida > Poales > Poaceae > Thinopyrum > Thinopyrum elongatum. The sequence continues at coordinate 442,250,488 of CM022300.1, read as the reverse complement.
GATATGATGGTGGTGATGAATGAATGATTCTCTATGGATTAAACGCTCTGTTTTATATAGGCACCTATGGTATCTAGGGCTACGCATGATCGGTTACCATCTAGGGATTACATGTCGAATCTACATATATACGTGAGGTACCCGCCAAATCTTCGGCCGGGGCAGATCGAAGGCCTCTGAAGTCTCTCTTTCTTGATGGGCTGGCGGTCCGGCCCATGTATTAGTCTAGCCGGGCTAGGACCCCCTAGTCCAGGACACCGTCAGTAGCCCCCGAACTTGTCTTCGAATCCGAAGTCGATAACCTTTGTCGGATAATGTCTTCAGCTGGATGATCTTTGGCTTGGCAGGCAAGTTCCACATCCTCGACTAAGCATCCACCCAAAGCTCAGGAGTCCCTAACCAGCTAGCACCACCCTTCTGACAAGGGGCAAGGCTATTCCGACCATTCGTACCCAAAACGCATATTCGTCCATCCAAAGTACGTGGCTTACTTAGTCTCAAAGGCTAGCAGCACAGGTGAGCTCGACAGTCAATTACTGACAACTTTACCGAAGCGTCACCGCTCATGACGTTATATTCATCACTCATTACTTATTTGAATCGCGGTTAGAGGCAATCCTCTTATTGGCACACCATACCAAAACAGAGATTGTGCACCTCATTTTAGGGGATATCATCAATCAATTATTTCGCCCCAAGCGGCCATAACGGCATGACAGGCCGGAACATGGTGATTTTTACGGCGCAACGAGGGGGGGGGGGGCGTTTCGCCTTTTACTGGCTTATAAAGAGCTGGAGGGGATGAACCCATACTCCTACGCTTTCCTTCTGCTCCAACGCTCAAACCTCCTAAGCCTTAACACCCACAATCCCGTTCTAAAGCCCAGAGCTTCCCTCAAGCTTCCGCATCCGCACCCACGGCTGACACATATCTGAAGGGGAAATGGGTGGTTTCCAAGGTCACCGACACCACCATCGCCGAGCTCCGCGCGGCGGGATACATCCTCGTCGACGCCGTCCGTCGGGCCCCAGAGCCCGGCTAGTGCGTCCCCACTCCCAATACAGGGGAGCGGGTCGTCTTCATCCCCCACCTCGTTCGAGGTCTGAGGTTCCCCCTGCACCCCTTTGCGCGGGGGATCATGTTCTTCTATGGGCTAGATTTCCACAATCTAGCCCCGAATTCCATCATGCGCCTCACCACTTTCATCATAGTGTGTGAGGCATTCCTACGCGTGGAGCACACTTCGGCCTATGGCTGAAGACCTTCTGCATCAAGCCGAAGAGCAGCGGCGCTGAGTTCACCGAGTGTGGCAGCGCCATGATTAGCAAGCTCCAAAAGCCGGTCTGGCTGGAGGGGGCCTTCATCGAGACCATGAAGATCTGGCAGCATGAGTGGTTCTACATCACCGAGCCACTCGCTCCGGGCCATGCCGTGGCTCCCACATTCATCGGCACACCTTCAAGAGAGTTGGTGTCCTGGCAGAAGCAAGCCCTGGAGTGGGGAAATCCGAACAAGGTCGACGCTCTTCAGGAGTGGATCCGGATCCTCCAGAAGAAGTACAAGCTGGTGGATGTGGTGAACGTGATGCTGCATCAGTACATCCCCCACTCCAGCTCCGGGCTAGCCCTATGTGGCTATACAAGCTCGAGGACACACCAACACCGCGGAACTAATTCCACACCAATATAGATGGGATGTGGACGGCTCTCTTCAAGCTGTGCCAAAAAGAATTTCCTGCAGACAGGCCGGACCACGGCTACAACGCCGTACGCGGCCCTTCCGAGGTAAGCACTGCCTTATATGTCCATCAAAGGTTTGGTATTTCGCATTTGTCTAAATCTCCTTTCCCTACTTTCAAAAATGGGCGTCCAATGCGGTGCTCATCAAGTGCTCGGCGTCGCTGCCCGAGGACAACCGGACCCCTGAGCTTCAAGCCCTTTTGGCCGTGGTGCCTTCAAAGGCCTTGGCCAAGGCTAAGGAGCCGGAGAAGAAGAGGGAGGGTCTCCGGATCTGAGATATTGCGGATGCTAGGTCCGAGAATATCTGAGTTCTTTCCTCGAACGAGGAGGAAAGAGAAGGAGAAGAAGGGAAGGAAGGCTCCTCCTCCCCGAAGAGAAAGAGAGCGCGTCCGAAGACGTCGCGGGGGCCCACACCGTCCGGACCCGCCGGCGCCTTGTAAAAGCTGCCGGTGCCATGCCCTGCAAGCCCCTGCCGCAGTCGAGGTCTCTTCCTCCGAATCATAGGATGACCTCATCAAGCCACAACGGCCGAGGCCACCACCGAGGCGGTACACCTTCTACCCACCCGCACCATATGCGCGCAAGTGCCTTCCCTTCGCAATTTTCAAATAATCACTAGTGTAGAAAAAGCCTAGCTATGGCGTGCCAAAAACAACCTTGCTGAAGCCCGACACCATCAATATGGCGCCATTGTTAAGAAATAGTGATGGCGTTGGAGGCCACGTCAGCGGTATTTTGGATATCTATGGCGTTGGGCAAAATTGCACGACGACAATATCATATGTACCTACGGCGTTGGGACTTTTCCGCACGCCATAAATATGGAGAAACCTTGGAGGCGTTGCATATCCTTCCCATGCCATTACCTAGTTTGAAAGCATCGGAAAAACGCTACCACGGCAGCCGAAAAACAGTGTCGTGGCAGTGTTTTTGAAGATCAAATATATTTAGAGCTGGGTTCGCATGCCAGAATAATGAAACATGTAACATTAATTAAAATACATCAACGATAATTATGTGTAGCACTTAATTAAGATAGATAGGCAAAGTTTTGAAGTACGATAGATAAGACGATAGAACGACATGTGTAGTTGACCGAGTAGTTTACAGAACCACAACAACATAGCTAGTTGTCACTACCCTATTACATCAATAATAAGGATCATTAATGTATTTCTTCATCGGATCCGCAAGAGAAACCAGTCCGTCAACATCGTGCCCCTGCTGATTAAGGCGAGCTTTTAGCTCCTCCGAGCTGGTTGGTGTGCTGCCATTGAAAACGCCGGCATGGTCGATGACATCCTTGTTGAGGATGGTAGCAAACTTGAGCTGGATGCATCTGAACTCATCTCTACTATCTCTTGGGCTAATTTCCTCCATTTTATTCCCCCATGCGATGACGTCAGAGTTCTTTTTAAGGCGTTCTCCCTCCCGTATGTACTCCTCCATGTGGTCGACGGCGTAGTAGCCATCTGAATCAGTGTTTTCTGGCTGCTGCATGCAACAAAAGTCAGTTTTGTGGCCCAAGCGTACCGCTTTAAATTTGTCAAACTTGCGATATCTGTCTCTGATCACTCCTTCCCGGCTAGTATAATCTACAAGTGCTTCGTTGAGAACCTTCTTGATGCCTCTATAGTCCTTTTTTCACTTTCCTCATCGAATCCAAGAAATAAGTTTCGGTGAACTTTAGGGTAATAACGATGAGGACACAATGTTCTCTGCGTAAAAAGTTGAGAAAAACAAATTATCCTCGAGTATATAATGTTTTGACATGGAAGCAGAATGAGATTGTATGAAAGAATAGTGTGTACCAAGTTCCGAATGACTTACTTCGGATAGTAGGGCACTAGAAGGCAATCTTTTTCCATGTTGGCAAGCATGAAGTTTGTCAGGTAGTTCCTCATAGCTTGACGGCGATCAAGGATATTGACGTTGGTCTCGTGCATGAGGTAGGGGTCCCCTACCGCGACAACCTTGTTGAGCTCACATTTGGCAATGTAGGCGTTATTGATTGCCTATAGGCATATTAAGGAAGGACCAAGCTTGTATAGGTGGAATAGGTTGAACATGTCTTCGAATGGCACATAGAACTTGTCCGCGGGGAAATTGTCGCACAAACCAATATTAGGTGGCACCATCACTTTGAAAATGGGGCGATGTCCACCTGCATGAGAAAAGGCGTACTCCTTCCTACAGAGAATTGCGTCATGCAGAACCCTCAATTCTGTTTGCAAAAGATCGTTGATCTCCTTCGGAAGGGGGTTCACCCGGGGAATGGTACGTCCGCCATGCGACACGATGAACTACTTGTTTATTTCTGAACCGGCTGGCTGGCGGCGACAGTGCCCTTCTTACTACCATTTCCTGGTCGCCTCCTCTTTTTGCGTGGCATGTTAGGTTGGCTGGCTGCACCGCCTGGCAGTGCATTTGCTAGCATCGCATTGAGTGTGTTTGGACTCAGCAACGCTCCCCTGTCTAGTGGCTTGTGTGTCTAGTGGTGTGAAGTCCTCGTTGAACAGACTCTTCTGGCAAGGAACAACACGCTGATCAGCTTGGACAACATGAGGCACAAGGAATGCTTGGAAGGGATCAACAGGCATAGGTCCATCAAGATTGCACATGGCAACTGAGTTCTGATATTCGTCAACCAAGAAGAATCGATTGACAAGTAGTTCATCATTATTTACTTGGTCCTCAATGACATCCACATTGTTGTTATGGACTTCAGGTTGACTCTGACCCAAAAAGATGGTCCTCGACACATCTTGCCATTGTTAATGTGCTGCGAGCTTGTTGGGATTTGGATGTTTCCTAACCGATTTTGATTCTTCGGCCACATCATTGGCCAACATAAACACTATCCAAGGGTAAGCTGGCTATCCGCACCCGGAGGTTGTATCGGAGGAGGAATATCATCGTAACCATTTAAGATAATAGACAACTCAACTTTGAAGACCCCCTCAGGCATCTGCACTCCGTGCATGATGGTATCTTTGGGGCGAATGATCGAGCCGATTGCAACTTTAATCATCTCACCATTCACATGGGCTAAGAGACTGCACTGAGTGTCTTCCGTAAGAGCGTCAAGAGCAGCCATTGGCGATGGGTTGCCAATGAAAGGGACAGAAGGGCTGCTATCCTTGGGCGATGCTTGGATGATAATGTTTCCTAGTTCACCGTTTTTGAACCATTGCTTGACGCTCTCGATTATTGAAGGCAACATGGCTTGGGCATGGGCTTGGCTTTGCGTGTTGATGCATGCTTCAATGTCAGGAGTTGCTGCGGCTGTGGCTGCAATTATTTTATGTTCGATGGTTTGCTTGTTGGCTCTCCTTCTCTGCCGTTGCTGCTGATACGTCTCCATCATATCTACTTTTACAAACTCTTTTGCCCTTGTTTTGGACTCTAATTTGCATGATTTGAATGGAACTAACCTGGACTGACGCTGTTTTCAGCAGAATTGCCATGGTGTTATTTTTGTGCAGAAATAAAAGTTCTCAGAATGACCTGAAACTTCACGGAGATCATTTTTGGAATTAATAAAAAATATTGGCGAAAGAATCAACAGAAGGGGGCCCACACCCTGTCCACAAGGGTGGGAGGCGCGCCCACCCCCCCAGGGCGCGCCATCCGAACTTGTGGGCCCCCTCGACCTCCACCGACCTCAACTCCAACTCCATATATTCACATTCGGGGAGAAAAAAATCAGAGAGAAGGATTCATCGCGTTTTACGATACGGAGCCGCCGCCACCTCCTGTTCTTCCTCGGGAGACCAGATCTGGAGTCCGTTCGTGGCTCCGGAGAGGGGAAATCGTCGCCGTCGTCATCATCAACCATCCTCCATCACCAATTTCATGATGCTCACCACCGTGCGTGAGTAATTCCATTGTAGGCTTGCTGGACGGTGATGGGTTGGATGAGATCTATCATGCAATCGAGTTAGTTTTGTTAGGGTTTGATCCCTAGTATCCATTATGTTCTAAGTTTGATGTTGCTATGACTTTGCTATGCCTAATGCTTGTCACTAGGGCCCGAGTGCCATGATTTCAGATCTGAACCTATTATGTTTTCATGAATATATATGTGTTCATGATCCTATCTTGCAAGTTATAGTCACCTACTACGTGTTATGATCCGGCAACCCCGGAGTGACAATAGTCGGGACACTTCCCAGTGATGACCGTAGTTTGAGGAGTTCATGTATTCACTAAGTGCTAATGCTTTGGTCCGGTTCTCTATTAAAAGGAGGCCTTAATATCCCTTAGTTTCCAATAGGACCCCGCTGCCACGGGAGGGTAGGACAAAAGATGTCATGCAAGTTCTTTTCCATAAGCACGTATGACTATATTCGGAATACATGCCTACATTATATTGATGAACTGGAGCTAGTTCTGTGTCACCCTAGGTTATAACTATTGCATGATGAATGCCATCCGACATAATTATCCATCATTGATCCATTGCCTACGAGCTCGTTTCATATTGATCTTTGCTTTGTTACTTTTCCGTTGCCACTATTACGATTGCTACAAAACTGCTACTGTTACTTTTGCCAGTGTTACCTTTACTTCCATACTACTTTGCTACTAAATACTTTGCTGCAGATATTAAGTCTTTCAGGTGTGGTTGAATTGACAACTCAGCTGCTAATACTTGAGAATATTCTTTGGCTCCCCTTGTGTCGAATCAATAAATTTGGGTTGAATACTCTACCCTCGAAAACTGTTACGATCCCCTATACTTGTGGGTTATCAAGACCTTTTTCTGGCGCCGTTGCTGGGGAGCATAGCTCTATTCTCTGAGTCACTTGGCATTTATATCTGTTGATCACTATGAAGGATTTGAAAGATACTAGAACCAAGATCTTTCCCTCTACTACGAGGGGAGGTAAGGAACTGCCATCTAGCTCTGCACTTGATTCACCTTCTGTTTTGAGTAAGCTTGTGACACCTACACCTGCTAGTAATTCTGATATGTCGCAAGTAATTGATGATGCCACTTCTGCTATGCATGATGCTAATGATGATACTACTGCTTTGCTTGATAATACTGTGCCACTAGGTGAATTTCTTGATGAACAACTTGCTAGGGTTAGAGAAAATATTATTGAAACTGAAAATTATGATTCTCCCCCTAGATATGAATTGCCTATTGTACTTGAGGGTTATATTATGGATGAAGAAACTGCTAGAGACTTTCTTGCTTGCAATGACAGAGATGATCTTAAGAAACTGTTAGCTAAGCTGAAAGAAAAATCCTTGAATGCTAGAATGAAATATGATCCCAACTTTGCTACTTCACCTATCTTTGTTACTGATAAGGATTATGAATTCTCTATCGATCCTGAGTTAATTACTTTGGTTGAATCTGATCCTTTCTATGGTTATGAATCTGAAATAGTTGTGGCACATCTTACTAAATTGAATGATATAGCCACCCTATTTGCTCATGAGGAAAAAATCCGCTATTACTAAATTCTAAAATTGTTTCCTTTCCCATTAAAGGGTGATGCTAAGATATGGTTTAATTCTCTTGCTCCTGGTTGTGTGCGTAGTCGCCACGATATGATATATCACTTCTCTCAAAAATATTTCCCTGCTCATAAGAAACAAGCTGCTCTAAATGAAATATTTAACTTTGTGCAAATTGAAGAAGAGAGTCTCCCACAAGCTTGGGGGAGGCTTCTCCAGTTACTTAATGCTTTGCCTGATCATCCTCTCAAGAAAAATGAAATACTTGATATCTTTTATAATGGACTAACCGATGCTTCTAGGGACCACCTAGATTGTTGTGCTGGTTGTATTTTCAGGGAACGAACTGTTGAGCAAGCTGAATTGCTATTGAATAATATATTGAGTAATGATAATGATTGGACACTTCCTGAACCAACTCCTAAGCCAACTCCGAAGAAAAGAGGTATTCTATTTCTCAGTCCTGAAGATATGCAAGAGGCAAAGAAATCTATGAAAGAAAAAGGTATTAAAGCTGAAGATGTTAAGAATCTACCACCTATTGAAGAAATACATGGTCTTGATAACCCGACACAGGTAGTAGAGGTAAATTCTCTTTATAGATTTGATGAAGGTGATATTCCTCATAATAAGTCTGCTAGTCAATGCTTGGATGAGTTTGATAATTTTATTGTTAAACAAGAAAACTTCAATGCTTATGTTAGTAGACAATTGAAACGTAATGCTCACATGCTTGATTACTTGGGTGATTATATGAGTATAACTATTAATGATCTTAAGCTTATTAGTAAACATGCTTCCATGGTCACAACTCAAGTAGAACAAGTACTTAAGGCACAGGATGATTTGCTTAATGAGTTGAATAATAAGAACAATGATAATGCTGTTAGGGTTATGACTAGAGGTGGTAAAATGACTCAGGAACCTTTGTATCCTGAGGGCCATCCTAAGAGAGTTGAGCAAGATTTTCAGAGAATTAATACTGATGCATCCAGTCCTAGTAATAAAAAGAAAAAGAAAACTGATAGGACTTTGCATACTTCTAGTGAACCTGTCATAGACACACCTGAGAATCCAAATGATATTTCTATTTTTGATGCTGAGACACAATCTGGTGATGAACATGAACCTAGTGATAATGTTAATAATGATGTTCATGTTGATGCTCAACCTAGTAATGATAATGATGTAGAGATTGAACCTGCTGTTGATCTTGACAACCCACAATCAAAGAATCAACGTTATGATAAGAGAGACTTCATTGCTAGGAAACATGGTAAAGAAAGAGAACCATGAGTTCAGAAACCCATGCCCTTTCCTCCTAAGTCATCCAAGAAAAAGGATGATGAGGATTTTGAGCGCTTTGCTGAAATGATTTGACCTATCTTTTTGCGTATGTGTTTAACTAATATGCTTAAAATGCCTCCTTATGCTAAGTATACGAAAGATATTGTTACTAATAAAAGAAAGATACCGGAAGCTGAAATTTCCACCATGCTTGCTAATTACACTTTTAAGGGTGGAATACCAAAGAAACTTGGGGATCCAGGAGTACCAACTATACCATGCTCCATTAAAAGAAACTATGTTAAAACTGCTTTATGTGATCTTGGAGCCGGTGTTAGTGTAATGCCTTTCTCTTTATATCGTAGACTTGAATTGAATAAGTTGACACCTACTGAAATATCTTTGCAAATGGCTGATAAATCAACTGCTATACCCATCGGTATTTGTGAGGATGTGCCTGTTGTGGTTGCAAACGTTACTATCTTAACGGACTTTGTTATTCTTGATATTCTCGAGGACGACAGTATGTCGATCATCCTTGGTAGACCCTTTTTAAATACTGCAGGGGCTGTTATTGATTGCAATAAAGGCAATGCCACTTTTCATGTTAATGGTAATGAGCATACGGTACACTTTCCGAAGAAACAACCTCAAGTTCATAGTATCAATTCTATTGGAAAATTTTCAACTATTACTATTGGAGGTTTTGAATTCCCTCTTCCTACTGTCAAAAAGAAATATGATATTCTTATTGTTGGGGACATGCATATCCCCGTTGAGGTAACCTAGTGTTATTCGAAAATTCTCCAGTTTCATGTCATTCGGAAGAAGTTTGTTAATAAGACTTGATCAACCTTGTTAACGGATTCCTTTTGATGAGCATGAGATGGATGAATCTAGAAGGCACAACTTTCTGTACCTACTGTTTACTTTTTGTTATTTAGTTTAAATAAAGCAAAAATAGTATTTTCTGTCTGTTTTTTGAATTATCCGTGAAATAAAAAAATGACCCGAAAATAAAAGTTCTTCAAATGCCCTGAAAATTTAGTATGATTTTTTATAGAATATTTGAGAATTTTTGGCATTGAAAACACACCAAGGGGACCCACCACGTGTCCACAAGGACGGAGGGCGCGCCCTACACCCTGGGCGCGCCCCCCACCCTTGTGGGTCCCATGTGGCCCCCCTCCACTTATTCCAGCACCCATCCACTTCGTCTTCCTCCAGAAAAAATCATCCCGTAGCTCAAACTCGTGTTCTTGCTCATTTTGCTGCCATTTTCGATCTCCTTGTGTAAAGCTCCATTTGCAAAACTGCTTTGGGGGATTGTTCTTCGGTATGTGACTCCTCCAATGGTCCAATTAGTTTTTGTTCTAGTGCTTTATATATTGCAAATTTTTGCTGCTGTGGTGACCCTGTTCTTGAGCTTGCATGTCAAATTTATATGGTCCAAAGTAGTTTTGATGCATGTTATAGCCTCTAGGCACTTGTAGGAGTAGTTGCTATCAATTTTATTGAGTTTGGTTCACTTTTATTTTGAGTCACTAAAAATTTCAGAAATTTTTCAGAGGAAGAAAAATGTCTAGGAAAATGTACCAAGGTGGTTCTTCGAGGAAGCAAGCACCGAGGCTCGCGATACGGGAGCCGGACCTTGAACCACCAAGGGAAGCCCAAGTGCGGCCTTGTGAATGGCCGTCGGATGAATTCATGGTTCGTGTAGGCTTCAAGGATGAGTTTGATGCATATGTACGGAATGTTGATCTTGAGGACTTCGTGTCAGACAAGTGCCAACAACACTATTATCTCACCAATTCCTTTGTGCGGAGGTTTGAATTTTCATCTAAGCGCAATACCCATACTGTTTTATTTGATCTTTATGATGAATTATATACCATGGACCTTGAAGATTTTAATACTGCTTGCAGAATCCCACAGTGGGGCCTTCTTAGTGAGCCTCACAAATCTGAATATAATGATTTCCTTGCTAGCATCACCGTGGGAGAAACTAGAAATATCACACAAGCTACCATAGGGAGCATTCACTTTCCTGCCATACATTATTTTGCTCTTTTTATAGGTAGATGCATTAACGGTAAGCATGAACATAGCCACCTTTGCGTTCCAGATCTTAGTGTCCTCAAGTGTGCGGTGTTAGGTGATATGCGTTATAATTTGGGGGCTATTATTGCAAGGAGGTTACATCATAATGCTAAAGAGGGAGATTTATTTGGTGGGATTTATGCAACTCATTTAGCTAATTATCTTCGAGTACCCATAAGGGAGAATGACATGGAGTTGCCACCTGCTTTTCTTGATTATAATGCTTTAGTACGCTATCAGTTTCTTGAGAGGAACGAACAGTCCCTCCAGTACCGACTAATCTTTGACAGACGGCGTGCCGTCCATATTACCCTTCCTGCTCCTGCCTTCTTTAACTTTCAGGTAAATGGGAGATATTTTATAACTAGAGAGGAGGCGAACGAGTATGAGAGGACAGCGGAGGCTGCTCGCCTCCAGGAGGCAGCCCGCCAAGCAGCGGCTGCCGCAGCACAATACGACCCCAACTATAACTTTGGATATCATCCGGGCCAGTGGTGGCCTTAGACCAACTTAGGCCAAAAGCCTAAGCTTGGGGGAGTACGTATTTCTCACCGACATTACATTCATGTTCACACACTCATTCCAGTTGTCGGTGTTCATACTTTTTCATTGTATTATCCATGTTAGGTTATTTATTTTTCTCACTTTCTTCTTGAGTATTTGAAAAACCTTTGAGAAAAACAAAAAAAAATTGGTTGTAGCTTAGTTTACTTTCCATGCTTAGTTGTAGTATTAAAGAAAACCCAAAAAGATTTCTCGTTCTTCTTTTACTTGTTGGGAGCTTTCCCGTGTAGATAGTTTTTCTCGTTCTTATTTTACCTTCTTCAAAAAAACAAAAACTCCAAAAACATTTCAGTGTGTTTCTTTGAAATTCTTTTCTTTTCTTTGGGGGTCGAGAGGAGAAGACCACGATGAAAATGTTAAGTGGCTCTCATATGCATTATTGTTGATATAACAAAGAGCCCATATTATATTGTCTTCTCCTTTGAATAAATGTTTGCAGATTCCAGCTTAGTCCAATGCATGTGCACTATTATTATTATTCACATCATTCGGTCGTGTAAGTGAAAGGCAATAATGACGATATATGATGAAATGATTGAGATGAGGAAAAGCTGGTATGAGCTCGACCTATCTTGTTTTTGTAAATATGATTAGTTCATCGTTCTTGATTCAGCCTATTATGAATGAAACATGTTTGCAATGACAATTAGAGATTACAGTTATTCATGCCATGCTTAATTAGCTAGGAGTTTATAATGGTTTACCTTGCGTGCCAACATGCTTTTAAAATGGTTGTGATGTAGTATGATAGGATGGTATCCTCCTTTGAATGATTCGAGTGGCTTGACTTGGCACATGTTCACGCATGTAGTTGAAACAAAATCAACATAGCCTCCACGATATTTATGTTCATGGTGATTTATATCCTACTCATGCTAGCATTCAATGTTGGTTAATCACGATGCATGTTTATGACTATGGTCGCTCTCTAGTTGGTCGCTTCCCAGTCTTTTTCTAGCCTTCACTTGTACTAAGCGGGAATACTGCTTGTGCATCCACTTCCATAAACCCAAAGTTATTCCATATGAGTCCACCATACCTTCCTATATATGGTATTTACCTGTCGTTCCAAGTAAATTTGCATGTGCCAAACTCTAAACCTTCAAATGATAATCTGTTTCGTATGCCCGAATCGCTCATGTACCAACTAGGGCTGTTAGTATCTTCCATGCTAGGTGGGTTATTTTCACGGTGAGTGGACTCCGCTCATCATTCACGAGAAAATGGCTGGTAATTGGGATGCCCAGTCCTATGATCAAAAGATCAGAAACAAAATTTCAAATAATTAAACAAAACTCCCCCAGGATTGTTGTTAGTTGGACGGTACCCGTTGTTTCGGACCAGCCGTGGAGTGTGATTGTTGGTGGAGGGGGAGTAAAAACTTTACCATTCTGTTTGGGAACCGCCTATAATGTATGTAGCATGGAAGATATTGAGATCTCTTGGTTGTTGCGTTGACAATGAAAGCATACCGCTCAAAATTATATTCATCTCTGTTTTAAAAACTCGAGCTTTGGCACCTCTGCGAATCCCTGCTTCCCTCTGCGAAGGGCCTATCTATTTACTTTTATGTTGAGTCATCATTCTCTTATAAAAAGCACCAGTTAGAGAGCACCACTGTCATTTGTATGCTTTGTTATTAATTGATATTGAGTATGACTGTGACTGGATCTCTTTACCATGAATTACAATGTCTAGTCAGTCCTTGATCTTCAGGGGTGCTCTGCATTTATGTTTTGCGGTCTCAGAAAGGGCTAGCGAGATACCATCTTGTTATATCATATCATGATTGTTTTGAAAAAGTGTTGTCATCCGAGATTTATTATTATTGCTCGCTAGTTGATTATGCCATTGATATGAGTAAATGTGAGACCTAAATGCTATTGTGAATATGGTTAGTTCATAATCTTTGCTGAAAACTTGAATACTGGATTTACATATTTGCAACAACAAGATCAAACAGAGTTTGTAGAAGTTTTTCTTTATCACTTTCAGTTTATCAACTGAATTGCTTGAGGACAAGCAATGGGTTAAGCTTGGGGGAGTTGATACGTCTCCATCGTATCTACTTTTCCAAACTCTTTTGCCCTTGTTTTGGACTCTAATTTGCATGATTTGAATGGAACTAACCCGGACTGACGCTGTTTTCAGCAGAATTGCCATGGTGTTATTTTTGTGCAGAAATAAAAGTTCTCGGAATGACCTGAAACTTCATAGAAATCATTTTTGGAATTAATAAAAAATATTGGCGAAAGAATCAACAGAAGGGGGCCCACACCCTGTCCACAAGGGTGGGAGGCGCGCCCACCCCCCAGGGCACGCCATCCGACCTTGTGGGCCCCCTCGACCTCCACCGACCTCAACTCCAACTCCATATATTCACGTTCGGGGAGAAAAAAATCAGAGAGAAGGATTCATCGCGTTTTACGATACGGAGCCGCCGCCACCTCCTGTTCTTCCTCAGGAGACCAGATTTGGAGTCCGTTCAGGGCTCCGGAGAGGGGAAATCGTCGTCGTCGTCATCATCAACCATCCTCCATCACCAATTTTATGATGCTCACCGTCGTGCGTGAGTAATTCCATCGTAGGCATGCTGGACGGTGATGGATTGGATGAGATCTATCATGTAATCGAGTTAGTTTTGTTAGGGTTTGATCCCTAGTATCCATTATGTTCTAAGATTGATGTTGCTATGACTTTGCTATGCCTAATGCTTGTCACTAGGGCCCGAGTGCCATGATTTCAGATCTGAACCTATTATGTTTTCATGAATATATATGTGTTCATGATCCTATCTTGCAAGTTATAGTCAGCTACTACGTTTTATGATCCGGCAACCCCAGAGTGACAATAGTCGGGACACTTCCCGGTGATGACCGCAGTTTGAGGAGTTCATGTATTCACTAAGTGCTAATGCTTTGGTCCGGTTCTCTATTGAAAGGAGGCCTTAATATCCCTTAGTTTCCAATAGGACCCCGCTGCCACGAGAGGGTAGGACAAAAGATGTCATGCAAGTTCTTTTCCATAAGCACGTATGACTATATTCGGAATACATGCCTACATTATATTGATGAACTGGAGCTAGTTCTGTGTCACCCTAGGTTATAACTATTGCATGATGAATGCCATCCGACATAATTATCCATCATTGATCCATTGCCTACGAGCTCGTTTCATATTGATCTTTGCTTCGTTACTTTTCCGTTGCCACTGTTACGATTGCTACAAAACTGCTACTGTTACTTTTGCCAGTGTTACCTTTACTTCCATACTACTTTGCTACTAAATACTTTGCTGCAGATATTAAGTCTTTCAGGTGTGGTTGAATTGACAACTCAGCTGCTAATACTTGAGAATATTCTTTGGCTCCCCTTGTGTCGAATCAATAAATTTGGGTTGAATACTCTACTCTCAAAAACTGTTGCGATCCCCTATACTTGTGGGTTATCACTGCTCGCAGTCTTCAACATAATGATGCTCCCATTTGGCTCCGCATCCGGCGTCGTTCACACGGCCACTCACCGGCGGATGCAACGGGTCCTTGCCGAGGGTCACATTGATCGACCGGTTAAGAGGAGTGTTCCACCTGGCCGTGGACCCTTGAGAGCTCTGAGGTTCCGCATGCTGCCTTGCCAGTTCTTCTTCAAGCCTTCTCGTTTGGTGATCGGTGCAAAATTCCCCTGACTTATAATCATAATGGTACCGGCCCCTGACATAGTTATATTCGAGGGGGTCTTTGAATTGCTGGAAGTGGTTTGGGATGCCCTTTGCTGCAAGTATAGCGTCCTGCTTGTCCCACACGAGCTTCTTCGCAACAAAACCACGGTTTCTGAGGGTGTGGTTACTTAATGTCTTTGATCGCATGTCCTTCCCCCATGTCGACTGGCTCTGCACCACAAGGTTCTCCTAATTTTGCATCTTGAAAATGTTCCAGTCATCTTCACTAATGGTAGGCCACTTCTTCTGGATCACGGAGTAATCTTCGTGAACCTCTTTTCTTGTGGATGATTTCCAAGAACTCAAATTCTTTGAGAACTTATGGATTGCATGGTTGTTAACCTGATTCTTTCGGTACGATAGGTTGTCGTACTCGTTAGGAAACTTAAATCTTGCATGCACCCTTCTTGTGAGGAGTTATCGCAGATTATGTTTGCCTAAATCCCTTATATTGGACTCGTTGATGGAGCAGACTTCTCGAAGGATGACACCTAAGGCGTTGCCATAGTGAGCCGTGGCCTTCCACGGACTAACAGGCTCACTAGTGGAGTTAACTCTGTCGGATTCAGGGCTCCACAGACCGCAAGAAGGTTTGAACTCTGGGGCGTGTGTGAAGATCTCAACCTCTCAAGTCTCAAGCTCGCCACCCTACAGCCTAGCCTCGTCGGATTCGCGTGAGCGGGGAAGAAGATGAACACGGCAGTTTATGCAGGTTTGGGCCACCTTGCGGTGTAAAACCCTACTCTTGCTTTGTGGTGGATTGGCCTCACGAGGGGCTGAGGAAGAACAAGTACAGTGGATGAACAGGCTCGCGAGGGCTATGGTGGAGAGGGTGGAAAGGATCCGATCCCCTTCTATGGTGGTGGCTAACCTATATTTATAGTGGCCTCGGTCCTCTTCCCCCAAACTTAGGCGGGAAGGGATCCCACAACGGCCAATTTGAAAGGGGACAAGAAGTACATCTAATCCTGACGAAAGGTGGTCTTCTCCTACAAAGCTTCTGGTTGTGACGCAGCAGTGGGCTCGGTGATGATATCCGTCCTGCCGAGCCCGTGGTCTTGGTCTTGTTGCAACGGAATGGAAAGCTTTGGGGGATTCCTCGGGAACCCACGTCTGTCCTTGCTCCCTCAGCATCGAAAGGGAAACTGCCCCCTCTGCGCCCGATGGCGCCCGCCTGGCCTTGGTCGTCATGGCTCACGTCATCGCAGCCTCGGGAGGCTGGGCACCTGCATAGAAATCTCCGCTCCTCGAGAGGCAACCTGGGGAGGCCGCTTCCTTGGAGGTCTTGGTGTCGTCCGCCTCATGAGGCTGGGGCCCTCGCGAGGGTCTTGTCTTGAAGGCCTTGCCACCGGGCCGTACCAGGCCGTCGAGGGAGCCACGCTGTGGGCCGCAGGCAGGCAGATCTGGGTACCCCCGATCCCAGAACGCCGACAGTAGCCCCCGGGCCCAAGGCGCGCTCGGGCTGGCTTCGAGGCGAAGCCATGGGGCAAGGGCGAAGCGCCGCGGGCCCCAACCGCCTGCGGGCTAGGCTTGACGCGTGGCACCCGACGGGGCGCGAACGCCTCGCTTCGGCAACCGTTTCTAATTGACAGCAGCCTGGTGCATGCAGCAGTGCCATCATCTCTCAGAACGTGGAAGGGCGCCGGTTAGCCTTCTTTCGCCTATAAAAGGGTGAGGGGGTGGAGCCCCTAGCCCATCTTCATCTTCTTGCTTCTCATCCCGCACTCTTGCAGCAGCATCCATGGCGCCGGTGAGGAGGTTCTCCGCCGCCGAGAAAGGGAAGGCTCCACGTGAGGAATCGGAGGCGCCGCCGCCCAAGAGAGGGCACGGCTGTCCCCGCAAATCCGCGGCCGCACCGGCAACATCCTCACAGGGGCGCGGGCGTCCGCCTCTGACGACCCGCACTAGCCCCAACAGTCGGGGAAGGGGCCTCCCCCACGGGGGCGGTAGCGGGGGCCCTAGCAACCGCGGCCAAGGGGGAGGCACGCCGTGGCCACCCGGCCACCGCGCCCGCTCGAGCGACACGGTGCGCGAATTCGTCGTACGGGTGGAGGGCCCTCCGGGCACTTGGCTTCTACTTCCAAGCTCCTTCGCGGAGGAGCTGCCAGCAGCAAGACCCGTTGGGCTGCGGCTGCTGCAACGGGTCTTCGTGGGTGGAGGTCGAGGTCACCTCCATCGGCCATGTGTTCCTGACCCATGGATGTCAGTCGTTTGCCCGTGCCCGCGGTCTGAAGGGGAGGCGTACCCTCCACTTTAAGTACGACGGGGCGGCAATGCTCTTCGTCAGGGTCTTCGGGGAGGAAGGCAGTCGCCTGGGGTGCTGCCCAGAAGGCAATGACGACAACAGCGACCATCCTTCGGGCGACAACGTCCAGCGCGGTGTCGGTGTCCTCAGTGGTGGACTTGTCCTTGGCCGCCGCACCTCCAGCAGCAGTGGCGCTTCTCCCGGGGGAAGCTCGAGCGACAATGACTACGACAAGCCGCCCCGTCGCCGCGCCCAGACCTAGGAGGGCGGCAAGCCGCCATGCCGCCTTGCTCCCGCTCAGGAGGACATCGAGCCGCCTTACCACCACGCCCCCATCAAGCAGGAGGAGGACTCCGACTAAGCGCGGGTGGTGGCAGAGCCAAGCCTCAGGAGCAGCGGTCCTCGGGAGGCCGCCTCTTCATTTTTTATCTCCTGCATTAAAAATCATGGAAAAACCCCGCGGGGGTGTGTAATGAACTGCGGTGCTTGCGCCTCTATATATAAATATTTCCTTTTTTCCGTTCCAGCATTTATAATATTACTGATCAAAAAAGTTCTCGCCTGGCGTGATTAGGATGACTTAGCTTGATGCGTTCGTGGCCCTTGGCAGGTTCCTGCGTCATGGGGGAGCATTCCTCCGGAGCCTTGGATCTCACGCAGGTCCCTTCCTCGTGACGACGCGGTTAGGGCACCAGAGCGGCCTTGGGAGCTTGTTGGGGGGGGGGGGGTCTTCCTTTTCGTGAACCGATAGCTCTGGAGCCTCGAGGGGCATGCCGCCCACGAGGCGCCGGGGCGCGGTTTACATAGGGTTTCTTGTCGATGAGCCAGACCGTGACTGTCGATCATCCTGAGTCTGGAGCCCCCGAGCGAGGGCAGACCGTCGTCCGGCAAGGCCAGGAGGTGAGCGATCCTGAGACCGGGGGGCCGATGGCTCGCTCGAGGACTTGGTCGCCAAGGTCTTGGCGAGGTGCACGCATGACCGGGCTTGCCGCTAGCGCAACCTAAGCCGGCTCAGGCGTACACACCGTGCCCAGCCCCCGCTCACGGGACATGACGGAGGGAGCCATGGGCGACTGCCATACTTCGCAAAGATGGAAATCGAGAGAGGAAGCACTGCAAGAAGAAAAAGGAAAATTCCACCCTTTTTTCGAATAAAGACACAAGAACTTCAAATTTCATTCCAAGAAATAGCAAATTTGGGTTACAAGAGAAAGCAAAGAACGGCTGCGTCCGGCGCCTATACTAGTCTTCTAGTCTTCCCGTCAGCACGGAGCATGGGGCTTCCACTAGGCGTGGGCATAGTGTAGGGTAACGCAGCAGAAAACAAAAAATTTCCGACCTACGCACCAGCCCAGGACCACTATGGAGACTGCATACAAGGTTTGATCATTTTCGTTACCGACTCGTAGCGCAGCGGAAGTAGAGTCGATGACGATCATCGGTGCAGATCCCCGCAGCTAGGATTTACAACCTCCCAACCGCGAGGATGTACTCCCTCATCCGCCACTCGGACAGCCCTCCGGGAGGCGGTCGGACAGTCCCCCGGACGGTGTCGTGGACAGCCCTTCGGGAGGACTCACAGAACTCGGACCGTCACTCGGACAGCCCTTCGGGAGGACACTCGAACAGCCCCTCGGGCAAAAGGACGAAACTACGACCTCTCTACGGGGTTGCACACATACGGTGCCATCTATCCGGCAGGGCTTCGCCGTCCAGAACTAGTTCCTGCCGGAACCCAGACAGCCTTTCGGCACTACGAAACTATTTCGTGGGAGGGAGAGAGAATGCCAGATCATGCATGGCTTGTGTGAGAGAGTTGGAGTGGAGTTGGAGAGCACCTCTCCTCCTCCTTATATAGTGGTGGAAGGGGTGGAGGGGGCTGAAAATTCAGCCCACTAAACATGGGGAAAACATGTTCCTACAAAACAAGGAGAACATGTTCCCACCAAACAAGGGAAAAACATGTTCCCTTGTCCATGGTGTTCCCCCATGGGGCCCCACCTTTCTCCCAACACTCTCCACCATTTGTGGGGGCTGCCCCCCACCATGGGGGGCCCCCCCAACATCTTTGTCCAGCCACAAGGGGCTGCCCCCACGTATCGTGGGATCTTGTCCCCTCACGCTGGGACAAGATGTTTTCCGCGACTATTACTTCTGAAAATTCCGAAAGGTCCCAGAACATTTCCGACACCCTCTAAAATTATCTGGACACGCTCTGGAACATTTCCAGTATGGTGGTTTAATTTAAAACCATCTTTGTTTACCCGGTAAACAACTCCGGCAGCTCCGAAACTTTTTTTTCGGTTTTTTCTCCAGAAAAATTCCAGAAATTACCAGACCAATCTGGCAACCTCCAAAACATTCCCGGTGCTTGCCGAAACCTTTTTGGATCAATGGTTTTATCCGAAACAACTTTTCGGTTTTACCGAAACTTTTTCAGTGTTCTCTCTCCGGACCTCTTCCGTTGTCTCCGAAACTTTTCGGTGATTTTCTCTCAGACTCCCTGTCTAGTATTCAGCAGATAGATGACCCTTAAGCGTGTGACCCTATAGGTTCGGTGAAGTATAGACATGACACGGAACACCTTCCGATCAATGATCAACATCGGAGCCGTGGACACCCATATTGACCCCTATACCCACACGAATGAATATTCGAGTGAACCTCCAGTTGCCGTGTGCTATTCCTGTTGCTTCACGATATGTTACAAATACCCGAGGTTAGACATGTAGGCATTTCCGTGGATCAACAACTTGTCCACTATGCTAGTTACCTCGTTACCGGTATTGTTCTCTTTTCTCGTTACCGTGTTCCGGCATCCCTGTGATCAAATCACAAAGTGTCTGGCCAGACGATGATGGATACCGTAACACCGAGAGGGCCCAGAGATATCTCTCCATCGTCGGAGGAGCAAATCCCAATCTCGAGCTATCAAGTTACTTGACACACTTTTCCATGAACCCGTAAGCCGCCGTAATAGCCACCCATTTACGGATGACATTTAACAAACCCCAAAGTTCATGAAGCAAGTATGAAGAAACTCGACACTCTCATGGTCTAAGGAATTTTGCAAACATTAACCATCTCTGTGTTATTAACCATTAATATGTGACGAATGTAACTCATAGCATAACATCAATTTGGGTCGATTCAACACAAATGTTCTTCTAACACTGTGCCCTCAAAATTGCTGGCATAGACATGCCCATGATCAGGAAAACAGAACCATCATGCAATACTTGAGCTAGTCTTAGAGGCCAGACTAGGAATACATATTACCGTTTATTATTCCACACGTGCATATGAGTCTTCCTCCGAGCCTCGTTTTATTTGCAGACTCGAGAACCATAGCAGTTATAGCATGGAACATAAACCTAATTATGAACAGGGAGATAATCAATAACATTTATTATTGCCTCTAGGGCATATCTCCTACACATAGTCGCTGAAAGACCGTGTCGTCCGCCAGCGCGGAGCATGGGGCTTCCACTTGGACGTGGGTGGGAGCCCCTGTGAGGCTCAGGGGCAGCGCTTAGGAGACTCCGGGGCGTGTACAACCCCACTCATTATTACATGAGAGTGTCACGGGTAGAACTTGCGAAGGTGCTGAATGTTCCAGGCATTCTGGATGGGGACCCCATCCTGCGTCTCCAGGCGTACGGCGCCGGGCCTGGAGACGCGAGTGATCCTGAACAAGCCCTCCCACATGGGCGAGAGCTTGTTGAGGCCCTCCCTGGAGAGGACCCGCCTCAGGACGAGGTCCCAGACCTCGAGAGTCCGGGAGCGGATGCTGCGGCCATGGTAGCGCCGCAGCGCCTGTTGGTACCTCGCCGCATGGAGTGAGGCTCGGCGGCGTGCCTCCTCCCCGAGCACGAGGTCTGTCCCCCGCGCGGCATCCTGACATGCCTCGTCAAATGCCATGACACGCGGGGAGCGATGCCTGACCTCGTGCGGGAGGACCGCCTCGGCCCCGTAGACGAGGAAGAACGGGGTCTCGTCGGTGGGCTTAGTCGCGGTGGTGCGGATGGACCACAACACGGACTGAAGCTCACTGAGCCAACCCCGTCCACAGGCTTCAAGCTTTTTCTTGAAGCTCCTTGTCTTGAGGCCCCTCAGGACCTCCGCGTTGGCGCGCTCGGCTTGGCCGCTGCTTCGTGGGTGTGCCACAGAAGCGTAGCATATCTGCGTTCCAAGGTTAGCACAATATGTCCTGAAAAGGTTGCTTGTGAACTGAGAGCCATTGTCAGTAATGATACGGTTGGGGACACCGAAACGGCTCACGAGGCCCTTGACAAACTTGACGGCTGAGCTGGCGGGGATGGTGCGCACAGGCCCCACCTCCGCCCACTTGATGAACTTGTCGATGGCGACGTAGAGGTAGCGGTATTCGCCGGCTGCCCGAGGGAACGGGCCCAGGATATTCAGCCCCCATACCGCAAAGGGCCATGAGAGCGGAATGGTTTGGAGTCCTTGCACGGGCTGGTGAATCTGCTTGGCGTGTAACTGACAGGCCTCGCAGGATCTCACCAGCTCGGTGGCGTCGTTCAGCGCCGTTGGCCAGTAGAACCCGCTGCGGAACACCTTGCCCACGAGGGTGCGCGACGAGGAGTGGTGCCCGCACTCTCCGCCGTGGATGTTGGCCAATAGCTCGTGCCCCTACTCCTTGGATATGCACCGTAGCGTGACGTCGTTGGGACGCTTTCGGTACAACTCGCCGTCCTGCAAGCAATAAGCAGTAGCCTGGCGAACCACACACTCTGCGCCCTCCTCCTTCTCAGGTAAGGCGCCGCGGAGAAGGTAGGCCTTGAACTCCTGAGTCCAGCAGCCTTCCTACGGCTCCAATGCCAGGAGTAGGCGGTCTCCCGAGGTCAGGCCACAGGGCGGGGCGCCTGAGGTCGGGGCCAGCGGTGGCTCTTCCCGGAGCGGCGCCGGGCCTGCGACTGGCGGCGCCGCCGATGGCTTGAAGAGCCTCTCCTCGAAGACACCAGGCTTCTGAGGCTCGCGACGAGATGCCCTCTTGGCGATGTCGTCTGCTTTCTTGTTCGCGCCTCGCGGGATGTGCTGCAATTCCAAACCTAGGAAACGCTTTTCAATTTTACGTACCTCCTCCAGGTAAGCTTCCATGTGCTCGTCCTTAGGTTTGTACTCCTTGTTAGAGAAGTTAACGAGGAGCTGGGAGTCGCCCTTGATGGTGAGGCGCCTGACCCCCAGGGCGGCCGCGGCCCTGAGGCCAGCAATCAGGCCCTCGTACTCCGTGATGTTGTTGGGAGACCTTTTCACCATGCAGAAAACAGAGCTGCACGACGTAGTAGAGCTTGTCCTTGGTCGGTGAGATGAGTACGACTCCAGCCCCGCACCCTGCCGTGCGAAGGCACCGTCAAAGTGCATGACCCAGCCATCAGGCGCCTCATCACCGGGAATGAGGGATTGGCCCTCATCCAGCCCCCGGTCTGGAGCGTCCGTCCATTCTGCTATAAAATTGGTGAGGGCCGCACCCTTAATGACCCTGGTCGTGCTGAACTCCAGCTGGAAAGCCTGCAGCTCGATGTTCCACTCTGCAACCCTTCCAGCGGTGTTGGGGCTGCATAGCACCTTCTCCAGGGGTACGCGGAGATGACCTTGATGGGGTGGCCCTGGGAATAATGGCGCAACTTCCTTGAAGCGACTAGCAGCGCGAGCAGGAGCTTCTACTGCATGGGGTAACGTGCGTGCGTGTCCTGCAACACTGTGATGACGAAGTACACCGGGTGCTCTACGAGAGTCGAGGCATCGCCGGCCCCGCGCCCTGCGTGGGGTGCAAGGGGCTCGGGAGCCTCACCGACCGCTGGAGCGACGAGATCCTCAAGTGTGCCGTCATGAGGCGGCGAAGGTTGCGCGACTCCCTGGAAGTAGAGCACCAGGGGCTCACGAGGGCGAGGCGCCACCATGAAAGGGGGGCTCGTGAGGTATCTCTTGAGGTCCTCGAATGCCGCCTCAGCTTCTGGGGTCCACTCGATGGGGCCCTTCCTCTTCATCAACTTGAAGAAAGGGAGGGCACGCTCGGCAAGCTTGGAGATGAAGCGCCCCAAGGAGGTCACGCAGCCCGCGAGCTTCTGCATCTCTTTGAGGGTGTGAGGCGGGCTCATCCTCTCTATCACTTTGACCTTCTTGAGGTTAGCCTCAATCCCTCTGTGTGATACTAGGAAGCCCAATAGCTTGCCAGACGGGACTCCAAACATGCACTTCTCCGGGTTGAGCCTCAGGTTTACCTTGTGCAAGTTGGCGAATGTCTCTTCCAAGTCTTCGATTAGGGTCCTTGCCTCCCGTGACTTGACCACGATGTCGTCAACATACGCCTCTGCATTTCTCCCCAACTGTGACCCGAGCGCGATGTGCATCAACCGCTGGAAGGTCGCCCCAGTGTTCTGTAGCCCGAAGGGCATGCAGGTGTAGCAATACACACCGCACGGGGAGATGAAGGCTGTTTTCTCGACGTCCTCCATCGCCATCTTGATTTGGTGATACCCTGAGAAGGCATCCAAAAAGCACAGCAGATCGCACTCGGCGGTGGAGTCCACGATCTGGTTGATGCGCGGGAGCAGGAAGGGGTCCTGAGGGTAGGCCTTGTTGACGCTCATGAAGTCGACGCACATGCACTCCTTCCCCCTTTCTCGGGGACGATCACGGGGTTCGCTAACCAGTCCGGGTGCCGCACCTCCCGAATGACGCCGGCCTCTTGCAACTTGCGAACCTCTTGGACGATGAAAGCTTGCTTCTCTTGTGCTTGACGCCGCGCCTTTTGCTTCACCGGGCGTGCACCGGGGCACACCATTAAGTGGTGCTCAATCACCTCCCTCGGGACACCAACCAGGTCAGATGCCTCCCATGCAAATACGTCTTTGTTGGCCCTCAGAAAGTCAACCAACGCCTCTTCTTGGTCCGGAGGGAGGCCGGCACCTATGGTGAAGGTGGGGCCGGCACCCCCGCTGTCGATAGGCACCTGCTTCGTCTCAGCCCGGTCCTGAGAGAACAACTACTTTTTCTTCGCGGACGCGGCCTCCAGAGCCTCTGAGGCGCCCTTGGCGTTGGGACACGAGGCTGCACCAGCTTTGTAGGTGAGCCTGAGGGTCCGGACCGCGTCCTTTGCGTCCCCGACCACCGTGATGATGCCACTGCTGCCCGACATCTTGATGACTTTGTAACCCGGATGGGTTGCTGCCATGAACTTGGCGAGGGCCGGATACCCCAGGATGGCATTGTACGGAAGGCTGATGCGGGCCACGTCGAAGTCGATGAGCTCGATGTAGTAGTTGTTGCGCGTGCCGAAGGTAACGGGCAGGCATATCTGCCCCAGGGGGTGGTAGAGCCCTTGACCACCCCCGAGAAGGGCTTGGTGGGCGTGAACTGGTCGTAAGGCACCTGAAGCAGGTCGAAAGCCTCCACGGAGAGGACATTGAGGCCGGCGCTGCCGTCGATGAGGGTCTTGGTGACCGCAACATTCCTGATGGTGGGCGTGCATAGCATGGGGAGTGCACCGGTGCCGACCGTGGTTTCGGGGTGATCCCTGGAGTCGAAGGTGATGTCGGTCTCAGGCGCCTCGCGGCCTCGAGAAGCCTCATGCCACGGCCAAGCAGATCTCGCCTGACAAAAGAGTTGCTTGACGTGGCGGCCTGAGGCAGGCGCCTGCGACCCGCCGATGATGGACGCGACTGCGTGGGGCGCTGGTGTCGCAAAGCGCGCGATGAATCGGCCGCGAAGCTCCTCTCAGGAAGACACCGAGGCCTCGGGGATGCTGTGCAGCCAGGAGCGCGGCATCTCCGTGAGGGCCATAGGGAGCCAATTCGCCATGGCCTTGTCATCGCCACCCGTCGCCTGGATGGCCTGCGTGTATAGCCGGAGGAACTCCTCGGGGTCCGCCGCGTCGTCATATCGCGGGGGTAGCGCCGGCCTTAACCTCTCCGGCCACTGCACTCGTTGCAGGCTGGGGGTGAAGGCCGGATGGCCCGCGAAGCCCCCGTAGGCGCCCGGCGGCCAGGTCGGTGGGATATCGCCCACCATGGGAACCACGAGGCGAGGGCAGAGCGCGGTTGGTGAAGAGGCGGAGCTTTGACATGCCCCTACCTGGCGCGCCAAATGTCGAATTCAGGGCTCCGCAGACCGCAAGAAGGGTCGAACTCTAGGACGTGTGCGAAGATCTCAACCTCTCAAGTCTCAAGCTTGCCACCCTACAGCCTAGCCTCGTCGGATTTGCGTGAGCGGGGAAGAAGATGAACACGGCAGTTTACCCAGGTTCGGGCCACCTTGCGGTGTAAAACCCTACTCCTGCTTTGTGGTGGATTGGCCTCACGAGGGGTTGAGGAAGAACAAGTACAGTGGATGAACAACCTCGCGAGGGCTATGGTAGAGAGGGTGGAAAGGATCCGATCCCCTTCTATGGTGGTGGCTAACCTATATCCTCGGTCCTCTTCCCCCAAACTTAGGCGGGAAGGGATCCCACAATGGCCAATTTGAAAGGGGACAAGAAGTACATCTAATCCTGACGAAAGGTTGTCTTCTCCTGCAAAGCTTCTGGTCGTGACGCAGTGGTGGGCTCGGTGATGACATCCGTCCTGTCGAGCCTGTGGTCTTGGTCTTGTTGCACCGGAATGGAAAGCTTTGGGGAACCCACGTCTGTCCTTGCTCCCTTAGCAACGAAAGGGAAACTGCCCCCTCTGCGCCCGCTGGCGCCCGCCTGGCCTTGGTCGTCATGGCTCATGTCATCGCAGCCTCGGGAGGCTGGGCACCTGCATAGAAATCTCCGCTCCTCGGGAGGCAACCTGGGGAGGCTACTCCCTTGGAGGTCTTGGTGTCGTCCACCTCGCGAGGCTGGGGCCCTCGCGAGGGTCTTGTCTTGAAGGCCTTGCCACCGGGCCGTACCAGGCCGTCGAGGGAGCCATGCTGTGGGCCACAGGCAGGCAGATCTGGGTACCCCCGATCCCAGAACACCGACAAACTCGAGTGACCACAAGCCTGTCAGTGCCAATAGCATTTCGACTCCTAGGTTTCCGTTGCTTCTTGATTTTTGGAGCATCCTCCACCTCCTCGTCATCCTCAGCACAATACTCATTCGTATCATCTTCAGCAGTACAAGTGCCCTGATCAGGATTACTCTCCTCACCAGGAATATCTTTGTAGCCACTGCCTCTCACATAGCACTCATCCGGATTTATCTCCTCCTGTTGAAGATCTTCATCATAATCAGCGTTTCCCCGCACTCCCGTAAAGGCCGCTTCACCGTTGGCCGAATGTGTTGAAGAAGAGCCCATCGGACATCTACAAACAAATAGGATATACTTAATTCATATACAAAATATAAAATTTCGTAAGGACCTTTGCTAAAAATAGGACATATAGGTTGCCAGAAATTTGACGAAACGGAAATTAATCAACGTTTTGACAAAACATTGGCAACCCTATACAGTCCCTGCAAACAAATCATCACCAACAATACATGATTTCAACAACATTTCCTCCATATTTCCCCAAAAATTCGACAACAATTGTAACAAATTTGTCTATGAACAATTAAATCTTCGTGATTTCAACCACATTTCCTCAAATCCATGTCCAAAACAACTCATAATGTTACAACTAGAACTATTTTACCCTCAAATATAGATGTGTAGCAATTGTAACAAATATGACTATGAACTTAAAAAAAGGAGAGATCTCACTTACCGGCGGAATCGCGGTCTCCGCACCTAGGCAGAGCAACGCTGGACACTTTGCAACCCGAGATGTTGGAGACCAGGTCGAGGTGGTTGCGGTCTGCGGCGTGACGGTGGGGAGGAGCAGCAGCGCGAGCGGTGGGGCGGGGGCCAAGCGAGCGTTGGGGGAGGGGGGTGAGGGCGTCTCCAGCGGTGGCGCAGTCTGAGGAGCTCGACAGGGGGCGTCGACGGCAGGAGATGCGGCGGCGCGCGGCGACGAGGGTGGCGGCGGCGGCCCGAGAGAAGTGGAGTGTGTGTTAGCACAAAACGAGATTTGCCCCAAATCGGCTATAGTTACTTTAGCTATGGTGTTGGTGAAGTTACCAACGCCATAGCTATTTGTCACATTGCCTTAGCCGATTTGGGGCAAATGTTCACACACAAATGTTCACACAACTTTTTACATCCAAAAAAATACGTGAGAATATTTATTTTATTAATATTAAAATACGGTCGATACACAAGTGCTGCTGAATAATAAAAGATATATAAAATCAAGTGTGGCGTCATTTCTGAATTCTCTCGACGGAACTTTCTACACCCAACAATGTGTTTCGGCTTTTTTTCGTACACTTTGTTTTGAGCTGGACTTTTTCTTTTTCTTGATGGACGCCAGATTGTTGGTCGTCATGGTCATTTAGATCTTCCTTCTTGGACAGGTCTTTATCACTATGTTCTTCCTGCCTTTTGTACAAAAGGTTTCTCACTTCCTGAACCTCTGCACGGACTTCCTGACCATCTAGCTGATTTTCATGTCTGACCTTTTTCTTCATGCCTCCTTCTAGCTCCATCATGTGCCGCCCCTTCAACTTCGGTATCCTCCTCATCCTCACCATGACTTGTCCACCGTGTGTAACCAGGCATGAAACTATGTTTAGACGAGTGCATCTTCACACGACCAGTGGAAGGGTCAATCAAAACTCCATTTTCGCACTTCTTACATGGACATAAGATCTCTTTTTCACCTTTGCGATTCATATCTTCCAACACCACCTTGAATAACTCATTTATAGTTCGATCCATTTCCTACGAAAGGGTCTTCGACATGACTATATATATACCTTTTGCTAAAAATGGAAAACTGAAAATTGGGCATATCACCTAGATTAGATCGATAGTTGTCGATTGATTAAATCGGCCGAGGGCAGTGGATGGCCACATGTATTATTTAGGATCTACAGAGAGAAACAAGATTAGCAAAAATTATAAGAGATGAGATGTTGAGAGCTTGAGCTAGCTAGGCACAACTATTTATATGCAGAGCTGCATATACTTATGGCGTGCGACCTGTTGGAATGCCAGCACAATATCTATGAATTGATTGTGGGCCCCACTTAAAATACTGTTGCCGTTGCTACAAAATCTTACACCACAAGTATCAGACATAGTACTGGCATGGGTATTTTTCCTAGCAAGCAGTACTCCACGGATGGTGAGGATGATGGGTTGCCTAAAATTCCTACGCCAGCAATAGTCACATAGCTATGACGTACGATTTAAGCCGACGCCATCACTATTTGAAAAAAACTAGTGCTGGCATTGATTAAAAATGGCGCGCCACCAACGAAAGTTGTGGCTAGCACTTTTTCCACTAGTGAATCATTTGTTCATCGCAGCTCACAACACTCCCACATTAGCGACAAGACGTCATCGAGTGGGATCCTTCCTCCCAGCGCATCGGAGGAGCGTCATCCCTCCCCAACTTCCCATGATGGGATGGGGGAGGCAACCTCTCAACAGGCCCCGCCCGTGCCCACAACAAGGGGCGGTGCTGATGTCTCCATGGCTGAGGTAGAGGCCTCGGCCTCCAATGACCCAGTGGGGAAGAACCCCTCCTCTGCAGAGGGGGAGAAACTGGGACAGCTGACAACTTCGGCGCCTGTAGACCCGAAGCCACCCCAACAGCCTATCACGACGACGGTCCCTCCGATGGCGAAGAGGACCGAGGTGACCCGTCCATCCCTGCCTGCGACAGGCCAGGCATCCGCGGGGTGGACTGAAGAGATGGAGGCGTCCATGATGGGCTCCTCCATCGTTGTCGAGCACCGCATCTTTCTAGGTGCGGCGCTACAAAGTTACCGGTCCACAGAGGCCGGTATCAGGGAGGCCTTCAAGGGCCTCTATCAAGGCTTTGAGGTAACGTTTGGGTGTTTTTCAGAATTTACATCAATAGTTGTTACCACTAGACGTGTCTAGTAGCCCTTAAGCGGATAGGTAGGCAGTAAAATTGTTCGAAGGCTTATGCCACTATGAACATGCATAATGGACCTCTAACCATAGTAGCCCCCGAGCCCTGAGTTAGATGCCAAGATCTTACTCGGGGGTCTTATTAATTTTTTTGTAAAAGCGAGTACATAGTAGACCCTGAGACCCTGGCCGGAAGGAAAGAACCAACCAGGGGATCAATGTCAGCTGAGGAAACTAACTGTGTGCTTTATAGGTTTCGGCCTCGATTTCATCATCCAACTCGAAGGAGTTGGAAGAGTTGAATCATAAGCTCGACTGGTCCGAGAGGGACATGGATCTGCTCAAGGCATATGTCTAGGGTTCTGGCGGTTCTAGGGCGAAGATTGTAGGGAAAAGATGGAGGAAGACGAGGACGAGGGCGCGGGGGCTGGGCGCCGTCCTTGCGTGGTGGAGAAGAGGCGGCGGCGCAAGAGGCGGCTAGGGTTAGGTCTCCCGGCTCCCTAAGGGAAGCCGAGCAAATAATGATTGCTTCTTGCTTGATTAGATTGATACATCTCCTCTCCTTATATAGAGAGGTTTACTTGACTCCTAAGCAAACGATCCTAATAACGATAAGATAATTGGGCTAAGCCCCTAATAACGATAAGATAACTTGGGCCACAACCCACTGGGCTAAGCCCCTAATATGCCGGTCATAACACTTCTCCCCGCCTGCACAAACAGCTCGTCCTCGAGCTGTAAGGTGGAGAAGCGCTTGCTGAACTCCTCGAGGTGATCAACCAGCGTCAAACACCTTCGCGACAGCTGGGGCGGACTGGTCGGCGGCGACGGCGTCCTCCTCAATGTAGTCTGCAGCCTCCAGGTAGAAGAGTCGCGGGCAGACGTGGCCGGGCGTGTAGGGCTCGTCGCAATTGAAGCACAACCCTTGGCGGCGACGCTCGAGTAGCTCGGCCGAGGTGAGCCGGCGGAGCGGGCGCGCCACGGTCGCGGCTAGGGGTGCCGCGGAAGCCTGAGCAGGCCGACCCTGCGTGGGAACATCCGACCAGGGTAGCGGCCCAGCGGCCCGGGACAGTGATGCCTGCTGGATGGCCACCGCGCGGCGCTCGAACGCGCGGCCGTAGTACATGGCCGTCTGGAGATCCTGGGGTCCCCGAAGCTCCACGTCCACGCGGATGTGATCCGGAAGTCCACCGACGAAGAGGTCGGCCCGCTGCTGCGCCGTCACGCCCGTTGCGTGGCATGCCAGGGCCTGGAAACGGTCGGCGAAGTCCTGAACCGTGGAGGTGAAGGGAAGGCGGCCTAGCTCTGCCAGGCGGCTCCCGCGGATCGGTGGCCCAAAACGAAGGAGGCAGAGCTCGCGGAAGCGCTCCCAAGGGGGCATGCTGCCCTCGTCCTGCTCGAGGGCGTAGTACCAGGTCTGTGCCGCGCCGCGGAGGTGGTAAGAGGCAAGCCAGGTACGCTCTGAGGCGAGGGTGCGCTTCCCGCGAAAGAACTGCTCGCACTGGTTGAGCCAGTTAAGGGGGTCCTCCGTGCCGTCATAGGTGGCGAAGTCCAATTTGGCAAACCGCGGCGGTGTCTGAGTCGGAGCGTCGTGGCTGACTGGCTCGGAAGTGCGAAGCAGCGAGGATTGGGGCGCCCGGTCAGTATGGCCGCGACCCGTGGAGTGCCCCGCCGAGCCGGAGGGATCGCCGAACTGCAGAGTGGGTGCCGGCGGGTCTCCAGCCGACGTGTAGACGGGTGGCGGCGATGATCCGGTCAGCCAGGCCGGTATTGGGGACGGCGACGGCGGGAAGCGCACGTGCTGGATCGGTACGCCTCCCTGCGAGGGTGACCCGAGCCCCGTGCTGGGCGGTGGCGGGGCCGGCAGCTGCGGCTGCGGCGGCACGGACCCGGGTGGCGTGGGGGGCGTAGCGAGGGCCGGGGCCGGCCATTGAGGCGCGGCAGCGGGCGGCGGTGGAGCCGGCAGCTGGGGCTGCGGCTGCGGCTGCCCGGACCCGGGAGGCGTCGGGGGCGCGGCGATCACCGGAGCCGGCCACTGCGGCCAGTGGGGGGCGACGGCGGGCGGTGGCTGACCTGGCCAGTGATGGTGTAGAGGCCCGATCGGCGCCATGGTGGCCGCGTACCAGGGCAGGGCGGCTGGCCCGGTCGCGGCGGCCGGCTGCCCGTAGGGCCCGGCCAGGTAGAGGCGTATGCCCTGGACGGCGGTGACGAGGTCGTTGAGGACCCCGGTCATCTCCGCCGGCGAGTAGATGGCGATGGGCGGCGCGGTATAGGGCGGCGGCATCTGGCCGGTGGAGGCGCCGGCGGTGGAGTCCAGCGGCGCGGTGGGGAGAGCCAGCGGCGCGGTGGAGAGAGCCAGCGGCGCGGTGGTGATGGGCAGCGGCGCGGTGGTGACGGGCAGCGGCGGGTTGGGTGGTGGTGCAGACTTGATCGGAACTGAGCTACCTGATACCAAGGTGTTAGGAGCTAGGGTTCTGCCGGTTCTAGGGCGGAGATTGTAGGGAAAAGATGGAGGAAAACGAGGACGAGGGCGTGGCGGCCGGCGGCTGGGCGCCGTCCTTGCGTGGTGGAGAAGAGGCGGCGGCGGCGCAAGAGGCGGCTAGGGTTAGGTCTCCCGGCTCCCTAAGGGAAGCCGAGCAAATAATGATTGCTTCTTGCTTGATTAGATTGATACATCTCCTCTCCTTATATAGAGAGGTTTACTTGACTCCTAAGCAAACGATCCTAATAACGATAAGATAATTGGGCTAAGCCCCTAATAACGATAAGATAACTTGGGCCACAACCCAGTGGGCTAAGCCCCTAATATGCCGGTCATAACAGAGGAATCTCAAGGTAAATGCCGAAAAGTTCCAGCATTCTGCAATATCACCTGGCTGCTGTGAGGTCTAATTCATATGCCAATATATGTGTAGCCTCCTCCTCGGAGCTCGAGAAGCTCCGATCCGAGCCGCAAACAGCTCGGTAGGAAGCTGAGCAGCAGAAGGCTGCAGTGAAGCGGGCCAGCGAAGCATTGGCCAAAGAAAAAGAGGTCGGTGAGAAGCATGCGACCCGAATCGCGGAGGTTGAGGAAGACCTGAAGGGGCTTTGCGCTTGATACGTCTCCAACGTATCTATAATTTTTGATTGTTCCATGCTATTATAATATCAATCTTTGATGTTTTATATGCAATTATACGCAATTATATATCATTTTCTGGGACTAACCTATTAACCCAGTGCCAAGTGCCAGTTGCTTTTTTTTTGCCTGTTTTTGGTTTTCCAGGAAATCAGTACTAAACGGAGTCTGTCGTGGTTTTGTCACGACACATGTCCAAGTGTGAGGACTTAGTCATGAGGCCATCGCAACTAGGAGGTTAGCTTGTTGGGGTTGATCGGAATCGAGAGACACGAGGTTACCCAGGTTCGGCCCCTCATGATCAAGGTAATAGCCTACTTCCTGCTTGTTTGCTTATTGCTTGGGAGATCAATACAAGGGAGCGGATTCGCTTGACCTAGCTATTGATCGATTGTAACATAACCTATCTGCCTCTGAGACCCGCCTTTATATACAGGTCGTGACTCAGGGTTTACAAGAGTCCGGGTCGTACTACGATCCGTGACTTAGTATGTTTACAACTTGTCTCCTAAGTAAGGAAACTCCTGGCGACTTGTACTTCGGGGCCACAAGCCGCTGTCTTCGGACGCTAGGCCCTAAGCCATCCCACTCTGTGAGCCGCCCGACTGGTCTTGCTCCTGGGCGCCTCGGCCCATCTGGATCCTTGCTCCTAAGCCGCCACCTGGATGACCCGGCCCAATCATGGCGGGTTATGTCACGAGGTTATATCCCCAGCATTAGGCCCCAGATTGATTTGAATTCATTCATGTCAATCTCCACCATTCAACCTGGCGGCTTATCTTCTGGTCTGGTAAACCTCTTCTTCGGGTCGTCCAACGCCAACTTATAGCGCTTTAAAACTTGTCTATTTTTCACATCTTATTGCTGACATCATATCTGAAAACCCTAGAAATCCAGGATGACATCATAACGAATCCTTGTGCATATCAATTTATCCCAAAAATTGAGGCGTCCTCAGCTCAAAAAGTTACTGTGCCCCCTCATTTCTCGCGCCTGCCTTTTACTCCTTGACCCCTTGCCTTATAAATACATACAAAGGGTCCTCCTTTTCACGTTTACTCTGTCCCTGCCGCTTCTTCTTCCTCAAGCCGAAGCTCTACGCCACGCCGCCACCTCTGTTCGTCCGCCACCGGCGAACTCATCCAGGACCGCAGTGCCATCACCAAAGCTCAGCCATGCATCACCGTCGTCTTTTGCGGCTGTCAGGTGCGCCATCCCTTCTTCCTCAGATCTGTAGTAGCTTGTCGGAGTTCACATCTCAATTATCACCATTGCTACTATAGATGTAGCTTGATAGGTTTTCTCATAGAAATATAGCAGCAGGAGCGGTCACGCCATTTTTGCATCTAAAAATACTTAGATCCCCTTACGAATCCCTCGGCTAGGCATCCACTGTTCCAAAGCTTCGTCTTAGGTTTAGCATTATTTTTCCTTTTAGACTGCTTGGTAGATCCATAATTGTAACCGCTCTGGTAGAAACTTATTTGTACCATACTTAGCAGAATTTTAGAAAACCCTCCATTTAGTATGAGACGCCTTCATGCTATCTGGCGGCTCACCATTGTAATCACAAACCCGCCAGATATTAGAAACTGCCACTGTTGCTAAGCCGGCTCACCTGTTGGGCGACTCATCCACCATTAATGATTATGCCGACTTGTCTTTAATCATAACTAGCAGTACCATCTCATCACGTAATTGATGTGGCGAGTTATCACTTTGTAAGTGACCCGCCATTTGTATTTATGCAGTTCTCCATCCTTTCTTAGGCGACTCAACATGTCCAAAACCACAATCTGCAAATGGGTACCTTCCCAAGTTTCTCAGCTGGTGCTTGATTATTTTAAGGAGCAAGGCCTTCTGCCGGCTCAAGAGGAGATAGGTTGGAGAGCCGCCCAAGGAGATAATGTTCCTCGACCCGGCGAGGGAGAAGTTGTGGTCTTTACAGACCATCTCCTTAGAGGCTTCTCTCCGCCCGGGTCAAAATTCTTCTGGGACTTCCTGAATTTCTTCAACCTTCATCCCCAAGATCTTGCTCCAAATTCCATATCCAATCTGTGCCAATTTCAAGTTCTATGCGAGGTGTACCTTCAAATGGAACCCACTGTTCCTCTCTTTAAGGAATTCTTCTATATCAACCGCCAAACAGAGTTTACCGATGGCCCCAATCTCGAACTCGGTGGAGAGATGGTTGTTTTCCTCCAGTCACCCTTCCAAGTCACCCCAAAGGATGGATCAAGACTTGGTTCTACTGCAGAAACATAGCTCCAGCTGGTGAAAACCCCTTGACGGGTTACAGACCTGAACGTCTCCCTATGAATTTTGACATCCCGAGCCGGGTTATTCCAGAGGAGCATGCTCAAACCGCCCCTGCGTACTCCAAGCTTAGGGCCTTGCTAGTTAACGACTTAACTGGGGTTGATGTAACCCGGTGTTGGGTGGCTTGGAGGATCCTGCCATTAAGTCACCGCGACAATTTCATGTACAACTATTCTGGCGGGTCTGACAACCCTCAAAGATACAACAACGTTAACCTGGAGGCTGATGAGATCAATTTTATTGTGAAGAAGTTACTTGGAGAGCCTCAAGACGCCTGCAACAAAGTGGGGCTGAATCCTTTTTGTACTCTTAACCCAGCACCTCCAGTAAGTACACTCATAGCTACTTATCCGGCTTGTCAATCTTTATATGTCCAATGTTAACTTGCTGACCTTGTTAAAACTATGTAGGCCGACGCTCCCTTCTGGAAGAGGAAGAAAACACAAGCCGTCAAGACAAAAACTGGGCCAGCTCAAAAGAAGAACAAGGCTGCTGCTGTGAATGAGCCGGTTGCTAGGGGCGAGTCAGCAGCAGCTGATAACCAGTCAGAGGTAGAACTTGATTCCCTTGGCCACCTCTTTATTGAACTCGCTGACACTTCTTACTCTCAGGGTGATGCTGCCACAAGCCGGGCTGGTGATGTTGAGGTAATTCCCATCTCTTCCGGCTCAGAATCCTTGTCTCCAGAGAAAACAAGGCGGGTCGTTCGAAAAGTAAGATTTTGTCATCCCGACGCTCATTTAGATCCGAACTTTATTTTGAAAAAATCTCAGCATAGTCGAGGCGCCAAACTCGGAGTGGCGGCTCTGGAGATCTGGTAGCTGGGTTAACTCATGAACCATCTGCCCGCAAGCGTCATAACGAGGTGCCACATAGTCCAACTCCTTCTCTTCCACAAGCCGGTCTTATCAAGCAGCCTCTTAACCCTTCTGATTCAAATTATCAGGAGTCGCCACCATCCTCAGGAGACTCATCTGACACTCAACTACCGGCTTTGGTTATAAACCCCGGGTAAGTATCTGTATTAAATGTTGGTGACTTGATTTACTGTCATGTGTTTTTGAATATACCATCTTGATCACAGGGCCAAAGCCAAGAGCAAGAAAAGGAAAACGGGCGAGTCTACAACAACCCCAGGAATCCTTGAGTTAGAGGATCAGATCTTAGTACCCCTTAGGCCAACACTGAGAACCCTGAAGACCATCATGACAACCGGGGTGACCCGCCCCCGCAAACTAAACTGACGGCTTCTGAAGCCATGGATACTGATGCTAACCCGTCGGACAATCTTAGCCCGCCGAGTCCCACTCTTGCCTCAAGCCCTGTCAAGGCGACTGAAGAGATTCCCTCTCATGAAAGGAATAACGAGAACATTGCTATCATTGGGGCGGGTTATAAAACTCCAGAAACCTCCAACGTGCTTACTAAGCACACAACCAAGGAGGAGATACCCTTGTTTGAGAAGGGCAAATCAAAACTTGAGCTGCCAAATTATGAGGACCTCAGTGCTGATGAACTTCATGCTGGCTATTTCAGCCGCCTGTCTACAAGCCGGGACATGGAAGCTAGCCTGGTCAGTATGATGAAGAAGAAATATGAGGTACGCTCAATCTTCTCCTATGCTATATATATCCTTATGTATCCCCCAAGTCTTGACCATGGGAAAATTTGAGTATGTTTAAGACTTAGATAGAAATCTGTAGAATTTGAAGTGTAGCCCCCAAGGGTCGGGTTATCATATTAATGATAAGCCGGTTCTTCAAATAAATTTGTAGGAAAAGAAATACCATGTAGCCCCCAAGGGCCGGCTCATCTTCCTGAGATGAGTCAGGTCTTTCAATATAAAGAGATTTTGAAGAATGAACCTGTAGCCCCCAAGGGCCGTCTCATCTACCTGAGGTGAGTTGGGTCTTTCAATATTATGAGATTTTTTAAGAATGAACCTGTAGCCCCCAAGGGCCGTCTCATCTACCTGAGATGAACCGGGTCTTCTTGTATTCTTTAAGATAGAAAAAATGACATGCATTAGCCCCGAGGTGCTAAGTATATTGCTTGCAATCTGCTTGGGACTTCTCCATTGGACCTTAACTGATATAGCCCCCAGGCGCCGGGTTTGATATTATCGCCGGCTTGCTTCAGCATTTGTTAAATAAATTATCTCCTTATTTTGCAGGAGGCTTTAAGCACAACCGAGTCAAATTTGACCGGCTTGAGAAAAGATATTAAAACTGAACAGGCTCTAAGGACCAAGGTGGAGTCAAGCCTACAATCTTCTTTGGAAGAGTTGGAGAAAATCAAGGCGGGCTTTGGTACGAAGAAAAACTCTTTTGAGACGGAGAAAGATGCCCTGATCCAACGAGCAGAAGCCGCCAAAAAACAATTGGCCCCAGTCACTGAGGAGCTGGCCGGGTTGAAGCGCCATATCACTCAAATGACCCAAGCCATATTTGGTAAGTCATCCTTCAAGTTAGAAAGGAACATTAACTCGCCTGGCAAGGCATGCAGCAATAATAAGTCGCCTGGCGGCTCACATATTGCAACTTCTGTGCAGGTGAAAGAACACGTAATCTTCAAGATAACGTGGCAAAGCTGAAGGTTGTGTATTCCCTTGCAGAACAATTATATATTGGAAGCATGCTCACCCTCAAGGCTGTCATGGGTGAAAAGGACCTGCCACAATTCATAAAAGATGTGTTGAAGAGTCTGTCGACCATCCCAAAATAGGTCGAAGAACTGAAGAAATCAGCCGCTCGATCAGGAGCCACAACCGCTTTGAGCCGGGCTATGGCTTATGCACCAGAGCTAGATCTGTCAGAAATGGCCGGCGGGTTCCCGGAATATAAAGATGATGGGTCTGAATTTTCACAGGAGGACTACACCCGTTGCATGAAGGAGTCACGAGTATTGGCGATTCAGCTTGTTGAAAAGATGGAGCTGAGGAAATATGAGCCGGCTTACGATGCCAACAACATGCGAGTTCCAGCGCCAACCCTGATATCGTGTGACTTAACTCCGCAACAGTGTAAGAATCTCTTTGCCCCTGACGTTGACCCATCTCCTATCCTTCATGATGAAGCCATCTTCCAAGCTTAATGGATGTCGACTGGACTCTGAACAACTCTTAGATCTGAGAAGCAGAAGAGCTAGTGCAGGGTAACCCGGAGGCGTCAACCACTGGGGGTCACCGAGTGGCTAACCCGGACGGTACAGAAGCCGGCTTGCAGGAGTAGTTTATACTCTACAAAAACTTTGAGTATGCTTGGCTCAGCTGTAACCATGTAATAGGCTTAGATAAAAAATACTTGGTTGCTCTTGCTGTGCCTTCATGCACGTTGAACTGTTTGCGCAAGCACTTATCTGCCTGTTGGTTGAAAATGTTTGAACTAATGCATTCTATTTGACCCGCCTTGGTTGTCTTTAAATATCCAATAGCCATTGCTTGTATCTGTGTTTGATATGTCGCTTGCAGCAACCTGTAAATGCAGAGACTTCTAACATTTTGGCGACTCATGGTCTTGCTTCGCTGAAGCTGGCATGATAGCCTTGGTTTATCCTCGCTTTCCATAAGCCAGTTCTCACATGACTTAAGCCGCCGTTTTAACCTTGACAAGTTCAGGGTCATAAAGATTGACTGTCAAGAGTATGGCGGGTCAAGAGTATGGCGACTCATGGTCAAAAAGGCCAATACTCATCACAAGCAACCCGGAATTCTTTTGACACAGAGACATATAATCATTGCCATAATTTGATTAGAGGCTAAATTTTTCCTGTAAAAACAGACAGATAATATTCATATAGAATGAACAAATTATAAGCCGGCTTTTGAGGCTTGACAAAAAGACTGGCTTTCGAGGCTCAAGTCTTGCTTTGATGAAGCTGGCATGATAGCCTTGGTTTGTCCCCGCTTTCCGTAAGCCGGCTCTCACATGATTGAAGCCGCCGTTTTAACCTTGACAAGTTCAGGGTCATAAAGATTGACTTGTTAAGAGTACGACGGGTCATCTTTTCGGAGTAGCATCAAGCATACAGGCAGGTTTAACCAATAATGTGGCTTTTTTCCGGGTCAAAAGGGTGAGGAAGCTAAACTCGATGAGTTGGAATCCCCCAAGTGACCTATGATCAACAAAGAAAAGGCTCATGCACAATATATGAGATGAAACGACAGAGGCCCCAAGTTTCGGGGATGCCAGCTTTATTATATTTGATCATAAAATATATATACATGATATGTATGTACAATGACTGGAGCCAGTGGCTCAAGTGTAGTAAGGCCGAAGATGAGCAATATTCCAAGGCATGTTGGTCTCCTCCTCAGAGGTACGTGACTTATTGTGTTCACGTATATCGATGAGATATTATGACTCATTGTTGAGGTTCTTGCTGACCACAAAAGGCCCTTCCCAAGGAGGTGAAAGCTTATGCATGCATGCCTGATCTTGAATCAGCCGGAGCACTAAGTCGCCCTCCTAGAAACTGCAGCTATGATAGCGACGCAGGTCTTGCTGGTAAATCGCAGATCGAGCTGCCGCAAGGTCACGTTCCTCCTCCAAGGCATCCAAAGCATTCTAACGAGCCATCTCATTATCTGTTTCAACATAAGCCGTCACTCTGGGCGAGTCATGCCGGATGTCACTTGGGAGAACCGCCTCTGCTCCATAAACCATAAAAACCGGCATATAGCATGTTGATCGGTTGGGGTAGTCCTTATGCTCCAAAGAACCGTCGGAATCTCTTCGACCCAACAACCCCAAGTGCGCTCCAAGGGAACCATGAGCCAGGGCTTAATTCCGCATAATTTCTCCTGGTTAGCATGCTCAGCTTGGCCATTGGACTGTGGATGAGCCACAGATGAAACATCAAGCCGGATGTGTTCCCTTTGACTGAACTCCTTCATAGCACCTTTAGATAGATTTGTCCCATTATCAGTGATGACACTATGAGGATAACCAAAATGGAAGATCAGCTTTTTCACAAAACTTAACTGCAGTCGCCGCTTCACAATTGCTGACTGGCTAGGCTTCAACCCACTTTGTAAACTTGTTGACTGCAACCAAAAGGTGAGTCTTCTTGTCCTCAGACCTCTTGAAGGGCCCGACCATATCAAGCCGCCAAACTGCAAACGGCCAAGTTATTGGAATCATCTGCAATTCCTGAGCCGGCACATGAGCCTGCCGTGCAAATTTCTGACAACCATCACACTTACGGACAATGTCCTCAGCATGAGCGTGAGCCGTCAACCAGAAAAAATCGTGTCGAAAAGCCTTCGCCACAAGAGATCTTGACCTGGCATGATGGCCACAGTCTCCTGCATGAATTTCTTGCAAAATTTCTCACCCTTCATTAGGGAAAACACAACGTTGAAACACGCCAATTACACTACATATGTGTAACTCGCCATTGACAATTGTCATGGACTTAGACCGCCTTGTGATCTGCCGCGCCAAGTTTTCATCTTCTGGTAACTCGCCTCGAGCCAGGTAAGGCATCGTCCAATCTGGGATAGCACGTAGAGCCGCCACCAATTGCCCCTCCGGGTCAGGGATGGCCAGGTCTTCCTCTGAGGGTAACTTGATAGAAGGGTTATGCAGCACATCAAGGAACACATTAGGGGGGCCGGCTTGCAGTGAGAGCCTAGCCGAGATAGAGCATCAGCCGCCTCATTGTGGTGCCGGTCTATGTGATCCACTTGATATCCTTTAAAGTGACCTGCAATGTTGGTCACGACTTGACGATAAGCCGCCATAAGCGGGTCTTTAGAATCCCACTTCCCTGAAACTTGCTGTGCAACAAGGTATGAGTCGCCAAGGCATCTAAATCAGCTCAAGTTCAACTCCTTGGCCATGTGGAGCCCATGTAGCAAAGCCTCGTACTCAGCTGCATTGTTAGTATAGGGAAACATCAGCCTTAAAGCATAACAAAACTGGTCACCTCGTGGGGAAGATATAACAACTCCAGCCCCTGAGCCTTCCAATTGCGTGGATCCATCAAAGTGTATCGTCCAGTATGTATGATCTGGTTTCTCCTCAGGTGCCTGCAGCTCTGTCCAATCATTGATAAAATCTACCAAGGCCTGAGACTTGATGGAGGTTCGGGGCACATATTTCAGATGATGTGGACCAAGCTCAATTGCCCACTTAGCAATTCTGCCAGTGGCTTCCTTGTTTTGAATGATATTCCCCAGAGGAGCAGAACTGACCATAGTAGGTTCGGGGCACATATTTCAGATGATGTGGACCAAGCTCAATTGCCCACTTAGCAATTCTCCTCAAACGCCTTATTAGTAGCATCACTCCAGACGAAATGATCAGTCTTCTTCATCATCTAGTAGAGTGGGATCGCCTTCTCACCCAGGCGGCTTATAAACCGGCTCAGGGCTGCAATACGACCCGCCAGGCGCTGAACATCATTAATATAGGTCGGCTTAGAAAGAGAGGTGATAGCCTCGATCTTCTCCGCGTTAGCTTTGATGCCCCTTTCTAAGACAAAAAAACCAAGCAATTTGCCTGCTGGCATGCCCAAGACGCACTTGGCCAGGTTAAGCATCATGTTGTACACCCGGAGATTGTCAAAGGTTTCCTTCAAGTCATCAAGCAAAGTTTCCTTCTTCCTTGATTTAACCACAATATCATCGACATAAGCATGAACATTGCGTCCAATTTGCCCATGAAAGCAATTCTGAACACAGCGCTGGTAAGTCGCCTGAGCACTCTTGAGCCCAAAAGGCATGGAAACATAACAGAAAGCTCCAAAGGGCATGATGTAGGCTGTTTTCTCCTGATCCTCAACTGCCATCTTGATCTAATGATAACCAGAATAAGCGTCCAGAAAACACAAACTCTCACAACCCGCCATGGCGTCAATAATCTGATCAAAACAGGGGAGAGCAAACGGGTCAGCTGGACAAGCCTTGTTAAGATCTGTGTAGTCAACACACATATGCCAAGTGCCGTTCTTCTTGAGCACAAGCACCGGATTAGCCGACCACTATGGGTGAAAAACTTCCACTGTGAACCCGGCAGCCAGGAGCCGGGCCACCTCTTCTCCAATAGCCTTACACCTCTCCTCGTTAAAACGACGGAGGAACTGTCAAACAGGTTTCATCTTAGGATCCACATTGAGGTGGTGCTCAGCGAATTCTCTCTGTACACCTGGCATGTCAGAAGGTTTCCATGCAAAGATGTCTCGATTCTCACGGATGAACTCGATGAGCGCGCTTTCCTATTTGGGATCCATCCCTGTCCCAATGGTGAACTGCTGAGAAGAATCACCAGGAACAAAGTCAACTTGCTGCGTATCTTTGGCCGACTTGAATTTGAGCAGAGGGTCCTTCTCGGTGGTAGGTTTCTTCAGAGAGATCATATCAGCCGGGTCAACATTATATTTATAAAAATTGAGCTCATCAGTGGCACAAGCCAACTCTGTGTAAGCGGCATCTCCTTCTTCACATTCCAGAGCTAACTTACGATTTCCATGAACTATGATCGTCCCCCGTGGCCCAGGCATCTTGAGCTGCAAATAGACATAACAAGGGCGAGCCATGAACTTGGCGTAAGCCGGCCGTCCAAATAGTGCATGATATGGACTCTTTATCATGACCACCTCAAACCATAGTGTCTCCGCTCTGTAATTGTATTCATCACCAAAAGCCACTTCCAGAGCAATCTTTCCGAAAGGGTAAGCCGACTTTCCGGGCACAACTCCGTGAAATACAGTAGAGGAGGGCTTAAGATCCTTCTTTGTCAGACTCATCCGCCTAAAAGTGTCATAGTACAATATGTTGATGCTACTGCCACCATCCATAAGCACCTTGGTGAATTTATAACCGCCCACTTGAGGGGCTACAACCAGGGCCAGATGACCCGGATCGTCAACTCGGGGCGGGTGATCCTCCCGACTCCAAGTAATCATGTGCTCAGACCACCTTAAATATCGTGGTACAGCCGGCTCAACTGCATTGACACCCTGTTTATGAACCTTCCAGTCACGCTTGCAAGTGCTTGTAGTGAAGACATGATATTGGCCACTGTTGAGCTGCTTAGGGTTACTCTGATACCCAGACTGATTATTCTGCTACTGATTACCATGACCAGACTGTTGATTATGACCACCATGGTTCCCTTGGTTCTGATAACCAGAGTTTGAGCCGCCGCCACCAAAGCCGGCTCCCTGAAAGCCTCCTGAGTTTGACCCGCCGGGCGGCCCATTGCCATGATGCTGTTGAAATGACTGGTTCCGGTACTCCTACATGATATAACAATCCTTCCAAGCATGACTAGACGGCTTGTTAGGATAACTGTGTTTAGGACACGGCTGAAGAGTGGATAATACTTGCAACCCGACGAGCCCAATGATGGGCCGACTCATCCTCACGCTGCACACAGTGCTGCAAATCCACGATTGTCATTGGCTGTTTGCAAGTTCCTTGAAAATTCTTGATGAAGCGCTCCTTCAATTCTGCCCAGCTGTTGATAGAATTGTGGGCCAGGTTCTTCAACCATGTACAAGCCGACCCCTCCAACATCATAGTAAAGTACTTGGCACATACTGCATCACTGACGTCCAACATATCCATGGCCAGCTCGTAACCGTCGATCCAGGGCTCCTGAGGGAGATCCGCCGTGTAGTTGGGCACCTTGCGAGGGCCCTTAAAATCCTTAGGCATGCGCTCGTTACATAAGGCCGGCACTACAATGGTTCTGGTACTCGATCCGGCTCCCACCGATGCTGAAGGAACGACCGGAGGCGGCTGATAAGCCCCCTGGTTTGCTGCTTCGGCCTCCTGACGGGCCCGTGCGCCGTCCACAATTGCTTGAGCGCCAGTCCTTGGGTTGAGGGACGGGATATTCTGGGGCAGGTTACGGAGTCGTTCA
The DNA here is from genome assembly GCA_011799875.1 of Thinopyrum elongatum. Lineage (NCBI taxonomy): Eukaryota > Viridiplantae > Streptophyta > Magnoliopsida > Poales > Poaceae > Thinopyrum > Thinopyrum elongatum. The sequence continues at coordinate 442,207,144 of CM022300.1, read as the reverse complement.
CTGCTCGAGACTGCCGATGACTCAGCATGCCGGATGTAGCTATGACTCGGGAGCGGTGTAGAGTGTACATGATGCCGGCTGTACGAATAATTGGCCTGCTGAGCAATTGCCGTCTGCAGCTCAATGGCGTTCCGGGTTTCAACCGCAACTAGCAACTCGCCGGTGATAGGAATCGCAGTAAGCCAGGTCGCCGCTGCCACCATGTTATCCACTTGGTTGGAGAAGTGGCCCGGTGGTGTCGGAAAGTTCGGCGGCGGCGGCCGAACGGGGGGCGGTGATACGTCCAATTTGCATCATGTTTTCCTACTATTATTTATAATGTTTTTATGCATAATAATGCTTTTTGGAGTAATTCTAATGCCTTCTCTCTAATAATATGCAAGGTTTACGCAAAGAGGGGGAATGCTGACAGCTAGAATTCTGGACCTGAAAAGCTACGTCAGAGTTACCTATTCTGCACATCTCCAAATGAGCTGAAAATTTACGGAGAATTATTTTGGAATATATAAAAAATACTGGAGCAAATAACTACCGGAGGGGTGATGTTGCTTGAACTACGTCGGTATTTCCCCAAAGAGGAAGGGATGATGCATCACAGCTACGGTAGGTATTTCCCTCAGTTATGAAACCAAGGTATCAATCCAGTAGGAGAACCAAGCAACACTATGTAAACGGTACCTGCACACAAAGAACAAATACTTGCAACCCGACTGTAACATCCCCAGCATCACACTACAGTAATCCCTTATGATCAGTGCCAAGTCATCTTGATTTACAAAGCTTAATCATATTGGGTTAATATCTCATTTCAAATTCCTTCTCTGAATCCAATTCAAATTCAAAGTGAAATTTCAATTTGCACAAAAGTTGCTGGAAAAATGTTCATTATTCAGCAAAAAATCCATAACATTTAATTGTTAAGGAAAACAACATCACTCTTATGCAAAGGTGAACAGTAGCATTTAAAACAGTGCAAAACCAGCATAATTAAATGCTATTTCATTTATGGAAAATCCAAACAGATTCAAATAATCCTCAAACTTGTTGTGGCAGTGCATAAAAATGCCTTGGATTTTATGGGACAATTTCCATAATTTTGCTAAGATATTTGGATGCCCAATTAATTTCATCTCTCTCACTGTTATTAAAGGGAAAGAAAATAACAGAAAAGAAAAAGGGCCAGAGCAACTTACCTGGCTCTGGGCCAAGCCGGCCCAGGCAGCCCAGCAGGCCCACCTTCCCCTCCTCCTCCTCTCTCCCTCGCGCTGTCGCCACGCCCATGGCCGCAGCTCGTCGTTCCGTCGAGACGTCGACACAGCGACACTCGCGGCCGGCCGAGGGGATAAGTTCCACCTGAAAGATCGAGGATGTCGCCTAGAGGGGGGGTGGTGAATAGGCGCTTTAAAATAATTATGGTTTAGGCTTGAACAAATGCGGAATAAACCTAGCGGTTAATTTGTCAAGCACAAAACTTACAACAACTAGGCTCACCTATGTGCACCAACAACTTATGCTAAGCAAGATAAACAACTAAGTGATAGCAAGATATATGACAAGAAACAATATGGCTATCACAAAGTAAAGTGCAGAAGTAAAAAGGCTCGGGTAAGAGATAACCGAGGCACGCGGAGACGACGATGTATCCCGAAGTTCACACCCTTGCGGATGCCAATCTCCGTTTGGAGCGGTGTGGAGGCACAATGCTCCCGAAGAAGCCACTAGGGCCACCGTAATCTCCTCACGCCCTCGCACAATGCAAGATGCCGTGATTCCACTAAGGGACCCTTGAGGGCGGTCACCGAACCCGTACAAATGGCAACCCTTGGGGGCGGTCACCGAACCCGTACACTTTGGCAACCCTTGGGGGCGGTCACCGGAACCTGTCAAATTGCTCGGGGTGATCTCCACAACCTAATTGGAGACCTCGATGCTTACCCGGAGCTTTACACCACAATGATTGAGCTCCGAACACCACCAACCATTTAGAGCGCCCGAGCACCCAAGAGGAACAAGCTCAAGGGTACCAAGCACCCAAGAGTAATAAGCTTCTCAACTTCACTTCCACGTATCACCGTGGAGAACTCAAACCGATGCACCAAATGCAATGGCAAGGGCACACGGAGTGCCCAAGTCCTTCTCTCTCAAATCCCACCAAAGCAACTAATGCTAGGGAGGAAAATGAGAGGAAGAATGAAGAAGAGAACATAAAGAACTCCAAGATCTAGATCCAAAGGGTTCCCCTCACCTAGAGAAGAAAGTGATTGGTGGAAACGTAGATCTAGATCTCCTCTCTCTTTTCCCCCCAAAACTAGCAAGAATCCATGGAGGGATTGAGAGATAGCAAGCTCGAAGAAGGTCAACAATGGGGGAAGAACACGAGCTCAAAGGATAAGGCTCAATGGGGAAGAAGACCCCCTTTTATAGGAGGGGAGAAATCCAACCGTTATCCCCTCTCTCAGCCCGCACGATGCGGTACTACCGCACACGGCCGCAGTACTACCGCTGCAGGGTGCGGTACTACCGCTTGCGCGGTAGTGACCAGATGAGGGCCTGTTGCACAGGGCAACGAGCGGTAGAACCGCCGGAGCAGTACTACCGCGTGCCGCTACGGTACTACCGTAAGGTAGGGCTCAGCTAGCGCATGAATTGCACGGAAGTAAGACTACTTCCGCTGAGGTTGGAGCTGAGCAAAAGTCCGGCACGGTAGTACTGGACAGGAGTCGCGGTACTACCGCGTGGGGGCGGACGTAAAAAATTACATCCGCGCCTACTACCGCATGCGTCAGCATCAGGGTTGGAGGCAGCGGTACTACCGCTCACTAGGAGCGGTACTACCGCTAGCCCCTGCGGTACTACTGCTCCCTTGAGCAGTACTACCGCACGCCACAGAGGCTTTAGCACTTGGCTGCCTACATATCGCAGCAAAAGGCAACAGAAGGATACAATAAAACCAGAACTGCCATAACTTCTGCAAATGAGCTCCGAATTGAGCAAACTCAAGCTTGTTGGATAGAAGACAACGAGTAGCATCAAAACAGCTTATAGAGGAGTGAAACCTCCAACAGAGAAGAACCAGCATAACCTCCAACATCGAAAACATCATAGAAGATGCAAGTGAACTCCGTTTTCGATGAACTCGAGCTTGTCATCAAGATGACCATAAGCTCTAAGACTCACAAGGAGAACCAAACAAGAACCAAGAAAGATGATGCAAGGATGCAATGGTTTGAGCTCTCTACGAACGATACGATCAAGCTACTCAACGAGAGCCCCCCTTGATAGTACGACAATCGATCCTATAACCCGGTCTCCCAACTACCACCATGAGACCGGAAAAATAGAAAACCTATCAAGGGAAAACCTTTGCCTTGCACAAAGTCCACTTGAGCTAGATGATGACGATCTTGACTTCCTCAAGTTGGACCACCTTTCTTGATTGCGTTGGCTCGGTGAAGACTAGTAGATTACTCCCCCATACTCCACTATGGGTGAGCCACTCTTTGGCACATCTTCACAAGTCCATTGACACCACAATGGACGGCAAGCTTCAAGCACTTGATCTCTTCGTGATGCTCCACTTGACCTTGCACACGGCAATCTAACCCCACAAAAAACTCTCATGAAGACCATGGGTTAGTACACAAAGCGTAATTGACAATGCTTACCATACCATGGGATCACTCGATCCCTCTCGGTACATCTTCTACGCTTTGTGTGTTGATCAACTTGATTCACTCTTTGACTTAGTCTTGATCAACCTCTCACATGACCAATCTTTAGGTAATTCCTTGAATAGCACCTTGGTTATCACAAACTTTCCTTGAAACCAACAAATGGACTACAAGAAATGCCTATGGACAAATCCTTCAAATATAACTCAAGGCAACCATTAGTCCATAGAGATTGTCATCAATTACCAAAACCAAACATGGGGGCACCGCATGTTCTTTCACCACCCCTGCCCACTCCCTCGTCGTCCTCATCCATTCCCCTCTCGCCTCGCTCGCTCTCACCCTTCCTTTCCTCCTCCAGACCCACCGCCGAGCACCACCATTGCCATCTTCCATCTCCACCGCGGCCACCGGCAACCATTCCTCCCTTTGTGGTGTCCAGTAGGTCCGCCGGCGGCCGCCTCATCGTCTGATGCTCTCCGTTGGAGTCGGGGAGCCCTGCTGACATCGCTCACCTTCGTCTTCATCTCCGGTCACCGCGACGCCGTCGCCGCGATTCCCCGCCGGTCTGCAGCTACTAACCTGTCGCCGGCCTTTCTTGGCCGCATGGTGAGCTCCTGCTCGATCCTCTCTCTTCCCTGCTCCTATCCGCGCGCTGTAGGCCCCGCTCCCGCCATTGCCGTAGGTGGTCGTCACCGCCGTACTTGCTGCCACTGCTGTGGTCCATCTCCGGCTTAGGCGAGCACACCACGGTGCTCCTCGCATCGCGTGGGAGCTGCCTAGACCATCGTTGTCGCGCCTGCGTGCTCCTAGCGCTATCCCCATCGAGAACCGAACGCCGCCGCCGCAGCTCATCGACAGCGCCATTTCCGTTCACCCCAGCCGACGCCATCGCCATCGTTCAATGCGCCGTCCTCTTCTCGTCCGAACACGACCAAGAACGCGCACGCAAACACACCGTAGTCGTGCACCCATTTTCGCCCGAAGCTCGTCACCGCCACGGCTCAACGTCCGCGAGTTTCCGGCCACCCTAGCACATTTCGACGCCGTAGTTAGACGCGGGGTGATGCGCCCATTCAAACAAGCCCAAGAACGCGCGAAATGGTGCCCCGTGGAGGAATCTCAAGCTCGCCGGAGTTCTCTGCAGCGGCCGGTGCTCGCCGGAGCTCCTCCGGCGGCCGCGCTGACCTGGCACCGCGTGGGACCCGCCCTGGGACACTGCCAGTGGGCCCCGGACCCCACTTTGACTTCGTTGACCAGGGTCAACGCTGATCACTGTTCACTCCAGTCACTGACCAGTGGGCCCCTTCGTTTAGTTAATCTAAATAAACACTTTTTAATTAAAATATATTTAGTTAACCCTAATGAGTCACTGACACCTGGGGCCCACCCCACTAATTAATTCTATTAGATTAGTTTAACTCACTGTTAACCCAGAGAGGCTGACAGGTGGGTCCCACCTGTCAGTTTGACCAGTCAGTTGGTCAGCCGACTGCTGACGCAAGCATGACATCATCCTGACGTCATATTCCTTTTCTAGTATTTCTGTTTATTTAAATAATCCAGAAAATGTTTAATCTTTGAAAATTCATATATTTTAAACCGTAGCTCAGATCGAAAAACTTTATATATGAAAAATGATAAAAAAAACAAGATGAATCTGAATATGCCCTCCTCATACCTGTCACACGCCTCTAGCACGATGAACATGGAACCTTTCCCTCCGGTTCATCTGTCTGACAGATGCCTGACACCGGGAAAATATTCCCAGATATTTTCCCGCTCCGTCTGTAACACTTAACGTTGCACTAGGGCACCCTTGCACTGTGTATACCGTGTCCTGGTATGTGATTGCTTTTGTTGCCGTGTATTTATATTGTTTCTTCTCCCCCTTTCTTCCCGGTAGACCCCGAGACCGCCGACGATGCTCTGGTGATCTACTACTTCACCGTCAAAGATTCCTTTTTCATCTGCCGAGCAACCAGGCAAGCACCCCCCTTGAGCATGCCTATATCGCCTATTCTTTCTCTCTTATGCTTGCATTAGAAATTGTTGCTGCTACTGCTTATCCTATTTCTGATGCATAGCCTGTTTTTGTAACTGCTGTTGATACCTACCTGCTTATCCTAAACTGCTTAGTATAGGCTGGATAGAGATCCACCAGAGACCCCCCACTTTGACCCAGTTGCCCCCGCTGGATTATCAGATGACTCGATCAACATGATCGACGACCAGGCCCCGGCACCGCACATCACCCCCTTAGTTGTACGACACTACTGGGTTATTATCGAGTGCCGAGGGTGATACCTCGTCAGCACTTCTGATGTTAACATTGTAGGGTAGTTAATTGGTCATGGTCATCGAGGGTGATTCCTCCTTCACCACTCCCAATATGACTCTGTCGTGCAGCACTTCAAGTGAGAACCTCGAGGGTGATTCCTCCTAGGTTCACCTTGATGATCACATCGGGTGGAATTCCATCGAGGGTGATTCCTCAGGTTTCCCCCTGGTGTTTGGACACACAGTTACTTTGACTTAACACTGAACCATGATGACATCGGGTCGGCCCTGAGGGGTACCCGCGAATGATGGGAAGTCGGGTTGACCTGGAGGGTACCCGAGAGATAATTATGAGGCGTGGCTGGGCATTCTTAGCCCTTGCCGCAAGTCCTCGAGACGGGGCGACGGGGTCACATCGATCGTGAGTCTCTGCTCGTTACCGCACGCTACCAATACACTAACAATTTGAATATTTGATCTGAGTGGGCCTCTGGCCCGATAGCACTAACCATCACGCGGGAATAAGTATGGGCACTCTGCATCTTATGTTTCTTTCGAAAGCTTTGTCAGACGTCCAGTTCAGCATAGCGGCATGAACGGACCGGCGCCATCCAGGACAGAGGTGGTGCCTGTCTTCACCGTGTGCGCAACGACCCGGAGTGCACAGGGCGATGGCCCAAGACCCCTGAGCGCTTAGGATATAGACCGACGGGGACCTCTTTGCTGAGCCTAGGTAGGACTATGGTGTGTCGTTTGGCCGAGCCGGGCATGACCCAGGAAAGTGTGTCCGGCCGGAGTTAAACGAGCGTGGTGGGTAAGTTGGTGCACCCCTGCAGGGAAGAACTAATCTATGCATAGATGGATCCTCGGTAACGGATGCTCGGAGTTGTATCCCGATCGATACAACTAGAAATAAATGATGAGATGAGAAATGGATATTAGGGCTCTTGGATCGCTTTCTCGCAGGGAGTTGAGGAAGGATCTCTGGGCGAGGTTGATACTTAATACTGCTACTACTTTATACTGTACTAATCTACACTCTTCTAATGCTGCAAGACCGCTGAAGATGTTAGTCTTCGATAGGACTAGGCCTTCTCTCTATTCTGGCATTTCTGCAGCCCAGTCCACATATATAGCCTTTCTTTGATAATGTTGCATGTGTAGTGTAGATCCTTGCTTGTTGAGTAATTCAGATGAGTACTCACGGTTGCTTTGCTTCCTCTTTTTCCCCATATCCGTTTGATGCAACCAGATGACGGAGCCCCTAAGACAACTGCCCCCGTCGACGACTGCTACTACTACCCCGAGGGTGGTTACTACTACGAGTTGGCTGACGACCAGGAGTAGGTTCGGAGGGTCCCAGGCAGGAGGCCTGCGCCTTTTCGATCGTAGTGTTTTCTTGTGCCCCGCCTTTTAAAGGCCTATATGTCTTTATTTTATATCTGTACTCAGATATCTGATGCTTTCGCTGACGCTTGTAAGCGAGCTTATGTATTCGAGCCCTCGAGGCCCCTGGCTTGTAATATATAGCTTGTATTATTTTAAATTTGTGTCTAGAGTTGTGTTGTGATATCTTCAAGTGAGTCCTTAGGCTTGATCGTGTGCATTTGCGTGTATGATTAGTACACGATTAAGCCGGGGGCGTCACAGGTTGGTATAAGAGCCGACTGCCTGTAGGAACCCCCCTTTCCAACTCTGTGGCCGAAGTTGAGTCTAGTCTATGAAAACTGATTTACTAACTTGGCTGTGTGGCTTACGAGCCCACGTCGCCAATTGGGTGGTATTAGGATCTTTTATTCCTCATCTATACTCTGGGATTCTGATCTCTCTTCTACTCGGGTTAAACATGTTACTAACTCTGACATTAGGTTCTCGTAACCACTTCATCCCGGAGAGTTCCTTCACCACAGATGATCGCTTGCTTCGCCAGAAGATTCTGCAGATAGTCCTCGATGTTTCCCGAGACCATTATGCCCATTGCTTTTGCAAGTTCCCTACTACCGATAATCACCGTGGACAGCTACACATCTTTGCCATTTGTATCTTCATTCCCAGATACTCCTTTATGTATGAGATACCCCGAAATACTCCTCGTTAATCCGGGAATCCTTTGAGCCTACTGCCATGCAGCTTCTTTCGCACTGCGGATAATTCCTCACATTTACTAGGGATCCGTTCATCCCCAGTTGTTCAGGTGTTTCGCAAAATACTTTCCATTGTTAGTCGATCTTCCAAAAATCCTATGCAGACTATTGCTCTTGAAATTCTTGCCTGCTTGCATTATGGTTAATTCCATATGTTTAGCAATCTTCACTGACATTCCTTGTCAATGCCTTTGCATCCCTTCTCCCTCTGATTGATTACCGATACTCACATCAACCCCGTCATGAATCGCCAGATCCATTGTTGGGTTGTTATCCGATAGTGTCCTTAACATCTGAAATCTTGTAAGTTCTCCCCTGATACATAATGCCTTTGGTAAAATGTATCCCCTCCTTTAGTTAGCCATGCTCTACCATCGAACTTGAGTTATGTACTCCTGAAGTTCGTGGTATATGTTCCTAAGATGCCCCGATGGGTTGAACCTATGCCTTCTTAATCTGTGTGAACCCGATAATTTTCGCGGGTCATACTCCTTTGGTATTTCACCAGGTAGTTCTTCACGTTCATATAATTTTTAACAGAGCAGTGAATGAAAGGTTATGCATTGAAGAAGTGGGAGTCGACCTTGAACCTTTGTGTTCATGCCCATGGACCCGATGTAGAAATTATCATGGAAGCTCCTCGTAAAAATAATTATTTCCTTGGTACAAATTCATATTGTATCTGAGAATTGATACTTTGCAATTGTGGTTCCGACCATATTTTCTTCTTGCTTCCATTTCCTGAACAAATAAAAACACTTGTCCTCTACAGATCATTTCACCTATCCACCCTCTATTCTGATCTACCTTCAAGTATTGCCCCATGTTATCTCAAGGATATTGTGTCATTGCACAACCTCTTGTGAATTCTTATTGGAACGGTACTCCATCACATCATTCCTAGCCTGATCGGCTATATCATTATCATACCGATTTCTAACCATGCTGCCTAGTCCTTATTCCCGGAGCAAAAATTTTGACGACGAGCTAAACTTACGTCGATCTTCCGCATCCTATCATTTCACCTCGAACAACAAGCTTGATTTCGAGCTTGTGTCATATCCGTGGTTCCAATAGCCTTCACGTTATCATTCCTTTTGCTTGATTGCATTGCTGCTCGATGGCATCTTCATAGAGCCTCTCGACAAAATTAGTCATGATCACCATCTATATACTGCCTTGTTCTAAGATATCATTCGAATTCATAATGCGAAATACCCTCCCTGCCCCTCGATGATTTGTGTTATCATCGACAACATCCTTGACTTCCTGCCGATACAGACTTGGTCATGTTTTGGTTATATCTTACGTTCCATAACATTCTTTGAATTGTTCCTTTGTACTTATTGTGACCTTCAGATTCAGTCTTTGCTTGAAACACCATGTTAATGCTACCTTGAAGCATGAATGTGGTACGCCGAACAACAACAAGAACATTGGAAGTGCATTGCCAAATGTTTCTTGCTCTATTATCCAAACACCGTTGTATGGATAACATCATGAATTCCCTTGCCCCCTTTATCCAAATGGTGTTTTACTTGTTGATCGGACATGTATATCATGCTCTACTTTTCCTTGGAAAAGATACACTCCTAATTCTTGTGTATAAACATATTGTCCTTTCCATTGGTTTGTTTAACCTTTCTTGTGACCTATATGATATAAGCAGAAATAATTCCCTGCTTATAAAACACCCCGATGAACAACCTTGTCAGTGAGACCGTGTTACTATTGTTGATGACATTCCGGTAACCCCCGATGGACGAGAACTTTGCCTTATTGGTCCGCCTCATTCTTACGAGCAGGAAAATGGTTCTCTTTGTTCCTCGCCCTTGGCACCGACGTTGTTACCGACATAACTGACATGCTATACTCTGACATGCCTTGCTATCCTATCCGTGCAAGATGTCACCGTCCTCCCTACTCTCGATCGACCCTCATCACAGTTCCACAGGATCGGAACCTGACTCTCCTGTATATCCTTGATTCCGAAGTATCATGTGTTCTTGGCTTTGTGTGTTATTATGAGCCACCCTCGGAGAGATGATTTATTCCCGATGCTCTGAACCCCCTTCTCACACTCTGTTCAGGTATCGATCGGATGTCCATTCGCTTGAAACTTCTTATTGTACCTTCATACTTTGCTCTCGATGTTTCCTTAAGTTTCAACTCGAGAGATACTTCTGCCACATTCCCTGAATTGTTCACCAGATAATTAACCCTATAAGGGTCAGTTCTCCCGAAGTTACTCTTTACTTCCCCACTTAAATCTCGGGACGAGATTTCTTGTACTGGAGGAGATTTGTAACATCCCCAGCATCACACTACAGTAATCCCTTATGATCAGTGCCAAGTCATCTTGATTTACAAAGCTTAATCATATTGGGTTAATATCTCATTTCAAATTCCTTCTCTGAATCCAATTCAAATTCAAAGTGAAATTTCAATTTGCACAAAAGTTGCTGGAAAAATGTTCATTATTCAGCGAAAATTCCATAACATTTAATTGTTAAGGAAAACAACATCACTATTTTGCAAAGGTGAATAGTAGCATTTAAAACAGTGCAAAACCAGCATAATTAAATGCTATTTCATTTATGGAAAATCCAAACAGATTCAAATAATCCTCAAACTTGTTGTGGCAGTGCATAAAAATGCCTTGGATTTTATGGGACAATTTCCATAATTTTGCCAAGATATTTGGATGCACAATTAATTTCATCTCTCTCACTGTTATTAAAGGGAAAGAAAAAAACAGAAAAGAAAAAGGGCCACAGCAACTTACCTGGCTCTGGGCCAAGCCGGCCCAGGCAGCCCAGCAGGCCCACCTTCCCCTCCTCCTTCTCTTTCCCTCGCGCTGTCACCACGCCCATGGCCGCAGCTCGTCGTTCCGTCGAGACATCGACACGGCGACACTCGTGGCCGGCCGAGGGGATAAGTTCTACCCCTGCCCACTCCCTCGTCGTCCTCATCCATTCCCCTCTCGCCTCGCTCGCTCTCTCCCTTACTTTCCTCCTCCAGATCCGCCGCCCAGCACCACCGTCGCCATCTTCCATCTCCACTGCGGCCACCGGCAACCATTCCTCCCTCCGTGGTGTCCAGTAGGTCCGCCGGCGGCCGCCTCATCGTCTGATGCTCTCCGTTGGAGTCGAGGAGCCCTGCTGACATCGCTCGCCTTCGTCCCCATCTCCGTCCACCGCAACGCCGTCACCGCGATTCCCCGCCAGTCTGCAGCTACTAACCTGTCACCGGCCTTTCTTGGCCGCACGGTGAGCTCCTGCTTGATCCTCTCTCTTCCCTGCTCCTCTCCGCGCACTGTAGGCGCCGCTCCCGCCATTGCCGTAGCTGGTCGCCGCCGCCGTACTTGCTGCCGCTACTGTGGTCCATCTCCGGCTCACGCGAGCACACCACGGTGCTCCTCGCATCGCGTGGGAGCTGCCTAGACCTTCGCTGTCACGCCTGCGTGCTCCTAGCGCTATCCTTGTCGAGAACCGAACGCCACCACCGCCGTAGCTCATCAACGGCGCCGTTTCCGTTCACCCCAGCCGACGCCATCGCCGCCGTTCGATGCGCCGTCCTCTTCTCGTCCGAATACGACCAAGAACATGCGCGCAAACACACCGTAGTCGCGCGCCCGTTTTCGCCCGAAGCTCGTCGCCGCCACGGCTCAACGCCGGTGAGTTTCCGGCCACCCCAACACATTTCGACGCCATAGTTAGACGCGGGGTGATGCGCCCGTTCGAACAAGCCCAAGAACGCGCGAAATGGTGCCCCGTGGAGGAATCCCAAGCTCGCCGAAGTTCTCTGCTGCATCCGGCGCTCGCCGGAGCTCCTCCGGCGGCCACGCTGACCTGGCGCCGCGTGGGACCCGCCTTGGGACACTGCCAGTGGGCCCCGGAACCCACTTTGACTTCGTTGACCAGGGTCAACGCAGATAACTGTTCACTCCAGTCACTGACCAGTGGGCCCCTTCATTTAGTTAATCTAAATAAACACTTTTTAATTAAAATCTATTTAGTTAACCCTAATGAGTCACTGACACCTGGGGCCCACCCCACTAATTAATTCTGTTAGATTAGTTTAACTCATTGTTAACCCAGAGAGGCTGACAGGTGGGTCCCACCTGTCAGTTTGACCAGTCAGTTGGTCAGCTGACTGCTGACGCAATCATGACATCACCCTGGTGTCATATTCCTTTTCTGGTATTTCTGTTAATTTAAATAATCCAGAAAATGTTTAATCTTTGAAAATTCATATCTTTTAAACCGTAGCTCAGATCGAAAAACTTTATATATGAAAAATGATCAAAAAAACGAGATGAATCCGAATATGCCCTCCTCATGCCTGTCACACGCCTCTAGCATGATGAACATGGAACCTTTCCCTCCGGTTCATCTGTCTGACAGATGCCTGACACCGGGAAAATATTCCTAGATATTTTCCCGCTCCGTCTGTAACACTTAACGTTGCACTAGGGCACCCTTGCACTGTGTATACCGTGTCCTGCTATGTGATTGCTTTTGTTGCCGTGTATTTATATTGTTTCTTCTCCCCCTTTCTTCCCGGTAGACCCCGAGATCGCCGACGATACCCTGGTGATCGACTACTTCACCATCGAAGATTCCTTTTTCATCTGCCGAGCAACCAAGCAAGCACCCCCCCCTTGAGCATGCCTATATCACCTATTCTTTCTCTCTTATGCTTGCACTAGAAATTGTTGCTGCTACTGCTTATCCTATTTCTGATGCATAGCCTGTTTTTGTAACTGCTGTTGATACCTACCTGTTTATCCTAAACTACTTAGTATAGGCTAGATAGAGATCCACCAGAGACCCCCCACTTTGTCCCAGTTGGCCCCGCTGGATTATCAGATGACTCGATCAACGTGATCGACGACCAGGCCCCGGCACCGCACATCACCCCCTTAGTTGTACGACACTACTGGGTTACTATCGAGTGCCGAGGGTGATACCTCGTCAGCACTTCTGATGTTAACCTTGTAGGGTAGTTAATTGGTCGTGGTCATCGAGGGTGATTCCTCCTTCACCACTCCCAATACGACTCTGTCGTGCAGCACTTCAAGTGTGAACCTCGAGGGTGATTCCTCCTAGGTTCACCTTGATGATTACATCGGGTGGAATTCCATCGAGGGTGATTCCTTAGGTTTCCCTCTGGTGTTTGGACACACGGTTACTTTGACTTAACACTGAACCATGATGACATCGGGTCGGCCCTGAGGGGTACCCGCGAGTGATGGGAAGTCGGGTTGACCTGGAGGGTACCTGAGAGATAATTACGAGGCGTGGTCGAGCATTCTTAGCCCTTGCCGCAAGTCCTCGAGACGGGGCGACGGGGTCACATCGATCATGAGTTTCTGCTCGTTATCGCACACTACCAATACACTAACGATTTGGATATTTGATCTGAGTGGGCCTCTGGCCTGATAGCACTAACCATCACGCGGGAATAAGTATGGGCACTCTGCGTCGTATGTTTCTTCCGAAAGCTTTGTCAGATGTCTAGTTCAGCATAGCGGCATGGATGGACCGGCGCCATCCAGGACAGAGGTGGTGCCTGGCTTCACTGTGTGCGCAATGACCCGGAGTGCATAGGGCAATGGCCCAAGACCCCTGAGCGCTCAGGATATAGACCGACGGGGACCTCTCTGCTAAGCCTAGGTAGGACTACGGCGTGTCGTTTGGCCGAGGCCGGGCATGACCCAGAAAAGTGTGTCCGGCCGGAGTTAAGCGAGCATGGTAGGTAAGTTGGTGCACCCCTGCAGGGAAGAACTAATCTATGCATAGCTGGATCCTTGGTAACGGACGCTCGGAGTTGTATCCCGATCAATACAACTAGAAATTAATGATGAGATGAGAAATGGATATTAGGGCTCTGGGATCGCTTTCTCGCAGGGAGTCGAGGAAGGATCTCTGGGCGAGGTTGATACTTAATACTACTACTACTTTATACTGTACTAATCTACACTCTTCTAATGCTGCAAGACCGCTGAAGATGCTAGTCTTCGATAGGACTAGGCCTTCTCTCTATTCTGGCATTTCTGCAGCCCAGTCCACATATATAGCCTTTCTTTGATAATGTTGCATATGTAGTGTAGATCCTTGCTTGCTGAGTACTTCGGATGAGTACTCACGGTTGCTTTGCTTCCTCTTTTTCCCCATATCCATTTGATGCAACCAGATGATGGATCCCCTGAGATAGCTGCCCCCATCGACGACTGCTACTACTACCCCGAGGGTGGTTACTACTACGAGTTGGCTGACGACCAGGAGTAGGTTCGGAGGGTCCCAGGCAGGAGGCCTGCGCCTTTTCGATCGTAGTGTTTTCTTGTGCCCCGCCTTTTAAAGGCCTATATGTATTTATTTTATATCTGTACTCAGATATCTGATGCTTTCGCTGAAGCTTGTAAGCGAGCTTGTGTATTCGAGCCCTCGAGGCCCCTGGCTTGTAATATATAGCTTGTATTATTTTAAATTTGTGTCTAGAGTTGTGTTGTGATATCTTTGAGTGAGTCCTTAGGCTTGATCATGTGCATTTGCGTGTATGATTAGTGCACGATTAAGCCGGGGGCGTCACACCGATGATTAGGAGGGGTTGTCAATCCCTCTACGGGTAACGGTGCCAGAAATTGTCAAGTTGACGGGATAAAAATTGTGTAGATTGGATAAATTGATCTCGATAAAACGAGAAATAAAATAAATAATAAAAAGGTGTAGCAAGGTATTTTTTTTGGAATAATAGATCTGAAAACAAAAGCAAATAAAAATAGATCTCAAAGCAAATATGATAAAGAATAGACCCGGGGGCCGTAGATTTCACTAGTGGCTTCTCTCGAGAAAATAGCATACGGTGGGGAAACAAATTACTTTTGGGAAATTGATAGAACATCAAATAATTACGACGATATCTAGGCAATGATCATTATATAGGCATCACGTCCAAGATTAGTAGCCCGACTCCTGCCTGTATCTACTACTATTACTCCACACATCGACCGCTATCCAGCATGCATCTAGTGTATTAAGTTCATGGAGAAATGGAATAATGCAATAAGAATGATGGCATGATGTAGATGAGGTCTATTCATGTAGGAATAGCCCCCATATTGTTATCCTTAATAGCAATGATACATGCGTGTCTTGCTGCCCCTTCTGTCACAGGGAAAGAACACCGCACGATCGAACCCATCACAAAGCACCTTTTCCCATGGCAAGAAAAATCGATCTAGTCGGCCTAACTAAACGAAAGATTCGAAGAAGAAATACGAGGCTATAAGTAATCATGCATAAAAGAGATCAAAGAACTCAAATAACTTTCATGGATATAGATCTGATCATAAACTCAAAGTTCATCGAATCCCAACAAACACACCGCAAAAAGAGTTACATCAAATAGATCAACAAGAGACCATTGTATTGAGAATCAAAAAGAGAGAAGAAGCCATCTAGCTACTGCCTACGGACCCATAGGTCTACAATGAACTACTCACTCATCATGGGAGAGGCACCAATGAGGATGATGAACCCCTCCATGATGGTGTCTAGATTGGATCTCGTGGTTCTGGAACTTGCGGGGGCTGTAATTGTGTTTCGTCGCCTCCCCTAGGGTTTATGGAATATTTGGGTATTTATAGGGCGAAGAGGCGGTGTGGGAGGCCACCGAGGTGGGCACAACCCACTAGGGCGCGCCTGGGCCCCCAAGCGCGCCCAGGTGGGTTGTGCCCCCTCGGGGCACCCCTCTGGTACTTCTTTGGCCCAAGTTGTTCCTTCTGGTCCATAAAAATTCTCCAAAAAGTTTCACTACGTTTGGACTTCGTTTGGTATTGATAATCTGCGAAGTAAAAAAAAAGCAAAAAACAACAACTGGCACTAGGCACTATGTCAATAGGTTAGTCCCAAAAAATGATATAAAGTTGGTATAAAATGATTGTAAAACATCCAAGAATGATAATATAACATCATGGAACAAGCAAAAATTATAGATACGTTGGAGACGTATCAGCATCCCCAAGCTTAATTCCTACTCGTCCTTGAGTAGGTAAATGATAAAAACAGAATTTTTGATGTGGAATGGTGCCTAACATGTTCATCACATTTTCTTTTCTTTTGTAGCATGGACATATGGACTTTTATATGGTTCAAAGCAATAGTCTAGTTTTGACATGAAGATTTCAATACTCAAGCATATCAACAAGCAACCATGTCTTTCAAAATATCAACATGAAAGAAAGTTATCCCTAGCCCATCATGCTCAATCATTGATCCATTCATGAAACACACTCGCATATTAGCTACACCCAATGCTCAAGTATGATCATAGTGCCCCTTAGTTGGTGATTTATAAGAGAAGATGGAGACTCAAATAAAAATAAAAATTGCATAAAGTAAATAGATAGGCCCTTCGCAGAGGGAAGTTGGGATTTGTAGAGGTGCCAGAGCTCAAAGCTTAAATTAGGAGATAATTTTTTTGAGAGGCATACTTTTCTCGTCAACAAAAATGACCGAGTAATTCCCAACACTTTCCATGCTAGATATATCATAGGCGGTTCCCAAACAGAAAATAAAGTTTATTCCTTTTTCCACAATTCTTTCATAATCCATGGCTAGTTGTATCCATGGGTGCCCTCCATACCAACACTTTCCAAGGAATTTATTATTTGACAACATAAAGTAAATTTCTTTTTCATTTCGGGACTGGGCATCCCTATTACTGTCGTACTCTCATGCAATGACAAGTGAATAAACACTCATCTTGAGAATAACACATCTAGCATGGAAAATATTGGCCACCCCCTGCCGCTTCATGAGCGGTACTGGCACACAAAAAGGAAATTTATTGTGAAAATTAGAGGTGGCACATACAAATTTGCTTAGAACGGCATGGAAATACCGCATATAGGTAGGTATGGTGGACTCATATGGCAAAACTGGGTTTAAGGATTTTGGATGCACAAGTAGTATTTCTACTTAGTACCAATGGAGGCTAGCAAAAAGATCGAGAAGCAACCAACCAAGAAATGAAAAATCACATAAGCGATCATTAAGCATAACTAACACCGAATAATGCACCACAAGTGGGATGTAATTTCATTGCATAACTATTTACTTTCATGCTTGCATAGGGAATTACAAACCTTAACACCTTCTTACTAAAGCATAATTACTCACCAACATGACTCACATATCACTATCATCATATCTCAAAACTATTACAAAGAATTCAAGTTTATTTTGTCCAATGATCTTCATGAAAGTTTTTATTATATCCCTCTTGAATATCTATCGCTTTGGGACTAGTTTCATATATTGCAATTGTTTTTGACAAGCTCAAACAAATCTAAGTGAAGAACATGAGCATAAATTTTTTTGCCTCTCAAAATAATATAAGTGAAGCATGAGAGAATTTATTCAAAATTACTAACTCTCAAATAAATCTAAGTGAAGCATGAGAGCATTTCTTCAAAAAATATTAAAGCACACCGTGCTCAAAAAGATATAAGTGAAGCACTAGAGCAATTCCATAGCTCATTTTTTTAAGTGAAGCATAAAGAGCAATTCTAACAAATCATAGCATAATTTTGGCTCCCTCAAATAGGTGTGTCTAGCAAGGATACTTGTGACAAACTAAAAAGCAAAACAAGAAAAGATTCATATAATACAAGACGCTGCAAGCAAAACTCATGATATGTGACGAATAAAAATATAGCTCCAAGTAAAATCCCGATGGTCGTTGGAAGAAAGAGGGGATGCCCTCCGGGGCATCCCCAAGCTTAGTAGCTTGGTTCTCCTTGAATATTAACTTGGGGTGCCATGGGGCATCCCAAGCTTTGGCTTTTCTTACTTCTTATTCCTTCATCCATCGTGATCTCACCCAAAACTTGAAAACTTCAATCACACAAAACTTAACAAAACCTTCGTGAGATCCGTTAGTATAAGAAAACCAATCTTTACTTTAAGTACTGTAGAAAACCCATTAAAATTTTGTTATTGCATTATATCTACTGTATTCTAACTTTACCATGGCTTATACCCCCCGATACAATCCATAGATTCATCAAAATAAGCACACAATGCAAAGATAACAGAATTTGTCAAAAACAGGACAGTCTGTAAAGATGCAAATTGTTCTCAAACTTTTGTAACTCCACAAATTCTGAACAATTAGGACAATAGAGGCAATCTGTATATCAATCTGTGAATTTAGAAAATTCTGTTACTGGACGCAAAAGTTTCTGTTTTTCAACAGGATCAAATCAACTATCACCAAAGCTATCCCAAAGGCTTTACTTGGCACAAACACTAATTAAAACATAAAAAACACAATCATAACAGAGGCATAATTTTGCAAACACTCAAGAATAGAAAGAAAAAGGCAAAAATAAATTTTATTCATCGGGTTGCCTCCCAACAAGCGCTATTGTTTTATGCCCCTGGCTAGGCATAATGCATAGATTCAAGTGTTGTCATCTTTAGTTTACGCAACTTCTGTAAGGGCCTTTTCAAACCCGGGAGGCTCTTTATGCTTCCCAAGATTTTCCGGTAAAGAGACCATCTTGAGATCTAAAATATCCAAACGCTTATTGCAAAGAGTTATCAAAGTATTCATGCGATTGAGGTTCCCACTGATATGTTAGAGAGATTCATTATATTTTTGCAGCTCAACCAAATGTTTATGCAAATCACTTAACTTGTCTAAAATTTGAGCCCCTTCTTGAGTAAAAGAAATCCCCTTTTTGGTTGGTGCAATTCCCAAAATTCCCTCTAGGATCTCATAAGCGGTATTAGCATCAAGTTCAATAAAGTTCCCTTTAGCGGCAAAATCCAAAAGTTGTCTATGATGCAAAGCTAACCCTATATAAAAATTTCGAAGCAAAATCTTTGCATCCCCTTTTAGATTGCAAACGCGATAAGATTCCATTAGCCTATACCAAGCATCTGTCAAATTTTCTCCTTGTTTTTGCTTGAAGTATAAAACTTCAAAATCTGGTGACAAAGGAGGAGTAGTCATGCTAGCCATAGTGACAAACTAGGCAAACAAGTTCACACACAAGATAGATCTGATGAGAAAACGGCGAACGAAAAAGAGGGCGAATAAAATGGCAATTTTCTGTGAAGTGGGGGAGATGAAAATGAGAGGCAAATGGCAAATAATGTAAATTGCAAGGAGATGAGATTTGTGATTAGGAACCTGATAGATGTTGATGATGTCTCCCCAGCAATGGCACCAGAAATTCCTTTTGATGTCGCTTGAACTATGTCGGTATTTCCCCAAAGAGGAAGGGATGATGCAACACAGCTACGGTAGGTATTTCCCTCAGTTATGAAACCAAGGTATCAATCCAGTAGGAGAACCAAGCAACACTATGTAAACGATACCTGCACACAAAGAACAAATACTTACAACCCGACGATTAGGAGGGGTTGTCAATCCCTCTACGGGTAACGGTGCCAGAAATTGTCAAGTTGACGGGATAAAAATTGTGTAGATTGGATAAATAGATCTCGATAAAATGCGAAATAAAATAAATAATAAAAAGGTGTAGCAAGGTATTTTTGTTTTTTTTGGAATAATAGATCTGAAAACAAAAGCAAATAAAAATAGATCTCAAAGCAAATATGATAAAGAATATACCCGGGGGCCGTAGATTTCACTAGTGGCTTCTCTAGAGAAAATAGCATACGGTGGGTAAACAAATTACTGTTGGGCAATTGATAGAACATCAAATAATTACGACGATATCCAGGCAACGATCATTATATAGGCATCACGTCCAAGATTAGTAGACCGACTCCTGCCTGCATCTACTACTATTACTCCACACATCGACCGCTATCCAGCATGCATCTAGTGTATTAAGTTCATGGAGAAATGGAGTAATGCAATAAGAACGATGACATGATGTAGACGAGATCTATTCATGTAGGAATATCCCCCATCTTGTTATCCTTAATAGAAACGATACATGCGTGTCTTGTTGCCCCTTCTGTCACTGGGAAAGAACACCGCACGATCGAACCCATCACAAAGCACCTTTTCCCATGGCAAGAAAAATCGATCTAGTCGGCCTAACTAAACAAAAGATTCGAAGAAGGAATACGAGGCTATAAGTAATCATGCATAAAAGAGATCAAAGAACTCAAATAACTTTCATGGATATAGATCTGATCATAAACTCAAAGTTCATCGGATCCCAACAAACACACCGCAAAAAGAGTTACATCAAATAGATCTCCAAGTGACCATTGTATTGAGAATCAAAAAGAGAGAAGAAGCCATCTAGCTACTGCCTACGGACCCGTAGGTCTACAATGAACTACTCACGCTGTCACGCATCATCGGAGAGGCACCAACGAGGATGATGAACCCCTCCGTGATGGTGTCTAGATTGGATCTCGTGTTTCTGGAACTTGCGGTGGCTGGAACTGTGTTTTGTCACCTCCCCTAGGGTTTCTGGAATATTTGGGTATTTATATGGCGAAGATGCGGTGCGGGAGGCCATCGAGGTGGACACAACCCACCAGGGCGTGCCTGGGCCCCCAGGCGCGCCCAGGTGGGTTGTGCCCCCCTCGTGGAACCCCTCTGGTACTTCTTTGGCCCAAGTTGTTCCTTCTGGTCCATAAAAATTCTCCAAAAAGTTTCGCTGCATTTGGACTCCATTTGGTACTGATATTCTGCGAAGTAAAAAACAAGCAAAAAACAACAACTGGCACTGGACATTATGTCAACAGGTTAGTCCCAAAAAATGATATAAAGTTGCTATAAAATGATTGTAAAACATCCAAGAATGATAATATAACAGCATGGAACAAGCAAAAATTATAGATACGTTGGAGACATATCAAGGGGGGCCACCTGGTGAGCACAATACACCAGGGCACGCATGGGCCCCCAGGCGCGCCCTGGTGGGTTGTGCCCAGCACGGGCCACCTCCGGTGCCCATCTTCTAGTATATAGGTCATCTTGACCTATAAAAAATCAAGGGAGGACTTTCGGGACGAAGTGCCGCTGTCTCGAAGCGAAACTTGGGCAGGAGCACTTTTGCCCTTCGGCGGAGCGATTCCACTGGGGGAACTTCCCTCCCGGAGGGGGAAATCATCGCCATCGTCATCACCAACAACTCTCTCATCTTTGAAAGGGCAATCTCCATCAACATCTTCAACATCACCATCTCCTCTCAAACCCTAGTTCATCTCTTGTGTTCAATCTTTGTACCAGAACCTTAGATTGGTACCTGTGGGTGACTAGTAGTGTTGATTACATCTTGTAGTTGATTACTATATGGTTTATTTGATGGAAGATTATATGTTCAGATCCATTATGCTATTTAATACCCCTCTGATCTTGAGCATGATTATTATTTGTGAGTAGTTACTTTTGCTCTTGAGGTCACGGGAGAAGTCATGTTGCAAGTAATCACGTGAACTTGATATGTGTTCGATATTTTGATGATATGTATGTTGTGATTCCCTTAGTGGTGTCATGTGAATGTCGACTACATGGCACTTCACCATATTTGGGCCTAAGGGAATGCATTGTGGAGTAGTTATTAGATGATGGGTTGCTAGAGTGACAGAAGCTTAAACCCTAGTTTATGCACTACTTCATAAGGGACCGATTTGGATCCAAAAGTTTAATTCTATGGTTAGATTTTATCTTAATACTTTTCTCGTAGTTGTAGATGCTTGCGAGGGGGTTAATCATAAGTAGGAGGTTTGTTCAAGTAAGAACAGCACCTAAGCACCGGTCCACCCAGATATCAAATTATCAAAGTAGCGAACATGAATCAAACTAACATGATGAAAGTGATATGGTGAAATTCCCGTGTACCCTCAAGAACGCTTTGCTTATCATAAGAGATCATTTTGGTCGGTCCTTTGCCACAAAAGGATTGGGCTACCTTGCTGCACTTTATTTATTGTTACCATTACTTGTCCGTTACAAATTATCTTGCTATCAAACTACTTGTTACCGACTATTTCAGTGCTTGCAGAAAATACCTTGCTGAAAACCACTTGTCATTTCCTTCTGCTCCTCGTTGGGTTCGACACTCTTACATATCGAAAGGACTACGATTGATCCCCTATACTTGTGGGTCATCAAGACTCTTTTATGGCGCCGTTGCCGGGGAATGAAGCGCTCTTGGTAAGTGGAAATGGTAAGGAAGAATTATTACTACATGCTGAAATTTATTGTCACTCGTTACTATGGAGAACCATCCTTTGAGGGGTTTGTTCGGGGTATCTTCACCTCGACCGGAAGCACAATTAGTTGCCCCTCAATCAAGTGCACCCACTGAAAATATTGGTTATGAAATTTCTTCAGGTATGATAGAACAACTGCTAGCTAATCCTTATGCAGGAGATGGAACTGAACATCCTAATATGCACTTGATATATGTGGATGAAATTTGTGGATTATTTAAGCTTGCAGGTTTATCCGGAGATGAAGATAAGAAGAAGGTTTTCCCTTTATCTTTGAAGGGAAAAGCATTGACATGGTATAGGCTATGCGATGATATTGGATCTTGGAACTGGAATCGATTGAAATTGGAATTTCACCAAAAAATTTATCCTATGCATCTAGTTCATCGTCATCGGAATTATATATATAATTTTTGACCTCGTGAAGGAGAAAGTATCGCTCTAGCTTGGGGGAGGATTAAGTCAATGTTATATTCATGCCCCAATCATGAGCTCTCTAGAGAAATTATCATTCAGAATTTTTATGCTCGGCTTTCTCATGATGATCGATCCATGCTCGATACATCTTGTACTGGTTCTTTTATGAAGAAGACTATTGAATTCAGGTGCGATCTTTTAGAAAGAATTAAATGCAACTCTGAAGATTGGGAACTCGATGAAGGTAAAGAGTCAGGTATTAAGCTTGAATTTGATTGTGTTAAATCTTTTATGAATACCGATGCTTTTCACAAGTTTAGCACTAAATATGGACTTGACTTTGAGATAGTAGCCTCTTTTTGTGAATCTTTTGCTACTCATGTTAATCTCCCTAAGGAGAAGTGGTTTAAATATCATCCCCCTATTAAAGAAGAAATTAAAGAACCGGTCATAGTTAAAGATGAAACTATTATTTACAATGTGGATCCAGTGGTGCCTACTGCTTATATTGAAAAACCACCTTTCCATGTTAGGATAAAGGAACATGGTAAGGTTTCAATTGTGGTTCGCAAAAGTAATATTAGAGCACCTAAACCTGCCGAACAAATTAAAGTAGAACCTAGTGTTGCTATGGTTAAAGATCTCCTGGTAGAAAATATTGATGAGCATGTTATTTACTTCTGCGATGATGCTGCTAGAATTGCCAAAGTCAATGAAAAAGATAAACATAGACCTGTTGTTGGCATGCCTGTTGTCTTGGTTAAAATAGTATATCATTTTTATCATGGTTTATGTGACTTAGGTGCTAGCGTGAGTGCTATTCCTTTTACCTTATACCAAGAAATTATGAATGACATAGCACCCGCTGAAATAGAAGACATAAATGTTACTATTAAACTTGTTAATAGATACACCATCACACCACTTGGGATTGTTAGAGATGTTGAAGTCTTGTGCGGGAAAATAAAATACCCTACTGATTTTCTAGTTCTTGGTTCCCCACAAGACGATTTTTGTCCCATTATCTTTGGTAGACCTTTCTTGAACGCCGTGAATGCCAAGATAGATTGTGAAAAACAAACTGTCAGTGTTAGCTTTGGTAATGAGTCTCATGAGTGTAATTTCTCCAAGTTTAGTAGACAACCACATAAGAAATAATTACCTTGTAAGGATGAAATAATTGGTCTTGCTTCTATTGCCATGCCCCCTACTGATCCACTAGAACAATATTTGCTAGACCATGAAAATGATATGCATATGCATGAAAGAAATGAAATAGATAAAATTTTCTTTGAACAACAACCTCTGCTCAAACACAATTTGCCTATTGAAACTCTAGGAGGTCCTCCTCCACCTAAAGGTGATCCTGTGTTTGAATTGAAACAACTGCCTGACACTTTGAAATATGCTTATCTTGATGAGAAAAAGATATATCCTGTTATTATTAGTGCTAACCTTTCAGAAAATGAAGAAGAAAGATTATTGAAAATTTTGAAGAAGCACCGTGCTGCCAGTGGATATACTCTTGATGATCTTATGGGCATTAGTCCCACTCTCTGTCAGCACAAGATTAATATGGAACCTGATGCTAAACCCGTTGTTGATCATCAACGATGTTTGAATCCTAAGATGAAAGAAGTGGTAAGAACTGAAATATTAAAGCTTCTAGAAGCAGGTATAATCTATCCCATAGCTGATAGTAGATGGGTAAGTCCCGTTCATTGTGTCCCTAAGAAGGGAGGTATTACTGTCATTCCTAATGATAAAAATGAACTTATTCCACAAAGAATTGTTACTGGCTATAGAATGGTAATTGATTTTAGAAAATGAAATAAAGCAACTAGAAAAGATCATTACCCTTTGCCTTTTATTGATCAAATGTTGGAAAGATTATCTAAGCACACACACTTTTGTTTTCTGGATGGATATTCTAGTTTTTATCAAATACCTGTTTCACAACCTGATCAAGAGAAAACTACCTTTACTTGCCGATTTGGAACTTATGCTTATAGACGTATGCCTTTTGGTTTATGCAATGCACCTGCTACCTTTCAAAGATGTATGACTACTATATTCTTTGATTTTTGTGAAAAGATTGTTGAGGTTTTCATGGATGATTTTTCTGTTTATGGAACTTCTTTCGATGATTGCTTGAGCAACCTTGATAGAGTTTTGCAGAGACATGAGCAAACTAACCTTGTCTTGAATTGGGAGAAGTATCACTTTATGGTTAATGAAGGTAATGTCTTGGGGCATAAAATTTCTGAATGAGGTATTGAGGTGGATAAAGCTAAAGTTGATGTAATTGAGAAAATGCCATGTCCTAAAGATATTAAAGATATTCATAGTTTCCTTGGTCATGCTGGTTTCCATAGGAGGTTTATTAAAGACTTCTCTAAAATTTCTAGGCCTCTTACAAATCTTTTACATAAGTATGTTCCATTTGTTTTTTTATGATGATTGTGTATAAGCCTTTGAAACACTTAAGAAAGCCTTAACTTCTGCACCTATTGTTCAACCACCTGATTGGAACTTGCCTTTTGAAATTATGTGTGATGCTAGTGATTATGATGTTGGTGCTGTTCTAGGACAAAGAGTTGATAAGAAATTAAATGTTATCCATTATGCTAGCAAAACTCTAGACAGTGCCCAAAGAAATTATGCTACTATTGAAAAAGATTTTTTAGCAGTTGTGTTTGCTTGTGACAAATTCAGATCTTACATTGTTGATTCCAAAGTAACTATTCACACTGATAATGCTACTATTAAATATCTTATGGAAAAGAAAGATGCTAAACCTAGACTCATTAGGTGGTTTATTTTGCTACAAGAATTTTATTTACATATTACTGATAGAAAAGGAGCTGAGAACCCCGTAGCTGATAACTTGTCTAGGTTAGAGAATATTCTTGATGACCCACTACCTATTGATGATAGCTTTCCTGATGAACAACTAGCTGCAATAAATGTTTCTCATAACACTCCTTGGTATGCTGACATGCTAATTATATTGTTGCTAAATACATACCACCTAGTTTCACATACCAACAAAAGAAAAAATTCTTCTATGATTTAAGACATTACTTTTGGGATGACCCACATCTTTATAAAGGAGTAGATGGTATTATTAGACGTTGTGTATCTGAGCATGAACAAGAACAAATCCTACGGAAATGTCACTCCGAAGCTTATGGAGGGCATCATGCAGGAGATAGAACTGCTCATAAGGTATTGCAATCTGGCATTTATTTTCCTACTCTCTTCAAGGATGCTCGTAAGTTTGTTTTATCTTGTGATGAATGTCAAAGAATTGGTAATATCGGTAAGCGTCAAGAAATGCCTATGAATTATTCACTTGTTGTTGAACCATTTGATATTTGGGGTTTTGATTACATGGGACCTTTTCCTTCCTCTAATGGGTATACACATATTTTGGTTGTTGCTGATTATGTTACTAAGTGGGTAGAAGCTATTCCAACTAGTAGTGCGGATCATAACACTTCCATTAAAATGCTTAAAGAAGTCATTTCCCCAAGGTTTGGAGTCCCTAGATATTTAATGACTGATGGTGGTTCACACTTTATTCATGGTGCTTTTCGTAAAATGCTTGCTAAATATGATGTTAACCATAGAATTGCATCACCCTATCATCCTCAATCTAGTGGTCAAGTTGAACTTAGCAATAGAGAAATAAAACTAATATTACAAAAAACTATTAATAGGTCACGAAAGAATTGGTCTAAGAAATTGGATGATGCACTTTGGGCCTATAGAACAGCATATAAAAATCCTATTAGCATGTCTCCTTATAAAATGATTTATGGAAAAGCTTGTCATTTGCCTCTAGAGTTAGAACATAAAGCTTATTGGGCAATTAAAGAACTTAACTATGATTTCAAACTTGCCGGTGAAAAGAGGTTATTTGATATTAGCTCACTAGATGAATGGAGAACCCAAGCTTATGAAAATGCCAAATTATTTAAAGAAAAAGTTAAAAGATGGCATGACAAAAGAATCCAAAAGCGGGAATTCAAAGTTGGAGAATATGTTCTTTTGTACAACTCTTGTTTTAGATTCTTTGCAGGAAAACTTCTCTCTAAATGGGAAGGACCATATATTATCGAGGAGGTTTATCGCTCTGGAGCTATCAAGATTAATAATGCCGAAGGTACTAACCCGAAGGTGGTCAATGGGCAAAGAATTAAACACTATACCTCAGGTACGCCTATTAATGTTGAAAGCAATATTATTCAAACCATGACACCGGAGGAACACATAAAAAAACCTTCCGGAACACTCCAGAATCCTAAAAAAGAGCAGGTACGTGATATGGTAAGTAAACGGACTACGAAAAATCCGCAAAAATATTTTTTGTCAGTTTTGGAATATTTTAAAAATTAGGAAAATAAAAAACAACCAGGAAGGCAACCGAGGAGGGCACAGGACACCAGGGCATGCCTGGCGCGCCCAGGTGGGTTGTGCCCACCTCGGGAACCTTCTCAACTCCGTTTTCCTCTCGTTTGCTTGTTTTCCAAGATAAAAAATCTTTATATACCCCTCGAACGTATTGACCACCGTATCATGGAGAAATCTTCTGTTCTTCTTTCGTGCTGTTTTCTGACAGATATGAAAATATGTCGTCTCAAGACTCGGAGGGTGAGAGCTACGTTGCTGATTTTATTGCAAACGCCAAGGTTTACGGAGATGTGGAACATTATGGTTGGATAATGGTGTTGGCGTTCTAGGATTGGGGGTACCCAGACCTGCCTGCCTGCGGCCCAGCTCGTGGCCCCGTCGATGGCCCGGCGTGGCCCAGCTACAAGACTACACGAGGAAGACCCTCGCGAGGACCCCATGGGCCTCGCAAGGCGAGCGACGCCAAGGCCTCCGAAGGAGCAGCTCCCCAAGCATGCCTCCTGAGGAGCGGAGATCTCTATGCAGGTGCCTCGCCTCATGAGGCCACAATGACGTAAGCCATGATGACCAAGGCCAGGCGGCGCCAGTGGGCGCAGAGGGGACAATTGCCTCTTTGGTGCTTAGGAGGCAAGGATAGGCGCAGGTTCCCGAGGAAGGCCCCAAAGGTTTCTATTCCAGTGCAACGAGACCACGACCACGAGCTCGGCAGGGCGGATGTCATCGTCGAGCCCACCGCTGCGTCATGGCCAGGAGCTTTGTAGGTGAAGACCACCTTTCATCAGGATAAGATGTACTTCCTGTCCCCTTTCAAAATTGGCCATTGTGGAATCCCTTCCCGCCTGAGCAATGAGGGAAGAGGACCAATGCCACTATAAATATAGACTAGCCTCCACCACAGAGAAGGACAGATCCATCCGCACCACCCGAGCCCTCGCGAGGATGCTCATCCACTGTACTAGTTCATCCTCAACCTCCTCGAGAGGCCAATCCACCAAAAGCAGGACTAGGGTTTTACACCGCAAGGTGGCCCGAACCTGGGTAAATCTTTGTGTTCATCTCTTCTCTATGATCACGCGCACTCGGTGAGATCAAGCCTAGGGTGTGGCGAGCGGAGCGTCGTTGTGAAGCGAGATCCTTCGTACACGCCCCAGAGTTCGAACCTTGTTTGGGTCCGCGGAGCCCTGATTCCGACATTTGGCACGCCAGGTAGGGGCATGTCGAAGCTCCGTCTCTTCATCGACCGCTCTCCATTCTCGCTCTGCCGTGCCCATGGCTGAAGCTCGCCATGTCCGCGCCGAGCGCCGGGCCACTCGCGTCGCTCAGATGGCTCCGGTGGGCCGCGGCGCCCCCCGTCGCTCCACTTCCCTGGTGGTCAATGCTGCTACTGACCCTGCTGCTCATGAGCAGCAGGACTCTTCGCTACATCCTTTTGTGCCGCGCGGTGGCCGCACTGCCACCCCTTCCATCACCCCCGTCACGGCATCGTCGTCTCATGCTCGTCGCGGGCCGGCGAACGCGTAGGCCGCGCTCCTCATGGCACGGGAACTGCTGTGCTACCGCCCCACCGACGAGGGCTACGACACCTGGCTGGGCCGCATGACCGAACTCGTCAACGCCGCCGGCGAGGCCCCGACGTCCTCCCATTCGATCCGCCCTCCGCCGTCTCGTGCGGGCGAAGTGGCGCATGGCGCTCCTCCACCTCCGCCCCGGCGCATCGCCGACATCGACCCGAGACACGATGCGCATCAGCGCGACCCTGGCTCCAGCGCGGGATGAGGCCAGCTGCCAGGTTGTGTAGCAGCCGCAGCACGACGCACGCGCACTCCCTGCGCCGCCGCGCCAACGTCAGGACCGGACCATGCTGGAGGCCGCCCCGCCTGGGCGTCAAGACCGTGCCCCTCTTGCACGGGCCGTACCCGTGAGCGCGGCGGGCTGCTATGCCTTCTCTCACGAGCTACGCCATGTCGTCTGGCCGGTCAAGTTCAAGCCTGGCATGCCCCCGCGCTATGATGGCATCCATGACCCCGCAGAGTTCCTCCAGCTCTACACACTGAGCATCGAGGTGCCGAACGGCGACAATAAGGTCATGGCGAACTGGTTCCCCATGGCCCTCAAGGATGGCGTGCGTTCCTGGATCATGCACCTCCTTGAGGGATCCATCTCCTCGTGGGACGAGCTCCGTGAGTGTTTCATCGCCAACTTCCAAGGGACCCACGACCGCGCCCTCACCGTCAACGACCTGCGGCGCGTGAAGCAATAGCCAGGCGAGACCCTCTGGAAGTACATGCAGCACTTCAACCAAGTCCGCCTTAAGGTCCCGAAGGCGTCCGACGAGGCCATCATCTCTGCGTTTATAGAGGGCATGACCGACGTCAAGATTAGCGAGAAGCTCGCCATCCATGACGACCTTTGCTCAGCTCTGGAGCTATTCAACCTGGCTGACAAGTGCGCCAGGGTTGAAGAAGGCCGCCTCTCCCTCCTCAAGCACCCTGAGGCCAACCCTGAAGACAAGAAGGCCAAGGCTAAGGAGGCGAAGCGCAAGGGCCCCGCCGTGCTGCCGGCGGAACCTGAGCAGAAGCGCGACCGTGATCGCAACGAACCAGCCAAGGATAACCGACCATACTGTGTCTTCCACAACGTCCACACCCACAACACCAACGACTGCCAGGAGCTCAGGGCAATCTGCGACGAGCGCCTGGGCCGCCGCCCTGAGCGCAGCGACCGAGGCTACGGCCATGGAGGAGGCCGCTGGGACAGCCGCAACCCCCATCAGGACTAGCACGACCGGCCTCACGAGGATCGCTGGCGTGATGAGCCTCGTGTGGGCCCCTGGCGTGACCAGCCTCGTGAGGCCCGTCCTCAGGGCGACGCCGGCCTCCCTTCGCTGCCGCCGCCGCCAAGAAGGAACGACGACAACCATCAGGACGATGGGGCTGGGGGCTTCCAAGAACCTCGCGTGATTGCCTGCATCCTCGGCGGTGCCCAGGCACCCGCCTCGAACCGCAACTTCAAGCAGTTCTCTTGCGAGGTGAACGCGGCCCTCCCAAAGCTTGAGGCCATGCGCCCCCTCAGGTGGTCGCAGTACGCCGTCACCTTCGACTCCAAGGACCACCTCAAGTGCGCGGCCACTGCCGGCGCGCTCCCCATGCTCTGCACGCCCACCATCAGCAACGTCGCAGTCACCAAGACCCTCATCGATGGTGGTGCGGGCCTCAATGTCCTCTCTGTGGAAACATTTGACACTCTCCAAGTGCCTTATGACCAACTCCAGCCCACCAAGCCTTTCTCAGGGGTGACTGATGGCTCCACCACACCCCTGGGTGCAGGTGAGCCTCCCCGTCACCTTCAGCAAGCATGGCAACTACCACACCGAGCTTATCGACTTCGACGTCGCCCACATCAGCCTCCCGTACAATGCCGTCCTCGGGTACCCTGCCCTCGCCAAGTTCATGGCAGCAACCCACCATGGCTACAATGTCCTCAAGATGCCAGGGTGCAGCGGCGTCATCACGGTCGCATGCGACGAGAAAGACGCGGTCTGTTCTCTTGAGCATGCCTACCGTGTCGTTGCTGCCGAGAACTCTGACGACGAGGGTGGCATCCTGCCTCCTAAGGCCACCCCCGCGAAGAAGAAGCAGCTCCTCCCTAAGGGTCGCTCGGAGACCAAGAAGCCCTCTGGTGGCGCCTCAGGCCTTGCGCCTGCTGTCAGGGTGCCTCTTCCTCCCGCATAGGAAGGCGCGCCCGGTGCCTCCCTCAGGATGGGCTCGGGGGCTTACGTGTGGAGAGCCTCTGACCTGACCAGTGCGACGAGGGAGGTGCTCGGGCACCACCTGGAGGTGTGCTTTGATGCGAGCCCCCACAAGCAAGGAGCGAGGCGCGAGGCACCAGGGACGCAAGAATTCATCACCAAGGCGTTCGAGGAGCTTCAGGACGCACGGGCCATGTGTGGCGAGCGTCGCCCCGCATCACCCAGTGCAGGTGCCGCCCCCGACATGAGCGATGGGCTGCGCGTCTGTGTCAACATCCGAGGTCTTAATAGGGCCGCATCTCAAGGCCTCTTCTGGCCATCGCGCGTCGGCCGGAGTGGGGGCTACCCCTGCAGCTACGTTCGCATGCCTTTTGGCCTCGTGAACATGGGCGCTACATACCAGCGCCTCACACAGGCCGTGCACGCGTCTCGCGAGGCCCGACGTTAGGCGGTGATGACTCAGGAGGCCCCGGACCCTCGCGAGCCCCCCAGGTCTCGCGGGCCTCTCGAGCCTCCGGAGTCCTCACGCTCGTGAGGATCAAGCTTCATCGACTACCTCGGCACTCCAGCAGCATCATTGCCAGGTGACCTTTTGTTTTGTTCAATTGACGCGCCCCTCGGGACTGCATTATCCTCAAGCTGTCAGGGCCCCTCCCTGTAGCTGTATCATTTTGCGCATATATCAGAACTGGCTCTGCCTTTGATGAATTTCCTAAGTATTCCAACTTGTGTGCCCGGTGCTTCATCACCATGAGTGTCGCTGGCCCTCACAACCCCGCCCTCGACCGCCTCATGATTAAGGGCTGGCACAGCGTCTATGCTCGGGTTCGCCCTGCAGCGTTGATAAATCAAAGCGACCGAGCTCTGTCTCGCAGGCCAGCTCCCGTGCACGTCACCTCCCGGGGTCCTTGGTGCCTTGTCCTCGCGTGAGCTAATCGAGAGTGGGTGAGTCAGGGCACGTGGCCCGGTTCGCACAACCACAGTTTGGCGCTTCAACATCGCGGGAGCCGTGCACCGAGTGCCATTCCTTGGGATTGTTGCATGAGAAGACTGGGCACGACATCTGTGCTCGGGTCCGTCCCTGCACCATCGATAAACCCAAGCGACCGAGATCTGTCTGGCGGGCCGGCCCCATTCACGTCACCTCATTGGGTCCTTGGCGTTCGGCCTTCTCATGCGATGGCCTCCGGAGGTTCATTCGACGCAGGTCGCCTCCATCACACAGATTTTGTAAGCGCACTCCGCGCTAGAAGATTCAGGCGCAACCCGCCTTGAGGTAGGGCTTCATGAGTCCCGCGCTGGCCCATGAGTGCCCAGATACACCTCCTCAAGTTCTGCCGTGCTAGTCACGCGTACGAATGAAATAGGGTTGTACACGCTCGGAGACTCTAACACAGAGCTCCCTACCCATGCCAAGTGGAAGCCCCATGTTCCGCGCTGGCGGACGACACGGTTGAACAGCGACTATGCCCACGCCCAAGTGGAATCCCCATGCTCCGCGCTAGCGGACGACATGGTCGAGCAGCGACTGTGCCCATGCCCAAGTGGAAGCCCCATGCTCCGAGCTGGTGTATAAACAACTTAGGGCGCCCTAAGGGCTGCACCAACCTCAGGATGGCCTCTCGGCTCTTCACGCAGCCCTGTCACGCAGCATTCCCCTGGGATGCACGCACGAGGGGGTTGGACAAGGGGGCTACGCTCAGGCCAGGCCTGGCGAATGCCACCTCATCAGGTCCCTGGTACCTGGTCTTCTCGCGCCCCTCCCAGGCGAAGGCTGGCGAGGAAAGGTATGAAGGGCTCTGAATTAACCTTGTCGCCGCCCATGTTTCCTTCATGACGGCTGCTCGCACGTCAAGGGGGACCCCTGAGCATCGTGACTCAGGGGCCTCACTAGTCACGTAGCCCCTCACCCCTTGGTTTTGTCCTGGCATCCGGACATCCCAACGACGATCGAGGTATGCATGGGGCTGAGCCTGTCGGTGTTCTGGGAACCAGGGTACCCATAGTTGCCTGCCTGCGGCCCATCGCGTGCCCCCCTCGGTGGCCTGGTATGGCTCAGCGGCAAGACCTTCAAGACAAGACCCTTGTGAGGCCCCCCTGGAGCGGCCTCCCCAGGTTGCCTCCCGAGGAGCGGAGATTCCTATGCAAGTGCCCAGCCTCACGAGTCTACGGTGACGTGAGCCGTGATGACCAAGGCCAGGCGGGCGCAGAGGAGATAGTTTCCCTTTTGGTGCTAAGGGAGCAAGGACAGACGCGGGTTCCCAAGGAATCCCCCCAAAGGTTTCCATTCTGGTGCAATGAGACCAAGACCACGAGCTCGGCAGGGCGGATGTCATAGCCGAGCCCACCGCTACGTCACGACCAGAAGCTTTGCAGGAGAAGACCACCTTTTGTCAGGATAGGATGTACCTCGTGTCCCCTTTCAAATTGGCCGTTGTGGAATCCCTTCCCGCCTAAGTTTCCAGGGAAGAGGACCAAGGCCACTATAAATATAGGCTAGCCACCACCATAGAGGGGGAGTTGAACCCACACCACCAGAGCCCTCGCGAGGCTGTTCATCCTATGTACTTGTTCATCCTCAGCCCCTCGGGAGGCCAATCTACCACGAAGGGGCGACAGGACACCGGGCAGGCAGGTGATAATCATAAAGCAACTCATGAAGAGGTAAGGCCAGCTTTGATAGATGCAAAGAACGATACATGCCATAGGGACGGACCCACACGGCTTGGGGATAATGCAGCCCGAGGGGCGCCCCCAACTAAACAAACTGAAAAATGTCACCTGGCACCATTGCTGAAGAAGTGTTGGAGTAGCTGAAGACGCGAGCCACGAAAGTCGTTCCTCACAAGCCGTCTAGGTCCTGAGCCTCGTGAGGCCCCGGTGGCCCGTGGGGCTGGCGAGGGTCCGACGCCTCCTTCGACAGGATCGCCTGGTTCCTGGCCTCATGAGCCGCCAGGACGCTCCGCATGTGGCGCTGGTGCGTGGCAGCCTAGTTCAGCAAACTGAAAGGCATGCGAACGTAGCTGTGAGGGGGGCCCTCGCACTGGCCCATGTGGGATGGCCAGTAGAGCTCCTGAGACGCGGCCCGGTTGAGCCCTGGGATGTTGATGTAGACGCGCAGCCCGCTGCCCTCGTCAGGGGAGGGAGCTGCGCCTGGTGGTGCGGGGCGACGCTCGCCTCGCATGGCCCTCACCTCCTGAAGATCCTCGACCGCCTTGGTGATGAACTCCCGAGCGCCTGGCGCCTCGCACCCTGCGCTCCTCTCGCGGAAGCGCACGTTGAAGCACGCCTCCACATGGTGCCCGAACGCCTCCCTCGTGACGCTGGCCAGGTCTGAGGCCCTCCAGAGGAGAGCCCCCGAGCCCAGCCTGAGAGGGGCGCTGGGCGCGCCTTCCTATGCGAGAGGGGAAGGTGCCCCATCAGTGGGCGTAGGTCCCGAGGCACGGTCGTCGGGCGCCCCATCCTCCTAGGGTCCCGGGCGGAGT
The DNA here is from genome assembly GCA_011799875.1 of Thinopyrum elongatum. NCBI lineage: Eukaryota > Viridiplantae > Streptophyta > Magnoliopsida > Poales > Poaceae > Thinopyrum > Thinopyrum elongatum. The sequence goes on along the minus strand of CM022300.1, from coordinate 442,172,764 downwards.
AGCTGCTTCTTCTTCTTGGGAATGACCTCGGGAGGGTAGGCAGCGCCCTCATCGTCTGGGTTCTCGACCGCTGTAGCCTGGTAGGCGTGCTCGAGGGAGCACACCGCATCCTTCTCGTCGCAGGCGACCGTGATGATGTCGCCGCTCCCTGGCATCTTGAGGACATTGTAGCCATGGTGAGTGGCGGCCATGAACTTGGCCAGGGCTGGATACATGAGGATGCCGTTGTGCGGGAGGCGGATGTGGGCGACGTCGAAGTCGATGAGCTCAGTGCGGTAGTTGTCGCGCTTGCCGAAGGTGACAGGGAGGTGGATTTGCCCTATCGGGGTGGTGGAGCCGTCGGTCACTCCTGAGAAGGGCTTGGTAGGCTGAAGCTGGTCGTACGGCACCTGGAGTCTGTCGAACGTCTCGACAGAGAGGACATTGAGTCCTGCACCGCCATCAATGAGTGTCTTGGTGACGAGGACGTTGCTGATGGTAGGCGAGCAGAGCATTGGGAGCGCGCCGGTAGCAGCCACGCACTTGAGCTGGTCAGTAGAGTCGAAGGTGATGGCGTACTTGGACCACCTAAGCGGACGCGTCACCTTGAGCTTGGGGAGGGCCGCGTTCACCTCACGAGCGAACTGCTTGAAGATGCGGTGAGAGGCGGGATCCTGAGCGCCGCCTAGGATGCAAGCCACGGCATGAGGCTCTTGGAAGCTCCCAGCCCCATCATCTCGGTGGTGGTCATCATTCCTTCTTGGCGGCGGCGGCAGAGGAGGAAAGCCAGCGTTGCCCTAAGGGCAGTCCTCACGAGGCTGATCCCTCCAGGGGCCCTTGCGAGGCTGGCCCTGCCAGCGATCCTCACGGGGCTGGTCGCGCCAGTCCTGGCGGGGGTCGCGGTTGTCCCAGCGTCCGCCACTTCGGCCTCCTCCACGGCCGTAGACGCGGTCGTTGCGCTTAGGGCGGCGGCCAAGGCGCCCATCCCGGATGGCTCTGAGCTCTTGGCAGTTGTTGGTGTTGTGGCTGTGCACGTTGTGGAAGACGCAGAACGGACGGCTGCCCTTCGAGGACTCCGGGTAGTCGCAGCCGCGCTTCATCTCAGGTTCAGCCGCGAGCACAGCTGGCCCCTTGCGCTTCACGTCCTTGGCCTTGGCCTTCTTGTCTTCTGGGTCAGCTTCTGGGAGCTCAAGGAGGGTGAGGCGACCTTCCTCGGCCCTCGCGCATCTGGCTGCCATGTTAAACATTTCCAGAGCCGAGCACAGGTCCTCGTGCATGGCGAGCTCTTCCTTCATCTTGACATCCCGGACGCCATCAGTGAACGCGGAAATGATGGCCTTGTCCGGCACCTTGGGAATCTTGAGGTGAACGTTGATGAAGTGCTGGATGTACTTGTGCAAGGTCTCCCCAAGCTGTTGCTTGACGCACCACAGGTCGCCTACAGCCGGAGCGCAGTCTCGAGTGCCCTGGAAGTTGGCGATGAAGCGCTCTCGCATCTCATCCCATGAGGAGATCGATCCAGTGGGGAGGTTCAGGAGCCATGAGCGTGCGCCATCCTTGAGGGCCATGGGAAACCAGTTTGCCATAACCTTCTCATCGCCGTTGGCCGCCTCGATGCTCAGCTCGTAGAGCTGGAAGAACTCTGTAGGGTCGGGGGTGCCGTCGTAGTGTGGAGGCAGGTCTGGCTTGAACTTCCCTGGCCAGACGACGCTACGCAGCTCCGGGGTGAACGCACGGCAGCCCACCGCGCCCACGGGAGCCCGCCGCAGAGGGGGAGCCTGGACTTGGCGCTCGCGCACCGCCGCCTCGGGCAGCACACGGTCTTGACGTGGCAGCGCTGGGAGCGCGCGCGCCTCTCCTTGGGGACGCTGCACCACTTGGCAGCTTTCTTCGTCGCGCGCCGGCGCCCTGCGTGGCGGGTCTCACTGAGGAGCCTCATGCCTTGGGTCGAGGGCGACTTCTTGCCTGGCAGGTGGAGGAGACGCACCGTGGGCCACGTCGCCCGCAAGAGGTGGCTGGGGAGGCAGCGAGCGAGACGGAGCAGGGGTTTCTCCGGCGGCGCTGACGAGCTCGGCGATGCGGTCCAGCCAGTCTTCGTAGAGGTCGTCGGTCGGGCAATAGCACAGAAGCTCACGCGCCATGAGCAATGCGGCCTGCGTTCACCAGGCCGCGACGGGCATGGGAGGACGAAGCAGCAGCCAGAGTCAGCGACGGGGTGGCGGTGCACCCGTCGCGCCGTACAGAGGGGTGCAGCGCTGAAGCCTACTGCTCGTGGGCCGCGGGGCCGGTGGCAACGTTTGCCGCAGGCGACAGGGAACGGCGGGGGGCACCGTTGCCCGCAGGTGCGGTCTGGGCGACACAGGCGGCGAGAGCAGCCCGGCGCTCAGCGTGAACTCGACGAGCGTCGGCCATGGGGACGGTGGATTGGCGGTGAATCGGTCGGCAGAAGAGAGGCTCTGACGCACCCCTATTTGGCGCGCCAAATGTCGGATTCAGGGCTCCGTAGACCCAAGAAAGGTTCGAACTCTGGGGTGCGCTCGAAGAACTCGATCTCCCTGGCCTGCCGACTCGTCGATCTCACCGCCCAGCTCGATGAACAGGAAAGGAAAGGGACTCAGCAGTTTACCCAGGTTCGGGCCACCTTGCGGTGTAAAACCCTACTCCTGCTTTGTGGTGGATTGGCCTCGAGGTGGACTGAGGATGAACTAGTACAGAGGGAGAACAACCTCAGGAGGAGTATTCTTGTGCTGGTGTGAGCTGGTGAGGATGATTCGGTTCCCCCCCACTCCTCCTTTTTCCTATGGTGGTGGCCTAGCTATACTTATAGTGGCCTCGGTCCTCTTCCCCCAAAATGAAGGCGGGAAGGGATCCCACAACGGCCAAGTTTGAAGGGAGACAAGTAGTACATCTTATCCTGACGAAAGGTGGTCTTCGCCTGCAAAGCTTCTGGTCGTGATGTCGTGGTGGGCTCGGCGATGACCTCCGTCCTGCCGTCCTGGTCTTGTAGCACGGGAATGGAAACCTTTGGCTGATTCCTTGGGACTCTACATCTGCGCTTGCTTCCTTTGCACCAAAGAGGAAACCTGCTGTACTGCGCCTACTGGCGCCCGCCTGGCCTTGGTCGTCATGGCTTGCGTCATATGAACCTCACGAGGTGGGGCTTGCATGGAAATCTCCGCTCCTCAGGAGCCAGCCTGGGGATGCCGTTCCCTCCGGAGGTCTTGGCGTCGTCCGCCTCGCAAGGCTTGGCCCCTCGTGAGGGTCTTGTGTTGTTGATGCTGGAGAAGGGCCATACCAGGCCGCTGATGAAGCCACGCTATGGGCTGCAGGTAGGCAAATCTAGGTACCCCGGTTCCCAGAACGCCGACAACCGCGCTCCTGCACTGGTGACCTGCGGCGCGTGAAGCAGCAGCCGGGCGAAACCCTGCACAAGTACATACAGCGCTTCACGAACGTCCGCCTCAGGATCCCGAAGGCATCAGATGAGGTCACCATCTCAGTGTTCTTCGAAGGCATCTGAGACGTCAAGATGAAGGAGGAGCTCGCCATCAACGAGGACCTGTGCTCGGCCCTGGAGATGTTCAACCTGGCGAACAAGTGCGCAAGGGCCGAGGAGGGCCGCCTCTCCCTCCTGGAGCTTCCTGAGGTAGACCCCGAGGATAAGAAGGCCAAGGCTAAGGAGGCAAAGCGCAAGGGTCCCGCCGTACTTGCGGCTGAACCTGAGATGAAGCGCGGTCATGACCACGACGAACCCCCCAGCGGCAACCGCCCGTTCTGCATCTTCCACAACGTACATAGCCACAACACCAACGACTGCCAAGAGCTCAGGGCCCTCCGCGATGGGCGCCTTGGTCGCCGCCCTGAACATGGTGACCGGGGCTACGGCCGCTGGGACAACCGTGACCCCCGTCAGGACTAGCGCGATCAACCTCTTGAGGACCGCTGGCGCGATGAGCCTCACGAAGGGTTCTAGCGTGATCAGCCTTGTGAGGCCCGTCCTCAGGGAAATGTTGGCCTCCCTCCGCTTCTGCCGCCGCCAAGGAGGAACGACGACAACTAGCAGTACGACGGGGTTGGGGGCTTCCAAGAACCTCGTGCTATCGGCTGCATCCTGCGTGGTGCGCAAGCCCCAGCCTCGCAACACATCTTCAAGCAGTTCGCTTGTGAGGTGAACGCATCCCTCCCGAGGCTCGAAGCTGCGCGTCCCCTCAAGTGGTCGCAGTACGCTATCACCTTTGACTCCAAGGATCACCTCAAGTGCTCGGCCACCGCTGGCGCCCTTCCCATGCTCTGCATGCCCACCATCAGCAACGTCCTCGTCACCAAGACCCTCATCGACGGCAGCGTGGGGCTTAATGTCCTCTCTGTCGAGACGCTCCAAGTGCCTTACGATTAGCTTCTACCGACCAAGCCCTTCTCAGGAGTGACCGATGGCTCCACCGTCCCCCTGGGGCAGATACGCCTCCCAGTCACCTTCGGCAAGTGCGACAACTACCACACCGAGCTCATCGACTTCGACGTCGCCCAGATCGGCCTCCCGTACAACGCCATCCTCGGGTATCCGGCCCTCGCCAAGTTCATGCAAGCAACTCACCATGGTTACAACGTCCTCAAGATGCCAGGAAGCGACGGCATCATCACGATCGCCTGCGATGAGAAGGATTCGGTGTGCTCCCTCGAGCGCGCCTACCAAGCCGCAGCCACTGACAACCCAGACGATGAGGGCGCCATCCCACCTTCGGAGACCACCCCAAGAAGAAGAAGCAGCTCCTCCCCAAGGGCCGTCAGGAGCCCGGGACGCCCGCTGGTGGTGCCTCGGGCCCTGCGCCCATTTGTGGGGCGCCCTTTCCTCTCGGATAGGAAGGCGCGCCCGGCGCCCCCCTCAGGATGGGCTCGGGGGCTCTCGTCTGGAGGGCCTTAGACCTGACCGACGCGACACGGGAGGTGCTCGGACACCACTTGGAGGCGTGCTTTGATGCGCGCCCCCATGAGCAAGGCACACGGCACGAGGCGCCAGGTGTGCGAGAGTTCATCATCAAGGCGATCGGAGAGCTTCAGGAGGCAAGGGCCATGCGTGGCGAGCGCCGCCCCGCACGGCCTCCTAGTGCAGCTGCGGCCCCTGATGTGGGTAGCGAGCTGCGCATCTGCGTCAACATCCCAGGCCTCAACAGGGCCGCTTTGGAGGACCTCTTCTGGCCGTCCCATGTCGGCCGGAGTGGGGGCTACCCCTGCAACTATGTCCGTATGCCGTTCAGCCTGCTGAACGTGGGCGCCACGTACCAGCGCTTCGCGCAACACACTCTGGCGGCTCGCGAGGCCAGGCGCCAGGGAGGAGGTTCCGGACCCTCGCGAGCCTAGTGGGCCTCCAGAGCTGCCCAGCTCGTGAGGAGCAGCTTCCGCGGCACGTTTCTTCAGCTACCCCGACGCTCCCGCGACGATGGTGCCAGGTGACTTTTTGGTTTGTTCAGATTGAGGGAGACCCCCAGGCTACATCATCCTCAGGCTGCTACGGCCCGACCCCACATCTGTATCGTTTTTGTGCATGTATCAGAACTGGCCTTGCCTTTATTAATTTCCCAAGTATTTCAACTGCATGTCCGGTGCTTCGTCACCATGATTTCGCTGCGCCCTCGCAAACCCGCCCGCGACCGCCTCATGATTAAGGACTGGCACGCCGTCTGTACTCGGGTCCGTCCCTGCAGTGTTGTCAAATCCAAGCAACCGACCTCTGTCCCGCGGGCCAGCTCCCGCGTGCGTCACCTCCCGGGGTCCTTGGTGCCTTGTTCTCGCATGAGCTAATCACGTGTGGGCGAGTAAGGGCACGCGGCCCAGTTCGTACGACCGCAGTTCGGCGCTCCACCGTAGCGGGAGCCGCGCGCCGGGTGTTTTTCCGTGGGATTGTTGCATGAGAAGACTTGGCACGGCGTCTGTGCTCAGGTCCGTCCCTAGAGCGTCGATAAAACCAATGGCTGAGCTCTGTCTGGTGGCGTGGTCCCGTTCATGTCACCTCCTAGGGTCATTGGTGTCCGACCTTCTCATGCGATAACCTCCGGAGGGGCATTCGACGCAGGAGCCCCCCCATCGCCCCACAGGTGTCATAAGCGCGCCCCGTGCTTCAAAAATCAGGCGCAACCCGCCTTGAGGTAGGGCCTCGTGAGTCCCGCGCTGGCTCACGAGTGCCCAGATACACCTCCTCCAGTTCTGCCGTGCTAGCCATGCGTACGAACAGGGCTGTACATGCCCTGGAGTCTCCTCCCGAGGGAACTCCCACCCACGCACCAGTGGAAGCCCCATGCTCCGCGCTGGCGGATGACACGGCCGAGGAGCGGCTATGCCCACGCCAAAGTGGAAGCACCATGCTCCGCGCTGGTGAATAAACAACTGAGGGCGCCCTAGCGGCCGCGCTAACCTCAGGATAGCCTATCGGCTCTTCATATGGTCCTATCGCACAGCTTCCCCCACAGGAGGCACGCGCGAGGGGGCTGGACACGGGGGCTGTGCTCAGGCCAGGCCTGGCACATCCCACCTCATCAGGTCACCGGTACCTGGTCTTCTCGCGTCCCTCCCAGGCAAAAGCAGGCAAGGAGAGGTATGGAGGACTCCAAATTGATTTAGACGTCGCTCACATTTCCTTCATGAGGGCTGTTCGTACATCAAGGGGGACCCCTGAGCATCGCGACTCAGGGGCCTCACTAGTCACGTAACGCCTCGCACCTTGGTCTCGTCCTGGCGATCCGGACGCCCCAACGGCGGTCGAGGTATGTGCGGGGCTGGGCCCTGTCAATGCAGAACACAAAGGCAAACAGGAAGGAAATCAAGCACGGAAATAAAATCATGGAGTTCTAGCAAGTTATTACAAGCACAAAAGTGTTCCACAGATTCGAACATAAGTTTTTACGCCTCGACGAGGCACGGTAAATGTTGCAGGAATAAAACTAGGAAGAAGCGCCACCGCCGCCTTGGCCATCGCCGCCGCCCGCCCCGGTCACTGGAAGCCCATCGTCGACGTCGCTGCCACCGTCATCGCGAAGCCCGTCAACCTCCGCCGCCGAAGCCTCGGGATCGGGGACACAGAGGGAATTCTCCAGCAGCGCATCCACTTGATCCTTCATGGCCCCCTCGGCAGTAGCACAGGACTCAGGAGTGATCGAGCGGATCACCATGCTGAAGTCAAAGCCGGGGTCTTGAAGGTAGAGATGGCCGAAGACGCGCGTCGCGGCCGCGGAGAAGAGCGAGCGGCACTCCTCCTCAAGAATGGAGTCGACTTTGGCGGCAGCACCCTTGAGCGCCTCAGCGAGCTTGGAGGAGAGCCCCGCAAGGCCATCCTCGGGGGTCGCCAGTGGCTCCTCATACCCTCCCCTGCAGATGGAGCGCAGCGTGTCGTGAGCCTTGAGCTCGAGGAACGGGAAGGCGCCGCATTTCGCGGCTGCCTTCTTCTCAGGAGCGGCAAGGGCCTTCTCCCTGGCCTCCAGTTGGGCTGCCGACTCGGAGACGTGCTGGGCGTGGGACGCCTGGGCATCAGCCACCTCCTTCTTCAGTGTGGCTAGGTGGCCTCGCTCTGCAGCCTGGTCGACGGCCACCTGTGCCAGCTTGGTGTCGCGATCGGTGGACTTCGCTTCACGGGCCTTCAGGTCCTCTTCCCGTTGCTGAAGCCGTTGGGCGTGCGCGGTTTGCTCTTCCTGGAGGGCCTTCAGCTTGGCCTCCGCCTTAGTGCGGCGCTCCTCGGCGGACGCATCATTGGCCAATGCTGCGTCGTGAGCCTCCTAGGCTTTGGCGGCCTCCTTCCTGCCTTCCACGGTGGCGGCCTCGGCCTGACCCCAGGCCGTCTTGGCGGACGTGTCGGCCTGGAGCCACCCTGAGATAAGCCCCAGGCGCTCCCTCATGAGGCACCTATCAGCATCTTGGAGGTCGGCTCAGAGCTGACCGAGCGCGGCGTAGGCTTCGTCCAGGGCGCCTGGCCTGATGAGGGGGCCGCAGTCCGCCAGCGCAAGGGCCTGGGGAGGAGGCGGCATCGGCACGTCAGCTGGCGTCATCACCAGGGAAGCGGTGGCGAGGACGGCTTGGGGCACCGGAGGCTCCGAGCCCCCCTCAGGCACGACAAGGGCGGACGGCTCCACGGCTTGCTGGCCTGCGGGAGCCAGCTCCTCCTGAGGCCGCATCACCATGTCCTGGGGGCCCCGCTCCATCGCGAAGGGATGAGGGACGGCCTCCTCCGCCTGCGCCAGAGTCATCACGGCTGCGGCAGGAGGTGGCGCCACCTGAGTCCCGACTCCTTCCTTCCTCTTCTTCGCCACGACGCCCATCCTGGTCACCAGGAGGGAAGCGCTGTGGGTACGGTGCTAAAATGTGCTAAACAAAAAGCAAGGTAAGGTACTTACTCGTCAGGATCAATCCACGCCCTCTTCTTCTCCTTCTTGGCCGGGGCTGGGGCACCCCCACTTTTCCGGGGCGTGGCCTTGGTCGCGCTTGGGGAGTTGGCGGGGCGCTCTTCGGCCGGCCTCGACATGGCGTCGCCGCCTGGCGAGGTGGAGGCGTCGCCCCGTGGGGCCACGACCTGCGGGACCACGCCTGCTCCGGCGGCAAGAGGGGCACCCCTCAGAGGAGGTGCCGCCCCGCTCTTCTTCGGGGTCACCTGGCCTGACCTTCGTAGGGCCCAGGGAGTGGCCCCGGACCTCGTGAGGACCCTGGTGGAGCGTGGGGATTCCACGGTCGGGGGCTCGTCATCGTCTGCGAAGCCGCGGAGGAGCTCGCTCTGTGACGGGGGGGGGGAGGATATCTCCGCCACATCATCCTTGGTCACCTCCGAGACCTCCTCGCCCTCTTCGTCGGCACTATCGCCGGAGGACACCGGCACCGGGGAGCTGGGGTGCTCAGGCAATGCGAGCCCCAGCTCATTGAAGACGGGCACGGCGGCGATCAACGTCTCCCTGTCGGCATGTCGGTACAGCGGAGCATAGGCCTCCGGAAGGTCCCCCGGCTCACCCTCGAGTAGGGTCTTCATGGCCTTGTCCAGCTCCTCGCCCATCAAGCTCTCTGAGTGCAGCCTGATGTCGTCCGCCGTGCCCCGGAACTCCCACATGGGGCGCGTGTGCGACTGGAGCAGGGCGAGGCGCTGCATCAGGAACTCCTTCACGAGCATGCCCCCCTGTCAGAGCCCTGGCATCCATGTCTTAGGTCATCTTCCTCAGGACAGACGCCGCCCGGGGGTCGGAGAACTTCTCGTGGCTCCACCTCTCGAGCCGTTCGGGCAGCGCAGTCGGCAACTCCAGCCATTCATTGAGGCCCTTGGTGTCCATGAAGACCCAGCGACACTGGAAGCTTTCCACCTTTTTCCCGGCCCTCATGAGCACATTGTTCTTGTGGACCGTGACGAAGGACACACAGCCGGAGCACTGGGTTGGATCGTGCATCCGTAGAGAGAAGAAGTGCCGGAGGAGTGGCACGGAGGGCCTCATGCCCACGAATGCCTCATAGTAGAAGGCAAAGATGGACAGGAGGAGGATGGAGCTGGGTTGAAAATGCAGGGCCTGGACCTGGTAGTGGTCGAGGACGGCGGTGAAGAATTCGGAAAGAGGGGGACGAGCCCCGTGAAGATGCTATGGAGGAAGAAGGGGTAAACCGTCCGTGCCAGAGTCCGCTGCTCGGCGGAGCCGGCCCAGATCACGGTCTCCTTCCACTCGTTCTCATGGCTCGCTGTGTACGGGAGCACGAGGGCGAGGTGCCCCTCCTTGTTGATGGAGGACACTTTGAGTGCCGGCGCAGGAGAGGGGGAAGAGCTTACGGCTTGCGCCGCGGGCTTGGACTTCTTGGGAGCCATCTGCGAAGTCACCGGCGCCGGAGTTGGAGAAGGAAAGGGGAAGCCAAGCTTGATTGGATCTGGAGAGGTCCTTGGCGGAGGAAAGGGGATCTGACGCAATGCCAGAAAGAGTAATGATGGCTTAGTGGCGTGCGCCAGTCTTTTGTCAGTCGGGGCGGTTGCCGAGGCAGTGTGGGGGAGCGGAGTCACCCATGTCCCATCAAGCGCCACACGTCACCCTGGCCCGCAAGCGGTTTGGGGCCCACCGTGCTTCACCCTTGCCCCTTGGCTTCGCCTCGAAGCCAGCCCGAGCACGCCTTGGGACCGGGGGCTACTGTCGGTGTTCTGGGAACCAGGGTACCCACACTTGCCTGCCTGCGGCCCACGGCGTGGCTCCCTCGACGGCCTGGTACGGCCCATCTCCAAGACCACCAAGAGAAGGCCCTTGCGAGGGGCTTGGCCTCGCGAGGCGGACGACACCAAGACCTCCCGAGGGAACGGCCTCCCTAGGTGGCCTCCCGAGGAGCTGAGATTTCTATGCAGGTACCCCACCTCATGAGGCTGAGGTGACGTGAGCCATGATGACCAAGGCCAGGCGGGTGCTAGCGGCCGAAGAGGAGGCAATTTCCTCTTTGGTGCTAAGGAGGTAAGGACAAATGTGGGTTCCCGAGGAATCCCCCAAAGGTTTCCATTCCGGTGCTACAAGACCAAGACCACAGGCTCAGCAAGGCGGAGGTCATCACCGAGCGCACTGCTGCGTCATGACCAGAAGCTTTGCAGGCGAAGACCACCTTTCGTCAGGATTAGATGTACTACTTGTGGCCTTTCAAATTAGCAGTTGTGGGATCCCTTCCCGCCTAAGTTTCGAGGGAAGAGGACCAAGGCCACTATAAATATAGGTTAGCCACCACCGTAGAAGGGGTCGACTGATTCTCACCCCCGAGCCCTCGCGAGGCAGCTCATCCAGTGTACTAGTTCATCCTCAACCTCCTCGTGAGGCCAATCCACCACAAAGCAGGAGTAGGGTTTTACACCGTAAGGTGGCCCGAACCCGGGTAAACCGCCGTGTTCATCTTCTCCCCCGCTCATGTGAATCTGGCTAGGCTAGGCTGCGGGGCGAAGAGCTCGAGGTTTGAGAGATTGAGATCTTCACACACGCCCCAGAGTTCGAACCTTCTTGGGTCTGCGGAGCCCTGAATCCGATAGGGGTTACCCCTGCAACTACGTCCACATGCCGTTTGGCCTGTTGAATGTGGGTGCCTCGTACCAGCGCTTCGCGCAGCGTGCTTTGGCGGCTCACGAGGCCAGGCACCAGGCGGTCATCTCGGAGGAGGTTCCGGACCCTCGCGAGCCCAGTGGGCCTCATGAGCTCACCCGGCCTCCGGAGCTGCACAACTTGTGAGGAGCGGTCTTCGTGGCACGCGTCTTCAGCTACCTCAACGCTTCTACAACGATGGTGCCAGGTGACTTTTTGGTTTGTTCAGATTGAGGGCGCCCCTTGGGCTGCATCATCCTCGGGCAGTCGGGGTCCGCCCCCGGAGTTATATCGTTTCAATTCGTGTATTCTGGGTCAGTTATGTTTTCATGAGCTACTATGGTTATTGACCCAGCACTTGATCGTGTATCGCATATGGAGTCACCTCTATGGGCTCCGCGCGTTGCCGGCTCTTCCCTTGAACATCCCACAGAGGGGGCTACCGGCACGACGCCTCTACTTGGGTCTGTCCCTGCGGCGCTGATAAACCTAAGAGACTGAGCTCTGACTCACGGGCCGGCCCCGCGCATGTCACCTCACCATGTCCTTAGTGCCTTCGTTTTCTCGCGGAACGATCACGAGCAGATCAGGAAGCGCGCGCCACCCTTTGTATTTCGCGACTAACTAATGCGCAGGAACCTCCGGAGACAGGACCTCGAGCAGTTTTGCCGACTCCTCATTGCCCCAGAAGGACGCGCCGCGATCAAATGGTGCCCCAGCCCGCAAAAGGCTAAGTGGAATCACTTCATACGCCGCGTGCCGCTGGGTACAGCCTCTCCTAAACAACCCTGCGGGGCGAGCCACTTCTCTTTCGCGCATATCGCTTGCACGTTAAAAGGGGCCCCCCCTGAGCATCGCGCCTCAGGGGCTCCTACTGGCTCTCGAGCACTCACCCCTGGCCTTGACCACGGCATCGCGACCTGGCATACCAGCGGCGGCTGAGCCCTACTCGAGGGCCGGGTCTTGGGAACGTAGAGCACCATGATGAGCGGGGGAAAGTGGCTCGTTAGCCTCTTTGGGGGGCACCGGGAGAAGGGCGTGAGCCAACGCCGGTGGCGTTTTTTCGAAATATGATAGGCATCAGTCCCCTCACGCGCCTCTTGCGGGGTTTACCTTAATTCGTTACAGGACAGGGAGCATGTGTCAGCGTTCTGGGAACCAAGGTACCCAGACTTGCCTGCCTGCGGCCCACGGCATGGCTCCAACAATGGCCTGGTACGGCCCATCTCCAAGACCGCCAAGACAAGACCCTCGCAAAGGCCCCCTGGCCTCGCGAGGCGGGCGGCACCAAGACCTCTCGAGGGAGCGGCCTTCCCAGGCTGCCTCCTGAGGAGCGGAGTTTTCTATGTAGGTACCCAGCCTCACGAGGCTGCCATGACGACCAAGGTCAGGCGGGCGCCAGCGGGCGCAGAGGAGGCAGTTTTCTCTTTGGTGCTAAGGAGGCAAGGACAGACATGGGTTCTCGAGGAATCTACCAAAGGTTTCCATTCCGGTGCTACAAGACCAAGACCACAGGCTCGGCAAGACGGAGGTCGTCGTCGAGCCCACCGCTGTGTCATGACCAGAAGCTTTGCAGGCGAAGACCACCTTTTGTCAGGATAGGATGTACTACTTGTCCCCTTTCAAATTGGCCACCGTGGGATCCCTTCCCGCCTACGTTTTGGGGGAAGAGGACCGAGGCCACTATAAATATAGGTTAGCCACCACCGTAGAGGGGGTCGACTCATTCTCACCCCCGAGCCCTCGCGAGGTTGTTCATCCTGTGTACTTGTTCATCCTCAGCCCCTCGTGAGGCCAATCCACCACAAAGCAGGAGTAGGGTATTACACCGCAAGGTGGCCCGAACCTGGGTAAACTGTTGTGTTCGTCTTCTTCCTTGTTCACGCGAGTCCGGCTAGGCTAGGCTGTGGGGCGACGAGTTGGTAGGCTTGAGAGGTTGAGTTCTTCGCACACGCCCCAGAGTTTGAACCTTCTTGGGTCTACGGAGCCCTGAATCCGACATTTGGCGTGCCAGGTAGGGGCGTGTCGAAGCTCTGCCTCTTCACCAACCGCGCTTCGCCCGCGCTTCGTGGTCCCATGGCCGACGCCGTCCCACCCGTCGGGCCGCCGGGTGTGTACGGAGATGCTGCGGGCCACCGGCCTTTACCCTCGGCCCGCGGCGGGTGCATTGGCAACAGAAGTTTAGGCCGGCATTGCCCCCGTGGTATGATGACATGGCGGACCCCAAGGAGTTCCTCTGGTTGTACGCGCAGGCCATCTGGGCGGCGGGCGGCGATGACAAGGTCATGGCAAACTGGCTCCCTATGGCCCTCACAGGCGTGCCGCGCTCCTGGATGCTTAGCCTGCCGGAGTCTTTGGTGGCCTCCTGGGAGGAGCTGCGCGGCCTGTTCATCGCGCGCTTTGCGGCGCCGGCACCCCACGCTATGGCGTCCATCCTCAGTGGCTCACAGGCGCCAGCCTCGGGCCGCCACGTCAAGCAGCTCCTCCATCGGGTGGGAGCTGCTCGGCCGCGGCAAGGGGATCCTCCAGGCCACGCAGCCCCTGAGACTGACATCACCTTTGACTCTAGGGATCACCCAGGACCATGGTCGGCACTGGCGCGCTCCCCATGCTGTCCACACCCACCATCAGCAATGTCGCGGTCACCAGGACCCTCATTGACGGCGGAGCTGGCCTCAACGTCCTCTCCATGGAAGCCTTCGACCTGCTTCAAGTGCCCTATGACCAACTCGCGCCCACCAAGTCCTTCTCCGGGGTGGTCGATGGCTCCACCACCCCCTTGGGGCAGATACGCCTCCCAGTCACCTTCGGCACGCGCTACAACTACCGCACCGAGCTCACCAACTTCGACGTCACCCACATCGGCCTCCCGTACAATGCCATCCTCGGGTATCCGGCCCTTGCCAAGTTCATGGCGGCGACGCACCTCGGCTACAATGTCGTCAAGATGCCTGGGAGCAGCGGCATCATCACCGTGGTGGGGGACACCAAAGATGCACTCCTGGCCCTCAAGCTCGCTTTCAAGGCTGTGGCAGCCACGCGGCCAGGCTCTGGGGACGCTCCAGAGATCCCGGAGGCCACGCCCGTAAAGAAGAAACAATTGTTCTCTCAAGACTAGGCCGAGACGAAGCAGGTGCCCGTCGACGACGAAGGTTCAGGCCCCACCTTCACCATAGGCGTCGGCCTCCCCCCGGATCAGGAAGAGGCACTGGTCGGCTTCCTCCGTGCAAACAAGGATGTGTTTGCATGGGAAGCGACGGACTTGGTCGGCGTCCCACGGGATGTGATCGAACACCATTTGATGGTGTGCCCCAGTGCACGCCGGTGAAGCAGAAGGCGCGGCGGCAAACCCAAGAGAAGCAATCGTTCATTGTCCAGGAGGTCCACAAGTTGCAAGAAGCTGGCGTCATTCAGGAAGTGTGGCACCCGGATTGGCTGGCCAACCCGGTCATTGTCCCTAAGAAGGGCGGGAAGGAGTGCATGTGTGTCGACTTCACCAGCCTCAACAAGGCGTGCCCTCAGGACCCGTTCCCCCTTCCGCGCATCGATCAGATCATTGACTCCACCGCAGAGTGCGACCTGCTGTGCTTTCTGGATGCCTTCTCGGGCTACCACCAGATCAAGATGGTGGTGCAGGATGTCGAGAAGACAGCCTTCCTTTCCCCGTGCGGGGTGTACTGCTACACCTGCATGCCCTTTGGGCTGCGGAATGCCGGCGCGACCTTCCAGCGATTGATGCACATCGCTCTGGGCCGGCAGCTCGGGAGGAACACCGAGGCGTACGTCGATGACATAGTGGTCAAGTCGTGGGAGGCAAGGACCATTGTCAAAGACCTAGAAGAAACATTCGCCAACCTGCGCAAGGTGAACCTACGGCTCAACCCGGAGAAGTGCGTGTTCGGTGTCCCGTCCGGCAAGTTGTTGGGTTTCCTGGTATCGCATAGAGGGATCGAGGCTAACCCCGAGAAGGTCAAGGCAATAGAAAGGATGAGCCCACCACAGACCCTCAAGGAGATGCAGAAGCTCACGGGCTGCGTAACCTCGTTGGGGCGCTTCATCTCCAAGCTTGGCGAGCGTGCCCTCCCGTTCTTCAAGCTGATGAAAAAGAAGGGCCCCTTCTAGTGGACTACGAAGGCTGAGGTGGCTTTCCAAGACCTCAAGAGGTACCTCATGAGCCTGCCGGTGATGGTGGTGCCTCGCCCTCTTGAGCCCTTCGTGCTTTACCTGGCCACCATGCCCCACTCAGCTAGCACAATGCTCGTGGCGGTCAGGGAGGAGCACGCAGGTGTGCCCCGCGTACAGTCGTGCCATCGCCACCTCAGGATGGCACTCCTGAGGCCTCAACTACTCCATCGGACGGCAAGGCTCTCGAGGCCCCCTCGCCCCAACGGAGCAGGACATCGTCGACGCCTCTCCCCTCATCGAGCACCCGGTGTACTTCATCAGCATGGTGTTGCGTGACGCGCGCCCGCTACCCCATGCCGCAGAAGCTCCTGCTCGCGCTCCTTGTCGCCTCCAGGAAACTGCGCCACTATTTCCAAGGCCACCCCATCAAGGTCATCTTCGCGTAACCCTTGGAGAAGGTGCTCCATAGCCCCAATGCCGCGGGGAGGGTTGCCGAGTGGAACATCGAGCTGCAGGCATTCCAGCTGGAGTTCAGCACCACCAGGGTCATCAAGGGCGCAGCCCTCGCTGACTTCATGGCAGAGTGGACGAATGCCCTTGACCGGGGGATGGGTAAAGACCGGTCCCTCACGCCCGAAGATGAGGCGCCCAATGGCTGGGTCATGTACTTTGACGGCACATTTGCGCGGCAGGGCGCAGGGGCTGGAGCCGTACTCATCTCGCCAACCCAGGATAAGCTATGCTACGCTGTCCAGCTCTGCTTTCAGCATGGCGAGAAAGTCTCCAATAACATCACGGAATATGAGGGCCTGATCACTGGCTTTAGGGCCGCGGCAGCCCTGGGGGTCAAGCGTGTCACCATCAAGGGCAACTCTCAGCTCCTCGTCAACTTCTCCAACAAGGAATACAAGCCTAGGGACGAGCACATGGAGGCATACCTAGAAGAGGTACGCAAAATCGAAAAACGCTTCTTAGGCTTGGAATTGCAGCACGTCCCGCGTGGCACGAACAAGGAGGCGGACAACATCGCCAAGAAGGCGTCCCGACGCGAGCCCCAGTGGCCTGGCGTCTTCGAGGTAAGGCTCTTCAAACCGTCGGAAGCCCCCCCCCCCCCCCCCCGCTGAAGGCCCGACGCTGCTTCGGGAGGAGCCGCCCCAGGCCCCCTCCTCGGGTGCCCCGGCCTGCGGCCCGACCTCAGGAGCCCGCCTGCTCCTCGCGCTGGAGCCTCAGGAGGATTGCTGGACCGAAGAGTTCAAGGCATACCTGCTACGAGGCACCCTGCTGGAGGAGGAAGACGCGGAACGCGTGGCCCGTCATGCCACCGCTTATTGCTTGCAGGACGGCGAGCTTTACCGAAGGCGCCCCAACAATGTCTCACTGCGATGCATATCCAAGGAGCAAGGGCGCGAATTGCTGGCTGACATCCACGACGCGGATTGCGGGCACCATTCTTCATCGTGCACCCTCTTGGGCAAGGTGTTCCGCAGCGGGTTCTACTGGCCCACGACACTCAACGATGCCACTGAGCTGGTGCGATCCTGTGAGGCCTGCCAGTTCCACGCCAAACAGATCCACTAGCCCGCTCAGGGCCTCTAGACCATCCCGCTCTCATGGACAATCGCGGTCTAGGGGCTAGACCTCTTGAGCCCATTCCCCCAAGCAGCCGGGGGCTATCGCTACCTCTACGTCGCTATCGACAAATTCACCAAGTGGGTGGAGGTGGAGCCCATGCGCACCATTCCTGCTGGCTCGACCGTCAAGTTCATCAAGGGCCTCATGAGCCATTTTAGGGTCCCCAACCATATCATCACTGACAATGGCTCTCAGTTCACGAGCAATCTCTTCAGGACATATTGTGCTAACCTTGGAATGCAGATATGCTACGCTTCAGTGGCGCACCCACGGAGTAACGGCCAGGCTGAATGCGCCAACGTAGAGGTCCTGAGGGGCCTCAAGATGAGGAGCTTCAAGAAGAAGCTTGAGGCCTGCGGCAGGGGTTGGCTCGGTGAGCTTCAGTCCATGTTGTGGTCCATCCGCAGCATCGCAACTAAGCCCACCGGCGAGACCCCGTTCTTCCTCGTCTACGGGCTGAGGTGGTCCTCCCACACGAGGTCAAACATTGCTCCCCACGGGTCTTGGTGTTTGACGATGCACGCTAGGACGCCTTACGGGGGACAGATCTCGTGCTCGGGGAGGAGGGCCGCTGCCAAGCCTCGCTCTGTGCCGCGAGGTACCAGCAGGCGCTGCGGCGGTATCACTGCCGCAGTGTCCGCTCCAGGACCCACGAGGTGGGAGACCTCGTCCAGAGGCGGGTGCTCTCCAGGATGCTTGGAACATCCATGTGACACCCTGGTTTTGACAAAAAAAATTCAAAATCTTTTTGGCTTTACTTGAATTTTGGATGGTTTTTGAATCCTTTCAAGTGACTTTGGACTTATAGATCCTTGAACCTCTTGATCCAAAACCATCACCATCTTGCCAAAACCCTGTCACATCCCTCTTGGACAAAATTTCAATATTTAATCTTTTCCAAGTAATTATGTTCTTCCTTGGGAAAGCTATGACATCACTATGGTTGTGAAGCAACCTATAGTTTTGATGATCAGAAAGGTCCCAAACTCATGCCACACCTCCTCCTCATCATATAGCCCCATAATCTTCAAAAATATTCCACTGCCCAATATTAAATAATGGCCAAAATAATTATTTTCTCTGTGGCCAGAATTGTTCATTTGTGAAGCAGCCCTTATTTTCCTAACTCAGAAACTCCCCAAATAAATTCTCTAAGGTACTAGAGAACCTATCTAGCCACAATATCCAAAAATATCATCTTGGCCAAAGTAACTTTTTAGTAACAAAGCTTTGCCAAGTTTCTGCTCATTTTGAACCTCTGTGAAGGAAGTACCATCTAGAGGTATCCCCTTGAGCTAAAAATTTTATGGCATCTCCTGCACCCAAATGACTGTCACACACCAAAATTCAGCTCCACCAGATCAACCATGTGAGTGAACCAAGCATATTTAGTTTCTGGACCAGTATGGCAGTTTTCACATGAACCCCATTTAAAACTTTTCCAAACCACTTCAAAATTGGCCAGTTTGGAGTCCTTCCAACCTAGACCCTCCTAGACATCTCCATTGGCTTCATTCTCAGCTCACCACCTCTCTGGATCTCTCCCAAGTTCTCTGTCAGAAACTACAGTTGATGCTACCCTTCGAGCCAGCTTGTATCTAGCCAAGGTAGAGGTGCAGAGGCACTAGATGATCAAAGGAGAAGCTCCCAGACATGTTCCGTTGGACCTGCATGGCCTCCACGCGCCGGGCACCGTGGTGAGCGCGGTGCTGGCATGCCAGTGCACGCGCTCTGTAGCTCGCCCGCGTATGGAGTTGTCACACCGGCCGTCCCGCGTTGCCAGACGGTGTCCTAGTGTGCCGACATCGTCGATGCTGTCCACGTAACCCACTCCCCTACCTTCTCCTCGCCGGGATCCTCATTGGCGGCCACCACGTTCCTGTGCACTGTGCCGCCCGTGGCTGCGCCGCTCCTCTGTAGCTCGTCTTCTTCCTCCGCTAAGCTCCACCGCGCATTAACTCTCCTCTGCCCTCTCCCGTCCTGTCGCCCGCAAGCAGCCAGCCAGCAAGGCATCCTGGCGCCGGCGACGTGGCCTGCATCGCGCCGCTTCGGGAGAGCTTGGCTGAGCTCTGCTCCGGCCTATAAAAGGGCACGACCAGGCTCTCCTCTCCTCACCACCTCACCACAACATCCCACAGCCACCTCCAGAGCGCCCAAGGAGGGCTGGGAGCTCATCTCCCTCAGCTCCGGCAGAAGGTCCGCCGCCCGATCCCCTTTCAACGCCAGCACTCCCCAGTCACTCCCAGCTCTTCCTGATTGCACCCACGAGCTCAGTGCATTCCACTGGTGCTCCTCAACCTCTTGCCCGAGCGAATCGCTGCCGGAATCGCCACCGCTGATGAGTCCCGTAGCTGTCACCCGCCGGAGAGGAAGGAAGCGACGCCGTCCGGCCGTCTCCGGCTAAGCTGCGGGTACAGGGAGGCTCGTCTCCTCACGCCCAACCCATCTCCATCGACTCCCAGCTCCGCCGCCGCCCCTATCGCCGGTGAGCGTCGCCGGTGAGCCGCCACACTCTGTTTCCCTCTCTCCCCTCTCTGTTTAAACTGAGCTGGCCCCACCCGTCAGCCACTGTGGGCGCGCACGCGAAGGGGTAAGTGGAGGCGCACTTTCCCTTTACGCCTTCGACGTGGCCCGTTCTATTTTTTTCTAATTTTGAATTATTTAACAGAGTTGACCAGTAGCTTTGACCGCTAGTAACTTTTTACAGAAAGGTCTAATTGACCTGATTCTTTTTGCATTTTGTTTGTATCAAAGTCCTTTATTTTCTGACCAAGTTTGGTATTTTTCCAATACCCACAGAATTGTTGGTGAATAAAAAGGCTTTATGTGACATTTTCCTTTGCCATTTAAAAATGTTTTCAGAAGGAGATTCTTGTGGATTTGAAGACCAGGAGTTTCTGAACAACCCAACTGATCAAGGCAAGCCAGGACATCCATATTATGAAGCATTTCATAGCATTGCATAATTCATATGCATTTCCCGCATTTATTTAACATAAGATAATTCAAGTGAAGTATTTAAATGCCTATTGTTGAAAACTTAAATTGATATGATGAATGACCCTGATCGCTAAGAGAAACTTAGTTGGTTGATCAAGAGTCACCTGTCCGGGCTTACCCGTGCAGCCACATTTGCCGGTATGGGACGGCCTTGACTTGGTCTGGCTCCATGTTCTTTCACCGGTACCTCTAGATAGGGAGGGTTATGCGTGCGTGCTGCCCTGATTAGGTAGACGGCGATAACCCTATGAGCCCAGTTGAGTTTTGTGCCGGCGTCCCCGTTTGGGACAGTTTAGTTAGGCCATGACGGTGGCAGGTGTCACGGGGTGACACGGGGCCACCCAGGGCTTGAATCCGAGGGAGGATGATTGCCGGTGGTACGATGGAAGAGTCACGGGTCAGGCGGGTTTCGTTGGAGCAACGCTGGTCCACCCGAATGGGATCACGAGGTCAGGTGCTCCATGGTGTGGGTAAAGTGCGCAACCTCTGCAGAGTGTAAAATCTATTCGAATAGCCATGTCCACGGTATTGGATAGCCCGTCCAGACCTCTCTAGGTGATCAACCATAATAACCATAGTAATGATGGAAGAACTTGTCTTATGACCGGAAGTACTTGGTGACATATGAGTATTCCGAGGGTTGTGGGACAACCCGAAAGAGAGTAAGTTGATAACCGGAGACAGTATGTGAATCACCTAAGAACTTAACATATTACTTGCCATGCTATTATTTGCTGCATATTTGGTTGTTGTGAGCTTGCGAGTACATTCAAAGTACTCACCTGGCGTATCATGCCAGATGCAGGAGAAGGCTGAGACGGAGGTCTCGAAGGTCCGTGTTGTGATGCCTAGGATGTGTCCTCAGCGGTGTCCCTGTGGATGGAGTTACTATCATGTTCCGCTACGCAGTAGTCTTTCGCTGTAGTATTCCGCAGTAATACCGAGGCCCTGATATGTTAGATAAATAATGTAGATATTGTCATAGCACTAGATGTGCTTCTGGCCTCGATGATCATGTAATATATAAGCTTGTACTCGACTTCACTTGGAAACATTCTCATGATACTTGTGGGAATATGATACTTGCGGAACAGCTCTTTGAATACAAGGAAACACGTCTGTGGGAGAATACCTAAACAAGTTCAACAACTTGGCCCGGTACTCTCCTCATGATGTGGCTACTGAAGAAAGGAAAATAGTCCAGTTCCTCAGAGGACTTAATCACGCTCTTCGATGTCAGCTATGCATGTTGGACTTCCCCAATTTCCAGACCTTGGTGGATAAGGCCTTCATCGCCGAACGAGAACACAAGTTTGGGAATGATTATCGTAAGAGGAAGTTCGAGCCTAAGAAGGACAACAGGGAACCATATGCGCAAAAGCTGCGCAGTTGGTAGCCAGGGCCATCTGAAAACAAACCTGTGTGGAACAATGGTGGCAACAACAACAATAAGACGGCCAGCCAGGACAAGACCTTTGGCAAACACCCCGTGATGGAGGACTGCTGCCGCAACAACACTTGTTTTACTTGTGGCCAAAGCGGACACTACTCCAAGCAGTGCCCTGCCAGAAATGGGAAGCCACCATCCAACTTCAAGCCACAGGTCAACACTATTGGACGCCGCCTCAACCACAATTTGAGCCACGGACGCGTCCATCATATCTCCGCCGAAGAAGCCTGCGAAGCACCAGACGTAGTCCTCGGTATGTTTCCTGTTAACGACATACCCGTAGTAATTTTATTTGATTTTGGAGCGTCCCATTCGTTTATTTCGCGGAGTTTTACCACCTTGCACAAATTTTCCACTTCGCTCATGGATAAAATCATGGTGGTACAATCCCCTGGCTCTATGCTCAGAACAAATATAATATACAAGGGTCTAGAAATCTCAATCCATGGAGTCAAATTCCCAGCTACCCTAGTTGCCATTGAATCCCCAGGACTGGATATAATACTAGGAATGGACTGGTTGGCACCGTACCAAGTGTGTATCAACTGTGCCACCAGAACGGTGACATTGGTGAACCCCACCGGACAAACCATCCAATTTCTGGCTAGTAGAATGATAACAAGAAAGGGCAAGGCATACCAGACCACTGTTACAGATATGAATTTGATTCCGGTAGTGGGTGAATCTCCGGATGTATTTCCTGAGGAATTACCAGGAATGCCGCCCGATCGAGAATTGGAGTTCGCCATTGAAGTAATTCCTGGTACAGCTCCAATATACAAGAAATATTATCGTATGCCAGGCCCAGAGCTGGCAGAGCTAAAGAAGCAGTTGGATGAATTACAACAGAAAGGGTACATTCGTCCAAGTGTCTCGCCATGGGGGTCACCCATATTGTTTGTCAAGAAGAAGGATGGAAGTCTATGAATGTGTGTAGACTATCGCCAGCTGAATGAGGTCACTATCAAGAATAAGTACCCGCTCCCTCGCATTGACGATTTATTTAACCATCTGAACGGAGCACAGGTATTCTCCAAGATTGACCTCCGAACGGGATATCATCAGCTAAATATCAGAAAGGAGGATATCCCCAAGACAGCTTTCACCACCCGATATGGGATGTATGAATTTACGGTCATGGCGTTTGGACTGACGAACGCCCCAGCCTATTTCATGAGCATGATGAACAAGGTCTTCATGGATTTTCTGGACAAATTTGTGGTGGTGTTCATCGATGACATCCTGATATACTCCAAGGATGAAGAAGAGCACAAACAACACCTTCGTGCTGTCTTGGAAAGATTGAGGACCCATCGTCTGTATGCCAAATTCAGCAAATGCGAATTTTGGCTCAAAGAGGTGGGATTTCTGGGACACATTCTGTCAGAACAAGGAGTAGCCATCGACCCCAGCAAAGTAACTGCGGTTTTGAACTGGAAGACACCAGCCTCAGTTACTGAAGTCCGCATTTTCCTGGGTCTGGCAGGCTACTCCCGTCGCTTCATAGAAGGCTTCTCTAGGATAGCCAAGCCACTGACAGAATTGCTGAAGAAAAATCAACGGTTTGTCTGGACAGCAGAATGCGAGAGCAGCTTCTTGGAGCTAAAGACAAGGCTAACCATAGCCCCTGTCTTAGTTCTCCCAGACATCCACAAGAGCTTTGACATATACTGTGATGCTTCCAGGCATGGAATCGGCTGCGTGTTAATGCAAGAAGGCAAGGTTGTAGCATATGCATCCCGACAACTATGACCTCATGAAGAGAACTATCCCACGCACGATCTGGAACTAGTAGCAGTGGTTCATTCCTTAAAAATCTGGAGGCATTATCTCATTGGACAGCGCTGTGAAATATATACGGACCATAAGAGTCTCAAGTATATTTTCACTCAGCCTGACCTGAATCTTAGACAGCGACGATGGCTGGAACTGGTCAAGGATTATGATCTTGGAATAAATTATCATCCAGGAAAGGCCAATGTGGTTGCCGATGCTCTTAGTAGAAAACCACGCACCGTGAACACACTGACCACAAGTATCCACCCCAGAAGAGTTTGCCAAACTCAATATGGTGCTATGCGGCCCAGTTAACTCGGATACCTTGGAAATTACCCCAACTCTTATGGAAGAAATTAAAAAGGCTCAAGGACCAGATGAGGGGATACAAGAGATCAAGGAGTTGATGCAGCAAGGGAAGGCTAAGTCTTTCCGAGTGGATGACCAAGGAACCTTATGGTTTGAGAAGCGGATATGTGTGCCCGATCAGGACAACTTGAGACAGCAAATACTCAGGGAAGCTCATGAGTCCGCTTACTCCATTCACCTAGGAGGCACAAAGATGTATCAAGACCTAAGAGAAACCTTTTGGTGGCCAGGAATGCGAAGGGATATAGCATACTATGTCGCCTGCTGTGATGTTTGCAACAAAGTAAAGGCAGAACACCAGAAACCCGCTGGGCTACTGCAACCTTTACCAGTTCCCCAGTGGAAATGGGATGATATATGTATGGACTTTATTGTTGGACTACCCAAGTCGACCAGAGGCCATGATGCTATCTGGGTCATCGTGGATATACTTACGAAAGTGGCTCACTTTATTCCGGTAAAGACCACTTTTAATGCAAACCAGCTTGCACAACTCTACATGTCCCGGATAGTCAGCCTTCATGGAGTACCCAAGTCTATCACCTCGGATAGAGGCTCCTTATTTACCTCATCATTCTGGTTACGATTGCACCAAGCCTTGGGAACTGTGCTGAAGCATAGCACATCGTATCATCCGCAGACGGATGGACAGACCGAATGAGTAAATCAGATACTAGAGGATATGCTTCGGTCATGTGCCCTTACTCATGGACCCAAATGGGAAGATAGTCTACCCTATGCAGAATTTTCCTATAACAATAGCTATCAGTCAAGTCTTAAGATGTCACCATTTGAATCACTGTATGGGCGGAAATGCGGCACCCCATTAAACTGGTCTCAGACAAGAGATAGCCATATCTTTGGCACGGACTTGATGCTCGAGGCCGAGAGACAAGTTAAGGATATTCAGGAGCGTCTTCGGGCAGCCAAGTCCCATCAAAAGAGTTACTACGACCCAAAGCATCGGGAAGTGACCTTTGAGCCCGGAGAATATGCTTACCTTCGAGTAACCCCCATGAAGGGAGTGAAGAGGTTTCATACTCGGGGAAAACTTGCACCAAGATACATCGGTCCTTTTCCAGTAATTGCGAGGAAAGGCAGGGTAGCATATCAGCTGGAGCTACCACCGGAGTTGTCTGACGTTCACGATGTGTTTCACATATCACAGTTAAGAAGGTGCATTGCACCACCAATCAAGCAAGCGGACATGAGTGAGATAGAGCTGGCTAAAGATTTAACCTACGAAGAGAAACCTGTCAGAATCTTGGATGAAATGGAAAGAACTACTCGGA
This sequence comes from Thinopyrum elongatum, assembly GCA_011799875.1. Taxonomy (NCBI): domain Eukaryota; kingdom Viridiplantae; phylum Streptophyta; class Magnoliopsida; order Poales; family Poaceae; genus Thinopyrum; species Thinopyrum elongatum. Next base: position 442,148,090 of record CM022300.1, on the reverse strand, counting down.
GTAATGTGATCAGGTTTTATAAGGTACTGTGGGAACACCATACTGAGGAAGAGGCTACCTGGGAAAGAGAGGACTTCCTAAGATCCGCATAGCCGTATTTGTTCCCTGAGCAACCAAATCTCGAGGACGAGATTCATCCTAAGGGGGGTAGGTTTGTGACACCCTGGTTTTGACAATTTTTTTTTTCAAAATCTTTTTGGCTTTACTTGAATTTTGGATGGTTTTTGAATCCTTTCAAGTGACTTTGGACTTATAAATCCTTGAACCTCTTGATCCAAAACCATCACCATCTTGCCAAAACCCTGTCACATCCCTCTTGGACAAAATTTCAATATTTAATCTTTTCCAAGTAATTATGTTCTTCCTTGGGAAAGCTATGACATCACTATGGTTGTGAAGCAACCTATAGTTTTGATGATCAGAAAGATCCCAAACTCATGCCACACCTCCTCATCATCATATAGCCCCATAATCTTCAAAAATATTCCACTGCCCAATATTAAATAATGGCCAGAATAATTATTTTCTCTCTGGCCAGAATTGTTCATTTGTGAAGCAGCCCTTATTTTCCTAACTCAGAAACTCCCCAAATAAATTCTCTGAGGTACTAGAGAACCTATCTAGCCACAATATCCAAAAATATCATCTTGGCCAAAGTAATTTTTTAGTAACAAAGCTTTGCCAAGTTTCTGCTCATTTTGAACCTCTGTGAATGAAGTACCATCTAGAGGTATCCCCTTGAGCTGAAACTTTTATGGCATCTCCAGCACCCCAAATGACTCTCACACACCAAAATTTAGCTCCACCAGATCAACCATGTGAGTGAACCAAGCATATTTAGTTTCTGGACCAGTATGGCCGTTTTCACATGAACCCCATTCAAAACTTTTCCAAACCACTTCAAATTTGGCCAGTTTGGAGTCCTTCCAACCTAAACCCTCCTAGACATCTCCATTGGCTTCATTCTTAGCTCACCACCTCTCTGGATCTCTCCCAAGTTCTCTGTCAGAAACTACAGTTGATGCTACCCTTTGAGCCAGCTTGTATCTAGCCAAGATAGAGGTGCAGAGGCACTAGATGATCAAAGGAGAAGCTCCCAGACATGTTGCGCTGGACCTGCACGGCCTCCACGCGCCGGGCACCGTGGTGAGCGCGGTGCTAGCATGCTAGTGCGCGCGCTGTGTAGCTCGCCCCCGTTTGGAGTTGTCACACCGGCCGTCCCGCGTTGCCAGACGGTGTCCTGGTGTGCCGACATCATCGATGCCGTCCACGTAACCCACTCCCATACCTTCTCCTCGCCGGGATCCTCATCGGCAGCCGCCACGTTCCTGTGCACTGTGCCGCCCGTGGCTGCGCCGCTCCTCTGTAGCTCATCTTCTTCCTCCACTAAGCTCCACCGCGCATTAACTCTCCTCTGCCCTCTCCCGTCCCGTCGCCTGCAAGCAGCCAGCCAGCAAGGCATCCTGGCGCCAGTGACGTGGCCTGCAACGCGCCGCTCCGGGAGAGCTCGGCTGAGCTCTGCTCCGGCCTATAAAAGGGCATGACCAGGCTCTCCTCTCCTCACCACCTCACCACAACATCCCACAGCCACCTCCAGAGCGCCCAAGGAGGGCCGGGAGCTCGTCTCCCTCGGCTCCGGCAGAAGCTCTGCCGCCCGATCCCCTTTCAACGCCAGCACTCCCCAGTCACTCCCAGCTCTGCCTGATTGCACCCACGAGCTCAATGCATTCCACTAGTGCTCCTCGACCTCTTGCCCGAGCGAATCGCTGCCGGAATCGCCACCGCCGACGAGTCCCGTAGCTGTCACCCGCCAGAGAGGAAGGGAGCGACGCCGTCCGGTCATCTCCGGCTAAGCTGCGGGTACAGGGAGGCTCATCTCCTCACGCCCGACCCATCTCCGTCGACTCCCAGCTCCGCCGCCGCCCCTATCGCCGGTGAGCTGCCACACTCTGTTTCCCTCTCTCCCCTCTCTGTTTAAACCGAGCCGGCCCCACCCGTCAGCCACTGTGGGCGCGCGCGCGAAGGATTAAGTGGAGGCGCACTCTCCCTTTACGCCTTCGACGTGGCCCGTTCTGTTTTTTTCTTTCTAATTTTGAATTATTTGACAGAGTTGACCAGTAGCTTTGACCACTAATAACTTTTTACAGAAAGGTCCAATTGACCTGATTCTTTTTGCATTGTGTTTGTATCAAAGTCCTTTATTTTCTGACCAAGTTTGGTATTTTTCCAATACCCACAGAATTGTTGGTGAATAAAAAGGCTTTATGTGACATTTTCCTTTGCCATTTAAAAATGTTTTTAGAAGGAGATTCTTGTGGATTTGAAGACCAGGAGTTTCTGAACAACCCAACTGATCAAGGCAAGCCAGGACATCCATATTATGAAGCATTTCATAGCAATGCATAATTCATATGCATTTCCCGCATTTATTTAACATAAGATAATTCAAGTGAAGTATTTAAATGCCTATTGTTGAAAACTTAAATTGATATGATGAATGGCCCTGATCGCTAAGAGAAACTTAGTTGGTTGATCAAGAGTCACCTGTCCGGGCTTACCCATGCAACCACATTTGCCGGTATCGGACGGCCTTGACTTGGTCTGGCTCCGTGTTCTTTCACTGGTAACTCCAGACAAGGAGGGTTATGCGTGCGTGCTGCCCTGATCAGGTAGACGGCGATAACCCTATGAGCCTAGTTGAGTTTTGTGCCGGCGTCCCCGTTTGGGACAGTTTAGTTAGGCCACGACAGTGGCAGGTGTCACGAGGTGACACGGGGCCACCCAGGGCTTGACTCCCGAGGAGGATGATTACCGGTGGTACGATGGAAGAGTCACGGGTCAGGCGGGTTTCGTTGGAGCAACGCTAGTCCACCCGAATGGGATCACGAGGTCAGGTGCTCCATGGTGTGGGTAAAGTGTGCAACCTCTGCAGAGTGTAAAATCTATTCGAATAGCCGTGTCCACGGTATTGGACAGCCCGTCCAGACCTCTCTAGGTGATCAACCGTAATAACCATAGTAATGATGGAAGAACTTGTCTTATGACCGGAAGTACTTGGTGACATATGAGTATTCCGAGGGTTGTGGGACAACCCGAAAGAGAGTAAGTTGATAACCGGAGACAGTATGTGAATCACCTAAGAACTTAACATATTACTTGCCATGCTATTATTTGCTGCATATTTGGTTGTTGTGAGCTTGCGAGTACATTCAAAGTACTCACCTGGCGTATCATGCCAGATGCAGGAGAAGGCTGAGACGGAGGTCTCGAAGGTCCGTGTTGCGATGCCTAGGATGTGTCCTTAGCAGTGTCCCTATGGATGGAGTTACTATCATGTTCCGCTACGCAGTAGTCTTTCGCTGTAGTATTCCGCAGTAATACCGAGGCCCTGATATGTTAGATAAATAATGTAGATATTGTCATAGCACTAGATGTGCTTCTGGCCTCGATGATCATGTAATATATAAGCTTGTACTCGACTTCTATCAATAAAAGTTCAGCTATGTTCTGTTCCAAGTTGTTGTGTGTTTCCAGAAGACTTGATCTCTGGGTTGGAAACACCGGTAAACCGGTTCTCTGAGCCGGGGTGCCACAATCCAACACCTCCGGAAGTTCTACCCGTGACACTCTCACGTAATAATGAGTGGGGCCTCACGGGGGCTCCCACCCATGTCCAAGTGGAAGCCCCATGCTCCGCGCTGGCGGACGACATGGTCTTTCAACGACTATGCCCATGCCTAGCGGAAGCTCCATGCTCCGTGCTGGCGGGAAGACTAGAAGACTAGTGTAGGCGCCGGGCACGGCTGTTCTTTTGCTTGCTTTTGTAGTCGATTTGCCACTTCTTGGAATGAAATTTGAAGTTCTCGCGTCTTTATTTGAAAGGGATGGGAATTTTTCTCCTTGCAACGTTTGCTCTTTTGAGTCTTGCAGTTGCCCATCACTCCTCTCCGCGCATCTCGCGAGCGGGGGCTGCGCACGGTGTTTACGCTTGGGTCCGCCCACGAACACACCTCGCCAAAGCCTTGGTGCCCTAATCTTTGGCATCCTAATCCTCACGCGACGCTCTTAAACGAGCCAATGGGCATGTTTGCCCTCCCAAGTCCTCATCTCCTGGCCTCGTCGGGCATCGCGACCTGGTGTACCAGCGACGATCGGTCCTCGCTCGGGGGCTCGTGTGCGGCGCGGCGCCCTGTGAGGCATCTCCGGAGGCCCCATTTTCTTATGGCCCGCTAGAGACCTTGCGGTCACTGGGCGCCTCCTGAGGCCGGAGAACCTTCGGATCCTTGAGAAGGAAACCCACGACAAGATCTCTCTGGAACGAGAGGCACGCAGGGGATCCAAGCCCTGGAGGAGCACGCCCTCGCGGCGCAGGAGTCTACCACAAGCACACCAAGCTAAGTTATCCAAACCGCGATCAACAAGAACCTGTCAATTGGTAGCAACACGAATGTCAAGACACGAATAAAAATGTTAACATAACGGCGCAAGCACCATGGTCCATTACATGCCGCAGCAGGGCCTTCTAAATTTCTTGATGTAGGGAAAAAGAAAAAAAGCAAAAGCGACCTCGTGACCAGCGCGGCTCCTGAGGCCTGGCTCCAGCGCCGTCCGCGCTCAGTCGGAGTCCTCCTCCTACTTCACCGAAGCACGATGGCAAGGCGGCTCATCGTCCTCCTGAGCGGGAGCGCGGCGACGGGGTGGCTCGCCGCCCTCCCTGGTCAGGGATCGGCGACGTGGGGGCTCATCGTAGTCATCGTCGCTCGTGCTCTCCCCAGAGGAAGAGCCGCCACTGCTGGAGGCGCCGCGGCCGTCGCCAAGGACGAGTTCACCGCCGAGGATGCCACCGCCCCTCCGGCCGTCGTCGGAGGAGGGGTGGACATCGTCGTCGTCGTCGCCCTCCGGACAGCACCCCAGACGCCTGCCGTCCTCCTTGAAGATCCAGACATAGAGGGTCGCTGCTCCATCGTGCCTGAAGTGGAGGGAACATCTCCCCTGTAGGCCACGCGCGCGGGCGAACGGCTGCCACCCGCAGTTCAGGAACACGTTGCCGGCGCGGGTGACCTCGACCACCACCCACGAGGCCTTGCTACAGCAGCCGTCGGCCTGCAACCAGAGCTGCCAGGCCCTCCGGCCGGCAGCGCGCCCGCAAAGAAGCGCGGGAGCTGGAACCAGGTGCCTGCCGGCATCTCCACCCACACCACGAACTTCGAGGACGTGTCGGCCAAATGGGAACGCGGGCGTGGTGGCCGGACGGCCGCCGCATGCTTCCCCTCTTGGTCGTGGCCTCCCTGGTTGCGGTAGCTCCCGGCACGGGAGGGAGCCTTCCCACGACTGCCAGAGGTGGCGCCGGCCTTCGAGGGGGTGCACCCATGCCCTCGGGGAGCCACCGCCGACGTCGAAGCATACTTGCGGGGACGGCCGCGGCCCCTCTTGGGCGGTGGCAAGCCTGGTCCTTCCTTGGGGGCCTTTCCTTTCTCGGCGGCGGAAAACCTCCTCACCGGCGCCATGGGTGCTTCGGCAAGATGACGGGATGACAGAGAAGAAGAAGGAGCGAGCAACAAGAAGATGAAGGTGGGATGGGGGCTCCGCCCCCCTTTCCAATTTATAGGCGGAGGAAGGCTGACCGGCGGCCTCTCACGTTCCAAGCAATGATGGTCCCGCTACATGCACCAGGCAGTTGTCAAGTCGGGCAGTTGCCGAGGCGACGTGGGGAAGCAAAGACATCCACGTCCCGTCAAGTGCCACGCGTCAGCATGGCCCGCAGGCGATTAGGGCTCGCGGCACTTCGCCCTTGTCCTTTGGCTTCGCCTCGAATCCAAGTCCGAGCGCGCCTTGGGCCCGGGGGCTACTGTCGGCGTTCTGGGAACCAGGGTACCCAGACTTGCCTGCCTGTGGCCCATGGCGTGGCTCCACCAACGGCCTGGTACGACCCATCTCCAAGACCGCCAAGACAAGACCCGCGCGAAGTCCCCCTGGCTTCACGAGGCGGGCGACACCAAGACCTCCCGAGGGAGCGGCCTCCCCAGGCTGCCTCCCGAGGAGCGGAGTTTTCTATGCAGGTACCCAGCCTCACGAGGCTGCCATGATGCAAGCCATGACGACCAAGGCCAGGCGGGCGCAGAGGAGGCAGTTTCCTCTTTGGTGCTAAGGAGGCAAGGACAGACGTGGGTTCCCGAGGAATCTACCAAAGGTTTCCATTCCGGTGCTACAAGACCAAGACCATAGGCTCGGCAAGACGGAGGTCATCGCCGAGCCCACCGCTGCATCACGACCAGAAGCTTTGCAGGTGAAGACCACTTTTTGTCAGGATAGGATGTACTATTTATCCCCTTTCTAATTGGCCACTGTGGGATCCCTTCCCGCCTACGTTTTGGGGGAAGAGGACCGAGGCCGCTATAAATATAGGTTAGCCACCACCGTAGAGGGGGTCGACTCGTTCTCACCCCCGAGCCCTCACGAGGTTGTTCATCCTCTGTACTTGTTCATCCTCAGCCCCTCGTGAGGCCAATCCACCACAAAGCAGGAGTAGGGTATTACATCGCAAGGTGGCCTGAACCTGGGTAAACTGCCGTGTTTGTCTTCTTCCTTGTTCATGCGAGTCCGGCTAGGCTAGGCTGTGGGGCGACGAGTTGGTAGGCTTGAGAGGTTGAGTTCTTCGCACACGCCCCAGAGTTTGAACCTTCTTGGGTCTGCAGAGCCCTGAATCCGACAGCATGCCCAAGATCAAGAGCCTGAAGAAGCTCGCCCTCGCAATGAGAGAACCACCGCAGGCTGCAAGCCTGCTAAGCTAAGTCATCTCACACGTGCTAGCATGAGCCTTGTCATTGACGTTTTGTTTCCTTGCGTCCTCGCTTGGGCAAGGAAACCTTCCTCTTAGTCTTTCAGGAGCTGCTTGCACACCAAAGGGGACCTCCTGAGCATCGCGCCTCAGGGGCTCTTACCGGACCTCGGGCCGCTCACCTCCTGGCCTTGACCACAGCATCGCGACCTGGCATACCAGCGACGGCTGAAGCTTGCCTGGGGACTGGGTCCTGTCGTTGTAGAGCACTAAGCTGCTACAAGGGTAAAAAGGGGGCCTGTGCCCAAGCAAGAAACACAAATATGTTGCAAGCCAGGAATATTAACATTAATGCGCAAGTGCCACGGCCCTTACACGCCCTCGCAGGGCCCTTCACGATTTTCTACGCAGGAAACAAAACAAAAGAAAGGGTCTCCCGAGGACCCCAGCTCAGGAGGTGCCGACATCACGGTGCCCAGTCGGCATCACCCTCCTCCTAGACCCGAGCGCGGTGGCGTGGTGGCTCCTTGTAGTCGTCGTCACTTGAGCTCGACCCGGAGGAGGCGCCGCGGCTGCTGGAGGTGCTGAGGCCAAGGGCAAGTTCACCGCAGGAGGCCTCGCCGCCGCTGTTGCCACCCCTGGAGCAGCACTCCAGGCGTCCGCCGTCTTCCCCGAAGACCTTGAAGAAGAGCATTGACGCCCCATCGTACCTAAAATGAAGGGCATGCCTCCCTTCCGATCCACAGGCGTGGGCGACCGTCCCCCAACCCTGGGTCATGAAGACATCACCGGAGAAGGTGGCTTCGACCTCCGCCTGCGAGGCTTGGCCACAGCAGCCGTCGTGTTGTAGCCACAGCTCGATGGGTCCCTGCGCCGGCAGCTCCTCAGCCAAGGCGCATGGGAGCCGGATCCAGGTGCGCGACAGCATTGTCACCCACACCACGAACTCGCGGGCTATGCCATCGGTATGGGCCTATGGGTGAGGTGGTCGAGCGATCATCGCCTGCTTACCTCCACGGCCTCGTCCTCCACAGTGCCTGTGGTCACCCCCGTGGGAAGGGCCCTGTGCGCGGATGATCGGGCCAGCATGAACTCCCGGCGGTGCACGCTCGCGCCGGGAAGGGGCTGCCGTGGGTGTTGCGGTGGCTCGACGAGGGCGGCCACGGCTCCTCTTCGGCGGGAGCGGCTCCAGCACCTCCTCCGGAGCCTTCCCTTTCTCAGCGCCTCCTAATCGGTGCCATGGAGGCTGCGGCCAGGAGACGAAGGGACGGCAAGCGAGAAGATGAAGAGGGGCTGGGGGCTCCACCTCCCTCGCCCTCTTATAGGAAGTCAAAGGCCAACCGGCGCCCCGGCGCCCCTCCACATTCCGAGCGATGATGGCCCTGCTGCATGCACCAGGCAGTTGTCAAGTCAGGGCAGTTGCCGAGGCGACGTGGGGAAGCGGAGTCGTCCGTGTCCCGTCGGGTGCCATGCGTCAAGCCTGGCCCGCAGGCGATTGGGGCCCGCGGTGCTTCGCCCTTGCCACTTGGCTTCGCCTCGAAGCCAGCCCAAGCGCGCCTTGGGCCCGGGGGCTACTGTCGGCGTTCTGGGAACCAGGGTACCCAGACTTGCCTGCCTGCGCCCCATGGCGTGGCCCCCTCGACGGCCCGGTGCGGCCCAGCGGCAAGACCTTCAAGACAAGACCCTCACGAGGGCCCCCTGGCCTCGTGAGGCGGACGACGCCAAGGCCTCCAGAGGGAGCAGCCTCCCCAGGTTGCCTCCCGAGGAGCAGAGATTCCTATGCAAGTGCCCAGCCTCATGAGGCTGCGGTGACGTGAGCCGTGACACCCAAGGCCAGGCGGGCGCCAGCGGGCGCAGAGGAGATAGTTACCCTTTCAGTGCTAAGGGAGCAAGGACAGACGTGGGTTCCCAAGGAATCCCCCCAAAGGTTTCCATTCTGGTGAAATGAGATCACGACCACGAGCTCGGCAGGGCAGATGTCATCGCCGAGCCCACCACTGCGTCACAACTAGAAGCTTTGCAGGAGAAGACCACCTTTTGTCAGGATAGGATATACCTCTTGTCCCCTTTCAAATTGGCCGTTGTGGAATCCCTTCCTGCCTAAGTTTCCAGGGAAGAGGACCAAGGCCACTATAAATATAGGCTAGCCACCACCATAGAGGGGGAGTTGAACCCACACCACCAGAGACCTCGCGAGGCTGTTCATCCTCTGTACTTGTTCATCCTCATCCCCTCGTGAGGCCAATCCACCACAATGCAGGAGTAGGGTTGTACACCGCAAGGTGGCCTGAACCTGGGTAGCTGCCGTGTCCATCTTCTTCCCCGCTCGAGCGTGTACGCGACGAGGCTAGGCTGTAGGGCTTCGAGCTTGAGACTTGAGAGGTTGAGATCTTAACACACGCCCCAGAGTTCGAACCTTCTTGGGTCTGCGGAGCCCTGAATCCAACAGGGCCCTGCCGACGCAGAGCACAAAGGCAAACAAGAAGGAAACCAAGCACGAAAAGGAAATCACGGAGTCCAAACAGTTATTACAGGCACCAGATGTTTTGCAAATTCAAACAAAGTCTTACGCCTCCACGAGGCATGATAAGCAAGGTAAAATCTAGGAGGAGGGGTCATCGTTGCGATGGCTGTCGCCACCGCTTGTCCCAGTTGAGGCGAGCTCGTCGTCAACATCGCAGCCGCGCCGTCATCGCCGCTGCTTGCTTCCACTGTCGGGGGCTCGACGTCAGGGATGCAGGTGAACTTCTTCAGCAGCGCGTCCACAGCCCTCCACGGCTGCCGCAGCTGTGGCACGGGATTCAGGAGCAACTGGGCCAGCCACCACGTCGAAGTTGAAGCCGGGATCCCAGAGGTAGAGGTGCCTGAAGACGCACATCGCCCTCATGGAGAAGAGGGAGCGGCACTCATCTTCCAGGATGGAGTCCACCTTGGTGGCAGCGCCTTCAAGCTCCTCGACAAGCCTGGAGGAGAGCCCTGTGTAGCCACCCTCGGGGGGTGCCAACGGATACTTGAAGCCTCCCCTGCAGATCGACTATAGCCCCTGGCGAGCCCTAAGCTCAAGGGAGGGGAAAGCATCACGCTCCGCAGCCGCCTTTCTTTCGGCAGCGACGAGGGTCTTCTCCCTGGCACCTAGCTGGGCCATCGCCTCGGAGATGTGCTTGGCTTGGGACATCTGGGCTTCGACCACCTCCTCCTTCAGCTTGGTCAGACACTCGCGTTCCACGGCTTGATCAACAGTCACCTTGGACAACACGGAATCACGATCGGCGAGCTTCGCCTCGCGAGCCTTGAGGTCCTCCTCCCGCTGCTCCTCTTGAAGGGCCTTCAGATTGGCCTCCGCCTCGCCGCAATGCTTCACGGCAGACGCTGCCTCGGCCAGCGCCGCATCGCAAGCCACCTTAGCTTTGGCGGCCTCCTTCCTGATTTCCATGATGCGACTTCGGCTCGGCCCCAGGCCGTTCTGGTGGCTGTGTCGGCCTGAGCCACCCCGAGACAAGCCCCAGGTGCTCCCTCGCGAGGCACGTGTCGGTGTCTTGGAGGTTATCCCAGATCCGGCCGAGCGTGGTGTACGCTTCTTCCAAGGCCCCGAGCCTGATCAGGGGGCCGCAGTTCACAAGCGCGAGGGCAGGCCAAGGAGGCGGCGCTGGCACATCGGCTGGCTCTATGGCTAAGGAAGCGGTGGTGTGGTCGGCTTGGGGTACCGGAGACTCCAGGCTCTTCTCAGGCACGACAAGGGCTGATGACTTCACAACCTACTGGCCCACGGGGGCTGACTCCTCTTGAGGCTGCGTCGCTGTGCCCTCAGGGGCGGGTTCCGCCGGAAGGGGGCGAAGAGTCGCCCCCTCCACCGGCACTAGGGTTGCCACAGCCGCGACAAGGAGTGCCGCCTCGTGAACCCCCATGTCCTCGGTGGACTATCTCCCAAGCGGCATCGGCGAGGTGCCAGGGGCAGGCGGTACACCCGTGTGCTCGGGCGCGATGCCGCCTGAGCGCCCAGTGATTGCGTTGGGATGGCGTGATGCACTTCCGCGCCCGCCGCGGCAGCGACCAGAGGCTAACGGCGCCCTCAGGACAGGGGGCTCCTTCGGCTCAGTACTCGCCTTCTTCTTCTTCATCATGTCGCCACTCCTGGCCATCAAGAGGGGAAGTGCTATGAGCATATGCGCAATCTATGCTTGACCAAAAACAAGGTGGGTTACTTACTCCTCAGGCGCGACCCACTTCCTCTTCTTCTCCTTCTCGACGAAGGTCGGTGCGCCCCTGCTCCCCTTTGGTGTGGCCTTGTCCACGTCCAGGGGGCGGGCAGGATGCTCCTTGACGCGCCCCGTCGTGGCGCTGCCGCCAGGAGAGGTGAGGAGGTCGCCCTGAGTGGCCATGGCCGGTGGAGCCTTGTCCGCCCCAGCAACGGCGCCCCGTCCTTCGGCTGCGACTAGGACGGGGGCAGGACCAACATCTCGACCGCCCCGCTGTAGCATGGGGAGCCCTCTGGAGGGGGCGCAGCCGCGCCTTTTCCTGAGGCCACCCGGCCAGATACTCACGTGGTCCGGGGAGTGGGCCCTGACCGCCCGAGGACCCTGGCGGAGCGCGGGGAGTCCATGGCTGGAGGATCCTCGGCGTCGTCGTCCTCGAGAGCGTGGAGAAGCTCACACTGCGACGGAGGGGACGCCCCTGTCAGGCCGTCGTCCTCGGTCTCTTCCGAGTCCTCCTCATCGCCGCTGTTGCCAGAGGATAGCTCCATGAGGGAATCGGGATCGACGGGCGGGTCAAGCCCCTGGTCGTTGAAGGCGGGCATGGCGGCAACTAGAGCCTCCCGGTCGTCGCCGCGGTACAACGGGGCGTACGCCTCGGGTATGTCCGCCGGGATGCCGCCTAACAGGGCGACCCACCCCGCCTCAAGCTCTCCACGCGTCAGGCTGGTGGAGCGCAGCCTTACATCGTCACTCGTGCCCTGGTACTCCCACAGGGGCTTCGAGTGCGACTGGAGCGGTGCCAGGCGCTGCGTCAAGAACTCCTTCACTATCATCGCCCCGGTCAGCTGCTTGGCCTCCATATCCGAGGCTATCCACCCCAAGACGGGTCTCGCTCGTGGGTCGGTGAGCTTCGCGGAGCCCCACCCTGGGGTATTCTTGGGTAGCTCCTCCGAAAGCTCCAGGAGCGGATTGAGGCCCTGGGCGTCCAGGAAGACCCAGCGGTGTCGGAAGCCTTCCACCTTCTTCCCGGCCTTCAGGAGCACATTCCCACTCTGGACTGCGACGAAAGAGATGCACGCGGATCACTGCTCCCGGTCGTGGAACCACATGCTGAAGTAATGGTGGAAGAGGGCCACTGAGGGCCTCACGCCCGCAAAGGCCCCGCAGTAGAAGGGGAAGATGCACAGGAGCAGGATGGAGTTAGGCTGAAGATGGAGGGCCTGGATCCCGTAGTGCTGGAGGACGGCGGTGAAGAATTCCGAGAAGGGAGGGACAATCCCAGAGAAGACGCTATGGAGGAAGAAAGGGTAGACCATTTTCGCCAAGGTGCTTCGCTTCGCAGAGCCGCACCAGATTAGGGTCTGGCTCCACTCATTGGCATTGCCCGCCATCAGCGGGAGCACCGGGGCGAGGTCCCCCTCATTGGCGATGGTGGAGGCCGTAAGCGCCGGCAGGAGAGATGAGGAGGCCGAGACCTGGGCCTCAGGCTTCGACTTCCCAGCGGGCGCCATCTGAGGAATCCTTGAGGTTGGGGGAGCGAGAGGAAGGACGGCACTTCGCCTGGATCTGGAGGAACTTCTCGCGAAGGAAAGGGGATCTGAGCAGTAGAGGAAAGGCGCAAGGTAGAAGAGCAATGATGGCTCCGTAGCGTGCGCCAGGCTTTTATCAGCTCGGACGGTTGCCGAGGCAACATAGGGAAGCGGGGTCGCCAGCGTCCCGTCGCGCGCCATGCGTCAAGCCTGGCCCGCAGGTGATTGGGGCCCATGGCATTTCGCTCTTCGCTCCTTGCCTTCGCTTCGAAGCCAGGCCGGGCACGCCTTGGGCCCGGGGGCTACTCTCGGTGTTCTGGGATTGGGGGTACCCAGACCTGCCTGCCTGCGGCCCAACATGTGGCCCTGTCGATGGCCCGGCGCGGCCCAGCTTGAAGACTACACAAGGAAGACCCTCGCGAGGAACCCCTGGGGCTCGTGAGGAGAGTGCCGCCAAGGCCTCCAAAGGAGCATCTCCCCGAGCATGCCTCCCGAGGAGCAGAGATCTCTATGCAGGTGCCCCGCCTCATGAGGACGCGATGACGTAAGCCATGACTACCAAGGCCAGGCGGGTGCCAACGGGTGCAGAGGGGACAGTTTCCTCTTTGGTGCTTAGGAGGCAAGGACAGGCGCAGGTTCCCGAGGAAGGCCCCAAAGGTTTCTATTCCGGTGCAACGAGACCACAACCAAGAGCTCGGCAGGTCGAATGTCATCGTCGAGTCCACCACTGTGTCATGGCTAGCAGCTTTGGAGGCAAAGACCACCTTTCGTCAGGATAAGATGTATTTCCTGTCCCCTTTCAAAATTGGCCATTGTGGAATCCCTTCCCGCCTGATCAATGAGGGAAGAGGACCAAGGCCACAATAAATATAGACTAGCCGCCATCATAGAGAAGGACGGATCCATCCTCACCAGCTGAGCCCTCGCGAGGCTGCTCATCCACTGTACTAGTTCATCCTCAACCTCCTCGAGAGGCCAATCCACCAAAAGCAGGAGTAGGGTTTTACACCGCAAGGTGGCCGAACCTGGGTAAATCTTTGTGTTCATCTCTTCTCTATGATCGCGCGCACTCGGTGAGATCAAGCCTAGGGTGTGGCGAGCAGAGCGTCGTTGTGAAGCGAGATCCTTCGTACACGCCCCAGAGTTCGAACCTTGTTTGGGTCCGCGGAGCCATGATTCCGACAAACGGAGGAAGAAGAAGACTATGATCCGAAAGGGAAAGAAGAGACAAGCTCAGATGAAGATGAAGTTCCATTACCCCAACCTGGGGACATGCACGTGGAATTCAAGAAGTCATGTCTCCCTAATAAAGCAAAGAAACCTAAGATCCAGTTTATCCCTTTTTGTCTCTTGCAGGAAAACAAGCAGGAATTATGCAAAAAGATATTAAAGCTTGAGCAGGAGATCGATGACTTGAGGGAGGAAAATTCCATCCTCAAGCGTAAGCTGAGGAAGAAGAGCACTCATACATCACCACCACCACCATCATCACCTTCCCCAACAAAGGAGACTTGAGTTCATGGTATGGGCACTCCCCTTGGCTTGTGCCAAGCTTGGGGGAGGTGCCCCGGTATCATATCACCACCACTATCTTTGCCTTTATCTATTTTAGTTCGACCTTTAGTTATCCTATGATTTAGTTGAATAAAAGTTTAGTTCGATCCTTTCTTTTCGAGTGCTTGCTTAGTGATCTACCTATCTATGTAATCGTGTGTGAGATATATAATAAAGAGTAGTTTGAGTTTTGTTTCTTTACTCTTATGTTTCAATAAAAAGAAAGGAAAATAAATGAAAAAGATCATATGCTAATCTTATGGTAAGCAATGACAACACATAAGGAAAAGTATAAGTGGTAAAATTTATTGGAGATTGACAAACATAGCATTGGTCAATGATGCAATTCATGAAAGAATTAATAAGGGAAGAGAAGATTCACATGCAAATACACTATCTTGGACATCTTTTATGATTGTGAGCCCCCATTAAATATTATATGTCAAAATTATTGACATTGGACAAGGAAGACAACATACTGATTTATGTTTGTTCATATTCACATAGAAGTTATATTGCCATAGATCCTTCAACATGTGGTGCTTGCTCAATATCTTTGCTAGCCAAAAACTCCGCACTAAGTAGAGATACTACTTGTGCATAAAAAAACCCTTAAACCCAAAATCTTCTTTTGAGAGTCCACCATACCAACCTATGGATTGAGTAAGATCCTTCAAGTAAGTTGTCATCGGTGCAATAAGGCAATAAAAATTGCTTCTAAATGTGTTGGATCATTTAGTGTAAGAGAAAATTGAGCGTTGTACGAACTTGTGATGGCAAAGTAATAAAAGCGACGGACTGCATAATAAAGGTTGCTATCATAAGGGGCAATATAACGTGACGTTCTTTTGCATTAAGGGATTTGGCATACAAACAAAAAGCACATGGCAACCTCTGCTTCCGTCTGCGAAGGGCCTATCTTTTACTTTTATGTATTTACTTTTATGCAAGAGTCAAAGTATTCTCCCCTATTCCTTTTATTTTTCTCTTTTTGCAAGCCTCATGTGGTGAGGAAAGATCTAGGCACATATATCCAGTTGGATATGAGTGAGCATGAGTCATTATTGTTGACATCACCCCCGAGGTGAATATGTTGGGAGGCGAAACTATAATTAAGCCCCTATATTTCTATGTGTCCGGTTGAAACTTTTTGTTCATGGGTATGCTGTGAGTGTTAGCAATCACAGAAGGTTAAATGATGGTTGAGTATGTGGACTTGCCAAAAGGCTTCGATACGTGACCCTTCCTGAAAATATTATGAATTGTAGTTGCAAATTTGACTGAGAACATAGTTTGTTGGTTTTCAATAGAGTTTATGCTTTATAATTCAATGTTGTGATGAATTGTTACTTGTTCATGAGAAGTTATATGACAAAAGATGTGTGATAAAGTTTTATGTTAAAGTTCTTTCCTGTTATTATAATAAGCATGATGCTTCTATGTCCGTATTTTGTTTTTATCGACACCTCTCTCTCTCTAAGCATGTGGGCATGTTTTTCGATTTCGGTTTTTCGCTTGAGGACAAGCGAGGTCTAAGCTTGGGGGAGTTGATACGTCCATTTTGCATCATGTTTTCCTACTATTATTTATAATGTTTTTATGCATAATAATGCTTTTTGGAGTAATTCTAATGCTTTTTCTCTCATAATATGCAAGGTTTACACAAAGAGGGGGAATGCCGACAGCTGGAATTCTGGACCTGAAAAAGCTACGTCAGAGTTACCTATTCTGCACATCTCCAAATGAGCTGAAAATTTACAAAGAATTCTTTTGGAATATATTAAAAATACTGGAGCAAATAACTACCGGAGGGGGCCCACCTGGTGAGCACAAGACACTAGGGCGCGCCTGGGCCCGCAGGCGCACCCTGGTGGGTTGTGCCCAGCACGGCCCACCTCCGGTGCCCATTTTCTGGTATATAGGTCATCATGACCTAGAAAAAATCAAGGGGGGACTTTCGGGATGAAGCGCCGCTGTCTCGAGGCGGAACTTGGGCAGGAGCACTTTTGCCCTCCGGCGGAGCGATTCTGCCAGGGGAACTTCCCTCCCGGAGGGGGAAATCATTGCCATCGTCATCACCAACAACTCTCTCATCTTTGGGAGGGCAATCTCCATCAACATCTTCAACAGCACCATCTCCTCTCAAACCCTAGTTCATCTCTTGTGTTCAATCTTTGTACCAGAACCTCAGATTGGTACCTGTGGGTGACTAGTAGTGTTGATTACATCTTGTAGTTGATTACTATATGGTTTATTTGGTGGAAGATTATATGTTCAGATCCATTATGCTATTTAATACCCCTCTGATCTTGAGCATGATTATTATTTGTGAGTAGTTACTTTTGTTCTTGAGGTCACGGGAGAAGTCATGTTGCAAGTAATCAAGTAATCATCAAACTACTTGTTACTGACTATTTCAGTGCTTGCAGAAAATATCTTGCTGAAAACCACTTGTCATTTCCTTCTGCTCCTCGTTGGGTTCGACACTCTTACCTATCGAAAGGACTATGATTGATCCCCTATACTTGTGGGTTATCAGGCGGGTTAGGTCCCGGCTCTTCCCTCTGGGCCGGCTGTGGTTGGTGAGGTTGGGCTGCTGCTTCTTTCCCACGCGCTTCCATGGTTAACTGGGGTATAACCGGTGCTCCTGGAGTACTTGGGCCTGCCCCAGGCGTGTTAAACAAACGTGTTGGCTCATAACCCGGCGGTAAACGGCTCTGATATCTCCGCTGATGAACTACGTTGGAAGTGTTCTGCTCATGCTTTAGACGCCAACCTGCATTTTCAGACGCTCTGCCTCTGCATTAACCTGAGCTTGCAGCTCGGTCGTCCGTGTGTTTTTAGAGTTGATATCCTCTTGGGCCTTGGTCATCTGCACCCGAATCTTTGCAATCTTCGCATTGCGCTCTGCCTGATTTTCTGCAGTGACCTCGGTTGCCAACAAGGTTGTCAGGGTGTTCATCAGCTCAGGTAGAACTTGAGCCGGAAGCCTGACTGAGCCGGATGCTGAAGGATCTGTTGTCGCTGTGGCCCCGGCCGCCGTAGTGTTGAGAGCCAGCGCCGTCCCTGCCATGAAGATGATGGCTCAGCACAACGGCTCGTAGGGGTCCGAAATAATGTCGCCATCGGAACAGCCCCCAAGCCCGCCATCTTGAAGCTGGTAGATTGACTCTGTCTCGCTGGTCGAGGACTCATCACCTGAGTAGATGAGAGTCTCTCCTCCAGACACAGAGTTTTCCGCAAGTTCCACACCTTGCGTGAAGCCTACGAAGGCGTGCTTCTGACCAGCTTGGATCCGGGGGGGTTGTGTGCGCTGAGCCGGCTCGACGAGGTCGGTGCAAATGTCCGGCTTAGTCTCAGATCCGCCAATCTTGCCGATGAACATGTGGATTCCGCCGAAGGGGACCCGATACCCGTACTCGATTGAGTCAGCTTCGGGGCCTGATACGTCTCCGTCGTAGCTATAATTTTTGATTGTTTCAAACCGATATTATACAACTTTCACATACTTTTGGCAACATTTTATATGATTTATTGGACTAACCTATTGATCCAGTGCCCAGTGCCATCTCCTGTTTGTTGCATGTTTTTTGTTTCGTAGAATATCCATATCAAACGAAGTCCAAATGCGATAAAAATTTATGCAGAATTATTTTGGAATATATGTGATTTTTGGGAGGTGGGATCAACACAAACGGAGGCCCACGGCCTCCACAACCCATCAGGGAGCGCTGGGCATCCCCTGACGCGCCCAGGTGTCTCATGCCCTCCCCATAAGTTGGTTGGGGCCCTTCTTCTGGCGCAAGAAAGATAATTTATGGAAAAAATCGTGTAAAAATTTCAGCGCAATCGGTGTTACGGATCTCTGGGAATTTAAGAAACGATGAAGGGCCAGAAACAGGAATGCGAAACAGAAGAGAACAGAGAGACAGATCCAATCTCGAAGGGGCTCTCGCCCCTCCGCCGCCATGGAGGCCATGGACCAGAGGGGGAACTCTCCTCCCATATAGGGGGAGGCCAAGGAAGAAGAAGAAGGAGGGGGGTTGTCTCCCCCTCTCTCCCGGTGGCACCGGAACGCCGGGGCAGTCATCGTGTGACGGCGATCTACTCCAACAACTCCGTCATCTTCACCAACAACTCCATCACCTTCCCCCATCTATATTCAACAGTCCACTCTCCTGCAACCCGCTGTACCCTCTACTTGAACATGGTGCCTTATGCTTCATACTATTATCCAATGATATGTTGCCATCCTATGATGTCTGAGTAGATTTTTGTTATCCTACCGGTAATTGGTGAATTGCTATGGTTGGTTTAATTTGCTTGTCATTATGTTGCTGTCCTTTGGTGCCCATCATATGAGCGCGTGTGTGGAGCACACCATAGGGTTAGTAGTATGTTGGTAGGACTATGCATTGGAGGGCAAGGGTGACAGAAGCTTCTTCCTAAACATAGAAATTAATACATACAAGATTGAAGGGGGACCAATATATGTCTTAATGCTATGGTTGGGTTTTACCTTAATGAATGTTAGTAGTTGCGGATGCTTGCTAATAGTTCCAATTGTAAGTGCATAGAATTCCAAGTAAGGGACGACATGCTAGCAGTGGCCTCTCCCACATAAAAACTTGCTATTGGTCTAGTAACATAGTCAATTGCTAAGGGACTATTCCGCAAATCCGACCACCACTAATCCACACTCGTTTTACTAAACTTAATTATTTCTTTATTTAAACAACACCTAACTTTTATTTTCATGTTCTTTATTATCTTGCAAACCTATCCACACCTACAAAGCACTTCTAGTTTTATTCTTGTTCTAGGTAAAGCAAACGTTAAGTGTGCGTAGAGATGTATCGGTGGTCGATAGAACTTGAGGGAATATTTGTTCTACCTTTAGCTCCTCGTTGGGTTTGACACTCTTATTTATCAAAAAAGGCTACAAACGATCCCCTATACTTGTGGGTTATCAAGACCTTTTTCTGGCGCCGTTGCCGGGGAGCAATAGCGTGGGGTGAATATTGTCGTGTGCGTTTGTTTGCTTTATCTCTAAGTAGTTTTTATTTTCTGTTCTAAGTTGTTCTCTATCTTTAGTTATGGATATGGAACACGAAATACCAAAAAAAATAGTTATACTTGCTACTCATGGAGATGGGGAACCTCCTAAAACTCTCGATGCTCGTTATGTGAAAAATATTAAACACTACTTTGATAATCCTGAGAAAACCCCATTCATCATGATAATGGGAGACACGTTGGATCAACGTGAATACTTTAGGGATTATCGCTTGACTCAAAAAGGAAAATTGTTATGGGATCAAATTGATATGTTGCATTGGTATGCTTGGAATTTATGCCAAAGATATGATTATACTTGTTGCTCTAGGATGAAGGCTCCACTGTCGGCGTACGACACCTATGGGATCCCAAGGGACCCCTTTACGATTCGGCGGGGGGAGAGGTATGCGCAAAGAGCATAACCAACGATCGACGCGGGAAGATTTTACCCAGGTTCGGGCCGCTGATCAGTGTAAAACCCTACTCCTGCCTTGTTTTATTATCGATGTTCTTGAGCTCAGGCTCCAGGAGCGCTCGCAGTGAACAGTACGTTCAAAGAGCAGCTACGCATGCAGAATGGGCCAGAAGATCTCCTCCCCAATAGCAGTTGCCGTGGGCCTCCTTTTATACCACAAAGGGGTCTCCACAGTGGCAAAATGTACATACATTGAGGTGTAAAGTAGCTACAGGGTCATCATACCTAACCCCTGACGGGTTAGGACGAACGCATTTAATGCACCGTGAGGTGTCCGTTTAGGTGTCCTCACTTTCTTGGGGATGGGAAAAGGGGCCATCCCATCAGCACCGCTTAAGCTCTCCTCCACTGGCGCGTCGCCACGCATCCAAAGAAGGACCCAGAATGTCGGGTTTGTTGCTGTGCCAGAGCGGTGGCACAGCAACAAAACCTTGCCGGGCGCCGAAGCTTGCCGGGCGCCGATCCTTGCCGGGCTTCGCAGGCCACCCCGGCAAGATCTTGCCGGGGAAGCTAGCCTTCAGATTCCAGCTCTTCTTATCTGCTGATCCTCAGATCTCTGACTTGAAGATTTCTTTGGTGGCCTGAGCCAACCTCGAACTGTTCCCCGACAAGCCTTGCCGCGAGTATGGCTACAACTACCCGTGCACAAGTACGGGGTACTAATGGCCCAATACTTAGTACACCGACATCCACACCTTCCCTTTTCATGCAAATTTAATGATAATGATACCTTAGCTTCTTATGCTAATGGTAGATATGATTACTATGATGTGAAATGAATAGAAGAATTTGTTTCTTTTAAGGGTGCTTATGAAATTGAATCTCTGTTAGAAAAGTGTGAAGATTATGATGATTCCGTTTATAGACCTGAAAAATTTGCTATACTTAAATATTGCTATGAGAATTATAAATACAATGCCGATATTGATGCGTTTATTGAGAAAGTCTCCGCTGTCCAAGAAGAGACTAATATTTTGCAGGAGTCTATGGAAGAAGGAATTGATGAAACTGTGAGCTCATTGGATGGAAAAGATGACGAGGAGAGTGAAGAACAAAAGGAGGAAGAGTGGATTAGCTACCCATGCCCACCTTCTAATGAGAGTAACTCTTCAACTCATACATTATTTAATGTCCCTTCGTTCTTACCGAAGGATGAATGCTATGATAATTGCTATGATCCCATTGATTCATTTGAAATATCCCTTTTTGATGAACTTGATGCTTGCTATGCTTGTGGCCATGATGCCAATTTGAATTATGCTTATGGAGATGAACTTGCTATAGTTCCTTATGTTGAGAATTAAATTGTTGCTATTGCACCTACACATGATAGTCCTATTATCTTTTTGAATTCTCCAAACTACACTATACCGGAGAAGTTTGCACTTATTAAGGATTACATTGATGGGTTGTGTTCTACCATTACACAGGATGATTTGATGAATATAATATCCATGTGCTTGCTTCTCCTACTTGCAATTATTATGAGAGAGGAACTACATCTCCGCCTCTCTATGTTTCCAACACGAAAAAATTGCAAGAAACTGCTTATGGTATGTATTGACCTTTACTTGATGTGCATGAATTGTTCTTTTCTGACATGCCGATGCATAGGAAGAGAGTTAGACTTCGTCATTGCATGATATATGTTGCTTTGTGCTCACTACTAAATTATAAATCATTGTTAATTAAAATTGGCTTTGATATACCTTGGGATCCGGGTGGATCCATTACTTGAGCACTTTATGCCTAGCTTAATGGCTTTAAAGAAAGCGCTGTCAGGGAGACAACCCAGAAGTTTTAGAGAGTCATTTACTTCTGTTGAGTGCTTTTATAAAGTTTAAAAACAAAAAAATATAGGGGAATTTAAAAATTTACAAAAAGAAAAGTGAAAGTGAGAAAGACGAGCACCGTTGAAGTGGGGGACGTCCTTGAACTTTGTTCATGCCCATTGAAACTTTGTGAATCTCGATTACAGAAAATTTTCAACAAAAATAATTATCCCCTTGTACAAATCCATTGTATTTTAAAAATAATGTGCCAAGATTTGCCTTTAGGATGATTAGATTGCTTGTTGGTATGTGCGGTGCAAAAACAGAAACTTTGGCTGTAGTGCGTGATTTTACATTTTTTTACTGGAACTTCAAAAGTTTCTCAAATTTTTACAAAGTATTTCTATGAAAAATGTTTTTTTCCTAATTTTTCAGAATTTTTGGAATTACAGAAGTGTGTCGCTCTTTTTGCGCGAGTTGCTTGCACGTTAAAAGGGGAGCTCTTGAGCATCACGCCTTAGGAGCTCTTACTGGCTCTCGAGCCCTCACCCCTGGCCTTGCCCCAGGCATCGCGACCTGGCATACCAGCGGCGGCTGAGCCTCGCTTGAGGGCTGGGTCCTGAGGACGTAGAGCATTTTGACGAGCGAGGAAAAGAGCGACACACTTCGCGAGGCAGGCCTCGTGAGGAAATATGGGAAGTTGGGTTTCAGTTCAGTTGTGTTGATATCGGTTGAGACACAAAGGACGTTGATTTTTCATGCACTCCTCGTGGGACTTGTGCTAATTTATCACAGAGCAGAAGGAAGACGGGAAGCCAAGCCTCGAGGAAGCGCATCCTCATGCTGCAAGGATCCCCCACGAGCCACGGACGCCCAGTACTGCACTCCCAAGATAAGTTGACCGCCTCGCGCGATGCACAAACCTCGCCACTAATGTTCCATTTTTTTGCAATCTCGCTGGGGCAAAAACCTTTTCTCTCTCGTGAGCCGCTTGCGCGTCAAGGGGGACCTCTTGAGCATCGCGCCTCAGGAGCTCTTACCGGACCTCGAGTCCTGCTACTTCTTGAGCTTGCATTGATTTTTCCCTTGAAGAGGAAAGGGTGATGCAGCAAAGTAGAGATAAGTATTTCCCTCAGTTAAGAACCAAGGTATCAATCCAGTAGGAGGTACAAGCAAGTCCCCAGTAGATGCACCTACATAAACTAAAAACACTTGCACACAACACGAAAAAGGGGTTGTCAATCCCTTCACGGTCACTAGCAAGAGTGTGATCTAATAGAGATAGATACAAAAGATAAGTAAAAGGCAAAATAAAGTAAATATAAATAAATTGCAGCAAGGTATTTTTGGGTTTTTGGTGTTATAGATCTGAAAATATATAATGAGAAATAGACCCCGGGGCCATAGTTTTCACTAGAGGCTTCTCTCTTGAAAGAACACATACGGTGGGCGAACAAATTACTGTTGAGCAACTCATAGAAAAGCGTAAAGTTATGACGATATCTAAGGCAATGATCATGAATATAGGCATCACGTCCATGACAAGTAGACCGACTCCTGCTGGCATCTACTACTATTACTCCACACATCGACCGCTATCCAGCATGCATCTAGTGAATTAAGTTAATAAGAACGGAGTAACGCCTTAAGCAAGATGACATTATGTACAGGTATAGATCCAATCAATATGGTAAAACCCCCATCTTTTTATCCTTAATGACAACAATACAAGTACGTGCCTTGCTACCCCTATTATCACTAGGTGAGGACACCACAAGATTGAACCCATCACAAAGCACCTCTCCCATTGCAAGAAAAACCAATCTAGTTGGCCAAACCAAATTGATAGATCGGAGAGAAATACAAAGCTATCTTAATCATGCATAAAAGAGTTCAGAGAAGACTCAAATAATATTCGTAAATAATCTGATGATAAATCCATAATTCATCGGATCTCAACAAATGCACCGCAAAAGAAGATTACATCGAATAGATCTCCAAGAACATCGAGGAGAACATTGTATTGAAGATCAAAGAGAGAGAAGAAGACATCTAGCTACTAGCTATGGACCCGTAGTTCTATGGTAAACTACTCACACATCATCAGAAGGGCAGCGAGGTTGGTGTAGAGGCCCTATGCGATCGAATCCCCCTCAGGCAGAGTGCCGGAAAAGGCCCCAAGATGGGATCTCACGAGAACAGAAGCTTGTGGCGGCGGAAAAGTATTTTTGGTGTGCCCTCTGACGTAAGGGGAATATTTGGGTATTTATAGAGCCAAGATTAGGGTTAGGTGGTCTACGAGGGGCCCATAAGCCTAGGGGGCGCGCCCCTAGGGCTTGTGGCTCCCTCGTGGGTCTTCTGGCCTCTTCCCGAAGCTCCGTGGTTGTCTTCTGGTCCACGAAAAATCCTCAAACAGTTTTGTTCCATTTGGACTTCGTTTGGTATTGATAAAAGACAAAAACAGGGAAAAACATCAACTGGCACTGGGCACTAGGTTAATAGGTTAGTCCCAAAAAATGATATAAAATAGCATATTAATGCATATAAAACATCCAAGATGGATAATATAATAGCATGGAACAATAAAAAATTATAGATACGTTGGAGACGTATCAAGCCCGTCACCTCGTGGCCTTGCTAAGGCATCGCGACCTGGCATACCAGCGACGGCTGAGCCCTGCTCGGGGCTGGGTCCTAGAGATGCAGAGGATCAACACGATCACAAAGAAAAGGCTAAGTCAAAATGAGGGGCGCCATGATAAACTTAAAACTCGAGCCAAAAGCATATAAATCAGGGCGCAAGCGTCGGAGTTCTTACACGCCCCGCGGGGCCCATGTCGCTTTGGTGCAGGAAATGAAAGAAAACAAAGAAACTCCCCCGTGGAGGCCACCGCTCCTGAGGCCCTGGCTGTAGCATCGCTAGCGCCTAGTCGAAGTCCTCCTCCGCCTTGACGCGGCGGCGTGGTGGCTCATCGGAGTCGTAGTCGCTCCCGCTCCTCCCGGGGAGGCGTCGCCGCCGTTGGTGCTGTCGTCGCTGGAAGAGTGGCCACTGCTGCTGCTATCACTCTCCATGATGCACTCCAGGCGGCCGTCAGCATCCTCGAAGATCTTCACGAAGAGCGTCGTGGCCCCATCAAACTTGAAGTGGAGGGTGTGCCCCTCCTTCAGGCCGCGGGCGCGGGCGAACGACTTCCACCCCCACGTCAGATACATGTAACCGGAAGGGGTGAACTCAGCCATCACCCAGGAGGACTTGTTGCAGCAGCCGTCTGGCTGCAGCCATAGCCCTAGGGGTGCGTCCATCGCCAGCTCCTCCGCAAAGGAGTTTGGGGGCTGGAGCCAGGTGCGGGGCGGGCTGTTCATCCAGACGACGAACTCGCGGGCCTAGTCAGCGGAGTGGGCCCATGCCCGAGGCGGCCGAGTGGCTGCGCCGCTTCTCCCACCTTGGCCGCAGCCACCTCGACCTCCGCGGCCACGACTGCAGGTGGGGTTCGTCCCGCGGCTACCCGAGCCGGTGCGAACCGCCAATGGAGGACGCCTCCGTCCCCGGGGAGGCGCCCCGGGCTCAGAGGCGGACTTTCGAGGGTGGCCTCGCCCCCTCACTGGCAGCGGCGGTTCTGCTTCATCCAGCGCCGTCTTCCCTTTCTCGGCGGTGGAGAACCTCCTCAAGGGCACCATGGCGGCAACAACGACGAGCAGAAGTGGAGAGGCGCATTTTGAGAAGGCAAGCCAAGGGGTCTGCCCCTGGCCCTTATATCGCTTTGACGGGGTCGCCCTGTGCCCCTTCGCCTTCAGAAGGAAGATGCAAGACAAAGGAAGCAATGATGGCCCAAGGTGCCGACAGGCTTTATGTCAGCCGGGCAGTTGCCGAGGCGGCGTGGGGAAGTGGAGGCATCCCGTGCCCCAGTGCGCGCCACACGTCAAGCTTGGCCCGCAGGCGGTTGGGGCCGCGTTGCTTCACCCCCTCTTTTCCTTTGCCGCGAGCGGGTTGATGTGCGCCGCAGGCCCGGGGGCTACTGTCGGGCCCGTGGGACTGGGAGTACCCAGGCCCGTCTGCCTGCGGCCCATTGCATGGCATTGTCAGAAGGCCTGGCGTGGCCCAACGTCAAAGCTTCACAAGCAAGACCCTCGCGAGGGCCCTCGCCTCACGAGGCAAGCGTCAGCAAAGGTCATCTAGGGCTCCCAAGGGCCTCTCACGGACGGCCGCCTGAAGCCACCTCCTAAGGCCCCTCGCGGGGCGTACATCTCTAGGCTTGCCACCCCGTCGCATGTCGTCCCTTTCGTGCATACGTTGCTGGTCCTCCCGTGCCTCCGGTGTATCTTTTGTCCTCCCATACACGCCCAAGAAGCCTAGCACGTTCACGCAAAGATTCTTCGTCATGTGCATCATGTCGATTGCAGAGCATACCTCTAGCTCTTTCCATTAGGGTAGGTCATAAAATATAGATTTCTTCTTCCACATGGGTGCGTGTCCGTCAGAGTCATTCAGAACAAATTGTCCGCTAGGACCCTTTACAAAGATTACTTTTAAATCCTTGACCATATCAAGTATATCATCACCAGTATGGTGGCAAGGCTTCTTCCGGTGATCTGCCTCAGCTTTGAAATGCTTGCCTTTCTTTCTTAAGAGATGCTTGATCGGAAGAAATCGACGATGTCCCAGGTACAAATTCTTCTTACATTTATCCAAATATATACTTTCGGTATCATCTAAACAGTGCGTGCATGCGTGGTATCCCTTGTTTGTCTGTCCTGAAAGGTTACTAAGAGCAGGCCAATCATTGATGGTTACAAACAGCAACGCTCGTAGGTTAAATTCCTGCTGTTTGTGCTCATCCCACACACGTACACCTTTTTTGTTCCATAGCTATAAAAGTGTCGGTGCAACAAACCTTCACGTATGTTGCCCGGACGGTACACATGCTCAAGTGGAAGGAATGCGAGCAACACCAAGCATTCAAGACAAAACCAAGCCAGAGAGAGAGAGCTCTTTGAGGAATCAAAGGGCGGATCAAGAAGACCAAGACAAGCCAAGACAGCAAGATATCACTAAGGAAAAACCTCCCTTGCCGGGCAGGCGAGCCTGGTCAGGTTGAGGCCACCCCGAAGACAAGTCCCAAGACTTCCCCGGCAAGGATTGCCGGGGCCACTGGCGGCCTACATCCCTGCCAAGGCACCACCACTCCACCGCTCCACCGCATCGCAAAGCATGTCATCCATCGGTGCGGTGTCAAGCCCCCAGATAACTAAGTGGCTGTCATTTGGCACGTGGCAGCCATTTAGGAGGAAGATCACCTCTGTATGACACTCATCCAGAGGCGTGTCAAGCAGACAGATGGAAGATGGCTAGAGTGGCGCGGCAGGCCTGCCAGGCCGCATCCACAGCGTGACACATGGCAGTGCATTTAATGCGCTTTGTCCTAACTGCCAGAGTTAGGTATGATAGCAATGTTAGCTATCTAATCGCTGGATAATGACCGTTTTTCCATTGTGGTAACCCCCTAGCCTATAAAAGGAGGACCGTGGCAACATTAGAAAGGATTCAGACCCTCGTGTACTCATACGCGCGTAGCTGCTCTCCCCGAGGCGACCTTGCCGACCTCGAGCGCCGAGAGTTCTTCACGGTCTCCCCATCAATCCACCAAAGCAGGAGTAGGGTTTTACACTTCTCAGCGGCCCGAACTTGGGTAAAAACCACCAGTGTCACCACTGCCGTGCTGTCCCACAGCCTCCGCTCTTTGTGTAATGCGTCCTCCCCCCCGCCGAACCACGAAGGGGCCGATGGCCTCATAGGTGGCCGTGTTCTACCACGACATCTTTGGCGCGCCAGGTAGGGGGATGCACTTGTGCAAACCCGAGGTCGTAAACAGCGTGTCAGTCATCATCATCGTTGGCTTCATCATCCATGGCGCCCAAGAAGAAGTCCGGCGCAACTACTCATCCTTCCACCTCGAAGGCCCCCCGCATGCAGCCGCCGATGCTGTGGGGGCTACAACGGCATCGAGGGACGCAGACGCCATGGGGAACGTGACCGGCGTAGGTGGCGCTGTCGTCATTTCCCCCGCGGCCGAAGCGGGAGCAGAAAACGCCAGAGGAGGGTGGCAGCAACAGCGCACCGAAGAGTGCAGCCACAGCGACAATGCTCGCTCTGGCGTGAATCGCGGCCCCCTGGTTGCCCCTGCAACGAGCGCAACAGCGGGGCAAGCACCTCCCCCGGGGCGGGGTAACCAAGACGAAACGCCGAACGGGGCCATCAACCCCCAGGCGCACTCTTCTCGCCACCGTACCACCGTGGTGGCCGGCTCGCGGCGACGAGAGCATGGTGCCGCCGCTGGTACTGGCAGGAGCTGAGCGACATCGCGGTCTGCATCATCGTCTATGCCAAGCACTGCTTCGGAAGCCGTGGCGCAAGCCCAACTCCTGCTGATGTTCCCACCAGCGGCCGATCAAATGGATGAGTGGAGAGCCACCATCCAGAGTTTGATCGGTTTTGCTATAGCGGGAGGATCGCAGCGGGCGGGTCCGCCACGGCTCCCGCAAGCGACAGCCATGACCCGAGCTGCTGACCGAGCTGAGGGGGCCACTCCAACGGTACATTCCCCTCCGCGATGGCTAGCGCAAGAACCACAACCAGAACCACGCAACCAGGAGCCCGACGAGGTATCAATGGTTTCATCTAACCCTAGGGCCCGTCGAGATCAACTGCAGGTCCTGGAGGATCAGCTGAGGGAGGATGCGCGCGTCACCATAGAACGACGCCGCGAAACCCGCCACCAATCCGACAGGCGCAATGGCCCAGACATCGACGAACCCGCGCCCAGTGAGGGCGGATACCTACCTTTCGAGGTCGGGTGTCCTGCCTTCACTCGCGAGCGGCGGCAAGTCCGTTGGCCATCTGCCCATGTTTTCAAGCCAGAAATACCAGAGAAGTATGATGGAAGGTTGAATCCAACAGAGTTCTTGAGCATCTACACCATCGCTGTTCAAGCTGCTGGAGGGAGAGATGAGAAGGTGTTCGCCAATTACTTCCCTTTGGCGCGCAAGCCAAATGTGAGGTCATGGTTGATGCACCTTCCGGAGAACTCCATCTCATCATGGGCTGACCTGTGCCATGAGTTTGTTGGCGCCTTCATGGGCGGCCATTAAGAACCGGGATGACCCAGCGATCTGCAGCTCCTTCCACAAAATGAAGGGGAGAGCTTGCGGAAGTACATGCAGAGGTTTAGCCGGGTGCACAGAAACATCCCAGACATCCACCCGGCAGCTGTGATTGCCGCGTTCCAGTCCAACATGCGCAACAGGAGGATACGTTCCAAGATGAACGTTCGGTTGCCCAAGACTGTGAACGAGCTGTACACTTTGGCGGATAAGTGTGCCAGAACAGAGGAAGGAAGGCGACTCCCCGGAGAAGAGGACGGCGTCAAAGTTGACTCAGAGGATGACGACGATGCCGCAGACCCGAAGAGGAAGAACAAGAAATGCAATAAGAAGCACAAGGAAAAGGCAGTATTGGCTGTTGAGGGCTCTGGCAGTCCTAGTACCGGCAAGAAGGCCAAGACCGAAGCCCCCGGCAAGGAAGTTGCTGCGTGCACTGATTGCTGGGAGGCTGTGGCGGCCGAAAAGGCTGGGAAGGCTGACGGGCCATACTGCAAGATCCACCGGACCAAGGGCCATGATCTCCAAGAGTGTCACCAAGTTGAGTAACTTGTCAAGAAGCAGAAGGCTGAATATGAGAAGCGTGACAAGGAAAGAGACCAAGAAGGTGTTGGCAGGAAGGGCCGAGGTGGTAGAGGAGGCTGCGGCGGCAAGGTTCCCCAGCATCCAGAGAGGCCTACAAGAGGCCGTGAAAATAAAGAAGGCGAAGACGAAAGTGATGAAGGGGATGAAGAGCAAACCAGTGAGCAAGAGTTCCCGAAAGCTACTGAGGCCCTGTGCATAGATGGAGGCGCATCTTTGCACTCCTCTCACCGCCAGCTTAAACAGTGGGCGCGTGAGGTCAATGCCATAGAGCCAGCAACAGACTCCCGGAAACCGCTCAGATGGTCCCGCACACCCATCATCTTCGACAAAGAGGATCACCCTGACCGCACCACCGCGGTAGGGTGCTTGCCGTTGTTGGTTTCACCAACAATCCGCAACCTCAAGGTCACGAAGATGTTGGTTGACGGCGGGGCTAGGTTGAATCTGATTTCTGCCAAGGTACTCAGCAAGCTTCAAATATCAGATGAAGAGCTCAAGATTACTGGCACTTTCCAAGGGATCAACCCCGGCAGGAGTCGTCCTAAGGGAAAGATCACGCTGCCGGTAACGTTTGGAGGGGAATTGAACTACCGGACAGAGAAGGTTGTGTTTGATGTGGTTGATCTCCCCCTGTTGTACAATGGAATCCTCGGTCATCCAGCCCTCGCAAAATTTATGGCGGCATCCCACTATGCCTACAACACACTGAAGATGCCAGGACCGATGGGTGTCATTTCCATTCCGTCAGACAAGAAGGACGCAATCATATGCGTGGATAAGATGTACCGAGACACATTCGCCACTGAGGCCGCGGAAGCTACAGCTCCCGCTAAGGAAAGTAAGAAAGGGAAGAAACCTAGCAAGGATACCGACAAGGAATTCAGGAAGCGCACCTCTTCGGAGTGTGCTGCACCCGTCGATGATTTGCCGGAGAGCTCCACTAGCAAGAAGCCCAAAGTTGCCTCACCTGCGGTGAAGAAGGTCCCGGCAGGGCTGGATGGCGTTGGTGGTATGTTCACCATCAGCTCCACCCTTGATGACAAATAGGAAAGCACGCTCGTTGCCTTCCTGTGGGCGAATGTAGATTTGTTTGCCTGGCAACCATCTAACATCCCTAGTGTTCCCAGGGAGGTAATCGAGCACCACCTAGCTGTCTGCCCTCATGCCTGGCCCGTCAAGTAGAAAGTCAGGAAGCAAGCTTTGGAGCTGCAGCAGTTCATTGCTGAGGAGATCAAGAAACTTGAAGCTGCTAGTTTGGTCAGAGGAGTATTGCACCCAACATGGTTGGCGAACCCAGTGGTGGTGCGCAAGGCGAACGGGAAATGGAGGCTTTGCATAGACTTCACAGATCTGAATAAGGCATGCCTGAAGGACCCATTCCCCTTGTCGTGCATTGACCAGTTCGTAGATTCCACTTTCGGGTGTGATCTGCTTTCCTTCTTGGATGCATACTCTGGATACCACCAGATCTTCATGTCCAAGGAGGACGAGGAGAAGACCTCGTTCATAACCCCATGTGGCACGTACTACTTTGTGCGGATGCCTTTCGGGTTGAAGAGAGCTGGATCCACTTTTGCGAGGGCAGTGCAAATTGGCTTCAAGCCTCAATTGAACACGAATATTGAAGCTTACATGGATGACATAGTAGTCATGACCAAGGGCAAATCAACTCTCATTCAGGACTTGGAAGAGACCTTTGCAAATCTGCGCAAGATCAACTTGAAGTTAAACCCTGAGAAGTGTGTGTTTGGCGTTCCCTCCGGCAAGCTACTTGGTTTCTTTGTATCCCACCGGGGGATAGAGGCCAACCCCGACAAAATCAAGGCAATCGAGTAGGTTCAAGCACCCAAGATAGTTAAAGACGTGAGGCACCTGACCAGATGTGTTGCCGCACTGAGCAGGTTCATTTCCATGTCTGCCGAGCGCGCCTTGCCATTCTTCAAAATTTTGAAGAAGGCAGGGCCGATGAAGTGGACCCTAGAGGCAGAAGTAGCGCTGCGAGACTTGAAGACCTATCTTTCCTCTGCTCCCACCTTGGTCGCTCCTAAACCACAAGAGCCGTTGCTAATGTACCTAGCGGCAACCAATCAAGTGGTTAGTGCAGCATTGGTGGCGCAGCGGGAAGTGGATGAAGGAGCAGCCACAACTACTGTCCCCTCCGGAGAGGAAAGTGAGCCTATCCGAGCAAGGTCCGGTGCAGATCAGGAGAAGGAAGAGCGGGATAACGGAGACAATTCCAAGACCACGGCAAAGAAGAAGGTGGTGCAGCAGCCAGTGTACTTTGTCAGCTCCCTATTGCAGGGGGCTAGATCAAGGTACTCTGGCGTGCAAAAGTTGATCTTTGGCCTCATCATGGCCTCAAGGCAACCGGGCCACTACTTCCAAGCCCACGAGATCACAGTTGTCACCCGATTCCCTTTGCAAAGCATACTAAGGAACCCGGAGGCCACTGGCAGAATAGTAGAATGGGCTTTGGAATTGTCGAGCTTTGGTCTGAAGTATGAGAGTACGTCAACCATCCAGAGTAGTGCATTGGCGGAGTTCATCGTGGAATGGACACCAACCCTAGACGAAGAAACACCCGAAACAGTTATCCCCGGCAAGGAGGCCCCCCAAGAGTGGATCATGTACTTTGATGGCGCCTTCTCACTGCAAGGTGCAGGGGCTGGCGTGCTCCTTGTCGCACCCACTGGAGAACACCTCAAGTATGTGGTCCAAATGCATTTTCCCCGGGAAAAAGCTACCAACAACACTGCAGAGTATGAAGGGCTCCTTGCCGGGCTCAAGATCACAACAGAATTGGGAATTAAGAAGTGGATCATCCGTGGAGACTCGCAACTTGTGGTGAGGCAAGTGAACAAGGATTACCAGAGTCCATTGATGGAGGCATACGTCGAAGAGGTGAGGAAGTTGGAGGAGCGTTTTGACGGATTGCAAACAAAGCACGTGCCACGTATGGAAAACAACATTGCTGATCATCTCTCAAAATGCATTGCACATAAGCTTCCTGTGGCTCCAGGGACTTTTGTTCTCCACCCGACTAAACCCTCAGTATCCCCGACAACAATGGCCAGAAAGAGGAGGAAACTGGACTCCGGCAAGCCTCTCCCGGCAGAGCTTCCCGAAGCCCCCGGCAGAGAGGTTGGCGGGAACAACTCCACTTCACCTGGTGAGCAGCACCCTCCCGCCGAACCACCAGTTCTTGCGGTTGAGATATGCGCTCCCACGAACAAGGACGTGCCGTTGATCCTTGTTGTCGAGCCCTAGGCTCCAACTTGGGCATGACACATAGTCCATTATCTCCAAATAGGAGAACTTCCCAAAGAGCAAGAAGAAGCTGAAACAGTAGCCCGGAGGGCCAGTATGTATCAGTTTGTCGACAACACGCTATACAGAAGGAGGCCCAACGGTGTGAAATTGAAGTGCATTTGCTGGGAAGAGGGGAAGGAACTGTTGGCAGAGATACACAAAGGCATGTGCGGCTCCCATATTGGATCAAGGGCCTTGGTTGGAAAAGCTTTCCGGCAAGGTTTCTACTGGCCCACGACCCTCCAAGATGCAATCGAGCTAGTCACCAGATGTGAAGCCTGCCAGTTCCACTCCAAGAATATCCATCAACCCGCTGAAGCTCTCCAGACGATCCCTTTGTCATGGCCATTTTCGGTCTGGGGCTCGACATCTTGGGCCCCTTCCCCCGTGCTACCGGGGGCTTTGAATTCTTGTACATCGCAATCGACAAGTTTACAAAGTGGCCGGAGGTGGAGCCTATGAGAAAGGTGACCACACAATCAGCTATCAAGTTCTTGAAGGGATTGGTGTGCCGCTTCGGAGTACCCGCCAGAGTCATCACTGACAACGGCACCCAATTCACAAGCCGCGCCTTCATGCAATACGTTCAAACCCTCAGAAGCAAGGTTTCATTCGCCTCTGTTGCTCATCCCAGAAGCAATGGACAAGCTGAGAGGATGAACGCTGAAGTGCTGCGAAGACTCAAGACAAGAACTTTGGACAAGCTGCGAAAGTGTGGCAGACGCTGGATCGACGAGCTGCCGGTGGTTCTTTGGTCCCTCCGTACGACACCAAATTGAGCTACCGGCCAGACTCCCTTCTCCCTATCTATGGGGCAGAAGCAGTGATCCCCACGGAACTCATATACAGGTCACCTCGAGTATTTGCCTACGATGAAGAAGAGCAAGAGCAGCACCGGCATGACGATGTCGTGCTCCTTGAGGAGAACCATCTCCGGGCTGCTACGCGTGTTGCACGCTACCAGCAAGCCCTGCGTCGCTATCACAGCCGCATGGTTCATGCCCGGAGCCTTGAGGAAGGCGACCTTGTCCTTAGGCGTGTTCAGTCCGCCAAGGGTGCAAACAAGTTGACGCCAAAGTGGGAAGGCCCTTACCGGGTAGTACGAGTCACCAGACCCGGCGCAGTCCATCTGGAGACCGAAGATGGCATTCAGTTGCAAAACTCATGGAACATTGAGCATCTTCGTAAGTTCTACCCGTAAGGCACGGGTGTCGGGCCCTGCCCGGCAGCCACCCTTTTGTACAAGCCTTGCCGATGTGCATGTAACCCTTTGTACAAAGCCAGGGGCAGACCCTAAGCACAGACAATAAAACGAAGTGCTGGGGGCCCCCCAAAAACTTGCATGCATGCATAGCATAACATGAATATACCATGATCATCTAGATGAGGTCATATGTTGCTTTGTTTCCCTCTGCACTAACTGCAGTGCTCTTGCCGCGGACTTGGTCCCAAGAAGAAGAAACGGAAACAAGCTTACATATTGATCCTCGACAAGCGAAATAGATAAGTTCCTTTTTATCCATACATGTCTCTGTAAGAAGAAAACTTGTGCATAGAGAAACCTCGTCACCTTCGAAGCATTTGTGCTCCCATCCTCTGACCCGAGCATTGCTTCGGTCAGGATGGTTGTAGTGGCTTTTGTCAAAGGGGGTTCGACGAGGGGCCGGTCCCCTTCCATAGTTTTGGGCTCGGCGGGCCCAACCCCGCGGCAACAAACGGAAGGCGCCCGGCAGGATAGCTTGCCGGAGAAAGCTTGTTTACTTAAAAGTATAGAGGCACTCCTCCTCTGCATGGATATAGTACATGCACAAGTACCCGGTAAGACCGTCTTTTTTCATTAATATGCGGATAAACGAGTACAAGGCTTACACAGTACAAACATGGATAGAAGAGATTACATATTTGAAACTAAAGTTTGGCAAATGCCTACATGTTTTAGATTTAAAAAAGATAACTGCCCCGTAATCCCTTTCTTGTCCTTCTCCTCCTAGGAACTACAGTGGGAGGCGAAGAGGGCCAAAGGAGTGCCTGGGCAGAAGCCCAGCCTGACCCTGTCAAGACCTGCAGGACGCAGTCTAACAAGATCGAGAGGACGCGGACGAAGGTGATGGGTGAGGAGAGCATCTAGGTAATGCCCTGGTCACCGCCACCAGGGCCAGCAGGACACGGCAGGGCGAACGAAGCCGGAGCCCACGGGGAAGCCTGCCGGGGTCCAGCTGGAAGACTGCTGGAGGAGCCGGAGACACCATCCACACCCAACGCCCCAGCCTCCCATTGACGGTGACGGTGCGGCTGGCCTCCCGGGGAGGAGAGGAGATGCAGGTGCAGATGGTGGTGCCGCGGGCCTCCCGTTGATGGTGACGGTGCGGCCGGCGTTCAGCCGGAGTCGGAGTCGTCGTCCTCCCCATCGGTGCTGACATCATCGCCGTCACTGTCCTCCTCGTCGCTATCGCTTGAGGAGGAGCTTTCGTCATTGGTCGAGCTCTCCGCGCAACACCCTAAGCGAGCACCCGAACGCCCGAAGACCTTGACGGAGAGCAGGGCGGAGTCCATTAACTTGAAATCGAGAACGTGCCCGGCCACCAAGCTGTGGGCACGGGCAAAGTTCTTCCAGCCACGCCGGAGAAGCATGACATGAGGAGCGGGGAACTCCATGTCCGCCCGCATGCTGCCATTGCAGCAGCCCCTCATGTGCAGCCTCAGCCCCGGTGGCTGCTCGACCTCTGTCACCCTTGCGAATGGGGTGGGAAGCCGAAGATGGCTGCACGGGGGCCCGCACAGCTTGACGATAAACTCCAGTGGCTGGTTCCCGACGTGGCCTTCGTTCGGGTCCTGCGTGGCCGGAGGAGGTGCGATCAGAACGCCGCCCCGTCCTCCTCGACCCCGAGCGCCACGACGACCACGGCCACGTCCTCTCCCACATCCTCTCACGGCGGGCTCCGCCCCCGCATCCCCAACAGGAGGAGGGAGGCGCTGTCGAGTGGAAGCCCTCGTCGCCACCACTAGGGTTCCACTACGCCCTCTCCCCCTCACCATGGTGGAGAGATGATGTCAGACGGAAGGAAGAAGAGAAGGGTGTAAGCCAGCACCTCGCCCACGTTCCCTTTTATAGGCGAACGGGACCGGGGGCTGGCTCCTCACCCAGGAGGCAACCGCCCCGATCCACCAATCCGACTCCTCTGTGTCACTAATGGGGCCCGGAATCAAGACCGACCTCCTGCGCCTATCCATGGCGCCTGGCTTTCTGCCTTGGCACTCATTCACGTGCCCTCCGCATCCGCCACCAACCCTGTCCAACGCATGCGGCATACGTGGCAGGAACGGAGGGGGCAGGGGAGTTAGTGGAATGGCAGTTACCGCCCCGTGAATGTGGGACGTGGGCGACCCACGGGTCATGGTGTAAATCTCCCCCACGATGTCTTGCACGACGAGCGGGAGAACCGGAAACTGGCTCAAGCACAGGTTAATGAAGAAGCAAGGAAAATATCAAGAAAAAGAGAATATCAGCGCAAGACCCCTGCTTGTGTACTTGATAGGGCCTACCCCAACGATGCTCGGCAGCATGTTTGGGCCAGGCCCGGGGGCTCTTGTTGGTGCAACAAACCTTCACGTATGTTGCCTGGACGGTACACAGGCTCAAGTGGCAGGAATGCAAGCAACACCAAGCATTCAATACAGAACCAAGCCAGAGAGAGAGCTCTTTGAGGAATCAAAGGGCGGATCAAGAAGACCAAGACAGCAAGATATCACTAAGGAAAAACCTCCCTTGCCGGGCAGGCGAGCCTGGTCAGGTTGAGGCCACCCCGAAGACAAGTCCCAAGACTTCCCCGGCAAGGATTGCCAGGGCCACTGGCGGCCTACATCCCCGCCAAGGCACCACCGCTCCACCGCATCGCAACGCATGTCATCCATCGGTGCGGTGTCAAGCCCCCAGATAACTAAGTGGCTGTCATTTGGCACGTGGCAGCCATTTAGGAGGAAGATCACCTCTGTATGACACCCGTCCAGAGGCGTGTCAAGCAGACAGATGGAAGATGACTAGAGCGTAGTGGCAGGCCTGTCGGGCCGCATCCACAGCGCGACACATGGCAGTGCATTTAATGCGCTTTGTCCTAACTACCAGAGTTAGGTATGATAGCAATGTTAGCTATCTAATCGCTGGATAATGACCATTTTGCCATTGTGGTAACCCCTTTGCCTATAAAAGGAGGACCGTGGCAACCTTAGAAAGGATTCGGACCCTCGTGTACTCATACGCGCATAGCTGCTCTCCCCAAGGCGACCTTGTCGGGCTCGAGCGCCGCACGTTCTTCACGGTCTCCCCATCAATCCACCAAAGCAGGAGTAGGGTTTTACGCTTCTCAGCGGCCCGAACCTGGGTAAAAACTGCCAGTGTCACCACTGCCATGCTGTCCCACGGCCTCCGCTCTTTGTGCAATGCGTCCTCCCCCTGCCGAACCACGAAGGGGCCGATGGCCTCATAGGTGGCCGTGTTCTACCACGACAAAAAGTTCTTCAACTAATGGCCTTAGGTACACATCAATGTCGTTGCCGGGTTGCTTGGGCCTTGGATGAGCACTGGCATCATAACAAACTTCTGCTTCATGCACAACCAAGGAGGAAGGTTATAGATACAAAGAGTCACAGGCCAGGTGCTATGATTGCTCCTCTGCTCCCAAAAGGATTAATGCCATCTGCACTTAAACCAAACCATACGTTCCTTGCGTCATCTGCAAAGTCCCGCCACTTTCTCTCAATTTTTCTCCACTGCGACCCATCAGCGGGTACTCTCAACTTCCTGTCTTTCTTACGATCTTCTTTGTGCCATCGCATGAACTTGGCATGCTCTTTGTTTTGGAACAAACATTTCAATCGTGGTATTATAGGAGCATACCACATCACCTTGGCAGGAATCCTCTTCCTGAGGCGCTTGCCCTCAACATCACCAGGGTCATCGCAGCTGATCTTATAGCGCAATGCACCGCATACCGGGCATGCATTCAAATTCTCGTACTCCTCACCGTGGCAGAGGATGCAGTCATTAGGGCATGCATGTATCTTATGCACCTCTAATCCTAGAGGGCAGACAGCCTTCTTTGCTTCGTACGTACTGTCGGGCAATTCATTGTCCTTTGGAAGCATCTTCTTTAACATTATCAGCAACTTTTCAAATCCCTTGTCAGATACACCATTCTCTGCCTTCCATTGCAGAAACTCCAGTGTGGGACCCAACTTTTTCTTGTCATCTTCGCAATTTGGGTACAATAATTTCTTGTGATCCTCTAACAAGCGCTGCAACTTCAATTTCTCCTTTTCACTTGCGCAGTTCTCTTTGCATCAGCAATGGCCCGACCAAGATCATCAGTGGGCTCATCTGATGCCTCATCTTCATCTTCTTCCCCCATTGTAGTACCATCATATTCAGGGAACACATGGCCAGGATAGCTGTCATCATCCTCTTCTTCTTCATTCTCTACCACTAGAACCCCTCTTTCTCCGTGCTTGGTCCAACAGTTATAGCCGGACATGAAACCGGACGTAAACAGGTGGACGTGAATGGTTTTTGAGTTAGAGTAATTGTTATCATTCTTACAGACAACACATGGACAACACATAAAACCATCCGACCGCTTGTTTGCCTGAGCCGCAAGCAGAAAAGTATGCACGCCATCAATGAACTGGGGAGAGCCTCGGTCATCGTACATCCATTGCCGGCTCATCTTCATTACACAACACCAAAAAGACCAAATTAATACAAGTTCATAAACACTTATTCTCATAAAACAACATACAAACTCTCCAGCTAAAGCATTTAAATTAAACAACAAATGCGATCAAGATCGCAACTAAGGTAACAATTGATCCAACAGCATAGTGATACCAAGCCTCTTTATTAACGGCATATTTTCTAATCTTTCTAATCTTCAAGCGCATTGCATCCATCTTGATCTTGTGATCATCGACGACATCGGCAACATACAACTCCAGTTTCATCTTCTCTTCTTCAATTATTTCCAATTTTTCTTTCAAATACTCATTTTCTTTTTCAACTAAATTTAACTTCTCGACAAGAGGGTCGGTTGCAATTTTTGGTTCACATACCTCCTAGATAAAAATATCTATGGCAACTTGATGGGCATAATTGTCATAAACACGAAATGCAACAAATAGTTATAAGAGAGATTATATATACCACATCCAAATCATAAACCAGACGAGGGCCGATGGGGACGGATATCAAAACCATGCCACTATGTATAACAAACAACCATACAGGTAAGAAAATTATACAAGTAACTATCTAAATCACACAAACATGATTTTTTTTATAAAAAGGATAAGAACAAGAGGCTCACCAAGGTGGTGCGGGCGATGGGACGGTGCGGGCGATCGACGGTGGTTAGGACGGGGACGGGAAGGCACTAAGTAAACAACACCTACATATGCAAACTAAGAAGTTAATTTGAGCTGAAATTGCATATAAATCAAATAAACTCCCACATAATTACTCCCAAACTAAAACCCACAAATCACTATACTTACAGAGCATTGCATGAGCTAATCTAGCAATGAGAGATGAAAGGACAAAGTTGCTAACCTTTGTGAACACTTGGATGGATGGGGTGCCTTCAAATCTTGACAAATCTTGGCAAAAATGGAGGACGAGCTCGAGCAAGGGGAAGAACAGAGGAGAGAAAGGGGATACAGAGTGAATGGGCTCGGGCTGGACGAAGAGTTTATATAGGGATGTCTTTAGTCCTGGTTGGTTATACAAACCGGGACTAAAGGTATACCTCTAGTCCCGGTGGGTGATACAAACCGGGACTAAAGGGGCTCGTGGGGGCCCCAGCCTGTCACCACCCCTTTAGTCCCGGTTTGTATCACAAACCGGGACTAGAGGTCACAAATGAACCGGGGCTAATGATGCCCGTGGCCCCATCCAGTCCTAGCCGTTGGAACCGGGACTAATGTTACCATTAGTCCCGGGCCAAAACCAAACTGGGACTAAAGGGGCAAACATAAGGTCTGTTTTCTACTAGTGCAACTGCTAAAATTCCTTCTCAGTAGTAGCATAATTTCTTTGGGGACTGTCTAGTGTTTTGCTAGCATAATGGATAACATTTAATTTCTTATCAACTCTTTGTCCTAGAACAGCACCAACAGCATAATCACTAGCATCACACATAATTTTAAAAGGCAAGTTCCAATCAGGTGCTTGAACAAATGGTGCAGAAATTAAGGCTTTCTTAAGTGTTTCAAAGGCTTCTACACAATCATCATGAAAAACAAATGCAACATCCTTTTGTAAAAGATTAGTAAGAGGCCTAGAAATTTTAGAGAAGTTTTTAATAAACCTCCAATAGAAACCAGCATGACCAAGAAAACTACGAATACCTTTAATGTCTTTAGGACATGACATTTTCTCAATTACACCAACTTTAGCTTTATCCACCTCAATACCTCGTTCAGAAATTTTATGACCCAAGACAATGCCTTCATTAACCATAAAGTGGCACTTCTCCCAATTCAAGACAAGATTAGTTTGTTCACATATCTGCAAAACTCGATCAAGGTTGCTTAAGCAATCATAAAAAGAAGTTCCGTAAACGGAAAAATCATCCATGAAAACCTCAACAATCTTTTCACAAAAATCAAAGAATATAGCAGTCATACATCTTTGAAAGGTAGCAGGTGCATTACATAAACCAAAGGGCATACGTCTATAAGCATAAGTTCCAAAAGGGCAAGTAAAAGTGGTTTTATCTTGATCAGGTTGCGAAACAAGTATTTGAGAGAAGCCAGAATATCCATCAAGAAAACAAAAGTGTGTGTGCTTAGATAATCTTTCTAGCCTTTGATCAATAAAAGGCAGAGGGTAATGATCTTTTCTAGTAGCTTTGTTTAATTTTCTAAAATCAATTACCATTCTATAGCCTGTAACAATTCTTTGTGGGATAAGTTCATTTTTATCATTAGGAACAACAGTAATACCTCCTTTCTTAGGCACACAATGAACATGACTTACCCATCTACTATCAGTTATGGGATAGATTATACCTGCTTCCAGGAGCTTTAGTATTTCAGTTCTTACCACTTCTTTCATCTTAGGATTCAATTGTCATTGGTGATCAACAACGGGTTTAGCATCAGGTTCCATATTAATCTTGTGCTGATAGAGAGTGGGACTAATGCCCTTAAGATCATCAAGAGTATATCCAATAGTAGCACGATGCTTCCTCAAATTTTTTAATAATCTCTCTTCTTCATGTTTTGAAAGGTTAACACTAATAATAACATGATATATCTTTTTCTCATCAAGATAAACATACTTCAGAGTGTCAGGCAATTGTTTTAATTCAAACACAGGATCACCTTTAGGTGGAGGAGGACCTCCTAGAGTTGCAATAGGCAAATTGTGTTTAAGGATAGGTTGTTGTTCAAAGAATATTTTATCTATTTCATTTCTTTCACGCAGGTGCATATCATTCTCATGGTCTAGCAAGTATTGTTCTAGAGGATCATTAGGAGGTACGACAATAGAAGAAAGACCAATTATTTCATATTTACTAGGTGATTCTTTATCATGTGGTTGTCTATGAAACTTAGAGAAATTAAACTCATGAGACA
Source organism: Thinopyrum elongatum (assembly GCA_011799875.1). Taxonomy (NCBI): domain Eukaryota; kingdom Viridiplantae; phylum Streptophyta; class Magnoliopsida; order Poales; family Poaceae; genus Thinopyrum; species Thinopyrum elongatum. The sequence continues at coordinate 442,107,054 of CM022300.1, read as the reverse complement.
CATCACCAAAGCTAACACTGATACTTTCTTTCTCACAATCTATCTTAGCATTGACAGAGTTCAAGAAAGGTCTACCAAAAATTATGGGACAAAATTCATCTTGTGGAGAACCAAGAACTAGAAAATCAGTAGGGTATTTTATCTTCCCACACAAGACTTCAACATCTCTAACAATCCCAAGTGGTGTGATGGTGTCTCTATTTACAAGTTTAATAGTAACATCTATGTCTTCTATTTCAGCGGGTGCTATATCATTCATAATTTCTTGGTATAAAGTAAAAGGGATAGCACTCACACTAGCACCTAAGTCACATAAACCATGATAGCAATGATCTCCTAAATTAACTGAGACGACAGACATGCCAACTAGAGGTCTATGTTTATCTTTTTCATCGGGTTTGGTAATTCTAGCTACTTCATCACAGAAATAAATAACATGCCCATCAATATTTTTGACCAAGAGATCTTTAACTATAGCAACACTAGGTTCTACTTTAATTTGTTCAGAGGGTTTAGGTGCTTTAATATTACTTTTGTGAACCACTCTTGATACGTTAGCATGTTCCTTTATCCTAACAGGGAAAGGTGGTTTTTCAATTTAAGCAGTAGGAACTACTAGATCAATATTGTAAATGATAGTTTCATCTTTAACTATTACCGGCCCTTTAATTTCTTCTTTAATAGGGGGATGATATTTAAACCAATTCTCCTTCGGGAGATCAACATGAGTAGCAAATGATTCACAAAACGAGGCTACTATCTCAGAGTCAAGTCCATATTTAGTGCTAAACTTGTGAAAAGCATCGGTATTCATAAAAGATTTAACACAATCAAACTCAAGCTTAATACCTGACTCTTTACCTTCATCGAGTTCCCAATCTTCAGAGTTGCATTTAATTATTTCTAAAAGATCCCACCTGAATTCAATAGTCTTCTTCATAGAAGAACTAGTACAAGAAGTATCGAGCATGGATTGATCATCACAAGAAAGCCGAGCATAAAAATTCTGAATAATAATTTCTCTTTAGAGCTCATGATTGGGGCATGAATATAACATTGACTTAGGCCTCCCCCAAGCTAGAGAGATACTTTCTCCTTCACGAGGCCAAAAATTATATATATAATTCCGATCACGATGAACTAGATGCATAGGATAATTTTTTTGGTGAAATTCCAATTTCAATCGATTCCAGTTCCAAGATCAAATATCATCGCATAGCCTATACCATGTCAATGTTTTTCCCTTCAAAGATAAAGGGAAAACCTTCTTATTAATTTCATCTCCGGGTAAACCCGCAAGCTTAAACAATCCACAAATTTCATCCACATGTATCAAATGCATATCAGGATGTTTCGTTCCATCTCCTGCATAAGGATTAGCTAGCAGTTGCTCTATCATACCCGAAGGAATTTCATAACCAATATTTTCAGTAGGTGCAGTAGGTTGAGGGGCACCTCTTTGTGTTTCTGGTCGAGGTGAAGATACCTTGAACAAACCCCTCAAAGGATTGTTTTCCATAGTAAGAAGTGATAATAAATTTCAGCACATAGTATAAGTTTGTCCTTACCGATTTTCACTTACCAAGAGGGCTTCACTCCTCGGGAACGGCACCAGAAAAGAGTCTTGATGACCCACAAGTACAGGGGATCAATCGTAGTCCTTTCGATAAGTAAGAGTGTCGAACCCAACGAGGATTAGAAGGAAACGACAAGTGGTTTTCAGCAAGGTAATTTCTGCAAGCACTGAAATTGTAGGAAACAGGTAGTTGGGTAGCAAGATAATTTGTAACAGACAAATAATGGTAACGGTAAATAAAGTGCAGCAAGGTAGCCCAATCCTTTTTGTAGCAACGGACATGCTAGAACGGTCTCTTATAATAAGCAAAGCGTTCTTGAGGGCACACAGGAATTTCATCTAGTCACTTTCATCATGTTGGTTTGATTCGCATTCGCTACTTTGATAATTTGATATGTGGGTGGACCAGTGCTTGGGTGCTGTTCTTACTTGAACAAGCCTCCCACTTATGATTAACCCCTCGCAAGCATCCGCAACTACGAAAGAAGTATTAAGATAAAATCTAACCATAACATTAGACATATGGATCCAAATCGATCCCTTACAAAATTGCGCATAAACTAGGGTTTAAGCTTCTGTCACTCTAGCATCATCTAATAACTACTCCAAAATGCATTCCCTTAGGCCCAAAGATGGTGAAGTGTCATGTAGTCGAGGTTCACATAACACCACTAAGGGAATCACAACATACATATCATCAAATATCGAACAAATATCAAATTCACATGATTACTTGCAACATGACTTCTCCCGTGGCCTCAAGAACAAAGGTAACTACTCACAAATAATATTCATGCTCAAGATCAGATAGGTATTAAATAGCATAATGGATCTGAACATATAATCTTCCACCAAATAAACCATATAACAATCAACTGCAAGATGTAATCAACACTACTAGTCACCCACAGGTACCAATCTGAGGTTCCGGTACAATGATTGAACACAAGAGATGAACTAGGGTTTGTGATGAGATGGTGTTGTTGAAGATGTTGATGAAGATTGGCCTCCCAAAGATGAGAGGGTTGTTGGTGATGACGCTGGCTTCGATTTCCCTCTCTGGGAGGGAAGTTCCCCCGGCAGAATCACTCTGCCGGAGGGCAAAAGTGCTCATACCCAAGTTTCGCCTCAAGACGGTGGCGCTCCATCCTGAAAGTCCTCCCGTTATTTTTTCTAGGTCAAGAGACCTCATATACCGGAAGATGGGCACCGGAGGTCGGCCGGGCCGCCCACCACCCACCAGGGCGCGCCTGGGGGCCTCTGGTAGTTCTTTTCTCCAATATTTATTAAATATTCCAAAATAATTCTCTGTAAAATTTTAGCTCATTTGGAGATGTGCAGAATAGGTATCCCTGACATAGCTTTTTCAAGTCCAGAATTCCAGCTGCCAGTATTCTCCCTCTTTGTGTAAACCTTGCATATTATGAGAGAAAAGGCATTGAAATTACTCCATAAAGTGTTATTATGCATAAAACATTATAAATAACAGTAAGAAAACATGATGCAAAATGGACGTATCAAGCCACTAGCCTAAAGTTGCAAGGACATTCAACATCATTGAAGGCTCAATATTCGCCTTCTGCTTCAGCAGTTTCCCGGATGAGATTCATCTGTCTATTTACCGTGTGTGATGCTACTTTCCAAATGCTTTTGATGTTGCATGTGAAACTTGGTGCTGTTGTTTAATGGCGTAGCTAGCTATATGCCTATATGGTGTAACTGAGTGCTGAAGCTGTCTGATGTAATTCAATTATGAAATCCTGGTTGCCGTAATACAGATATGAAATACACGATGTGTTTTATAAGAAATGTCAATTTGGTTACTAAATTTATTATCAATAATAGGCCAATTAGCATGCTTATTGGGGTTTTCTATTGTAGACAGTTTTTCAGACAACACCATGGGCGATGAACTCAAATAACCCACACGGTTTCTAGAAAGTAGGCATGTTGGATCAATGAAGAATCACACACGACTTCGGCCAGAGAACTGTTTGCGTTAGGCCACTTTGCACAAATGTTTCCACATAAAAAATCATGTGTGATATACATACGAACGGAAACATTTTTCCGGGATTCACTGTGTGGGATGTACATACAAACGGAAACGATTGGGCCTGCATAATTGTCTTCGTTGCCTCACCCGATCGCACACGAGCTCATTTTGCCCCGCTGTGTGACCGGAGGACCTATCCTCGATGGTTTTTGGGTCATGTGGAAATGACCCCCTATCGCCCACACTGGCCAACCGACAATTTAAAACTGCATCGCGGAAAGGGGCTAAAAACCGTTTGTATAGGATGTCTTTGCACCAGTGCCTCTTTCATCTTGCATTCAATCAAGGCCTTGGTTAATTCAAAATGTTCGGACCTTGCCTGCTTCTTGTACAAAACTTCCAATGACCCAATTATGAATGTAGTAGTGGATCGTTCAAAACGCTTCTGTAGTTCAGGATCCATGAAAGTTAACATGAGGCACTGGACTGAATCATAGTCATCACTATGAGCAGTGTAAGCAATAACTTCTTATGGCATCGCATCCTTTCCGGGAGCATCACCCAGGGGCTGATCCAACACGTACTCCTTCTTAGCACTCTTGAGAACAAATCTCAAGTTCCGGATCCAATCCGCATAGTTTCCACCATTAGCAGCCAACTTTTTTTCTCTAACATAGGTGCTAAGTTGAACATATTGCGAGCCATTGATTTACTATGATAGACACAAAATTAATTTAGACATTTATTCATAATTAATCTTGCACTAGTGTTTAAACAAATTTTAAAATAAAGTGCGCTCCCACCCAAATCAATATCTCTCATAACTGAAAGTGAGTGACTCAAGACCCTGATCTAGTTCTCAGCCATTGATGTGGACATCACTGATGACGAGAATTTTGACCGGTGGACAAACTATTGCCGATCATATCACCATATGACTCTTGTTCATCTTTCGATGCTTAGTGCTCCGAGCTCAGAACAATTCTGCTAGAACTTCAAGGTAACCGAGTGCTATCTATTAACATGGTCTGACCAGTTTCGTCTTACACCTCACGTCCCGCTTGTACTCATGTGGACTTGACGCACTCCGGAACGCTATGTGTTATAGATGGTTGCAAAACTGGAAGAGCACCTTTTAACTTGATGTTTGCTATGAGAGATCACCCTAATAATTGACTACTGTGCAATCAAAGGGTGTAAACAACAAAGGGATAAACATCTCAGGCAGTTCATAAAACCATGATATGGTATAGCCCTGGGTGTCGGGAATCTCCGTGATCATCTTCAATCTCCGGTTGAAGCGTAGTGACGGCCAAAATTCAACGTCGTGGCAACCGTTTCAAAAATGGTGCCATGGCGGCAATTTGAGAAATCGTTGCTGTGGCGACCGTATCAGAAAACATTGTTGTGGCACCAAATTTCAGAAATTCCGCCATGGCACAAAATTATAGCTCCTCGTCCCATGCCTAGTACACCTTCTCCTTGCCGGGGTCCTCTGTGTACGTTTGCTATCGTCACATGTAACGTGTAGGCTATCTTTATGATATTTACATTAACGTGGTAATGTCGTGGCTCCAGCCATCATGATGTGACGCGCAAGCCACTTAACATTACAACATATAACCATCTCATACATAACAAAGGCTATACCACATCATATGCATACCCTTCAAAACCAAGTTAGACGTCCTCAAATCGGCTTTAGCAAATTTTTAGCTACGTGGTTAACCAGTTTTAACAAGTAATACTAGCTACCTACGTCCACAATTTAGGTGATGATTCTTGATGCTAGATTAAGTTTCAGGTTGTGTGAAAGAAGAGACTTAATTAAAAGTCTCGTCCCCCACACTAAACTTCATCAAATATGTGTGAACCCCTAGAAGATCATCCATCTTCTGCACCTACTTGCGCATGCGACGGTTCACAATTCTCAACTATGGTGAATCCCAAGGAACTGTTAGCAAATCGTCGACAGCCAGAGCCGAGCGATTGTCAGAACCTTGTGAAAAGCGACACCATGACGTTGATGAATTGAACCAAAGCAACACTCGAGGGAAGCATAGCAAGAACATCAACCCTCACAGTCATATGTGATTTAGATTGCAACCTACACCTACTCATATAACTGCTCTTGATGCCACTGTTGGGAAACGTAGTAAAAAACAAAAAAAATCACGCCTACGATCACTCAAGATCAATATGAAGATGCATAACAGGTTGGGATCACGATCATTACCGTCACCGAGTTGCAGTGGAAGAAGAATGTGTCGGTGTAGATTGTACTTGGAGTCCCTCGAACCTTCGATGAACGATTCCTCGTACCACCCACGAACAGTCCCTCGAACCAAAGACCGAAAGCACGGCCTCTCCACTTGGTTGCAATCGTGCAGCCTTAACGATCCGATAGTGCTTCGTTATCCAGAGCTAATCGTCGCTGAAGAATTAGAGGGAGGAGATTAAAACCACACTGGGCTTCTAATTATGAGGACAAGATGATTAGCCTAGCTCTAATTAGTCAATTAGGACCAACTAGAACTAGAGGAGACTAAACTTGTATGAACAATAGAGCAAAAAACCCTAATATATATAGGTTGGAGGGGAGGGAGAGGACAACCACCAAGAGGGAAAGTTTCCCCCTTGGGGCGTCGGCCTAGGAGGGGGAGGAGGAATCCTCCCCCTTGTCCAATTCGGCCTGCTTCTGCGCCACCTCTATTTGGGCCTTTGTGGCCCAAGTTGCCTTCCACCTCTTGGCCTTTTTAAACCCGTTGATATTTAAATTAAATATAAAATGTTCTAAATACTTCATACCATTATATATATTTTTTAAAATCTTCAAAAACATTTTCCACCGATATATAATTTATCGGTAATACCCGGTATTACCCGATACTCTCCAAAACCCTTCCGGTGACCCCGAAATGCTTCCGGATCCGCTCGAAACTATTCCAAATATTCATGAAACAATTTCAAAAATATATTCTCATGACTCCCATCCCACTAACACTTAGTAGATCATGATTGCCTTAAGCTTATGACCCCGTAGGTTTGGTAACTCATAGACATGAACGAAACTATTTGTTCAATGACCGACAGCGCGACCATGGACGTTCGTATCGATCCCTATGAGCACTCGGATGATATTCGAGTGAAACTTTGGTTATCATGTGATGTTACCTTTGCTTCGGGATACTTCACAAAACCCAGGATGTATCGGTATCCTCCTGAGTCATCACCATGTGAGGGAGTCCTGGACTAGGGGGTCCTTGATGTCTACTACACAACTTGTTCTTGTAGATTCGTGTTGGGCCTCCAAGCACAGAGTTTTGTAGGATAGTAGCAAATTTACCTCAAGTGGATGACCTAAGGTTTATCAATCCGTGGGAGGTGTAGGATGAAGATGGTCTCTCTCAAACAACCCTGCAACCAAATACAATGGTAAATTGTATAGGTGCACTAGTTCAGCAAGGAGATGATGATACAAGTGTAGTAATGATAGTAGATATTGATTTTTGTAATAGGAACAATAAAAAACAGCAAGGTAGCAAGTAACAAAACTGAGCACAAACAGTATTTCAATGCTTGAAAATGAGGACTAGGGTCCGTACTTTCACTAGTGCAATCTCTCAACAATGCTAATATAATTGGATCATATAACCATCCCTCAACGTGCGATGAAGAATCACTCCAAAGTTCCTATCTAGCGAAGAACATAAGAAGAAATTGTTTGTAGGGTACGAAACCACCTCAAATTTATCCTTTTCGATCGATCTATCCAAGAGTTCATACTAAAATAACACCATATGATACACATCAACCAACTCTAATGTCACCGCGAGTATCCGTGAGTTGATTATATGATATGCAACAAACAATTTCAGATTCATAATACTCAATCCAACACAAAGAACCTCAAATAGTGCCCCAAGATTTCTACCGGAGAAACAAGGATGAAAACATGCATCAACCCCTATGCATATATTACCCCAATGTCACCTCAGGAATCCTCGAGTTGAGTGCCAAAACATATATCAAGTGAATCAATATGACACCCCATTGTCACCACGGGTATCATAGCAAGACACACATCAAGTGCTCTCAAATCCATAAAAGTATTCAATCCGATAAAACGAAATCTCAAAGGGAAAACTCAATTCATCACAACAAAATAGAGAGGGGAAAACACCATATGATCCAACTATATTAACAAAGCTCGCGATACATCAAGATCGTCCCAACTCAAGAACACGAGAGAGAGAGAGAGAGAGATTAAACACATAGCTATTGGTACAAACCCTCAGCCTCGAGGGCGGACTACTCCCTCCTCATCATGGTGGCCGCCAGGATGATGAAGATGGCCTCTGGTGATGATTTCCCCCTCTTACAAGGTGCCGGAATAGGGTCCAGATTGGTTTTTTGTGGCTACAGAGGCTTGTGGCAGCGGAACTTCCGATCTAGGGTTATTTCTGGGGGTTTCTTTATTTATAGGATTTTTTGGTATCGATTTCACGCGAAGATGGGCTTCGAGGGGCCCACCACCCACAAGCACACGGGCAAGGCCCCTAGCACCCTAGTGGGTGGTGGCCACCTCCTTCACCTTCTGGCCCCCCACGAAGCTTCTAGTGCCTCTTTTGTTCCAAAAAATCATCAAAAAGTTTCAACTCATTTGGAGAACTTTCATTTCTGCACAAAAACAACACCACGGTAGTTCTGCTGAAAACAACGTCAGTCCGGGTTAGTTCCATTCAAATCATAACAAAACCATATAAAACCATTGTAAACATAGCATGAATACTTCATAAATTATAGATACGTTGGAGACGTATCAGTCCTCGGGCTGCCGGCCTACCTCTTATGGGCCGGACAGGTGGGCCGCTATATGACTACCACAAGGCCGGACTATTAGGCGGTGTCGAATCCGGACAGGAGATCTTTGGTGCCTTGGTGTGTGCTCCAAGTCAAGATAGAAGATTCGGCATGTTTATTCCCTTGTTGTAACCGACCATATGTAACCCTAGTACCCCTGGTGTCTATATAAACCCGAGGGTTTAGTCCGTAGAGGCTAGAACAACAACCATCATCCTACTTGATATGTCTCCAATGTATCTATAAATTTTTTATTGTTCCATGCTATTATATTATCATTCCTGCATGTTTTACCTTCATTTTATAGCAACTTTATATCATTTTTTGGGACTAACCTATTGACATAGTGCCCAGTGTGAGTTGCTGTTTTTTGCTTGTTTTTTACTTCACAGAATATCAGTACCAAACGAAGTCCAAATGCCAGAAAACTTTTTGGAGATTTTTTTGGACCAGAAGACAACTTGGGAGCCAAGGAAGCACCAGAGGGGAGGTCCATGGGGCCCACAACCCACCAGGGCGCCCTAGAGGCCAATGGCGCACCCAGGTGGGTGGTGGGGCCCACGGGAGTCCTTTCCACCGCCTCTCAGCTCTATAAATTCCCAAATATTCTAAAAACCCTAGGGGAGTCAATGAAACACAATTCCAGCCGCCGCAAGTTCCAGAACCACGAGATCCAATCTAGAGCCCTATTCTGGCACTCTTCCGGAGGGGAACACGATCACGGAGGGGTTCATCATCCTCATTGGTGCTCCTCCAATGATGCGTGAGTAGTTCACTAGACCTACGGGTCTGTAGGCAGTAGCTAGATGGCTTCTTCTCTCTTTTTGATTCTCAATACAATGTTCTCCTCGATGTTCTTGGAGATCTATTTGATGTAATGACTTTTTGCGGTGTGTTTGTTGGGATCCGATGAAGTGCGAGTTTATGATCTGATCTATCTATGAATATTATTTGAGTTTTCTTTGATCTCTTATATGCATGATTGTTATAGCCTTGTATTTCTTCTCCGAATCTTTGGTTTAGTTAGGCGAACTAGATTGATTTTTCTTGCAATGGGAAGAGGTGCTTTGTGATGGGTTCGATCTTGCGGTGTCCTCACCCAGTGACAGAAGGGGTAGCGAGGCACACATGTATCGTTGCTATTAAGGATAAAAAGATAGGGCCTATTCCTACATGAATAGATCTTGTCTACATCATGTCATCGTTCTTATTGCATTACTCCGTTTCTCCATGAACTTAATACACTAGATGCATGTTGGATAGTGTTCGATGTGTGGAGTAATAGTAGTAGATGCAGGCAGGAGTCGGTCTACTAATCTTGGACGTGATGCCTATATATATGATCATTGCCTTGGATATTGTCATAATTATTTGCTCTTCTATCAATTTCCCAACAGTAATTTGTTTACCCACCGTATGCTATTTTCTCGAGAGAAGCCACTATGAAATCTACGGCCCCCGGGTCTATCTTTTATCATATTGTTTTTAGATCTATTATTCCAAAAAACAAAAAATACTTTGCTGCACTTTTTCATTACTTATTTTATTTTGTGTTTTAGTCACATCTATTTATCCAATCTAATACAATTTAATCTATCTTTTTACCGTACAGGGATTGACAACCCCTCTTACGGTTGGGTTGCAAGTATTTGTTCTTTGTGTGCAGGTACCGTTTAGATAGTGTTGCTTGGTTCTCCTACTGGATTGATAACCATGGTTTCATAACTGAGGGAAATACTTGCCGTAGCGGTGCTGCATCATCCCTTCCTCTTTGGGGAAATACCAACGCAGATTCAAGCTACCGTCACTACTCGTCTATGGTTTAGTTCCTCTGATCTCGTGGTAGATCGACTCTGTGATCATCCTATACACTTCAATATAATCCAGCAGGACATAGGGTTTTACCTCTTAGAGAGGTCCCGAACCTCGGTAAACATCGTGCCCTTCATCCCTTGTTCCCCATTGATCCAAGATCCACAGCTCGGGACCCCCTACCCAAGATCCGCCGGTTTGGACACAGACATTGGTGCATTCATTGAGAGTTCCGCTGTCAAATCGCCGAAGGATTGATGGCTCGCCTGATCATCGGAGATGGCATCAACGCCGGGGACATCTTCGTCCCCGGCCAGCTTTTCACGTTCGGCAGCATCGTTCTGCACGCCGACTCGACCGGTCATCTCGACTAGTTTGACAGTTTTGCCCCTGAGCACTGGATCAGGTTCGGTAACCTAGAGTACATCACCGACACTCGGGGCGATCTGGTCTTCACCTGCTTTTCAACCCTATCTAAAACGCCCACAGACCCTAAAGCATCGACTTTGGGACCTCTTCCCGATCTGATCTATGGATCGATTCTTAACTCGCATCCGGCTTCAAGCCTAGACATGACCACCGTGTCCGAAGACAAGGAGTTAAGCCCGGCCGGACTCGCCCTCCTTACCACGGATCTGGCTTTGAGCCTTGACACAAGTTCGGCGTCCGAAGACTGGGGGTCAACCCTGGCCGGACTCACCCCTCACCTCACCGTCACACCAGAGGTCAACTCCGGAGAAATCTCATACGCTAATCCGGCTAGTCTCGCTCTGTTAAACGAGACACTAGACCAGATCCAGATGATGACTATCACGGATGTCCCATCCTTGGCCTACGCTCAGCAGAGCCTTGAGGTGGGCCATAGGAAATTTTACGTCCCACCCACCACCCACTTGGTAGCCACTATCAAAGACTTAACCGACATGCTAGACTACACCTCGGAGGAGGCCGAAGATATGGATGAAGATATCGAAGCAACAGCCCACGCTAACGCTACCCCTCCCACCACCGGCCGATGGACGTCCACCTCCACCTATGATGTTTACATGGTGGACACCCCCAAGGAAAAGGGCGACGGCACCAGCAACGGTGACAACATCCCCAGGAGAGACAGCAATAAGCCCGGCGAGGAACCGCCCAAACACCGAAGACAGCGCCGACGGTCTAAGGGGCGTAGGGGCAGGGAAAGCAACACAGGCACCGGGGAAGGAGACACCCCGGACAATATCGAAGACGTCGGCAACCCCGCCCCCGAGCAACAACCCGATGACTCGGAGGGACACGGGGACCAGCATAATCCTGAGGAACTCAACGACTCTGAAGACAGCAACTACCTCCCCCACTCCGAAGAGGAGGTCAGCCTCAGAGCCAAGGACTTCATAGTCCCTGAGGACCCACTCGACCAAGAACAGTTTAAACGGAAACTTATTGCCACCGCACGAAGCCTAAAGAAGAAGAAGCAGTAGCTCAAGGCCAAGCAAGACACCCTCAACGATAGATGGACAAAAGTCCTGGCAGTCGAAGAAGGGTACGACTATGAGAAGCAAACCAAAAGCTACCCAAAGCGGAAGCTGCTGCCATAGTTCGACGACGAGACCCTTGAGCCCGTACCACCCAGACAAACTCATGGCGACCAGCTAGACCGCCCCCCTCGAGGAAGGGACAGGCTGGCTGGAAGGCTCGAGGACCCACCCACGCCTGCCCGCAGAAGGGGAAAGGAGCCAATAGAGCCTGACCCATACGACCTGCGACGTGATTTGGATGCCAGAACGGGTCATGCAAGATCCATCTATGGATCTAGAGGATACCCTCCCAATAGACGGGACGGATACCAAGCTTGGCTCGACCGAAACTATAGATCTCGGGAGCAACACCGGGCCCGGATGGAAGCTGAGCTCTGGCGCGACGTAGCCCGAGTGAGGGGCGCCGCTCACCCAATGTGTTTCGTTGTTGAGGTGATGCAACACCAATTCCCAGAAGGGTTTAAACCCGTAAACATCGAGCCATACGACGGGACAACAATCTCGGCCGTATGGATCAAAGATTTTCTTCTCCATATCCATATGGCCCGAGGGGACGACCTCCATGCCATAAAATATCTGCCATTAAAGCTCAAAGGACCAGCCAGACATTGGTTGAACTGCCTCCCTGAAGACTCCATAGGGAGCTGGATAGAGCTCGAGGATGCTTTCCGAGCTAACTTTCAAGGCACCTATGTCTGGCCTCTGGATGCCGATGACCTGAGCCATGTGGTCCAACAGCCCGGTGAGTCATCCCAGCAATTTTGGAATCGTTTTTTTGACAAAAAAGGACCAGATCGTCGACTGTCCGGACGCTGAGGCTATAGCCACATTTAAGCATAGTATCCGGGATGAATGGCTCGCACGCCAGCTCGGCCAAGATAAGCCGAGGACAATGTCAGCACTTACCTCTCTTATGACCCGCTTTTGCATGGGGGAAGATAGCTGGTTGGCTCATCGAAGCACCAACCCAGAAGACCCCAGCACCTCGGAAGTCCGGGACGGAAACGGGAACCGCAGCGCAACAAAAACAAGCGTCGCCACAATGGCGGTGAAGCCGAAGACACAACAGTGAATGCCGGATTCCGCAACTCCAAATCCAAGTCACAGAAAAAGCCCTTCAAAGGGAACGAGGACGAACCTACCAAGTTGGACATAATATTGGACAGGCCCTGCCAGATCCACGGCACCTCTGACAAGCCCGCCAACCACACCAACCATAACTGTTGGGTAATCAAACAGGCTGGCAAACTCATAGCTGAGGACACGGGACAAAGCCCCTGTAGTGAGGACGACGAGGAACCTCACAGGCCGAACAGTGGAGGCCAGAAACAATTCCCTCATGAGGTCAAAATGGTGAATATGATCTATGCCACTCATATACCCAAGAAGGAGAGGAAACGCGCACTTCGGGATGTCTACGCCTATCGGAATCGGGGCTCCATAGACCCAAACAAGTTTCGAACTCTGGGGCATGTACGAAGGATCTAGCCTAGCTGCAGCCCCAAGCTCACTACCTCATGGCTTGGCCTCGCCGAGTTCGAGCGAGCGGGGAGAAGAAATGGACGCAGTGGCTTACCCAGGTTTGGGCCACTGATGACCCACAAGTATAGGGGATCAATTGTAGCTCTTTTCGATAAGTAAGAGTGTCGAACCCAACAAGGAGCGGAAGGAAATGACAAGTGGTTTTCAGCAAGGTAATGTCTGCAAGTGCTGAAATTGTAAGTAACAGAGTAGTTTGATAGCAAGATAATTTGTAACGAGCAAGTAACGATAGTAGTAACAAAAGTGCAGCAAGGTATCCCAATCCTTTTGAGGCAAAGGACAGGCCAAAACGGTCTCTTATAATAAGCAAAGCGTTCTTAAGGGTACATGGGAATTTCATCTAGTCACTTTCACCATGTTGATTCGATTTGTGTTCGCTACTTTGATAATTTGATATGTGGGTGGACCGGTGCTTACGTGTTGTTCTTACTTGAACAAGCCTCCTACTTATGATTAACCCTCTCGCAAGCATCCGCAACTATGAGAAAAGTATTAAGAATAAATTCTAACCATAGCATTAAACTTTTGGATCCAATCGGTCCCTTACGGAATAGCGCATAAAGTGGGGTTTAAGCTTCTGTCACTCTCGCAACCCATCATCTACTTACTACTCCACAATGCATTCCCTTAGGCCCAAATATGGTGAAGTGTCATGTAGTCGACGTTCACATGACACCACTAAGGGAATCACAACATACATACTATCAAAATATTGAACACATATCAAGTTCACATGATTACTTGAAACATGATTTCTCCCATGACCTCAAGAACAAAAGTAACTACTCACAAATGATAATCATGCTCAAGATCAGAGGGGTATTAAATAGCATATTGGATCTGAACATATAATCTTCCACCAAATAAACCATATAGTAATCAACTACAAGATGTAATCAACACTACTAGTCACCCACAAGCACCAATCTATAGTTCCGGTAATAAGATTGAACATAAGAGATGAACTAGGGTTTGAGATGAGATGGTGTTGTTGAAGATGTTGATGGAGATTGCCCTCCCCAAGATGGGAGATTTGTTGGTGATGATGATGACGATGATTTCCCCCTCCGGGAGGGAAGTTCCCCCGGTGGAATCGCTCCGCCGGAGGGCAAAAGTGCTCCTGCCCAAGTTCCGCCTCGAGACGGTGGCGCTCCGTCCCGAAAGTCCTCTCCTTATTTTTTCTAGGTCAAAATGACTTATATACCAGAAGATGGGCACCGGAAGTGGGCCTGGGTGAGCATAACCCACCAGGGCGCGCCTGGGCTCCCTAGCACGCCCAGGTGGGTTGTGCCCACCTGGTGGGCCCCCTCTGGTACTTATTTGCTCCAATATTCTTCAAATATTCCATAAAAAATCTCCGTAAAGTTTCAACTTGTTTGGAGTTGTGCAGAATAGGTGGCCTGACGTAGCTTTTCCAGGTCCAGATATCCAGCTGCCGGAATTCTCCCTCTTTGTGTGTACCTTGCATATTATGAGAAAAAAGGCATTAGAATTACTCTAAAAAGCATTATTATGCATAAAAACATCATAAATAATAGTAGGAAAACATGATGCAAAATGGACGTATCAGCCACCTTGCGATGTAAAACCCTACTCCTGCTTCGTGGTGGATTGCCTCGTGAGGAGGATGAGTATGAACTAGTACACGTGAGAGCTGCCTCGGGAGAGCTTAGTGGCCAGAGGGCTCGATGGAATCCCGTCCCTCTCTACGGTGGAGTCTAACCTATATTTATAGTGGCCTTGGTCCTCTTCCCTCATAGCTTAGGCAGGAAGGGATTCCTCAACGGCCAATTTGAAAGGGGACAAGAGTACATCTTATCCTGACGAAAGGTGGTCTTCACTTGTAAAGCTTCTGGTCGTGATGCAGTGGTGGGCTCGGCAATGACATCCATCCTGCCGAGCTCGTGGTCTTGGTCTTGTTGCACTGGAATGGAAACCTTTAGGGGATTCCTTGGGAATCCGTGTACGTCCTTGCCTCCTTAGCACAAAAGGGGAAACTGCCCTGGACTGCGCCCGTTGGCGCCCATCTGGCCTTGGTCGTCATGGATCACGTCATCGCACGCCTCGTGAGGTGGGGTGCCTGCATAGAGATCTCCGCTCCTCGGGAGGCAGGCTCGGGAAGCTGCTCCTCAGGAGGTCTTGGTGTCGTTCGCCTCGCGAGGCGGGGGCCGTCGCTAGGGTCTTGGTTGCGAGTCCTTGGAGCTGGGCCATGCCGGGCCGTCGAAGGGTTCACGTGCTGGGCTGCAGGCAAGCGGGCCTGGGTACCCCTGATCCCAAAATGCCGACAGTAGCCCCGGGCCCAAGGCGTGCTTGGCCTGGCTTCGAGGCGAAGGCAGCGAAGGGAGGTCAAAGCGACGCGGGCCCCAATCGCCTGCGGGCGAGACTTAACGCGTGGCGCATGACGGGACGTGGACACCCCCACTTCCCCACGTCACCTCGGCAACTGCCCAGACTAACAATAGTCTGGCGCGCGCTGCGGGGCCATCATTTCTCCTTCCCATCTTGCTCCAGATCCCCTTCCCCAGCAACAAGCTCCCCCAGATCCAGTCACGGCGCCATCTCTCCCCGTCTTCCTCGTCGGTCGCCGACGACTCCTGGAATGGCGCCCGCCAGGAAATTGAAGCTCGCGGCCTCGGTCGCGAGCTCCCCATATCTTCCGCCGGTGCTTGCAGCCTCCTCCATTGCCAAGGAGGAGGACCTCAGTCCAGCGCTTCCACTGATGGAGGGCGACACGAACGAGTGGGGCGAGACTCTGATCTGTGCCGGCTCCGCGGAATGGATCACCTTGGCGAAGATGGCCTACCCCTTCTTCCTCCACATCGTATTCTCAGGGCTCGTCCCGCCCTTCTCAGAGTTCTTCTATGCCATCCTCAGGCACTATAAGATCCATGCCCTCCATCTCGAGCCTAACTCCATTCTCCTCCTGTCCATCTTCTCCTTCTACTGCGAGGCCTTCGTGGGCGTAAGCCCCTCGGTGGCTCTCTTCCGCCATTACTTCAGTTTGCGATTCCACGTCCGGGACCAGTGATCCGCATGTGTCTCCTTCATCACAGTTCAGAGCGGAAACTCGCTCCTAAAAGCCGGGAAGAAGGTGGAGGGCTTTCGGCACCGCTGGGTCTTCCTGGACGCCTAGGGCTCCGATCCGCTCATGGCGCCCCCGGTGGCACTGCCGGTGCGTGCCCCCAAGTGGGGCTCCGCCAAGCTCATCGACCCTCGAGCGAGGCCTGTGCTGGAGAAGATAGACTCGCACATGAAGGCGGTGGAGCTGACGGGGTGATGATTGTGAAGGAGTTCCTAATGCAGCGCTTGGCGCCGCTCCAGTTGCACTCGTAGACCCTGTGGGAGTACCAGGGCTTAGAGGATGAGGTGAGGCTGCGCCCTGCCGGCCTGACATGTGAGGAGCTGGACGTGGCCTTGGTCACCCTGCTCTGCTGCATCCCGGGGAACATCCCTGAGGCATACACCCGTTGTACAGTCGCGACGACATGAAGGATCTGGTTGCCGCCATGCCCGCCTTTAACGAGCTCGGGCTTGAGCCATCGGACCTCCCCGATTCGCCCGTGGTGCTATCCTCCGGCAATAGCGGCGGGGACGAGCACTCGAAGGAGATGGAGGACGACGACCTGGAGGAGGCATCCCTGTTGTCGCGGAGGGACCTCCTCCTCGTCCTTGACGATGACGATGCTGACGCCGATGAGCTCCCGGCCGCGGATTCGCCGTGCCTTACCAGGACGCCTAGAAGGGCCGAATCTGCGCCTCCGACCGTGCAGGCGCCCAGCCCGACGGCCGAGGAGACGGGTTCGTCCCCGCAAGGTGAGCGTTTGACGGCCGCGGAGGGCTCCGCCGAGGCAGCCGCGGCTGCGCCAGCCAAGGCTCCTCACGGGAGCCCCCGTGCTCCTCCAGTCACCGGCGCCGCAACGGGGTCCGTAAGGGGCCATTCCGCCAGCCCCTGGGGCAAGGTTGAGGTCACAGCGAGGAAGAAGGCGGGCACGTCGATCCTTAAGGAGGAGAAGAAGAGGAAATGGGCCACGCCGGACAAGTGAGTATCTTTGTCTTACCTGCTGACCGTGCATTTGTAATTCGTGTGCTCACGCTGTCCCTTGTCGGACCAAACAGGGGTGACGGCGCGGAGAAGAAGAAGAAGCCGAACACCGACGCGAAGGTACCGATCGTCCCGAAGATGGCCTCAGCGCTTGGTCGCGGCCTCGGCGGGCGCGGAGGCGTGCCGCGCCGGCCTGGCACAATCCTCGGGCGCGCAGGCAGCACCGCGCCAGGGCGCACAGGCGTGCCGCCCGCTCCTTGTGCCTCGCCGGCGCCGCTCGGAGGGGGGGTGGCCATCGAGGACGCGGGAGCTCACCAAGCAGCACTCCCTGCCATGGCCATGGCAGCCCTAGTCCTGGGGGAGGGGGCGACGCCTCATCCCCCTCTAATTGAATCCGCCCTGGGGAGCGCAGCGGCAGAGCCTCAGGCGGAACCGACCCCCGCGGTCCAGCGAGCCATGGAGTTGGTTACTCTTGTCGCATCTGAGAAGAACCCGGAGCCTCCGGAGCCCTAATCTGACCGCGCCACGGCCTCCTCGGCCATGGAGCCGGCCGACGCACCAGCGCCGCCCCCTCAACGGACCCTTGCGCTCGTGAACTGCGGCCCCCTGATCAGACCCGGGGCTCTGGATGAAGCTTACGCTGCTCTCGGCCGGCTCCGGACAGATCTTCAGGATGCTAACAGGTGCCTCGCGAGGGAGCGCCTAGGGCTCGTCTCGGGGAGGCTTCAAGTTGCCGCAGCAACCAAAGCGGCTTGGGGCCAGGCCGAAGCTGCCACCGCAGAGAGCAAGAAGGAAGCTGCCGCAGCCAAGGCTGCCCGTGATGAGGCGCTGGCTGAGGCAGCGTCTGCCAAGAAACGTTGCGGCGAGGTGGAGGCCGACCTAAAGGCACTCCGGGAGGAGCAGGTCAAGCGCGCACAGCGAATTCAGTAGTGGGAGGACGACCTCAAGGCTCGCGAGGCAAAGCTCGAGGTCCGTGAGTCCGTGCTGGCGAAGGTGGCCGTGGAGCAGGCCGCGGAAAGCAAGCGCTTGATCAAGCTGCAGGAGGAGGTGACCGGGGCCCAAGCGTCCCATTCCAAGAACTTCTCCGAGGCGGCGGCCCGGCTGGAAGGCAGGAAGAAGATCCTTGCCGACGCTGAGAGGAAAGCGGCGACGGACCACGACGCCTTCTCCGCCCTTGATTTCAGGGCTCGCCGAGCGCTGAAGTCGATCTGCAGAGGAGGGTTCGAGGGCCCGCTCGCGGCCCCTAAGGATGGCTATGTGAAGCTTTCCTCTTTGCTCGCCTCAGAGCTTGAAGGCACCGGCGCCAAGGTGGACACCATCCTGGAGGTGGAATGTCGCAACCTCTTCTTCATGGTGGCGACGCTCGTCTTCTGCCATCTTTATCTCGGCGACACCAGCTTCGACTTTGATGCCGTGACGGGCCCCGTTCCCTTCGAACTCCGTGCCTACACAGTGGAGACCGTGAAGGGCCATGTGGCCACATTTCTCGGGAAGTTTGTCTGCGTCAACGGCAGATCTGCCTCAGCCGGCACGGGTGGCGGAGGCAACGGCAGCGGTGGCGACGGCGACATCAAAGACGGGCCTGCTACGGCCGAGGCGAGTGGCGGTGACGATGGCAGCGGCGGCGATGGTCCTTCCCCCTGAAGCTTATCCTGCAACGACTAATCATCCCTCGTGGAGGCATAAGACTTTGCCCGAATTTGTGATACGTTTGGTGCTTGTAATAACTATTTGAACTTCGTGATTTTCTTTGTCTCGCTTGGTTTCCTTCCTGCTTGCCTTTGTGCCCTGCGTCGATAGGGCCTAGCCCCGCGCATGCCTCGGCTGCCATTGGGTTGTCAGGTCTTGATGCCTGGACGAGGCCAAGGGGCGAGGGGCTATGTGACTAGTGAGGCCCGTGAGTCGCAATGCTCAGGGGTTCCCCTTGACGTACGAGCGGCCCTCACGAAGGAAACATGGGCGACGGCGAAGTTAACCCGGGGCCCTTCATACCTTTTTTTGTCAGCCTTCGCCTAGGGAGGACACGAGAAGATCAGGTACCAGGAACCTGGTGAGGTGGCATGCATAGAGGCAGGCCTGTGAGCCAGGGCTTGACCTGAGTGTAGGCACCGTGTCCAGCCCCCTCTCGCGTGCATCCCAGGAGAATGCTGCGAGTAGAGTCGCCTGAAGAGCCGAGAGGCCATCCTGAGGTTGGTGCTACCCGTAGGGCGCCCTCAGTTGTTTATCCACAAGCGCGGAGCATGGGGCTTCCAGTGGGCGTGGGCATGGTCGTAGAGTGACTGCATCCGCCAGCACTGAGCATGGGGCTTCCACTGGGCGTGGGTAGGGAGCTCTGTATTAGAGTCTCCGGGCGTGTACAACGTAACCCTGTTTTGTTCGTACACGTGACTGGCATGGCAGAACTTTGAGGAGGTGTATCTGGGCACTCATGAGCCAGCGCGGGACTCAGGAGGCCCTACCTCAAGGTGGGTTGCGCCTGAATTTTTGGCGCGGAGTGCGCTTATGAAACCTGTGTGACGGGGTGACCTGTGCCGAGCGAACCTCCGGAGGTCATCGCATGAGAAGGCCGAACACCAAGGACCCATAGGAGGTGACGTGGACGGGGCCGGCCCGCCAGACAGAGCTCAGTCGCTTGGGTTTATCAATGCTGTAGGGACGGACCCAAGCACAGACATCGTGCCAAGTCTTGTCATGCAATAACCCGAGGAAGGACACCCGACGCTCGGCTCCCGCAACGGCGAAGCGCCGGATTGCGGTTGTACGAACTGGGCCACGCACCTTTACTCACCCACTCGCGATTAGCTCAAGCGGGGACAAGGCACCAAGGACCCCGGGAGGTGACATGCACGGGAGCTGGCCCGCGAGACAGAGCTCGATCGCTTGGATTTAACAACGCTGCAGGGACGAACCCCATCACAGACGCCGTGCCAGCCCTTAATCATGAGGCGATCGAGGGTGGGGTGTTGAGGGCGCGGCGACATTCATGGTGGCGAAGCACCGGGCACGCAGGTTGGAATACCAAGGAAATTTCATCTAAGGCAGGGCCAGTTCTGATACATGCGAAAATGATACAGCTGTAGGGGTGGGCCCTTGCAGCCTAAGGATAACGCAACCCGAGGGGCGCCCTCAGTTGAACAAACCGAAAAGTCACCTGGCACCGGTGTTGTAGAAGCGTCGAGGTAGCTGAGGAAGCGTGCCGTGGAGGTTGCTCCTCATGAGTCGGGCGGCTCTGAAGGCCAGGGAGGCTCGCGAGGCCCAGGGGGCTTGCAAGGGTCCGGGACCTCCTGAGGCACGACCGCCGAGCGCCGAGCCTCAAGAGACGCCATAGCACACTGCACCAGGCGCTGGTACGAGGCGCCAATGTTCAGCAGGCCGAACGGCATGCACACGTAGTTGCAGGGGTAGCCCCCACTCCGACCGATGCGTGACGGCCAGAAGAGGTCCTGCGAAGCGGCCCTGTTGAGGCCCAGGATGTTGACACAGATGCGCAGCTCACCACCCGTGTCGGGGGCAGTAGCTGCACTGGTGGATCGTGCGGGGCGATGCTTGCCGCGCATGGCTTGCGCCTCCTGAAGTTCCTCGATCACCTTGGTGATGAATTCTCGTTCTCCTGGTGCCTCGCGCCATGCTCCTTGCCTGCGGGCGTGCGCATCGAGGCACGCCTCCAAGTGGTGCCCGAGCACCTCCCTCATCGTACCGGTCAGGTTAGAGGCTCTCCAGACGGAAGCCCTCGAGCCCGTCCTGAGGGAGGCGCCTAGCGCGCCTTCCTATGCAGGGGGAAGAGGCGCCCTGGCAGCGGGCGCGGAGCCTGAGGCGTCGCCGGCGGGTTTCTTGGCCTCTGGACGGCTCTTGGGGAGGTGCTGCTTCTTCTTCACGGGGGTGGCCTCAGGAGGCATGACGCCACCTTCGTCATCAGAGTTCTCGGCTGCCGCGGCATGGTAGGCATCCTCGAGGGAGAAAACCACGTCCTTCTCATCGCAGGCGACCGTAATGACTCCACTGCACCCCGGCATCTTGAGGACGTTGTATCCATGGTGAGTTGCCGCCATGAGCTTGGCGAGGGCAGGGTACCCAAAGATGGCATTGTACGGGAGGCCGATGTGGGCGACGTCGAAGTCGATGAGCTCAATGTGGTAGTTGTCGCGCTTGCCGAAGGTGACAGGGAGGCGCACCTGCCCCAGGGGAACGATGGTGCTGTCGGTCACCCCAGAGAATGGCTTAGTGGGCATGAGCTGGTCATAGGGCACCTGGAGCATCTCGAAGGTCTTGACGGAGAGCACATTGAGACCAACGCCACCATCGATGAGAGTCTTGGTGATGAAAACATTGCTGATGGTGGGCGTGCAGAGCATCGGGAGCGCGCCAGCAGTGGCTGCGCACCTGAGGTGATCCTTGGAGTCCAAGGTGATGGTGTACTGCGACCACCTAAGGGGGCGCACGGCCTCAAGCTTTGGGAGGGCCGCATTCACCTCACGAAAGAATTGCTTGAAGATGCGGTTCAAGGCGGGTGCCTGGGTGCTGCCGAGGATGCAGGCAATCGCGCGTGGTTCCTGAAAGCCCCCAGCCCCATCGTCCTGATGGTTGTCGTCGTTCCTCCTTGGTGGTGGTGGCAGCGGAGGGACGCCGGCGTTGCCCTGAGGACGGGCCTCACGAGGCTGATCACACCAGGGGCCGTCGCGAGGCTGATCGCGCCAGCCATCCTCGCGAGGCTGGTAGCGCCAGCCCTGACGAGGGTTGCAGTTGTCCTAGCGGCCTGCGCCACGGCCTCCTCCATGACCGAAGCCACGGTCGCCGCGCTCGGGGCAGCGACCCAGGCGCTCGTCCCCGAGCGCCCTGAGCTCCTAGCAATCATTGGTGTTGTGGGTGTGAACATTTTGGAAGACGCAGAATGGGCGGTTATCCTTGGCTGGCTTGTCACGGTCGCGGCTGCGCTTCATCTCGGGCTCTGCTGCCAGCATAGTGGGGCCCTTGCGCTTCACTTCCTTGGCCATGGACTTCTTGTCTTCAGGATTGACGTTAGGGTGTTTGAGGAGAGAAAGGTGACCCTCTTCAGCCCTGGCGCATCTGTCCGCCAGGTTGAACATCTCCAGGGCCGTGCACAAGTCATCATGGATGGCGAACTCCTCGCTCATCTTGACATGCGTCACGCCCTTGGTGAACGCCGAGATGATGGCTTTGTCTGAGGCTTTCGGGATCTTGAGGCGAACGTTGGTGAAGCACTGAATGTACTTGCGGAGGGTCTCACCCGGCTGCTGCTTCACCCGCCGCAGGTCATTGACGGTGAGGGCGCGGTCATGGGTGCCTTGGAAGTTGGCGATGAACCGCTCGTGGAGCTCATCCCATGAGGAGATTGACACCTCCGGGAGGTGCAAGAGCCAGGAGCGCACGCCGTCCTTGAGAGCCATGGGGAACCAGTTCACCATGACCTTGTCGTCACCATTTGCCGCCTCGATGCTCAGTAAGTAGAGCTGGAGGAACTCCGCAGGGTCGGGGGTGCCGTCGTAGCGCGGGGGCAGGTCTGGCTTGAACTTGCCGGGCCAAACGATGCGGCGTAGCTCACGGGTGAAGGCCCGGCAGCCCGCTGTGCTAACGAGCGCGACCCGTGCAAGGGGAGCATGGTCCTGACGCCCATGCACTGTAGTCCCTAGAGCTGCCCGGTCTTGGTGCTGGCCTGGTGGTGCGAGGAGCGCACGCGCATCGTACTGCGGCTGCTGCACCACCTGGCAGCTGGCCTCATCCCGTGCCGGCGCAGGCGCCCCGTGCGGCGGGTCGCACGGACGTGCGTCACGCCTGGGCTCGGCGTCGGCACTGCGCAGAGGAGGAGGCGGAGGTGTGCCATGAGCCACGTCGCCCGCACGGGAGGGCGGGGGACGGAGCGAGTGGGAGGGTGCCAGGGCCTCGCCAGCGGTGTTGACGAGCTCGGTGGTGCGACCAAGCCAGGCATCGTAGCCTTCGTTGGCAGGGCGGTAGCGCAGCAACTCACGCGCCATGAGGAGCGAGGATTGCGCATCCGCCGGCCTGTGACGAGCGTGGGAGGACGAGCCGTGGCAGGAGTGAGGGAAGGCGTGGCGGTGCGGCCGTCATGCTGCACGAAGGGTGGCACCGAAGAGTCATGTTGCTCATGAGCAGCGGGGTCGGTGGCGGCGTTTGCTGCGGGAGAAGCGGAGCGGCGAGGAACACCGCTGCCCATGGGCGCCGTCTGGGCGTCGCTAGCAGCCCGGTGCTCGGCGCGAACCCGACGGGCGTCGGCCATGGGAGCGATGATCTAGAGACGAAGCGAAGCGGAAGGGAGAGCTTCGACACGCCACTACCTGGCGGACCAAATGTCAGAATCGAGGCTCCGCGGACCCAAACAAGGTTCGAACTCTGGGGCGTGAACGAAGGATCTAGCCTAGCTGCAAGCCCAAGCTCACTACCTCATGGCTTGGCCTCGTCGAGTTTGAGCAAGCGGGGAGAAGAAATGGACACAATGGTTTACCCAGGTTCGGCCCACCTTGCGGTGTAAAATCCTACTCCTGCTTTGTGGTGGATTGCTTCGCGAGGAGGATGAGTATGAACTAGTACAAGTGAGAGCTGCCTCGGGAGAGCATAGTGGCCAGAGGGCACGATGGAATCCCGTCCCTCTCTACGGTGTAGTCTAACCTATACTTATAGTGGCCTGGGTCCTCTTCCCTCATAGGTTAGGCGGGAAGGGATTCCACAATGGCCAATTTGAAAGGGGACAATAGTACATATTATTCTGACGAAAGGTGGTCTTCGCCTGCTAAGCTTCTGGTCTTGACGCAGTGGTGGGCTCAGCGATGACATCCGTCCTGCCGAGCTCGTGGTCTTGGTCTTGTTGCACTGGAATGGAAACCATTGGGGATTCCTTGGGAACCCGCGTACGTCCTTGCCTCCTTAGCACAAAAGGGGAAACTGCCCTGGACTGCGCCCACTAGCGCCCTCCTGGCCTTGGTCATCATGGCTCACGTCATCGCGTGCCTCGTGAGGTGGGGTGCCTGCATAGAGATCTCCGCTCCTCGGGAGGCAGGCTCGGGAAGATGCTCCTCTGGAGGTCTTGGTGTTGTTCGCCTCGCGACACGGGGGCCCTCGCGAGGGTCTTCCTTGCGAATCCTTGGAGCTAGGCCACGCTGGGCCGTCGAAGGGGCCACGTGCTGGGCTGCAGGTAGGCGGGCCTGGGTACCCCCGATCCCAGAACGCCGACAACGCGGTAGAGCATGTAGCCCCAAAATTCAACCCACGGTCGGCTTGCCCGATCACTTTTGACCACAGGGACCATCCGACCAGTATTCGTCATGGAGGATCGGCGGCCCTGGTCCGTGACCCCATTATCGATGGGTACCACCTCACTAGAGTCCTCATGGACGGAGGCAGTAGCCTCAATCTGATTTATTCAGACACGATGAGGAAAATGGGTATTGACCCGTCAAGGATCAAACCCAGTAACACCACCTTTAAGGGGGTAATCCCAGGCGTAGAAGCCCGCTGCTCAGGCACCCTGACCTTGAAAGTGGTGTTCGGCTCACCGGACAACTTCCACAGCGAAGACTTGATCTTTGACATTGTCCCCTTTCGCAGTGGCTATCACGCACTCCTGGGCCGGACAGCGTTTGCTCGTTTCAACGTTGTCCCCCACTATGCATACCTATAGTTAAAGATGCCCGGACTCAAGGGCGTCATCACAGTCAATGGCAATACCGAGCGCTCACTATGAAACGAGGAACATACAGTAGCTCTGGCAGCTGAAGATCAAACCGGCATCGAAGGGCCGAAGTACCAGCCTGCCGTCAAGGCACGAGAGGCAAGTAAGCGGGCCCGAGCCCTTTCTCCATTCCGGGAGCCTCCCTACACTTGACAAAAATAGGGATACGCCCCCCACAGCATGCCCACCCCAGTCGCACGCTCCATGCCTCGTAAGCACAACTTCGCGCTCAAGATACCATGGGCAGCTATGGGGCCCAATTAAACTAAACGCCAAGTGTTCGGCTCAACCGAGCTATGGCCACACACGTCCTCGGATGTCAATAGGTACCATCTAGGACCTATCCAGCATCAAGCTAGAACAGCACGACGACTTCTCAAGGCTCATCGTCAAAGGGCCTGCCGGCCGATTATCCCCCTTGTTGGTGTCAAAACCGGCGAATCTCGGGTAGGGGGTCCCGAGCTGTGGATCTTGGATCAATGAGGAATAGGGAAGGAAGGACACAATATTTACCCAGGTTTGGGCCCTCTCTAAGAGGTAAAACCCTACGTCCTGCTCGATTATATTGAAGTGTATAGGATGGTTGCAGAGTCGATCTACCACGAGATCAGATGAACTAAACCCTAAGCTAGTAGGATGATGATTGTTGTTCTAGCCTACATGGACTAAACCCTCTGGTTTATATAGGCACTAGGGGTACTAGGGTTACACATGGTCGGTTACAACAAGGAAATAAACACGCCAAATCTCTTATCTTGACTTGGAAGACAAACCAAGAATCCTAAAGTCTCCTGCCCGGATACGAAGCCGCCTCATAGTCCGGCTCTCCAATAGCTGTAGCGCGGCCCACCTGTCCGGTCCATGAAAGAGGAGGCGACGGCCCGAGGACCCCCTAGTCTAGGTCTCCCTCAGTAGCCCCTGAACTGGCCTCCAACACCGAGGTTTGTAATCGTCAGCCATCTTGTGTGTCCCAAAGTCTTCGGCTTGCGAGGCGAGTTCTTCATCCTTTCCTTGTTCGGCCGCTTCAAGAGTTCGGCCGCTGATGACCCCCTAATCCGTCAAACCATAGTGGGACCCTCAGAATTAATTTCTATCGGGGGTTAAAGGCAACCCTCGACTTGCGTGCGCCCTTTTAGAAGGAGAACAGTCCAGTGTTCTTTTACAGAAACGCCCTTCTAGGGCCAAAAGGTGCACCTATTTAATAAACGAGGAATGCAACAGGCGGTTAATCCATCCCCAAGCAAGAAACCAAGGCCATACCAAAGAAATCTCAAGTCAAATGGCCAGCGCCCCAGGTTCATCTTCACGCCCGCATGGCCCTCTCCCATGTGACTGGGCGAGCTGCTCAGTTTCATGCCTCCATCTGAGCAATCTCCAAACACAAGGATATCTCCCTGCGGCAGATCTCATTCCTGTCCGTGCCGAATTGATTTCCATGAACGACGAGGCCTTCGCAGAGAACTTCCCTGCTCCAAGCAGGGAAGAGAGGGTATGTTTCGTGCCTTTCCTTATACGAGGCCTAGGCTTCCTGATACGTCTCCAACGTATCTATAATTTTTTATTGTTCCATGCTGTTATATTATCATTCTTGGATGTTTTACAATCATTTTATAGTCATTTTATATCATTTTTTGGTACTAACCTATTGACATAGTGCCAAGTGCCAGTTGCTGTTTTTTGCATGTTTTTTACATCGCAAGAAATCAATACCAAACGGAGTCCAAACGCAGCGAAACTTTTTGTGGATTTTTTTCGGACCAGAAGACATCCAGTGGGCCAGAGAAGCGCCTGGGGGTGCTCCGAGGGGAGTTCAACCCACTAGGGCGCGCCTGGGTTGTGCCCATCTCGGGTGCCTCCCGAACCACCTCTTTGCTCTATAAATACCCCAATATTCCAGAAACCCAGGGGGAGTCGACGAAAATCAATTCCAGCCGCCGCAGAGTCCAGAACCACCAGATCCAATCTAGACACCATCATGGAGGGGTTCACCACTTCCATTGGTGCCTCTCCGATGATGCTTGAGTAGTTCTTTGTAGACCTACGGGTCCGTAGTTAGTAGCTAGATGGCTTTCTCTCTCTCGTTTGATTCTCAATACAATGGTCTCTTGGATATCCATATGATGTAACTCTTTTTGCGGTGTGTTTGTTGGGATCTGGTGAACTTTGAGTTTATGATCAGATCTATCTTTTTATCCATGAAAGTTATTTGAGTTTTATTTGATCTCTTATATGCATGATTGCTTATAGCCTCGTATTTCTTCTCCGATATTTGGGTTTTGTTTGGCCAACTTGATCTATTTATCTTGCAATGGGAAGAGGTGCTTTGTAGTGGGTTCGATCTTACGGTGCTTGATCCCAGTGAAAGAAGGGGAACCGACACGTATGTATCGTTGCTACTAAGGATAAAATGATGGGGTCTATTTCTACATAAATAGATCTTGTCTACATCATGTCATCGTTCTTACTGCATTACTCTGTTTCTCCATGAACTTAATACACTAGATGCATGCTGGATAGCGGTCGATGTGTGGAGTAATAGTAGTAGATGCAGGCAGGAGTCGGTCTACTAATCTTGGACGTGATGCCTATATAATGATCATTGCCTGGATATCATCATGATTATTTGAAGTTTTATCAATTTCCCAACAGTAATTTGTTCACCCACCATTTGCTATTTTTCTCGAGAGAAGCCACTTGTGAAACCTACGGCCCCCGGGTCTCTTTTCCAATATATTTGCTTTCAAGATCTATTTTGCTATTTGCTCTTTTCTTTATTTGCAACTTTTATTTTCAGGTCTATTAAACCAAAAATACAAAAATACCTTGCTGCACTTTATTTTATTTGGCGTTCGATCTATCAATATTTACTACTCTCTCACATTCGTTTGCCAATTTTTGGTGCCATTGCCTGAAAGGGATTGACAACCCCTTTTACACGTCGGGTTGCGAGTATTTGTTATTTGTGTGCAGGTGCTGTTTACGTAGTGTTGCTTGGTTCTCCTACTGGTTCGATAACCTTGGTTTCATCACTGAGGGAAATACCTACCACCGCTGTGCTGCATCATCCCTTCCTCTTTGGGGAAATACCGACGTAGCTTCAAGCCACAACAAAAGGAATTTTTGGCCCCGTTGCCGGGGAGGATCTTCAACATATACCAGGTTCCTAATTACAAATCTCATCTCCTCGCAATTTACATTATTTGCCATTTGCCTCTCATTTTCATCTCCCCCACTTCACCAATTTTCCGTTTTATTCGCCCCTCTTTTTCGTTCCCCTTTTTCTCGTCAGATCTCATGTTTGCTTGTGTTGCCATGTGCCTTCTACTTGCTTGCATCTTCGCGTGCTAAAAAGCTATTGTTATGGATCCTCATCCACTTGCTACTCTTTTCAAAAGATCCAATTATGATGAACCAATTGCTAGTGAATTGAGTTCACTAGATTATCTTTATGAAGTTTTGCTTGAGATTTATGAATCTGAAAATTGTGATGAAGTGTTAAAGGAAGGAATTTATAAAGTGGTTCATGATAGCTCCTTTAATGAAAAGCATGATTGCAATGATGTTATTATAAATTCTATTAATGTCAATTGTGCTAATAATATGCAAAACCCCAAGCTTGAGGATGTTAATCTTGATATGTCCACTACTTATTGCAATGATCATGATTGGGGTGATTCTTCTTATGATCTTGAAAATTTATTTAAGCCTCATGATGAATATATTATTGATAATAATGTTTGCAATAATATTTAAAGTGGGTTTGGAAGAGTGTCAACTTTAGGTAAAAATAATCCCACATATTTGGAGAGTGTTCAATTTGATGATAATCCCACTATTTTGGAAGAGTGTCAACTTTGCATGCATGTGGATCATGTAGAGAGTATGTTATGTGATAGCTATATTGTTGATTTTGAATATGATCCCACATGTAATTATTATGAGAGAGGGAAATATGGTTGTAGAAATTTTCATGTTACTAAATTACCTCTCTTCATGTTGAGATTGCTATTGTTTTCTTCCATGCATATGCTAGATCTTGCTTGTCTTGCTAATTTGTTTTCCTATAAAATTCCTATGAATCGGAAATATGTTAGACTTAAATATGTTTGTCAGATGTTTTATGATACTCTCTTTGTGTTTTCATTATTATCTTTCATGTGAGCATCAATAAAATCTTATGCCTAGCTAAGGGCATAAAACAATAGCGCTTGTTGGGAGGCAACCCAATGAATAAAATTTATTTTTGCTTTTTGCTTTCTGTTCTTGAGTGTTTGCACAATTATGCTACTGCTATAATTGTGTTTTTTGTGTGTTTTAATTAGTTTTTGTGCCAAGTAAAGCCTTTAGGATTATGTTGGGTGATAGTTGATTTGATCTTGTTGGAAAACAGAAACTTTTGCATCCAGTAAAACAATATTAAAAATTCACATCAGAGACGAAAAATTCTGATTTTTTTACACAAGATTTATATACCAATTTACTATGTTGTCCTAATTTTTCAGAATTTTTGGAGTTTCATAAGTATTCTAAATATTCAGATTTCTACAGACTGTTCTGTTTTTGATATATTCTGTTTTCTTTGCGTTGTGTGCTTGTTTTGATGATTCTATGGTTTTCTTTGATGAGTTATTGCCATAGAAAAGTTGGAATACAGTAGATATAATTCAAGAATAAAATATGAATTGGTTTTCCACAGTACTTATAGTAGTGATTTGCTTTCTTATACTAACGGATCTCATGAAGGTTTTGTTGAGTTTTGTGTGATTGAAGTTTTCAAGTTTTGGGTTATCTTACGATGGATGAAAGAATAAGGAGTAAGAAGAGCCTAAGTTTGGGGATGCCCATGGCATCCCAAGCTATTATCCAAAGAGAAGCAAGCAACTAAGCTTGGGGATGCCCCGAGTGGCATCCCCTCTTTCTTCTAACGACCATCGGTATTTTACTCGAAGCTATATTTTTATTCGTCACATACTATGAGTTTTGCTTGGAGCGTCTTGTATGATATGAGTCTTTGCTTGTTTTGCTTTATGTTCTAAGTTATGAATCCTTGATGGACACACCTATTTTAGAGAGCCAAAATTATGCCATGACTTGTTAGAATTGCTCTCTATGCTTCACTTAATTTTTTTATGAGCTATGTATTTGCTCTAGTGTTTCACTTATATCTTTTTGAGCACGGCATGCTTTAGTATTTTTGAAGAAATGCTCTCATGCTTCACTTAGATTTATTTTGGAGTTAGTAATTTTTTAAAGAAATTCTCTCTTGCTTCACTTAAATTAATTTGAGAGAAAGAAGTATTATGCTCATGTTCTTCACTTATATTTGTTTGAGCTTATCAAAAGCAACACATGAAAATCAGTTCCAAAGTGATAGATATCCAAGAAGGATATAATAAAAACTTTCATGAAGATCATTGGACAAAATAAACTTGATTCCTTGTAATAGTTTTGAGATATGATGATGTGATATGTGAGTTATGTTGATGAGTAATTGTGCTTTAGTAAGAATATTGGTGTTAAGGTTTGTGATTCCCTATGCAAGCACGAAAGTCAATAGTTATGCAATGAAATTATATCCTACTTGTGGTGCATTATTCGGTGTTAATTATGCTTAATGCTCGCTTATGAGATTATTCGTTTTTTGGTTGGTCGCTTCTCAATCTTTTGCTAGCCTTCATTTTGCACTAAGTATGATCACTACTTGTGCATCCAAAACCCTTTAAACCAGTTTTGCCACATGAGTCCACTATATCTACCTATATGCGGTATTCTTTTGCCGTTATAAGCAAATTTGTATTTGCCATCTCTAATTTTCAAAATAAACTTCTCTTTTGTGTGTTCGTACCGCTCGCGAGGCGGTGAGGGGTGGCTAATATTTTCCATGCTAGATGTGTTATTCTCACGATGAGTGCTTATTCACTTGTCATTGCATCAGAGTAAGGCAAAGGTATTAGGGATGCCCAGTCCCGAAATGAAAAATGAATTTACTTTATGTTGTCAAATAATAAATTCCGTGGAAAGTGTTGGTATGGAGGGCACCCGTGGATACGGCTAGCCATGGAAAGTGAAAGAAATGGTGGGAAAAGGAATAAACTTTATTTTCTGTTTGGGAACCGCCTATGATATATCTAGCATGGAAAGTGTTGGGAACTCTAAGTCGTTTTCGTTGGTGGGAAAAGCACACCTCCCAAAATGTTTTTATCTCTAAGTTTTTCGCTTTGAGCTCTAGCACCTCTACAAATCCCTACTTCCCTCTGCGAAGAGCCTTTCTTTAATTTATGCAATTTTTATTTTTAATTTGAGTCTCCATCTTCTCTTATAAAGCACCAACTAGGAGGCACTATGATCATACTTGAGCATTGGGTGTAGTTAATATTCGAGTGTGTTTCATGAATGGATCAATGGTTGAGCATGATGGGCTAGGGATAACTTATTTTAGCGTTGATATTTTGAAAGACATAGTTGCTTGTTGATATGCTTGAGTATTTAAGTTTATCATGTCAAAACTAGACTATTGCTTTGAACCATATAAAAGTCCAAATGTCCATGCTATAAAAGAAAGAATATGATATGACATGTTAGGCAGCATTCCACATCAAAAATTCTGTTTTTATCATTTACCTACTCGAGGATGAGCAGGAATTAAGCTTGGGGATGCTGATACGTCTCCAACGTATCTATAATTTTTGATTCTTCAATGCTATTATATTATCATTCTTGGATGTTTTACAATCATTTTATAGTCATTTTTTGGTACTAACCTATTGACATAGTGCCAAGTGCTGTTTTTTGCATGTTTTTTACATCGCAGGAAATCAATACCAAACGGAGTCCAAACGCAGCGAAACATTTTGTGGATTTTTTTGGACCAGAAGACATCCAGTGGGCCGGAGAAGCGCCTGGGGGGTGCTCCGAGGGGAGCACAACCCACCAGGGTGCGCCTGGAGGCCCAGGCGCGCCCTGGTGGGTTGTGCCCATCTCGGGTGCCCCCCGAACCACCTCTTTGCTCTATAAATACCCAAATATTCCAGAAACTCTAGGGGAGTCGACGAAAATCAATTCCAGCCGCCGCGGAGTCCAGAACCACCAGATCCAATCTAGACACCATCATGGAGGGGTTCACCACTTCCATTGGTGCCTCTCCGATGATGCGTGAGTAGTTCTTTGTAGACCTACGGGTCCGTAGTTAGTAGCTAGATGGCTTTCTCTCTCTCAATTGATTCTCAATACAATGGTCTCTTGGAGATCCATATGATGTAACTGTTTTTGCGGTGTGTTTGTTGGGATCCGGTGAACTTTGAGTTTATGATCAGATCTATCTTTTTATCCATGAAAGTTATTTGAGTTTTATTTGATCTCTTATATGCATGATTGCTTATAGCCTCGTAGTTCTTCTCCGATATTTGGGTTTTGTTTGGCCAACTTGATCTATTTATCTTGCAATGGGAAGAGGTGCTTTGTAGTGGGTTCGATCTTACGGTGCTTGATCCCAGTGACAGAATGGGAACCGACACGTATGTATCGTTGCTACTGAGGATAAAATGATGGGGTATATTTCTACATAAATAGATCTTGTCTACATCATGTCATCGTTCTTATTGCATTACTCTGTTTCTCCATGAACTTAATACACTAGATGCATGCTGGATAGCGGTCGATGTGTGGAGTGATAGTAGTAGATGCAGGCAGGAGTCGGTCTACTAATCTTGGACGTGATGCCTATATAATGATCATTGCCTGGATATCGTCATGATTATTTGAAGTTTTATCAATTTCCCAACAGTAATTTGTTCACCCACCGTTTGCTATTTTTCTCGAGAGAAGCCACTAGTGAAACCTACGGCCCCCAGGTCTCTTTTCCAATATATTTGCTTTCAAGATCTATTTTGCTATTTGCTCTTTTCTTTATTTGCAACTTTTATTTTCAAATCTATTTAAAAAAATACAAAAATACCTTGCTGCACTTTATTTTATTTGGCGTTCGATCTATCAATATTTACTACTCTCTCACGTCCGTTTGCCAATTTTTGGCGCCGTTGCCCGAAAGGGATTGACAACCCTTTTACACGTCAGGTTGCGAGTATTTGTTATTTGTGGGCAGGTGCTGTTTACGTAGTGTTGCTTGGTTCTCCTACTGGTTCGATAACCTTGGTTTCATCACTAAGGGAAATACCTACCGCCGCTATGCTGCATCATCCCTTCCTCTTTGGGGAAATACCGACGTAGCTTCAAGCCGCATCACTTCCCCATTCACCCTTTTCTGCGAGGCTTGCTGGAATTCTATGGGATCCAGCTCCACCACCTCACCCCCGGGTCCATACTGCACATCTCAGGCTTTGTTGCCCTTTGGGAGATGTTCTTGGGCTGCGAGGCCTACTTCAATTTGTGGAGGAAGTATTTTTGTCTCGCCCCTGTACCCGTGGGGGGTCAATTTTTTAAGTAGGCGGAGCCGAGGTATGGTGTATAGCTGGAACGGTGTATCCCGTCGGGACCCCGAAGAAGGATTCCGAGGAATGGACCTTGGAATGGTTTTATATCGAAGACATCCCCCTATCTGACCCAGTTCGGAGGGGGCTGCCCGAATACTCAAGCGCTCCTCCAAAGAAGCGATATAATTGGCGGCCCAAGAGCCCCTCCCAAAAAGATAGTGCCGAGGTACTACTCCTGGCTGCCAAGGTTCGGCTGCTGACCCACAGCAAGTTGACCATGATTGACGTGATGGCCGCTGCCATATCTCGGTGCGTACAACCCCTTCAACAGAGGATGCATCCTCTATGGTGTTATAACTGGACAAGTGACACGACGGTCGGACAACCAGGTGGCCATGGCTGCAATACTAGCCGATCTCTTCAAAGGGGAAGAAGAAGAGTTCGCCCGTTTGAGGAACAGGGAGGGTTACGCTAGCTATAACCCCCCAGAATGGGTAAGTTTAACCCTTCATTTCATAGTCCAGAAATCTCATTCGTATTCTCATCGGATCTACTATTTTTCCAAACAGAATTGGAGGCGCCAGGTTAGCTACCCTTCTCCTCAACCGGAGAGCTATTCTCGTGACGATGACCCGGGATTTTATGATGATCTGGAGGTGTCTATTAATTTCGAGGACGGGGTCTTTTACCAGGAAAGCCTTGATGGCACCAAGGTGGCCCTCACAGCTGATCACCCTGGGGCCCTCCCTTCTTCTGCTGTAAGTAGCAAGAAGGCCTCTTCTCGAACGGGGTGTTTGCCCCGCTCTACTCCGAGTGTGCTGACTTCTACTCCCAAGGATCGTCGCACCACACGCCAAACACCAACGAGAGCGGCGCCAAATGTGTCGGCATCGGCCAACAACGGAGCATCCAAGCGTAAGGCCGACGCGGGAGCTGCATCGGCCGCACCCCCGGCCCAAAGGTAGTGCATCCAAAGTCATTGTTAATGTTGCCACCACTGGCTCCTTTTGACATTTACTAAGATTCGCAGAAGAAGAGCACCACCACCATCCGAAGACGTCTAGGAGGCATCAAAGCGTAGTCCCGATCCTGTGTCTTCTGTGTAAGACGGGGTCAATGCAGGAGGTGCTGCCGCAGACCCGCCTCTGGAGGATCCAGAGGATGTTTCGGTTACTAATTCTGAAGTAGAAAGTGTGATGAATCACCGTTGGCGGAGGGAATCCTTGCGCCACATCGCCTTTTCAAATCAGGAGTTCAATGCGTTTAATTCAGTGGACGCATACCTCGGAGTAGCCCGAACAGGGCTTGAGGGGATTGCCAACCTCCTGTCCGCCAATATGCAGGTATAATATTGGTTTTAAAAACCAATCATAAATCCTATCCCAGTAGCCCCCGAGCCTTGATTTGGGAACAGAATAAAAAATTATCCGAGGACCTCGAGCTTAACCGTAAACAGTTGGCTGATGCGAAAGCCGAACTGGAGGTGGTCAAGAAATTCACCAGCGAAGCGCATGGTGAGGAAGAAAGCTTTAGAATGCTTCAATTATTTAAGGTACCTTGTTTAATACAAGCTTCCCCTATAGCAGCTGAATCCATAGGTCAACTACAGAAGGACTTGGACGCGGCCAAAGAATCTCAGCAGTACGCCGAGTCACGGGAGGAGGCTGGCCGCCGAGTACTGACACAAAGTCATGAGGAAAAGAACAAACTGAAGGCGGAAACCCAGCAACAGGCCAAAGAAATCGAGAGTTTAAAATCTCAATTGGCGCAAGCTCGTGAGGAGAACCAGAGGTTGAAAGGCGGCATTTTCGGTAAGTGATAGTTTGACTTACGTGCACGTAGCTACTCGCAGTGTTTTTCAATGTAAAGGACATGTCGTGCCTTGTGCTAGGTCTCCTAATGGGGCGTCCCAAAGAAGAGGTCAGCTCATTTGGAGGGGACCTTTTGAAGGAGCTGTCCATTGTGCACGAGAGAGCTCGGAAAGCCATAAAAAGTATGGTCAAGACATTATGGCTGACAGAGACACCTCCGGAAGGAATGGCCGAATTGGCCAATGATACGTCTCCAATGTATCTATAATTTATGAAGTATTCATGCCATGTTTGCAACAATTTTATATGGTTTTGGTATGATTTTATTAGAACTAACCCAGACTGGCGTTGTTTTCAGCAGAACTACCGTGGTGTCATTTTTTGTGCAGAAATAAAAGTTCTCGGAATAGGCTGAAAATTTACGGTGATCAATTATGGACCAGAAGAGACCCACGGAGCACCGGAGCTGTGCCAGGAGGTGACCGAGGAGGCCACAAGCCAGGGGGGCGCCCACCCCCCAGGGTGCGCCCCTAGGGCTTATGGGCCCCTCGAGTGTCCCCCTGACTTGTTTCCAACGCCAAATACTCTTATATATACAGAAACCTCCGAAAAGAACCCTAGATCGGAAGTTACGCCGCCGCAAGCCTCCGTAGCCACGAAAAACCAATCGGGAGCCCGTTCCGGCACCCTGCCGGAGGGGGAAACCATCACCGGACGCCATCTTCATCATCCTGGCAGTCTCCATGACGAGGAGGGAGTAGTTCACCCTCGGGGCTGAGGGTATGTACCAGTAGCTATGTGTTTGATCTCTCTCTCGTGTTCTTGATTTGGCACGATCTTGATGTACCGCGAGCTTTGTTACTATAGTTGGATCATATGGTGTTTCTCCCTCTCTATCTTCTTGTGATGAATTGAGTTTTACCTTTGAGGTTTCACTATTATCGGATTGAATACTTTTATGGATTTGAGAACACTTGATGTATGTCTTGCATGGGATACCCGTGGTGACAATGGGGTGTTCTATTGATTCACTTGCTGTATGTTTTGGCACTCAACTCGCGGATTTCCGAGGTGACATTGGGGTAATCTATGCATGGGGGTTGATGCACGTTTTCATCCTTGTTTCTCTGGTAGAAATCTTGGAGCACTCTTTGAGGTTCTTTGTGTTGGATTGAATATTATGAATCTGAAGTTGTTTGATGCATATCGTATAATTGACCCACGGATACTTGTGGTGACATTGGAGTATCTAGGTGATATTAGGGTTGATTGATGTGTATCATATGGTGTTACTTTAGTACGAACTCTAGGGATGTTTGGGACACTTATAGGAATAGCTCAAAAGATTGATCAGAAAGAATAACTTTGAGGTGGTTTCATACCCTACAAGCAATTTCATCTTATGTTCTCCGCGATAGGAACTTTGGAGTGACTCTTTGTCGCATGTTGAGGGACTTCCATATGATTTAATTATGTTATCATTGTTGAGAGACTTTGCACTAGTGAAAGTATGAACCCTACGCCATGTTTTCAAGCATTGCAATACCATTTTCGCTCACTTTTGTTACTAGTTACCTTGCTGTTTTTATATTTTCAGATTACAAAAACCTATATCTACCATCCATCTTACACTTGTATCACCATCTCTTCGCCGAACTAGTGCACCTATACAATTTACCATTGTATTGGGTGTGTTGGGGACACAAGCGACTCTTTGTTATTTGGTTGCAGGGTTGTTTGAGAGAGACCATCCTCATCCTACGCCTCCCACGGATTGATAAACCTTAGGTCATCCACTTGAGGGAAAATTGCTACTGTCCTACAAAACTCTGCGCTTCGAGGCCCAACACGAGTCTACAAGAAGAAGGCTGCATAGTAGACATCAGCCAATCGCTTTAAAGGAGCGCGACGTTGTTTTGAGTTATGGATAATATCGGCTTGTCGAGAAGTAGTGCGTGAGGCCTGGGCGATGGTGAAGACCCGGTTTACCAAACTTGATCCATCACATATGGCTCGGGTTGGACCAGCGGGGCCGGGCGGGCAAGAAATACCGCTTCTCCTGGTTTATGACCAAGTGATTCCTGTTGCTCGATACTCCCAAGAGGACTGTGCTATGGAAAGCTTGATAGATAGTATTGACAAAGAGTAGGGCGCTTGATTCTATGTATCCATGTATTGTACATCAAGCCTTCTCGATCCTCATTGAAAAACGCCGTCTTAATGGACCATCGGCTTCTACCTCCCCGGCTAGTGGTTGGGGAGTGTTCCGTACTATGTGATATGAGAAACAGGGAATCACTTCGGGAACCAGGCAATCCGGCCATTTGGTGTAAACAGACAAAAGCTTGTGTGGAGAGTTATGTTATATTACTATTTAATGTTAGAAACATCTTCAGAAGAAAATAGTTCCTCCAAGGGTTCCTTTCTTCAGGTTTGGCATGTTGACCATAAACGTTGAGTCCGGATACATGTAATATGCAGGTGTTAGTCATGTGGGGAACCGACCCCAGGATTTTGGTGGTAAGTACCTGGCTATTTTCACGTCCCTCGAGGCCAGCCCATTATTTTCTTAAGAACACTAGCTTTCGGCTTCACCCGTCTGAGGTACGTACACGGCTGACCCGGTCATAGCAATCGCAGAGGTGCTCCCTTTACCCCATAGCCGAACAATCAGGAATGTAAGGGGTAAACACAGGAGCCAGGCAACCCAGCTTGGCAAAAACTTAAGTCAAATAGGTGCATATAATGGCTTGAAAGGTATGAGAATGGTGTGAGCACAGGCAGGACGATATGTGCACGAAAAGTATATTAATTGGCTTCTTTTAAAAGGGGCCCCCAGGTAAATCTGGGTGGTACTTTTGAAGATGTATATTTAAGGAACTTAACACAGTTCGGTTTATCCGAACATAGGCCGGGAGGTGACAACTCCATAAAGGTAAAAAGGAAAAACTAAAACAAATAAAAGAGGGGAGTTAAAATGACGACACCGAACTAGCCGTAGAAGCGCCGAAGCCGAGCTGCGTTCCACGGGTTTGGTTCGAGGCGATTGTCCGATGGATTGTGAAGACGATACGCCCCCTGCCAGTACTTCATCTATTATGAAAGGGCCCTCCCATTTGGGCGAGAGTTTGTTCTTCTGCTTCTCAGGGAGGCGGAGGACGAGTTCGCCTACATTGTATGCCTTCGCCCGAACTTCCCGGCTCTGGTAGCACTGGGTCTGCTGTTGATAGAATGTAGGGCGTGCCCGAACTATGTTGTGCTCTCCTTCCAGGGTGTCCAGGTCGTCATGCCGATCTAGCTCGGCTTCCTTTTCTTCGTACATGTGTATTCTAGGTGTGTCATGGATGAAATCGCATGGGAGAACTGCCTCTGCGCCGTACACCATGAAAAAAGGTGTGTATCCCGTTGACCGGTTAGGGGTGGTGCGCAGCCCCCATAATACGGAATCGAGCTCCTCTACCCAGTGGCAATCAGATTCCTTCAGGGAACGGACCAGACGAGGCTTTATGCCACTCAAGATTAGTCCATTGGCCCGTTCTACCTGTCCATTAGTTTGTGGATGATACACCGAAGCATAGTCGAGCTTTATGCACATGTTGGCGCACCAGTCTTTAACTTCCTGGGCTGTGAAATTGGATCCATTGTCCGTGATTATGCTGTGGGGAACACCATAACGGTGTACCACGCCAGATATAAAGTCAACAACTAGTCCGGATTCTGCTGAGCTTACTGGTTTTGCCTCGATCCATTTAGTGAATTTGTCGACCATAACCAGTAAATATTTCTTTTTCTTGGTCCCCCCTTTAAGTGGTCCGACCATGTCGAGCCCCCAGACCACGAACAGCCAGGTGATCGGTATTATCCGAAGAGCCGTGGGGGGCATATGGCTTTGATTCGCAAAAAGCTGGCACCCAACGCAGTGTTAGACTAGAATACGTGCGTCCGCGCGAGCGGTGGGCCAGAAAAACCCTGCTCGGAAGGCCTTGCTTACCAAAGCCCGAGCTGCCGCATGGTGGCCGCTCATGCCAGCGTGTATCTTAGCCAGAAGTTGTTGCCCCTCCTCTTCGGATATGCATCTTTGGAGGACTCCGGTAGTGCTTTTCTTGTATAACTCACCCTCGTGGACCTTGTAGGCTTTAGTGTTGGAGAACATTGCATGGAAAACAAAAAAAAATCTATGCGCACGCAAGATCTATCCATGGAGATGCATAGCTACGAGAGGGGAGAGTATGTCTATGTACCCTCGTAGACCGTTTAGCGGAAGCGTTAATCAACATGGTTGATGTAGTCGTACACCTTCACGATCCAACCGATCAAGTACCAAACGTACGGCACCTCCGTGTTCAGCACACGTTCAGCTCAACGACGTCCTCGCCTTCTTGATCTAGCAAGACAAGCGAAGTAGTATATGAGTTTCGGTAGCACGACGGCGTGATGACGGTGGTGGTGAACTTGTTCCGCAGGGCTTCGTCGTGCACTGCAGAAAAATGAGACGAAGGATGAAACAGGGGAGAGGGGCGCTGCACACGGCTTGTGGATTGTTGTGGTTGTGTGGTGCCCCCTCCCTCTCATATATATATAGCTGGGGGAGGGGAGGCAGCCAGGGTGCTCCCAAAGGGTGGCCGCCGGCCCCCTTGGACGCCTGCCCTATGGCGCCCCCCTTCCTTATTTTCTCTCGAGGGGAAGGAAAGGGGAGGAGAGGAAAGGCAAGGGGAGGCCGACACCCCTCCTTCCTTTTCTCCCCAAGTGCTGCGGCCAGAGGAGGGGTGCGCCAGCTTCTTGTGGGCTAGTGTGCTCCCCTCGTTTGGCCCATATGGCCCATTAACCTCCCAGAGCATTCCGGAACCCCTTCCGGTGATCCAATGATTACCCGATTCATTCCAAAACCTTTCCGGTGATCAAATAGCATCGTCTTATATATCAATCTTTACCTCTGGACCATTCCGAAGCTCTTTCGTCATGTCCATGATCCCATCCGGGACTCCGAACAACATTTGGTCTCCAACTCACTTAACTCATATAATACTATATCATCAACGAACGTTAAGCGTGCGGACCCTACGGGTTTGAGAATGATGTAGACATGACCGAGATGCCTCTCCGGTCAATAACCAATAGCGGGGCCTGGATGCCCATATTGGTTCCTGCATATTCTAAGAAGATCTTTATCGGTCGAACCTTTATGACAACATACGTAATTCCCTTTGTCTGTCGGTATGTTACTTGCCCGAGATTCGATCGTCGGTATCTCCATACCTAGTTCAATCTCGTTACTAGCAAGTCTCTTTACTCGTTCCGTAATACATCATCTCATAACTAACTCCTTAGTCACTTTGCTTGCAAGCTTCTTGTGATGCTGTATTACCGAGAGGGCCCAGAGATACCTCTCCGATACACGGAATGACAAATCCCAATCTCGATCCATGCCAACTCAACAGACACCTTCGGAGATACCTGTAGAGCATCTTTATGGTCACCTAGTTATGTTGTGACATTTGATAGCACACAAGGTATTCCTCCGATATCCGGGAGTTGCATGATCTCATGGTCAAAGGAATATGTATTTGACATTAAGAAAGCGGTAGCAATAAACTGAATGATCATATGCTATGCTAACGGATGGGTCTTGTCCATCACATCATTCTCCTAATGATGTGATCCTGTTATCAAATGACAACTCATGTCTATGGTTAGGAAATCTTAACCATCTTTGATCAACGAGCTAGTCTAGTAGAGGCTCACTAGGGACATGGTATTTGTTTATGTATTCACACATGTATTTAAGTTTTCGGTCAATACAATTCTAGCATGAATAATAAACATTTATCATGAATAAGGAAATATAATAATAACAACTTTATTATTGCCTCTAGGGCATATTTCCATCAGTCTCCCACTTGCACTAGAGTCAATAATACAGTTCACAACGCCATGTAATTAACACCCATAGTTCACATTGCCATGTGACTAACACCCAAAGAGTTTACTAGAGTCAATAATCTAGTTCACATCGCCATGTGATTAATACCCAAGGAGTACTAAGGTTAGATCATGTTTTGCTTGCGAGAGAGGTTTAGTCAACGGGTCTGCCATATTCAGATCCGTATGTATTTTGCAAGTTTCTATGTCTACAATGCTCTGCATGGAGCTACTCTAGCTAATTGCTCCTACTTTCAATACGTATCCAGATTGAGACTCAAAGTCATCTGGATCGGTGTCAAAGCTTGCATCGACATAACCCTTTACGACGAACTCTTTATCACCTCCATAACCGAGAAATATTTCCTTAGTCCTCTTAGGTAACTAAGGATAATTTTGACCACTGTCGAGTTATCCACTCCTGGATCACTATTGTATCCCCTTGCCAAACTCATGGCAAGGCACACAACAGGTCTGGTACACAGCATGGCATACATAATAGAACCTATGGCTGAGGCATAGGAATGACTTTCATTTTCTCTCTATCTTCTGCCATGGTCGGACATTGAGTCTGACTCAATTTCACACCTTGCAACATAGGCAAGAACCCTTTCTTTGACTGGTCCATTTTGAACTTCTTCAGAACTTTGTCAAGGTATGTACTTTGTCAAAGTCCTATTAAGCGTCTCGATCTATCTCTATAGATCTTGATACCCAATATATAAGCAGCTTCACCGAGGTCTTTCATTGAAAAATTCTTATTCAAGTATCCTTCTATGCTATCCAGAAATTCTATATCATTTCCAATCAACAATATGTCATCCACATATAATATTAGAAATGCTACAGAGCTCCCACTCACTTTCTTGTAAATACAGGCTTCACCGTAAGTCTGTATAAAACCATATGCTTTGATCAACTCATCAAAGCGTATATTCTAACTCTGAGATGCTTGCACCAGTACATAGATGGATCGATGGAGTTTGCACACTTTGTTAGCACCTTTAGGATCGACAAAGCCATCTGGTTGCATCATATACAACTCTTCTTTAAGAAACCCATTAAGGAATGCAGTTTTGACGTCCATTTGCCAGATTTCATAATCATAAAATGCGGCAATTGCTAACATGATTCGGACAGACTTAAGCATCGCTACGGGTGAGAAAGTCTCATCGTAGTCAACCCCTTGAACTTATCGAAAAACCTTTCACGACAAGTCGAGCTTTGTAGACAGTGATATTACCATCAGCGTCCGTCTTCCTCTTGAAGATCCATTTATTTTCAATGGCCTGCCGATCATTGGGCAAGTCCACCAAAGTCCATACTTTGTTCTGATACATGGATCCTATCTCAGATTTCATGGCCTCAAGCCATTTGTCGGAATCTGGGCTCATCATAGCTTCTTCATAGTTCGTAGGTTCGCCGTTGTCTAACAACATAACTTGCAGGACAGGATTACCTTACCACTCTGGTGCGGAACGTGTTCTGATTGACCTACGACGTTTAGTAGTAACTTGATCCGAAGTTTCATGATCATTAGCTTCCTCTCTAGTTGGTGTAGGCATCACGGGAATAGCTTTCTCTCATGTGCTACTTTCCAATTCAAGAGAAGGTATAATTACCTCATCAAGTTCTACTTTCCTCCCACT
This sequence comes from Thinopyrum elongatum, assembly GCA_011799875.1. NCBI lineage: Eukaryota > Viridiplantae > Streptophyta > Magnoliopsida > Poales > Poaceae > Thinopyrum > Thinopyrum elongatum. The sequence continues at coordinate 442,064,190 of CM022300.1, read as the reverse complement.
CACTTCTTTCGAGAGGAACTCCTTATCTAGAAATGACCCATTCTTAGCAACAAAGATTTTACCTTCTGATCTGTGGTAGAAGGTGTACCCAATAGTTTCTTTAGGGTATCCTACGAAGACGCACTTCTCTGATTTGGATTCGAGCTAATCAGGCTGAAGCCTTTTGACATAAGCATCGCATCCCCAAACTTTAAGAAACAACAGCTTAGGTTTCTTGCCAAACCAAAGTTCATACGGTGTCGTCTCAACGGATTTAGACAGTGCCCTATTTAACGTGAATGCAACTGTCACTAATGCATAACCCCAAAATGATAAAGGCAAATCGGTAAGAGACATCATAGAACGCACCATATCTAATAAAGTACGGTTATGACGTTCGGACACACCATTACGCTGTGGTGTTCTAGGTGGCGTGAGTTGTGAAACAATTCCCCATAGTTTTAAATGAAGGCCAAACTCGTAACTCAAATATTCGCCTCCGCGATCAGATCATAGGAACTTTATTTTCTTGTTGCGATGATTCTCCACTTCACTCTGAAATTCCTTGAACTTTTCAAATGTTTCAGACTTGTGTTTCATCAAGTAGATACATCCATACCTACTCAAATCATCTGTGAAGGTCAGAAAATAAAGATACCCGCCGCGTGCTTCAACACTCATCGGACCGCATACGTCGGTACGTATTATTTCCAATAAGTCATTAGCTCGCTCCATTGTTCCAGAGAACGGAGTTATAGTCATCTTACCCATGAGGCATCATTCGCAAGTATCAAATGATTTATAATCAGGTGATTCCAAAAGTCCATCCGCATGGAGTTTCTTCATGCGCTTTACACCAATATGACCTAAACGGCAGTGCCACAAGTATGTTGCACTATCATTATCAACTTTGCATCTTTTGGCATCAATATTATGAATATGTGTATCACTACGATCGAGATTCAACAAGAATGGACCAAAGGTGCATGACCATAAAAGATATTACTCATATAAATAGAACAACCATTATTCTCCGACTTAAATGAATAACCGTCTCGCATTAAACAAGATCCAGATATAATGTTCATGCTCAACACTAGCACCAAATAACAATTATTGAGGTCTAAAACTAATACCGAAGGTAGATGTAGAGGTAGCATGCCGACGGCGATCACATCGACCTTGGAACCATTCCCGACGCGCATCGCCACCTCGTCCTTCGCCAATCTTCGTTTATTCCGCAGCTCCTGTTTCGAGTTGCAAATATGAGCAACCGAACCGGTATCAAATACCTAGGCTCTACTGCGAGCATTAGTAAGGAACACATCAATAACATGTATATCAAATATACCCTTGTTCACTTTGCCATCCTTCTTATCTGCCAAGTATTTGGGGCAGTTCCGCTTCCAGTGACCATTTCCTTTATAGTAGAAGCACTCAGTTTCAGGCTTGGGTCCAGCTTTGGGCTTCTTCACGGGAGCGGCAACTTGCTTGCCATTCTTCTTGAAGTTCCCTTTCTTTCCCTTGCCTTTTTTCTTGAAACTAGTGGTCACATCAACACTTGATGCTCCTTCTTGATTTCTACCTCCGCTGATTTCAGCATCGCGAAGAGCTCGGGAATCTTTTTCGTCATCCTTTGCATATTATAGTTCATCACAAAGCCTTTGTAGCTTGGTGGTAGTGAATGAAGAACTCTGTCAATAACACTCTCAACTAGAAGATCAATTCCCAGCTGAGTCAAGTGGTTATGATACCCAGACATTTTGAGTATGTGTTCACTGACAGAACTGTTCTCCTCCATCTTATAGCTATAGAACTTGTTGGAGACTTCATATCTCTCAACCCGGGCATTAGCTTGAAATATTAACTTCAGCTCTTGGAACATCTCATATGCTCCGTGGTGTTCAAAACGTCTCTGAAGTCCCGGTTCTAAGCCGTAAAGCATGGCACACTGAACTATTGAGTAGTCATCAGATCGAGCCTGCCAGATGTTCATAACATATGCAGTAGCTCCTACAGCAGGTCTGTCACCTAGCGGTGCATCAAGGACATAATTCTTCTATGCAGCAATGAGGATAATCCTCAAGTTACGGACCCAGTCCGTGTAGTTGCTACCATCATCTTTCAACTTAGCTTTCTCTAGGAACGAATTAAAATTCAAGGGAACGATAGCACGGGCCATTGATCTACAACATAGATATGCAAAAACTATTAAGACTAAGTTCATGATAAATTAAGTTCAATTAATCAAATTACTAATGAACTCCCACTTAAATTAACATCCCTCAAGCTATCTAAGTGATACATGATCCAAATCAACTAACCCATGTCCGATCATCATGTGAGATGGGGTAGTCATCAATGGTGAACATCTCTATGTTGATCATATCTACTATATGACTCCTGTTCGACCTTTCGGTCTCCAGTGTTCCGAGACCATGTCTGTACATGCTAGGCTCATCAAGTTTAACCCAAGTATTCTGGATGTGCAAAACTGTCTTACACCCGTTGTATGTGAACGTAGAGTCTATCACACCCGATCATCACGAGGTGCTTCGAAACGACGAACTTTGGCAACGGTGCATACTCAGGGAGAACACTTTTACCTTAAAATTAAGTGAAGGGATCATCTTATAATGCTACAGTCGTTCTAAGCAAAATAAGATGCATAAAGGATAAACATCACATGCAATCAAAATATGTGACATGATATGGCCATCATCATCTTGTGCTTTTGATCTCCATCTCCAAAGCATCGGCATGATCTCCATTGTCACCGGCACGACACCTTGATCTCCATCATAGTGTCGGGGTCATCTCGCCAACTATTGCTAACGCATAGTGATAAAGTAAAGCAATTACATGGCGCTTAGTGATTGACACGCAGGTCATACAATAATTAAAGACAACTCTAAGGCTCCTGCCGGTTGTCGTACTCATCGACATGCAAGTCGTGAACTTATTACAAAACATGATCATCTCATACATCAACATATATCACATCATATCTTGACCATATCACATCACAACATGCCCTGCAAAAACAAGTTAGACGTCCTCTACTTTGTTGTTGCAAGTTTTACGCGGCTGCTACGGGCAACTAGCAAGAACCGTTCTTACCTATGCAAAAACCACAATGGTGATTATCAAGTTTGCTGTTTTAACCTTCTTCAAGGACCGGCTGTAGTCAAATTCGATTCAACTAAAGTAGGAGAAACAAACACCCGCCAGCCACCTTTATGCAAAACAGGTTGCATGTCAGTCGGTGGAACTGGTCTCATGTGCGTGGACATGTAAGGTTGGTCCGGGCCGCTTCGTCCCACAATACCGCCGAATCAAAATAAGACGTTGGTGGTAAGTAGTATGAATATCACTGCCCACAACTCCTTTGTGTTCTACTCGTACATATCATCTACGCATAGACCGGGCTCATGATGCCACTGTTGGGGAACGTTGCATGGAAAACAAAAAAAATTCTACGCACACGCAAGATCTATCCATGGAGATGCATAGCTACGAGAGGGGAGAGTATGTCTACGTACCCTCGTAGACCGTTTAGCAGAAGCGTTAATCAACGCGGTTGATGTAGTTGTACACCTTCACGATTCAATCGATCAAGTACCGAACGTACGACACCTCCGCGTTCAGCACACGTTCAGCTCGATGACGTCCTTGCCTTCTTGATCCAGCAATACAGGCAAAGTAGTAGATGAGTTCTGGCAGCACAACGGCGTGATGACGGTGGTGGTCAACTTGTTTCGTAGGGCTTCGCCGTGCACTGCAGAAAAACTAGACGGAGGATGAAATCGGGGAGAGGGGCGCCGCACACGGCTTGTGGATTGTCTTGGTTGTGTGGCGCCCCCTCCCTCTCATATATATATAGGTGGGGGGAGGGGAGGCAGCCAGGGTGTGCCCCAAGGGTGGCCGTCGGCCCCCTTGGGCGCCTGCCCTATGGCGCCCCCCTCCTTCCTTATTTTCTCTCGGGAGGAAGGAAAGGGGAGGAGAGGAAAGGCAAGGGGTGGCCGACTCCCCTCCTTCCTTTTCTCCCGAAGGGCTGCGGCCAGAGGAGGGGCGCGCCAGCCCCTTGTGGGCTGGTGTGCTCCCCTTGTTTGGCCCATATGGCCCATTAACCCCCCGGAGCATTCCAGAACCCCTTCCGGTGATCCAATGATTACCCGATTCATTCCGAAACCTTTCCGGTGACCAAATAGCATCGTCCTATATATCAATCTTTACCTCCAAACCATTCTGAAGCTCCTCGTCATGTTTGTGATCTCATCCAGGACTCCGAACAACATTTGGTCACCAACTCACATAACTCATATAATACTATATCGTCAACGAACGTTAAGCGTGCGGACCCTACGGGTTCGGGAATGATGTAGACATGACTGAGACGCCTCTCCGGTCAATAACCAATAGCGGGACCTGGATGCCCATATTGGTTCCTACATATTCTATGAAGATCTTTATCGGTCGAACCTTTATGACAACATACGTAATTCCCTTTGTCTGCCGGTATGTTACTTGCCCAAGATTCGATTATCGGTATCTCCATACCTAGTTCAATCTCATTACTGGCAAGTCTCTTTACTCATTCCGTAATACACCATCTCATAACCAACTCCTTAGTCACTTTGCTTGCAAGCTTCTTGTGATGTTGTATTACCGAGACGGCCCGGAGATACCTCTTCGATACACGGAGTGACAAAATCCCAATCTCGATCCATGCCAATTCAACAGACACCTTCGGAGATACCTGTAGAGCATCTTTATGATCACCCAGTTACGTTGTGACGTTTGATAGCACACAAGGTATTCCTCCGGTATCTGGGAGTTGCATGATCTCATGGTCAAAGGAATATGTATTTGACATTAAGAAAGCGGTAGCAATAAACCGAATGATCATATGCTATGCTAACGGATGGGTCTTATCCATCACATCATTCTCCTGATGATGTGATCCGTTATCAAATGGCAACTCATGTCTATGGTTAGGAAACCTTAACCATCTTTGATCAACGAGCTAGTCTAGTAGAGGCTCACTAGGGGCACGGTATTTGTTTATGTATTCACACATGTATTTAAGTTTCCGGTCAACACAATTCTAGCATGAATAATAAACCTTTATCATGAATAAGGAAATATAATAATAACAACTTTATTATTGCCTCTAGGGCATATTTCCATCATTTAGATCACCGGACTATGCGCCGTGCCTCGGTCTGATCGTCGTGGAGTTCTTGCCGTAGAAGATAGGCAAGGAAGGGCTCGGTCCATGGTGCGATTACGGCCATGACTTCATGAGCCGAAGGTGTTTCTTCGAGTGCTGAGCCGCCGATGATGTCGTCGTCTGGCTCAATTTTCAGGGGGACGATCTGCTCGGGCCCATTGGCTATCGCGCCATTGTCCCCGTCTTGCCACACCATGGACGGCTTGAAGAGCCATTCCAAGAAGGTATTCTTAGGGACTGGGTCACGTTTAGCTCCCATGCGGGCGAGGATATCCGCGACTTGGTTACTATCTCTAGAGACATGGTGAAATTCTAACCCTTCAAATCGGGCTGATATTTTAAGGATGACATTTCTATATGCCGCCATTTTTGGGTCTTTGGCATCAAATTCGCCATTGACTTGGGAGATGGCGAGGTTCGAATCTCCCCGCACCTCGAGCCATTGTACGCCCATTGACGTTGCCATGTGAAGACCGTGCAACAGGGCCTCGTATTCGGCTGCGTTGTTAGAGTCTATGTACATGATCCGTAGGACGTACCGAATGTTGTCACCCGTGGGGGATGTGAGGATCACCCCAGCTCCCAGCCCGGCTAACATTTTAGAGCCGTCAAAGTACATTGTCCAATGTGAATATGTACTATATTCCCGAGGGAGCACGGCTTCGGTCCATTCAGCCAGGAAATCGGCCAACACTTGAGATTTGATAGCTCGGCGTGGTTTGTACACAATTTCGAAGGGAAGGAGCTCTATGGCCCATTTGGCAATGCGGCCCGTGGCATCCCTATTATTAATGATGTCATTCAAGGGTACCTCAGATGCCACTGTAACCGAACACTCTTGAAAGTAGTGTTAGAGTTTTCGGGATGCCATAAAAACTGTATAGGCTATCTTCTGGTAATGTGGATACCGAGACTTGCACGGGGTAAGCACTTCTAATACATAGTAGACTGGCTTCTGTACCCGGAACTTGTGGCCCTCCGCTTGTCATTCTACCATGATTACCGCGCTCACCACTTGATTTGTGACCGAAATGTATAATAACATGGGTTCGCCAATGCCGAGTGCAGCTAGTATGGGGTTACCTGATAGTATAGTTTTTATTTCTTCCAGTGCAGCGGTTGCCCCATCGGTCCATTCAAAGTTTTTGGTCTTTTTGAGCAATCTGTAGAGTGGCGGTGCATTTTCACCGAGGGGGGAGATGAAGCAGCTCAGGGCTGCCACGCAGCCAGCCAACTTCTGGACGTGTTTAAGCTCCGTGGGTATTGCTAGCTAGGACAGGGCTCGGATTTTTGCCGGGTTGGCCTCGATCCCTCTGTGGGAAACAATAAATCCGAGTAGTTTTCCGGCGGGAACCCTGAAGACGCATTTATCCGGGTTGAGCTGTATATCGTAAGTCCGTAAATTTTCAAAGGTCTGGCGGAGGTCGTCCACTAATTGGCTGACGTGTTTGGTTTTAATGACCACGTCGTCCACATATGCTTCGACTGTTTTGCCGATTTGGTTTTCATGGCATGTTTGAATCATGCGTTGGTATGCGGCTCCTATGTTCTTTCATCCGAAGGGCATCGTGTTGAAGCAGAATGGCCCGTAGGGGGTGATGAACACAGTTGTAGCTTGGTCAGACTCCTTCATCTTGATTTGATGGTATCCGGAGTAGGCATCGAGGAAGCATAATGAGTCGTTTCCGACGGTGGCGTCGATGATCTGGTCTATCCGGGGTAAGGGGAAGGGATCCTTAAGGCAAGCTTTGTTTAAGTCTTTGAAATTGACGCATAGCCACCATGATTTATCCTTTTTGGGTACCATGACCAAATTTGCCAACCACTCGGGGTGTTTGATTTCACGGATGAATCCGGCTTCCAGTAACTTTGCTAATTCCTCCCCCATGGCTTGACGTTTGGGTTCGGAAAATTGGCGCAGCGCCTGTTTGACTAGCTTGAAGCCCTTTATTATGTTCAGGCTATGCTCCGCTAGTCTTCGTGGGATTCCTAGCATGTCCGAAGGGTGCCAGGCAAATATATCCCAATTTTCACGCAGGAAAGTCTGTAGTGCTTCATCGACTGCGGGATCCAGCTAGGCTCCAATGGATGTTGTTTTACTGGGATCCGTTGAGTGCACTTGGAATTTGACTATTTCGTCAGCTGGTTTGAACGACGTAGATTTGGACCTTTTACTGAGGACCATGTCATCCCTGTCGACCGTTGTGTGAAGTGTAGTCAATTCCTCGACTGCAAGAGCCTCGGATAGTGCTTCAAGGGCGAGCGGTGTTGTTTTGTTTTCGGCTCGAAGGGCTTTATCCGGATCGCTTGCGAGTGTGATTATGCCATTGGGCCATGGCATTTTGAGTTTCATGTACACGTAATGTGGTATTGCCTGAAACCTTGCAAACGCCTCACACCCCAATAGGGCGTGGTATCCGATATGGAAGGGCACAATGTGGAATAGTAATGCTTTGGACCTATAGTTCTCAGGATTGCCGAATACTACGTCCAGGGTGACTCGTCCGGAGCAGCGCGCCTCTCTGCCGAGGATAATTCCTCGAAAGGTGGTATAGCTTTGTTCGAGGCGGGATCTATCGAACTGCATTTTGTCAAGGGTGTCCTCATAAATGAGGTTTAGACCACTGCCTCCATCCATCAGCACTTTGGTTAATCTAAAGCCGTCCACTATAGGGTCGAGGACCAGTGCGGTGGGTGCCCGGACGGGGCGGGCCCTTGGCTCGTCTTCTTCATCGAAGGTGATTGGTGCATCAGTCCATGAATGTGCGGCTATAACCTGGTGGACCTCGAAGGGCTCTTTTCCTCTAATTGTTCGAGGAGAATGTCTCGTAGATCGTCATAACATCATCGTCACTATATGGGGGTGTTGTTGATCGTCTACTTGGGGGAGTAAGTCCAAGGATAGCTTCGCCGCTCTTGGCTACCTGCCTGACCACCCAACAAGCTCGAAGCATGTGGGTTGGGTGTGTATTAAGCAAGGCCGAGTGTATGGGGCATGGTTTGTCCAGTAGCTCATCCAGGACTGTTCTAGGTCCGGCGAGGGATCTATTCTTCTTTTCGGCGGGCTCGTGTTCGGGCGACCGCCGTGGGTATGCGCGTTTTGCCTTAGCTTTTCGAGGTTGCCCGGCATGGGTTGATTCCACGTGCATTTGTTGTGCCTTCCAGGCGCTTTCCATGGCGCAATATTTGCGTACTAGCTCCGATAATTCGGTGAAGCTTTGTACATGGCGACGGGCGAGGGCATTCAAGATTCCTTCGTCCCGGTAGTTGAACCGAAAGGTTGATATTATTTCTTGATCGCAGCAATCCGTCATCTTGTTTTTAACCAGGAGGAATCTGGCCCAGTAATGATGGACTGTTTCTCCGGGCTGCTGCTTGACGTACATCAGATCCCATACATCAGGGTTTCCCGAGTCTGGGGAGTATTTGGCGTGGGGGTGGGTGGGAAAAAACTCCGTGCTCCGGCTGGTGGTGTATCCGGAATTTTAGCAGCGGTGTGCCGAGTGCGGATTCCGAATTGTCCACATAATGCAGCACAGACTCAAGGTCGTGTTTTGAATTGAGGTATGGTTCCGGGCTCTCTTTGGGGCGAAAATCGGATTCCAGGCCCGAAGCCTGAGCGAGTTGTCACCAATCGGGACGTAGCTTGTCTTCAGTTTTGGCGACTATGAGCGTTCGGCCAATTCCTCAACGGTGGCAACAAGGTGTGTGATAGGTGGGATATAAATTTCCCTGTTGTCGGGCTTGATCCCAATCTGGTCATAGACCGAGGGCTAGCCGTCGGAGATTCCCATGGCTCGGATCCGGTCTAGTACACCGTTTAATTATGAAAGATCTGACGGGTCTATGCCCTCTGAATATCCGGGATCAACTCGTAGCGTGACCGCTATGGGGGCATCCGAGGTTGTGCCCAGGCGGTGTTTAGCCGGGATCAGTTCGGTCGCACTGACGGAGTTAGGCTTTAGGGCCAGGCTCCGTGTTATATCAGCCCCTGGCGAGTTTACCTCCCCTGACCTTAAAGCATCAGGATCAGTGAGTTTTCCTAAGGTATCTGAGGCTCTTGAAAGGGTGAGGTCTCCCCGGGGGCCGGCGATGAACTCTAGGCTCCCGAACCTGACCTCCTGGCCAGGAGCGAAGTTTCCAATCTAGCCGAGGCGACCGGTTGGATTAGCGCAGTATGACACTGCCAAACGCGAAATCTTGGCCGAGGACGGAGAGGTCCCCAGCGCGGATGACGTGGTTGATGCACAGGCGAGCCATTAATCCTTTCGGCGATCCAACAACGGAACTCTCAATGAAAGCACCAATGTCGGTGTCAAAACCAATGGATCTCGGGTAGGGGTCCCGAGATGTGGATATCGGGTAGGGGTCCCGAGATGGGGAACAAGGGACGAAGGATACAATATTTACCTAGGTTCGGGCCCTCTCTAAGAGGTAAAACCCTATGTCCTGCTCGATTATATTGAAGTGTATAGGATGGTTACAGAGTCAATCTACCACGAGATCAGATGAACTAAACCCTAAGCTAGTAGGATGATGATTGTTGTTCTAGCCTACACGGACTAAACCCTCTGGTTTATATAGGCACCAGGGGTACTAGGGTTACACATGGTTGGTTACAACAAGGAAATAAACTCGCCAAATCTCTTATCTAGACTTGGAAGACACACTAAGACTCCTAAAGTCTCCTGCCCGGATATGAAGCCGCCTCGTAGTCTGACTCTCCAATAGCTGTAGTGCGGCCCACCTGTCCGGCCCATGAAAGAGGAGGCGACGGCCCGAGGACCCCCTAGTCCAGGTCTCCCTCACCCCCCCATGGAGTTCTTCTTCCCAACAGAAGCAAAGGCGCAGACCTGCAGCAGGGCACAGTAGGAGCATCAACCCACGCATCAAGGCCCTATGTAAACCTTTCATCTGTACAACCCTTTTTCTTTTTCTCACAAAGTACCTATAACAGATGCTTCGGTAGTTCGAATTGTACGGCTAGATGTCATGAGCTCATTGGAAATAAAGACTACCTTTTACGGTCCTCTCGCAGTCATTTATATTGCACCTTTTTTTTCGCTCTTCGACGCCGCCGAAAGCTAGTTCGGCACACATATTCTCTAAGATGCAATTGGCTAATAGACCGGGGGCTCGATCGTAATGCTCTCCCTATGCATCAAGTCCGGCACTATCTTCTCTCTATGTGTCCGGCATCTCGGATATTGCATTATATGAATCGGTTCCGAATTATGTCTTGGGTCAATAGTTGGGTTGCCCGGCTCCTGTGCTTACCTTCTTATGTTCCGCATGTTTGGCTAAGATGGTAATGGGAGAACCACTGCGATCGTACTCCTGGCTAGCCCGGTTAAGTACCTCAGTGGAGAAAGCCGAAAACTGACTATCATAATAAGCGAGAACTGGTTGGTGATCCGATGGCAAGTGTCAAACTAAAAATCGATGGCAATTACCCCGTGTTATACGAAGGGTTTGTCTTTGCACAAACCACGTGATAAAGGTATATACCTCAGCTCCCCCGAACATCACAAAACACTTGGGGCTAGTCACTAGCCCCTGCAGTCAAGCTCCTATGGCTAAGTGAAGGTAATAAATCCGCATAGTCTGATTGCCTTGTTTCCCTCACGCACTACCGCCTTCGGGCACCGAGACGTCGGCTAAGGGTAATAGTGCGGAGGACGAAACACCACTAGTAGCATCTACATGGGGGCTAAAGCCGACGACTGGTAACTTTCAGATTAAGAACGGCCGCACATGAGTCCAAATAAAATCAACAAAGATACAAGTATGATAAACCATACGAAATAGCCACATTATGAAGCAAAAGGCCCAATTATCATTTAACATATGATAGTACGCTCATTCCAGGACTACATTTTTCGGGCACTCGTCCTCTATCGCCCGAGCACAATCCATTACGACGGGGAAATACTACTCGAGACGCCTGTGCTCCTTTCCAGCGGGCGGAGGTCCGGTGGCCATCTCGACCGGCTTGATCTTGGGCCAGTGCACCATGGTCTTCGTGAAGGCCATCCAAGCTCCCTCAATGCAGATGGAGCGCTTAACAACGTCAACCCGGGAGGCCGCATCGCGCAGCTTTTGCACCAGGCCGAAGTAACTGCTCGGTATTGTCTCTGTAGGCCACAGCCGGACACAGAGGTCCTTCATGGCTGGCTCAGCCATCCGATGCAGCTCCATCAGCTGCTTCATCTGGTTTCTCAGAAGGGGAGGGTGTTCGGGCACCTGGAACTGCGCCCAGAAAAGTCTGTGTTCGGTATCACCCACCCGAGCTACATAATGCCTTGCTGCATCCGCCGCACTCCTCGGGAGCTCCGCAAATGCGCCTGAGGAATGCCAGACTCGTGTGAGCAATGCGAACATGTGGCCACCAAAGACACACTGCAGTAAGTACGGCTTACCATCGGCAATTTGCTTCACTTGACGGAGCTCCTCTCGGGCGCCCCGTGTCTCCGTCCTCGCCTCCTAGATCTTCCGCTTCACCTTGGACAGCTCGGTGGCTTGACCCTTATTCTTTTGCTCAAGGTCCTCACATTTAGTGATGGCATCCTTGAGCTCCTGCTGCACTTCAGCCACTCTGGCCACATGCTTCTCACTGACGGTTTTCACTGTCTGGAGTTCGGCGACCGCTAGCTCGGCCGCCGCCTTCTGTATGGCCGCCTCCTCCTTGGCCTTCTTCAGTTCGGCCTTGAGGCCCTCGACCTCTGCGGCGACAGCTGCAATAATAATTAAGCACTTCTTGATAAGGGATAATCCTAAATACCTTGCTCGACAAGAAAAATACAAATTACTAAGCCTCGACCGGACTAACCTTGCACTTCGTCAAACCGCTTGTTGACAAGGTCGAGCTCCTCATCGGAGCTTTTGAGCTTCCGATTCATTTCGACCAATGCCACGGCATTGGCAGCTGCAACCAAAGATGAGGCCTACAAAACAATCACATCATTCAAATTCCCGTTTCAATGATTTTCGATCCTCCGCCGGGTTTTTTCAATCCTGACAGAGTCTCGGGGGCTGCTATATATGAGGACTGCTCAAACTTTTATTCACAAAATATGCTCTATGGAAAGAACATTACATGGCTTACCTCGAAGCCCGTCAGGAGGCCACCAAAGGCTTCCTTCAATCCGCTGTTGACGGACCGAATACTTTGCAAAACCACGCCCATTAGGGCGCGGTGTTCCGCGGTGATGGAGGAGCTATTCACGGCCTCCTCCATCACGTCCGGCCACCTAGCCGCAACCCGATCTCCGGTGTTCGGCGCTGGCGCCGGGGCCCCGGCTCCCCCTCGGTCGAGGGCGGAATTGATGCCTCCGGGGGCCCTGGGGGCTCTGAAATTGTCTTTCGGGAGGGCTCGGATTGACCGAGCTCCTCCTCCTTGTTCACCAAGACGGATTCCCCCTCCTGGTCTTCAGTGACCGAGGCATTAACCTCGGCCATGATGTCATCGCCACCACCTCCCGTGTCCGGGCCGGGAGGGGTCCTTCGGGACAGCACCTCTCCGGTCTCCCCGATGACTGGAGGAGGCGGGGAGCGCGACACAGTCCCACTCTCCGCCAGTTCGGCCGGCGGAGAAGTCCCCTCTGAAACTTGATCAGTGGGAAGGTCGCGCGGTGGGTTGTGACATGAGGTACACATATACTATCAGTAATAGACTAACGAAACAAGCGCCGGGGGAATTTTCAGATTCGTACCTTGCGGCGAGGGGCTTGGCCCTGGGGTTCCTCTTCGGAACCTCTTCGGATGCTGCGGACTCCTCGTCAGAGTCTGAGCTGTCATTAGGCAGGACCAGCATGGGCCTGCACTGCTTCTACGGGGCGTGGGGAGGCTGCTCCTCCTCGGCATTGTTCGATGCCGCCCTCTTCCTTGTATGAGAGGAGTCGCTCTCCTCCTTGTCCTCTTCCTGCTCCCCCTCGTGAGTGGAGGGAGCTTGGGTATCCCCGGACTTGGTGTCCAGATGTACTCTTGGGCAGAGGCCCTCCCTGGCCTCCCTCGCCTCATTCTTCTTCTTCTTCTTCTCTTTCTTCTTTGGCGCCTTGTACGGCGCCACGGTCAGCATCTCCTCTAGCTGGGCCGACGTGGGGTCTTCGGGCAGAGGGGCCGGACTGTCAATTCGCCCGGCCTTTTCGAGCCAGCACTGTGAATGTAGGGAAGTAAGAGTCAGATCCCTTGTTAAAAGGTAGACATCCGAACATAAAATGATGAAACTTCATTACCTCTCTAGGACGATGCGCGGCGTCAAGACCAATATCCTCCTCCTTGGACGACCACTCCTTCTAAGGCTTGAACAACACCTTCCACAACTTGTCGTGGGTGGTGCCGTAGAAGCGGAGTACGGTGATAGGGTCTTCGGGCTTGTAAGTCCACATTGTGGCGTCCCACTGCTGGCAAGGGAGGAGGCGGCGGTGGAGCATCACTTGAATCACGTTGGTCAGCTTGGCGCCCGCCTTTTTCATGCTGACGATGCGCTTCTGCAGCAACTCCACCTCCGTGGGTGACCCCCAGTCAAGGCCCTTCTTGGTCCACGAGGTTAGCCTCGCTGGGGGTCCGGATCTGAACTCAGGGGCCGCCACCCAGGCCGCATCACGTGGCTCGGTGATGTAGAACCACTCCTTCTGCCAGACTTTGACAGTGTCTATGAATGTGCCCTCCGGCCACTCGACCCGGGCAAGCTTGCTGACCATTGCTCCCCCGCAGTCCTCCTGCTGGCCGTCGACGATCTTTGGCTTGACATTGAAGACTTTCAGCCACAAGCCGAAGTGTGGCTGGATTCGAAGAAAGGCCTCACAAACAACGATAAAGGTCGAGATGTGAAGAAAGGAGTTCGGAGCTAGATCGTGGAAGTCTAGCCCGTAGAAGAACATCAATCCCCGGACGAAGGGGTGGAGCGGGAAGCCTAGTCCCCAGACAAAGTGGGGGACAAACACCACCCTCTCGCCGGGCTGAGGCGTAGGGATGGCCTGGCCCTCTTCTGGAGCCCGATCGGCGACGTCGGCCGAGAGATAGCCGGCGCACTTCAGGTCCTCGATGTCGTCATTGGTGATGATGGAGGCCTCCCACTTGCCCTTGGCACCAGATCTAGCCATGGCCAGGTTGGGGGAGCAGCTGGGAGGAAGTGCTTGAGGGGAGGTGGTTTGGGACGCTGGAGCTCTATAGATTGGGAAAGTGATGGCGAGAGGAAGGAGAAGGCGTACACCGATAGCGGTAGCCGTTTCCCTTTTATAAGATGCTGCAATACCAAAGGTCCTTTTACTGCGCCGCGGGTCTCGCCACTTCCCGATATACTCGTGACATTATGCACAAGTGGGATAATCAAAATCATTGATCATATCCCTTAAACAGTGGGGCACGATCCCCACCTTGATGAGACGTGCCAATGGAGGGACTGCCTCGAACCACGCATCGAGTGTTTACAACGGTTCGGCATTTGTGACCGACCGCGACCTTTCGTCGAAAGTTGTCATGCAAAGGCACTATTCACACTTGAGCGGTTGGCCTTCGAGGCTAAGTAAAGTCAATAATTCAGATTCCGGATACAACATAATTGGGCACATAGCCAAACTTGGCTGAGTAGCTTTTAGAGGCTCGGCCGAAGGAGATTGTTCCGAACACACCGGGGGAGAAGAACTCGCCCTCAAGCCGACTGCAGGTCCGAGAGTTATGAGGCGCCGACATTGAAGGCTAGTTCGGGGGCTACTAAGGGAGTCATGGACTAGGGGGTCCTCGGGCTGCCGACCTACCTCTTATGGGCCAGACAGGTGGGCCGCTACATGACTACCACAAGGCTGGACTATTAGGCGGTGTCAAATCCAGACAGGTGATCTTTGGTACCTTGGTGTGTGCTCCAAGTCAAGATAGAAGATTCAGCATGTTTATTCCCTTGTTGTAACCGACCATATGTAACCCTAGTACCGGTGGTGTCTATATAAACCGGAGGGTTTAGTCCGTAGAGGCTGGAACAACAACCATCATCCTACTCACCTAGGGTTTAGTTCCTCTGATCTCGTGGTAGATCGACTCTGTAATCATCCTATACACTTCAATATAATCAAGCGGGACGTAGGATTTTACCTCTTAGAGAGGGCCCGAACCAGGGTAAACATCGTGTCCTTCGTCCCTTGTTCCCCATTGATCCAAGATCCACAGCTCGGGACCCCCTACCCGAGATCTGCCGGTTTTGACACCGACACCATGCTCACTATACCGAAATCCTCGTTACCGGTTTTGTTCTTCTTTCTCGTTATTGTGTTTCGGCATCCCTGTGATGTAGTCACCTATGTATGGACAGACGATGATTGATGCCGTCACACCGAGAGGGACCTAAGAATATCTCTCCATCGTCGGAGGAGCAAATCCCACTCTCGAGCTATCTGGCCACTTGTAGAACTTTCCGATGAACCTGTAAGTTGTCATTATGATCACCATGTTACAGGTGATGTTTGCGCGACCCCAAAGCCCACCGTACGGTAAGAAGTGACCACAATACTCTCATGGTCTAAGGAGCAAAATCACATGTTAACACCCTGTGTTATTACAACTGAATGCACAAAATATTAACTCAATTCATAACAAAAAGTTTGGGTTGATTCAATATGATCGTTCTTCCAACGTCATAATCTCAATGTTGTTTTTGGATCATCGTTACCCTTAACGATATCCTCAGATCCGGAAAGCGTGATCACCAACAACACTTGAGCTAGTCCGAGAGGCAAGACTAGGAATCTTTTATTTAACCGTTTATCATTTAAGACGTGCATATGAGTTTTCCACCGAATCACATATTACAGGATCATAGCAGTTATAACGTGAAATATAAACTCTTAATTATGAATATGGAAATATAATAACACAAATATTATTGCCTCTAGGGCATCTTTTCAACAGGCTTTGCCCGACAACCTCCTCTAATGGCGGCGAGAAGGGGAGAGAATTTTTGTCAAAAGAGACCACCTGGCGAACGGAATTGACAAAAAAGACCCCCTCTGAGACGAAGTGACAAAAAAGACCCCCTCGGCCGTGGCGGCAGGCGCGTCGGGCGACACGTGGCACCTGCCGCCACGGCGCCAGGCGGCAGGACTGTAGCAGCCGCGGAAACGGGAATTGGCCGGCGCGACGGGACGGCTGGCGTGGCGGGCCCCTGCCGCCTCAGGGTCTGGCGGAAGGACTGTAGCCAGCGGGCCCGGCCGCCTCCCTGGCTGGCGGCAGGTCTGTAGCGCCTAGGCCCGGCCGCCTCGCTGGCTCGTCTGTTCCTGCGCGCGGCACTCTGTCGTTTCTGGCTTTCTGGCAGGCACTGATTCGAATATTCGCACTGATTTCTACACGCACACTCGTTCCGATGCATCTGATTCCCGCCTAAACTGTACACTCGCCAGCACTCTCCTTCTGCTCTCTGTACTCTGTGTTAGCGTATGTGAAAGATTGAGAAATAGGCACTTTGACCACGATTTTGAGCGATTTGAAGGCCGATTGAGAAGAAGTTGTAGTTTAAGAAAAGATAGATCAAGGTAAGATCTATCCATTTTGGTTGGTTTCGTTCGCATGCGTGCTGTATTTGTTCTGTTTAAGTAGCTACTAAGTATGTATTTTATGTTGTTTTAGGCATTGTTTGATCACTTCGAGGAGGCCTTTGGATCTTCTGGAGTAGGATATTCGCATGCGTGCTGTAGTTGGAAATGTTGTAGATAAATATTAGCTCAGTCCTTATGTGGTCTTTTTTTCACATGCATGATGTTTTTTTTTGTCATGAAGTGATAATTAGTAGTTTTGTTTAACATTTAGGATGGTTTAGAGTGGTAATTAAGACAGTTAGTAGTTGTAGATATTGTAGATCAACGTTCGGCCTTTCAAATGCGTCATATTATTTTGACATGCAAGACGTGCATAATATTGTAATTAAGAAAAAGTTAGTAATGTTATTGGTCATTGCTTGATTAAATGGACTGTTATTGCATGATTAAGTTAGGTAACTGTACGTAGTAATTTTTTGTCTCGCAAAAATGTTAGTTTTGTACGTAGTAAATACGGATGTTAAAATGTTTTTCCCCTTATTATTATATTTAAAGTTTTAATCGACTAATAATACAATATTCGGTTACTAATTATTTGAAATGTTAATATGGATGTTGGTTAGGTACTACTATGGAAAATTTGTTAGTGTTCTATGGGGACGTCGTCCGCGACGGTCCTTCCGGGGTGGATGTGTCCTTGTGCGGGTCGACTACAGTTGTAGTGAGAGACATGATGAACGTAGGTTATGCAGCAGTCAGAAGGTGCATCCGAGCAGTGTTTGGCCCAGCGATGCAGGGAAAACAAATGACAATGGAGGCCTTCGTCGTTGACGGAGGAAATGATGGAAAGTTGCCCGTTGGTGTTTGCGGCCGGTCACAGGTGATAAGTCGTGGGGGTCGTACATGAGGTTTGCAAGCAATCCCAAGAACTCTATGTTTGGAGGCGAGGGAACACAACGCTACGGCGCCGCTGAAGTATGTTCACACATAATAAGTAATTACTCGCATACAACATCTTCATGCCTCATATTTAAATACGGTTTTTTTTCTGTGCAGCAAAGTACTGATCTTCGTCCACACCGAGCACCTAATCGCTTGTCGCTTTCCGGTCGTCGAGAAAGGCCAGCTGGCCGTCGTCGAGTAGGGTGATTCGTCTATCTATGTTTGCGGCCTCTTCTATCTATGTATGAGCAAATATAAATGGAGGGAAAAATAGGCCGGAAGAAAATGTCTCATTTTATTCCAAAGCTTCATTTTTTTCATTACGACACGGTACAACTGAAAGTAAGATACATTGAAATATTGAAATAAAGTTACATTGAACTACTGAAACAAAGCTACATTTCAACTACTGAGCCGAAATTAAAATACAAACGGTTGCGAAATTTAAGATACCCTCCATGCGACGAGCGTCTTCCCTGTTTTTCTTCAGTAAATCCTGAAAATACATACTTAGTAGCTACTTAAACAGAACAAATATAGCACGCATGCGAACGAAACCAACCAAAATGGATAGATCTTACCTTGATCTATCTTTTCTTAAACTACAACTTCTTCTCAATCGGCCTTCAAATTGCTCAAAATCGTGGTCAAAGTGCCTATTTCTCAATCTTTCACATACGCTAACACAGAGTACAGAGAGCAGAAGGAGAGTGCTGGCGAGTGTACAGTTTAGGCGGGAATCAGATGCATCGGAACGAGTGTGCGCGTAGAAATCAGTGCGAATATTCGAATCAGTGCCTGCCAGAAAGCCAGAAACGACAGAGTGCCGCGCGCAGGAACAGACGAGCAAGCGAGGCGCCCGGGCCTAGGCGCTACAGACCTGCCGCCAGCCAGGGAGGCGGCCGGGCCCGCTGGCTACAGTCCTGCCGCCAGACCCTGAGGCGGCAGGGGCCCGCCACGCCAGTCGTTCCGTCGCGCGATTTTTTGTCGAAAGAGACCCTCTGCCCACTGGAATTGCCAAAAGAGACCCTCTGCGAACGAAATTGACAAAAGAGACCCCCTCACTAGTGGCGGCAGGCGACACGTGTCACCTGCCGCCACGCCTGGAGGCGGCGGGCCCTACCGCCACCGCAGGAGGCGGCCGCGCCGGGTAAAACGGATTTCGCACAGTGGCGCAGCTAGGACGGAACGGGCCGGGCCAGGTGGGCCCTGCCGCCACCGGGCGAGGCGGCCGGCGCTGCCGCTGTCGCTCCCCGGCCGACACGGCCTGCTGCGCGCGGGCCCAGCAGGTGGGCCACTTTGTGTCGCCTATGAGTTTCTACAGTTGTGGTCCTGGGAATACCTCCCTGTAGGACGACCTCGTATACTAAATCCCGTACACCCATACGACTTTAGCGAGGGCAGCAGTGCAACTATGGCCACCAGGTGGACAAAGGCACGGAAACGTTGGTCTCCAGATATTGCGAAAAATTGTTACCCTATATACCACCAACAGTTTGAGATACTTAATGGGTCAGAAGTCACATGGAACCCGTGGACTCAGGACCAGATACAAATGGTCTTTGATATTCGACCCATCACAACAGGCATGTTGAGCGACAGTGCATTCTGGCTGACTCGCTGCAACTTATTGTTCATGTGGTGTGTTGAGCCTTACAATCCAGAGCGTGTAATGAGACAGTTCGGTCTCTATCAAGAGATTCCACCACCTTTTCCAAGACGTATCGATGAGGAAACCCATAAGTAAGATGTGACCTCCCTAAATAGTTAGTGTATTTTTTAATTTACTAAACTCACACTTTGTTACATAATTTACAGGCTAACCAATATGGGAAGGGGTTGGAGTTTATACGATTGGAGGGAACAGAACATTCAATGGGTACACAAGTGAGAAAATGAAGCGCTAATAGATATAGTGGATCAACTCAGGTACATTTTATTTACATTATTTTATTACGATGACTATACGATGCGTGAAGATGCTTTGCTTTCATCACAACGGTTTATGTAATTATTTAATTTTGCTGACCGTACGATGGAAGTACAGATCAAGCATACAAGCAGTGGTACTGCATCAACACACGTACTAGCCTGGCCAGTCAACCAGCTACTATACCAACACATCTCACACAGGAGGAGCAGGCGCAGAGACATATTGAGCTGCATGAAGCTTACTAT
Organism: Thinopyrum elongatum; assembly: GCA_011799875.1. Taxonomy (NCBI): domain Eukaryota; kingdom Viridiplantae; phylum Streptophyta; class Magnoliopsida; order Poales; family Poaceae; genus Thinopyrum; species Thinopyrum elongatum. The sequence continues at coordinate 442,044,333 of CM022300.1, read as the reverse complement.
CATGACCAGATGGTAATCACTTGTAACTTTTTTAGGTCCATCATTTCATAATTATTTCAACCAAATAACATCCAAATTTTATTCAGCTTGAAGCTTGCAACGAAGTAGGGCAGATGGCTGCGGAAAGCATGCCGGCCCTGGGCCCAGCTCGCAAGTCATTCCAGAAACGTTTTCAAGACTACGTGGCAAAAAAGTTCAGATGCGGTAGAGACGACGACGTTGCCACTGCAGCGTACACCATGCCGGTAGCGAGGTCAGCCAGACCGAGTGCGGCGCTGTCGTCCAGACCGAGCGAGGCGCGTACAAGCCATGGGCAGTGGGGGGAGGGTCCGAGTACTACAACGACATTGCCACGACATGACTCATCTCTGCCACTGCATCGCTCTTCTTCGGTGCAGCTTCGTCAGGGGCAGACATCTCAGGACCATGGCACGGGCTTGGATTCGATGCCCGAGCAGTATCTTTCCCCAAACCCATATGCGTACACAGGATATGGCGCATACACCCAACATGAGGGATCTCAGTCGTATCTCTCCACGCGAGGGATCTCCATGCCCGAGGAGACTCGTGTCCCAGATTTAAACCAGTACCACGTATAATGGCCAGACAGTATAGGCGACGGATCTGATTAGGTAGTCATGTTTACATTTTAATGCATTTACAATGATATCATATATTATCCTCTAACAATTTGTTTACAATGTTTCTATGTGCAGGACATACCTGATGTTAATTGGGACGATGAGGACAACCAACGTGGCCTCAACACACGCATACGGGGAGCATCCCATGATCATGGCGACACGGTTACAGCAGTAGTTACAGAATTCTTCGGAGGGGACGTTATTGGCCCATCTTTTATCCCCGAGGAGTCACAACCATACGCCTACAATTACGCATCAGGTTTGCAACAAGGATTCCATACTCCACCACCTACACAGGAATCGCAGACACATGAAGCCGGACTGGAGTACGGCCGCGGTCTTCGTGTAACTCGACCACCTAATCGCTTGTCGCTTTCCGGTCCTAAGGAAAGGCTAGGTGGTCGTCGTCGACCAGGGTGATTCATCTATCCACGTGTGCGACTCATTGTATCTACATATGTCAGTATCAGACTTTCCGATTTAAACATCTATGTATGCTGAAATAAAAATGCACCAGTCGGCAACAATGTTTCCCGCCTATATCTCCCGCCATACTATCCCGCTTCACTCTTCGGCTTATGTTAGGCCGAAATGATTTTTTTTTAATTTTGGCTGATGAATACTGTGCAACCATTGCCCATCTTAGACATTGAAAAAATATATTTTCGCGCAACCCTTTCCCGCCATACCGCAGTCGTTCTTTCCCGCCATCTTAGACATTGAAAAAATATATTTTCATGCAACCATTTCCCATTATGTTCTATCTTAATTTCATGTTGTAGTTATTGCACGGCGTTCGATAATTAGTGGAGGGAAAGAAAATGCCACATTTTATTGTAAAACTATATTTTTTTCATTAAGACACGGTACAACTGAAATTAAGATACATCGTACAATTGAAATAAAGCTACATTTAACTACTGAAATAAAGCTACATTAAACTGCTGAAATTAAGATACAAACGATTGTGAAATTTAAAATACTACCACAGGAATCTACTGAGTCCAGCGTGGATATTTTCCTTTTCCATCGCCAGCTTCTTCTGCTGCCTTGGCCTCACGAGCCATTTCTTTCTTTCTCTGTCTTTCCGCCTCACGAGCCTCTTTTCGCTGTAGTTCCTGCTCCTCCATGCGACGAGCCTCTTCCCTGTTTTTCTTTCCCCACTCCTTCAAAAAACGGCGTTGCTCCGCATAGTATTCTTTTAACTCTCTCTCTTGCTCTGCTTTCTCCTCAGCTTCCGCCTTCTCGCGTCGCTCTTCCGCATAGAAACTATTCCATGCACGACGACTTCTTTCACGAATCTCAGTCACTGCCCAAGCCGGCATCTCTGTGTCAATCCAACGATAGTACATGCACAGAGGCGGAGGAGACTACAATAAGAAACAAGAATGTTATTAAAGAATCAATCAAAATACCAACAATATCTATTCGTGATGGTTAAAGCATACCGGAGGCTTGTCGTACTCTGAAATAGCTACGGATGGATCTTCCTCATAATTGGCGCACATGAAAAACTTCATGCCCAACCAATCTGAAAAATCCGTCACCTCCTTCACCTTGCAAAGATCGCCACACCAACACCGCAGGACTGCCACCCCTGGAGGCAAACTTGCATTCTTCATTTTCCTCGGCCTAATGCTTTGATCCGAGCAAGGCAAACTCATACCGACTGAAAAAATGTGTTACACACTTTGCGCAGTGGCGATTTCGAGGATGGCTGGAGTCCTCGGTGTCTCCTTTTATAGGCTCAGACGATAAATAATGGCGACAAAATAATGACGAAATTAGGCGGGAAATTTTAGGATTCCTGTAGTGTCGGCACAACAGTAAAGGAAATGGCGCGGAATCAGCGCCGTTTGCAACAGCGTCGCTGTATTGCCTCGGAGTCAGCGCCGTCTGCGTGAAAATACGCGCGCGTGGAAATCAGTGCCAGGCAGCTGTCGGGCGTGCGGCAGCGCCAGCACAGGCCGCCTCGGCTGGTGGCGGCGTGGCCCACCTGCTGGGCCCGCGCGCAGCAGGCCGTGTCGGCCGGGGAGCGACAGCGGCAGCGCCGGCCGCCTCGCCCGGTGGCGGCAGGGCCCACCTGGCCCGGCCCGTTCCGTCCCAGCTGCGCCACTGTGCGAAATCCGTTTTCCCCGGCGCGGCCGCCTCCTGCGGTGGCGGCAGGTGACACATGTCGCCTGCCGCGCCTGCCGCCACTAGTGAGGGGGTCTCTTTTGTCAATTTCGTCCGCAGGGGGTCTCTTTTGGCAATTCCAGTGGGCAGAGGGTCTCTTTCGACAAAAAATCTCCGTCGCGCCGGCCAATTCCCGTTTCCGCGGCTGCTACAGTCCTGCCGCCTGGCGCCGTGGCAGCAGGTGCCACGTGTCGTCCGGCGCGCCTGCCGCCACGGCCGAGGGGGTCTTTTTTGTCACTTCGTCTCACAAGGGGTCTTTTTTGTCAATTATGTTCGCCAGGTGGTCTCTTTTGACAAAAATTCAAGGGGAGAAAGGATGGAGAGGGTGGCGGCGGCTAGGGTTTGACCACTCGCCAGTGTCGCTCAAGTTTGATATGAGAATTGGATACAGATTTAAAATGTATGGGACCGGCTACAGGTCAGTCGCGTGAAAAACAAAAAACGGTCAGTTGATTCTCCTTCTCTTGTATCAACCGTTCGATCAAGATCTAATGGACGTTGGTCGTCTTCAACCTCAGACAGATCTTCTTCCTCTTTCTCACACCCGCCGATCCAGCCCACCCCTAACCGCCAGCCCCCACCGTCGGCGGCCGGCGGCGCTCCTGCGACCGCCTCGCCGCCCTGCCCTCCCCTGAACCAGCCCCAACGGCCAGCCTTCCCACCCCCGCCCCGACCACTCTTTAGCCCCCCTCCCCCCCCCCCCCCCCCCCCGCCCCCCCACGCGCCGAGTTTTTTCTTCGGCGAAGCCCCACACCACCGCCCCACCCTAAACCTTAAGATAGATACTGGGGTAGCCTGCCCACCGAGCTTCTTCCTCCCCTCCGGCGAGTTTCTTCCTCCCCTGCGCCTGTTTAAAATGTATATCCAAGATTTAGAAAACATGGGACACCCCATTACTAAAAGACCTTTCTAATCTATACTTTGCTCTCTTGGCCCTGCTTCAGTTTTTTTTTTTAGTACAGCAGATCCTGCTCCATTTGCGTGCTGAAATTAGGTTCGGCGCCCCGAAAGAAAAAGAAAGAGGTTCGGCGGTGTCGACAGCGACGCAAGCCCGGTATTATTTTCTGCAAACCCCGAGCCGAATAAAACCGGAGCACGAGAGAACAAACAAACAAAGCTCCCCTAAACACACAGCCCCACCACCTATTTACACCCACTTCTGCCAAGCCCGTAAATCGTAATCACCTCCCTAGACTTTCCCCTCTTCCTTCCACCCCACTCGCACCACCACCACCACCACCATCCCCCACATCAATCGCAAACCCCCGCAAGTACCACGTCGCAGATGCCGCATTAGCTCCGAAAATCCAAAACCATTCCTCCCCACCCACCCCCACCTCGCTCCCCCCCGCGGCGACGGCGGCCATGACGACCGGATCCAACGCCGACCACTACGGCCACGGCCAGGGCCCGCCCTCCTACCCGCAGCGCCGCCCGCACTACGGCGGCGCCCCGCCCTCCTACGGCTCCTCGGCCTCCTTCCGCGGCTGCTGCTGCTGCATCTTCATGCTCGTCATCTTCCTCGCCCTCCTGGCCCTCGCCGTCGCGCTCGTCGTCGTCCTCGCCGTCAAGCCCCGCAAGCCCCAGTTCGACCTCAACCAGGTCGCCGTCCAGTACCTCCTCGTCGCCCCGCCGTCCCCGGCCGCGTCGCCGAACGTCGCCGCGGCCCCCGCCGCCGCCTACCTCTCCCTCAACATCACGCTCCTCTTCACCGCCGTGAACCCCAACAAGGTGGGCATCCGCTACGGCGCCACGGCGTTCGACGTCATGTACCACGGGGTGCCGCTCGGGGTGGCGGCCGTGCCCGGGTTCGAGCAGCCCGCGCACAGCACCCGCCTGCTCCAGACCCGCGTCATCGTCGACCGCTTCAACGTGCTCCAGTCCGACGCCCAGGACCTCATCCGCGACGCCGCGCTCAACGACCGCGTCGAGTTCCGCATAACCGGTGACGTCGCCGCCAAGATCCTCGTGCTCGGCTTCTCCTCCCCCAAAGTCCAGGTAAAAATTTACCACCGCAATCCCGGCCCCGGAACCAACCTTTTTTGTTCGCTTCCTCCGCAAGCTCTGGGCTGATCGAAAGGGACTCGTGAACAAAACCTGCAGGTGTCGGTGGACTGCGCGATCGACATCAGTCCGAAGAGGCAGTCGGTGACATACAAGCAATGCGGCGTGGACGGGCTAAGCGTGTAGGCAGCAAGCGAACCAAGCCAACCTCGCCGCCGCCGCCGCAACGCCGCAGAAGCGGAAGCTACTGGTATTAATCTAGTGGGGATAGATATATGTGGATGGGAATCTGTACGTCGATTCTAGTCTCTAATCTCGGGTTTTGATTCCTTTACTGCGCGTGGGGCCGGGTAAATTTTGAGCTCTCACCTCCCCTCGCCTTAGTAGGTTGAGGTTACCACTGATTCTTGTGAATTATTGCTGGATGCCATTAGCAGTGAGTATATAAATCAGTCGCCATGGTTCTTCTTCCATGGCCGTTGCTTAGGAGCAAAGGAAGTGGTGCGGGGCTAAAGGTGAGGAGCGAGTGGAATCTGACGACCAACCCCTTTCCGCTCGCTCCTCCCCCTTGTTGTCCTCGTCCGTGGAATGGTTTCCCTTCGCGTGTTTGGGTGGGCCGTGGGAGTCGGCGGGGAGCTGCGCTGTCCGACGTACACCGCCACGCCCGTGCTCTGCTTCAGCCGGTAGTGGTGGAGGTGCCGGGTGCGCCATGGAAACGCGAGCAGGTGCCGACGAGCTCGTACGGTTTGTTTCCTGCTTCCACGGTGCCATTTCGTCGTGGTGGGGCCAAACCGTCAAAGGCAGCTGTACGGTTACTTCCCTTGGAGCGTGGGATGGGCAGTTTGGCATTGCGTGGAAAAAAGTTTGAAGTTGAAATTTGACGTTCTGCGACCCTTGTCAGACAGGAATATACGTGTTTTCAGTACTAAAAAAATGGTGGGATCTAAAGCCGACTGGATACTAAACCTTGTTAAACTAGGGGATGAAGATGGGTTTTTCTGACAACGAATCTCAGTTTGCACATGGCATGACATGGTTTTTGTGATTCTGTGCGAGACTTCCAGTCATCAGTGTGTTGAACCACAAGCTTGTCGTGCCGTCGAATTGCAATATTTTTCCTCTATTGATGGTTGGGGAAAAGGATTGTCCTACATTCCTGTATTAAATTTGTTGCCACGTCTTCAAATTTCATCAAAAGTTGCACTACCATAATAACACTGTTTTTTTTTAACGGTCACCGGGGGAGAGGATCACCACCTGAATATATTGCTCAAAAAGCTGCCAAAGCCAAGAGTCACCCTTTAAGCTTTGGCTAATCCAGTTTATAAAGCCAAGAGTCACCCCTTTAAGCTTTGGCTAATCTAGTTTATAAGAGAACCGGATAAAAAACCTAAATAAGTTGACCCCGTTTATGAGAGAAATCAGGCCGAAAACCGTAAAAAAAACACTCTGCCTATTACAAGTTGTTCATCAGACTTATCACGGATATCCTACAGATTTGAAATAGGGAGGTACGAGTAACGATCAAGCCACTAGATCGAAGCTCACTTCGCTTTACCAGACCACCCAAGTCGCTGCATCACAATCCGCCGATTGCGGGCAGTGAGAGCTTTTCGTGGCTGGTACAACACAACACGATATACAACGCGGCAGCCCGTCGTGATCCTGGAATCCGATCTCCGGACCAGCCTTTTGTCTCGTGTTCCTTCTTGCGTTGAGTTGCCTTGACGTTTTGCCTTTTATTTTGGTGTATAGCGACCATCATTCTTGACCGAACAAGGACTCGCGAGCCACCGCCGTTTCCTACGCGCGCCGCTACGTACGTGACGTCGCCCTGGATCTGGACGGAGACCGACGTGTGTCTTGAACTCTTAATCATCGTCGGCTCCATCTCCTGGATCATCTGCGTTCGTGTTACTGCGGCCGGCTAGATGCGTTAGTGCAATTGGTGTAGTATTTCTTCTGCTTTTTAAGCTCTATACTACTCGAGCTGCCGAGGAGTTCATGTTCATTGATGCGGACTGTGCTGTTGGAAGTGGTCAATGTGGACCCCTCTGCGCGCAGTGTGCCAGACAGTGAGTACAGGAAAGTAGGAAACGGAGTTCTGAACGCTACCGGCCGAGTTGAAACGGTCATTTCCGGGGAACCGTTTGTTGGGACCTGGGTGGGACCCGAGAGACGGAAATGTACCGGCGCTCCAGATGGAAATCTAGCCGGCCGACAGCGCTTTCAGAGAATCCAATATAATGCTGAAGCAGGCATTAGGGTATTGATATTTTGATCGTCAAGGGTTTCAGCATTTTGCATGCTCAGATTAGGCACCGATTCAGCCAGCACACGCTCAGATTAGGCACTGATGCCTGTTATTCAGTTTGAGTGTTTTCTCTAAGTGCCCAAGCACGCTTTGGCATCATTAGCAGATTATTTATCTCGCCCTGTTCGAAAAGGAAAGAGAAGATCCACCGATCGAGTTACAAAGTTCGGTAATGTACAACTCATATGGTCATGGGTTCGCTTTTATATTTCCTGTACCTTTTCCGTTTCTTCCTTGCTCGTGCAGGCAACTCTGCCCATTTCTTCTCTCTTTCCTCTTCCACCAACGCACCGCAATCCGCGAGAAGCAAAAAAAGGTGGCATCCTGTAGATAAAAAGATGGTCCAGTCATTGTCTCTGCTTAAATGAAGTAACATTGCATACCTCCGGCGTTCCTTTATTTGCTTTGGCACTTGGCAGTGACTGGAAAGTGGGAACTAGTGCCAGATAACAGTGGAAATTTCTACTTTTTTTTAGAAAAGGAGTGTTCCGTGTCAGTGGAAGTGAAACGGTATAAATATACCGTCAATTAATTCTGAAGTAGTACTATTTCGGTGTGGTGTTTTTTCTTTTTTTATGATAATACATGTCTCATTTATATCAAAAGGATTATAGTACAAGCCACGTACACATCGACCTGGCAAAACTAAACAAATAGCAGAATGCTAGCCTTTGCACAAAGAAACAACGGCCAAGCAGTAAAATTACAAACAAGACCGAAGAAACCTCTAAACATACCAACGTCCGTCACCTGCCTCTGGCACCACCACTGCAGCCACCACTGGAAAAAATGACGGATTGCCTCCATACCCGAGCTCGACGCGGCTCCATCGCTGATATGCAGTTTTGCGGACCTTCAAGGTGGCTCGCCAAAGGTGAAACCATTACCGTTGCATGAATCAGACTGGGACAACACCCCGGATATGCCATCGAACTCCAGATCTGGCACCCCCACATGACTAAGACGTCGGAGGAGGAAACCATACCTGCCATCCATGTACCACGAACCCAGCACATGATCCACCATCTTCCAGATGCCACCGATGTAGACCACAATCTGCATCCGCTTCTGGACTACCTCCCAAGCTCCGTGCCGGCGGTGGAGCAAACGCCGTCGTGATGGCGGAGCCCGAGGACACAGGTCCACCGTAAGGATGATGTAGCCGTCACACCATCCTTGCTTGAATAGATTGGATAGGACCAATCGCCTCATCATAGTAGGATCTGAAGAAATTTTATTCAGTGCCGCCGCCGAAGCAAAGGCGATGAACAGCCTAAAAGCTAAGCAACTTTAGCCTGAAACTATCCACACGCGTGGATCCGGCGACCCCCCCTCATCACCGACGACCGAGGTCGTCGGCGGAGGGGAGCCGCCGGAGGACGGCAGCGGAGGAACTCGCTGGTGGCGCAGGCAAGATCGCTTTGCTTTATACTATATTTTTCTATTAAAGGGAAACTATATACGCTCAAATTGACATACCACACGTACGTATCTCGTCTACGAAATGCATATTTGCATATGGATCGGTTCTCTCTCTCTCTCTCTCTCTCTTCTTCGGTCGGTTGTGCATCCAGTGGTAGCCGGTTGTGCATAGGATATCAAACTTTTTTTTCCCAAGGATACGTCCTTGATGGACGCATCAGAATCATAGGAGAATCAGGCAGAATGCCAGTACAACGCCAGAAGGGACCAGGATAGCAAACATTTACGCACTTCATTTTTAGAACGAAGGCTTGAGATGAAGGGACCGGCTCAGAGTTGGCAGATCTAAGCCGGAATGCCTAACGCCGGTAGCATGCCACCCTAGGCAAGCTACACGGCGTCACCAACCACCTACCATGATCGAGGACACACACCGACCTCAAATCTTGCAAACCTGCCAGCCACTGTCAGACAGGCGTCGAGTTTCGATGAACCATGATCCAGCCCGAAGCGTGGAGAAGGGATTCGCCCTGCAGCATGACCACCATGGTAGCGTTGGAAATATGCCCTGAAGGTCGTCATGTGATCCATGAGTTATTTCTATTGTCTTTGGACATCATCATTAATATGTATCAACAAGTATGTGACTTGTTTCTCAGAGTATATATTGTGATGCTTATTCTAATGGTCACTAGTTGATATGGTTATGCACACATATCCTTTGACTAGTATATGAATTAGTCAATAACTATGTTTCACAAGTCATGGACATACAGAGATGCTAACCAAATAGTATGGACTCGGGATGGGCATCACGAGTCGAACATGCCCAGTTTGAGACACGATGAGATATCGCTATCTGTTTGTCCCAGGTACAATTTATATGCCATGTATTAGACTCGATGTTTTCACATGTACTCGGGATGTGGAACGACTTACTTAGGGTCTATCAAACACCACTCAGTAAATAGGTAGTTATAAGGTAGCTTTAGGGTTAGTCATAAAACATGCCGCGAGAAATGGACCAATATGTGATTTGCTCCCCCCCCCCCCCCCCCCCCCCCCCCAATCCGGAGAGATGTTCTAGGCCCTCTTGAGTGATATATTTGAAAATCATGATAATGCGAGTTGGATTAAGAGCTAACTTGGTTTGGGAGTCTATATGACGAGTTCGAGAAGAGAGGTCGAGCTACCAACCAAGGTGACAAGAACTCACCTTGATCTCAACAACACATATCACAAGGCAAAAGAAAATGTTGCATATAACACATTGTCAAGGTTCGTCAGTATGACTTTGCACACACTTGAGAATGGCATGTTCTGCTAGGAGCCACTACTAGCTATCGACTCCAATCGTTTCCATGCGTACATAAACCCATAGGGTCACGCATTTAAGGGGAAAGGGTGGACCACTCAGACCCAGGTTAGTCCCGAGTGGAATTTGGGCATAGTGTCCAAATGGGACTCAACTGTTGAGGCCATCTGGGTGTAACCCTAGAAAGGGTTAAGTATTTCCACATCGCAACCGCCACCACTTCTATCGGTGGTAAAACCGGCAGACCTCGGGGTTGGGGGTCCCGAGCTGTGGATCTCGGATCAATAGGTAACTAGGGATGAAGGAGATAGTGTTTACCCAGGTTCGGGCCTTCTTGAAGAGGTAATACCCTACTTCCTGCTTTGATTGTATTGATGATTGTGCATCGAGTACAAGCTTGATCTACCTCGAGACTGTAAGTTATGTTCTAACCCTAAGGCTTGGTGGATGTGATTACGATCGGGTCCCTTCTATAGGCTAAACCCCTTGACTTATATACATGCCAGGAGGGTACCTAGGGTTACATGGTCGGTTGTTGATCTAGAGATGCGTATGACGGCGGCCGAAGATGCCCTTGGAGTACACGTCAAGTCTTCGGCAGAGGCTGTCTTAATCACGCAGAGGGTGAGGCTTCTGGATTCCTTCCTTGAGAGAATGGTGGCCCATAAGCTCGGCCCAAGGACTGTGGGCCAACTAGGTTGGTACACCCTAGTCCAGGACACCGTCAGTAGCCCCTAAACTGGTCTTCTACGCCGAGAACAACGCTCTTCTTTGGCAAAATGACTTCGGCTTTGGAGTCTTCGGCTTGACAGACGAGTTCCTACCTCAAAGATTTTGGATTTGTTCCACGCATCGTGAGCTTTTACTAGGCCCTTTCTCAAAGGAATCCGCCCCCGAATAGGGCTTCTCCAAACCCGATAGCATCCAAAGACGCGGGGTAACTTAGCCTCGAAGGCCAGCCATATAGGCATGAACAGTACTTATGGCCCGACAACTTTACCGAAGTGGCACCACCTATAGCCAGGCGGGTCAGTTACGGTTGCTCGAATCATGGCCCGAGGTAGTTTTCCCATTGCCACGTCCCGTCGAAGTAGAGATCGTGCCCGTTTTTTAAGGGATATCATCAAGATTTTGCTTCTCCCCGTACGCATAATGGCATTTTTTCTAGTAGTGGCAATTTCAGTGGCGCGACGGGGGGGGGGGGGGGGGGGGGGACTCTTGGCCTTTTACCAGTGTGACGCCCCCGACTCAATCGTGCAGTAATCATACACGCAAACATGCACGATCAAGCACAGGGACTCACGGGAAGATATCACAACACAACTCTAACACAAATTAATGGAGATCCACAATATTACAGACCAGGGATCACGAAGATCCGAATACATGAGTCAGTCATACAAATATTATCTAAGTACAGACATAGTTAGACAAGTTTTGCCTTAAGAAGGCTAGCACAAACAACGACTCTAGATCGAAAGGCGTAGGCCTCCTGCCTGGGAGCCTCCGATCCTACTCCTGGTCGACTGGCTCGGTCCAATAGTAAGTATCGTCTGGACCCTCCTGGTAGTAAGCTCCTGAGGTGGCATCTGGCTCCGGGGCTCCATCGTCTGGTGTATCATCAAGTAGGAGAATATGGGGAAAAATAAGTAACAAAGCAACCGTGAGTACTCATCCGAAGTACTCAGCAAGCAAGGATCTACAATACATATGCAACATTATCAAAGGAGATAGGCTGTATATGTGGACTGGGCTGCAGATATGCCAGAATAGAGAGAAGGCCTAGTCCTATCGAAGACCAGCATCTTCAAACATCTTCACGAAACCACCATCTTGCAGCAATAGGAGAGAATAGAATAGCATTTTATTAAGCAAACATGTTGAAGCAAAGCCTAGAGATCCTTCCTCGACTCCCTGCGAGAAAGCGATCCCGAAGCTTCAATTAAGTAACAAGTATCCAGTTCAAGTAGTAGATCGGGATATACAAACTGAGCGTCCTTTACTGTAGGACCGGCTATCGATAGATTATTCATCCCTGCAGGGGTGCACTACTGTTACCCAACACGCTCGATCAACTCTGGCCGGACACACTTGCAGGGTAATGCCCGGCCTCGGGAGATCAACATGAAGCAGCGCCCTACCTAGGCTCAGCAGAGAGGTCAGCACGCCGGACTAACCTATGCACCCAGAGGTCTTGGGCCATCGCCCTGGGCACCCTGCGCGTTGCGAGACTGGCCGAGGTGCAGGCGCGACACTGAACTCGTCAGTGAAGTATCCAGCCCAATCCCGACAATCAGCCCGCACGGTGAACCATGACGTCTGAGGAGCTTTCGGGAGAAACGTACGACGTAGAGGGCCCCATAACCATTATCCCGCGTGGTGGTAGTGCGTATAGGGCACGTCGACCCACTCAGATCACACACCCAAAATCCAATAGGCTCATTTAGTATCACGCGGAGACAATCAGAGTTTCTGAAGCTCCGCCACAATATCACACTCGAGTGCCCTTCCGGCACACCCGACATCATAGATCCCCTGCGGGTACCCATCAGGGTCGACCCGCCTGTAACAAAGGTCAAAGTAACCGTGTGGTCATAACATCAAGGGGGAAACCCCGAGGAATCACCCTCGGTGAATTCCACTCGATGAAATCATCAGGGTGAACGTATGAGGCATCACCCTCGAGGTTCACACTGAGGGGTTACACGACAGAGTCGTATCGGAAGTGGAGAAGGAGGAATCACCCTCGATGACCAGGACCGAATAGCTACACTACAAAGTATTCATCAGGAGTGCATTACGAGGTATCACCCTCGGCACTCGAGAGTAACTATGCAGAGTCGTACAACTAAGGGGGGGGGGGTGAGGTGATGTGTCGGTCTCTGGTCGACGATCACATTGATCGAGTCGTCGATGATCAAGCAGGGGCAACAAGGGTAAGGTGGTGGGGTCACTGATGTTTCACTACCAACCTATACTAAGCTTTAACATAGACAGGTAAGGTAACATTAAACATGTTACAAAAGTAGGCTATGCATCGAATAGGAGCAAACATTAACAGTAGCAAATCTAATGCAAGCAGGAGAAATGGAATGGGCGATATCTGGATGCTCAAGGGGGGGGGGGGGGGGGGCTTGCTTGGTTGCTCTGGCAAGAAAGAGGGGTCGTCAACGGGCTGCTCGTCTGTAGCGTAGTCGTACCCAGCTGCAACGTCGTCGGTCTTGGCGTCTATCGAGAGAGAAGAGGGGGAAGAAACAATAAATACTAGAAGATACCCCGCGCGTTGCTGCGGAACTTTGTAGCATGCATTGCTTTATGATTAAATCCAAAGATAAATTGTTTTGTAAGTAAAGCAACATCATATTGGTAGCATGCATTGCTTTATGATTAAATCCAAAGATAAATTGTTTTGTAAGTAAAGCAACATCAAATTGCAACCATGTCAGAATGGTAAAGAAAACCCGAATTCCTGGACATCAGTATGCAACATTCTGTTGTGGAGCCCACTCGACCGATCTCATCCACTTGAAAATTCGTGTAAAAGTTGGCCATTCAGGACAAACATGACAGGGGTGCACACCTATAGTAGACATTGGTAACTGAGTTAAAAATCAGGTTTGGTACACACACGTACATATAGGCCATACCAAATTAAAATTCACTGCCGCTGCGTGGGTCCTTGTTAGATGTCATGATGGCGAGTAGGCTGAAGCTCGGGTGTGCCCCGACCGAGCTCACCTCGGTGCAGGTCATGTGGGTGTGACCATAATCTTTGAAAATGATTGCAGCCGGATTGTTTCTGTTCTAAAGAATGGAGTCCGGGACATGTCAAGGCTTGGAGCTATTTATAGTGATATTCGGCGTGAAATTTCATCATTTTCCGTTTGTAATTTTTCTTAGATCAGAAATTTTGTAGCCCATTAATTACACTACGTCTAATGTTCGTTAGGCTGGTACTGGAGTTGTGTGCGGCTCATACGTACCAGATCGCTCATGTTTTTGCTACAAACTGTACTTATACTGCTATGCCTTCTGAATAAAGATCTCTTTTGCCCTCAAATATTTTTTTTACATGATCTCCAGTGTAACCCCTATGTTTAACGGTTTATTAGTATGGAGAAAACTCACTTTAGGGAACACATGGACCTGTAATTAACATGGAAATGTAAGGCAACATGTTGTATATATACTGAAGAGATAGTTTTGTAAATTTTCTTGGATCCAAATTGGCAAAAAATGCAATACTGAAACTGAGTAAACATAAAAGGATATATAGACTGGGAAGTATTTTTAGAGAAGTAACATATTTTTGAACGATACTTAATAGGCAGGCTACATCATGAATGACCATGTCTTAAGTACTGAATTGGGCAGCAGTACCTTATGGATTAAAGCAATCTGACAGCAAAGATGTGGAGAGTTAAACGTTAACCAAGAATCAAATGGCACAAATGTGGGTTAGGAACATACCTGTTGAACTTCTTTTATACAAAAACTGCAAATTATGAATAGATATAGCAGAGAGTTGTTGAGGCGTAAAATTGCATATATAATTTTCACATGAAAGTGACCCAAAATTCACTCAAGAGCATCATTTAGACACATCCCACGAACATGCACATGGCTATGCATGACAGTTGGCATCAACGTATTTCCCTACGCTCCAATACAGTGGGGTTGGCTAAAGCATACAGAGTAGAAGGACCCGACGTCACGGCCATAATGACCCTGGCCATTCTCCGTGATGGATGATAATTTGCCGACCTGCGAGGCTGTCTTGGGCTGCATATATGTTGCATCTGATGGAGATCGAAAAAGTCGAAGAGCGAGGAGGAACTGCCAGAGTACGATGGGGATCCCTTGGCTTAAAAGGGGGAAAACACCAGGAAGATGGAGGTGAAACGCTGGGAGGCGAATCGGGGATGGAGGTGGAGCGATGGATGGAAGGCCAAAAAACTGCTTATCGCTGAATGCGTTTCAGTATGGAAAGTGATGATTAATGGCCTTAGTAATTAATGATTTAACGTAACTTGTGCGTTGATTAACGATAATTAAAGACATGGGAACATGCAATGCATGCAGTGGGATAGTGATTTACCGCTGAAAACCAAACGCAAGAGGTGGCTGGCGTCACACGCCTGCATGTTTAGATATGCTGATTTGGCAAGTGATGAGGTGGATAGGCTGCATGTGCAGAGAAATCATGTAGTGGGGTTCTCCTATTTAGATATAGTGGATAAAGCAAACATAGCATCACAAAATATAACAAGGCAACGCGCGGTGCTACGTGTGTCCTAACGAAGTACTAGGTGCTACTGGCGAAGGGGAAAAACATCCGGGAAAGTATTCCTAGTGTTCGGCATTTTCGGACAGACGAACTGGAGGGGGAATGTTGCATGTTCGCTATGCTAGGGATGTGTAGCGGACAAACAGACTGCGTATTCAGATTCGTCTCGTCTTTCTGAGCAACTTTCATGTACAAAGTATTTTCATCCGAACTACGGATATTTTTCTATGTTTTTCAAAGATTTAACAATATTATGAAAATCCCTGAAATTTTGCTAGGTCTGAGAATTCGTCAGTTTTTTTTTAACATCACTTACCTGTTTTCAAAAGGCTACAACTATTGTTCTGTACATCCTATGATTTTGTGCCTTATATCAATTTTGAGTATTCTCTTAGATCTACAAGATAGTAGCACTTTCATCCATATTAGAGTTCATTTGCTTGATCATCAACAGCTCTAAAGTAGCTATGAAAATAAAGCTGTTTTTCGATTTTTCTGTTAACAGAACATAGAACTTTGTGATTTTCGTAGGAATTAATCTATTCGTCGAAAGGATTTGGTCCAGTGGGATAAAATGGAGTTTGTCAAGTATACTTTCTACTCATATTTTTTTTAGTCTTGTCAACAGTTGTTTAACCGCAGTTTAGATGCCGTCTGGGGGGTTAGTCAGTGTAAAATTCGTAAAGCTAGCCATAGCTACACTAATTAGTACCTAACCTATTTCTTAGCTAATCTAACAGGGCCGGCTCTGTATGCGGCAGAAATAGCGAGCAGCAACAGAGAATGCAGCGGCAGGGGGGAGGTTGCAGGCGTGCACGCGCAGAGGCGGGCCGACGGCCACGGTGCTCCGTCGGCACTCTGCGGCGGCAGCAGGCGGCCGTGCTGGGGAGCGGCTGGGCGGCAGCGGGCGAGCAGGGGCCGCGGCGCTAAGCAGCAGTAGCATTAGGCAGCAGCAGAGAAGCGGCGACGAGCAGCTATGGCGGCTCGCAGGCCGAGCGGGGAGTGCGGTCATGTGCGGGGGCGCGGCCAGGAGCGAGTGAGGGCGCGGCGGGGAAGCGGTGGGCGCAGCTGGGCGCGGCCAGGGGCGCGGCGGGGCACTGTGGCGCGAGGCGCGGCCAACGGCCGGAGCTTGGGGGGCGCGGGGTGGCGACATATGGCGTTGGGGAGAGGGGAAGAAAGGGGGAACGGGCGGAGGCTCACCCCGGGGAGGCTGTGGACGAGCTCGGCGAGGCCGGGAGGCGCCGGTGGTGGAGATCAACGGCGAGATGCCACGGCCGTGGCGGTGAAACCGGCTCGATCCCGAGCGTACGGTGCGGCTTGGCTCGAGTTCTTCGTTGGGGACGAAGGAGATGACCGCGGGGAGGCTTCTGGACCCCATGGTGCAGCAAGGGGCAGCCGGGGAGACGAGGACGATCCGGTGAGGTAGGGGTCCCGGGCTTGATCCCGTGGGCGAAGACGACGAAGAGGATGTCGGAGTAGCGGATGGGCATGGTGGTGCGGCGAATGGAGGCCGGTGGCCGCGGTGGTTCGCGACGGCGAGCGGCGGCCAGGGAAGGCGCTTGGGCGCGGGGACGAGCATGCATGCGGGGTCGCGTGCGAGGCGCTGGAGCCGAGCGAGAGTCGAAGAAGAGGACCAGGGGCGCGAAGGCCTGAGGCGGTCGCCGGCGGCCATGGGGGCCTATAAGAGCGGAGGGAAAGCAATACAATAGTAAGCTTCCATTCCTCCTTGCCTATTGCCCTTCGAGCTCTAGCGCTCAGATCCAATTCTACACTTCCCCCTCAGCACCCACAGGTTCCATTTCCCTGCCATGGCTGACGCCGCCCTCAAGGGGCGCTGGGCCGGTTCCTCCGTCGTAGAGGGTACGATCCTGAAGCTACGAAGCGCGGGGTATATCCCCGCCACACCTGGCCGCCGGAGCCAAACCAACGCGTGCCTACTCCCAAGCCCGGAGAGAAGGTAGTCTTCATTCCCCACCTCGTCCGAGGCCTGGGGTTCCCGCTGCACCCCTTCATGCGCGGGATCCTTTTCTTCTACGGGTTGTATTTCCATCATCCGGCCCCAAACTCTATTCTCCACCTCGCATCCTTCATCATCACTTGCGAGGCCTTCCTCCGCATCGAGCTGCACTTTGGGTTGTGGCTGAAGACGTTCGGCATCAAGCCGAAGTCCAGCGACTCCGAGCTTGTGGAGTGCGGGGGAGCGATGATCAGCAAGAACCAGAAGGTCGACTGGTTCAAGGGCACCTTCATCGAGACCATCAAGGAGTGGCAGCGCGAGTGGTTTTACATCACTGAGCCACTCACCGCTGGCCAGGCCGAGGTCCCGGCCTTCTCGGAAGGCCCTCCGAAGAGGCTTGCTTCCTGGAGGAGGAAGGGCATGGATTGGGGGAACCTCGAGGAAGTGGCGGAGTTGTAGCAGAAGATCAAATTCTTGGTAGATAAGAAGAAGATAAAGCTGGTGGACATGGTCGATGTCATGCTCCACCGTCGTATTCTGCCGCTCCAGCTTCGGCGGGTCCGATGTGGGCATTCAAGCCCGAGGACGCGATGCCCGTCGACCATTTCTTCCGCGTCTCCCTGTCATCGGCTTTAAGTCCAGTCTTGTCATAGACCGAAGTCTGATCGTTCGAGATCGATAAACTCTGAATGCGATCCAACATCTCATTAAGGTTAGACAGATCTTTGGGGTTCATGGCCTGGCTAGAGGTCAGGCCGACTCGAAGTAATACCCGTGCGCTGCTTGACACAAGCTCGGAGTGCTGGTTAGCCCGATTTGACTCTAGGCCACCAGTTGGGGAGGCCGGATCCATACTTGGTGTAGGGTCCATGTTTGAACTTAGATTGGGGTCGGGGCCTAACTCGATGTCGAGGACCTGGCCTGGCGTGATAGCGGCCGATTCCTCGGATGGGGCCAGACCCATCGGGAGATCGGATCCGAGGTTCAGATCGGAGATCGGCTCCGGGGTTGAGCCCACGGCAGCCGAGGGGTCTTTGATCCGGTATGAGGCCCAGCCGGAAAGAACAAGCTCACCACGGGAATCCGCAGTGTACTCCAAGCTTCTGAAAGTGACCATCTGGTCCAGGGTGAAGTTCTCGATGGGTGCTAAATGGCCTGTCAAGTCAGCGTGAAGAATCATGCTGCCGAACACAAATAGTTGGCCAGGGACAAAGATGTCGTCATGGCCAGCATTTCAGTTGATCCGAAGATTAGCCATAGATCCTTTTTTGATCACACAACGAAACTTTCAATGAAAGCACCAATGTCGGTGGTAAAACAGGATGACCTCGGGGTAGGGGGTCCCGAGCTGTGGATCTCATATCAATAGGTAACAAGGGACGAAGGAGACAGTGTTTACCCAGGTTCGGGTCCTCTCGAAGAGGTAATACCCTACGTCCTGCTTTGATTGTACTGATGATTGTGTATCGAGTACAAACTTGATCTACCTCGAGATCGCAAGTTGTGTTCTAACCCTAAGGCTAGGTGGATGCGATTATGATCGGATCCCCTCTACAGTCTAAACCCCTTGGCTTATATACACGCCAAGAGGGTACCTAGGGTTACATGGTCGGTTGTTTATCTAGAGATGCGTATGACAGCGGCCGAAGATGTCCTTGGAGTACATGTAAAGTCTTCGGCAGAGGTGGTCTTGATCACGTAGAGGGCGAGGCTTTCAGAGTCCTTCCTTGAGAGAATAGTGGCCCATAAGCTCGGCCCGAGGACTGTGGGTCAACTAGGTTGGTACCCCTAGTCCAGGACACCGTCAACTTCCATGCCCATGTCATGCAATCTGATCTAGCTGTCAGCCGCCTATCATTCCTCCTTGTACACGTGGATACCTTGGAGGTGTTGCACCATCGACGCTCGAGCAAACCGTTCGTGGGAACCACGAAGAGGGGCCGGTATATGCGCTTCACCAACTCTCCTTCCATCACCATGATTGTACGTCTAGTGGCAAAAACTGGAACCGTGGTTTATCTCCGTAGTATGTTCCTGGTTCGTGAGGTAGAAAGTTTTGTTTTCTGCTAAGGCAGCGTACCGCATGCCCCAAGAGGGAGATCACTGCCAAGTTACACCCTTCATCAAAACTAACGCATAGTTCACATCACCTTCCTTATTTAGGTCTAGCAAAGTTTTGCATGGATTAAATTGATGTTTATACAGATTTGATTGAGGTTTTATTTAAAAGGCTCAACTAAGATTTAATAGAGGTTTCACAACTTTCTGGCTGAGGTATACAAAGAGCTTCAGAAAATTGCACCAAAATTATTTAATATGCTTAACTAAGTTTCATACCGGTTTTAGTTGGAATGAAACTGTAGTGACACTCATTTAAACCCATATAAACCTTCATGTGAGAAGAATGGATTTAGAAGTATAAATTACTTATAAAAACATATTCAACATTGGCCTTATTTTGAAGATCTTGTCATGATAAATGTGATGGTTGCAACGGATCCAAAGTCCTTCTTCACAAACACGCTAGTCACCCATCTCAAATTGTATCTCTTAGTTTTCCATCTAACGACCCAAAATCCTAGGGGTTACACTAATGGCCCAGTTTAAGTGGATACATACTGAGTGCTCACCAATATGCATTTCTCACTTCGGTCAAGAGGTCAAGGACTAGAGGTAACAATTTAAAGAAAACTTGCTTTATGTACCCTGCTTAAAAAAATGGCAGCCCGGTGCACGTAGCTCCCGCTTGCGCAGGTCCGACCACTTAGGGTCTATTGTACACAACCTTTCCCTACATTTCTGTAAGGGGCTGTTTCCAGGATTCGAACCCATGACCTCATGGTCACAAGGCAACAGCTTTATCGTTGCGCCAAGGCTCCCCTTCTTATGTACCCCCCTTTCTCCTGCATATTCACACTAAGCAGTCTCAAGGGAGTGTCATACCGCGGGACCTACTATTGGATGGTAGAAAATCACCTGGTGACAGGATCACAGAAGATAACCCGCACCCCCACCCACGCCCCCAAAGCGTTACAGTGCTCCACGAGTCACTTAGATTAGTAGAACAACAAAGATTACAACAAAAGTGCTAGACTTATGGATAGTGCCTATAGAGCAAACCTAAGACTTACGGATAGTATCTACATATTAAACTTAAGGTCTCCTTTCCCCACCCTGAATTTTAGGGAGGCTCCCACATCCCCTTTAACTTCCAATCAAGTAAGCTCACATCAGTCCGTAAGTTAGTTTTTGTAGAAGCTGCCCGCAGTTGTAGCATCGTTATGAATCAAATGCGTCAAAAAGTCAGCCTTTTTATGGATTCTACATATTTTAACTAGGCCAGTTTTTGAAGTTTTTGGTTGGAGATTATGTGGAAAGAGAGGAGGAGGGGCCCACCCCATGAAATTTCCGGGGGAGAATTAACTGGAAGTTTTCGTCAACATACGCAAATCACCCATGGATGTATGATTATTCATACTCGATTTGTTAGAACTAAGCCCTAGAGGCAATAATAAAGTGACTATTGTTCTATTTTCATGTTCACAATTAAGTTTATGTTTTTGTGCTATAATTTCAATGATTCTTAAACATGAGATGTAGAGGAAAATTCAGTTGCATGTGTGAAACATAAACACCAAACATATCCCTAGTCCTCGCATGTATTGATAACGATCATGTTTTCCTGATCATGGCAAATGTTAAAGTAACAAGGATGGTGGCAATAATGAGAACACATGTTTAGAAGAACAATAGTGTTGGATAGACCGAATTATAAAATAATGTGAGATCACATATCATCTATATTGTTTGTCGATAATTTCGTATAAGTGTTAACGTTTACTCACATCCTTAGACCATGATAATATCT
This sequence comes from Thinopyrum elongatum, assembly GCA_011799875.1. NCBI lineage: Eukaryota > Viridiplantae > Streptophyta > Magnoliopsida > Poales > Poaceae > Thinopyrum > Thinopyrum elongatum. Next base: position 442,023,347 of record CM022300.1, on the reverse strand, counting down.
TAGTCCTGCATATCAGATGGGTACGTTGGGGTTGCCAAACGTCACACCATAACTGGGTGATCATAAAGGTAACTTACAGGTACGCCGGAAAAATAAGTCATGTTGCTCTATAGTTTAAGACTGAGATTTGTTCCTCCAATGATGGAGAGATACACTCTTGGACCACTCAGTATTGTGATGTCCATCATCGTTTGGCCATACACAGTGACCGCGATCACAAGGATACCAAAATACGGGAATGCAAAAAGGGAACAAAACTCATAGCGAGTTGAAAGTGCAACTAATCCCCGGGTGGTTTTGGTAATTCATAACAACATATATCTCATTGAACTCATATCCATTCAAGTTAAAGATTTCAGGAAGTTCAGTGATTGTCATGGAAAGGACTAGTGATTGTGGACCCCTCAAGATGCTAAGGACATGGATTGGCAAAAGCTCAAGACTCTACATTTTTGGTTAAGTGATCCAAGATCACATTGAATCCATAGGAAAGCCAATACTATTAAAAGGGAATGAGGTGTTGCTTAATGATCTATTTGCTCAAGTGCTTAGGGATATTGCTCCAAAACCCTCAGCCACTTTATCCATCCAAATATGTCCAAACCCCACATTCCAACTCGGCCCCACCGAAATTTCCCTATCCGGAGCCACCGAGTTCATCTGGACAAAGCCACTGCCTAACCCTAACAAATCGGATCCACCGATATGGATCTCGTTCTCACCGAGATGGCCTTGCCAACTCTCTGTTCCTAGTTACAATTATTTCGGTCCCACCGAGATGGCTTGCCAACTTTCTGTTGCCTTATTGCTTCACTTCGGTCCTACCGAGTTGATGCAATCGGTGCCACGGAAACGAGGTTTGCCCTAACCATTGCACATCGTTCCCTCCGAGTTGTTCCAGTCGGTCCCAGCAAGATTCCTAACATTCATATCTTTTACACAGGTCGGTACCACCGAGATTTCTGATCGGTGCCATCGAGTTGGGTCAAAAGTGTGTAACGGTTGGATTTTGTCTGGAGGCTATATATACCCCTTCACCCCCTCTTACCTAGTAAGAGAGCCATCAGAACGTTCCTACACTTCCACTACTCATTTTCTGAGAGAGAACCACCGACTCATTGTGTTGAGATCAAGAGATTCCATTCCTACCATTTGAACCCTGATTTCTAGCCTTCCCCAAGTTGATTTCCACTCAAATCCTCCTTCCACCATAGCCAAATATGTGTGAGAGAGTTGAGTGTTGGGGAGACTATCATTTGAAGCACAAGAGCAAGGAGTTCATCATCAACACATCGTCTATTACCTTTTGGAGGGTGGTGTCTCCTAGATTGTTTAGGTGTCTCTTAGGAGCCTCCGACATGATGTGGAGTTGAACCAAGAAGTTTGTAAGGGCAAGGAGATCGCCTACTTCATGAAGATCTACCCAAGTGAGGCAAGTCCTTCGTGGACGATGGCCATGGTGGGATAGACAAGGTTGCTTCTTCGTGGACCCTTTGTGGGTGGAGCCTTCCATGGACTCGCCGCAGCCGTTACCCTTCATGGGTTGAAGTCTCCATCAACGTGGGCGTACGATAGCACGACCTATCGGAACCACGCCAAAAATCTTCGTGTCCCCATTGTGTTTGCCTTCTCCAGACCCTTCCCTTTACCTTCATGTGCAATGATTTACTTTCCGCTGCTATATTCTTAGAATTGCATGTGTAGGTTGATTGCTTGACTTGTCATAATCGTTAAAATCTGCCTAGAACTAAAATTGAGAAAAGTCTAGCTTTAATTTTTCAAGTAGTCTAATCACCCCCCTCTAGACATACTTTCGATCCTACACGAGTATAACAAAGTGCCGATGGGGATACAAATAAAAGTCCCGCCTCAGGTTTGTAACGTATCGCTGAACAAAGGAAATTGTATGCGATAACAAAAGGTTCGCTCGATAAAGATCTTTGTGAATACATCAGAATTATCGAGGGTGTTGAGATCCCGCTATAAATTACTGACCGAAAGGTGTTTCTGGTCATGTCCACATATGTTTGTGATGGAAATATGCCCTAGAGGCAATAATAAAATGGTTATTATTATATTTCCTTATTCATGATAAAGGTTTATTATTCATGCTAGAATTGTATTGATCGGAAACTTAAATACATGTGTGGATACATAAACAAATACTGTGTCCCTAGTAAGCCTCTACTAGACTAGCTCGCTGATCAAAGATGGTTAAGGTTTCCTAACCATAGACATGTGTTGTCATTTGATAACGGGATCACATCATTAGGAGAATGATGTGATGGACAAGACCCATCTGTTAGCTTAGCATATGATCGTTCAGTTTATTGCTACTGCTTTCTTAATGTCAAATACATATTCCTTCGACTATGAGATTATGCAACTCTCGGATACCGGAGGAATACCTTGTGTGCTATCAAACGTCACAACGTAACTGGGTGATCATAAAGATGCTCTACAGGTATCTCCGAAGGTGTTTGTTGAGTTGGCATAGATAAAGATTAGGATTTGTCACTCCGAGTATCTGAGAGGTATCTCTGGGCCCTCTCGGTAATACACATCATAAGAAGCCTTGCAAGCAAAGTGACTAATGAGTTAGTTGCAAGATAATGTATTACAGAATGATTAAAGAGACTTGCCGGTAACAAGATTGAACTAGGTATGAAGATACCGACGATCGAATCTCGGGCAAGTAACATACCGATGGACAAAGGGAATTACGTATGTTGTCAAAAGGTTCGACCGATAAAGATCTTCATAGAATATGTAGGAGCCAATATGGGCATCCAGGTTCCGCTATTGGTTATTGACCGGAGAGGTGTCTCGGTCATGTCTACATAGTTCTCGAACCCGTAGGGTCCGCACGCTTAACGTCGTTGACGATATAGTGTTATATGAGTTATATGATTTGGTGACCGAATGTTGTTCGGAGTCCCGGATGAGATCACAGAGATGACGAGGAGCTCCGAAATGGTTCGGAGGTAAAGATTGATATATAGGACAATACTATTTGGACACCGGAAGAGTTTCGGAGTGCACCGGGTAGTCATCGGATCGCCAGAAGGGGTTTCGGACACCCCCGGGAGGTCTATGGGCCTAATGGGCCAAGGGGAGGGACACACCAGCCCACAAGGGGGCTGGCACGCCCTCTCCTTGGCCACCGGCCCTAGGGGAAGGAAAGGGGAAGGGTTGGCCCCTCCTGCCTTTCCCTCGTCATGAGAGAAAGGAAAGGAGGGGGGCACCTCCCCCTGCCTTCCGCTCTCAAACAAGGAAGGGGGGGCGCGGCTAGGGGCAGGAGCCCAAGTGGGATTCGGCCCCACTTGGGGGCGCCTCCTGGCTGCCTCCTCTCTCCCCCACCTATATATGTGTGGGAGGGGGCGCCACACATAAACCACGACAATCTCTTAGTCGTGCGCGGCGCCACTCTCCACAGTTTCGTCCCTCGGTCATATTTTCGTAGTGCTTAGGCAAAGCCCTGCGGAGATAGCATCACCACCACCGACACCACACCATCGTGCTGCCGGAACTCATCCACTACTTCGCCGTCTTGCTGGATCAAGAAGGCGAGGATGTCACCGAGCTGAACGTGTGCTGAACGCGGAGGTGCCGTACGTTCGGTACTCGATCGGTTGGATCGCGAAGAAGTTCGACTACATCAACCGTGTTACTAAACGCTTTCACTTACGGTCTACGAGGGTACGTAGACACACTCTCTCCTCTCATTGCTATGCATCTCCATGGATAGATCTTGCATGTGCGTTGATTTTTTTTTGTTTTCCATGCAACGTTTCCCAACAGTGGCATCCGAGCCAGGTCTATGCGTAGATGATATGCACGAGTAGAACACAAAGAGTTGTGGGCGGTGATAGTCATACTGCTTACCACCAACGTCTTATTTTGATTCGGCGGTATTGTGGGATGAAGCGGTCCAGACCAACCTTACATGTCCACGCACATGAGACCGGTTCCACCGACTGACATGCAACTTGTTTTGCATAAAGGTGGCTGGCGGGTGTCTGTTTCTCCTACTTTAGTTGAATCAAATTTGACTACGGCCGGTCCTTGAAGAAGGTTAAAACAGTAAACTTGATAAATCATCGTTGTGGTTTTTGCGTAGTTAAGAACGGTTCTTGCTAGAAGCCCGTAGCAGCCACGTAAAACATGCAACAACAAAGTAGAGGGCGTCTAACTTTTTTTTGCAGGGCATGTTGTGATGTGATATGGTCAAGACGTGATGTGATATATGTTGATGTATGAGATGATCATGTTTTGTAATATTGACAACCGGCAGGAGCCTTAGGGTTGTCTCTTAATTATTGTATGAAATGCAAGCGCCATGTAATTGCTTTACTTTATTGCTATGCGTTAGCAATAGTTGTAGAAGCAATAGTTGGTGAGACGACCCCGACGCAACGATGGAGATCAAGGTGTCGAGCCGGTGATGATGGAGATCATGACGATGCTTTGGAGATGGAGATCAAAAGCACAAGATGATGATGGCCATATCATGTCACATATTTTGATTGCATGTGTTGTTTATCCTTTATGCATCTTATTTTGCTTAGAACGGCGGTAGCATTATAAGATGATCCCTTCACTAAATTTCAAGATAAAGTGTTCTCCCCGAATATGCACCGTTGCCAAAGTTCATCATTTCGAAGCACCTCGTGATGATCGGGTGTGATAGACTCTACGTTCACATATAACGGGTGTAAGACAGTTTTGCACATGCAGAATACTTGGGTTAAACTTGACGAGCCTAGCATGTACAAACATGGTCTCGGAACACTGGAGACCGAAAGGTCGAACGTGAGTCATATAGTAGATATGATCAACATAGAGATGTTCACCATTGATGACTACCCCATCTCACATGATGATCGAACATGGGTTAGTTGATTTGGATCGTGTATCACTTAGATAACTTAAGGGATGTTTATTTAAGTGGGAGTTCATTAGTAATTTGATTAATTGAACTTAAATTTATCATGAACTTAGTCTTAATAGTTTTTGCATATCTATGTTGTAGATCAATAGCTCGCGATATAGCTCCCCTATTTTTTGATATGTTCCTAGAGAAAACTAAGTTGAAAGATGATGGTAGCAATAAATGTGGACTGGGTCCGTGATCTGAGGATTATCCTCATTGCTGCACAGAAGAATTATGTCCTTGATGCACCGCTAGGTGACAGACCTGTTGCAGGAGCTGATGCAGATGTTATGAACGTTTGGCAAGCTCGATATGATGACTACTTGATAGTTTAGTGCGCCATGCTTTATAGCTTAGAATCAGGGCTCCAAAGATGTTTTGAACGCCATGGAACATATAAGATGTTCCAAGAGCTGAAATTGGTATTTCAGGTTCATGCCCGTGTTTGGAGGTATGAGACCTCTAACAAGTACTTTGCCTACAAGATGGAGGAGAATAGCTCAGCCAGTGAGCATGTGCTCAGAATGTCTGGGTACTACAATCGCTTGAATCAAGTGGGAGTTAATCTTCCAGATAAGATAGTGATTGACAAAATTCTCCAGTCACTATCACCAAGCTACTAAGAGCTTCGTGATGAACTATATGCAAGGAATGACTAAAACGCTTTCCGAGCTCTTCGCGATACTAAAGTCAGCGGAGGTAGAAATCAAGAAAGAGCATCAAATGTTGATGGTTAATAAGACCACTAGTTTCAAGAAAAAGGGCAAGGGACAGAAAGGGAACTTCAAGAAGAATGGCAAGCAAGTTGCCGCTCCCGTGAAGAAGCCCAAAGCTGGACCCAAGCCTGAAACTGAGTGCTTCTACTGCAAAAGGAATGGTCACTGGAAGCGGAACTGCCCCAAATACTTGGCGGATAAGAAGGATGGGAAAGTGAACAAAGGTATATTTGATATACATGTTATTGATGTGTACCTTACTGGTGTTCGTAGTAGCCCCTGGGTATTTGATACCGGTTCAGTTGCTAAGTTAGTAACTCGAATCAGGAGTTGCAGAGACTAGTTAAAAGCGAGGTGACGATGCGTGTTGGAAGTGATTCCAAGGTTGATATGATCACCATCGCACACTCCCTCTACCTTAGGGATTAGTGTTGAACCTAAATAAATGTTATTTGGTGTTTGCGTTGAGCATGAACATGATTAGATCATGTTTATTGCAATACGGTTATTCATTTAAGTCAGAGAATAATTGTTGTTCTGTTTACATGAATAAAACCTTCTATGGTCATACACCCAATGTGAATGGTTTATTGAATCTCGATCGTAGTGATACACATATTCATAATATTGATGCCAAAAGATGCAAAGTTGATAATGATAGTGCAACATACTTGTGGCACTGCCGTTTAGGTCATATTGTTGTAAAGCGCATGAAGATACTCCATGCGGATGGACTTTTGGAATCACTTGATTATGAATCATTTGATACTTGCGAACCATGCCTCATGGGTAAGATGATTAAAACTCCGTTCTCCGGAACAATGGAGTGAGCTAATGACTTATTGAAAATAATACATACCGATGTATGCGGTCCGATGAATGTTGAGGCACGCGGCGGGTATCCTTATTTTCTGACCTTCACAGATGATTTGAGTAGGTATGGGTATATCTACTTAATGAAACACAAGTCTGAAACATTTAAAAAGTTCAAAGAATTTTAGAGTGAAGCGGAGAATCATTGTAACAAGAAAATAAAGTTTCTATGATCTAATCGCGGAGGCGAATATTTGAGTTACGAGTTTGGCCTTCATTTAAAACAATGTGGAATTGTTTCACAACTCACGCCACCTGGAACACCACAGCGTAATGGTGTGTCCGAACATCGTAACCGTACTTTATTGGATATGGTGCATTCTATGATGTCTCTTACCGATTTACCACTATCGTTTTGGGGTTATGCATTAGAGACAGCCGCATTCACGTTAAATAGGGCACCGTCTAAATCCGTTGAGACGACACCGTATGAACTATGGTTTGGCAAGAAACCTAAGCTGTCATTTCTTAAAGTTTGAGGATGCAACACTTATGTCAAAAGGCTTCAGCCTGATAAGCTCGAACCCAAATCGGGGAAGTGCGTCTTCATAGGATACCCTAAGGAAACTATTGGGTACACCTTCTACCACAGATTCGAAGGCAAGATCTTTGTTGCAAAGAATGGATCCTTTCTAGAGAAGGAGTTTCTCTTGAAAGAAGTGAGTGGGAGGAAAGTAGAACTTGATGAGGTAATTGTACCTTCTCTCGAATTGGAAAGTAGCACATCACAGAAAACCGTTCCCGTGATGCCTACACCAACTAGAGAGGAAGCAAATGATGATGATCATGAAACTTCGGATCAAGTTACTACTGAACCTCGTAGGTCGACCAGAGCACGATCCGCACCAGAGTGGTACGGTAATCCTGTTCTGGAAGTTATGTTATTAGACCATGGCGAACTTACGAACTATGAAGAAGCTATGATGAGCCCAGATTCCGACAAATGGCTTGAGGCCATGAAATCTGAGATAGGATCCATGTATGAGAACAAAGTATGAACTTTGGTGGATTTGCCCGATGATCGGCAAGCCATTGAGTATAAATGGATCTTCAGGAGGAAGACGGACGTTGATGGTAATATCACTGTCTATAAAGCTCGACTTATCGCGAAAGGTTTTCGACAAGTTCAAGGGGTTGACTACGATGAGACTTTCTCACCTGTAGCGATGCTTAAGTCTGTCCGAATCATGTTAGCAATTGCCACATTTTATGATTATGAAATCTGGCAAATGGACGTCAAAACTGCAATCCTTAATGGATTTCTTAAAGAAGTGTTGTATATGATGCAACCAGAAGGTTTTGTGCAAGCTCCAGCGATCCATCTATGGACTGGTGCAAGCATCTCGGAGTTGGAATATACGTTTTGATGAGATGATCAAAGCATATGGTTTTATACATACTTATGGTGAAGCCTGTATTTACAAGAAAGTGAGTGGGAGCTCTGTAGCATTTCTAATATTATATGTGGATGACATATTATTGATTTGAAATGATATATAATTTCTGGATAGCATAAAAGGATACTTGAATAAGAATTTTTCAATGCAAGAGCTTGGTGAAGCTACTTACATATTGGGCATCAATATCTATAGGGATAGATCGAGACGCTTAATAGGACTTTCACAAAGCACATACCTTGGCAAATTTTTGAAGAAGTTCAAAATGGATCAGTCAAAGAAAGGTTCTTGCCTGTGTTGCAAGGTGTGAAGTTGAGTAAGACTCAAAGCCGACCACGGCAGAAGATAGAGAGAGAATGAAAGTCATTCCCTATGTCTCAGCCATAGGTTCTATAAAGTATGCCATGCTGTGTACCAGACCTATTGTGTACCTTGCCATGAGTTTGGCAAGGGGGCACAATAGTGATCCAGGAGTAGATCACTGGACAGCGGTCAAAATTATCCTTAGTTACCTAAGAGGACTAAAGAAATATTTCTCGGTTATGGAGGTGATAAAGAGTTCGCCGTAAAGGGTTACGTCGATGCAAGCTTTGACACCGATTCAGATGACTCTGAGTCTAGATCTGGATACATATTGAAAGTGGGAGCAATTAGCTAGAGTAGCTCCATGCAGAGCATTGTAGACATAGAAATTTGCGAAATACATACGGATCTGAATGTTGCAGGCCCGTTGACTAAACTTCTCTCACAAGCAAAACATGATCACACCTTAGTACTCTTTGGGTGTTAATCACATTGTGATGTGAACTAGATTATTGACTAGTAAACTCTTTGGGTGTTGGTCACATGGCGATGTGAACTATGGGTGTTAATCACATGGCGATGTGAACTAGATTATTGACTCTAGTGCAAGTGGGAGACTGATGGAAATATGCCCTAGAGGCAATAATAAAATGGTTATTATTATATTTTCTTATTCATGATAAAGGTTTATTATTCATGCTAGAATTGTATTGATCGGAAACTTAAATACATGTGTGGATACATAAACAAATACCGTGTCCCTAGTAAGCCTCTACTAGACTAGCTCGCTGATCAAAGATGGTTAAGGTTTCCTAACCATAGACATGTGTTGTCATTTGATAACGGGATCACGTCATTAGGAGAATGATATGATGGACAAGACCCATCCGTTAGCTTAGCATATGATTGTTCAGTTTATTGCTACTGCTTTCTTAATGTCAAATACATATTCCTTCGACTATGAGATTATGCAACTCCCGGATACCGGAGGAATACCTTGTGTGCTATCAAACATCACAACGTAACTGGCTGATCATAAAGATGCTCTATAGGTATCTCCGAAGATGTTTGTTGAGTTGGCATAGATCGAGATTAGGATTTGTCACTCCGAGTATCGGAGAGGTATCTCTGGGCCCTCTCGGTAATACACATCACAAGAAGTCTTGCAAGCAAAGTGACTAATAAGTTCGTTGCAAGATAATGTATTACGGAACGAGTAAAGAGACTTACCGGTAACGAGATTGAACTAGGTATGAAGATACCGACGATCGAATCTCGGGAAAGTAACATACCGATGGACAAAGGGAATTACGTATGTTGTCATAAGGTTCGACCGATAAAGATCTTCGTAGAATATGTAGGAGCCAATATGGGCATCCAGGTTCCGCTATTGGTTATTGACCGGAGAGGTGTCTCGGTCATGTCTACATAGTTCTCGAACCCGTAGGGTCCGCACGCTTAACGTTCATTGATGATATAGTGTTATATGAGTTATATGATTTGGTGACCGAATGTTGTTCGGAGTCCTGGATGAGATCACGGACATGATGAGGAGCTCCGGAATTGTCCGGAGGTAAAGATTGATATATAGGACGATACTATTTGGACACCGGAAGAGTTTCGGAGTGCACCGGGTAGTCATCGGATCACCGGAAGGGGTTCCGGACACCCCCGGGAGGTCTATGGGCCTAATGAGCCAAGGGGAGGGACACACCAGCCCACAAGGGGGCTGGCACGCCCTCTCCTTGGCCGCCGGCCCTAGGGGAAGGAAGGGGGGGGGGGGCGCCACCTCCCCCTGCCTTCCTCCTGCTCTCAAACAAGGAAGGGGGGACGCGGCTAGGGGCAGGAGCCCAAGTGGGATTCGGCCCCACTTGGGGGCGCCTCCTGGCTGCCTCCTCTCTCCCCCACCTATATATATGTGGGAGGGGGCGCCACACATAAACCACAACAATCTCTTAGCCGTGTGCGGCGCCCCTCTCCACAGTTTCGTCCCTCGGTCATATTTTCGTAGTGCTTAGGCGAAGCCCTGCGGAGATAGCATCACCACCACTGACACCACGCTGTCGTGCTGCCGGAAATCATCCATTACTTCGCCGTCTTGCTGGATCAAGAAGGCGAGGATGTCACCGAGCTAAACGTGTGCTGAACGCGGAGGTGACGTACGTTCGGTACTCGATCGGTTGGATCGCGAAGAAGTTCGACTACATCAACCGCGTTACTAAACGCTTCCGCTTACTGTCTACGAGGGTACGTAGACACACTCTCTCCTCTCGTTGCTATGCATCTCCATGGATAGATCTTGCGTGTACGTAGAATTTTTTTTGTTTTCCATGCAACGTTTCCCAACAGTTTGAACCTGTAGGGCCACACACTTAATGGCTAGTGGTTTATAGGAGAACTAGGACATGAAGGAGAATGAGCACCAGATGTGTTCTGGATGATCTCGGAAGTGTTTCGAGAGGTTCCAGGAGTGTCCCTGTGACGCTGAGAATGTTTCCGAAGGTTCGAGAACCTTTCGGAAAAAATTCAAATCCCTGGTGCGTGGCCACCTTGGCTAGGCCAAGTGGCAAGGCTCACAAGACCAGTGCACCAAGGGTTTGAAGAAATTCTTGTGACTGAGATGTATAACCCAGCTACGGGAATCACCGCACTACACCAACTCTTCTTCCTCCACTTCAGTTGCATGGACTAGCGACTAAAATTATCATCACCCGTAACCTTGTAGTGATCTTGGACTATTCGCGTGCGTAAAATTTTGTTGCATAACATAGCATGTTCCGGCACAATTTGGATCGGCAAGTGAAGTGAAGCACATGGCGCCTCGTGTTCAAACATTTGCTTGGAGGCTTCTTCGACATGCCCTCCCTACTGGAGCAAGGGCTGGTAAGTACTCGGTCCATATTAGCACTACATGTACCAGATGCAATTTGGAGGAGGATGAAATCCACCTTTTCTTTCTCTGCTCCTTTGCTCAAGCAGCTTGGTTTGTAAGTCCTTGGCATATTCAATCTGATATATTGGTTGCCCAATACTCTACGATGCCTGACATTATTTTTGCTCTCTATAATTTGCATCATCCGAATGCTTCTATCTCTAATATCTTCACTTTCTTATGGTGTTTGTGGAAAGCCAGGAACCAAGTTCTCTTTTGCAGGAAAGACTCTCTTCCTTTCCATGTGCATCTGGCTTCTAATGCTATGTCTTCAGCACAGGCTATACTGGACCCCATCTCATCTCCATCCGCTGCCCAACAAGTTGCAGCACCATCAAGCTCTCAAACCCAAGGTGCAGAACAAATTTGGGAGGGATCCACAATCAAATATGATTTACTCATTGCAGGAACTAAAGTCTATTCTGATGCTGCTTGGCGCAAGAAAAATATACCTGGCAGGGGACCGGAGGGTGACACCGGGATTGGTGTTTTTGTCCATATTACCGATCAAGGAATTGATAGGAAAATCATGGTACAGGCGTCTGCGGATGATGCTCATTCTTCTCTATGTGCAGAAGCTTTGGCGCTTAGGCTAGCAGCTGCAGTGGTGGCCTCTCTTCACCTTAATCAGGTTTCTTTCCTGACTAACAATCTTTCCTTGGCAAAGATGGTGGCGTCCAGAAATATAAATGATGTCTTGATTATGTGGAGATGTCGCAGCCCTCTCAGCAGGTTTATTCAGGACCCATCCTTTCTAAATGCTGCCGTTTATCGCATCGCCAGAAACATCAATGAGGTAGCTCATGATTGTGCACATCAGGTTCTCAACTCAAGACTCAAGAGTAGAATCTGTCTTCGGTTGTACTCATTCCTCTCAAGGCAATGGTTCTTGCCCTCACTTTTTCTTCAAAATCTTCAGGTGGGAGGGTATGTAATTCACGCCGTACTTTGCTTCTGAGATGAATGGAAATTTGGCACTTGTTGACGCCTACTTGTGTTAAAAAAACGGAATTGCTAATTTTCAGTCTCATGAAATTAATTAGCTTTCATTCGTTTTCTTGTCCGTTCGATCTTTTTTTTAGAAGAAAAGAGCAACACGCCCCAGCTCCATTTCATTCCAGAAATGAAACAGAGAGTTCCGAAACCTACAAAGAAGTACGCGGAGGAACGGCAAACACACCGCCTCAGCCTCAGCGCAGACATACGCGCAACACAGAAAAAGTACAGATATCACTGTAAATTTAGTGGATGAAATTAATTCGCTTTCATTCGTTTTCTTGTCCGTTTTATCTCTCTGTTAAGATTCGTGCAGTTCTTTTTTCTCCCAGCACGCGGATTGTTTTTGGTTGTTATCGGGCCCGCACACTGTTGCCGGGAGACCCGTTAATATCGCGGGTCGCGTCTCCTGGTCGCAACATATCCCTTTTATTTTGAATTTTTCTTTTTTCTCCCTCCTGTAGCTGCCTTTGACTGTATCGTTCCCCATTTCTAGCGGCGAGAGCTTGGAGACGTAGAGGCATGGCGATTTTGGTTGGAGGCCTCACTCGCTGATCCCTCGAGGTGCGTTGGTGGTCAGGCCTCCGGTTCTCCCCCTCCTCCCCCTGGTTGCTTCTGTCCAATCTTGCGCTCTGATTTGATTCACCTTTGTTCTTGTCAGGGAGAGAGGGAGAGCGAAGTCGACGGCATGGCGATTTGGCTGCGGTTTCTTCTCTGTGTTGTTTGATTCGTGCCGCTCCTTCTTCCGTGGTGCCCCCCCTCCCCCCCAACCCCCGGTCCCCTTCCCCACCTGAGGTTGTTGGTTTGCAAGCACCCCCTTCCCTACATTTTTCTGTGCGATTTGCTAGATCTAGTCGAGTGCCTCGTTGTATTCGTTTATTTGTATTTGTCGTGTGTGGTATTTTTTTTGTTGCAGATGTAAATTTAGTGGTGGATCCCTCTTGTCTATTTTGATTTCTTCTTCCGAATGTAGATGTAGTTTCCCTGTGGCGGGCTTTGAATCAGTGGTGTTGATCCATTGGCGGCTGCTAGTCTGGTAGGTTGATGTTCGTCTAGTCTGGCCTGTTTTTGATGTAGATGTCTGGTTTTCTAGTGTAAATTTCTCATGTAGATGTATAGTTGCTCTCCTTTTCCCCTGTTGTTTGATTCTGGACTGAATTTCTTCAGTTAAGTAATAGCTGTTTGGTCATTTTGAGCGGATTTTCACTGTAATTAAGTAAGATTTTTGGCTACTATAGACTGCAAGAGTGAATGGCCAGTGTAAATGTAATATTAGGTTTAATTTTACAGTGATATCTCTACTGTAGTTTCAGTCTACAGTAGTCTATCTTACACTGGTTTTTCACTATAAATGGCCAATGTAAATGTAATTTTTAGGTTTGATTCTGGACTGAATTTGTTCAGTTAAGCCACAGATGTTTGGTCTGTACTATTTTGCAGCCTATAGTGATATCTCTATTTAAATTTCACTGATATCTCTGTGTAACTTACAGTGTATATGGTGGTACATTTAAATGACTTAGTGTGCTTCGAGTGTTTTTTAACTGGGTGGTACATGAACTGAATTTTTCAGTACTTAGAGATAGTAATTTACTGATGATAGATGTAGGCATGCAAATGCTGAATCTCCTAGTCGGTTGAATATCGTGATGTGTAGGTGTTGGTTTGAAAAAATTTCAGTTTTAGTTTCAGTGTTTTGGACTCTAATTTCTAGTGTAATTTTGAGCAGATTTTCAGTATTGTTTCATTTGTAGTCTAGTGTAAATGTATTAGCGCAGCTGCAGTTTTTAGTTCAACTTTATGGTGATATTTTTTACTGTTGGTTCAGGTATATAGTCTTTTCTCACACTGTAATTTCGTTTCTTGTAACTTGCAATCTGTGTTAAACTGAACAAGGGCTTAACCCCACCATTAATTTACACTATAAATTAGTGTAACTAACCTGTATTTTTTGTACTTACAGTCTATGTACTGAAATTTTCCAGTCTAATTTGCAGTGTAATTGCACTATATTTTCAGTGTAATTAACCTGTTTATTATTATGTTTAATTAACCTGAATTTTTGTACTTACAGTCTATGTACTTAATTTTTTTTAGTCAATTTGCAATGTAAATACAGTGTAATTAACCTGATTTTCTTTGTAGTTACAGTCTATGTACTGAAATTTTCCAGTCTATTTTGCAGTGTAATTGCACTGTATTTTCAGTGTAATTAACCTGAATTTTTGTACTTACAGTCTATTTACTGAAACTTTCCAGTCTAATTTGCAATGTAAATACAGTGTAATTAACCTGATTTTTTTGTAGTAGTCCTCGTGAAAGGGTTTCATATCTAAGGGTTGTGATAGGCTTGGCGAGCCAACGTAAAAACTAGCCAGTCCTTTGGGTATGAAACCAATTTCGGCGAGAGTAGTACTAGGATGGGTGACCTCCTGAGAAGTCCTCGTGAAAGGGTTTCATATCTAGCCTACCCCAACTTGTTTGGGACAAAAGGCTTAGTAAGTAAGTCAGTAAGTCTATGTACTGAAATTTTCCAGTCTAAATTGCAGTGTAATTACACTGTAAATTCAGTGTAATTTCAATGTAATTACACTGTAATTTAAGTGTAATTAACCTGTAATTTTTGTACTTACATCCTATGTACTGAAATTTCCCAGTCTAATTTGCAATGTATTTACACTGTAAATTCAGTGTTTAATCTGTGTATTAAGCGTAACTAAACTGAATTTTTGTTCTTACAGTCTATGTACTGTATTTTTCCAGTCTAAATTGCAGTGTAATTCTACTGTAAATTTAGTGTAATTAACATGTATGTCGTCGCACTTTTTTACGCTGACTACAATCCTGTAATTTACAGTACTTTTTTTGGTTTCTATTATATGTAATTACACTGGATTGACAGTGTACTTTCAACGTAAATCCCTGTGTAGTTTCAGTGACTTAATTTTGTAATCGGATCGATATAAATCATTCTTGGCTCATGGTTAGTTGCACTGATGTTTTTGTTGTCAGTGATGTAAATCATTTGAAAACATATGGGTAGTTTGATGAAGTGGTGGTCCTTTAGTTGGCCCTTCTGTTATTTTTAAGTCGTTTCATAGTGTTCCTTGTTTTCATCATAATAATTTTGGACTATGGTTAGTGATACAGATGGGTAGATTGTGGAAGGCTTGTGGGCAGGGACCCCTTGTTATTTCTCCTGTTGGCAGTGTAAATTGTTCAGAGAAGCCACATAAATGAAGTTTCCTTTGCAGCACATTGTACATCAGTGTTGAGTTTTCATCAAAAATGGGAGGAGTCTTGGTTGAGTGTATCTTGTGATCATTTTTCCTCCATCTGTCTATGATATTTTTGTCAGGTATCCTCTCTACGTTCAATTGGATCATCATTCTGAGTATGTGTGAGCATAGGATTCCATCCTTGTAAAATGCGCAGCAGATGCATG
This sequence comes from Thinopyrum elongatum, assembly GCA_011799875.1. Taxonomy (NCBI): domain Eukaryota; kingdom Viridiplantae; phylum Streptophyta; class Magnoliopsida; order Poales; family Poaceae; genus Thinopyrum; species Thinopyrum elongatum. Next base: position 442,007,752 of record CM022300.1, on the reverse strand, counting down.
ATGCATGAGTACTCCTCTTGCATCAAATCTATCTGTACTAGGAAGCTTCTTCTTCTTAGTACTTTCAAAGGATAGCTCTCAGCTTGATAAACCATGTAGGTTTTTTCTTTTTCAAGCTCAAACACATGCAGCCTCGTTGTATCTCCATTTTCTATTGGAACTTCCTGAAGATGCGAATGTTGTAGAGCTCGTGCACTTGTCTTTCTATACTATATTTGGACCAGAACTTCTTGTGCGCAACCTTTTTGTTTCTAGACAAGTGATCACATTCTTGCTCCCTGCCATGAATAATTTCTACTATCCTGTCATACTCTCTTAGGAAGCTTGTCACACTGAATTTAGCCCGCACCCCCTTTTGAATAGTGCATTTGTACCTTCACTTCTGCCATTTGTACCTTTTTCTTTTGCCTTGAATTGCATTCCTAGCTGAGGTTTTGTCATGCTATCGGTGTTCATTTTGTTTCCTTCTGTTACTGCCTCTTTCTTATTTGCCAGGAAGTTCTCAATGTCTTCTTCATTTAGGTACTCGTCTTCTTTTGGTTTGAGTTGGCTGCTGTTTATCTGTCTCTGCACTTCTTTCTGATGATTGTAGTTTCAGCCTTCTCTCTGTTGCTTGTGCTGCTGGTGTATCATATGAAGATTCTTGTTCAGGTTCATGCATTTATTGTTTTGTTAGTTTCAGCCATCTTGAGGATCATTTTCATCAGCACTTAGTTTTTAGCTAGTTTTTCATGTTAGTATACCTTGTCCAATTCCATGTTGTCAAATAGATTGACATCCCATGGGTTGTGACCACTCATCATCACAGTTTCTTCCTGCATCAATAAGTGAACCTCAAACATTGTCATTCATTCAATCACACTCGCAAGTTATAGACATTTATTTAATTTTGGCAGGCATGCTTACTGTCTCATTGTTTCCTGCATTTTGATCATTGCTAATTGGAGCGTTCATCAGACTGTTGTCAGTGGCTGTATCCTGGAATCCAGAATAATGTTCTGCTAGGTAGGGGAAAATCCATGCATAAGTATAGTAACTGCTGTATCACTAAGCTGTGCCCTTTTGCCATGTTTCTTTTTTTTCCTTCTTACCTTGTGCATCATCTGTGCTGGAAGTTCAGTGAACGTGTAGGCCTCATTCTGTAATAGCAACAAGTTAGATACAACGACCTGATATTTGTTTTCTTTATTTTATTCGGAAGGAAGCAAGTCAAATCAATTTATGGGGTTGACATCTTCTTCATCTTGCAGGTATGTCTCCTGTCCTCGCATTCTTGCTTCACCTTCGTTTGATTCACCTCCTTGATGCTGAAATTGTAAAAATAATTGGAAGTACTCAGTAGTGTTTCTAGCAACTCTACTGTATTTTTTATTGAATTACAGTGTTTTTATGAGTTATTTACAGGTGTCAACAAAGTTTTGTAATTACACTGCATAGCTACAGCAATTATTCAAAGAATGAAAGAAGTCAGTAGTGTTTTCTATCTAGTTTAGTCTATTTATTTTTCTGAATTTACACTACATTTCTAAGCTGTTTACAGTGACAACCTAGATGTAATTTTCGAACTATCGTCATCAAACACTGTAATTTTCAGTGTTTTGTTTCATTTTTTTGTGACCTCAATAATATGCAAACTTCATGTACAACAACCCTGTAAGTTAGAATTCTTAATTTTGAAAAATCCAGTCTAAATTGTAGTGTAAGTTACATGGATACATAGTGCAATTACTGAAGTTACAGTGTAATTACAGTCTAAATTCCAGTCTTAGAAATACATTGTAAATTTGTTTGGAATTTATTCTATGTAATTTACACTGTAACTCGAGTAATTGTAGTGTAATTCTACTGTTTTCACCGTAATTGTTTTTTCTTCTAATTTTTACAGTGTAATTCTACTGCGAAGTACATTTTCGTAAATCTACTGCAAATGCACTGTAAAAAGTCACTGTAATTGCTAATTCTTGTAAAAATTGTATTTTTTTTATTTTGTAATTGCTAATTCTGATCATTGCTAACAGTAATTTGATCATTTTCCTGTTGTATGTTTTTCATAGACTATGTAAAGGGGGGATTTGATCATGCTTTTCATGTCTATGTTTATCTCACGACCCCATGCTCCTTTTCTATTCTGCTTTCTAATTTTCTTGCAAAGGTTCAGCTAGTTCCCCCATGTTTCGTGCAGATGCTGAGAAGAAGTAGGCGAGGGAGGTGTTGCTCGCAGGAGGTAGAAGTGTTTTGTGAACCGCAGAGAAGATTGGCAGGAGAGCTTTATGTTCTGTCTAATTTTCAGCTAGTTCTTTTTGGGTTGTAAACCAGGGACCCGTTTACTTGCGGGCCCGTTTAAAGGAAGAGAGGGAACGTGGGACAAGGACAAAGACAATCGAAGGACAGGAAGGAAGCGCAGGATAGGTGACAGTTGTCAAACTCTGGATGGTCGAAAAATATGACTGGACAGGAAGGAAGCGCAGGATAGGTGACAGTTGTCAAACTCTGGATGGTCGAAAAATATGACTGAAAGCGAATTGAATTTCAGCCGAATGTAAAACAGACAGTCCCTAAAAAAAGAAGAAGAAAAAGAAACAAGTCACCATCTATTCGGTCCTATTCAGAGCGTGCGCGAATCCTTGGCACAGAACACCTCGAGGTGTCTGGGCACGGGCGCAGCCCCCACCGTGAGCGACCCCTCCAGGACCTGCACCACCTGCCCCATCGTCGGCCTCATCGCCTCGCTCTGCTGTATGCACCAGCACGCGACGCTGCATGCCCGGCCCAGCTCCCCCACGTCCGCGTCCCACGCCAGCCTCACGTCTAGGAGCGCGACAAACTGCCCCTCGCTGACCTTGGTGGCCGCCCAGAGCGGGAAGTGCCCCGCGCTGCGGCCGCCGGCGTCCCGGTTCCTCCGCCCGGAGACGAGCTCCAGCAGCGTCATGCCGTAGCTGTACACGTCCGCCTTGGGCGTGATGGGCAGGCCCAGGACCCACTCCGGCGCCAGGTACCCCACCGTGCCCCGCGCCGTGGTCAGCGCGTGGCTGAAGTCCCGCCCGATGAGCTTCGCCATGCCGAAGTCGGCCACCCTGGGGCGGAAGGCCGCGTCCAGGAGTATGTTCTCCGGCTTCACGTCGCAGTGCACGATACGCTCCTGGCACTGCTCGTGGAGGTAGGCGAGGCCCCTGGCGACGCCGGCCATGATCCCGAACCTGGTGCCCTAGTCCAGCAGCCCGAAGCTCGGGCCGGCCAAGGCGGACGCCAGGGAGCCGTTGGGCATGTAGTCGTACACCAGCAGCCGCTCGCGCCTCGTCGCGCAGAACCCGCGAAGGCGTACGAGATTGACGTGGTGGATCGTCCCCAGGGTCCTCACCTCGGCGCGGAACTGTTTCTCCCCCTGCGCCGATCCCTCGAGCCTCTTGACGGCCACCGCGGTGTGGTCGCCGTCACGGAGCGTCCCTTTGTACACGGAGCCGAAGCTCCCCATCCCCAGCTTCTGGGAGAAGTTATCCGTGCACCGCGCAAGATAGCCATGGCCGAACACCAGAAGAGAGCCGTCGTGCCGCAGTGTTTCCAAGCGACGATGCCTCCAGCAAACGAAAACGAACAAGCAGAGTATCATGAGAGAAGCTACTGAAGACGCGGCCAAGATGGCGTTGCGACCGCTCGCTGATGCGCCGCCATGGTTACTAGTGGCGGCAAGGTCGGCGGCGGCGACTCGGAGGAACAGAGTAGTACCGCCGGCGTCGCCGTCGTTGAGCTGCTGGATGTTTCTCAGATCACCACTCCACACCAAGCAACCACCCATGTACGCATAGGCCTTGCAGGAGCAGTTTCTCAAGCACGCCGACGCACAATCTCCGGAGCTACCTGCCGCGGAGAAATAACTGCTCGGCAGCTTCACGTTTTCCACCGGAAGGAACCCATCGGTCGACGTGCCGTTGCTGCAGTGCAGGCTCGTCTTCCTGGCGCAGCCGCCGCACCAATCCCCCGGCGACGCGGCGTCGAACGGCGGCAAGCACCGGCAGTACTGCGAGCTGGCCACGTCGCACAGGCCGAAGGGCCCGCACACGGAGTACACGTCGCACGGCGACGTGGGGGTCGCCCAGTGGAGCAGCCACTGCCCGGACTCGCTGGACCAGTCGAACATGGTGAGCTGCCCGTGCGGGCTCATCACCATCCTCGACAGGGTAGATGGGTCAACCACCTCAAAGGAGAAGCTGACCTCCTCGTCGTTGTTGACGGAGCTGTACTTGTACCTAGACGACATGCCCATCTCCGGCACGGAGGCGAAGCGCTGCCCGCTCCATGCGCCGACGCGGTGGTACACGGTCGTGCCGTTCCACGAGAAGGTGTACTGGCCGGACCCGGACGGGTCGACCCGGTCCATGTACAATCCCGTGGATGGGTCGACGGCGCTCCTCCATGACACGAGCGCATGGTACGCGCCGGTGCTCTTGTTCAGCCCGACCCAGCCGCCCGGCACGAGCGTGTCGGTCGGGTGCTCGAAGCTCTGCCACACGATCTCCGACGAGTTGCCCGGCTGCCGGCCCCGCAGAACGAGGTTCCCGCTGTCGAGGAGCGCCGCCACGACGGGCCCGTTGCTCGTACGTGCGTGACTGGTCGACGACCAGATTTGGTTCTCGTTTAGGAGGAGGACGAGGTTGCCGTCCGGAGCTAGCGTCAGCTCCGAGGACGATGGGTCGGAAACAGGGCGGTCCCTGTTCATCACCCAAATGACGGTCTGCGCCGGGATCTGCTTGTACCATATGCCGACGTAGTAGTTGGAGTCGCCGGCCGGGGAGAAGAAGCCCAGCTCAAACTTGCCTCCCTCCGAGACCAGCGTCCGGTTCCCGGTGAGGGATTCTCCCACGGAGAGCGAGTCCGAGGCTGCCGCTGCGGCAGAGGAGCTCAGGCACTCGAGCAAGAGGAGCAGACCGAGTTTGCACCGAGAGCCCATGCCCAGCCACTGTCGGCCGGAGAAAATGATGAGCACCGCTGTTAAACTTCGGGCCTGAACTGCACCAGTGGCATCTCTGTACTTGTATTGCTGCTGTGGATTTCGGACTGGTAGAATCTTCTAAACGTAAGAGTAGGTGCTCCCATTGACAGGTGGTGGCTTGGTGCTGCACGGGCGAGTGTGCAGAAGATGACCGAAGACCAGCCACGGTACACAGACCAGTTCTTCTTCGGCAGGCCTGGCGAGCTTTACTATCTTGACCGCGGAGAGAAGATCTTCGTATTCGTACACCATGCATCGTTTCGAAAACATTTTCTTGTCCCTTTCTATCGCATGGGCGACCAGGACTCCATTTGTTATATATGCGGTATGGCTTTTGTCTCGCTCGTAGAGTTCTGACTTCTGACTCCCAACCTAGGTCAAATCCTACATTGCTTTACTTTTACAACTACAAGTCGTCAATCATCGCCAGAGATTCCAATCACCTTCTTTTGAGGTATTACCGTATTAGACCATCTCCAATGGTAGCATGCAAATTTCCTCCCGAATCTATGGGGGACGTCACGGACATGGATGCGAAAGCCAGCCATCCAACACTGCCTCTATACATTTCAACCATTTTTTAAATTAATTGGACGAAATTTGTGCAAATATGACGGATTTCATTAAAACCTGGACATAATTTACAGAAAAAGATCGATATTTCAACCTTTAACAAAAATCTTAAAAAAAAACTAAACTCTATACCGGACGACAACCTCGTATGTGTGGCCGCCCTGTCCTACTGCACCGCCGTCGCCGTCGCCGTCCACGCCGCCGCCGCCACTGTCGTCGTCCCTCCAGCGGCGGAAGGCCTTCGGAGGGCCGCGACAGCCTTGTCCGACTGCTGCTTGCCGCTCGCGGCGTAGTTGCTCCGCCTCCCGGTGCACGGTGCGGAGTGCCGCCGCGGCCATTGCCGATGGCGCAGGCGGCGGCCTCGCCCTCGCCGACGTCGGGGGTCTCGCTAAGAGACCACTCCTCGCCGTACTTGGCAATCTTGCTGTCGAGGCGGCGGCGGCGGCGTCCGGCGTCCGTCTCACTGGTGGCGACGGAACGGTCAAGGGCCCACGCGGTGGCGAGGTCCGAGTCATTGTTGACCCATTCCGGCGCCTCGTCGGTCTTGGCGAACGAGGAGCGGCGGGCGGCGTTGCACCAGTCATGCAGCGCCCGCTGACGCGCCGCCCGCTCCTCCTCGAAGACGACGGCCCTTGACCCTAAAGGGCCATCGACACCAGCGCCTGCGAGGTAATGGAGGATGCGGGCGCGCACCTTCCTTATGGACGGTGGCAGCTCCTCGACGGTTTGGCACCAGATGCGCGGTGCGGTGAGTCATGCTTGTGAATGCGCGTTTACCGGCTGTGCGCCGGTGGCGACGTGGGTTCGACCTTCACGCGGCGGCTGCACGGGGGGAGGCGGGCTCCTCCTTGACCTAGGGATGGCACCCGCAGGGTTTGGGTATGGGTGGAGCCACCCCATACCCTTACCCGTCCCATTTAAGCTTACCCACCACCCGTACCCATACCCGCCAGTGGGTACAACTTTGTCCCATACCCGTCACCCGACAGGGTAAATGGGTACCCGCGGGTAAAAACACCCACGTTTGATAACATCAATTTAAGCAATATATAATCATAATTTATAAAGGACAACACATAATAACATGAATACTTACTTATAAACAACAACACATCATAAACATCAACACGTTCTATAAACATCAACATTTTCTTGTACACACCAAAACATCAACACATAGTCATAAAGTAGTAGCACATAGTCATACATTTAAAGTTCACAAACTCAAGACAAAGGGTAGAGATAATTTGTCCGTACTTGTTAGATTTTATCAGAGTACATGGGTATGCGGGTATGGGTTATATGATCCCATACCCATACCCGCTCTACCCGATGGGTTTGAGGTTTCCCCATTTATATACCCATGGGTAAATTTTTGTCCCATACCCTTGCCCTAATAGGGTTTTTACCCGCAGGGTACATGGGTAATGGGTACCCATTGCCATCCCTACCTTGACCCGTAGGGGTGGGGACATCGGCTCCGGCTTGATGCGGTAGCACGGCGGGGATGATGGCTCCTCCTTGACCCGCGTCGGCGACGGTGGTGCTGGGCCCATCTGACAGAGCGAGCGCTCCGTTATGATCTCCATCTGGGCGGACGAATTCTTCGTCTGTCAGAGCCGCCTTCGCGAGGAGGCGCGACCACTGCTCCGGCGGCTGCTCATCCTCCTCGTCGCCAAGGAGAGGAGGATCTCCTGCTTGGCGGAGGAGCCGGCCGCCGTAGACGTCGAGGGGCCCAGAGAGCGCGGGCGCGGGCGCCAAGATTCACCCGAGGATGAACTCCCACTGCTACCGCCTGCCAGCGCGGACCACCACGACTTCGGCATCGCCTCTATAGGAGCAGGGGCTTGGAGAGGTTGAGGACGGGCTCAAAGAGGAGGAGGCGATCCTAGAGAAGGAGATGCGGATCTGCATCGCTGGAGCACGGCTTATATAGCCGCAGCCAGGCCAGGAGAACGGGCGGTCAGCCGACTTCAATGCGGCGCAGCGGCCGGAGTTGATTCCTTGGGAAGCTGCGTCTCCATTGAAGCGGTGGCTACGGAGAGGTCGCGTCGGTCAGCGCCGCCCTCCATTCAGTCACATCGCGCGACATCAATACCGACCGCTGCGTGCTCTGGGGCGGCTTGAATGCGGCACGCTAAGCGACGCATGCATCGGAAGGAAATCGCGGGAGGTGTGTTTGGGTGGGCCAGGGCGGTCAGGCACAGGCGTGGCAGTGATCCGACGCCCGGAAAGCTTCTTGGGTTTGCGAGAAAAAATACGTTGGATGGCTTCCGTAATTCGGATGTATGCGGGCGGTTTGAGGGTCACAGTTGAAGATGCCCTTACCTCTAGTATTTCGTAGTTGTTGTTAGTTGGCACCGTCAGATTTTCAAGCTCAGACCATGCGACATGAAGCCAATACTTACAAAAAATTACCATAATTCAGTCATCCGTCCCCTAGAACCATCACTTTACAAATTGGTCCTAGTTTTTTACTAAAAGCTACCAAATTTTGTTAGATACCGATTCGGACTGGTTAAATGTGATTATGACACGCATGGCCCACCGGTCAGGAATGATGTGGCACAAAAGTCAACTCCATTATGCAAGACCGTTAAGTTTGTTAAATTATGATTCAAATTCTAGTATTATGTTGGACACCGCACCGTCTCATACCAGGCGTAGTACAAGCGGTTTGGGGCTTTGCGTTGATATCGACGCGTACAATATGACTCGTTTACTTGCCCTCCAAAGACTATTATACGTTGTCTTTTATATATACCCATTTGGTTGTACCTAAAAAGATATATATTGACTCGTGCTTGTAATACTTCTTCATCATAGTGAAGTCACGTCTTTGTTGGTCTATTTTTTTTAGTAAGGGTTTTCCACGTTAAGATTCGTGTCTCTCGTTTCTCGTTCGATCTCATTTTATCCAACAAGTGATATTAGAATTTGAAACTCGTGCTAGTTTTTCTAGTATCTCTTCACGTGAACTTGACGCACGTGCTTTATCTTTGGTTGGATTTGTGACCTGGATAACTTCGATCATGATGAACCAAGTGCATAGGATAATTTTTTGATGGAATTCCAGGTTCAGTCGGTTTCAGTCCCATGCTTCAAGATCATCCAATAGTCTATACCATGCCAATGATCTTCCCTTCAAAGATAAAGGGAATGATTTATTTTTGACTTCGTTCCTCGATAAACCTGCAAGTTTAAACAATCCACCAACTTCATCAATATAGATTAAGTGCATATCAGGATGTATTGTTCCATCTCCTTACACTACTGCAGGAAGGTCCTAAAAAGACACATGTATCAGAGACCATTTGACCAAACTGTGTGCGATGCATGAATTGCAAACGGCATGGAAATAAAATTGTCTTTAATAAAATGAACTGTGTGCGATAGCTGATCCATTCACTACGATTCGGATAAGAGTTGCGTACGTGTACGTGGCATATAGTTGATCCATACGAATTGTTTGTGATGAGCCAAAAAATACAAATAGACGGCATACATGTCACTCGGATGAACTGTTTGCGATGAGCCAAAATAACACAAACGATTCGGCATAATAAGATGTGTGTAACACTTGGCAAACATGTCAGTAATCAGAATTATGTGGGAAGACCGATAATAACACAGGCGATTACTGCTAATAAGCTGTGTGTGCTGTGGGCTAATCTTTGCTGGTAAACAATTATCTGTGATTGTTGAAATCATCACCAACGTGTTCCTTAGTTTAATCGTATGTGATGTGATTTGCTCTGTCTGCACAACATGTATGCTCTGTCTACAGAACAACAATATATATACTTATAACAATATGATTACATAATCAAATTAAATATCCGATTACATAATTGACGACACATAACATTTGCACACCTCAATAAACAATTTACATGCATAATAAACTAGGAGAAACGATCATCAAATCATATAATTCTTGTGACGCTTGCCGCCATTGCTCTGCTTGTGGCTCGAGTTCTCGTCGTCTTCAGGAAGGAGGCACTTCCTCATGTCAACGATCTGCCTGTACATCACGTAGCATGTGTACGCGTCCTTGGCCGCGTTCTTGACGTGATCTTCATCCAGTCTCTGCACCCAGGCCCTGTATCAGGCAACCTTGTTCTTATACGATTGTGAGTCGGGAATTGTGTGCTCTAATGAGCAGACATTATAATTAAAGGACTCATCCGCGATACTAATAACGAGCGCACACGGTTGATGGAACAAGACGTCTGCTAGTAGCTCGTACCCCGAAATCGGCCCTAGTCCAACCATTAATGGCGTGCACCAACTCATACCTACCAACAGAGACACCCCAGTGCAGAAATTAATGGCGTTATACACGTGTCCCGCAATCCATGCAAACGCTTCCCGCCTCTTCCCATCCGTTTCCCGCCACCAGAGAGTGGCTAGCTCTATAAGACCCAGACGAAAACGCACTTTAGCGACACCGTGCGCAAATCTAGTCCATACCCATCTACCATTCCAAGCATGCCAGGAAACCAAAGCGTCGATGTCGGCCCCTTCATCGATTACATCTTTGACGAGGAGAACGAGCCGGAGTAGGTAGGAGAGCAAGAGCGTCATCGGCCGGTGCAGGTGCTATGGCCCATCGGCAGTGATATCGCTGTGTCGTTCCTTCGGCGCACAATGGACGTATTGCAGAGGAACTTTGAAGAGTATCGATAAAAGTCCCGCCTTGGGTTTATAACGTATCGCTCAGCAAAGGACATTGTATGCGATAACAAAAAGTTCGCTCGATAAAGAACTTTGTGAATACGTCGGAATTATCGAGGGTGTTCAGATCCCGCTATAAATTACTGACCGAAAGGTGTTTCAGGTCATGTCCACATATGTTTGAACCTGTAGGGCCACACGCTTAATGGCTAGTGGTTTATAGGAGAACTAGGAGATGAAGGAGAATGAGCACCAGAATTTTTTCGAGTGGTTCCAGGAGTGTCCCCATGATATTGAGAATATCTCTGAAGGTTCGAGAACCTTTCGAAAAAATTCAAATCCCTGGCAAGTGGCCACCTTGGCTAGGCCAAGTGGCAAGGCTCACAAGACCTTAGGTCAGTGCACCAAGGGTTTGAATAAATTCTTGCGACTGAGATGTATAACCCAGCTACGAGAATCATGGTGCTACACCAACTATTCTTCCTCCACTTTAGTTGCATGGACTAGCGACTAAAATTATCATTACGCGTAACCTCGTAGTGATCTTGGACTATTCGCGTGCGTAAAATTTTGTTGCATAGCATAGCATGTTCCTGCACGATTTGGATTGGCAAGTCACAAGTGAAGTGAATCACATGTGGTAACCGAGGGAGTCCTGGACTAAGGGGTCCTCGGGCCGTCGACCTACTACATATGGGCCGGACTAATGGGCCGCTATGGGGCCAAGCTAGAGTGCGGACCCGTGACTGGACAGGAGATCTTCGGAGTCGTGGTGTGCCCTCCAAGACAAGATTAGCGTGATCTTTCCTTCATTGTAACCGATCGCATGTAACCCTAACCCTACTGGTGTCTATATAAACCAGAGGGTTTAGGTCTTTAGGGCTAGAGCTACATCCATCATCTCATCAACTTAGGGTTTAGCTCGCCTGATCTCGAGGTAGATCTACTCTGTAACCATACCATACATCAAATACAATCAAGCAGGACATAGGGTTTTACCTCTTCGAGAGGGCCTGAACCTGGGTAAACACCGTGTTCATCGTCCCTTGTTCCCCATCGATCTTGATCCACAACTCGGGACCCCCTACCCGAGATCCGCCGGTTCTGACACCGACATTGGTGCTTTCATTGAGAGTTCCGCTGTTGGGTCGCCGAAGGATCGATAGCTCGCCTGATCATCAGAGAGGGCGTCAGCTCCAGGGACCTCTTTGTCCCCGGCCAACTCTTCGCGTTCGGCAGCATCATGCTGCACGCCAACCCAACTGGTCATCTAGACCAAATCAACAACTTCGCCCCTGAGCACCGGATTCAATTTGGCAATTTGGAGTACGTTGCAGACGCCCGAGGTGATCTGGTCTTTGCCGGATTCGCAGCCTCTCCCCACACCCCCATGGGTCTCACCGTGCCCGCTCCGGAGTTTTTCCCTGATCCAATCTACGGATCGACCCCAATCCTTCAGCCGGCCTTGAGCTTGGACGGCTCCACCTTGAACGGAGGCCTGGAATCCCCTTCGACCACGCCCGCGATGCCCGTCGAAGACTCATCTTCGGGCCTCAATGCGGAAGCAATGTTCGGACGCCGAGAGTCATTCTCGGCCGAACCCTCTCCTCGCTACACGCCTCCAGCCTTGAGCCCCTGGGATGGGTCGATGTTCAATAGCCAGGAGTTATCCCTGGCCGAACTCCCCCTCCTCAACTCAGTTTTCAGCCCCAATACAGAAGCAGTGCCTGAAGACCAGGTCTTATCCTCGGTCTCTTACGACTGTCCGACCCCAGGATCCGGCCCAGGCCCAGATCATTCCTTGCCCCGCCATATCGAAAACCGGCCCTCGGCGGCCACCGCATACCAGTCCGGCGACCCTCGCCTTATTAAACGAGGCGTTGGACCGAATCCAGATGATGGCTATTCGGGAGGACGCACCCTCGTCTCGCGTTCAGCAGCCCTTCGAGGAAGATTTCGGGGAATTTTATGTCCCACCCACCACCCACTTAGTGGCCACTGTCGAAGACTTAACCGACATGTTGGATTACACCCCAGAAAATGCCGAATACATGGACGAGGATAGCGGAGCCATAGCTAACATTGACGCTGCTCCCCCCGTCACTGGCCGCTGGACGACCACGTCCACCTACGACGTCTACATGGTGGACACGCTGAAGGAAGACGACGACACTCCCAAGAAGGATAATGGTAGGCCCAGCGATGAGCCGCCGAAACACCACAGACAGTGCCGCCGCTCCAAGGCGCGTCGAAGCCATGCGAGCAACTCAGACACCGGAGAGAAGGCTACCCCGGACAATGCGGACGACCTTGGCGATCCCGACGCCGAAAACAGCCACAAAATGACCACAAGGAGCATGAGGACCCGCTGGATCTCGAATACCTCGATGACTCCGAAGACAGCAACTACCTCCCCCCTTCCGAAGAGGAGGTTAGTTTGGGCAACAAGGATTTCATCGTCCCCAAAGACCTGCTGGATCAAGAGCGGTTTAAACGGCAGCTAATTGCCACCGCGCGAAGCCTCAAGAAACAACGCCAGAAGATAAAGGCCGAGCAGGATACCCTCAACGACAGGTGGACCAAGGACCTAGACACCTGATACGTCTCCGTCGTATCTACTTTTCCTAACGCTTTTGCTCTTGTTTTGGACTCTAATTTGCATGATTTGAATGAAACTAACCCGAACTGATGCTATTTTCAGTAGAACTACCATGGTGTTGTTTTTGTGCAGAAATAAAAGTTCTCGGTATGGAATGAAACTTTTTGGAGATTTATTTTACAATAAAAAAAAATACTGGAGCCAAGAACCACCGGAGGGGGGCCCCTGGGTGAGCACAACCCACCAGGGCGCCCCCCTCCAGGCGCGCCCAGGTGAGTTGTGCCTACCTGGTGGCCCCGCAGACCCTGATTCCGACGCTATAAAATCCTATTTTTGGAGAAAAAATCAGGGAGAAAGAATTATCGCGTTTCACGATACGGAGCCGTGCCACCTCCTGTTCTTCATCGGGAGGCCAGATCTAGAGCCCGTTTGGGGCTCCGGAGAGGGGGATCTTCGGTGTTCGTCATCACCAACCCTTCTCCACCGCCAATTCCATGATGCTCCCCACCAGGAGTGAGTAATTTCTTCATAGGCACGCTGGTCGGTGATGAGTTGGATGAGATTCATCATGTAATCGAGTTAGTTTTGTTAGGGCTTGATCCCTAGTATCCACTATGTTCTGAGATTGATGTTGTTATGACTTTGCCATTCTTAATGCTTGTCACTAGGGCCCGAGTGCCATGATTTCAGATCTGAACCGTTTATGTTTTCACCATTATATCTATGTTCTAGATCCGATCTTGCAAGTCATAGTCACCTATTACGTGTTATGATCCGCAAACCCCGGAGTGACAATAGTCGGGATACTTTCCGGTGATGACCGTAGTTTCAGGAGTTCATGTATTCACTATGTGTTAATGCTTTGTTCCGGTTCTCTATTAAAAGGAGGCCTTAATATCCCTTAGTTTCCTTATGGACCCCCTACCACGGGAGGGTAGGACAAAAGATGTCATGTAAGTTCTTTCCATAAGCACGTATCACTATTTACGGAATACATGCCTATATTATATTTATGAACTGGAGCTAGTTTTGTATCGCCCTAGGTTATGACTGTTATATGATGAATATCATCCAACGAATTCACCGATCCAATGCCTACAAATTTTCCATATATTGTTCTTGCTAAGTTACTACTGCTGTTGCTACTGTTACACTTCCACAAAGTTATTGCTATCAGTGTTACCATTACTGTTACTATTACCACTGCTATCAAAACTATCATATTACTGTGCTACTGATCACTTTGCTGCAGATAATTAATCTCTAGGTGTGGTTGAATTGACAACTCAGCTGCTAATACCTACAAATATTCTTTGGCTCCCCTTGTGTCGAATCTATAAATGGGTTGAATACTCTACCCTTGAAAACTGTTGCGATCCCCTATACTTGTGGGTTATCAAGACCTTTTTCTGGCGCCGTTGCCGGGGAGCATAGCTATATTTGTTGAGTCACTTGGGATTGTTATCTATTTATCACTATGAAGAATCTGAAGGATACCAAGACTATGATTTTTCCCTCTAAGACGAGGGGAGGTAAGGAACTACCATCACACTCTGCACTTGATTCACCTTCTATTTTGAGTAGACTTGCAACACCACCACATGCTATTAATCCTGATATGTCGCAAGTTATTGATGATGCTACTTCTGCTATGAATGCTACTCATCATGATGCTAGTACCTTGCTTGATGATAATATGCCACTAGGTGAATTTCTTGATGAACAAATTTTTAGAGCTAAAGATATTGAGAATGCTAAAACTGATGAAATTATTGAAACTGATGAAGTACTTGAAACTGAAAATATTGAAACACCTATTAGGCCTAGCTCTCCTAGATATGAATTGCCTAAGATACCTGAAGGTTATGTTATGGATGAGGAGACAACTAGAGATTTTCTTGCTTGCAAGGATAGAGATGATCTTAAGAAATTACTATGCAAACTGAAAGAGAAATCTTTGAATGCTAGAATGAAATGTGATCCTAAGTTGCTACTTCACCTATCTTTGTTGACGATAAGGATTATGAATTCTCTGTCGACCCAGAGTTAATTACTTTGGTTAAACCAGATCCTTTCCATGGCTATGAAACTAAAACTGTTGTGGCACATCTTACTAAATTGAATGATATAGCCACCCTATTTGCTCATGATGAGAAGATTCGCTACTACTATATTCTTAAATTATTTCCGTTCTCATTAAAGGGTGATACTAAGATATGGTACAATACTCTTGCTCCTGGTTGTGTGCGTAGTCCCCAGGATATGATTTATTACTTCTCTGAAAAATATTTCCCTGCTCATAAGAAACAAGCTGCCTTACAGGAAATATTTAACTTTTTGCAAATTGAAGAAGAGAGTCTCCCACAAGCTTGGGAGAGGCTTCTCTAATTGCTTAATGCTTTGCCTGATCATCCTCTTAAGAAAAATGAAATACTTGATATCTTCTATAATGGACTAACCGATATTTCTAGGGACTTCCTAGATAGTTGTGCTGGTTGTGTTTTCAGGGAACGAACTGTTGAACAAGCTGAGGAATTATTGAATAATATATTGGAAAATTATGATGATTGGACTCTTCCTGAACCACTACCTAAACCCACTCCGAAGAAGAGGGGTATATTATATCTCAGTCTTGAAGATATGCAAGAGGCAAAGAAAAGTATGAAAGAAAAAGGTATTAAAGCAGAGGATGTTAAAAATTTACCTCCTATTAAAGAGATACATGGACTTGACACACCACCACCAAAGGTGGTAGAGGTAAATTCTTTATGAAATTTGATGAAAGTGATATCCCTTACAATAAACATCCTAGTCAATGCCTTTATGAGTTTGACAACTACATTAGAAAACAAGATCACTTCAATGAAAATGTTATGAAACAATTGAAATACAACTCCAATATGATTGCTCCCTTGAGTGACTTGTTATTAAGAATTACTAATGATATAAGAGGTGTAGGGAAACATGCTTCTATGGTTCAAACTCAACTAGAACAAGTTGCTAAATCTCAAAGAGAGTTGCTTGATGAAATGAATAATAATATGAATGACTTTGCTGTTAGAGTAGCAACTAGAGGAGGTAAATGACTCAGGAACCAATTTATCCCGAGGGACACCCTAAAAGAATTGAATAAGACTCTCAAAGAATTAACACTGATGCACCTAGTTCTTCTAAAAAGAAGAAGAAAAAGAAAAATGATAGGACTTTGCATACCTCTAGTGAACCTGAAGTAGAAAAACCTCCTGATAATAATGATGTTTCTTTTTCTGATGCTCAGACTCAATCTGATAATGAACACTCATCTAGTGATAATGAAAAAGATAATGATGATGTTCATGAAGACACTCAACCAGAAAATGATAAACAACCATATAATGGTGTTGAAATAGAACCAGCTGTTGATCTTGATAACCCACAACCTAAAAATAAAAGATATGATAAAAGAGACTTTGTTGCTAGAAAACATGGAAGAGAAAGAGAACCATGGGTTCAAAACCCCATGCCCTTTTCACCTAATTCAACTAAGAAAAAAGATGATGAAGAATTTGAACGCTTTGCTGAAATGCTTAGGCCAGTCTTTTTGCGCACTCGCTTGACTGATATTTTAAAGATGGCTCCTTATGCAAAATATACGAAAGACATCATCACTAATAAGAGAAAAATACCTGAAGCTGAAATCTCTACCATGCTTGCTAAGAGTACCTAAAAAACTTGGAGATCGAGGAATACCAACTATACCTTGCTCCATCAAAAGAAATTATGTTAAAACTGCTTTGTGTTATCTAGGAGCTGGTGTTAGTGTTATGCCTTTCTCCTTATATAAAAGACTTGATTTGAATAAACTCACACCTACTGAAATATCTTTGCAAATGGCTGACAAATCAACTGCCATACCTATCGGTATTTGTGAGGATGTACCCGTTGTTGTTGCAAATGTTACTATCTTAACTGACTTTGTTATACTTGAGATGCCCGAGGACGACAACATGTCGATTATCCTTGGTAGACCCTTTTTGAATACTGCAGGGGCTGTTATTGATTGTAATAAAAGTAAGGTCCCTTTTCATATCAATGGTAATAACCATACGATGCACTTTCCGAAGAAACAATTCCAAGTGAATGGTATTAATGTTATTGAAAAATCTCCGACACTCACGATTGGAAGTTTTCAACTACCTCAACCTACTGCCAAAAATAAATATGAAATGCTTATTGTTGGGGACATGCATATCCCCGTTGAGGTAACTTAGTGTTTTACGAAAGTTCTTCGGTTTCATGCTAATCGAAGGTGGTTTTTAATAAGACTTGATCAACATTATTAATGGATCATTTTCGAGAGGTATGAAGTTGATGAATTTAGTAAGCACAACCTTCTGCTCCCAACTTTTATTTTCTGTTTTTCTTAGTTAAATAAAATAAAATGCCATGTTTTGTCTGTTTTCTGAATTTCCCGTGCAATAAAAAAATGACCCAAAAGTAAAAGTTCTCAGAATGCCCTGAAAATTTCATACGATTTTTTCTGAACATTTCTGAATTTTTAGTGCAAATAACATCAGAGGGGGGGTGCACCAGGTGGGTTGTGCCCACCTGGGCGCGCCAGCAGCCCCAGGCGCGCCCTGGTGGGTTGTGGTCCCTACGTGGACCCGCTCACTTATCTCTTTAGCCCATGCCATCTCCCACCTCCAGAAAAAAATCACCATTGCTCTCTCTCTCTCTCTCTCGTGTTCTTGCTCTCAAACCCGCGGATTTTGATCTCTTTGCTCGAAGCTCCATTTCCAAAACTATTTTGGGGGATTGCTGCTTGGTATGTGACTCCTCCATTCCTCCAATTAGTTTTTGCTTTAGTGGATTATATTTTGAATAATTAGCTACTCTTGGTGCTGTTGTAGATGAGCTTGCATGTTGAATTCTTAGAGCTCTAAGTAGTTTGAATGCTCAATTTAGCCTCTATGCCTCCTTATGAGTAGTTGCTATCAATCTTGTGAAGTTTTGTTGATAAAAATTTTGTGTCCCAATTTTTTTTCAGAAATTGTTCGCAAATAAAAATGCAATTCTTTAGGAGTTCTTCGAGGAAGAGGTCTACGGAGGCATCATCTAGTAGTGGCTCGATGCGTCAGTCTTATGTTGAACCAAGTGTAAGCTCAATATAGGAGGCCGCTATCAATTCATGCCTGTGACCGTGCAACAATTTTTTGGTGAGTGCAGGCATTAAAGAAGAATTTGAGCAATATGTTCACAACGCCAAGCTCGGTCCCTACATTGAAGATAAGTGCAACCGGCATCTTAACCTCACAGAATCATTTACTAAAGAATTTAAATTCCATCCTCGTGAGTCTAGAGTTTTGTTTAAACTTTATGACCGTCCATTTACCATGCCTCTAGAAGTGTTTTATGGTATTTGTAAAATTCCATTTTGGGGTTCGCTAGACGAGCCACCAAGAGCTGAATATGAGTCATTTTTTACTAGTCTTTGCTACGGTGAGGATAGAGGAGTGACACAAGGTAGAATAAAAAGTATTCATTTCCCATCAATTCAATACTTTGCACTCTTTAATGGCAAATGCATTGTAGGCAAGCAGGATTGTAACACACTATGTGCTCCTGACTTGAGCCTCATACACACCGCTCTGACCGGAATTAAATGTTATAATCTTGGAGCGATTATTGCATGCAGATTGCAACACAACGCTGGTAGTGGTTATTTTTATGGTGGGATTTATGCTTCTCGTTTAGCTAAAGAGGTGGGTATTACACCTCTTCCTCATGACCCCATCCTACCTACCCAGTACTTAGACTTTGATGCCATGAAACGCCATAAGTTCCTTAAGGGAAAAATCACTAATTATACCTATAACTCGAGGTTCAATAAAGAAACCGTTGTGCATATTGCTTTGCCTGCGCCTGCTCTCTTTGACTTTGATAGCAAAAGAAGACATTATGTTCTTGAGAGCGAGGCCCGCGCGTACAACGCGGAGGTCGCGACAGCTTGGCGGGCTGAGGAGGCTACACCAAGGGCCTCCGTGAGCTATCACTCTGATTATTATGCAGGTTGCGGATGGTGATTACCAAGCTAGGCTAAAAGCCTATGCTTGGGGGAGTACGTGTTTCCACCGACATTACATTCATGTCCACAAATTTCATTTTAGTTGTCGGTGTTCACACTTTTTCATTGTATTATCCATGCTAGATTTATTTTCTCCCTTTCTTCTTGTGTGTTTGAAAAACTTTGAGAAAATCCAAAAAATGTTTCTTGCTTCTTTTCGGTTTTTCTTTCTAGTTTAGTTAGTTGTAGTCTTAAAAAGAAAACCCAAACAGATTTCCTTGTTCTTCTTTTGCTTGTTGGGAGCTTTCCCGTGTAAATAGTTTTTCTCGTTCTTGTTTTTCTTTTTCTTTAATTTGCTTTCTTCAAGAAAAACTAAAAACTTCAAAAATATTTCAATGTGTTTCTCTGAAATTCTTCTCTATTTTATTGAGTCATACCGAGGAGAAGACCACGATGAAAATGTCGAGTGGTTCTCATATGCATTTCTATTAATCTAATAAAGAGTCCATATTGCCTTGTCTTCTCCTCTTGAATAAAATGTTTGTAGATTCCAGCTTAGACCAAGGCACTCTTGCACTATTATTATTTTCATATCATTCGGTCATGCAAGTGAAAGGCAATAACGATGATATTTGATGAACTGGCTGTGGCAGAGAGAAATGGGTAACTCAACTTGTTCTGTCTTTGTAAATATGTTTAACCTAGTATCCATGATTCAGCATATTATGGTCAAACATGTTTGCAATGACAATTAGAGATTATAGTTTCTCATGCCATGCTTAAGTAGCTAGGAGTGAATAATGACTTATCTTGGATGTCAACATGCATTAAAATGATTGTGATGTAGTATGATGATATGGTATCCTCCTCTGAATGTTTCAAGTGGCTTGACTTGGCACATGTTCATGCATGTAGTTGAATCAAAACCAACATAGCCTCTACAATATTTATGTTCATGGTGTCCATATCCTACTCATGCTAGTATTCAATGTTAATTCTGCATAACGCATGTTCATGACCGTTTTCGCTCTCTACCTGGCCGCTTCTCAACCTATTTGCTAGCCTTCGCCTATACTAAGCGGGAATACTGCTTGTGCATCAAAATCCTAAAACCCAAGTTATTCTAGATGAGTCCACCATATCTACCTATATGCGGTATTACCCTGCCGTTCTAAGTAAATTTGCATGTGCCACCTCTAAAAACTTTAAATAAACTTCTGTTTTTGTGTGCCTGGATTGTTCATAGAGTAACAGGGGTAGTCGGTATCTTCCATGCTAAGCGGGTTATTCTCATGATGAGTGTTTATTCACTCGTCCTTGCATGAGAGGGGCGGTAATAGGGATTCCCAGTCCCGAAATAAAAAAATTGCAAATAATTAAACAAAACTCCCCCAGGACTGATGTTGGTATGGATGGTACCCGTGGATTCGGCTAGCCGTGGAGTGTGTTTATTGGTGGAAGGGGGAGTAAACCTTTATATTTATCGCTTGGGAACCGCCACAAATGTGTTTAGCATGGAAGATATCGATAACTTTTGGTCGTGACGTAAACAGGAAGGGTGCATTTCCCAAAATTACATTTATCTCTGTTTTAAAAATTTGAGCTCTGGCACCACTGCAAATCCCTGCTTCCCTCTCCGAAGGGACTATCTATTTACTTTTATGTTGAGTCATCACCTTCTCAAATAAGCGCCAGATCTGAGAGCACTATTGTCATCCTCATGCATTGTGCATAGTTAATGTTGGATGCATCATGACTGGATCTTTTCTACCATGAATTACAATGTTTAGTCGCTGCTTGAACTTTGGAGGTGCTCTGCATTTATGTTTTGCGGTCTCAGAAAGGGCTAGCGAGATACCACTGTTGTCATATTATATCACGGTTGTTTTGACAAAGTGTTGTTATTTGAGATATTTTATTATTGCTCGCTAGTTGCTTATGCCATTGATATGAGTTAATATAATTTATAAGAGTTATTGTTGACATGGTTAGTCATAATCTTTGCTGAAAACCTGGGTGCCACTTAAGCTTATTTATGTAAACAAGAACAAAAGAGTTCGTAAAAATTTTCCTTTTCACTTTCAGTTTGTCAACTGAATTGCTTGAGGACAAGAAAAGGTTTAAGCTTGGGGGAGTTGATACGTCTCTGTCATATCTACTTTTCCTAATGCTTTTGCTCTTGTTTTGGACTCTAATTTGCATGATTTGAATGAAACTAACCCGGACTGATGTTGTTTTCAGCAGAACTACCATGGTGTTGTTGTTGTGAAGAAATAAAAGTTCTCGAAATGGAATGAAACTTTTTGGAGATTTATTTTACAAAAAAAGAAAAATACTGGAGCCAAGAACCACCGGAGGGGGCCCCCCTGGGTGAGCACAACCCACCAGGGCGTGCACCCCTCCAGGCGCTCCCAGGTGGGTTGGGCCCACCTGGTGGCCCCGCAGACCCTGATCCCGATGCTATAAAATCCTATTTTTGGAGAAAAAAATCAGGGAGAAAGAATTATCGCATTTCACGATATGGAGCCGCCGCCACCTCCTGTTCTTCATCGGGAGGCCAGATGTGGAGCCGTTTGGGGCTCCGAAGAGGGGGATCTTCGGTCTTCGTCATCACCAACCCTTCTCCATCGCCAATTCCATGATGCTTCCCACCGGGACTGAATAATTTCTTCGTAGGCTCGCTGGTCGGTGAGGAGTTGGATGAGATTCATCATGTAATCAGGTTAGTTTTGTTAGGGCTTGATCCCTAGTATCCACTATGTTCTGAGATTGATGTTGTTATGACTTTGCCATGCTTAATGCTTGTCACTAGGGACCGAGTGCCATGATTTCAGATCTGAGACATTTATGTTTTCACCATTATATCTATGTTCTAGATCCGATCTTGCAAGTCATAGTCACCTATTACGTGTTATGATCCGTGTAACACCCCCGGTGGTTAACTACAGTAATCACTTTTGATAATGACATGTCAGCAAGCTTAACAGTGCATGATCATCAGTAGCATCATATTGCATTTCAACTCCTAAGTCAAAATTCAGATTTAAACTAAAGTGGGAAATAAAAGTTGTTCAAACTGGAAAACCAAAATGTGCCTCATGTTGCAAATATTCCCATAGCATTTGTAAAAATGATTGCAACATTAGTTGAAATTGTAAAAGGACTCGAACAACTAGAAACAGCAGCAACATAGCACTATTCAATCCTTTTTCAATTTAAATAAAATCCAAACAAAAAGATATGGACCCCAAACCAATTTCTAGCAGTGACAGATAATGCACTGTAAATAATGGAGCAAGTCTCATATTTTACAAAAGTCTTTTGGAATAAAAATAAAAGAGAAAACAGAAAAGGAAAATAAATAATATTAAAAAAAAAAGTAAAAAGGAAAAGCCCCCCCCCCCCCCCCCCCCCCCCCCGGACCAACTGGGCCGTGGCCCAGCTGGCCACCAGGCCACCACCCAGGCGGCCGACCCCGGGCCTATAACCCCTCCCCTCACCCCGAAACCCTAATCCCCCCCTCGCTCCCTCCCCCCCCCCCCCCGATCCAGAAATTCTGGATCGGGATCGAACCCGTCGCCCGCGCCGCCTCGGCGCCCGTCGCCGGCCGGCTTTCCCCGACGCCATCGCCGGCCTGCCTGCCCCGCCGCCGGCCGCCTCCTCCTCCTTGCCACGCTCGCAGCCCCGCGCTCACCGCGCCCTCGGCGCCCGACGCCACCTCGCCGCGTGTGGACGCCGTGCCACCTCGTCTCCGTCGCCGGACGGCCTCCCCGCCTCTGACGCCGTCGTCCCCGGAGCCCCGCTGCCGTGCCCTACAACGCCGGTGAGGCCTCGGCCTCGGCCTCCCTCCTAGCGCGCGCACCCCACCCCGCGCCCCGGCCGCGCCCGCATCGCCCTCGTCGCGCTCCGCCCGCGTCCCTGCCTCACCGCGCGTGCGCGCTCGCCCGCGCCTGCTCGCGCATGCACAGGCGCCCGCGCTGCCGCTCCCATCGCCGTCGCCGCGCTCCTGCCGCCGCCTCTGCTCGCCTCCCCTTGCGCCTTGGTCACCGGCCGCCGCCCGCGCCCACCACGCGCCCGGGCTCGCGCGCGACCACGCCCAGGCCGGCCCCGCTCGTCGCCTCTGCCCACGCCCGCTGCTGCAGCCGCGCGCGCAGCTCTGCTGCCCCGGCTCCACCGCGCCGCCGCTCGCCGTCCGACGGGCCACCGCGCCCGGCCGCCCCTGCCCCGCCCGCGCGCGGCCCCGCTCACGCCGGCGCCCGTCGCCGCCTCACCCGCTGGCCGCACCCGTGCGCCCGTATGCGCACCGGACATGTCCGGTGCCCAAACGGGCACAACCCGGACATGTCCGGCTGTGCCACTGACCAGTGGGCCAGCCTCTGTAAAAAAAAATATATATATATAAATAAATAAATAATTAATAAAATAAATAAATAGTTAATTAATTAATTAATTAGTAAATTAATTAATCCTGTTTAATTAGACTAATCAATTAGTTAACTTAACTAACCCTAATGACTGCTGACGTCAGCATGATGTCATGCTGACGTCATCTTTTACTATTCTGGATAATGTTTATTTTAAATAATTAAATAAATTCCAGAAATTAATAAAAACTTTAGAAAATCATTTTAAATAATCCGTAACTCCGATGGAAAAACTTTGTACATGAAAGTTGCTCAGAACGACGAGACGAATTCGAATACGCGCTCCGTTCGTCCGTCACGCGTCTCTAACTATCCGAACTTGCAACCGTTCCCCTCTTATCCTCTGTCCGATAATTCCAAAGACCCGGGAAATATCGTCAGATATTCTCCCGCTCCGTCTGTTACGTGTGATGCTGCGTTAGACTACCCCTAGCACCGTGTATCGTATTTGTCATGCTCATGTTTGCTATATATTTATACTGTTTCCTCCCCCTCTTCTCTCTCGATAGCCCCCGACCCCGACGTCGTCCCCGAGACCGACGCAGCTCCGGAGCCCGAAGACACCATAGACGACCTTGCCCTTGCCGCCGAGCAACCAGGCAAGCCCCCCCCCTTTGATCATCCCGATATCGCCCATTCTAATTTCCCATGCTTGCATTAGAATTGCTGCTGCTGCTACTGCTTTACCTATTCTGATGCATAGCCTGTTTATTGTAACCTGCTGTTGATAATTACCTGCATATCCTAAACTGTTTAGTCTAGGCTGGGTAGAGACCTATCAGTGACCCCACTTATCCCGACTGCCGCGCTGGCTCGTCAGAAGACCCGATCAATGGGATTGAAGACCAGGACCCGACACCGCACATCACCCCCCCCTTTAGTTGTAACGACACTGCAGCGTTACTATCGAGTGCCGAGGGTGAAACCTCTTGTAGCACTTCTGATGTTAACTCTGTAGAGTAGCTATTCGGTCGTGGTCATCGAGGGTGATTCCTCCTTCACCGCTTCCGATAACGACGCTGTCGTACAACACCTCAAGTGTGGACCCAGTGAGGGTGATTCCTCCGAGTTCACCTTGACGGATACATCGAGTGGGAATTCAATGAGGGTGATACCTCGGATTCCCTGATGTTATGGACACACGGATACTTGGACTTTACAATGTTACTTGGAAAGGCGGGTCGACCCTGAGGGGTACCCGCGTGTGATGTGAAGGCGGGTTGCCAGTGTGGTGCCCGAGTGGTGAATACGAGGCGCGGCCGGGCATTCTTAACCCTTGCCGCAAGTCCTCGAGACGGGGCGACGGGGTCACATCTTTCGTGAGTCTCTGCTCGTTACCGCAAGCCCTAGTCCTAACGATTTGGATATTTGATCCGAGCAGGCCTCTGGCCTGATAGCACTAACCATCACGTGGGCATAGTATGGGCGTTCTGCATCGTATGCATCAGCCGAAAGCTCTGTCAGACGTCCAGTTCAGCAGTGCGGCATGGAGTGATTGGCGCCATTTCGGTGGTGCTTGGATCTGGGCCATGTACGCAACGACCCGGAGGGCAAGGGGCGATGGCCAAGACCCCCTTGCGCTTAGGATGTAGACCGGCGGGGACCTCTCTGCTGAGCTGTAGGTAGGGTTGCGATGTGTCGTTTGGCCGAGGCCGGGCATGACCCAGGAAAGTGTGTCCGGCCGGAGTTAATCGAGCGTGTTGGGTAAGTTGGTGCACCCCTGCAGGGAAGAACATTTCTATCGATAGCCGGTCGTACGGTAAAGGACACTCGGAGTTGTATCCTGATTGATACAATTTAGAACTGGATACCTGTGATGAGACCTGTATATATGGCTCTGGGATTGCTTCTCGCAGGGAGTCGAGAAGGGATCTCAGGACGAGGTTTGATGACTTTATGGCTCTGGGATTGCTTTCTCGCAGGGAGTCGAGAAAGGATCTCTGGGTGAGGTTGATATTATTACTGCTACATTATATGGTATTGTTCTACTCTCTTCTACTGCTGCAAGACCGCTGAAGATGCTAGTCTTCGATAGGACTAGGCCTTCTCTCTATTCTGGCATTTCTGCAGCCCAGTCCACATATACAGCCTCCCCTTGAAAATGTTGCATAAGTAGTGTAGATCCTTGCTTGCTGAGTACTTCTGAGTACTCACGGTTGCTTTGTTTTCCCCTTTTCTCCCCATATCAGTTTGACGTGACTAGAGGACGGAGCCCCCTGAGACAGATGCCCCGACGATCGTTACTACTACTACCCAGAGGATGGATACTACTACGAGTTGACTGACGACCAGGAGTAGGATCGGAGGGTCCCAGGCAGGAGGCCTTCGCCTTTCGATCGTAGTGTTTTATTTTGCCCCGCCGTTCTAAAGGCCTTTCTGTTTCTATTTCATATCTGTACTCAGATATCTGATGCTTCCGCTGACGCTTGTTCGCAAGCTTATGTATTCGAGCCCTCGAGGCCCCTGGCTTGTAATATAAAGCTTGTATGACTTTATTTATGTTTTAGAGTTGTGTTGTGATATCTTCCCGTGAGTCCTTAGGCTTGATCGTGTGCATTTGCGTGTATGATTAGTGCACGATCGGGCCGGGGGCGTCACAATCCGTAAACCCCGGAGTGACAATAGTCGGGATACTTTCCGGTGATGACCGTAGTTTGAGGAGTTCATGTATTCACTATGTGTTAATGCTTTGTTCCGGTTCTCTATTAAAAGGAGGCCTTAATATCCCTTAGTTTCCTTATGGACCCTGCTGCCACGGGAGGGTAGGACAAAAGATGTCATGCAAGTTCTTTCCATAAGCACTATTTATGGAATACATGCCTACGTTATATTTATGAACTGGAGCTAGTTCTGTATCGCCCTAGGTTATGACTGTTATCTGATGAATATCATCCAACGAATTCACCGGTCCAATGCCTACGAATTTTACATATATTGTTCTTGCTAAGTTACTACTGCTGCTGCTACTATTACACTTGCCACAAAGTTATTGCTATCACTGTTACTATTACCACTGCTATCAAAACTATCATATTACTGTGCTACTGATCACTTTGCTGCAGATAATTAATCTCCATGTGTTGTTGAATTGACAACTCAGCTTCTAATACCTACAAATATTCTTTGGCTCCCCTTGTGTCGAATATATAAATTTGGGTTGAATACTCTACCCTCGAAAACTATTACGATCCCCTATACTTGTGGGTTATCAAGATCGCCGAAGAGGAGTACGGCCACACACGGCAGACCAAAAGCTACCCTATGCGAAGGCTACTGCCGCAATTCGATGACGAGGCCATAGAGCCAGCGGCTACAAGGCACACTCAGGTGGACCAGCCGGACCGCCACCCTTGAGGACGGGACATGACAGCTGATAAAGCCGAACCGCCTCTCGACCCACCCCGCCATCAAGGCAAGGAGCCAGTACGGCCAGTCTACGAATATGACCTACGACGCGACTTGGACGCTCGCGCAGGTCGGACAAGGTCCATTTACGGGCCAAGAGATGACCCCCCCCCCCTGCTAGACGGGATGGGTACCAAGCCTGGTTAGACAGAAATAACGGAGCTCGGGAACAGCAATGAGCCCGGATGGCAAATGATCTCCGGCGCGACATAGCTCGAGTCAGGGGCGTTGCTCACCCCCGGTGCTTCACAGACGAGGTCATGCAGCACCAATTTCCGGAAGGATTCAAACCTGAAACATTGAGCCCTACGACGGGACAACAGATCCGGCTGTATGGATCGAAGATTTCCTGTTGCACATTCACATGGCACGAGGGGACGACCTTCATGCCATCAAGTACCTACCATTAAAGCTCAAGGGTCCAGCTTGACACTGGTTAAACAGCCTCGCCGAAGACTCCATAGGATGTTGGGAGGAGCTCGAGGATGCCTTCCGAGCTAACTTTCAGGGCACTTATGTCTGGCCCCCGGACGCCGATGACTTGAGCCATGTAATCCAACAGCCCGACGAGTCAGTCCAACAATTTTGGAATCGATTTTTGACCAAGAAGAACCAAATCATTGACTATCCGGACGCCGAAGCTATAGCTGCCTTTAGGCATAGTATTCGGGATGAATGGCTAGCATGCCAGCTCGGCCAGGACAAGCCAAAAACGATGGCGGTGCTCACCTCCCTGATAACCCGCTTCTGCGCCGGAGAGGATAGTTGGCTGGCTCGTCGAAGCACCAACCCTGATATCCCCGGCACCTCGGAAGTTCGGGACGGGAATGGGAAGCCACGAAGGAACAAAAACAAACACCACCACAATGATGGCAAAATTGATGAAACGGCAGTCAATGCAGGATTCCGTAACCCAAAGTCCGGGTCACGAAAAAAGCCTTCTAAAGGCAACCAAGACAGCCCAACTAAGCTGGACGCAATCCTGGACAGGCCCTGCGAGATTCATGGCACCGCCGAAAAGCCCGCCAACCACACCAACCGTGATTGTTGGGTGATAAAGCAGGCCGGCAAGCTTACAGCCGAAGACTTGGGCAAAAGCCCACGAAGCAAGGATGGTGATGAGCCCCGCTGAAAGTGCAACTAATCCCTGGGTGGTTTTGGTAATTCATAA
This sequence comes from Thinopyrum elongatum, assembly GCA_011799875.1. NCBI lineage: Eukaryota > Viridiplantae > Streptophyta > Magnoliopsida > Poales > Poaceae > Thinopyrum > Thinopyrum elongatum. The sequence goes on along the minus strand of CM022300.1, from coordinate 441,979,873 downwards.
CAACATATAGCTCATTGAACTAATATCCTCTCAAGATGAATATTTCAGGAAGTTCAATGAATGGCATGGCATGGACTAGAAATGTGGACCCCTCAAAATGCTAAGGACACATATTGGCAAAAGCTCAAGACATTCATTTCTATTTTAGTGATCCAAGATCACATTGAGTCCATAGGAAAGTCAATACTATTAAAAGGGGATGAGGTGTTGCTTAATGGCTTGCTTGCTCAAATGCTTAGTGATATTGTTCCAAATACCCTCAACCACTTCCTCCATCCAAATATGTCAAAATCCCAAAGTCCAACTCGGCCCCACCGATTCTTTCTACCCGGTGCCACCGAGTTCACATGACATAGCCAATGCCAGAAACCCTAACAGCTCAGTCACACCGATACGGATCTCGGTCTCACAGAAAGGGCAAGGAGATCGCCTACTTCATGAAGATCTACCCGAGTGAGGCAAGTCCTTCATGGGCGATGGCCATGGTGGGATAGACAAGGTTGCTTCTTCGTGGACCCTTCATGGGTGGAGCCCTCCATGGACTCGCCCAACCGTTACCCTTCGTGGGTTGAAGTCTCCATCAGTGTGGATGTACGATAGCACCACCTATCGGAACCACGCCAAAAATCTTCGTGTCTTTATTGCGTTTGCACTCTCCAAACCCTTCCCTTTACCTTCATATGCAATGTTCTACTCTCCGCTGCTACACTCTTAGAATTGCATGTGTAGGTTGATTGCTTGACTTGTGCTAATAGCTAAAATCTGCCCACAACTAAAATTGGGAAAAAGTTAGATTTTTATTTGGTCAATTAGTCTAATCATCCCCCATCTAGACATACTTTCGATCCTACACCCGCATGCCGAACAGTGGAGGCAAAAAACCCTTCCCTTCTGAGGTCAAGACGGTGAACATGATCTACGCCACCCATATACCATGGAAGGAAAGGAAGCGCGCGCTGCAGGGTATGTATGCCGTCGAGCCCGTAGCGCCGAAGTTCAACCTGTGGTCGGCTTGCCCGATCACCTTCAACTGCCAGGACCACCCGACCAGTATCTGTCATGGAGGATCGGCGGCCCTGGTACTGGACCCCATTATCGATGGGTACCACCTCACAAGAGTCCTAATGGACGGGGGCATTAGCCTCAATCGAATTTATGCAGACATAGTGAGGAAAATGGGGATCGATTTGTCAAGGATCAAGCCCAGCAACACCACCTTCAAGGGGGTTATTCCGGGCGTAGAAGCCCGATGTTCAGGCACGGTAACTTTGGAAGTGGTATTCGGCTCACCGGATAACTTCCGAAGCGAAGACTTGATCTTCGACATAGCCCCATTCCGCAGTGGTTATCACGCCCTCCTCGGCCGAATGGCGTTCGCCAAATTCAACGCCGTCCCGCATTACGCATACCTCAAGCTAAAGATGTCTGGTCCCGCGGGCGTCATAACGATCAACGGCAACACGGAGCATTCACTCCGGACTGAGGAACACACTGCAACCCTGGTGGCCGAAGACCAATCCGTCGCCAATAGGCCGAGGTATCAGCCCGCCGTAAAGGCAAAAGATACACTTAAACGGGCTCGAGCCCGATCCCCGTCATGGGAACCCGCCTGCGTACGCCGCAAATAGGGATACGCTCCCCACGGCACGCCCACCTTCACCGCACTTTAAGTGCCTCGTCAGCACAACTTTGCGCTCAAGATACCATGGGCGGCCATGGGGGCTCATAACACCATGTGTTCGGCTCAACCGAACTATGGCATCACCGCATCCTTGGACGGCAACGGGGCAGGACTCCGGACTCGCTCAGCATCAAGCTATGATGACAAGGGTACTTCCCAAGGTCCCTATTGAAGGCACCCCTCGCTAGCACGCAATGTTCCAAATGGATGTCCAATTCACTCCCCTCCACCTCGCAGAAGGAAAGGCGCAGACGTGCAATAGGGCACAGTTGAGGCTTCGACCCACACATTAAGGCCCTGTGTAAAACTTTCTCTGTAAAATTTTCTTTTCTTACTTATCATAAACGCCTCAGCAGTTTGAATTGTATGGATAGACGTCCAGAGCTATGGAAAATAAAAACATCTTTCATGGTGTTCGGGCATCCACATCATCTAGCCCCCTTTCTTTTCGTTCTCCTTTTTTTCTGCTCTTCGAACAGCTGGGCATGCACACATTGTGTAATAAATACAAATCGGTTAATTAACCAAAGGCCCGATTCTCCCATCAGCTCTACATATTAAGTCCGACACCACTTTTTCATTGAGTGTTCGGTGTCTCGGATATTGCACTATATGCATTAGTTCCGAACTATGTCTTGGGTCAATAGTTGGGTTGCCCGGCTGCTGTGCTTGCCTTCTTACGTTCCGCATGTTCGGCTAAGAAGGTAAAGGGAGAACCCCTACGATTGTACTTATGGTTAGTCCAGTTAAGCACCTCAGGGGAGAAAGCCGAAAACTGACCGTCATAGTAAGCGAGAACTGGTCAGCGATTCGATGACAAGTGTTAAACTAAGAAATCGTTTACGATTTATCCTTGTCATATGCAGGGTTCGTCCTAGTACAAACCATGTGATTACTAAGGCATGCTTAGGCTCCCACGTACATCACAAAACACAGGGGGCTAGTCACTAGCTCCCACCATCAAGCTCCTATGGCTAGGTGAAAGCAATAAAGCCGAATAGTCCGATTGCCTAGTCCCTCTCGCGCACTACCGCCTTCGGGCACCGAGACGTCGGCTAAGGCTAATAGTGGAGAGGTGAGACACCCCTCGTACCATTTACTTGGGGGCTGAAGCCGACGACTGGTAGCTTTCAGAATAATATACAGCCGCACAGGAGTCAAAATAAAAAACACCATAGTATATAAGTGAGCCGCATTACAAAGCAAAAAGGTTCAGCTGACAATTTAATACAATCACTCAATGATTACATCCTTGGAACACTGGCCCTCTATCGCCCGAGCACCATCCATAACCTGTGCAAAATACAGTTCGGGGAGGTGGTGCTCCTTTCCAACTGGCGGAGGACCAGTGGCCATATCCATCGGCTTGATCTTCGGCCAATGAACCATGGTCTTCGTGAAGGCCAGCCTCGCCCCTTCAAGGCACGCGGAACGCTTCATAGTGTCAATCTGCGGCGATTAAGGATGGCAATTTTACCCATGGGTACGGGTACCCGCGGATACCGTACCCGCATGGTCAGGGTATGGGCGCAATTTTATACCCATGGGCAGTACCCGTACCCTACCCATTAAATGACGGGTAGGGCATGGGTATAGCCTTGTACCCATGGATATACCCATACCCTACCCATTTATACTAACATGTGGACCTTATCCATGGAGCTCCAACATATGCGCAAGGGTCGGTAGCGTCAAAGGAGTTGGGCGACCCAAGTACTCCTATAATTAAGCCTCACACCGTCACATGCTATCGATGTACTCATCTATCTATTATTGAGTTGAGATAACTGTTTTTTGTCAAATGTGTTATTGATGAATGTAAAATTTCGAATAACTCGTGTACAGTTTGATCTACCCGTTGGGTACCCAATGGGTATAGGTACCCATCGGGTATGGGTACGGGTAAAGTTTCATACCCATGGGTACAGGTATGGGTAGAATTTTGTACCCATTGACTACACGGGTGTGGGTATGGTATTGCTCTACCCGCCCCATACCCTACCCATTGCCATCCTTAGCGGCGATGCGTCACGCAGCTTCTGCACCAACCCAAAGTAGCTGTACGGAATAGGTTCAGTGGGTCACAATCGGGCACGAAGATCCTTCAGGGCTGGCTCGGCCATCCGATGCTGCTCTATCAGCTGTTTCATCTGGTTGCTAAGGAGCGAAGGGTGTTCGGGCACCTAGAACTGCGACCAGAAAAGCCGCCGTTCCTCCTCCTCCTCCCGCGTCGCGTAATGCTCCTCTGCAGTAGCCGCACTCTTCGGAAGCTCGACGAAAATGCCTACGGAGCGCTAGAACCGCGTCAGCAAGGCGAACCTATTGTCGCCAAAAACACTCTACAGTAAGTACTTCTTACCATCTGCGATTTGCCCCACTTGGCGGAGCTCCTCCCGGACACCCCGCACCTCCGTCCTGGCCTCCTGGAGCTCTTTGTCTGCCTTGGATAGCTTGAAGGACTACTCTTTTTTGCTTTTGCTCAAGGGCCTCACACTTCGTGACGGCATCCTTGAGCTCCACCTACACTTCGGCCACTCGAGCCTCGTGCTTCTCTTCGGCGGTCTTCGCCTTCTCAAGTTCTGCAGCCACCTTTTCGACAGCCGCTTTCTTCTTGGCCGCCTCGGCCTCGGCCTTCTTCAGCGCCGCCTTCAGGCCCTCAACCTCCGCGGCAGTAGCTGCATGCACCAAACACCATATGCTCAGCATACAGTCCAGACTGTAAGTATCTGACAGTGTTAACTATGTACTTCAACAAGAGCTTACCTTATGCCTCATCAAGCCGCTTGTTGACGAGGTCAAGCTCTTCATCGGAGCGTTTAAGCTTCCAATCCATCTCCTCCAGGGTAGCAACATTAGCACCCGCGGCCAAGGATGATGCCTGCGATATCAAATCAATCATGACACTTTAAAAGCTGGCCTACGGATATTTGACCCTCTACAAGGTTTTTTGCAAACCTCACAGAGTTTCGGGGGCTGTTATATATATACGGCCTGCTCAAACTTTGACTAAAAAATGTAAAGACCGTTTTCTCGGGAAAGGTACATTACTTGAATCACCTCAAAGCCTGTTAGAAGGCCTTGGACGGCGTCATTCAGTCCGGATTGGACGGACCGAACACCTTGTTGGGGATATAACCCCGCGGTGTGACCCGCCCAGGAGGGGCCGGGTTACACCGTTGGAGACTCATAAGTGAAAGCCTAAGTAGGCCCATGAAGCCAAGATGTAAGAGCTAGGAGGCGGCTTACGAGGCAGGCCAGTTAAAGGCCCAAGGCCCGGAGATGGCGTGTAACCCGGAGGTGTGAGCCACCTGACGGCGACTTGCCTAGCAAGGCAAGGCGACTTAGAATCAGGGTCGGTCACGTATTGTGGCCCGACCTGGACTCTTGTAAGCCCAGGGCCTTGACCTGTGTATATAAAGGCGAGACCCTGCGGCGGGTAAACTGAAGTTATAATCAATCGATAGCTTGGTTAAGCGATTCTGCTCCCTTGTAATCGATACTCAATCAATACAACACAAAGTAGGACGTAGGCTTTTACCTCGTTGGTGAGGGGCCGAACCTGGGTAAACTCGTGTCTCTCATCCCGCTCAACCCCTTTAAGCTACTCATCGTAGCCATGGCCTCACACCTAAGTCCTTTCACGAGGACATCTGCCATGGCAAAACCACGACAGTTGGCGCCCACCGTGGGGCCAGCGCATGGTGGTTTCGAGTTCTTGAAGGGCTCTTTCCTAGGGATCGAGGGATACGCCGTTGGTAGGATGACCAAGAGTCGCCGCGGCAAGCTCTACATCGACGACGCTGGCTGGGGCCCCGAGGCTGACTCAATTGAGTACGGGTACCGGGTCCCCTTTGGTGGGATTCACGTCTTCATCGGCAAAATCGGTGGATCAGAGCCTGAGCCAGACACCTGCACCGAGATCATCGAGCCGGCTCGGCGTGAGCAACCCGCCAGGATTCAACCTGGCTGGAAGCGTGTTTTCGTCGGATTCGCACATGGCACGGATCTTGCGAAGGATTCCATATCTGGAGGAGAGACTCTCATATACTCAGGCGATGAGTCCTTGACCAGAGAGACGGAGTTGATCTACCAGCTTCAAGACGATGGGCTTGGGGGCTATTCCGATGGTGACAGTATTCTGGACCCCTATGAGCCGGTTCTAAATTCATCAACAGATGCAGCTATAACATCTGGATCGACTGCTGCTGCGATAGCTGATGCTGGCGGTTCAGTTAGACCACCGGCTCAGGTCTTATCAGATCTATTGGGCACTTTGACAACTTTGCTAGCGACAGAGGTTACTGCAGCGAATCAGGCAGAACGCAATGCAGAGATTGTCAAGATTCAGGCAGAGATCACTAAGGCCCAGGAGGACATCAACGCAGAGAATACTAGGATGGCAGAGGAACGGGCTCAGATCGCGGCTGAGTCGCAGCGCGTGAGCACAGAAGCTTGGCGTTTAAGTCTGGATCAGAATGCCTCTAACGCGGTTCTTCGTAGGAGACACCAGACCCATCTGCCTTTGCATTATGAGCCCATGAATCTGTTTAATACACCAGGGGAAGGTCCAAGCACTCCAGATACGAGGGTGAACCCTCAGTCAAACCCGGACGCGCCTGGAAGCCGGGCGGCGGTGGCTCAACCTCGCCAGCCTGAGCCGGCACGGAGGAAGGATCGGGCGCCTAACCCACCCCCCAATCAAACGCTGCCTCAACATTTCCTGACGCCACCGCCAGGGCACTTTTCTAACCCGATGGATAACATGTTAGCGGTGGTGACCCGGTTGGCGGCTATTCCGATCGAGGGCGAGTCACCAGTTGCGGTGGAGACCCGGAACGCAGTGGAACTCCTTCGAATGGCTGTGGCACAGCAGGCGGCTTACTCATACAGTCGTGATCGTGTTCACTCGACCCCTCGTCCAAGTCGAAGTTATAGCCGGCTTTTTGAGTCACCTGCGGTTTCCAGCAACGAACGACGCTGTCACCCGCCCCGTGATGATAACCCGCCCCATCGTGAGGCGGAAGCGGCGGCCCAGCAGGGGGCTTATCAGCAGCCTCCGGTGACCCCTTCGGCTTCAGTAGGAGTTGGGACGATTTCCAGGACGGTTGGAGTGCTGTGTTTAGTACCAGCTTTGCGTAACGAGCGTCTGCCTTAGGATTTCATGGGTCCTCGTAAGGTGCCCAATTATATAGCTGATCTCCCTCCTGAAGGCTGGATTGAGAGCTACGAGTTAGCCATGGAGATGTTGGATGTCAATGACGCGGTTTGTGCCAAGTACTTTACTATGATGTTGGATGGGCCAGATTGTACATGGTTAAAAGGATTGACTCCTAATTCCATCAATTCTTGGGTGGAGTTGAAGGTGCTGTTCATTAAGAATTTTCAAGGGACATGCGAGCAGCCTATGATGATTATTGATCTGGATAACTGCGTGCAGCGTGAGGATGAGTCGGCCCATCATTGGGTCCGGCGGGTCTCTGCTATTATTCACTCGTCGGATAGTATTGCGGCGGGTCAGGCGGTTCTGGTTTTGGAGAAGAACTGTCACTTTACCCCCCTTATGCAGAAGCTTGGGCGGCTTAAGTGTCATTGTAATGACATGGGTGAGCTCATGGCGGCTCTCATTAAATATGCCGACTCTGATAACACCAAGGACCCTGGATCTGATGATGAGAAATCCAACAAGGGCAAGAAGAGTGGCAATGGTAAGGGTCAACAGCAGAATATGGCAGGGCATAATGGCAACAACCAGGGCAATGGTGGTAAGCGCAGACAACCCGATGGCTGGTCAGATCTAGTAGCTAACACCAACACTGGGTACAAGAACCAGCGCCGCAATGGTAATGGTAAGCCGCCGTATGGCAAGGGAAAACCTTTTAATCTTGAGGCAGGGCTTAACGACCCATGTCCAAAGCACAGTTTTCCTGACAAGCCGTCCACTCGTGCCTAGAAGGATTGTTGGGTTATGCGAGAGTTCAGGAATTACAGTCTTAGTCAGAATCATGGCAATGACAATGGCCCGCCCGGCGGGTCAGGTTCCGGCTCTCCGGGCTCAGTGGCTCGAATTCTCGCTATCAAGGCCAAGGTAACCATAGTGGTCATAATCAACAGTCTGGTCAGGGCAACAAGCAGCAAGGTAATCATTCAGGATATCAGAGTAATCCAAAGCAGCTCAATGGTGGCCAGTACCATGTTTTCACTACAAGTCTTTGCAAACGAGATCAGAAGGTTCATAAGCGTGCAATTAGTGCTATTGAGCCGGCAGTACCCCAATACTTGTGCTGGTCAGAGCATCCGATCACATGGAGCCGGGAGGATCACCCGCCCTGGGTTGAGAATCCGGGTCATCTGGCATTAGTGGTAGCCCCTCAAGTGGGCGGTTATAAGTTCACTAAGGTGCTTATGGATGGGGGTAGCAGTATCAACATCTTGTATTACGACACCTTTCGACGGATGAATTTAACTGAAAAGGATCTTAAGCCGTCTTCCACAGTCTTCCATGGTGTGGTACCTGGTAAGTCGGCATATCCTGTCAGAAAAATTGCCCTGGAAGTAGATTTTGGTGATGACTATGATTACAGAGCAGAGACACTATTGTTTGAAGTGGTCAAAATCAAGAGTCCGTATCACGCTTTGTTCGGGCGGTCGGCTTATGCTAAGTTCATGGCTCGCCCTTGCTATGCCTATTTACAACTCAAGATGCCACGGCGAAAGGGCACAATTACAGTCCATGGTGATCGGAAAGTCGCTTTGGAATGTGAGGAAGGAGACACGGCTTCTGCAGAGTTAGCTTATGCCACTGAGGAGCTTAAGTTTTACAAAGATAATGTTGACCCAGCTAATATGACCCCTCTGAAGAAGCCCACCACTGAGCAAGACCCTTTGTTGAAGTTTAAGTCGGCTGATGATACCAAACAAGTTGATTTTGTCCCTGGCGACTCATCTCAGCAGTTCACAGTGGGGGGCTAATATGGATCCTAAACAGGAAAGCGCGCTCATCGAGTTCATCCGTGAGAATCGGGACATCTTTTCATGGAAACTTTCGGACATGCCGGGTGTACCGAGAGAATTCGCTGAGCACACTCTTAATGTGGATCCTAAGTTTAAGCTGGTCAAGCAGTTCCTTCATCGTTTCAATGAAGAGCGACGTAAGGCTATTGGAGAAGAAGTGGCCCAGCTCTTAGCGGGTGGGTTTATCATGGAAGTTTTTCACCCTGAGTGGTTGGCTAACCTTGTGCTTGTACTCAAGAAGAACAGCACATGGCAGATGTGTGTTGATTACACAGATCTTAACAAGGCTTGTCCAGCTGATCCATTTGCTCTTTCCCGTATTGACCAGATCATTGATGCAACGGCGGGTTGTGAGAGCTTATGCTTCCTGGATGGTTATTCTGGTTATCATCAGATCAAGATGGCAGACAAAGACCAAGAGAAGACGGCTTTCATCACACCTTTTGGAGCTTTCTTCTATGTTTCTATGCCTTTTGGGCTCAAGAGTGCTCAGGCGACTTATCAGCATTGTGTTCAAAATTGTTTTCACAGTCAGATTGGGCGCAACGTTCATGCTTATGTGGATGGTATTGTGGTTAAGTCTAGAAATAAGGAGACTCTCCTGGATGATCTGAGAGAAACTTTTGACAATCTCCGGGTCTACAAAATGATGCTTAACCCAGCCAAGTGTGTCTTTGGAGTGCCTGCAGGTAAACTGTTGGGCTTTCTAGTCTCAGAACGAGGCATTGAAGCTAACCCGGAGAAGATAAAGGCTATGACCTCACTTTCTAAGCCGGCGTGTGTCAATGACGTCCAGCGTTTGGCGGGTCGTATTGTGGCTTTGAGCCGGTTCATAAGTCGTCTGGGAGAGAAGGCAATTCCCTTATACCAGATGATGAAGAAGACATATCACTTTGTCTAGAGTGATGCTGCCAATGAGGCATTTGAGGCACTCAAGAAACAATTAGCTGAGCCGCCCATCCTTGCTGCTCCAATTGAAAAAGAGCCTTTGCTCCTATACGTGGCTGCTAATAACAGGGCAGTCAGTGTGGCAGTTGTTGTGGAGCGCAAGGAGGCGGGTAAGGAGTACCCAGTTCAGTAGCCGGCTTATTATGTCAGTGAGGTGTTGACTGAGTCTAAGCAACGATATCCACATTGGCAGAAACTGGTGTTTGGGGTGTTCATGGTGAGTCGTAAGCTGAAGCATTACTTTTTGGGACATCTTATTACTGTGGTCAGCTCTGCTCCTTTAGGAGATATTATTCAAAATAGAGAAGCCACGGGCCAGGTTGCTAAGTGGGCAATTGAGCTTGGGCCTCATAATTTGAAGTATGTGCCAAGAACAGCCATCAAGTCTCAAGCTTTGGTGGATTTCATCAATGATTGGACAGAGTTGCAGACACCCAAGGAGAAACCTGATAACACATATTGGACAATCCACTTTGATGGGTCCAGGAAGTTGGAGGGCTCGGGGGCTGGAGTTATTTTGACTTCCCCATGAGGTGACAAATTTTGTTATGTTTTAAGGCTAATGTTTCCTTGTACTAACAATGCAGCTGAGTATCAAGCTTTACTCCATGGCCTTCGTATGGCTAAAGAGATGAATTTAAGCCGGGTCAGGTGCCTGGGTGACTCATACCTTGTGGCTCAGGCAAGTGGGACTCTAAAGACCCGCTCATGGCGGCTTATCGCCAGGCGGTTGATAATATTGCTGGTCACTTTAAGGGTTATCAGGTGGATCACCTTGATCGACGGAAGAACGAGGTGGCTGATGCATTGTCCCGGCTTAGGTCTCAACGTAAGCCGGTGCCTCCTAATGTATTCCTCGATGTGTTACACAATCCTTCGGTCAAGTTACCATCTGAAGAAGACCATGCTGTCCCTGACCCGAAGGAGCAGTTGGTGGCGGCTCTTCATGCTATTCCTGACTGGACGTTGCCTTATCTGGCTTATATGACCCGGGGCGAGTTACCCGAAGATGAGACTTTGGCACGACAGATCACTAGGAGATCTAAGTCTATGACTATTGTCAACGGCGAGTTACACTGATGCAGTGTGACAGGTGTGTTCCAACGCTGTGTATCTCCTGAGGAGGGCCGTGAAATTTTAAGAGAGATTCATGAAGGCAATTGTGGTCATCACGCCGGCTCAAAATATTTGGTGGCTAAAGCCTTTCTTCATGGGTTTTATTGGTTAACAGCTCATGCTGATGCAGAGGATATCGTTAGCAAGTGTGATGGATGTCAAAAAATTTCCAGACATGCTCATGTGCCTGCTCAGGAATTGCGTATGATCCCAATAACTTGGCGTTTGCAGTCTGGGGGCTTGACATGGTTGGACCATTCAAGAGGTCTAAGGATAAGAAGACCCATCTTCTGGTGGTGGTTAACAAGTTTAACAAGTGGGTTGAGGCAGAGCCGGTTAGCAATTGTGAGGCGGCAACTGCAGTTCAGTTTGTTAAAAAGCTGATCTTCCATTTTGGTTATCCTCATAGTATCATCACTGATAATGGCACTTGTCAGATTCGGGGCTCTGCAGACCCAAGAAAGGTTCGAACTCTGGGACGTGTACGAAGAACTCGATCTCCCCGGCCTACCAACTCGTTGCTCTCACAGCCTAGCTTGATGAACTGGAAGGGAAAGGGATACGTCAGTTTACCCAGGTTCGGGCCACCTTGCGGTGTAATACCCTACTCCTGCTTTGTGGTGGATTGGCCTCGTGATGGGCTGAGGATGAACTACTACAGGGGAAGAACTACCTCAGGAGGTCTGTTCTTGTGTGGGTGTGAGCTGGTGAGGGTTCGGGTGGTCTGATCCCCCATCCATGGTGGTGGCTAGGCTATATTTATAGTGGCCTTGGTCCTCTTCCCCCAAAATAGAGGCGGGAAGGGATCCCACAACGACCAAGTTTGAAGGGAGACAAATAGTACATCTTATCCTGACGAAAGGTGGTCTTCGCCTGCAAAGCTTCTGGTCATGACGTCGTGGTGGGCTCGGCGATGACCTCCGTCCTGCCGTCCTGGTGGTTATGGTCTTGTAGCACGGGAATGGAAACCTTTGGCTGATTCCTCGGGACTCTGCGCCTACGCTTGCCTCCTTAGCACCAAAGAGGAAACCTGTTGTACTACGCCCGCTGGCTCCCTCCTGGCCTTGGTCATCATGGCTTGCGTCACCTTAAGCTCATGAGGTGAGCGCCTGCATAGAAATCTCTGCTCCTCAGGAGCCTGCCTTGGGAGGCCGCTCCCTCTGGAGGTCTTGGCATCATTCACCTCGCGAGGCTTGGCCCCTCGCGAGGGTCTTGCTTGGTCGATGCTGAAGATGGGCCGTACCAGGCCATGATGGAGCCACGCCGTGGGCTGCAGGCAGGCAAGTCTGGGTACCCTGGTTCCCAGAACGCCAACAGTAGCCCCCGGGCCCAAGGCGCGCTCGGGCTTGGCTTCGAGGCGAAGCCAAAGGGCAAGGGCGAAGCGCCGCGGGCCCCAATCGCCTGCGGGCCCGGTCGACGCGTGGCGCTTGATGGGACGTGGGCGTCTCCACTTCCCCACGCAGCCTCGGCAACCGCCAGACTTGACGACTGCCTGTTGCAAACGCGGCTCAGCCATTATTGTCCGCTGTGCTTGTCCTCGGCTTCCCCCTTTCCTGTGAGCTCGTAGCTCCTCCTCCAGATTCCGCGCCGGCGCCAATCCACCCCCGACGCCATGGCTCCGAGGTCGAAGAAGAAAGGGAAGGCATGAGCGCCCGCCGAATCCCCGCCGAGTTTCGAGCCCGCGCTTGGTCGGTCGACGGTGATCAACCAGGAGGGATTGGACAAGGTCCGGCCGGCCCTCACCACCGATTCCAACGAGTAGAAGCGCGACGACGGTCTGGCCTGCCTCCCGGGCCTTGGTCGACATGGAGGCCACCGAGATCCCCATTCACCTTCACGCTCTCCTGGCCGGCTTGGTCCCTCCTTTCTCTGATTTCTTCAATGCCACGATCTCGCATTACCAGATCCAAGCGTTGCATCTGGACCCCAGGTCCATCATCCTCCTCGCTGCCTTCGCCTTCCTGTGTGAGGCTATCATGGGTGTTGCTCCATCCATCACCTTGTTCCGCCATTTCTTCTCGCTCCACCTGGTCGACGGCCGACAACACTTGGGATGCGTGGCATTCCAGGCTGTGGTGGTGATAGCTGGCTCCGGCATCGACTTCACGCTCCGCCCGGACGTGAAGGGATTCTGGAAGTAGTGGGTGTACGTGGATGCCACCACGCACAGCCCCCTGCTCCTGCTCCCGCGAGCGCCGGCGGAACCAAGCTTCGGCTGGGGACACATGAAGCTTGTCGACCGTCGGCTCGCCCGCGTCTGGTCCAGGCTGGCCAAGCTGAAGGGGGCAGGGGTGACGGCGTCGATGGTGGTGAGGGAGTTCGTCCGGTGGCGCATCGCTCCGCTCCAGCGCCACTCTCGCCCAATGTGGGCCTTCACTGGCCCCAACGACCCCCATGAGGCTCCAGGTGCCCTCGCTTCCTTCCAAGATACTGCGCGTGGTGCTCGAGCTCCTGACTGGCAACCCAGTGCCTGCCGCGCTCCCGGCAGAGGGGTGCCTCTTGTACAACTGCTTGAACGCGGAGGACTTCGTGAAGCAGATGCCCCTCTTTGACGAGTGGGGGCTACGCACAGAAGGTCTCGAGGGGCCTCGTGAGAACCCCGTCTTGGTGGCTCCCGTGCTTGTCGATCCTGTGGCGCGCGCCCCTGAGGTGGTTGCAGGGGGGCGAGCGCCGTCGAGTGCTCCTGAGGCGACCGCTGGAGGGCGGGCACCGCCGGGTGCTCCGGAGGTGACTGCTGGGGAGCAGGTGCCATCAGGTGCTCCTGAGGTGGCGACTAGGGGGCAGGTGCCGCCGGGTGCTCCTGAGGTGGTGGTCCGCAGCCCAACCGTGAAGGGCAATGCACCAGCCCTCGGCATACCTCGTCTGGACCTCGGGGCACTCCGCAAGAGGAAAGGGCTCTGGAGCTGCAGTGGTGGCGCCCCCCGGGCCCTGAAGCAGAGGAAGTGGATAGTCGTGGACGAGTAAGTACCTTATCTTCGTGGATCTTTGTGTGTCGCGCCTTTTTCTGACTCTGGCTCCTCAGGATCCCTTCGGTTGTCGCAGCGAAGCCGCCTGGGGTGCGACCCCCGGGGGCCCTTGGCCCGCACGCGATTCCAGGCCCCTCGTGTCGAGCGCCCGCGTAGGGCACGGAGCCGGCCCGCGAGGCGAAGGCGCCGCTGGAAGGCCGCGAGCCTGCGCTCCGAGCACCCTTCCTCCACGGCCATTTCTGGGGTGCAGTGGGCGTGCCGAGGGCTCCTCCATTGGTGCTCGCTGGTAGCTGGGTGGGCCCAGCATCGGCTTCATCTTCGAGCGGCGGGGCCAAGCTGCACAGCACCTCCGCCAAGGCCCGGGGAACGGCTGAAGGGGCGCCGGCTACCAGCCCCCTGCCAGAGACGAGCGAGTCATTTCACGCCTCTCCGGCAGCCCCTGGCGCGAAGGAAGGGCTCGGCCGCGCGCTGGTGCTTGCACACGGACGCAGCGCCGTCTGCCATGACCTTTTCCAGGAGGCAATGAGCGCGCTGGGTCGGCTCGGGGGAGAACTTGTTGACGTCGACGCGTGCCTCGAGGCGGAAGGCCTCCGCCTGGCACCCGAGTGGCATCAACTAAAGGTCGTCATCAACCTCGGACATCTGCAGCATGAGCGCGCTCGTACAGACGCCGCGGTGTCCCTCGCAGCTTCTCGTGAGGCCTGCGCCCGCGCTCTGGAGGAGGCCAGGGCTGCTGACCGTCGTCGTGAGGCGGCCGAGGAGCGGGAGAGGGAGCTTCGAGCTTCGAACGCCGCCCTTGAGCGGCAGGTCCAGGCGCGCAGGGCCGCCCTAACGGCACCGCCGAGCGAGGCCCCCTTCGATGAGAAAGGGGTCCAGGCGTGTGAGGATGCACTGGCGCTTGAGGTCTTGGAACACAACCTAGAGCTCGAGTGGCTGGAGGTGAGGGAACGCCAAGTAGCCATGGCTGAGGACGCCATTGCCTCCTGGGAGGCTAGGATCCAGCAGGAGGTTGACCGAAGGGTGGCGGAGATTCACGGGGCTCTTGTTGACGAATACCGCCGGAAGTTGGGGCTCCAGGAGACCCACTTCCAACAGCGGCAGATTGAGCTGCAGGGCAGGACCGACGCCCTCAGGGCGAAGCTCGCCGCAGTAGAGCAGCGCGAGATGGCCGCCAAGGAGGCTTGGGCCTCCGCCCAAGCCGACTTGTCCTCACTTCAGCAGCAGGTCACGGGCGTCACGTCCCTTGTGGAGAAGGCTACAAACGAAGCAAGCCACCGTCGGACGATGCAGCGCGAGCGTTCCTTGATGCTTGAGGACCTCAGGGTCAGGGCCAACTGGGCCTTGGACACCATCTACAAAGAGAGCATCTCTCGCCCGCACGAAGCTGATGATGCCGGCTACCTCCACTTCTTCACCCAAGTCGTGACCCGTCTGGAAGACCGGGCCACGAGGGCTCGCCAGCTTGTCGAAGAGAAAAGCCGGGGCCTTCTTGGGCGCGTGTTCTCACGTGTCTTCAGCTACCTTCTTAGCCTTGACTCCGACTTTAACTTCAATGCTGCAATAGCCCCAGTGCCCAAGGTCACCTAGGGCGACCTGGCGAGCTGGGTGAACGACCATGTGGACGACCTGGTCACGGAGTTCGCCCTTGAAGACGGCGTGGATGTGCTCGCAGCCGAAGGGAGCGGTGCCGGTGGTGGTGATGAAGACGGCGATGACGATGGTAGCGCGTCTTGCTAGGCTTGCATTTCCTTTCCGGTCCTGACCTGTATGCCAAAATTTCGGGCACGGCCCTGTGGGGCGTGAAAAGCTTTTTTTTGGGGGGGGGGGGTTCCCCCGTTATGTATGAAACGATGATATGCCTTCTAAATTGATTTCAAAACGTGCTATCGCGTGCCAGAAGGCACCCTACTAGAGTAGTTTGTTATAACTTATCTTTGGTGCTGGCGGCCTTGGACGGGTTCTTGTATCGTGGGGGCGCCCCTCTCCCGAGGCAGGCCCCGCGGGGGCTCGCGAGGGCTTAAGCCTCCTGAGGAGCCTGTAGGCCCGCCCGAGAGCGCCTCGCGAGGAGCCGATTGCCGAGTCACGGCAAGGTGTGCGCGCAGTGGTCCTGTGGCCGATTGCCGAGAGCTTTATTTTTATTCACCACATGATATGTGTTTTGCTTGGAGCGTCTTGTATGATTTGAGTCTTTGTTTTTTAGTTTGCCACAATCATCCTTGTTGTACACACCTTTTGAGAGGGACACACATGAATCGTGATTTATTAGAATACTCTATGTGCTTCACTTATATCTTTTGAGCTAGGCAATTTTGCTCTAGTGCTTCACTTAAATCTTTTTAGAGCACAGCGGTGGCTTTATTTTGTAGAAATTATTGAACTCTCATGCTTCACTTATATTATTTTGAGAGTCTCTAAACAGCGTGGTAATTTGCTTTGGTTATGAATTTAGTCCTAATATGATAGGCATCCAAGAGGGATATAATAAAAACTTTCATATAAAGTGCATTGAATACTATGAGAAGTTTGATTCCTTATGATTTTTTTGAGATATAGAGATGGTGATATTAGAGTCATGCTAGTAAGTAATTGTGAATTGGAGAAATATTGGTGTTGAGGTTTGTGATTCCCGTAGCATTCACGTATGGTGAACCGTTATGTAATGAAGTTGGAGCATGAGGTATTTTTTGATTGTCTTCCTTATGAGTGGCGGTCGGGGACGAGTGATGGTCTTTTCCTACCAATCTATCCCCCTAGGAGCATGCGTGTAGTACTTTGTTTCGATGACTAATAGATTTTTGCAATAAGTATGTGAGTTCTTTATGACTAATGTTGAGTCCATGGATTATACGCACTCTCACCCTTCCACCTTTGCTAGCCTCTCTAGTGCCGCGCAACTTTCGCCGGTACCATAAACCCACCATATACCTTCCTCAAAACAGCCACCATACCTACCTATTATGGCATTTCCATAGCCATTCCGAGATATATTGACATGCAAGTTTCCACCGTTCTGTTTTATTATGACATGTTCCATCATTGTCATATTGCTTTGCATGATCTTGTAGTTGACATTGTATTTGTGGCAAAGCCACCTTTCATAATTCTTTCATACATGTCACTCTTGAGTCATTCCACATCCCGGTACACCGCCGGAGGCATTCATATAGAGTCATATTTTTGTTCTAAGTATCGAGTTGTAATTTTTGAGTTGTAAGTAAATAAGAGTGTGATGATCTTCATTATTAGAGCATTGTCCCATGTGAGGAAAAAAATAAAAAGGAGGCCAAAGAAGCCAAACAAAAAAAATGAGAGAAAAAGAGAGAAGGGGCAATGTTACTATCCTTTTTTTCCACACTTGTGCTTCAAAGTAGCACCATGATCTTCATGATAGAGTCTCCTATGTTGTCACTTTCATATGCTAGTGGGAATTTCTCATTATAGAACTTGGCTTGTATATTCCAACGATGGGCTTCCTAAAATTGCCCTAGGCCTTCATGAGCAAGCAAGTTGGATGCACACCCACTTAGTTTTCTTTTGAGCTTTCATAAACTTATAGCTCTAGTGCATCCGTTGCATGGCAATCCCTACTCACTCACATTGATATCTATTGATGGGCATCTCCATAGCCCGTTAATATGCCTAGTTGATGTGAGACTATCTCCCTCTCTTTGTCTTCTCCACAACCACATATTCTATTCCACATATAGTGCTATGTCCATGGCTCACGCTCATGTATTGTGGGAAAGTTGAAAAGATTTGAGAACACCAAAAGTATGAAACAATTACTTGGCTTGTCATCGGGGTTGTGCATGATTTGAATACTTTGTGTGATGAAGATGGAGCATAGCCAGACTATATGATTTTGTAGGGATAAACTTTCTTTGGCCATGTTATTTTGAGAAGACATAATTGCCTTGTTAGTATGCTTGAAGTATTATTGTTTTTATGTCAATATTAAACTTTTGTTTTGAATCTTATGGATCTGAACATTCATGCCACAATAAAGAAAATTACATGGATAAATATGTTAGGTAGCATTCCACATAAAAAAATCTATTTTTATCATTTACCTACTCGAGGACGAGCAAGAATTAAGCTTGGGGATGCTTGATACGTCTCCAACGTATCTATAATTTTTTATTGTTCCATGCTATTATATTATCTATTTTGGATGTTTTATATGCATTAATATGCTATTTTATATTATTTTTGGGACTAACTTATTAACCTAGAGCCCAGTGCCAGTTTCTGTTTTTTCCTTGTTTTTGAGCTTCGCAGAAAAGGAATACCAAACGGAATAAAACCTTCGCGATGATTTTTCTTGGACCAGAAGACACCCAGGAGACTTGGAGTGCAAGTCAGAAGAGCCACGAGGCGGCCTCAAGGGGGGAGGGCGCACCCAGGGGGGTAGGGCGTGCCCCTGCCTTGTGGGCCCCTCGGTGACCCCCTGACCTAGATCTTCCTCCTATATATTCACATATATTCCCAAACCACCAGAAGCATCCACGAAAACACTTTTCCACCGCCGCAACCTTCTGTTCCCGTGAGATCCAATCTTGGGGCCTTTTCTGGCATCCTACCGGAGGGGGATTCGATCAAGGAGGGCTTCTACATCAACTCTATTGCCTTCCGATGAAGCATGAGTAGTTTACCTCAGACCTACGGGTCCATAGCTAGTAGCTAGATGGCTTCTTCTCTCTCTTTGATTCTCAATACAACGTTCTCCTTGATGTTCTTGGAGATCTATCCGATGTAATCTTCTTTTGCGGTGTGTTTGTCGAGATTTGATGAATTGTGGATTTATGATAAGCTTATCTATGAATATTATTTGAATCTTCTCTGAATTCTTTTATGCATGATTTGATATCCTTGTAATTCTCTTCGAACTATCAGTTTTGCTTTGGCCAACTAGATTGGTTTTCTTGCTATGGGAGGAGTGCTTGGCTTTGGGTTCAATCTTGCGGTGTCCTCTCCCAGTGACAGTAGGGGCAGCGAGGCACGTATTGTATTGTTGCCATCGAGGATAAAAAGATGGGGTTTACATCATATTGCTTGAGTTTATTCCTCTACATCATGTCATCTTACTTAAAGCGTTACTCTGTTCTTCATGAACTTAATACTCTAGATGCAGGCAGGAGTCGGTCGATGTGTGGAGTAATAGTAGTAGATGCAGGCAGGAGTCGGTCTACTTGACACGGACGTGATGCCTATATTTCGTAATCATTGCCTTGGATATCGTCATAACTTTGCGCTTTTCTATCAATTGCTCGACAGTAATTTGTTCACCCACCGTATTATTTGCTATCTTGAGAGAAGCCTCTAGTGAAACCTATGGCCCCCGGGTCTATTTTCCATCATATTACTTTCCGATCTACTATTTTGCAATCTTTTATTTTCAGATCTATAAACCAAAAACCCTAAAAATATTTACTTTATCTTTTGTTTAGTTTTATCTATCTCTATCAGATCTCACTTTTGCAAGTGACCATGAAGGGATTGACAACCCCTTTATCACGTTGGGTGCAAGTGTTTGATTGTTTGTGCAGGTATTGGTGATTTGTGTGTTGTCTCCTACTGGATTGATACCTTGGTTCTCTAACTGAGGGAAATACTTATCTCTACTTTGCTACATCACCCTTTCCTCTTCAAGGGAAAAACCAACGCAAGCTCAAGAAGTAGGAGTAAACACCGTATTCATCGTCCCTTGTTCCCCATTGATCCACAGCTCGGGACCCCCTACCCGAGATCCGCCGGTTCTGACACCGACAGTAACCATCATTCCACGAAAGAAAAAAAGACAATTTGCCATCGATTGGGTCCTCTTTAGAGCATGTGCGAACCTTCCGCATAGAACACCTCTAGGTGTTTGGGGACGGGCGCAGCCCCCACTGCGGGCGACCCCTCCAAAACCTGCACCACTTGCCCCATGGTCTGCTTCATCGTCTCACTTTGCTGTATGCGCCAGCATGCGACTCTGCACACCCGGCCCAGCTCCCCCACGTGCGCCTCCCCCGCCAGCCTCACGTCCAGGAGTGTGACAAATTGCCCCTTGCTGACCTTGGTGGCCGCCTAGAGCGGGAAGTACCCCGCGAAACGGCCGCCGACGTCCCGGTTCCTTCGCCCGGAGACGATCTCCACCAGCGTCATGTCGTAGTTGTACACGTCCGCCTTGGGCGTGATGGGCAGGCCCTAGACCCACTCCGGGGCCAGGTACCCCACCGTGCCTCGTGCTATGGTCAGCGCGTGGCTGAAGTCCCTCCCGATGAGCTTCGCCGTGCCGGAGTCGGCCACCTTGGGACAGAAGGCCGCGTCCAGGAGTTTGTTCTCCGGCTTCACATCATAGTGCACGATGCGCTCCTGGCACTGCTCGTGGAGGTAGGCGAGGCCCCTGGCCACGCTGGCCATGATCCCGAACCTAGTGCCCTAGTCCAGCAGCCCAAAGCTCGGGCCGGCCAAGGCGGAGGCCAAGGAGCCATTGGGCATGTAGTCGTGCACCAGCAGTGCAGGGGTAGGACAATCTATGGGACCAGCAAGGCCCCTTTGCATTTTGGCTTGGGAGATCTACGAGCATAGAGAGCAAATCCAGAAGCTAAGACGTGAGGTTTTTCCAGGTTCGGACCGCCATGGGGGCGTAAAACCCTACTCCTACCTGTTTGGTGGATTGAATTGGGGCTCAAGTTACAAAGCGAAGCTTGCCAGAAAGGTGCGTGCAAGGTGCAGCTACTGTGTAAGAGTTAGCAAAGTGTCGACCGGTGCCCAGGTAGCCATGGGCCTCCTTTTATAGACAAAAAGGGGTCATCACAGTGGCAACATGGTCATTACATCTTAGTGAATAGTGGACTCAATGTTATCCAACATAATCCTGTCGGACTAGGACAAGGGCATTTAATGCGCCGTCAGCTGATTACGATCCTTTGGCAAAAGGCGTCTTTCCTTCTGTATCGTTGGTCCTGCCGAGCCTATCATCTTGACATGTCCCCTAGACAGGTGTCAATAAAGTTTAACCTTCATGCAACGTGATGACATGCGTCCTGATGATCCTCCCCAAGTCGCATGTCCGCTCGACACCTAATCTTGCCAAGCCATCAGCTGGTCGATGAGTTGGAGCGGTCGAAAAGTGAGAAGGGGGTACTTCCCGGCAAGGAGCTTGCCGGTCTTGGCTTGCGGGTGTGGAGCTTGCCGACAACTGGAGTCTTGTCCTTCAGTACTAACTTAGTACTTCTCGATAACCTGCCTGGAGGTCTTCTTCACGGTCTTGTATATTAAATTCTTTTTTGCAGTAGTCCTCCGATAAGCCTTGACATCGGGAAGGCTACAACTGCTTGTGCACAAGTCAGGGTACTAAGGACCCGTGTTTTAGTGCACCGACAGGAGCCCCCGGGCCTGGGCCAGACACACATGCGAGGCGTCATTGGGCTAGGCCCAAACAGTGCACATGCACATGTGGCAGAGGATAATTGTTGTAATATTCTCTTTTACCACGCCCCCACTGCCGGTGTCAAAACTGGCGGATCTCGGGTAGGGGGTCCCGAGCTATGAATCTTGGATCAATGGGTAACAAGGGACTAGGGACACGATGTTTACCCAGGTTCGGGCCCTCTCTAATAGGTAAAACCCTACGTCCTGCTTGATTATATTGCTTGTGTATATGAGGATTACAGAGTCGATCTACCACAAGATCAGATGAACTAAACCCTAGACTAGTAGGATGATGGTTGTTGTTCTAGCCTCTACAGACTAAACCCTCTGGCTTATATAGACACCAGGGGTGCTAGGGTTACACATGCTCGATTACAAGGAAAGGATAAACATGCCGATTCTTCTTATCTTGACTTGGAGGACACACCAAGGAACCAAAAATCCTCTTGTCCAGACACGGTGCTGTCCAATAGTCCGGCCTTCCAGTAGCTGCAGTGCGGCCCGACTGTTCGGCCCATGAGAGTTAGGCCGGCAGCCTGAGGACCCCTTAGTCCAGGACTCCCTCAGTAGCCCCCGAACTTGCCTTCGACGCCGGTGCTTTATTGTGTCTTGAGATCTTGATATACCCGACGCTCCCGACTTGCGGGGTGAGTTCCTCTCCTTCCCCATGTTCGGCACCACCTTCTTCAACCAAGTTCCCAGAGCTGTTAAGCTAGAATCCCGCCATGTCCTAACCAGGCAGTGTTCAGAATCCGAACTGTAGATATTAATTAGCCCCGAAGGACTATCTGCCCAAGCATGAATAGTACCTTTGCCTGACAACTTTTCGACGAAGGGTCACACCCGGTAATATACATCGAACTGTTGTAAAAGCTCGATTCACGGTTTGAGGCAGCGCCTCCATTGGCACGTCCCATCGGGGTGGAGATCGTGCCCATTTTTTAAGGGATATGATCAATGATTTCAATTCCCCCTTTCGCGCATAATGCCGCGATAATATCGGGAAGTGGCGAGGCACGTGGCGCAGTTAAAGGATTGTTGGCATTCACAGTAGTCTATAAAAGAGGAGCGGCCACCGCTTATTTGGGTACACCTTCTCCTTCCTCTTGCCATCGCTCTCCCCAACAACAGAGCTCCAGTGCCCCCAAACCTTCTCCCCTCAAGCGCTTCTCTCCAGTCGTCCCCTGGATCTAGCCATGGCCGGATCCGGCGCAGGAGGCAAGTGGGAGGTTTCCACCATTTCCAATGACGACATCGAAGACTTGAAGCGCGCCGGCTACCTCTCGGCTGGAATCGCTTACCGGGCCCCCAAGGAGGGCCAGGCTGTCCCCACGCCTTGACCAGGTGAGAGGGTGGTGTTCATCCCCCCACTTCATCCGGGGACTGGGCTTCCCCCTCCACCCCTTCGTCATGGGGCTAATAATCTTCTATGGGCCGGATTTCCACGATCTGGCCCCGAACTCCTTCCTCCACATCTCGGCCTTCAGCGTCATCTGGGAGGCCTACTTGCGAGTCCGGCCTCACTTTGGCTTGTGGTTGAAGGTATTCAATGTCAAGCCGAAGATAGTTGACGGCCAGCAGGCGGACTACAGCGGGGCAATGATCAGGAAGCTCGCCCGAATCGAGTGGCCGGAGGGCACATTCATTGATACCGTCAAGGTTTGGCGGAAGGAGTGGTTCTATATTACGGAACCACGGGAGGCAGCCTGGACGGCGGCTCCCGAATTCAGATCCGGTCCCCCGGTGAGGTTAACATCGTGGACCAAAAAGGGGCTCGACTGGGGGCTCATCACGGAGGTGAAGGCGCTGCAGATGCGTGTCTCCAACATGATAAAGGTGGGCGCCAAGATGACTAACGTGGTTCAGGTGATGCTCTGCCGTCGCCTCTTCTGCTGCCAGGAAAGGGCTACCCCTATGTGGTCTTACAAGCTCGAGGATCTAGCCATCGTACAATACTTCTATGGCACCACCCACGAGAAGTGGTGGAAGGTGCTGTTTAAGCCTCAAAAGGTGTGGCCGATCGAGGAGGAAGACATCGGCCTCGACGCCGCACACCCCCCAAAGGAGGTAAAAAAGCTCTTATCCGCTCTAAGTTCAGATGTTTGCGTTCCAGGAGAGTTATCCTTCGTTCCTGTCCTTCCACAAGGTTGGCTTGAGAAGGCCAAGAAGATCAGTAGCCCGACCCGTCTGCCCAAAGACCCTCGGCCGGCCCTGGTGGTGGAGATGCTAACCGTGGCGCCGTACAAGGCGCGAGAGAAGAAGAAGAAGAAGAAGAAAGAGGCGCCAGAGGCCAGCGAAGACGTCCACTCGAGGGGACATCCGGATTATAAGTTCGGAGACATCCACGCTCCCTCCGCTCAAGAGGGGGAGCAGGAAGAGGACAAGGAGGAGAGTAACTCCTCCCGTTCCAAGAAGAGGGTGGCGTCTGACGACGCCGAGGAGGAGGAGCCTCCCCATGCCCCAAAGAAGCAGTGTAACGATAGTTCGGACTCCGATGAGGAGTCAATGGCATCCGAGAAGGTTCCGGAGAGGAACCCAAGGGTCAAGCCCCACGCCAAGAGTTATGAATCCGAAGATACCTCAAATGTTCGTTTTTATTAGTCCATTATTGATTGAGTGAATGCGTTTTATATCACAGCCCACCGCACGACCTCCCCACCTCCCCAACCTCGGAGGGGACCTCTCCGCCAGCCGATCTGATAGAGAGTGGGACGACGTCACGCTCCCCGCCTCCTCTAGTTATCGTAGAGGCCGGGGAGACGCACTCCCGCAGGGCCCCTCCCATTCCGAACACGGGAGAGGGCGGCGATAATGTTATGGCCGAGGCTAACACCTCAGTCACCGAAGACCAGGAGGGGGAGTCTCTCCAGGTGAACAGAGAGGGGGAGCTTGGCCAATCCGAGCCCTCCCAAAAGATGATTCCGGAGCCACCTAGGCCCTCGGAGGCGTCCATTCCACCCTCCACCGAGGGGGGAGCCGGGGCCACTACCGCCAGCGCCGAACACCAACGATCGAGGTGCGGCAAGATGGCCGGACGTGATGGAGGAGGTGGTGAACAACTCCTCCATCATTGTAGAACACCGCGCCCTGATGGGCGTGGTTTTACAGAGTATTGGGTCCATTAACAACGGACTGAAGGAAACCTTCAACGGCCTCCTCACGGGTTTCGAGGTAAGCCATGTAATATTATTTTCACAAAGTGGATTTTTGAACAAAGTTATACACCCCTTGAATATAGCAGCCCTCGAGACTTTGTCAGGTTTGAAAAACCTGGCAGAGGATCAAAAAATCATGAAATCGGGAGTCTGAACTATGCGAGTGTTTGTTTTGTTATTCCAGGCCTAATCTCTTGTGCCGGCTGCTAATGCCGCAGCGATGGAAGAGATGAATCGGAAGCTCAGGAGTTCCGATGAGGAGCTCGACCTCATCAACAAACGGTTTGATGAGGCGCAAGGTTAGCTCGATCGAGACTTTACCTCTTTTTTTATTGATCGAAGTATTCGGGATTAGACCTAAGCAAAAGGTGCTGGATTATGTTTGCAGCTGCCGCCGCGGAGGTCAAGGGCTTCAGGGCCGAACTAAAGAAGGCCAAGGAGGTGGCGGCCGAGTGAGTGATGTCGCTTGAACTACGTCGGTATTTCCCCAAAGAGGAAGGGATGATGCAGCATAGCTAAGGTAGGTATTTCCCTCAGTTATGAAACCAAGGTATCAATCCAGCAGGAGAACCAAGCAACACTATGTAAACAGTACCTGCACACAAAGAACAAATACTTGCAACCCGACGATTAGGAGGGGTTGTCAATCCCTCTATGGGTAACGGTGCCAGAAATTGTGAAGTTGACATGATAAAAATTGTGTAGATTGGATGGATAGATCTCAATAAAACGCGAAATAAAATAAGTTATAAAAAAGTGCAGCAAGGTATTTTTGGGTTTTTGGAATAATAGAACGTAAAACAAAAGCGAATAAATATAGATCTCAAAGCAAATATGATAAAGAATAGACCCGGGGGCCGTAGATTTCACTAGTGGCTTCTCTGAAGAAAATAGCACACGGTGGGTAAACAAATTACTGTTGGGCAATTGATAGAAGATCGAATAGTTATGACGATATCCAAGGCAATTATCAATATATAGGCATCACGTCCAAGATTAGTAGAACGACTCCTGCCTACATCTACTACTATTACTCCACACATCGACCGCTATCCAGCATGGATCTAGTGTATTAAGTTCATGGAGAAACGGAGTAATGCAATAAGAACGATGACATGATGTAGACAAGATCTATTAATGTAGGAATAGCCCCCATCTCGTTATCCTTAATAGCAACGATACATGCGTGTCTTGCTGCCCCTTCTGTCACTGGGAAAGAACACCGCACGATCGAACCCATCACAAAGCACCTCTTCCCATGGCAAGAAAAATCGATCTAGTTGGCCTAACTAAACCAAAGATTCGAAGAAGAAATACGAGGCTATAAATAATCATGCATATAAGAGATCAAAAGAAGACTCAAATAATATTCATGGATATAGATCTGAACATAAACTCAAAGTTCATCGGATCCCAACAAACACACCGCAAAAAAGAGTTACATCAAATAGATCTCCAAGAGACCATTGTATTGAGAATCAAAAGAGAGAGAGAGGAAGCCATCTAGATACCGCCTACGGACCCGTAGGTCTATGATGAACTACTCACGCATCATTGGAGAGGCACCAATGAGGATGATGAACCCCTCTGTGATGGTGTCTAGATTGGATCTCGTGGTTCTGGAACTTGCGGCGGCTAGAATTATGTTTCGTCGACTACCCTAGGGTTTTTGGAATATTTGGGTGTTTATAGGGCGAAGAGGCGGTGCGGGAGGCCACCGAGGGGGGCACAGCCCAGGCGTGCCCAGGTGGGCTGTGCCCACCTCAGGCCTCCCCTCTGGTACATCTTTGGCCCACTGTGTGTCTTCTGGTCCATAAAAATTCTCCAAAAAGTTTCGCTGCGTTTGGACTACGTTTGTTACTGATAGTCTGAGAAGTAAAAACAAGCAAAAAGAGCAACTGGCACTGGGCACTATGTCAATAGGTTAGTCCCAAAAAATGATATAAAGTTGCTATAAAATGATTGTAAAACTTCCAAGAATAATAATATAACAGCATGGAACAAGCAAAAATTATAGATACGTTGGAGACGTATTAGCATCCCCAAGCTTAATTCCTACTCGTCCTCGAGTAGGTAAATGATAAAAATAGAATTTTTGATGTGGAATGCTGCCTAACATGTTCATCACATATTCTTTTCTTTTGTAGCATGGACATTTGGACTTTTATATGGTTCAAAGCAATAGTCTAGTTTTAACATGAAGATTTCAATACTCAAGCATATCAACAAGCAACCATGTCTTTCAAAATATCAACACTAAAGAAAGTTATCCCTAGCCCATCATGCTCAATCATTGATCCATTCATGAAACACACTCGCATATTAGCTACACCTAATGCTCAAGTACGATCATAGTGCCCCCTAGTTGGTGCTTTATAAGAGAAGATGGAGACTCAAATAAAAATAAAAATTGCATAAAGTAAATAGATAGGCCCTTCGCAGAGGGAAGTAGGGATTTGTGGAGGTGCCAGAGCTCAAAGCTTAAATTGAGAGATAATTTTTTTTGAGAGGCATACTTTTCCCGTCAACGAAAACGACCGAGTAATTTCCAACACTCTCCATGCTAGATATATCATAGGCGGTTCCCAAACAGAAAAATAAAGTTTATTCCTTTTTCCACCATTCTTTCACATTCCACGGCTAGCCACATCCACGGGTACAGTCCATACCAACACTTTCCAAGGAATTTATTATTTGACAACATAAAGTAAATTTCTTTTTCATTTCGGGACTGGGCATCCCTATTACCGCCGCACTCTCGTGCAATGACAAGTGAATAAACACTCATCTTGAGAATAACACATCTAGCATGGAAAATATTGGCCACCCCCTGCCGCTTCATGAGAGGTACGGGCACACAAAAAGGAAAATTATTTTGAAAATTAGAGATGGCACATACAAATTTGCTTAGAACGGCATGGAAATACCGCATATAGGTAGGTATGGTGTACTCATATGGCAAAACAGGGTTTAAGGATTTTGGATGCACAAGTAGTATCACTACTTAGTACAAGTGGAGGCTAGCAAAAAGATTGAGAAGCAACCAACCAAGAAAAGAAAAATCACATAACCGAGCATTAAGCATAACTAACACCAAATAATGCACCACAAGTAGGATGTAATTTCATTGCATAACTATTGACTTTCGTGCTTGCATAGGTAATTATAAACCTTAACACCAATATTCTTACTAAAGCATAATTACTCACCAACATGACTCACGTATCACTATCATCATATCTCAAAACTATTACAAAGAATCAAGTTTATTTTGTCCAATGATCTTCATGAAAGTTTTTATTATATCCCTCTTGAATATCTATCACTTTGGGACTAGTTTCATATATTGCAATTGCCTTTGACGAGCTCAAACAAATCTAAGTGAAGAACATGAGCATAAAAATTTTCGTCTCTCAAAATAATATAAGTGAAGCATGAGAGAATTTCTTCAAAAATTTACTAACTCTCAAATAAATCTAAGTGAAGCATGAGAGAGTTTCTTCAAAAATATTAAAGCACACCGTGCTCAAAAATATATAGGTGAAGCACTAGAGCAATTCCATAGCTCAAAAAATTTAAGTGAAGCATATAGAGCAATTCTAACAAATCATAGCATAATTTTGGCTCTCTCAAATAGGTGTGTCCAGCAAGGATACTTGTGATAAACTAAAAATAAAAACAAGCAAAGACTCATATAATACAAGACGCTCCAAGCAAAACTCATGATATGTAACGAATAAAAATATAGCTCCAAGTAAAATACCGATGGTCGTTAGAAGAAAGAGGGGATGCCTTCCGGGGCATCCCCAAGCTTAGTTGCTTGGTTCTCCTTGAATATTAACTTGGGGTGCCATGGGGCATCCCCAAGCTTAGGCTTTTTTTCACTCCTTATTCCTTCATCCATCGTGATCTCACCCAAAACTTGAAAACTTCAATCACACAAAACTTAACAAAACCTTCGTGAGATCCGTTAGTATAAGAAAATCAATATTTACTTTAAGTACTATAGAAAACCCATTCAAATTTTGTTATTGCATTATATCTACTGTATTCTAACTTTACCATGGCTTATACCCCCCGATACAATCCATATATTCATCAAAATAAGCACACAATGCAAAGAAAACAGAATCTGTCAAAAACAGAACAGTCTGTGAAGATACGAATTGTTCTCATAATTCTGTAACTGATTTTTTTTTTAAAATTTCGGACAACATATGAAATTTGTATATCAATGTTTTGTAAAAAATTCATAATTTTTCATCACTTATGTGAATTTAAACAATTCTGTTACTCGACGCAAAAGTTTCTGTTTTTCAACAGGATCAAATCAACTATCACCAAAGCTATCCCAAAGGCTTTACTTGGCACAACTACTAATTAAAACATAAAAAAACAATCATGACAGAGGCATAATTGTGTAAAAACTCAAGAATAGAAAGAAAAAGGCAAAAATAAAATTTATTCATTGGGTTGCCTCCCAACAAGCGCTATCGTTTATGCCCCTAGCTAGGCATAGAGATTTCGATGATGCTCATATGAAAGATAATAATTGAAACACAAAGAGAGCATCATAAAACATGTGACAACCATATTTAAGTCTAACATACTTCCTATGCATAGGAATTTTATAAGCAAACAAATTATCAAGACAAGAAATATATAGGATATGCAAGGAAGAAGAAAGAAATAATAGCAATCTCAACATAACGAGAGGTAAATTAGTAACATGAAGATTTCTACAACCATATTTTCCTCTCTCATAATAATTACATGTAGGATCATAATCAAATTCAACAATATAGCTATCATATAAATTTTCTCTTCATGATCTACATGCATAAAAGTTTTATAATCTTCCAAGATAGTGGGATTAACATGAACTAAAGTCGTGACCTCTCCAAGCCCACTTTCATAAAAAAAATCGTAAGATTGAACACTCTCCAAATATGTGAGATTATTTTTACCTAAAGTTGACGCTCTTCCAAACTCACTTTCAATATTATTGCAAACATTATTATCAATATCATATTCATCATGAGGCTTAAATAAATTTTCAAGATCATAAGAAGAATCACCCCAATCATGATCATTGCAATAAGTAGTGGTCATAGCAAAATTAGCATCCCCAAGCTTGGGGTTTTGCATCTTATTAGCATAATTGACATTAATAGAATTTATAGTAAAATCATTGCAATCATGCTTTCCAATCAAGGATCTATCATGAATCACTTCATAAATTTCTTCATCACAATTTTCAGATTCACGAATCTCAAGCAAAACTTCATAAAGATAATCTAGTGCACTCAACTCACTAGTAATTGGTTCATCATGATTGGATCTTTTAAAAAGATTAGAAAGTGGATGGGGATCCATATCAATAGATTTTTAGCAAGCGAAGATACAAGCACATAGAAGGCACATGGCAACACAAGCAAACAAAAGATCGAATGAGAAAAAGGCAAACAAAAAAGAGGGCGAATAAAACGACAAATTTTTGTGAAATGGGGGAGATGAAAATGAGAGGCAAATGGGAAATAATGTAAATTTCAAGGAGATGAGATTTGTGATTAGGAACCTGATAGATGTTGATGATGTCTCCCCGACAATGGCGCCAGAAATTCCTTTTGATGTCGCTTGAACTACGTCGGTATTTCCCCAAAGAGGAAGGGATGATGTAGCACATCTACGGTAGGTATTTCCCGCAGTTATGAAACCAAGATATCAATCTAGTAGGAGAACCAAGCAACACTATGTAAACGGTACCTGCACACAAAGAACAAATACTTGCAACCCGACGATTAGGAGGGGTTGTCAATCCCTCTACGGGTAACGGTACTAGAAATTGTGAAGTTGACAGGATAAAAATTGTGTAGATTCGATAAATAGATCTCGATAAAACGTGAAATAAAATAAGTAATAAAAAAGTGCAGCAAGGTATTTTTGGGTTTTTGGAATAATAGATCTGAAAACAAAAGCGAATAAAAATAGATCTCAAAGCAAATATGATAAAGAATAGACCCGGGGGCCGTAGATTTCACTCGCGGCTTCTCTCAAGAAAATAGCACATGGTGGGTAAACAAATTACTGTTGGGCAATATAGAAGATCAAATAGTTATGATGATATCCAAGGCAATGATCAATATATAGGCATCACGTCCAAGATTAGTAGACCGACTCCTGCCTGCATCTACTACTATTATTCCACACATCGACCGCTATCCAGCATGCATCTAGTGTATTAAGTTCATGGAGAAATGGAGTAATGCAATAAGAACAATGACTTGATGTAGATGAGATCTATTCATGTAGGAATAGCCCCCATCTTGTTATCCTTAATAGCAACGATACATGCGTGTTTGCTGGCTCACCCCACATACTACACGAACAAGATACCACATGCAGCGGACCCACAGGGCTCTTTCTGGTGGAAAGATGTTTTGAGACTCACCCCTTTTTTCTGGGGGATCTCCACCATCCAGGTGGTCGATGGCACTACGACCCTGCTTTGGAAGGATCTTTGGCTTGAGGATATCTTGGAATCCACCCACCCCAGGGCCTTCTCCTTCGCTGTGCATGAAGACGCCTCCGTCAAAGATTTCTTGGAATGCACGTCTCTGCATGAGGTGTTCCATCTCCCCCTCACTACCCAGGCGCTTGCTGAGGTTCGAGATTTACAAACACTCACTGTACAGATGTGTCCTGCCACCACAAACATTGATGTATGGCACTATGTCTGGGGCAAAGCTGATTTCAAGGCGGCTGACTACTACAAGTTCTGCTTCAGAGATGTACAAACCCACCCAGTTTTCCGTCTGCTTTGGCGTTCAAAATACACCATGAAAATTAAGGTCTTCTGGTGGTTGCTAATGCACGATCGGCTAAATACAAGGAATATGCTTAAACGCCGACATTATAACATTGGCACGGATTTTGACTGCCTTCTCTGCGGACAGCACATTGAGGAAATGGTTGATCACATGAT
Source organism: Thinopyrum elongatum (assembly GCA_011799875.1). NCBI lineage: Eukaryota > Viridiplantae > Streptophyta > Magnoliopsida > Poales > Poaceae > Thinopyrum > Thinopyrum elongatum. The sequence continues at coordinate 441,948,592 of CM022300.1, read as the reverse complement.
TTTTCATTGCCCGTTTAGCCAACCCTCCTGGGAGAAACTTGATATCATTTGGCAGGCAAACACCTCGAGGCTCAATGTCATCCAACTAACCCAGGGGGCATGGACTAAACCACTATTCATTGAGATCTTTCTCACGGCGGCCTGGAGCCTGTGGAAAGAGAGGAATAACAAGCATTTTCGTGGCATCAACCCCAGCCTGACCTCGTGGCTAGCTAGGTTCAAGAACGACTTTAGTCTATAGCAGCATAGGGTGCGGGAGTCCCATAGGGCCTTTATCTCCTCTGTTGTAGACACCCTCACTTGATCCACCCCAATTTTTTTGACTTCTTGATCTGGTTAACGTGTCACCTACACCTCTTGGGGTGGGAGTGTGTACATTTTGTAACTATGTAATTGCTCACACCCTTGTGATATATATGAAAACACAGTAGGAGCCTCTCTTACTGTCCTTACCATAAAATAAATGATATATGCGTGTCTTGCTGCCCCTTCTGTCACTGGGAAAGAACACCACACGATCGAACCCATCACAAAGCACCTCTTTCCATGGCAAGAAAAATTGATCTAGTTGGCCTAATTAAACCAAATATTCGAAGAAGAAATACAAGGCTATAAATAATCATGCATATAAGAGATCAAAAGAAGACTCAAATAATATTCATGGATATATATCTGATCATAAACTAAAAGTTCATCGGATCCCAACAAACACACTGCAAAAAAGAGTTACATCAAATAGATCTCCAAGAGACCATTGTATTGAGAATCAAGAGAGAGAGAGAGAGAGAGAGAGAGAGAGAGGAAGCCATCTAGCTACTGCCTACGGACCCATAGGTCTATGATGAACTACTCACGCATCATCAGAGAGGCACAAATGAGGATGATGAACCCCTCCGTGATGGTGTCTAGATTGGATCTCGTGGTTCTGGAACTTGCGGCGGCTAGAATTGTGTTTCGTCGACTACCCTAGGGTTTTTGGAATATTTCGGTATTTATAGGGCGAAGAGGCGGTGCGGGAGGCCACCGAGGGGGGCACAACCCCCTGGGCGTGCCTGGGCCCCCAAGCGTGCCCTAGTGGGTTGTGCCCACCTCGGGCCTCCCCTCTGGTACATCTTTGGCCCACTGTGTGTCTTCTGGTCCATAAAAATTCTCCAAAAAGTTTCGCTGCATTTGGACTCCGTTTGGTACTGATATTCTGCGAAGTAAAAAACAAGCAAAAAACAGCAACTGGCACTGGGCACTATGTCAATAGGTTAGTCCCAAAAAATGATATAAAGTTGCTATAAAATGGTTGTAAAACATCCAAGAATGATAATATAATAGCATGGAACAAGAAAAAAAATTATAGATATGTTGGAGACGTATCAGCGAGCGGCCGCCGAACTCAAGTCGGTGAAAACCGTCAGTGAGAAGCATGAGGCCAGAGTTGCCGAGGTGCAACAGGAGCTCAAGGATGCCATCACGAAATGTGAGGATCTGGAGCAGAAGAATAAGGATCATGCCACCGAGCTATCGAAGGTGCTGCAAGAGATACGCGAAGCGAGGACGGAGATGCGGGGTGCCCGGGAGGAGCTCCGACAAGTAAAACAAATTGCAGATGGTAAGCGATACTTACTACAGAGTGTCTTTGGCGGCCACAGCTTCGTGTTGCTCACACGAGTCTGGCGTTCCGCAGGCGCGTTTGCGGAGCTCCCGAGGAGTGCAGCAGATGCGGTGAAGCACTATGCGGTTTGGGAGGGTGACACTGAACTAAGGTTGTTTTGGGTGCAGTTCCAGGCGCCGGAACACCCTCCCCTCCTAAGTAATCAGATGAAGCAGCTGATGGAGCTGCACCAGATGGCAGATCCGGCCATGAAGGACCTCTGTGTCTGGTTGTGGCCCTCCGAGCCCATACCGAGCAGCTATTTTGGCCTGGTGCAGAAGCTATGTGATGCTCCCCTCTGTGTAGATGCCGTGAAGCGCTCTGTGTGCATTAAGGGGGCTCGGATGGCATTCTCAAAGACCATGGTGCACTAGCCGAAGATCAAGCCAATTGAGATGGCCACCAGACCTCGTCCTGCTGGAAAAGAGCACAGGCGCCCGGAGCAGTTTTTCTCCATTGTAATGGATGGTGCTCGGGCAGTAGAGGCCCAATGCTCGAAGGATGTACTCCTCGAGTGATCGGGCTATATTTGTAGTTAAACGATGGTTGAAGCCTTGTGTTTTGCAATGCGGTTGATCTGTATGGTTTATCATACTTGCCTATTTCTTAGTTTAATTTTGACTCCTGTGCGGCTGTTTTTATCCTGAAAGCTGCCAGTCGTCGGCTTCAGCCCCCATGTAGATATGACGAGGGGTGTTTCATCCTTCGCATTTTGACCCTTAGCCGACGTCTCGGTGCCCGAAGGCGGTAGTGCAGGAGGGAAACGAGGCAATCGGACTATGCAACTTTATTACCTTCACTTAGCCTTAGGAGCCTGACTGCGGGGGTTGGTGACTAGCCCCCAATGTGATATTCGGGAGATCTGAGGTATGTGCCTGTATCACTTTGGCTTGGTCGAAGACACAAACCCTACATATTACACGGTGTAATCACCAATGATTTTTAGTTTAACACTTGACATCGGATCGCCGACCAGTTCTCGCTTATTATGACTGTCAGTTTTCGGCTTTCTCCATTGAGGTACTTAGCCAGGCTAGCTAGAAGTACAATCGCATTGGTTCTCCCTTTACCGTCTTAGCCGAACGCATGGAACGTAAGAGGGTAAACATAGGAGCAGGGCAACCCAAGACATAATTCGGAACTGATGCATATAATGCAATATCCGAGATGCCGAACACGTAAAGAAAGAATAGTGCCAAACTTGAGGCATAGGGCGGGTACTGTGGTCGAGCCCCCGGTCTATTACCGGATTGCTGCCTTAAGGAAGAATTGTGCCGAACTAGTTTATAGTGGCGTCGAAGAGTGGAAGAAAGGTGCCATCTAAAAGACTGCAAGACGACCATAAAAAGTGGTCTTTATTTCCAAAAAGCTCATGACGTCTATCCATACAATTTGAACTACCAAAGCATCTGTTACAGGCATTTTATAAGAAAAACAAAAAGTTTTACAGATGAAAGGTTTACACAAGGCCTTGAAGCGTGGGTTGATATCCCTACTGTGCCCTGCTGCACGTCTGCGCCTTTGCTTCTGTTGGGGGGAAAACTCCGTAGAGGGTCTGAGAATCGGCCGACGAGCCCTTGACTAGGAGCCTTGAGAGGTCACCGAGCTGTTCTAGCTTAATGCCAGATCGGTCTTTAATGGTACCTGTTCGATGTCCGAAGACATGTATGACCATGGTTCGGTTGAGCCGAACGCTTGGGTTTTAAATAAATTTGGTCCCCAGAGCTGCCCATGGTATTTTGAGTGCGAAGTTGTGCTGACGAGGCACATAATATGCGAATGGGGTGGGCGTGCTATGGGGGGCGTATCCCTATTTATGTGGGGCGTAAGGCTGGTCCTCAAACAAAGATAGAGCTCGGGCCCATTTCCTTGCTTCCCGTGCCTTGATGGTGGGCTGATAGTGCACTCGTACAGCGAGGTGCTAAACAAACAGTTTTTAACCCCTTTCCGCGACGGTGTTTTGAACCGTCACCAAGTGAGTGACTGCGATAGGGGTATCCTTCCCACACGACCCAGAAACCATCGGGGATAGGGAGCCTTGATGCATACAGTTGTCCCTATAAAACTGTTACTGATATCTCGCATATCCAAAATGCTTCATCCTTGCAATTTGTTTGTGCTCGCATTGCCATCGCAGTCAGTATTCTATGGTGCTACGTTTACGATGCGCGACCCATCACAAACAGTTCACGATTATAGAACATGTACGATAAGCAGACAATCACACACATTTACTTTTCCTCGACTGTATGCGATTCAATGTAAGAGCACATACAATTGTCACTATAAAACTGTATGCGAAGTTTGAATACATCCCACACAATTTATCCGTCGTACCTGCGTCGGATGTAGACCTATCGCACGCGTTCTTCAATGACCAAACGTTTGCGATGCGCACAACATCATAAACAATCCATAATTGCCAAGCATGTGTGATAAGGTGACATTCGCAAACATTTTATAAGAAGGAACTGTGTGCGATGCTGTTGCTAATCGCACATGTTGTTTCTTGGATGATCGTGTGTGCAGCAGAGATTGATCGCACACGTAGTGGATCCGAGAAACGTGTCTGATCTCCACGTCTATCGCAGACGTTTTGCTTTCGCAAACCGTGTGCAGTGTAATCGCTAATTTATCCCTAATTTAATCCCTGCATTTAAAAATCACGGATTTTGAATTTGAAAGTAGGCAATCACTTATTTCATATCGAACCATGTTTATTACAAATATAGGTTCAACCATGAATGCATAATTCGATGCACAGGTACATATACTGAAGAACTACAGAAGCACCAAGTAAAGAATGATGAACCACAGTTGTACTAAAGACTGTAAAGAGAGAGGCGAAAGACATTCTGGTTGCTGGAGAAGGTGAAGTGGAATGCCCATATTATGCCCTCCTCCATGCGTAATGCGCGCACGACTCTAGGCCAACCCCTTGTGATGGCTGCCCGTCCATCCTTCACTGTCTTCATAAGGACTTCTCAATGGTCATTGTAGTCTGGATGAAATACTTTAACCTTCATTGTGTGTCCCTGAAAGTGCAATGTTGCACTAAATTGTTTTTGACATCTATGACAACTTCATTTGTGTTTCTAACCACATGCTCTAGTGTTAAAAGCACTGATTAAGCTAAAGTGAAGCATGGATGGTTATTCCCTCTTATATTGGAAAAAGGAAAAGCGGAGTGCCCAAGAAAAGAAGAGTACCATAAAGTTTTCTTGTTTCTTGAGTCCTTAGGGTAGCCGCACTATTAAGAGGGGGTGCATCATAAAAACATTCGGGGAATCAACTTACCTTCTCTCATTGATCTGAAAATCTTAGTGTAATGTTTCTGTTCAGGCCGGAACTTCCGGGGACCGGAAGGTCCGGCAGGGTTCCGGGAAGCTTCCGGGGTACCCAGAGAAACTGCTCCTTTTGTGCAAACTCTCTGTGTAGCCCGGAACCTCTCCGGACCCTGACCGGAACTTCCGTCCCCCGGAACTTCCGGGCGGTTGGAACTTCCGGGCTGCGGAACTTCCGTCCCCTGTTTCAGCAGCTTCCGGGGTACTACTGAGTTTGTGCAAACTCTCTGAGTAGCCCGGAACCTGTCCGGAACTTCTGGGATCCGGAACTTCCGTCCTTGGCCGGAACTTCCGGGCTACGCAGAAATCTGCCTCCAACGGCCAGATTCCATCCCCACCTATAAATAGTCTTCTTCTTCCTCACGAAGAAAGTGACGACTCCATTTCTCTCACCTCCATTTTCAGACCTCGATTTCTTGGAGATCTCCCTCCTTAGCCAACCAAAGCTCTTGATCTTTTGAGAAGCGAAGGAGAAGTGCTCGATCTACACATTCACCAAAGCGAAAGTTGATTCCCCCCTTGTTTTTGTGGTGCATCTTGTTACTCTTGGAGGTTGGAGACTCCTAGGTGGTAGGAATGCTCCGGCGAGGAATCGACCATTGTGATTTCCCCCGGAAAGTTTGTGAGGGTTTGGAGACCACCCCAAGGTCTACCACTAGTGGTTGAGAAACGCCTTCGTGGTGTTGTCTCAAAGGGAGAATAGGGTGAGGCTTCATGGCGTTGGTGTGCCTTCGTGGTAACATCCACCTCTCTAATGGTGACGTAGCTTCCCTCCAAGGAAGTGAACATCGGCATACATCCTCGTCTCCCGGAGTTGCGGTTATTCCTAACCCTAACTCTCTACTTGTGGTCACTTGTCTCCTAGCACTTACTTATATCATATTGTGCTTGCTTACTCATACTTGTGTTACTTGTTTATCTTGCTTAGCTCTTAGCATCATACTTGCAATTGTTAGGCTCACTTTCATATTCCTCATTATTGCCTAAAATTGCTAAGTAATAATTAAAATTTGTAATTGTACATATTCACCCCCCCCTCTAGGTCCATCTCGATCCTTTCAGTCCCCCAATCATGTATTTGGCGAGGTAATCTTGAGTAAACTGCTTCGGGAACCACTGCAAACGAAAAAGATTTAGACATTGTTGTCTAACAACTCATTATGGGCAGCAAAAAGAGAAGGATGCAGAGTTTGTAGTTACCATCCTACAACTCACTGTTGTGTTGGATAGAGCGTAAACAACTAATTTGCTTGCCACCGTTCGTATCTTTTTGCTAATAATCCTTATCAGTTTCCTCACTTGATGCTTTTTCATGAATATCTCATTGCCCCATACGCAAAAAGGGTCGATGCGTGGATCATTGCCAAGGGCATATGTATCTACAAGCAACAAGTCAATATTAGAAGCTAACAAGTGTCCAGGCCTGGATCTATATGTACTACATTATGGAACGACGGGGGGAGTACAAGCCGAGGGATGAAACTAACCTCGGTGGAAAATGGTGGCCACTCCCGTTGTTGTCCTGCATAAGTAGTGGAAAGGCATGATAAGTACAGCAACCTTAACATCAAACAAATATAGCAAAGGTAAACAAAATCATCTCCAAATGATAGCTTGAATGTGTTGGTTTCAGCATGCTGTTAAAGCAGATATAAAATGGAAGGGAATGTTACCTACAACAGGCTTAACAGCCATCAAATATTGCAATTCAAACTGGTATTGTTGAAAATGAATAGAACGTAGGTCATGCTTAAACATCACACTGGATAAATGTGTAAAACTGAAATAAAGGGCATGTGTTAACTACACCAGGCATAACTGGAACCAAATATAGCCGTTCAAACTGGTATTGATGCAATCAAGCGGCACAGTTTTGACTTGCACATAATGAACATCACATTGGGAATGACTTAATTAAACAAGGCATAAATAATCAGTATAACAACCAAATATAGCCATTGAAAACTGGACAGAGTCTCACTGCAACCAACCTAACAAGCAAATACAGATAAACATGGCATATGCTTGAAAACTGGACAAATGCTCACTGCAACCCACCTAATAAGCAAATACAGATGAACAAGGCATCTGCTTGAAAACTGGACAAATGCTCACTTCAACCAACCTAACAACCAAATACAGATAAACAAGGCATCTACTTGATAACTGGACAAATGCTCACTGCAACCAACCTAACAACCAAATACAGATAAACAAGGCATCTGCTCGATAACTGGACAAATGCTCATTGCAACCAACCTAACAACCAAATACAGATAAACAAGGCATCTACTCACTATAAACAACCAAATATAGCCATTCGTGAAACTGAAGTGGACAATTCATACTTAAACATCATATAGCCCTATTGAACATTACATTTTTGCATAACTGAAATAATTAAGCATGACATAGTTAAAACACCACATGGCAAAAGCTACTACAACAAAGGGTACGAGTTGGCAAGCTAGAGAAGGTAAGATTTGCTGATAGGATGTTGAATCACATGTCATGGACGGGATCCTTCCAGTTGGAAGAGCACAGACCCATGGTGCGCTCTCTGATGTCACAGATGGGCTATTTCACCTTGGAAGAACCTTTGTGGGTGCCCTCCTCGTGGTCATGGTCGATGAGACCTGACTTGGCAATTGAGGATCCCAAGCCGCCGTCGTAGAATGTGTCCTTCAGAAATGACAAAATGGGCTCGATGGCATACAAGGATCGCAGATCCTTGACCGCGTGGCAGAGGAGATCAGCGGTAGGGCCGTCGAAGAGATCGATGGTGGTTGAACCAGAGGGGCTGGGGATGGACCACTTAACCTGTGACATGGCCTGCGTGAAGCCGTCGCTGTCGACGAGCTTGATGTCGTAGCCAGCTTTCCCGAGATACAGTAATACGCTAGCCCGCTGATGTGAAGCCTTTGGCATGGCAACATAGTCAACGTCTTCGCTGGCTTCCACGGCGAGGTGTTGCTCCGGGATCGACAGGTCAGGGCAAACGGCGGCCACCTCACCAACGTCCGCCGGAGAGGCCATGATAAACCTCTTCTTGGCTGAACGCTCATCGGGCTCCCCGGGATACACGGTTGGGCTTAGGCTGTGACATTCTGGAGCAGGGGATGTGGATCTGGCGGGGAGGGACACCGCAAGCCTCATCTAAAAACTCAGGGGAGTGGGGCGACGGTATAGGAATCGCTGGGTAACCTGAACTTTATTATCTAAGCTAGGAGGAACGGGCAGACTGGCAGGGGTTGGCTGCGGCGGCGAGCTAGGTCCGAGAGGGGGGGGTGGGGGGACTGTGGAGGAGGGGTGGGTGGGCGGGGTGGTGTTTGAGGATACGCCGCAGCTACTGTAAATTTTAGTAATGGTGGGTAGAGATGGTGGTGGACGAGGGAGGGCGACGGTTCATAAGCCTCGGCTACTGCAATTTTACTATAAGGTCGGTGCTGGAGGAGTGGGGGCGACGGTTGAAGTACGGCGGCTACTAAAATTTGGGTAAAGTAATTGATGCGGGGCGGGAGTACCCAAGATCGCACACGGTCCAATAAGAATATGCGTGTATGATAATAAGGAAAAGCGGCGGAACCGCCGATTTTTGCAACGCTCAAGGCGGGTAGTTTCTTTTTAGATTTCTAGCTAGCTGGTCTATCGCAGACGGTTTGTCCTAATTTTTAGACGCAGACGTGGAATTCAATCTAAATAAACTCCCCGCCTTTAGCTTGCGCAGGTGGTGATTTTACAGTGCACTAGCATGGCACACGGTTAAGCCAATACCTCCACCTTTGCTCGCGCTTGCGCAGTCGTGGCGATTCACAGCACACTTGCATCGCACACGGTTAAGCCAGTACACCCGTGTCCGTTGAGCATCATCCGAGTCTTTGCAGCAAAAACAAAATGGTAGAGTGGGTCAGAAGACAGTCACACCAGCATGTGGCCCAAATATAAATGAGTGAAAAGGGTGGTCTGTGATGTTCAAAATTCCAATGCACAACTTTGACCATGCAGGCCCACAATTGGGCGCGTCGTCGAAGATCGATGAGAGGGGCCAGAAGTCAAGAACCACCTGGAAGTGGCCAAATATATGTAGGAATATAGGGTGTGATGTTTAAAACTTTAAATACACAATGCACAACTTTGGTGGCACCTGCCTCGCAAACCCAAAAGCACCCTTGGATATATCTATAATGACATAATGTCATAGCTACCTAGCTAGGGTGCTTGACCCACCTCCCACTTCATGTCAGCGGGGCGGATGCACATAATGATACTTTGGTCATACATGCATGTCGCCATGACCTACCATAAGATGGACCAGTGAATCTATCGCTTGGTCAAAGGACAACTGTTGTTGTCAATAAAAAATGGATAGAATATATATATAAACCGCTTGGGCCAATATATTGAACCATCATAAAAAATTGCACGAGAGGGACCACAAAACCAGCACCGCCTGCACGCGGCCCAAAATGATGTACGTTGGAAGGGGTGACGTATGTTTTCAATATCGAATAATGTACAATTTAGATGTGGCGCCTGCCTCTCGATACATACAACAACCATGAAAGCCAGGCAGTTAAGGATGAGATACGTAGGGTACGGTGTTGGTCGAACCCAGAAATCCGAGCGTGTGGGAGGGAATCCTAACAACACATGAGCTCGAGCTTTGGTTGAACGACATGTGACGGTGACCGGCCCTAACACGAATTAGGAGGAATCCATTCATGGCCAACACATACCCCTCATTATCGGTCAAAGGGATGATATATATAAACTCGGGGAGCACACAGATATGCATGTCGTCACAAAAAACCACACAAGGGAGACGTGGTCGATCATAAGACCCCCTATACACTGCATGCGGCCCAAAAATATGTATGGGTACGGTGGTGTGTGATGTGTTCAAATCCCGAATGCACAACTTCGATGGGGCACCAACTACATTACAAACCGAACACCGTACACGACCCCAAGCCAGGTTCAATACGTACGATGTCGGTTCCCCAACTTCGAGGCGGGGGGGGGGGGGGGGGGGGTTGTCGTCCAACGCATGCGCTAAAACTTTATTTCGTCTAACATGGCACACATAGCAATAGGAAACCATCATGGTCAAACCCTTCTCGTATGTTGGGTCAAAGAGATAGATTGTGTGGGCCCCCCTCATTATCGATCAAGGATGATATATATATAAATATACCTCGGGGAGCCCACATATATGTGCGGCATCTATAAACCGCACAAGGGAGACATGCATGCTCGATCAGAACACCCGCCCCCTTATATCCTGCATGCGGTGTGAAAAAGATGTATGGGTCTGGTGTGTGATTTGTTCAAATCCTGAAAGCACAAGTTCGATGGGGCACCAACTACATCAGTAACATTACAAACTGAACATCGTACCCCCGTGGACAGGTTAAAGACATATGATATCGGGAACGTAACTTCGAGGCGGGTGGCGGGGTAGGGGCCGGGTGCCGTCCAACGCATGTGCTGAAACTTGATTTGCTCTAACATAGCACACGTTGCAAAGAGTAAACCCTTCTCGTGCGTTGGGTCAAAGGGATAATTTGTGTGTGGTCTACAGATGTCGATCATTCTTTGATTTTTTAGAACAAAAAATAACCAATAAAAAACATAGTCTACAAATTAGCAAAGGAGACCATACGTACATATCACAAGTGCCAAGGAATTATGGGATAGCATTGTGAGAACCAAGACCGGTACCTCCACTCTCCGGCTTGCTCAATATGAAATTGCCAAGGGTCAATTGCAAAACTTTTGTATGGAGAAAGGTGAATCTCCCAAGCAACTCCTTGAGCGTCTGATGACTCTCACCGCTGATATCGAGTCCTATGGGTGTGACAAGACACAAGATGGATTCAACTTGACTAAGCGATTTCTCGTGGATCAGTTGCTTCATGCTCTTGCCCCATATCATCATCGAATGGTGTGGGACATAAGAAAACACCATGGATTCAAGGAAATGACTCCGGATGACATCATATCAACCTTCCAACTATTTGAAGAGTCAAAGGCAAATGCTACAAAACATCTTGCCATGCATGGTACCTCAACATAAAAAATCAATCTTGCATTGAAGGCCAAGCATGTATATGAAGAAGAGCAAAGTGAAGAAGAGGAATATGATGAGGATGAAGATGGTGATGAGATTGACTCCGATGAGAGTCCTTCATATGAAGACATTGCTCTCTTTGTCAAGAAGTTTAGCGCGGGAAAATTCAAGGGAAGATTCCAGAAGAAGAAAGTGAGAAAATGCTACAACTGTGAAGAAACCAACCACTTCTCAAATGATTGCCCTTATGAGAAGAGAGAAGATAAACCAAGGTTTCCCAAGACCTTTCCCAAGAAGAAGTTGCCAAACCCTTTGAACACCAAGCTCAAGAAGAGAGATGGGAAAGCAATGGTTGCTCATGAAGAATCTGATCCGGATGATGTTAGTGGTGTTGCCGGAGTAGCCCAAGATTCTCAAAACACTTTGAGACTAGTCAATAAGAGTGGTGATGTTGTCACCTAAAACTATATGAAAGACTACAAGGGCAACGCTCACAAGTGCCTAATGGCAAAAGCTGTGGTAGAAGATGGAGAGGATCAAAACTCTCCTGACAAGGTCAAGGTAACCCCACGGTCAAACCCTACTCTTTTCACTCCTTCTACTCCTAGTGATGAGTATCTTGATGCGGAGGATAATTATGATGATAATGATATAGATGACCCCATGTTTGCTAAATTAAATAAGGTCATGTGCTCCCTCAAAGGAAAGAAGCTCACTATGTTTCGTATGCTTATGGAGATGGTGCGTAAGCACACCGTCACCATTAAGGAACTCGAAACCCTCGTAACCGAGGAAAAGGAAAAATATGAAATCCTTGAGCGGAAAGTCAAATATGAGGAAGCACGAAATGATGAACTATGCTTGAAAATTGGTGCAAACATTGATGTTCATGCTAAAGATCTTGCCTCTTTGAAAAAGGCTAAGGACTCTTGTGAAGAGTTGATGAATGATAAAAGTAAGCTTGTGAAGTCTCATGCATCTCTCTCTAAGGATTGTGAGCTTCTATCCGTGTCTCTCAAGACTAAGGAAGAGGAGCTCACCCTTCTTACAAAGAGTTTTGAGACGCCCAAGCTTACTTATCTTGAAACTCTTGCCAAGGCTTACTCTTCTCCTATTATCAATATTGATGCTTGTACTACTAACTCTAGTAGTGACCTAGCATCTATTCTTGAGGAGAATTGCTTTCTCAAGGCTCAAATCAAGAAAGGTCTCATGACATGTGCTCAAGGACAAAAGAACCTTAATGAGGTATTGAGCCAACACAATGAGGTGTTTGCCAAAGAGGGGCTCGGGTTTGACCCAAGCACAAGCAAGAAGAAGACGTCTTCCTCTCAAAAGTGCACCACTCCTCTAAAAGAATCATTTGTACGAGAAGGGCACAAGGAGAAAGGTAAGGTTGTTAGTGGGAAGGCCACAAGGGGCATGCCCACTCTCAACAAGCCAAAAGAGTTCATGCCTCCATCTTATGTACTTCGTAAAACTAAGGATGGAGAAGTTTATGCAAAATTTGTTGGTCCTCGAAATGCATTCCGGTTCTATGCTATTTGGGTCCCTAAGACCCTTGTGACTAATTTGAGAGGTCCCATTGCAAAATGGGTGCCTCTAACCAAGTCATAATTGTGTGTAGGTTGCTTTCTCTGGTGGAGTAAAATGGGTGATCGACAGTGGATGTACAAATCATATGACCGGAGATGGCAAGTTGCTCTACGATTTCATGGAAGCTATTCAACCATTTATGAGAATTATGTTTGGTGGAGGATCAAAAGGACAGGTACTTGGGTTGGGCAAGGTGGCTATCACAAATGACATGTCTCTTGCAAATGTCATGCTTGTCCAATCCCTTAAATATCATTTGCTTTCAGTTCGCCAATTGGCTTCCGTTGGTTATGATACACTTTTTGGACTAACGGATGTGAAAGTCTTTAAGAGAGATACTCTCGAAGTGGCCTTTGTTGGAGAGTTGGATGGCAACCTTTACATGGTTGATTTCTCGAAAGAGAGCACATTCCATGCAACTTGTCTAATGGCCAAGGCCGACAAGGGGTGGCTATGGCATCGCTGGCTAGCCCATGTCGGCATGAGAAATCTTCAAGATATCTTAAAGGGTAATCACATCCTTGGACTAACCAATGTCTCTTTTGAGAAAGATCGTGTGTGTAGTGCATGCATAGCCGGGAAGCAACATCAATCAAAGCACCCACCCAAGAATATCGTGTCTACTTGAAGGCCTCTGGAGCTCCTTCATGTGGATCTTTTTGGGCCACCTTCATGGGATAGTCTTGGTGGGAAAAAGTATGGTCTTGTCATTGTTGATGATTACTCAAGATATACATGGGTGTTTTTCCTCAAGTCCAAGGACGAGACGAAGATCACCTTCATTGATTTTGCCAAGCAAGCACAACGCAAGTTTGACAAAGAAATCTTGGCAATAAGAAGTGATAATGGCTCTGAGTTCAAGAACTATACCTTGGAAGAATTTCTTAGTGATGAAGGGATTGAGCATCAATATTCAGCTCCATACACTCCTCAGCAAAATGGTGTAGCCGAAAGGAAGAACTGTACACTTGTGGAGATGGCAAGGTCCATGTTGGATGAATACAAGTCACCACATAGTTTTTGGGCCGAGGCTGTCAACACCGCATGCCATGCATCAAACCGGCTCTTCCTCCACACTATATTGGAAAAGACTCCATATGAGCTCCTAACTGGGAACAAGCCGAATGTCAAGTACTTTCGTGTATTTGGGTGCAAATGTTTCATCCTCAACAAAAGAGAACGGTTAGGAAAATTTCAATCCAAAACCATTGAGGGCATATTTGTTGGCTATGGATCAAACTCTCATGCCTATAGAGTCTACAACAAATCCAATGGATGTGTTGTAGAAACTTGTGACGTGGTGTTTGATGAATTTAATGGCTCCCATGGGGAGCAAGTTGATCTAAATAATGTAGGTGAAGAAGATTCTTCTCAAGATATCTTGACCATGGGTGTTGGTGCACTTCTTCCAATGGAACAAGAACCTCATGATGATGAAGAAGAAGATGGAAGCTTCACACATCATCAAACTACTTCAACACCCATACCACCACAAGCTCCTATTGCTCAACCAATGCCCTTAGACCAAGTACAAGAAGATGATCAAGTCCCTCTTCATGATAATAGTCAAGAACAAGATCATCATCAAGGGCAAGAACAAGAAAGTGGAATCATTGACGATGAACCTCAACAAATGCAAGATGAAGAAGAAGATCTTCCACCACACATTAATGATCCATTTGTTGAGGACGTGGATGATGGACATGAAGTTGAACCTCGCGAAACTCTAACCTCCATCACGCCTCGAGTGGCCGGTCATGTTGATGTTGACAAAATTCTCACCGGCATATCAGAAGGTAGAGTCACTCGTAAACATTTCACAAACTTTTGTGCTCACTTCTCGTTTGTGTCTAGTGTTGAGCCTCTCAAGGTACAAGATGCATTGATGGACAACGATTGGCTCGTTGCTATGCAAGAAGAGTTGAATAGTTTTGAACGCAACCAAGTGTGGTCTTTAGTCGAGAGGCCAACTACGAAACACAATGTCATTGGAACAAAATGGATTTTCAAGAACAAGCAAGATGAGAATGGTGTAATCATCCGCAACAAGGCAAGGTTAGTGGCACAAGGGTACTCACAAGTTGAAGGTTTGGACTTTGGTGAGACCTTTGCTCCCATTGCCCGTCTTGAATCTATTCGCATCTTACTTGCTTATGCTGCTTTCAATGGCTTTACATTACATCAAATGGATGTGAAGAGTGCTTTCCTTAACGGTCCTCTACAAGAAGAAGTATATGTATCACAACCACCTGGGTTCGTTGATCCCGATCACAAAGACTATGTGTATAAACTTCATAAGGCTTTGTATGGCCTCAAACAAGCACCTCGTGCTTGGTATGATCATCTTAAGAAGTTTTTACTCGATGATGGTTTTGTGAGAGGGGGTGATCGATCCCACTCTTTTTACTAAGAGGGACAAAGGTGATTTGATCTTATGCCAAATCTATGTAGATGATATCATTTTTGGTTCCCCTAACATTCATTTGTGCAAGAAGTTTGCGGCCTCCATGACCAAGAACTTTGAAATGTCACTCAATGCGGATTTGAAGTTCTTTCTCGGTTTCCAAATTCAACAATTTCAAGAAGGAATTTTCTTGTCTCAAGCAAAGTACCTCAAGGATATTCTAGAGAAGTTTGGAATGTCTGATGCTAGTCCATGTAAGACACCTATGCCTACAAAAATTATACTCACTGAAGACACAAACGGTATCCCTTTCGACCCTTCTATTTACCGCTCTATGACCAGTTCATTGCTGTACCTTTGTGCATCTAGACCAGATATCATGTTCAGTGTATGCATGTGTGCTAGATTTCAAGCTTCCCCTAGGGAAAGTCATCATAAGGCAGTTAAGCATATCCTTAGATACCTTGTTCACACCCCAAAGTTGGGTCTATGGTACCCCAAGGATGCTAAGTTTGATCTCATTGGGTACACGGACGCGGATTGGGCTGGAGACAAAGTGGATCGTAAGTCAACCTCAGGTGCATGTCAATTTCTTGGACGCTCCTTGGTAAGTTGGTCCTCGAAGAAACAAAATTGTGTTGCCCTCTCCACCGCCGAAGCCGAATACATTGCAACCGCCAGTTGTGCAACTCAATTACTATGGATGAGGCAAACTTTAAAGGATTATGGTATCACCTATAGGCATGTGCCTCTTCTATGTGATAATGAAAGTGCCATCAATATTGCTGAGAATACCAAAGATCATACCCGCACCAAGCACATTGATATTAGGTATCATTTCTTGAGGGATCATGTGGAAAGGGGTGACATTGATATTGCTCATGTTGGTACAGATATGCAACTTGCAGACATTTTCACCAAGCCATTGGATGAAACAAGGTTTTGTCAACTTAGGCGTGAACTTGGTATCTTGGAGCTTGACAAAATTATGTGAAATTAGTACTCATCCATGCATTTACTTCATGTCTTGTCTAGATGTAGGCATGTATTTAGGGGGAGACATTCAACTCATGAGTTATCTCACCCTATATGATGCATAAATAAACCAAACACTCTCAAAGTTACTATGTTATCACTTTGTGACTTAGTACTTTAAAATGATGGAGTTGTGATGTTGGGCTCAAGGTTAAAATCTTCGCAGTGCCAAGTCACATATACTCAAACATGGTGGACTCGTCCATCGCCCTCTCTTAGAGAGGCTGGACTTATTCTTCATCTCCTTTTCTGTGTGTTTGTCCGATGTTTGTCTCTCTATTTGAGTATTCTTGTTATTGCTCTTGTGTTTTGTCACGTGTGTTGCTCCTAGCTCAGGTTCTACCCAAGCCTCTCTCATCTCAAAACCATCTGATATTTGTCTAATGTACAAGCTTCAAATCATAACCACATAAATGTTGATGTGGTGTGTGGTGGTCTTGGGAGCTTTCGGACCCACTTCCTCTAGTTCTCAGGAGTTCAGAGAGACTGTAATCTCTCTGGATATCCCGGAACTTCTGTCCTTGCCCAGAACTTCCGGGTGTCGCGGGTCTTGGGCACATATTATGGGCAGGGGATAACAAAGGGGTATTTTCCCCCTTCTCCTCTGTTCCACTGCTCTCTCTCCCTGCGGCGCCCCTCACCCATCGACAACTTCCGGGCGAGCTGCCAGCCCCCGGAACCTCCGGCTCCTTCTTCCCTTCATCGTGCTTAGAGGGCATCTGTGCTCTCCACCATCTCCATGGAGGAAGGTAACCTAAGCTTCTCTCTGCTCTCTCTAGATTCCTAGGGATTGTAGGCTACGCTTATGGTTCTAGGATAAACACAAACTTCACATCTCGAGTCCTGCATACACTTTAGATCTGCAGTACTCCATCTCTTTCATCCCTCAGTGTTCGATCCATGCTGTCCCCTGCTCAGATTCGAAAGATACCCTGCGACCATGCTGGTGCCCGGAACTTCCGGGGCAGGCCGGAACTTCCGGCCTCGCTCGGGTTTCCATGTCCGGGCCGGGGCCGGTACTTCCGTCGGCCAGAACTTCCGGGCTCCCCGGAACTTCCGGCCTCCGGAACTTCCGGCCTCCACCCCGGAACTTCCGGCCTAAGCAGAGTTCTGCCACATCTTCGAATAATGAGATTCTTTGATTTTCTTTTTTTTAGGCTTGTGTACTTATTCTGTCCCCATGCTATTCTCTCATCTCTGTCAGCAGGAGGGTCTGGTTCGCGTGCTCACTCATCCAAGGTGTATGAACGGAAATCCAAAGCTCGAGTCAAGAAGACAACGGCTGTTGTTTTGGGGCATGAGAACATGTTTGACTGCCACCCTGAGGAAGATGCTGAAGCTGAAGACAGTGCATCTCCTCCTGCTTCTCCCGTCCACACCAAGAAGCGGAAGACTACTTCCAAGAAGGCCAAGGCACCAAATGTTCAACCTCCTCCCCCTTGGCCAGTCACTATGTGGGAAAGCCCGCACCGGAGTGGATTGCTCTTCGCCAAGTCAATCCCTATCGCCATGACCGTGATCTTGTGGCTGATTCCAAGTTTTGGACACTTTTCCAGCAACGCAACTATGAAGAGATCTTCTCTTAGTTTGTCAACAAGTGTGTCATTCAGAAGAATATCAACATTGCTCACTTTGACAAGACTCCAACAAATTCTGCGTATTTTGATGGGATCCAGAGGATGTGTGTGAAGCTTAACCTTCCTCCACTCATGAGCTTTCAACATGATGTGTCTCCGCCTCTTGTGGCTCAGTTCTATGCCACGGTGCATTTTGGGACTGATATGCAGCGCACCCTTACTTGGATGAGTGGTAATGAGAAGTACTCTGCTCCGTTCTCAGTGCTGGCCAGTCTTTTGGGATATGAGTATTCTGACACTACTGTTGACCGTGGCTACAAGATCCATGACAAAGGGGTCTACCAGGCTATTCACTTGGCTGATTTGTATCCTCCATCCGGAAAAGTTGGATCTGTTGGTGATCTTCTACCTTTCTATGACATCATGCACCGGATTTTTCGAGAGATACTTGCTGTCAAGGTGGGTGACAAGAACAAGATTCGTGGTCACCTCATCACCCTTCTTCACTACACTTGTCACAACTCCGAGCAGGGCCCCATTGATGTGATGGACTTTATGTGGCATGAGATGTACAGTGTGGTGATGAACCGCAAGGTTCCTATCTATGCTCCTTATATTACTGCCTTGATTGCTGAGATTGCTCCTGATGCACTTGCGGGTCGGCGTCTGACTGTTCACTCCAGTGTTAGCTTGCTTGTTAAGAAGGGCAAGGCAACTGCTCATGAGGGTGATGATGATGAGGAAGAGGAGCTACATGCTGGAGATCCACACCACTTTGAGCTTCGTCCCCGCTCTCATACTTTTCATCGTGGGGAGCCCAGTGACTCTGGGTCCAAGAAGAGCAACAAACTTTGGCGTCTTCTCAAGAACATGTTCTGTCTGCAGCAAGATATGCACAAGAAGCAGTGGGAGGAGCACAAGTCTAGGAAGGAGAGCATGAAGGCTCTTAAGGATGGTATGCGTGCATCTGGTATGGACATTGCTCACGGTTTCGAGTCCAATGTGACTCATTTTGAGAAATACCAGTCCAGGTTTGCTCGGTTTGATGTTGAAGCCGGCGATGAAGCCTCCTCACACCGCCCTCACGGCTCAGAGTCTTCTGGAGAATCGTCTGATGACCCTTCTGCGTCCCTCTCCTAGGGGCTGGTTATGGATTCCACCATCTTTCCTTTTTGCCATCTTGGTGACAACAGGGGGAGATGAGGTGCTTGATAGGGCTTATCATTTATCTTTGTTTATCTGCCTATTTTATGTTGCTTGGTGAACCTTTGCTTTCATTTGCTCCTATTTGGATCTTATCTTGCTATTTGAACCTATTATGTTCCGTTAAATAATCTATCTGTGTGTGAGTATCTTATGGCAAGGAGGTTACATGGCATATTCTATTTTCTCATATTATGAGAGACATCTATCAGGCAATGTTATATCTATATTTGTATCTTCACTATGAGAAACAAAGGTTAGTAAAGCGTTCTATGTCGATATATCATTCTTGTGTGGGTATGCACAGTGATAGGGGGAGTTTCCTCTAACCATGTCATTTCATCCAAATGCAATCCTAAAATAGGGCATGGGTTGTGGGGGAGTACCTACCTTTCATTGAAATTGCTTTATATTATATATCCTTTAAGTGTTTACCCTCTCAAGCATTGTTGTCATCTATGTCAAAAAGGGGGAGATTGAAAGTGCAATGTTGCACTAAATTGTTTTTGACATCTATGACAACTTCATTTGTGTTTCTAACCACATGCTCTAGTGTTAACAACACTGATTAAGCTAAAGTGAAGCATGGATGGTTATTCCCTCTTATATTGGAAAAAGGAAAAGCGGAGTGCCCAAGAAAAGAAGAGTACCATAAAGTTTTCTTGTTTCTTGAGTCCTTAGGGCAGCGCACTATTAAGAGGGGGTGCATCATAAAAACATCCGGGGAATCAACTTACCTTCTCTCATTGATCTAAAAATCTTAGTGTAATGTTTCTGTTCAGGCCGGAACTTCCGGGGACCGAAAGGTCCAACAGGATTCCGGGAAGCTTCCGGGGTACCCAGAGAAACTGCTCCTTTTGTGCAAACTCTCTGTGTAGCCCGGAACCTCTCCGGACCCTGGCCGGAACTTCCATCCCCCGGAACTTCCGGGCGGCCGAAACTTCCGGGCTGCGGAACTTCCGTCCCCTGTTTCAACAGCTTCCATGGTACTACTGAGTTTGTGCAAACTCTCTGAGTAGCCCGGAACCTGGCCGGAACTTGGCCGGAACTTCCGGGATCCGGAACTTCCGTCCTTGGCCGGAACTTCCGGGCTACACAGAAATCTGCCTTCAACGGCCAGATTCCATCCCCACCTATAAATAGTCTTCTTCTTCCTCACGAAGAAAGTGACGACTCCATTTCTCTCACCTCCATTTTCAGACCTCGATTTCTTGGAGATCTCCCTCCTTAGCCAACCAAAGCTCTTGATCTTTTGAGAAGCGAAGGAGAAGTGCTCGATCTACACATTCACCAAAGCGAAAGTTGATTCCCCCTTGTTTTTGTGGTGCATCTTGTTACTCTTGGAGGTTGGAGACTCCTAGGCGGTAGGAGTGCTCCGGCGAGGAATCGACCATTGTGATTTCCCCCGGAAAGTTTGTGAGGGTTTGGAGACCACCCCAAGGTCTACCACTAGTGGTTGAGAAATGCCTTCGTGGTGTTGTCTCAAAGGGAGAATAGGGTGAGGCTTCGTGGCGTTGGTGTGCCTTCGTGGTAACATCCACCTCTCTAACGGTGACGTAGCTTCCCTCCAAGGAAGTGAACATCGGCATATATCCTCGTCTCCCGGAGTTGCGGTTATTCCTAACCCTAACTCTCTACTTGTGGTCACTTGTCTCCTAGCACTTACTTATATCATATTGTGCTTGCTTACTCATACTTGTGTTACTTGTTTATCTTGCTTAGCTCTTAGCATCATACTTGCAATTGTTAGGCTCACTTTCATATTCCGCATTATTGCCTAAAATTGCTAAGTAATAATTAAAATTTGTAATTGTACCTATTCACCCCCCCTCTAGGTCCATCTCGATCCTTTCAGTCCCCCAATCATGTATTTGGCGAGGTAATCTTGAGTAAACTGCTTTGGGAACCACTGCAAACGAAAAAGATTTAGACATTGTTGTCTAACAACTCATTATGGGCAGCAAAAAGAGAAGGATGCAGAGTTTGTAGTTACCATCCTACAACTCACTGTTGTGTTGGATAGAGCGTAAACAACTAATTTTCTTGCCACCGTTCGTATCTTTTTGCTAATAATCCTTATCAGTTTCCTCACTTGATGCTTTTTCATGAATATCTCATTGCCCCATACGCAAAAAGGGTCGATGCGTGGATCATTGCCAAGGGCATATGTATCTACAAGCAACAAGTCAATATTAGAAGCTAACAAGTGTCCAGGCCTGGATCTATATGTAGTACATTATGGAACGACGGGGGGAGTACAAGCCGAGGGATGAAACTAACCTCGATGGAAAATGGTGGCCACTCCCGTTGTTGTCCTGCATAAGTAGTGGAAAGGCATGATAAGTACAGCAACCTTAACATCAAACAAATATAGCAAAGGTAAACAAAATCATCTCCAAATGATAGCTTGAATGTGTTGGTTTCAGCATGCTGTTAAAGCAGATATAAAATGGAAGGGAATGTTACCTACAACAGGCTTAACAGCCATCAAATATTGCAATTCAAACTGGTATTGTTGAAAATGAATAGAATGTAGGTCATGCTTAAACATCACACTGGATAAATGTGTAAAACTGAAATAAAGGGCATGTGTTAACTACACCAGGCATAACTGGAACCAAATATAGCCGTTCAAACTGGTATTGATGCAATCAAGCGGCACAGTTTTGACTTGCACATAATGAACATCACATTGGGAATGGCTTAATTAAACAAGGCATAAATGATCAGTATAACAACCAAATATAGCCATTGAAAACTGGACAGAGTCTCACTGCAACCAACCTAACAAGCAAATACAGATAAACATGGCATATGCTTGAAAACTGGACAAATGCTCACTGCAACCCACCTAACAAGCAAATACAGATGAACAAGGCATCTGCTTGAAAACTGGACAAATGCTCACTTCAATCAACCTAACAACCAAATACAGATAAACAAGGCATCTGCTTGATAACTGGACAAATGCTCACTGCAACCAACCTAACAACCAAATACAGATAAACATGGCATCTGCTCGATAACTGGACAAATGCTCATTGCAACCAACCTAACAACCAAATACAGATAAACAAGGCATCTACTCACTATAAACAACCAAATATAGCCATTCGTGAAACTAAAGTGGACAATTCATACTTAAACATCACATAGCCCTATTGAACATTACATTTTTGCATAACTGAAATAATTAAGTATGACATAGTTAAAACACCACATGGCAAAAGCTACTACAACAAAGGGTACGAGTTGGCAAGCTAGAAAAGGTAAGATTTGCTGATAGGATGTTGAATCACATGTCATGGACGGGATCCTTCCAGTTGGAAGAGCACAAACCCATGGTGCACTCTCTGATGTCACAAATGGGCTATTTCACTTTGGAAGAACCTTTGTGGGTGCCCTCCTTGTGGTCATGGTCGATGAGACCTGACTTGGCAATTGAGGATCCCAAGCCGCCGTCGTAGAATGTGTCCTTCAGAAATGACAAAATGGGCTCGATGGCGTACAAGGATCGCAGATCCTTGACCGCGTGGCAGAGGAGATCAGCGGCAGGGCTGTCGAAGAGATCGATGGTGGTTGAACCAGAGGGGCTGGGGATGGACCACTTAACCTGTGACATGGCCTGCGTGAAGCCATCGCTGTCGACGAGCTTGATGTCGTAGCCAGCTTTCCCGAGATACAGTAATACGCTAGCCCGCTGACATGAAGCCTTTGGCATGGCAACATAGTCAATGTCTTCACTGGCTTCTACGGCGAGGTGTTGCTCCGGGATCGACAGGTTAGGGCAAACAGCGGCCACCTCGCCAACGTCCGCCGGAGAGGCCATGATAAACCTCTTCTTGGCCGAACGCTCATCGGGCTCCCCGGGATACACGGTTGGGCTTAGGCTGTGACATTCTGGAGCAGGGGATGTGGATCTGGCGGGAAGGGACACCGCCGGCCTCATCTAAAAACTCAGGGGAGTGGGGCGATGGTATAGGAATCGCTGGGTAACCTAAACTTTATTATCTAAGCTAGGAGGAACGGGCAGACCGACAGGGGTTAGCGGCGGCGGCGAGCTAGGTTCGAGGGGGGGATGGGGGGACTATGGAGGGGGGGGGGTGGGTGGGGGGGGTGGTGTTTGAGGATACGCCGTGGCTACTCTAAATTTTAGTAATGGTGGGTAGAGATGGTGGTGGACGAGGGAGGGCGACGGTTCATATGCCTCGGCTACTGCAATTTTACTATAAGGTCGATGCTGGAGGAGAGGGGGCGACGGTTGAAGTACGGCGGCTACTAAAATTTGGGTAAAATAATTGATGCGGGGCGGGAGTACCCAAGATCGCACACGGTCCAATAAGAATATGCGTGTATGATAATAAGGAAAAGCGGCGGAACCGCCGATTTTTGCAACGCTCAAGGCGGGTAGTTTCTTTTTAGAGTTCTAGCTAGCTGGTCTATCGCACATGGTTTGTCCTAATTTTTAGACGCAGACGTGTAATTCAATCTAAATAAACTCCCCGCCTTTAGCTTGCGCAGGTGGTGATTTTACAGTGCACTAGCATGGCACACGGTTAAGCCAGTACCTCCACCTTTGCTCGTGCTTGTGCAGTCGTGGCGATTCACAGCACACTTGCATCGCACACGGTTAAGCCAGTACACCCGTGTCCGTTGAGCATCATCCGAGTCTTTGCAGCAAAAAAAAAACGGTAGAGTGGGTCAGAAGACAGTCACACCAGCATGTGGCCCAAATATATATGAGTGAAAAGGGTGGTCTGTGATGTTCAAAATTCCAATGCACAACTTTGACCATGCGGACCCACAATTGGGCGCGTCGTCGAAGATCGATGAGAGGGGCCAGAAGTCAAGAACCACCTGGAAGTGGCCA
Source organism: Thinopyrum elongatum (assembly GCA_011799875.1). Taxonomy (NCBI): domain Eukaryota; kingdom Viridiplantae; phylum Streptophyta; class Magnoliopsida; order Poales; family Poaceae; genus Thinopyrum; species Thinopyrum elongatum. Next base: position 441,924,851 of record CM022300.1, on the reverse strand, counting down.
AATATATGTAGGAATATAGGGTGTGATGTTTAAAACTTTAAATACACAATGCACAACTTTGGTGGCACCTGCCTCGCAAACCCGAAAGCACCCTTGGATATATCTATAATGACATAATGTCATAGCTACCTAGCTAGGGTGCTTGACCCACCTCCCACTTCATGTCAGCGGGGCGGATGCACGTAATGATACTTTGGTCATACATGCATGTCGCCATGACCTACCATAAGACGGACCAGTGAATCTATCGCTTGGTCAAAGGACAACTGTTGTTGTCGATAAAAAATGGATAGAATATATATATAAACCACTTGGGCCAATAGATTGAACCATCATAAAAAATCGCACGATAGGGACCACAAAACCAGCACCGCCTGCACGCGGCCCAAAATGATGTACGTTGGAAGGGGTGACGTATGTTTTCAATATCGAATAATGTACAATTTAGATGTGGCGCCTGCCTCTCGATACATACAACAACCATGAAAGCCAGGCAGTTAAGGATGAGATACGCAGGGTACGGTGTTGGTCGAACCCAGCAATCCGAGCGTGTGGGAGGGAATCCTAACAACACATGAGCTCGAGCTTTGGTTGAACGACATGTGACGGTGGCCGGCCCTAACACGAATGAGGAGGAATCCATTCATGGCCAACACATACCCCTCGTTATCGGTCAAAGGGATGATATATATACACTCGGGGAGCACACAGATATGCATGTCGTCACAAAAAACCGCACAAGGGAGACGTGGTCGATCAGAAGACCCCCTATACACTGCATGCGGCCCAAAAATATGTATGGGTACGGTGCTGTTTGATGTGTTCAAATCCCGAATGCACAACTTCGATGGGGCACCAACTACATTACAAACCGAACACCGTACCCGACCCCAAAACAAGTTCAATACGTACGATGTCGGTTCCCCAACTTCGAGGCGGGGGGGGGGGGGGGGGGTGTCGTCCAACGCATGCGCTAAAACTTTATTTTGTCTAACATGGCACACATAGCAATAGGAAACCATCATGGTCAAACCCTTCTCGTATGTTGGGTCAAAGAGATAGATTGTGTGGGCCCCCCTCGTTATCGATCAAGGATGATATATATATAAATATACCTCGGGGAGCCCACATATGTGTGTGGCGTCTATAAACCGCACAAGGGAGACATGCATGCTCGATCAGAACACCCGCCCCCCTATATCCTGCTTGCGGCGTGAAAAAGATGTATGGGTCTGGTGTGTGATTTGTTCAAATCCTGAAAGCACAAGTTTGATGGGGCACCAACTACATCAGTAACATTACAAACTGAACATCGTACCCCCGCGGACAGGTTAAAGACATACGATGTCGGGAACGTAACTTCGAGGCGGGTGGCGGGGTAGGGGCCGGGTGCCGTCCAACGCATGTGCTGAAACTTGATTTGCTCTAACATAGCACACGTTGCAAAGAGTAAACCCTTCTCGTGCGTTGGGTCAAAGGGATAATTTGTGTGTGGTCTACAGATGTCGATCATTCTTTGATTTTTTAGAACAAAAAATAACCAATAAAAAACATAGTCTACAAATTAGCAAAACAAGGATCCCAAGGTTTATATAATCAGCATGACAGGTCACTATAGAGACATTTATCTCTATAATGACCGTATCATAGCGTTTAAATGAAGCTTGAGATATGTAACTTCCCACCGGGTCACCCATCCTTAGACTACTCCAGCCCGAGCACGCTTAACTTCTGCGTTCTATTCAACTAGGCTAGCGGATGGGAAGCCGCCCCTTGCTGATAGGAATTGCCTCCTTGCCTTTAAGGTGTTTCACGCTGGTCACCCTATGGGACCTACTCCCTACTATCACACACGTTTGTGCTTTTAGAAACCGTGTGCAATAATTACATGGCCGGTGTGTCGCCGCCTAGCCTTCTATGAGCACTGACACTGGCAGTAGGAAAAAGATGGGAGAAGAGGAGGGAAACCGATGGGAGGTGTGGCGGGAAACAGTAGCGTGTTTGGCTATATAACAACATTAATATGGAAAACTTTTTTTTACATGAATATGGAAAACTTAGTAGAGAAGGAAGCATGAGCTAGCATGAAGCATGCGCACAGTGCTTACCCATATAAATAACGTCACAACCGGAACTGCATGTGCTGTCGAAAGGGATGAGGATTGTCGTTCGATCTGGGAGCATCCAATGGTGCAGGCATACGATCCGTGGGGTTTGGGTTCTGGCCAATCAGAACACACGACTCAGATCGCGCGCGCAGCAGGGGGGCATCGGCCACGGTTTGGTAGGCACACGGCTTTTGTGAGTGAACCGTGTGCTATTTGAAAACATTTCATGAGAATCTCAGTTTTTAAATCCCTGTAAATCCAAAACTCACCCAAAAATCGTGAAACTTGGCATGGTGTCACGACATGACACATATATGTCAAGGATTTGTTTTTCCATTTTGGGGCAAGTTTTATTACAAGCCTCTTACAAACCGGAGCTTCTCTCAAGAAGCCTCGTGGTTCCGATAGGGAAACGTGTCCCCCTTGTGGGCTAAACGATAATCACTGCCTCTTTTCGCCTTGTATTTTTTTCTACAGGCAACATGGAATGAGAGGATATCCGTGCTGAAATTTACAATTACTCAGGGTTCATTTGGCCTTTTTTACATTAATTGAGTTTCCTAAGCATTTAATGTCCATAATTCAAATCTGAACTACAAGTACATGCTCTAGTTCACCAAAATGGCTAGAAAAATCATACATGTGTCCTTGGGTGCATGTTTAGGTCCCATGCAAGGAATGGGAATGAATTACAACTGTACCGGTGTCCTAGCTCGTCCTCAAACATTTGGAATCTCGGTTTTTAAATCCCCATAAATCCAAAACTCATCAGAAAGTCATGAAAGTTGGCATGGAGTCACGTCATGGCACATATATGTCGTGGTAAAAACATTGTCCAATTTGGGCCAAGCTTTATTACAAACCTCTTACAAACCGGAGCCTGTCGCAAGAACCCTCGTGGTTTCGATAGGAAACATGTCCCCTTGTGGGCGAAATGATAAATCACTCCCTCTTCTAGCCTTGTATTTTCTTCTACATGCAACATGGAACAACGGGAGATTCATGCTGAACTTTGAAATTATTCAGGGTTCATTTGACCTTTTTTATTCATTAATTGAGTTTTCTAGGCATTTAATGTCCATAATTCAAATCCGAACTACAAATACATGCTCCAGTGCACCAAAATGGCTAGAAAAATCGTACATGTGTCCTTGGGGTGCATGTTTAGGTCCCATGGAAGGAATGGGAATGAATTCAACCGTCTCAGGGTCCTGGCTCGGCCTCAAACATTGCGAATCTCGGTTTTTAAATCTTCGTAAATCGAAAACTCACCAGAAAATCATGAAACTTGGCATGGTGTCACTACATGGCACATATATGTCGTGGTTAAAAAATTGTCCAATTTGGGCCAAGCTATACTACAAGCCTCTTACAAACAGAAGCTTCTCGTAACCCTTGTGGTTCCGGTAGGGAAACATGCCCCTCTTATGGGCGAAACATTAATCACTGCCTCTTCTCGCCTTGAATTTTTTTTTCTACAGGCAACATAGAATAACAGGGGTGTTGTGCTGAAATTTGAAACTGTTTAGGGTTCGTTTGGCCATTTTATTTATTAATTGAGTTTTCTAGGCATTTAATGTAGTTCATAATTCAAATTTGAACTACAAGCACATGCTTCAGTGAAGCAAAATGGGTGGAAAGTCGTACATGTGTCATTGGGTGCATGTTTAGGTCTCATTGATGGAATGGGAATGAATTACAAATGTCTTGTCATCCTGAAACATTGAGAATCTCGGTTTTTAAATCCCAGTAAATCGAAAACTCACCCAAAAAACATGAAACTTGGCATGGTTTCATGACATGGCACATATATGCCATGGTAGAAAAATCGTCCAGTTTGAGACAAGGCGCACACATTAATAGCCAACAAAGTCCTTTTGAAACAAATAGCTGACACGTTAATATCGCAAACGGTTGTATTGTATGAACCGTGTGTTCCCATAACCATTTAAGTGCGGACACGCATCCCTCTTTTCTTGTGGGATAGTACTACCTCCATCCTTGTTCATTGGTCATCTTTGTATTTTGTGCCAAAATTTAACCATACTCGGTGGCGTGCATGCATCTATTTGATTAGATGGGACGAGCCGAGAAGTCCGCCGTGCAGGCTCGATGGGACGCGTGCGAGCAGTCCACCACGTAGGCTCAACGGGACGCGTGCATCCTGTCCACCTCGCAGGCTCAACGGGACACGCGCGAGCAGCAAGGCCGCCCATGCTCACCTCGAAGCGAGCTCTTTGACCTCCGTCCACCAGCCGCCCGCCTAGCTCACAACTTCTCCATTAATGGCGGTCGAGCCGCTGTTTAACACATGGTTAATTAAAGCACCTGGACGGAGGGTGTTTGCTTGTGATCCCATGGCCCCTCTCAACGTTAGCATTTGCTTTGTTCGTGTTTTCAACTCATATTCCGGATAATTTAAAATGCCACATAGGGCAATGGATAATACGACGACAAATAAAATGGCAACGGATAATACGATGACAAATAAAATGGCAACGGATAATACGACAACAAATTTACAATGGCGCGGATAATAATTGTCTTACATATTCCAGATAATTTAAAATGCCACATGCGGCAAATCCCGGAAGACACGGGGGCAAGAGAAGAAGGAAATCGCAGACAACGATCTGGGTCGCTACAGTCTCCACTCCTCGATGGATCGCCGGGCGACGACATCCTCCAGCTCCTTCTTCAATTCCTCACGACTTTGGTTGACAGCAGCCACAGATTCCTCCACCTCCTGCTCGCGCTTGATCTTGAGCTTCCTCAAGTCACCCATCAGTTCCTCGACGACTGCTTTCAGCATCATCCCCGAGGCACTGCTCTGCTCATGCAGCATCTTCCAGCCGGCGGCCTCCTCCTCCTTCTCGACGAGCGCCTTGAGGAGCTTCGCATTGTCACCCATGAGTTGCTCGACGAGGCCGGTCGCCTTCTCAATTGAGGCATCGCTGATCTCGAGCAGCTTCATCAAGCCGTCGACCAGCTCTTGCTACTTAATGAGGCCAGCGAGAATGTGATCATCGCTGGCCATGGACTTCAGCAACGCCAGCTCGTCGCGATCATCGATGCGGTGAGTGCGCTTGTGAGAGCCCTCACGTGCCGGTGAGCCCTCGTTCGAGGGCTCCGCGACGCGCCGGGACATCTCTGTTGCGGCTGCCCTGTAGCAGCGGGACCTCTCTAGTGCTTCTGCGGCCTTGGTCTTTGCTCCCTGGTTATATGTCCACCCGAAACTCCTCCTACCAGTCATGGCGGAACGACTTGACAGGAAAGACCAGTTTTGTGGGTGGTGAGGAGAGGAACTGTGAAGTAATTTTCGAGTGGATAGTTTTTATAGCCCGGTGCTAGGTGTGAACACATATTGGCTTGATCGGTGTGAACAGATTTGCAATTACTTATTGTGTTGTAATCTGCAGTGTGATGAGAAACAAGGTCAAAATTTATTGATGGCTCATCACAAACAGTTCTTTTGGATCAACCGTATGCCATGCATCAGAACCCGAAACGGTCCCCGGATGGCGTACATGGGCCCGCGTTCTCGGATGTACGTGTACGTGTCTGCCCACTATCACACACGGTAAAGATATCACCAATGTGACCGATAGATGCGCCGTCGCGCCTCCCACGGGGTGCCAGAAGGTTGACCACGTGGTTGCTCGCCGTTGAGGCGGCCGCGGCGCGCTCTGCTCGTCGTTGAGGCGGCCGCGGCATGCTCTGCTCGTGTCCGTCCGCGCGTTTTGCTCGTCGTTGAGGCGGCCGCAGCGCGCTTTGCTCGCGTCCATCCGCGCGTTTTGCTCGCCATTGAGGCGGCCGCGGCACGCTCTTATCGTGTCCGTCCACGCGTTTTTCTCGCCATTGAGGCGGCCGCGGTGCGCTCCGCTCTGGCGTCCCTGTGCGCGCTCTGCTGGCATTGAGGCAACTTTACAATGGCAACGGTTAATAATTGTCTTACATATTCAGGATAATTTAAAATGCCACATGCGGCAACGCCGAAAACACTCACGACCAACATATGCATACAATTATAATAAAATATAGGCTAAAAGGCTGAGTTGGCGTCCTTCCGACGACGGTCTTCTCGGAGTCCATGATCAGCATAGCACCCTTGCGGCCGTTCATTCCAAGTGTCCCGACCCGCCTGCGCCTACAGAGCTGCTAGCGCTGGGAGGCTCTTGGGGCTGCTGGGCCTATTCTAGAAGAGCTTGACAACGTGCAATCGCACGCATGACATCTCCGCGGAACTGCTCCATTTCCATGTCTCTGGCCTGGTAGCAAATTCCATTGATCACCTGCATCCTCAAGATACCACGTTGGCGATGTTCTACTTCGTTGAGGACGTCAACTCTGCCAAGGATGTGCTCGAGCCTGGCCACCACATCATCGGGATCGAGGTTGACACGGCCGCCGCCGGCAATGATGAAGCCGCAGGCTAGCTGTGCCTTGACTGAATCGCAGAGGTCCTCTGCCCATTCCTTGCGGGGCATCAGGCTCTCGATGAGCACTGGTGACGGCGGCTCTTCGGGTGGGTCGTCGATCATGCCGCTGAGCAGCTCTGGATCTTTTGCATGGTGGATGGCAAACTGTCATCACACTTCCTCTGCAATATGTCGATTGTGCGCCCAAGGACTGTCACGCCGATATCGCTGCCAATGGGCTATGGTGCCTGCACCGGCCGATGAAGCTCTTGCTCCCCGACCTGCTCCGGCTCGTTCTCCTCGCCAAAGATGTAACGCAGGTAGGGGTCGACGTTGAAGCTTTGGTCGTTGCCTGGCATGCTTGGAATAACTAATGGTAGATGGGTGAGGACTAGATCTACGCACAGTGTCGCGACGGTGCGTTGCCGCTTGGGTTATATGCAGCAAGCCATTAGCTGGTGGCGGGAAACCGATGAGGGAAGAGGCGCGGATTTTACAATCCACCCATGTGGAGCGCGGGAAGACTAAGTGGAGCACACAACCCGAATACCATATGCGGTGCCACGTGTTATCTATCACACACGTGTTAACATAAGGAAACATATGTGTAACTTACTAATCATCGCACACGAGTACTCGCAGACGCATCGTGTACGATACTCCTAGCCGCCGCAAGCAACTAGTTTGCATTTTTCAAAGTTTTTTGTACACACAGAATCACACACGAATTAACTGTAGTAACCGTCTGTGTTATAATTTCTCATCGCAAACAGTTCATCCGAGGTGGCTGTTTGCCGCGTATCACACACATCTTGTTTACACGAATGGTTTGTGTTCTTTTGGCTCATCGCAAACAGTTCATCTATGTGAACTGTATGCCGCATATCACACACATCTTGTTAAGTTGAACCATTTCTATTATGTTCCCTAATCGAAAAGAGTTTGTCCGAGTGAACCGTATGTCGTATATCACACACACCTTGATCTGGCTAACCATTTCTGTTGCATTCCCTAATTGCAAATAGTTCATCTGAGCGAACTGTATGTCGTATATCGCACACACCTTGATATGGCTGCCCATTTCTGTTGTTCTGTCTCATCGCAAACAATTCGTATGGATCAACCGTATGCCCTGCATCGCACACGCAATTAAAATCTGAACCGTGTTTGATGTCTCCACCATCGCAAATGTTTTGCATCTTTTTTGACATTTTTTTACATCACCGTTTGTGATTAATGCATCGCACACAGTTTCATCAAAGGGTCTTTGATCGTAGTGTCACGTTAGCAGCATCCTGCAGTAGTGGTGGGGCCCCTCGATATTGGTTTGGACTTCGGCCGCTAGGGCCACTGTATGTTCCTCAGTCCGGAGTGAGCGTTCCGTATTGCCATTGACTGTAATGATGCCCTTGGGTCCGGGCATCTTTAGCTTTAAGTATGCATAATGGGGGACAATGTTGAAACGAGCGAATGCTGTCGGCCCAAGAGTGCGTGATAACCACTACGGAAAGGGACAACGTCGAAGATCAAGTCCTCGCTGTGGAAGTTGTCCGGCGAACCGAATACCACGTCCAAAGTAAGGGTGCCCGAGCAGCGGGCTTCCACACCAGGGATTACCCCTTTGAAGGTAGTGTTACTGGGTTTGATCCTTGACGGGTCGATACCCGTTTTCCTCACTGTATCTGCATAGATCAGATTGAGGCTGCTTCCTCCGTCCATAAGGACTCTGGTGAGGTGGTACCCATCAATAATGGGGTCGAGGACTATGGCAGCCGGTCCTCCGTGAAGGATACTGGTCGGATGGTCCCTACGGTCGAAGGTGATCGGGCATGCCGACCATGTGTTGAATTTCGAGGCTACATGCTCTACGGCATAGACATCCTGAAGTGCACGCTTCCGCTCCTTCTTTGGTATGTGGGTGGTGTAGATCATATTCACCGTTTTTACCTCGGGAGGGAATTGTTTCTGGCCCCCATTGTTCGGCCTGGGAGGTTCTTCGTCGTCCTTGCTATGGGGGCTTTTGCCTGCGTCCTTGGCTGTGAGCTTGCCGGCCTGTTTGATTACCCAACAATTACGGTTGGTGTGGTTGGCGGGCTTGTTAGACGTGCCGTGGATCTCGCAGGGTCTGTCCAGGATTGTGTCCAACTTGGTGGGTCCATCCTGGTTCCCTTTAGAGTGTTTCTTCCGAGTTCCCTATTTGGAATTGCGGAATTTGGCATTTACTATCGTGTCTTTGGCTTCACTGCCATTGTGGCGGCGCTTGTTTCTGTTGCGCCGTGGTTTCCTGTTTCCATCTCAGACCTCCGAGGTCCCGGGGTCTTCGGTGTTGGTGCTTCTATGAGCCAGCCAACTATCTTCTCCCGCACAAAAGCGGGTCATCAGAGGTAAGTGCCGCCATTGTCCTCGGCTTGTCTTGGTGTGCCCTCTGGTATACGAGGAATGTTTGGGTATTAATAGAGCTGAGATTATGGTTAGAGGAGCCACGAGGGCCCACATGCTCATAGGGCGCGCCTGGTGAGCTTGTCGCTCACTCGTGGACCTTCTGGCCTCCTCCCGAAGCTTCCTAGTTGTCTTCTAGCCCAAGAAAAATCGTCAAAAAGTTTCATTCCATCTGGACTCCGTTTGGTATTGATTTTCTTTAAAAGACAAAAACATGGAAAAAACAGCAACTGGCACTGAGCACTAGGTTAATAGGTTAGTCCCAAAAAATGATATAAAATAGCATAATAATGCATATAAAACATCCAAGATGGATAATATAATAGCATGGAACAATAAAAAATTATAGATACGTTGGAGACGTATCAAGCATTACCAAGCTTAATTCCTTCTTGTCCTCGAGTAGGTAAATGATAAAAACAGAATTTTTGATGTGGAATGCTACCTAACATGTTTATCATGTAATCTTTCTTATTGTGGTATGAATATTCATATCCATAAGATTCAAAACAAAAGTTTAATATTGACATAAAAACAATAATACTTCAAGCATACTAATAAAGCAATCACGTCTTCCCAAAATATTATGGCTAAAGAAAGTTATCCCTACAAAATCATATAATCTTGTCATGCTCTATCTTCATAACACAAAGTATTTATCATGCACAACCCCGATGACAAGCCAAGCAATTGGTTCATACTTTTAACGCTCTTAAGCTTTTTCAACTCTCATGCAATACATGAGCGTGAGCCATGGATATAACACTATGGGTGGAATAGAATATGATGGTGAAGGTTGTGTGGAGAAGACAAAAAGGAGAAAGTCTCACATTGACGAGGCTAATCAATGGGCTATGGAGATGCCCATCAATTGATGTCAAAGTAAGGAGTAGGGATTGCCATGCAACGGATGCACTAGAGCTATAAGTGTATGAAAGCTCAAAAAGAAAAAAACTAAGTGGGTGTGCATCCAACTCATTTGCTCATGAAGATCTAGTGCAATTTGAGGAAGCCCATCATTGGAATATACAAGCCAAGTTCTATAATGAAAAATTCCCACTAGTAAAATATGAAAGTGACAAAATAGGAGACTCTCTATCATGAAGAACATGGTGCTACTTTGAAGCACAAGTGTGGAAAAGGATAGTAACATTGTCCCTTCTCTCTTTTTCTCTCATTTTTCTTTTTTTCTCTTTTTTTTATTTTGGGCTCTTTGGCCTTTTTTTAAATTTTGGGCTCTTTAGCCTCTTTTTATTTAAGTCTGGAGTCTCATCCCGACTTGCGGGGGAACCATAGTCTCCATCATCCTTTCCTCTCATGGGACAATGCTCTAATAATGATGATCATCACACTTTTATTTACTTACAACTCAAGAATTACAACTCGATACTAGAACAAAAATATGACTCTATATGAATGCCTCCAGCGGTGTACCGGGATGTGCAATGATCTAGCATGACATGTATAAAAAATATGAATGGTGGCCAAGCCACAAATACGATGTCAACTATATGATCATGCAAAGCAATATGACAATGATGGTTTGTGTCATAATAAAACGGAACGGTGGAAGTTGCACGGCAATATAGCTCGGAATGGCTATGGAAATGCCATAATAGGTAGGTATGGTGGCTGTTTTGAGGAAGATATAAGGTGGCTTATGTGTGAAAGAGCGTATCATATCACGGGATTTGGATGCACCAACGAAGTTTGCACCAACTCTCAAGGTGAGAAAGGGCAATGCATGGTACCGAAGAGGCTAGCAATGGTGGAAGGGTGAGAGTGCGGATAATCCATGGACTCAACATTAGTCATAAAGAACTCACATACTTATTGCAAAAGTTTATTAGCCCGCGAAGAAAAGTACTAATATGCATGCTCCTAGGGGGATTGATTGGTAGGAAAAGACCATCGCTCGTCCCCGACCGCCACTCATAAGGAAGACAATAAAAAATAAATCATGCTTCAACTTCATCGCATAACGAAAGACCATACGTGCATGCTTTGGGAATCACAAACCTTAACACAAATATTCTTACTAAACCACAATTACTCACTAGCATGACTCTAATATCACCATCTTTATATCTCAAAACAAATGCAAGGAATCAAACTTCTCATATATTCAATGATCTCCATGAAAGTTTTTATTCTATCCCTCTTGAATACCCATCATATTAGGACTAAATTCATAACCTAAGAAAATTGCCATACTATTTTTAAGACTCTCAAAATAATATAAGTGAAGCATGAGAGTTCATCAATTTCATCAAAATAAAACCACTGCCGTGCTCTAAAAAGATATAAGTGAAGAACTAGAGCAACTACCTAGCTCAAAAGATATAAGTGAAGCACATGGAGTATTCTAATAAATTCATGATTAATGTGTGTCCCTCTCAAAAGGTGTGTACAACAAGGATGATTGTGGCAAACTAAAAATCAAAGATTCATATAATACAAGACGCTCCAAGCAAAACACATATCATGTGGTGAATAAAAATATAGCCTCAAGTAATTACCGATGGATTAAAGACAAAAGAGGGGATGCCATCCAGGGCATCCCCAAGGTTAGATGCTTGGTGGTCCTTGAATATTACCTTGGGGTGCCTTGGGCATCCCCAATCTTAGGCTCTTGCAACTCCTTATTCCGTAGTCCATCGAAACTTCACCCAAAACTTGAAAACTTCACAACACAAAACTCAACAAAAAACTCGTGAGATCCGTTCGTATGATAAAAAAATCTCCACTTTTAGGTATTATATTAAACTCATTCCAATTTTATATTTTCATTATATCTACTGTATTCTAACTTCTCCATGGCTCATAACCCCCGATACTACCCATAGATCCATCAAAATAAGCGAACAACACAACGAAAACAAAGTTTGTCAAAAACAGAATAGTCTGTAAAGACCTGAATTATAGTCATACTTATGTAACTACAAAAATTCTAAAACATTTGTAAAATGTAGAAAAATTGTATATCAATCTTGTGTAAAAAATTCAGAATTTTTTCTCGTTCCAGCAAATTTGAACAATTCTGCTACTGGACGCAAAAGTTTCTGTTTTTCAGCAAAATCAAATCAACGATCTTCCAAATCATCCCAGAGGTCTTACTTGTCTCAAACACTAATTAAAATATTAAAACACAATCATAACAGAGGTATAATTTCATATTTTTTGAAAAACAGAAGCAAAAACAAAAAAATAAAAATAAAATTGGGTTGCCTCCCAACAAGCGCTATTGTTTTACGCCCTAGGTAGGCATATTGCGTAGATCTAGGTATTGTCATCTTTGGTATTCAATTACTCAATTGCACATCCATACTTCCTAGGGATTTCATTAGGTTTGTTGATGATCACACTCCTAGGTAGAAAATCAAGAAATTCGTTCGTGGGAATTGGTTCCTTAATAATATTGATAAAGCTAGGGCAAATACTTATCATCTTAAGATCCTCGTTTCCTTTACTAAATAATCCACCCTTATTTTTAGGAACATAAATAAACTTAGTATTTTTATTAGGAGGAAATTTTGGAGTAGTCTTGACAGCGGCAAAAGAGGAACCCAAATTGGTAATAATATCCTCTAACTTATCGATTCTAGCGGAACCTTGTTCTACCCTCTCATCAATTATAGGTTCGTTCTCCTTTAGGGTTTTTAAAGTGATTCCCACCTTTGATCCAATTTGAGTAATATGATTATGAATCTTTTTATCCAAATTTTCAATATGCTCTATGGTAGAAATTTTATTCTCAATAATATCAAGTTTTTGCATTACATGTTCCAAAGTTAAAGTTGTTTCATTAATCATGATTGGTGGTGATCCCACCAAATTTCCCATAGCATTAAAAGCATCCATAGGGTGACTACCCAAGAAAATACCCCCAGTAATAGTGTCTAGCACATATCTATACCAAGTAGTAACACCCACGTAAATTTTTGAAGAAGAACTATGGTGGATTGCTTACGGGTAGATCTATTTTGAGCATCGCAAATTCTATACCAAGCATCTTTCAAATCCTCTCCTCCTCTTTATTTAAAATTAAGAACCTCACTTTCCAGAGTACCAACTACGGTAGAAGGACTAGCCATGACAGCGAAGCAAGCGATTTAGCACACAAGCAAACAAATGGCAAACGAAAAGATGAACGGGAAGAAGGCGAATAAAAAGGCAAATATTTTTGTGTTTTTCTGAAAATGTTTTAGAAGTGGGGGAGAGGAAATCGAGAGGCAAATGGCGAATAATGTAAATACAAGAGATGTGAGTTTATGATGGGTACTTGGTAGGCTTGATGTAGATCCTCCCTGGCAAAGGTGCCAGAAATTCTTCCTGCTACTTCTTGAGCTTGCATTGGTTTTTCCCTTGAAGAGGAAAGGGTGATGCAGCAAAGTAGAGATAAGTATTTCCCTCAGTTTGAGAACCAAGGTATCAATCCAGTAGGAGGAACACACAACTCACCAATGGTTGCACCTACACAAACAAACAAATACTTGCACCCAATGCGATAAAGGGGTTGTCAATCCCTTCACGGTTACTTGCAAGGATGAGATCTGATAGAGATAGGTATAAAAGATAAATAAAAGTGCAAAATAAAGTAAAGGTAAATAAATTACAGCAAGGTATTTTTTGGGTTTTTGGTTTTATAGATCTAAAAATAATATGATAAAAATAGACCCCGGGGCCATAGTTTTCACTAGAGGCTTCTCTCTTGAAAGAACGCATACGGTGGGTAAACAAATTACTGTTGAGCAATTGATAGAAAAGCGCAAAGTTATGACAATATCTAAGGCAATGATCATGAATATAGGCATCATGTTTGTGACAAGTAGACTGACTCCTGCCTGCATCTACTACTATTACTCCACACATCGACCGCTATCCAGCATGCATCTAGTGTATTAAGTTAACAAGAACGGAGTAATGCCTTAAGCAAGATGACATGATGTAGAGGGGTAGATCCAATCAATATGAAATAAACCCCACCTTTTTATCCTTAATGGCAACAATACAAATACGTGCCTCGCTACCCTTACTGTCACTGGGTGAGGACACCGCAAGATTGAACCCCATACAAAGCACCTCTCCCATTGCAAGAAAAATCAATCTAGTTGGCCAAACCAAATCAATAGATTGGAGAGAAATACAAAGCTATCTTAATCATGCATAAAAGATTTCATAGAAGACTCAAATAATGTTCATAGATAATCTGATCATAAATCCACAATTCATCGGATCTCAACAAACGCACCGCAAAAGAAGATTACATCAAATAGATCTCCAAGAACATCAAGGGGAACATTGTTTTGAAGATCAAAGAGAGAAAATAAGCCATCTAGCTACTAGCTATGGACCCGCAGGTCTGTGGTAAACTACTCACACATCATTGAAAGGGCAGCAAGGTTGATGTAGAGGCCCTCCATGATCGAATACCCCTCTGACAGAGTACTGGAACAGGTCTCCAGATGGGATCTCACGAGGACAGAAACTTGCGGTGGCGGAAAAGTATTTTTGGTGTGACCTCTGGTATACGGGGAATATTTGGGTGTTTATAGAGCTGAGATTAGAGTTAGAGGATCCACGGGGGGCCCACAAGCTCATAGGACGCCCCCTTGGGCACGCCTGATGAGCTTGTCGTTCACCCGTGGACCTTCTGGCCTCCTCCCAAATCTTCCGAGTTGCCTTCTAGCCCAAGAAAAATCATCAAAAAGTTTCGTTCAGTTTGGACTCTGTTTGGTATTGATTTTCTGTAAAAGACAAAAACATGGAAAAAACAACAACGGGCACTGGGCACTAGGTTAATAGGTTAGTCCCAAAAAATGATAAAAATTGCATAATAATGCATATAAAACATGAAAGATGGATAATATAATTGCATGGAACAATAAAAAACTATAGATATGTTGGAGACGTATCAGATCACAATTGCCACAACTCGCATCCTTCGCCTCAGGGCCCTGGCCTTACCATCGAGATGGTAGGAGCAGGCTTCCTCCTCTGCCGCATTGCCGCCCTTCAGGCCAAGGGAAGGCTGGCCTAGGATTACTAGAACACAGCTGATATCATGCGGTGAGTGCTGGGCTTGGCGCCAACTTGACGGTAATGCAAGTTCAAGCTGCCAGCAAACGTAGTGCCTTTGTGCAACAATTCTGTCAAGGATGCCATTACTGCAATGATGCCTGACTGCAATGCGCACGACATCGAGGGATCTTGGCAAGAACCGCCCGAAGACACGGTGAGGAGATGGTTTGACAGCATGGTGGAGAAAACCATCAGGGAGGAGACGAACCTTATCCACCATACCATCAATGAAGAGCTGGCACATATTGCTAGTAGGGCAGTGGAAGCAAGAATAGCCAGAGGCACCGGTGAACTTGATTTCACGGCAGCCAATGTGGATGATGAAGCTGAGGTTGAACCAATATACGAGTCACCGGAAATGCTTGTCGGAGAGCGAGGCGGACAAAACGTCGAGGGGCAAATGCACAAGGAGCCCCCTGTTCCCCTTGTTCTAGCAAGGAAACCTCGTGCCCTCCGAAAAGCTCCGTCTAGAGATCTAGTCCATCCTCCATCTTCAGGTGATGAAGTGGTTGACTAGGGAACGGCCGCCAGGGCCACTGGGTAGCAAGGATCTCGACGCCAAACTCCTCAACAACAGCAAATGCGGCGCGCGTCTTTGAGGCAGCCAACCACGTCGACTGTTGGAGTAGCCGGGTCCTCTCAACCTGCCGCACCTACGGCAACCAAGAAAGCCAGGACACCGATTCCGCCTCCTGCCTCTAGCACTGGACTCTAGGGCGAATACGACCTCTCTGTCCTTAGCAACAAGGAGGAGGACGAACAGTATGTGCCAACTACTTCTATCAATTCTTGATACATTGTTTTTGTTGATCTGATCTGCTCCATCTTGCTCTGATTTGACAGTGACAAGCTAACCTTGGCTCAAAGGATGGCAAAGAAGGCGAGGACCTCAGTGGGGGATGATCTGACGACAAGCTTGCCACCCGACGCGGACGTGGTGATCATCAGGCCCCGAGTGCAGCCTCGGCGCAGCCCCCAGCGTGAGGCCACTATGTCATTTTTTTTGGCGAGTACTGGCATTGAGGTTGTCATTGCTGACATCATCAAGGGAGCAAGAGAAGAGCGTCACGGAGAAGAAGAACGCCCGGAGGCGGATCTTGTTGTGATGCCTCCATCGACCACTGCAGTGGAACCTAACTCTCTGGCAAGGACCTCCACCAACGAGCTTGTCCGCACTGATGATGTGCCGGCAAGTGGGTCTGCCGGCAACCAGGCGACGACAACCGAAGTTGTTGGAGGGGAAGTTGTTCCTCCTCAATAAACCCAGTCCGGTAAGTCATCTCCGTCAAACAGTCCCATTCCTTAATCATTTTTGTTTTCTTGAACTTGAACTAAATTTGATTCCCTCCCTTCTCCTTCTTCTCAGATCCACCTTCAACCAATAACATGGACATAGACACCACCTTTGAGGGGATCGCGAAGGACGCTGCTAACAAAGATAGCAAGATCGCCGCCGATGAAGCCACCAGGACCACTAACAAGGAGGCCGCCAAGGATACTACTGAGGAGGGCAGCAACAGGAGTGCCGATGCCACTGGCGGCATTTCTGCCCCAGGAGCGCCAAGCGCTGACTCGGCCATGAGGGTGGTCACTGCTGGTAAAGCAGTTGTCGACGACCACCCTTCGACATCCGAAGTGCTTCCGTCAAGCAGGTACTTGAAGATTGATGACAACCTGTTTGTCAGCATCCCTGGCACATCAAGCATTACACACCCACTGAGGGAGAAGCTTTTGATGATGAGGTCATCGCTACGGCTAGGCTTGAACTTGTTAATGAACCATGCACTAGCAGCAGTGGATCCAAAGAACAACAACTCCTCAAGGCCATGAGCGACAACCTCAAGAAACTCTAATCACACTACCGCAAACGAATGGAGAGCTTGGACTCCAGAGCAGCTGTTATTGACATGATAGAAGAGGAGTTCCAGAAGCGTGTGGAGGAGACACAAATCTGGTATTCTGAGTGCCTTCAGGATCTGAAGGACCGCCAAAGGGTGCTCGTCATTGAGTGACATAAATTTGTCCTGGAGAAGGCCGAAGCCGACAAGGCACAAGAAGAGGCCATGCAGAGGATAGCGGCGGCCGATGCCAAGTTAAATGAGTGCAAGGTGGGCCTTGACACTCATGAAGAAGAACTTGCCGCCCGTGAAGAGGAGCTTGCCGCCAAGCTTCACAGCAAGGATGAAGAGGTCCAAGCCCTCCTTGCGCAACAGTCCTAGAAACTCGAGTGAAAGCACAAAGAGGCAATTAAGGCTCAAGCTACGGACCATGCCGACAAGATTCAAGAGGCCATCAATGCCGCCGAAGCCACAGAGACTGCCTAGAATGAACTGGAGGATAGGGTGAAGAAGCTTGAGGAGGAACTCGCCGTCAGCGACAAGGAAGTCTTGGCACTCAAAGCAGATAGAGAAGAGACGGCTCGCACCTTGGCGGAGCTACAAACCTTGATATCCGCCAAGAACCAAGAACTCACCAAGGCCAAGGGCGTCATGGATGATCACAAGCTGAAGTTGACTACCTTAGAAAAGTCTCTGGAGGGTGCCAAAGTGCGGGAGAAGACCTTGTCGAAGGACCTCCAGAACGAGAAGGCGTTGCTTAAGAGCGCCACCAACTCCTTCAATGAGCTCAAGGGCTCCTACAAACTTTGGACTGGCCGTCTCGTGGCGGCTGTGGGGAACCTCACTACTCAATTATCTGCCATGGGCTTGCCAGAATACCGCTTCTTCACCAACGAAAGGGATGACACCAGTGCCAGGCTCACTTTACTCTTCGAGAGTCTTGTCAAGGCGCTGAAGAAGCAACAGAAGACTCGAGCCGCATATCATGCCAGCGAATCTTGCAGGCTTTGCCGAGACATCCTCTTCAAGGTGCTCGTCAAAGTGGTGTACTGGAACCCTGGTATCGAGATATCCAAGGCCTTCAAAAGCTTGCCGAAAGGAGCAGACACCAAGGCTGCCGAAGAGCTTGTTGCACCGTTTGCTGACAAGGTCAGTGGAATCCCGAGGACCAAGGGCCAGCACAAAAACTAGCTCCTTCCTTGTACCGTCTCGTCACCAATGTAGTTCATGTAAAAGACAAGCCTATCTTAAGTTAGAACTGCAATTGGCTTTTTATGTATTATAAACTGCTGTCTAATGAATAGATGTGTGCTATCTCCCTTGTCTTATTCTGTCTTTGCATGATTTTTGTACCCTGTGCTTGCCGAAAACTTGCTGGTGCGCACACTCTTGTCGCGAGCACTTGAGGAACGAGTCCTTAGCAGCCTGCTGGAAGTGCCACTGCCGACAAGGTCACACTTGACGGTCATAGTGCAACTACTCAAGCTGTCGCGGAGGAGCAAGTCACAAAGATTTCTTTCCACCAAGAGATGTGATAGACAATTTTTCACGAAGAGTCGTTTTTTCACCAAAGTATTTTATTTTCAATGAAGGACATGACTATTCATAGGTCAAACTTCCAAGATCTAATGGACTTTGTTGATTCTTAATACAATCATGCGACTGCTCTTTGAGATTGACATGGCTTAACGTGAATGTTGCATTATGAGCCAGTTTAGAAATAAAGAAGGATTGTTTGATTCAACTGCATTTTTTTCTTGCAGCGGACTCGACACAAAGTAAGAGTGCGTCTGGTCATGACAAGGTTCCTTAGCATGCAGGTTTCTCATACAAAAGCCAAAGTCATTCAAGGAAGAACTGCAACTACAACAAAGAATTTGTTTCAAAGTTTTTCAACTTAGCTTTTTCTTTGCTGTAATTCTTGTCGTAAAATGATAAGTTGAACATCACTTGTGGTATCCATAGCATCACTCCCCCTGGGAAACTTGCACGCGAGGAACCCTCCTGTCCTTTGAGAAAAAGAAAGAAGAGAAAAGAGGAGGCTGGAAACCTTGACGGTTCGTTAAGCATCTCATACAAGGCAAAACGTAACACAACCCTGCATGCAACATGTACAAACATATATGTATTTGACAAAGAGCTGTGAAACACTTATCTTTATTTTACTACGCACAGGGTCTGTGCCTGGCTTTGTACAAAGGATTACATGTCTTGTCGAGAAACTTGTACAAAAAGGGTTGCCGGGATGCCCGATAACCGCGCCTTGCGGTTAGAACTTGCGAAGATGCTCAATATTCCATGAGTTATGCACCGGAGTGCCATCTTCGGTCTCCAAACAGACCGCGCAAGGTCTGGTGACTTGTGGTACCTGATAAGGGCCTTCCCACTTTGGTGTCAACTTGTTTGATCCCTTCGCGGATTGGATCCGACGAAGAACAAGGTCACCTTCCTCAAGGCTCCGGGCGTGCACTTTGCGGCTATAGTAGTAGTGTAAAGCTTGCCGGTAGCATGCATCATGCACGGAAGGCTGGAGACGATCTTCCTCGAGGAGGACAGCATCATCTTGCCGCATTTTCTCTTGCTCAGCTTCGTCAAAAGCTTGCACTCGAGGTGACCCATATGTGAGTTCCGTGGGGAGCACCGCTTCTGCACCATAGACCAGGGAGAAGGGTGTCTCGCCGGTGGCTCGATTTGGTGTCATCCTGAGTGACCAAAGAACCACCGACAGCTCGTCAATCCAGCGCCTTCCACACTTGTGCAGCCTATCAAATGTTCTTGTCTTGAGTCCTCACAACACTTTTGAGTTTGCCCTCTCGACCTGGCCGTTGCTTCTCGGGTGAGCAAATGATGCAAAACAAATTTTGCTACCAAGGTCTTGACAACATTGCATGAAGGCGCGACTCATGAACTGCATGCCGTTGTTGGTGATCACCCAGCTGGGCACACCAAAACAGCAAACTAGTCCTTTGAAGAACTTCGCGGCTGACTTTGTTGTCACCTTTCTCACTGGCTCTACCTCAGGCCACTTTGCAAACTTGTTGATATCTACGTACAAGAACTCAAATCCCTGATGGCATAGGGGAAGGGGCCGACGATGTCAAGCCCCCAGACCGAGAAGGGCCAGGAGAGAGGAATTGTCTGAAGAGCTTGAGTTGGCTGATGAATGTTCTTGGCGTGGAACTGTCATGCTTTGCATCTTGTCACCACAACCACTGCATCTTGAAGGGTTGTCGGCCAAATAAAACCTTAACGGAAAACCTTACTGGCAAGCACGCGGGACCCAATATGGGAGCCACACACCCCTTTATGTGTCTCTGCCACCAGCTTCTGTCCATCTTCTCGGCAGATGCACTTCAATTTCACCCCATTCGGTATTTTTCTGTATAGAATGCCATCAACAAAGTGATACATACTTGACTGGCGGGCTATTTCCTCAGCTTCTTCTTGTTCATTAGGAAGTTGACCTGCCTGAAGGTAATGGACTATCTGCTGTGCCCATGCC
The DNA here is from genome assembly GCA_011799875.1 of Thinopyrum elongatum. Lineage (NCBI taxonomy): Eukaryota > Viridiplantae > Streptophyta > Magnoliopsida > Poales > Poaceae > Thinopyrum > Thinopyrum elongatum. The sequence goes on along the minus strand of CM022300.1, from coordinate 441,904,465 downwards.
GGAGCCAGTGGCTCGACGACAAGGGCCAAAGGCATCTCTTTCGCTATGGGAGCGCTTGTATTGACGGCAAGGGCCTCATGCCATGCCTGAGCTTGCTGCTCACCGGCAAGCGTCAAGTTGTTTCCGGCGACTTCCTTTCTGGCGGATGTAGGAAGCTCTGCCGGAAAGTACTTGTGTCGGTGTCAAAACCAGTAGACCTCGGGGTAGGGGGTCCCGAGCTGTGGATCTAGGATTGATGGGTAACAAGGGACGACGAACACGGTGTTTACCTAGGTTCGGGCCCTCTCGAAGAGGTAATACCCTACGCCTACTTGATTGTATTGATTGTATAACGTGGTTTATAGAGTAGATCTACCTCGAGATCAGTATGAGCTAAACCCTAGGCTACGAGGGGATGAAGATAGCTCTGCCCCTAATGACTACAACCCTTGGTTTATATAGACACCGATAGGGTTAGTGTTACCGAAGATAGATTACAACAAGAGGGAAAGAGATCTCATCCACCCTTGACTTGGAGGGCACACGACGGCTTCATAGGTCTCCAGTCACCACACGGCTCCACCAGTCTGGCCCATATACAATGGGCCGTCACCCCGAGGACCCCTTAGTCCATGACTCCCTCAGTAGCCCCCGAACTTGCCTCCAACGCCGAGGATCATCTTCTGGAATCTTCACATCACCGGCTTGCGAGACGAGTTCCTCCATTCCATTTGAAGCCGTGCAAATTCCGCCAAGTATGATCCAGAACCCGATCTAATATACTCAGTCCCGGACAGTTTCAGGATTCTAAGATCCGAATACATCTCAAAACTGAGGTGGGACCACCGAAGTTCAATACCGTTCCTCGGGGTAAGGACCTTACAAGCTTTTCAGAGAGCACGTAGCCCAATGCCACTGTTCCATGCACCAGTCCTTTCAGCTTCATGATAAGACGCCTATTTATAGATCCAAAGGTGTTGAGAACAGTTATCCTCCCCCCTTTCTCCAAGAACATCATCGAAGCAATCTTCCGACGCCATGGCCGACATCCTAGGTTCATCCTCGCGCCCTCACGGCCCGCTCCCAGGCGATTGGTCAAGTTGTTCAGTCTCGCGCATCCAGCTAAGTCGCTTGCAGACATAGTGCTTCCTCCCTTTGGCCGATCTGGTCCCAGTCCGCGCCGGTCTCATCTCCATTGATGGCCGCGCCCTTGCCGAGAACTCCCCCGCCCCAAGCAAGGAGGAGAGAGTATGTCTCATACCCTTCCTTCTGAGAGGTTTGGGTTTCCCTATCTATCCCTTTCTACGGGGTCTACTATAGTTCTATGGGATCCAGCTCCACAACCTCACCCCAGGGTCCATATTGCACATTTCTGGCTTTGTGGCCTTGTGCGAGATATTTCTATGTTGCAAGCCCCACTTTGACTTGTGGAGGAACTACTTTTGTCTTGTCCCTCGCCTTCGTGAGGGATCTATATTTGAGGTAGGAGGTGCTGAGGTATGGCGAATAGCTGGGACGGGGTACCCAATCGGGACCCCATAGAAAGATCCCGAAGGATGGACTTCAGAGTGGTTTTGCATCGAAGATGTTCCCCTTACCAATCCAATTCGGCAAGGGCTACCAGAATATTCGAATGACCCACCTATAAAGCGGTACAATTGGCGGCCCAAGGGTCCTTCCCAAAAGGATAGCAAAGAAGTGCGGGCCCTGTCAGCCAAGATTAGGCTGCTGACCAGCAGCAAGTTGACCATGGTCGAAGTTATGGCCATCCCCATTACCCGATGCGTGCAACCCCTCCAACAGTGGGGTCACACCTTATGGTGCTATAACTGGACCAACGATGTGACACGTCACCAGCGGCAAGGGCCAGACAACAAGGCGGCCTTGGCTAAAATACTGGCCGACCTCTTCAAGGGGGACGAAGCACAGTTCGCTCGCATGAGTATTCAGGAAGGCTACTTGGGATACAATCCGGTGGACTGGGTAAGCCACAATCCATTATTTTGAGCCCACATATCATTGAATTCTCACTGATCGCCACTTGAACAGGGATGGAGGCGTCAAGTTGCGTCCATCAGTTGCCCTCCTCCTCAACCAGAGAATCATTCTTGCGAAGGCGATCTGGGGTATCATGATGACCCAGAGACGTTGATCAAATTTGAAGACGGGGTGTTCTATCAGGAGGGCCTTGACGGCGTCAGGGTGGCCATGACAGCCGATCACCCCAGGGTTCTTCCTTCTTCCACAGTAAGTGAAAAGAAGACCCCCTCCCAAACAGGGTGCTCGTCTCGCGCTACCCCCAGTGCTGACTTCTGCTCCCAAGGGTCACCGTACTATGCGTAAAAATGCCTCAGGAGGAGCGCGGACCACGCCAGCTTCAACCCTTGATGGGAGATCAAAACAGAAATCTTCTGCTGAGGCGAACGCACCTGCCCCTTTTGCCCAGAGGTAACGTGTTTTAGAATCGCAGCGAGGATCGCCTTTGTCATTTGTTTTTTAAAGCCCGCTCAACTTTGCAGAAGGCGTGTGTCTCTACATCAATCCGAAGATTTCCCGGATGCACCGAACCGCAATTCCGGTGCCCAGTCTTCGGCACGGGCCAGAGCCCCCTCCGAATACGCGGCAGCTGGCGTGCCTCCGATGATGTTTCGGTCACTAATTCTGAAGTCGAGAGCGTAATGAACCATCGCCACCGAAGGGAGACTTTGTGCCAGACCGCCTTTACCGAACAGGAGTTTAATGCTTTTAATTCGGTAGACACGTACCTTGCAGCGGCCCGAACAGGTCTTGATGGGATTGCCGGTCTATTTGCCGCCAAGGTGCAGGTATATAGCTTGAGAGCAAGTTCCCTAACTAACTAGCCCCCAAGCCTTAATTCGGGCGGGACGACCGAGTTAAGGATTTCTAATGATGTAATTTTGTAGGCCGCAACAGAGCATAGCAAAAAACTGGCCGAAGAGCTTGAGGCTAGCTGGAAACAGTTGGTCGACACCAAGGCCGAACTGGATGCGGCTCGAGAAGCCAGCAGCGATAACTCCGGTAAGTGAGAAGAACCGCTTCCCAACTCAGGGAAGGGTATATGGTGTATTTCATGTGTTCACACTGTTTTCGTCATGCAGCCACGGAGGCCGTGAATGAGTTGCACAAAGAGCTTGAGGCTGGTAAATGCGTGTTGTCGTGGAGTTATGAGGAGAAAAATGAGCTCAAGGCGGAGAATAAACGGCAAGCCAAGGAAATTGAGAGTTTAAAGACTCAGCTGGCACAAGCTTTGGGGGAAAGCCAAAAGCTAAAAGGTGGCATATACGGTAAGCGCTGATCGCACCGCGCTGTTGGTCTATGTCATTGATGTGTTAATGATGATGTGCAACACCTGTTTGTTAGGTCTCCTGACAGGGCGACCCGAGGAAGAAGTAGGCACTTATGACGGAAAACTATTAAAGGAACTATCGAAGACCTACGAGAAGGCCCGGAAAGCCCTGAAGAGCATGGCGAAGGCGTTATGGCCGTTAGATGCGCCTCCAGAGAGTATGTCCGATCTAGCCAGTCTCTTTAAAGGGGCTCGGCGAAGGTTTGAATTATGGAAGATCTTGGCCTATCGAGAAGGAGCGCACGAGGCATGGGCTATGGTAAAGACCTGCTTCACCAAGCTGGACCCGGTGCATATGGCCCGGGTTGGACCCATGGGTCCGGACGGTCAGGAGATACCACTGAGCTTCGTGTACAACAACGTGATGCAAGCCGCTCGCTATTCTCAGAAGGACTATGCTTTAGAGCAATCGATAGACAATGTCGAGAAGGAGTAATTTTGTCAATTCTATGTATCCATGTACTTTACGTTGATCGTGCTCAATCCGCGTTCTTATTTATTTTTGAAAGAATGTTGTCTTAGCCGGCCATCGGCTTCTACCTCCCCAATCATAGATTGGGAAGTGTTCCATACTTTGTGCCGTGAAAATGAAATAATACTTCGGGAACAAGGCAATCTGACCATCTGGCTTAAACAGAAAAAACATGTGCAGAGAGCTATGTTATATTACTATTTGACGTAAGAAACATCTTCTGATGAAAATAGTTCCTCCAAGGGTTCCTTTCTTCAGGTAAAATAATAATCTGGATATGTAAGATCAACGGACACCAATGGCTTTAAAAAAGAACCTTGGTGGTAAGCTTGAGGCTATATTCACTTCCCTTAGGCCGACTTATTGTATTCTGTAAGAACGCTAGCTTTCGGCTTCTCCCGTCTGAGGTACGGTCCTGGGTGACCCGGTCGTAACAATCGCAGAGGTCCTCCCTTTACTCCCTAGCCAAACAATCGGGAACGTAGGGGTAATCACAGGAGCCAGGCAACCCGACTTGGCAAAGATCTTAAGTCAAACAAGTGCATATGTTGGCTTGACATGTATGAGAAGGATGTAATCATAACGAATGTGGTGTTTGCATTTATGCGGCTCGTCTAAGGGAGCCCCCAAGCAAAGCTGGGTATTACATTTAATGGTATATAGTAGGGGCCTGGTGAGGTTCGATTTAACCGAACTAGCACCACGATGAAAGAGAGAAAAGGGTAAAAAAGAAAAACAAGGCGAAAATTAATGTCAGACTCAGGCGTAAAAACGCTGTAGCCTTGCTGCGTTCCACGGGTTCGGCTCAAGGCCGTTGTCAGACAGGCGGCGAAGACGATACGCTCCTCCTACAAGTACTTCATCGATGATGTACGGTCCCTCCCATTTAGGTGATAGTTTATTCTTTTGTTTTTTGGGGAGTCGGAGGACAAGGTCTCCCACGTTGTATGTCTTTGCCCACACATCGCGGTTGTGGTAACATCGTGCTTGCTATTGATAGAATGCGGACCGAGCCCAAGCTATGTCTCGCTCTTCTTCCAATGCGTCTAGATCGTCCTGCCGATCGAGCTCGACTTCCTTTTCTTCGTACATGTGTGCTCTAGGTATGTCATGGATGAGGTCGCATGGGCGAACTGCTTCCGCACCATATACCATAAAAAATGGTGTGTATCCGGTTGACCGATTAGTGGTGGTGCCCAGCCCCCATAGTACGGAATCAAGTTCCTCGACCCAATGGCAGTCAGATTGTTCAAGGGATCGAACTAGGCGAGGCTTAATGCCGCTCATAATGAGTCCATTGGCCTGTTCAACCTGCCCGTTGGTCTGTGGGTGGTACACCGAGGCGTAATCGAGCTTGATGCCCATTTTGCCGCACAAGACTTTGACCTCCTGGGTGGTGAAGTTGGTACCATTATCGGTAATTATGCTATGGGGGACACCGTAATGGTGTACGACATTGGATAAGAAGTCGACGACTGGTCTGGATTCTGCCGAAGTGACGGGTCTTGCCTCAATCCACTAAGTGAATTTGTCGACTATGACCAATAGGTACTTCTTTTTGTTTGTCCCCCATTTGAGTGGCCCGACCATGTCGAGACCCCAGACCACGAAAGGCCAAGTTATCGGTATCGTCCGAAGGGCTGTGGGGGGCATATGGCTTTGATTTGTGAACAGCTGACATCCGACACAGCGCTGGACTAATGTCCGGGCATCTTCACGGGCGATACGCCAGAAAAAACCTACTCAGAAAGCTTTGCTGACCAAAGCCCGAGCCACCGCGTGGTGTCCTCCCATGCCTGCATGTATCTCTGCCAAGAGTTGCTGCCCCTCCTCCTCGGAGATGCATCTTTGTAAAACTCCTGTGGTACTCTTTTTATAGAGTTCGCCTTCATGGACCTTGTATGCTTTAGAGCACCGAACTATACGTCGCGCTTCGGTTTGGTCCTCCGGAAGCTACTTTTGTGTGAGATAGGCTAGCAGGGGTTCTCTCTAGGTTGGGGTTATGGCCATGACTTCATGGGCGGAGGGTATTTCCTTGAGTGCGGAGCCGCCAATGATATGGTCGTCTGGCGCGTTGTCCGGTGAGGCATTGTTAGCGGGCTCATGTGTTGATGCGCTGGTGATGTCATCCTGCCACACCACGGAGGGCTTAAAGAGCCGCTCGAGGAAGGTGTCTTGGGGAATAGGGTCGCGCTTGGCGCCCATGCGGGCGAGGACTTCGGCTGCTTGATTGCTGTCTCTAGCTACATTGTGAAATTCTAGGCCCTCGAATCGGGCCGATATCCGGAGGACTGCGTTTCTGTAAGACGCCATCTTTGGGTCCTTGGCATTGAATTCGCCGTTGACTTGAGAGATTGCTAGGTTTGAATCTCCCCTTACCTCGAGGCGTTGCACTCCCATTGTTGTGGCCATACAAAGGCCATGTAGTAGCGCTTTGTATTGGCTGCGTTGTTGGAGTCCTTGTACATTATCTATAAGACATACCGAATAGTGTCGCCTGTGGGGGAGGTTAAGATGACCCCAGCCCGCAGTCCCGCTAACATCTTTGAGCCATCGAAATACATTGTCCAGTGTGAATATGTACTGTATTCCCGGGGTAGTTCGGCTTTGGTCCATTCGGCAATAAAATCGGCCAGCACCTGAGATTTAATGGCTCGGCGTGGTTTGTATGTTATCTCAAAGGGGAGGAGCTCGATGGCCCACTTGATGATGCGGCCCGTGGCATCTCTGTTATTGATTATATCGTTCAAGGGGACCTCTGATACCACTGTGACTGAACATTCTTGAAAGTAGTGTGGAAGCTTTCGGGACGCCATGAAGACTGTGTAAGCTATCTTTTGATAGTGTGGGTACCGTGTTTTGCATGGTGTTAGCACTTCAGACACATAATAGACCGGCTTCTGCACTTGAAATTTATGGCCCTCGGATTCCCTTTCCACCGCAAGCACCGCACTGACCACCTGATTGGTGGCTGAGACATATAGCAACATGGGCTCGCCAACACTAGGTGCAGTTAAGATAGGGTTGCTGGCTAGGAGTGTTTTAATCTCCTCGAGCACCGCAGTTGCTTCATCTGTCCATTGGAAATTCTTGGTCTTTTTGAGCAGCTTGTAGAGTGGTAATGCTTTTTCTCTGAGGCGGGATATGAAGCGGCTCAAGGCTGCCACGCATCCTGCTAGCTTCTGAGCATGTTTGAGCTCTGTTGGTATTGCGAGCTGAGATAGCGCTCTAATTTTGGCCGGATTGGCCTCGATTCCTCTATGGGAAACGATGAATCCGAGCAGCTTTCCGGCGGGGACCCCGAAGATACATTTTTCTGGCTTGAGCTGTATGTCATAAGCTCGCAAGTTGTAGAAGGTTTGGCGTAGATCGTCTACCAGTTGGTCTATGTGTTTGGTTTTGACAACCACATCGTCCACGTATGCCTCGACCGTTTTGCCAATTTGATTTTTGAGGCATGCTTGAATAATGCGTTGGTATGTGGCTCCTGTGTTTTTCAATCCGAACGGCATGGTGTTGAAGCAGAAGGGCCCGTAAGGGGTAATGAATGCGGTTGCCACCTGGTCGGACTCTTTCATCTTGATCTGGTGGTATTCGGAGTATGCGTCAAGAAAACATAGTGAGTTGTGTCCAGCGGTGGTGTCAATGATCTGGTCTATCCTCGGCAGGGGGAAAGGATCCTTAGGGCATGCCTTGTTAAGGTCTTTGAAATTGACACAGAGCCGCCAGGACTTATCCTTCTTTGGTACCATTACCAGGTTTGCTAACTTCTCGGGGTGCTTGATCTCACGGATGAATCTGGCCTCCAATAGTTTTGCGAGTTCTTTGCCCATGGCTTGTCGTTTGGGTTCGGAAAATCGGCGCAGGGTCTGTTTCACTGGCTTAAAGCCTTTTAGAATGTTGAGACTGTGCTCTGCTTTCCTGCGTGGGATTCCTGGCATGTCTGAGGGGTGCCAGGCGAATATGTCCCAATTTTCACGCAGGAATGTCCTTAATGCCTCGTCGACTGCGGGGTCCAGCTGTGCTCCTATGGACGCCGTTTTGTTGGGATCTGTTGGGTGCACTTGAAATTTACTATTTCATCTGCTGGCTTGAATGACGTGGATTTTTGTCTTTTACTGAGAACCACGTCGTCCCTGTCGACGGTAGTGCGTAAAGCTGTTAATTCTTCGACTGCGAGGGCTTCGGATAGTGCCTCTAGGGCGAGAGTTGCTATTTTGTTTTTAGCTCTCAAGGCTTTGCTTGGGTCGCTTTTAAGTGAAATTACCCCATTGGGCCCTGGCATTCTGAGTTTCATATACCCGTAATGTGGTATGGCCTGAAATCTCGAGAATGCCTCTCGCCCTAGAAGGGCGTGGTATCCACTGCGGAAGGGCACAATGGGGAATAGCAAGGGTTCGGATCTGTAGTTATCGGGTGTGATGAACACAACATCGAGGGTTATGCGTCCCGAGCAGTGTGCCTCCCTTCCGGGTATTATACCGCAGAATGTAGTGCTACTGCGTTGGATGCGAGACCTGTTGACCTGCATCTTCTCGAGCGTATCCTCGTAAATGAGATTGAGGCCGCTGCCTCCGTCCATTAGTACTTTAGTCAGCCGGAAGCCATTGATGATGGGGTCGAGGACCAGTGCGGCCGGTGCGTGGCTGACGTGTGGGCTTGGCTCATCCTTCTCATCGAAGGTGATAGGAGTATTCGCCCATGGCTATGTGGCAGCCACTTGATATATTTGGCTGAGCTCCCGAAGAGCCTTTTTCCTTTTGCTGTTTGAGGTGAATGTCTCGTATACCGTAAGGACATTGTGGTCATGTGGTGAGGCTGAAGACTGTTTATCTGGGGGTGTAAGGACCAAGATTGGTTCGCCATATTTGGTCACTTGTCTTACCACCCAGCAGGCTCGAAGTCTGTGGGTTGGGTTTGCGTCTAGCAAGACCGAATGTATTGGGCATGGTTTATCCAGCAACTCATCTAACACCGATCTAGGTCTGGCTTCCTTTTCATTGGGCTCGCGCTCCAGTGACCGATTTGTGTAGGCTCGTTTAAGGCGAGGCTTTACGTGGTGCGCGGTGGGCTGTGGCCCCATGCTCAGCTGTTGCACCCTCCATGTGTCCTCCATGGCGCAATATTTGTGCACCATGTCTGATAGTTCGGTGAAGCTTTGAATTCGGCGGCGCGCGAGGGCGTTTAAGTGGCCCTCATCCCTGCAGTTGAACTGGAAGGCTTTAATTATTTCTTTGTCACAGAAAGGTGCCATCCTGTTTTTTTACCAGGAGAAATCTAGCCCAATAATGGTGGACTGTCTAGTTTGGCAGCTGTTTGATGTACATGAGGTCCCATATGTCTGGGCTTCCTGAATCCGGAGAGTATTCCGTGTGGTGGGTGGGTGGGAAAAATTCGAGAATTCCCCCTACCGCGGATCCGGACTATCCTTGATGGGAGGTTGAGGCATGTCCGGTCCTAACTGCACATGACTCGGATCTGAACTAGTGAGTGGCTGGATAGGCTCAAGGCCGGGACTTGTGTCACGTGTTATGTCCGGACGTACATCTGGGTTGGTGTCTGACTGCAAGCTGGAGATTCGAGTGTACACCGTCTTTAGCTTACATGGCTGTGGCCCCTCCTGTGCCTCTTTGACTGTGGCGACGAGGTGCGTGACCGGAGGGGTGTTTATTTTTCGGTCATCGGGTTTAAGCCCGATTCGGTCGTAGGCTGTAGGCCTGATAACAGAAATTTCTATTGCGCAGAACAGATCTGCCAACAGATCTGCCGGCTGGGCACATAGGGGTGCCGAACGCTCCGGTGACTTGACGGGAGGCCCTGCGGGCGGTCCGTTGGAGTTGGGCTTCGGGGCCGGACCTTGAAAGATACCAGACTTTTGTGAGTTTGCTAGTCCTGGGGTCGATGCCGCTGGACTGACGGATCCTTCAATGTGGGTGAGGCCTTCGATCTGGTCGAGGCAACTGGCAGGGTTGGCGCGCAATAATATGCCGCCGAAGATGAGGAGGTGACCAGGGCGGTAAAGCCCTTGGTACGGGTACGGTCTCCATCGACCGGTTGAGCCATCGACCCTCTCGGCGACCGCACATCAGAACTCTCAATGAAAGCACCAATGTCGGTATCAAAACTGGCAGACCTCGGGGTAGGGGGTCCCGAGCTGTGGATCTAGGATCGATGGGTAACAAGGGACGACGAACACAGTGTTTACCCAGGTTCGGGCCCTCTCGAAGAGGTAATACCCTACGTCCTGCTTGATTGTATTGATTGTATAACGTGGTTTACTGAGTAGATCTACCTCGAGATCAGTATGAGCTAAACCCTTGGCTACAAGGGGATGAAGATAGCTCTGCCCCTAATGACTACAACCCTCGGTTTATATAGACACCGATAGGGTTAGGGTTACTGAAGATAGATTACAACAAGAGGGAAAGAGATCTCGTCCACCCTTGACTTGGAGGGCACACCACGGCTTCACAGGTCTCCGGTCACCACACGGCTCCACCAGTCCAGCCCATATACAATGGGTCGTCGCCCCGAGGACCCCTTAGTCCATGACTCCCTCAACTTGTCAGAATTCAATTCTTCTCTTCTTTGGCCTCGTTGACGGTGTAACTGAGGGTTGATTCAGAAAGAAGTACAGAGGTACCTAGTTCCACAGGCAACTTCTTGGCGGCACGCTTCGACAGTTCATCGGCAATGCTGTTCTTGGCACAAGGAACTTGATCTGCTTGCAGACCGTCAAAGTGCTATTCCAACTTCCTCACTTCATCCACGTATGCCTCCATCAACAGGCTCTGGTAGTCTTTGTTCACTTGCTTCACCACTAACTGTGAGTCACCTTGATACATCTCCAACGTATCTATAATTTTTTATTGTTCCATGCTATTATAGTATCAATCTTGGATGTTTTATATGCAATTACAAGCAATTATATATCATTTTATGGGACTAACCTATTAACTTAGTGCCCAGTGCAAGTTGCTATTTTTTTGCCTGTCTTTGGTTTTTTAGAATATCAGTACCAAACGAAGTCCAAATGCCATGAAACTTTTTGGAGATTTTTTTCTGGACAAAAGAGACACTGGAAGCTTCGGGAGAGGGCCAGAAGATGAAGGAGGTGCCCGCAAGGCACCAGGGCGCATCGGGGAGGGAGGGGTAGGCGCACTTTGGTGGCTTGTGGGGCCCATGTTCACCCTTTTGACCTAATTCTGCCTCTATAAATTCTCTAAAATCGGGAAACCAACAGAGAGCCACCCGAAATACTTTTTTCACCGTCGCAAGCTTGTGTTCTTGAGAGATCCCATCTGGAGGCCTTTTCTGGCACTCTACCGGAGGGGGAATTAACCACGGAGGGGATATACATCAACCTTGCTGCCCTTCTGATGATGTGAGAGTAGTTTAACACAGACCTATAGGTCCATAGTTAGTAGCTAGATGGCTTCTTCTCTCTCTTTGATCTTCAATACAATGTTCTCCTTGATGTTCTTGGAGATCTATTTGATGTAATCACTTTTTGCGGTGTGTTTGTTGGGATCCGATGAATTGTGAGTTTATGATCAGATTATCCATGAATATTATTGGAGTCTTCTCTGAACTCTTTTATGCATGTTTATTATAGCTTTGTATTTCTCTCCGATCTATTGATTTGGTTTGGCCAACTAGATTGATTTTTCTTGCAATGGGAGAGGTGCTTTGTGATGGGTTCAATCTTGCACTGCTCAATTCCAGTCACAGAAAGGGACATGACACGTATTTGTATAGTTGCCATTAAGGATAAAAGATGGGGTTTATTCATGTGAGTTTACTTTGTCTACATCATGTCATGTTGCATAAGGCGTTACTCCATTCTTTATGAACTTAATACTCTAGATGCATGCTGGATTGCGGTCGATGGGTGGGGTAATAGTAGTAGATGCAGGCAAGAGTCGGTCTAGTTGTCTCAGACGTGATGCTTATATACATGATCATTGCCTTGGATATCATCATGATTATTCGCTTTTCTATCAATTTCCCAACAGTAACTTGTTTACCCACCGTTTGCTATTTTTAAGAGAGAAGCCTCTAGTGAAAACTATGGCCCTGGGTCTACTTTTATCATATATTAAAATCCAAAAATACCTTGCTGCAATTTTTTCTTTACTTTATTTTATTTTGTGTTTTATTTATCTATCTACCACTACAAAATTTAATCTCTGCAATTAACCGCTGAGGGATTGACAATCCCTTGTTCGCGTTGGGTGCAAGGATTTGTTATTTTGTGTGCAGGTACTGCTAACGAGGTATTGTGTGGTTCTCCTACTGGATTGATAACCTTGGTTCTTAACTAAGGGAAATACTTATCTCTACTGTACTGCATCATCCTCTCCTCTTCAGGGAAATCCCAATGCAGCTCACAAGTAGCACGCCTCTGATGATCAACTTTCTGATACCAAGGTCGATTGCAATGCGGAGTCCGGCAAGCAACCCTTCATACTTAGCAGTGTTATTGGTGGCCTGCTCCCTGGGAAACTTCATTGCCGGGGAGCGAAGTGTGTGGTACTTCATCTAGAGTTGGTGTCCGGTGGGTGTGAAAAGCAGCACTCCGGCACCGGCACCTTGGAGTGAAAAAGCACCATCAAAATACATGATCCAATCTTGGGGCACTTCCTTCCCGGGGAGCGAAGTGTGTGGTACTTCATCTAGAGTTGGTGTCCATTCTGCAATGAACTCTGCCAAGGCTCTGATTTAGATTATTGATGTACTTTCAAACTTCAAATCAAAGCTCGACAACTCCAACACCCACTCCACTATCCTGCCGGTGGCTTCTGGATTTCTCAAGATGCGCTGCAGCGGAAAGCGAGTGACGACGGTGATCTGATGTGCTTGGAAGTAATGGTGTAGCTTCCTTGGGGCCATAAGGAGGCCAAAGAGCAACTTATGCACACTAGAGTACCTTGATCTAGCCCTTTGGAGAAGGGAACTAGCAAAGTACACTTGGTGCTGCACCATCTTCTTCTTCTTCTTCAAAGCTTGATGTTTTGTCTCATTTGCCCGTGCTGAACTTGGGTTGTTGGCACCTGACCTTGCCGGAGAAGACTCCGGCTTGCCGACTTGAGGCTCTGCGATTGCTATCTCTTTTTCTTTTACTTCCCTCTCAGCCACTTGTGCAGCACTAACCACTTGATTGGTTGCCGCTAAGTATACACTACAAAAAAAGACACATCCGTGACATTATTGCCTGAAGGAAAAAAATTCTGTCATGGTTATGACACTTCTATGATGATAATTGTGACAAAACCACGTATCATCATAGATGTGGTGGGCTCCTAATTCTATGACAAGAAATCATGACAGAAAATAGGCTTTTCATCCTGGGCGGGCCGGGACGCACCTGCATGACATTCTTTGGGCCGTCCATGACATAAAAAATCATGGTAGAAGTGAGGGCGAGGAAATTTTCATGGAGTTCCTAGTTACAGTGGGTGGTCGGAGTCGAGCGATGCAGTGTGGTTTGCGCATTTCTCTCGTACACATGCGTGGTGCGAGCCGTGTCGCTATAATTAAACTCGAGCATGAGGCGTTCACTTACTGAACCGGAGCGATCGCCTGCTACTACGTACTGAAGCCAATCGATTGATCCCTTCGCTGCTAACTGAACCCGACCGACTCCTTCGCTGCTAACTGAACCCGATCGATCGCTGCTGCTGCTTACTGAAGCCGATCGAACCCCCGTGCGAGACATAGCTAGCCGGTTGGGTTACCTCTGGATGAACAGTGCCCGTTGCTTCCGCGCGTGCGATATGTAGAATGAGTCGAGACGTGGTGAGTCGAGCCGATTGGGTTGGCTATGGATGAACAGTTCCCACTGGGGGTTGGATGAACAGGACCCCGGACGTGTGTCGGCGGTTGCCGCTGGATGAACATGACCCAGTGGTTGTACGCGGTTGCCACTGGATGAACAGGACCCCGAGGAGGCCGCCACACACCCCAGCCGGTTGGGGGTGGATGAACAAGACCCCGTGGAGGCTAGATGAACAGTAGCCCATGGATGAACAGTGTCTGGTGGAGGCTGGAGACGGTGGATGAACAGTAGCAGGTGGAGGCTGGACGAAGTTGACAGTGGATGAACAGTAGCCCGTGGAGTCCCGTTTTGCGGTACGCCACACCCCTCCCGATGAAAAGGACCCCCATTTTGACCGTAGGAGGTCGAAGAGAAGTTTGTTTCCTCCATTTTGCGGTACGCCAGAACCCTCCCGATCAACAGGACCACATTTCGACCGTAGGAGCTCGAACAGAAGTCCGTTTCCTCTGTTTTGTGGTACGCCAGACCCTTCTCGATGAACAGATCCCGTTTCAACCGTAGGCGGTCGAACAGAAGGCCGTTTCCTCCGTACCGTGGTACGCCAGACCCCATTTCGGATGTTCCGTCCAAGCCGGTTAGTTCCCGTTGAACAGGACGCATTCTGACCCATCCGGTTGGCTGCCGATGAACAAGACGCCGTCGCTGTACGCGTTCGAGACCACGCCCGTATGTACGTACGTGGCCGTCTTTTTTGCAACATGGCTGTCATATGTGTACAGGATTTAGATGGGACTGCCTGAACTACTACCGCTCCTTACTCGGCCACGGTCCATCGTGGCAAACAGACCGATCGACCAGTATATACGTACACGTCTGCGACCACACAAACGACAGTACGTATGCTTCGACCTGGTGGGTCCCAGTTATCAGGGAGGATAAGAACGCACTTCCTCGCGTGCGAAGATAAAGCTGGTGGGTCCCAGCTATCAGGGGAGGAATTAGTTTTTTTCGCGTAATAAGAAGGCACTTCCTTGCGTGCGAAGATGTAGCTGGTGGGTCCAACTATCAGCCTCACCACGTACAGTCCTCTTCCGATGGTTGTCGTTCATTGACCACGTTGACGACGCCGCACCGAGAGCACCAATGCGGTGGACGATGGCGAGGCCTAGGAAGGGAATGAACCGGAGCCGGGGAAGACAAGGCAGTGGTTTCCCACACAGAAGGGAGTACGAGGGTTGACTGGTTTGGCTGCGGTGTGAGGCTGCCGTCGCCGGAATATAACATGGGGTGTGGATGAGTAAAGGGAAGGCCTAGCCAGTGGTGGGAGTAGTGTGGGGCGGTGATGCCTGCGCGGCAACACAGCCGACCACGGGAGGCGGTACGACCGGAGTTGGTTTGGGCGACTGGAGCAAGCACATCAGAGGTTGAAGAAGCTGCACGGCAGTTGGATTAAGAATCAACAGTCACTATTGCTAGAATTGTTTGTTGACTAAGTTGACAAAGTGATGCGTACACGTCAACTTAGTAGGCCCACAAGCCTGCCTCCAAATCGGGTGGGCCCCAGCTAGCAGCGGGAGGAATCATTTTTCTTGCGCATAATAAGGAGGCACTTTCTTGCGTGCGAAGATGTAGCTGGTGGGTCTCAGCTGTCAGGGGAAGGAAACTTTTTTTCCGCGTAATAAGGAGGCACTTGCTTCCGTGCGGAGATGTAGTTGGTGGGTCCGACTTGTCAGTGGGTGGAATCATTTTCGCGCGTAATAAGGACACACTTCCTTGCATGCGAAGATGTAGCTGGTGGGTCCCAGCTATCAGGGGAGGAAACATTATTTTTTCGCGCAAAAAGGAGGCAGTTGCATGCGTGCGTCCATGGACGTGGTGCGTCCCCACTGTCAGCCTCTCCACGTACAGTCGTCTTCCGATGACTCTCGCTTGTTGACCATGTTGACCACGCCACGCTGAGCGCACTAAGGCGATGGACGACGGCGAGGCCCCAGATGGGAACGACCTGGAGATGGGGAAGAAACGGCAGTAGAGTCGTAGACGGACAGGAGTGTGAGACTTGACTGGTTCGGGTGCGAGTTGGGGCTACACTCGGCGGAGAATAACAGGAGGTGCGGAGGAGTGGAGGGATGGCCTGGCCATCCGTGGGGTAGTGTTTTGCTCCGAGGCATGCGAAGCAGCACCTCTGGAAGCTGGAGGCTGGAGCAAGCGGTCCCTCCAGCACTGGAGGAAGAAGACGAGAGATTGAAGAAGAATGTCGGCCATTGGATGTAAATCCAACGCCTTGCTTAGGCTTCGACCTATTGGCCCACATGTCAGCGAGTCCATTTGGTGGGCTGGGTGAAACAATAATGTAGCATCTATGCAGCCCATTTGTATGTTATGTTAGAATTTACATCCCATTTACAATATTTTTTCCGAAATACACCGATTTGCTGGGCTAGGTTATCATGTTGGGCTGGACGGATAAATGTTATAAAAACATAAACACGTGGTTGCACGTCTATTACTGCATTGGTCAGTAAAATATTAGCAAGGTTATGTTCACCAGGAATTATTATTATTATTTTGTAAGAACTTATCATTTTCGAAAAAAGAATATTTTAATTTGATGAGTTAATAAGACATGGGGTAGTATTATCTCACTACTGCAGGATGCTGCTAATGCGACACTACAATCAGAGACCCTTCGACGAAACTATGTGTGATGCATTAATCGCAAATGGTGATGTAATAAAACCATCAAAAATGATACAAAACATTTGCGATGGCGGACACATCAAACACGGTTCAGATTATAGTTGCGTGTGTGATGCGTGGCATACGGTGAATCCATAAGAACTATTTGCGATGTGACAACACAACAGAAACGGTCAGCCAGATCAAGGTGTGTGCGATACACGGCATATAGTTCACTCGGATAAACTGTTTGCGATTAGGGAACGGAACAGAATCGGTCAGTCAGATCAAGATGTGTGCAATATACGGCATACGGTTCACTCGGATGAACTGTTTTCGATTAGGCAACGCAACAGAAATGGTTTAGCTAGATCAAGGTGTGTGCAATGGAGGGCATATAGTTCATTCTGATAAACTGTTTGTGTTGAGCCAAGAGAACAAAAATGTTTTGTGTAAACAAGATGTGTGTGATACGTGGCAAACATCCAATTACATAGGTGGCTAGTACACACATGACAGTTCCACACACCAAAGTAAACTATTACATGCATAATTAACTAGGATAAACGATCATCTGATCATCATCTACTTCTTCTTGTGACGCTTGCCGCCACTGGTCTACTAGGATAAATGGAACAATATTCTTTACTGTGAATAGTGTGCTCTATTGGGCACACAAGTATATTGATCATAGCCTTGGGCGAGCAATGTGCCCGCATGCGTCGTGCTAGCTCGATGTTCCTTCTATGCCAAGTTTCCATTAATTGATGGCATTTTATGAACACGACGCCGTTTCCCGCCATTTCCTCACCGGTTTCCCACCGCCACCCAGCGATATTGCGCATAAACCTAGGCGGCGCGCGATGCATCGACGCAACAAGCGCAGCCTGTAGAACATCCACCTTTTCCAAGCATGCCAACCCACCAAAGCGCTTCTTCTGCCTTCAACCTCCTCGACGAGGAAAACAAGAAGGCGCCACAGAGGAGTACATAAGGGACACTTTCCAGAACATTTCAGACTCTGAAAAGGAATAGGTATGTGGTACGGTAAGTAAACCGACTCCAAACTATTATAATAGAAATTTTTCTCCATTTTGGAATATTTAAAAATTAGGAAAATTAAAAGTAGTCCGAAAGTTGCACGAGGAGACCACAAGGGTGGAGGGCGCGCCCTACCCCCTGCCTTGTGGCCACCTCGTGTGCTCTCCGGACTCCGTTTTCTTGCACAATACTTCTTTTAGTCAGTAAAAATTCATTATATAATCTCCTGAAGGTTTTGACCACCGTACCACGGCAATATCTCCTGTTCTTGTTTCGAGCTGTTTTTCTGACAGATCCAAATCACCATGACGTCTCCAAGCGCCCCCAAGGACAAGTTTTTCGAGAAGGTCATCAACCCTTATCTTGTGGAGGTGCTGCAACACCCTCAAATCATTGAGCTACGTGAGGGGGTGCTGCACATCCGTGATATCGAAGGGTCTAAGAAGAACGGAAGCATGGAGACAAGGCTCGAAGCAGTGGAGCAGCAAGTCTTCAAGTGCCAAGGGATGGTGGAACGCGGACTCAATGCCAACCACATGATGATCGCTGAATTTACTAGTGGTCACAAGCTGGATGCCGAGAACATTGGGGAGACCATCTTCAAGCTTCATGAGAAAATCGAGCATCTCCAAGCCCAGATCTATGACCTGCAGAACTAAAACTGTGAGTATGAATATAGATTTAAGAGGATGAGTTTGGCTGCAGATTTGAGGATCCCGGAGACTCATTCATCTTTTTACGAATGGTGAACCCATGACTTGGAAGACGGAGGATAAAATTTCGTCATCAACAACTCCACCATCACTGCCTCCGAAGAAAGAAACATAAATACATGGGTTTGGGCACTCCCTTTGGCAGCTGCCAAGCTTGGGGGAGATGCCCCGGTATCGTATCACACTATCACACCTTTACTTCTATCGTTTTTCTTAGTTCGATCCTTTTGGTTATATCTTGATCTAGTAGAATAAAGTTTTAGTATGATCTAGCTTTGAGTTTTGTTTTGATATTTATCTATGTAATCGAGTCCGTGAGTTATTTATAATAAAGAGTAGTTTTGAGTTGAGGGCTTTGCTTTCTTGCTATGATCTTGAGGGAATAAAAATAAGAGAAAGAAATAAAAGGAAATAAAGAGATCATATATTGATCTTATGGATAGTAATGACTTCACATATAAAGAGTATGATGAATAAAATTTGGTGGGAGTTGACAAACATAATTTTGGTCATTGTTGCAATTAATAGGAAGTAATAAAGAAAGAGAGGTTTCACATACAAATATACTATCTTGGACATCTTTTGTGATTGTGAGCACTCATTAAAATATGACATGCTAAAATGTTGATGTTGGACAAGGAAGACAACATAATGAGTTATGTTTTCTTATATCCGAATATAAGTTATATTGTCATGGATCCTCCAACATGTTGATCTTGCCTTTCTCTCTTATGCTAGCCAAATTCTTTGCACCAAGTAGAGATACTACTTGTGCATCCAAACATCCCTGAACCCAATTTTGCCATGAGAGTCCACCATACCTACCTATGGATTGAGTAAGATCCTTCAAGTAAGTTGTCATCGGTGCAAGCAATAAAAATTGCTCACTAAATATGTATGATCTATTAGTGTGAAGAAAATAAGCTTTATACGAACTTGTGATATGGAAGAAATAAAAGCGACGGACTGCATAATAAAGTTCCTTATCACAAGCGGCAATATAAAGTGACGTTCTTTTGCATTAAGACTTTGTACATCCAACCATAAAAGCGCATGACAACCTCTGCTTCCCTCTGCGAAGGGCCTATCTTTTACTTTTATCTTCTACCCTTATACAAGAGTCATGGTGATCTTCACCTTTCCTTTATACACTTTTTTCCTTTTGGCAAGCACTATGTGTTGGAGAAAGATCTAGATATATATATCCACTCGGATGTAGGTCATCATAAAGTATTATTGTTGACATTACCCTTGAGGTAAAAGGTTGGGAGGCGAAACTATAAGCCCCTATCTTTCTCTGTGTCCGACTGAAGCTTTGAACCCATAAGTATCGCATGAGTGTTAGCAATTGTGAAAGACTAGATGATAGTTGAGTATGTGGACTTGCTAAAAAGCTCTTAAATTGACTCTTTCCGATGTTATGATAAATTGCAATTGCTACAATGACTAAGATCATAGTTTGTTAGTTTTTCAATGAAGTTTTTGATTTATACTTTACCTTGTGAACGAATTGTTACTTTAGCATAAGAAGTTATATGACATTATATGTTGCTGTTCTAAAGATGATCATGATGCCCTCATGTTCGTATTTTATTTTATCGACACCTCTATCTTTAAACATGTGGAAACATTTTTCGATTTCGGCTTTCGCTTGAGGACAAGCGAGGTCTAAGCTTGGGGGAGTTGATACGTCCATTTTGCATCATGCTTTCATGTTGATATTTATTGCATTATGGGATGTTATTACACATTATGGCACAATACTTATGCCTTTTCTCTCTTATTTTACAGGATTTACATGAAGAGGGAGAATGCCGATAGCTGGAATTCTGGGCTGGAAAAGGAGCAAATATTAGAGACCTATTCTGCACAACTCCAAAAGTCCTGAAACTTCACGGAGAGTCATTTTGGAATTAATAAAAAATATTGGGCGAGAAAGCACCAGATGGGGGCCACCTGCCATCCACAAGGGTGGAGGGCGCGCCCCCCTACCTTGTGGGCTACCTGGCAGGCCACCGATGCCCATCTTCTACTATATGGTGTGTTTTGACTTGCAAAAAAATCAAGAAGAAGCTTTCGGGACGAAGCGCCGCCGTCTCGAGGCGGAACCTGGGCAGAACCAATCTAGGGCTCCGGCGGAGCTGTTCTGCCGGGGAAACTTCCCTTCGGGAGGGGGAAATCGAAGCCATTGCCATCACCAACGATCCTCTCATCGAGAGGGGGTCAATCTCCATCAACATCTTCACCAGCACCATCTCCTCTCAAACCCTAGTTCATCTCTTGTATCCGATCTTTGTCTCAAAACCTCATATTGGTACCTGTGGGTTGCTAGTAGTGTTGATTACTCCTTGTAGTTGATGCTAGTTGGTTTATTCAGTGGAAGATCATATGTTCAGATCCTTAATGATAATTAATACTCCTCTGACTATGAACATGAATATGCTTTGTGAATAGTTATGTTTGTTCCTGAGGACATGGGAGAAGTCTTGTTATAAGTAATCATGTGAATTTGCTGTTCGTTCGATATTTTGATGAGATGTATGTTGTCTTTCCTCTAGTGGTGTTATGTGAACGTAGACTACATGACACTTCACCATGATTTGGGCCTAGGGGAAGGCATTGGGAAGTAATAAGTAGATGATGGGTTGCTAGAGTGACAGAAGCTTAAACCCTAGTTTATGCGTTGCTTCGTAAGGGGCTGATTTGGATCCATATGTTTCATGCTATGGTTAGATTTATCTTAATTCTTCTTTCATAGTTGCGGATGCTTGCAAGAGGGGTTAATCATAAGTGGGAGGCTTGTCCAAGGAAGGGCAGTACCCAAGCACCGGTCCACCCACATATCAAATTATCAAAGTAACGAACGCGAATCATATGAGTATGATGAAAACTAACTTGACAACAATTCCCATGTGTCCTCGGGAGCGCTTTGCTTTATATAAGAGTTTGTCCAGGCTTGTCCTTTGCTACAAAAAGGATTGGCCCACCTTGCTGCACCTTAGTTACTTTTGTTACTTGTTACTCGTTACGAATTATCTTATCACACAACTATCTGTTACAGATAATTTCTGTGCTTGCAGAGAATACCTTGCTGAAAACCGCTTGTCATTTCCTTCTACTCCTCATTGGGTTCGACACTCTTACTTATCGAAAGGACTATGATAGATCCCCTATACCTGTGGGTCATCAATCAGCGCTGCCATGAGAAAATTATTTGGCACCGCTTCAGCAATTTGTGCAGCTAGCTTTGGTCCACACATCCGAGCAGCCAAGCAGTAAAATACTAAAAACTTTATGGCACGAAGGAACTGGGCATCGGAGCAACTAGGTGCTCTGGAGTCCGGTTCCCTGATTTTTTTCCTCTGCATCGGCTCGCCAGTGCAGGGCACCGGTGCGAAATGTAGCAACAGTTGTCTTGACACTGGTTTTGGCATACATAGTGGACGACCTTAGTGCTATTAGTTCTATGTGACTAAATATGTGCATGTACACACTTGTTAGCATCAATTTGATGTCATCCAAACACTGTCGCTATGTTGTTGCAGTTATATTTACCGTCCTCATAAAATGTTCAATTTCTTATTTATAGTACATGACTAAGAACTTGTAGCGTTGTTGCAGCTAATTATAGCTTCTGATGTTTCTGAATTTGGTTGTTGTCTCAATAGCAATTAATTCATTTGCACATTGATCTTTTTGAGAACATATGTCATAATTAACATGTTTCTTTAGTTTTTCAAAATATGTATTTGGTGATTTTCTATGTTGCTAGAAACACATTTTCCCTACAATTGTTACTAATTTAGTTTTAAATATTATAGGAAGAACGAAAGTGTTCTTACCTGGAGTGGGTTGATCAAGAGTGGCCACAGTCTTTGAAGATGTGCCTAGCCAAGCTCTGGAGCATGTATGAGGAAGAGAACAGAGATAGGCTTAGAGAAAGTGTTGTCAACGCTGAAGAATATTTCAAGATGCGGGAAAAAAAAGGAAGATGGAGAATGAGCTCAGATTTTTTAAAATAGACTTTGCTAAGATGGTGTTGGCGAAGGAGGAGACACTTTCCCAGTTGGTCAGTGCAAAACAGCTTCTTACTGAACTGAAAGCAGAGGTGGAGAAGACTTACCTGGCTGATCATGCATCAGTTGATTAGGGAAATGAATATATTGTTCTAATATTATTCTTATGAAGGTGAACTAGCTATATGATGTACTGTGCTATTTTCAGGTCGCTATCGTACTGTGATGTTAAAATATATTTATGTGCCTGATATGAAATTGGCAAACAACTGTTCGATATGAAATGTGAATTTGCGTAATACTGGAATTATTAATTGTAATCTAATAAACCTGCTAAATGGGTCATGGAACTTTGCAAACGGTTTAGTAGTAAAAGGGTTGTGATGGATAGCCCAATGCCATACAGTTTTCTTCATCAAATCGTGTGTGATATGGTTGAATAAAGCAAACAGTTAACGGAGGTAGAGCATGTGTGATCGTTACACCTATCACACACGAGGCTATACATAAAACTATGTGGGATGTATAGACGAACGGAAACGTTTCTCTGGGAATCACTGTGTGGGATATGCAAACGAACGGAAACATTTCTCGTGGATTGACTGTGTGGGTTGTGCAGATGAAGGGAAACGTTTCTCTGGGAATCACTGTGTGGGATGTACCTACGAACAGAAACGATGGCTAGCCCGATCGCACACGAGCTCATTTTGTGCAGCGTGTGTGACCGGAGGGCCTATCCCCGACGATTTCTGTGTCGTGTGGGAAGGACCCCCTATCGCCCACACTCACTAAGCGACGGTTTCAAATGCCGTCGCGGAAAGGGTTTAAAAACCGTTTGTATAGCACCTCGCTGTACCAGTGTCTTTTAAGCTAGACGTGGGACAGTTGAATTGGTTCTAGGGAAAACTAGTCGGAGAAAAATCAGATTACCTCAAAAAAAGTGGGAGAAAAATCAGAGATAGGATTAATAAAAAAGAAAAAAGGAAGTGGTAAGGTCTATACAAAGGTTGGACGAAGGACAGGTCAAACGGGAACCTTAGGTTGCTTAAAAAATATATATGTAGTAAAATATAATTATAAATATAAATATACATACTATTATAGAAGGGAAAACATAGGAAAGGAAAAACCGCACTGAAAAAAATGATACACCTGCTGGATCCCCATAATCATATTGTGGGCCGCGGATGACCTAAGAAAAGAAACCTGCGTTGGGCGGCCACGGCCTAGTTGATACCTACTGGACCTTAAAAAAAAGGAAACACGGCAGCCCAGTGAACTAGATACATACATAAGCAAATAGCCACTCAAAAAATAAAAGGCAAAGAGGTTAATGGGTTCTTAGATGAAATATTTCGGATAAAACAAATAATTACGACACATAGGATAATGCATGAAACACACAGATGATAAAGGTGCTTAAACAGACAAAGTACACCATCTAGATCTTCCTGGCATGCTTGATCATGATGCTGTGGCTGTCCCTGTACTCCTCGGTTATGAGAAGCAGACACACCCTCATGTCCAAGTTCCGCCTGTACATGTCATATCATACGTATGCGTCCTTGGCCATGTAGGTGATGTAGGCTAGATTCAGAGGTACCTCCCACATGTTCAGGTCTATCGTATCCATGTCTTCTTTCATGTTGGTGTAGCAGGGGTTGATGATGGCCGTGGCGAGGTCAACCATGGAGTCCTTCTCCTGCCCGTTACCGATGATCTTGTATTTCTTCTGGATGTCAACAAGCTTTTTGCACCAGATGGCCGAATCGTAAAGCGCAGTGGCGTTCTTCCTGCTCTCCACCATAGCGAAGGTGCCATCGGCGGTGCCAATGAAATGTGCGAATGCTCCAGAACCTCTGATTGCCCTAAAGTAATGGTAGACAAGAACCTCGTCCCGCACGCATACCTGGGCTACGGTGATCCGCTGGTCCCTGCCAGGAGACGGATGGATGGGCACAAAGTCTAGTCTCGCAACCTTGTGCTTCTCCTCCTGTAGGTACTGCTTGAACTTGGCGGGGCAGAGCTTCACCGAGTCCGGATCGTTGGTGTACATCACATTCAACTTGCTGCTGCCAT
Source organism: Thinopyrum elongatum (assembly GCA_011799875.1). Taxonomy (NCBI): domain Eukaryota; kingdom Viridiplantae; phylum Streptophyta; class Magnoliopsida; order Poales; family Poaceae; genus Thinopyrum; species Thinopyrum elongatum. The sequence goes on along the minus strand of CM022300.1, from coordinate 441,880,341 downwards.
GGGTCTGAACGGCGAACTCAAAGGTGAACTCCTTGCTGAAGTCCATATCCAGCAGGCTCACCCCTTCGATCATCATTGGAGTCTCTTCACATGTAGAGTTGATGTGGCGGTTCTCGTTTTGTGGGGATTGGGGGCAGGGGAAGATGAAGATGATGGGGAGATATGGAGAGCGGAGTGATCCTTATTTACACTGGGATCGGTGTGTAGTGGGGTGATGTCTACTACACAATTATTCTTGTAGACTCATGTTGGGCCTCCAAGCACAGAGTTTTGTAGGACAGTAGCAAATTTCCCTCAAGTGGATGACCTAAGGTTTATTAATCCATGGGAGGTGTAGGATGAAGATGGTCTCTCTCAAACAACCCTGCAACCAAATAACAAAGAGTCTCTTGTGTCCCCAACACACCAAATACAATGGTAAATTGTATAGGTGCACCAGTTCGATGAAGAGATGGTGATAAAAGTGTAGTAATGATAGTAGATATTGATTTTCTTAATAGGAACAATAAAAAACAGCAAGGTAGCAAGTAACAAAAATGAGCACAAGCGGTATTGCAATGCTTGAAAATGAGGCCTAGGTGAAAGCACAAGTGCTCCCTGGGTGATTTTGGTAATTAATGTCAACATATCTCTTGTTGAACTAATACTTTTATCTAGTATATTTCAGATAAGTTCAACAGTGGAGTGGCAGGACAAGAGGATGTGGAACCCCTTCAAGATGCTAAGGACACATATTGGCTCAAGCTCAAGACTCTACTCTTTTCATTTTAGTGATCCAAGATCACATTGAGTCCATAGGAAAGCCAATACTATTAAAAGGGGATGAGGTGTTGCTTAACTGCTTGCTTGCTCAAAGTGCTTAGTGATGTGCTCCTAAAGCCCTCAACCACTTTCTCCTTTCCAAATATGTCCTAAACCTAAAGTCAAACTCGGCCCCACCGATTTGATCTATCCGGCGCCACCGAGTTCACTTGACATAGCCACTGCCAGAAACCCTAATCAGTTCGGTCTCACCGAGATGGGCTTGCAAACTCTCTGTTGCCTACTGCAATTATTTCGGTCTCACCGAAATAGGTAGTCGGCCCCACCGAGTTTGCTTGGCCAACTCTCTGTTTGCTTATTACTAAAATCGGTCTCACCGAGTTTGTGTAATCGATCAAACTGAGACGAGGTTTTACCCTAACCCTAGCACATCGGTCCCACTGAGTTGATCATATCGGTCCCACCGAAAATCCTAACGTTCACATTTTGAACTAAATCGGTCTGACCGAGTTTCACTATTTGGTCCCACCGAGTTTGGTAAATTGTGTGTAATGGTTAGATTTTGTGTGGAGGTTATATATACCCCTCCACCCTTCCTCCATTCGTGGGGAGAGCCATCAGAACGTGCCTACACTTCCAGCATTCATTTTCTGAGAGAGAACCACCTACTCATGTGTTGAGACCAAGATATTCCAATCCAACCATAAGAATCTTGATCTCTAGCCTTCCCCAAGTTGCTTTCCACTCATATCATCTTTCCACCAAATCCAAATCTGTGAGAGAGAGTTAAGTGTTGGGGAGACTATCATTTGAAGAACAAGAGCAAGGAGTTCATCATCAACACACCATCTATTACCTTTTGGAGAGTGGTGTCTCCTAGATTGGTTAGGTGTCACTTGGGAGCCTCCGTCAAGATTGTGGAGTTGAACCAAGGAGTTTGTAAGGGCAAGGAGATCGCCTACTTCGTGAAGATCTACTCTAGTGAGGCAAGTCCTTCATGGGCGATGGCCATGGTGGGATAGACAAGGTTGCTTCTTCGTGGACCCTTCGTGGGTGGAGCCCTCCGTGGACTCGCGCAACCGTTACCCTTCATGGGTTGAAGTGTCCATCAACGTGGACGTATGATAGCACCACCTATCGGAACCACGCCAAAAATCTCCGTGTCTCCAATTGTGTTTGCACATTCCAATCCCATTCCTTTACATTCTTGCAAGTTGCATGCTTTACTTTTTGCAGCTCATATACTCTTGCCATGCTTGCTTGATATGTATTGTGAATGTTTAAACTTGTGCTAAAACTCCACCTTAACTTGAAGAACTTAAAAATTGCCACCTTTATTTGTTGAGGGTCTAATCCCCCCCCTCTAGACACCTCTTCCCGATCCTTTCACTAGGGTTCATACTTTCACTAGTGGAATCTCTCAACAATGCTAATATAATTGGATCATATAATAATGCCTCAACATGCGACGAAGAATCACTCCAAAGTTCTTATCTAGCGGAGAACATAAGAAGAAATTGTTTGTAGGGTACGAAACCACCTCAAAGTTATCCTTTCTGATCGATCTATAGAGCTATTCCTATAAGTGTCACAAATAGCCCAAGAGTTCGTACTAAAATAACACCATATGATACACATCAACCAACTCTAATGTCACCTACATACTCCAATGTCACCACGAGTATCCGTGAGTTGATTATATGATATGCATCAAACAATTTCAGATTCATAATACTCAATCCAACACAAAGAACTTCAAAGAGTGCCCCAAGATTTCTACCAGAGAAACAAGGACGAAAACGTGCATCAACCCCTATGCATGGATTACCACAATGACACCTCAGGAATCCGCGAGTTGAGTGCCAAGACACACATCAAGTGCTCTCAAATCCATAAAAGTATTCAATATGATAATAACGAAATCTCAAATGGAAAACTCAATTCATCACAACAAGATAGAGAGGAGAAAAGAACATATGATCCAACTATATTAACAAAGCTCGCGATACATCAAGATCGTGCCAAATCAAGAACATGAGAGAGAGAGAGAGATCAAACACATAGCTACTAGTACAAACCCTCAGCCCTGAGGGTGGACTACCCCCTCCTCATCATGGTGGCCACCGGGATGATGAAGATGGACTCCGGTGATGATTTCCCCCTCCGACAGGGTGCTAGAACAGGATCCAGATAGGTTTTTCGTGGCTACCGAGGCTTGCGGCAGAACTTCCGATCTAGGGTTATTTCTGGGGGTTTATGTATTTATAGGATTTTTTGGCGTTGCTCTCACGTCTAGATGGGCCACGAGGTGCCCACTACCCACTAGCCCAAGGGCAAGGCCCCTGGCATGCCCTGGCAGGTAGTGGCCACCTCCTTCACCTTCTGGTCCTCCCATGAAGCTTCTAGTGCCTCTTTTGTTCAAAAAAAATCGTCAAAAAGTTTTGTTGCATTTGGAGAACTTTTATTTCTACACAAAAAACAACACCATGGTAGTTCTGATGAAAACATCATCAGTCCGGTTTAGTTCCATTCAAATCATACCAAAACCATATAAAATTGTTGTAAACATGGCATGAATACTTAATAAATTATAGATACGTTGGAGACGTATCATGGGGTACTAGGGGTGGCAGTAGCAGTTCATTTTTTCAATCTTGGGGAACTGCAATCGCCAGTGAACGTAGTGGGTATGCGGCGGCAGCAGTTATACTCCTACTACCCCTCCTCCTCGCCCGCTGAGGGAGTCCTGGACTAGGGGGTCCTCAGGCTACCGGCCTAACTCTCATGGGCCGCACAGTCGGGCCGCACTATAGCTGCTGGAAGGCTGGACTGTTGTACAGCGTCATACCTGGACAAGAGACCTTCGATACATTGACGTGTACTCCAAGACAAGGCTAAAGAGTCGGCATGTTTATCCTCTTGCTGTAACTGACCATATGTAAACCCTAGCACCCCTGGTGTCTATATAAACCAGAGGGCTTAGTCCGTAGAGGCTAGAACAACAACCATCATCCTACTAGCCTAGGGTTTAGTTCATCTGATCTCGTGGTAGATCGACTCTTTAATCCTCATATGCACAAGCAATATTATCAAGCAGGACATAGTGTTTGACCTCTTAGAGAGGGCTTGAACCTGGGTAAACATCGTGTCCCTAGTCCCTTGTTTCCCATTGATCCAAGATCCACAGCTCGGGACCTCCTACCCGAGATCCGCCAGTTTTGACACCGACATTGGTGCTTTCATTGAGAGTTCCGCTGTTGGATCGCCGAAAGGATTAATGGTTCGCCTGTTCATCAACCGTGCCATCTATGCTCGGGATCTCTCTGTCCTCGACCAAGATTTTGCGTTTGGCAGTGTCATACTGTGCGCCAATCCAAGCGGTCACCTCGGCCAGATTGGAAACTTCGCACCCAGCCAGGAGATCAGGTTCGGGAGCCTAGAGTTCACCGCTGGCCCCCGGGGAGACCTCACCCTGTCAAGAACCCCAGCTCCCTTAGAAAAACTCACTGATCCTGATGATTTGCCGTCAGGGGAGGTAAACTCGCCAGGGGCTGATGTAACACAGAGCCTGGCCCTAAAACCCGGCTCCGTCAGTTCGACCGGACTGATCCTGGCCGAACACCGCCTGGGCACAACCTCGGATGTCCCCCTAGAGGCCATGCTATGAGTTGGTCCCGGACACTCAGATGGCGTAGACCCATCAGATCTTTCGTCATTGAACGACTTACTGGATCGGATCCGAACCATGGGAATCTTCGACGGCCAGCCCTCTATCTATGACCAGATCAGGCTCAAACCCGACAACAGGGAAATCTACATCCCGCCTATCACACACCTTGTTGCCACCGTTGAGGAATTGGCTGAAGGCTCACAACCGCCAAAACTGAAAACGATCTACATCCCAGTTGGCTACAACCTCGATCAGGCTCCGGACCCAGAAGAGAGCCCGGAACCAGACCTCAATTCGAAGCACGACCTTGAGCTTATGCCGCATTGTGTGGACAATTCGGAATCTGCATTCTGCACATCGGATATTCCAGGGACGCTCGACACCACTGCTAAAATTCCGGATACATCTCTAGCTGGAGCACAGAGTTTTGTCCTGTCCACCCCCACGTCGAATATTCCCCAGATTCAGGAAACCCTGACGTATGGGATCTGATGTACGTCAAGCAGCAGCCCAGAGAAATAGTCCATCATTACTGGGCTAAATTCCTCCTGGTTAAAAATAAGATGACAGATTGCTGCGATGAAGAAATAATAGCAACCTTATGGTTCAACTGCCGGGACGAAGGAATCTTGAATGCCCTCGCCCGTCGCCATGTGCAAAGCTTCACTGAGTTATCGGACCTGGTACGCAAATATTGCACCATGGAAAGTGCCTAGAAGGCACAACAAATGCGTGCGGAATCAACCCATGCCGAGCAACCTCGAAAAGCCGAGGCAAAATGCACATACCCACGGCGGTCGCCCGAACACGAGCCCGCCGAAAAGAAGAATTGGTCCCTCGCTGGACCCTGAATAGTCCTGGATGAGCTACTGGACAAACCATGCCCCATACACTCGGCCTTGCTTAATGCAAACCCAACCCACATGCTTTGAGCTTGTTGGGTGGTCAGGAAGGTGGCCAAGAGTGGTGAAGCTATCCTCAGACTTACTCCCCCCCAGTAGACGATCAGCAACACCCCCATATAGTGACAATGATGTTTTGACGATTTACGAGACATTCTTCTCAAACAATCAGAGGAAAAGAGCCCTTCGAGAGCTCAGCCAGGTTCACCAGGTTACATCCGCACACTCATGAATGGATACACCAATCACCTTCGATGAAGAAGATGAGCCAAGGGCCCACCCCGTCCGAGCACCCGCCGCACTAGTCCTCTACCGAATAGTGGACAGCTTTAGATTTACCAAAGTGCTGATGGACGGAGGCAACGATCTAAACCTCATATATGAGGACACCCTTGACAAAATGCAGTTCGACAGATCTCGCATCAAACAAAGCTAGACCACTTTTCGAGGAATTATCCCCGGCAAAGAGGCGCGCTGCTCCGGACGAGTCACTCTGGACGTAGTGTTCGACAATCCCGAGAACTACATATCCGAAGCATTACTATTCCACATTGTGCCCTTCCATAGTGGATAGCACGCCCTATTGGAGCGTGAGGCATTCGCAAGGTTTCAGGCAATACTGCATTACGGGTACATGGAACTCAAAATGCCAGGGCCCAATAGCGTAATCGCACTCGCAAGTGATCCCGATAAAGCCCTTTGGGCCGAAAACAAAACATCATCGCTCGCCCTCGAAGCACTATCCGAGGCTCTTGCACCCGAGGAATTGACTACACTCTGCACAACGGTCGGCAGGGACGACACGGTCCTCAGTAAAAGGTCCAAATCTACATTGTTTAAACAAGCTGATGAAATAGTCAAATTCCAAGTGCATCCAACGGATCCCAGTAAAACAACATCCATTGGAGCCCAGCTGGATCCCACAGTCGATGAAGTACTGCGAACTTTCCTGTGCGAGAATTGGGATATATTTGCCTGGCACCCCTCGGACATGCCAGGAATCCCACGAAGACTAGAGAAACATAGCCTGGACATAATGAAGGGCTTCAAGCGAGTCAAACTGGCACTACGCCGATTTTCCGAACCCAAATGTCTAGCCATGGGGGAGGAATTAGCAAAGTTATTGGAAGCCGTATTAATCCATGAAATCAAACACCCCGAGTGATTAGCAAATCTGGTCATGGTACCCAAGAAGGACAAATCCTGGCGGTTATGCATTGATTTCAAAGACTTAAATAAAGTCTGCCCAAGGGATCCCTTCCCCTTACCCCAGATAGAATAGATCATCGACGCCACCGCCAGACACGACTCATTATGCTTCCTCGACGCCTACTCCGGATACCATCAGATAAAGGAGAAGGAGTCCAACCAAGCTGCAACTACGTTCATCACCCCCTACGGGCCATTCTGCTTCAACACGACGCCCTTCGGGTTAAAAAACGCAGGAGCCACATACCAACGCATGATTCAAACATGCCACGAAAACAAAATCGGCAAAACAGTCGAAGCATACATAGACAACGTGGTCATTTAAACCAAGCACGTCAGCCAGTTAGTGGACGACCTCCACCAAACCTTTGAAAATTTGCTGACTTACGATATATGGCTCAACCCGAACAAATGCGTCTTCGGGGTCCCTGCCGGAAAACTACTCGGATTTATTGTTTCCCACAGAGGGATTGAGGCCAATCTGGCTAAAATCCTAGCCGTGTCCCAGCTAGCAATACCCACGGAGCTCAAACATGTCTAGTAGCTGGCAGGCTGTGTGGCAGCCCTGAGCTGCTTCATCTCCCACCTTGGCGACAAAGCACTGCCACTCTATAAATTGCTCAAAAAGACCGAAAACTTCGTGTGGACTGATGAGGCAACCGTGCACTGGAAGAAATAAAAACTATACTAGCAGGCAACCCCATACTAGCTGCACCCGGCATTGGCAAACCCATGTTGTTATACATCTCGGCCACAAATCAAGTGGTGAGCGTCGTACTCGTGGTAGAACGAGAAGCGGAGGGCCACAAGTACCGGGTATAGAAGCCAGTCTACTACGTATCAAAAGTGCTTACCCCGTGCAAGTCTCGGTATCCGCATTACCAAGAGATAGCCTATACAGTTTTCATGGCATCCCGAAAACTCTGACACTACTTTCAAGAATGTTCGGTCACAGTGGCATCCGAGGTACCCTTGAATGACATCATTAATAATAGGGACGCCACGGGCCGCATTGCCAAATGGGCCATAGAGCTCCTTCCCTTCGAAATTGTGTACAAACCATGCCGAGCTATCAAATCTCAGGTGTTGGCCAATTTCCTGGCCGAGTGGACAGAAGCCGAGCTCCCTCGGGAATATAGTACATATTCACATTGGACAATGTACTTTGACGGCTCCAAAATGTTAGCCAGACTAGGGGCTGGGATGATCCTTACATCCCCCACCAGCAACAACATTCGGTACGTCCTACAGATCATGTACACAGACTCTAACAACGCAGCCGAATACGAGGCCCTGTTGCACGGTCTTCGGATGGCAATGTCAAAGGGCGTACAACGGCCCGAAGTGTGGGGAGACTCGAACCTCGCCATGTCCCAAGTCAATGGCGAATGTGATGCCAAAGACCCAAAAATGGTGGCATATAGAAATACCGTCCTTAAAATATCAGCCAGATTTGAAGGTTTAGAATTTCAACATATCCCTAGAGACAGTAACCAAGCCGCGGATGTCCTCGCCCGCATGGGTGCTGAACGTGACCCAGTCCCTAAGAACACCTTCTTAGAACGACTCTTCAAGCCATCTGTGGTGTGGAAAGACGGGGACAATGACACGATACCCAATGGGTCCAAGCAGATCGTCCCTCCGGAAATTGAGCCAGACGACGACATCATCGGCGGCTCAGCACTCGAAGAAACACCTTCGGCTCACGAAGTCATGGTCGTAATCGCACCATGGACCGAGCCCTTTCTTGCCTATCTTCTACGGCAAGAGCTCCCCGATGATCAGATCGAGGCACGGGGCATAGTCTGGTGATCGAAAGCCTATAAGGTCCATGAGGGTGTGTTGTATAAGAAAACCACCACTAGAGTCCTCCAAAGATATATATCCGAAGAGGAGGGGCAACAACTTCTGACTGAGATACACGTCGGCATGGGCAGCCACCACGCGGTAGCTCGAGCTTTGGTAATAAAGGCCTTTCGAGCAGGGTTTTTCTGGCTCACCGCTCGCACGGACGCATGTACTTTAGTCCAACACTGCGTTGGGTGCCAGCATTTTACAAATCAAAGCCATATGCCCCCCACGGCTCTCTAGAAAATACCGATCACCTGGCCATTCACGGTCTGGGGCTCGACATGGTTGGACCACTTAAAGGGGGATCCAAGAAAAAGAAATACTTACTGGTTATGGTCGACAAATTCACTAAATGGATCGAGGCAAAACCAGTAACTTCAGTCGAATCCAGACCAGTTGTCGTCTTCATATCTGGGATGGTGCACCATTATGGTGTTCCCCATAGCATAATTACGGACAATGGACCCAATTTTACAGCCCAGGTAGTCAAAGGCTGGTGTGCTAAGATGGGAATCAAGCTCGACTATACTTCAGTATATCACCCACAGACAAATGGACAGGTCGAACGAGCGAATGGACTTATCATGAGTGGCATAAAGCCCCGTCTGGTTTGTTCCCTGAAGGAATCCGATTGCCACTGGGTAGAGGAACAAGATTTCGTATTATGGGGACTGTGCACCACCCCTAATCGGTCAATGGGATACATCCCCTTTTTTTTGGTATACGGCGCGGAAGGAGTCCTCCCATGCGATCTCATCCACGACGCGCTTAGAGTGTGCATGTACGAAGAAAAGGAAGCCAAGTTGGATCGGCAAGACGCCCTGGACACCTTGGAAGGAGAGTGCGACATAGCTCGGGCTCGCTCTACATTCTATCAATAGCACGCCCGAGGCTACCAGAGCAGGGAAGTTCGGGCGAAGGCATACAATGTGGGCGAACTAGTCCTCCGCCTCCCTGAAAAGCTGAAGCACAAGCTCTCGCCCAAATGGGAGGGTCCATTCATAATCGATGAAGTACTAGCAGGAGGAGCATATCATCTTCGCAATCCAGCGGAAGATCACCTCGAACCAAACCCATGGAACACAGCTCGGCTTCGGCGCTTCTATGGCTAGTCCGGTGTCGTCACCTTCCCACCCATCTTCTTTGTTTTTTCTTTTCACTCTTTGGAGTTGTCATCGCCCGGGTTATGCTCGGATAAACCGAACTGCGCTAGGCTCTTTAAGTATAAATCTTCACATGTAATACCCAGATCTACCTGGGGGCTCTTTTCAAGAAGCCAATCAATATATTCTTCGTGCATGAATTCGTATTCACCGTGTTTGCACCCTTCCCGTACCTTTAAATCCATCATATGCACCTCTTTGACTTAAGTTTTTGCCAAGCTGGGTTGCCTGGCTCCTGTGCTTACCCCCTACATTCCCAATTGTTCGGCTAGGGGGTAAAGGGGGCACCTCTGCGATTGCTACGACCGGGTCAGCCGTGTACGTACCTCAGACGGGTGAAGCCGAAAGCTAGTATTCTTAAGAAAATAATGGGTCAGCCACGAGGGAAGTGAAAATAATTAGGTGTTCACCACCAACTACTGGGGTTCGGTTCCCAAGAAAAAAAATGATGATCGTGTACTATCGGTATTCGGATGCCATGTCTATGATCAACAAGACAACCCCAAAGAAAGGAACCCTTGGAGGAACTATTTTCTTTGGAAGATGTTTCTTGCGTTAAAAAAGTAATATAACATAACTCTCCATGCGCGCTTTTGTCTGTTCACACCAAATGGCCAGATTGCCTGGTTACCCGAAGTGATTTCCTGTTTTTCAGGTCACATAGTACGGAACACTCCCCGACCACTGGTCGAAGTGGCGGAAGCCGATGGCCGGTTAAGACAACGTTTTACAATATAGATCGAGAAAGCTTGATGTACAGTACATAGATACATAGAATCGAGCACCCTATTCCTTGTCAATACTACCTATCAAGCTATCCAGGGCACAGTCCTCTTGGGAGTACCAAGCAGCAGGCATAACTTGGTCGTACACGAAGCAAAGTGGTATTTCTTGCTCGTCCGGCCCCACGGGCCCAACTCGAGCCATATGATTCGGCTCGAGCTTGGTAAACCGGGTCTTCACCATTGCCCAGGCCTTGTGTGCTCCCTCTCGACAAGCCGATATCTTCCATAGCTAAAAATGACGCCGCGCTCCTTTAAAGCGATTGGCCAATTCGGCCATGCCCTCCGGAGGTGACTCTGTCGGCCATAACGCATTGACCATACTTTTCATGGCCTTCCGAGCTCTCTTGTGCACAATGGACATCTCCTTTAAAAGGTTCCCTCCAAATGAGTTGACCTCTTCTTTGGGACGCCCCGTCAGGAGACCTAGCACAAGGCATGACATGTCCTTTACATTAAAATACTGCAAGTATCTACATGCATGTAAGTCCAACTATCACTTACCGAGCATGCCGCCTTTCAATCTCTTGTTCTCCTCACGGGCTTGCACCAACTAAGATTGTAAACTCTCGATCTCTTTGGCCTGTTGCTGGTTTTCCTCCTTCAGTTTGTTCTTTTCCTCATGACTTCGTGTCAGTACCCGGCGGCCAGTCGCCTCCTGCGACTCGGCGTACCTCTGACATTCTTTGGTCGCGTCTAGGTCCTTCTGTAGTTGACTTATGGATTCAGCTGCTATAAGGGAAGCATGTGTTAAAACAAGGTACCTTAAATAATTGAAGTATTCTAAAGCTTTCTTCCTCACCATGAGTTTCGCTGGTGAATTTCTTGACCGCCTCCAGTTCAGCTTTCGCATCAGCCAACTGTGTTTGGCTCAGCTCTAGGTCCTCGGATAATTTCTTATTTTGTTCCCTCGTTGCCTACAAAATATCAACAATACATACAATTACAGATCCTTAACTCGGTCATCCTGCCCGAATCAAGGCTCGAGGGCTACTGGGTTAGGATTTATGATCGGTTTCTAAAAAACCAATTTTGTACCTGCATATTGGCGGACAGGAGGTTGGCAATCCCCTCAAGCCCTGTTCGGGCTATGCCAAGGTCTGCGTCCACCAAATTAAACGCATTGAACTCTTGATTGGAAAAGGCTATGTGACACAAGGATTCCCTCCACCGATGGTGATTCATCAAACTTTCAACTTCGGAATTGGTAACCGAAACATCCACTGGATCCTCCAGAGGCGGGTTTGCTGCAGCACCTCCTGCATTGAACCCGGCTCGTGCAGAAGACCTAGGATTGGGACTACGCCGTGACGCCTCTTGGACGTCTTCGGATGCTGGTGGTGGTGCTCTTCTTCTGCGGATCTCAGTAAATATCAAAAGTTGCCGGTGGTGGCAACATTAGCAATGACTTCAGATATAATAACTTTGGGCCGAGGGAGCAGCCGATGTGGTTACCGCAGTGGCCTTATGCTTGCACGCGCCGTTGTTGTCCGATGCCGGCGCGTTTGGCGCCGCTCCCGTTGGTGTTCGACGCATAGTGCGGCGACCCTTGGGAGTAGAAGTCAGCACACTCGGAGTAGCGCGAGGCAAACACCCTGTTCGGGTAGAGGCCTTCTTTCTACTTGTAGCAGAAGAAGGGAGGGCCCCAGGGTGATCGGCTGTGAGGGCCACCTTGGTACCGTCAAGGCTTTCCTGGTAAAAGACCCCGTCCTCAAAATTAATGGACGTCTCCGGATCATCATGAAATCCCGGGTCATCATCATGAGAATGGCTCTTCGGTTGAGGAGAGGGGCAGCTGATGGATTCAACCTGGCACCTCCAATTCTGTTCGAAAAAATAATGGATCCGGTGAGAATATGGATAAAATTTCCTGACTATGAAATGAAGGGTTAAACTTACCCATTCTATGGGGTTATAGCTGGTGTAACCCTCCCTGTTCTTCAAACGGGCAAACTTTTCTTTTTTCCCCTTTGAAGAGATCGGCTAGTATTGCAGCCATGTCCGCCTGGTTGTCCGGCCCCTGTCACTTATAATGGGTCGTGTCACTTGTCCCATTATAGCACCATAGAGGGTGCATCCTTTGTTGAAGGGGTTGAACGCATCGAGCTATGGCAGCGGCCATCACGTCAATCTTGGTCAACTTGTTGTGGGTCAGTAGCCGAACCTTGGCAGCCAAGAGTAGCACCTCGCCACTATCTTTTTGGGAGGGGCTCTTGGGGTGCCAGTTGTACCATTTCTTTAGAGGAGCACTCGAGTATTCGGGAAGCCCCCTCCGAACTGGATCGGATAGGGGGCGTCTTCAATATAAAACCATTCCGAGGTCCATTCTTCGAAATCCTTCTTCAAGGTCCTGATGGGATACCCCGTTCCGGCTATACGCCATACCTCGACTCCTCCTACTTCAAAAATTGACCCCCCACGGGTACGGGGGCGAGACAGAAATACTTCCTTCACAACTCAAAGTGGGCCTCGCAGCCCAAGAACATCTCGCAAACGGCAACGAAACCAGAGATGTGCAGTATGGACCCAGGGGTAAGGTGGTGGAGCTGGATCCCGTAAAATTCCAGCAAGCCTCGTAGGAAGGGGTGAATGGGGAAGCCTAGGCCTCGTAGAAGGAAAGGCACGAAACATACACTCTCTTCCCTGCTTGGAGCGGGAAAGTTCTCGGTGAAGGCCTCGCCATTCACGGAAATCAATCCGGCATGGACAGGAACGAGATTTACCTCGGGAAGATATCCTTGTGTTTGGAGATTGCTCAGTTGGAGGCGTGAAACTAAGCAGCTCGCCCAGTCACCCGGGAGAGGGCCATAAGGGCGCGAGGATGAACCTGGGGCGCTAGCCATCTGATCTAAGATTTCTTTGGGATGGTCTTGGTTTCTTGCGTGGGGATGGATTAACCACCCATCGCGCTCCTGGTCTATTAAATATGTACGCCTTCTGGTCCTGTAGGGGCTTTTCTGCAAAAGAACGCTGGACCATTCGCCTTCTAAAGGGCGCACGCAAATCGAAGGGTGTCTTTAACCCTTGATAAAAATTAATACTGGGGGTCCCACTATCACTTGATGGATTCGGAGGTCATCGGCGGCCGAACTACTGAAGCGGCCAAACAAGGAAAGGATGAAGAACTCACCCCGCAAGCCGAAGACTTTGGGACGTGCAAGACGGCTGACGATTATAAACTCCAGCGTTGGAGTAGAGTTCGGGGGCTACTGAGGGAGTCCTGGACTAGGGGGTACTTGGGCTGCCGGCCTAACTCTCATGGGCCGGACAGTCGGGCTGCACTGCAGCTGCTGGAAGGCCGGACTGTTGTACAATGTCATACCTGCACAGGAGACCTTCGATACATTGACGTGTACTCCAAGACAAGGCTAAAGACTCGACATGTTTATCCTCTTGTTGTAACCGACCATATGTAAACCCTAGCACCCCTGGTGTCTATATAAACCAAAGGGTTTAGTCTGTAGAGTCTAGAACAACAACCATCATCCTACTAGCCTAGGGTTTAGTTCATCTTATCTCGTGGTAGACCGACTCTATAATCCTCATATACACAAGCAATATAATCAAGCAGGACGTAGGGTTTTACCTCTTAGAGAGGGCCCGAACCTAGGTAAACTTCGTGTCCCTTCTTCCCCATTGATCCAAGTTCCACAGCTCAGGACCCCCTACCCGAGATCCAACGGTTTTGACACCGACACCCGCTATACGCCCGGAAGAACATGCCTCCTCGACGCATTCAAACGCCTCCATTAAACCGGCCTGGAAGCCGAGAAACCTATTCCGGCCACACATCCGTTCACGAGCGGGAAACTTTACTTAAATTTTATTCTTAAAACAAGCAAAGCATTGGCTTGTTCTATCAGTGCAATAGGATCAACATGCAAAACAATTAGAACTATTATTCTCAGGACAACTCATTTGCTGCACTTTCACTATTACAATACTACCAAGTTTGAATAGCTTGTTATGGTTGCTGTCCTCTGCATCATCATGCCATGATTCCTAGCTTGCAAGATTCACAACCAACCCATAAGATTCAAATAATAAGCATAACAAAGATGCCTACACATCTGAATGATTCACAGATCACAGCCAATAGTTACTGTACAACTAAAACGTTGCGAGAATGTGAACAAATAAATAAAAATCAATCGATTCTTCGTGTAAGCAATTTGATTCAAATATTTTCTAAAACATTGAAACCAGTCCTGTTTACGGCCACGCAGGTCAAACATCGGCAGATAAAATGTTCTGCATCACTGGTGGCACTACCACTTCCAACTTCTGTGTTATAGATTTTAAAGTAGTGTGGAGCCTCATCCTTAGTATTTAACAAATACACATAGCACAATCTAGTGGAACCATCAATCAACGTCATGAAATATTTCTTTTCAGGTGTCTCTCCTTCGCAGGCTTGTGAGGCTAACGCGGTTGCTTAGCTTGCACATACGCATGACACTTGGAGCCTTTGGCTAAAGTGAAACTCGGGTTTCAATCCATGTTGGCTAGCCGTGTCATACAACCCAAGACCATCCCAACATCTGTAGTTGAGTATTCATGTTAGCACAGATAAAGAAAGAGCATGATTACTATAATAGTGGCACTAGTTGAAGCAACTTTATTTTCAAAACGATAAAAGATTGCGATAGAATAGCTTTATTAAAAAAATACAACATTAGCACAGTATGACAAAGCACAATCATGTGGATAAAGGACAGTACTGATCAGTGTGGCAGTAGAAGGAGGAGCGTTGACTCATTCCAATCTCTTTTTTTGTGAAGTTCAACAAAAATTATGGCGTCCGCCATTCCGCGAGGGGGAGAGGGGGCCTGAGCGCATCCTCGACGGTAGGCCTGATGGACTCAACTAGTGCAGTGCACATGCTATGTGATTGATGCAGTGCACATGGACTTGATTCTGCCGGATTCGCCTTCTGCAAGTTATCTACATTGGAAATGAAATGGTAGCTAAGACAGTAACTCTATTTTAAATGTATTATTACTTCATTTTATCAGTGGTAGTAGCGGTGCCAAAACATTGCCTCAAATTATTAGTGGCATTAAATGAAGATGCAAAAACACTATCATTCTTGCTTTCTCATGGCAGTGCCAAAACAATAGCACAAGATCACTAGCTGGATGCAGAGTCAAAAACAACAAAAAAGGAACATACCCGGTCATGGTAAACATAACTGAGAGAGGGGCCCTACGCCGCGACAACGGTAGGCCTGATGGACTCAGCCAGTTCAGGACTCGATTCTCCCGGATACGCCTTATGCAAGTGGTGACCCTGCAGCTCCACTCAGATGATTCAATTCATGCCACATTTTTGTGCAGTTCACCTAAAATAAAGCAATGTTTGCATCATGCAGCTAGCAAGAAGTACTTGGTCTCATGAGCTGGCAGCTTCTTCTTTATTAGTTGCACTAAAATTGAGCAACATTACGGTTGGCTGTCATGCTCATGCAATGTGTAACTATAATTTGCTTATCCTTTTATGCAGTTCCACTAAAATCAAGGGCCATTGTGGTGACGGTGGCACCTAATCTTGCAAAGGCAAATAAACTGTTGCACGAGATTACCCGCAGAGTTAGCCGAAGAGGTTAGCAACTCCAATCACCCTTTGTGCAGTTCCACTAAAATCAAGAGACGTTGCCCATGCGAAAATTTAATTGAACTGCACAAGACACTCTTTCACAAAAAAGTGTTATGTGCAGTTCACCAAAAGGTCACAATAGCAATGAGGTGAAATGGATATCTCTATCTGCACAAAAAAGATAGAAAGAAAACAGTTACTGGTGAATAACCAGATATGAAACATACACGAAATGAAAAGAAGCATCTTCATTATCTTCATGGAAATCAAGCGAGGATAGTAGAAATTTTAAAACGGCAGCATTGCTTCATATTAATGGAAACATTACGATCAATAATGACATTAGTCAAATATGGCATTACTTTAATGGTGGCATTGCTTGTTGATGTTGGCTTGAACTTCGTCGGTATTTCCCCAAAGAGGAAGGGATGATGCAGCACAGCAACGGTAGGTATTTCCCTCAGTGATGAGACCAAGGTTATCGAACCAGTAGGAGAACCAAGCAACACTATGTAAACAACACCTGCACACAAAGAACAAATACTTGCAACCCGACATGTTAAAGGGGTTGTCAATCCCTTTCGAGTAACGGCGCCAGAAATTGGCAAACGGTCGGGAGATAAATTGTAGTAGATTGGATAAATAGATCGCGAATAAAATAAAGTGAAGCAAAATATTTTTAGGTTTTTTGAAATATAGATCTGAAAATAAAAGTGGCAAATAAATAAAAAGGCAAATAGCAAAATAGATCTGAAAATATATTATGAGAAAATAGACCCGGGGGCCGTAGATTTCACTAGTGGCTTCTCTCGAGAAAAATAGCATACGGTGGGTAAACAAATTACTGTTGGGCAATTGATAGAACTTCAAATAATTATGATGATATCCAGGCAATGATCATTATATAGGCATCACGTCCAAGATTAGTAGACCGACTCCTGCCTGCATCTACTACTATTACTCCACACATCGACCGCTATCCAGCATGCATCTAGTGTATTAAGTTCATGGAGAAATGGAGTAATGCAATAAGAACGATGACATGATGTAGACAAGATCTATTTATGTAGAAATACACCCCATCTTGTTATCCTTAATAGCAACGATACATACATGTCGGTTCCCCTTCTGTCACTTGGATCAAGCACTGTAAGATCGAACCCATCACAAAGCACCTCTTCCCATGGCAAGAAAAATCGATCTAGTTGGCCTAACTAAACCAAAGATTCGAAGAAGAAATACGAGGCTATAAGCAATCATGCATATAAGAGATCAAAA
Source organism: Thinopyrum elongatum (assembly GCA_011799875.1). NCBI lineage: Eukaryota > Viridiplantae > Streptophyta > Magnoliopsida > Poales > Poaceae > Thinopyrum > Thinopyrum elongatum. The sequence continues at coordinate 441,863,129 of CM022300.1, read as the reverse complement.
GACTCAAATAACTTTCATGGATAAAAACATAGATCTGATCATAAACTCAAAGTTCATCGGATCCCAACAAACACACCGCAAAAAGAGTTACATCAAATAGATCTCCAAGAGACCATTGTATTGAGAATCAAAAGAGAGAGAGGAAGCCATCTAGCTACTGCCTACGGACCCATAGGTCTACAATGAACTACTCACGCATCATCGGAGAGGCAGCAATGAGGATGATGAACCCCTCCGTGATGGTGTCTAGATTGGATCTGTGGTTTCTAGAACTTGCGGCGGCTGGAATTGATTTTCGTTGACTCCCCTAGGGTATCTAGAATATTGGGGTATTTATAGAGCAAAGAGGCGGTGCGGGAGGTGGCCGAGGTGGGCACAACCCACCTGGGCGCGCCTGGGCCCCCAGGCGCGCCCTGGTGGGTTGTGCTCCCCTCAGAGCCCCCCTCAAGTACTTTCTTGGCCCAACTTGTGTCTTCTGGTCCAGAAAAAATCACCAAAAAGTTTCACTATGTTTGGACTCCGTTTGGTATTGATTTCCTGCGAAGTAAAAAACAAGCAAAAAACAGCAACTGGCACTGGGCACTATGTCAATAGGTTAGTCCCAAAAAATGATATAAAGTTGCTATAAAATGATTGTAAAACATCCAAGAATGATAATATAACAGCATGGAACAATCAAAAATTATAGATACGTTGGAGACGTATCACTTGTTTTACCAGATACATTAGATTAACAACAACTAAAGTGTTGGTACATGGGCATGGGACAGTGGGGACACCAGGACATTCACCAGCGTAAAGAAGCAACTTATCATAATGGGAAAAATAGCAGGAGAGTACCATTTGTAGAACAGTTTAATTGCATCATATTAATGGAGGCATTAGATTAACAAAAACGTTGGCTAGACATGTCCTTACTGTAATAGTGGGATTGCTTCGTTTTACAACCGCCCTTTCATTAACAACATTAAAAAGTTGGTATAAGGGCATGCGACAGTGGACGCATCAGCACCATGTACCTACAGGGAGGTATAAAGTGGTGATGCCAACATCCAATCAAGATCTGGGCTGGTCCCAAATTTTGTTCTCTTTACGCACCTTATGTGAGGGCAGCAAATCTAATCCTAGACATACTCTATTGACTTGTCCCCCAGCCGCCACTTTCTTTCATTTTCTAACCAATAATAGATCTGTTCCTTATCCTATTTGTACTGCATTTTCCCTTTATTTCCTTCTTCAACCAAGAGACCGGTTGGGTATCTAGTCTCTACTACTTTCCCCATGTTATTTCCTCTTTGAATCAAGTCCTAGATTCATGCTACGACTTTCCCCCCTTTCTTCCCTGTTTGAACCAAGTCATAGATTTGTCTGCATGAAGTATCTTTACCACTAATAATACTAAAAATTTAGGTGGCTTTGGAAGAGCTGATGGAAGTAGAAAAAGATCCACATGCAGCCACGTGGGGAGCTGGGGCAGTAGAGCAAGGCCGTTTTCGAAGGAAGTTATACCCGAGGGTCGTCGGGATGTGGCTAGGAGGCCGGCGGGAGGTCGGGTCTGCCCACAATACGGTAGGGAGGAAGAAGGGGTTCGAGGACCTCCCGAGTCGGCGCTGTGTAAAAGAGAAAGGTACGGGCAGAGGATCAGGACCCGCCGGCAGCTGTGGGTTTCCTCCCTCACCACCGATGACTGCGTTAACGATGTATCTAGTCCCCTACACACCTCAGCGAAGGGATCCGGCCGGATCTGTGACCAACGGTGAGCAGAGAGAAACTGTCGCTATCGCTGTCTTGTTTAGATCTGGAGAGGATGATAGAATGTAGAGAGCAACCCTAGTAAAGCAAGCGCTTAGGCTCCTGATTGTATATATAGTGGAGTGATTATATTTTTCTCTCCGCAACGTGCATTTCAATTTGTGTACATGGCATTAAAGAAAGGAAACTCCCTATTTAACGTGACTAACTGGACGTCGCACTTTGTATTGTACTGTACTATACTAAGAAGTAGTTTAAAAAAACACATGTATGGTTTACATTCTGAATCGCTAGCTAGAGCTTGAACTGTATTTGTTTACATGTACCACCTTTTTCTTTTGGTTTTCTGCTCCATGGTGCAATTCATCGATACAAAAATTATAGGATTATATAAAAGTCGAGGGCAGGGCTTTTCCCGGGCAGTACGCGCGGCAGTTTCGCCTAGCCGGTTTGATAGAGAGGAGGGGTGAGGGAGTAGCGGATTCAACTTACTGCTGGAAAGGTTGGGCTGTGTGATTTGACGGCTCATTACTGCTGGAAAGATGGGGTCTTGCGATATGACTGTGCATTATTGTCATTATTATTGCGGCGCTACGACCGGGGTGAGGCTCCCATTCCGTTCCCCACTCTAATCTGGTGCATGACACGTCAACTCGGATGCTGGCTCTCCCACATGTCGGCGACATAAGAAGGAGCAAAGAATCATGTAGTATATATAGTACTAGTATATACTACTCATGTTGGAGGAGTGCGAAACACGGCAGCCAGTGAACCAGCAGGCAATAGGCCATAGAAAACAATGTGGTGATATGGCCATAAAAAACAGTGTACTACAGTCCAGTCTCTAGCATGTACAGTACTCCTCCTCTTGGTTCATCGCCATCATACTTTCCCCATTCCTGTGTTTTTAGTGTCCTGCGAATCAAAGAGGCCCTTAGACTGGTTTAGGTACTCCTATTCTATCAACACGAGTCCCATCTGACAGCAGTGTCCGCGCTACAGCTAGCTCTTCTCCCTCGTTTCTCTCTTCTAATTCTAAGTTAGCCGACGCGTGGTGGGCGGGGAGGGGATTTGCCGATAGTCGGTTTGCTCAACTGCGGCCCCACCTGACAGTGAAAATGCTAAGACAACAAGCGTTCCCTAGCTTGAGCGGCGTGCCCGACGGAGAGTGTGGGGGTGCGACGCGAACGTGATAGTCTTTACCTTTTTAACTTGTAGATAGAAAATGCCAAGCCAATGCGCGCTGAGCGGCGGGCCGGAATGACAGTGTGGTGGTGGGGTGCGACACGAATGGCACAGGCGTGTTGTACTTGTTCCACTTTCTCGTTTTGAACTCGTGACATGTAGTAATGCTCAGTTTTGAATATATAAGGTAGGTTGTCACGACAATATATATACTCCCTCCACGTAGGTTGGGTCTCGTACTTAAAGTTGAAGTCAAAATTTGGCACAAAACACGATCTTGACCAGTCTACCTCCATCCTAGTTTATTGGTCCCTGTAGTAATCTGTGCCAAATTTGGACCATAAATTTGACTAACAAAATGCTCATGCATGTCACCAAAATTATATCATTGAAAACTATGTTCAAATACGAATCCAACGATATAATTTTTTTTGACATGCACTAACATTTTGTTAGTTAAATCTTTGGTCAAAATTTAGCACAAATTACAAAAGGGACTAAGAAACCAGGACGTAGGTAGTAAACCAGGACGAAGACAGTGATACTAGATATAATTAACGCCAAATAAGAGCAAGGGATCACACATGTCATTTACGACTAGAAAAAAAATGCCATACACTAACACATTAAGGCCACGAGGCGATGTAGTGCCGGTTACAGGAGGCAAGAAGAAAGATGCATCCATCAATGACCTCCTCCTCCTCGACTCAGGGCACCAGCCCACCGAATGGCGGCTAAGTAGCAGCGGCTTTCGTGGCCAGGTCAACATGCTTCCAAACAATGGCATCCAAAAATTCCAGCCGGTCGAAGAAGGCCAACGTCTTTCTATCCTCCCTGGCCTTGTAGTGGCTTATGTAGACGATTTCCTCGTAGACATGGATCTGTAGGTCGACGGTTTCTTGCATGGTGAGGCACTACGCGGCGAGCGCGGCCTCGAGGTGCACATTCTTCATCGCGACCTCCGGCAGCTGCATGGCCACCAGTGCTTGAAAGAGTCCGTCACCATGGAGGCCGATGAGGGTGGCAGGCAATGAGGAGCCTGGGCGCGCAGGTTGGAGAAGTACGGCAAGGTCGTTCATGCGCATCTTGACGGCGGTGAAGTTGCGGGTGGAGCTGACTATCATCTCGTCCATGTGAGAGGCGAAGCCGGCGTCGATGAGGGCTATGACGCCGGTGGTCGCCAGCACCGTCTGGAAACGCTGCACGGTGCGGAGCCACAGGCCGGCGTCTTGGATGATCTGGCACAGCTAATTGCCGCTCGTGTCAATCGATGCCATGGGTGCTTGTGGCTTATGGTCACTTGGTCTTGGTCTTGGATTGGAGTGAGCAGTGTTGCGCAGAGACTAGGAGTAGATCGATTGGAGTGGTGGGGCGCCTTTATATGAGAGTCCAAACTGCGTTGCATTCACATCGTGTTGGCTCCATTCTACTTCTCCAATTAATTCCCTCTGCATGCCAATTGAATGAGGATGCATCATTGACCGTTCAATGTTTTGGGAACCGCTACTCTCTCCCTCGTTGGCATTCAAGCCGTATCAACGTAAATGCGTGTCAAAAAGAGACTAGTCAGTAGTAGTACTACTGTACTACATTGTGCACCACAAACCAAGGCGGAGAGGAAAATGAGAGAACTTAATATTTATTTGCTAATTAATACCATTGCATGCAATGAACTGACCGCTGCATGCCGTGCTAGGTACGTCTCAAGGCATTAAAAACATATACGACCCACGTCTATTATTGGTTGATTCCTATTCATGTCTAGAAACAAGAAATGTGATCAGGTTTGTTTTGGGATTATTTGATTTTTGTAAGATGACTATAACTAGCAATCACCACAATAACCGTAAGACCTGCATCCGACGGTGGCACCTATTGGACGCAAACAGCAATAGAAAAGAATTGCCACAAAACTGCCACACCACGCCCCTCCCCTACACATAAGACTGCCATGCAAGCGTTCACAACTGGCATGTTCAGGTTGCGCTTGGCTCGTCACCTCTTCGAGAAGTCGAACAATGATGTTACTACTTCTACAGTACCAAATAAACTGATGGATGTCCACCACGTGGGGGAGGGAGAGCTTGTTGTAAGCAAAAGCTTCTCCTCGTCTATGAGCCACTGTGCGCATGGGTGAGGGAGAGGGTGTACTAGTAATCAAGCTTCTCCTTGTTGTACGAGTTGACGCGACACATCATAGCATGATTTTCTCAAAAAGTTGTGTTTACCTATGCATTAATTACAATGCATGCATGCCATGAGTTTCCTGTTGATCCTTGCATCTGTTGATTTAATGCACCTTGAAGTATGAACATGTGATGGTAAACTTGTCATAGTGAAGATCACCTGAGTGTTTGGAGGCAGCACTGCCTCTAACATGGGCCCCACATGCTTGCCTCTCAACTTGGCTAAAAGACCCGCAGTGTACAATATTTGCTGCAACCTCTAACATTTACCCCACCACAAATTAAAATATATATTCTTCTCTTGACCAGATCAGCGTGCAAACTACAATCACCAGGATGAAAGGTAGGGCCAGAAGATTATTTTAATCAAAAAATGCTTCGAGACGGCCTCTTAGCATGGAGGCGACTTCAACAATTTTAAGCTTAGAGGCATGGTACACGCTATCCTAGACTATGTTACTACTACCTCCCCTACACATGAAACTATCACGCGAGCGTTTGGGTTGCGCTTGGCTCTTTGCATCTTCGGGAATTCGAACAATGATGGTACTACTACAGTGCAGTACTAGTATGCTTCTGGCCATCTGACACCGAATGAACTGCTGCATGTCCACCGCGTGCGGGAGGGAGAGCATGTAGCAAAAGCTTCTCCTAGTCCTGCGAGCCAGCACGCTCATGGGCGAGGGAGAGGGCATTGTAATCAAGCTTCTCCTTATTGTACGAGTTGACACGACACATCAAAGCAGTGCACTCGATACATTTCAATAATTTGTGTTTACCGATGCATTAATTACAACGCATGCATGCATGCCGTGACTTTCCTTTTGATACTCCCTCTGTTTTTATTTAGTCCGTGTATTAGCTTTGGTCAAAGTCAAGCTTTGTAAACTTTGACAAAGTTTATAAACAAAAATATTAACATATACAATAACAAATCAACAACATTAGATTCATTGCTGAATGTACTTTCACATCATATAGATTCGTTATGGTAAATGTTTATATTGTTTTCTATAAACTTGGTCAAACTTTATGAAGTTTGACTTCAATCAAATCTAATATGCAGAGTAAATAAAAATGGAGAGAGTACTTGCATGTGTTGATTTAATGCACCTTGAGGTAGTATGAATATGTCATGGTAAAACTTTCTAATGCCCCGGCCCAAAACCGAGAAATGGTGGAGCACGAGGAGGGCGAGATCATGCCGATGGAACATGACCTGATGATGGAGGTCTCTATGGACATCACCATGCTCCACTACCCCTTGTGCCTCCGCCCCTTGAAGCCTCCAGTGTACAATGTTCGAATACACCTTGTCCATTTGGCTGATCGAGCAAGGTGCAGGTTTCTTGATTGACGTGTTGTTCGATTGATGTGTGCAGTGCAAGGGAGGGCACCTGGACTGCACGGACTGCCGCGACGAGCGCCCCGGGAACCAGCGGCAGTGCCAGAAGTGCAAGCGCGGCGGCGGCTTCGATGTGTGCAACACGGTGATGGACGCCGTCCTCGCCTCGGTGAGGGTGGAGTGCCCGCACGAAGGCTATGGGCTCTACGTCACTTACCAGAAGCTCGCCGATCACCAGAGCGTGTGTCCGCTCGTGCCCTGCAAATTCTCCATGCCCGTCTGCGGCTATGAAGGCCTGCCGCCGGTGGTCCCCCACGACATCAGCACCGTGCATCCCATGCCCATGCACAGGATCCAGTACGGCAAGGTGCTCCAGCTGCAAGTGTCGGTGTCGGAGCCACGGCGCTTGCTGTTTGCGAAGGAGGATGGCTGCGCATTTTTTGTGGTTGGCGGCATGCTCGACATCGACGCGCCTAGCACCATGCTGGTCATCTACATCAGAGCGGGGGCATCCCCACCGCCGCACTACGCGGCCAAGGTGTGGGCGAACGGCCCGCTGGGGGAGCCCAAAGGTAGGACCGACGCCGTCAAGGTAGAAATCGAGGTGACAAGCAGCAAGAAGCCTGGTGCCGTCGTTGTGCAGGAGCTGACATTCTTCACAGTGCCGCCCAAGCTGCTGGCCAGGGCTGGGTTGTCAAGGACGGTGTCCCTCCACATTCAGATTGACAAGCTCACCTCCTAAATGATTCTACAGTGCCTACTATTTATCTTAGTAATATGCTAATATAGGGTTTAGCTCGGTCACTTTAGCTTAAGAGATGGTGGATTTTTGTGGTGATGCAGCAATTACTTCGACATCAGATCAATAGTTAAAGTAATTTCCAACAGTCAAAGGGATATTTTGTGTTTGTTGGATATAAAGATCCTTCGGGTAAGGAGTATAAGCTGCTTACATGCTTGTTTCTTGAGGAAGTGTTGCATACTTCTGTGAGTTGATGATAACCCACAAGTATAGGGGATCGCAACAGTTTTCGAGGGTAGAGTATTCAACCCAAATTTATGGATTCGACACAAGGAGAGCAAAAGAATATTCACAAGTATTAGCAGTTGAGTTGTCAATTCAACCACACCTGAAAGACTTAATATCTGCAGCAAGGTGATCAATAGCAAAGTAGTATGGTAGTAAAGGTAAAAGTGGCAATAGTAACAGTAATATTTTTGTAGTGATTGTAACAGTAGCAATGGTGAAAGTAACTTAGCAAAGATCAATGTATGAAAAGCTCATAGGCATTGGATCAACGATGGATAATTGTGTTGGATAATATTCATCATGTAGTAGTCATAATCTAGGGCGACACAAAACTAGCTCCAATTCAACAATGTAATGTAGGCATGTATTCCGTATATAGTCATACGTGCTTATGGAAAAGAACTTGCATGACATCTTTTGTCCTACCCTCCTGTGGCAGCGGGGTCCCTAAGGAAACTAAGGGATATTAAGGCCTCCTTTTAATAGAGAACCGGAACAAAGCATTAGCACTTAGTGAGTACATGAACTCCTCAAACTACGTAATCACCGGAAAGAATCCCAATTATTGTCACCTTGGGGTATGCAGATCATAACTCGTAATAGGTGCGTATAACTTGCAAGATAGGATCAAGAACACAAATATATTCATGAAAACATAATAGGTTCAGATCCAAAATCATGGCACTCGGGCCCTAGTGACAAGCATTAAGCATAGCAAAGTCATAGCAACATCAATCTCAGAACATAGTGGATACTAGGGATCAAACCCTAACAAAACTATCTTGATTACATGATAAATCTCATCCAACCCATCACCGTCCAGTAAGCCTACAAAGGAATTACTCACTCCCGGCAGTGAGGATCATGAAATTGGTGATGGAGGAAGGTTGATGATGATGACGGCGACGGATTCCACCCTCCGGAGCCCCGAACGGACTCCAAATCAGCCCTCCCGATGAAGAATAGGAGGTGGCAGCGGCTCCGTATCGTAAAAAGTGATGAATCCTTCTCTCTGATTTTTTTCTTGGTGAATAAGTATATATGGGGTTGGAGTTAGGGTTGCCGGAGGTCCAGAGGGCCCACAAGCCTGGGAGGCGCGCCCTGGGGGGTGGGCGCGCCCCCTGAGCTTGTGGCTCCTGGGTGGGGCCCCTCTGGTATCTTTTTCTACCAGCATTTATTACATATTCCACAAAAATTCTCTGTAAATTTTCTGGTCAATTCGAGAACTTTGATTTCTGCACAAAAACAACACCATGGCAATTCTACTGAAAACAGCATCAGTCCGGGTTAGTTCCATTCAAATCATGCAAATTAGAGTCCAAAACAAGGGCAAAAGAGTTTGGAAAAGAAGATACGATGGAGACGTATCAACTCCCCCAAGCTTAACCCATTGCTTGTCCTCAAGCAATTCAGTTGACAAACTGAAAGTGACAAAGAAAAACTTTTACAAACTCTGTTTGATCTTGTTGTTGCAAATATGTCTAACCAATGTCCTGGTTTTCAGCAAAGATTATGAACTAACCATATTCACAATAACACTTAGGTCTCACATTTACTCATATCAATAGCATAACCAACTAGCGAGCAATAATAAGATATCTCGGATGACAACACTTGTTTTCAACACAATCATGATACAATATGATATAATGGTATCTTGCTAGCCCTTTCTGAGACCGCAAAACATAAATGCAGAGCACCTCTGAATTTCAAGCACTGACTAGACATTATAAATCATGGCAAAAGAGATCCAGTCACAGTCATACTCAATATCAACTAAAAACAAAGCATATTGTCGGTGCAACAAACCTGCATGTATGTTGCCCAGACTGTACACAGGCGCAATCGCGAAGACACAACAGCACCAAGCTCCCAAGATGAGACCAAGCCAGAGAGATAGCTCTTTGAGGAATCAAAGGGCGGATCAAGAAGACCAAGACAAGCCAAGGGAACAAGATGTTAGATGTCACTAAGAAAAGACCTCCCTTACCGGCCAGGCGAGCCTAGTCAGGTCGAGGCCTCACCAAGAACAAGTCCCAAGATCTCCCCGACAGGCTTGCCGGGGCCGCCAAGGGCAAATATCCCCGCCAAGACTCCACCGCTCCACCGCACAGCGACGCAAGTCACCTATCAGTGTGGTGTCGAGCCCCCAAGTGATTAAGTGGCTGTCATTTGGCACGAGGCAGCCATTTGGAAGGGAGATTCCCCCAATATGACACCCGTCCAGAGGCGTGTCATACAGATAGGTAGAAGATGGTTAGGCAGTGCGGCAGGCTTGCCGGGCTGTATCCACAGCGTGACACCTAGCAGTGCATTTAATGCGCTTTGTCCTAACTGCCAGAGTTAGGTATGATAGCACCGTTGGCTATCTAATCAGTAGATAATAACTGTTTTGCCATTGTGGTAACCCCTTAGCCTATAAAAGGAGGGCCATGGCAACCTAAAAAAGGATTCGGACCCTTGTACACTCATACGCGCGCCACTGCTCTCCCCGAGGCGACCTTGCCGGGCTTGAGCACTGCGTGTCCACGACGGTCCTCTCTTCAATCCACCAAAGCAGGAGTAGGGTTTTACGCTTCACAGCGGCCCGAACCAGGGTAAAAACCACCAGTGTCACCTCTGCCGTGCTATCCCATGGTTCCGCTCTTTGTGCAACGTGATCTTCCCCTGCCGAACCACAAGGGGCTGATCGCCTCATAGGTGATCGTGTTCCACCACGACACTTATAAATGACAATTGTGCTGTCTAGCTAGTGCTTTAATAAGAATATGATGACTCAACAATAATAGTAAATGGATAGGCCCTTCGCAGAGGGAAGCAGGGATTTGCAGAGGTGCCAGAGCTCGAAGCTTTTAAAACATAGATGAATATAATTTTGAGAGGTATGCTTTCATTGTCAACATAACAACCGAGAGATCTCATTATCTTCCATGCTAGACACATTTTAGGCGGTTCCCAAATAGAATGGTAAAGTTTTTACTCCCCCTTCACCAACAAACACAAGCCATGGCTAGCCAAACCCTCGGGTACCCTCCATAACAACAACAATCAGGGGGAGTTTTCTTTCATTATAATATTTTGATTTTGATCATAGGATTGGGCATCCCGATTACCAGCCACTTTCTCGTGAATGACAAGCGAATAAACACTCATCATGAGAATAACCCACCCAGCATGGAAGATACTGACAGTCCCATGTCGCTACATTAGTGATTCGGGCATACAAAACAAATTATTATTTGAAGGTTTAGAGTTTGGCACATGCAAATTTACTTGGAACGGCAGATAAATACCGCATATAGGTAGGTATGGTGGACTCATATAGAATAACTTTGGGTTTAAGGAAGTGGATGCACAAGCAGTGTTCCTGCTTAGTACAAGTGAAGGCTAGCAAATAGATTGAGGAGCGACCAACTAGAGAGCGACAACGGTCACAAACATGCATTGAGATTAATCAACATTGGGTACAAGCATGAGTAGGATATAAATCACCATGAACGTAAATATCCTGGAGGCTATGTTGGTTTTGATTCAACTACATGCGTGAACATGTGCCAAGTCAAGCCACTCGAATTATTCAGAGGAGGATACCATCCTATCATACTACATCATAACCATTTTAAAAGCATGTTGACGTGCAAGATAAACCATTATCCACTCCTAGCTATTTAAGCATGGCATGAGTAACTATGATCTCTAATTATCATTGCAAACATGTCTCATTCATAATAGGCTTAATCAAGAACGATGAGCTAATAATATTTACAAAAACAAAATAGGTCGAGTTCATACCAGCTTTTCTTCATCTCAGTCATTTCATCAAATTTCGTCATTATTGCCTTTCACTTGCATGACCGAATGATGTGAATAATAATAATAGTGCACCTGTCGTGGACTAAGCTGGAATCTGCAAACATTTATTCAAAGGAGAAGACAAGGTAATATGGGCTCTTTGTTAGATCAACAATAATGCATATGAGAGCCACTCAACATTTTCATCGTGGTCTTCTCCTTACAACCCAAAGAAAAGAAAAGAATTTCAAAGAAACACACTGAAATATTTTTGGAGTTTTTGTTTTTCTCGGAAGAAAGTGAAAACAAAAGAAAAATGAAAACGAGAAAAACTATTTACACGGGAAAGCCCCCAACAAGCATAAGAAGAACGAGAAATGTTTTTGGGTTTTCTTTTAATACTACAACTAAATAAACTGGAAAGAAAAACTAAAAAGAATCAAGAAATATTTTTGGGTTTTATCAAAGTTTCAAACACACAAGAAGAAAGCGAGAAAAATAAACTAACATGGATTATACAATGAAAAAGGATGAATACCGACAACTGGAATGAATGTGTGATGCATGAATGTAATTTCGGTGAGAAATACGTACTCCACCAAGCTTAGGCTTTTGGCCTAAGTTGGTTTATGGCCACGGCTGGCCGGGGTGATATCCAAAGTCGTAGTTGGGGTTGAACTGGATTGCAACTGCAATTGCTTGGTGGGCTGCCTCGTGGAGGCGAGCGGTCTCCCTCACCCTCTCATACTCCTCTGCCTCCTCTCTAAGTACGAAATATCTTTGTTTACTTGAAAATCAAAGAAGGCAGGAGTGGAAGCGTAATATGGATGACGCGGCGCCTATCAAAGATTAATATGTATTGGAATGGCAGATCGCCCCGCTCAAGAAATTGGAAACGTTCCATACCGGCATAATCAAGAAAAGCAGGCGGCAACTGCATATCATTTTCTTTCAGAGGCACCCCAAGATAATAAGCTAAACGAGTGGCATAAATCCACCAAAGAAATCTCCATCTAAGGCATTATTATGTAAACGACGTGCAATAATAGCCCCCAAATTATATTGTTTATCGTTCATTACCGCGCTCTTGAGGACACTCAAATTAGAAGCGCAGAGGTGGCTACGGTCATGTTTACCATTAATGCATCTACCTATAAAGAGAGCAAAATAATGTAATGCAAGAAAGTGAATGCTCCCTATAATAGCTTGTGTTATGGTTCTAGTTTCACCCAAAGTGATGCTAGCAAGGAACTCAACGCAATCAGATTTATGAGGTTCAGTATAAATGCCCCATTGCGGATTTTTGCATGCTTCATTAAATTCTTCAAGGTCCATGCGAAAAGATTTGTCATAAAGATTAAATAGAACATAATGTGTATTGCGATGGACTGAGTACTCAAATTTCCGCACAAAGGAATCAGTAAGATTATAGTATTGCAAGCACTTATCTGACAAGAAGTCCGTCAGGCCAGCATTGTGCACATACATATCAAATTCTTCCTTGAAACCTGCGCGAGTCATGAAATGATCCGATGACCATTCACAAGGTTGCACTAGAGCTTCCCGCGGTGGTTGAAGGTCCGACTCACGTATCGCGAGCCTTGGGGATTTCTTCTTTGAGGAACCACCTTGTAACATCTTCCTAAACATTTTCTTCCTCTGAAAATTTCTGAAATTTTTAGTGACTCAAAATAAAAGTGAACAAAACTCAACAAAATCGATAGCAACTACTCCAACAAGTGCCTAGAGGCCATATCAAGCATCAAAACTAGTTTGAACCATACAAATTTGACATGCAAGCTCAAGAACATGGTCACCAACAGTAGCTAAATGTTCCCATAATAAACCACTTGAACAAAAACTAATTGGACCAATGGATGAGTCACTTACCGATGAACAATCCCCCAAAACAGTTTCAGAAACGGAGCTCCGAGCAAGGAGATCGAAAATGGCAGCAAGACGAGCAAGAACACAGGTTTGAACAAGAGGATGATATTTTCTAGAGGAAGAAGTGCATGGGTGGCAGCAATAAGTGAGGGGGCCTACATGGGCCCCACAAGCTTGCTAGGCACGCCCGGGGTGGGTGGGTGCGCCCTGTGAGCTTGTGGCTCATAGGTGCACCCCCCTGGGGTGTGTTCTGTGCCAATTTTTTTTAAATATTGCAGAAAAATTCATATTAAATTTTCAGGGCATTTGGAGAACTTTTATTTTCTGGTCATTTTTTATTGCACGGATAATTCAGAAAAATGTATGACCAGGGTATTTCAACTTTATTAATTCTAAATAACAGAGAGTAAAAAGTGGGTATAGAAAGTTGTGTTTACTAAACTCATCCATCACATGCCCGTCAAAAGAAATCCATTAATAAGGTTGATCAAGTCTTATTAACGAACTTCTTCTGAATGACATGAAACCGGAGAATCTTCATATAGCACTAGGTTACCTCAACGGGGATATGCATGTCCCCAACAATAAGAGATTCATATTTCTTTTTGATAGTAGGAATAGGGAATTCAAAACCTCCAATAGTAATTGTCGAAATTTTTCGAATAGAGTTGATACTATTCACTTGAGCTTGTTTCTTTAAAAAGTGTACCGTATGTTCATTACCATTGACATGAAAAGTGACATTGCCCTTATTGCGATCGATAACAGCCCCTGCAGTATTCAAAAAGGTTCTACCAAGGATGATCGACATACTATCGTCCTCAGGTATATCAAGAATAACAAAGTCCTTTAAGATAGTAACATTTGCAAGTACGACACGCACATCCTCACAAATACCGATGGGTATAGCAGTTGATTTATTGGCCATTTGCAAAGAAATTTCAGTTGGTGTTAACTTATTCAAATCAAGTCTTCGGTACAAAGAGAAAGGCATAACACTAACACCGGCTCCTAGATCACACAAAGCAGTTTTAACATAGTTTCTTTTAATGTAGCAAGGTATAGTTGGTATTCCTGGGTCTCCTAGTTTCTTAGGTATTCCGCCCTTAAATGTATAATTAGCAAGCATGGTGGAAATTTCAGCTTCTGGAATCTTTATTTTATTTGTGACAATATCTTTCATATACTTTGCATAAGGAGACATTTTCAGAATATCAATCAAATGAAGGCCCAAAAAGACAGGTCTAAGCATTTCAACAAAGCGCTCAAATTCTTCATCATCTTTATTCATTGAAGCTTTAGGAGGAAAATGCATGGGTTTCTGAACCCATGGTTCCCTTTCTTTACCATGTTTCCTAGCAATGAAGTCTCTCTTATCCTATCTTTTATTCTTAGGTTGTGGGTTGTCAAGATCAACAACATGTTCTATTTCCACATCATTTTCATTATTAGGCTAAGCATCTACATGAACATCATCATTATCATTATTACTAGGTTCATGTTCATCACCAGATTGTGTTTGAGAATCAAAGATAGAAATATCATTTGGATTTTTAGGTATGTCTACAGTAGGTTCACTAGAGGCATGCAAAGTCCTATCATCTTTCTTTTTAGGAGGACTAGGTGCATCAGTATTAATTCTTTGAGAATCTTGTTCAATTCTTTTAGGATGACCTTCAGGATACAAAGGTTCCTGCATCATTTTACCACCCCTAGTCATAACTCTAAGAGCATGATCATTCATCTTATTGTTCATCTCATTAAGCAAATCATTTTGTGCTTTGAGAACTTGTTCTACTTGAGTTTTTATCATAGAGGTATGTTTACTCACACCCTTGACCTCATTAATAGTTCTAAACATATAGTCACTCAACCGTTCAATCATATAAGCATTATGTTTCAATTGTCTACTAACATATGCATTGAAGTTTTCTTCTTTCACAATAAAGTTATGAAATTCATCCAAGCATTGACTAGCAGATTTAGTATAAGGAATATCACCTTCATAAAATCTATAGAGAGAATTTACCTCTACTACCTGTGTCGGGGTATTAAGACCATGTATTTCTTCAATCAGTGGTAAATTCTTAACATCTTCAGCTTTAATACCTTTTTTCTTTCATAGATTTCTATGCCTCTTGCATATCTTCAGGACTGAGAATTAGAATACCTCTCTTCTTCGGAGTTGGCTTAGGCAGTGGTTCGGGAAGAGTCCAATCATTATCATTACTCAATATATTATTCAATAATTCTTCAGCTTGTTCCACAGTTCATTCCCTGAAAACAGAACTAGCACAACTATCTAGGTGGTCCCTAGAAGCATCGGTTAGTCCATTATAAAAGATATCAAGTATTTCATTTTTCTTGAGAGGATGGTCAGGCAAAGCATTAAGTAATTGGAGAAGCCTCCACCAAGCTTGTGGGAGACTCTCTTCTTTAATTTGCACAAAGTTAAATATTTCCTGTAAAGCAACTTGTTTCTTATGAGCAGGAAAATATTTTTCAGAGAAGTAATATATCATATCCTGGGGACTACACACACATCCAGGAGCAAGAGAATTATACCATATCTTAGCATAACCCTTTAATGAGAAAGGAAACAACTTAAGAATATAGTACTAGCGAATTTTTTCCTCATGAGCAAATAGGGTGGCTATATCATTTAGTTTAGTAAGGTGTGCCACAACAGTTTCAGTTTCATAGCCATGGAAAGGATCTGATTCAACCAAAGTAATTAAATCAGGATCGATAGAGAATTCATAATCCTTATCAGTAACAAAAATAGGTGAAGTGGCAAACTTAGGATCATATTTCATTCTAGCATTCAAAGATTTTTCTTTCAACTTGATTAGTAATTTCTTAAGATCATCTCTATCCTTACAAGCAAGAAAATCCCTAGCTACCTCTCCATCCACAACATAACCTTGAGGTATATCAGGCAATTCATCTAGGATAGCTAGGTCTAATAGGTGTTTCAAAGTTTTCAGTTTCAGAAATCTCATCAGTTTCAGCGTTCTTAATTTCATTAACTCTAGCAAGTTGTTCATCAAGAAATTCACCCAGTGGCACAGTCTTATCAAGCAAAGTACTAGCATCATCATAAACATCATTCATAGCAGAAGTAGCATCATCAATTACTTGCGACATATCAGGATTAATAGCAGGTGGTGGTGTGGCAAGCTTACTCAAAACAAAAGGTGAATCAAGTGCAGAGCTAGATGGCAGTTCCTTACCTCCCCTCGTCATAGAGGGAAATCTTGTTTCTGGTATCTTTCAGATTCTTCATAGTGATCAATAGATATAAATCCCAAGTGACTCAGCAAATATAGCTATGCTCCCCGGCAACGGCGCCAGAAAAAGGTCTTGATAAACCACAAGTATAGGGGATCACAACAATTTTCGAGGGTAGAGTATTCAACCCAAATTTATTGATTCGACACAAGGGGAGCCAAAGAATATTCACGAGTATTAGCAGTTGAGTTGTCAATTCAACCACACCTGAAAGACTTAATATCTGCAGCAAAGTATTTAGTAGCAAAGTAGTATGATAGTAACGGTAACGGTGGCAAAAGTAACAGTAGCAGTTTTGTAGTGATTGCAACAGCAGAAGCAACGAAAGTAACTTAGCAAAGATCAATATGTGAAAAGCTCGTAGGCATTGGATCATTGATGGATAATTGTGTTGGATAATATTCATCATGGAGTAGTCATAACCTAGGGTGGCACAGAACTAGCTCCAATTCAACAATATAATGTAGGCATGTATTCCGTATATAGTCATACATGCTTATGGAAAAGAACTTGCATGACCTCTTTTGTCCTACCTTCCCGTGGCAGCGGGGTCCATAAGGAAACTAATGGATATTAAGGCCTCCTTTTAATAGAGAACCGGAACAAAGCATTAGCACTTAGTGAATACATGAACTCCTCAAACTACGGTAATCACCGGAAAGAATCCCAATTATTGTCACCTTGGGGTATGCGGACCATAACACGTAATAGGTGTCTACAACTTGCAAAATATGATCAAGAACACAAATATATTCATGAAAACATAATAGGTTCAGATCTGAAATCATGGCACTCGGGCCCTAGTGACAAGCATTAAGCATAGCAAAGTCATAGCAACATCAATCTCAGAACATAGTGGATACTAGGGATCAAACCCTAACAAAACTAACTCGATTACATTATAAAATCTCATCCAACCCATCACCGTCCAGAAAGCCTATGAAGGAATTACTCACTCCCGACGGTGAGCATCATGAAATTGGCGATGGAGGAAGATTGATGATGATGATGGCGATGGATTCCACCCTCCGGAGCCCCGAACGGACTCCAGATCAGCCCTCCCGATGAAGAACAGGAGGTGGCGGCGGCTCCATATCGTAAAACACGATGAATCCTTCTCTCTGATTTTTTTCTCCGCGAATAGGAATATATGGAGTTGGAGTTAGGGTTGTAGACTGTCCAAGGGGCCCACAAGCCAGCAGGGCACGCCTCAGGGCTTGTGGCCCCTGGGTGGCCCCCCTTTGGTATCTTTTTCCACTAGTATTTTTTATATATTCCAAAAATATTCTCCGTAAATTTTCAGGTCAATCCGAGAACTTTGATTTCTGCACAAAAAATAACACCATGGCAATTCTGCTGAAAACAACGTCAGTCCGGGTTAGTTCCATTCAAATCATGCAAATTACAGTCCAAAACAAGGGCAAAAGAGTTTGGAAAAGTAGATACGATGGAGATGTATCAGTTGATGCGACACATCAAAGTAGTACTACTACTAGTAGTACTCACCCAACTGCGCACCAGGCAGCCATGCTCGTGTCGTGTTTGTGCCGTGTGCGACCCGCAAGTTAACCAAAACCTCATGCCTCCAGCTGAGTCTCCGCGTTTTAAACTTCTCAATCTCAAGGCCAATTAAGGAGCAACATGAACCTATGATAGACCCAATCGGATGGTTGAGAACACTACAATTCGTAGCTACAGATGCGTGTGTGAGAGAGGACGAGTGCGTGTGTGCACCTCTTCTCGTCGTGTACAACGTACTAAATGTATAGTACAAGTGTATGTGGGTGGCATCGACCTAGAGAGCTAGAGATGGTGTGTGCGAGAAGTCCCGAGAGACTAGGTGTGTGCGTGGGAAAGAGGGAGAGAGATGATATGTGTCGATGTAATGCCTGCAAAAAAAAGACTAGTCAATAGCTCGCCACAGGGCTATTCCTGGCGAACGCCCCAATAACCGTAAGATCTGTATCCGACGGTGCCAGTTATTGGACGTAAACAATAGTAGAAAAAGAAGTGCCATGGCATATTACAAAACTGCCACACCACGGGCCTCCCCTACCCATGAAACTGCCATACAAGCGTTCGCAACTACCATGATCTGCTCCTATGTGCGATCTTCATTTTTTAGAGGGATCTACAACAAAAGGATGGGCTTTTGGCGCGCGGTAGGCGGGGGAGCTTGGCCTGTCAGTTTGCTACTGCTCACATGCAATCGAACATAAGTGATGTACAAAGATGATGCACGTCGCTTCGGTGAGTGGCGGGCCGGACATATCGTCTGTTCATGCTACTGCTAACATGCGATCGCACATGTAAGTGATGTTCCAAGCCGATGCGCGTCCCTTCGGTAAGCGGCGGGCCGGACCGACCGTGTGTTGGTGCTACGGCTTACATGCGGTCCCATGTGTCAGTAACGCACCAAGCCGATGCGCGTCCCTTCGGTGAGCGGCGGGCTGGATCAACCGTGTGTTGGGGCGACACCAGCGCGACGGGTTGTAAGTTTACCGCCTAACTTAATTTGTAAAGGGTAACACTTGCTTTGCCACCTTGACAAGATCGGTCGCTAGAAATCTTCATTACATACACTTCTCGGACGCGTACGTGGGCCCGCGTTCTCAGAGGCCATCGTGGTGGAGCCAGATGCCCGCAACCTCTTGGAGCAAAAAATGAGTAGCCCGCTCCTGGCTATTTCTACAATCAGTTTAGAAATTCTCAATTTCACGTGTGACGCAATATTAGCCGTTCATTGATGTTGATCCAACGGTCTAAGTGCCTCGGAATGACTGGGATTCGCATCTACAGTAACCTCATTGAACCCAGCAGTGTCTATGTTCTCCTGGAAGCATCAGCGTGTCAGTGTGATCAATCCACGCAAGAAGCTAGCAAACAACACCTCCACATGTGCCACGTGGCTTCATTGAGCTCCCCCATCATTTTATTCAAAAATATATTGGCTAAAAAAGAGAGACATCTCCCGAAACAAAAACTTGCTCGTATTTTGTTTCCTACTTGCTTTGCTCGTACCAGAAGAGCAAGTATAATAAGTTACAGTCAGCAGGCTATAATGATTAAACAATTATATTTGTTTTGAGTTGGATGAGAGAGAAGAGGAGAGAGAATGGAAGCGGCCTGTAGATTAACAGCCGGCTACAACACGGACTCCAAGAAACATTGTGAGAGTGTACAGTGGGCCATGCATTAATAAAGTAGTACTGCTTAGGAACTAGCTATACAATACGCGTTGGCTATTAGGTTGACTATATTTGACATGGCAACTCCATATAGCCGGTTGTTAGCTATATTATTAACCATGCTCAAATTACTAGTGCCACGTCATCTAACAAGTCTTTCAACATGCATCAAATTATCATGAGGGCTAACTCTCCTTAGAGAAATGTGCTCCGTCGTGTACCTGCGCGTGTGTGTGAGGGAGGCAGTGTGTGCATGCATGCACCTCTTTTCTTCATACATGTCCTCCACGGCTCCACCTAGTGGGTGTGTTAGAGAGAGAGAGAGAGAGAGAGAGGGGGAGATGGTGTGTCCGACATGCCTCTATACATATGTTTCTGTCAAAGAGAGGCCTGAATACATAGTATATGTATGTGGAGGGGGCGATATACGAGAAGAGAGGGGGAGGGATCGTTTACGCAACATATCGATAGACACTGATAGAGGGAAGAACTTTACGAGCGTACAAGCGCTAGGAAAGAGGGCGCGTGATGCATGTTGGAAGATGATGCGAGAGGCCAACTAGGCGAAGACAAGGAAGGAGTACAAGTGTGAGATCGATAATTAAAGAGAGGGGACGATAACGTGTGTGGGTGCGCTTGTCTGATCGATAGACAAAGCGGAAGGCATGGATGATGAGACGGGGAGGGGCAATTAATGTGTGTGTGGTAGGCGGTCCTATGTAGAGAGGTTGTGGTTTGGTCAATGTGTACGTGGCTAAAGAGGGGGAGACTTAACTAGAGATATATATCAGACATTTTATGTGGGGAAATAGCGAGAGACCTGGCTAGACATAGAGGGAAATCGATTGGTGCACATGCATGCATGTGTCAGAGATAAAGAACACCCGGAGTGGCGAAGAGAGGGAGAGGTGTGTGTGGTCGGGGGGAGGGGGTGCAACTAGCTTGTGACACTGTACGAGTGCAATATGGAAAAAAACGAAGGGGGCGACAGTGCCCGCGTGCCTCAGAGTTAGGGTGGGAGGCATGGATGGTGAGAGGAGGGGAGGGACTATGTGTGTACATGTTTGTGTGTCGTAGGCAGGCCTAGCTAGCTAGAGGGGTATATCGATCGGTGTGTGTTGGAAAGATGGAGACGTAGGGAGATCGTGGGAGACCGACCTAAAGAACAAGAACGTGTGTGCACGATGTAGAGGATGCAGAGTGGTGGGGAGTGTGTGTGCATATATGCATGCACGATAGAAAAGTTATTGGTATCCATGAAGGGAGGAGGAGTGTATGTGTGCGTGTAAAAGACTCACAGAGATGATAATCAGTATAAAAGTGGATTCAAATATTTGAATAAGAACTCATGATGTTTGTAACTCATGCATGCATGAATATAATGCAGATATGCCTGGTGTGGTTTTGAATCAAACGTGCTATAAACTATATTCACATCAAAGAAGGCCAAATCAATTTGAATTTGCGATACCGATGGCAGGCATCATATGACCACATTGCATCCGTGCATGGACATAACTATCCGAATTTAAGATAATGTGTGGTTTTCAAAGCTAACATCTAAATGTTGTGTGTATGGGCAGGAGGGGGATGCATTGTTGCGTGTGTTAAACACATTATACATACGAAAACAGGGTTTAGATTATTCCAAACATCTCGCTACCTAGACCAATGTAGTGTGATTTGAATTCAACATAAAATGGATACAAATATTTGAATTGGAGATCGTATGGTACATGTAGTTCATATATAAATATGATTAATACTATATGCATGTTTTCTGTTATCAAGATAATATTTAAATAATGGTATAACTTGACAACAATCGTATTCAAATAGGGGAAATTGATTCAAATTTAGTCCATATGTTAGACGACACTATATATTCATAGGGTGGAGTAAAATGTTCATATAAGATGGAAGATCAAAATGAAGGACTACCTCCATTATAAACAGCAAGATCACCTAACGATATATTTGAATTCAACATAACGTGGATTCAAAAATTGAAATTCGTAATCCTGGCATTTGTAATCATACAAAACGGGACATGACTCTTTCTTGTGGTGCGAATTGATTTGTTTTTTGTTGTTGTTGAGGGAAGTGCGAATTGATTTGGTACTGTACAGGCTAATCTTGTTCTCCTGATTTTTTTTATATTTTTCTTGTAGTTTTTCAATGGCATTTGTAGCAATATAGTAAAAGGGAACATCCTCACAAAAAAAGTAAAAGGGGACATGACTCTCTTGTGTCCTGTATGAATTGTCTTTTTTTTGTACACGTTAAGTTTGTTCTGCCAAACATGGAATCCGCGCGTTGTTATCTCAAAATTTTCAAGCTAGAGTATCTCTTGTCTCTTCTACTGTGAAACTACTGCCTATTCAACCCGTGCTACGCCTTGTTATCCCGAAATTTTGACGTGCACGAAAACTCCCTCCCCATCCAAAATCGGTCGCGTAGCCCAGACACACGAAATCCCCCTTCTACCCCTCAGCCAGAAATGCCACCTTGACGTCGCGTCGTCAAAACTGGTGGCGGTACGTTCATAACTTACCCCACATTTTGGACAAGCGCGTCCCTAAGCCATGGCTCCCCTACCTTCCCCTTTGTCCCCCCATTCGTACACCGAGGCCACCAAAACCCGCGAAACCCACGCTCCTCTGTCGGCCTCCCGATCACCGCCCAGCCGGAGCCTCTTCCCCGATGACGTCGTCCACATCAATAGCTCGACATCCCTCATCCACCATACTAGATGAGGATCTGTCGTCGATCTCGTCATCCCGCCGGTTCAGCCACCCCGTCCTCCACCTCCAAGGAGCTTCCCCGATGTTTGCCTCGTCTATCACGCCGCCTCCATCCCCACAGCACTGTCTTCACCTGTCCGACCAGAACCACAGCACCCTCACCAATCCCTCCGATGAAGCCGAGGCCTACTTGGCACCACCAAGGAGGTTCTGCACTCACCGCTGCATTTTATCTTTTATTCGATCTCACGGGGCTGCCGGTGCGCGATACCGAGTAGCCATGGCGGGTCTCCATCGACGGCGCCATTGCCGGCCACTTCCTCCATGGTGTCTCTCCCCATGTTGTTGCTTCCTCGGCGGCGACTTCCACACCAGCAGTAGCTGCTGCTGCTCCGGCTCTCGCTCACGCTGCGGCTCTGCTCTTGCTGTCGGTCGCGCCGCCGCTCTGCTCTTGCTTTCATTCGTGTTGCTGCTCTACTCTTGCTGTTGGTCACGCTGCTGCTCCACTCTTGCTCTCGTTCGTGCTGCTGCTCTGCTCTTGCTCTCGCTCGCTCTGCTGCTGCTGCTACATGACCTGCTGCAGCTTCAAGAGTTGCTGCTTTAGCACTCGCTCACGATGCTGCTGCATGAGCTGCTCTCTGCTAGTGCATTACCTACTCGAGTGACTGCTGATTTAGATCACTGCTTCTCTGCTACCAGTGCTCGAATGGCCTAAACTTCTATTGCAGTACTCTGCTACTAGTTCAATCAGTTTCATCAGTAAAATTCAGTTTCGACAGTAAAATTCAGTTTCGACTGTAAAGTTCAGTTTCTTCAGTTAAGTTCAGAGTCAACAGTATTTACAACATCTGTTGGAGCGGCAGCGGCTGATGCATTTTACATCTAGCACTTTTTGCTGATGTAATTTACATCATCTACTGGAGATGCTATTATAATCCCACTTCAGATTAATGTTGTCTGTCTTGTCCTGCTTCAGCCTCGCCATCATACACCTCACCGGAGTTGCTCCAACGACGGAGCCATCCATCACAGCAGAGCAGTACCCTCGGCGCCGTCTCTAGAGGCCTCAGATCTTCTTCCCCGCCTCCGACAGTCACACCAGCATCACCATCCTCAACATCCAACCCAATGATGCTGAGGTCGACAAGGCTACGCCAAAGAGGTTGTACACTCGTCACTCAATTTTTTACTCTACATTCATGTCGATCCCTCAGGGATCCTTTGGTTCAAAGCAGTTGCAAATCTAGAAAGAAATGAATTGTTGCCACAAAGTTAACAGGGAGAAAACTAAATGCTCTTTTGAACCACAATTTGAATCGATTTAGCAAGATAGCCATTATATGATATTGTAGAATCGAAAGTAGGTCTAGAGGGGGGGGGGTGATTAGACTACTTGACCAAATAAAAATCTAGCCTTTTCCCAATTTTAAGTCTTGGCAGATTTTAGCAACTTAGCACAAGTCAAGCAATCAACCTACACATACAATTCTAAGAGTGTAGCAGCAGAAAGTAAAACATTGCATATGAAGGTAAAGGGAAGGGTTTGGAGAAGGCAAATGCAATGTAGACACGAAGATTTTTGGCATGGTTCCGATAGGTGGTGCTATCGTACATCCACGTTGATGGAGACTTCAACCCACGAAGGGTAACGGTTGCGCGAGTCCACGGAGGGCACCACCCATGAAGGGTCCACGAAGAAGCAACCTTGTCTATCCCACCATGGCCATCGCCCACGAAGGACATGCCTCACTCGGGTAGATCTTCACGAAGTAGGCGATCTCCTTGCCCTTACAAACTCCTTGGTTCAACTCCACAATCTTGTCGGAGGCTCCCAAGTGACACCTAACCAATCTAGGAGACACCACTCTCCAAAAGGTAATAAATGGTGTGTTGATGATGAACTCCTTGCTCTTGTGCTTCAAATGATAGTCTCTCCAACACTCAACTCTCTCTCACAGATTTGGATATGGTGGGAAAATGATTTGAGTGGAAAGCAACTTGGGGAAAGCTAGAGATCAAGATTCTTGTGGTAGGAATGGAATGTCTTTATCTCAACACATGAGTAGGTGGTTCTCTCTCAGAAAATGAGTAGTGGAAGTGTAGGCTCGTTCTGATGGCTCTCTCTTGAATAGAGAAGGGGGTGGAGGGGTATATATAACCTCTACAGAAAATCCAACCGTTACACACATTTGACTCAACTCGGTCAGACCGAATAGAAAAACTCGGTGAGACCGATTCAATTCAAAATGTGAACGTTAGGAATCTCGGTGGGACCAATATACTCTACTCGGTGGGACCGATGTGCTAGGGTTAGGGCAAAACCTCATCTCGGTGTGACCGATTGCATGAACTCGGTGAGACCGATTTCAGCAATGAGCAAACAGAGAGTTGGTCAGGCAAACTCGGTGGGACCGATCTCTCCTTTCGGTAAGACCGAAATGTTACGAAAGGGAAACAGAGAGTTTGCATTGCGAACTCGATGGGACCGATCGCTCATTTCGGTGAGACCGAAATGTTACGAAGGGAAACAGAGAGTTTGCAATCCCATCTCGGTGAGACCAAAATCCCTGTCGGTGAGACCGAACTGATTAGGGTTTCTGGCAGTGGCTATGTCAAAGGAACTCGGTGGCGCCGGATAGATCAAATCGGTGGGGCCGAGTTTGAATTTAGGTTTAGGACATATCTGGATATGAGAAAGTGGTTGAGGGCTTTGGAGCGTATCACTAAGCATTTTGAGCAAGTAGACCATTAAGCAACACCTCATCCCCTTTTAATAGTATTGGCTTTTCCTATGGACTCAATGTGATCTTGGATCACTAAAATAGAAATGTAGAGTCTTGAGCTTTTGCCAATATTTGTCCTTAGCATTTTGAGGGGTCGACATCTCTAGTCCATGTGCCATGCCAATCATTGAACTTTCTGAAACATCTATCTTGAAAGGATATTAGTTCAATGAGCTATATGTTGTTATGAATTACCAAAACCACCCGGGGATTAGTTGCACTTTCAATCTCCCCCTTTTTGGTAATTGATGACAACATATAGATCAAAGATTTGACAAATGATAATATGAATGAAATATATCGTCGCTTTGAGAAGTATGTGAGAAGCAAGAGCTCCCCCTAAATTTGTGCATTATTTAAAATTTGCTTTTGAATGCAAATGCACAATCAATTAGGATCATGGGTTACTCTTCCATGTCACATACGTCTTGGTGGAGCGCTCAAAATGATAGAATGTAAAGCACATGCACTCATCACCAAGGGAAACATGATTGATCATACACAAGTATTATAGATAGCATCATTCAAGCACAAATTAAAGCATAATGATCAACCACATGATCATAAGTGTATCTCACACACAAGCATAAATAATGTAGCAACCAAACGAACAAATATCAAGTAGCAAGAGAGGCAAACAAAAGCAAAACACACTCTCTCTCGAAGCCTAAGATCTATACACTTTCTCCCCCTTTGGCAACAAGTTACCAAAAAGCTCAAAAATGCATAGTGCTATGCGGCACTCTAGGCACGATCTCCGGGAGCTCCTGAAGTGGTCTTCGGGCTGGTGGCTCCGGTGTGCGTAGATGGCATTGAGAGGAGTCCGTCTGCAAAGGCTTCTGCTGAAGTCTGAGGGGCTGGAGGAGTTGCAACTGAAGGTGCAACAGTGGCAGTTGCTGCAGGTGTTGAAGATGTAGCTCTGGAATCTGTGACAACTGGCACTGCTGCAGACCTCTGTGCTCCTGGCACTCTGTGAAATGCATCTGTGGTGACTCTTCCTCTCCTGTCCTCTGCCTCTTCTTGAAGTTGCTCAACTGTGGTTTGGATTTCTGTGACCTTCAAGTCTAGATCATAAAATTTTGTTTCAATGATCCTCTCAAGACTTTCTTGGTTTTGAGTCAGGGTGGCTAGTCCTTTCTCAATCCTCATTGTAGACTCAAGTAGATAAGTGAGCTGATCTTGCTTTGTCTTGAGATTCATAGCTGATACATCTGGCATCTTGGAAGTCTTTGCGGCCTTAGCTTGCTCTCGCTTCTCCTGAGCCTCTACAGATGTAGGATGTGATGCATCCATGACAACAACATTGTCCTCAAAGTCTGGCCTCAGGGGAAGGTGTTCTCTATCTAGTAGATATGTGCCTGTTCCCATCTTGGAATTGATGAGCATCTGAATGTGTGGGGCATATCCACATGACCTCTTCTGATCAGCAGCAGTTCTCTTGATGGTTTCAACAATCAATGTCATCACCTTGAACTTCTCTGGCACATTAAACATATGCAGCAGGTTTATTGAGTGACCTCTGATCATCCTGTCATCTCCTGACTTGGGCAACAAAGTGTACCTCAGTATGGTGTTGATAGTGGGCCGCCTTGACAGCAGATAGTAGATGGATCCAAATTTGTGAGATGCCAAAGCAGCATCTGGAATTTCCTTGTACATGTGAGTCATGGAGTTATGATCTTTCCTGGGCTTGGCATACACATCTGTGTCATCTTCACCTTCTTCAGGGGCATTGATCAACTTGGCCCATTCTGCTATAGATGATTGGTATCTTGTGCCTTCAGTCATCCAGACTATCTTGCCATCCGGATAGAAGTGTGTAGTTGAATAAAATTGCATGACCATCTCATCATTCCATTTAGTCAGTTTCTGACCAACAAACTTGTCAACTTCATTCATCCTAAAACTCTCATGAACTCCAGGGAAGTAATCTTCATTGTCATCAATGAATTTTCAGTGAACCCATCTCATGTCACTGACTATGGGCTTCTTGTCCAAAAGAACCATCTCATAAAAGTCTTGCTGCTCCTTGGTGTGAAATCTGTAGTCCATAGCTGTCCTTCTCCTCACAACATATGGGTCTGCCTATCTCCACAGTCTGAGACCTACATCCTTTCTCAACTTCATGTTTTCAGCTATGGGATGATTGTCATCATGATATGGAATTTTTGGTTTGAGCTTCCTGAGCACTTGCTGCTCCTCATCCTCTTGAACTTCAGGCACTGGGGCCTTGTTCTTTTCAGTAGCTGGGATGTTTCTGGTGGATCTCTTGGGTGTTGTAGCCTTTGGGACTTGAGCTTGGGCAGATGGCTTTGGAGCTGTCTTGGGCTTAGATGCATCTCCCATAAGCTTCTGAGACTTTGGCGCTGGCTCAACAGCTTCTTCCTCATCATCTTCATCTGGATCTTTCATTATTGATGATCTGCCAATGACTCTGGCCATGGTCTTCTTAACCCTTTCCTTCCTTTTCTTGCCTCCAGTAGCCTCTTCTTCTCTTGTTTTAGCAGTGAACTCCATAGTTTCCTGAGTGGAGGCTCTGGCTTTTGACATAGGCACTCTCTTGGCAAGAACTTTCTTCTTCATGCCAGGCTTGATGGCAGCAGCAGCAGCATACTCCTTCTTGACTACCTTCTTCTTTGAGGTGACCTCCTCATCAACCACAAAGTCCTAATCTTCAGAATCTGAGGTTCTCTTCTTCCTTTGCCTAGTTGCAGCCTTAGGCAAGTTGCTTGGGGTGCTTCTGCTACCCTCATCATAACTGCTATTGGAGGGACTAGTGCCCTCACTGAGATTTGCTTGCTCTTCTGACCTATTCTGGCTGTCACTATTGTCTGACATGGCTGACACTGACCCTATGAATAGATAGGTATAGGCAGAGTAGATGAGCATCACGAAGTACAACTATTTTGGCAAAAAGTTTGACTCAAAAACTTAATTTTAGTTTTCTGCAGAAAGCATTTCGGAGCTACCGATATGACTAACTCGGTGACACCGAAGCAACTTTGGAGTCTAAACAGACATTTTCGGTCAGACCGAGACATAGTTCGGTGACTCCGAGAGTCTAGGGCTTCACTGAGAAAGTAAACACGGTCACACCGATTCGTACACTTCGGTCAGACCGAGTAGTACATGTGCAATGGCCTGGGCCAAATCGGTGAGACCGAATACTTCAAATCGTTCGGTCCGAGATGAGTTCGGCGGAAACCTAACCCTAAGTTTTTGCATAAAAACTAATCTAGAGGAAGTTTTGGTTGGATAGGATGATCTCAATCGTGGCTAGAATCATGGCATTAACCTTTGTGCAAGAATCGGAGTTAAGGAATACACAAAGGGATTGAGTCCGTACCCTAACTTTGTGGCGGACTCGCTACAGCGACAACGGCGGCGAAGAATCCCGTTGACGGTGATGGAGACCAGTAGCAGGAGGACGCTGGCGACGGCGGCGATGATCCAGAGACCAAGGGGGCCGCAGAGCTGGGCTGGCGCGGTTGTGAGTTTGAAGAAATTTCCAAACTTCAGCATGCGGATTTATATACCCAGCCACTGCCGGTGTGACCGAGTGGAACGACTCGGTGGCACTGAGATGCAGAATCACAAGCGGTTTCTGCAACTCGATGTGACCAAACTGTTCTAATCCGTTGCACCGAGGTGAAAACCTAGATCAACTCAATGATTTCGATGAGACCGAGATGGATGAATCGGTCAGACCGAAAGCCATTAAGAGGTTTTGGAAGTTTAAGCCCTTGACGGATCGGTGGCTCCGAGTGCTCCTCACCCGGAGGGTCCGAATTTGACTTGATCAAACTTTGTGATGTAGCATGAATAGAGTTTGAGATGAGAAAAGCATAGATAGCTAGAGGGAGTACTTAGGCATTCTTGTCCATCCATTTGGCAAAAAAAAAATTAATCAAAACAACAAATGGATGTCCTTGAATGGTGAAAATTATGCAACCAACATGCTCACACAATAAGTTAGCAAATGAAATATGTGGCAAAGCATGCACAAACACTCTAGCATCTATCAAGCAATTGGCGATGACTAGGTCATCTATATATGAGTATATTGACTTAGGAGTCAAATGAGAACATTTTATCATAGGTCATACTCATCGTTTAAGCACAAGTGGGGTTACCACTTTTACATAAAGCATTGTTGTGTTCACACCATTAGAGTTGCTTTAGCTCAATTCTTAGAGTAAAGCTTCCCCTAGATGTGATATCCCCCCTAAGTGGGATGAACTAACCTTGGGTTATATCGATGATGACTTCATGTAGATGTTGAAGATGTGGATGCTTAATGTTGATGTAGATCATTTGGAGCAATCCATTGGAGTGAGTTGTACTTTCAATACCTACATGGGTTAGTCCCACAAGGAACACACAAGGATATCCATAGACATAGAGTGGAATACACATATGATGTTGTCCATGAAAGCATTAGGTTACCTTGTCCCTTGTCTTACCAACAAGAGGGTTTGTGACTCCTTGAACTTGTGCAAGTTATGGAAGTTGATTGCACTTTTCCATGAAAAAATGAATATGAGTGAAGTATGTTGGCGGAGTCGCCCTCAAGAACTCTCTAGTTCTTCTTCTTTGGGACCCACATCAACTTGATGGGGATCCTTGGAGTTGTAGTCGTACTTGATGAAGTGGAACTTGATGTAGTCTTGGGGACCCACTTGACCAAGGCCTTTGGAGCTTCTTCAAATGAATCAATCTCCTCTTGAAGCTTGTCCTTGCCTTTTAGCTTGTGGTCTTGTGGTGGAAGATCATCTTGAGCTTGTGTTCCATCAAAAGAAGTGGGGTCATACTTCTCTTGTTGAGGAACAAACTTCGTCTTGGGGTATTGATCTTCTTCCCACTCAACTCCATTGGCATTGAACTTGCGTTCAAAACCAACACCTTGATTCTTCCGGTGCCTTCCTTGCTTGCGTATAATCTCCTCAAATTGCTTACTTCCGGCAAGGCTCTTGTAAACACCTTTCTCTATAATTCCCTTCAATAAGCTATTTTCTTGCTCAAGTGTAACTTGGCTAAGAGAATCATTAGTGGAATCAAGAGAACTACTAGAAGCAACAATATTGGATTTAACATGATTATTGTTACTACTAGAAGAAGAATCTTTCTTGTTCTTGTTGCTAGATTTTACTTGTGGCATGTAAGTAGACAAGAGTAAATGCTTGGCAATGTAAGAAGAACTTTTCTTATGAAGATCATCATTGATTGCTTTTAAGAACCCATGCTCTTACTCTAGATTGAGCTTTTCAAAGCGTAGCTTCTCATGAGTCTTTAAAAGCTCTCGATGATCCTCTAAGGTAGTTTCATGAGCTAACTTAAGAGTGTTTAGTTCTTTAGTTAGACGCTCAATCTCCTTCTTATCATTGTCATTCATTTCATCTTGATTAGCATGATTAATAGCAATTTCATCATAGTTTTCATTACTAGAGTTGTCAACAAGTAAATCATCATCACCTAGCAAATCATCCGCATCACTATTGAAATCAACATACTCGGGGTGTGATACCTTGGGGCCTTTAGCCATGAAGCATCTTCCAATTCCTTCATTTGGTGAGTCAAATATTTCGTAGGAGTTGGATGACACAAGTGCAAGACCGGCAACACCTTCATCTTGAGTATGTTCGGAGTCGGAGTGATAACTTCTCTCGGAGTAGTGTTCGGAGTCGGAACCGGATACCCATTCACCAACATGAGCTTGATGTCTTCATCTTGTGTAGCTCTTTGATGACTTGTCCTTCCTTTCCGAATCCTTGCTTCTGCGAGAGGGTCTTCGTTCATAACGATCATCTCTACTCCTTCTCTCTCTTGGAGGTGATTCATCTCTTTTACTTCTCCTTTTAGGTGAGTCTTCTCTTCTTTTGTAGGGAGCCGTACACTCATTGGAGTAGTGTTCGTGTCTTCCACAATTGTAGCAATTTCGTTCACGACTAGAAGATCTCTTGTCATAGTAGGACCTCGACTTGGAACTTCTCTCTTTGCTTCTACTCTTGTAGAACTTGTTGAAGTTCTTCACCATTAGGCTCAATTCTTCACTGAAGGCTTGTTTCTCACTTGATGTTGTGGGAGCATCACATGAAGCTTTGTAAGCACCACTAGACTTGTTGTGAAGCTCTTCCTTATCCTTAAGTGACATCTCATGAGCAACAATTCTACCAATGACTTTCGTTGGCGTGAGATCTTTGTAATTGGGCATCATTTGGATCAAAGTGCACACGGTATCATATTTTTCATCCAAGGCTCTTAGGATCTTCTTGATGATGAATCTGTCGATCATATCTTCACTTCCTAAGCCGGCAATCTCATTTGTGATGAGAGCAAGCCTAGAATACATTTTAGCGACTCCTTCACCATCCTTCATTTTGAACTTGTCAAGTTGACTTTGAAGCACATCCAATTTGGATTCCTTGACAGACTCGGTACCTTCGTGCATATCAACCAAAGTATCGCAAATTTCCTTTGCATTCTCAAGGCGGCTGATTTTGTTGAATTCTTCAGGGCACAATCCATTGAAGAGGATATCGCAAGCTTGAGCATTGTGTTGCAACATCTTCAATTCTTCCATGGTTGCTTCATGATTTGGTTCTCTTCCATCTTCAAAGAATTCACCTTGCAAACCAACACACACATAGCCCAAACGGAGGGGTTGTGTCCAAGAATATGCACTTTCATCTTATGCTTCCAGCTAGCAAAATTAGTACCATCAAAGTAAGGACCTCTACGGTGGTAATTTCCCTCGCTAGATGCCATACTCTCCTAGGTTGTGAAACCAAGGCTATGATCACCAAAGCTATGGAAATCAAGGCAATTGGAGACCAAAGCTCTAATACAACTTGTAGGATCGAAAGTAGGTCTAGACGGGGGTGATTAGACTACTTGACCAAATAAAAATCTAGCCTTTTCCAAATTTTAAGTCTTGGCAGATTTTAGCAACTTAGCACAAGTCAAGCAATCAACCTACACATGCAATTCTAAGAGTGTAGCAGCGGAAAGTAAAACATTGCATATGAAGGTAAAGGGAAGGGTTTGGAGAAAGCAAACGCAATGTAGACACGAAGATTTTTTGCGTGGTTCCGATAGGTGGTGCTATCGTACATCCACGTTTATGGAGACTTCAACCCCCGAAGGGTAATGGTTGTGCGAGTCCACGGAGGGCTCCACCCACGAAGGGTCCACGAAGAAGCAACCTTGTCTATCCCACCATGGCCATCGCCCACGAAGGACTTGCCTCACTCGGGTAGATCTTCACGAAGTAGGCGATCTCCTTGCCCTTACAAACTCCTTGGTTCAACTCCACAATCTTGTCGGAGGCTCCCAAGTGACACCTAACCAATCTAGGAGACACCACTCTCCAAAAGGTAATAAATGGTGTGTTGATGATGAGCTCCTTGCTCTTGTGCTTCAAATGATAGTTTCCCCAACACTCAACTCTCTCTCACAGATTTGGATATGGTGGAAAGATGATTTGAGTGGAAAGCAACTTGGGGAAGGCTAGAGATCAAGATTCTTGTGGTAGGAATGGAATGTCTTGATCTCAACACTTGAGTAGGTGGTTCTCTCTCAGAAAAAGAGTAGTGGAAGTGTAGGCTCGTTCTGATGGCTCTCTCTTGAATAGAGAAGGGGGTGGAGAGGTATATTAGCCTCCACACAAAATTCAACCGTTACACACATTTGACTCAACTCGGTCAGACCGAATAGAAGAACTCGGTGAGACCGATCCAATTCAAAATGTGAACGTTAGGAATCTCGGTGGGACCGATATACTCAACTCGGTGGGACCGATGTGCTAGGGTTAGGGCAAAACCTCATCTCGGTGTGATCGATTGCATGAACTCGGTGAGACCGATTTCAGCAATGAGCAAACAGAGAGTTGGTCAGGCAAACTCGGCGGGACCGATCGCTCCTTTCGGTAAGACCGAAACATTACGAAAGGGAAACAGAGAGTTTGCATTGCGAACTCGGTGGGACCGATCGCTCATTTCAGTGAGACCAAAACATTACAAAGGGAAACAAAGAGTTTGCAATCCCATCTCGGTGAGACCAAAATCCCTATCGGTGAGACCGAACTGATTAGGGTTTCTGGCAGTGGCTATGTCAAAGGAACTTGGTGGCGCCGGATAGATCAAATCGGTGGGGCCGAGTTTGACTTTAGGTTTAGGACATATCTGGATATGAGAAAGTGGTTGAGGGATTTGGAGCGTATCACTAAGCATTTTGAGCAAGTAGACCATTAAGCAACACCTCATCCCCTTTTAATAGTATTGGCTTTTCCTATGGACTCAATGTGATCTTGGATCACTAAAATAGAAATGTAGAGTCTTGAGCTTTTGCCAATATTTGTCCTTAGCATTTTGAGGGGTCCACATCTCCAGTCCATGTGCCATGCCAATCATTGAACTTTCTGAAACATCTATCTTGAAAGGATATTAGTTCAATGAGCTATATGTTGTTATGAATTACCAAAACCACCCGGGGATTAGTTGCACTTTCAGATATTCATGTGGACCAAATAAGCTCACAAAAAATTTCGAGGGCAGGCTTCAGCCTGTTGAGGACCGCCTACTAGAATCGCCACTGGTTCAAAGAAAAAGTGAAAGAAAACATAGGAATTGGAAACTTTCCTATGGTACTACTATTCATGCATTTGGTTAGAAGGAATGGAGCAAAGAAAAACTAGAGGATTTTTCCTTTGGTGTCTCTTTTAAAGAAAAAACATAGGAATTTTAATATCTACTTGGACGTCCTTTTCAAATTAATATGCATGAAGAACAAGACTAAGTGCATTACTGGCATAATAAGATTCTTATTTTACATTTTCATGTGGTTTGACTTTAATTTGACCATCTTTCTCCATTCCTGTGTTCTTCCAATTCATGTGAACCAAACACCCAGGTTGACAGAAATCCTGCGTTTGCAAATGCTCTGTTTTGCTCGTGCATTCCTATCCTATTCCTGTGTTTTTCCTATCCCTGCGTTTTTAGAATCCTCCAATTCTAAGGAGCCCTTACAGATTTACTTCATTTTCAGATGGGTGTCAAAGAAAACTCTGTGTGTTTTGTCCCGCTCCTGCCGTCCCGTTATCCACCCCACCTGAGGTGCACCATCAATGGAAGCGTCCACCGCAGCAGAGATCCCCCCTACAGACCTTCTTTTGCCGTCTCAGATCATCTTCCCCGTTGCCCGCAGCCATGCTAACTGCATTACCATCATCGACAGAGCAGATGAACCTGAGGACTACACAGTTCAGGAAGAGAGGTCGCACTCTTTCGTGTCTGCTTATGTTATAAATCGACTATTATTACCTGCTACTTTATCATCCTGTTCACCTCTTAGACTCTGAGTCAGGTCCAAACTAATGTTCAAACTTGAGTTTTAAAATGCCCGTGGGGCACATATCGAGGCAGCAATGAATAGTATCTATGTGTACTATCTGGTTCATCTCGAGTATTCTATGTGGTTCATGTTGGGTGGGCATCAAACAGTAGATGAGCCCTCGTCCATCATTTTAAATGGAAGCTATCATCTGCCTGCTATCATTAGTTTTGGATTTATCCACTCGTTTGCTACCATCAATCTCGATTTCTGCATGCAGCCCTTAGGCCTTACATAATCTAACTATGTTTTTTATTATGCATGTCAGTTATTGTACACAATCGTACAGAACATGTAGAGAAAAAGAGAAGACCGTTGCATGGGAATATAATGTCATGCAGAGGCCGCTCCATGGGGGGCGCAGTGGGGCCCCCTCCCCCATTCCAGATTGTATTCCAGAGGAAGATAACTATTTAGAGGGGGATTCAGAGGGAGCCGACCACTGCTATTTACCCCCTGAGGTGTTTGCTCTAACCTGGCATGCTGATGTTGGTCATATCACGCATATGGCGCCTGGCATTGCTTACTTTATACATCCTATATGTCATCAACTTAGTTTAGATTTGCTTTGTGTGAATGCCACCTGTTTGGTTTCTATATCATATATGTGAATTATGCAATGCCATCTTGTTTAGCCAGGCATCATATACGTGAATCATGTAATGCCATCATGTTTAGCCAGTCGTCGTATATTGAATTGTATCATGCTATACTATTTTTTCATCATTTATTCCATTTGTCGACAATGTTTGTACATTCATCTACTCTTCCT
This sequence comes from Thinopyrum elongatum, assembly GCA_011799875.1. Classification (NCBI taxonomy): domain Eukaryota; kingdom Viridiplantae; phylum Streptophyta; class Magnoliopsida; order Poales; family Poaceae; genus Thinopyrum; species Thinopyrum elongatum. The sequence continues at coordinate 441,827,787 of CM022300.1, read as the reverse complement.
ATGCATCAGCCATTTGAGTCGGTGATGGGAAAATCTGGAGTGAAAACAAGGTCTTCTGAGCAGTCAGTGTTACCTGTTGATGCAAATTTCTTGCTGGTTACAGATATCTCCTCAGAGGAGGATTCAGAGACAGATGACCAGTAGTACCCCCCCTGAGGTGTATGCTCTAACTTGGCAGGGTTATCTTGCTCATATCATGCATATGGTGTCTTGCATTGCCATGCCATCTGTTTAGATTAGACATGCTTTGTGTGAATGCCTCATGTTTACTTTCTATATCAGATATGTGAATTATGCAATGCCATGTTTTTTAGCCAGTTATCATATATGTGAATTATGCACCGCCACCCTGTGTAGCCAGGCATCATATATGTGAATTATCTCATGCCATCCTTTTTTTCATTACGTATTCCATTTGTCGACAATCTGTGTATATTGAAATACTTTTCATGTGCATCAGCCATCTGAGCCGATTATGGAAAAATCTGGAGTGAAAACAAGGTCTTCAAAGCAGACAATGTTTCCTGTTGAAGCATATATCTCAATGGTTACATGTCGCTCCTCAGAGGAGGATTCAGAGACAGATGACCAGTCCTATATCCCACCTGAAGTGTATGCTCTAACTTACAATGTTTATATTTCTCATACCATGCATATGGTGTCTTGCATTGCTTAGTTTAGACATCATATACACAATATTCAATGCCATCTGCTTAGTTTAGAGATCATACATGCGAGTGCCAACTGCTTAGTATATGAATCAATTATGTGAATTATATCATGCCATCCTGTATACTTAGACAACATGTATGTGAATTAATTCATCCCAACCTATTTTAGAAAGACATCATATAGTTATGTCATGTCATCTTGTTTAGATACTCATCATATGTTGAATTATGCCATTATATCCTATTAAGTTATCCATCATATATCTGAAACGGTGTCATGCTATCATGTTTAGTTAGCCATCATATATGTGAAATTGTGTCATGTTGTCCTCTTTGGTTAGACAACATATATGTGAATTACCACATCTGTCTATCATACAATGTTTGTACATTCAATTTATTTTCTTGTTTATCAGCCATTTGAATTGGAGGGGGTGATGGCAGTATCTAAGGGAGTAAAAACCCGTTCTTCACAAAAGACGGTGCTACCCATCGATGCAAATAGAACCATGGTTGTACTGGCCCACGAACTAGCCCCACCACACATAATCGAGACTCTTCCAGATTGTACACCACATCGTTGGACAGAGAACCAGCTACACCCCATCTAACCCCAACCCCAGCAGATAGTAACCACTTCTAGTTGACACAACACCATGTCCACCACAGAGTACCCCCACATGAGCAGTTTGTAAGGCAACTGTAGTGTCCAAAGCACGAAGACCACCACGGCGAACCCAAACTCCACGTTTAAAGCAGAATAGCAACTATTCTCAGGTCAGATTCCGTAGCTATGGTGCATACTCCTTTGCTCTTGCATCACTGTATTTACTCATACCAACTAATTTCGAATTTGAAGGATCCAATTGAAACTCCAATGGTGCAACAGGTATGTTTTAAACCTATTTCTTTAACGGGATTGTTGTTCTAACTTCTTGCTCTATGTTGATTTCAGTTTCAGTTCTATAAATAGTTATGTTCTCATGTCATGCATATTACAAGTGTTGTTAGTGTTGTGTAGTTTCCCACACTTATATTCTGTCTATGCTGTTGTGTCTTAAAAAGATATGATTTGAACTATGTATCTATCTTGATTTGGCAAGATAAACTAGAATGATATAGACAATACAGCAACCATAGTACATAAATATATGTTTGTTTCATGTTGTTATCCTGTCCACCTTACTGCTAAACCGGTTTACCAAAATGAGTTTCATATACTACATGCTAAACTTGTGATGTGTCTGCTTGCTTCTCTTGTAGAATGCGAACAAAATATTGGAGAAGAGCACCCCATTATGCAGTGGTAGAGAAAGTAATGCAGATAAGGTTCAAGATAGTGAGACAACCCTGTTGGTCTCCAAGAAAGGTGATAAAAACTATCTTGTAGACAGTGAGACATCCCAAGTCCTACGTTGATGTAGTGTTCGAGTTACTGGCCACTACCGCTGGCACAAGCTCTTCAAACTCGCTGCCTAAATCACTTCAGCTTCTTCAGTCTCAGCTACAAGCTGAAAGGCATCAGTCAGCTGTGCTGCGGCAAGAAGCCGAAGGGCTGAGGAAGTCCCTGCAGAATTCAGATGCATACTTTCTGGTCCAACACCAAGCGCTGGAGGATTTTTAGCGCCAAACAAGAGAAATCTAATAAGCTTGCTAAGCTTATTGCCAGCATGGTGGGTATCCAGGATATTGTTTCTTGAGCTCTTCTGAAGTTGTTTCAGTTCTGGACTTGTTTTGCTGCCGTGTTTATTTGCATTGGTGGCCAATTTAGACGCGCAGTGTATGTAATATGCTGCTTTGTTCACTATATTTGCTCTGGTGGCGAACTTTGATGCCCAGTGGATGTAATATTTGTAATAGCTGTAATAGCCTAGCGTTATTTGCTTGCTTATTTATTTCCTTATTGTCTTGTTTATTTTTTTTGCTTGTAGTCACTGTAGTTCTTTTTCCGCGGTAACCTTTTTATTTAGAACTAGGCCATAATAACCATGGGCAACATACGGACCGCTATAACCATGGTCTTGCTGCCTGCTGTAGTGACCATGGGCCTCCTAAGGTCCTTATGATCCATGGGCCTTCTACGGGCCGTAGAATCAGTGGGCCTTCTATGGGCCATATGATTGATTAGTCAAACATGGGCCATACTATTTGTGGACCAATAGTGGTCCGGAATGTGGGTCGTAAATGGTCTAGAATGGGAATCATCTGTTCATGGGCCGACCATAATGGGCCGTTAATAGGCTGGTATGTATAACGGGCTTAATTGTATCGAAAGGCATAACGGGTCATTAATGGGCCGTAATAGATGACGCTATGAAAATGTCCCACTGGATTAACTGGCCACAAACGGTCCGACTATAACCACGGGCTGAATTTGGCCCATCAACGAAACATGCCAGTAACGGACCGTAAGTAACCATATGCTGGAAATGAGCCCAAGAATAAATGGGCCCTTAGAAGGCCGAAAGGTAACACGGGCTGGAAACGGCCCAATGGAATAATGGGCCGTCAATGGGTATAAAGTGATTTACTATTCATTATGGGCCAGTTTCACCACGGGCTGTTAAAGGGCCCTGATTAACAAAGGGCCTCATATGGGCTGAAAGACGTCATGGGCCATACATGGGCCGAAAGTTACAATGGGCTGGAATCATATTGGAGGGCCTAGATGACGCTACTGGGCCTAATTCGGATAGGCCATTACGGGCCGCGAGTTTTGTCATGGAACACTTCTATGACAGCACAGGTATGACTATCTTGATTCTGTCATAAAATCATCATGGATGTATATGCATGACAGAAAACATGACCTACTGTGACAAACATGTATCATCACGGAAGTGTTTTTTTGTAGTGATAGCACCAGCGGCTCTCGTGGTATTGATGCAACTAGTACTGGCGGAGAGGAGAGGTACTCCTTCAAGTCTTGGAGTGCAGCCCCTGCTTCAGGGGTCCATTGCATTGGACCTGCCTTTTTCAAGATTTAGAAAAATGGCAAGGTGTGCTTAGCTGACTTGGAGATGAACCTGCTTAGAGCTGCTACACAACCAGCAAGATGCCTCACGTCCTTGACGCGCTTTGTTGCCTCCAACTGCTCAATTGCCTTGATCTTGTCGGGGTTGGCTTCAACTCCACACTGAGATACAAAGAACCCGAGAAACTTGCCAGACAGGATGCCAAACACACACTTCTTAGTGTTGAGCTTTAAGTTGATCTTGCACAAGTTTGCAAATGTCTCTTCTAAGTCTTGGATCACTGAATCCTTGTGCCTAGTTTTGACCACTATATCATCCATATGGGCTCCACATTTCTGTGTAGCTGGGAGTCAAAACCAATTTGCACAACCCTTCTAATTGTCGCTCTGGCACTCTTTAATCCGAAAGGCATATGTACAAAATAGTACGTACCACATGGAGTAAAGAATGCCATCTTCTCCTCATCTTCCTTGGCCATGAAGATCTGATGGTAAAAAGAGTAGGCATCAAGAAAAGAGAGCAGGTCGCAGCCGGCAGTGTAGTCCACAATCTGATCAAACCACGACAAGGGGAAGGGGTCCTTTAGGCATGCTTTGTTTATGTCAGTGAAGTCAATACAAAGCCTCCACTTACCATTTCCCTTGCGAGCGACTACGGGATTTGCCAACCAAGTTGGGTGTAGCACTCCTCTAACCAAGCCTGCCACATCTAGTTTTGGGGTTTCTTGGGCAATGAACTCTTGCCGTTCCAAAGCCTGCTTCCCGACCTTCTGCTTGACAATCTCACATTAGGGTAGACAACAAGGTGGTGCTCAATCACCTCCCTGGGAACGCCGGGGATATCGGATTGTTGTCATGCAAACACATCAATATTCCCCCATGGGAAGGCAACGAGCGTGCTTTCCTATTTGCCATCAAGGGTAGCACTTACGGTAAAGGTACTGCCAATGTCATCCTCCCTTGCAGAGAATTGCTTCATAGCAGGTGGTGAGGCTTTGGTCTTATTGCTCTTGCCAGTAGAGCTCTCTGGTACATCCTCAACGGGTGCGCCACACTCCGAAGAGGTGTGCTTCCCGGAGTTCTTGTCAGAAGTCTTGTCGAACTTCCTCTTCTTCTTTCCTTTCCCGGGAGCTTTGCCGGCAGAAGCAGATGCCTTGACGGCAGATGCTGCCACTGCCTCCTGGTAGAGCTTGTTGGTGCAGATAACTGCGTCCTTATTGTCGGAGTGGACGGTGATGACGCTCATCGGACCCGGCATCTTCAAAATATTATAGATGTAATGCACCGCCGCCATAAACTTTGCCAAGGCCGGACGACCAAGAATGCCATTGTAGGGTAATGGCATCTTGACAACGTCGAAAATGACCTTCTCGGTCCTGTAGTTCAGTTCGGTACCAAAAGTGACCGGCAAGGTAACCTTGCCGGTTGGCTGGCTCCTCCCTGGATTGATCCCTTGAAACGTCCCCGTTTCTTGGAGATCTCCATCAGGGATTTGTAGCCTCCTAATCACATTGGGGGAGATCAGGTTCAAGCCGGCCCCACCATCATGCAACATTTTCGTCACCTTGAGGTTGCTAATTGTTGGGGAAACCAACAAAGGCAAACACCCGACCACAGTGGTGCGGTCAAGGTTATCCTCGGTGTCGAAAACGATGGGCGTGTCAGGCCACTTGAGCCGCTTCTGTGCCTCTACTGCTGGCTCGGCCGTGTTGATCTCATGCGCCCACTGCTTGAGCTGGCAATGAGAGGAGTGCAAGGACGCACCTCTGCCAACGCACATGGCCTCCACGGCCTTTTGGAATTCCCGTCCCTTAGATTCCTCATCGTCGTCATCACCATCCTCCTCACCCTTCTTCTCGCGGCCGCGAGCAGGCTTCTCCTTCTGCTGCCGGCCCTTGGCACGGTGACCCCCACGGCCACCGCGGTTCTTGTTGTCAGACCCACCAGTGCGATATTGGTCTTTCCCCTTGTCACGCTTCTCGTACAATTGCTTTTGCTTTTCGGCAAGCTACCCTACTTGTCGGCAGTCGTTGAGATTATGGCCCTTGGTGCGGTGGATCTTGCAGTACGGCCCCTTGGTCTTGCCGGGGCCATCCGCCTTCTCACCTGCCGCAGCCTCCCGACAATCAGCGCATCCATCAACCTCCTTGTCGGGGTTGTCAGTCTTGGGCTTCTTGGCGGCATTTGAGTTGGCGGAACCCTCGACTGCCATCACTGTCTTGTCTCTGTGCTTGCGATTGCGCTTTCAGCCTGTCTTCTTTGGGCTGGACGCCTCATCGTCCTTGGAATCAACCTCGGCTCCGGCATCCTCCCCAGGAAGTCTCCTCCCCTCCTCAGCATGTGCATACTGGTTCGCCAAGGCGTACAAGTCATTGACGGTCTTCGCCTACTCGATGTTCAGCTCAGCCCGCATCGTGCAATTGTGAACATTCGCGTGGAATGAAGCAATCACAGCAGCAGGGTGCACACGGCTAAACCTCTGGACATACTTACGAAGGGACTCACCCTCCTTCTATGGAATCAAGTGGAGGTTGCTGGGCTTCCCTGAAGGCTCGTGGCCTCTGATGTAAGTCCCAAGGAACTCATGGCACAAGTCTGACCAAGAAGGAATGGAGTCCTCTGGCAAGTTCATCAGCCAAGATCTCACGTTGGGCTTGAGCGCCAATGGAAAATAGTTGGCGAGAATCTTGTCGTCTTTGCCACCAGCGGCTTGCACCGCGATGGTGTAAATTCCAAGAAACTCGGCCGAATTAAGCTTGCCGTCATACTTCTCCGGGAAGTCAGGCTTGAAGCTTCGGGAAGAGGGCCACGAAACTTGCCGCAGCTCGCGGGTAAATGCTGGGCAACCCACATCGTAGGGTAGGCACCCAGGGAACCCCAGCGCAGGCTCATTCACAAATGGCCCTTCTCGCGCATCTGACTGACGGCGTGCCTCCCGACGCCGCTCGATGCTAGTTCATGCATCCTCTGCGCGCGCGTCGGTCGTTGATGACCTCTCACTGATCTTGGTGGCGATTCCGGTGGCCTTGCGGGTCAGACGACGCCATGGACACATCGTCACAGGCATCAACCCGCTAGCTCTTCCATACTTGCCAAGGAGGAGACTGCATCGTCTGTGCACCATCACTGGTTCGCCCATCAGCCCCTTGTACTAGCGCCATTGGCTGCCACTGAGAGGGCCCCGCCGGCCGTGCCCCATCATTGTTGGCAAAGCCCACAAGGCTCTGAATGGTGGCATGTCACTCATCCATATTCTCTAGAGCTGAAGGAAAGTTCAACAGTAGCTGCACCTGGGCCAGCGCCTCCGCCGACGATTTGGGCATGACTAAGCGCAAGGACTAAAGAGGCGCCTCGACTTCTATACAAGCCAGAAGGAGCTCCATCTCTATCCTGCTGCTGCGGCCGATGTTCGCCAGCGGTTTGACATGGTGGCAGGCCATGCACACCATGAGATTCGTGCACATGCTCCTTACCCAGACATCGTCCCGGGTCGGCATCGTTATGGGGAAGCGTCTTGTGTCCATCTTGAGATGGCCTCGGCATGCGCCCCACCACTCCCTTGGTCTTGGATCCCGCGACGTCGTCCTTGGACGTAGCCACAAAGACCCAAGGAGCCGCAGCACCGCCTCTCGATGTAGCGACAGGCGGAGCTTGACTCCCGCCAGAACGGCGTGGAGAGCGCTCGCCGCCTCCCCTGTCCGCTAGAGGCGTCTGGGTCGGAAGCTTCGAGGCAGACAGTGCACCCACCATCGCGCTCTTCTTCTTGGGCGACATGGATGAAGAAGATGGTGAGACTTGCACGAAAACTGCTGGAGTAGATCCGCACAAGCGACCCCCCTGCATGGCGTGCCAAAGATGTTGGGGTACGACAATCTATGGGACCAGCGAGGCCCCTTTGCAATTCGGCTTGGGAGATCGACGAGCACGGGGAGCAAATCCAGAAGCTAACACGCGAGGTTTTTTTAGGTTCGGGCCGCTGTGGAGGCATAAACCGTACTCCTGCCTGTCTGGTGGATTGACTTGGGGCTCAAGTTACAAGCATAGCTTGTCGGAAAGGTGCATGCAAGGTGCAGCTACTATGTAAAAGTTAGCAAAGTGTTGCCTGGTGCCCAGGTAGGCATGGGCCTCCTTTTATAGACAAAAAGGGGTCACCACAGTGGCAACATAATCATTACATCTTAGTAAATAGTGGCCTTGACGTTATCCAACCTAATCCTACCGGACTAGAACAAGGGCATTTAATGCGCCGTGAGCTAATAACGATCTTTTGTCAAAAGGTGTCGCTCTTTCTGTGCCGTCGGCCCGGCCAACCCTATCATCTTGACACATCCCCTAGACGGGTGTCAATAAAGTTTAACCTTCATGCAACGTGCTGACACGCGTCCTGATGATCCTCACCAAGTCGCCTGTCCGCTCGACACAAAATCATGCCAAGCCATCAGCTGGTCGATGAGGTGGAGCGGTCGAAAAGCGTGAAGGGGGTACTTCCTGGCAAGGAGCTTGCTGGTGTGGAGCTTGCCGGCAACTGGAGTCTTGTCCTTCAGTATTACTTAATACTTCTCGATGACCTGCCTGGAGGTCTTTTTCACGGTCTTGTATATTAAAGTCTTTTTTGCAGTAGTCCTCTGGCAAGCCTTGCCGTCGGAAAAGTTACAACTGCCTGTGCACAAGTCAGGGTACTAAGACATCTATGTTTTAGTGCACTGACAACAGTTGTTCGTGCCTCATCACGGCAGAACCCGCTAAGGCGTACGAGATTGACATGGTGGATCATCCCCAGGGTGCTCACCTCCGCGCGGAACTACTTCTTCCCCTGCGTCGATCCCTCGAGCCTCTTGATGACCACCGTGGTGTGGACGCCGTCACGGAGCGTCCATTTGTACACGAAGCCGAAGCTCCCCATCCCCAGCTTCTGGGAGAAGTTATCCGTGCACCACACTAGATAGCCGTGGTTGAACACCAAAAGAGAGTCGTTGTGTCGCACAGTGTTAGATGGGAAAGTAGGGATTGCATGCCTTGACAATTCATTGATCGTGTGCATGATGCACATATATAGGTACATGGTGGACCTGCCTCTACTTGTCTCCCAAGATATACAAATATACAAAAGGGAGAGAGGAGATACAGCGGTATAAATACAAGACCCTAGTCCTATACATGTACAATAGACAACGTATATTCAACACCCCCCTGTGCAGTCGAAGCGTCATCGGAGATGCAGAGACTGGACTGAAACTCCTCAAAGATTGGGTCAGTAATCCCTTTGTCATAACATCGGGAAACTGCTGAGCGGTAGGGACGTGTAGAACGCGAACTCTCCCAAGCACCACCTTTTCATGAACAAGTGTATATCGAGGTCAATATGCTTCGTGCGGTGATGATGAACAGGGTTGGCAGAGAGGTAAATGGTGGAGATGTTTTCACGTAGATGATCGTGGCCTTGTGAACCTCACAAAGCAACTGATGGAGCCAAGAGCACTCAGCAATGGCATTAGCCACTGCCCAATACTCCGCCTCAGCACTCGAGCGAGTTATCATGGGTTGTCGCTTGGACGACCACGAAATCAGCGAGGGCCCTAGATAAACATAGTAGCCTGACGTAGAATGAGTATCGGGGCAGGCAGCCCAGTCGGCATCGGAGTAGGCAACAATGTTGGTGGAGGCGGAAGCCGTCAGTGTGAGTCCCAAGGTCATAGTGTAGTGTATATACCAAAGAATACGCTTCAGCAGAGTCCAGTGAGAGTCACGAGGGGAGTGCATGTGAAGGCACACCTGCTGCACTGCATACTGCAGATCCGAGTGGTTGAGCATCAGGTACTACAAGGCACCGACGATGGAGCGGTAGAACACGGCGTCAAACGCAGGAGATCCCTCCAAGGCAGAGACCTTCGCCTTGGTGTCAACCGGCGTGGTGGCGGGTTTGCAGTTAAGCATACCCGCTTGCTCGAGCAACTCGTGAGCATACTTCTGCTGATGCAGAAAGAACCCATCGGCATGGCAAACAACCTCAATGCCAAGGAAGTAGTGCAGAGCTCCCAGATCCTTGAGGGCAAACTCATCACAGAGACGAGCCTTGAGCTGCTGAAGGAGCTCAGGAGAGGATGCCATCAGGATGATATCGTCAACATAGAGAAGCAGATACGCTGTAGCGGCACCCTGATGATAGACGAAGAGTGAAGCATCGGAGCGAGTGGTGTGAAACCCGAGCTACTAGAGAAATGCCGCAATACGTTGGTACCACACCCGAGGTGCCTGCTTGAGCCTATAAAGAGAATGGGAGAGCAAGCACACATGATCAGTATGCTCGGCGTCGACAAAGCTAGTGGGCCGCTCACAGAACACCTGCTCAGTGAGATGACCATGCAGGAAGGCGTTGGAGACATCCAACTGATGCACGGGCCAAGCACGAGAAACTGCCAACTGGAGCACTGTGCGGATCATGCCTAGTTTGGCAACCGGAGCGAAGCTATCGGTGAAGTCCACGCCCGCACGCTGTCGAAAACCACAAACCACCCAGCGAGCCTTGTAGCGCTCGAGATAACCGTCGGGACGGGTCTTGTGGCGGGACACCCACTTGCCACTGATGATGTTAGCATGGAGAGCGCAGAACAAGATGCCACGTACGGTTGCGCTGCAACGCATTGAACTCCTCGCGCATCGCAATGAGCCAATGTGGATCACGAAGGGTTGCACGAGCGGAGGAGGGAATGGGTGATAGTGTCGATGTCGACAATTCATTGATCGTGTGCACGATGCACATGTATAGGTACAGGGTTTACCGGCCTCTACTTGTCTTCCAAGATATACAAATATATAGAAGGGAGAGAGAGGAGATACAATGGTATAAATGCAAGACCCTAGTCCTATACATGTACAGTAGACAATGTATGTTCAACACACAGTATTCGCGCCACGTCACCTCCAGCAAACGAAGACGAGCAAGCAGAGTATCGTGAGAAAAGATATCAAAGACGCGACCAGGATGACATCGCATTCATATGTTGATGCACCACCATGGTTACTAGTGGCAGCAAGCTCGGTGGCGGCGACTCGGAGGAACATAGTGGATGAGCCGACGTCGCCATCGGTGACCTGCTGAATGTTCCTGAGATCACCAACCCACACCAAGAAACAACCACTATATGCATACGTTGTGCAAGAGTAGTTTCTCAAGCACGCTGACGCGCAATATACGAAGCTACCTGCCACGGAGAAATAACCGCTCGACAGCTTCACATTTTCTACTGGAAGGAACCCATCGGCCAACGTGCTATTGCAGCTCGTCTTCCTCGCGCAGCCGCCACTCCAATCCCATGGCGACGCGGCATCGAACACCGCCAAGCACCGGCAGTAATGTGAGCTAGCCACGTCGCACATGCCGAAGGGCCCGCACAAGGTGTACACGACGCACGGCGACGTGGGAGTCGCCTAGTGGAGCAGCCACTGCCGGGACTCGCTTGACCAGTCGAACATGGTGAGCTGCCCGTGTGGGCTCATCACCATCCTCGACAGGGTAGAGGGGTTGACCACCTCAAAGGAGAAGCTGACCTCCTCGTTGTTGTTGACGGAGTTGTTTTTTTGAAATGGAGGCGTACCCCCGGCCTCTGCATCATAATGATGCATGCAGCCATCTTATTAAAAATCCTCGAAGTAGCACAAAGTCATAAAAGTATTACAGCTCGCAAACGGAGCAAAACAAGGAAATGAAAAGTACATGCTCAGAATCGCAACCGGTAAGGCAACGTAAAAGATAAGCTCCCTAGACTCCTATCCTGTTATGCGACCGCCATCCGAACCGGTTGAATATAGCCCGTGCTACCATCTCCCACTGGTTGCACCCAGTAACCAAAGGCTCCCTGGAGTCCATAGGAGTGAGTAAGGACCATGTACGGATCCATGCGGTAGCTCTGAAGATGACCTGCAAGAAAGTTAAAGTGTGTTGTCTGTTAAAAATCATACCATTCCTATAGTTCCATATAGCCCAAAGAAGCGCACATATTCAATCCGAATACGAGCCGCAGTAATATGCTCAACCCCAGCTAACCACGTTCCAAACAACGAGTCAATGTCAACTGGAGGATTAATGTTAAAGGCTATATGAATCGTTCTCCAAAGCAATTTGGCGAGTGGGCACTCAAGGAATAGATGTTGTATTGCTTCATCATGTTCACAAAAACAACAACGTTAACTACCTACACATCACCTCTTTATTAAGTTATCCTTGGTGAGTATCACTTGCTTGTGGACGAACTACCTACCCATCACCTCTTTGTTAAGTTATCCTTGGTTGTTGATGGAGTTGTACTTGTACCTTGACGATATGCCCATCTTCGGCATGGAGGCGAAGCGCTGGACGCTCCACGTGCCGACGGGGTGGTACACGGTCGTGCCGTTCCACGAGAAGGTGTACTAGCCGGACCCGGATGGGTCGACCTGGTCCATGTATGTTAGAAGGGATAGATAGGTATTGGCGGAATATGATGGATGTATTATTGAGCCTCGAGGGCGAGTATATATCAAACCCATTAACGGTCGCGCTAAGGGCGGTTGCTCGCGCGTGCCATGTCATCACCTATCGATTGGGGGTGATGAGAAGAAAATGTTACGCAGAAGAGACGCATCCTCGCTTGATCCACTTCCTCGCATGTACGACAAAAAGGTAGATCGTGCAGGGCTACGTAGGTGCACGCGTATTGGGCTGAGAAGTTAGAGAGAGAAAAAAAAGAGCTCCTCTCGTCTCCACCTCTGCCCCACACGCCGTCTCCTCGTCTCCCCTCCCTCATCACAGCCGCCCCCACCCCCCCACCCCCTCACCTCGGCTCCTACCCGGCCGACCGTCGTAGCAGCGGTCGATAGAGAGCTGCGGTGGTCGGCACTCGGCAGTGGAGAAGCGGCGGCGGCCGACAGTGGCGGATCAGATCGGTGAGGGAGAGGACAAGATGGCCGTCACGGGCATACAAAGCGAACCCGGCGCAGCTGTCGGGCGCCATCTGGAGAACCGATGGCCGGTGGTGAGCGATCTGGACGATTTGGAGGCGAGGCGACAGCATTCACCAGGACGCCGTCGAAGATCCACATCATGCCACTGGGAGAGGAGATCGTCGAGGATCCCCTCTTCTTGACGGATCCGCGATGGAGGTGCTCGAGGAGAAGCTTCTTCTCCGGACACCTTGGAGATGTCATGGTGCTCCCCCCTCCCCCTCCCTCTGTCTGGGTATTTGTACTGACCGCTTCCGGCTCGAGCAAGGATCCGCTGCACCTCCGTCCTCACTGCGTCGCAGCTCACTGGCCCGAGCAAGGTGACACCAAGCACTGCTCCTACGTCCTCGCAGCCAAGACACATACCCTCTACAGTTACAATGATCTCCGACTTGTTGAGTTGTGCTACATCTGAATTATGCAGGTAATTGAAAATCTGATCTCGCTTGTTGTACTACAAACTAGAAAGGTTGGTATCTTATTCAGAATGTTATTAGAATCTTAGTAACATATTTCAATCAAAATAATTGCATTGTAGACTTGTAATAGTAGTTACTAAATTCGTGCAACCTTAGTTCTATAGGTTAAGACAACGATCCAAAAGAAGTACTGCGTCCGACCAAACAACGGCATTGTGGCACCGCGATCCACATTCGATGTTCTCGGTAAGTTGATGGACCACATTAGCAAATCACTATGTGTGTTTTCCTGAAGCATCAGCTGTCTATGCTAAGGTCTTGGGTCATTATTTTGGGGTGAAGAATATTGATAGGGCGTAGTTAATTTGCAAAACAGTGACTCTGAACTTGTTTCTGTATACAGATTTGCCATATTATAGATGGATTCTTCATAGAATTGTTTAGACCGTTTACTGAAAATTGCAAGAAGGAACTTGAGACAAATAATAAGGCAATATCCATTTGAACCACCGAAGGTAAAATATTTCTTGCTTGGTTATTCCAGTATGTTACAATATTTGATTTTCGTAGCTCAGGATGTCGATTCACATTGTCTTAATTCCTGTATGCTGGTTTCTTTCTACCCCTTGACAGGGAGATCCAGGAAGGAGGTGACTGTCTCCCACGGCGTCACATCATCATGAGGAGGACAAAAGTGAGCACGGTACCTTTGACAAATCAATCCTATTCCCCCCTTCTATGCGACGCAGATAGGTCACACTGATTCAACAAGTATGTGCGATTTGTTGTGCACAAATTAAACATTTATGCAATTAGGATGTGAATGTTTGAGATATTCAGCTTTGTATGTTGATTAGGGATTTGTTGTTAGTGAAAGAGACAGAGAAATAGAGGGATTTTTTTTTCAAAAAAAGTTTAGATATTGAGCTGTACGCGTGTACTTTAGAATGTAATCTTTGTGTTCAAACTACATCATACCATTACTAAAAAGATTTGGAATTTATATTGTATGTGATTGGTTTGTAGGGCTGTAGGCTGGTGACACATATACTGGTTAAGTGTAGGTATATGTGATTTGTGTGCCGTGTCGGATCCAGGTAGCACAATGCTTCAGACTCAGAGCAAAGGAAAAAGCTGATCAATAGGTTTCAGCCATGGTTAGCCTCTCTTCCAATTTTGTGATGTGAGGTTTTAGCCTTACTTTTTCTGGCAATGGATGCAGATTAGCTTGGTGGCCTGCATCTATATTTCTTTATAGTTTTTTTCGTGTTGTTTGGCTAATAGTTCTGCTCTGTATCATCTCCAAACAAGGGTTAGTTAGCTATCTTTAGATCTTTTTTGGTACACAAACACTGCATGTATTTGTACGTATAGCAGGATTTAAATTCATTTTGTATTTACATGGCAGAACTACCACTTAAATTAGTGTCTTTTATTTCTTCATCAAGAAAAGGTTTGTTCTCTCAGTTTCCTCCAAGTCCAAGTTCAGTTTGAACTGTCTAAACAGGGATTTACTGATTGTATATTCTTTACCCACTTGCTATTTTTTTGCTCATACCGTCATTGTGATTAGCAAAAGTTGGATCATAACCTTTTTATATGCTTGGTTACTCTTTAGATTACGATGTTGAAGACAAAGCTTTACCTCTTCAACCATCTGAACTATACTACACCAGAATTGGTCCCTAGTGGTGATTCTAAAGTAGGCTTTACCTGTGACATATTTAGTTTTGGATGCTTGGCTTACCACTTAGTTCCTCATAGACCACTTCTGGATTGCCATAATAATGTGAAAATGGTATCTCTTTTAATCTGGCACATGCTTTGTCAAAATATAATGTATTTAATCTGGACTTCGCTCTACCTTTGACATATGCTACGGCTGCATATGCAGAAAACATACTAACATGCCCCCCTGTAATTGCAGTATATGAATTGATTGACATATTTAACAAGTGAAGCCTTTTCTAATATTCCTACTCATCTGGTGGTTGATTTGCAGAATATGCTATCAGTTGATTTGGAAGCACCTTCATCCTTTGCGACAACTGACATCCATATTCTTGATACTTATCTATTACTGTATCAGCAACATGACTAAATCAGTTTTGCTTTGGTCTCTTGGACTGAATGAGGTTTGGTTAACTCGTTTTGGTTTGGTCTCTTGGACAGAATGAGGTTTGGTTAACTCGTTTTGCTTTGGTCTGTGCTTCTCTACAGGAGAATTTTCGTTGGGGGTGTAGCCTGGGAGACAACCGAAGGTAGGTACAAGTAATTCTTGTAGGTTATTTTGATAATGATGGGGACGATTTTAGATTCGTGGCGAATGATGTGGGTAGGCTAGTTTAGAATGCAGCAACAGTTCTAAAATGATGAAGTGTGCTTCTTCATATTTCAAGTTGTATCGCTTTAATTTCCTGGTCCTTTTGATAGATTTCACTTAAATGCTCATTGCTATGTTTTTCTTACGATTCATTATTCTGTACATGAAACATATCATAAAAAACTCACCAAGTTTGTCAGCCCATGTTCAGTCGCTATGAGCCTATGGAGATTACTCTTGACCACCAGAGCATTGGCCTTCTTATAAGATGATAATGAGCCAATTGTCAAGCTGCTAGCTATTTGCGCAGCTACAGTCCGTTGGAGAACAATCACTAATTGGGAATAAAAAATGCACACCCTTGAGTAAGAGAGGATAATGGGTTAGCATTTCTTCACCATTGAGGTTCACCGTGGCAGTCATCAAGTCCTACCTAGGCCACATTGCAGAAACATCAATTATGTTGTTGTTTATTTTATTGATGATAATGTCAGGTATAATCTTGCATCCCTTTTTCAATTGCATGTGTGTGTGTGTATTTATGTTTTGTATTTCAAATAAAGCATACATCTTTCCCTTTTGTGATCCTCAAGTGAGCTGCTACTGGTATTCTCCAATTATATACCTATTGGCTATATATTTCCCTACCATAGTGCTTTTCCTCCTCAAACGCCGAACTAAATATTTATGTTTGTTAGAAGCTTATGTACTATCAGACATGAGACCTTAAGTGCAAAATCACCTATGTGCGTCCTCTGACCATGGTGTGTCCATGACGGGCTAGGAATTTATGTTCTAATGGAGTCTATTTGATCTGTAGCCAGACGAAATGCCAGCATGCATGTGCAGGTTATCACTGAGCCCTCTTAATTTGGACAAGCTTCTTCAAACGATTGTAGACTACTTTATCTCTTGACTACATTGTTTTATTGTTTTTAAGCATATATAATAGCTTCCATCTTAGCTATTGGCACTGCAAGGTATCCCAATATACAATGTTTTGCCTGCCAGAAATGTTGATGATATTATTAATTAAAGTAGCAATAGCATAACATGCTTCTAATCAGACATCATTTCTTTGGTGCTTTTTTTGTTGTTGCCCTCAATGTGTTTTGCATTCGTGTTTGACCATCTGTTTTGACTAATTATGCTCTCGGTCATGGTATGTCTCATTGTAGATGCTTCATGGTTTATGGATTAATGGCTCTGAAAATAATAAACTTGTTGAGTGAATTTGGATCCATAAATGTGACCGATGAACAAAGGCTACAAAGAAAGTACATTTGTTGTCTTATCGATCCATGTCATGTATGTTACGAACATGTTTAAAAAAAATTAGTCTTGGTGTAAAATGCAAATTGGTTTCCATCTAATGGCAGCTCTCCCCCTTTTCCATCTTTCTGTTTTGTAGATGGCAGAGCAACCTATCATATACATACACACTGAAATTTATTCTGTTGAGAGCGTATTCATATTTTTTTTCTTCTTATTGGTCCATCAAAGAATGTGAATATTTTATATAGCTACGTCCAAGAGAGCAAGAGATCCCCATATTGATGTACATGAGTGAGACTGGGGACTAAACATGACAGCCAAATGTGCCGACACAAGATAAGTGCGCACAGGTCCGCCTCAGGAGGCGCCACCAGGTGGCGCCCCATACACTAGTTGAGTACAAGACTTGCAGGGCAAGAAGCCTCTCCTAGAGATAAGGTAGGAGACGGATTACAAATCCTAGACTACAAAATATATGTAACCCAAATATATCTCTAACACCCCCCCTCCCCCGCAGTCGTAGCGGTAGCAACGCAAACAACTGGGGTGTCACGGACGGTAAGACTGGAGAGAATAGCAGCCGACGGGCTGACATCCCCCCGCAGTCATAGCGGTAGCGTCCTGGATGGTGTCGCGTCGCAGATGCGTTGACTGTAGAGGAAGCTGACGAGTTGGTCAAGCAGATGATAGCCCTTTGTGCCGATGTCAAGGTAGCCGAGAGCGTAGGATGGTGTAGCCATGGTCGAGGTAGCTGTGTGAAGAATGTTGTGGTCAATGTCGGGTCGGGGTAGCCGTTGTCGAGGTAGTCACCATGGAGCCGCGGATGCAAGGAGGCGCCGAGTTAGTCATGGGCGCAGTGGTGTCGAGGTAGTGGTGTGCCGGAAGGAGGATGGTGTTGATGAGGCATCGCATCGGGTTTTCCAAACCCGAGGACATGTTGTATACGAAGGCACGCGTCAGTGTTACCAGCACCGGGCATGTGTAGACGGACGAAGAAGAAGTTGACGAAGCGTCGCACCAGGCTTGCCAGGCCCGAGGACACGTCGTGGACGAAGGCACACATCGATGTTGCCAGCATCGGACATGCATCGACAAGGGACCTGCATGAGCTGTACGCCATGTCGAGGAGTCGGAGGGTCCAGCAGAGAAGGAGACTCGACGACAGTTGTGGCGCCAATCGGCATGGGGCCGATGTCACCAACGGTGGTCGGAGTAGACGAAGTGGTCAGGGAAGATGATGGCGACGCTGGAGACGGGCTGGTGCCACTACCAAAAAAAGACACATCCGTGACATTATGGCCCGAACAATTTTTTTGTCATGGTTATGACACTTCTATGACGATAATTGTGACAAAAACACGTATCATCATAGATATGGTGGGCTCCTACTTCTATGACAAAAAACATGACAGAAAATGGGCTTTTCGTCCTGGGCGGCCCGGGGACGCACCTGCATGACATTCTTTGGGTCGTCCATGACATAAAATTATGGTAGAAGTGAGGGCAAGGAAATTTTCGCGGAGTTCCCAGTTACGGTGGGTGTTCGGGGCCGAGCGATGCACTATTATTTGCACGTTTCTCTCGTACATAGGCACGTGTGTGTGCGAGGTGTTGGCTCTAACTAAACCTGAGGGAGAGGCGTTCGCTTACTAAACCCGAGCGATTGCACTAGCTATGTTACTGAACTGTAGCGATCGATCCCTTGGCTGTTAACTGAACCCGAGCGATTCCTCCACTGTTGGCTGAACCCGAGCAATTCCTTCGCTGCTGCTACTAACTGAACCCGAGTGATCGATCGCTGCTGCTGCTTACTAGCCAATCGAGCCCCCGTGCAAGATGCAGCCAGCCAGTGTGTTGGGTTGCCTCTCGATGAATAGTGATCATTGCTACCGCGCGTGTGGTACATAGAATAAGTCAAGACGTGCTGAGTCGAGCCGGTTGGGTTGGCTGTGGATGAACAGTTCCCGGTGGGGGTTGGATGAATAGGACCCCATTGTAGTAGGCGGTTGCCGCTGGATGAACAAGACCCCGAGGAGGCCGCCGCACCCCAGCCGGTTGGGGTGGATGAATAGGACACTGTGGAGGCTGGATGAATAGTAGCCGGTGGAGGCTGGATGAATAGTAGCCCGTGGATGAACAGTAGCTGGTGAAGACTGGAGGACGTCGACGGTTAATGAACAATAACCCGTGGAGGCTGGAGCGAGGTAGCAGACGGTGGATGAACATGACTCCGTTTCGACCATAGGCAGTCGAACAGAAGTCCGTTTCCTTCGTTTTGCGGTACGCCACACGCCTCCCGATCAGCAGGACCCCTTTTCGACCATAGGCCCTCGAACAGAAGTCTGTTTCCTCCGTTTTGTGATACGCCAGACCCTTCTCGATGACCAGGACCCCGTTTCAACCGTACGCGGTCGAACAGAAGGCCGTTTCCTCTGTTCTATGGTACGCCAGACCTCGTTTCGGCTGTTCCGTCCAAGCCGGTTGGCTCCCGATGAACAGGACGTATTCTGACCCAGTCGGTTGCCTCCTGATGAACATGATGTTGTTTCCTCTGTTCCGACCCACCTGGTTGGCTGCCGATGAACAGGATGACGTCGATGTACGTGTTAGAGACCCCTCCCATATGTATGTACGTAGCCGTATTTACTTTCTTGCAGCGTGGCTGTACGTACGTGTACACGATATAGGCGGGACTGCGTGACATTCTACATCGGCGGTTCTACTACGACACATGCCGCTCCTTACTCAGCCACGAGTCATCGCTGCAGAGAGGCCGATCGACCGCTATGTACGTACACGTTCACGACCAGATAGATAACTCTACGTATGCTTTGACCTGGTGGGTCCCAGCTGCCAGGGGGTAAGAAGGCACTTCCTTCCATGCGAAGATGTAGCTAGTGGGTCCCAGCTATCGGGGGGAAACATTTTTTCACGAAATACAGAGGCCCTTCCGGTGTGTCCCTGCTGTCAGGTGGAGGAATCATTATTTTGAGCGTAATAAGGAGGAACTTCCTTGCGTGAGGCCGTGGACCCAGTGGTCAGCCTCTCCTCGTACAATCCTCTTCCGATGGATGTCGTTCGTTGACCACGTTGACCACGCCACGCCGAGAGCACCAGGGCGATGGACGACGGCGAGGCCTAGGAAGGGAAT
The DNA here is from genome assembly GCA_011799875.1 of Thinopyrum elongatum. NCBI lineage: Eukaryota > Viridiplantae > Streptophyta > Magnoliopsida > Poales > Poaceae > Thinopyrum > Thinopyrum elongatum. Next base: position 441,807,995 of record CM022300.1, on the reverse strand, counting down.
GACCCAGAGCAGGAGAAGACTAGGCAGTTGTTTCCCACACAAAGGGGAGTACGAGGGTTTACTAGTTCGTCTGCCATCGCCGGAGAATAACAGGAACTGTGGGTAAGTAGAGGGATTGCCAGGCCAGCGATGGGAGTAGGGTGGGGCGGTTAGGCCTATGCGGCAGCATAGCGATGTCTACTACGCAACCTTCTTCTTGTATACTCGTGTTGGGCCTCCAAGCGCAGAGTTTTGTGGGACAGTAGCAATTTTCCCTCAAGTGGATGACCTAAGGTTTACGAATCCGTGGGAGGCGTAGGATGAAGATGGTCTCTCTCAAACAACCCTGCAACCAAATAACAAAGAGTCTCGTGTGTCCCCAACACACCCAATACAATGGTAAATTGTATAGGTGCACTAGTTCGGCGAAGAGATGGTGATACAAGTGTAATATGGATAGTAGATATAGGTTTTTGTAATCTGAAAACATACAAACAGCAAGGTAACTAGTAACAAAAGTGAGCAAAAATGGTATTGCAATGCTTGAAAACAAGGCCTAGGGTTCATACTTTCACTAGTGCAAAATCTCTCAACAATGATAACATAATTAAATCATATGGCAATCCCTCAACGTGCGACAAAGAGTCACTCCAAAGTTCCTATCGCGGAGAACATAAGATGAAATTGCTTGTAGGGTATGAAACCACCTCAAAGTTATTCTTTCTGATCAATCTTTTGAGCTATTCCTATAAGTGTCACAAATAGCCCTAGAGTTCGTACTAAACTAACACCATATGATACACATCAATCAACCCTAATGTCACCTAGATACTCCAATGTCACCACAAGTAATCGTGGGTCAATTATACGATATGCATCAAACAACTTCAGATTCATAATATTCAATCCAACACAAAGAACCTCAAAGAGTGCCCTAAGATTTCTACCGGAGAAACAAGGATGAAAACGTGCATCAACCCCTATGCATAGATTACCCCAATGTCACCTCGGGAATCCGTGAGTTGAGTGCCAAAACATACACCAAGTGAATCAATAGAACACCCCATTGTCACCACGGGTATCCCATGCAAGACATACATCAAGTGTTCTCAAATCCATAAAAGTACTCAATCCAATAATAGTGAAACCTCAAAGGTAAAGCTCAATTCATCACAAGAAGATAGAGAGGGAGAAACACCATATGATCCAACTATAGTAACAAAGCTCGCGGTACATCAAGATCGTGCCAAATCAAGAACACGAGAGAGACAGATCAAACACATTGCTACTAGTACATACCCTCAGCACCGAGGGTGAACTACTCCCTCCTCGTTATGGTGGCCGCTGAGATGATGAAGATGGCCTCCGGTGATGATTTCCCCCTCCGGCAGGGTGCCGGAACAGGGTGCCGATTGGTTTTTCATGGCTACAGAGGCTTGCGGCAACAGAACTTCCCATCTAGGGTTCTTTTGGGGTTTTTTGGTATTTATAGGAATTTTTGGCGTCGGTCTCACGTCAAGGGGGTGCCCCGAGGGTCCCACAAGCTCGGAGGGCGCGCCCCCGAGGCTTGTGGCTCCCTTGTCCACTTCCTGGCCTAGCTCCGGTGCTTCGGGGGTATCTTTTGGTCCACAAAAAATCACCGTAAATTTTCAGCCCATTCCGAGAACTTTTATTTCTGCACAAAAAATGACACCACGGTAGTTCTGCTGAAAACGGCGTCAGTCCGGGTTAGTTCTAATCAAATCATACCAAAACCATATAAAATTGTTGTAAACATGGCATGAATATTTCATAAATTATAGATACGTTGGAGACGTATTAGCATCCCCAAGCTTAATTCCTGCTCGTCCTCGAGTAGGTAAACTATAAAAGAAATAATTTATGAAGTGTGAATGCTAGCATAGTGCATAAATTTGATCAATGATAGTTCCAAACACTTTTTCTAGCATCATTATACACCATAAACAGTAGCTCATCTCATAAAACTTCTCATGATCAAGTAACAAGCTATTCACATGTTAAAGCATAGGCCATAAACTTTCTTGAAAACTAACAAACTATGTTCTTAGTCATCAAACAGTTGCAATTCATCTTATTTTCAGGAAGGGTCTATGTAAGAGCTTTGATTTAGCAAATTCCACATACTCAACTATCATATAGTCTTCCATGATTGGTGACACTCAAAGCATATTTTTAGAACAAATAGCATCCATCGAACACAGAGAAAGATAGGGGCTTAATGTTTCGCCTCCCAACTTATTTATCATATAGATAATTGTCAACAATAATAATTCATGATCAAATATATTTGAATGGCCATATATGCTTGGATCTTTCCCCACCACATGATACTTGCCAACTGGAGAATAATTGAGGTTGAAATGAGAAGGAATACTACTAACTCTTGCATAAAAGTAAAAGATAGGCCCTTCACAGAGGGAAGCAGGGATTTGCAGAGGTGCCTGAGCTCGAAGCTTTTAAAACAGAGATGAATATAATTTTAAGAGGCATGCTTTCATTGTCAACATAACGGCCGAGAGTTCCCAATATCTTCCATGCTAGACACATTATAGGAGGTTCCCAAACAGAAAGGTAAAGTTTTACTCCCCCTCCACCAACAAACACAAGCCATGGCTAGCCGAATCCTCGGGTGCCCTCCATACCAACAACAATCCGGGGGAGTTTTGTTTCATTATATATTTTGGTTTTGATCATAGGACTGGCATCCCAATTACCAGCCACTTTCTCATGAATGACAAGCGAATAAACACTCATCGTGAGAATAACCCACCTAGCATGGAAGATACTGACCGCCCCCTATCACTTCATGAGTGATTTGGGCATACAAAACATATTATTATTTGAAGATTTAGAGTTTGGCACATGCAAATTTACTTGGAAAGGCAGGTAAATACCGCATATAGGTAGGTATGGTGGACTCATATGGAATAACTTTGGGTTTAAGGAAGTGGATGCACAAGCAGTATTCCTGCGTAGTACATGTGAAGGCTAGTAAAAGATCCTAAGCAAGTACCACATGTTGGAGGATCCATAACAATATAACTTCTATACAAATATACCCAAACATAACTCATTACATTGTCTTCCTTGTCCAAATTCAACTAATTTGCTCAAGTTTGAAAATAATTAATGGGCCTCACAATCATAGAAGATGTCCAAGATAGTATATTTATATGTGAAATCTCTCTTCCTTCAATATTCTTTCATGAATTGCTCAAGTGACCAATGCTATGTTTGCTAACTTTCAATAAATTTTACCACCTATACTTCTTATATGTGAAGTCATTAATCCCCATGGGATAAGCATATGAAACATATATAATTTCAGATTTATGATATTCAATTCATTCAACCATTTACTCTTAAGATATAAGTGAAGCACAAGAATAATGACAAACTACTCCAAAAAGATATAAGTGAAGATCAATGAGTAGTCAAATAATTAAGTAGCTATGCGAAGACTCCCTCTCATAAATAAAATTTTAGATCTTAAGTATTTTATTCAAACAACAAACAAAACAAAATAAAATGACATTCCAGGGATAGCACATATCATGTGAAGAAGCAAAAAACTTAGGCTCAACCAAAACTGACCGATCATTGTTGAAGAAGAAAGGTGGGATGCCAACCGGGGTATCCCCAAGCTTAGATGCTTGAGACTTCTTAAAAAATTAGATAGGGATGCCTTGGGAATCCCCAAGCTTGAGCTCTTGTGTCTCCTTAATTCCTCTCATATCACGGTTTCCCTAATTCTTAAAAACTTCATCCACACAAAACTCAACAAGAACTCGTGAGATAAGTTAGTATAAATCAAATGCAAAACCTTATCATTCTCTACTGTAGAAAATCACTAAAATTATAATTTAACATTGCATACTAAATGCCTCTGCATATTTAATATTTCTATCCTCAAATAGAATCATTAAACAAGCAAACATATGCAAACAATGCAAACATAATAGCAATCTGTCTAAATAGGATAGTCTGTAAAGAGTTCAATTATACTCATACTTCCCTAACTCCAAAAATTCTGAACAATTGTCACACTGTAGATAATTTGTTATACCTCAACGTGATTTTTTTTCAAGATTTTATGATGTTCTGACTATTCACAAATATTCAAAACATAACAACAAACTTTCTGTTTCCAAACAGCAACATATAGACTTGCAAAATAAGCATGGTAAAGGCTATACTTGACATTTTTATTGAAATAAAAGATGTAAAACATTACTATAAATAACAGCAAGCAAATCCTAATAAAATAAATGATGCTCCAAGCAAAACTCATATCATGTAACGAATAAAAAGATAGCTCCAAGTGAGATTACTGATAATGTTGGAGACGAAAGAGGGGATGCCTTCCGGGGCATCCCCAAGCTTAGTTGCTTGGATCTTCCTTGAATATTACCTTGGGATGCCTTCGGCATCCCCAAGCTTAGGGTCTTGACACTCCTTATTCTCCTCATATTGATAGCTCACCCAAAACTTCAATCACACAAAACTTAACGGAACTTCGTGAGATGGGTTAGCATAGTATAACAAATCATTCACTTGGGTACTGTCAAAGACAAGATTCATAATTGTTTCCACATAATGCGTATTGTATCATATCATTTATACAATTTGTATTAACCAATATAAGCCTTATAAACTAGAAAACAAGCAAACTATGCATTGAAAACAGAATCTGTCAAAAACAGAACAGTCTGTAAAGATCTGAATTATAGTGATACCTATGTATCTCCAAAAATACTTAAAAATAAGTACAATGTAGAAAATTTGTATATCAATCCTCTGTAAAAAACGCATAGTTTTTCCACGTTCCAGTGAGTTTTAAAAATTATATTACTGGACGCAAAAGTTTCTGTTTTTGCACAGAATCAAAACAACTATCAACCACACTATCCCAAAGGCTTTACTTGGCACTTTATTCAAAAAAAGCTATAAAACATGATTACTAGAGTAGCTTAATCATGTGAACACACAAAATCATTAGGTGTAAATATTGGGTTGTCTCCCAACAAGCACTTTTCTTTAATGTCTTTTTAGCTATGCATGATGATTTCAATGATGCTCACATTTTAACATATAATGAGGATAGCCAACTCGTCTTCACAAAGGTCCCTCGATTTGCATTGATTTCATCCATTGGATGATGGTCAAACTGGTCTTTCTTGGCTTGGTTGACATTGGATCTTTGCTGGAACTTTTGTTCTTCGTTTTTACCTTCCGCGGAATTCGTTGGGGCCATGACCTATGGGCTCAGCCTTTTGTGCTATTGGTTGGGTCAGTTGTTTTTGGGTCGCGGGCGGCCACCCCTGACGTGCCGCGTGCGTGTGTCGTGGGCATCCCACGATTTTCCCGCCCTGAGTCGTTGACGCTGCGTCTACTGATCGCTTCTCTAGCTCAGTGCATGGAGCCGCTGCAGGTGGGTCTGTCTTTCTTATGGTCCCACCTGTCCGTCTCCTGCTATGTTTTCTTTCGTGTGCGTTGCGTCAAGCTGTTGCATCGCATCCCGCGTTTGGAGAGAGGGACGTGTGTCCTGACCAGGACGTGTCAGGCCCCATGTTGTACCGCGGCCTTTCTTTTTCTGTAGGTCTTCCGTGACCGTTGCTGCTTGTTTCTCTGTCTGACCGATGGCTCCTATTCCCTTCTGGTCCCACGCATCAGCGTCGTCTGCCGTGCATCGGCGTCGTAAACTTTGAAAAGCGTCTTCCCTGATAGCTTGAGCTCGTTACTGTGGCCGACGCACGCAGGGGCCAGTGGACGTCCGTGCGCCGCGTGGTGGGCCTGCTTACGCGAGACGTGCGCGACTCATGCGTTTGCCGGTGTATGGCATGCGGGTTCGCTGCTCTCTCTGACAGGGGCTATGGACGCACACAGGATGCGTGTTAGGCTTTGTTTCATGGGTCTCGAAGGTGCTTCGTAAGGTTTGCATGTGCCACCGTAGTGGATAGAGCTTTTCTCTTCGGTTTCCCCTTTCCTTTGCTTTTGCCTCTCTGTGCGCGCTTGCTTCGTCCGTCCGGTGTCTTCCTCCCTGCCGCACTGCTGCGCCCTCTCCTCGTCGGCTCGCTTCACCCCCTTCAACTGTGCTGCACTGCGGGTTGTCGCGATGGCCGTGCTTTGCTCCATGGGTGTCACCGGTTGAGGTTCCTCCTGTTCTTCTCGTGTTCTTCCCTTCCATTCTTGCTTTGGTTTGCTGATCTCACCCCCTTTTGTTTCTTCCCTTCGTGTGCAGTTTCCTTGGCCTTCATGTTGTCTCTCGTGTAGGAGCTTGGGTCGTTCTGCCCTTGCCGTCGAGGTTAGTGTATGGCTCCTCTACTTCTCTGTGGGTGCTTGTCTGTGAGGTGTTTGATGAAATGCGCGCGTGCTCCTCGATGAAATGCATGTGTGCTGCTGTATGTTCTACGCCTCACATTAACCTCGCGTTAGCTATGCGTGGTATGCAGTGGTTGTTTCCAGGTCTTATATAAAGATGAGGCTGTGGTATTTTCTATTGCATGTTACGGTTGGGTTATTTTGTTAAGAATCTTATCTGAAACTGTGTGGTCTTTTGTGTTCCAGATTAAAGTTGGTTTGTTTCTTATATAGATCCTATATATGTATTACTGTATGGTCATGAAATTGAGTGCTCTTTTGTATTATGTATTGCAGCTGCTGATGCCTTGTTCTTTTGCTCCACCAGTGGCATATATAACATCTAGTCTTCAGCAGATGCACCAAAGAAACTACATTTTGCTACAGGGTATGACATATTGTTTCTGCTGAATAAATAACAGATGCTTTACTATTATAATGATGCCACTATGTGCCACTTGGCATAAGTGGTAAGCTATATAAAAAACAATAAAAAAAATAATGTCACTACGTGTAGTAATTTGTTGACTCACGTAGCTCACTATATGACTGCAGATAACCCAAAATCTTTATAAAGTGCTCAATCTTTCGTCAGAAAAAAAAACAGTGGAGTTAAAAACATACCTCAGAACCGATGGGTTTTATGTAGGCACCATCCTACTTTTTTGATTATCAAAGTAGTCCTGCTATTTATAGATGTATCATGTTGGGTAGGGTCCTCTTCAAAGCGTGTGTTCTAAGCATCGTGGACAAAATTCTTTTAGTGAGTAGAGTCACATTGTGTCAATTAATTGAGCAATAGCTACAAATCAACATTTTTTAGCAGAGAATTCAAATCTAGCCGTAAGCTTTGCTTACTTTTTAACGCAATAGCAAAACCGGAATAGCGACACTTTAAAAAAAAGAATAAAGTTGAATATGCCATGTCCTTTCTGCACAAATATCTTCAGAAATGAAGTTTGAACAAAGTGATTTCATTTTTCAATTGCTGGTTACAGTACAATCCCTATCTAATATCCTACCTGTGTAGCCTTTCCTTTCTCATTACCCTATTATAATTATATTTGATGTATGAGGACCAATGTTTAGGAAGATTGATCGCTTGAAAAATCCAGTAGTAACATCTCTGTATTGTTAGTCTATTTGCAGTTTTAGCGACTTATAATGACATGATGCCCATTATGCAAGTATAATTACCACACCCACCTCTTACCCGTGCTACTGATTACTAATATTTTTGTTGCTCTGGTGCTATTGATGAACCATAATGTTTACCTTTGAATGCTCAAATCAACCAGGACAAAATTGATGTGCTCTATACATCCACACAAATCACGCTTGGCTCCTCAGGGTATGGTGCATATTGCCTCTAATTTGCTTATTTTAGTGTGCTTTTTACAGAAAGTTTGATTTGCTTATTTTTCACTTCTTTAGGTATATGAGGAGAAAGCTCTATTCTTGGCAGTGTCGGCATCATTTCTGCAAGTGACATGGTTGATCTTTGATATGTGGACCGCTGGCATGATATGTACCTAAGGTTGGAGATTCTTAATTAGGAACGAAAAAGATGACAGCCACTTCGTTTTCAGCACAACAGTTTACTGAATATTTCTAAGGTTTGAACTGATCACAGTGACAATATAACTAAAATTGGAAGAAACTTAAGGCTAAATTCAATCATTTTTTTAACCTTTTTTAGAACGATAAGAATAATATCCAGTATGATTCTCTTCACCGAGGAGCTCGAAGGCTGGTACTATGGCTTCTTGTGCCAATATTTGATAATCTGCTTCTATCTCCAGAGATGACGCCATTAGTAGGTGCATTGGTGATGCTGAGCACAAAGCTGTGTATCGGCCTCCTTTGCTCTAGACTACGTCTCTCCAACCCTGAGCTATCCTTATTATTTTATTAGTTGGATATAATATCATGAAGAAGGTGACAGTCCCGTTCGTGATCCTGCACTGCACCATAGACTGGGTGACAGACCTGCTGACCCGCTAATGAAACCCTTGACACAACTCCTGTTTTGCTTCTCCTATTTATCTCATATTGAGACCTTTTTGTGATTCACTTTTATCCTCTCTATTCTAATTCGGTAGCTTGCTCATTGTTTTTGTTTGTTCATGTATTTGTGTTGCCTCGGAAATTATGAGTTGCAAGTATGAGTGGCATCTTCAACCATTCTAATATATTTATTACTTTTCTAAACTAATGTGTTCATGACAATTACATATGAGGGTACATATAATTGAGTTGTGCTGACTTGCTTTTCTAAACTGATAAGCTGGAGCCGGAGTTAAATATGAGAGTTGAGATAATTAAGTTGTGCTCTTGACTTGCTTTTCTGAACCAAAGTGTTCCTAAGATTGCCTTCTTTAATTGCATCTAACTATTAGCTGCCTGATAAGATTAGAGATAAATGCCTTTTCCTTTTAGATTTATCTATATGTCGATGGAGTTGTTTTTATTCCGTTGATGTCGTAGGTTATCAAATCGTCCCCTGTTTATGCTTCGTTGTGCATGTGATTCTATATACTTGACTACTTTGTGACATGTATTTCCATATAGTCATATATATCTTGTCCCAAGCAGTGAGCTGGATTACTAATATGCTTGGAGCCCTATTTCCAATCTCAAATTGCCTCTTGTGTCATGAATTTCTTTGTAGGCTTACTGGTTTTGGTTCACATAGAGCAGCTCTAGGCTTAGGGTGGACTTTATAGGAGTATGAAGCTATATGACCGGGTTCTCCATTCCTATTTTTACGCATTTTGTTCATTCTCAAAATAGTTCCTGGCCGGCTCATTTTTACATGTGCGGCTGTTGTTATTCAACAGAATTGAGTTAGTGAAATGGCTGGTGTTGCTTAATGTGGTGGCCACTCAAACCCGCACTACATAGTTGAATTTTTAGATTTTTCCAATGATGTCTTTGACTTAATATCATATTCGGATTTTTTATCCTGCATCATCTCTTGTAAGAAACATTATGTCATTTATTGGTTCTTGCTTATGGTTTTCAAAATCCAGCTATCCACGTCTGCTCGAGTTATGTGCAAGCTCACCTTCAAACTCAAGCCATAAGCTACTATGACCTTGAATCCTCACTAATTTATATGCCCGTTGTTTCTTTAATTGATTTATCATTTCAAGTTTGCCCTTCCATTGCAGACCAACATGTCCTTGTTTTTTAATTTATTTCCCATTTCATGTTTGCACTTTTATTACAGCAGAACATGATGTCATAAATGTACTGTTGGGCATTGTTTTCTCCAGTTCCCTTCAAAAAAGAAGAGATGGATGTAGAGAGTGGTTCCATCATTGAAGAGATCAAATGTTGTGCAAGGAAATAAAGGAATTACAATGCATCTCACCTATAAAGGGGATGTGAAGGACAAAATGCTATGGATCCAGAGGAGTGGGAGGGGAGAGTTTACCAACAACGTATCAAGGACAAAGCCTGACCTGGATTCCTAAGTTCCAGCTAACATAGCAAAATTGTATAGAGAGAATTTATGCCCGCATTTTGAAAACTCTACGAGATAGTTTGAGGCTATGTTCCTTTCAATTTTTATTATTAAAAGGATCCTTATTATTGCCAAATTGTCAAGCATTTATTTTCTAATAACTCTTGGTTTGAAATGGGACCTTGAGGCATTTGGCGCAACATGTAATGTTATTATACATCTTATTGTAGACAACAAGCCTCCATTCTTATTGTAGACACCAAGCCTTGATTCCTTTTTTTATTGAAGGGGGTCAAATTTGTTATCATATATGTTTTTCATAACTAAACCAACTAATACATGGTTTTTTTTCAAAGCACACATGGATTCAATGTGTCTCTGCGCCATTTGGCGCAACGGGTCAACTCGTAAAAGATAAGAATTGAAACATAATGGTAGCGTCATGAAGCATATGACAAAGACCTGCGTCTGCGTGAACTTAGTAGGCCCACAAGTCAACCTCCAAATCTGGTGGGTCCCAGGTAGCAGGGGGAGGAATCATTTTTTTGTGTGTAATAAGGAGGCACTTCCTTGCGTGCGAAGATATATCTAGTGGGTCCCAGCCGTCAGCAGGGGGTATGTTTTGTTTGCGAAATATGGAGGCCCTTGCGGTGGGTCCCCGCTGTCAGGTGGAGGAATCAATATTTTGCGCGTAATAAGGAGGCACTTCGTACTTGCAAAAAAAGAGGCACTTCCTTGCGTGCGGCCGTGGACCCAGCTGTCAGCCTCTCCACGTACAGTCCTCTTTTGATGGATGTCGTTTGTTGACCACGTTGACCACGCCGCGCCGAGAGCACCAAGGTGGTGGACGACAGCGAGGCCAAGGAAGGGAACGACCCGAAGCCGAGGAAGACTCGGCAGTTGTTTCCCACGTGGAGAGGGTACGAGGATTTACTGGTTCGGCTGCAGTGTGACGCTGCCGTCGTCGGAGAATAACAGATGGTGTGGGTGAGTAGAGGGATGGACAGGCAGCAATGCGAGTAGGGTGGGGCCGTGAGGCCTGCCTGGCAGCACAGCCGGCCACGAGTGGCAGGAGCAGGCGGTTCCGTCAGCGCTGGTTTGGGCAGCTGGAGCAGGAAGATCAGGGACTGAAGAAGCACCATTACCGTTGGATTGACATCTAACGATCTGACGCTGGTAGAGTCGATTGTTGACTAAGTTTCTTTTTTTGAGAAACCTTGTGTACATATGAACTTAGTAGGCCCACAAGTCAGCCTCCAAATCTGTGGCAGACAACATACAACCCATTTGCTATTTTTTATAATAATTTGCAGCCCATTTGCTAATTCTTAAGGAATTTATTACAGCCCATTTTCTGCCCAGGACCACGATCAAAAAGTTCATCTTAATTTTGCATATTTCGATGGAGTCTGACTATTTTAATCCATAAATGATAAACATTTATTTTTTATGAACTTATTGATTTGCCAAATAAAATACTGTTTTATTTTTGTAAGCTGATAAGACATGGGACAATTGAGTTGCTTTTAGGGGAAACCAGTGGTAAAAATCAGTGCTGGGAGGGAAAACAAAAAAAAGGATGTAAAGATGAAAAGGGAACTTTACATATTTTCAATATAATAATATATGTATATGAACTAGTAAAACTATAGGTAGATATCAGAAAACAGAAGTAGGACATGGCATTTTTAGTGGAAAATAGAACTGGGCTGTGCATTTTCTTCAGTAAAAAAACTGCCTACGGATATTCTAAGAGAAAATATAACTAAGGCTGGCGGGCAGATGCCAGTTGATACCTACTGGATTTTTGTGCCCCATTGTCGTCATGGCCTAGGCCTGTTAAAAACAAAACCAAGCCTGGGCAGTCTACAGCCCAGTTGATAGTTGCTCGACCTCAAAAACCAATATACTTGCTCGATCCCAGTTATCAGTCTGTACTTTTAGAATTCTCCCATTTATTGACTACGTTGAAAATTTCATGGGTTTCACTGTCTCAGACGTCAGCATTATTTTTCCATCGTGATAATAAGTGCATGCACTTGCTTGCGTACGACCATGGACCTGCTGGTTCCGTATGGTTAGGCTCTGTATGGACAGCCATCTTGTGGTTCCACAGACGAATTTCATGCAAATCGGATGATTTTCAGTGAAACTGGACTAAATTCATTGCATTTTACATATTTCTTTCTATTATGGAATATTTTACATATTTCAACTACTCCCTCCGTCCTGGTGTATAAGTCATTCACGTAGTTCTAGATCATCGATTTGAGGAATTAAATATGTGTAATATGTCATGAAAAGTATATCACTAGATTTCTACAGGGATGTAGTTTCTAAATATATATTTTTTGTCACATATAATACATATTTAGATAGTTAAATTTTTGACCTAGAACTACATGAATGACTTATACACCGAGACAGAGGTAGTAATAATAACCGACTAGGCCTTTTTTTAGTCCATGGGAGGCGCTTCACGCGATCGAGGTCGCGACAATTAACTGCTCTGGAAGGCCCAAATCCATCTCTCCTCTCTTTTAACAATTTCCAGCTGGGCTTAGCGTGCCACAGCCCAGTCCCGACATGTTGCAGCCAACTATCAGCATGTGAAACCGGATGGATCCCATGCGTACTCGAAGAAGTAAAAAATTTGGACAACTGGGAATTCGAACCACAGGTGCTTATGCTACCCATCAAAAAAATCAGGTGCCTGAAAATTCGTTTCGAAACAAATGATTCAGCTTTATATCCACGTCGACCCTCGACATGATGGTTGGAAGCAAATGCCAAGTTCATACCGAAAGATCCTTAACAACAATACCAACTTGCAGACGACCAGGTAGAACAAGTACCAATACCAAATTAACTTATAATCCTTTTAGTCCTGGCCCTAGTGTTCGTCTAGTAGAAAATCTTGTAGATGACCAGCTCCCGCTCCTTCTCTTGCTCCAGGTCCCCGAGGTGGTACTAGAGCATCACCCAGTTGGTCCTCTACTGGTCGAAGTTCTTGTTGGTGTGCAGCACCAGAACCTTTTTGCTGCCCGTCTGGCGGCCGTTGACCATCACCGGCAAGGTATTGCCGGTCTTGTGACACATCGCGTGCATGCCACACTCCGACTGTATCTTGCAACGCGTCCGCGTGCCCCTTTTGAATGTCCTAGAGTTGCGCTGGAAGAAATGCTTGCTTAGGCCACTCAGTGTGATACCTGCAGTATTGGCGAATACAAGTTTTAGGGTACGTAGTTGGCATTTTCATAACATCTTGGGCATATTGCAGTCACTTGCTTCACTTTTTATTAACTCTCAAATTGTAATTGCTTCACTAGGTCCGCGTCTAAAAAGAAAAATAGAGGTATAAACAAAGCAATATATTTGTGCAAGTAGACGGCCGATCGGTATCTCACCTGGAAGTTTCTCAGGATGAGTGTAGCATATGCCATGCTTGCTGTCGATGGTCGGTATGAACAAATCGATGAGAGGGTGAGATCTCATGCTATCAACACTCACTTTGGCCTCAAGGTGCTCGATCAGCTCCTGATCCATGGTATCGAACTTGACGCCAGCCGGCAGCACCGGACAATCCTACTTGGACTTGCATCGGTTAATTCCAGTTAAATGGTACTCAATGTATGATCAATCAACTGTTTAAGTAAATGATGAAAGATTTCGACAGATAAGTGCTACTCCAAATCTGAAGTCGACAATACCCGAACAAATTGGGGTCTCAGATTCATTACTACATGCATACTCTAAAGACTTGAAAACCCCCATAAAGATCGAAATCATCATACAGGGCGACAGGACGAATACTCATAGGAGCGGCCTCGCTGGTTCCATCCTTCATCCGGCTAGCTTGAAGAGCATCCTTGTTGAGATCAATTTTTTCAGCGTCTTCCTTTTGACTACTTGCAATGAAGTATAACAGCTCCAGTAGCTCATCGCTCATCGTACCAACTGGATCGGAACAAGGCGGCGGCTGGGAGGCGGGGAGACCGGGAGAGAATGGGAGAGTGATTTTTTTGTGAATGGGAGAGTGATTTTGTAGAGAATGGGAGAGTGTTGTTGTAATACGAGAGGGGTGAGGCTCACTTTGGTGAACCGAACACGCCGCCGGTACTCTTGTGTCACCTCACACACAGCGTGTTGTCACGTCAATTCAATGTGAGGACATGATGAATAATTTGACCGACGTATACTAGTACTAGTGTACTACTTACTATTCGTACAACTACTACTTACTAGTTACTACTACCTCCGTCCTGGTTTATTGGTCCCCTTCGTATTTAGTGTCACATTTTGACCATAGGTTTAACTAACAAAATGTCAATGCATGTCACCGAAAATTATACCATTGGAAACTATGTTCAAATACGAATCCAATGATATAATTTTTTGTGACATGCGTTAGCATTTAGTAGCGCAATATATGGTATAGAGGACTATTAGTACTACAAATTTCGAAATGGAGTACGAAGTTACAAGGCTGTGCGTCAGACTTTGTAGGCTACATGAGTAATACAAAATATAATTCCCATTGGACAACACTTTCACCAACAAGTACGCACTTGACACCTAATTGATATATATGGCTCTGCACAGCATCTCCATCATCATTATCAGTACATGCTACGCAGCTGAGTTAGGATGCGCTTGATCCTAGAAAGGTATATATCCTTCAAGCTAACTACACTACATAATATCCAACAAAAGAGGGTCATGCTACAGCACCAGGATACATGGCTCAGTCTAGATATCACTATGAATCTAGTTGTGCATATTTGCTGTTGGCATGAACCACGTCGCCGCATGTCGGGTTTGCAAAAGCCATTCATCGCTTGGAAGTTTGATACCTTTTACACACTGAAGATCATCTGGCAACAAGCTGTGACAATGAATCTCTGGATATGGTGATTCATGAAACCCATGGTACGATGTGTAGACACAGTTCCCCCTGGCGAATGGAAGTTTCATAGCACGGTAATCATCGCCGGTGATATGATCGATGTTGCTTGGATGATTGGATAATTGAGCCCGAGGAACATGGAGTGTTGCTGAGGCTGTAAACCCACCTCCAGTTGAATACGCCTGGCCCAACGGAGCTGGGATCTTTCTCGAACACGAAGCAGCCATAGCCATCACAGTCGCGAATGCCCCAGGCATTGTACTGCATGTGGTTTGATGAAATGGTTTGGTCAATTTGGTACGTGCGAATGAGCATCAAATGCCCACCATTAATTGAATGAGCGATAAACCACCACCCATTGACTTGTATATTTCCAGGTCCTGGAATTATGAAGGCAGCGCATTTGCGTCTGCTGCAAAAAATCAAATTGGAGACCAAAAGGAAAAAATATAAAATCATGTTCAGAGTATGTGTGGAATTAAGATTATTATAACAGTGACACAGATCATAGCCAGAGAATTGCAATGTCGTGGTCATAATCATACCCCAAGTTAAAAAAATTAAGCCAATGACTTTCATATTCTAGCAATATGTCATGGTTCAAACATCATGTAAAAATGAGAGGAAAACAGCTATGCCAGGGCCTACTCATATTCTACCATAGCAGTTACTACTGTTCTCATATCAACTCTAACAATAACATGCGTGGTTATAAAAATCTTGGAAATGAGAGTAGCATATAGCAATCATGAGGTTATACTCATAATATCTATTCTAACAATCATTAGATGCCAATTGTTCTCATATCAACTCTAACAATAACATGTGTGGTCATAAAAATCTAGGAAATGAGAGGAACATATAGCAATGATGTGGTTATAGTCATACTATCTATTCTAAATTTCTAACAATCAATAGGCAGTCGTATTCATAAGGTAAATATGTGATGAGATAGAACAATTACACGACGATAGATTCCACTAGTATATGCAGCCAATCTGTGCGTCGACCGCGTAAACGATGCCATCATCCACTACAGCATCAGACAGAAATGGAGGGTCAACAGGATTGATGATGAGCCATAACCATGTATGGCGACCGGATTCCAGATAGAATAATCCCCCATCGAACAAGGCAATGAGCTTATAATCCATGTAGTCTTTTGATGGTGTGGGCACTTCGCATATTACAACCTTCAGCAAACAGAGGTCGTACCAAAAGCTCGACGCGTCTCATGCGTAGTAGGCAGGAGTGTCTGGCGGGCCACGAGGCTCGATGCCAGCGGTATCCATAGATGGAAGGGTGATCTCTCACTGGATGTAGATATCCACGAGATGCCACGGACTACTGGATTGGTGTATGAGGACGATCCAGTTGCCTTCATGCCCGCCCACTGGTGGCCGCGCATGAAGGACAATTGGGCGGGTAGTGGTAGCATGTCGAGGGGCACGATGACAACCTCCGTAGGATCGTCAAGTCGGTGTCTAGGCCACCTGTGAGGATCAGGCATCAGCAAGTAGGGTGTCTTGAAAAGGGTCGGCCGGCTGCAGACAAGTACACGGTACATAGACACCGAGCATACGGCCAGACGCACAGTGCTGAGCAGGTCCATACGATTACAGATCTGCTCCAAGAGAACATCGGGGAGGGAATTCCAATCGCGGCTCTGTGTGTCAGTCGGTTCTGCCATAGGTTTTTTTAGGGCGCTGAGTAATTGGGGTTTTCGGTGCCTACGAGCGAGCGGGGAAGAGGTTTCGGGCGGGCGAGCGAAGAAGATGGCGTTTGTGGACGAGCAGTGAGCGGGGGGATATGGTATGCATGAACTACCGAGGAAGATGGCGCGGGCGAGAGAGTAGTGAGTGGGGGGAAATGGTGTGCGGCCATCGATGGGGAAGAGAGGAGGAAGAAGAGGGAAAGACGGGCAAGAAGGTGCATTAAATCTCAATTCTAGTAGTACTACTACCAGGATATACCGTCCTTCGGAGTGTAAATAGTTAAGCCGATGACATGTGGGTCTACCTCAAAAGGGCTCATATGTCAGTTAATGGAAGAGAGAGAGGTGCGTAGGCGTATTTGCGGAAGCGTGCTCCACTGGCAAACATGATGGCAGTACAGGATAAGGCTGATTTAGTAACACCAACACGCTGGCTCAGCTTATTAATTAAGTGTCCCATCTGCTGCAGTGTGTATTGTCACTTCATTGTGAAGACTTGAAAGTGCGTTATATCGACTAGAGGGGGGTGAATAGGCGATTTTTACAAATTCATCACTGAGGAAATACTACTTGAGGAATTTGCTAAGTGACGAACTACAAGCAGCGGAATAAGTACTCAGGTGCATGCATAACAAGACAGTAGCATAGTTATCATGATGAAATGAAACATACACAGAGCACAGGTAGCGAGTAAACAGGATAAGTAGGCAGAAGACAAGATGACTGAAGAAATAGGATTGAGGAAATTGAGAAAGTCTTCAGTCGAAGTCTTCAAACAGTAACGATCAATTTCATCAACACATGAGCGAGGAAATGAAAGGGTTGAAGAAATAGAACCAGTAGCTCGGTGAAGACAATGATTTGGTAGACCAGTTCCAACTGCTGTGACAGTTGTACGTCTGGTTGGAGCAGCTTGGTATTTAAACCAAAGGACACACAGTCCCAGGACACACAGTCCTTATTGTATTCTCCTTGAGCTAAGGTCACACAGACCTCACCCAATCACTCATGGTAAGTCTTCAGGTGACTTCCAAACCTTCACAGACTTGGTCACTCGACAATCCACAATTCCTCTTGGATGCTCTAGACCATGACACCTAACCATCTGGAAGATGCATAGTCTTCAAAGGTAACAAGCATCGGTTCCACATAGGAACAATCTCTGCAGTGATGCTCAATCACTTTGGGTTGTAGGTGTTTGGGTTTTGGGTTTTTCCTCACTGATGATTTTCTCTCAAAGTCCTCGGAGGATGGGATGCTCTAAATGACAAGTGTCAGTTTCTCTCGGAGTAGCCAACTAGCTAGTGCTTGTAGGGGACATCTATATATAGCCGGGGAGCAGCCCGACATGATAAGACATAAATGCCCTTCAATGATATGACCGTTAGGTGGATAAGATATTTGGGACAGCTGGCGAGTAGCACAACAACGGTCGAAAATTTGAGCTCTCAAATTCCTCAGGGCTATCATGTTCCTCACTTGTAGGCAATCTGCACTGGCGAATTCCTAACTCCTCAGTCAGAACAAATTCCTCAGAGAGCAGAAGATCTTCATCTCTGTCACTGAAGAAATTGACTGAACTATATGAGATTTCCTAAGGCTTCACTCGAAGGATTGGGTATGTGTAGGCTTTGAGATGAGCATCACTTGGAAACTTTTCCTTAGTTTTACCTTGACCCCCTTTAACAGTACGGTGTTTCCTATGACTCAAGAAAGAGAAAATGAAACTACGAAAAT
Source organism: Thinopyrum elongatum (assembly GCA_011799875.1). Classification (NCBI taxonomy): domain Eukaryota; kingdom Viridiplantae; phylum Streptophyta; class Magnoliopsida; order Poales; family Poaceae; genus Thinopyrum; species Thinopyrum elongatum. Next base: position 441,789,809 of record CM022300.1, on the reverse strand, counting down.
GAAAGTCTTCACACTTCATAATCCTCGCATCAATATCAATGTCTTCAAGGTCACACCAATTTCCTCATTTTCAATGTCTTCAAGAAAACCATAATCTTCAAATGAGGATATTCATTTTTAGGGGTCGACATTCGTTGGATTTATCAAACTCCTCAGAGACTTATATAACATGTGTACACTCACAAACACATTAGTCCCTTAACCTATAAGTCTTCAATACACCAAAATTACTAAGGGGCACTAGATGCACTTACAATCTCCCCCTTTTTGGTGATTGATGAAAAATAGGTTAAGTTTTCAACGGGGATAAACATATGAAGTGTAAATACTAATATTGAGGAATTTGATTGCAAGATATAGAAGAACTCCCCCTGAAGATGTGCATATTTGAGGAATTTGCTTTGACTACAAATGCACATTGTGGAATAAAATCATGGAGATCTCCCCCTATATCTTGTAATCCATTCACGCATTTAACATATAATATGAAGAATTTGAAATGCATGATGGAAAATGGTGTCTGACGAAATTCAGCATGCGTGCATTAAGGTACTTGAGGAAATAAGCATGCAGAAAGCAATTCAAAAGTATCAGACCACCATCTGACTTAAGTTTACAACTCAACCAACAAACACTTCAAAAGAGCGAGAGTTGTAACTTAACGAAAAAAATAGCCCATATATAAGACCCGCTTGAAGACTAACTCAAATTTCTCCTCCTTTGTCATTGAATGACCAAAAAAGGGACGAAAAATGAGGACTAACGCCCCTGAAGAATATCATCATGAGGTTGATGGAGGAGCGCCAGCGTTGTCGGGGTTGTTTGTCGATGTAGGGCCTGCCGTAGTGTCGTCGAGATCCTCAGCTTCATCCGTCTCACGCGATGAAGAAAATGAACTGGTTACCAGCTGAGGAACTTTCACTTTCTTGAATTTCTTTGAAGGAGGATGAGCCCAGTCAAAGTTCTGCTGAAAGTCCATCTGCTTTAGATCTTCAGCACTGTAGAGATGAGAAAGAATGGCCCAAGTGCGATCGAAGATTTCATGCGCATAGTTGTGATTCTTCTTCACAGTATTTTGAGTGACAGTCATGTTTTGAAGAATTGAGCCAAATTGACGCTTGACCCACTTGTGATTGCGATCGACCTTCTGATGAAGACTTAGAAGAAGCTCATGATCAGTCATCACTCGTGGGGCAGTGGCTTGAGAATTTTGCTCAGGGGCTTTGGCAGAATCTTGAGTAGCAGAGTCATCATTGGTGGAATACGATGCAGCTTTTCGAAACTGACCATCCAATGGACAAGTACCTTCATTAATAACAGCAGCTTTGCCTTTTTCATCAGCTGAAGAAATGGTCCTTTTGAGGACTTCAATGGGAGGCAGAAAGCTGAAGTGATTCTGAAAATCTACCTTGTAGTGAATTGAAGACCTGGTTCTGATGAATTTCATTATCCAGGGAGCATTGGGCTTCAATTCAAATGGCGACAGTGCAACATTTGCCAAAGTCCTCATGAAGAAATCATGATAGTTAATGGGAATCCCATGTATAATGTTGAATAGCAGATTCTTCATGATGCCAACAACTTCTTCTTCTTCAGAGTTGTGGCCTTTGATAGGACTGAGGGTTTTGGTGAGGATGTGGTATATTGTCCTTGGCACATACAGCAAATCCTTCACTGGGATGGTGGTTCTTGAGGCTTGGCCAGGCCGCAAAGGCTTCATGAGTACTGGCATCATATGATTTGGAAGTTCAGATTCTTCATGTAACACCCCATGTACTTAACTACAGTAATCCCCTTTTGATTATGCCATGTCATCATGATCAACAGTGCTTAATCATCATTTGTATCATATCTCATTTCAAATTCAAACTTTAAATGGAAATTCAAACTAAAAGTGAAAATAGAAGTTGTACAAATCCAGAAACTAAATTGTTCATTAAATAGCAAGTAAATCAGAGACAATTCTAAAATTGAAACCAACATTATTGGAATTGGGTAAGTGACTCAAACATCCTCAAACAGTGACTAAAGACAATATTTATTAACCTTTTATTTAATCTAAATTAAATATGAAATTATGTTTTGCCCAAACTAGTTTTTGGAGTTAGGGTATAATGCACTGCTGATTTTGGGCTAGGTCACTTATTTAGTAAAAATCATTTTGTGGCCTAACTTTTTACAAAACAGAAAAGAAAAAAATAAAACAAAAGATAAAAACGAAAGTTAAAATAAAAAGAAAAACAGAACCCCCACCCCCCCACTTGGTCGTGGACCAGCTGCCGCCAGGCCAGCCCACCTCTCCTCCCCTTTATCCCCCCCTCCCGACCAAACCCTAACCTAATTTCCCCACTCCCCCGATCCCCTTTTTCCCCTGCGCCCGAAGCCGCTGCGCCGCCGTCGCCGCCCGGCGCTGCCCCGCCGGCGCCGCCCGTCTTCGCCCGTCCCCGAGCCTCGCCGCTGTACCCGTGCAACGGGGGTGAGCCCCCTTCGACCCCCCTCTCGTTCCACGTCGATCGAACGCCGTCACCGCGCCCTCTCCGCCCCGCGCCCGAGCTCACGGCGAGCGCGTGCTCGCCGCGCCCTGACCGCGCGTCGTGCCCGCCCCGCTCTCGCCGCGCCCTGCTGGCCCCTCGCCGTGCCCCGTGACGCCCGCGCCGCTCGCCCCGCATTGCAACTGCTGCGCACGCACGCGCCGCATCACCGCCACCCCGCACACAGCCCCGCCTCAGCTGCCGCAGTCCACCGCTGCGCGCTGCCCCGTCCTCCTCGTCTCGGCCGCGTCCGGCTCGGCCTCCGGCCCGACCCCGCTGTGCTACCGCTGCTCGCGCGCGCTCGCCCGCGTGCGCCTGCCCGCGCATGGCCGCACCGTCCCCGCTCGCCCCCTTCTGCCTGCTGCAACTGCTGCCGGCCGCGCCCGCCTTCGCCTCCGCGCAGCCCCGCCCGCGCGCGCCCCTGCCTCCTTCCTGCTTTGCCCGCGCCGCCTGCGTCCGCGCTCGCCGCCGCTGCGTGCCCGCGTGCTCGTTGACCCGCCGCGCCCGGACATGTCCGGCCTTGGACGGGCACATCGCGGACATGTCCGGCTGTGCCACTGACCAGTGGGCCCAACCCCCTGTTAAATAATAAAAAAATAAAATAAAATTATTAAAATTAATAATTAATTAATTAGTTAATTAATTAAGTTAATTAACCCTGATTAGGTTAATCTAAATTAGTTAATTAGTTTAATTAAATACTAATTAATTAGTTAACCCTAATTAACTAACCAGTCAATGACAGGTGGGTCCCACGTGTCAGATTGGCTGCTGACATCAGCATGATGTCATGCTGACGTCATCAACTACTGTTTCGGATAATGTTAATTTAAATAATTAATTAAATTCCAGAAATTAATATAAACTTTAGAAAATCATATTAAATAATCCGTAACTCTGATGAAAATAATTTATACATGAAACTTGCTCAGAATTTCGATACGAACCCGAATACGTCCTCCGTATTCCAGTCAGACGCCCGTAGCTATATGAAGATGCAACCGTTCCCCTCCGGTCATCTGTCTAACAAATGTCCGGAACCGGGAAAACATTCCCGGATGGATTCCCCCTTCCTCGGTGACGTGTAACCATACGTTAGGACACACCCGGCGCTGCGTATTTTCATGACATGCTCTTGTTTGCTTAGTATTTACTGTTTCTTCCCCCTCTTCTCTCTCGGTAGACCCCGACACCAGCATCGTCCCCGAGACCGACGCAACCCAGGAGCCCAAAGACACCATTGACAACCTTGCCCTTGCCGTCGAGCAACCAGGCAAGCCCCCCCTTTGATCATCCCGATATCGCCCATTCTATTTTCTCATGCTTGCATTAGAATTGCTGCTGCTACCGCTTTACCTATTCGGATGCATAGCCTGTTTATTGTAACCTGCTGTTGATAATTACCTGCATATCCTAAACTGCTTAGTTTAGGCTGAGTAGAGACCTATCAGTGACCCCACTAGTCCCTACCGCCCCGCTGGATTATCAGAAGACCCGATCCACGGGATTGAAGACCAGGCTCCGACACCGCACATCACCCCCCCCTTAGTTGTAACGACACTGCAGCGTTACTATCGAGTGCCGAGGGTGAAACCTCTTGTAGCACTTCTGATGTTAACTCTGTAGAGTAGCTATTCAGTCGTGGTAATCGAGGGTGATTCCTCCTTCACCACTTCCGGTAACGACGCTGTCGTGCAACACATCAAGTGTGAACCCATCGAGGGTGATTCCTCCGAGTTCACCTTGACGGATACATCGAGTGGGAATTCAATGAGGGTGATACCTCGGATTCCCCTGATGTCATAGACACATGGATACTTGGACTTTACATTGTTACTTAGATAGGCGGGTCGACCCTGAGGGGTACCCGCGTGTACCTGAGAGGCGAGTTTTGTGAAGACGGGTGCCTGTATGGTGCCCGAGTGATGAATACGAGGCGCGGCCGGGCATTCTTAACCCTTGCAGCAAGTCCTCGAGACGGGGCGACGGGGTCACATCTTTCGTGAGTCTCTGCTCGTTACCGCAAGCCCCTAGTCCACTAACGATTTGGATATTTGATCCGAGCAGGCCTCTGGCCTGATACCACTAACCATCACGTGGGCATAGTATGGGCGTTCTGCATCGTAGCATCAGCCGAAAGCTCTGTCAGACGTCTAGTTCAGCCTTGCGGCCGGGACGGACCGGCGCCCCCCTGGTGCCTGGCTTCTCCCTGCACGCAACGACTCGGAGTGCACAGGGCGATGGCCTAAGACCTCTGAGCGCTTAGGATGTAGACCGACGGGGACCTCTCTGTTGAGCTCTAGGTAGGGTTGCGATGTGTCGTTTGGCCGAGGCCGGGCATGACCTAGGAAAGTGTGTCCGGCCGGAGTTAATCGAGCGTGTTGGGTAAGTTGGTGCACCCCTGCAGGGAAGAAAACTTCTATCGATAGCCGGTCCTACGGTAAAGGACACTCAGAGTTGTATCCTGATTGATACATTTTAGAACTGGATACTTGGATACTATGTCTCTGGGATTGCTTCTCGCAGGGAGTCGAGAAGGTATCTCAGGACGAGGTTGATGACTGTATGGCTCTGGGATTGCTTTCTCGCAGGGAGTCGAGAAAGGATCTCTGGGTGAGGTTGAGACTTAACGATACTGCTACATTATATGGTACTGTCTACACTCTTCTAATGCTGCAAGACCTCTGAAGATGCTAGTCTTCGATAGGACTAGGCCTCCTCTCTATTCTGGCATTTCTGCAGCCCAGTCCACATATACAGCCTCCCTTTGAAAATGTTGCATATGTAGTGTAGATCCTTGCTTGCTGAGTACTTCTGAGTACTCACGGTTGCTTTGCTTTCTTTTTCTCCCCATATCAGTTTGCCGTGACCAGATGACGGCGCCCCTGAGACAGCTGCCCCGTCGATCGACTACTACTACTAAGCCGAGGATGGATACTACTACGAGTTGACTGTCGACCAGGAGTAGGATCGGAGGGTCCCAGGCAGGAGGCCTACGCCTTTCGATCGTAGTGTTTTATTTTGCCCCGCCTTTCTAAAGGCCTTTCTGTGTTTTCTTTTATATCTGTACTCAGATATCTGATGCTTCCGCTGACACTTGTACGCAAGCTTATGTATTCGAGCCCTCGAGGCCCCTGGCTTGTAATATAAAGCTTGTATGACTTTATTTATGTTTTAGAGTTGTGTTGTGATATCTTCCCGTGAGTCCTTAGGCTTGATCATGTGCATTTGCGTGTATGATTAGTGTACGATTGAGCCAGGGCGTCACAAGTTGGTATCAGAGCCGACTGACTGTAGGAACCCCCCTTTCCAACTCCTTGGCCGAAGTTGAGTCTAGTGGTCTAAAAACTGTTTTACTAACTTGGCTGTGTGGCTTACGGGCCCACGTCCCCAATTGGGTGGTATTAGGATCTTTTACTCCTCATCTATACTCTGGGACTCTGATCTCTCTTCTATTCGGGTTAAAATTTTACTAACCCCAACATTAGGTTCTCGTGATCACATCCACCCGGTGTTCTGGAATTACCCCTCCTTTCTTCAAGATTGTGGGCCAGGTTCTACTTGCAGGATCCTCTTATCGAGGGCACCCTGTGTTTCACTTGCAGATTCCTCGCCCCAATAGTTTTCTCTGACGTTGATGTAGCCTTTGCTATGTCTCGTTGTGTACTTCCATATCGCATGCCTGCGCGCCGCCTAGTTGTCTAGCCTCCCCTTTCAACTGTCGTAATGCCGGATACTAACCGAGGCTATGTGTGGCTTCGAATGTCTGGTACGAATATGATGAAGTATCTATTGCACTTCCTTCTGTTGTGCGTGTTACTTCATGAATCATTCCGTACACCTGCAGCTTTTCTTGCTAAACTGCCCCTGTTGATTTGGCAGGATGGCTGACGATCCTCCACCTCCACCCTATATTGCCGCAATGATGCAGCAGTTTGAATTGAACCGTCAGCTCAACGAGAGTCTGGTAAGACGTTTGGAACGCAATGAGGCTCGCCAGGAGCCTGGACCGATCTCGCTGCCAGAATTTGTGCGCCTCAATCCGTTCGTTTTCCGCAAGTCCACCAATCCTATGGATGCTGATGATTGGCTTCGTGACATCCTGTTTGAGATGGAGTCAGCTAATGTTGCCACTGACAGTTACGTCACCTTTGCGACATTCCACTTGAAGGGTCCCGCTGCTCAATGGTGGGAAAGCCACAAGGCTATGTTGCCTACAGAGACTGTAACCACTTGGCAGGAATTTCAGTCAGCTTTTCATGCATGTTACATTCCTCAAGGTTTGATGGACCAGAAGAAGCAGGAGTTCCGTAAACTCTCACAGGGCACAATGACTGTGGATGAATATCAGAGGAAATTCCTTGAATTACCCCGCTATGCTGCGGATGACGTCGACACTGACACTCGCAAGCAGGAGAAATTCCATGAAGGACTACATACTGATATAAAACTTGCACTTGCTGTCCATGATTTCACAGACTTCGCAACGCTTGTCAGCAAATCTTTCCAAGTTGAAACAGCTCTGACTGAGTACCAGGAGTCGCTCAAGTGCACTCATGAAGCTGACTCAACCACGGGTCAGCCTGTTCAGAAACGTCGGGTCTGGATCCCACACAATGTTCATCATCAACCTGCTCCAACACCAAGGCCGTCTTATGTTGCACTTCGACTGCCTTCACCGCCGAGACAGCTAACGGTTCATGATGGACCGCCTAATGTTATGGCTTCTCCTCAGGATGCACCACATCCTCCTGATGGTCATACGAAGGGCCATCGAACCCATCGTTGCAGAAATCGTAAGGCCAGGATGTCTGCTATGGACCGAGGCCAGGTTACTCACGTCAAAATGGGAGAAGCTCGTGAGTCTCCAAAAATCGTGATGGGAACTCTGTCAGTTAATTCAGTTGCAGCTTCTGTTCTCTTTGATTCCGGGGCATCACATTCCTTTGTGTCTCAACAATTTGCTTAGCGACATGAGCTACCTCTAGAGTTATTGCCCACACCATTAGAGATTATCACTCCCCGTTCCAGGTGGCAAACCAAGATGGTAAGTCATAACAATCAGATCAGAATTGAAGGGTTGATGTTCTCTGCTTCCCTTATTGCTCTTGGACCTTCTGACATAGACATCATTCTCGGTATGGACTGGTTGACAGCCCATAATGCTTTGATTGACTATGCTACTAAGACAGTCCAGCTCACACACCCTTCTGGTCAGGTGATCAATTACTCAGCCCGAATAGCTCAGGATGCTGAAAGCCAGATATATGTTCTGAATGCATTGAATGCTTCACCTCTTGAAGGCATCGAGAATGTTCCAGTTGTTTGTGATTTTCAAGATGTATTTCCAGAAGAACTTCCAGGAATACCCCGTGCTAGAGCTGTCGAGTTTGTCATCGACTTGAAACCAGGCACAACTCCTATTGCGAAGCGTCCTTATAAAATGCCTCCGCACCACCTTCTTGAGCTTAAGGAAGAAATCGACACGTCACTTAAGAAAGGTTTCATCCGCCCCAGTTCCTCTGCTTGGGGAGCACCTTCACTCTTCGTTAAGAAGAATGATGGAACTAACCAATTGGTTCAGGATTATCGGCCCATTAACCAAGCCACAATCCAGAACAAATATCCGCTTCCCCGGATCAATGATTTGTATGATCAACTTGCCGGTTCCTCAGTATTCTCTAAGCTTGATTTGAGATTGGGATACCATCAGATCCGTGTTCGTGAAGAGGATATTCCGAAGACTGCATTTGTTACTCGCTATGGCTCTTATGAGTACACTGTCATGTCATTTGGCCTAACAAATGCTGCAACTACGTTCTCCCGCCTGATGAATTATATATTCATGGATTACCTCGACAAGTTCGTCGTGGTTTATCTAGATGATATTCTGGTCTATTCAAAGAATAAGGAAGAACATGCCGAACACCTCCGTCTTGTACTGGAAAGGCTCCGAGAACACCAGTTGTATGCCAAATACTCCAAATGTGAATTCTGGCTTTCTGATGTAACGTACCTTGGTCATGTGATTTCGAAAGATGGCATTGCGGTTAACCCAGAACGAGTTCAGGCTATTCTTGACTGGACTCCTCCGAAGAACGTCAAGCAAGTGAGAAGTTTTCTCGGCCTTGCAAGCTATTGCCGTCGGTTTGTTGAGAATTTTTCTAAGATTGCTAAGCCCCTGACTGATCTGCTTCACAAGGGCGTTAAATTTGAATGGACAAAAAAATGTCAGGAAAGCTTTCAAACACTCAAAGACAAGCTGACATCTGCCCCAGTACTATCTCCTCCAGATACCCGCAAAGACTTCGTGATTTATTGTGACGCATCCCGTGAAGGATTAGGCTGTGTCCTAATGCAAGAGCGTAAAGTGATTGCTTATGGCTCTCGTCAGTTGCGCCCACATGAAGAGAATTATCCGGTACATGATCTAGAACTAGCTGCTGTCATCTATGCACTGCAGTTGTGGCGACATTACCTCCTCGGTAATCGTTGCGAGATCTACACGGATCATAAAAGTCTGAAGTACTTGTTTACTCAACCATCTCTAAACCTCCGTCAGCAAAGATGGATGGAGGCCATTGCGGACTATGATTTGGGTATTTCCTATACCCCTGGCAAGGCTAACGTGATGGCTGATGCCTTAAGCCGCAAGTCCTATTGCGACAACCTCATGGTTAGGCGAGCTCAACCTCGTCTTTTTGAAGAACTGCGCAAGCTGAATCTCCGTATTGTCCCACAGGGTTCTCTAAATAACCTTGTGATACAACCGGATCTCGAGAAAGCTGTTAAGAATGCGCAAGCTAAAGATGCTGAAGTTGATCTGATGAAGAAGAATCTTCACCTTGAAAAGTACAGGGATTTCTCGCTGTCTGAAGATGGAACCTTGTATTTCAGAAACCGCATTGTGGTACCTCGCTTCGAACTCATGACTGACAAAGTCATGAAGGAGGCACATGATACCCCGCTGTCTATTCATCCAGGTAGCACCAAGATGTATCGTGATCTCCGTCAAAGGTACTGGTGGTCTAGAATGAAGCAGGACATTGCTTGTTATGTTGCTGAATGTAATGTGTGTCGTCGTCGCGTTAAAGCAGAGCATCAGAAACCAGCTGGAATTCTGCAACCGCTTCCTATTTCTCTATGGAAATGGGATAAGGTTCAGATGGATTTCATTACAGGACTTCCCAGGTCACAGAAGGGTCACGATGCTATTCTTGTCGTCATCGATCAACTTTCCAAAGTTGCACACTTTCTGCCTGTCAAAGAGACTATCACTGCTAGTCAGTTAGCAGAGTTGTATATCTCCAGAATTGTTTCAGTCCACGGTATTCCGAAGGAGATCAGTTCGGACCGTGGCGGTCTTTTCACTTCCAAATTCTGGGAAAGTTTCCAAACAGCTATGGGAACTCATATTACCTGGAGTTCAGCTTATCATCCCCAATCCCAAGGCCAAGTCGAGCGAGTCAATCAAGTGCTTGAAGACATGCTTCGGGCTTGTGTTATTTCTTTCGGTAAGAAGTGGGAAGAATCTCTTCCATACGCCGAATTCTCTTACAACAACAGCTATCAAGCCAGTTTGAAAATGGCTCCCTTTGAAGTTCTATATGGACGTAAGTGTCAAACCCCTCTGAATTGGTCAGAAACTGGGGAACGACCGCTCGTGGGTCCGGATATTATCCAACACGCCGAAGAACAAGTTTGTATTGTTCGGGAAAATCTCAAGGCGGCTCAGGACCGCCAGAAGAGCAACTATGATCGCAAACGATGGGGTTTGACTTATCAACCTGGTGATCAGGCTTATCTGCGAGTCACCCCGATGAAAGGCACTCACCGTTTTGGAATCAAGGGCAAGCTAGCTCCACGCTATATTGGTCCTTTCCGCATAATTGCTAGACGTGGTCAGGTGGCGTATAAATTGGAGTTGCCACCGCAATTCTCTCATATCCACGACGTCTTCCATGTGTCGCAACTTCGTCAATGCTTCAAGGAATCTCCGCACCAAGCTGTGGATCACGAGGTGCTCAAATTGCAAGATGACCTATCTTATAAGGAGCATCCGATCCGCATTCTCGATGAAGCTGAACGTCGGACCCGTCAGAAGGTTACCAAGTTCGTCAAAGTGCAGTGGTCAAATCATACTGAAGATGAAGCCACTTGGGAACGCGAGGATAATCTTCGTGCGGAATACCCCGAACTTTTTCCTTCTACCTCTTAATTCTCGGGACGAGAATTCTTGTTAGAAGAGGAGATTTGTAACACCCCATGTATTTAACTACAGTAATCCCCTTTTGATTATGCCATGTCATCATGATCAACAGTGCTTAATCATCATTTGTATCATATCTCATTTCAAATTCAAACTAAAAGTGAAAATAGAAGTTGTACAAATCCAGAAACTAAATTGTTCATTAAATAGCAAGTAAATCAGAGACAATTCTAAAATTGAAACCAACATTATTGGAATTGGGTAAGTGACTCAAACATCCTCAAACAGTGACTAAAGACAATATTTATTAACCTTTTATTTAATCTAAATTAAATATGAAATTATGTTTTGCCCAAACTAGTTTTTGGAGTTAGTGTATAATGCACTGCTGATTTTGGGCTAGGTCACTTATTTAGTAAAAATCATTTTGTGGCCTAACTTTTTACAAAACAGAAAAGAAAAAAATAAAACAAAAGATAAAAACGAAAGTTAAAATAAAAAGAAAAACAGAACCCCCACCCCCCCACTGGGCTGTGGACCAGCTGCCGCCAGGCCAACCAACCTCTCCTCCCCTTTATCCCCCCCCTTCCCACCAAACCCTAACCTAATTCCCCCACTCCCCCGATCCCCTTTTTCCCCTGCGCCCGAAGCCGCTGCGCTGCCGTCGCCGCCCGGCGCTGCCCCGCCGGCCCCGCCGGTCTTCGCCCGTCTCCGAGCCTCGCCGCTGTACCCCTGCAACGGGGGTGAGCCCCCTTCGACCCCCCTCTCGTTTCACGTCGATCGAACGCTGTCACCGCGCCCTCTCCGCCCCGCGCCCGAGCTCGCGGCGAGCGCGTGCTCGCCGCACCCTGACGGCGCGCCGTGCCCGCCCCGCTCTTGCCGCGCCCCGCTGGCCCCTCGCCGTGCCCCGTGACGCCCGCGCCGCTCGCCCCGCACTACAACTGCTGCGCACGCACGCGCCGCATCACTGCCACCCCGCGCACGGCCCCGCCTCAGCTGCCGCAGTCCACCGCTGCGCGCTGCCCCGTCCTCCTCGTCTCGGCCGCGTCCGGCTCGGCCTCCGGCCCGTCCCCGCTGTGCTACCGCCGCTCACGCGCGCTCGCCCGCGTGCGCCTGCCCGCGCATGGCCGCACCATCCCCGCTCGCCCCCTTCTGCCTGCTGCAACTGCTGCCGGCCGCGCCCGCCTTCGCCTCCGCGCAGCCCCGCCCGCGCGCGCCCCTGCCGCCTCCCTGCTTTGCCCGCGCCGCCTGCGTCCGCGCTCGCCGCCGCTGCGTGCCCGCGCGCGCGTGGACCCGCCGCGCTCGGACATGTCCGGCCTTGGACGGGCACATCACGGACATGTCCGGCCTTGGACGGGCACATCACGGACATGTCCGGCTGTGCCACTGACCAGTGGGCCCAGCCCCCTGTTAAATAATAAAAAATAAAATAAAATTATTAAAATTAATAATTAATTAATTAATTAGTTAATTAACCCTGATTAGGTTAATCTAAATTAGTTAATTAGTTTAATTTAATACTAATTAATTAGTTAATTAACCCATTCTATTTTCTTATGCTTGCATTAGAATTGCTGCTGCTACCGCTTTACCTATTCTGATGCATAGCCTGTTTATTGTAACCTGCTGTTGATAATTACCTGCATATCCTAAACTGCTTAGTTTAGGTTGAGTAGAGACCTATCAGTGACCCCACTAGTCCCGACCGCCCCGCTGGATTATCAGAAGACCCGATCAACGGGATTGAAGACCAGGCCCCGACACCGCACATCACCCCCCCCCCCTTAGTTGTAACGACACTGCAGCGTTACTATCGAGTGCCGAGGGTGAAACCTCTTGTAGCACTTCTGATGTTAACTCTGTAGAGTAGCTATTCGGTCGTGGTCATCGAGGGTGAAACCTTTCGATCATAGTGTTTTATTTTGCCCCGCCTTTCTAAAGGCCTTTCTGTGTTTTCTTTTATATCTGTACTCAGATATCTGATGCTTCCGCTGACGCTTGTACGCAAGCTTATGTATTCGAGCCCTCGAGGCCCCTGGCTTGTAATATAAAGCTTGTATGACTTTATTTATGTTTTAGAGTTGTGTTGTGATATCTTCAAGTGAGTCCTTAGGCTTGATCATGTGCATTTGCGTGTATGATTAGTGCACGATTGAGCCGGGGCGTCACAAGTTGCATTTAGGCTGGTGTGTGGGCTTCCTTGGAGCGTTCCTCCGTGTCCTGACCGGAAGGGTAATTGCTGCAGCTCTATCCCGTTCAAGATTACTTGATCCCTCACCATCTGCTGAAGACCTAGGGTTGTCGGAATCAGATGAAGATATATCGCCTAAAGCATGAGTGCTGTCGCTGCTATTCGGCATCTATAGAGAACACATGCAAAACTCAGGAAAGGAGGATAAGCATAAAACTAACAACTTGGTATCAAGCTGTCTAAACATGTCATGCAATAATTTAGAAAATGTACGGCTTATTTGTTAAGTTTGTGTGACTCGGGCGCCCGCGATCTGTAAATCGGCAGTAACTTATTGGAACAAATACAACTTATATGTACTAGTTAGGAAGGTAGATAATGAACATATATACGCTCTCCGTTATTTTATAGCCAATTTGGGAACATACGGAACAAAATAGGAAGAGGGATTGCGAGGAAATATGCCTCACCGCGATGGAGAGCAATAACTAACAGGTTTCTTAATGCAAACCCGGCCGGACCACATGAGAGGCGAGGGTTACAGGATCGATATGCTCGAGGGTGGTTGGCGAGCAAACAAAGACGGCGAGGCGCGGGCAGTCGCGTGTTGGGAACGGCAGTGGAGGTAGGCTTGACGCCGAAGAGCGGGCACACGGCCGGGGTGAGCACGCCGGCGTCGGAGAGGGTTCTGCTGTGGATCTGGGGGAGGGGGGAGCTGGCGATGGAGATTGATTGGACTAGTTGAGTGAAACGCGGACGGGCGGTGGGGTGGGGGGGGGGGGGGGGGGGGGGTGTTGGTGGCCTAGGTGAAAAGGGTGAAAAATATCCTCGGTCGGCGCGCAGAAAGGCCTATGCAAACGGTTGCCTCTAAGCGCTCGTGTGCACAAAGAGAATAATTTCGTTTGAAATGAAGATGTACTAATTTTGAAATGAAGACGTGAGTTCATCGTTTCGCCTCTAAATTTTTCCCACGTTAAGCAATCACCATTATACCATGGGTTTGATTTGCATGCGCATTTCAGGTCTCGTGTGCTATATTTAAGACATTTTTTGGCATTTACCGTGAATTTTGGCATATAAATCAAATCCTAGCCGGACTGCATTTCCTGTCGAAAGGGATGAGGATTGCTGTTTGATCTGGGAGCATCCAACGGTGCAGACGTATGATCCGTGGGGTTTGGGTTCTGGCCAATCAGGACGCACGACTCAGATCGCGTGCGCAGCAAGGGGGGCATCGGCCACGGTTTGGTAGGCACACGGCTTTCGTGAGTGAACCGTGTGCTATTTGAAAACATTTACATGAACTAACAGCATATTTTCGTTTGAATGAAAACAAGAGTTCATCGTTTCGCCTCCAAATTGTTTTCCACGGTAAGAAATCACCATTGTGTCACTGTGGTTCGATTTTCTCATGCATTTGAGGTATCGTTTGCTATATTTGAGTCGTTTGCTATAGTCACAACAACAAGTGGGTGCTAGCTAGCAAGATCATTTGTGTGTCGCTTTGGGAGTGTTCATTCATTGTTCGAGAAACGGGAAAAAATTCAAACAGTTCAGCCGTAGGGTGCGGCCAGAGGCGTAAGCCTTGTTGGTATTCTAATTACAGGAAATGCATATAGAGTCCGGAAATAACGAAAATCGGTGTGTCACCGTGGCGTGCTCTTGGGATCACATGGAAATTTTTTGGTAAAGATGGCACAAGTTTTGATGCTCACACCTTCCAAATCGGAGCATCTCACAAGAAGGATCATAGTTTCCAAAAGGAGACGCGGCACTTCGGACTCCAATCGTCAGTGACTACATCGTTCTGCCTCAAATTTTTTTCACGGTAAACAATCACGTATATACCCTAGGTTTGATTTTCTGGCCCATTTCAGGTCTTGTTGCTATATTTAAGTCATTTTTTTGCACTTACCTTGCATTTAGTGCATATAATTAAATTCAAAACCGTTCTACAACTACATATGGGTGTTAATTAGCAAAGAAGGCGTACAAATCATTTGTGTGTCGCTTTGCGAGTTTTCATCCATTGTCCGAGAAATGGGGAGAAGTTTCAAACATTTCGGCCGCGAGGTGCAGCCACCAGCGTAGGCCTAGTTGGTATTTTAATTACTGGGAATTCAGATGGAGTCCAGACATCATCAAAATCGGTGTGTGCCCGTGGCGTGCTCTCACGACCCCGGGGAAAAAATTTGGTAAAGTTTGGCACAAGTTTTGATGATCGCTCCTTCCAAACCGGAGCATCTCACATGAAGGACCATGGTTTCCAAAAGGAGGCGTGTCAATTCAAACTCCAGTGGTCGGTGACTTCATCATTTGGCCTCATAAAAATTTCCACGGTACGCAGTCACCATTATACCACAGGTTTGATTTTCTAACGCATTTCAGGTATCGTTTGCTATATTTAAGACATTTTTTGAATTTAAAATGCAATTTGTGGATATAAATAAAATCACAACCGGAACTGCATGTGCTGTCGAAAGGGATGAGGATCGCCGTTCGATCAAGGAGAATCCAACGGTGCAGACGTACGATCCGTGGGGTTTGGGTTCTGGCCAATTAGAACGCACGACTCAGATCACGCGCGTGGCAGGGGGGCATCGGCCACGGTTTAGTGGACACACGGCTTTCGTGAGTGAACCGTGTGCTATTTGAAAATATTTACATTAACTAACAGCATATTTTCGTTTGAATGAAAACATGAGTTCATTGTTTCGCCTCCAATTTTTTTCCACGGTAAGAAATCACGATTGTACCCTATGGTTCGATTTTCTGGTACATTTTACCGGCGGCAGGCCTGGCTAGCAATCTCAAACTTTGAATATGCAAAAAAAAAGAGATCTCATTTGCTATATTTGAGTCATTTTTTGCATATATATATATATAGTCGCAACTACACGTGGGTGTTAGCAAGATCATTTGTGTGTCGCTTTGCGAGTTTTCATTCATTGTCCGAGAAACGGGAAAAAACTTCAAACAGTTCGGACGCCGTGTCTCACCTACATTGTCCGAGAAATGGGCAACCGTGTCTCACCTACATTGTCTTCTCACATGGTTTGGTGCGGAAATCGTGTGTGAAGTTGTAATACCTAACACAAACGACATGTATAAACAGTGTGCCGTATACAACATATAGTGCCATAAGTAGTTCCCGACCGTTAGCTTATCCCCACAGTTTCCCCATTTCCCCCAAATCCCTACATAGCCTCCAAATTCCCTCGCGTGGCACTGACATTGGGGGAATGCGGAAGAGTGGTGCTGATGGTTTCGGTGCGGCTGCTCCTGCTCGTATCGCCGCCACGACGGCGGTCGCCGCCGAGCACTTGCCTAAGGTCATCAGAAGGCAGGTGTACTATGGATCCGAATCATCCTGTCAGGTTCCAATCTATCCCGATCTTTTTTAGCATGTCCAAAGTAGCTCCTTGCTGAATCCGTCCTGAATGACCCCCCCCCCACCAGGAAAGCGATCTGCCGCCGGATCCAGAGCATGACTCCAGACTCCCGCAACACGAGTTCGACTCCGAGTTTTGCTCCACCGTGAAGTACCAAAAGCTGAGTTGTGTGCACGGGCACACTCCCGCTCGACGTGTATGCATGGAGGGATTCGACATTGGCAGGCGGTTTCTCAGTTGCCCCTTAGAGGTTAGTTCTAAGTTCATCATTTTACTTGAGTTAATGCCACCGCTCATCCTGAATACTATTTAACATTGGCAAGGATATGAGGCTTGTGCCTTTGTTAACTGGCTGGATGAAGAATGGCATGGCAGGGCTCGGAGTGTTATCACCAAGCTCGTAGAAGATAATGTAAAGTTGAAGAAGAAACTGGCTGATCTGGAATGTACAATCAGTACGATGAAGCAAGAAAGAATCAATCACAGGCAACAAATGAAAGCAAGAGACAAGAAGGAACTAGCATGTGTAGTTGTGGTTGTCGCATTAGCCTTGTTCTATGCGCTGTTTACAATGATGATTAAGGGTTTTGTTTGACAGTATTGCTAAAGCACATCTAGATGTGCTCTAAGTAATGCACATCTAGGTCCTATGCCATTGATGTTACGCGAAGATTCATGCAGATATTTTCCTTTGTCTTTTTTTCTTTTCCTTTGTAGTTTGATTATTACTGGCTTTATCAATAAGAAGAGCTCAATGTATTGCTTGCCAACTGTCCTACTCTGTTCGTACCGGTACCGGTGCATAATCCCAAAACTCGTTCCTTGTTTTTGTCCTGAAAAAAGAAATCAGCCAATAGGAGTCCTGCGCAACCCCAGGAATTTGGAGCGACTGGGTACAAATAATTGCAGTTGATTATATCAGCGGTTAGATAATACGTCAACCCCGCTTCAATTGGCATTTCCTCTTCTCTGCATACCCCGCTTAAGTGTCCACCATCTTCATCGTCCCCGGCAAGCTGCGCTACACACTTGCGCACACTCTGCAATCTCGCTTTCTTGCGGTTTTTATACGACCGCAGCCATGTCGAGCGACAGTGAGGACGATAGTTCGGCTAGCAGCCTGGCGCCCGATGATAGGTCAACATCGGAATCATCCCGCTCATCTTCCATGAGTCCGACGTCGAGCCCAGACCTTGATTATATCCAGATCATGGAAGGGACGCCACCTCCGGAGTCGTCAGACAACAACCAGATGGACGAGGAGCCATCGGAGGACGAAGAAGAGGACGGCAATGATGAGGAGGAGGAATGGTCGAACGAGGAGGAGGAGGACGACGACAGCAACGACGATGACGACCGCGGCGACGATGAAAAGCCAACGGTCAGCGGCAAGAAGCGTCCTCGCCAAGACGATGTCGCGGGGCCATCCAACAACAACAATAAGAAAAAGAAGGTCTAAATTAAGCAAACTGTATATATCTCTATTTCCGTTCGCTCATATTAATTTGTTATCTCTGTTTATCCTGTCAATCTCATCGCAGACGGTTAGTAATATGTATTCGATAGAGATCTTCTACATTATCGCCCACACATTGGTTTGTTGAACTGTGTGCCCTGACGAGCACACAATTCACAAAAAAAGACCGTATGGGCTGTCTATAATGACCGCACACAATTCTGATTACCAACCTGTTTGCCGGGTATCACACACATCTTGTTACGCTGAATCATTTGTGTTCACCTCGATCATCACAAACGGTTCATCGGAGCAAACTGTATGCCGTATATTGCACACACCTTGATCTGGCTGCCCGTTTCTGTTGTTCTGTCTCATCGCAAATAGTTTGTATGGATCAACCGTATGCCCCGCATCGCACACGCAACTAAAATCTGAACCGTGTTTGATGTATCATTCATCGCAAACATTTTGCATCTTTTTTTATGGTTTTTTTACATCACCGTTTGTGATTAATGCATCGCACACAATTTCGTCAAAGGGTCTCTGATCATAGTGTCGCGTTAGCAGCATCCTGCAGTAGTGATAGGTGTCTTGAAGAATTTCACTAAGCATTCTTGACTTAGGTTCCAGAGTTGTATAGATTAGAAAATCCACACAATTGAGAAATCTTGAAGAAAAACATAGCTTAGAGAAACAAAACAAGGAACATAAGTATTCCGGTGTTTATGGAGTGGGAAGTTGAAGAATAAACACCTTTTGAGGATTTTGTGGAAAACATATGAATCAAAGCAGGGCAGTAAAATTAGATTTTAATTACCCTTGACGAAGAACATGACGAACTGAGAGTGGAGATGGATAAGTTCATCAGTTCAGATCTCCCACGCCCTAACTTGGCGGCGGGAGACAGCTACGGCGACGACGGAGTGAAGATTTCCGCGGCCGGCGCGAGTACGACGGCGACGAGGTTGAGGCAGTGAAGCTCTTCCTCACCGGTGACGATGGAAGTTAGCGGCGGCGCTAGGTCTAAGAGCTCGAGCGAG
This sequence comes from Thinopyrum elongatum, assembly GCA_011799875.1. Classification (NCBI taxonomy): domain Eukaryota; kingdom Viridiplantae; phylum Streptophyta; class Magnoliopsida; order Poales; family Poaceae; genus Thinopyrum; species Thinopyrum elongatum. The sequence goes on along the minus strand of CM022300.1, from coordinate 441,770,987 downwards.
GAGAGTAGCAGTCGAGCGGAGTAAATGAGGTCGGAGGAGGGCAAGGGGTATTTATAGCCGCAGTGAAAAACTGCTCGCTGGAAGATTTTGGACGAACATGCCCCTGACCCTTACTATCCTATCGACATGTGTCACCCACATACTGAGAGGTGGAGATAGTGGGGGATCGTGGGTGAGTAGTTTAATCCATTGTGGGAAGCGGAACAGTTTGAGCGGCAACAGCCAAAAATTCAGATATGAAATTTTTTAAAGTTTCGTTCGCAAATTCTTCAGCTGTCAAGGACACAACGAAGATTTTGAACGGGTTTCAAATAGAACGCACATGAAGAATTTGTGAACAGATTGGGTTGAGTTTAGCATAGAGGGGGAACGGGTCCGATCACATTCACTTAGAAGAAAAAACAACTTGAAGAATTAGCAGTAAGTGAATGCTGTTGAGGACATTGAAAACTCAAATATATATATATATATATATATATATATATATATATATATATATATATATATATATATATATATATAGTCAATGAAGAACACCAATTGAAAAGTTTGAAGAATTTGCAAAATGAAGAAAAACTCAAATTTGAAGATTGTCAACTTTGGTTGGTGGCGTGACCCACCGTATAAGAATGATGATTTCAGACACCACGTACAATTGTCGTAGGGCTATGAGAATCAAATTCTTCATTAATTTCTTCACACTTGGAGGGTTAGTCTTCATTGATTGAAGAAAAACGTTACTTCATGTGTTGCACATCTAAGTCATCAATTTGCATAAGTGTTAGGATGTGTGTCCTTTCAAAGAACATTCAAAGATTCTAAGATATTGAGCTCACACCGCAACTTGCTAAATCTCTTCTCATCCAAGGGCTTTGTGAAGATATTTGCCAGCTATTCTTCAGTCTTCACGTGGTCGATGGAGATGTCGCCCTTCAACACATGATCTCGAAGAAAATGATGACGACTCTGGATGTGCTTAGTCTTTGAGTGCTGAACTGGGTTATGAGCAATCTTGATGGCACTCTCGTTGTCGCAGTAGAGTGGCACATTCTTCATGTTGATGCCATAGTCCTTGAGGCTTTGCTTCATCTATAGTAATTGAGCACAGCAAGAACTAGCAGCAATGTACTTAGCTTCAGCAGTAGAGAGTGATACGCAGTTCTACTTCTTCGAGGACCAACATACTAAGGATCGTCCGAGGAAATGACATGTGCCTAATGTTGACTTGCGATCCACTCGATCACCAGCATAGTCAGAGTCAGAATATCCAATGAGATCAAAAGCCAAGCCCTTGGGATACCATAATCCAAGTGTTGGAGTGTGAGCTAGATATCGAAGAATATGTTTCATAGCCTTATGGTGTGATTCCTTCGGTGTAGCTTGAAAACGGGCACACATGCAAACACTAAGCATAATATCTGGCCTAGATGCACATAGATACAATAAAGAGCCAATCATGGAGCGGTATACCTTTTGATCGAAGTCTTTACCATTTTCATCTGTGCATAGATGGCCATTAGTGGGCATAGGGATTTTGACGCCTTTGCAATCTTGCATACCAAATTTCCTCAGAACGTCCTTGAGGTATTTGTCTTGAGATATGAAGATGCCGTTGCATTGTTGACGAATTTGGAGACCTAAGAAGAATTTCAATTCTCCCATCATAGACATTTGATATTCCTCACTCATCATATAGGAAAATTCATCACTGTAATGTTGGTTAGTACAGCCAAAGATAATATCATCAACATATATTTGGAACACGAATAATTCATCATCATATGTTTTGGTGAAAAGAGTTGGATCAAGTGAACCGGGTTTGAAGCCTTTCTTCATGAGGAATTCCTTCAGTGTATCATACCACGCCCGAGGGGCCTGCTTGAGGCCATAGAGGGCCTTGTTGAGTCTGAAGACTTTGTCAGGATGCTTAGGATCTTCAAAACCTGGGGGTTGAGCCACATATACTTCTTCCTCAAGCTTACCATTGAGGAATGCACTTTTCACATCCATTTGATATAAGATGATATTATGATGGTTAGCATAAGCAAGCAATATCCGAATAGCCTCAAGTCTAGCAACAGGTGCAAAAGTTTCATCGAAATCAATTCCTTCAACCTGTGTGTAGCCTTGAGCTACAAGACGAGCCTTGTTCCTCACCACTAGGCCATTTTCATCTTGCTTGTTGCGGTAGATCCACTTGGTACCGATGATATTGTGCTTGCGAGGGTCTGGTCGCTTGACAAGTTCCCACACATTGTTGAGCTCGAATTGATGTAATTCCTCTTGCATAGCTTGAATCCACTCAGGCTCCAGAAATGCCTCATCAACTTTGGTGGGCTCTGTGATAGAGACAAAAGCAAAGTGCCCACAAAAGTTAGACAAATGTGAAGCTTTTGAGCGTGTGAGAAAACCTGGTGTGTTGATGTCATCGATGATTTTCTCAATCTGCACTTCATTTGCAACGCGAGGATGAGCAGGTTGACGACTTTGATTTGGCTGAGCATTTTCTTCAGCGACATTTTCTTCAGTTGCACCAGCATGATTTTCTTCACATTCTAGAATCACTTCTTCAGGAGATTCTTCAGTGGGTATGACATCCTCAGTAGCCTTTAACTTGATGGATTCTTCAGGAGACATTTCATCTAGCACAGAAGGTAGGTGCTCTCTTTGCGAGCCGTTAGTTTCATCGAACCGCACATCTACAGTTTCAACAAACTTGTTGTGATAAGAGTTGAAGACTCTGTAGGTGTGCGAGTCCTTTCTGTAACCAAGCATAAAACCCTCATGTGCTTTCGGTGCAAATTTTGAGTTGTGATGAGGATCTCTAATCCAGCATTTAGCACCGAAGATCTTGAACTAACTCACATTGGGTTTCTTGTCAGTGAGGAGTTCATATGAGTTCTTCTTGAAGAATTTGTGAAGATATACCCTGTTGATGATGTGGCAAGCAGTATCAACAGCCTCAGGCCAGAAGCGACAAGGCGTCTTGTATTCATCAAGCATAGTGCGAGCCATCTCAACAAGAGTCCTGTTCTTACGCTCCACTACGCCATTCTGCTGAGGAGTGTATGGGGAAGATAACTCATGAGTAATACCAAGTTCATCAAGATAGTCATCAAGACCAGTATTTTTTGAACTCGGTCCCATTGTCACTCCAGATATGCTTGATCTTCACACCAAAATTCATCGAGGCCCTTGAGGAAAATCGTCTGAAGACTTCCTGCACTTCAGTTTTGTAAGTGATGATGTGCACCCAGGTGTAACGAGAATAATCATCAACAATAACAAAGCCATATAGAGATGCAGCATTTGTTAGAGTGGCATAATGAGTAGGGCCAAAGAGATCCATGTGAAGCAATTCAAAAGGACGAGTGGTAGTCATGATAGTCTTCGAGGGGTGCTTGGATTTGGTCATCTTTCCAGCCTCACAAGCCCCGCAAAGATGATCTTTGAGGAATTTGACACCCTCAATGCCAATGACGTGCTTCTTCTTCACAAGTGTGTGTAAGTTCCTCATGCCAGCATGACCGAGTCGACGATGCCATAGCTAGCCTTTTGAAGCTTTTGCAAGTAGACATGTGGTGGGTTGTGGTCCTGCAAAGAAATCAACAATATACAAGTCTCCTCTCCTAAAGCCTTCGAAGACTCTAGAATTGTCAAATTCCATGAGCACTAAGCAGCGATATTTGCCAAAGATGACAACCATATCAAGGTCACAAAGCATTGATACAGACATGAGGTTGAATCTCAGGGACTCGACAAGCATGACTTTGTCCATGTGTCGATCCTTTGAGATTGCAACCCTACCTAGACCCAATACCTTGCTTTTGCCTTTGTCAGCGTAGGTGATATGCTTCAGATGCGATGGAGATAAAGCAGAGTCCATCAGTAAGCTCTTGTCACCGATCATGTGATTTGTACATCCACTATCGAGGACCCACTCAGTAGCTTTGGGTGATTCATCCTGCAGACGAATTAGTGCAACTTATGAACTCATATACTTCAGAGTGAAGAATATGACATCAAATTCATCAGATAGAATTTCATCAAATAGTGCAACAGATATAGCAGTATGTGGACATGAGAAATGAGTAAATCATTTCTTCATGATTTAGCTTGCGTCCTTTCAAGCATTCTCATGTCTCCAGCAAATTCATCAGACGTTCAAGTTTGTCTAGAGACCTGACCCTGCATAAGAGATTAGTTCTTTTTCTTCACCACCCACATCTGGAGGGGTGGCAAAGAGTTCATCATTCTGCGAGCTCCATAAGAGAAAGGTGGCATTGAAGCCAGTGCACTTCGCTTCACAGAAGAGGGGTTAGAGTATGCATATGAATAAGCAGAGAAATTCTTCAAGGACTTATGAACATAATGATTTGAAGAATAATGCACATATTCATAAGCCTTAGATTTTCCCTGCGAAACAGAAGCATTAGCACAATGATGCTCATATGAGGAATTTGATCCATATGAGGACTTGGATCCATATGACGAATTTGATCCATATGAAGACTTTAGTCCATATGAGAAATTTGATCCATATGAAGACTTTGGTTCCATATGAGGAATTTGATCTGGGGTTCCTGTTCTTCACAGGTGGTGTCATGAGGACATTCACTTGAAGACTTTCAAGGCACCTTTTGGGAACCCAGATTTTCTTCATAGGAGGACCGTTCCTGCAGTTAGTTCCAACATATCTAGCAAATACCTCACCATTCTGATTCTTGAACAGTTTATAGTTGGAGTCAAATGACTCATCAGATGAATATGAGGATTCACATGTAAAGCCAGATAAAGTGGATGGATCTACGGGAGGTCCTTTTGCAGCAACCCATGTGTTTTTGGGATACTTCTCAGGTTTCCAGTAGGTTCCATCAGCGTCGAGTTTCCTCTCAAAGGCAATACCCTCTTTCCTAGGGTTCCTGTTCAAGATCTGCTTTTTGAGCACATCACAATGAGTCTGATGCCCTTTGAGGCTTTTATACATGCCTATCACATACAATTCCTTCAACCCTGCATTTTCGTCAGTGATACTTGTGGTATCCTCAGATGAGGAATTTGTGACCACAGAGATAGTTGAAGAATTTGCAGCAATAATAGCATTTGAACTTTCAGGAGAAGAATTAGCAGATTCATGTTCAATGCATTTCAAACATGGTGGAATAAATTCTTCTTGAGCGGAACTGATCTGTTAAGCAAGTAATGAATCATTTTCCTTCTGAAGATCTTCATGACTCACCCTTAACTTCTCAAGATCTTGCTTTCTCTGAAGAAATTCATAAGAAAGCTTCTCATGATCGGCTAAGAGTGTTTCATGATGACCTTGAAGATTATCAAACTTAGACTGTAGTCGTTGAAGATTATCAGTCAGAATTTGAGTTCGACTCATTTCCTCACCCAATAGGTCATCGCTTTTGTCTAGCAGATTTTGAACCTTTTCCAAAGCCTTTTGTTGTTTTATGGTAATATTAGCAAGTTTGGAATAGCTAGGTTTGAGATTTTCATCAGATTCATCCTCACTTGATTCAGAGGAGGGATATATGAGTACCTTGGCACCTTTTGCCATGAAGCAATAGGTGGGAGCATAGTCATCGTCGCCGTCGTCAGCAGTGTTGGGGAAGCCATTTTCCTCAGTGTTGAAGATGGACTTGCTGACGAAAGCAGTAGCGAGGGCTAGGCTTGCCACACCAGAGTCTGACTCCTCAGATTCCTCCTCTTCCTCATTTTCCTCAGATTCAGCTTCAGAATCCATTTCCTTGCCAATGAATGCCCAAGCCTTTTTGGAAGTGCTCTTCTTGTGAGATGAAGTATTTCAAGATTTTGATGATGAGGACTTTCAAGATTTCTTCTTTTTCTTCGTGTCGTCTGAACTGTCATCCTTGTACTTCTTCTTCTTTGGTTCCTTCGCCCATTGAGGACAATCAGTTATGTACTGACCAGGTTTCTTGCATTTGTGGCAAGTCCTCTTCTTGTAATCGCGGGATGAGGAATCTGATTTCAAGTCATCACCTCTTGAAGATTTTCCAAAGCGACCACGCCTTGAGAACTTCTGGAATTTCCTCACGAGCATTGCTAGCTCCTGGCTTAGTTCTTCAGGGTCACCAAGGCTGCTATCAGAATCTTCTCCTTCAGATGAGGAAACTGCCTTGTTCTTCAGTGCGCGTGATCTTCCATAGCTTGGCCCGTAGAGATCTCTCTTCTCAGCTTGTTGGAATTCATGAGTGTTCAACCTCTCAAGGATATCAGTAGGATCTAGTGACTTGTAGTCTCCACGTTCTTGAATCATCAGTGCCAGTGTATCGAATGAGGAATCAAGTGATCTCAGCAATTTCTTCACCACCTCATGGTCGGTGATGTCACTGGCACCAAGTGCTTGAAGCTCATTTGAGATGTCAGTGAGGCGATCAAAGGTTTGCTGAACATTTTCGTTGTCGAGTCTTTTGAGGCGGTTGAAGAGATTGCGAAGAACATTAACTCGAGAATCATGTTGGGTTGAGATTCCTTCGTTGACCTTGGAAAGCCTGTCCCAGATGAGCTTTGCCAACTCCAAAGCACTCACTCTGCTGTACTGTCCTTTGCTCAGATGGCCACATATGATATTCTTCGCTTGAGAGTCGAGGGTCTTGAATCTCTTCACATCAGTAGTATTTTCCACAACGTACCAGAGATTGTTGTCAATTGCTTCAAGATGCATGTGCATCTTGTTCTTCCAGTAGGGGTAGTCCGTCCCATCAAAGGTAGGACACCCAGCCGAGACCTTGATAATGCCTGCAGTCGACATAACTAAAACTCCAGGTGGTTAAACCAAAATCACACAGAACAAGGGAGTACCTTGCTCCGGTACCAATTGAAAGTGCGTTATATCGACTAGAGGGGGGTGAATAGGCGATTTTTACAAATTTGTCACTGAGGAAATACTACTTGAGGAATTTGCTAAGTGACGAACTACAAGCAGTGGAATAAGTACTCAGATGCATGCATAACAAGACAGTAGCATATTTATCATGATGAAATGAAACATACACAGAGCACAGGAAGCGGGTAAATAGGATAAGCAGGCAGAAGACAAGATGACTAAAGAAATAGGATTGAGGAAATTGAGAAATTCTTCAGTCAAAGTCTTCAAACAGTAACAATCAATTTCATCAACACATGAGCGAGGAAATGAAAGGGTTGAGGAAGTAGAACCAGTAGCTCGGTGAAGACAATGATTTGGTAGACTAGTTCCAACTGTTGTGATAGTTGTATGTCTAGTTGGAGCAGCTTGGTATTTAAACCAAAGGACACACAGTCCCAGGACACACAGTCCTTACTATATTCTCCTTGAGCTAAGGTCACACAGACCTCGCCCAATCACTCGGGGTAAGTCTTCAGGTGACTTCCAAACCTTCACAGACTTGGTCACTCGGCAATCCACAATTCCTCTTGGATGCTCTAGACCATGACGCCTAACCGTCTGGAAGATGCACAGTCTTCAAAGGTAACAAGCGTCGGTTCCACACAGGAACAATCTCTTCAGTGATGCTCAATCACTTTGGGTTGTAGGTGTTTGGGTTTTGGGTTTTTCCTCATTGATGATTTTCTCTCAAAGTCCTCGGAGGATGGGATGCTCTAAATGACAAGTGTCAGTTTCTCTCGGAGCAGCCAACTAGCTAGTGGTTATAGGGGGCGGCTATTTATAGCCGGGGAGCAGCCCGACATGATAAGACAAAAATGCCCTTCAATGATATGACCGTTAGGCGGATAAGATATTTGGGACAGCTGGCGCGTAGCACAACAACGGTTCGAAATTTGAGCTCTCAAATTCCTCGGGGCTATCATGTTCCTCACTTGTAGGCAATCCACACTGGTGAATTCCTAACTCCTCAGTCAGAACAAATTCCTCAGAGAGCAGAAGATCTTCGTCTCTGTCACTGAAGAAATTGACTGAACTGTATGAGATTTCCAAAGGCTTCACTCGAAGGATTGGGTATGTGTAGGCTTTGAGATGAGCATCACATGGAAACTTTTCCTTAGTTTTACCTCGACCCCCTTTAACAGTACGGTGTTTCCTATGACTCAAGACAGAGAAAATGAAACTACGAAAACAAAAGTCTTCACGCTTCATAATCCTCGCATCAATATCAATGTCTTCAAGGTCACACCAATTTCCTCATTTTCAAAGTCTTCAAGAAAACCATAATCTTCAAATGAGGATATTCATTTTTAGGGTTCGACATTCGTCGAATTTATCAAACTCCTCAGAGACTTATATAACCTGTGTACACTCACAAACACATTAGTCCCTTAACCTATAAGTCTTCAATAGACCAAAATCACTAAGGGGCACTAGATGCACTTACAAGACTAGTTGAATAGTTCTCTCTGACCGGGATGGGGAATAATGGATCGCCAAGACTTCCTATCTACAATATCCCTATGCCTCTACTCTCATCCTGTCCAACAACAAGAACCATTGGCCAAGGCACCCGGTGCCAATTATGTAGGAGTACTACTAGTACTACCTACTCCCTCCTTCCGGTTTATACACAGTTCAATAAAAAAATCATCAACCAAGGTACAGTAGTAAATGATGAGTGCCGGAAGAATTTTTCCAAAAGTACTCAATAATGGGCTCGTTTTCCTCAAGAAAATTGTGTTTATGACCGTATTAATGGCAATGCATGCGTGAACAACAAAAGACCAGAACTTTTACATGCATTAGTGAGTTCTCTCTTAATTCTTGCATGCAACATTTTAATGAAGCTTGAAATATGAACATGTCAATGGGAGGGAGTAGAAGCCTCATGCATGCATGCATGCATGCAACACTCACATGTCAATGGTTCACTCACAAGGGTTGACTCCTGTCGCGCCTGCGTAAAGTTTTATTTAACTAATTTCTTTGCTCTGCCAACTGACAGGTGACGTGGCTTAGACTGCGTCGGTATTTCCCCAAAGAGGAAGGGATGATGCAGCATAGCTATGATAAGTATTTCCCTCAGTTATGAAACCAAGGTATCAATCCAGTAGGAGAACCAAGCAACAGTATGTAAACAGTACCTGCACACAAAGAACAAATACTTGCAACCCGACGCGTAAGAGAGGTTGTCAATCTCTCCACGGTAAAAAGATAGATTGGTTTGTATGAGATTGGATAAATAGATCTGAAAAAAATGTGAAATAAAATAAGTAAAGAAAAAGTGCAGCAAGGTATTTTTTGGGTTTTTGGAATAATAGATCTGAAAACAAATATGGTAAAAGATAGATCTGAAAGCAATGTGATGAAAGATAGACCCGGGGGCCGTAGATTTCACTAGTGGCTTCTCTCGAGAAAATAGCACACGGTGGGTAAACAAATTACTATTGGGAAATCGATAGAAGAACAAATAATTATGACGATATCCAAGGCAATGATCAATATATAGGCATCACGTCCAAGATTAGTAGACCGAAACGATTTTGCATCTACTACTATTACTCCACACATCGACCGCTATCCAGCATGCATCTAGTGTATTAAGTTCATGGAGAAACGCAGTAATGCAATAAGAACGATGACCTGATGTAGACAAGATCTATTCATGTAGGAATAGACCCCATCTTGTTATCCTTAATAGCAACGATACATACGTGCCTCGCTACCCTTTCTGTCACTGGGTGAGGACACTGTAAGATCGAACCCATCACAAAGCACATCTTCCCATTGCAAGAAAAATCGATCTAGTTGGCCTAACTAAACCAAAGATTCGAAGAAGAAATACGAGGCTATAAATCATCATGCACATAAGAGATCAAAGAAAACTCAAATAATATTCATGGATATAGATCTGATCATAAACTCAAACTTCATCGGATCCCAACAAACACACAGCAAAAGGTCATTACAACAAATAGATCTCCAAGAAACCATTGTATTGAGAATCAAAAAGCGAGAAGAAGCCATCTAGCTACTGCCTACGGACCCGTAGGCCTATGGTGAACTACTCACGCATCATCGTAGAGGCACCAATGAGGATGATGAACCCCTCCGTGATGGTGTTAGATTAGATCTCGTGGTTCTGGAACTTGCGGCGGGTGGAATTGAGTTTCGTCGACTCTCCTAGGGTTTCTGGAATATTTGGGTATTTATAGAGTTGAGAGGCGGTGGAGAGGACCTCTGTTGGCCCCACGATACCTCAGGGCGTGCCAGGGGCCTCTGGCGTGCCCTGGTGTATCATGGGCCCCACGGGCCTCCCCCCAGGTGCTTCCTTGGCTCCCAATTTGTCTTCTGGTCCAAAAAAATCTCCAAAAAGTATCGCTGCATTTGGACTCTCTTTGGTACTGATATTCTGTGAAGTAAAAAACAAGCAAAAAACAGCAACTGGCAGTGGGCACTATGTCAATAGGTTAGTCCCAAAAAATGATATAAAGTTTCTATAAAATGATTGTAAAACATCCAAGAATGATAATATAACAGCATGGAACAATAAAAAATTATAGATATGTTGGAGACGTATCAACAGGTGGGACCCAGAAACGAGGTGCCAATTTAACCAGTCATCAAAGTGCCATGTCGACTATGTGGCCGGTCAGCAGGGTGCAATACGGTGCTCTATGGAGAGCTAGTGACCGTATAATCACCGCAAAACTATCGTAATGAGCATAGTATGAAGTCCAGTGGTCATATTGTTACCAATACGTTGACCACCAGTGTATTTATATCATTTCAAATTAAGCCATATTAACCGGCAAGGAGGCAGTATGGACTACTACTTTGATGTGTCCTGTCAACGCATAGAATGAGGAGAAGCTTGCTTACTACGCCCTCTCCCTCGCCCACGCGCGGTGGCTCACATGACGAGGAGAAGCTTGCTTACTACATACACATACACCCTCTCTCTCGCCCACGCGCGCGGTGGCTCGCAGGACGATGATACGTCTCCAACGTATCTATAATTTTTGATTGTTCCATGCTGTTATATTATCAATCTTTGATGTTTTATATTCATTTACTAGCAACTTTATATCATTTTTTGGGACTAACCTATTGACATAGTGCCCTGTGCCAGGTTCTATTTTTTGCTTGTTTTTTACTTTGTAGAATATCAATACCAAAAGAAGTCCAAATGCAACAAAACATTTTGGAGATCTTTTTTTGGACAGAAGACACCCAGGGAGCCAAAGGAGCACACGGGAGGAGGCCCGTGGGGCCCACTAGGCACCAGGGCGCGCTAGAGGCCCCAAGCGCGCGTCCTGGTGGGTAGTGGAGCCCATGGTAAGCTTCTCCACCGACCTCCACCTCTATAAATACTCTAAAATCCCAAAAACCCTAGGGGAGTCGACGAAATACAGTTTCCGCCGGCGCAAGTTCTAGAACCATGAGATCCAATGTAGAGGCCTTTTCTGGCACTCTGCCAGAGGGGGCAACGATCACGGAGGAGTTCTTCATCATCCTTGTTGCCCCTCCGATGATGCGTGAGTAGTTTAACACAGACCTACGTGTCCGTAGCTAGTAGCTAGATGGCTTCTTCTCTCTTTTTTGATCCTCAATACAATGTTCTCCTCGATGTTCTTGGAGATCTATTTGATGTAACTCCTTTTTGCGGTGTGTTTGTTGGGATCAGATGAATTGTGGGTTTATGATCAGTTCTATCCATGAATATTATTTGATTCTTTGCTGAACTCTTATATGCATAATTGGTATAGCCTCGTATTTCTTCTCCAAAATTTTGGTTTGGTTTGGCCAACTAGATTGATTTTTCTTGCCATGGGAAGAGGTGCTTTGTGATGGGTTCGATCTTGCGGTGCTCAATCTCAGTGACAGAAAGAGACATGACACGCATGTATAGTTGCTATTAAGGGTAACAAGATGGGGTTTATTCCTAAATGAATAGATCTTGTCTACATCATGTCATCGTTCTTATTGCATTACTCTGTTTTTCCATGAACTTAATACACTAGATGCATGCTAGATAGCGGTGGATGTGTGGAGTAATAGTAGTAGATGCAGGAAGGAGTCGGTCTACTAATCTTGGACGTGATGCCTATATACATGATCATTGCCTTGGATATCATCATGATTATTCGCTTTTCTATCAATTGCCCAACAGTAATTTGTTTACCCACCGTATGCTATTTTCTCGAGAGAAGCCTCTAGTGAAAACTAGGGTCCCCGGATCTATTTTCTATCATATTAAATCTAAAAATACCTTACTGCACTTTTTCTTTATTTATTTTATTTTATGTTTTAGTTAGATCTATTTATCAAATATCATATAATTTTAATCTATCTCAATACCGAGGAGGGGTTGACAGCCCCTCTTACGCGTTGGGTTGCAAGTATTTGTTGTTTGTGTGCAGGTGCTATTTACATAGTGTTGCTTGGTTCTCCTACTGGATTGATAAGGTTGGTTTCATAATTGAGGTAAATACTTACCTTTGTTGTGTTGCATCATTCTCTCCTCTTCAGGGAAATACCAACGCGGGTACAAGGAATCAGGAAGAATTTCTGGTGCCGTTGCCGGGGAGACATCATCAACATCTATCAAGTACCTACACATAAACTCTCATCTCCTCGCAATTACTTTATTTGCCATTTGCCTCTCGTTTTCATCCCCCCACTTCTATTTTTTTTTTGCAAAAATAAAAAAATATTTATCGTTTGCCTTTTTCTTGTTTGATCTTTTGTTTGCTATCGTTATCATGTCTAGATCTGGAAAGGGTAGTGATGTTTTCGCCCCTAGTGCGAGCTCTCTGGACGATCCGTCCGTACTTTTGAAACTCATGCAAAATGAAGGAAATGTTCATGAGGTTGCTAAGGAAAAATTTGATGATTGTATTTATGATGATCCTCATGAGAAAGAAACAATTATCATGCATACAAAAAAAACTCCGCATAGGTAGTGGCAATATTGTTGGAAAAGGTGTTATTCAAGATTTCTTTACTTGTGCCGGTGCATTACCTATGCTAGGAGGGTCAATCCTTAATAAAACCTCTAGTCTTGCGGATGCAATATCTTTGCTAATAGTTGAACTTGAAAGACAATTTGTTCACATGCATCCTTGCATACAACGGATCTTATTAGAATTCTCAAATATCCATGATCCTTCTTGCTAACGTGTTACCACAATAATTTTTAGGTTATGAATTTGGGCATACTATGAAAGAAGCACGTGAAATTTTTGATCATTATAATATAAATTGTGGTTGTCCACCTATAGAAGAATTTCTTTTCAATCAATAAGAGATAAGGAGATTACAATCTCCAGATTATGCTGCCTACAATTGTGATTAGTCTCCCATCATACTTCTCGGGTATCTCTGGCTTGAACGTGTGAGTGGACGGCCAACGGACTTGCCATAGCTCACGGGTGAAGGCAGGGCACCCAACCTCGAAAGGCAGGCACCCGCCATCTCCGAGCACGGGCTCGTCGACGTCAGGGCCATCGCACCCATTGGACCGGTGGGGGTTGTTGCTGTGTCGCTCATCGATGACACACACGCCTTCCCTTCGCCTGCCCTCCGGGGCATGCTGTCGGTCTTGACGCGCTCGAGGGTCTGACAAGGCCATCGAGACGTCATCGGGTGCTTGGTTTTGTGGCTCCCGGGCGGCTTGCCGTGGTGGGGATTGCACCGTGAGGGTGGCCCCTCCCACACGACCAGCCGCACGAGTTGCCGTTGCTGCCTGGGAAGGCCGTGACAGTCTGGCCCACTGTGATCCTTCCGCCTCGGCAAAACCAATCAGACTTTAGATGGTGGCTCGCCACTCATGCATCTGGTCTGCCGCCGGTGGAAATCTCAACAGCAGTTGGGCTCGCGCCATGGCCTCTGAGGTAGTGCTTGGCATAGGTGATGACGATGTAGATCGTAGTGTCGCTCGGCTCCTGACGTTGCCGGTGGCGACCGCGCCGCACCCTTGCTACGGCGAACCAGCCGTTTGGACGGCATGGTGACATGGCGGAGGCGCCTGAGGGCCAGCGGCTCCGTTGGGCACAGTAGCTGGGTCAGCCCGCCCCGGGGGTGGCGCATGCCCCGCGGTCGCGCCCGCAGCGGAGACGGCCAAAGGGTTGCGATTCGCCCCAGAACGAGCATCATCACTGTGGCTGTGCCCGTTGGTGAGGAGAAGGGGTTCAGGTGGAATGATCCCTCCATCCGTACCTCATGGAGCATGGCCGTTGGGATGTTGCTGATGCTATCCTTCCCCGGTACCTCCCATTCCTGCTTCAGCCGTGCGGGAGGTGGTGACAGCACCGCCTGCACCGACCACGTCCCCCACAGCATCCACACCCTCGCGAGCCCCCGCATTCCCCGCAACGTCGGCGGTCGCAGGCAGCAGAGCCTTCGAGGTGGACGGGTGATTTGCAGCTCCGGGCTTCCTCCTAGGTGCCATAGTCGATGACGCCATCGACGACGAAAATGTCGATGAAGATGACGCGCAGCGTACGCACTCGATTTCGCGCAAGTGATTCCCCTACCTGGCGCGCCAAAGATGTCATGGGAAACCACGGCCACCTATGGGGACATGAGCCCCTTTTGGTTCGGCGGGGGGATGGGCACGTTGCACAAAGAGCGGAGAAGCATCGTGCAGCATGGCAGAGATCACATGGGCAGTCTTTACCCAGGTTCGGGCCACCTTGAGGGTGGATAATGGTGGTGGACGTAGCACACTCGCCCGGCAAGGTTGCTCCGGGGGCGAGAGTGGCTACGAGCGTATGAATATGCGAGGGTCCACCCCTTTCTACGGTCGCCATGGGCCTCCTTTTATAGATTAAGGGGTCACCACAGTGGCAAATCAGTCTTTGTGTACTGATTAGATAGCTAACAGTGCTATCATATCTAACTCTGCAGGCTGATAGACCGCATTAAATGCGCCGCTCAGTGTCACATCACAGTCCGCCGGCAGGCCCTGCCGGGCTGTTCTGCCAGCTTCGCGCCTGCTCGTTTGACACGTCTCAGGACGGGTGTCATATGGAGGTGTTTGCTATAGGAAGTGGCTGCCATGTGGCAAAAAGCAGCCACTTAGTCACCTTGGAGCTCGACACCACTTTGATTAATGACTTGCGTCACTTGTGAGGTGGAGCGGTGGAGTGGCTTGCCTCCGCCAGCCCCGGCAGGTCTGCCGGGACGATCCGGGAGCTTGCTTCCGGGGCAAAACCCAACCCTGCCGGGCTCGCCTGCCCGGCAAGGTAGGTCCTTTCCTTAGCGATGCCTTGTTCCTCTGGCTCACCTAGGCCTTCTCGACTTGCATTTGGATCCTTCAAAGGAATTGGTCCTTCTTGTTTGGTCTGATCTTGGTCTTGTAATCTTGTCTCTGGCCTGTGCACAGTCCGTGCAATGGACCCAGGGTCTGTTGCACCGACAGGAGCCCCCGGGCCTGGCACGAATGCACCGCTGGGCGTCGTCGGGGTAGGCCCTAACCAGTGCATAGGCAGAAATGTAACGGCGGCTCCGCCCTTTGAGATCTTCTTTGCTTCTTCATTAACCTGAGCTTGGGTCAGTTTCCGGTTTTCCCGCGCGTCGTGCGAAACGTTTAGGGGAGAAACTGAACCACGATCTGTGGGCAGCCCACGCCCCACGATCACGGGGTAGGAAACTGCCATCCCACTTGCCTCCTGCCCCAGGGCGCCTCCACCACATGTACCGCATGCATTGCGTAGGGTAGGTGGTGGACGCGGAGGGCGCGGGAATGGGCGCCATGGCAGAAAGCCAGGCATCGCCGAGTGGTGTG
The DNA here is from genome assembly GCA_011799875.1 of Thinopyrum elongatum. NCBI lineage: Eukaryota > Viridiplantae > Streptophyta > Magnoliopsida > Poales > Poaceae > Thinopyrum > Thinopyrum elongatum. Next base: position 441,755,298 of record CM022300.1, on the reverse strand, counting down.
GAGGGGCGGCTCTGATTCCCCGAGCCGTTGGAGGCGCAGGGGAACCACATTGGAGGAGCAGGGTGGTCGCCAGCTGGATGAGAGGCCAGCCCCCTGCCTCGTTCTCCTATAAAAAAGGGGGGGTAGGAGTAGTGTGTCTGCTCACACACCTTTCCTTCTCCCTCTCAAAGCTTCCCTTGCTTGCCATGGTGAGGGTGCAAGGGTGTGGTGGTACTCCGGTGGTGGCGATGAGAACTTCTGCTCGATAGCGTCTCCCACCTCCTCTTGATGATGTGGGGGCTGAACCCGCTGTGAGAGGAGGCGGAAGGGGGCGCGGCTGAGGTCGTCGCGGTTTGCGTGCCCGAGGAGGCTGGGGCGGCGCCTCAATTGCGCTCGCACCGGACGCTCCTCCCCCGATGGAAGGCCACGTCGAAGATCAACCCTTGGAGTTCATCATCAGGCTGTATAAGCCTCCTTGCGGCCACCTCCGCCTTCCTACTCCATTTGCAAGGGTGATGGAGCTCAAACAGCCGCATGCACTGAGGTTGCACATGAGGGGCTGTGGGAATGGTGGTATGTGGGTGGATGTTGACTTCCCTGCTCCTCATGTTATGTACTTCCGCCGCGGCTGGAAGACCTTTGCTCGAGCCCATAGCTTGTCGGAGGGGCATGTTCTCCAGTTTAAATTAATGGATAGCGGCCTGCTTTCCGTCAAGGTCTTTGGGCGCTCGGGAGCTCGCTTAGGGTGCTGCGCAGAGAGCTCGATCGATGACGAAAGCTCCTCCTCGAGCGCTCCTTGTTGTGCTTCTTGTTCTTCTTCTTCTTACTGATGGCCTCGTCATCATCTTCTAAGTCGATGTCGACGCAATCTTCCTCTCCAGGAAGTTTCCTCCCCTCCTCCACCCGAGCACATTTGTCCACCAAAATGTAGAGCTCCTTCATAGTCTTGGGCAACCGAACATTCATCTTGGAACGTATCCTGCGGTTGGGCACGTTGGATTGGAAGGCAGCTATCACGACAGCTGGGTGGATATCTGGGATATTTCTGTGGACTCGGTTGAATCTCTGCAAGTACTTCCGTAGAGTTTCTCCCTCTTTCTGTGGAGAAGCTGCAAGTCGCTGGGCCGCCCTGGTTCTTGATGGCCGCCCGTGAAGGCACCAATGAACTCGTGGCACAGGTCAGCCCTGGTCGAAATGGAGTTCTCCGGCAGGTGCATAAGCCAAGACCTCACATTTGACTTGAGGGCCAAAGGGAAGTAGTTGGCGAACACCTTCTCATCTCTTCCCCAGGCAGCTTGAACAGCGATGGTGTAGATGCTCAAGAACTCTGCCGGGTTTAGTCTCCCATCATACTTCTCGGGTATCTCTGGCTTGAACATGCGAGTGGACGGCCAACGGACATGCCGCAGCTCACGGGTGAAGGCAGGGCACCCAACCTCGAAAGGCAAGCACCCGCCATCTCCGAGCGCGGGCTCGTCGACGTCGGGGCCATCGCACCCATTGGACCGGCGGGGGTTTATGCGGCGCCGCTCATCGATGACGCGTGCGCCTTCCCTTCGCCTGCCCTCCGGGGCAAGCTGTCGGCCTTGACATGCTCGAGGGTCTGACAAGGCCATCGAGACGTCATCGGGTGCTTGGTTTTGCGGCTCCCGGGCGGCTTGCCATGGTTGGGATTGCACCGTGAGGGTGGCCCCTCCCGCACGACCGGCCACACGAGTTGTCGTTGCTGCCTGGGAAGGCCGTGATGGTCTGGCCCGTTGTGATCCTTCCGCCTCGGCAAAACCAATCAGACATTGGATGGTGGCTCACCACTCATCCATCTGGTCTGCCGCCGGTGGAAATCTCAACAGCAGTTGGGCTCGCGCCATGGCCTCTGAGGCAGTGCTTGGCATAGGTGATGATGATGTTGATCGTAGTGTCGCTCGGCTCCTGACGTTGCCGGTGGCGACCGCGCCGTGCCCTGCTGCTGCGAACCAGCCGTTTGGACGGCATGGTGACGCGGCGGAGGCGCCTGAGGGCCAGCGGCTCCGTTGGGAACAGTAGCTGGGTCAGCCCGCCCCGGGGGTGGCGCATGCCCCGCAGTCGCGCCCGCAGCGGAGGCGGCCAGAGGGTTGCGATTCGCCCCAGAACGAGCATCATCACTGCGGTTGTGCCCATTGGCGAGGAGAAGGGGTTCAGGCGGAATGATCCCTCCATCCGTACCTCATGGAGCATGGCCGTTGGGATGTTGCTGATGCTGTCCTTCCCCGGTTCCTCCCATTCCTGCTTCGGCCGTGGGGGAGGTGGTGACGGCACCGCCTGCACCGACCACGTCCCCCGCGGCATCCACACCCTCGCGAGCCCCCACATTCCCCGTGACGTCGGCGGTCACGGGCGGCAGAGCCTTCAAGGTGGACGGGTGATTTGCAGCTCCGGGCTTCCTCTTGGGTGCCATAGTCAATGACGCCATCGACGACGAAAATGTCGATGAAGACGACGCGCAGCCTACGCTCTCGGTTTCACACAAGTGATCCCCCTACCTAGCGCGCCAAAGATGTCGTGGGAAACCACGGCCACCTATGGGGCCATGAGCCCCTTTTGGTTCGGCGGGGGATGGGCACATTGCACAAAGAGCGGAGAAGCGTCGCGCAGCACGACGAAGATCACACAGGCAGTCTTTACCCAGGTTCGGGCCGCCTTGAGGCGTAAAACCCTACTCCTGCATTGGTGGATTGATGGTGGATAATGGTGGTGGACATAGCACACTCGCCCGGCAAGGTCGCTCCGGGGGCGAGAGTGGCTACGAGCGTATGAATATGCGAGGGTCCACCCCTTTCTATGGTCGACATGGGCCTCCTTTTATAGATTAAGGGGTCACCACAGTGGCAAATCAGTCTTTGCGTACTGATTAGATAGCTAACGGTGCTATCATATCTAACTCTGCAGGCTGACAGACCGCATTAAATACGCCGCTCAGTGTCACATCAGAGCCCACCCGGCAGGCCCTGCCGGGCTGTTCTGCCAGCTTCGCGCCTGCTCATTTGACACGTCTCCGAACGGGTGTCATATGGAGATGTTTGCTGTAGGAAGTGGCTTCCATGTGGCAAAAAGCAGCCACTTAGTCACCTTGGAGCTCGACACCGCTTTGATTAATGACTTGCGTCACTTGTGAGGTGGAGCGGTGGAGTGGCTTGCCTCCGCCAGCCCCGGCAGGCCTGCCGGGACGATCTGGGAGCTTGCTTCCGGGGCAAAACCCAACCCTGCCGGGCTCGCCTGCCCGGCAAGGTAGGTCCTTTCCTTAGCGATGCCTTGTTCCTCTGGCTCACCTTGGCCTTCTCGACTTGCATTTGGATCCTTCAAAGGAATTGATCCTCCTTGTTTGGTCTGATCTTGGTCTTGTAATCTTGTCTCTGGCTTGTGCACAGTCCGTGCAATGGACCCAGGGTCTGTTGCACCGACAGTTTATAATGAAGATATAATCATCACATATAAAGGGCCCAAGGAGGAACATATACCTCCCAAACTTGATCTTACAGATCTGTATCCTATTAAATCTAGCCCTTTTGATTATTTTTGCAAGGAGGGAATACGAGATGAGCATGGATGATCTTCCTCATTTTTATTACAATACTTGAATCTATGCACTATGCATAGCTAGGGGCGTAAAACGATAGCGCTTGTTGGGAGGCAACCCAATAGTTATCTTTGAGATTTTTGTTTTCTTTTTGTTCTTCAATAAATACACAATTGTATTTCTGTAATTATTGTGTTTTTCATGTTTTAATTAGTGTTTGCGCCAAGTAAAGGCTTTAGGATCGTTTGGGTGATAGTTGATTTGATCTTGTTGGAAAATAGAAACTTTTGTGTCCAGTAGCAGAATTGTTAAAATCACTGTAGCAGTGAAAATTCTGATTTTTTTACACAAGATTGATATATGAATTTCCTACGTTGTTCTAATTTTTCATATTTTTTGGAGTTACAGAAGTATGAGCTTAATTCGGTTTTCTACAGACTGTTCTGTTTTTTGACAGATTCTGTATTCGTTGCATTGTGTGCTTATTTTGATGAATCTATGGAGTGTATCGAGGGGTATAAGCCATGGTAAAGTTAGAATACAGTAGTGAAAGTGCAACTAATCCCCGGGTGGTTTTGGTAATTCATCACAACATATAGCTCATTGAACTAATATCTTTTCAAGATAAATATTTCAGGAAGTTCAATGAATGGAATGGCATGGAATAGGAATGTGGACCCCTCAAAATGCTAAGGACTCATATTGGCAAAAGCTCAAGACTCTTCATCTTTGTTTTAGTGATGCAAGATCACATTGAGTCCATAGGAAAGTCAATACTATTAAAAGGGGATGAGGTGTTGCTTGATGGCTTGCATGCTCAAAATGCTTAGTGATATTGCTCCAAAGCCCTCAACCACTTTCTCCATCCAAATAAGTCAAAACCCTAAACTCCATCTCGGCCCCACCGATTATTTGTATCCGGTGCCATCGAGTTCATATGACATAGCCACTGCCAGAAACCCTAACAGTTCAGTCTCACCGATACGGGTCTCGGTCTCACCGAGATGGCCTTGCCAACTCTTTGTTATCAGTTGCAATTATTTCGGTTTCACCGAGATTGCAATTGGTCTCACCGAGATGGCTTGACCAACTCTCTGTTGCCCTGTTGCTTCACTTCGGTCTCACCGAGTTGATGCAATCGGCCCCACCGAGATGAGGTTTGCCCTAAGTCCTAGCACATCGGTCCCACCGAGTTGTTCCAGTTGGTCCCATCGAGATTTCTAACGTTCACATTTTGAACTAATCGGTCTCACTGAGTTCATCTATTCGGTCTGACCGAGTTGGGTCAAATGTGTGTAATGGTTGGATTTTGTTTGGAGACTATATATACCCCTCCACCCCCATCTCCATTTGTGAGAGAGCCATCAGAACGTGCCTACACTTCCACCATACATTTTCTGAGAGAGAACCACCTACTCATGTGTTCAGATCAAGATATTCCAATCCTACCACGAGAATCTTGATTTCTAGCCTTCCCCAAGTTGCTTTCCACTCAAATTGTCTTTACACGAGTTGAGTGTTGGCGAGACTATCATTTAAAGCACAAGAGCAAGGAGTTCATCATCAACACACCATTTATTACCTTTTGGAGAGTGGTGTCTCCTGGATTGGTTAGGTGTCGCTTGGGAGCCTCCATCAAGATGTGGATTTGAACCAAGAAGTTTGTAAGGGCAAGGAGATCGCCTACTTCGTGAAGATCTACCCGAGTGAGGCAAGTCCTTCATGGGCGATGGCCATGGTGTGATAGACAAGGTTGCTTGTTCGTGGACCCTTCAAGGGTGGAGCCCTCCGTGGACTCGCGCAACCGTTACCCTTCATGCACTGGTACAGCGAGGTGCTATACAAACGGTTTTTAACCCCTTTCCACGACAGTGTTTTGAAGCATCGCCAAGTGAGTGTGTGTGATAGGGGGGTCCTTCCCACACGACCCAAAAACCGTTGGGGATAGGGTGCCTTGATGCATACAGTTGTCCCTATAAAACTGTTTCTGATATCTCGAATATCCCAAATGCTTCATCCTTGCAACTCGTTTGTGCTCGCATTGCCATCGCAGTCAGACTTTTGTGGTTTTACCTAAAACCAGGCACAGTCCAGGCACATTCCATGCACGGGATTTTTCCAGGCACGTACCAAAATGGCTCTACGTTTACGATGCCTGGCACATCACAAACAGTTCATGACTGTAAACCGTGTACGATAGGTCGACAATCACACACATTTAGTTTTCCTGCACAGTTTGTGATATTGTCTGACATCACACACGCTTTGCAAACGGCAATTGTGTGCATGGTTACACATGTTTCCTCTCCGTGAACCCTGTCGGATTATGATGTATATCACACACGCTGTGCTTTATAGACCGTGTGCGCCGTAATTACCTGCAGAGCGTAATTTCACCCTAATTTAATTGCTGCTATTTAAAATTGTACCTAATTTGAAAGTAGGCTATAGCTTTATTCATATCCATCAGGTTCAAACAACCAATGCATTATTCGATTCACAGGTACATATGTTCAAGAATTACATAAGCACCAAATAAAGAATGATGAACCAGGGTTGTATACTTGCACTATTAAAGATGGTAAAGAAAGAGGCGAGAGACATTCTGGTTGCTGAACAAGGTGAAGCGGAATCGGCCCTATTGTGCTCTCCTCGATGTAGAAGGCACACACGACTCTAGTCCAACACCTTGTGATGGTCGGCCGCCAATCATGTAGTTTGAGAGGTAATCTTGAGTAAACTGCTTCAGGATCCACTACAAAGGAAAAAGATTCAGACATTGTCATCTAACACAACTCATTACGAGCAGTAAAAAGAAGGCTACAAAGTTCTTACTTACCATCCTGCAGTTCACTGTTGTCTTTCATAAAGTGTAAACAAATAGTTCGATTGACATCTTTTGACCCATTTTAATAACAATCTTGATCAGTTTCCTCACATGATGCTGGTTCATGAATATCTCATTGTCTCATATGCAGAAACGATCCAAGTGTGGATCTTTGACAATGACATATGTACCTAAAAGCACCAAGTTAATATTAGAAGCTAAACAACAATTGCAAAATGATGTAGTACAACACTCCCTCCATCCCATTATATAAGATCTTATTGCATGTATATCTAGACATCATCAGAACATTAAGGTAATGCTCTTCCTTGTTGCTATGTAGCCTAGGATTGCATATTTAGTCATTCAGTACAATGCATGTTGCTATGTAGCCTCAGATATATTAAATATGGCCCTAGTTAATCTACCAATAAATGGGCTAGAGATATATTCAGTGAAATGTCCGATTCGACGATTAATCCCTTATCAGCCCCCAGGCTATATGGCAGCTATCGATATCCTGAACAGTGAGTATATATAAGCAATGAGATGAAACTAACCTTGATGGAAAACAGCAGCTGTTCTCAATATTGTCCTGTATGAGTACATATAAAGGCATGTTAAGCACAAGAGGCTAAACATCAACCAAATATATCCATGGTAGACAACATAATCTACAAATGATAGCTTCAGTGTGTAGGTTTAAGCACGCTAGTTAAGCAAAACAAGAAGTGGAAAGGTGTGTTAACCGCAACAGGCATAACATTTAAAAATAAGCAAATATAGTCATTCAAACTGGTATTGTGCAGGTCTAAAGTACACTAGTTATTGTTAAAAAAATGAAAAAGCGTGTTAACTGCAACATCCTTAACAGCAACCAAATATCATAATTCATAGTGGTATTGTTGAAATTGAACCGCACGGCAAATAGTTGCACATATAGAGCATCACATTGTGAAGAACTGAAATAAATAAGGCATAAGGCCATCTCTAGTCGATCCCCTAAAACTTAATGGACTAAAACCCTTAGTGGAGTATATATATATATATACTCCAGCAATTTTTGGCTGTTTCTAGTCGATCCCCTAAACTTAACATTGTAAACTTCAATTTGATCAAGTTCAAAGCAGGTTCAACCGAAAGTAGCATGCATTCAAACATAAACATAAATAGCTTTGCATAACCGAACATAAAACATAAATTTTAACTAAACTAAACTACTTTCGGTCGAAGTGGAGGTCGAGCCAATCCTTCCTCGTCAGGTACGGTGTGTCGCGAGCCGGGTCCGGGCCGGTGTCGTCGCCGGGGTCATTGGGGAAGACACTCCTCCACTCGTCGACGCCAATCTCCTCGTCCTCGCCGCACACCTCGACGCCCTCTGCGACGCCGTCCTCGCCGCCTTCGACCTCATCATCGGAGGAGAGAACAATAACCTTGCCGCCCTCCGCGCCGGCAAAGATCATCCGCTCTGCCTCCACGAGCTCCGGGTGCTGCCGGCGGAGCTCTTGCATGTAGGCCTCGTTGGCGGCCTCGGCCTCGAGGCGCTCCCACGCCTCGTGGTCCTCCCGCGCCATAGCCGAGCTCACCACCCCTTGCTCTGGCAGGACAAGGTCGACCGGACGTGTGCCAAAGGGGAAATTGAACCTAGTCGCCGTGCCGTGGTAGCGGACCTACCAGTGGTCGTACTCCATGGCCGCAAGCTCGGTCGTGTGGAAACTACCGAGCCACCGGCGGGTGTGGGTCTCCCGATCTGTAACCTCCGCGACCCACATCCCCCACCGCCGCTGCCGGACCCCAAGGTAGGACCTCGTCGGCGGCCAGGCACGAGGGAGGACGGGGAAGTCCTCGAACCGGCATAGGGGCACTGCGGCGGGCCGATCGGGCTACCGGCGACGGCGGATCAATAAAGAGCCCACGGAGGACGACGGGGACATCTCGGTGGCCACCTCGTCAGTGTCGGGCGAAGAGGCCACGATAAACCTCTTTTGGGCCATTGGCTCCTTGAGCTCCCCGGCACACAGGCAGAGGTTGAGGATGGAGGCGGCGGCGGCGATGGTTTCGAGCGAGGGAGGGATGGTGTGTGTCTTTGTGAGCGGAGGTTTTGGGGTGTGTGTGGTGTGTGTGGAGGGGGGGCAAGGTGGTGTTTAAGGAAATACCACGGCAAGTGAAAATTTTACTAGGCGGGAGTAAAATGCCGGGCTACTGAAAATTTGGATCAAGGGCGAGCAGATATTTTAGAGATTGCGAGGGATGCAGAGGCGGGAGTAAAATACCGGGGCTACTGAAAAATTTGGATCAAGGGCGGGCAGATATTTTTGAGATTGCGAGGGATACAGAGGCGGGAGTTACAAGGCGGGGCTACTGAAAATTCGAATCAAGAGCGAGCAGATATTTTTGAGATTGCGAGGGATGTAGAGGCGGGAGTAAAATGCTGGGGCTACTGAAAATTTGAATCAAGGGATTGAAGCAGAGCGCGAGTAACAGACATCACACATGGTCCACACATACTAATCGTGTGCTATCAAACATAAAAACCTTCCGTGCAGTAGATATTTTTGAGATTACGAGGCAGTAGATCTTTTCGAGAGCGGGAGGCAAGCCTCGTGGAGCCCAATCTAATGTGCTGATGTGAGTCACTGCAGGGGCATGGGCGTGGCACACGGGTAGTCTGAACGAACCGTGTCTGTTGCATCCCCAAACACAGACGGTTTCTGCATCCAACTCGTGTGCTGTTTATAAATTTGGCAAAAATAATAACGCGGGAAATGGTCAGAACACGAACACACTTGCATGTGGACCAAATATATGTATGAAAAGGGTGGTTTGATATTCGAATACCCAATGCACAACTTTGATGTGGCACCTGTCGCACAAAAGCACAGTATTGCTAGTCACCCACCCCCTATGAACCCCACTTCGTGTTGGCGGTAAGGGAATCCTAGCTACGAATGCATGCCCCCAAATAGCTAGGTCTGAAATCTCACCCTACCGTAACACAAAACCTATAGGAGTCCATCATATATATGGTCAAACTTCCCCTTTCGCTTCTCGACAAAGGTGGACTATGTGCCGACCCACAAATGTGTGCTTGTGGCGCGAGATGCGTGAGACCACGTACGAACCACCTGCGGGTGGCCCTACTATATGTATGAAAAGGGTGTGGTGTGATATTTAACTACCATTCACAACTTTGATGTGGCACGTGTGCCTCGCAAATTAACCAGACTTCCCCGACCCCACGGAGGTTGCAGGTAGTGCGAAGTAGCCCCCCCCCCCCCCACACACACACATCGGGGGGGGGCATCTCACCAAGACGTATTGTAACACGAACCAAGCAGAATCCAACTTGGTCGTACAACCTCTCCTGCTCATTGTTGGTCAAAGTGATGGATGTCCACACGGCCCCCCAAATTGGGCTAGCTTGTCGCCGATAACCTCACGAGGGAGTACTGTATGAAGACAAACCCACTCTGTGCATGTGGCCCAAGTATGTATATGGAAGTGGTGTGTATGGTGTTTGAATACCCAATGCGCAAATTTGATGTGGCACCATGCTTTGGAAACGTAAAATCCCCACACTGAGCGAGGGATCACGACATGTAGCATGCACTCAAACTTAATTAGGCTTGGAATGATCGACCTACTATACGGTAACTCGAACCAAAGAAGAAGAATCCACCCTGGTAACCTTTCTCGTCGTTGGTCGAAATGATGGACGTCCACACAGGCCCACGAATATATATAGGCTTGCCGCCCATAACCAAGTGAGTGAGAGTGTGTCCAAAGAAAACCATTGCATGCGTGTGTCCCGAACATATTTATGGAGGTGTGTGATGCATGCATATGTGTTGAATACCCGGCCCAATGCACAACATTGATGTGGTGCATGCGTTGAAAATCGCAGAGGTCCCCACACAGAGCAAGAGGTTCATGACGTGTCGTGTGCTCGCCCCCCCCCCCCCCTCGATCCAGCGGGATGGATTCATGTGTACACATGTGCTATTATATATATATCGTGAGACAAACAAAAAATTAATACCCTCCTAAGTCAAATTAATTAACCTCTCTCGCTGTCGGTGAAAGTGATGGACGAAGCAGGCCGACAGATGGAAGCATCGCCGATAACCGCGTGAGTGAGTGCCAGAGGACAACAACCATCGCTTGCATGTGTGCCAGAACATATATATGGAGAGGTGTGATGTTGTCAATAACTGATACGTCTCCATCGTATCTATAAATTTTGATTGTTTCATGCCAATATTATACAACTTTCACATATTTTTGGCAACTTTTTATATGATTTATTGGACTAACCTATTGATCCAGTGCCCAGTGCCAGTTCCTGTTTGTTGCATGTTTTTTGTTTTGCAGAAAATCCATATCAAACGAAGTCCAAACGCGATAAAAATTTACGGAGAATTATTTTGGAATATATGTGATTTTTGGGACTTGGAATCAATGCAAACGGGGCCCCACAGTGGCCACAACCCACCAGGGCGCGCCAGGCACCCCCTGGCGCGCCCGGGTGTCTTATGCCCTCCTCGAACATCAATTGGGACCCTTCTTCTGGAGCAAGAAAGAGAATTTATGGAAAAAATCATGTAAAAATTTCAGCGCAATCAGAGTTACGGATCTCCGGGAATTTAAGAAATGGTGAAGGGCCAGATCTGGGGAGCGCAAAACAGAAGAGAACAGGGAGGGAGATCCAATCTCGGAGGGGCTCCCGCCCCTTCGCCTCCATGGAGGCCATGGACCAGAGGGGGAACTCTCCTTCCATCTAGGGGGGAGGCCAAGGAAGAAGAAGAAGAAGGAGGGGGGCTCTCTCCCCCCCTCTCTCTCGGTGGCACCGGAGTGCCGCCGGGGCTAGGATCGTGACGGCGATCTACATCAACAATCTTGCTACCGTCAACACCAACTATCTCCCCCTCTATGCAGCGGTGTAACACCCTTTCTCCCCACTGTATTCTCTACTTAAACATGGTTCTCAACTCCATAGATTATTTCCCAATGATCTATGGTTATGCTATGATGTTTGAGTAGATTCGTTTTGTCCTATGGGTTAATCGTGATCTTGGTTGGTATGATTGTATATTTTATTTATGGTGCTGTCCTACGGTGCCCTCCATCTCGCGCAAATGTGAGAGATCCTCGCTGTAGGGTGTTGCAATATCTTCATGATTCGCTTATGGTGGGTTGCAAAAGTGACAGAAGCTTAAACCCGAGTAAGTGGGTTGTTGCGTATGGGATAAAGAGGACTTGATACTTAATGCTATGGTTGGGTTTCACGACCTTAATGATCTTTAGTAGTTGCGGATGCTTGCTAGGGGTCCAATCATAAGTGCATATGATCCAAGTAGAGAAAGTATGTTAGCTCAGCCTCTCCCTCATATAAAATTACAAGAATGATTACCGGTACTTGTTATCGATTGCCTAGGGACAAATGACTTTCTTGTTGACAAAATCTATCCACTTTTATTACCTTGCAATTTATTTGTAGTTTTATTCTCGCAAAGTACTCGTAGTTTTATTCTTGCAAAATAGTTTCATACTTGTTTTAGGTAAAGCAAACATCAAGTGTGCTTAGAGTTGTATCGGTGGTCGATAGAACTTGAGGGAATATTTGTTCTACCTTTAGCTCCTCGTTGGGTTCGACACTCTTATTTATCGAAGAAGGCTACAAACGATCCCCTATACTTGTGGGTTATCAAGACCTTTTTCTGGCACCGTTGCCGGGGAGCAATATCGTGGGGTGAATATTCTCGTGTGTGCTTGTTTGCTTTATCACTAAGTAGTTTTTATTTCCTGTTCTAAGTTGTTCTCTGTCTTTAGTTATGGATATGGAACACGATACACCAAAAAAATTAGTTGTACTTGCTACTCATGGAGATGGGGAACCTCCTAAAACCCTCGATGCTCGTTATGTGAAAGATATTGTGCACCACTTTGATAATCCTGAGAAAACCCCGTTCAACTTGATAATGGGAGACATGTTGGATCAACTGAATACTTTAGGGATTATCGCTTGACACAAAAAGGGAAACTCTTATGGGATCAAATTCATATGTTGAAATGGTATGCTTGGAATCTATGCTCTAGATATGATTATACTTGTTGCTCTAGGATGAAGGCTCCACACCTTCCCTTTTCATGCAAATTTAATGATAATGAAACCTTAGCTTCTTATGCTAATGGTAGATATGATTACTATGATGTGGAACGAATAGAAGAATTTGTTGCTTTTAAGTGTGCTTATGAAATTGAATCTTTGTTTGAAAAGTTTGAAGATTTTGATGATTTAGTTTATAGACCTGAAAATTTTGCTATCCTTAAATATTGCTATGACAATTATAAATTCAATTACGATATTGATGTATTTATTGAGAAAGTCTCCGCTGTCCAAGAAGAGACTAATATTTTGCAGGAGTCTATGGAAGAAGAAATTGATGAAACTGTGAGCTCATTGGATGAAAAAGATGATGAGGAGAGCGAAGAACAGAAGGAGGAAGAGCGGATTAGCTACCCGTGCCCACCTTCTAATGAGAGTAACTCTTCAACTCATACATTGTTTAATTTCCCTTCGTGCTTACCGAAGGATGAATGCTATGATCCTGATGATTCATTTGAAATATCCCTTTTTGATTAACTTGATGCTTGCTATGCTTGTGGCCTTGATGCCAATATGAATTAAGCTTATGTAGATGAACTTGCTATAGTTCCTTATGTTAAGAATGAAATTATTTCTATTGCACCCACACATGATAGTCCTATTATCTTTTTGAAATCTCCTAACTACACTATATCGGAGAAGTTTGCTTTTATTAAGGATTACATTGATGGGTTGCCTTTTACCATTACACATGTTAATTTTGATGAATATAATATGCATGTGCTTGCTGCTCCTACTTGCAATTATTATGAGAGAGGAACTATATCTCCACCTCTCTATGTTTCCAACACGATAAAATTGCAAGAAACTGCTAAGGCTATGTATTGGCCTTTACTTGATGTGCATGAATTGTTCTTGTATGACATGCTGATGCATAGGAAGAGAGTTAGACTTCGTCATTGCATGATATATGTTGCTTTGTGCTCACTACTAAATGTCAAATCATTGTTAATTAAAATTGACTTTGATATACCTTGGGATCTCGGTGGATTCATTACTTGAGCACTTTATGTCTAGCTTAATGGCTTTAAAGAAAGCACTGCCAGGGAGACAACCGGGAAGTTTTAGAGAGTCATTTATTTCTGTTGAGTGTTTTTATGAAGTTTAAAAACAAAAAAATATAGAGGGGAACCTAAAACTTCACAAAAAGAGAAGCGATTGAAAGGTGATGCATTGGAGAAGTGAGGGTCGACCTTGAACACTTGTGTTCATGCTCATGGAAACAATGTAAATTTTTCAGGAAGATTATCACAAAAATAATTATCCACTTATACAAATCCATTGTATTATAAAAATAATGTGCCAAGATTTGCCTTTACGATGATTAGATTGCTTGTTGGTATGTGCGGTGCAAAAACAGAAACTTTGGCTGTAGTGCATGATTTTACATTTTTTACTGGAACATCAAAAGCTTCTGAAACTTTTTGAAAAGTCTTGATATACAAAATTTTTATTTTGTCCTAATTTTTCAGAATTTTTAGAGTTACATAAGTATGGTGAATGTTCATATTGTTACAGACTGTCCTGTTTAAGACATATTCTGTTTTTTATGCATTGTTTTGCTTGTTTTGATGAAACTATCGATTTTTATCCGTGGTATAAGCCATGGAAAAGTTATAATACAGTAGCTACAATGCATAAATAAAATATGAATTGATTTTCAACATTACTTAGAGTAGTGATTTGCATTATTATACTAACGGATCTTACCGAGGTTTCAGTTGAGTTTTGTGTGGATGAAGTGATCAAAGATCGAGGAGGTCCCGATATGAGAAGAAGGAGGAGAAGTAAGAGCTCAAGATTGGGGATCCCTAAGGCACCCCAAGTAAATATTCAAGGAGACTCAAGCGTCTAAGCTTGGGGATGCCCCGGAAGGCATCCCATCTTTCTTCAACAAGTATCAGTATGTTTTCGTCTTCGTTTCGTTCATGTGATATGTGTAAATCTTGGAGCGTCTTTTGTGCTTAGTTTTAATTTTTATTTTATGCACCATGCTGGTATGAGATAGTCCATGCTTTATTTATATAATTCTCATTGCACTTCACTTATATCTTTTGAGTATGGCTTTATAGAATGCTTCATGTGCTTCACTTATATCATTTGAAGTTTGGATTGCCTGTTTCTCTTCACATGGAAAACCATTATTTGTAGAATGCTATTTTGCTTCACTTATACTTATTAGAGCATGGTCTTTTCTAGAAAGAATTAAACTTTCTTGCTTCACTTATATCTATTTAGAGAGTCAACAGGAATTGGTCATTTGCATGGTTAGTCATGAAATCCTACATAAAACTTATGGATCACTGAATATGATATGTTTGATTCCTTGCAATAGTTTTGCGATATAGAGATGATAATATGTGGGAGGTACTAGTAGACGGTTGTGGTTAGTAGGAATATTGGTGTTAAGGTTTGTGATTCCCGAAGCATGCACGTATAGTCTCTCGTTATGCTATGAAGTTGGAGCATGATTTATTATTGATTGTCTTCCTTATGAGTGGCGGTCGGGGACGAGCGATGGTCTTTTCCTACCAATCTATCCCCCTAGGGGCATGCATAGTAGTACTTTGCTTCAAGGGCTAATAAACTTTTGCAATAAGTATATGAGTTCTTTATGACTAATGTGAGTCCATGGATTATACGCACTCTTACCTTTTCACAATTTGCTAGCCTCTACGGTACTGTGCATTGCCCTTTCTCACCTCAAGATGTGGTGCAAACTTCGCAGGTGCATCCAAACCCCGTGATATGATATGCTCTATCACACATAAGCCTTATTATATCTTCCTCAAAACAGCCACCATACCTACCTATTATGGCCTTTCCATAGCCATTCCGAGATATATTGCCATGCAACTTCCACCGCCTCCGTTTTGATGACTTGAGCATTCATTTTCATATTGCTTTGCATGATCGTAAGATATCTAGCATGATATTTCCATGGCTTGTCCGTTTTTTGATATCGTTGTTACGCTAGATCATTGCACATCCTGGTACACTGCCAGAGGCATTCATATAGAGTCATATTTTGTTCTAGGTATCGAGTTGTAATTTTTATTTCTTTTGAGTTATAAGTAAATAGAAGTGTGATGATCATCATTATTCATTATTAGAGCATGTCCCAGTGAGGAAATGATGATGGAGACTATGATTCCCCCACAAGTCAGGATGAGACTCCGGACAATGAGAGAAAAAAAAGATAAAAAAGAAAAAAAGAGAGAAGGGGCATTGCTACTATCTTTTACCACACTTGTGCTTCAAAGTAGCACCACGTTTTTCATATAGAGAGCCTCCTATGTAGTCACTTTCATATACTAGTGGGAATTTTTCATTATAGAACTTGGCTTGTATATTCCGATGATGGGCTTCCTCAAATGCCCGAGGTCTTCATGAGCAAGCAAGTTGGATGCACACCCACTTAGTTTTCATATTGAGCTTTCATACACTTATAGCTCTTAGTGCATCTGTTGCATGGCAATCCCTACTCCTCACGTTGATATCAATTGATGGGCATCTCCATAGCCCGTTGGTTAGCCGTGTTGATGTGAGACTTTCTTACTTTTTGTCTTCTCTATATTTACCCCTATCATCATACTCTATTCCATCCATAGTGCTATATCCATGGCTTGCGCTCATGTATTGTGTGAGAGTTGAAAAAGCTGAAGCGCATTAAAAAGTATGAACCAATTGCTCGGCTTGTCATCGGGGTTGTGCATGATAAATACTTTGTGTTAAGAAGACAAAGCATGACAAGATTATATGATTTTGTAGGGATAGCTTTCTTTAGCGTTGATATTTTGAAAGACACGATTGTTTGTTGGGATGCCTGAGTATTGATGTCTTTATGTCAAATTATAGACTATTGCTTTGAATCACTTATGTCTTAATATTCATGCCATGATTAGATATATGATCAAGTTTATGCTAGGTAGCATTCCACATCAAAAGTTATCTTTTTTTTATCATTTACCTACTCGAGGACGAGCAGGAATTAAGTTTGGAGATACTAATACATCTCCGTCGTATCTATAATTTTTGATAGTTTCATGCCAATATTATACAACTTTCACATATTTTTGGCAAATTTTTATATGATTTATTGGACTAACCTATTGATCCAGTGCCCAGTGCCAGTTCCTGTTTGTTGCATGTTTTTTGTTTCACAGAAAATCCATATCAAACGAAGTCCAAACGTGATAAAAATTTACGGAGAATTATTTTGGAATATATGTGATTTTTGGGACTTGGAATCAACGCAAACGGGGCCCCACAGTGACCACAACCCACCAGGGCGTGCCAGGCACCCCCTGGAGCGCCCAGGTGTCTTATGCCCTCCTAGAATGTTGATTGGGGCCCTTCTTCTGGAACAAGAAAGATAATTTATGGAAAAAATCGTGTCAAAATTTTAGCGCAATCGGAGTTGCGGATCTCCGGGAATTTAAGAAACGGTGAAGGGCCAGATCTGGGGAGCGCGACACAGAAGAGAACAGAGAGGGAGATCCAATCTCAGACGGGCTCCCGCCCCTCCGCCGCCATGGAGGCCATGGACCAGAGGGGGAACTCTCCTCCCATCTAGGGGGGGCCAAGGAAGAAGAAGAAGGAGGGGGGATCTCTCCCCCTCTCTCCCAGTGGCGCCGGAGTGCCGCCGGGGCTAGGATCGTGATGGCATCTACATCAACAATCTTGCTACCGTCAACACCAACTATATCCCCCTCTATGCAGCGGTATAACACCCTTTCTCCCCTCTGTAATATCTACTTAAACATGGTGCTCAACTCCATATATTATTTCGCAATGATCTATGGTTATCCTATGATGTTTCAGTAGAACCGTTTTGTCCTATGGGTTAATCGTGATCTTGGTTGGTATGATTGTATAGTATATTTATGGTGCTGTCCTATGGTGCCCTTCATCTCGCGCAAACATGAGGGAACCTTGTTGTAGGGTGTTGCAATATGTTCATGATTCGCTTATGGTGGGTTGCGAGAGTGACAGAAGCTTAAACCCGAGTAAGTGGGTTGTTGCGTATGGGATAAAGAGGACTTGATACTTAATGCTATGGTTGGGTTTCACGACCTTAATGATCTTTAGTAGTTGCGGATGCTTGCTAGGGGTCCAATCATAAGTGCATATGATCCAAGTAGAGAAAGTATGTTAGCTCATGCCTCTCCCTCATATAAAATTACAAGAATGATTACCGATACTTGTTATCGATTGCCTAGGGACAAATGACTTTATTCTTGCAAAATAGTTTCATACTTGTTTTAGGTAAAGCAAACGTCAAGTGTGCGTAGAGTTGTATCGGTGGTCGATAGAACTTGAGGGAATATTTGTTCTACCTTTAGCTCCTTGTTGGGTTCGACACTCTTATTTATCGAAGAAGGCTACAAACGATCCCCTATACTTGTGGGTTATCAATACCTAATGCACAACTTTGATGTGGCATTTGCCTCAAAAACCGCAAAGTCCCCACACAGAGTGAGGTTCATGTGACACCTAGTATATGCTAGTCACACCCCCCCTTCGACACGTACTAGACACCTAGTAACACAGCCCTAAAAGAATTAATCCTCATTGTTCGTCAAATGTACCTCTCTCTCGTTGGGTCAAAGTGATGGACGGCGAACTCGCGGGCCCACAGAAAGCAAAGCGTACGTCGCACGCGAGTGAGCATCCTATATAGGACTACGTACCACCGTCTGCATGTGGCCCAAAGAGGTGTTTGTGTGATGTTTGAATACGCAATGCACAACTTTGATGTGGCACCACACACACACACACATATACCTCAGAAACCGAAAAGTCCCTACAGAGAGTGAGGTTCATGATGCGTGGTATGTGCTATACGTACGCCCCCATTCGACGCGTGGTATATATGTACTTCTACTGTATAGCACAAACCAAAAAAGAATCATTCCTTGCTGGTCAAATTAACCTCTCTCTCGTTGGGTCAAAGTGATGGAGGACAACCTCGCAGGCCCACAGATGGAAGCGCCACACGCGAGTGAGTTCCTATAGGGCAACCACCGCCTACATGGTATTGCGTGATGTTTGAATACCAATGCACAACTTTGTGATGGCACCTGCCTCAGGAACCGAAAAGTCCCCACATGGAGCGAGGTTATGACGTACGCATATATATAGAGTATTAATGTTGCCCCCTCTTTGACATGTACTACATACTCCTACCGTGCATATACGTAACACAAACCAAAAAAGAACCATCCTTGTTGGTCAAGTTAACCTCTCTCTCGTTGTACATTCAACTGATCGATGACGACCTCGTGGGCCCACAGAGAGAGTCACACGCGAGTGAGTGTCGACAAAACCACCTCGTGCATGTGCCCGTGTGTTTTGTGATGTTTGAATACCCAATGCACAACTTTGATGTGGCACATGCTTCGCAAACCGGAAACGCACTACACCATGATGCGTAGCCCCCTCACTTCAAGCCGGTGGGAGGGACTTATGTGTACGCACGTGCCCGAACTTTGATATGGAATCTCACCATGATCCACACCGAAACACACATGCCAAGATGAATCCACCTTTGGCCAAATGCCTCTCGTTGTCGGTAAAAACTGAAAACCTTTGCGGGCTAACGAATGGGCACGTCGCTGATAACCGCACGAGGGAGTGTCCGAGAGGACCACCAATGCATGCATGTGGCCCGAACATGTATGTATGAAAGGGTTGTGTAATGCTTTAAATAGCCAATTCACGACTTTGATGTGGCATATATGACTCACAAAATGATCAATAATCCCACACAGAGGCTCACGACTCGTAGTGTACTGCCAGACCCCCCCCCCCCCCACACACACACACACAGACACACACATCCCGCACCACCACAGCCACTCTGAGGCATGTCAAACTTTTTCTGAAGTGAACATGTGACCAAAGGAGTGTCATGTTAAAATTTAAAAAAAAACATAGATCATTCGACTATTTTTATACATTGATTGATTTCCTAGGGATTTAATGTGCAAAAATCAAATTTGAGCTACATGTGCACCAAAATGGATTGCAAAATCATATGTGTGTCCCTGGGTGCATGTTTCACCATGCAAGAGATTTCAAAACATTGAGAATGTAGATTTTTAAAATTCAGTAAATCCAAAACTTAGTTGAAATTCATGAAACTTATCGTGGTGTCATATATGGACACCAGTAGACTGTGATATTGTATTTTTTCGTCAAATTTGAGACACGTTTTGATATAATCTTCTTACAAACGGGAGATTGTTCATAACTGGCAACCAATATCTCATACGGATTATTTATTCAGACCGTGTGTGTTAGACCGCGCCATGCTTCGGTTAAGCAGTAAAGCGGCAGAATGAATCATTCAAAAACAAAAAAAATATGTGCTGCCACGCGCCCCGTGTGCCGTGCGAGCACACGTGAGTTGACGAGACGCATGCGAGCAGTCCACCGCACAGGCAGATCGGGAGGCGTGCGTGCAGGTGTGTGAATTGACGGGAGGCGTTTTCGCTGCGCAGTGTCACTGGGAGGCGTGCGAGTAGCTGTGTGAAATGATGGTAGGAATGCCAAAAGTCCGCCGCGCAGGCTCACCGGGAGGCGAGACAGCCTTTGACCACCGCCCGCCTCGCTCCCACTGGTCCGTATTAATGGTGCGCCCGAGCCGCCGACCATAATAGGCGGCCGCACCCCCGGTCCACAGTGGTCACCAACGTCTAGACTCTGGAGTATATGAGGATGCCGCCAAAGCGCACCATCAGAGGGAGTGGCGACACGGGGGCTGGTGAAGCACCCGCGCAACGCGTGAAGCTGGGCACAGAGGTTGCCGTTGCCGCCGATGAGGTCTAGCGCGGGCAGCAGCACGACCTTGACTTCGTCTGCGCCGTCATGCCCCCCCCCCCCCAGCTGGAGCTGGAGGTCAACAACAACTCCAGCAATGACTGCGACTCCGATGGAAAACCGGTTAGTCATCTATATACCCATTTGTGCGGCAAACATATCACGTGTTTTCTCTGGTTAGTCCCCTCCTCTCTATTTTTTTGGAATACAAATCCTATGGTTATGTTCTCTCAGTCCATGAAATCAGAGTAATTAAGATCCGTTAGATGCACGTAGTGTATTGATTGTTCGAATGGTATTCGTATAGGGTTAGTGATTAATTGTTTGTTCTGTACAAATGATTTTTGCTAATAATCCGACTAGGGTTAGTGTGCGTGCTAATAATTCGTGGCCAGATCTTGAGAATTGATTTTGAATGTCCTACATATATGTTTGTGCCTTTTTTTCTTCCAGATCATGAGAATTGATTTTGAATGTCCTACATGTATGTTTCTGGCATTTTTTCTTTAAGATTGGTATGTACACAGATGAGGCTCCGGCCAGCGCTGCTGCCGGATGTAGATCCTGGACCTGGCTGCGCGGCCAGAAGCGGCCACACCCCCTGGACCTGAGGAACCAGTAGAATCTTCGGCGGACCGCATCAGTGATCTCCCGGACGCCATCCTTGGGGAGATCATCTCCCTTCTCCCCACCAAGGATGGTTGTCGCACACAAGTCCTCGCATCTCGGTGGCGCACTCAGTGGCGCGCCGCGCCTCTTAATCTCGACTATCGTCAGCTATGTGTCGATGATGATTATGAACTCCCCGGAGCCATCATCTCCTCCCACCAAGGCTCCGTTCAACGCATCTGCATCCCGGCATGCTACTTGCTGGACATACCCTGCACGGTGACCGCCTGGCTGACATCCCGTCTATTTGATAAACTCCAGCAGCTTGAGTTCTACCGTTACTACAGCGATAGGTTACCACCAAGAGCTACATCTGTGCCCTCACCACCGATGCCCATCTCATGGTTTTCCTCCTCTCTCCACACTGCCACCTTGACCCGGTGCCATCTAGCAGACAATCTGGTACAAATGCTTCAACTCCCACTTCTGAAAAAACTTGCACTTGTGTTGGTTGATCTGTCGGTGGCCTCACTGCACATCATCATCCACTCAAGCTGCCCTGCACTGGAGCGTTTGGTGCTTGTTTTTGGAAAAGGAATCCATGTCCCTTGTCTCAAAATAAAGTCGCCTCACCTTGTAAGCATTGGAATTCATTTTGAAGGATAGGAGCTCATCATCGAAAATGCCCCTTCACTTCAAAGGTTGCTCCTTGATTGTTGTTATAAACCTTCGCAAATAATTGTGGTCTCTGCGCCTAAACTGGAGACCTTGGGTGTATTTCCTGATCCGTTTGAACGTTACAAGTTGGTGGTTGGCTCCACACTTATTCAGGTACTGTATGTTATCCATGTACACTTTAGTAATCTGCATTTTTCATTTGTGCGCATAAGTTAAATATCATCTTGGAGTACACTTTCGGTGCTAATATTATGTTCTATGCTGAATGAAGAGCTTGTCCATGGATGGCGTATCAGGGGTGCTGGATTCTGTCAAGACCTTATATATTTATATAGGGTGTCTTGATCTGAACACCACTATTGGCTTGCTGCGATGTTTACCATGTCTGGAGAATTTGTATATAAAGGTGATGATTTCACACACATTGAAAGCCCATATATAATGTACTAGAATTAACCGTTCAGTTGTCGCTCCTTCGACATACTCTATTTTAGACATTAACTGTTTTCAATCTTCATGTCTATTTAGGTACTAGGACTTTGAGAAAAAGGTCTAACCAATCGATGGCAGAGGAAGCACAAGGATTTTCTCAGATCTCATGACATTCGTTTGAAGACAATAACGGTGGAAGGATATGCATCCAACCATGTAAACAGTAGCTTTGTCACATTCTTCATGAGGAATGCGAGGGCACTATTGTCCATGAGGATTAAGTTTTTCAACAAGAAATTTCTCACGGAACTGTATGTTGAACAGCATAAAAATAAGTTTCAGGTGGACCTAAGGGCTTCTGATCGTGCTCGACTTATATTTACAACAACTTGTCGTCATCATGGACCAGTAGATCTTTTGTACCGGGATCTTGATTTTATGGATAGGACCGATCCATTTGATTGTGACTGCCAAAAACTTTGGTTGAGTTAGATGTTATTGCCCTGTTCAATCCGGGTTATGTATAAACCTGATGAACAATTAATCCTCGTGCTTTTGTACCTTTTGTAAGTTGGAGTTAGATATTGTTGCCCTTTTCAACTAGGCTTTCACCCATATTTTCTTTCATACTGGGCTTTGATCTTTGTTCATTACAGAACCCGCAAGTTCTTAGCGCCCGCCAGCACCCACCAAACTTATTTTCAGCTAGCATACCAAATGGGATGTAATTGTTAATAGTAAAAGTTGCATGGTAGTGACAGATTTGGATTCTGACATTTGGGACCCACGAGGAAAAAGCCTATCCAGGGCGGTGCCGACTCGACAGTAAACGTTGAGAAACCTGGTTTTAAAATTACTGTAAATTCAAAACTTGCCTCAAAATCATGAAACGTGGCATGGTGTTATGACATGGCACCAACATGCTATGGTAAAAAAAAGTCCAATTTGGGACAAGTTTTGGTATAAACTTCTTACAAACCGGAGCTTCTCTCAAGAAGCCTCATGGTTCCGAGAGGGAACTTGTCACCTACATGTGTGCGAAACGACATACACTATCTCTTCCCGCATTGATTTATTTTCAGAGGCAACATGCAACTATAGGAGTGTCGTCCTAAAAAATATGAAATTATTCAGTGTTCGTTTTGCTTTTTATACATTATTTGAGTTTTCTAGGCATTTTGGAACTTACTTTGGTGTGTGCAAAGGTCATGTGTCTACTAGCCAGCTATGTAATTGGATGTTCAATTTGTTTATGGAATCAAGTCCTTATAAGTACATATATTGTTGTTCTGTATGCAATGACAACGCACATGGACCATACTAGGAAACCCGTCGGTGATGAATTCATCAATCGCTGACAATCGTATACTGGCAAGCGTTTGCCCACAACACACACGGCTTATTAGCAGAAGTTGTCTATGTTATTATGGGTCTTCGCACACATTTCTGATTAGGAACCTGTTTGCCGTATATCGCAAACACCTTGATCTGGCTGACTGTTTCTGTTGTGTTGCCTAATCACAAAGAGTTCATCCGAGTGAACTATATGTCGTATATCCCACACACCTTCATCTGGCTGCCCGTTTCTGTTTTTTCGCCTCATCACAAACAGTTAATCCGCCTGAACTGTATGCCGTATGTCACGCATGCCTTCATTTGGCTGCCTGTTTCTATTCTTCTGCCTCGTCACAAACAGTTCATTGAACTGAATCGTATGCCCCGCATAGCACACGCAACTAAAATCTGAACCGTGTTTGATGTATCCGCTATTGGAAACATTTTGCATCTTTTTTGACTGTTTTTTACATCACCGTTTGTGATTAATGCATCGCACACAGTTTCGTCGAAGGGTCTCTGATTGTAGTGTCGCGTTAGCAGCATCCTGCACTAGTGGTGGGTTGAAGTCTCCATCAACGTGGATGTACGATAGCACCACCTATCGGAACCACGCCAAAAATCTCCGTGTCTTCATTGCGTTTGCACTCTCCAAACCCTTCCCTTTACCTTCATATGCAATGTTCTACTTTCCGCAGCTATAATCTTAGAATTGCATGTGTAGGTTGATTGCTTGACCTGTGCTAGTTGCTAAAATCTGCCCACAACTAAAATTGGGAAAAGGTTAGATTTTTATTTGGTCAAGTAGTCTAATCACCCCCTCTAGACATACTTTTGATCCTACAAGTGGTATCAGAGTTTTGGTCTCCTTTTGCCTTGATTTTCATAGCTTTGGTGATCATAGCCTTGGTTTCACAACCTAGGAGAGTGATACGTCTCCAACGTATCTATAATTTTTTATTGTTCCATGCTATTATATTATCTGTTTTGGATATTTTATATGCATTAATATGCTATTTTATATTATTTTGGGACTAACCTATTAACCTAGAGCCCAGTGCCAGTTTTTGTTTTTTCCTTGTTTTTGAGTTTCACAGAAAAGGAATACCAAACGGAGTCCAAACGGAATAAAACTTTCGCGATGATTTTTCTTGGACCAGAAGGAAACCAGGAGACTTGGAGATGAAGTCGGAGGAGCCACGAGGCGGCCACAAGGACGGAGGGCGCGCCCAGGGGGTAGGGCGCCCCCCCCCCCACCCTTATGGGCCCCTCGTGCATCTCCTGACCTAATTATTTCACCTATATATTCCCAAATATCCCCAAACCAACAGAGGCATCCACGAAAACACTTTTCCACCGCCGCAACCTTCTGTACCCATGAGATCCCATCTAGGGACCTTTTCCGGCACCCTGCCGGAGGGGGATTCGATCACGGAGGGCTTCTACATCAACACCATTGCCCTTCCGATGAAGCGTGAGTAGTTTACCACAGACCTACGGGTCCATAGCTAGTAGCTAGATGGCTTCTTCTCTCTCTTTGATTCTCAATACCATGTTCTCCTCGATGTTCTTGGAGATCTATTCGATGTAATACTTTTTTGCGGTGTGTTTGCCGAGATCTGATGAATTGTGGATTTATGATCATCTTATCTATGAATATTATTTGAATCTTCTCTGAATTCTTATATGCATGATTTGATATCTTTGTAATTCTCTTCTAACTATCGGTTTGGTTTGGCTAACTAGATTGGTTTTTCTTGCAATGGGAGAAGTGCTTAGCTTTGGGTTCAATCTTGCGGTGTCCTTTCCCAGTGACAGTAGGGGCAGCAAGGCACGTATTGTATTGTTGCCATCGAGGATAAAAAGATGTGGTTTTCATCATATTGCTTGAGTTAATTCCTCTACATCATGTCATCTTACTTAATGCATTACTCTGTTCTTTATGAACTTATACTCTAGATGCATGTTGGGTAGCAGTCGATGTGTGGAGTAATAGTAGTAGATGCAGAATCGTTTCGGTCTACTTGACACGGACATGATGCCTATATTCATGATCATTGCCTTAGATATCGTCATAACTTTGCGCTTTTCTATCAATTGCTCTGCAGTAATTTGTTCACCCACCGTATTATTTTCTATCTTGAGAGAAGCCTCTAGTGAAACCTATGCCCCCCAGGTCTATTTTCCATCATATAATCTTCTACTTTTCATCATACAAGTTTACGATCTACTATTTTGCAATCTTTTACTTTCCGAT
This sequence comes from Thinopyrum elongatum, assembly GCA_011799875.1. NCBI lineage: Eukaryota > Viridiplantae > Streptophyta > Magnoliopsida > Poales > Poaceae > Thinopyrum > Thinopyrum elongatum. The sequence continues at coordinate 441,729,638 of CM022300.1, read as the reverse complement.
CTATAAAACAAAAATACCAAAAAAAATTACTTTATCGTTTATCTATCTCTATCAGATCTCACTTTTGCAAATAACCGTGAAGGGATTAACAACCCCTTTATCGCGTTGGGTGCAAGTTGTTTGATTGTTTGTGCAGGTATTCGATGATTTGTGTGTTGTCTCCTACTGGATTGATACCTTGGTTCTCAAACTGAGGGAAATACTTATCTCTACTTTGCTGCATCACCCTTTCCTCTTCAAGGGAAAAACCAACGCAAGCTCAAGAAGTAGCAGGAAGAATCTTTGGCGCCGTTGCCGGGGAGATCTACACCAAGTCAAGACATACCAAGTACCCATCATAAACTCTCATCTCTTGCATTACATTATTCGCCATTTGCCTCTCATTTTCCGCTCCCCCGCTTCTAAAACAATTTTCGAAAAGATTTTCCTTTTTCTTCGCCCCTCTCTTTGCCTTTTCTTCGCCCCTCTTCCGTTCGTCTTCTTCGTTCGCCTTTTGTTTGCTCGTGTGTTTGATCGCTTGTATCGTTCCCTTGGCTAGTCCTCCCATCATTGTTAGCACTCCCGATAATGAACTTCTCAATTTTAAACAAAGGGAGGGAGAAAATTGAAAAGATGCTTGGTATAGAATTTGCAATGCTCAAGATAGATCTACTCGAAAGCAATCTACTGCCGTTCTTCTTAGCAATTTTTATGTAGGCATAACTCCTTGGAATAGATATGTTCTAGATACCATTACCGGGGGAATTTCTTGGGAGCCATACTTTTGATTCTTACAATGCCATGATAGATTTGCTAGGCCCACCACCTCTTTTGATCAATGGAACTGTTTTAACCTTGGAACATGTGATGCAAATGTTGGATATTATTGAGAATAAAATTGCTACCGCAGAGTTGATTGAAAATTTGGATAAAAAGATTCATAATCAGATTACTCAATATGGATCTAAGGTAGGAGTTACTTTAAAAAACCTTAGGGAAAAGGAACCCATAGTTAATGAAAAGATAGATCAAGATTCTACTAGGATCGGCAAACTAGAAGATATAATTACCAACTTGGGTTCCGCTTTTTCCTCCATTAAAACTGCTCAAAATCTTCCTCTTACTAAGATTGCCAAGTTTACTTATATTCCTAAGAATAAGGGTGAATCTTCTAGTAAGGAAACTGAAGATCTCAAAACAATAAGTGTTCACCCCAATTTTTTCGATATTATTAGTGAACCAATTGCTACAAGTGAATTTCTTGATTTCTTGCCTAGGAGTTTGATCATTGACAAAACCAAAGAGTCTCCTAAGGATTATAAGTGTGTGATTGAAGAATTGCATACCAAAGATGACAATACCTAGATCTATTCGTGTTTTTTTATGCCTAGCTAAGGGCGTTAAACAATAGCGCTTGTTGGGAGGCAACCCAATTTTTTTTTTCTTTTTTGGTTCTGTTTTGTAATAAATAATTCATCTAGCCTCTGGTTAGATGTGGTTTTGTGTTTTAATTAGTGTTTGTGCCAAGTAAGACCTTTGGGATGGCTTACGGTGATAGTTGATTTGATCTTGCTGAAAAACAGAAACTTTTGTGTCCAGTCCCATAATTTTAATAATTCACTGGAGCGTTGAAAAATCCTGAATATTTTATACGAGATTTATATACAAATTTCCTATGTTTTCCAAATTTTTCAGAATTTTTGGAGTTACATAAGTATTAGAATAATTCGGATCTTCGCAGACTGTTCTATTTTTGACAGATTCTGTTTTCTTTGTGTTGTTTGCTTATTTTGATGAATCTATAGGTAGTATCGGGGGGTATGAACCATGGAAAAGTTGGAATACAGTATATATTACACCAATATAAATAAATAATGAGTTCACAACAGTACCAAAGTGGTGATTTATTTTCTTATACTAACGGAGCTTATGAGATTTTCTGTTGAGTTTTGTGTTGTGAAGTTTTCAAGTTTTTGGGTAAGGATTTGATGGACTATGGAATAAGGAGTGGCAAGAGCCTAAGCTTGGGGATGCCCAAGGCACCCCAAGGTAATATTCAAGGACAACCAAGAGCCTAAGCTTGGGGATGCCCCGGAAGGCATCCCCTCTTTCGTCTTCGTCTATCGGTAACTTTACTTGAGGCTATATTTTTATTCACCACATGATATGTGTTTTGCTTGGAGCGTCTTGTATAATTTGAGTCTTTGCTTTTTAGTTTGCCACAATCATTCTTGCTGTACACACCTTTTGAGAGGGACATGCATGAATCGTGATTTATTAGAATACTCTATGTGCTTCACTTATATCTTTTGAGCTAGGCAATTTTGCTCTAGTGCTTCACTTATATCTTTTTAGAGCACGGCGGTGGCTTTATTTTATAGAAATTGTTGAACTCTCATGCTTCACTTATATTATTTTGAGAGTCTTTAAACAGCATGGTAATTTGCTTTGGTTATAAATTTAGTCCTAATATGATTGGCATCCAAGAGGGATATAATAAAAACTTTCATATAAAGTGCATTGAATACTATGAGAAGTTTGATTCCTTATGATTGTTTTGAGATATAAAGATGGTGATATTAGAGTCATGCTAGTGAGTAATTGTGTATTTGAGAAATACTTGTGTTAAGGTTTGTGATTCCCGTAGCATGCACGTATGGTGAACCGTTATGTGATGAAGTCGGAGCATGATTTATTTATTGATTGTCTTCTTTATTTGTGGCGGTCGGGGACGAGCGATGGTCTTTTCCTACCAATCTATCCCCCTAGGAGCATGCACGCAGTACTTTGTTTCGATAACTAATATATTTTTGCAATAAGTATGTGAGTTCTTTATGACTAATGTTGAGTCCATGGATTATACGCACTCTCACCCCTCCACCATTGCTAGCCTCTCTTGTGCCGCGCAAATTTCGCCGGTACCATACACCCACCATATACCTTCCTCAAAACAGCCACCATGCCTACCTACTATGGCATTTCCATAGTCATTCCTAGATATATTGCCTACAACTTTCCACCGTTCCATTTATTATGACACGCACCATCATTGTCACATTGCTTTGCATGATCACGTAGTTGACATCGTATTTGTGGCAAAGCCACCGTTCATAATTCTTTCATACATGTCACTCTTGATTAATTGCACATCCCGGTACACCGCCGGAGGCATTCATATAGAGTCATATTTTGTTCTAAGAATCGAGTTGTAATTCTTGAGTTGTAAGTAAATAAAAGTGTGATGATCTTCATTATTAGAGCATTGTCCCACGTGAGGAAAGGATGATGGAGACTATGATTCCCCCACAAGTCGGGATGAGACTCTGGACGAAAAATAAAAATAAAAGGCCAAAAAAAAGAGAAGGCCCAAATAAAAAAAATGAGAGAAAAGAGAGAAGGGGCAATGTTACTATCCTTTTACCACACTTGTGCTTCAAAGTAGCACCGTGATCTTCATGATAGAGAGTCTCCTATGTTGTCACTTTCATTTACTAGTGGGAATTTTTCATTATAGAACTTGGCTTGTATATTCCAATGATGGGCTTCCTCAAATTGCCCTAGGTCTTCGTGAGCAAGCGAGTTGGATGCATACCCACTTAGTTTCTTTTTGAGCTTTTATAAACTTATAGCTCTAGTGCATCCGTTGCATGGCAATCCCTACTCACTCACATTGATATCTATTGATGGGCATCTCCATAGCCCGTTGATATGCCTAGCTGATGTGAGACTATCTCCCTCTTTTTGTCTTCTCCACAACCACCTTCTATTCCACCCATAGTGCTATGTCCATGGCTCACGCTCATGTATTGCGTGAAAGTTGAAAAAGTTTGAGAACATCAAAAGTATGAAACAAATGCTTGGCTTGTCATCGGGGTTGTGCATGATTTGAATATTTTGTGTGATGAAGATGGAGCATAGCCAGACTATATGATTTTGTAGGGATAAGCTTTCTTTGGCCATGTTATTTTGAGAAGACATAATTGCCTTGTTAGTATGCTTGAAGTATTATTGTTTTTATGTCAATATTAAACTTTTGTTTTGAATCTTATGGATCTGAACATTCATGCCACAATAAAGAAAATTACATGGATAAATATGTTAGGTAGCATTCCACATCAAAAATTCTGTTTTTATCATTTACCTACTCGAGGACGAGCAGGAATTAAGCTTGGGGATGCTTGATACGTCTCCAACGTATCTATAATTTTTGATTGTTCCATGCTATTATATTACCTGTTTTGGATATTTTATATGCATTAATATGCTACTTTATATTATTTTTGGGACTACCTATTAACCTAGAGCCCAGTGCCAGTTTCTGTTTTTTCCTTGTTTTTGAGTTTCGCAGAAAAGGAATACCAAACGGAATAAAACTTTTGCGATGATTTTTCTTGGACCAGAAGGAAACCAGGAGACTTGGAGATGAAGTCGGAGGAGCCACGAGGCGGCCACAAGGACGGAGGGCGCGCCCCCCACCCTTGTGGGCCCCTCGTGCATCTCCTGACCTAATTCTTTCGCCTATATATTCCCAAATATCCCCAAACCAATAGAGGCATCCACGAAAACACTTTTCCACTGCCGCAACCTTCTGTACCCATGAGCTCCCATCTAGGGACATTTTCTGACACCCTGCCGGAGGGGGATTCGATCACGGAGGGCTTCTACATCAACACCATTGCCCTTCCGATGAAGCGTGAGTAGTTTACCACAGACCTACGGGTCCATAGCTAGTAGCTAGATGGCTTCTTCTCTCTCTTTGATTCTCAATACCATGTTCTCCACGATGTTCTTGGAGATCTATTCGATGTAATACTTTTTTACGGTGTGTTTGCCGAGATTCAATGAATTGTGGATTTATGATCATCTTATCTATGAATATTATTTGAATCTTCTCTGAATTCTTATATGCATGATTTGATATCTTTGTAATTCTCTTTGAACTATCGGTTTGGTTTGGCCAACTAGATTGGTTTTTCTTGCAATGGGAGAAGTGCTTAGCTTTGGGTTCAATCTTGCGGTGTCCTTTCCTAGTGACAGTAGGGGCAGCAAAGCACGTATTGTATTGTTGCCATCGAGGATAAAAAGATGGGGTTTTCATCATATTGCTTGAGTTAATTCCTCTACATCATGTCATCTTACTTAATGCATTACTCCGTTCTTTATGAACTTAATACTCTAGATGCATGCTGGATAGCGGTCGATGTGTGGAGTAATAGTAGTAGATGCAGAATCGTTTCGGTCTACTTGACACAGACGTGATGCCTATATTCATGATCATTGCCTTAGATATCGTCATAACTTTGCGCTTTTCTATCAATTGCTCGGCAGTAATTTGTTCACCCACCGTATTATTTTCTATCTTGAGAGAAGCCTCTAGTGAAACCTATGGCCCCCAGGTCTATTTTCCATCATATAATCTTCTACTTTTCATCATACAAGTTTTCGATCTACTATTTTGCAATCTTTTACTTTCCGATCTATAAAACAAAAATACCAAAAATATTTACTTTATCGTTTATCTATCTCTATCAGATCTCACTTTTACAAATAACCGTGAAGGGATTGACAACCCCTTTATCGCGTTGGGTGCAAGTTGTTTGATTGTTTGTGCAGGTATTCGGTGATTTGTGCGTTGTCTCCTACTGGATTGATACCTTGGTTCTCAAACTGAGGGAAATACTTATCTCTACTTTGCTGCATCACCCTTTCCTCGTCAAGGGAAAAACCAATGCAAGCTCAAGAAGTAGCAGAGAGTATGGCGTCTAGCGAGGGAAATTACCACCGTAGAGGTCCTTATTTTGATGGTACTAATTTTGCTAGTTGGAAGCATAAGATGAAAATGCATATTCTTGGTCATAACCCCGCCGTTTGGGCTGTTGTGCGTATTGACTTGCAAGGTGATTTCTTCGAGGATGGAAAAGAACCGGATCATGAAGCGACAGCGGAAGAAATGAAGATCTTGCAATACAATGCTTAAGCTTGCGATATTCTCTTCTATGGATTGTGCCCCGAAGAATTCAACAAAATCAGCCGCCTTGAGAATGCAAAGGAAATTTGGGATACTTTGGTTGATATGCACAAAGGTACTGAGTCCGTCAAGGAATCCAAATTGGATATGCTTCAAAGTCAACTTGACAAGTTCAAGATGAAGGATGGTGAAGGTGTCGTTGAGATGTACTCTAGGCTTGCTCTCATCACAAATGAGATTGACGGCTTAGGAAGCGAAGAGATGACCGACAAAGTCATCATCAAGAAGATCCTAAGAGCCTTGGATGGAAAATATGATACCGTGTGCACTTTGATCCAAATGATGCCCAATTACAAAGATTGCAAGCCCACGGAAGTCATCGTTAGAATTGTTGCTCATGAGATGTCACTCAAGGATAAAGAAGAGCTCCACAACAAGTCAAGTGGTGCCTACAAAGCTTTAAGTGATGCTCCTACAACATCAAGTGAGAAGCAAGTCTCCAATGAAGAACTGAGCTTAATGGTGAAGAACTTCAACAAGTTCTACAAGAATATAAGCAAAGAGAGAAGCTCCAAGTCAAGGTCCTACAATGACAAAAGATCTTCTAGTTGTGATCGTAATTGCTACAATTGTCGAAGACCCGGACACTACTCCAATGAGTGTACGGATCCCTACAAGAAAGGAGAAGACTCACCAAAAAGGAGGAGTAAAAGAGATGAATCACCTCAAAGAGAGAGAAGGAGTAGAGATGATCGTTATGAACGAAGACCCTCTCATAGAAGCAAGGATTCGGAAAGGAAGGACAAGTCATCAAAGAGCTACACAAGACGAAGACATCAAGCTCACGTTGGTGAATGGGTATCCGGTTTCGACTCCGACAACTACTCCGAGAGAAGTTATCACTCCGACTCCGAATATACTTAAGATGAAGGTGTTGTCGGTCTTGCACTTGTGTCATCCAACTCTTACGAAATACTTGACTCACCAAATGAAGGAATTGGAAGATGCTTCATGGCTAAAGGCCCTAAGGTATCACACCCCGAGTATGTTGATTTCAATAGTGATGAAGATGATTTGCTAGGTGATGATGATTTACTTGTTGACAACACTAGTGATGAGAACTATGATGAACTTGCTAGTAATCATGCTAATCAAGATGAAACGAATGACAATGATAAGAAGGAGATTGAGCGTCTAACTAAAGAACTAAACACTCTTAAGTTAGCTCATGAAACAACTCTAGAGGATCATAGAGAGCTCCTAAAGACTCATGAGAAGCTACGCTTCGAGAAGCTAAATTTAGAGCAAGAACATGGGTTCCTAAAAGCTATCAATGATGATCTTCGAAAGAAGAGTTCTTCTTACATTGCCAAACGTCTCCTCTTGTCGACTTATATGCCACAAGTAAAATCTAGCAATAAGAGCAAGAAAGATTCTTCCTCTACTAGTAACAATAACCATGTTAAATCCAATATTGTTGCTTCTAGTAGTTCTCTTGATTCCACTAATGATTCTCTTAGCCAAGTTACACTTGAGAAAGAAAATAGCTTATTAAAGGGAATTATAGAGAAAGGTGTTTAGAAGAGTCTTGCCGGAAGTAAGCAATTTAAGGAAATTGAACGCAAGCAAGGAAGGCACCGGAAGAATCAAGGTGTTGGTTTTGAACGAAAGTTCAATGCCAATGGAGTTGAGTGGGAAGAAGATCAATACCCCAAGAAGAAGTGTGTTTCTCAACAAGAGAAGTATGACCCCACCTCTTTCAAGGGAACACAAGATCAAGATGATCTTCCGCCACAAGACCACAAGCTAAAAGGCAAGGACAAGCTTCAAGAAGAGATTGACTCATTTGAAGAAGCTCCTAAGGCCATGGTCAAGTGGGTTCCCAAGACTACGTCAAGGTCTACTTCATCAAGTACGACTGCAACTCCAAGGATTCCCATCAAGTTGATGTGGATCCCAAAGAAGAAGAACTAGAGTGTTCTTGAGGGTGACTCCGCCAACATACCTCACTCATATTCATTTTGGTGAGGACATGTGCAATCAATTTTCATATCTTGCACTAGTTCATGGAGTCACAAACCCTCTTGTTGGTAAGACAAGGGACAAGGTAACCTACTGCTTTCATGGACATCATCATATGTGTAATTCACTCTATGTCTATGGATATCCTTGTATGTTCCGTGTGGGACTAACCCATGTAGGTATTGAAAGTGCTACACACTCCAATGGATTGCTCCAAAAGATCTACATCAACTTTGAGCATCCACATCTTCACTATCTACATGAAGTCATCATCGACAAAACCCAAGGTTAGTTCATCCCTCTTAGGGGGGATATCACATCTAGGGGGAGCTTTGCTCTAAAAATTGAGCTAAAGCAACTCTAATGGTGAGAACACATCAATGCTTTATGTAAAAGTGGTAACCCCACTTGTGCTTAAACGATGAGTATGACCTATGATCAAATGTTCTCATTTGACTCCTAAGTCAATATACTCATATATAGATGACCTAGTCATCGCCAATTGCTTGATAGATGCTAGAGTGTTTGTGCATGCTTTGTCACATATTTCATTTGCTATCTTATTGTGTGAGCATGTTGGTTGCATAATTTCTCCATTCGAGGACATCCATTTGTAGTTTTGATTGTTTGATTTTTATTGGCCAAATGGATGGACAAGAATGCCTAATTACCCCCTCTAGCTATCTATGCTTTTTCTCGTCTCAAATTCTATTCATGCTACATCACAAAATTTGAACAAGTCTTTTTCGAACCCTCCGGGTGAGGAGCACTCGGAGCCACCGATCCGACAAGGTCTGCCTACCAAAACCTTCTAATGCATTTCGGCCTGACCAACCATTCCAACTCGGTCACACCGAGTGCAATAGATTGGTCTAGATTTTTCTATCTCGGTGCTACCGATTAGATCAACTCGGTCTCACCGAGTTGCTGTAACTGCCTGCAGTTTCACATTTTGGTGCCACCGACAGCATATGGGTATATAATCCCGCGGACCGAACGCTTGGAAATTTCTTCAAACTTCTCTCGCCCGCACCCCATTGCTGCCGCCCCCTTGGTCTCTGGATCATCGCCGTCTCCGCCTGTGCGCCATCGTCGCAGGTCTCCACCGCCGTCAACGGGAATCCTCTCTGCCGTTGCCGCCGTAGCAAGCCATCACGAAGTTAGGGTATGGTTCGAACCCTTTGTGCTATTTTCCCCTTCCGATTCAATGCACAAAGCTTTTGCCTGTTATCTCTCCACGTATGAAATCATCCTATCCAGCTAAAACTTCTTTAGATTAGATTTGATGCAAAATCTTAGGGTTAGGTTTCCGCCGAGCTCATCTCGTACCGACCGAAATGGAACTTTCGGTCCCATCGATTGGCCCTAGCCATTGCACTAAGTACAGCTCGGTCTGACCGAAGCGTACTGATCAGTGAGACCGAAAGTGATTTCTCTGTGAGACACTAGCATCTTGGAGTCACCGAACTGCAACTCGGTCTGACCGATACTGCATGTTTAGACTCTGTTAGTGCTTCAGTGTCACCGAGATTTCCATATCGGTAGCTCCGAAATGCTTTCTGCAGAAAACTAAAAGTAAGATTTTGACTCAATTTTTGCAAAAAAAAACAAGCTATCTTTTGTGATGCTCATCTACTCTGCCCATATCCATCTATTTACAGGGTCAGTTTGTAGAGATGTCAGAGGCAAGTGACAGTCAGAACAAGTCAGAGGAGCAGCTCAACCTCAGTGAGGGCACAAGCCCAAGCAGTAGCTATGATGAAGGTAGTAGAAGCACCCCTAGCAACCTACCCAAGGCTGCTACCAGACAAAGAAAGAAGAGGAATTCTGAGAGTGAGGATGAAGATTTTGTTGTTGAGGAAGAGGTAACCTCAAAGAAGAAAGTGGTTAAGAAGGAATATGTTGCAGCTGCTACCACCAAGCCTGGTATTCAAAAGAAAGCTCCTGCCAAAAGAGCCCCTATGTCTAAGGCTAGGCAATCCACTTTTTCTCAAGAGCAAGCAACTGCTGAGGCACCAAGTGGTGCAGGAGAGAAGAAGAGGAAGGAGAGAGTCAAGAAAACTATTGCCAGAGTCATCGGTAGACCATCCATGATGAGGGATGCTGATGAAGATGAGGAGGAGGAAGAGCCTATTGCACCACCAGCCAAGACTCATAAATTAATGGCTGATGCCATTAAGACTGGTGCACCCTCCAAGCCCAAGTCTGCCCCCAAAACTTCAGCTCCAAAGAGATCCGCCAGGAACATTCCTGCTGCAGAGAAGAATAAGGCCCCAGTGCCAGAAGTTCAAGAAGAAGATGAAGCCCAAGTGCTTAGAAAATTGAAGCCAAAGATTCCAGACCACAATGATGATCATCCAGTTACTGAGAACATGAAACTGAGAAAGGATGTAGGTCTGAGACAGTGGATAAAGAGTGATCCATATGCCACAAGGAGGAGGACTGCTGTTGATTACCGTTTCCACACTAGAGAACAGCAGGACTTCTATGAGACTGTGTTGCTTGACAAGAAGCCCATTGTGTGTGACATGAAGTGGGTTGACTGGAAGTACATTGATGCCAATGAGGATTACTTCCCCCATGTTCATGAGAGCTTCGGGCTGAATGGTGTTGATGCTTTTGTTGGACAAAAGCTAACCAAGTGGAATGCTGAGATGATAATGCAATTTTACTCCACTGCACACTTTTACCCTGATGGAAAGATTGTCTGGATGACTGAGGGCACGAGATACCAGTCATCAATCTCTGAATGGGCTGCTCTTATCAATGCCCTAGAAGAAGAAGAAGAAGATGATGTTGATGTATATGGAAAACCCAGGAAGGACCACAACTCTATGGCGCACATGTACAAGCCTATTCCTGATGAAGCCTTGGAGACTCACAAGTTTGGCTCCATATACTATCTGCTTGCTGGTTTGGGCACTATCAACTACACCTTGAGGCATACATTGTTGCCTAAGTCTGGATATCACAAAATGATAAGTGGCCATTCCATCAACTTGCTACATCTATTTGATGTTCCCCAAAAGTTCAAGGTAATGAGTCTGCTAGTAGAGACAGTCAAGAGGACAGCTGCTGGCCAAAACAGATCATGTGGATATGCACCGCACATTCAAATATTGATCAATTCCAAGGTTGGAATTGGAACATATCTACTTGACAAAGAGCATTTGCCTCTTAGGCCAGAGTTTGAAGATAATGAAGTTGTCATGGATGCTTCACATCCTACTTCGGTTGAGGCCCAGGAGAAAGCTGAGAAGGCAAAGGCTGCTAAAGCAGCAAAAGCAGCAAGTGCTATAGATGCATCTATTGTGAATCTCAAGACCAAACAAGATCAGCTCACATATCTGCTACAAGCTACCATGAGGATAGAAAAGAGTCTGGCCAACTTGACTAAGAATCAGGAGAGCTCAGAAAGGATTGTGGAAGATAAGATGTACAACCTTGATGTGAAGGTCACTGAGATTCAGACTATTGTTGAGAAGCTGAGAGATGATGCCGAGGACAGAGATGATAGACCTACTACTGATAGATTCCAGACAAAGCCAAGGGCACAGAGGTCTTCTGCAGAGCTAGTTGCAGACTTGAGGCCTGCTCATTCTGCTCCTGCCACCACTGCCAGAGTTGCTCCTCCAGTGTCAACTCCACCAGCTCCACAGGCATCAGCTGAAGCATTTGCAGATGGACTCCTCTCAATGCCGTCTACGCACACCGGAGCAACAAGCCAGAAGACCCCTTCAGGAGCTCCCGGAGATCGTGCCTAGAGTGCCGCATAGCACTATACATTTTTAAACTTCTTGGTAACTTGTTGCCAAAGGGGGAGAAAGTGTATAGATCATAGGCTTCGAGAGAGAGAGAGAGAGAGAGTCTTTTGCTTCTTTGTTGGTTCTTATTTGCCTTGCTACTTTGGTGGGTTGTTGATACTTGATGCTACATTCATGTTATGCTCATGAGATACCTTGTGTGACCATGTGTTTGATCATACTATGCTTAATGTGTGCTTGCATGTCTATCTCTATGATTATTTGTGTATGATCAATCACTTGTATCCTTGGTGATGAGTGCGTGTTATTTTACTCTTATCATTTTGTGCACTCCACCAAGATGTATGTGGCATGGAAGAGTGACCCATGATCCTAATCGATTATGCATTTGCATTCAAATGCAAATTTTAAATAATGCACAAATTTAGGGGGAGCTCTTGCTTATCACATACTTCTCAAAGCGTCGATGTATTTCATTCATTTTATCATTTGTCGAAGCTTTGATCTATATGTTGTCTTCAATTACCAAAAAGGGGGAGATTGAAAGTGCAACTAATCCCCGGGTGGTTTTGGTAATTCATAACAACTTATAACTCATTGAACTAATATCTATTCAAGATAAATATTTCAAGAAGTTCAATGAATGGCATGGCATGTAATAGGAATGTGGACCCCTCAAAATGCTAAGGACACATATTAGCGAAAACTCAAGACTCTTCATCTTTGTTTTAGTGATCCAAGATCACATTGAGTCCATAGGAAAGCCAATACTATTAAAAGGGGATGAGGTGTTGCTTAATGGCTTGCTTGCTCAAAATGCTTAGTGATATTGCTCCACAGCCCTCAACCACTTTCTCCATCCAAATATGTCAAAATCCTAAACTCCATCTCGGCCCCACCGATTCTTTCTATCCGGCGCCACCGAGTTCATATGACATAGCCACTGCCAGAAACCCTAACAGTTCGGTCTCACCGATACGGGTCTCGGTCTCACCGAGATGGCCTTGCCAACTCTCTGTTATCAGTTGCAATTATTTTGGTTTCACCGAGATTGCAATCGGTCTCACCGAGATGGCTTGACCAACTCTCTGTTGCCCTGTTGGTTCACTTCGGTCTCACCGAGTTGATGCAATCGGCGCCACCGAGATGGGGTTTTCCCTAAGCCCTAGCACATTGGTCCCACCGAGTTGTTCCAGTCGGTCCCACCGAAATTCCTAACGTTCACATTTTGAACTAATTGGTCTCACCGAGTTCATCTATTCGGTCTGACCGAGTTGGGTCAAATGTGTGTAACGGTTGGATTTTATGTGGAGGCTATATATACCCCTCCACCCCCATCTCCATTTGTGAGAGAGCCATCAGAACGTGCCTACACTTCCACCATACATTTTCTGAGAGAGAACCACCTACTCATGTGTTGAGATCAAGATATTCTAATCCTACCACAAGAATCTTGATTTCTAGCCTTCCCCAAGTTGCTTTCCACTCAAATCATCTTTCCACCATATCCAAATCTGTGAGAGAGAGTTGAGTGTTGGGGAGACTATCATTTGAAGCACAAGAGCAAGGAGTTCATCATCAACACACCATTTATTACCTTTTGGAGAGTGGTGTCTCCTAGATTGGTTAGGTGTCGCTTGAGAGCCTCCGTCAAGATGTGGAGTTGAACCAAGAAGTTTGTAAGGGCAAGGAGATCTCCTACTTCGTGAAGATCTACCTGAGTGAGGCAAGTCCTTCGTGGGCGATGGCCATGGTGGGATAGACAAGGTTGCTTCTTCATGGACCCTTCATGGGTGGAGCCCTCCGTGGACTCGCACAACTGTTACCCTTCGTGGGTTGAAGTATCCATCAACATGGATGTACGATAGTACCACCTATCGGAACCACGCCAAAAATCTCCGTGTCTTCATTGGGTTTGCACTCTCCAAACCCTTCCCTTTACCTTCATATGCAATGTTCTACTTTCCGCAGCTATACTCTTAGAATTGCATGTGTAAGTTGATTGCTTGACTTGTGCTAGTTGCTAAAATCTACCCACAACTAAAACTGGGAAAAGGTTAGATTTTTATTTGGTCAAGTAGTCTAATCACCCGCCCCCTCTAGACATACTATCGATCCTACAAGTACGTATACTGTAGTAACAAAATATGAATGGGTTGCAACAGTACTTAAAGTAGTGAATTGTTTTCTTATACTAACGTTTCTCACGAAGTTTTTGTTAAGTTTTGTGTGATTGAAGTTTTCAAGTTTTGGGTGGGATCACGATGGATGAAGGAATAAGGAGTGAAAAGAACCTAAGCTTGGGGATGCCTATATACATGATCAGTGCCTTGGATATCATCATGATTATTTGCTTTTCTATCAATTGCCCAACAATAATTTGTTTACCCACCGTATGCTATTTTCTCGAGAGAAGCCTCTAGTGAAAACTATGGCCCCCGGGTCTATTTCCTACCATATTAAATCTAAAAATACCTTGCTGCACTTTTTATTTATTTATTTTATTTTATGTTTAGTTAGATCTATTTATCAAATCTCATACAATTTAATCTATCTCAATACTGAGGAGGGATTGACAACCCCTCTTACGCGTTGGGTTGCAAGTATTTGTTGTTTGTGTGCATGTGTTGTTTACATGGTGTTGCTTGGTTATCCTACTAGATTGATAACCTTGGTTTCATAACTAAGGGAAATACTTACCTTTGTTGTGATGCATCATCCTCTCCTCTTCGGGGAAATACCAACGCAGATACAAGCAATTAGATAACGCGAGGGTTTTGACTACAGCGCCCTTGCCCTCTCCCTCGTGGTGGACGTTCAGTTGTTCAATCGGTGTCAGATTGCCAGAAGCATATTGTACTGTAGTATCATCATTGTTGGACCTCCCGGAGAGGCAAAGAGCCAAGCGCAAGGTTTATAGGAGTACGAATTGTTGGACCTCCCGAAGAGGCGAAGAGCCAAGCGCAAGGTTTATAGGACTACGAGTTGTTGTCCTAGTACTACAACTATAGCGAACAACCGCTACTGTATGATGCCGCCACGTCACCTATAGCCAAAGTTATGCCACCTTTTTTTCTCACAAAGCGTATTGGATCCCGTGCAACAAGCACACAAGTTGCACGCACACATAACACATTTACTAGTAATAAATTCCAAAGGACAAATGCCAACATGCCACACAAGTTCATCTCCACTTCATGTGATAAATTTATGCACGACTACTCTACATATAGTTATAGCGGTACGATTCACAATTTACCATACTCCACTTACACATTATACATGGGCTCCATGTCCTCCTCCAGGTTCCAGTCCCAGGTGTTCTTCATAGATGGCACGATCAATAGCGGTGGGCAACGGGAATCATTGCCGCAGCTTTCTAGTCCGGTTCCACATGATGGAGACTCATCCAAGCTGAAGCGGCATAAATCAGGGATAGCGTGTCCCAGCATGTCGTTCATCCGGCTGTGCGCACTGAAGACACAACCATGCGTCATGAACGGTAGGCCTTCGGTGTCGTGCACGGAAGGTGGCATCTGCTTCACAATGGGGTAGTTGTCCCCAATGAAAAGCGAGTACTCTCCAAGAGTGTTCCTCGGCTCCCACATAGCATCACGGGGGTCGAACTCGGCGCCGTTCATCTGGTACACGTGGCATCTCAGATCTGGACACATGGTGACGTACATGGTCAAGGTCCATGCATGATAATGGTGTGCTCAAATATGGCGCTCAGTAATATTGTGCAGCAAGTAGTACTACTCTAGTATAGAGGAAGTACAATAACCGGCTTATTATATATAGCCACTCTTGGCTACATGGATGAGATAGTAAGACATGGAAAAACAATAATGGTGGGAGTTAGTGGGTTCAAGTCTTCAAGGGCCTAGCTATACTCCTCCTCCTAGGTAAAAAGTAATACTCCCGATGATCCATGCAACATACGGAGTACTAGTAGTACTAGTACAGTACTACTAGTACTATAATGAAAGAGAAGGCGAGAGGGTTAAAAAAATCTAATACTAAATTGTACTAGTACTAGTAAACGTGTGCCAGTCAAGAAAAGAGAAGAACTAACAAGTACTACTACTCTAACACACAGCAATGAGAAAATGGAATACCTGGGTAGATGGTGACGCCCCGATCGTGTGACCATGTTGCACATCAGTGGTACCATGGGTAACGACTGCGAAGATAGTTGATCCCAATCTGCCAAAGGCAGCTGCAAGATTCCAGGTTAGACAGAATCACAGATGCAAATGCACATCCAAGATTGGCGATCTTATTTTGATCAGGGGATGCCTGGTCCCTGCAAAATAATGGAGTACCGTTAGGGATGCAAATGATGGTTTGTGCATTCCGTTTGTAATCTCCCGTACCGTAGGATGGCATCCAGATGAAACAAGTCCCCTGGCTTGTCACCGCGAAGATGCGGCCTACATGGCACACGGCGTCTTCGAACATGTAGGGGTACAAATCTGCCGCGACCAACATGTGCCAGCCTCTGCCGTTACGGCCATTTGTATTGATGGCAATCCTTATGTCTAACACCACGATGAGATAGTAATCATCGTAGCTGCGGCGCTTTATCGGCAGGTCCGTAATTGCTATCTTCTTCAATCTCATGTGGGCATCATCATACGTATTCAAGCCTAGCCAGTCCGGAAGGCCGATCCCAATGGTGGAGAAGGGGTCTACGGGAAAGGCCGCACTGGTGTGGATGTTGTGCAAAATGATGGTGGTATCCGGCCGGAGGAATGCAAGCCAATCTCCGTTGGCACCAACCCAAACCTATATATAAGACGGTGGGCAGCGGAGAAATTATGAGATGGAATAACTAAGTACTATATTTAGAATATACACTACATGGTCAAACTCCATGACTGGCCTGCTCATCGGACAAAATCCGACTACCTCTCAACGTCGACAACTCTAGCGGATTCAACGTGCAACCACAGCCACATTGTGATGGACTATTCAATGGATTGCCCCATTGAATAACCTTCTCCTCGAAGACGCAAGGAAGACCAACAAGCATGGCCTTCTCCCAAGCATGTTTAGGCACCGAATTAAAAAAGTTGGTGTAGGAACCACCCAGTCTTGCGGCTGTGAGGAAGTTGGAGCGGCGTGCGATTTCTCCCAGAGGATCATCATCCAAGGTCTCCCTGCCCTGACGAGGAGGAGAACCACCTGGCGAATCCATGGCAGCAGCGACGAACCACCTTGGTCTCTTCGAGGGGAGGGGAACTGGCGAGGAGGAGATAAGAGCGTAACTGCAGGGCCTCGTCCCTTCATTAAGGAAGTTAGTATGCGGGCACGCATAGTGGTAGTGCGATGGTGCAGTTATTATTTACTACGTAGTACTACTGTAGTAGTAGTACTTTCTCTATATACTATACTTCTATAGTGCACCAGTTTTTAACTCTTGAATCTCAAGGCCAAGGAGCTACAGTTGCAAGTGGAGGGTACTACTGTTCTCTAGAACCATCGTTGTACTATCAATGCAGGGAAAGTACACCTGTGTACTCTCCCTGCTCTATTCAAGCGTGTAGCTGGCCTACTCAGCCGCTCCTCTCATGCACACACTAGCAACCTATTTATCAGTGACGGTTACTGCGGTGGCAGAACATTTGAGTTATTTGATACAGCGAGACTAGGCTTTTTCTTTTCCATTTGTGGAGGTGTAATGGATCTCGATGAACTTTGTTTGTTGGTCCTTCCTTCTTTATTAATGAGATGAAGCAAAGCTTTTGCCTCCGTTTCAAAACAAAAAAATCGCGTCAAGAGGAATTTTTTTATAGAGTTTACAGCTGATAATGGAGCGAAGTCCATGCGTGCAACGCCACAAGCTACAGAGTAGTAGTATTTTACGTCCAGAGCCATATTGCACAGTTCCCAATGCGGCGCAAGGCTTTTCCGGCTCCTCGCACTTAATTGGGAGGTGCTAGTTTAAAGATGGTAGTTGAGGAAGCAGCAAGC
Organism: Thinopyrum elongatum; assembly: GCA_011799875.1. Lineage (NCBI taxonomy): Eukaryota > Viridiplantae > Streptophyta > Magnoliopsida > Poales > Poaceae > Thinopyrum > Thinopyrum elongatum. Next base: position 441,711,929 of record CM022300.1, on the reverse strand, counting down.
AAGGTGCGGCTAGGGCGAGCACGTAGGCGAGAAACGTTGCACAGTGAATTGATATATACTAGTAAGTAGTAGTACATACTACTACTCTAGTACGCGAGCCACGAGATGATGGGAGGAAAAACCCGTGCACGTGGTTGGGCTGTCCAGTGCACCCAGATTGTGGTGCGACACATCCGTCGGACTTCAAAAGTCAAACTACCAGTGTACAATATTGGCTCGCGGCGAGGTTAATATTAAAAAAAAAGGCCGCCGTGCGTTCGGCCGGGATCAAACCCACAAAACGAGCTATACATTCCCGCGACCACTAGTAGTACAACACAACCTAGAATCTCTTTTTGTCGCTAGTACATTGTTCCTTATACATATTGGAGTACGTATTTAACAAAAAAACTACCACTTTCCAACCAGCCCTACCAAGAAACCACTACTCTACAAAAATTAGCAAAAAGGTACCAAAAATTTCTTAATCTGTCGCAAAAAACTACCAAGTGCCGTTATAGGCACGTTTAAACCCATGCCGCCCCTTAAGTCAAAGCTGTCTATTTGACCGGCAAGTTAGGCGTTATGACTCGTGGGACCTACATGTCAGTCTGGACAAAAATCCCCAAGTCACCTCCTACCTCCGGCCCATCCACCTAGTCATCTCCGGCCATGGGAGGCAGCTACCGCTGCCGCCAGAAGGCAAGGCCAAAAGCATCGGTGGCGCGGAGCCCATCTTGCGGCAGCCTGGATGCCAGCTCCGTGCGGCGCTCGCGGCTGGTAGCTAGCCAAGCTAGCACACACCCTGCTGGATGCATCCACCTGCTTGTCTGCAAGGTTTGCTAGCTAGGTTGGCATGGCAGGTGCGGCGGCTTGCTCACGCGTGCCGTGCTAAGGCCAGCCATCTGGCTCGAGCGAAGGCCAGTGCGGCGGCTTGCTCGTGCGTGAGCCGCGCTCAGGCCAGCCAGCCAACCCGTGCGGAGGCCAGCGCGGCGTTTGGCCCGTCCGGCGGAGCGGCAGCCAGCTCGCTCATCACCGGCGCCAGCGACGAACACGCATAAGAATTGTTTGAAGTAATGTCCAGGAAAAATAATGATTGCAAGAGGAAGAAGAGGATTGATGCTCAGATGTGGGTCCCTCATGTCATAACGGTCAACACAACGGTCAAACAGACGGTATTGATTTAAGGTGCCTCATCAGCACGGATGTGTGGGCCAACCCTGTCATAAACGGGTTTAAATGAGCCTAATCGGCACTAGGTAGTAGTTTTTTTGGCGGCGATTAAGAAATTCTGGGTTTGTTTTTGCTATTTTTTGTACAGTAGTTTCTTCCTAGGGCTGGTTGAAAGTGGTAGTTTTTTGTTTAATACTCTACATACTATAAGTAGGAGTGAAAGTTAAGCTTTGGAAGCCAATAAGCACGGCTAGTTACATAGTACCTATGTGTACGTAATTCAAACTAAATATCGACCATCAGTGACTAATATCTTGATGGAAAACTCGAAAGTATGGAAATACTAGCAATCTGCCCATGCGTTGCAACGGATCCAAAGTATAATAATACTTATTTAGAAACTTGATAGAAAACACTCTAATTTTGATATACATATATCACTAAAAATATATTATGTTTCAGTCAGCATATATTCCTTGGGCTGTTTTGATGAGGCGAGGGAGGGATGTGGTTGGTTTTAAGATACTAAGGGGTTTTCTGCAAATTGGAGTAGAGAAGTGGGATGTTGTTGCAAAAAGGCAACAACTTACCTCACAGTCGTTAGATGTAGATCTAATGGTCAGAAATGACGGATGACAGACACACCATCATCACCAACTAAGTCTTTTATAGGAGTATAAGTATGGAAATACAAACATATTATTCACACTTGTTTCCATAAACTTGGATCTACGTTCTATTCAGTGGTTGAGCATGTGGGGCCTTAGCACGATGGCTTCCCGACTATGTAAATCAAGGTTTTCCCATTACCGATATGGAGGGGGTGATGGCGGCGCGCTTTCGGCTCGCTCTAGTCCTCATAGTCATACTAGGTGGTCTACGGACGTGTAGATGTATTCTTTTTCACATCTCGTGTTCGTCGTACTGCCATGATTGTTGATGAATAGAGGGTAGTTATTCGCGAGAAAACCTTGGTTGAGCATGTGTGTGAGAGAGAGATAGCGCGTGTGTGTGTGATATGGAGAGACTGAGGCAATGATAAGAGATTCTTTGTGAGTCTGTGTGTGTGGAGGATAGAGAGAGACATGTGCATGGGGCTTTGTGTTGTGTAACATGGAGACACATATAAATAATCAGAGAGTGAGTATGTGAGATACACATGCGGACATAGGGAGAGATGTGTGAGTTAGAGAGACGGAGAATTTTGGTGTGCATGTGAGTTAGAGAGAGAGGGGGGGTATATATATACCTAGAGCTGGAGAGAATATGCAAGGGTGTGTGCCTTAAAAGAAGGATCCAGATAGATGGGTGTTGTGTGTGTGTGTTTGTGTGTGCTTGTGCGTGCGCGTGTGTGTGAGAGGGGGTGTGTGTATGTGGAGGAGAGACCACTAATGATGTAAACCTAGTAGGAAAGGGGGAATGGTGTGACATGTGTGTCCAAGAGAGAGATAGGCATGTCTAGTAGCGGGATAGCATGGGTGCGGGTGGGGAGCAGACTATTTGGAAGAGACATCAAGTGTGTGTGAGAGAGGGGTGCGAGAGAGAGAGAGGGGGGGGGGAGAGAGGGGGGAGAGAGAGAGGAAGAGAGGGGAGAGAGAGGGGTCATTTGTGGGCAAAAGTGCCGTATAGATAGGGAGACAAGGTTGATGTTGTTCGAAAGTGGCCCGGAAAGCAAGTCATCGTGTGCGTGATAAAGACTTCATGAGAGATCAATAAATAGATGGTGGAGAGAACAACGTGCAAGATTGAGATCGATGATACGCTAGTGAGCTATGGAATGAGTCACGACATATATGTATATAGGGAAGGAGCTGGGTCGGGTCCGCATGTGGGAGAGATAGAAAGAGGAGAGTGGTGCACAAGGAGACAGAGGGTGCTTGTGCGTAGTGGGGGTGGTGAGTGAGGTGTGTATCAATTAATGTGAGAGAGAGATAGAGAGATGGTGGAGAGTGTGTGAGAACCACATAACTAGGGACATAGACATTGGGGGCAGTGTTTTGTGTGTATGGGAAAGATACACTGCTATATAGTGTGTGTGTTTGGGAAAGCAGAGAGATGTCGGGAGACCTAGAGAGTGGGGGAAGAGATGTGTGCATGCCCGAGAGACAAAGTGATAGAGACCTATATTGGGGTCCGTACTTAGAAGAGAGACAGGGGTTAATGTGTTCCCTTGTTTGTGTCCGGGGGAGAGAAAAGACTTGTGTGTGGGGGAAGTGGGGGGTGGTGGGCTTCAGATAAAGAGTGAGGTGTCTATATCTGAGAGACATAAGCGTAATTGAGATATATATGGTCAATAGCGTGTGCACTCATGGTTGATCAATTTGTTTCACAGTTTGGACTATGAGATAGCGATACTTTTGAACATGCATGGTATACTTTGAAGTACCAAAATTACAAACCGAAGATTGGAAATATAGAATTCAACTCATTATTAGCTTTTGTAATTCATTTAAACGGGGGTACATTTTTAAGCCGGGATTTCGTTGTCGGTGTACTAAGTATTGGGCCAATAGTACCCCGTACTTGTGCACGGGCAGTTGTAGCCATCCTCACGGCAAGGCTTGCCGGGAACAGTTCGAGGTCAATTCAAGCCACCAAAGAAATCATCAAGTCAGAGATCTGGAGATCAGCAGATAAGCAGAGCTAGAATCCGAAGGCCAGCTTCCCCGGCAAGATCCTTGCCGGGATGGCCTGCGGAGCCCGGCAAGGCTTGGCGTCCGGCAAGGCTTGGCGCCCGGCAAGGCTCGGTGCCCGGCAGGCTTCGACGCCCAGCAAGATTCTGCCACTGTGCCACCGCTTCGGCACAGTAACAAGTCTGACATTCTGGGTCCTTCTCTGGATGACAATCATCGCCTTCATGCCGATGCTTGTCTTCGCGCTGGAATAGTTTTTGACGGAGAGCGCCAAGCTGCATAGTGGTCAGATTGTTGTTCAGCCTGGGGCGCAATCTCATGACATCTGCCGCGTTTCTGTATTCCCAAGCTGGCCTTCCCCTGTTCTGCTAAGGGGCGATGCGGCGGCGGAGAAAGTCGAAGCCAATCATCTCCATCGTCAGCCCGGCAGCCTTCAGGCGGAGGATCCTGGTGGTGGCGATTGTGAGCCTCTCGTCCTCCGCAGCGAGATCGCTCCAATCCTTGCCGAGGACCACCTTCTGTTGCTGGGGAAGACAAAACGGATGGGGATCTGCTTCCTGGATCCAGCACCATTCAGCCCGCCACTCGTCCCACTTTTCGCGGTAGACTCCTTCTGGATATATTTCCTTATTCCAAGCCCTTGGAATCCATGCGATAGAACCAGAGAGGGCCTCTCCTTTTTGGATGCGAGGGAAGAAGTAATGGCGAAAAAGAGCAGAATTGGGAATCACGCCGACAAAGTTTTCACAGAGATGGGCAAAGATGGACATGCAAAGTACCGCATTCGGCGTGAAATCGAGAAGACGAAAGCCGTATGTGTACATGATATCATTGAAGAAGTCAGAAAATGGGGGACAGAGCCCGCAATAGAAATACGCAGTGAAGAAAGGGTATATGTCCGATCCACCTTTGGAACAAGCACCTGGAATTACGAGTGTGGCGGGATGAGCTTGTGTCTCCTTCGCCCACATGCACTGGTACCGCCCCTTCAGAGCTTCAGCATCGAGCGATGGGGGGAAGACGACATACTTCTTCCGCATCTTCACCAGTTCGCTCTCCGGGACGTCGGCTTTCGCTTCCTTGCCCTTGCCTTTGCTGGCCTTGGGCGGCATGGCGGCTGTGAGGGTGGAAGCCGGGGGTGGAGCGAGCGTGGAAGCGGCGTGCGGAAGAGGAAAAAGCTTCGTCCTGAGCTCGAGGAGAGGAAGGCGATGGCGACGACCAGATTGAGAAGAAGAGGGGGGTAAATAGGCTTGTGCCTCTGTGGCTTCTCCTTTTTATGGGGAAGGAGCGGGGCCGCCTCTTTTATTCCCCAATGTGAATGCGCCTCTATAGGCGCGAGGCAGTTGCAGCCTTTCAGGCACGCTTCCCACGTCACGCGCTCGGTGCGTGTAGTGGGGGGCACAGTAAAATGAGATATTTACAAGCAGTTAATCCCCTGCCACGCGTGCCCGTGCACTGTTTGGGCCTAGCCCAACAACGCCTCGCACTCGTGTATGGCCTAGGCCCGGGGGCTCCTATCGGTGTACTAAGTATTGGGCCACTAGTACCCCGTACTTGTGCACGGGCAGTTGTAGCCATCCTCGCGGCAAGGCTTGCCGGGAACAGTTCGAGGTCAATTCAAGCCACCAAAGAAATCATCAAGTCAGAGATCTGGGGATCAGCAGATAAGCAGAGCTAGAATCCGAAGGCCAGCTTCCCCGGCAAGATCCTTGCCGGGATGGCCTGCGGAGCCCGGCAAGGCTTGGAGCCCGGCAAGGCTTGGCGTCCGGCAAGGCTTGGCGCCCGGCAAGGCTCGGTGCCCGGCAGGCTTCGACGCCCAGCAAGATTCTGCCACTGTGCCACCGCTTCGGCACAGTAACAAGTTTGACATTCTGGGTCCTTCTCTGGATGCGTGGCAACGCGCCAGTGGAGGAGAGCTTAAGCGGTGCTGATGGGATGGCCCCTTTTTCCATCCCCAAGAAAGTGAGGACACCTAAACGGACACCTCACGGTGCATTAAATGCGTTTGTCCTAATCCGTCAGGGGTTAGGTATGATACCCTGTAGCTACTTTACACCTTAATGTATGTACATTTTGCCACTGTGGTGACCCCTTTGAGCATATAAAAGGAGGCCCAAGGCAACTGCTACAGGAGAGGAGAACTTCTGGCCCATTCTGCATGCGTAGCTGCTCTTTGAACGTACTGTTCATTGCGAGCGCTCCTGAAGGCTGGGCTTAAGAACATTAATAAGAACACAAGGCAGGAGTAGGGTTTTATGCTGATCAGCGGCCCGAACCTGGGTAAAAACTTCTCGCATCAATCGTTGGTTCTGCTCTTTGCGTATACCTCTCCCCCCGCCGAATCGTAAAGGGGTCTCTCGGGATCCCATAGGTGTCGTACCCCGACATTCGTGATTTCAAATTCATATATCAAACCTAGAGATATACACATACGGTCATGTTCAAACCTTATAATCATCCACTTTATTCATACACATACACATTTTTTTTTTGTCATCATACTTAGGATAAACACATTTGGAATTTCATTTGAATTGGAGCATATGATGGTATTTGCTTCCACTAGCTCAATGATCCATATTTGAATTGAATGGACAATCTAAGTTTCGAGTTGGAGATATTGATTTTTGAAACTTGCACTTTTTTTGCATGCACAACAAATAAATTCTCGACCATGATATCATAGTCGACCGTACAAGAGCAGAGTACTTAATTTCAGCCACCAAAAGCTTTCAAACTTCCTGCTCACATCGAAATATCTCACACCCGAAAGTTTAGCCCTGCGATATTCCTGTACCCCTGCCGCATGAACGGATAAGGGCTGCTTTGGTAACTCCATTGTTTTCCCCTATTTGCCCCCAACATTCTTCCCCAGAACCCCTCCCCTTCCCCTCCCCGCCTCCTCCCCCCAACCCCCCAAGCTGTCGAATCTAGTCCTCCGCGCAGCGGTGGATCTCACACCCCGCCAGATTTACCTTCCGCACCTTGGAACCCCCAACTTCCAACTCACCACTTCACCGGAGCCTCTTCAACGACTTGCTTGTCCACCGCTCCAGATCTCCTTGACCGCCATCATGGTCCACCGCACCGGATCTGCTTCATCGGCGCCCTCGTCCACCATAGTGTAGGCCCTTCACTGACTCCCTCGTCCGCCACATAGCTGGCCCTTCATAGAAGCCCTCGTCCGCCACAACAGATCTACCTCACCAAAAGCACTGTACACCGCGCCGGATGTGCTTCGCCGACGCCTTCGTCCACTACACCGGACCCGCCCCACGGACGCCATATTCAACTCCATCGGCCCTACTTTACTAACGCCACAGCCTCATCAGGTTATTTTGATTTGTAGTCCTTCGATTTTTCTCTTCTCTATTGTGGAACTGTTCACTTACCACTGATCGGCTTTCTTGTATGTCGACAGGTGCCGCAACCGAAGCACCGGAGCCGCTTCAGCAACAGAGACAGCCGGCCCAAAGTCAACCACAACACGAGCACCATCAACTATACTTAGCTTTCACGTATGACAACAATGCCCATACGCCGCCGAGAATAAGGTACTATTATCGAACGGCTGGCACCTACGTTCACTTTCTTAGCATAAGCACCGCACCTTCGAATTTCTTTAGGGCATCATTCAATTTTTCATGTGCAGTGTGGCAGTGAATAGGTTACATGTGCTAAATTACAAACCAGTGCACATATAGTTACAATGCTTTTGTTTTGTCCTAAGTATTACTGTACTTCCTAGATATCACTTCCTACTATTTTACTTCTTGCATGCTATATTTATGATAATAGTGTTGTTTTGATGCCACCTGTTGGTTATAATTATTGTACTGGACTGCTTCTATGTTCTCTATGCTTAATTACACATCAGCAAACTAGCTTGTCGTTCCGCTGCTCTTAGTTCATTTTAACCTACATTTTCCGATGCTAGCTATTACAGCACAGCTCCGAGCCTCTGTTCATTACTTTTTTGTGCGTTCTTGATCTTCCCAAGTTGCATGACTAATTTCATGCTTCTATTCATTATGGAGCTGCCAACCCCATCAAGCAAAATACTTTTTCTTTTGGGGCTGGCACCTCGAACAAGCATAAAAATAGAGTGAAGTACATATATTGTCGTGTAAGGACACACCCTTCTTTCATTAGTTTAGATGAACCATTGATGATCAATTCGAACCAGTTCATGTGATTAAAATTAGTTTTACCTAAATAGAGGGGGAAGAATAAACTACAATGACTAGATTTGCAACCACGGGATGCTGAAGATATCTTCAAAGAACATTGCAATAGCAGCGAGGCTTCACAGCAACATATGGTAAGCCAGTGTGTTTTAGTACATGTGAAATGTAATGCGTGTGGGCTGCTTTCTTGGCTTGTGCCCTCAAGTTGTAATCCTACAGAATTACAAATAGTTCAGTTGTCTGCTTTGCTGTATTGCTAGATTTGAATGCTTGTTTGTTACTTGTTAGGCTATACCTGAGTTGGAAAATGTGTCAGCAGTGCCTGTTGTACTATTGTAAAGAAATGCATGCCTAATTCATTTGATTCCTTAACTTTTCCTGTGAACTTCATCACAAGACTGTCTTCGTAGTTTATATGAGGCCACACTGTTTAAGTGCTTTCTCAGATTATTTCAACTGCTTATATGCCTTGGCAACTTAAATATAGCGGTGGTACACTGTCTTTCATCTTACCATTTTAATTTGTTTTCGGCTGATGCAACTTCTAACCATTTAAATATAGCTTGCCATGCTCGGCAATAATTCGTATGTTGTTTACCATGTAAGCTTACAGCCTGGATCATGCGATAACTATCTCTTACTTATATCCAGCGAAAACCTTTCAGGATGCAATTCACACTAGGACACAATGTACAACCCCAGAATCTATTTGTGGAAGCAGTGCGCCATCCATGTTACCAGATGGTAGCAGTTCTGAGGCAACACCGTTGGAGAGCAGTCAGAGCACATATATTATAGTTCTTGAGGCTCTACTAGAGGCAGAAAGAGATGGTGTGGCTGCCATGAATGAGGTAATCTTGATCTTGAGGCTGGAAATTATGCAATTAGTTGCATGTATTATGCAAGCAAACCAAGAATTGGAGGAAGTAAGAATGTTGCATTTGAATACGAAGGAGGTCATGCTGCTTCTGCTATCTGAAGCCCAAGGTAATCCCGGTTCTTCTTTAGATACCAGTTAAAATTGTCATTAGATTAGTATACTTGCATGTTGTGTCATGTCTATGAATGGATTATGTTGTAAGACCCCATATTTGTTGTCCATGTGTTGTAATGATCTGATTTTTTTACACGAGGTAATCCTCAGTACTTGTATGAGTGGACATAAGGTGAACTATTTTTCATGTGAGCAGATTGTATAGGATGAAATAACTGTTTGACTCAAAGTGTATCCAACCTACTGAATTCGAAGATCACGACATTTCTAAATCATATTTCATATATAAAGGTGGAATAAATCTTTGTTCTGGTTTTGAAGATATAAATAAGAAAACATAGAATGATGTATGGATATTCGTAATCGAATACAAATTTGATTTGAATTTAGTTGACAGGGCCCAGGGTAAACGTGAATGCTAATTCTCCCAAATTTTGAACGAAGTGGCAAAACACCCACTCTCTTTTGTCGGCTCCCCGATGCCAGTGTTTGTGAGATGAAAATTACTGTCTACCCTTGACACTTTACATCCTATCGGCCCGATTTCCACTGCTGTCAATAGGGGTAGGTCAGTAACTTCAATCAGACGTGACACGACCGCCTGTCACCCCATTCAGACACGGTGGGCGCCAAACATGGGCGGCAAACACACATTTGATTCAAACTCATCCAAAAGACCTCTCTCGCTGCCTCTATTTTCCCATTCATACACGTGGGTGGCAAACCAAACTCTCTTCGGCCCAAATCGATGTAGGCAAATATTTTAAATAGGGGCAGGTGTGTAACTTCACTCAGACGCGACACAACCGCCCTACCTGTCAGCCCCGTTCATACACCGTGGGAGGCTAAACACCCTCTCCTCACCCGAAATCGCCCTCGGCAAACATTGGGGAGATGCAAGATTACCGTTCTATCCCCAACCGACGAGATGTCCGAAATTCAAACGGGGGCTAAGTTCGTAACTTTCCCACATTTCAGACAAGCGCGTCCCAAAGTTTGAGATCCCCTCCCCCCTTCCATTTCCCCATTCATACACCGTCGGTGCCACAACACCCTACCCACACCGGCCAGCCTCCTCCGTCCGCCACCCCATCCTCCACCTTGCCGGAGCCGCTACCCCTACCCCGTCGTCCACTGCAAGAGATGGATGTCTCTCATCCACGGCGCCGGACCAGGATCCTTTCATCGCATCCTCTCGCTTCATTGGCGCTGCCGTCCACCTTGTCGTGGCCGCTCCTATGACCGCCTCGTCCACGGCAACAGGACTTATCCCCCGATGCCGCTGTATGCCGTCTCAAGTCTTCTTCCGCACCGCCGACAGCCATCGCACCCGCAGCACCCTCATGGTATCAACAGGGGCCTACATAGTCGTAACGCCCGGATAATTAAGCTACAGTAATTCTCTGCTAATGATGCCATGTCATCAATGTTACTGTTGCTAATCTCGCTTAGATTCAAATCGGTTCAAATTCAAAATTAAATTAAAGTCAAAAATAAAAGTTTTCAAATGTCAAAACTAAAATGTGCAAACTGTGGCAAATAATTCAGAAGTATTATTGGTGAAGAAGCCAAATGTTTATAAAATGTTTAAGTGCTAAAAAATAATTAAAATAGTGGCTTAAACAATTATATAAATGCCTTTTATAATTTCTAAAATGTTAAACTATTTTATTTGTGAGTGAAAATTTTTGTGGCAGAGGGTTAAACTAAAACTCTAATTTAGGTGTTGGTCTCATATTGTTATTAAGCTAAGATGACCTGAAAATTAAATAAAACAAATAAAACCGAAAAGTTTAAGAAGAAAACAAGAGAAAAGGAAAAAAAGGCCCCTGCCGCCCCCACTGGGCCTCACCCAAGCCGGCCCACCTAAACCCCCCGGTCGTCGTCTTCTGTTCACGACCGCGCCAGAACAAGGGCGCGTCCCCGTTGAACCACCTCGCCGGCGCCATCCCGAGTGGATAAGGGCGACAACCGCGCCCCCTCGATCCCCTCTCCCACTCGGTCCCCGCTCCCCTCACCCTCTCCTCCTCCCTCTCGCCCTCGCGCTCCAGATCCGCCCGCACCCTAGCGCTGCCATGGCTACGCCATCGCCGTCCGCATAGCCACGGCCGTCGCCTCGCCTCTCCGACCTGTCCGCTCACTGCACCTCCGTCGGCTACGCCTCCCCGTCAAGCCGTGCGGCACCGGACGCCCCTGGACGCCGTCCCCGACGACGTCTTCCTCCTCATCTGCATCGCCGTTCATCGTCGACCACCGCCTCCCCGACTCCTCCCCGAGCACGCCTCACTCACCTACAGGATCCCTGTGAGCCTCCTCCCTCGGGTTCCCCCCTTCCCCCCTCCCCCTTCGATTTGGGCGCCATAGGTCACCATCTTCGTCGTGCCCGAACCCACAAAGAGCTCGCGGTCGCCGCGGTTCTGTCCCCGCGACGCATCCCGCCTCGCCGCGCGCTCGCGTGCCCCTGCGCGCGCCCGCCCGCGGGTGGCTGCGGCCCCGCCACACCCGTCGTCCCCCACTGCTGCCACGACCGGCACCTCGCCCCCGCGCAGCCCGCTCGCCTCCCATTGCCGCCGATGCCTGCTGTTGCTGCTCCGCTGCCGTCCACGTAGCTCCTCTCCGGCACCGCCTCGCACCCCGCCGCTGCCGGCCTGGCCCGCCTCGCTTGCGCCGTGCCCGTCGCTCGCCTGCCCTGCCTCTGCCCGCAGCCGCCTGCGCCCACAAGCGCGCGTCCACCGCTGCTTTGCTGAAGCTACGTAGTTGCTGTTGAGTGCTACTGTAGCACTTGCTAGCTTTTCTATTTCTACAATGACTAACCCTCTAGACAGCCTCTGAACAGCGTCTAAACAGATGTTAACATGAGTAAAACTAATATGAGTAGATAGTACACTTGACAAGGGTCAAATGTTTCCATTGGACCAAATCCATTTGATTTATGGATTAAATCCTATGAAAATCGCAAAGTGCTATGTTCTGCTAACCGAAAGCAAAAAGAAAACGACTTTATTGCCTTAGCTACTTTAGGGCTTTTGTTGAACAAATTATAGGGATATGTCATGCCATCTAAGGGCATGGCATGATAGTACTCTTGTTGTAGTGCAAAACACTTATCGTAAGTGTCTCCATTAGAACTATAGATCAATGGCAATCATCCAACAAAGTTTGTAAATTATAACAGTTTCTGGAATTAATATCAAGTGGCACTTTTCAACTGAAGTTTTGAGTAAGCTATTGGACTCTAACAGAGATGCAAGTGCTACTATCTTGTAGATCACAGAGAATGCTCAAAATTGATATAAGGCACATAATCATAGGATGTACAGAACAATAGTTGTAGCCTTTTGAAAACAGCTAAGTAATGTTCAAAACTGACGAATTCTCAGACTTAGCAAAATTTCAGGAATTTTCAGAATATTAATAAAACTTTAGAAATTCATAGAAAATAATCCGTAACTCGGATGAAAATACTTTGTACATGAAAGTTGCTCAGAAAAATATGGCGAACCCGAATATGCCTTTCGTTCGTCCGTCACATGCCCCTAGAAGAGCGAACATGGAACCGTCCCCCTCAATTTCATCTGTCCGAAAATGCCAAACTTCGGGAAAACATTCCCGGATGTTATCCCCCTTCGCCGGTATCGTGTAACACTACATTAGAACACCCCTAGCACCGCATATCGTCATGTCATGCTTAGTAATGCATCTGTATGCTTTGTATTTACTGTTTTTCCCCCTCTTCTTCTCCGGTAGACCCCGAGACCGCTGTTGATGCCCCTGTGATCGACGACATCGACGATGAATCTTCTTCCCTTTCAGCAGAGCTTCCAGGCAAGCCCCCCTTGATCACTTCGATATCGCCCATTCCATTCTCTCTCATGCTTGCATTAGATTTTGCTACTGTTATTGTTTGCTCCTATTCTGATGCATAGCCTGCTTTTGTAACATGTTCATTGTACCTTACCTGCTTATCCTAAACTGCTTAGTATAGGTTGGTTGGTGATCCATCAGTGACCCCCACCTTGTCCCTGTTGCCCTGCTTCATCATCGATGACTCGTTCAACATGATCGACGACCAGAGACCGACACATCACTTCACCCCCTTAGTTGTACGACTCTGCATTGTTACTATCAAGTGTCGAGGGTGATACCTCGTAACGCACTCCTGATGATAACTCTGTAGTGTAGCTATTCGGTCATGGTCATCGAGGGTGGTTCCTCCTTCACCACTCCCGATACGACTCTATCGTGCAGCCCCTCAAGTGTGAACCTCGAGGGTGATTCCTCCTACGTTCACCTTGATGATTACATCAAGTGGATTCCATCGAGGGTGACTCCTCGGATTCCCCCTTGATGTTTTGGACGCACGTTTACCTTGACTTTACTTGAGACCTTGTGAAAGTCGGGCGGGCCCGGAGAGCACCCGCAAGATGTTACGGTGGCAGCTGGCTGTTAGCGGTATCACCCAGGAGGGGGTGGTAGCTCTGGACTTGTCCCAACAGCCGTCACTTCTTTTAATAATGCACTAACAAGTTTGGGTATTTGTTCTGAGTTGGCCTTTGGCCTTTACGCACTAACCACCACGCGGGAATAGTTATGGGCCTCGGCATCGTAGTATCAGCTGAAGCTTTGTCAAACGTCCAGTTCAGCATTGTGGCACGGTCGGATCGTGCCGACCATCCGAGGTGGCACTGGTATTCACCCTGCACACAATGACCCGGAGTGCAATGGGCGATGGGCCCAAGACCCTGGAGCGCTTATAATGTAGACCGGCGGGGACCTCTCTGCTGAGCATAGGTAGGGCTGCGACGTGTTGATCTTTCGAGGCCGGGCATTGACCTAGGAAAGTGTGTCCGGCCAGAGTAATCAAGTGTGTTTGGAAATGTGATGCACCCCTGCAGGGAAGTTATCTATTCGAATACCATGTCCACGGTAATGGACGTTCAAACTTGTATCCTGATCTATTACAACTAGAAATGGATACTTGAGATATGTGATGGATATGTGGCTTCGAGATTGCTTTCTCGCAGGGAGTTGAGGAAGGATCTCTGGGCGTTAATACTACAACATGCTTGTTAATTATAAACTGCTATTATGTACTCTTCTGAATGCTGCAAGATGCTTGGAGCTGCTTGAAGATGCTAGTCTTCGATAGGCTAGGCCTTCCCCTCTATTCTGGCATTCTGCAGTTCAGTCCACAGATACAACCCTTCCATTTGATACCAATGCATACTTAGTATAGATCTGATGCTTGCGAGTACTTTGGATGAGTACTCACGGTTGCTTTGCTACCCCTTTTCCCCCTTCTCTCTTCTTTCCGGTTGTTGCAACTAGTTGGTGGATCTCAGGAGCCAGATGCCACCCCCGACGACTACTACTACTACCCGGAGGGTGCCTACTACTACGTGGAGACCGCCGACAACCAGGAGTAGTTAGGAGGTCCCAGGCAGGAGGCCTTGCCTCTTCGATCGTTGTTGTTTTTGTGTTTGCCTTCTTAAGGCAGCCTTGTTTAACTTATGTCTGTACTCAGATATTGTTGCTTCCGCTGACGCTTGTATCTCGAGCTTTTGTATTCGAGCCCTCGAGGCCCCTGGCTTGTAATATGAAGCTTGTATTATTTTATTTGTGTCTAGAGTTGTGTTGTGATATCTTCCCGTGAGTCCCTGATCTTGATCATACACATTTACGTGCATGATTAGTGTACGATTGAAATGGGGGCGTCACAAGTTGGTATCAGAGCCGACTGCCTGTAGGAACCCCCTTTCCAACTCCTTGGTTGAAGTTGAGTCTAGTCACTGAAAAACTTTTGCTAACATGGCTGTGTGGCTTACGGGCCCACATCACCATTGGGTGGTATCAGGATCTCTTACTCCTCGTCTATACTCTGGGACTCTGATATCTCTTCTATTCGGGTTAAATGATTTTGCTAAATCTAACATTAGGATCTCATGATCACATCCACCCGGAGATTTGTAATATGCCTTTCTTGAATTGAGGGCCAAGTTCTGCTTCGCAACATTCACTGGCCGCAGGATCTCTTCTCGAGGGCACCCTGCGTCGTCACTTGCAAATCCCTCGCTCCAGAGGTTTTCCCCGACGTTGATGTAGCCTTCGCTATGTCCCGTTGATGTATCCCTCCATCGTGTGCATGCGTGCCGCCTAGTATGTCTAGGGTGTTTTTCTTGTCCGAACTCATACGAACAACGTGTAATTGGCCCCGTATATGTATCTGTATGTCTTCAATGACTACTGCTTTGTACATACTACACCTTTGCTCACTGTTCAAGTTATACCATGAATGACTCCTTACACTTGATCCACCCCATGCTAAACTGCCCCCCGTTACAATTAAGCAGGTTGGTTAGACCCGCTGGTCGTGGCCGTGGTGGCGACAATCCTCCCGAATACATGGCTGAAATGATACAGCAGTTTGATGCTGAATCGCCTGTTCATGGTAGGAGTCATGGCTCAGTTTCCGCATCCCAATATGAATAAACAACCAGCCCCAGTGACTCTGCAATACTTTGCGCGTCTCAACCCTATCTTCTACCGCAGCTCAACTCAGCCCCTTGATGCTGATGATTGGCTCTGTGACATCACTTTTGTGTTGGAGTCTGCTGATGTAGCCCCTGCCAACTATGTCACCTTCTGAGCTTACTACCTGAAAGGTCCCGCTGCTCAATGGTGGGACAGCCACAGGCCTTCCTTACCTGTTGGAACTGACATCACTTGGCCAGAATTCCAAGCTGCATTCTGCGGGCCAATGTCGAAGCACCATGGTCAATCACAACGTCCCTGTTGAAGTTGAAGGGCTGAAATTCCATGTCTCCCCCATTGTTTTGAAGTCGTCCAATATCGACCTCATTCTGGGAATGGAATGGTTGAAAACACATACTGTTTCTATCATTTGCGCCACTAAAACCATCCATCTACTACATTCTTCTAATGAGATAGTAAGCTACCATGATCATCTTGTTCGAAATGTTGAAGCACAGAATTATTCCTTGAATGTGTTAAACGCTTCTCCTTTTGTGAGAATTGAAAACGCTACATCGAGGTCTGAAGTTTCTGTCTGGTCCGCGTTCTCCATCAAGCTGAACGTCGCACCCGTTAGAGTGCTATCAAATTGCAAAAAGTTCAGTGGTCAAATCCTTCTGAAGATGAAGCCACTTGGGAAATCAAGGATCGTCTCCGAGATGAATACCCCGTTTTGTTTCCGTCTACCTCCTAAAATCTCGGGACGAGATTTCTTGTAGTGGAGGAGATTTGTAACGCCCGGATAATTAAGCTACAGTAATTCTCTGCTAATGATACCACGTCATCACTGTTACTGTTGCTAATCTCGCTTACATTCAAATCGGTTCAAATTCAAAATTAAAATAAAGTCAAAAATAAAAGTTTTCAAATGTCAAAACTAAAATATGCAAACTGTGGCAAATAATTCAGAAGTATTATTGGTGAAGAAACCAAATGTTTATAAAATGTTTAAGTGCTCAAATATAATTAAAACAGTGGCTTAAACAATTATATAAATGCCTTTTATAATTTCTAAAATGTTAAACTATTTTATTTGTGAGTGAAACTTTTTTGGCAGAGGGTTAAACTAAAACTCTAATTTAAGTGTTGGTCTCATATTGTTATTAAGCTAAGATGACGTGAAATTAAATAAAACAAATAAAACAGAAAAGTTTAAGAAGAAAACAAGAGAAAAGGAAAAAAAAGGCCCCTGCCGCCCCCACTGGGCCTCACCCAAGCCGGCCCACCTAAACCCCCTGGTCGTCGTCTTCTATTCACGACCGCGCCCGAACAGGGGCGAGTCCCCGTCGAACCACCTCGCCGGCGTCGTCCCGGGGGGATAAGGGCAACAGCCGCGCCCCCTCGATCCCCTCTCCCACTCGGTCCCCGCTCCCCTCGCCCTCTCCTCCTCCCTCTCGCCCTCGCGCTCCAGATCCGCCCGCGCCCGAGCGCTGCCATGGCTACGCCATCGCCGTCCGCATAGCCACGGTCGTCGCCTCGCCTCTCCGACCTGTCCGCTCGCTGCACCTCCATCGGTTACGCCTCCCCGTCAAGCCGCGCGGCGCCGGACGCCCCTGGACGCCGTCCCCGACGCCGTCTTCCTCCTCCTCTGCATCACCAATCGTCGTCGACCACCGCCTCCCCAACTCCTCCCCGAGCACGCCTCGCTCACCTACACGATCCCTGTGAGCCTCCTCCTTCGGGTTCCCCCCTTCCCCCCCCCCCCCCCTTCGATTTGGGCACCATAGGTTGCCGTCTCCGTCATGCCCGAACCCATAGAGAGCTCGTGGTTGCCGCGGTTCTGTCCCCGCGACGCATCCCGCCTCACCGCGCGCTCGCGTGCCCCTGCGCGCGCGTGCCCGTGGGTGGCTGCGGCCCCGCCACGCCCGTCGTCGCCTGCGCGTGGCCGCGGCCGTTGTCGCCCACTGCTGCCGCGACCTGCGCCTCGCCCCCGCGCCGCCCGCTCACCTCCTGTTGCCGCCGATGCCTGCTGTTGCTGCTCCGCTGCCGTCCGCGCAGCTCCTCTCCGGCACCGCCTCGCACCCCGCCGCTGCCGGCCTGGCCCGCCTCGCCTGCGCCATGCCCGTCGCTCGCCTGCCCTACCTCTGCCCGAAGCCGCCTACGCCCGCAAGCGCGTGTCCACCGCTACTCTGTTGCCGCTGCTCTACTGAAGCTACGTAGCTGATGTTGATTGCAACTGTAGCACTTGCTAGCTTTTCTATTTCTACAATGACTAACCCTCTAGACAGCCTCTGAACAGGGTCTAAACAGCTGTTAACATGAGTAAAACTAATATGAGTAGATAGTACACTTGACAATGCTCAAATGTTTCCATTGGACCAAATCCATTTGATGCATGGATTAAATCCTATGAAAATCGCAAAGTGCTATGTTCTGCTAACCGAAAGCAAAAAAGAAAACGACTTTATTGTCTTAGCTACTTTAGGGCTTTTGTTGAACAAATTATAGGGATCTGTCATGCCATCTAAGGGCATGGCATGATAGTACTCTTGTTGTAGGGCAAAACACTTATCGTAAGTGTCTCCATTAGAACTATAGATCAATGGCAATCATCCAACAAAGTTTGTAAATTATAACAGTTTCTGGAATTAATATATAGTGGCACTTTTGAACTGAAGTTTTGAGCAAGCTATTGGACTCTAACAGAGATGCAAGTGCTACTATCTTGTAGATCACAGAGAATGCTCAAAATTGATATAAGGCACATAATCATAGGATGTACAGAACAATAGTTGTAGCCTTTTGAAAACAGCTAAGTAATGTTTAAAACTGACGAATTCTCAGACTTGGCAAAATTTCAGGAATTTTCAGAATATTAATAAAACTTTAGAAATTCGTAGAAAATAATCCGTAACTCGGATGAAAATACTTTGTACATGAAAGTTGCTCAGAAAAATATGGCGAACCCGAATATGCCTTCCGTTTGTCCGTCACATGCCCCTAGCATTGCGAACATGGAACCGTCCCCCTCAATTTCATCTGTCCGAAAATGCCAAACTTCAGGAAAACATTCCTGGATGTTATCCCCCTTCGCCGGTATCGTGTAACACTGCGTTATAACACCCCTAGCACCGCATATCGTCATGTCATGCTTAGTAAGGCAACTGTGTGCTTTGTATTTACTGTTTCTTCCCCCTCTTCTTCTCCAGTAGACCCCGAGACTGCTGCTGATGCCCCTGTGATCGACGACGTTGATGACAAATCTTCTTCCCTTTCAGCAGAGCTTTCAGGCAAGCCCCCCCCTTGGTCACTTCGATATCGCCCATTCCATTCTCTCTCATGCTTGCATTAGATTTTGCTACTGTTATTGTTTGCTCTTATTCTGATGCATAGCCTGCTTTTGTAACCTGCTCATTGTACCTTACCTGCTTATCCTAAACTGCTTAGTATAGGTTGGTTGGTGACCCATCAGTGACCCCCCACCTTGTCCCTGTTGCCCCTGCTTCATCATCGATGACTCAATCAATGTGATCGACGACCAGAGACCGACACATCACTTCACCCCCTTAGTTGTACGACTCTGCATAGTTACTACCGAGTGCCGAGGGTGATACCTCGTAACACACTCCTGATGATAACTCTATAGTGTAGCTATTCGGTTGTGGTCATCGAGGGTGATTCCTCCTTCACCACACCCGATACGAATTTGTCGTGCAGCCCCTCAGGTGTGAACCTCGAGGGTGATTCCTCCTACATTCACCTTGATGATTACATCAAGTGGATTCCATCGAGGGTGATTCCTCGGATTCCCCCTTGATGTTTTGGACACACATTTACCTTGACTTTACTTGAGACCTTGTGAAAGTCGGGTGGGCCCGGAGAGCACCCGCAAGATGTTACGGTGGTGGCTGGCTGTTTAGCGGTATCACCCAGGAGGGGGTGGTAGCTCCGGACTTGTCCCGACAGCCGTCACTTCTTTTAATAATGCACTAACAGGTTTGGGTATTTGTTCTGAGTTGGCCTTTGGCCTTTACGCACTAACCACCATGCGGGAATAATTATGGGCCTCGGCGTCGTAGTATTAGCCGAAGCTTTGTCAGACATCCAGTTCAGCATTGTGGCACGGTCGGATCGTGCCGACCATCCGAGGTGGCGCTGGTATTCACCCTGCACACAACGACCCAGAGTGCAACGGGCGATGGGCCCAAGACCCCGGAGCGCTTATGATGTAGACCGGCAGGGACCTCTCTGCTGAGCATAGGTAGGGCTGCGACGTGTTGATCTTCCGAGGCCGGGCATTGACCTAGGAAAGTGTGTCCGGCCAGAGTAATCAAGTGTGTTGGGAAATGTGGTGCACCCCTGCAGGGAAGTTATCTATTCGAATACCGTGTCCACGGTAATGGACGTTCAGACTTGTATCCTGATCTATTACAACTAGAAATGGATACTTGAGATATGTGATGGATATGTGGCTCTGAGATTGCTTTCTCGCACGGAGTCGAGGAAGGATCTCTGGGCGTTAATACTACAACATGCTTGTTAATTATAAACTGCTATTATGTACTCTTCTGAATGCTGCAAGATGCTTGGAGCTGCTTGAAGATGCTAGTCTTCGATAGGCTAGGCCTTCCCCTCTATTCTGGCATTCTGTAGTTCAGTCCACAGATACAACCCTTCCATTTGATACCAATGCATACTTAGTATAGATCTGATGCTTGCGAGTACTTTGGATGAGTACTCATGGTTGCTTTGCTACCCCTTTCCCCCTTCTCTCTTGTTTCCGGTTGTTGCAACCAGTTGGTGGATCTCAGGAGCCAGATGCCACCCCCGACGACTACTACTACTACCCGGAGGGTGCCTACTACTATGTGGAGACCGCCGACAACCAGGAGTAGTTAGGAGGTCCCAGGCAGGAGGCCTTGCCTCTTCGATCGTTATTGTTTTTGTGTTTGCCTTCTTAAGGCAGCCTTGTTTAACTTATGTTTGTACTCAGATATTGTTGATTCCGCTGACGCTTGTGTCTCGAGCTTTTGTATTCGAGCCCTCGAGGCCCCTGGCTTGTAATATTAAGCTTGTATTATTTTATTTGTGTCTAGAGTTGTGTTGTGATATCTTCCCATGAGTCCCTGATCTTGATCATACACATTTGCGTGCATGATTAGTGTACGATTGAAACGGGGGCGTCACAATAGCGTCGCAAGAGAAGTGGTACTCTTTCATATCTGCTTAAGGTATTGATCTCACCCGGAAAATAGATCGTCACTTGTTTACTGTACTTTTCTTGTCCATACCAAATCGTAGTGGCTAGTTTAAAGCAAACATTGGTTGCGAAGTAGCCTTTGTCCGGTTTGCACCTTCAGATCCGCCATGGCACGGTCACTATACTCGTATAGCTTATGGTTTTCCCCCTTTATATTCACTACCATCATCCTAGGTGCTTCATGTCGTGCTAGCACTGCTCCTCAAGACCTCAACCCATCAAGCAAAAAAACATGCCACTCATAATTCCAAAGCTTAGTTGTTGAAATACAAATCTGATATGATGCTGATATTACTAAAATAGAGAATGTTTAATTGGTCAGCTAATGTTCCTATATTCGTTTTGAAAAGCATGCACGCCACATATAGAGAGACATCAGGGATTTGCATTTCTTTATACGCTCTGGTTCATCATGGGTGGGCAACACACATTGTATAATCTAAAATCTGCTTGATCTTTGTTATCATGTTCCTCTTTTGTTCTTCTTAATAAGTATATTACTTCCTCCATTCCAAAATTGCCTTGGGTGCGTGCGTGTGTTGTGGTGGCGTGCGTTTGTACCGGGTGTTATTCATCGTTGCTTTATTTATAAAGCAGGGCGAAAGCCTTTTTTGGTAAAACATAAGTCTTTTTAGATATTCCAATAAGAACTACATACGGATGTATATAGACATATTTTAGAGTGTACATTCACTCATTTTCCTCCATATGTAGTCCGCATTCGAATCTAAGAGAATTATATTTAGGAATGGAGGGAGTAGTACAGTATGTTCCTTGTCGGGAAGTGGAGGAGGGACATTTGCAGTCAACAGGTCTATTGGGCCGCTTCAGATGGATGCTTTCAACTATTCTAGATGGTCTGCCATAATATCCGGGAAATGTTGGGAGCTATGTCATCTTTGAGAGTATAGACTGATAGTAACAATATTGTGCCTTCAGTTGAATAGAGCTGCCCCTGTAGGGGCCGAAGCCTTTCTAGCTGTACCGGCAATACAAGCCCATATGTTCTAGCTAGTTCCACTTTCCTGATTTTACTCGTGATGCTTAGGATTTTCCCCTTTTATCTACACTACCATGATCTGCGTAGGTGATTTCTGTCGTACTAGCAGTACTCCACCCTTCAAGCTAAACAACACAACACTCATAATTCCAAAGCTTAGTTGTTCAAATATGATTGTGATATGATACTGATATTAGTTAATAGACACATTTAATTGGTTAGCTAAAGCTCCCACTTGAGTTTCCAAATGCATATCGCGACATATAGAAAGACATCAGGAATTGCATTTCTTTGTCACTTGTTGAATGTACTTTCTTGTCCATACCAAATCTTAGTTGTTATTTCAAAGCAAACATCGGTTGCTAAGTGATGTCTACTATGCAACTTTATTCTTGTAGACTCGTGTTGGGCCTCCAAGCGCAGAGTTTTGTAGGACAGTAGCAATTTTCCCTCAAGTGGATGACCTAAGGTTTATCAATCCGTGGGAGGCATAGGATGAAGATGGTCTCTCTCAAACAACCCTGCAACCAAATAACAAAGAGTCTCTTGTGTCCCCAACACACCAAATACAATGGTAAATTCTATAGGTGCACTAGTTCAGCGAAGAGATGGTCATACAAGTGTAATATGGATAGTAGATATAGGTTTTTGTAATAGGAACAATAAAAAACAACAAGGTAGCAAGTAAAAAGTGAGGACAAACAGTATTGCAATTCTTAGAAACAAGGCCTAGGGTTCATACTTTCGCTAGTGCAATCTCTCAACAATGCTAACATAATTGGATTATATGGCAATCCCTCAACGTGCGATAAAGAATCACTCCAAAGTTCTTATCTAGCGGAGAACATAAGACAAAATTGTTTGCAGCGTACGAAACCACCTCAAATCTATCCTTTCCGATCGATCTATCTAGCTATTCCTATAAGTGTCACAAACAGCACAAGAGTTCGTACTAAAATAACACCATATGATACACATCAACCAACTCAAATGTCACCTAGATACTCCAATGGTCACCACGAGTATCCGTGAGTTGATTATATGATATGCATCAAACAACTTCAGATTCATAATACTCAATCCAACACAAAGAACTTCAAAGAGTGCCCCAATATTTCTACTGGATAAACAAAGACGAAAACATGCATCAACCCCTATGCATAGATCACCCCAATGTCACCTCGGGAATCCGCGAGTTGAGTGTCAAAACATACATCAAGTGAATCAATATGATACCCCATTGTCACCACGGGTATTCATAGCAAGACATACATCAAGTTTTCTCAAATCCAACAAAGTATTCAATCCGATAAAAGTGAAATCTCAAAGGTAAAAGTCAATTCATCACACCAAGATAGAGAGGGGAAAACACCATATGATCCAACTATATTAACAAAGCTCGTGATACATCAAGATCATGCCAATTCAAGAACATGAGAGAGAGAGATCAAACACATAGCTACTAGTACAAACCCTCAGCCCCGAGGGTGGACTACTCCCTCCTCATCATGGTGGTCACCGGGATGATGAAGATGGCCTCTGGTGATGATTTCCCCCCTCCGACAGGGTGCCGGAACAAGGTCCAGATTGATTTTTTGTGGCTACATAGGCTTGCGGTGGCGGAACTTCCGATCTAGGGTTATTTCTAGGGGTTTCTGTATTTATAGGATTTTTTGGCGTCGGTCTCACGCTAAGATGGGCAACGAGGTGCCCACTACCCACCAGCCCACTACTTTGGCCCCTGGCGTGCCCTAGTGGTTAGTGGCCACCTCGTGGCTCTTTTGGCCCCCCACGAAGCTTCGCAGGTCTCTTTTGTTCCAAAAAAAATTGTCAAAGAGTTTTGGCTCATTTGGCGAACTTTTATTTCTGCCCAAAAAACAACACCACGGTAGTTCTGCTGAAAACAGCGTCAGTCCGGGTTAGTTCCATTCAAATCATACCAAAACCATATAGAATTGTTGTAAACATGGCATGAGTACTTCATAAATTATAGATACGTTGGAGATGTATCAGCATCCCCAAGTTTAATTCCTACTCGTCCTCGAGTAGGTAAATGATAAAAGAAATAATTTATGAAGTGTGAATGCTAGCATAGTGTATAAGTTTGATCGATGATAATTTCAATCACTTGTCCTAGCATCAAAACAGCAACTCTTTCTCATAAAACTCATCATGATAAAGTAGCAATCGATTCACATGTTATGGTTCAAACAATGCATTCTCTGGAAACTTAACAACCAATGTTCTTAGTCACCAAGCAATTGCAATTCAACTTATTCAACAAAGTCTAAGCAAGAGCTCCACATACTCAATCATCATATAGTCTTCTATGATTGCTAGTACTCAAAGCATATTTTTAGAACAAATGGCATCCATCAAACACAGAGAAAGATAGGGGCTTAATGTTTCACCTCCCAACTCATTTATCATAGAGATAATTGTCAACAATAATAATTCATGATCAAATATATTTAACTGGTCATATGTGCCTAGATCTTTCCCCACCACATGATGCTTGCTAACTAGAGAATAATTTAGGTTGAAATGAGAATGCATAGCATTGACTCTTGCATAAAAGTAAATACTGAAAAGTAAAAGATAGGCCCTTCGCAGAGGGAAGCAGAGGTTGTCATGCGCTTTTTATATTTGGATGCACAATCTCTTAATGCAAAGGAACGTCATGTTATATTGCCCCTTATGATAGCAACCTTTATTATGTAGTCCGTCGCTTTTATTACTTTGCCATCACAAGTTTCTACAACACTTATTTTCCCTTACAATAAAAGATCAAACATATTTAGGAGCAATTTTTATTGCTTTTTGCACCGATGACAACTTACTTGAAGGATCTTATTCAATCCATAGGTAGATATGGTGGAAACTCATGGCAAGAAACTGGGTTTAAGGGTTTTTGGATGCACAAGTAGTATCTCTACTTAGTACGAATTTTTGGCTAGCAAAATATCCTAAGCAAACACCACATGTTGGAGGATCCACAACAATATAACTCCTATGCAAATATACACAACCATAACTCATTACGTGGTCTTCCTTGTCCAACTTCAACTAATTTGCTCAACTTTGAAAATAATTAATGGGTATTCACAATCATAGAAGATGTCCAAGATAATATATTTCTATGTGAAAGTTCTCACTAGTGCAGAATCAGGCTGTAGTGCCGGTTGGTAAGGGCCTTTAGTGCCGGTTCTGCAACCGGCACTAAAGGGTGGGGACTAAAGGTCCCCCCCCCCCTAGTCCTGGTTCAACACAAACCGGGATCAAAGGCCCACCACGTGGCACGAGCGCCCGCCGGGGGCTGGGAGACCTTTAGTCCCGGTTGGTAACACCAACCAGGACTAAAAGGTTTATGGGTTTATGATTTATTTTTCATTTTAGTTTTGTGTTTTGCATTTAATTCTTTTTCATTTCAAACATATTTTACGCTACTACATATTCTACATGTTATGCATATATATAAATAGAATTTCTCATAGAACCGATCATATATATATCATCGAATTTCTCGCACGACCATTCACATACATATATATATATATAATTTGGTATATACAATTTCTCCTACAATTTGCAGATCATTACATGGAGGCATTAGGTCGATCTAGCTAGGTACGGTATAATGGTATTCTCTTTTGGGATCTATGTCCTGGTCGAGCAAAAATCCCGCTATTTCCTCTTGAATCGCTCGTACGCGATTCTCTGGTAGGAGCTTATCCCGCATGTCCCTCATCTTTAAAGAAGGAGATCAATATGCATGTATTAGTTGTGTGTGTATATATTAGATAATTATGTAAAAATTGTGAATAGTGTTCTGGCAAACGTACCCATCAGTTTCTATCATCTTTGCTCCTTTCGGACGCCATCATGCGAATGTTCTCGCAAACGTAGTATGCACATAAATTAGTCCCCGATGCCTGCTTCAGGGCCTTTACGAGAATAGAATTCAATCAGATAATAATTAATCAAGCATGATAATGGTATTGAAACTAGAATTAAAAAGATGTTAGCTAGCTAGTACTACTTAATTAATTACCTTGGGTTGCACCCATGTCAGCTGTTGTTTCCATTGGCCTTTAACCTTTTTGATGAACTTTTCCCAAGCCCTGCCCGCCAACAAAGAAAATGAATAAAGGAGTTATTAATTAGTTGATATCAGGAAACGAACTAAAGAGGCCGACATAGTGCGATAATGATTGAAATTACCTGCCGACCATCCCCCTCACGATTGAGTATTCATTGGCATCTTTAAGTAGTGAGTCCAGTACTTGAACTTTTCCCTTGTCAACTTCAATGATTAATGAGATCCAGTGGAAACTGCATGCTCACACATTTGTATAATTAAGTGGGCATGTGCATAACTCATCAACTACACTTATTAACATCTAGTAAGCAAAAACAGAATTTGTAGTACAAGACAGTGTCACTCACCCGAAGTTGTAAGGAAGTAGTATTTCTGGTTGGGTATTTAGTCGCACCAAGAACTCTAGCAAGGTTTTCTCTGTGTATGGTCGATCATATTCACGTGACCATGTCTCTTCATTAATGGTATTTGGGTCAATGAACCCAATGCCATAGCGTCTAGCTTTTTTCAATTCATAGATCTTCATTCTGCATAATACCACAGAAAAGAATATAGTGAGGATAATTACAGTTAATGAACGAGCACTACAGCTAGCTAGAGACTTAACTTATAGAAAGAAATCACTTACAGAAAATAGCAACTGACGAGAGATTTGTCGAGTGCGTCTTGATTGAATAACTGAAACAGTTCTTGAAACTCAACCCACAGAGCTTTTTCATGGAAGTAATGCTCTTCTTTGACTTGCACCATGAGGGACTCTTTATCGGTAGTCTTGGCTTCTCTCATGTACCATTGATGCAATTCATACATTCTCATTGATAGACGCTTGATCTCCTCAGGCTTGACCATAGGTTCGCCGCGGGCATATTTCCGTTTTAGTTCCTCCTCTTTAAATGTTTCGATGGGCTCGATGCCTAGGAGTTGTTCTACAGTGACACCGGCCTCTTCAGCCTGCCTTCTATGATCGCCGGTTATTACCAGCTGATCGGCGCCGGTACTCACATGTGTTGGTACAATGAGCGGGGGGATCGATTGCACCGCCTGTTCTCCCAGCTGGGGAACAGTTTTCCCGCTTTTTTTGGCAGCTACTTGGCTCGAGCTCAAGCTCGGCTCCTTTTTTTGTGCTTCATATGACTTCTTGATTTGGCGCTCATAGTCTGAGTCAATATGCTTGGGAGCTGGTGGTTGAGCCATACGAATAAAGTGGTCAATGACATGCTCAGGTACTTTCTCCTCCGGCGGCGGGGGCGGTTTCGGTCCAAAATGGGCCTTCACTTGGGCTTGCACTTCGATCTCGTTTTCCTCGTCAGTCGGGTGGTAAGGCAACCTCGGAAGAGGCTTGAGGCTTGGACCAAATTTGTATTTCTTGCCTCATATTGTACCGCTAGCCACCGTAGCTGTGGCGCCTCTCTTCCGCTGTTGCTTAGGCGGCGGAGCCCACTGAGGCAGCGAAGACGGCTGACACGGTGCCTGACTAGGAGGAGGAGTCAGCTGACACGGTGCCGGACTTGGAGGAGGAGGAGTCGGCTGACGCGGTGCCGGACTTCGAGGAGGAGGAGTCGGCTGACGTGGTGGCGGGCTTGGAGGAGGAGGAGTCTGCTGACACGGTGGCGGACTTGGAGGAGCGGGAGTCTGCTGAGGCGGCGGCGGACTTGGAGGAGGAGCCGGCTGACGCGGTGTCGGTGGCCTTGGAAAGACGATGCAATCCTTTCTCCATAGAATGATATGATGTACGGCCTCTCCCAGTGTGTGCTCGTCATCACCTCCAGGAATGTCAAGCTCTAGCCCCGAATATTGTGCCACCACTTCATCAACCCCGACACGAGCATAGCCAGCTGGAATCGGATTGCAATGGAAGGTTGCTTCAGGGGGATTTGTATAAGCAACGCCGTCCGCCACCTTCATGGATATGTTCTTCATTTTAAAGTGTAGCTCACAAGTTGTCGTATCTATGATACCATCCACAGGGTATCTATCCAACAGTGCATCATCGCCCGGGGCGGAACCCACTCTGCTTCTCGGCATCGATGGGACGGTGCTATCCAATGCTGGATCTGCTAGCCGCTGCCGCTGCTGAGACCCCCTTTCCTGGCTAAGTGAGTCGATATGCTGCTGCTGCCGCTGGAAAGCGAGTGCCAACTCCGCGTGCTTTGTTTCTACGATGCGAAGGCGGTCTGCTTCCTGCTTCCTCTCCTCCTCCTCCAGCTTCCTCTTCTGCTCCTCCTGCTGCTTCTTTCTCGCACGGCTTCTGTAGTCGGTGTTCCAGTCCGCAAACCCCTCAAACCACGGAACAACGCCTTTGCCTTGTGTTCTTCCCGGGTGTTCAGGATTCTTCAGGGCGCGCGTAAGCTCGTCGTTCTCTCTGTTGGGCTTGAACACCCCCATTCGAGCCTCTTCTATTGCAACAAGTAAACACACATCAGCTACTTTAAGACTTGCCCGCTCCAAAACCTTGCTTGTCTTTGGGTCCAACGTCCCCCCATGCGCATAGAACCAAGTCCTGGACCTGGGGGGGGCCAGCTCAATGTAACTGGAGTGACCCCTGCATCCATCATCTCTTGGTCAGCGAGATCCCACTTAGGCCGGGCAACCTCATAGCCACCTGGCCCCAGCTTATGGTGCCACTACTTTTTCGTGGCATTAATATTGTTTATTCTCGACCGTTCCTGAGCTACTTCCGATTCCTTGAATTTCACGAAAGCGTCCCAGTGAGCTCTTGCCTTCTCCAGTGTTCCCTTGAATTCTGGAGTCTTCTTTCCTGCATTGATGTACGCGGCCCATATACTTTTCTTGTGGTTGTTGAATGCTATCGCCATCTTCCTAAGAGCAGCGTTCTTGACTTTCTCCACATCTGCATCTGTGAAATGATCTGGTAGGGTGAAATGTGACATGAGAGATTCCCAAAGCCCATCTTTTGCTCTTTGGTCAACAAAAGTAACATCTGGAAGTTCCTTTGCTGGCTTTTTCCATTCTTGAATGGAGATCGGGATTTGGTCCCTGGCAAAAACTCTGCATTGACGAATGAACTTGTTCGCATTCTTCTTAGGTTCGCGTGGTTCGCCATTAGGTTTGATGGCATCGATGTTGTACTTTACGCCATCCTTCAACTTTTTGGCTGGGCCTCGAACTGTCCTGTTGCTTGTAGAAGATTTGCTCGATCAGGAGGTCTAAAAGAAGAAAGATCGATTCGTTAATATATATACAAATCAATTAAAACATGTGATGATCACCAGATGCCTGCTTATATAAATATACCTCGTCGGTCTTTGTTATTTCAAGAACAACATTTCCTTCATCATTGAAGGTCTGGACTTCATCTATTCGTTCGTCTTCATCAAATATCATACCCTCACCGGTAGGGTTTAGATATTGCGAGCCGTCATCTTCTTCATTCCCATCTAGGCTCGGGGAGCGTATGATCTCGAATAGGGCCTCTTCTCCTTCTCTGCTGGTATTGTCCATAGCTTTTATTTAACTAATCCAGAAGAAAGATAAAACAATTTAGTATTCAAATTAGAATGCATGCATGCAATCAATAAGGAAAAACTGAATCATAGTAGATAATATGCATCTCGAATAATCCAGATAATTGATATGCATCATCGAATATAATCTTGAATACATCGTCTCGAATATTATTGAATAATTATAATCTCGAATACATCAATAGCTAATATAGATCGAATACTATCGAATAATCTAGTTCACTCATGGTGGACACCCAAAGAGAAGGAACCATCACAGGATCATAGCTCGGGTGAGATCCCTGAAGAACCTGCCAGGTATTGGAGAACCTGACGTCCAACGCAACCATGTAGCGATGGACGTGCTCGTCCTCCTCCCTGACACGGTGACGTACCACCTCCACGAGGGACGCCAGCCTCCGCATCGAATGTGGCCCACGCGCCCGCCACCAAAGAAGCTCCGGGTCGACGACGGGACCCGGGTTCCTCACCAAGATGCGCGCCCCTGAAGGTAGCACCTCCCAGTGCCAGCCCGGCAGAGCCCAGTCCCGGACATGGCGCCTCTGAAGTAGGACATCGTCGCGAATGGGCCGACGACGAGGATGCAGGCCGGGCATCGTTGACGTCGAGAACAAATTCTATGCAAATGTAACATTTTTTAAATGTTTGGATTGTGATTTCTTAATATACGAGGAAAACCTTTAGTCCCTGGCTAGGAATAGGATTCAGAATCATAACAGATTCTCTTAACCTTTAAGGGATTTAACAAAATGGCGCCATTCTGGATGTGCAGAAAATGGTCCATATTTTTCCTGATGTCATCTACCCTTCTATATGTCACGTTGTCTAGTGTCAAAGGATTCAAGAAAACCATGGCTTCATCATTAGCCGGAAGTAACAGGCGCATGATGGTATGAAGCTCTCCAAATTGTTTTGGAATGGAGTCCCGAATAGGATAATTAGCTTTTTGGTATGAAGTTCGGCAAGAGCCTTCCGAATATCGCTATTTGGAAGGCCTTTGCTGAAATTCGTACCAAAAAGCGAATTATCCTATCAGGAACTCCGTTCCAAAACAACTTTGGAGAGCTTCGTACCATCATGCGCCTGTTACTTCCGGCTAATGATGAAGCCATGGATTTCTTCAATACTTTGACAGACAACGTGACATATAGAAGAATATATATATAGATGAGATCAGAAAAAAAATGGATCAACTTGTGCACATCCATAATGGGGGCATTCTTGATAAATCCCTTATTAAAGGACTAAGAGAATCTATTGTACTATACATACATATACTAATTAATTGCAAATACATAAAAAATTTTTTTGCAAATATAACATTAAAATATGCAACTTTTGCAAATACTAATTGCTATACATTGGATCAAATGTCAAAATTCTACTTACATTGGATGTGAAAATTCAAACTTCCTCTCAAATGTACATCTATGTCATTCTTGCATCTATGTCAAAATTCAAACTTTGACATATGATCAAATGTTGCATATTTGATCATATTTCACTAGATCAAACTTTGACATATGATCAAACTTTGACAGATGATCAAATGTTGCATATATATGTCAAAATTTGAACTTTGACATATGATCAAACTTTGACATATGTCAAATTCTTGCATCTAGTTACATTGGATCAAATGTTGCATCGTGAAATATGCAACATTCAAACTTTTTTCAATATACATCTAATCATCTAGTGAAAAAAATTCTCAAAATTCATCTAATTAACATTTATATATCTAAAATTCATCCAACATTTCTATAACTAAAAGTATAAAAAACTAAAAAAACATTTATATATCTAATTCATCTAACATTTCTATAACTAAAAGTATAAAAAACTAAAAAACAGAAAAACAGAAAATAAGAAAATGTGTGTGCGTGTGTGTGTTCATGCATGTGTGTGTGTGTGCGGGCTCGATCGATGGGAGGGCGGCCATGGCGGCAGGGGCTCACAGCGGGGCGACGGCCGGCGAGGCGAGTCGTCGGCGACGGCGATGGCGTGCGAGCTCGAGGAGGGGGGCGGCGCGCGACGGGGGCCGCAACGGGGGGCGGCGACGGCGTGGGCGGCGACGGCGTGGGCGGCAATGGCGTCGGGGCAGGCGATGCGTCGGGGGCGGCGGCGATCTCCTCTGTTCGTGTGGTCGAAGAGACGAAGAAGCAGAGGGAAACTAAAAAAATGTCAAGTGGTGTATATATATGCAGAGGCCTTTAGTCCCGGTTGGAGCCACCAACCGGGACTAAAGGTCAATTTTGGCCAGGCCAAGCAGCGGGAAGCCAGGCCTTTAGTCCCGGTTGGTGGCTCCAACCGGGACTAAAGACCCCCTTTAGTCGCGGTTGGAGCCACCAACCGCGACTAAAGGTTGCTGCCAGGCAAGGGGCGCGGTGGATGTTTAGTCCCACCTCGCTAGTTGAGGAGCGCCTCGACCTGTTTATAAGCCCCGGCGCGGGCACTCCATTGAGCTCCTCTCTAATACAGGCCTTCTGGGCCTACCTCTGCAGCGCTGCCCTGTGGGCCTAGTGGGCCTTGCGGGCCTGCATCCTGGCCCAACTACAGGTTGGGTTTCTAGTCGTATGCAGGCCGTTGTGGCCCAGTAGGCGGGTTTTTTTTAATTTATTTATTTTTCATTTTTTTGTTTTCTGCTTTATTTATTTTCTTTTATTTCTGATTTGTTTTTTGCTTTATTTAGAGTTTCTTTGTGAATCTTTTTGCTTTAGGTAAAAAAAATATAAACTTTCTGTTAGTGCCAGTAGTTTTCAACTTTGAATAGTTTAAATTTGAATTATTTGAAATTTGTGCGAATCACTAGTTTGTGAATAACCTTACTTTAAAAATAGATTTTTCAGTGATTCTTTTTTCTTCTGTTTAATATTAGTGTGTTTTATCATTATATTCAATTTGCTAAAACTTAGGTTATTTAAAAAAATGAAATGCCTTTGTAACAGATGAGTTTTCGTCTGAAACCGTGATACTTCGAAAGAGATTGTCCATTTTGTACACGAAGTGCATCTAGTTTTTGTCGTAACCCTCTCAACTTTTTTGCACATGCTATGTAGGTGAAATGATGATACCATGCCAAGTTTCAACCTTTTCGGAGTTCATTTGTAGTGCTTTTCAATTTCAGGGTCATTTAGCTCAAAAAATCAGTAAATGCATGAAAAATAGCAAATGAAGTCAGAAAGGGTTGAAAATTGAAGCGTGGCTTTGAATGGTGCATACTGAACGCACAAAAAGTCTGGAGTTGAAATAAGTTTTAAAAAAATGAAATGCCTTTGTAACAGATGAGTTTTAGCCCAAAACCCTGATACTTCGAAAGAGATTGTCCATTTTGTACATGAAGTGCATCCTGTTTTTGTCGTAACCCTCTCAACTTTTTTGCACATGCTATGTGGGTGAAATGATGATACCATGCCAACTTTCAACCTTTTCAGAGTTCATTTGTAGTGCTTTTCAATTTTAGGGTCATTTAGCTCAAAAAAATCAGTAAATGCATGAAAATAGCAAATGAAGTCAGAAAGGGTTGAAAATTGATGACGTGGCTTTGAATGGTGCATACTGAACGCACAAAAATTCTGGAGTTGAAATAAGTTAAAAAAATGAAATGCCTTTGTAACAGATGAGTTTTCGTCCGAAACCCTGATACTTCGAATGAGATTGTCCATTTTGTACATGAAGTGTATCCAGTTTTTACCGTAACCCTCTCAACTTTTTTGCACATGCTATGTGGGTGAAATGATGATACCATGCCAACTTTCAACCTTTTCAGAGTTCATTTGTTGTGCTTTTCAATTTCAAGGTCATTTAGCTCAAAAAAATCAGTAAATGCATGAAAAATAGCAAATGAAGTCAGAAAGGGTTGAAAATTGGTGACGTTTGTCCGAAGCACAAGAGTACACATTTCAAATGCCAAAACACATAAGCACCCTAACTATTACAAAGATTCCCTATGGTTTGTCCAAAGTGGGACTTTGCAGATATATATATAAGTCTGGAAACTCACTAGAGAAGAAAGTGATGACAATGAAGCCAGTCACATCCCAGAGTTGGATCTTTGGGTGTAAAACTTTTTCTTCGCGTGTGTCCCTTTGCGCCGTAACCATGGACAATCTTCATCATTTAACTAGATGCTCGGGTTAATATTCACTTTGAAGGGAGCAATTTCATGAAACTTTTCATAATCTTCTGACATGTCTGTCTTGTCATCCACTCCCACGATGTTTCTTTTCCCTGAAAAAACTATGCGGCGATTTGGCTCATCATATGATGTATTCGCTTCCTTATCTTTTCTTTTTCTCGGCTTGGTAGACATGTCCTTCACATAGAAAACCTGCGCCACATCATTGGCTAGGACGAATGGTTCGTCTGCGTACGCAAGATTGTTGAGATCCACTGTTGTCATTCCGTACTGCGGGTCTTCCGTTACCCCGCCTCATGTTAGATTAACCCATTTGCACCGAAACAAAGGGACCTTCAAACCACGTCCATAGTCAAGTTCCCATATCTCCTCTATGTAACCATAATATGTGTCATTTCCCCTCTTGGTTGCTGCATCAAAGCGGACACCACTGTTTTGGTTGGTGCTCTTTTTATCTTGGGCGATCGTGTAAAATGTATTCCCATTTATCTCGTACCCTTTGAAAGTCATTATATTCGAAGATGGTAACTGGGACAGCAAGTACAGGTCATCTTCAACAGCGTCGTCATGCATGGCACGTGTCTGCAACCAACTGGCAAAAGTCCCCGTTTGTTCACGTGTAATCCAGTCATCAGACTACTCCGGGTGTTTGGAGCGTAGAATATTCATGTGTTCCTCGATATATGGAGCCACCAAGGCGGAATTTTGTAGAACTGTGTAGTGTGCTTGAGTGAGAGAATGCCCGTCCATACATATTATTGCTTTCAGTCCTAGCGTGCCATTTCCACCCAGTCTGCCCTTATGCCGCGATTCAGGAACACCAATCTGCTTAAGGTCAGGAATAAAGTCAACACAAAACTCACTGACCTCCTCATTTTCATGGCCCTTGGATGTGCTTCCTTCTAGCCTAGCATGGTTATGAACATATTTCTTTAAGACTCCCATGAACCTCTCAAAGGGGAACATATTGTGTATAAATACAGGACCCAGAACGGCAATCTCTTCGCATAGGTGAACTAGGACATGCGTCATGATATTGAAGAAGGATGGTGGGAACACCAACTCGAAAGTGACAAGACATTGCACCAAATCATTCTCTAACCTTGGTATGATTTCTGGATCGATTACCTTCTGAGATATTGCATTGAGGAATGCACATAGCTTCACAATGGCTAATCGAACGTTTTCCGGTAGAAGCCCCCTCAATGCAACCAGAAGCAGTTGCGTCATAATCACGTGGCAGTCATGAGACTTTAGGTTCTGGAAATTTTTCTCTGCCATATTTATTATTCCCTTTATATTCGACGAGAAGCCAGACGGGACCTTCATACTGAGTAGGCATTCAAAGAAGATTTCCTTCTCTTCTTTGGTAAGAGCATAGCTGGCATGACCCTGATGTATGCCGTCTTTTCCGTGCATACGTTGCTGGTCCTCCCGTGCCTCCGGTGTATCTTTTGTCTTCCCATACACTCCCAAGAAGCCAAGCAGGGTCACACAAAGATTCTTTGTCACTTGCATCACGTCGATTGCAGAGCGGACCTCTAGGTCTTTCCAATAGGGTAGGTCCCAAAATATAGATTTCTTATTCCACATGGGTGCGCGTCCGTCAGCGTCATTCGGAACAGATTGTCCGCCAGGACCCTTTCCAAAGATTACCATTAAATCCTTAACCATATCATGTAAATCATCACGAGTACGGTGGCGAGGCTTCGTCCGGTGATATGCCTCACCTTTGAAATGCTTTCCTTTCTTTCTTACGGGATGCCTGCTCGGAAGAAATCGACGATGTCCCAGGTACACATTCTTCTTACAATTATCCAACTATATACTGTCAGTATCATCCAAACAATGCGTGCATGTGCAGTATCCCTTGTTTGTCTGTCCTGAAAGGTTACTGAGAGCAGGCCAATCATTGATGGTCACAAACAGCAACGCCTGTAGGTCAAATTCTTCCTGATTGTCCTCATCCCACGCACGTACACCTTTTTCATTCCACAACTGTAAGAGTTCTTCAACTAATGGCCTTAGGTACACATCAATGTCGTTGTCGGGTTGCTTAGGGCCTTGGATGAGCACTGGCATCATAATGTACTTCCACTTCATGCACAACCAAGGAGGAAGGTTATACATACATAGAGTCACATGCCAGGTGATATGATTGCTGCTCCCCTCCCCAAAAGGATTAATGCCATCTGCGCTTAGACCAAACCATACGTTCCTTGCGTCATCTGCAAAGTCCCTCCACTTCCTCTTGATTTTTCTCCACTGCGACCCGTCAGCGGGTACTCTCAACTTCCCGTCTTTCTTACGGTCTTCTTTGTGGCATCGCATCAACTTGGCATGCTCTTTGTTTTCGAACAAACGTTTCAACCATGGTATTATAGGAGCATACCACATCACCTTGGCAGGAATCTTCTTCCTGGGGCGCTCGCCCTCGATATCACCAGGGTCATCGCGGCTGATCTTATAGCGCAATGCACCGCATACCGGGCATGCATTCAAATCCACATACTCACCGCGGTAGAGGATGCAGTCATTAGGGCATGCATGTATATTCTGCACCTCTAATCCTAGAGGGCAGACAACCTTCTTTGCTTCGTACGTACTGTCGGGCAATTCGTTGTCCTTTGGAAGCATCTTCTTTAACATTATCAGCAACTTTCCAAATCCCTTGTCAGATACACCATTCTCTGCCTTCCATTGCAGCAATTCCAGTGTGGTGCCCAGCTTTTTCTTGTCAGCTTCGCAATTTGGGTA
Source organism: Thinopyrum elongatum (assembly GCA_011799875.1). Classification (NCBI taxonomy): domain Eukaryota; kingdom Viridiplantae; phylum Streptophyta; class Magnoliopsida; order Poales; family Poaceae; genus Thinopyrum; species Thinopyrum elongatum. The sequence goes on along the minus strand of CM022300.1, from coordinate 441,675,753 downwards.
CAACAATTTCTTATGATCCTCTAACATGCACTGCAACTTCAGCCTCTCCTTTTCACTTGCGCAGTTTCTCTTTGCATCGGCAATGGCCCGACCAAGATCACCAGCGGGCTCATCTGATGCCTCTTCTTCAGCTTCTTCCCGCATTGCCAGCTCAGCTTCTTTCCCCATTGTTGTACCTTTGTATTCAGGGAACCATGGCCAGGATAGCTGTCGTCATCCTCTTCTTCTTCATTGTCTTCCATCATAACCCCTCTTTCTCCGTGCTTGGTCCAAACATTATAGTGGGGCATGAAACCGGACTCAAATAGGTGGACGTGAATGGTTCTTGACTTAGAGTAATTCTGATCATTCTTACAGCCAGCACATGGACAAGACATAAAACCATCCACCCGCTTGTTTGCCTTAGCCGCAAGCAGAAAAGTACGCACGCCATTAACGAACTGGGGAGAGCATCGGTCATCGTACATCCATTGCCGGCTCATCTTCATTACACAGCAACGAAAAGACCAAATTAATACAAGTTCATACATAAAGTTCATACACACTTATTCTCATAAAACAACATACAAACTCTCTAGCTAAAGCATTTAAATGCAACAACAAATGCGATCAAGATCGCAACTAAGGTAACAATTGATCCAACAGCATAATGATACCAAGCCTCACTATCAATGGCATATTTTCTAATCTTTCTAATCTTCAAGCGCATTTTCTCCATCTTGATCTTGTGATCATCGACAACATCGGCAACATACAACTCCAGTTTCATCTTCTCTTCTTCAATTCTTTTCAATTTTTCTTTCAAATACTCATTTTGTTTTTCAACTAAATTTAACCTCTCGACAAGAGGGTCGGTTGGAATTTCCGGTTCACATACCTCCTAGATAAAAATATATATGTCAACTTGATGGGCATAATTTGTCATAAACACGAAATGCAACAAATAGTTATAAAAGAGAATATACCACATCCGAATCATAAATCGGACGAGGGCCAACGGGGACGGATATCAAAACCATGCCACTATGTATAACAAACAACGTACAGGTAAGAAAATTATACAAGTAACTATATATCTAAATCACACACACATGATTTTTTATATATAAAAAAGATAAGAACAAGAGGCTCACCAAGGTGGTGCCGGCGACAGGACGGTGCGGGCGATCGACGGTGGTCGTTAGGACGGGGACGGGAAGGCACTAAGTAAACCACACCTACATATGCAAACTAAGAGTTAATTTGAGCTCAAATTGCATGTAAATCAAATAAACTACCACATGCATATAATTACTCCCAAACTAAAACCCACAAATCACTATACTTATAGAGCATTGCAAGAGCTAATCTAGCAATGAGAGATGAAAGGACAAAGTTGCTAACCTTTGTGATCACTTGGATGGATGGGGGGCCTTTAAATCTTGACAATTTTTGGAAAAATTGAAGGATGAGCTTGAGCAATGGGGAAGAACAGAGGAGAGGAAGGAATGAAAGGGGAAAACAAAGAGAAATGGGCTCGGGCTCGATGAAGGGTTTATATAGAGGCATCTTTAGTCCCGGTTGGTTATACAAACGGGGACTAAAGGTGCATCTCTAGTCCCGGTTCGTGCCACGAACCGGGACTAAAGGGGTTGGTGTGGCCCCAGCCTGACACCAGCCTGCCACCACCTCTTTAGTCCCGGTTCGTGGCACGAACTGGTACTAGAGGTTCAACACGAACCGGTACTAATGAGTGCCGCCCGCCTAGCCGTTGGAACCGGCACTAATGGTCACATTAGTGCTGGTCCGTATTTGAACCAGGACTAATGAGGTAAACATTAGGTAATTTTTCTACTAGTGTCTCTTCCTTATACTAATCATTCAGGAATTGCTTGTATGACCAATATTGTGATTGTCAAGCTTCAAAAGATTTCACTTTCTAAACCCGATGTGAAGCTACTACTAGGTATAATACAAGCATATGAAGCACATATAATTTCAACTTTATGATATTCAATTCATTCAAAAATTTACTCTTAGGATATAAGTGAAGCACGAGAGTAAATGACAAACTACTCCAAAAAGATATAAGTGAAGATCAAGCGAGTAGTTAAGTAAATGGGTAGCTATGTGAGGACTCTCTCTCATTTAAAAACTTTCAGATCTAAGTATTTTATTAAAAAAGCAAGCAAAACAAAATAAAATGACATTCCAAGAATAGCACACATCATGTGAAGAAGCAAAAACTTAGGCTCAACCGAGGCTAACCGATAATTGTTAATGAAGAAAGGTGGGATGCCTACCGAGGCATCCCCAAGCTTAGATGCTTGAGACTTCTTGGAATATTATCTTGGGATGCATTGGGCATCCCCAGGCTTGAGCTTTTGTGTCTCCTTAATTCCTTTTATATCACGTTTTCCCGAAATCTTAAAATTTCATCCACACAAAACTCAACAAGAACTCGTGAGATAAGTTAGTATAAATCAATGCAACAACTTATCATTCTCTACTCTAACAAATCACTAAAATTATTATTTAACATTCCATACTAAATTTCTCTGCATATTTAATACTCCTATCCTCAAATAGAATCATTAAACAAGGAAACATATGCAAACAATGCAAACATAATAGCAATCTGTCTAAATAGGACAGTTTGTAAAGAGTGCAATCATATTCATACTTCCCTAACTCCAAAAATTCTGAAAAAATACCACACTGTAGAAAATTTCTTATAGCTCACCGTGTAAAAATTTCAAGATTTTATCATGTTCTAAGTTCTAACTATTCAAAATTATTCAAAACATAACAACAAACTTTATGTTTTCAAACAGCAACATATAGACTTGCAAAATAAGCATGGTAAAGGCTATACTTGACAATTTTATTGAAATAAAAGATATAAAACATTATTCTAAATAAAATCAAGCAAATCCTGGTCAAAGAAAATGATGCTCCAAGCAAAACACATATCATGTGATGAATAAAAATTTAGTCCCAAGTAAGGTTACCGATAATGTTGGAGACGAAAGAGGGGATGCCTTTCGGGGCATCCCCAAGCTTAGTTGCTTGGATATTCCTTGAATATTACCTTGGGGTGCCTTGGGCATCCCCAATCTTAGGTTCTTGTCACTCCTTATTCTCCACATATCGATATCTCACCCAAAACTTGAAAACTTCAATCACACAAAACTTAACGGAACTTCGTGAGATGGGTTAGCATAGTAAAACAAATCATCCACTTTGGTATTGTAAAAGACAAGATTCATAATTGTTTCCACATAATGCCTACTGTACTCTATAATTTCCATGATTTATATTAAGCAATATAAGCCATAGAAATCATAAAACAAGTAAACTATGCATTGCAAACAGAATCTATCAAAAACAGAACAGTCTGTAAAGATCTAAATAATGACTATACTTCTTTTACTCCAAAAATTCTGAAAAATTAGGAAAATTTAAGATATTTTTATATCAATAATCTTTAAAAAATAGAATTTTTCGAAGCTCTTGTGATTTTTAACAGTTTTGTTACTGGGTGCAAAAGTTTATGTTTTTGCACAGAATCAAGTCAACTATCATCCACACTATCCCAAAGGCTTTACTTGGCACTTTATTGAAACAAAAGCTATAAAACATGATTACTACAGTAGCCTAATTATGTGAACACACGAAAAAAGTAGGGGTAAATGTTGGGTTGTCTCCCATCAAGCGCTTTTCTTTAATGCCTTTTTAGCTAGGCATTATGATTTCAATGATGCTCACATAAAAGATAAGAATTGAAACATAATGGGAGGATCATGAATCATATGTTCCTCTCTCATAATAATTTTCAGTAGTATCATGAATGAATTTAACAATATAACTATCACATAAAGCATTCTTTTCATGATCTACAAGCATGGAAATTTTGTTACTCTCCAGATAAGCAAATTGATTCTCATGAATAGTGGTGGGAGCAAACTCAACAAAATAACTATCATGAGATACTTGATTGGGAAAATTGAAATCATGATGACAAGTTTCATGGTTGTCATTATTACTTATAGCATACAGGTCATCACCATAATCATCATACATAGCAACTTTGTTGTCATAATAAATTGGAACCTCTTCCAAAATAGTGGATTCATCATTAAAAGTCATGACCTCTCTAAATCCACTTTCATAATTATTACAATAATATTCAACACCCTCCAAAATAGTGCGATCATTAGTACCTAGAGTTTACACTCTTTCAACCCCACTTTCATTGATATAATCATCATAAATAGGAGGTATGCTATCATCATAATAAATTTGGTCATTCAAAGTAGGGGGGCTAAAAAGATCATAAGCATAGCATCTCCAGGCTTGGGACAAACATTAATTGCAGCAAATAAATTCTCAAACATGTCATTCTCATCAAACATAGCATCCCCAAGCTTGTGGCTTGGCATATCATAAGCATAATCACTCTCATCATTAATAGTATGAATAGCACCAATAGTATAACAATTATTATCATCATAATTTCCCAAGTTGGTGCCAAAAAGATTTTCAAGATTATAAGAAGTATCATTATCTTTCCAATCATAATCATCACAACAAGCAATAGAAATAACAAAATCATCATCAATAGTTCTTTCGGACATTGTGCCATAAGACAAAGAAGCAATATCATCATCAACTGCATCATCTTCCACAATTATTTTTGATTCACTTTCATGAGGCACAAAAATAATAGGAGAACCATTATTTGGGACATATACCTTTTTACCTCTACTCTTTCTTCTTTTCTTCTTCTTCACCACATCATGTATGGGTTTAACTATTTTTTCCGAGCTTCTTATTGATGAGATTGGTTGAATAGGGAGCTCTTTCTCGTCACCTGTTTCATCATGGGAGACAATAGGAGGGAAAGTAGAATTCTTTACCCTTTCATTAGTATTTCTTTTATATTCTATTGGTTTTTCCATCTTTCTATAGTTGGCAATATGAGCATTCTCATTGCAATTTACCATGCAAAACATATAGATATCTTTTAGATTAGTTTCAATGTCGTCTATGAGAATGAATACTTCAAACCAACTATTTTTATGTGTCAATTCTTCACTCCCCAAAAATAGACAAAGCTCGTTATAAAGTTCAACGGTGATCAAGTCATTACAATATTTGGCGATGATTCGATCATGAAAAAGTTTGCGTTGGAAATTAAGATGATCAACCTTATCGCAAAGTTCACAAGTAATAGGACAAAGAGAACATAATTTTGTAGCAAATTCATCTATCACTTTGAGCAAAAAATTGGTTCTATCATGTTTATGCTCCTTACAAAATTTATCGTCCCTATAAGGCACGTCTTCACAAACTTTATGCACTCCACAAAAATTGACATGCTTATAAGAAACATTTTTATCATGACAAGTGCAATCATCATTAGTATTTTGGATATTCATAGAATTCATACTAACAACATTGCAATCATGCTCATCATTTATGCCAAACATTTTATTGAATTCTTCTTATATCAATTGAGCACAATTTTCCTTTCCATCATTTTCAAGAAAGACAAGATAAAGACTAATAATATGAGGCAACCTCAATTCCATTTTTTAGTTTTCTTTTATAGACCAAACTAGTAATAAAAGAATGCTAACATAATTGGATCATATGGCAATCCATCAATGTGTGATAAAGAATCACTCCAAAGTTCTTATCTAGCGGAGAACATAAGACGAAATTGTGTGTAGGGTACGAAACCACCTCAAAGTTATCATTTCCAATCGATTTATCGAGCTATTCCTTTAAGTGTCACAAACAGCCCAAGAGTTCATACTAAAATAATACCATATGATACACATCAACCAACTCTAATGTCACCTAGATACTCCAATGGTCACCACGAGTATCCGTGAGTTGATTATACGATATGCATCAAACAACTTTAGATTCATAATACTCAATCCAACAGAAAGAACTTCAAAGAGTGCCCCAAGATTTCTACCGGAGAAACAAAGACGAAACGTGCATCAACCCCTATGCATAGATTACCCCAATGTCACCTCGGGAATCTGCGAGTTGAGTGCCAAAACATACATCAAGTGAATCAATATGATACCCCATTATCACCATGGGTATTCATAGAAAGACATACATCAAGTGTTCTCAAATCCAACAAAGTATTCAATCCGATAAAAGTGAAATCTCAAAGGTAAAACTCAATTCATCATACCAAGATAGAGAAGGGAAAACACCATATGATCCAACTATATTAACAAAGCTCGTGATACATCAAGATCGTGCCAAATCAAGAACACGAGAGAGAGAGAGATCAAACACATAGATACTAGTACAAACCCTCAGCCCCGAGGGTGGGCTACTCCCTCCTCATCATGGTGGCCGCCGGTATGATGAAGATGGCCTCTGGTGATGATTTCTCCCTTGGCAGGGTGCCGGAACAGGGTCCAGATTGGTTTTTCGTGGCTACAGAGGCTTATGGCGGCGAAACTTCTGATCTAGGGTTATTTCTAGGGGTTTCTGTATTTATAGGATTTTTTGCGTCGGTCTCACGCTAAGATGGGCCACGAGGTGCCCACTACCCACCAGCCCGCCACTTTGGCCCCTGGCACGCCCTGGTGGTTAGTGGCCCTCCCACGAAGCTTCAGGGGTCTCTTTTGTTCCGAAAAAATCCATCAAAAAGTTCCAGATCATTTGGAGAACTTTTATTTCTGCGCAAAAAAACAACACCATGGTAGTTCTGCTGAAAACAGCGTCAGTCCGGGTTAGATCCATTCAAATCATACCAAAACCATATAGATTTGTTGTAAACATGGCATGAATACTTCATAAATTAGAGATACGTTGGAGACGTATCACTAAGTACCCTTTGCGCGGTTTGCAGCTTCAGATCTGCCATGCCACAGCCATGGTCAACACTATACTCATCATGCTTACGATTTCCCCCTTTTATGATCACCACGATCAGCCTACGTGATTCGTGTCGTAATAGCGCTGCTCCACCCATCAAGCTAAACAAGCTTAGTTGTACAAATTCGAATCTGATATGATGCTGATATTAGTAAAACTGAGACAGGTTTAATTGGTCAGCTAAATGTTCCTACTTTAGTTTCTAAATGCATGTGAGCCACATATGGAGAGACCAGAAGGAATAGTATTTCTCTGTGCGCTCTGGTTGATCATGGGTGGGAAACGTACATTGTATAGAAAGAATTGTAATATCTTCAATCTGCTTGATCTTCTGCTCTTCTTTAACATGATCTTCTTCTCTTCTTCTTTAATAAGTATAGTATGTTCCTTGTTGGGAAGAGTAGCAGAGACATTTGCGGTCGATAAGTCAGGTCGAGTTGTTCTTCCTTAGTATATTTTGAATCTGCCAGGTCAGGTCGAGTTGTTCTTCCTTAGTATATGTTGAAGCTGTCATCTGTGAAGTATCATTACTTCTGGAGTTCTCATATTTTGGGTAGTAGGTCACATTATATTAATGCACACACCAAATTACAGCACACATGGCATCTCTCAGAAGAATTGCAGAGATAGCACATAGGGGTTTACAGGGAGGCAGTATTGGATTAGAATCATTTATGCATTACAAAGATAATCTCACTTATTTTTATGTTTTCATGCATGTCAGATATTGAACATGATCAAAATGAATATGAGAATAGGCGCACAAGAGGAATATTGCAGAACAATCCACTGGCTAACAAACTTGGCATGGTGGAGGATGGCCTATCTTATTCACCCATCAAGGTGCTTGCTCTAACTTGGCATGGTTGTATTGGTCGCACATATCTTGCATATTGTAACATCCCCAGCCTCACACCATAGTGATCACCCACTGATCATGCCAAGCCACCATGATTAATTATGCTTGATCAACATTGCAACATATCTCCCTTCCAATTCCAATTCTAATTCTAATTCAAATCACAAGTGCAAAATGAAGTTGCACCAAAGTTGCTGCAAAAATGTTCACCCTCTAGCAAATATTCCAAAGCAATTTGTTGCTAAATAAAACAACATAACCTTTATGCTAGAATGAGCAGTAGCATTTAAAACAGTGCCATTTCAGCACTTAATAATGCTTTTGCATTTACGAAAATTCCAAATGAAATCCATTGGACTCCAAAATAATTGTGACACTGTCTAAAAACACCAGGGAAATAATGGGACCCTTCCCATATTTTTCCTAAGCTTTTAGGATGCTCAAACAATTCATTTTCTCTGTTAAATTCATAAAAAGAAAAACAGAGAAATAGAAAAGGGCCGTAGCCACTTACCTGACTGTTGGGCCGAACCAGCCCAGCCCACCTTACCTGATCCCCATCGCGGTGTCATCGTCCCCGTGGTCGCCGTGCCTCCACCGCCCGCAGCTCGACACGCCGACGGGCAGGCAGCCCCGAGAAGATAAGGCCGAGGCCATCCATCTCCCCTGGCCTCCCCACATTCACTCCTCCCTCCTCTACTTTCTTCCACGCGAGCTTGCTCGTCTCTCTCTCTCTGTCCGAACGCCGCCGTCGCAGCAGTTCGCCATTGCCGTGGCCCCGGGCATCACTCGCTGCTCCAAGCTGTCCGGAAGGACCGTCGTGGTCATCTTCGTCGCCTACGCCAAGTCGTTGGAGCCGGTGAGCACCGCAGCCACCGGATCGACTCGATCCCCTCCGCCGGCCAACTCCGGCCAACTCCACTGTCCCGCGCCGATCTGCCTCGAGCCTGCTCTACTAAGCTCTCACCGGACCTCCTTGCGTCCCCACGGTGAGCTCCACATCCTTCCTCCCCTCTGGGTTGCTCTCATTTGTGCCGTTGCCATGGCCGAGCCCCTGCTTCCGCTGTAGCACTCGCAGCCGTCGCCCTCGTTCACCCCGCGCCGCGCAAAGGCCTCCGCAGTGCTTCTAGGAACCCCAGGCAGCGCGCGCGCATTTCTTTTCATCCCGGGTGAGTCGCTAGACTCGACCCCGAGCTCGCCGTTTTTGGTCTGCCGCCATTGCTCGTCGTAGTCACTGTTCCGGCCACCCCCGTCGACGCTGCTTTCCCCAGGTCGATGCGCGCCATTGCTCCGGTCACGTAGGTACTTGTGGTGGCCCGAACGGACCACCACAGCCGTTTTCCGGCCGGATCCGAGCGCGCCGCCGCGGTAGATGGTCGCCGGAGGCAACTCCGGCGCCATTCCGGCGCCGCTGACGTGGCCGCACACGTGGCCTCCCCACAGCCACAGCCACTGGGCCCCTGGGTCCCGTTGACCCAGTCAAATGCTGACTGGGCAACGCCCAGTCACTGACCAGTGGGCCCCGCGCTAATTAAAGATTTAAAAGTAAAAGAAAATGTTAAATAAGTTAATTAGACTAATGTCTCACTGACAGATGGGGCCCACACCCCTAATTAACCCTGGTAATTAGTTTAATCCACTGTTAAAGTCACAGAGGCTGACATGTGGGTCCCACTGGACCCACATGTCAGGTTTGACTGGTCAGCCGTCCTGTTGACTTGCTGATGTCAGCATGTCATCATGCTGACGTCATAATCCAATTCTGTTAATAATAAATAATTTCCAGAAATTCAAATAATCTTTAAAAATTAATAACTTTTAAACCGTAGCTCGGATCGAAAAAGTTAAAACATGAAAGTTGCTCAGAACGACGAGCCGAATCTGATCGTGCCGTCTGTTTCTCCATCGGAACCCCCTACGTAGAAGAACTCGTAACTCCGGACCCGAATCCGGTAGATGAATAGTGCACACACGTCGGATATTAAATTCCAGAATAATTCGAAAAATAACTAAAATGACTTAGATGCATAATTAGGCAACCCTGCACTGCATCATAGCATCACACGCACCGTATTGCATTTGTTTGCATTATGTTTACCTGTTTCTTCCCCCTCTTCTCTCTCGGTAGACCCCGACGTTGACGTAGCTCCCGAGGCAGACGCCGCACAGGAGTACGACTACGTCCCCGACAATACCACTGAAGACCTTGCCCTTGCCCCCGAGCAAACAGGCAAGCACCCCCATTTTGAGCATGCCTATATCGCCTATTCTCTTCTCTCTTATGCTTGCATTAGAACTGCTACTGCTATTGTTTTCCTATATCTGCTGCATAGCCTGATTATTGTACCCTGCCTTGTTACCTTACTGGTTATCCTAGACTGCTTAGTATAGGCTGGGTAGAGACACGACAGAGACCCCCACTTGATCCCGACTGCCCTGCTGGACATCAGAAGACCCGATCATCGGGATTGAAGACCAGACCCTGGCACCGCACATCACTTCCCCTTAGTTGCCGACACTGCTGGGTTACCGTCGAGTGCCGAGGGTGATACCTCGTCAGCACTTGTGATGATAACCTTGTAGGTTAGTTAATCGGTCGTGGTAAGCGAGGGTGATTCCTCCTACACCACCCCCGATAACGACATCGTCGCGCAACTCCTCAAGTGTGGACCTCGAGGGTGATTCCTCCTTCGTTCACCTTGATGATAACATCGAGCGGGAATTCCATCGAGGGTGATTCCTCAGGGTTCCCTTCGGTGTCAGACACACAGTTACTGTTGATGAGTTGACTTGCACTAAACCATGATACTAAAGACGGGTCGACCCTGAGGGGTACCCGCACGAGCTTAACGCGAAGTGATGTGGAGTCGGGTTGACCTGGATGGTGCCCGCGAGATAACTACGAGGCGTGGCCGGGCATTCTTAGCCCTTGCCGCAAGTCCTCGAGACGGGGCGACGGGGTCACATCGATCGTGAGTCTCTGCTCGTTTCCGCGCGCTCCTAATCCACTACGGTTTGGATATTTGATCCGAGGGGCCTCTGGCCCGATAGCACTAACCATCACGTGGGCATAGTATGGGCGTTCTGCGTCGTATACTTCAGCCGGAGCTTAATGGACGTCAGCGACTGAGCGGCGCGCGCTGAATTGGACTAGGAACGCAATCGCGCTTGTATAAGGGGTTGCTAGGTCTGCTTTCAGCCGCGTACGCAACGTGCAGGAGTTCCCGGGGCGAAGGCCCAAGACCCCTGGGCGCATAGGTTTAGTCCGGCGTGCTGACCTCTCTGTTAGGTATTCGGTCGGGTTGCGGCGTGTTGCTTAGCCGAGGCCGGGCATGACCCAGAAAAGTGTGTCCGGCCGGAGTTAAGCGAGTGTGGTGGGTAAGTTGGTGCACCCCTGCAGGGAAGAAACTTCTATCGATAGCCTGTCCTACGGTAACGGACACTCGGAGTTGTATCCCGATCGGTACAACTAGAACATGTGATGAGAATTGGATAGGACGGCTCTGGGATTGCTTTCTCGCAGGGAGTCGAGAAAGGATCTCAGGTCGAGGTTGATGATACTACTACTACTACTTTACTTATGTAATCTGCTCTCTCCTCATGCTGAAAGACTGCTGAAGATTGTTGAAGATGCTAGTCTTCGATAGGACTAGGCTTTCCCCCTCTATTCTGGCATTTCTGCAGCCCAGTCCACATATACAGCCATTCCTTTGACAATGATGCATGTGTAGTGTAGATCCTTGCTTGCTGAGTACTTCAGATGAGTACTCACGTTTGCTTTATTTTCTTTTTCCCCCATATTCCATTTGATGCCACCAGACGACGGAGCCCCTGAGCCAGAAGCCCCAGCCGACGACCAGTACTACTACCCGCCTGGCGAGTACTACTACTACGAGGAGCCGTTCGACGACCAGGAGTAGGATCGGAGGGTCCAGGGCAGGAGGCCTACGCCTTTCGATCGTAGTATTTTATTTTACCCCGCCTCTGTGAAGGCCTAATTCTCTCTATGTAATATATCTGTACCCAGATATCTAATGCTTCCGCTGACGCTTGTATGCCATCGAGCTATGTATTCGAGCCCTCGAGGCCCTGGCTTGTAATATTAAGCTTGTATGACTTTATTTTATGTTTTAGAGTTGTGTTGTGATATCTTCAAGTGAGTCCTTAGGCTTGATCGTGCGCATTTGCGTGTATGATTAGTGCACGATTAAGCCGGGGTCGTCACACATATGACCTCTTGCATTATTTCTACTTTGTTACACCACCATCTGCTTAGTTTAAGCATCATATAAGAGTATATGACATGCATATCCATTTTCTGTACATATTCCATGTGTCATAATACTATGTTTTTCCACTCAAATGTTGTTCTTTCGTAACAGATGTCCAAAAGGAAGAGGGTGAGTGTAGATCCTGAAGGAGTACGAACTAAGTATTTGGAAAAAGGCAGTGATACCTGATAAATTAGAAGACCAGTAGCCCCAGAAAACAGAGGCCCAACTGGACCACACTTTACCCCTACTCCATTGGCCAAAGCCCTATTAGAACCGCAGAGAGCCCAGCGTCAGGTACTGTCTATGATATCAATTCAAAATTTGAACTCCTACATTTCTGCATGTGCCTTACCATCTCCCTTGTATGAAGACTAATTTCAGATGAATCTCCATTCTCAAAGGATCATAGGATCTCACAATAATACTGGGCACTGCATTGCTCTTGTCAGTACCTTTTGCCCTTTATCAGCATACTTACACTCATTGTTGTTTGATTATGTAGCATCACTATAAATGTTCGCTTCCTTATCCTCCCTTTGCTTGAAATTATAAGATCTATATTTACTCTTACATAAATGTAGAATTAACACAATAGTTATGAAGTTCTGGATTGCTCATGTAAGTACCTGTTGTCATGTACTCCCTCTGTATTGAATTAATTGTTGCTCATTTGGATGTATTTAGAACTTAAATAGTGCTAGATACATCCATTTGAGCGACAAGTAATAACAGACGGTGGTAGTATTACTGTACTTGCATTGCGAGATAGTTGATTGTCTAGCATTACTCTGCATCTTATCTGCCATGCCCTCCACTTTCTCCAAATTATCAGATCTACATTTACTCTTACCAAAATGTTGAATAAAGCCAATGCCACTGCACACGTTGAGGTTTGCATTCCCCTTGTCAGTACCTTTTGCCTTGTAATGCTGTGCGTAATTAATAGCTATTTGATTATGTATCATCACTCTGCACCTGAGCTTCATTATCCTCTATTTCTTTCAATATTATTAGATCTATATTTACTCTTTACAAAATGTAGAATAAAGGCAACGCTTATGAAGAAGTTTCTTTGGGGAATTTCTTGAATTATCCTTCCATCGACATGGACAAGGGCTTTCTCCAGCCTGTGTTAACATGTAATGTAAGTTCATCCTTCTCAAGCCTTCAAACTTTGTTCTAGTATAGATTTGGATAGGCATCATTTCCTCCACTGTTGTTTACTTTGGTGTTTACATCTGATTGGATGTTTGCAACAACTACCAGTTTCAAATTGTAGTTGTAAAAACATGTTCCTTATGCAGAACAGATCCATTTATTTTCTTATTTGCCAATATAAAATGGGACGGAATTGTCAGCACACTGACTATCATTGCTTATATATTTGTGAAACATGTTATGTGTCTCCTTGTTTCTCTTTCAGAGTCATATTTCTTATGCCAGGCAGAACTTTAGGGAAGATAGTGAGCCAAACCATCTTGAAGAGAGCGAGATGACCCCAAGGTCATGTCTTGATGAAGACAGTGAGTTGAAGCTAGTCACCAGCAGCTGTGAGATAACCTCTATGCAGTTGCTGCCTCAATCAGTTCGACTTCTTCAGTCTCAACTTAAAGCGGAAAGGCTTCATTCAGCTTAGCTCCAACTTGATGTCAATGATGTAAAGAAGATCTCAGAGGATAGCCATGCGCGCTTTCTTGCTACGCAGCTAGGGTTTGAGCACCTATCGTTGAGACAACTGAGGTCTCATCAGCTTGTTCTGCTGCTCGCGGTGCACATCTAGGGCAGGCCTAATGCCTTCTGAAGTGCTGTCAGTTTTGTATATATTTTTTTCGGCGTGTTTATATGCACTAGTGGCGACCTTTGATGCCCATTATATGTAATCCGCGGTCTTGTTGCGCTTTATTATCACCGGTGGTGAACTTTGATGCCTAGTGGATGTAATATATCGTAATTTCTTTATTGTATTGTCTAGGTTTATTCGTAGTCAGTATGTTGTAATTTAGGCCGGAAGCTTCAACGGATCTCAGCGTTGTCGGCCTGTCAGGCCGGCCCATAACTCACTATATATTGGCCGAAACGTGGGCCTATAATGGCCAGTTGGGCCAGAGAATACCATGGGCTTTTAACAGGCTGAAAACTAGATTGGGCTAGAGTTGAGCCGAAAAATTCACGGGCCAACACAGGCCGAAACTGTCGTAGGCCCATGTTTGGCCCAATAACATACGAGCCGTTAACAGGCCAAAATGTATCTCGGGCCCTATTTGGCCCAATAAAATTATGGCCTGTAAGCAGGCCGGTATCAACGCAGGCCGTAGGCTCAACTGTGTCACGGGACATTAACAGGATGGGTTGTAAGCAGGCCGGATTCAACGTGGGCCGTAATTAGGCCCAACTCTTACACGAGCTATTAACAAGGCGATGGGCACGTTGGGCTGAAATTTACCCACGAAGACTACGGGCCGTTAAGAGGCCTAAAGTCACTTTGGACAAGAAATAGCCCAGTTGCAGCATGGGTCGTTAAATGGCCTAAAGTGAAACCAGGTCAACAACGGCCCAGATGCACCAAGGGCCGCTAACAGGCTGAAATGATTATCGGGCCGAACTGGTAAACAGGCATTTAACAGGCTGAAATACAAATCCATCTTAGAATGGGCCCAAAAGCACAGTGGCCTGTTAACGGGCCTGATCTGGTATGGGCCGTAATTTAGCCCAAAACCATGATAGGCTGTGAATGGGCTAGATCTGATATGGGCCGTAATTTGACCTAAAACATGGCAGGCTGTTAATGGGTCGGCCCACTAGTGTCTGACAAAATATGGTGGGCCTTTGGCTGGGCCGGCCTTTTTACCTTAAATGGACCACTGTTGGGCCGTGCCACATGTCGATGTATCATAGGCGCGTTCCGTCCATTGTAGGGATGACATCTGTCCCAACGCTGAGCTGACACGTGGATCCTCCGGCGAATAAGAATTTTACACATGGAAAAATTCCCATTGGTCCGGGCTGTTAACGGGTTATCGGATCCAAACTGAAACCCGATAGCTTAACGGGCGACCCGTTACGGTGGATGCCACGTGTTGGTTACCCTTGACGAGAACACTTCCATGACGCGCCATTTATCGTCATGGAAGTGGACACTTCCGTGAAGATAATTTTGGTATTGTCATGGAACACTTCTACGATAGCACAGGTATGACTATCTTGATTGTGTCAAAAAATCGTCATGGATGTACATGCATGACAGAAAACATGACCTACTGTGAAAAACACGTATCATCACGGAATAGTTTTTTTGTAGTGTGCTGGACGAAGACGAAGGGGGTGGACGGACGGCGGCGGCTACGGGGGTAGAAGCGGCGGCGACGGCCTGACGGTGGCGGCGACTAAGTTAGGAGCGCGGCAGTGGTGCTCGAAGTAGGTGAGGACCTCGACAACGTTACGAAGACCGGCGCGGACGGTGACGTTCCCGCGCCGAGGGAGGCGGCGCGGAGCATACCACGGCAAGTTGACACGCGGGGACGGCGGAGTGGACCGCGGGCCACGGCGCTGCGACCCAAAGGGGCGACGCAGCAGCAGGCAGGCAGGTCGGGGCGATGGCAGGAAGACCTCGGGGCGGCGGCGGTGACCGTGAGCGGCGGCGGGGACCGCGGGCCACGGTGCTACAACCCGAAGAGGCAGTGCAGCGGCGGAGCGCAGGCCGGTGCAACCGCAGGGACGGCCTCAGGCGGCGGCGGAGACCGCGTGTCGCGGCACTATGGCCCGAAGGGGCGACGCATCGGTGATGCGCGAGTCGATGGAGCCGCGAGGAGAACCACGGAGCGGCGGCGCTGCGGCCCGACGAGGCGACGCAACAGCAGCCCGATGCTTGATCGGTGTAGGGGCGTGTTGTACTCAGAACGGTCTTCACGGGACCTGTGGAGGCGCGCGCAACCGACGGGTCAAGTCGGTCGCACGACGTAGATGAGGCGGATCGCGGCAGCGAGCGGGTGATCAATCTGATCGCGCGCGAGATCGGGGACGCCGCTCGGTGGAGGTGGGGTGGCGGCGGTGTCCGGGACGACGATCGGCGTGGGACGACTCACGGACAAGCGCGCTAGCACCGGCACCGAGGCTGCCAACGCAGCACCGCCGCCCGGGAAGCGAGGCCCGAGCGACCAATGCAATAGTGGCGCCCGAGCTCGAGGCAGCCGGCGAGCCCGACGGAGCCGAGCAGCCGGCAGGCGGCGACGAGGCCAGCGTGGCAGACGGCAATGGGCCGTACACGCGCAACCGGGGACGAGGCCGGTAAGGCAAACCGCAGGGCCGCCGTGCAAACGCGGCGGAGGCGGGTGGCGATGGAGAGGTCCCGGTCGGAGCAGGGCGGCGACGGCCGGCGCAGGGCGACGGGCAAGCAGACGCGCCGACAACGGCCGTGAGGGGCCGCCTGTTGCTCGAGGCCGACGGGTCGGTGATGGAGCCGGTCGGTCGCGCCGGTGTTGGAGTAGAGGCCCACGGGGGTCGACGGCGGCGGCGGGCGACGCAAACCAATCTTAGATCAAAAAACCAAAAAGAAAAACGCCGATTAAGATGACTGATGGGAGAGAGAAAAAACCCGGAGTAAGGACTCGAGAAAAAGACTCTCTAGGGAAGTCGGTCAACACGACCGGCGGATGAACCCGCGGCGCGGCCCCCGGCGGCGGTCATGGAGGCCGATCGATCCGGGGGCGGCACATGGAAGCAGAAGCGGCGGGCGATGGCTAGGGTTGGATCGGTTAGGCTGATACCATGTTAAAAGGGATAGGAGAGGGATTGACGGAATATGATGGATGTACTATTGAGTTTCGAGAGCGAGTATATTGAGTACAAGACTTGGTGGGCAAGAAGCCTCTCCCGGAGATAAGGTAGGAAACGGATTACAAATCCTAGACTACCAAACATATATACCTATACCTATACTTATATACTAATAAAGCACGCATTGATTCTGTCGGGTTCACCGTCGCTAATTTTACATAAAAGCACCTGTGGTTTTGTTATTCAACCCATGGTCACTTTTTCATCCATTCCGCCCGTCACGAAAAAATACCCGCATGTATGAACCCACCTTGCTCCCCGACAGCGAGTTCTACCAATTTATATAGGTTTCTATGTAATCTGCAACATCAAGCAAAGCCGTATGAGAATCAGCAAGCAACAGCGATCGAAGATCAGAAATGGGGCGGCTCAGTGGTGCTAGTCTGGTGCAGAGGCAAGGAAGAGGGGGGAGGCTAGCAGCGAGGGTTGCGGGAGCTCACTCACCTCGCCGGTGTGACCCCGCTGGGCGGCGACGAGAAAGGGGAGGCGCTGTGGAGGCTGGGGGCGAGCGCGGGCGCGGAGGATCCAGGGAGGAAAAGGGGGCGGCGGCAGGACTACGGAGGAGACGAGCTCGCCGATGGGTGCTTGCGGGGAGGGGCAGGGAGGACTCGGATCGGACGCACGCGCAAAGGGCGAGCCCTCCATGACGGTGCACCGAGAGAAGGGGATTGGGGGAGGCAGGGAGAGAGAGATTGGCGATCGGGGGGGTAGGTAGGGTTCGATGGTTCGATCGGTGGGCCTATGCTTTTGGCATTGCTGGGCTTTGCGGGCTCCCTCTCCCAATCCTTTTTCTATTTTCTGGACTTAGAAAAAATAAGTAGAGAGGAAACGTATTTTCTGGACTTAGAAAAAATATTTAGTTTTTATGGAATTGATTTGAGGATTTTTTGGAAGATGAAAATTTGGACAAGTTTGAATAAAATTCAAACACGTTTGAATTTAGAAAACCCTTTAGATGGAATCCAAATGTGCTGGAATTTTGGACACGTTTGAATAAAATTCAAAAAAAGTTGAATTTAGAAAACCCATTTAGATGGAATCCAAATGGACTGGAAGATCAACATAAAACCGCAGAAGTTGCAAACCAAATAATGCATACATTTCTTATTCATTTTATAAAGATGGTCTGGCTTAAGTATAATTATTTTTCTTGTTGTGAATAATTGATGCGGATCACACTGGTGTTTTAGGCCATTTTTATCCGATAGGGGTATCTTTGGTTTTTTGTCCATCCGTCGTTTTTTCTTCCGTCAGTCGAGAATTATAAAAGGTCGACGATTATTAAACGTAGACACTGCACTACCATTAAACGGGGAAGTCCCAAGAAAAGAGACCTGTCAGGTTGGAGGAGCGGAATAATTCGGCCTTAGCTCCAAACAGACCGGACAATTAAGCACATTTGCACTTCATTTTCATTAAATCCGAGTGTTCCTTAATTTTGACTCCCGTTGCAATGCACGGGCATATGTACTAGTAAATTGCTGGAAGAGTTTGCTTCTCAGGTGTGGTTGAATTGACAACTCAACTGCTAAGACATATAAATATTATTTGGCTCCCCTTGTGTTGAATCAATAAATTTGGGTGAAATACTACCCTCGAAGACTGTTGGGATCCCCTATACTTGTGGGTCATCAGTGCCGACGGCCAGATATATGCCAACGGGCACCGTTGGCGTGTATGTGTGCTTTGCCGACGATCTATCTTTGTCGACGGACCCCATCGACTTAGGTTGGTGCTTTGCCGACGGCTGATATTTGCTGACGGTTGCCGTCGATGAATAGCAAGCTTTGCTGACAGCTGAGGTTTGCCGACGGTGCCGTCGGTGTGCATGCATATATGCCGACGACATATCTTTGGCCGTCAGCATGTACTCTAGTTCCAATAGTGAGACAACCAGTTAAGTTGCCCTGTAGATAGGCTAATAATTCAATCCCATGTTATTACGACTATTTTTTGTTCCTCGTGGAATGTGGAGTATAAAGGTGTATAGTCTGTTTAGACAATTGTCCACATGCCATTTGAAATGTTCCATATATTAAGATAGGTGTATAGCACAACTCCGTCGTGCGACGAGCACGATCAAGGATAGCACCACTAGTCACCGAGAAACAACTCCGTTTAGACAAGTTTGCTTCTCTTGGTTCTAACGAACAAATATCGTGTCACCGAGAAACAAGCTTCTTGTAGATGTAAATTGTTGTTTTTTCCCACTAACATCATGGAGCTTTCTGCGTCAGCAACGAGTGAAAGGAGCACATCCATATTCCATTTATTAGACAATGAAATAACAAACACCGCCAATAGATTATGACATGAATCTGACAAAAACATATCTTGTCACGATATAGAAAGAAAAGAAAAACTCGCAGCTCGCAGGCATGCATAAATATTAATTACATGACATTTATTCTATAGAGTGTCACATATTAACTTTCCAATAGGTGCAAATAACAGGTAATATTTAGTAGTTGTTATTCTCCCAGAACTGAGATTGGAGCGAGTGTATCAGATCCTTTTCCACCTGAAACGCCGTGGCCAAAACATCTTCTGAAATTGGTGGCTTTGATCCAAACACTGCATTGGCAATAGAAATAACTCCGGGGTTTTGGCTGCTGAGCGAGGACAAGGCGGTCGCTGGCTTGTCATGTGCTAGGTTCATTTGGAAGTGGATCATTGCTTTTGGGAATACGAATACATCACCCTTCGTAACTATCTTAGAGAAGAGCCTGTTTGGGTTGGATGTGACAAATCCAAGGTATAGTGTTCCCTCAAGCACGGTCAGGAGCTCAGTGGCACGGGGTGTATGTGTGGCGTGTTCACACCTAGTGGTCCATAATCGATGCGTGCCAGAGAGATACCCAGGGTGTTGAGGCCAGGGAAATTTATGACATTGATGTTGGTGACGTTGGACCTGACCTTGCTGGCCTTTGTATCCCTAGCCTTATCGAGCATGGCCGGATTGAAGAAGTCGTCTGAGCTTGCAGCCATTGGATCCTTGCACGCAAATCCATTTACTCGCACTGTACGTGTAGAGAAAGTAATAAACATGCAGTGGTGTGAGTATGTAGTAACAATATTTTGATAATTATTGTCGGCATGTAGCAACCTTCGATGTGATCAACGCTATGCTACAACTAGATGAATTTCTACATCAATGGAATTAAGGACACACTCATACACATGCATACAATATGTAGTGCATACAAGGGGACTTCATGTCAGCGATGCAGAAATCTTGAAGAGGACTAGGATCATATGCAGTGGCCTGCAATGAGGCCAGCGCAAGGAGGACGGCAAGAAGATGGAATGAGGTGGTGGAGGATGCCATTGTGAGTTTCTTTGGCTACGGAGACATGGATGGATGTGCTTAAATAGCCCGAGATTAACAGAGAAGATGGCGCAAGCAATAGGGCGGCGATATGCAGGAAGCCAGGAACTTGCATGTGAGTTAATAGAACAAGTCAAGTACAATAGAGAGGAACTTATTAACCGATTAAAGTAGTATCCGCTGGCTGCTAGAACTTAGTTGATGACGCAACTTTTTTAAGTTTGCTTAATGTAATCCATGTCTGCTCCACTAAGTAACTTGATACGTGTGCCTAACTGACATTAGATATCTTGGACGACTGAGTAGCAACCGTATGGTCATTTCTTTCCTTCAAATAACTCACCTCCACAATCATCTGGAAAAAAATAACTCACGTCAAAGTCAAGCAGGGCGTTTACCTAGCTCGCTACTATTCAAAAAGCTACTCTTATGGACATATCGGTAAAATAATTCTTTAACATATATACATGGAACTTCTGTCAGTAATTTGTTTTCTGAAAGATTCTTTTGCGGGAATCCTGAAAGATATTTTCCTACACATATAGTTTCCCTGCTAGGTGCTCAATCGAGCTTAATTGCAGGTTCAATTGCTCATGTTTCTTTTAAATAAATATATCTATACAAATTTGCTCCACTAAGTAGCCTTGATTACGTAAGCACGTGCCTGGCCAGTTACATATTTCGGACGAATTTTATGATCAGGATGTGCCACCTAACATAAGTGGATAGGGACATGGAACACAAGAGTTACACATCATCATACCCGTTGGGTATTATCCACTTCAATTTCGACATACTATTTATAAAAAAAGTGACCCAAGTTTTGCGTTATGGCAAAAGTGATACTCCCTCCGACTCCAAAAAAGCGCATATAACTTTTGTCTGAAGTCAAATGGTACATAATTTTAACCAAGTAATGATACTAATTAGATATTATAATTATTGATAGTTTTTACTAGAGGTAATTGCATCGATGGTGTCTAAACTTGCCATGGATGTTCAGTTTAGTGCATGAACTTGAAAAATACGTCAAACTGGTTCTAAAACTTGGCAGACGTGTGCAAATACGGTGATAATCTCACATGTAGACGTAGAGTGTGCTGACATGGCACCGTATTTGGCTGACGTGGCATGGGGCCCACTTGCAGCAACGAAACATTATCACTTTAATAAAATATATATCTCTATGACTAGTTGGTCCCGTCTGTCAGTATAGAAGGAAAAATAAAATTTAAAAGGTTACACGAACAAAGTCAAACCTGCGACCTAAAGCTTCAACACAAGCCAAGCCGACCAGTACACAAGTAATGCTTCTACGGAAACTTCGCCCCCTCCTGCTTATTAATCAGTTGTAAACGCAAAGGCTTGTGGTGCTTAGATGGGATGCAGAAAGTGGCCCATTTAGCACATGTTAACTTTTTAAAATAAGTGTAAAACGTACCTAAATTATAGTCATAATAATAAAAGTTAGATCCAAATGTTCATGCGTTATTAATAATTAACTCATGTATAGAAATATTTGTATTCACTAAAGAATATATTTATTGAACATTCTTACATAATCCATGACTGTATATTTTAAATGTTTGTATACTAAAGATTTCTTAAAAATCATATCTTATATTTCAAATAGTATTTTCTATATAATAAGTGAATATTTTTAAAATTAGAGGAACATTTTTACTGTATTATTTTATAACATACCTCTATATATTTATTTTGTGTACCATGAGGTTATTTTGTTTTATTATTTATGTGCCATAAATATTTATTAACCCACAGCGTTGGCATGAGGCCTGGTTTATAGATTTTTTTTTTAAACAATACATGCGCACAAATATTTGTATACCACGAGTTAATTATTAATAACACACGAATATTTGTATACGATGAGTTAATTATTAATAACACATGAATATTTTAATCTAACTATTTTTATTTGCATTATTATTTACAGATTCTTATTTTTTTAAGTTAACATGTGCCCAGAAGCTTTTATATTACAAATCAATTATCTAAGAGCGACCAAATTGTCAATGAAGCCTCTTCTTTGGAGTGGTTAGAGCCTGCAACCAGGAAGCAGCAGGTCGCTCGTCCTAGTTCTGCTGAGCACGATTTTTAATTTTAATTTTCCTTCTGGACTGACAGCTGGGACCCACTAGTCTTAGCTACATATAGTATTAAAATAATACTATTTTGTCTTTTTTGCATTGTACGAAACATATTTCGTCATTACAAGTGGAACCATGCCACATCACTCATATACGGTGCCATGTCAGCACGTTATACGTATACAAATGTGCTTAGCACCGTATTTGCACGCACCAACCAAGTTTTAGAACCAGTTCCGTGTATTTTTCAACTTAAGGCACTAAACCGAACATTCAGGACAAGTTCAAGCACCACCAGTGTAATTACCTCTTTTTACTATAAGCTTGGTCAAACTTCGTATCATTTGACTTCGAACAAAATTTATATGTCCTCTTTTCAAGCACGGGAGGAGTACATATTAGCCATATTGTTTGGTTCATTCACCATATT
This sequence comes from Thinopyrum elongatum, assembly GCA_011799875.1. Classification (NCBI taxonomy): domain Eukaryota; kingdom Viridiplantae; phylum Streptophyta; class Magnoliopsida; order Poales; family Poaceae; genus Thinopyrum; species Thinopyrum elongatum. Next base: position 441,653,027 of record CM022300.1, on the reverse strand, counting down.
GTTTGGTTCATTCAGACATCAATCTATTATACGTAGATTTAAAATTAGAACCAAATAAAGGATCGTGATTTGGCTCGTCATAACAGATTGTGATCCGCCGACGGTGACGCCTGTTTATTTTGTAGGTATTCTTTTAAGGGGATATATATGAGAGAGATTTTCCATTAAATATTTTGCCGTTTGAGATAGCCTCCGTGATTCATGTAGCAATGCAGCTTAGTTGCATGCACGTACTGAATTCATGGATATTGCGTGCAAGTAACGGAAAACGGTGACCAGTTCAACGATGTAAAAGTCAGTGATCTCTGTCGAATATGAGAATATGTATAAACCTGGTAGTTGTGTTTAGGTGAACAAGCAAGATTATCATAAGTTCTTTGGGCGATATTGCGTGTAGTACACATGCGGAGGCATTTACGTACCTACATTAATTAGTAGAATGCCCGTGCGTTGCTACGGGCTACAATGCATATACATGAACCAAATAAATAATTAATGTTGTCTTCAAGGTTGACGTTTATTTCTCCCTTATACGCCCGGGCGTGTTCGGACATCAAACAAGCGTTCATTGGGCTCTTGAAAATCCAACCGGCTAAACAGTTTGGGCTAGCCCCAAATCCAGCACAAATGTGAGGAGAAATATGGTTGTCTGGACTACTCAACATGTTATCTCCAATACACGGCCCCACCCCCCGATGCACCCCTCCTATTTTGTCCTCTCTTTAAAACCGGATGACGCCCACCTCACCTTCGCCATGTCGCCCTCTCCCCTTCACACCGGACTTCCCCACAGACTGCCAAGGAGGAGTCCCCCGCCCTTGTTCGTGTCGATCCACCACCGCCATCAAGGTGGACGAGGCATGCGCCGCCCATGACGCCCCTGAGCTAAGAAGGCGGATCCGAAGTCTCTTGAGCCATTGTCACGTTGTAAAATATACAGTTGAACGATATGCATTACCACGAAACAACAATATGGTGTTCATTGTTGGGCATGCAACTGATACACCACCGTGTTCGTTATTAACTCTTGAAGCAACCAACCAATGCATTTACCCTTCTATATTAACCAAAAAATTGTACGACTTGATAAAAAAATATATGAACCGCTCGCTCATGCAATTTGTTGTAAAGCCATCTCTACTGAAATCCACATTATCCAAAGTAGTAAACTTATTCCACTAGTACAGTCGTACCACGGGCATCAATTTACGAGTCATTCCTAGTATGGAAATGGCACAAAAGTTATCGTACATATAGATCATGTATGACATATCAAATAAGGAGGTAGTGGCATTGTTGTAAACCATCATAAAGGCATATCCATTGTTCCTTAGTTTGTATGATTGTCCCAATGGGTGTTAGATTAGACCGTCATTGATCTGGTTGCAACCTATAAATATGTAAATGTCCATTCATCAATAATCATCCTTGATAAAATGAAGGGACAGCCACATGTCTATCAGTATTGTAGCATCTCAAATTTCTCTGAAATAATTGGTCTACTAAAAGAAGAAAACAAAATTCACAACAATAACACACTATCACTGCCATAATCCAGTAAGAGACCATCTACTAATGTGCTCAACAAGGGCAACACCCAATGGAAATCAACATTGTGCCCTTCATGTTCAACTTCAAGGTTTCAACCAATATGATTCCCCTTGCTGCAAGCAACGAACTTTAGTTCCCAAACCAACAAATCACAATCCAGCGATAACCAGATCCAGAAAATCATATCTCACCATGAAACTGAATCCCCAAACAATAATCAACCGAATGGACTTGTGCCTCGGCGTAAGGGTGGATCCAAACAGCCGATGTCCGATCATTGGCTTAGGCACACTCTATAGTTGCAATAGGTTAATACATGTATCTGTTAATTGTAACCTGAAACAATACCTAGTAAGTGTCAGAGTATAGTTGCATAGGTCAAGTAAAAAGCAGATAAGGGGGTGCAAACTGTCACGAGCTTTCCGCTGAAATTTTTGTCATGAGAGATCATTAAAATGAGCTGCTATTGATAAGTGTTGACCTGTCATTGGTTTTTGGTGGCCATACAAATTTATTTGAATGAAAAGTAAAACAGCCATAGTGATAGCTCCAGCCAACAACCAAAAATGTAGTCTCACGGGATATAAATGTAGTCGCAGGGTATAGTATAGTAGTACACCCAAAACCAGCTCTAGAAAGAAAGCGCATTGGTTATCACGTGTCGGTCTTTGGTGGTGAACGAAAATTCTTCCTAACCGTAGCAATCAGTGATTCACATATAAAAAATCGACAGACTCCCTACACCCTGCTACACATGATTTGGTACTGTGGCTACTCTTAAGTTCACATCATTCACAAAATGGACCAAATTATGTTACCAGCATGCTACACAAACTGAAGGCAATGAATTAACTAAAGCATCAGTTAGGCATTTGACAATCATGAAAATGACTCGATAACAATAGGGCTAGTGATCAGAAAATGACTCGATGAGCTATATGGATGTTCACTGGTAGCCTTGAGCTTGACATCATGTCAGTTAAAGTGGGGGTCATCATTGGGCTAGCTATAGAAACCCCTGCTACTAATAATAAAAACTTAAAACACACGACAAAAACCGCCGTTGAATGAGATGTACTTTAACTGGTCCTATCCAAATTAATTGCCATGTGCAGATAACAAGTGAAATAAATATAATGTGTGTTTCCTATATACTTAAAGCTGGGAAATCATCTACAACTTATTCAGAAATGACAGATGTTTATGCCTTTATGCAACTGAAACGTACCAATTTGAAACTAAATAAATCAGTGTTAACACTACAAACCTGGATGTTGAATAAATTACTACAAACCTAAATGTTGAATAAACCTGGATAATGGTAAATAGCCTTGCAGATTATCTACTTCAACTGATGGTTATGCTGCATCCATCACCATATGAATAGTTTCAGCGCTGGACAATGAAACAAAACTGTCAGTATTAGAATATCCAGAAACACAATTGCTAATATTAGAAATCAATTGCTTCATCGACCAATCATCATGTCTAGAACATGGAAAAACAGCCACGTCTAGAACATGAAAATGGCATACACATAGCAATTGCTTTGACAAAATCTGCTTAATAACAACAGCAGTAAAAGTATGAGAACTCACTGCAAAGCCTTATCAAACTCCGGAAGTAGTCAAGTTCTTTGACTTTCAATAGCTAGAGTCGCACATGAGGCACCCTCAAGATTTTTTATCCTGGCCCAATGAACGACACACTTGGTAGTGTCCCGGTGATTTATCTGGGCGGCAATTTATCTACTACACGCAGGAGCTGCACGACATCCCCAAGTTGTTCTTCGATCTGTTGCGGCTAGAGATCCCGGTGGACATCGGCGTTGCCGCCGCCATCGCCGCCTCCCACCAACGTAGCCCCGCCATCTCAACGCACCACGCCCTCGCCCTAGGTTGCAGCCTCCATGCCCATTGAAGTCCTGCCAGTCCTCACAACATTGGCGGTGTGAACTGAACAGCTGCCAGTCCTCACAACATCAACGGCGTGAACTGAAGAGCGGTGGCAGATGAAGCTTCACTCTTGCGTAGACGATGTTTGAGATCAGAGGAATAAAAATATTCAGAAGACTAACACTCCATTGAGAGAGCAAATCATTGGAGCTGAACATGCCTTGAACTTCGGCTCTCCTTTCCTTGTTTTCTTTTGATTTCAATAAATTTGACTACATACCCGATACTACTATTGTACAACATATTTTTATTTTTATTATTTTACAGCGTAAAAAGAAACTAAATCAAGACCTTGAAGAATGCTAAAAATATATATCTAAATGTCAATGCGATGTTCCCAAATCCTTGACAAAACTGTGAATGAACCAGATGTTGATTCCAAAGCTGCAAGTTGTCTGCACAATCCTTCATATATATATGTGTGTGATAAGAAAAAAAAAATATCATTGAGCTTCTAGTTTTTGCGCCAATTAATATATACCAGAATCAGCTTTTTTAGCTAATCCAAGCTAGAAAATAGATATTAGAGGGGGAAAAACAGAGGCTGCTCACTTGCTATGTAACATATAAGCTAGAAGCCATGATATGGCAGTTTTGTGATCAACTATTCGAGGTATGAACCTCTTCTACTATTGAGTGTCAATTCGAGAAACGAAGTCCCATATGTCCTCTTATTACTACGTAGCTGTAAGTGTTGAATTAAGAAGCAATATGTCATATTGTGCAGCTAGAGGAAAGAAGCAAATCAGTCATGAAAATTGACTGACAGTAGTCTTCGTGAGGGCATCCAACTCTAGATGCTAGCAAGATTTCCTCATGAACTTTTCGAGCTTCAAGGTAGACACCATCGCCTTTCCGCACGTCAGGTATGACAAAGTCATCTCCTGCACGGGGTAGACACCAAAGTAAATCTCAAGTCCTACCAAGTTGAGGTGGTGGTACAGAAAAAGGGGAGCCATGTGGACAGCGGAAGAGACTGGTAAAGAGATTTGATATTTGATGCATGCTCATGGAAATACTACATCGCCAACACGATCTTCAGTGGCCTACTGTCTACACCAGTGTCAGTGTCGGCCGCGCGGACGACGGCCGTCTTGTGCTCCCTACGCCAGTGTCAGTCACATCTTATCTATCTTATTACTGGTTCTGTTTCTTTTGCATTTCCATCGGAATCATGCTATCCAATTAACTATTATTCCAGGTTCTGTTTCATTTGCATTTCCATCGGAACCATGCTATCCAATTAACTAATATTTCAGGTTCTGTTTTTGTTGCATTTCCATCGGAATCATTGGAGCTGAATATTTCATAGCAACTGAGAGACCCACAAAATTTACATTACCTGTCACATTAAGGAAAGCATACTTACATGACATGTATTAAGCTAGAAAATTATACTAATTGGCCGATCATTTATCGATCGGCTCTGACAAAAATTAAATCCCTGGAGAAAATATGTGACCATATATTTTCGACCATGAGGCAAGATTCTTGCATAGAGAATCAAGGAACAAATAATGAGGATCGCCCATGAAGAGGTAGCAAAGAAGACCATGCCAAAAACAAATTCTTGGAACACCCAGTTGTAGACTACAGGTAGGAGCCAAAATAAAACATACTTCTACATTCTTACACCATGCAAGCAAGTATTGAGATTAAATCTCTACTATTAAATTGGAAGTTGTAAATATATAGAACACGTAGATGAAGATGCTTTAAGACAAAGAAGGTACCTGACTAAGAATACGGAACAAAATAATCCAATACGGTGAAATGTATACAATGATCTACTCTAATCTAACCAGAACAATGAATCCCATGCCATACCTGCTGATATATTATGACTTTAACCAGCACAATGAATCCCATCAACAAACATAACTATCCAAACTTGCATGCTCCTCTACTAATATGCTGGAAATGAGACACTCAACAATAAACATTTAGGAGGAGTACTATAAAGGCAAAAGTAAATTATGGTAAACACCATGTACTTATCTATGCAGGGGGGGTGCCAGATCGCAAATGGCTAAGGGAGAGGTAAGATTTAGATTTACCGCATCCCAAAAATTATGTAGATCATTCACCCCATATCTTCCGAGATGCCCTCCTATATTTACACGAGGCTTGGGCTTTGCAGCTTCTCAGTACAACAAAGAATAGTACATCAAGTTGCATGAGATTAGATTACGATGATTTATTTTTGTACAAAACATGCTATGTCTCCATGGATCAGAAGTTTAGAACATGGCAATGTGCATAAACCGTAACTAAAACCTGAAGTTGTACTTCAGTATATATTGATGTGTACTGAAGTCTGAAGTATCAGCCTAAAAGGAGAAATATGTGCCAACTCTCCCTGAAATGAAATTGCACTTAAGCTACCTCTGCAAATGGAGTTCACAAAACCTGCAAAAGGGGATAAGGAACCAAATGAAATCCTAACTGATTGAATCTCAAAATCGAACAGTAAGAAGATTCATGGTCGATCACGACATACTGAAGGCCGGCGGCGGCGACTAGGTGACCGAGGAGCAGGTTGTGTAGGGCGGTGAGGGAGGGTGGCGGCCACAAAGATGCGGCATTCGCAGCTGGATGCATCGGCCATGGCTTCCTCGAGCTCATGGAGACAGACCTGTACCTCAAGGTCGGCGGCGAGGGCGTCTTCTCAGCAGACTCCCTGGGCGCCTTGCCTCTTCCGCAACCACTGCAACACAAGGAGGGTCTCGGGGCTGTTCCATCATCGGCCTCGGTAACTGCTGGGCGTGCGGCCGTGCATGCCGACCAGGAGGCGGCGGCGTCAGCGCATCAGTGTTGGAGCAGGAGTCGGCGAAGGGGGTGGGGATTCTGGGGAGGGTGGAGCCGATCCACCGGTCGGAGGAAGGAAGCGAGTCCGGTCGCCGGCGGCTGGTATGAGGAAAACCAGAGCCGGGGTCGGGGGTGAGCCGTGAGAATACCAGGGATTTCGAGCGAAAGCATGGCGGCGGCGTGCACGCGGGCAGGAGACCTAACCCTTGCTCGGGACTCTTTTTTTTTTTTTTGAGATAACCCTCGCTCGGGACTCGGGAGCCTCAAAACGGGTGGGCCGTTTGCTTTTCTTGCGGGACTGCATCGTTGTTTGTTTTTTTGGTCGCCGTATCGCTGATTTGGTAAGAGAGAAAATCGGAAGCGCACACAAGGGAAGTTTCCTTTTATCGTGCGCGAATAAAGGTGGACAGAACGAGCGATGCGAACGATCGAACGAGACGACGTACGGAGCGAGAACATTAGGAGTAGAGATTCTTTTATCGGATTTGCAAAACCACACAATCTGCTGGCGCCACTTCATTGTCATCACCAGCGTGCCGGGTCCAGTCGCGTCTCCACAAATTTGATTTTCCATATCTCTCTCTAGCCTCTAGCGACATCTAAATTAAATAATATTGTTTGGACAATGCTTGCTCACTAAGAGCATCTTCAATAGATGATGTATATTCTGGTGCTTCAAATCGATGATGTAAAAATTTACATCATCAAAAAATGCTTTTTACATATATCTAAAAAAGGCTCAACTCCAACCGATTGTCCAAAACGGAGATGTAAAAGAGCAATCCTAACAGATGGTCCAAAACGAAGATGTAAAATTCTGAAAACGACCAACTACTACTTCATCTCAACAAAGTTCAAACATCAAATTCAAACATAGTTCAAACATAGATGACATAAATTTAAACTAGCAGAACTACTCGTCGTCCGAGGGCATCCAGTATGACTCTTCGGAGTCATCCAAGAGCCCCCAGAACTCCTCGTCCTCCTCCGATGATGACACGATGGGGATCACCGTCGAGGGGCCGGCCTCGTCCTCCTTCTTCACCTCCTCCTTCTTCTTCTCCTCGGCATCACGCTTCCAGTAGAACTCCTTCTTCACCACCTTCTTCTTCTTCTTCTCCTCGACATCACGCTTCCAGTAGAACTCCTGCCGCCGCCGCCCCGACTTGCCCTTCGACGTCTTCTTCGGCGTCATCGGGTGGCGGCGGCGACCGGAGCAAGTCGGGGCGGCGGCGGGTGGAGAGAGGTCGGGGCGGTGGTCGAGTGGGGAGCCGGCGGCGGCGTGCGGCGCGGGGTGGAGGCGGACGGAGCAGGGGCGGTTGTAACAATGTACAATCCTGTGGATGGGTCGACCGCGCGCCTCCATGACACGAGCGCCTGGTACGCGCCGCTGCTCTTGTTCAACCCAACCCAGCCGCCCGGCACGAGCGTGTCGGTCGGGTGCTCGAAGCTCTGCCACATGACCTCCGACGAGTTGCCCGGCTGCCGGCCCCTCAGAACGAGGTTCATGCTGTCGAGGAGTGCCGCCACGACGGGCCCGTTGCTCGTACGTGCGTGACTGGTCGACGACCAGATTTGGTTCTCGTTTAGGAGGAGGACGAGGTTGCCGTCCGGAGCTAGCGTCAGCTCCGAGGACGATGGGTCGGAAACAGGGCGGTCCCTGTTCATCACCCAAATGACGGTCTGCACGGGGATCTGCTTGTACCATATGCCGACGTAGTAGCTGGAGTCGCCGGCCGGGGAGAAGAAGCCCAGCTCAAACTTGCATCCCTCCGAGACCAGCGTCCGGTACCCGGTGAGAGATTCTCCCACGGAGAGCGAGTCGGAGGCTGCCGCGGCGGCAGAGGAGCTCAGGCACTCGAGCAAGAGGAGCAGACCGAGTTTGCACCGAGAGCCCATGCCCGGCCACTGTCGGCCGGAGAAAATGACGAGCATCGTTGTTACTGTTCGGACCTGAACTGCACCAGTGGCATCTCTATACTTGCATTGCTGCTGTGGATTTCGGACTGGTAGAATCTTCCAAACGCAGCGAACGGAGTATCGAACGGACACGGTAAGGTACTCTAGGCAAGAGTAGGTGCTCTCCATTGACAGGTGGTGGCTTGGCGCTGCACCTGCACGGGCGAGTGTGCAGAAGATGACCAAAGACCAGCCACGGTGCAGTAGACCAGCTCTTCTTTGGCAGGCCTGGATAGCTTCACTATGTTGAGGCGCCAATTGTCATTCATCATCTTGAAAGCAATTTACATAACTGATTACAAGTCCTTGCGATTGCACTTTTTCAACGGCTTCTAGCAAAGGACATTGCATATGAACATGAACATGATTAGTACAGCTGAACCTATTACTAGAAGTTCCTACCATAACCTGTTACTGTATTCAGGTCCCTGGAAACATGATAGACCCTTACATGGCTATTCTCTGTTAGAGCACAAAAATCAGCAAGTATACTTCTTATTTGCCAATGTCCTGGCTCATTCCTTGGTGATCTTGCAGCTGCTGCTTTTGCTAGTGTGATGTTATCTGTTAAATTTTTTGATCTAGACTATTCTTTTTGCGGGAAGCATCTAGAATATTCAACCTGAATAGAATCAGCGCTGCCAACTTGAGACCATTTGCTTCTGCTTGAAGTGGTGAAGTAGAGGCATGTTTGGTTGCCATCCACACTTTGTCACACTTTTGTGCCACAAGTGTGGCAAATTGAGGCAAATGTTTGGTTGCAGCCACACCTGTGGCATGCCACACTTTTTCAGTCACATACCCCATTTATCATAGACTCGGTTGCTAACCAATTTTTGCCACAAGTGTGACAACCAATTTGGCCACCACAAAAACTATGACATGCCACACTTGTGGCACACAAGTGTGACAAAGTATGGATGGCAACCAAACATGCCCTAGCTTGTGTAACAATTGCAGAAATCTTAGCTCTTATTCTACAACCATCGTGGGTGGCGGATTCAGGGCTCCGCAGACCCAAGAAGGTTCAAACTCTGGGGCGTGTGCAAAGAACTCAACCTCTCAAGCCTGCCAACTCGTCGCCCCACATCCTAGCCTAGCCGAACTCGCATGAACAAGGAAGAAGATGAACACTGCAGTTTACCTAGGTTCGGGCCACCTTGCGGTGTAATACCCTCAGGCCCGGCCCTGATGGGGGGGGGCAGGGGGGCGGCCGCCCCGGGCCCCCACCCAGGTATGTAGGCAGGCTATGGCCTATGCCAGAAAAAAAACCGAAAGGGCTGGGGCGCTGGGCTTTGACGCAGGCAGGCAAGCAGCAGCAGGCCCGGCAGCGATCTATTCGCACGCATCCCTTCGCATAAAAAAAGGAGCGATCGTGATCGCTTTCTCTTCTTCTTCTTTAGCATAGGTAGTGATCCCTTCCCATTCCATTCCATGATTTCCATCACGCAAGGATTCCTAGTCCCAGCCCTAGGGCCGCGGACGCCATACTGCCGCCCCCCGGCTCCTGCGAGTAATTCCATCCAAATCCAGTTCCCCGGCGCCGCTGATTAGAATTCCCGGGGGGCCAATCGTCATTCGCTTTGCTCAATTGAATTGCTCTCCGACTCAACCTCTAGGCCCTGTATAGCAGTATACGCACACACACACTGACGCTCATTAGTATTCAGTCATCACAGATTCGACTATCAGCTATATCGTAATCATATTTCCATTCCTTGATGCATAGCCGACACCGTTCAACAATTGATGCAACGATTTTTTTTGTTTGCAACCATGTATTATAAATATCATGTCGTACTACTGGTACAATCACAATGGGGGGATATTCACAAATTTCTCAAGAGTAATACTGGTGCTTCCGCTACGCGGATAAACCTAAATGATGAGTTGGCGATGGTTGTCATAGAGGAAGAGGAAGAGGAACCAACTAATGGGAATTCGGAATCCGGCCAGCAAGAAGAAAATGTCGACCCCATATTATTGGATGACATTGACATCACCCCAATCATATGTGACTTTGCATCGACGGATGTTAGAAGAAATTTTTAAGGTAATCTACATAAATTATTTGAGTGCATACTCATTTTAGATACATTTAAGTGTTATTGATAATATTTAATATATATATATATATATATTCATATTGATATTATGATATCTATATTAAGGGGCCCTGAGTTTTAGCTTTGCCCCGGCCCCTAAAATCTTAGGACCGGCCCTGAATACCCTACTCCTGCTTTATGGTGGATTGGCCTCACGAGGGGCAGAGGATGAACAAGTCTAGAGGATGAACAACCTTGCGAGGGCTCGGGGGTGAGAATGAGTCGACCCTTTCTATGGTGGTGGCTAACCTATATTTATAGTGGCCTTGGCCCTCTTCCCTCAAAACGTAGGCGGGAAGGGATCCCACAACGGCCAATTTGAAAGGGGACAGGTAGTACATCTTATCCTAACAAAAGGTGGTCTTCTCCTGCAAAGCTTCTGGTCGTGGCGCAGTGGTGGGCTCGGCGATGACCTCCGCCTTGCTGAGCCTGCGGTCTTGGTCTTGTAGCACCGGAATGGAAACCTTTGGGAGATTCCTCGGGAACCCACGCCTGTCCTTGCCTCCTTAGCACCGAAGAGGAAACTGCCTCCTCTGCGCCCGCTGACGCCTGCCTGGCCTTGGTCGTCATGGCTTGCGTCATGGCAGCCTCGTGAGGCTGGGTACCTGCATAGAAATCTCCGCTCCTCGGGAGGCCGCCTGGGGAGGCCGCTCCCTCTGGAGGTCTTGGTGTCGTCCGCCTCGCGAGGCCTGGGGGCCCTCGTGAGGGTCTTGTCTTGGCGGTCTTGTAGATGGGCCGTATCAGGCCATCGAAGGAGCCACGCCGTGGGCCGCAGACAGGCAAGTCTGGGTACCCTGGTTCCCAGAACGCCGACAGTAGCGCCCGGGCCCAAGGCGTGCTCAGGCTTGGCTTCGAGGTGAAGCCAAAGGGCAAGGGCGAAGCGCTGCGGGCCCCAATCACCTACGGGCCCGGTTGACGCGTGGTGCTTGATGGGATGCGGACGCCTTCCGCCTCTCCATGTCGCCTCGGCAACTGTTCGGACTGACAAAAAGGATGGCTTACCTCGCCAGGACATCATTACTCCTCCTCGCCTTGCTTCAGATCCCCTTTCCTCCTCCAAGGACCGTTCCAGATCCAATCGAGCTCGGCTTCCCCTTTTCCTTCTCCAACCCCGGCGCCGGCGACCTCACAGATGGCCCCCAAGAAGTCGAAGCCCGCGGAGCAAACCGCAAGCTCTCCTCCTTCTCCTGCGTCGGTGCTCAATGCGTCCTCCATCACCGAGGAGGGGCATCTCGCCTCGTGCTCCTGTTCTCGGCGAGCGACGAGAACGAGTGGAAGGAGACCATGGTCCTGGCCGGCTCCGCCGAGCAGCGGACTTTGGCTTGGACGGTTTACCCCTTCTTCCTCCACAGCATCTTCGCGGGGCTCGTCCCCCCTCTCTCCGAGTTCTTCACCGCCGTCCTCAATCACTACCAGATCCATGCCCTGCATTTTCAACCCAACTCCATCCTCCTCCCGTCCATCTTTGCCTTCTAGTGCGAGGCATTCGTGGGTGTGAGGCCCTCCGTGCCACTTCTCCGGCACTTCTTCTTCCTGCGGCTGCATGATCCGACCCAGCGCTTCGGCTGCGTGTCCTTTGTCGCGGTCCACAAGAACAACATGCTCATGAGGGCCGGGAAGAAGGTGGAAAGCTTCCGGCGCCGTTGGGTCTTCATGGACACCAAGGGCCTCAACGAGCGGCTGGAGCTGCCGACCGCGCTGCCCGAGCGGTTCAAGAGGTGGAGCCATGAGAAGTTCTCTGACCCCCAGGCGGCGCCAATCCTGAGGAAGATGACCTCAGACATGGATGCCAGGGCGCTGACGGGGGGCATGCTCGTGAAGGAGTTCCTGACGCAGCGTCTTGCTCCGCTCCAATTGCACACGCGCCCCATGTGGGAGTTCCAGGGCGAGGCGGATGACATCAGGCTGCGCTCAGGGAGCTTGACGGGCAAGGAGCTGGACAAGGCCATGAACACCCTTCTCGAGGGCGAGCCAGGCGACCTTCCGGAAGCCTACGCTCCGCTGTACCGCCGCACCGACAGGGAGGAGTTGGTCGCCGACATGCCCGCCTTCAACGAGCTGGGGCTCGCGTCGCTTGAGCGCCCCAACTCCCCGGTGCCGATGTCCTCCGGCACCAGTGTCGGCGAAGAGGGCGAGGAGGACTCGGAGGCGACCGAGGACGACGCGGCGGAGATCTCTCCCCCGTCTTAGAGCGAGCTCCTTCGCAGCCTTGCTGACAACGACGCCGACGAGCCCCCGGCCGTGGAATCCCCATGCTCCACCGGGGTCCTCACGAGGTCCAGAGCCACTCCCTGGACCCTGCGAAGGTCAGACCAGGTGACCCCAAAGAAGAGCGGGGCGGCACCCCTCCCGAGGGGCACCCCTCAGGCCACCGGAGCGGATGCAGTCCTGCAGGTCGCGTCCCCTCAGGGCGACGCCTCCGCCTTGCCAGGCGGTAGCGCCGCGCCGGGGCCGGCCGAAGAGCACCCCGCCAACTCCCCAAGCCCGACTAAGGCCGCGCCAAGGAAAAGCGGGGGCGTCCCAGCCCCGGCCAAGAAGGAGAAGAAGAGGACGTGGATCGACCCTGGCGAGTAAGTATCTCACCTTGTTTCTATTTATCATAGATCGGCACCATGCCCATAGTGCTCCCCTCCTGATGACCAGGATGGGCGCCGTGATGAAGAGGAGGAAGGAGGGAGCCGGGGCTCAGGAGGCGCCTCCTCTTGTTCCAGCCGCAACGGCTCCGGCACGGGCGGAAGAGGCTGTCTCGCGTCCCCTCGCGACGGAGCAGGCCTGCCAGGACGCGGTGATGCGGCCTCAGGAGGAGTCGGCTCCCACGCGCCAGCAAGCCGCGGAGCCGTCCGCCCTTGCCGTGCCCGAGGGGGGCCAGAGCCTCCAGTGCCCCAAACCGTCCTCGCCACCGCTTCTCTGGTGATGGCGCCAGCCGACGCGCCGGTGCCGCCTCCTCCCCAAGCCCTTGCGCTGGCAGACTGCGGTCCTCTGATCAGGCCAGACGCCCTGGATGAAGCCTACACCACGCTGGGCCAGCTCCGTGCCGACCTCCAGGACGCGGACAGGTGCCTCGTGAGGGAGCGCCTAGGGCTTGTCTCAGGGTGGCTCTAGGCCGACACGTCTGCCAAGACGGCCTGGGGCCGGGCCGAGGCCGCCACCGCGGAAGGCAGGAAGGAGGCCGCCGAAGCCAAGGAGGCTCGCGACACAGCGTTGGCCAACGCTGCGTCCACCGAGGAGCGCCACGCCGAGGTGGGGGCCAAGTTGTAGGCCCTCCAGGAAGAGCAAGCCACGCACACCCAACGGCTCCAACAACGGGAAGAGGACCTGAAGGCCCGTGAAGCGGAGTCCGCCGACCGCGATGCCCAGCTGAAATAGGTGGCCACTGACCAGGCCGCGGAGCGCGGCCGCCTAGCCACGCTGAAGAAGTAGGTGGCTGATGCTCAGGCGTCCCACGCCCAACACGTCTCCGAGTCTGCAGCCCAACTGGAGGCCAGGGAGAAGTCCCTTGCTGCTGCTGAGGAGAAAGCAGCCGCGGAACACGGTGCCTTCCTCTCCCTTGAGCTCAAGGCTCACGACACATTGCACTCCATCTGCAGGGGAGGGTATGAGGAGCCGCTGGCGACCCCCGAGGATGGCCTCGCGGGGCTCTTCCCCAAGCTCGCGGAGGCACTCAAGGGTGCTGCCACCAAAGTGGACTCCATCCTGGAGGAGGAGTGCCGCTCGCTCTTCTCCACAGCCGCGAAGCGCGTCTTCGGCCAGCTCTTCCTTCACGACCCTGGCTTCGACTTCAGCACGGTGATCTGTTCCATTGCTCCTGAGTCCCGTGCTGCTGTCGAGGAAGCCGTGAAGGGCCATGTGGACGCGCTGCTGAAGAAGTTCTTCTGCGTCCCCGATCCCGAGGCTCTGGCAGCGGAGGCTGGCGGCGGCAGCGATGATGGTGGCAGCGACGTCGACGAAGGGCTTCCGGCGACCAGGGTGAGCGGCAGCAATGGCCAAGGCGGTGGTGGCGCTTCTTCCTAGTTTTATTCCTGCAACATTTACCGTACCTCATGAAGGCGTAAGACTTCTGTTTGAATTCGCGGAACACTTGTGCTTGTAATAACTGTTAGGGCTCTGCGATTTCCTTTTCGTGCCTGGTTTCCTTCTTGTTTGCTTTTGTGCTCTGCGTCAGCAGGGCCCAGCCCCGCGCATACCTCGACCGCCGTTGGGGCGTCTGGATCGCCAGGACGACACCAAGGGATGAGGGGCTACGTGACTAGTGAGGTCCCTGAGTCGCGATGCTCAGGAGGTCCCCCTTAACGTGCGAGCATTCCTCATGAAGGAAGTGCAGGCAATGGCGAGGTTAATCCGGAGCCCTCATACCATTCCTCGCCAGCTTTCGCCTGGGACGGGCGTGAGAAGACCAGGTACCCAGACTTGGTAGGGTGGCGTGTGCCAGGCCTGGCCTGGGCACAGCCCCCGTGTCCAGCCCCCTCGCGCGTACCTCCCGAGGGGAAAGCTGTGGGGTGTTGCCGGGCGAAGAGCCGAGAGGCTGTCCTGAGGTTGGTGCGGCCACGAGGGTGCCCTCAGTTGTTTATCCACCAGCGCGGAGCATGGTGCTTCCACTTTAGCGTGGGCATAGCCGCTTCTCGGCCGTGTCGTCCGCCAGCGCGGAGCATGGGGCTTCCACTGATGCGTGGGCATAGTCGCTCCTCGACCATGTCGTCCGCCAGCGCGGAGCATGGGGCTTCCACTGGTGCGTGGGTGGGAGTTCCCTCCGAGGAGACTCCGGGGCGTGTACAACCCCGTTCATACGCGTGGCTAGCACGACAGAACTAGAGGAGGTGTATCTGGGCACTCGTGAGCCAGTGCGGGACTCACGAGGCCCTACCTCAAGGCGGGTTGCGCCTGATTTTTGTGGCGCGGGGTGCACTTATGACACCTGTGGGGCGATAGGGGGGTCCTGCCCCGAATGCCCCTCCGGAGGTTATCGCATGAGAAGGCCGGACACCAATGACCCCAGGAGGTGATGTGAACGGGGCCGGCCCGCCAAACAGAGCTCAGCCATTGGTTTTATCGACGCTGCAGGGACGGACCCGAGCACAGACGTCGTGCCAAGTCTTCTCATGCAATGATCCCATGGAAAAACACCCGGCGCATGGCTCCCGCCATGGCGAAGCGCCGAACTGCGGTCGTATGAACCGGGCTGCACGCCCTTACTTGCCTACACGTGATTAGCTCATGCGAGAACAAGGCACCAAGGACCCCGGGAGGTGACACGCACGGGAGCTGGCCCGCGGGACAGAACTTGGTCGCTTGGATTTAACAACGCTGCAGAGATAGACCCGAGCATAGATGCCGTGCCAGTCCTTAATCATGAGGCGGTCGCGGGCGGGTTTGCAAGGGCGCAGCGACATCATGGTGACGAAGCACCGGACATGCAGTTGAAATACTTCGGAAATTCATAAAGGCAAGGCCAGTTCTGATACATACGCAAAAACGATACAGCTGCGGGGCCGGGCCCTAGCAGCCTGAGGATGAAGCAGCCCGGGGGGCGTCCTCAATCTGAACAAACCAAAAAGTCACCTGGCACCATCGTTGTAGGAGAGTCGAGGTAGCTGAAGACACTTGCTGCAGAAATTGCTCCTCACGAGCTGGGTGGCTCCTGAAGCCCGCTGGGCTCGCGAGGGTCCAGCACTCCCTCCGACAGGACCGCCTGGCGTCTGGCCTTTGTCGTCATGGCTTGCGTCATGGCAGCCTCATGAGGCTGGGTACTTGCACAGAAATCTCCGCTCCTCGGGAGGCCGCCTGGGGATGCCGCTCCCTCCGGAGGTCTTGGTGTCATCCGCCTCGCGAGGCCTGGGGGCCCTCGCGAGGGTCTTGTCTTGGCAGTCTTGTAGATGGGCCGTACCAGGCCGTCAAAGGAGCCACGCCGTGGTCCACAGGCAGGCAAGTCTGGGTACCCTGGTTCCCAGAACGTCGACAGTGGGAGAGTTTGGTACTCCATGCATTGTTTCAAAAACATTTTCTTGTCCCTTTCTATCGCATGGACAACCAGGACTCCATTTGTTATATATGCGGTATGCCTCTTCTCTCGCTCGTAGAGTTCTGACTTGTGACTCCCAGCCCAAGTCAAATTCTAGATTGCTTTAGTTTTACAACTACAAGTCATCAATCATCGCCAAAGATTCCAATCACCTTGTTTGAGGTACTAGGGCATCTTCAACGGAACCGTGAATTTCCTCCTGCATCCGTTCATGGACAGGGGAGACTAATCCGCAGACACACATGCGGGAGGCCGCCATCCAACCGTAGCCGCATACATTTCAAACACTTTTTCAACAAACTGGATGAAACTCATGCAAACACAATGAATTTAATATAAACTGGACAAAATTCATTACATTTTGGACATATTTTAACTAAAACAGCTAAAACTATGTGCACGTCCGACCGCGCGGAGCTCCACTCCCATGACACGGATACACTCCACTAGTCTACGGCCGGCCGCGGTGGATCCCATTGTCTTCCCCATGTCCGGCAGACCGCTCGCTGGACTACCGGGAGCCCCGGAGGTATATTATTTTCCCGTATCTTCCCTATGTCCAGTTGCGCCGCTCATCGAAGTGGCAAAGAGGGTGCTTCAGCCGGAGGGAAAGGGGGGCTCCTCTGCTTCCATGGAGCCCAAGCGGGGGCCTACGATGGTCTGAGATAAAGAACCGGACAAGACACCAGTTGTGTACGTTGGCGTCGCCTCGGCGGTGGCCTTCCTGGGACCCAAGCGGCGGTGGCCTCCCGTGTTCTACTTCTCCTCGATGTTGGCGGCCAACGTGGATGCGCTGGCCACCGACTCATCTATCTCCGCGCAGTCGGCTTCTTTCTCTGTCGGTAGGCTGCGGTTATGCATGCATTGATGGCGGATGGCGCGATCGCAGGCACAGGAGGCACGATACGATGCAGCGTCATCCATGGCAACGACGATGCCCGTGCCGCCGTGCTCCCCGTCATGCCGGCCTGGAGCAACTCGCCACTCCTCCGCGAGCTGTCTTGGAGCGGCGAGTTGCTCAACCACATGCTGGCTTGGGGCGGCAACTTGCTCCGTCAGGCTAGGCGAGGGAGGTGGAGCAGTGAGCTGCCTCGCTCGTATTCGGCGGGCCACCCAACCAGCTTTTATGCCGGAGAACTGCTCTTCCTGCTTGTCAGATGCCATCGAAAGAGTGGAGAAAATGGTGGAAGGAGGAGATGGGGAGCATCAGAGCGTTGTGTTTAATGTCGGTCCACTCGTGAACGGACGTGTGGTCGGAGTAGGTTTCTCGGCTTCCACGAGGGTTTAATGGAGGCGTTTAAAGGCAGCGAGGAGGCGTGTTCAGCCAGGCATGCAGTGGGTGGCACCCTCGGCCAGCGCGCCACTTCAATGGTGGAGGCAGTGAGAGGTCGCGTCTGTCCTGAGCCGTCTTCAATGTGGAGTGGCGCGCTCTACAGTGGCATGAATGCGGGCAGCTAACGATAGATGGGAACGCACGCGGGCGAGGGAGGAGAGGGTTTGGGTGGGCTGGACCGGTCAGAAGCGGGCTAGCAGTGGGCTAGACTCCCGCAAAGCCCCCTCCCCCATTTTTGTCTCCTGTTTGCGGGAGAAAACACGTCCGGACCGCGTTGCGGACCGATACAGGCCCGCGTTTGATGGCTTCCGCTGTCCGGACAGCACGGTGCAGACGGATGCGGGTGGTTTGCGGGTTGGCATTGGAGATACCCTTACCTCTAATATTTCGTAGTTATTGTTAGTTGGCACCGTCAGATTTTCATGCTCGGACCATGGGAGACAAAGCCAGTACTTACGAAAAAGTACCACAATTTAGTCTTTTGTTAACACAATACAATCGAAGTCGCTCACATACATGGACATACACTCACCCCTATGAACGCACACACGCACACCCTACCCCTATAAGCACCTCCAAGAGATGGAGCCGGCATAGCATAATGAGATTTTACAAAGGCACCACAGGTGTCTCGCAGTTGACGGAACGTCTCCTCCCACTGAGCAAACATCGCCGGAAGCCTGAAATAAATTCATGAATGATGTGAGAACCAATGTCAAGTCTAGAACTTATACCACAATTCAGTCAACCGTCCCCTAAAACCATCACTTTACAAATGTTGCCTTAAAACTATCAAATTGGTCCTAATTTTTTTACTAAGAACTACCACATTTTGTTAGATATCGATTTAGACTGGTTAAACATGATTATGACACCCGTGGCCCACCGGACAGGAATGACGTGGCACAAAAGTCAACTCTGTTATGCCAGATTGTTAAGTTTGTTAAATTAATATCCAAATTCTAGTACCGTGTTGGACATGATACTCTCTCATGCCAGACATAATACGAGCGGTTTGGGGCTTTACGTTGGTATCGACGGGTACGAATACGACTTGTTTACTTGCCCTTTAAGGACTGTTATATGTGTTGGAACATAGTAGAAAACAAAAAAAATAAGCGCCTACGATCACCCAAAATCAATATGAAGATGCATAACAAGTTGGGATCACGATCGTTACTGTCATCGAGTTGCAGCGGAAGAAGAACGTGTTGGTGTGGATCATACTTGGAGTCCCTCGAATTGTCGATGGACGATCCCTCGTACCGCTCACAAACAGTCCCTCGAACTGAAGACCGAAAGCACGACCTCTCTACTTGGTTGCAAGCGTGCAACCTTCTCGATCCGGCAGCGCTTCGACATCCAGAGCTAATCATCACTGGAGAATTAGAGGGAGGAGATTAGAACCACACAGGGCTTCTAATTATGAGGAAAACATTATTATCCTAGCTCTAATTAGTCAACTAGGACGAACTCGAACTAGAACTAGTAGAACTCGAGGAGGCTCCAAAACTCGTATGATCAAAAGAGCACAAACCCTCATGTATATATAGGATAGAGGGGAGAGAGAGGGCTTCCACCAAAGTAGGAAGAGCCCCTTTGGTGTGCCGGCCAGGGAGGAGGAGTCTGACTCCTCCCCCTCTCCCAATTCGGCCTCCTTCCTTAGGGAAGTAGGCACTTCCCCACTTGCGCCTTTTTGGTCCAAGTTGCCTTCCACCTCTTGGCCCTTTTAGGCCCGTTGATATTTAAATTAAATATAAAATGTTCTAAATATCTTCAGATCATTATATATATTAACATCTCTGGAAACTTTTCCACCTATATATAATTTATCGGCAATGCCCGGTATTACACGATACTCTCTGAAACCCTTCCGGTGACCTTGAAACGCTTCCGGATCCTCTCGAAACTATTCCGAATATTCATGAAATAATTCCACAAATATATTATCATGACTCCCATTCTACTAACACCCAGCAGATCATGATTGCCTTAAGCTTATGACCCAGTAGGTTCGGTAACTCATAGACATGAACGAAACCGTTCGTTCACTGACCGACAGCAGGACCATGGACATCCGTATCGATCCCTATGAGCACATGAATGATATTCAATTGAACCTTTGGTTATCATGTGGTGTTCCCTTTGCTTCATGATACTTCTCAAAACCTGGGATAAATTGGTATCCTCCTGAGTCATCACCACGCTCACTATACCGAAATCCTCGTTACCGGTCTTGTTATTCTTTCTCGTTATTGTGTTCTGGCATCCTTGTGACATAGTCACCTGTGTTTGGCCAGACGATGATTGATGCCGTCACACCGAGAGGGCCCTAAGAATATCTCTCCATCGTCGGAGGAGCAAATCCCACTCTCGAGCTATCTAGTCCCTTGTCAAACTTTCTGATGAACCTGTAAGTTGTCGTTATGATCACCGTGTTACAGGTGACGTTTGAGCAACCCCAAAGCCCACCGTATGGTAAGAAGTGACTATGATAATCTCATGGTCTAAGGAGAAAAATCACACCTTGTTATTACAATTGAATACAAACGATATTATCTCAATTCATAACAAACAAGTTTGGGTCAATTCAATATGATCGTTCTTCCAACGTCATAATCTCAATGTTGTTTTAGGATTATCGTTACACATAACGATATCCTAAGATCCGAAAAACATGATCACCAGCAACACTTGAGCTAGTCTTAGAGGCAAGACTAGGAACCTTTATTTAATCCATTTATCATTTAACATGTGCATATGAGTTCTCCACTTAACCGCATATTCTAGGATCATAACAGTTATAGCATGAAATATAAACACTTAACTATGAATATGAAAATATGATAATACAATATTATTGCATCTAGGGCATATTTCCAACAGTGTCCCACTTGCACTAGAGTCAATAATCTAGTTAGCACTTTTAACTTTTACACCAATGACAATCCGGTGTTAGTCCATGCTTTGCTTGTGGTATAGACTTCGTCCTATCGAATCTGACAATCTTCAGATCCATGTGTATTATTTGCATTTCAATGCATCTATCATGCTTTCATATAAATTCATAATTTGTGTGAAACTGATTTTGTATGTATTGAATCACTAGCAGGACCTTTGATTCCTTAGATTGAGCTATAGAACCACTATTGAGAATAGTGTTCTATTTGCAAAATCATCTAGAAACCATTCCAAGTTCATAAATGAACCTTTGATTCATCACCCTCTATTGTTGCTTCTAAAGCGACTATATACTTAACCTTCTGTTATAGAATTCACCACAGTAACTCTCTTGGACCAATTCCAACTTATTGTGCCACCATAAATCATTTAATTGATATCAAAATTCACTTGGAGCACTGATTGAAGATTTCGTCGATGTACTACTTACATCAAGCTTGTATTGATGTAACTCTTTACAACAATCTCTTCATTTTCTCGATATGTGAGAAACATGCCGTCAGTACTCAATGACATTTTCACTGTTGTCATATGATGAACAATTTGACCATTCCGGTAACTTTACTCACAACTTAATTGGAGTATTGGACATATCTAGTTATTTACATACCATGGAATTAAACACAAGTGTGATTAAAATCATGTATTTCACTCATCAGTATTTTGAGATACTGATTCTTGCTAAGAACTCCTTCCATGTGACTTTTGACAAGAAAACTCTTCTTGGCGGTTTATTATACTAAACTGCTTTAGTACTTTGTCAATATGTATTTTGGCTAAGTCCGATTAGACACTACTATCTCCATAGATTATTATGTCTAATACAAGGACTACATTTCCTAAGTACTTCACTGAAAAACTATTTTCAACAAAATCTTAAACTGTGTCAAGAAATTTATATAATTTCCAATCAACATTGTGTCAAGCACACATAGTATTTAGAAATATTATCATGCTCCCACTTACTTTCTTTTAAATACAAGCATATTTATTTCTATCGATGAAATCATATTATTTGATCAATTCATCAAAACAAAGATTCCAAGTCCACTATGCTTGCTTCATATCATTACTGGATCTTTTGAAGTTTGCACACTTACTAGCATCCTCTAGATCGAGAAAATTACCTTGGACCGTATCAAATATACAACCTTGGTTCTATTTCCATCTCATGGGAATCATTTTGACATCTATCTGTTATATCTCATAACTGAAATATTTAGTAATTGCTAGTTTAATTCAAACTGACTTTAAATATTATGATGAGACAATCTCATCATAATCAACTCCTTAATCTTGTAATAAACTATTTGCAACAAGTCAAGCATTATAAAACATTTTTATCTTTGTCAATCTATAGATCCATCACTACACTTTTAGACTTTAAGTCTTTCAGAGGGTCTATCAAGTTCTAAACTTGAATTATGTGTATGGATACTATCTCGGATTATTTTGGCTTATAGCCAATTCTGGAGAGGGTCTATCAAGTTCTAAACTTGAATTATGTGTATGGATACTATCTCGGATTATTTTGGCTTATAGCCAATTCCGGAGTCAGGGCCCATCAACGCTTCTCTAATTATTATAGGTTCATTGCTTGTTTCAACAATATTTCGTCTACACCCTGAAGCTCTGTACAAATTTTCCAACCTATATAGTTGAGTTGCACGTTTGACCGTAGTCTCTATATCCTATGTACAGGCTTCTATATCAGTCGCGGTAAGAAATTTTACAACCACTTCTAGCATTTCTTTTCTTTGACTTGATCACGAAGATTTTGTAACCTCGTTGAATTGCACCGTCCTCCCACTCACTCTTTTGCAGAAAACATTTTCTTCAAAATTTCCGCACTCTATGACAAAACACTTTGGCTCGGCGTAGTGATAGAGGAATACCCAACCATTTGGGATAACCTACAAAGTAGCACTTATTTCAACAAATTTGATGGCGCTCTTTTCAGTGTAAAAGTCATAGTCTCTAAAGCATCACATTAAAAAGTATATTGGCGAAACAATCAATGTCATATCTGATCTAACCATGTCATACATAGCTTGATTACATCTACTCAAAACACTCTACTCTTAGTGGTATTTCTAGGAGGTGTAAGATATAAAATTCTTTTATAGCCCATCAGACATTCGCTAAATTTGTACCACAAATATTCTTTTCTGCAATCCAATTGTAGAAACATAATTTTCTTGTTACAATAATTTCTACTTCATTCTAAAAATGTTTTGAAACATTTCAAAAGATCCAGATTTATGTCTCAATTAGTAAATATAAATATCTACTTGAGTCATCCTTGAAGATAGATAAATCCACTGCTTGCAACAACACTTATTGGACCACATACATCAATCTGCATATTTCCAATTTTTGTTGTTGCTCGTTCTTTATGGCCTGTAAATGGTATTTTAGTTTACTTCACTATTTGGACGAAAGTTGCAATGTGAGATGATTCGTAATCATATGACTCGAAAATCCATCACTATGGAATTGCTCCGTGCAGGTTTCTCCAATGTGACTAAATGCACCGCCACACATATGTGGCATTCTTTTAGTCTTGCGACATTTAGTGTCAGTCTTATGGATGTTCAATTTAATCATCAATATTCATAACTTAAATCCTATTTAGAATAGGAGTATGGCCCTTATGTTCATGACATCAAACAACTATTGTTTTCTAATGAACAATCTCTTTGCAACTTCTATGCAATGGGCTAGAGTTTACAAAACTCTAAAATGAATTATGACAATAAATTCATATGTAATATGTTAATGAAAAAATATAATAATTGTTACAAAATTTTCAACACATATTTAACCTCATTAATTTGTTGGTCATTAGGCCATAGTAATTCTTGCATTGATTTGCAACAACATGCAATCGAGTCGATATCCTTGTCATCAACTTTTAACCACAATTCCCGAAGAATTTAGTGTTTTAACAATTTAATCACAATTCTCAAGAATCACACTTTACATGACCAACTTTCTCTACATTTTATAACTTGTATGACATTCATACCTGAGCTGGACATTCCAGTCTTCTTTTCATTCCGCCTCTAAACTTCTTATAGTTTTACTTTCAATATTTCTCCCATTCAATAGAAGAATCATCTAACCTTGTAAGAGTGGCGTGAGCCCCAAACTTCCCTAGGCATGTAAGTCTCATTACATCCTTTGGTTTTGTTCTTTGTCTTTAAGTTCTCACCATCAACTCATGACTGGTGTTCTTCTGGATCTTACACATTTTAGTCTTAAACATAGTTGAATGCTTCACTAGAACTTGCAAACAAAACACTTCTTTGGATATCATATATCTTTTAACCTTTGTTTGTTTCTAGAAACAATTTTCAGTTCCAGGAATATCACATAACTATCCCAAACATTTTTTAAGTTCGGGATTCTCGGAAGCAAGCATACTGTAATGTAATTCTTAGCCTTTTGGATCAAAAGACATAAGTCTCGTCATCCATAGCATTAGTAGGAGAGCATTGCAAGCATGTGATAGGAAAAAAATCCTTCTTGGCGCTGTTAGAGGACAATCCTCTCAATCATAAAAGATTCAACCAAATAAATAACAGCCAATCAAAGGTGGAACTGTGAGCCATAATTCTACAACTATAATGCAAGCTACACATATACATTGTTCATAATCAATTTGCACTAGTGATTAAACTAAATTAATACATAATTGTGCTCCTACTCAAATCAATATCTCTCATAATTGAATTTAAGTGATTCGAGATCAAAATCTAGTTCTCAGCCATTGATGTGGACATCACTGATGGCGAGAATTTTGACCGCTGGGCAAACTATTGCCGATCATATCACCATATGACTCTTGTTCATATTTTGATGCTTTGTCCTCCGAGCTCAGAATGATTCTGCTAGAACGTCAAGACAACCGAGGGATATATACAAACATGGTCTGACCAGTCCCATCTTACACCCGTTTGTACTCATGTGGTGTCGGTGTACTAAAGTTTGGGTACTTTAGTACCCCCAGACTTATGCACAGGCAGTGGCAGCCTTCCCGACGGCAGGGTTTGCCGGATGGCAACTCAGAACAAGTCCAAGACTAGCAAATGAAGATATAAAGAAGACATCCAAGCTAATGATCGGAAGTATAAAAGATCAAGCTTTGAGTTGCCGGCAAGCTAGTGAAGACCCGGTAAGATCCCACTACCTTGCCACCACTCCACCTCAGCGACTAGCTTGTCACTTGTCGTATAGGTGTCGAGCGGGCAGGCAGTTAAGTGAGCTTTGTCTGGACACGTGGCAGCGCATCGCCGAAGATACAACTTTAATGACACCTGTCCCAGGAGCGTGTTAAAGGAATACGAGGTAGTTGGGCGAACAACACAGAAGAAGAGACAATCCTTGTCGGGGAGCTTCATCAGCGTGACACCTCATGGCGCATTTAATGCGTTTGTCCTAACCCGTCAGAGTTAGGTATTTAACACTGTAGCCACTATTTACCTCATGTAAAGACCATTTTGCCACTGTGGTAGCCCCTTTCCCTATAAAAGGAGGCACATGGCTACCTTTACAAAGGTCGACACTTTGCCCAATTACACGCGTAGCTGCACTTCTTGCGCAATCTTGCCGGAAGCCGCGCTCCTTGTACTTGTGCACATACATCCAATACACCAAAGTAGGAGTAGGGTTTTACGATTCATAGCGGCCCGAACTTGGGTAACCACTGTGTTGATTGCTAAATCTGCTCTTTGTGCTTGACGATTTCCCCAGTCGAACCACAAGGGATCATCTTGATCCCATAGATTGTCATACGCATGACATCTTTGGCGCGCCAGGCAGGGGGATCGCTTGCGCGAACCTGATTCGGCAGTCAGTGCGTCAGTTTCTTCCTCATCTTCATCGCTATGGCGCCCAAGAAGAATGGCACCATGGCGGCCGGTCCATCTACATCCAAGACACCAGCGCCTATGTTCTGGCGATCAGAGCCAGGCGAGCGGCATCATCCGCGACGCGAACAAGCCACCAGGTCCAAGGACGGAGCTGTGCTGCTTGCGCGTGGCATGGCGAATTCCAAGGACGGTACAACGACATCCAAGACACCCATGCCAACGCACACGCCGCAGCCATCTCAGGTCGCGCGCGACGAGCAGCGTCACAACGTCGGCGGCTCCGGGTGTCCTCATGGCAAAGCCCCTGTGCAATAGTCCCAAGATGCACAGGGCCAGCATGCATGCCGGCATACCGGCAAAAGTGGGCGGTGGTTGCAAGGTCGGGATGGAGTTCCTTTTGGCTCTGTCAGAAGTAAGAACACCTCTCGTTCCTCACATCGTTCCATGCCATCTACACCGACAGAAGCTTTGGCACGTGCTCAGCTGTTATTAGAGTTCCCTCCTGCTACAAAGAAGATGGAGGAGTGGAGAGCCACTATCCAGAGTCCTATTGGCTTCGCCAATAATGACAAACCAGAGCAGGCTAGACCCTCACAACGGCAACCCACCGCCTCGGTGTGTACCGCTGGTGACAGAACTGGAGGAGGTGCGGCCACGGTGCAGTCCCCTCCACGACAACATCACCGACAGGTCCAGTGGGTCGACACCCATGATGACATGTCCATGGCGTCGTCCGATCCACGAGCTCATCGCGATCAGTGCCAAGTTCTTCAAGAACGGCGCGGAGAAGTGATACGTCTCCAATGTATCTATAATTTTTTATTGTTTCATGCTATTATATTATCCATCTTGGATGTTTTATATACATTATTATGCTATTTTATATCATTTTTTGGGACTAACCTATTAACCTAGTGCCAAGTGTCAGTTGTTGTTTTTTCCTTGTTTTTGACTTTTACAGAAAATCAATACCAAACGGAACGAAACTTTTTGAGGATTTTTCTTGGACCAGAAGACACCCAGGAACCTTCGGGAGGAGGTTAGAGGGGCCACCAGTTGGTGACAAGCCCGAAGAGCGCGCCCTTGGGGGGCGCCCCCCAGGCTTGTGGGCCCCTGATGCTCCTCTAACCCTAATCTTTGCTCTATAAATACCCAAATATTCCCCGTATACCAGGGGGCACACCAAAAATACTTTTCCGCCATCGCAAGGTTCTGTCCTTATGAGATCCCATCTGGAGACCTTTTCCGGTACTCCACCGGAGGGGGATTCGATCACGAAGGGCCTCTACATCAACCTTGCTGCCCTTCTGATGATGTGTGAGTAGTTTACCATAGACCTACGGGTCCATAGCTAGTAGCTAGATGGCTTCTTCTCTCTCTTTGATCTTCAATAAAATGTTCTCCTCGATGTTCTTGGAGATCTATTCGATGTAATCTTCTTTTGTGGTGCGTTTGTTGAGATCCGATGAATTGTGGATTTATGATCAGATTATCTATGAATATTATTTGAGTGTTCTCTGAACTCTTTTATGCATGATTAAGATACCTTTGTATTTCTCTCCGATCTATTGATTTGGTTAGGCCAACTAGATTGATTTATCTTGCAATGGGAGAGGTGCTTTGTAGTGGGTTCAATCTTGCGGTGCTCAAACCCAGTGACAGAAAGGGACAAGACACGTATTTGTATTGTTGCCACTAAGGATAAAAAGGTGGGGTTTATTTCATATTGCTTGGATCTATCCCTCTACATCATGGCATCTTGCTTAAGGCGTTACTCCGTTCTTGTTAACGTAATACACTCGATGCATGTTGGATAGCGATCGATGTGTGGAGTAATAGTAGTAGATGCAGGCACGAGTCGGTCTACTTGTCACGGACGTGATGCCTATATTCATGATCATTGCCTTAGATGTCATCATAACTATGCGCTTTTCTATCAATTGCTCAACAGTAATTTGTTTACCCACCGTATGCGTTCTTTCAAGAGAGAAGCCTCTAGTGAAAACTATGGCCCCCGGGTCTATTTTTTACCATATTATTTTCAGATCTATAAAACCAAAAACCCAAAAATACCTTGCTATAATTTATTTACCTTTACTTTATTTTGCATGTTTACTTATCTTTTATACCTATCTCTATCAGATCTCATCCTTGCAAGTAATCGTGAAGGGATTGACAACCCCTTTATCGCGTTGGGTGCAAGTATTTGCTTGTTTGTGTAGGTGCATCCATTGATGACTTGTGTGTTCCTCCTACTGGATTGATACCTTGGTTCTTAACTGAGGGAAATACTTATTTCTACTTTGCTGCATCACCCTTTCCTCTTCAAGGGAAAAACCAACGCAAGCTCAAGAAGTAGCAGGAAGAATTTCTGGTGCTGTTGCCGGGGAGGATCTACATCAAGCCTACCAAGTACCCATCATAAACTCTCTTCTCTTGCATTTACATTATTCGCCATTTGCCTCTCATTTTCCTCTCCCCCACTTCTAAAATGTTTTCAGAAAAATACAAAAATATTTGCCTTTTTATTCGCCTTCTTTTCGTTCGTCTGCTTTTTGCTTGCTTGTGTGCTAGATTGCTTGCTTTGTCATCATGTATCAATTTAAAGGTCTTGATCTTTACCATAGAAAGTTGGAAGAAATTGAAAATAATGCAAAAAGCTTCATGTCTTTGCAATTTGAGCATAATAGTTTCTTTACGAATGAACTTAAAGAACAAAATACTATGATTGAGTATATCAATAAAGAGCTTGATGATGTTAACAAGGAAGTTATTGGTCTTAAATCTCAACTAGTTCATATTGAAAGTTTAGTAGGTTAAATTTCCGATAAACAAACTACGTTAATAAATAGGATGGCTACTAAACCTGAATCTTTGAATCATGATGAAGATCTTAAAGTTATTGGTGTGACTCCTATTGAATCTTTGTTTGCTAATATACAACTTGATAAAGAATGGATTGGAGAAGAGTCAACTTTAGCTAGAAGGCATGCCAATAATTTGGAGGGTGAAGATCTTAATGAAAAAAAAATGATAAAAGTGGGTTTGGCGAGGTCAAAACTTTGACTAGTGATGAGCCCACTCTTTTGGATTTCAAGGATTTTAGTTATGATAATTGTTCTTTGATTGAGTGTATTTCCTTGTTACAATCTATGCTTAATTCACCACATGCTTATAATCAAAATAAAGCTTTTACTAAACACATCGTTGATGTTATGATGAAATATTTCGAAGAAAAACTTGAGTTGGAAGTTTCAATCTCTAGAAAGCTTTATGATGAATGGGAACCTACTATTAAAATTAAGATTAAAGATTATGAGTGCAATGTTTTGTGTGATTTGGGTGCTAGCGTTTCCACCATTCCAAGTGCAATGCTTTGTGTGATTTGGGTGCTAGCGTTTCCACCATTCCAAAAACTTTATGTGATGTGCTAGGTTTCCATAAACTTGATGATTGTTCTTTAAATTTGCACTTAGCGGATTTCACTATTAAGAAACCTATGGGAAGAATTAATGATGTTGTTATTATTGCAAATAGGAATTATGTACCCGTAGATTTTATTGTGCTTGATATAGATTGCAATCCTACATGCCCTATTATTCTTCGTAGACCTTTCCTTAGAACGATTGCTGCAATTATTGATATGAAAGAAGGAAACATTAGATTTCAATTTCCATTAAGGAAGGGCATGAAACACTTTCCAAGAAAGAAAATTAAGTTGACATATGAATCTATTATGAGGGCCACTTATGGATTGAATACCAAATATGACAATACCTAGATCTATGCAATATGCCAAGCTAGGGGCGTAAAACAATAGTGCTTGTTGGGAGGCAACCCAATTTTATTTTATGTTTTATGTTTTTGCTTCTATTTTTCAATAAATATGAAATTATACTACTGTTATGATTGTGTTTTAGTATTTCAATTATTTTTTGTGCCAAGTAAGACCTTTGGGATGATCTTGGGTGATAGTTGATTCGATTTTGCTGAAAAACAGAAACTTTGGCGCTCAGTGCTGGAATTTTAAAAATTGACAGAAACGTGATTTGATCTGAATTTTTCACACAAGATTGATATACAAATTGCCTACGTTTTCCTAAATTTTTAGAATTTTTGGAGTTACAGAAGTTTGGCTAAAGTCCAGATTACTACAAACTGTTCTGTTTTTGACAGATTATGTTTGCTACGCGCTGTTTGCTTATTTTGATGGATATATGGGTAGTACCAGGGGGTATGAACCATGGAGAAGTTAGAATACAGTAGATATAATACCAATATAAAATTGGAATGAGTTTACAACAATACCTAAAGGTGGTGATTTGCTTTATTATACTAATGGATCTCACGAGTTTTTTGTTGAGTTTTGTGTTGTGAAGTTTTCAAGTTTTGGGTGAAGTTTTGATGGACTATCGAATAAGGAGTGGCAAGAGGCTAAGCTTGGGGATGCCCATGGCACCCCAAGGTAATATTCAAGTGAAGGAAATATGCCCTAGAGGCAATAATAAAGTTGTTATTTTATATTTCCTTATTCATGATAAATGTTTATTATTCATGCTAGAATTGTATTGATCGGAAACCTAAATACATGTGTGAATACATAGACAAACACTGTGTCCCTAGTGAGCCTCTACTTGACTAGCTCATTGATCAAAGATGGTTAAGATTTCCTGACCATGGACATGAGTTGTCATTTGATAACGGGATCACATCATTAGGAGAATGATGTGATGGACAAGACCCATCCGTTAGCTTAGCATATTGATCGTTCAGTTTTATTGCTATTGCTTTCTTCATGTCAAATACATATTCGTTCGACTATGAGATTATGCAACTCCTGGATACCGGAGGAATGCCTTGTGTGCTATCAAACGTCAAAACATAACTGGGTGATTATAAAGATGCTCTACAGGTATCTCCGAAAGTGTTTGTTGGGTTGGTATAGATCGAGATTAGGATTTGTCACTCCGAGTATCGGAGAGGTATCTCTGGGCCCTCTCGGTAATGCACATCATAAGAAGCCTTGCAAGCAAAGTGACAAAGAGTTAGTTACAGGATGATGTATTACGGAACGAGTAAAGAGACTTGCCGGTAACAAGATTGAACTAGGTATGAAGATACCGATGATCGAATCTCGGGCAAGTAACATACCGATGGACAAAGGGAATAACGTATGTTGTCATAATGGTTCGACCGATAAAGATCTTCATAGAATATGTAGGAACCAATATGAGCATCCAGTATCCGCTATTGGTTATTGACCGGAGAGATGTCTCGGTCATGTCTACATAGTTCGCGAACCCGTAGGGTCCGCACGCTTAACATTCGATAACGATTTAGTATTGAATGAGTTATGTGATTTGGTGACTGAATGTTGTTTAGATTCCTGGATGAGATCATGGACATGACGAGGAGTCTCGAAATGGTCGAGAGGTAAAGATTGATATATAGGACGATGGTATTCGGACACCGGAAGTGTTCCGGAGGGTACCGGGTACATATCGGGTCACCGGAAGGGGTTCCAGGCACCCCCGGCAAAAGATATGGGCCTTATGAGCCAAGAGGGGAAACACAGCAGCCACCAGGGGCTGCTGCACCCCCCCATATGGGCCGAACTAGAGGAGAAGGAAAGAGGGGAAAGGAGAAGGAAAGGGGGGATTCGGCCTCCCCCTTCCTTCCCTCCTCCCTCCTCTTTCCTTCCCCCTCCGGCAATTATGGAAGGGGGGGAGGCCGAATTGGGGAGGACCCCAAGTAGGATTCCTCCTACTTGGGGCGCACCCTTGCTGCTCCCCTCCCCTCCCACCTATATATGCATGGGGAGGGGGCGCCTAGAACACAGAACAACAATTGTTAGCCGTGTGCGGCGCCCCCCTCCATAGTTTACGCCTCCGGTCATATCTTCGTAGTGCTTAGGCGAAGCCCTGTGCGGATCACTTCACCATCACCGTCACCACGCCGTCGTGCTGACGGAACTCATCTACTTCCTCGACACCTTGCTGGATCAAGAGGACGAGGGACGTCATCGAGCTGAACGTGTGCAGAACTCGGAGCTGCCGTACGTTCGGTACTTGATCGGTCGGAGCTAGAAGAAGTTCGACTACATCAACCGCGTTGTCAAACGCTTCCGCTTTCGGTCTACGAGGGTACATAGACACACTCTCCCCCTCTTGTTGCTATGCATCTCCTAGATAGATCTTGCTTGAGCGTAGGAATTTTTTTGAAATTGCATGCTACGTTACCCAACAGTGGTATCAGAGCCAGGTCTATGCGTAGATGATATGCACGAGTAGAACACAAAGAGTTGTGGGCGGTGATCATCATACTGCTTACCACCAATGTCTTATTTTGATTCGGCAATATTGTTGGATGAAGTGGCCCAGACCAATCTTACATGACCACGTTCATGAGACCGGTTCCACCAACAGACATGCAACTAGTTTTGCATAAAGGTGGCTGGCGGGTGTCTGTTTCTCCTACTTTAGTTGAATCGAATTTGACTGTGGCCGGTCCTTGTTGAAGGTTAAAACAGCAAACTTGATAAATCACCATTGTGGTTTTGATGCATAGGTAAGAACGGTTCTTGCTAGAAGCCTGTAGCAGCCACGTAAAACTTGCAACAACAAAGTAGAGGACGTCTAACTTGTTTTCGCAGCGCATGTTGTGATGTGATATGGTCAAGACATGATGTGATATACATTGTTGTATGAGAATCATGTTTTGTATAAGTTATCGGCAACTGGCAGGAGCCTTATGGTTGTCGCTTTATTGTATGAAATGCAAACGTCATGTAATTGCTTTACTTTATCACTATGCGTTAGCGATAGTTGTAGAAGCAATAGTTGGCGAGATGACCACGACGCAACGATGGAGATCAAGGTGTGGAGCCGGTGATGATGGAGATCATGACGATGCTTTGGAGATGGAGATCAAAAGCACGAGATGATGATGGCCATATCATGTCACATATTTTGATTGCATGTGATGTTTATATTTTATGCATCTTATTTTGCTTAGTACGGCGGTAGCATTATAAGATGATCCCTTCTCTAAATTTCAAGGTATAAGTGTTCTCCCTGAGTATGCACGTTGCAACAGTTCGTCGTGTTGAGACACCACGTGATGATCGGGTGTGATAGACTCTACGTTCAAATACAACGGGTGCAAGACAGTTTTGCACATGCGGAATACTCGGGTTAAACTTGACGAGCCTTACATGTACAGACATGGCCTCGGAACACTGGAGACCGAAAGGTCGAACGTGAATCATATAGTAGATATGATCAACATAGAGATGTTCACCATTGATGACTACTCCATCTCACGTGATGATCGGACATGGTTTAGTTGATTTGGATCACGTATCATTTAGATGACTTGAGGGATGTCTATCTAAGTGGGAGTTCTTAAGTAATTCGATTAATTGAACTTAATTTATCATGAACTTAGTCCTGATAGTATTTGCATATCTATGTTGTAGATCAATGGCCCGTGCTACCGTTCCCTTGAATTTTAATGCGTTCCTAGAGAAAGCTAAGTTGAAAGATGATGGTAGCAACTACACAGACTGGGTCCGTAACTTGAGGATTATTCTCATTGCTGCACAGAAGAATTATGTCCTTGATGCACCGCTAGGTGAAAGGCCTGCTGCAGGAGCAGATGCTGATGTTATGAACGTCTGGCAAGCTCGATCTGATGACTACTCGATAGTTTGGTGTGCCATGCTTTATGGCTTAGAATCGGGACTTCAAAGACGTTTTGAACGTCATGGAGCATATGAGATGTTCCAAGAGTTGAAGTTAATATTTCAAGCAAATGCCCGAGTTGAGAGATATGAAGTCTCCAACAAGTTCTATAGCTGCAAGATGGAGGAGAACAGTTCTGTCAGTGAACACATACTCAAAATGTCTGGGTATCATAATCACTTGACTCAGCTGGGAGTTAATCTTCCAGATGATAGTGTTACTGACAGAGTTCTTCAATCATTGCCACCAAGCTACAAAGGCTTCGTGATGAACTATAATATGCAAGGGATGGAAAAGACAATTCCCGAGCTCTTCGCAATGCTCAAAGCTGTGGAGGTAGAAATCAAGAAGGAGCATCAAGTGTTGATGGTTAACAAGACCACTAGTTTCAAGAAAAAGGGCAAGGGAAAGAAGGGGAACTTCAAGAAGAATTGCAAGCAAGTTGTCACTCCCGGGAAGAAGCCCAAAGCTAGACCTAAGCCGGAAACTGAGTGCTTCTACTACAAAGGGACTGGTCACTGGAAGCGGAACTGCCCCAAGTATTTGGCGGATAAGAAGGATGGCAAAGTGAACAAAGGTATATTTGATATACATGTTATTGATGTGTACCTTACTAATGCTTGTAGTAGCGCCTGGGTATTTGATACTGGTTCGGTTGCTCATATTTGTAAGTCGAAACAGGGGCTACGGATTAAACAAAGATTAGCTAAGGACAAGGCGACGATGCGCGTCGGGAATGGTTCCAAGGTCGATGTGATCGCCGTCGGCACGCTACCCCTACATCTACCTTCGGGATTAGTTTTAGACCCAATTGTTATTTGGTGCCAGCGTTAAGCATGAACATTATATCTGGATCTTGTTTAGTGCGAGACGGTTATTCATTTAAATTAGAGAATAATGTTGTTCTATTTATATGAGTAATATCTTTTATGGTCATGCACCCTTGAAGAGTGGTCTACTTTTGTTGAATCTCGATTGTGGTGATACACATATTCATAATATTGATGCCAAAAGATGCAAAGTTGATAATGATAGTGCAACATATTTGTGGCACTGCCGTTTAGGTCATGTTGGTGTAATGCGCATGAAGAAACTCCATGCCGATGGACTTTTGGAATCACTTGATTATGAATCATTTGATACTTGCGAACCATGCCTCATGGGCAAGATGACTAAAACTCCATTCTCTGGAACAATGGAGCGAGCTAATGACTTATTGGAAATAATACATACAGATGTATGCATTCGATGAGTGTTGAAGCTCACGGCGGGTATCGTTATTTTCTAACCTTCACAGATGATTTAAGCAGATATGGGTATATCTACTTGATGAAACACAAGTCTGAAACATTTGAAAAGTTCAAAGAATTTCAGAGTGAAGTGGAGAATCATCGTAACAAGAAAATAAAGTTTCTACGATCTGATCGCGGAGGCGAATATTTGAGTTACGAGTTTGGCCTTCATTTAAAACAATGTGGAATAGTTTCACAACTCATGCCACCTGGAACACCACAGCATAATGGTGTGTCCGAACGTCGTAACCGTACTTTATTAGATATGGTGCGATCTATGATGTCTCTTACTGATTTACCACTATCGTTTTGGGGTTATGCATTAGATACAGCCACATTCACGTTAAATAGGGCACCATCTAAATCCGTTGAGACGACACCATATGAACTGTGGTTTGGCAAGAAACCTAAGCTGTTGTTTCTTAAAGTTTGGGGTTGCGACACTTATGTCAAAAGGTTTCAGCCTGATAAGCACGAACCCAAATCGGAGAAGTGTGTCTTCATAGGATACCCTGAGGAAACAATTGGGTACACCTTCTACCATAGATCCGAAGGCAAGATCTTTGTTGCCAAGAATGGAAACTTTCTAGAGAAGGAGTTTCTCTCGAAAGAAGTGAGTGGGAGGAAAGTAGAACTTGATGAGGTAATTGTACCTTCTCTCGAATTGGAAAGTAGCTCATCACAGAAAACCATTCCCGTGATGCCTACACCAACTAGAGAGGAAGCTAATGATGATGATCATGAAACTTCAGATCAAGTTACTACCAAACCTCGTAGGTCAACCAGAGCACGTTCTGCACCAGAGTGGTACGGTAATCCTGTTCTGGAAGTCATGTTACTAGACCATGGTGAACCTACAAACTATGAAGAAGCTATGATGAGCCCAGATTCCGAAAAATGGCTTGAGGCCATGAAATCCGAGATAGGATCCATGTATGAGAACAAAGTGTGGACTTTGGTGGATTTTCCCGATGATCGGCGAGCCATAGAAAATAAATGGATCTTTAAGAAGAAGACTGACGCTGATGGTAATGTTATTGTCTACAAAGCTCGACTTGTCACGAAAGGTTTTCGACAAGTTCAAGGAGTTGACTACGTTGAGACTTTCTCACCCGTAGCGATGCTCAAGTCTGTCTGAATCATGTTAGCAATTGCCGCATTTTATGATTATGAAATCTGGCAAATGGACGTCAAAACTGCATTCCTTAATGGATTTCTTAAAGAAGAGTTGTATATGATGCAACCAGAAGGTTTTGTCGATCCTAAAGGTGTTAACAAAGTGTGCAAGCTCCAGTGATCCATCTATGGACTGGTGCAAGCATCTCGGAGTTGGAATATACGCTTTGATGAGGTGATCAAAGCATATGGTTTTATAAAGACTTTCGGAGAAGCCTCTATTTACAAGAAAGTGAGTGGGAGCTCTGTAGCATTTCTAATATTATATGTGGATGACATATTGTTGATTGGAAATGATGTAGAATTTCTGGATAGCATAAAAGGATACTTGAATAAGAGTTTTTCAATGAAAGACCTCGGTGAAGCTGCTTATATATTGGGCATCAAGATCTATAGGGATAGATCGAGACACTTAATAGGACTTTCACAAAGCACGTACCTTGATAAAGTTTTGAAGAAGTTCAAAATGGATTAGTTAAAGAAAGGGTTCTTGCGTGTGTTGCAAGGTGTGAAGTTGAGTAAGACTCAATGCCCGACCACTGCAGAAGATAGAGAGAAAATGAAAGTCATTCCCTATGCTTCAGCCATAGGTTCTATCATGTATGCTATGCTGTGTACCAGACCTGATGTGTGCCTTGCTATAAGTCTAGCAGGGAGGTACCAAAGTAATCCAGGAGTGGATCACTGGACAACGGTCAAGAACATCTTGAAGTACCTGAAAAGGACTAAGGATATGTTTCTCGTTTATGGAGGTGACAAAGAGCTCGTCGTAAATGGTTACGTCGATGCTAGTTTTGACACTGATCCGGATGACTCTAAGTCACAAACCAGATACGTATTTATATTGAATGGTGGAGCTGTCAGTTGGTGCAGTTCCAAGCAGAGCGTCGTGGCGGGATCTATGTGTGAAGTGGAGTACATAGCTGCTTCGGAAGCAGCAAATGAAGGAGTTCATATCTGATCTAGGTGTAATACCTAGTGCATCGGGTCCAATGAAAATCTTTTGTGACAATACCGGAGCAATTGCCTTAGCGAAGGAATCCAGATTTCACAAAAGAACCAAACACATCAAGAGACGCTTCAACTCCATCCGTGATCAAGTCAAGGAGGGAGACATAGAGATTTGCAAAATACATATGGATCTGAATGTAGCAGACCCGTTGACTAAGCCTCTTCCACGAGCAAAACATGATCAGCACCAAGACTCCATGGGTGTTAGAATCATTACAATGTAATCTAGATTATTGACTCTAGTGCAAGTGGGAGACTGAAAGAAATATGCCCTAGAGGCAATAATAAAGTTGTTATTTTATATTTCCTTATTCATGATAAATGTTTATTATTCATGCTAGAATTGTATTGATCGGAAACCTAAATACATGTGTGAATACATAGACAAACACTGTGTCCCTAGTGAGCCTCTACTTGACTAGCTCGTTGATCAAAGATGGTTAAGGTTTCCTGACCATGGACATGAGTTGTCATTTCATAACGGGATCACATCATTAGGAGAATGTTGTGATGGACAAGACCCATCCGTTAGCTTAGCATATTGATTGCTCAGTTTTATTGCTATTGCTTTCTTCATGTGAAATACATATTCCTTCGACTATGAGATTATGCAACTCCCGGATACCGGACGAATGCCTTGTGTGCTATCAAACGTCACAACGTAACTGGGTGGTTATAAAGATGCTCTACAGGTATCTCCGAAGGTGTTTGTTGGGTTGGCATAGATCGAGATTAGGATTTGTCACTCCGAGTATCGGAGAGGTATCTCTGGGCCCTCTCGGTAATGCACATCATAAGAACCCTTGCAAGCAAAGTGACTAATGAGTTAGTTACAGGATGATGTATTACGAAACGAGTAAAGAGAATTGCCGGTAACGAGATTGAACTAGGTATGAAGATACCGACGATCGAATCTCGGGCAAGTAACATACCGATGGACAAAGGGAATAACGTATGTTGTCATAACGGTTCGACCATAAAAGATCTTCGTAGAATATGTAGGAACCAATATGAGCATCCAGGTTCCGCTATTGGTTATTGACCGGAGAGATGTCTCGGTCATGTCTACATAGTTCTCGAACCCGTAGGGTCCGCACGCTTAACGTTCGATAACGATTTAGTATTGAATGAGTTATGTGATTTGGTGACCGAATGTTGTTCGGAGTCCCGGATGAGATCACGGACATGACGAGGAGTCTCGAAATGGTCGAGAGGTAAAGATTGATATATAGGACGATGGTATTCGGACACCGGAAGGGGTTCCGGGCACCCCCGGCAAAAGATATGGGCCTTATGGGCCAAGAGGGGAAACACAGCAGCCACCAGGGGCAGCTGCGCCCCCCCATATGGGCCGAACCATAGGAGAAGGAAAGAGGGGAAAGGAGAAGGAAAGGGGGGGGATTCGGCCTCCCCCTTCCTTCCCTCCTCCCTCCTCTTTCCTTCCCCCTCCGGCAATCATGGAAGGGGGGAGGCCGAATTGGGGAGGACCCCAAGTAGGATTCCTCCTACTTGGGGCGCACCCTTGCTGCTCCCCTCCCCCTCCCACCTATATATACATGGGTAGGGGGCGCCTAGAACACAGAACAACAATTGTTAGCCGTGTGCGGCGCCCCCCTCCATAGTTTACGCCTCCGGTCATATCTTCGTAGTGCTTAGGCGAACCCCTGCGTGGATCACTTCACCATCATCGTCACCACGCCGTCGTGCTGACGGAACTCATCTACTTCCTCAACACCTTGTTGGATCAAGAGGACGAGGGACGTCATCGAGTTGAACGTGTGCAGAACTCGGAGGTGTCGTACGTTCGGTACTTGATCGGTCGGAGCTAGAAGAAGTTCGACTACATCAACCGCATTGTCAAACGCTTCCGCTTTCGGTCTACGAGGGTACGTAGACACACTCTCCCCCTCTCGTTGCTATGCATCTCCTAGATAGATCTTGCATGAGCGTAGGAATTTTTTAGAAATTGCATGCTACGTTACCCAACATCAAGTACAACCAAGCATCTAAGCTTGGGGATGCCCCGGATGGCATCCCCTCTTTTGTCTACGATCCATCGGTAAATTACTTGAGGTTATATTTTTATTCACCACATGATATGTGTTTTGCTTGGAGAGTCTTGTATGATATGAGTATTTGCTTTTTAGTTTGCCACAATCATCCTTGCTATACAAACCTTTTGAGAGGGACACATGTTAATCGTGAATTTATTAGAATACTCTATGTGCTTCACTTATATCTTTTGAGCTAGGTAGTTGCTCTAGTGCTTCACTTATATCTTTTAGAGCACGACGGTGGTTATATGTAACACCCCCTTGTAATGAGCCCTGTGACACTCTGTTAATCTTGCCAAGTCATGACCATTTGCAGTGCCAAGTCACATGGGTTAAGTATTCAATACAAATTCAACTCTGAAAATCAACTCAATTTCCAAAGTGAAATATGAAGTTGACCAAGCCTTATGGGAAAATTGTTCAAAACTTTGCAAATATTCCAGAAGCACTCATAAAATTATCACCAATAATATTTGGATTAAATATAAGACTCAAACCATATGAAACAGCAACAAAACAGCAATATACAACACATTTAAAATCATATCATTTTCAAATGAAGTCCAATTTCACCCAAACCAATTTTTGGGGAAAGCTTACACTGCACATTAATATTTGAGCCTAGTCTCATATTTTACAAAAAGGCTAAAGTGGCCTAACTAATTCAAAACAGAGAATAAATAAAGAGAAATATAAAACAGAAAAGGAATAAGACAAAAGAGGCCGGAGCCACTTACCTGGCAACTGGGCCGAGCCCAGCTGGCCCAGCCGCTGTTCCTCCTACCTGCTCCCGCCCCGCTGTCGCCGTCACCGTGGCCAGAGCCTCGCCGCGCCGCTCGCTGGCCGCCACCGCGGCGTAGCAGGTGGGCGAGGGGATAAGCCTCGCCTCGGCCGTCCCCCCTGGCCTCCCTCTCCCATTCGGCACCCTCTCCCTTTCCCCCCATCGTCTCTCTCTCGCCTTTTCCCTCCTCTGTCTCTCCCTCCACGAACACAGCCGTCGCCACCGCCCCGTCAACCTCGCGACCACCGGCGCCGGCGCGACCTTCCGAGCTGTCCAGGAGAACCGCCAATCTTCGCCCGATCGCCAGTTGCCTCCGCTGGTCCCCGGAGGCTAAGCATCGCCGGAATCTCCTTCTTCCTCATCGTCGGCCGCCGCGGGCCTCCGTCGTCTCCGGCAACACCCCGGCACTTCTAAGCTGCCACCGGCTTTACTTAGCCACGCGGTGAGCCTCTACCTTCCTCCCTGTCCCCGGAAGGGGTTCCAGGCACCCCCGGCAAAAGATATGGGCCTTATGAGCCAAGAGGGGAAACACAGCAGCCACCAGGGGCTGCTGCACCCCCCCCCCATATGGGCCGAACCAGAGGAGAAGGAAAGAGGGGAAAGGAGAAGGAAAGGGGGGATTCGGCCTCCCCCTTCCTTCCCTCCTCCCTCCTCTTTCCTTCCCCCTCCGGCAATTATGGAAGGGGGGGAGGCCGAATTGGGGAGGACCCCAAGTAGGATTCCTCCTACTTGGGGCGCACCCTTGCTGCTCCCCTCCCCTCCCACCTATATATACATGGGGAGGGGGCGCCTAGAACACAGAACAACAATTGTTAGCCGTGTGCGGCGCCCCCCTCCATAGTTTACGCCTCCGGTCATATCTTCGTAGTGCTTAGGCGAACCCCTGCGCGGATCACTTCACCATCATCGTCACCACGCCGTCGTGCTGACGGAACTCATCTACTTCCTCGACACCTTGCTGGATCAAGAGGACGAGGGACGTCATCGAGTTGAACGTGTGCAGAACTCGGAGGTGTCGTACGTTCGGTACTTGATCGGTCGGAGCTAGAAGAAGTTCGACTACATCAACCGCATTGTCAAACGCTTCCGCTTTCGGTCTACGAGGGTACGTAGACACACTCTCCCCCTCTCGTTGCTATGCATCTCCTAGATAGATCTTGCGTGAGCGTAGGAATTTTTTAGAAATTGCATGCTACGTTACCCAACATCAAGTACAACCAAGCATCTAAGCTTGGGGATGCCCCGGATGGCATCCCCTCTTTTGTCTACGATCCATCGGTAAATTACTTGAGGTTATATTTTTATTCACCACATGATATGTGTTTTGCTTGGAGAGTCTTGTATGATATGAGTATTTGCTTTTTAGTTTGCCACAATCATCCTTGCTATACACACCTTTTGAGAGGGACACATGTTAATCGTGAATTTATTAGAATACTCTATGTTCTTCACTTATATCTTTTGAGCTAGGTAGTTGCTCTAGTGCTTCACTTATATCTTTTAGAGCACGACGGTGGTTATATGTAACACCCCCTTGTAATGAGCCCTGTGACACTCTGTTGATCTTGCCAAGTCATGACCATTTGCAGTGCCAAGTCACATGGGTTAAGTATTCAATACAAATTCAACTCTGAAAATCAACTCAATTTCCAAAGTGAAATATGAAGTTGACCAAGCCTTATGGGAAAATTGTTCAAAACTTTGCAAATATTCCAGAAGCACTCATAAAATTATCACCAATAATATTTGGATTAAATATAAGACTCAAACCATATGAAACAGCAACAAAACAGCAATATACAACACATTTAAAATCATATCATTTTCAAATGAAGTCCAATTTCACCCAAACCAATTTTTGGGGAAAGCTTACACTGCACATTAATATTTGAGCCTAGTCTCATATTTTACAAAAAGGCTAAAGTGGCCTAACTAATTCAAAACAGAGAATAAATAAAGAGAAATATAAAACAGAAAAGGAATAAGACAAAAGAGGCCGGAGCCACTTACCTGGCAACTGGGCCGAGCCCAGCTGGCCCAGCCGCTGTTCCTCCTACCTGCTCCCGCCCCGCTGTCGCCGTCGCCGTGGCCAGAGCCTCGCCGCGCCGCTCACTGGCCGCCACCGCGGCGTAGCAGGTGGGCGAGGGGATAAGCCTCGCCTCGGCCGTCCCCCTGGCCTCCCTCTCCCATTCGGCACCCTCTCCCTTTCCCCCCATCGTCTCTCTCTCGCCTTTTCCCTCCTCTGTCTCTCCCTCCACGAACACAGCCGTCGCCACCGCCCCGTCAACCTCGCGACCACCGGCGCCGGCGCGACCTTCCGAGCTGTCCAGGAGAACCGCCAATCTTCGCCCGATCGCCAGTTGCCTCCGCTGGTCCCCGGAGGCTAAGCATCACCGGAATCTCCTTCTTCCTCATCGTCGGCCGCCGCGGGCCTCCGTCGTCTCTTCTAAGCTTCTAAGCTGCCACCGGCTTTACTTAGCCACGCGGTGAGCCTCTACCTTCCTCCCTGTCCCCTCTGGTAGCTCGCGCGTGCGCTAGATCAACGGCGCCGCTCGGATCCGAGCTCGCAGCCGCCGTGCTTGAGACCGCCATCGCTGCAGAGGACAGACGTCGCGCCCAGGCATGCCATCGCGCTCACGGAGCTCGTGGGAATTGGCTGCGCCGCCTGTTATGCTCCCCCACGCACTCTAGCCACCTCGCTGACCAAGCCCGTGGCTGCGCCGCCGCCCCACTCGCTGCTGTCGCCGCCTCCGGCCGCCCCGACACCACCCACTCCCACCATCCGGTTCGCCTCTTCGCGCTGAACCCGTAGATCCCACCTGCGCATCCAACGGCCGCCGGAATCGACCGGCCGACGATCGCCGGGGCCGCCGGGTTAGCACCGGAGTTAACGCCGGTGATGTCGATGACGTGTCACCATTAGCCACTAACCCTCCCCACTAACTACTCGCTGACAACTGGGCCCAGGCCACTAATTAGATTAGCTAGTTTTAACTAAAAACTGTTAGTTAAACCGGAGTCTATGACACGTGGGTCCCGCTGACCCTTTGACTGGTCAGCATGGACCTAGTCAACTGCTGAGTCAGCAGTTGACTGGTCCCACCTGGCAGCCTCACAGAGCACCTCTGGTGCACTGCACCAGGTGCACCTAGTCTTTTGGCACTGTTATGGATAATCCGAATTTAAAATAATCCAGAAATTCCAGAAAATGCATAAAACTTTAATAAATCATAGAAAATAAACCGTAGCTCGGATCGAAAAACTTTCTACATGAAAGTTGCTCAGAACGACGAGACGAATCTGAATACCCGGTCCATTCGTCCGTCACACGTCCCTAACTATCCGAACATAGAACCGATCCCCTCCGGTCATCTGTCTGACAAATGTCCGGAACCGGGAAAACATTCCCGGTTGGATTTCCCCTTTTCTAGTTGATGTGCAACCATACGTTAGGACACACCCATCACTATTTATTGTCATGTCACACTTTGTGTAGCACTTGTTTGCTTTATATTTATACTATTTCCTCCCCCTCTTCTCTCTCGATAGAGCCCGGTGCCGACGCAGCTCCGGTGATTGGCTGCACTTCTGACGACCTTGCCTTTGCCGCCGAGCAACCAGGCAAGCCCCCCCCTTTGATCATCCCGATATCGCCTATTCTATTTTCTCATGCTTGCATTAGAATTTGCTACTGATACTGTTATCCTATATCTGCTGCATAGCCTGATTATTGTAACCTGCTGTTGATACCTTACTGTTCATCCTAAACTGCTTAGTATAGTTTGGGTAGAGCCCCACTAGTAACCCCCACTTTATCCCGACTGCCCCGCTGGAGTTTCAGAAGACCCGACCAACGGGATCGAAGATCAGACCCCTGGCACCGCACCTCACTTCCCCTTTGTTGCTCGACACTACTGGGTTACTATCGAGTGCCGAGGGTGATACCTCGTCAGCACTTCTGATGATAACCTTGTAGGTTAGCTAATCGGTCATGGTAAGCGAGGGTGATTCCTCCTACACCACCCCCGATAATGACTAAGTCGAGCAACACCTCACGTGTGGACCTCGAGGGTGATGCCTCTTACGTCCATCTTGATGTTACATCAGGTGGGAGTCCAACGAGGGTGATGCCTCGGATTCCCCTTGATACGGTGACCACACGGATGCCTTACATTATTGTTGATACTGATACTTGAGAAGGCGGGTCGACCCTGAGGGGTACCCGTGGATGATGGATAGTTACCCGTGAGTTATTCCACGAGGCGCGGCCGGGCATTCTTAGCCCTTGCAGCAAGTCCTCGAGACGGGGCGACGGGGTCACATCTTTCTTGAGTCTCTGCTTGTTACCGCAAGCCACTAGGACACTACGATTTGGATATATGATCTGAGCCGGCCTCTGGTCGGATAGCTCTAACCATCACGTGGGCATAGTATGGGCGTTCTGCACCGTAGCATCAGCTGAAAGCTCTGTCAGATGTCCAGTTCAGCATTGCGGCCGGGCTGGGCTGGCACCATCCGGTAGTGGTGGAGCCTGGTTCGCCCTGCACGCAACGACCCGGAGGGCGAGGGGCGATGGCCCAAGACCCCCTTGCGCTTAGGAGGTAGACCGACGGGGACCTCTCTGCTGAGCTGTAGGTAGGGTTGCGGTGTATCATTTGGCCGAGGCCGGGCATGACCCAGGAAAGTGTGTCCGGCCGGAGTTAAGCGAGCGTGGTGGGTAAGTTGGTGCTCCCCTGCAGGGAAGAACACATCTATCGATAGCCAGTCCTACGGTAAAGGACACTCGGAGTTGTATCCCGATCGGTACAGCTAGAATTGAGATGATACCTGGATATGTGGCTCCGGGATCGCTTTCTTGCAGGGAGACGATGAAGGATCTCTGGGCGAGACTATTGCTTGCTACTACCACTACTGCTTTATACTATGCTGCTCTGTACTCCTCTATATGCTGCAAGACGCTCGAAGATGCTTGAGGATGCTAGTCTTCGATAGGACTAGGCTTTCCTCTCTATTCTGGCATTTCTGCAGCCCAGTCCACATATACAGCCTCCCTTTGATAATGATGCATATGTAGTGTAGATCCTTGCTTGCTGAGTACTTCAGAGTACTCACGGTTGCTTTGCTTTCCTTTTCTCCCCCTATCAGTTCATCATGATCCGATGACGGAGCCCTAAGACAGTTGCC
The DNA here is from genome assembly GCA_011799875.1 of Thinopyrum elongatum. NCBI lineage: Eukaryota > Viridiplantae > Streptophyta > Magnoliopsida > Poales > Poaceae > Thinopyrum > Thinopyrum elongatum. Next base: position 441,608,225 of record CM022300.1, on the reverse strand, counting down.
CCGCCGACGATCGCTACTACTACCCCGAGGATGGCTTCTACTACGAGATGGCTGTCGACCAGGAGTAGGTTCGGAGGGTCCTAGGCAGGAGGCCTACGCCTTTCGATCGTAGTATTTTCTTTTGTCCCGCCTTCTTAATGCATTTCTGTCTTTCTTTTATATCTGTACTCAGATATCTGATGCTTCCGCTGATGCTTGTATGCCATCGAGCTATGTATTCGAGCCCTCGAGGCCCTGGCTTGTAATATAAAGCTTGTATGACTTTATTTATGTTTTAGAGTTGTGTTGTGATATCTTCAAGTGAGTCCTTAGGCTTGATCGTGTGCATTTGCGTGTATGATTAGTGCACGATTAAGCCGGGGGCGTCACATTATATTTGGAAGAAATTGATGAACTCTCATGCTTCACTTATATTATTTCGAGAGTCTTATAAATAGTATGGCAATTTGCTTAGGTTATGAATTTAGTCCTAATATGATGGGTATTCAAGAGGGATATAATAAAAACTTTCATGAAGATCAATGAATATATGAGAAGTTTGATTCCTTGCATTTCTTTTGAGATATAAAGATGGTGTATATTAGAGTCAAGCTAGTGAGTAATTGTGGTTTAGTAGAAATATTTGTGTTAAGGTTTGTGATTCCCGAAGCATGCACGTATGGTCTATCGTTATGCGATGAAATTGGAGCATGTTTTATTATTGATTGTCTTCCTTATGAGTGGCAGTCAGGGATGAGCGATGGTATTTTCCTACTAATCTATCCCCCTAGGAGCATGCGTAGTAGTACTTTGCTTCGAGGGCTAATAAACTTTTGCAATAAGTATGTGAGTTCTTTATGACTAATGTTGAGTCCATGGATTATACGCACTCTCACCCTTCCGCATTTTGCTAGCCTCTTCGGTACCGTGCATTGCCCTTACTCACCTTGAGTTGTGGTGCGAACTTTGCCGGTGCATCCAAACCCCGTGATATGATACGCTCTTTCACACATAAGCCACCTTATACCTTCCTCAAAACAGCCACCATACCTACCTATTATGGCATTTCCATAGCCATTCCGAGATATATTGCCATGCAACTTCCACCATTCCGTTTTATTATGACATATACCATCATTGTCATATTGCTTTGCATGATCATATAGTTGACATAGTTTTTGTGGCTTGTCCATCATTCATATTTTTTATACATGTCATGCTAGATCATTGCACATCCCGGTACACCACTGAAGGCATTCACATAGTCATATTTTTGTTCTAGAATCGAGTTGTAATTCTTGAGTTGTAAGTAAATAAAAGTGTGATGATCATCATTATTAGAGCATTGTCCCATGTGAGGAAAGGATGATGGAGACTATGATTCCCCCACAAGTCGGGATGAGACTCCGGACAAAAAATAAAAAATGAAAAAAAGAGGCCAAAGAGCCCAAATGAAAAAAATGAGAGAAAAAGAGAGAAGGGACAATGTTACTATCCTTTTTCCACACTTGTGCTTCAAAGTAGCACCATGTTCTTCATGATAGAGAGTCTCCTATTTTATCACTTTCATATATTACTAGTGGGAATTTTTCATTATAGAACTTGGCTTGTATATTCCAATGATGGGCTTCCTCAAATGCCCCAGGTCTTCGTGAGCAAACAAGTTGGATGCACACCCACTTAGTTTTCTTTTGAGCTTTCATACACTTATAGCTCTAGTGCATCCGTTGCATGGCAATCCCTACTCCATGCATTGACATCAATTGATGGGCATCTCCATAGCCCATTGATTAGCCTCGTCAATGTGAAACTTTCTCCTTTTTGTCTTCTCCACACAACCTCCAACATCATATTCTATTCCACCCATAGTGCTATATCCATGGCTCACGCTCATGTATTGCGTGAGAGTTGAAAAAGCTGAAGCGCGTTAAAAGTATGAACCAATTGCTTGGCTTGTCATCGGGGTTGTGCATGATAAATACTTTGTGTTAAGAAGATAGAGCATGACAAGATTATATGATTTTGTAGGGACAACTTTCTTTAGCCATGATATTTTGAGAAGACATGATTGCTTTATTAGTATGCTTGAAGTATTATTGTTTTTATGTCAATATTAAACTTTAGTTTTGAATCTTATGAATCTGAATATTCATGCGACATTAAGAAATATTACATGATAAACATGTTAGGTAGCATTCCACATCAAAAATTCTATTTTTATCATTTACCTACTCGAGGACGAGTAGGAATTAAGCTAGGGGATGCTTGATACGTCTCCAACGTATCTATAATTTTTTATTGTTCCATGCTATTATATTATCCATATTCGATGTTTTATATACATTATTATGCTATTTTATATCATTTTTTGGGACTAACCTATTAACCTAGTGCCAAGTGCCAGTTGTTGTTTTTCCTTGTTTTTGTCTTTTACAGAAAATCAATACCAAATCGAGTCCAAACAGAACGAAACTTTTTGAGGATTTTTCTTGGACCAGAACACACCCATGAACCTTCGGGAGGAGATTAGAGGGGCCACTAGTTGGCGACAAGCTTAGAGGGCGCGCCCTAGGGGGACACGGCCCCCCAGACTTGTGGGCCCCCTAATGCTCCTCTAACCCTGATCTTTGCTCTATAAATACCTAAATATTCCCCGTATACCAGGGGGCACACCAAAAATACTTTTCTGAAGCCGCAAGTTTCTATCCTCGTGAGATCCCATCTGGAGACCTTTTTTGGTACTTTGCCAGAGGGGGATTCGATCACGGAGGGCCTCTATATCAACCTTTCTGCCCTTCCGATGATGTGTTAGTAGTTTACCACAGACCTACGGGTCCATAGCTAGTGGCTAGATGGCTTCTTCTCTCTCTTTGATCTTCAATAGAATGTTCTCCTCGATGTTCTTGGAGATCTATTCGATGTAATCTTCTTTTGCGGTGCGTTTGTTGAGATCCAATGAATTGTGGATTTATGATCAGATTATCTATGAATATTATGTGAGTCTTCTCTGAACTCTTTTATGCATGATTAAGATAGCTTTGTATTTCTCTCCGATCTGTTGATTTGGTTTGGCCAACTAGATTGATTTATCTTGCAATGGGAGATGTGCTTTGTAGTGGGTTCAATCTCGTGGTGCTCAATCCCAGTGACAGAAAGGGACATGACACATATTTGTATTGTTGCCACTAAGGATAAAAAGGTGGGGTTTATTTCATATTGCTTGGATCTATCCCTCTACATCATGTCATCTTGCTTAAGGCGTTACTCCGTTCTTGTTAACTACACTAGATGCATGATGGATAGAGGTCGATGTGTGGAGTAATAGTAGTAGATGCAGGCAGGAGTCGGTCTACTTGTCACAGACTTGATGCCTATATTCATGATAATTGCCTTGCATGTCGTCATAACTATGCGCTTTTCTATCAATTGCTCAATAGTAATTTATTCACCCACCGTATGCGTTCTGTCAAGAGAGAAGCCTCTAGTGAAAACTATGGCCCCGGGTCTATCTTTTACCATATTATTTTCAGATCTATAAAACCAAAAACCCAAAAATACCTTGCTGCAATTTATTTACCTTTACTTTATTTGCACTTTTACTTATCTTTTATACCTATCTCTATCAGATCTCATCCTTGCAACTATCCGTGATGGGCTTGACAACCCTTTTATCGCGTTGGGTGCAAGATTTGTTTGTTTGTGTAGGTGCAACCATTGGTGACTTGTGTGTTCCTCCTACTGGATTAATACCTTGGTTCTTAACTAAGGGAAATACTTATCTCTACTTTGCTGCATCACCCTTTCCTCTTCAAGGGAAAAACTAACGCAAGCTCAAGAAGTAGCAAGAAGACGCCCGCACGACCATCGAGCGGCGCCGGGAAGCACGCTGTCAATCTGACAGGCGTGCAGGGGCCACTGTAGATGAGCCAGCGCTAGGGTATCCTGGTGGCCTACCTTACGAGGTAGGTTGTCTAGTGTTTACTCATGAGCTACGGCAAGTCCAGTGGCCCAATTCCCGGAACTTCAAGCCAGAAGTGCCAGAGAAATATGACGACAAGACTCACCCGTCAGACTTCCTGAGCATCTACACCATTGCGGTGCAGGCTGCCGGAGCACATGACGACAATATCCTCGCCAAGTACTTTCCATTGGTGCTGAAGGCCAGCGTCAGATCGTGGTTGCTGAACTTGCTAGAGAACTCTATTTCCTCTTGGTCAGACTTATGCCATGAGTTTGTTGGCACTTTTACTGGGGGCCACAAGGTTCCCGGTCAGCCCAGTGATCTGCATGTGCTGCCGCAAAGGGATGGCAAGTCTCTCCACAAATATATTCAGAGATTCATTCGTGTTCAGTGCAACATTCATGACATTCATCCTGCCGCTATCATTAGCGCATTCCACCAATATGTGCACAACCGCAAGATGCGGGAAGAGCTGGCGATGAATAAGGTGATAGACGTCGTCGTGCTTTATGCTCTAGCCGACAGGTGTGCACGTGCTGAAGAAGGAAGGAGACTTCCCGGGGAGGACGCTGGCGCAGAGGTCGATTCTAAAGGCGACGATGCTGCCACCACCCCGAAGAAGAAGAATCACCGGCGCAACAGAAAACGCAAGGGCAAGGATGTGCTAGCCATTGAAGGCTCCGGCAACACCGGCCCCGCCAAGAAGGCCAAGACTGAGAGCTCTGGCAAGGAGGTTGCCGGGTGCACCTCATGTCAGGCCTTGGCGACTGCCGACAAGATGGAGGGTTTCGGCAAGCAGTACTGCAAGATCCATCATACCAAGGGCCACAATCTCCAACACTGCTGGCAAGTTGAGCAGCTTGCCGAGAAGCACAAAGCTGAATACGAGAAACGAGATAAGAAGAAGGCCCAGGATGGTGTTGGGGGGTCCGGCAAGAAGCATGCTGGCCAAGGAGGTCGCCGCGGCAAGGGCAAGCAGCAGAAGGAGAAGCCTGCTAGAGGTCGCGACAAGAAAGAAGATGATGATGATGAGGACGATGACGAGTCCATCAAGCAAGAGTTCCATAAAGCCATAGAGGCCATGTGCATTGACGGAGGCACATCTTTGCACTCCTCTCACCACCAGCTCAAACAGTGGCACATAAGGTCAATGCGGCATAACCGGCGGTGGACGCCCAGAAGCCATTGAAATAGTCCAACACGCCCATCATTTTTTACGCTGAGGATCACCCTGATCGCACAACCGCTGTCGGGTGCTTGCTGTTGTTGGTCTCGCCAATGATACGCAACCTCAAAGTGACAAAGATGTTCGTTGACGGTGGGGCTGGTTTGAACTTGACTCACCGGATGTGATCAAGAGGCTGCAGATTTCGGACGAAGATCTCAAGAAAACATGCACATTTCAGGGGATCAATCTAGGAAGGAGTCAGCCGAAGGGCAAGATCACGCCGCCGGTCATTTGGCAGTGAGCTGAATTACAGGATGGAGAAGACCGTCTTTGACATCGTCAAGATTCCGTTGCCGTATAATGGAATCCTTGGCCGCCCAGCACTGGCGAAATTCATGGCAGCATGCCATTATGCTTACAACACATTGAAGATACCAGGGCCGATGAGCGTCATCACCATTCCTTCTGACAAGAAAGACGCGCTCATTTGCGCTGATCAACTCTACCGGGAGGCAGTTGCAGCATCTTCCGCCAAGGCACTTGCTCCTACCGGCAAAGCTCCTAGGGGAAGAAGAGGAAGAAGACCGGCAAGACCACTGACAAGGACTCCGGCAAGTGCACCTCTTCGGAGTGCTACGCTCCCATTAAGGAAGTGCCTGAGAGCTCTGCCGGCAAGAGCAAGAAATCCAAAGCAGCTCCACCAGCAACCAAGAAGGTGTTCGCCAAGGAGGACGCCACGGGGGAACTTTCGCCATAAGTTTCAGCCTTGCGATAAATAGGAAAGCACGCTCATTGCTTTCCTGCGGGCGAATGTCGATGTGTTTGCGTGGCAACCATCTGACATCCCCGGTGTTACCAGGGAAGTAATTGAGCACCACCTTGCTATCTGCTCTCATGCACAGCCCGTCAAGTAGAAGGTCAGGAAGCAAGCTTTGGAATGGCAACAGTTTATTGCCGAGGAGATCAAGAAGTTGGAAGCGACAGGTCTGGTCAGAGGAGTCCTCCAACCAACTTGGTTGGCCAATCCAGTCGTAGTGCGCAAAGCAGATGGGAAATGGAGGCTTTGTATCAACTATACTGAATCAATAAAGCTTGTACAAAGGATCATTTTCCCTTGCCACGCATCGACCAGATTGTTGACTCCACTGCCGGTTGTGATTTGCTGTCATTCCTTGATGCCTACTCCGGGTATCACCGGATTTTCATGTCTAAGGAAGATAAAGAAAAGAATGCATTTATCACTCCATGTGGCACGTATTGCTTTATATGTATGCCTTTCGGATTGAAAAGTGCAGGTTCTCACTACATAAAAAAGACACATCCGTGACATTATGGCTCGAACGAATTTTTTTCTGTCATGGTTATGACACTTCCATGACGATAATTGTGACAAAAACATGTATCATCATAGATGTGGTGGGCTCCTCCTGCTATGACAAAAGCTCAAAACAGAAAATGGGCTTTTCATCCTGCGCGGGCCAGGAACGCACTTGCATGACATTCTTTGGGCCGTCCATGACATAAAAAATCATGGTAGAAGTGAGGGCAAGGAAATTTTCACCGAGTTCCCGGTTACGGTGGGTCGTCGGGGCAAGCGATGCAGTGGTGTGCACATTGCTCTCGTACGCGTGATTGTGCGAGGCGCTCGCTAACTGAACCCGAGCGAGCCATTCGCTTACTGAACCCGAGAGATCGATCGATCCCACTACATACTGAAGTTGATCGATCCCTTCGCTGCTAACTGAACCCGAGCGATTCCTCCGCTGGTGCTGCTAACTGAACCCGAGTGATCAATCGCTGCTGCTGCTTATACTGAAGCCGATTGAGCCCCCGTGTGAAACGTAGCCAGCCGGTGTACTGGGCTGCCTCCCGATGAACAGTTCCCATTGCTGCCATGTGCGTGATACTTACGAGTCGAGACGTGGTGAGTCGACCTAGCCAGTTGGTTGCCCGTGGATGAACAGTTCCCGGTGGGGGTTGGATATGAATAGGACCCCGGTCATGTAGGCGGTTGCCGCATGATGAACAGGAATCCATGGTAGTAGGTAGTTGCCGCTGGATGAACAGGAACCTGAGGAGGCCATGCTGCGGTATGCCACACCCGGCCAGTTGGGGGTGGATGAACAGGACCCCGTGGAGGTTGGATGAACAGTAGCCGGTGGAGGCTGGATGAACAGTAGTTTGTGGACGCTGGAGGAAGTCGACGGTGGATGAACAATAGCCTCGTGGAGTCCCGTTTTGCGGTACGCCACACCCCTCCTGGTGAACATGACCCCATTTCGACCGTCGGCACTCGAACAGAAGTCTGTTTCCTCTGTTTTGTGGTACGCCACACCCCTCCCGATGAACAAGACCCCGTTTCGACCGTAGGTGCTCTAACGGAAGTCTGTTTCCTCTCTTTTGCGATATGCCACACCCCTCCCGATGAACAGGATCCCGTTTCGACCATAGCCGGTCGAACAGAAGGACGTTTCCTCCATTCTGCAGTAAGCCAGACCCCGTTTCGGCTGTTCCGTCCAAGCATGTTTGCTCCCGTTGAACAAGACGCATTCCAACCCAGTCGGTTGCCTCCCGATAAACACAACGTTATTTCCTCCGTTCTGATCCAGCCGGTTGGCTGCCGATGAACAGGACAATGTTGTTGCCGTTCGTTGCCTCTCGATGTACACGAGCCCTAGCCGTATGTATGCACGAGTACGCATCCGAGTCCCCGCACGTATGTACATACGTGGCCGTGTTTTTTGCCCTGTGGCTGTACGGACGTGTACACGATTTAGACGGGACTGCATGAACTGCTACTACAGGTGCTCCACTATGACATGTGCCACTACTTACTCGGCCACGGTTCATCCTTGTAGAGACACCGATCGACCAGTATGTATGTACACGTTCGCGACCAGACAGACAACACTACGTATGCTTCGGCCGAGTGGGTCCCAGTTATCAAGGAGGATAAGGAGGCACTTCCTTGCGTGCGAAGATATAGCTAGTGGGTCCCAGCTGTCAGGGCGAAATCATTTTTTTTGCCCGTAATAAGGAGGCACTTCCACATGCGAAGATGTACCTGGTGGGTCTCAGCTGTCAGTGGGAGGAATAAGGAGGCACTTCCTTCCGTGCGAAGATATAGCTGGTGGGTCCCAGCTTTCAGGGGGAGGAATAATTTTATTTTCACATAATAAGGAGGTGGTTGCATGCGTGCATCCATGGACCTGGTGCGTCCCCACTGTCAGCCTCTCCATGTACAGTCCTCTTCCAATGACTCTTGTTTGTTGACCACGTTGACCACGCCACGCTGAGCGCACCAAGGCGGTGGACAACAGTGAGGCCCCGGACGGGAACGAGCCAGAGATGGGAAGATGCAGCAGTGTAGTCACAGACGGAGAGGTGTACGAGGGTTAACTGGTTCTGGTGCGGCGTGCTTCTATAGTCGACGGAGAATAACAGGTGGTGTGTAGGGGTGGAGGGATGGTCTGGCCGGCGGTGGGGTAGCGCTTCGCAGCGAGGCGTGCTAAGTAGAGCTGCTAGCCGCTGGAGGCGGGAGCAGGTGGTATCGTCAGCGCTGGAGGAAGAAGATGAGAGATTGAAGATGGATGTCAGCCGCTGTATGTAAATCCAACGGCTATGGATGTCAGAATCATTTGTTGACTAAGTTGACAACGCCTTGCGTAGGCATTGACCAATTGGCCCACATTTCAGCCTCCAAAAATGTGGCACATATTCAACCCATTTTTTTAGAATTTACAGTCCATTTGATGGGCTGGGTGAACAAATAATGTAGCGTCCATGTAGCCCATTTATTTTTTTCTAAGAAATTACAGCCCATTTGCACTTTCTCAAAATACGCGATTTTGCTGGGCTGATTGTAAATATAATGTTGGGTAAACATTTATTTTTATAATTTAATAAGACGTGGGATATTATATATATATAAGTATCTATTACATATATGATGATAATACTAATAATATATAATAACATATAAAATAATATAAATATATAGAATATAGTTAGAAGGGAAACAAAAGTTGGACCTGGCGTTCTTATTCTTATATAGAAAAATTGAACAGACCTCTGTATTTTCTTCAAAAAAATACATAAGTTGGGCTACAAATGTTTAAGAAAAAATAAAACCTAGGCTGGGAGGCCCATAGGCTGGTCGATACATGAAAGGATCGAGAAGAGGGGTCTAGAGGGGGGTGATTAGACCCTTAACAAGTAAAAGTGGCAGTTTTTAGTTTCTTCAAGTTAAGGTTGAGTTTAGCACATGTTAAAGGGCACATAATACATTTTACACAAGCATAGCAAGAGTATGAGCAGCGGAAAGAGTAAAGCATGCGAGTGCAAGAATGTAAAGGGATGAGATTGGAGTGTGCAAATGCAATGGAGACGAGGAGGACTTTTGGCATGGTTTTGATAGGTGGTGCTATCGTACGTCCACGTTGATGGAGACTTCAACCCACGAAGGGTAACGGCTGCGCGAGTCCACAGAGGGCTTCATCCACGAAGGGTCCACGAAGAAGCAACCTTGTCTATCCCACCATGTCCATCGCCCACGAAGGACTGGCCTCACTCGGGTAGATCTTCGCGAAGTAGGCGATCTCCTTTCCCTTACCAATTTCTTGGTTCAACTCCACATCATGTCGGAGGCTCCCAAGCGACACCTAACCAATCTAGGAGACACCACTCTCCAAAAGGTAATAGACGGTGTGTTGATGATGAACTCCTTGCTCTTGTGCTTCAAATGATAGTCTCCCCAACACTCAACTCTTTCTCACATAGATTTGGTTATGGAGGAAGAAGGATTTGAGTGGAAAGCAACTTGGGGAAGGCTAGAAATCAAGGTTCAAATGGTAGGAATGGAAACACTTGATCTCAACACATGAGTAGGTGGTTCTCTCTCAGAAAATGAATGGTGGAAGTGTAGGCACGTTCTGATGGCTCTCCTCAATGAGGAAGAAGGGGTGGAGGGGTATATATAGCCTCCACACAAAATCCAACCGTCGCATACTTTTGACCCATCTCGGTGGCACCGATCAGAAAACTCGGTGGCACCGATCTATGTAAAATATGAATGTTGGGAATCTCGATGGGACCGACGGGAACAATTTGGTGGGACTGATGTGCTAGGGCTTAGGGAAAACTTCATCTCGGTGGCGCCGATCACATCATCTCGGTGGGACCAAAATGAAGCAATAAGGCAATAGAGAATCAGTCAAGCCATCTCGGTGAGACCGATTGCAACATCTCGGTGAGATCCAAGTGATTGCAACCATTCACAGAGAGATGACAAGGCCATCTCGGTGGGACCGAGATCCATATTGGTGGAACCAAATTGTTAGGGTTTTGGCAGTGGCTAAGTCCGAATGAACTCGGTGGCTCCAGATGGGAAATATTGGTGGGGCCAAGTTGGGAATTAGGGTTTGGACATATTTGGATAGAGAAAGTGGCTGAGGGTTTTGGAGCAATATCACTAAGCACTAGAGCAAATAGATCATTAAGCAACACCTTATCCCCTTTTAATAGTATTGGCTTTCCTATGGACTCAATGTGATCTTGGATCACTTAAACAAAAATATAGAGTCCTGAGCTTTTGCCAATCCTTGTCCTTAGCATTTTGAGGGGGTTCCACATCCTCTTGTCCTTGCCACGCCATTGTTGAACTTATCTAAGATATACTAGATAAAACAATTAGTCCAACAAAAGATATGTTGACATTAATTACCAAAATCACCCAGGGAGCACTTGTGCTTTCAATACATGATAGACCTAAAAAAATAAGTTCAAACCACTGTATCAGCATGTCGTGGGCTGCGCATGTTAAAAAAGAAAACCTAGACTAGGCAGGCCACAACCCAACTGATACTTGTTGGCCCTCTGATAAAAAATGATACCTGCCATGTCCCCGATGACCGGCTTCGTTGTAAATTTATCTCCTTTACTCCCTTCGTTTATATTAAAAATATCAACGTTCACAATATGAAACCAATATTATTAGATGCATTATGAAATTAATTTTCATACTATATAATTTTAGTATTGTAAATATTGATATTTTTTATATAAATTTGGTCAAACTTTGCTTAGTTTGACTTCAAACAAATCTTATATGTGGAGTAAAAAGAAACGAAGGGAGTATTAACTACATTGACAAACCCGTGGGCCCCAACGCCAGTATACCATTAGGAGGAAGCATTTTTTCAATGAGGCACTTGCTTGCGTACGACCATGGACCTGGTGGGTCCCGACTGTCCGCTTCTCCATGTACAATCCTCTCCATATTCCTCTCATTTGTTGAGCATGTTCAGAATGGCACACGGCGGCGCCGCAGCGAGCGCACAAAGGCGGAGGATGACGTCGAGGCCTCAAATGAGAACGCACCGGAGCCGGGGAAGACGTTCTACAATTGTGGTAGAAGTTGTGCCTAATTCTATCGAAACTAGTGCAGTAGCCCAGTGGCTAAGTCCCACTGCCCAACCGTTGCATCACCTGGGTTTGATTCCACCTAATGTAGTTAAAATATCCCCAACATTTTTGCCTCTACCCTTGCTGACATGTGGGTCCCCCTTGTCATCCACGCACACCACATCCAACACTTGCCCAAACTTCGTCCCTAGTTTTCTCTATTTTTCGCACTCTCAACATTGTGTGGGCATTTTGAAAATAGCATATCTTTTTGACAATTTTGCCTCTGCCCTTACTAACATGTAGGTCCCCCTTGTCATCTATGGACACCACATCCAACACTTGCCCAAACTTTGTCCCTAGTTTTCTCTGTTTTTTGCACACTCAACATTGTGTGGGCATTTTGAAAATAGCATATCTTTTTTACTGTGCATCATATGAAGATGTGCTATGCATGAATGTTGATCAGCATGATGTTAATTGGCTGGTAGTTCCATTTTCAACCATGAATAAAACTTCTAACATGATGTTATCCCTGTTTGAAAAGGGCCTAATATAAATGCTCTACCTCTGAAATTTGCAGTTTCTTATCTGAAACTGAAACTTGCAGTTTCTTCTCTGAAAATCACATTATGTGCATTTTTATATGAAACTACATCTTTGAAAGTACTAAAAATAGATCTCTGGAATTCAGAAAATACTTCATATGCTCAATACTACAAATCTGAAATTCAAAAGACATTCATATCTGAAAGTACTCAAATACACAACACAAAACACAATTCACAACCTGCAAATACTGATAACCCTAAGCTCCTCCTGTTCGTCGGCGGTAGACAGCCGCCCTATGAGACGAGGTGAACGGCGAGGAAAAGGATGGCAGGGAAGCGTCGTCACGCCAACTGCTTTACGCCTCTTGCAGTTGGGTACGGTCGACGAAGACTCCACCGGCTCGCTCTGCCACGGCACCCTCATAAATGCCACCGCATAGATGCTTGATCCTTGATCCTCTGAATGCTCCATCTTGGATTGATACTCCCACCACCTATGCCTTACAATCGGATTCGGTGAATCAGTCTGCTCCATGGCCCAGAGGAGTAGCTCTATGTACTCCTGCGCAACTCCCTCCGGGAGTATCGTCGCCTTTTCGCTTTGTTCCAGATATTTGGCCATCGCCGTCACCATCGCCGCTAATTGCTGCGGGTTGTCAAACCAAGATAGTACCTCCATCATCCTGGCTAGCTTCACAGGGTCGCCGTCTGCGATCGTCACATATCGGTTGTACTCCTCCATCGATCTACTTCTCCATAGCACCTTCACTCGCCGCCGGTGGTTTTGGATTGGAACAGGAGAGGAGCGGTGTTGGTTTTGAAATGGAAGAGGAGAGGAGCGGCGGTGGTCTTGGAATTTTTTTTGAGGTGATGGTCTTGGAAGTCGGAATGCAAGAGGAGCAGTGGGCGTTGGTTTTGGATTGGACGAGAGCGGCGGCACGGTGTGAGTGGGTCCCTGCTACTACCTCTGTGCTGGTTTACTGGCCCCTACATATATTGGGTCAAAGTTTGACCATATACTATATTTGACAAGCAAAATGTGAACGCATGTCATCAAAAATTATATAGTTGGATTCGTATCTGAATGTACTTTCCAATTATATTATTTTTCCAACGTATAACATATATTTTATTTGTTAAAATCATGGTCAAAATATGACCCAGGATACAGGGGAGACTAGTTAATGTCGGGTCTCTTAATTGAAGGGTAAACTGATTTTGATTTTGATCCAGTCACAGCGCGCCGCCCCTCTCGTCCAATCCTAAATCGCAGCCACGCGCTCTTCTCCCTCTTCTCCATTGCAAAACCACCCCCTCTCCTCTCCATTCCAAAACCACCGTCTTGCCTCTTCCTCTTCTCCATTGCAAAACCACTCCATGTCCTCTCCATTTTCTCCATTGCAAAACTACTGTCTCGCCTCTCACTCTTCTCCATTGCTAGACCATCGTCTCTCCTTTCATCTTCCAAAACCAGCACCGCACCTCTCAAAAGCACATCGATGAAGAGGATGCAAAAGCGAATCATGGAGATCGTCGGCGGCGACCAGGCGAAGTTAGCCAGGTTGAAGGAGATCCTTACTTCGTTTGAGAATGAGTGGGAGATTTCAAGGATGGTGAGGGACATGTGGGAATGTATGAGAAAGAGTGAGACGGAGGCGATGAGGTCGACGATGTACTCCTTGGCGGTAGTCGCGCCGCAGTCCTCCGAGTTCATCGAGTATCTCCTCTGGGCGATGGAGTAGACATATTCGCCCAAGAGAAAAGTCAGGTGAAGGGGGTGGGTGTACAGATCAAGGGTCGAGCATCCGGAGGATGACGAATCTATCAAGTATGGTGTGCCGTTCATGAGGGTGCAGTGCCAGCCGGAGCCACCAGAGTATTCGTTCTCCCACCGCAAGAGGAGGTCGGATGGTGCGATGTCGCTTCCCCGTCATTCTACACAGTTCCCTCACCGCTCGCCTCGTCTCAACGGCGGCGGTAAGGTTTAAGGTAAGCTTCGCACTAGACCTAATCTTCCATCTGCTCATGCTTACAATAAGAGTGCCGGCTAATAAAAATCATATGGGTAAGTACTGGGTAGTACTCCGAGTACTACGCCAATCACCCTAAAAGAGCTCTCGAACTATAACAAAGTTGTGAAAATGTATACAAATAAAGATAAATTGATTGTTTCTTCTTTCAGAAAAGAGCACTCCCTAGAAAAGTGTCAACATAAGCTACTACTCCCTCTGTACCAAAATACTTGTAGTTGGGGAAACTTGTACTAGTTTTCCCCAGCTATAAGTATTTCAGTACAGAGGTAGTATTTGATAAGAGGATTTGCTGCAACACCAAAACAAGTAAAGTGTCCCCTAAAAAAGTAAAGTGCATGTCAAACACCGGCAGATTAAAATGTTCTGTAGCGGGTCGGCAAGAACTTGAGGAACCATCCGAGCATCTGTGCTTTTCCAAGCCACGTTTATGTTAGATATTGGCACCTCGCACTCTGCATATATGTTGATTCCATCCGAACATTTGTGTAGTTCCACTAAAATGTAGCTAAACAACCCTGTTTGCACAGATAATGAAAAAGCATGATTACATTATAGTGGCACTAGTTGATGAAACGTATAGTAGTAAATAGAAGAAACTTCATTTTCTTAATGGGAAAAGATTGTGATACAATACCTTTATTAAAAAATACAATAATATGCCATGCTGCGAGGGGAAGATGTGTCATGCGATGCCTCATACGGTAGGCCTGATACTGGAAATCGACCCAATTCTCCCGGATACACCTTCTGCAAGTGATGAACATCATTGTATAACGGTAGTACAAGGAGGGGCCTTGAGCCATTCCAATCTCTATTTTTGTGCAGTTCAACTAAAATTAAGCATCCATGTACTACAAAGAGAAGCACTTTCATTATCTACATTGGAAATGAAATGATAGAGAGGATAGTAGCTCTAGTTTAACTGTATTATTACTTCACTTTATCAGTGGCACTAGGTTCGGGCAGGTGGCAAGTGAGGTGTACCGTGCGTCGCAAGGATGGTGGTCGGGGGTGCTTAGACTGGGATGCTGAAGCTGGCTCTTTCAGTCCCTATCTCCCCCCTGATGTTTCTGTGGTAGCTTTTGGGTTGTCATCCAAACTTGGTCGAGCTGGAGCTGCGTCCCCCTACTTGCCTAGCTTATGTGGCGAACTTGTCTCTTGCTAGTATTAAGTCCTTTCTAGTAGTAGTTGCATAACTGCCCATTTAGACTGGGATGTTGTCAGATAATGGTTCTCTATGGTTGGGTTTATTTAATGAAATCAAAGGGAAACCCCCTCTTTTGATAAAAAAGAAGCAACTTACTTATCTTGAAATATAGCAGGACATGAAAAACAGTGCCATTGATTCATATTACTGGAGGTATTACATTGAAAACAACATTGGTTTAACGTGTCCTTACTTTAACAGTTGGATTGCTACATTTTACAAGTGGCATTAGATTAGACGGGCTCGGGGCAACAAACATCCAAACAGGATATCTGGGTTGGTCCCATTTTTGTTCAGTATAGCCACCTTTTACTGTGTGAGGGCAGCAAATCTAGTGCTGGACATACTCTATTGACTTATCCCCCAGTCCCCATTTTCTTTCCTTTTTCAACCAAAAGATCGGTTCTATATCGAGTCTGTACTGTGTTTTGGGTCTATCCACAGGTTGCTACCATCACTCTGGATTTCTGCATGCACTTCTTACATAATCTCACTATGTTTTATTCCTATGCATGTCAGTTATTGTACACAATGGTACTGAACACGTAGAGCAAAAGAGACGAGCCTTTCATGGCAATAAAATTTCATGCAGATGTTGCTCCATGGTGGGCGCAAAGGCAGCCCCCGCCCCCCATTCCAGATTGTAATCAAGAGGAAGATAACTATTCAGAGGGGGATTCAGAGGGAGCAGACCACTCCTATTTACCCCCTGAGGTCTTTGCTCTAACTTGGCATGCTGGTGTTGGTCATATCATGCATATGGCGCCTTGCATTGCTTACTTTATACATTAAAAATGCCACCTGCTTAGTTTAGATATGCTTTGTGTGAATACCATCTGTTTAGTTTCTATATCATATATGTGAATTATGTAATGCCATCTTGTTTAGACAGGCATCATATATGTGAATTTTGCAATGCCATCCTGCTTAGCCAGTCATCTTGTATGTGAATTATATCATGTCATCCTTTTTTTCATTACCTATTACATTTGCCAACAATGTTAGTACATTCAACTACTCTTCCTGTGCATCAGCCATTTGACACGGTGATCGAAAAATCTAGAGTGAAAACAAGGTCTTCAGAGCAGACAATGCTATCTGACAAAGTGCATATCTTGCTGGTTACGAATAGCTCCTCGAAGGAGGATTCAGGGACAGATGACCAGTCCTATCCCCCCCCCCGAGGTGTATGCTCTAACTTGGCATGGTTATATTGCCCATATCGTGCATATGGTGTCTTGCCTTGCTATGTCATTTTCTTAGTTTGGACAAGCTTTGTGTGAATGCCACCTGTTTAGTGTCTAATTACCATATATATGTGAATTATGCAATGTTATCTTGTTGCAAGGCATTATATATGTGAGTTATGCAATGCCATGCTGTTTAGCCAAGCATCATATACATGAATTATATCATGCCATCCTTTTTTTGTATTACGTATTCCATTTGTCGACAATGTTCTTATATTCAACTACTCTTTCTGTGCATCAGCCATTTGAATTGGTGATGGAAAAATCTGGAGTGAAAACAAGGTCTTCAGAGCAGACAATGCTACCTGCTAAAGCAGATATCTTGCTGGTTACTGATAGCTCCTCAGAGGAGGATTCAGAGATAGATGACCAGTCCTATTTCCCCCCTGAGGTGTATGCTCAAACTTGGTAGGGTTATATTACTCAGATCATGCATATGTTGTCTTGCATTGCTTAGTTTTTACATCATATACACAATATTGAATGCCATCTGCTTAGTTTAGACATCATATATGTGATTTCCATCTGCTTACTTGCTTAGTATAGAAATCATATATTTGAATTATATCATGCCATCATGTTTACATAGACAGCATGTATTTGAATTATACCATGCCAACCCATTTAATAAAGACATCATATAGTTATATCATCTCATCCTGTTTACATAGTCATCATATTTTGAATTATGTCATTCTATCCGTGAATTATATCATGCCATTTGGTTTCCATAGACGGCATGTATGTAAATTATGGCATGCCGGCCTATTTAATAAAGACATCATATAGTTATATCATGGCATCATGTTTACATAGTCATCATATTTTGAATTATGTCATTCTATCCTGTTTAGTTAGCCATCATATATGTGAAATTGTGTCATGCTATCCTGTTTAGTTAGCCATCATATATTTGAAATTGTGTCATGCTATGTTGTTTGGTTAGACAACATAAATGTGAATTATTTCATGCCCTCTTTTATTCCCCACTATTCATTGCACTTGTCTATCATACAATCACTACTGCAGGATGTTGCTAACGCGACACTACAATCAGAGACCCTTTAACAAAACTGTGTGCGATGCATTAATCACAAACGTTGATGTAAATAAACCGTCAAAAAAGATGCAAAATGTTTGCGATGGCAGATACATCAAACACGGTTCAGATTGTAGTTGCGTGTGCGATGCAGGGCATATGGTTGATCCATACGAACTATTTGTGATGAGACAGAACAACAGAAACGGGCAGCCAGATCAAGGTGTGTGCGATATATGGCATACAGTTTGCTCCGATGAACCGTTTGTGATGATCGAGTTGAACACAAATGATTCGGCGAAACAAGATGTGTGTGATACCCGGCAAATAGGTCGGTAATCAGAATTGTGTGCGATCATGACAACCCATACGGTCTTTTTTGTGAATTGTGTGCTCGACAGGGCACACAATTCAAGACACCAACCTATGGGCGATAATGTAAAAGATCTCTGTCGAATACGTATTACTAACCATCTGCGATGAGATTGACATGGGAAACAGAGATAATGAATTAATATGAGCAAACGGAAACAGAGATATATACAGTCTGCTTAATTTAGTCCTTCTTCTTGTTGTTGTTGTTGTTGGATGGCCCCGCGACATCGTCTTGGCGAGGACACTTCTTGCCACTGACCGTTGGCTTTTCATCGCCGCCGCCGTCGTCATCGTCGTTGTTGTCATCGTCCTCCTTCTCATTTGACCATTCCTCCTCATCATCATTATCGTCCTCTTCTTCGTCCTCCGATGGCTCCTCGTCCGTCTGGTTGTTGTCTGACGACTCCGGAGGCGGCGTCCCTTCCATGATCTATATAAAATCGAGGTCTAGGCTCGACGTCGGACTCATGGAAGGCGAGGTGGATGATTCCGATGTTGACCTATCATCGGGCGCCAGACTGCTGGCGGAATTGTCGTCCTCGCTGTCGCTCGACATGGCTGCAGTATGTATAAAAACCATGAGAAAGCAAGATTTTAGAGTGTATGCAAGTGTGTAGTGCAGCCGGCCGGGGACGATGAAGATGGTGGACACTTAAGCATGGTATGCAGAGAAGAGGAATGCCAATTGAAGCGGGGGATTGACATATTATCTAACCGCTGATATAATCAACCGCAATTATTTGTACCCAGTCGCTCCAAATTCCTGGGGTTGCGCAGTTCTCAATGTGATAATTACGCACACATGTTGGAGCATCCAAATATGAAACAAGCATTTTTCATAGTACTACTCCCTATGTACCAGCGACCTAGGTGGGGAAAAACGAGAGAACTTGATAATTATTTGGTAATCAATACCATTGCATGCAGAGAATTGACCATTGCATGTTATGCTAAGTAGTCTGAAGTCATTGAATGCATACTAGCCCCAGGACTCCTATTGGATGATTTCTTTTTTCAGGACAAAAAACAAGGAATGAGTTTTGGGATTATTTGGTTTTCCTAATGTGACTTATGCACCGGTACGAACGGAGTAGGACAGTTGGCAAGCAATACATTGAGCTCTTCTTATTGATGATGCCAGTAATAATCAAACTACAAAGGAAAACAAAAAAGACAAAGGAAAATATCTGCACAAATCTTCGCGTAACATCAATGGCATAGGACCTAGATGTGCATTACTTAGAGCACATCTAGATGTGCTTTAGCAATACTGTCAAACAAAACCCCTAACTATCATTGCAAACAGTGCATAGAACATGGCTAATGCGACAACCACAACTACACATGCTAGTTCCTTCTTGTCTCTTGCTTTCATCTGTTGCCTGTGATTGACTCTTTCTTGCTTCATCGTACTGACTGTACATTCCAGATCAGTCAGTTTCTTCTTCAGCTTTATGTTATCTTCTGCGAGCTTGGTAATAAAACTCCGAGCCCTGCCATGCCATTCTTCATCTAGCTAGTTAACAAAGGCACAAGCCTCATATCCCTGCCAAAAAATAGTATTCAGGATGAGCGGTGGCATTAACTCAAGTAAAATGATGAACTTAGCACTAACCTCTAAGGGGCAACTGAGAAACCGTCTACCAATGTCGAATCCCTCCATGCATACACGTTGAGCGGGAGTGTGCCTGTGCACACAACTCAGCTTTTGGTACTTCTCGATGGTGCAAAACTCGGAGTTGAACTTGTGTTGTGGGAGTCTGGAGTCAAGCTCCGGATCCGGCGGCAGATCGCTTTCCTGGGGGGGGGGGGGTCATTCAAGACGGATTCAGCAGGGAGCTACTTTGGACATGCTAAAAAAGATCGGGATAGATTGGAACCTGACAGGACGATTTGGATCCATAGTACACCTACCTTCTGATGACCTTAGGCAAGTGCTTGGTGGTGACTGTCGTCGTGGCGGCGCTGCCAAGAGCGGCGATACGAGCAGGAGCAGCCGCACCGAAACCATCAGCACCACTCGCCCACATTCCCCCAATGTCAGCGCCACGCGAGGGAATTTGGAGGCTATTTAGGGATTTGGGGGAAATGGGGAAACTGTGGGGATAAGCTAACGGTCGGGAACTACTTTCGCACTATATGTTGTATACGGCACACTGTTTATACATGTCGTTTGTGTTAGGTATTACAACTTCACACATGATTTCCGCATCAAACTGTGTGAGAAGACAACATCGGTGAGACACGGTTGCCGTGACATAACCGTATGTGATGTACTACCCTGTACATATGGGGCTGCAAAATAATTGAGTTACAGTAATACCTAGTGTAAATAGCCACTCTGCGGATACCCGCCAAAAAATAAAACAGTCGCTCTGCAGATAGAGATGGCGGCGGCGGCCGAGGCAGCGGCTACCGGATAAGAGGTCAATCCTCGGTCGATGGGCGGTGGCGGCGTCATAGGAGGTCAATCCTCGGTCTGTGGCGGGAGATAGAAGGAGCTCAACCATCAAGGTCGGCGGCGGCGTGATTGGAGCACATCCATCGCGGTCGATGGCGGGATAGTGGAGGTCGAACTTCAGGCGGTATCCGCACTAAGCTTTGCTCCTCGACCCTGCTGTCTTAATACGTCTCCAACATATCTATAATTTTTGCTTGTTCCATGCTGTTATATTATCATTCTTGGATGTTTTACAATCATTTTGTAGCAACTTTTTATCATTTTTTGGGACTAACCTATTGACATAGTTCCCAGTGCCAGTTGCTGTTTTTTACTTCACAGAAAATCAGTACCAAACAGAGTCCAAACGCAGTGAAACTTTTTGGAGATTTTTTCCGGGCCAGAAGATACCTAATGGGCCAAAGAAGTACAAGAGGGGGGCTTCGAGGGGAGCACAACCCACCAGGGCATGCCCAGGTGCCTAGGCGCGCCCAGGTGGATTGTGCCCACCTCGGTGGCCTCCCGCACTGCCTCTTCGCCCTATAAATCCCCAAATATTCCAGAAACCCTAGGGGAGTCGAAGAAACACAATTCCAGCCGCCGCAAGTTCCAGAACCACGAGATCTAATCTAGAGACCATCACGGAGGGGTTCGTCATCCTCATTGGTGCCTCTCCAATGATGCGTGAGTAGTTCATCATAGACCTACGGGTCCGTAGTTAGTAGCTAGATGGATTCCTCTCTCTCTTTTGATTCTCAATACAATCATCTCTTGGAGATCTATTTGTTGTAACTCTTCTTGTGGTGTGTTTGTTGGGATCCGATGAACTTTGAGTTTATGATCAGATCTATATCCATGGATATTATTTGAGTCTTCTTTTGATCTCTTATATGCATGATTATTTATAGCCTCGTATTTCTTCTTCGAATCTTTGGTTTAGTTAGGCCAACTAGATCGATTTTTCTTGCCATGGGAAGAGGTGCTTTGTGATGGGTTCGATCGTGTGGTGTTCTTTCCCAGTGACAGAAGGGGCAGCAAGACACGCATGTATCGTTGCTATTAAGGATAACAAGATAGGGGCTATTCCTACATGAATAGATCTCATCTATATCATGTCATTGTTCTTATTGCATTACTCTATTTCTCCATGAACTTAATACACTAGATGCACATTGGATAGCAGTCGATGTGTGGAGTAATAGTAGTAGATGCAGGCAGGAGTCGGTCTACTAATCTTGGACGTGATGCCTATATATTGATCATTGCCTTGGATATCATCATAATTATTCGATCTTCTATCAATTGCCCAACAGTAATCTGTTTACCCATCGTATGCTATTTCTTGAGAGAAGCCACTAGTGAAATATACAGCCCCCGGGTCTATTCTTTATCATATTTGCTTTGAGATCTATTATTTGCCACTTTTATTTTCAGATCTATTATTCCAAAAACCCAAAAATACCTTGCTGCACTTTTTATTTGCATCTTTTATTTCACGTTTTATCGAGAGCTATTTATCCAATCTACCACAAATTTATCTATCTTTTTACCATGGAGGGATTGACAACCCCTCTTACGCGTCGGGTTGCAAGTACTTGTTCTTTGTGTGCAGGTACCATTTACATACTGTTGCTTGGTTCTCCTACTGGATTGATACCTTGGTTTCATAACTAAGGGAAATACCTACCGTAGCTGTGCTGCATCATCCCTTCCTCTTTGGGGAAATACCGACGTAGTTCAAGCTACATCAAAAGGAATTTTTGGTGCCGTTGCCGGGGAGACATCATCAACATCTATCAAGTTCCTAATCACAAATCTCATCTCCTTGCAATTTACATTATTTGCCATTTGCCTCTCATTTTCATCTCCCCCACTTCACAAAAATTTGCCGTTTTATTCGCCCTCTTTTTTGTTCGCCGTTTTCTCGCCAGATCTGTTTTTGTGTGCAATCTTGTTTGCGTAGTCACGATGACTCAAGAAAACACTAAGTTGTGTGACTTTTCCAATACCAATAATAATGATTTTATTAGCACTCTGATTGCTTCTCCGGCCACTAGTGCGGAATCTTATGATATTAATGCAGCTTTGTTGAATCTTGTTATGAAAGATCAGTTTTCCGGTACTCCTAATGAGGATGTCGTGTCCCATCTTAACACATTCGTAGATATATGCGATATGCAAAAGAAAAAATATGTGGACAATGATATTGTGAAGTTGAAATTATTTCCGTTTTCTTTGCGAGATCGTGCAAAAATTTGGTTTTCTTCTTTGCTTCGCAATAGAATCGATTCTTGGGATAAGTGCAAAGATGCTTTTATTACTAAGTATTTTCCACCCGCGAAAATTGTTTCACTTAGAACTCAAATCATGAATTTTAAGAAACTTGAGCATGAACATGTTGCACAATCTTGGGAAAGAATGAAGTTGATGCTAAGAAATTGTCCTACTCATGGTTTAAATCTTTGGATGATCATACAAAAACATTATGCGGGATTGAACTTTGTTTCTAGAAATATTTTAGATTCCGTTGCGGGTGATACATTTATGGAAATTACTTTGGGTGAAGCTACTAAATTGCTTGATAATATTATGGCAAATTATTCACAATGGCATACCGAAAGAGCGCCTACTAGTAAAAAGGTTAATTCGGTTGAAGAAATTTCTACTTTGAGTGAAAAGGTTGATTCTCTTATGAAATTGGTTGCTAATAAAAGTGCTCCTATTGATCTTAATGATGTGCCTTTGTCTACTTTGATTGAGCAAAATAGTGATCCCATAGATGTGAATTTTGTCTCGCAAAACAATTTTAATAACAATGCTTATAGAGGTAATTTTAATCCTAGGCCTTTCCCTGGAAATTCCTCTAATAATTATGGTAATTCTTCTTACAATAATAATAGGAACCCCTCTGATCTTGAGAATAATATTAAAGAATTTATCAATGCTCAAAAAGTTTTCAATACTACGATAGAAGAAAAGTTGAATAAGATTCATGATATGTCTGGAAGCATTGATAGAATTTCTCATGATGTAGAAAATCTCAAGATGAAATTTTTTGTACCCAAGGTTGATGAATCAATTAAAGCTTTATATGTTTCTATGGATGAAAGTAAGAAAATTTTATAAAAGTGATGAAGATCTTAAAATGATTGGTGTTTATTCTATTGATTCCTTGTTTAGTAAAATTAAAATTGATGATA
The DNA here is from genome assembly GCA_011799875.1 of Thinopyrum elongatum. Taxonomy (NCBI): domain Eukaryota; kingdom Viridiplantae; phylum Streptophyta; class Magnoliopsida; order Poales; family Poaceae; genus Thinopyrum; species Thinopyrum elongatum. The sequence goes on along the minus strand of CM022300.1, from coordinate 441,584,620 downwards.
AAGGGACTGAAGAAGAGTCAACTTTAGCTAGAAGGCATCCCGATATTTTGGAGGGTGAAAATCTTGTTGAAAATTTTGATAAAAGTGGGTTTGGAGAGGTCAAAACTTTAACTAGTGATGTGCCCACTCTTTTGGATTGCAAAGACTTTAATTATGACAATTGCTCTTTGATTGATTGTATTTCTTTGTTGCAATCCATGATAAAATCACCCCATGCTTATGAACAAAATAAATCTTTTACTAAACATATCATAGATGCCATGATGAAAGCTTTTGAAGAAAAGTTGGAATTAGAGATTTCAGTTCCTAATGATGAATGAGAACCTACTATCAAAGTCAAGATTAAAAATTATGAGTGTTTTGCTTTATGTGATTTGGGTGCTAGTGTTTCCACAATTCCGAAATCTCTATGTGATATGCTTGGTCTTACCGATATTGAAGGATGTTCTCTTAATTTGTAATTGGCGTATTCTACTATTAAAATGCCTATGGGAAGAATTAATGATGTTCTTATTCTTGCAAATAGGAATTATGTGCCCATAGATTTTATTGTTCTTGATATTGATTGCAATCTGTCTTGTCCTATTATACTTGGTAGACCGTTTTTACGCACTATTGGTGCCGTGATTGATATGAAAGAAGGCAATATTAGATTTCAATTTTCACTAAGAAAGGGTATGGAACACTTCCCTAGAACAAGAATTAAGCCTCCATATGAATCAATCATGAGGGCATCCTATGAATCAAAAACTAAATATGACAATACATGAATCTATGCATTATGCCTAGCTAGGGGCATAAAACGATAGCGCTTGTTGGGAGGCAACCCAATGAATAAATTTTATTTTTACCTTTTTCTTTCTGTTCTTGAGTGTTTGAAAATTATGCCTCTGTTATGATTGTGTTTTTTATGTTTTAATTAGTGTTTGTGCCAAGTAAAGCCTTTGGGATCATGTTGGGTGATAGTTGATTTGATCTTGTTAAAAAATAGAAACTTTTGCGTCCAGTAAAATAACTTTTTTAAATCACAGAAGCTAAGAAAAATTCTGAATTTTTTACACAAGATTGATATACAAATTGCCTATGTTTTCCTAAATTTTCAGAATTTTTGGATTTACAGAAGTATACGAAGTTTTCATATTACTACAGACTGTTCTATTTTTGACAGATTATGTTTTCGTTGCATTGTGTGCTTATTTTGATGAATCTATGGACTATATCGAGGGGTATGAGCCATGGTTAAGTTGGAATACAGTAAATATAATGCAATAATAAAATATGAATGGGTTTGCAACAGTACTTAGAGTAGTGATTTGCTTTGTTATACTAACGGATCTCACGAAGGTTTTGTTGAGTTTTGTGTGATTGAAGTTTTCAAGTTTTGGGTGAGATCACGATGGATGGATGAATGAGGAGTGAAAAGAGCCTAAGCTTGGGGATGCCCATGGCACCCCAAATTAATATTCAAAGAGAAACAAGCAACTAAGCTTGGGGATGCCCGGGAAGGCATCCCCTCGTTCTTCTAACGACCATCGGTATTTTACTTGGAGCTATATTTTTATTCGTCACATATCATGAGTTTTGCTTGGAGCATCTTGTATTATATGAGTCTTTGCTTGTTTCGCTTTTTAGTTTGTCACAAGTATCCTTGCTGGACACACCTATTTGAGAGAGCTAAAATTACGCTATGATTTGTTAGAACTGCTCTATATGCTTCACTTAAATTTTTTCTGAGCTATGGAATTGCTCTAGTGCTTCACTTATATCTTTTTGAGCACGGTGTGCTTTATTATTTTTGAAGAAATGCTCTCACGCTTCACTTAGATTAATTTGAGAGTTAGTAAATTTTTTGAAGAAATTCTCTCATGCTTCACTTATATTATTTTGAGAGACGAAAAAAAATTATGCTCATGTTCTTCACTTAAATTTGTTTGAGCTTATCAAAAGCAACATATGAAATTAGTCCCAAAGTGATAGATATTCAAGAGGGATATAATAAAAACTTTCATGAAGATAGTTGGACAAAATAAACTTGATTCTTTGTAATAGTTTTGAGATATGATGATAGTGATATGTGAGTCATGTTGGTGAGTAATTATGCTTTAGTAAGAATATTGGTGTTAAGGTTTGTGATTCCCTATGCAAGCATGAAAGTCAATAGTTGTGCAATGAAATTACATCCTACTTGTGGTGCATTATTCGGCGTTAGTTATGCTTAATGCTCGCTTATGTGATTTTTTGTTTCTTGGTTGGTTGCTTCTCAATCTTTTAGCTAGCCTCCACTTGTACTAAGTAGAAATACTACTTCTGCATCCAACATCTTTAAACCCAGTTTTGCCATATGAGTCCACCATACCTACCTATATGCGGTAATTCCTTGCCGTCCTAAGCAAATTTGTATGTGCCATCTCTAATTTTCAAAATAAATTTCCTTTTTGTGTGCCCGTACCGCTCATGAAGCGGCAGGGGGTGGCCAATATTTTCCATGCTAGATGTGTTATTCTCAAGATGAGTGTTTATTCACTTGTCATTGCACGAGAGTGCGGCGGTAATAGGGATGCCCAGTCCCGAAATGGAAAAGAAATTTACTTTATGTTGTCAAATAATAAATTCCTTGGAGAGTGTTGGTATGGAAGGCACCCGTGGATACGGCTAGCCATGGATTGTGAAAGAATGGTGGAAAAAGGAATAAACTTTATTTTCCTTTGGGAACCGCCTATGATATATCTAGCATGGAAAGTGTTGGGAATTACTCGGTCGTTTTCGTTGATGGGAAAAGTATGCCTCTCAAAAAAAAAATATCTCTCAATTTTTGATTTGAGCTCTAGCACCTCTACAAATCCCTACTTCCCTCTGCGAAGGGTCTATCTATTTACTTTATGCAATTTTTATTTTTAATTTGAGTCTCCATCTTCTCTTATAAATCACCAACTAAGGGGCACTATGATCGTACTTGAGCATTGGATGTAGCTAATATGCGAGTGTGTTTCATGAATGGATCAATGATTGAGCATGATGGGCTAGGGATAACTTTCTTTAGTGTTGATATTTTGAAAGAAATGGTTGCTTGTTGATATGCTTGAGTATTGAAATCTTCATGTCAAAACTAGACTATTGCTTTGAACCACATAAAAGTCCAAATATCCATGCTACAAAAGAAAAGAATATGTGATGAACTTGTTAGGCAGCATTCCACATCAAAAATTCTGTTTTTATCATTTACCTACTCGAGGATGAGTAGGAATTAAGCTTGGGGATGCTGATACGTCTCCAATGTATTTATAATTTTTGCTTGTTCCATGCTGTTATATTATCATTCTTGGATGTTTTACAATCATTTTATAGCAATTTTTATCATTTTTTGGCACTAACCTATTGACATAGTGCCTAGTGCCAGTTGTTGTTTTTTGCTTGTTTTTTACTTCGCAAAAAATCAGTACCAAACGGAGTCCAAACGCATCGAAACTTTTTGGAGAATTTTTCTGGGCCAGAATACACCTGATGGGCCAAAGAAGTACCAGAGGGGGGCTCCAAGGGGAGCACAACCCACCAGGGCACGCCCAGGTGGGTTGTGCCCACCTCAGTGGCCTCCCGCACCGCCTCTTCGCCCTATAAATCCCCAAATATTCCAGAAACCCTAGGGGAGTCGACGAAACACAATTCCAGCCGCCGCAAGTTCCAGAACCATGAGATCCGATCTAGACACCATCACGGAGGGGTTCATCATCCTCATTGGTGCCTCTCCGATGATGCGTGAGTAATTCATCATAGACCTACGGGTCCGTAGTCGGTAGCTACATGGCTTCCTCTCTCTCTCTTTTGATTCTCAATACAATGGTATCTTGGAGATCTATTTGATGTAACTCTTTTTGCGGTGTGTTTGTTGGGATCCGATGACTTTGCATTTATGATCAGATCTATATCCATGAATATTATTTGAGTCTTCTTTTGATCTCTTATATGCATGATTATTTATAGCCTCATATTTCTTCTTCGAATCTTTGGTTTAGTTAGGCTAACTAGATCAATTTTTATTGCCATGGGAAGAGGTGCTTTGTGATGGCTTCGATCGTGCGGTGTTCTTTCCAAGTGACAGAAGGGGCAGCAAGACACGCATGTATCATTGCTATTAAGGATAACAAGATGGGGGCTATTCCTACATGAATAGATCTCGTCTACATCATCTCATCATTCTTATTGCATTACTCCATTTCTCCATGAACTTAATACACTAGATGCAAGCTGGATAGCGGTCGATGTGTGGAGTAATAGTAGTAGATGCAGGAAGGAGTCGGTCTGCTAATCTTGGACGTGATGCCTATATATTGATCATTGCCTTGGATATCGTCATAATTATTCGATCTTCTATCAATTGCCCAACAATAATTTGTTTACCCATCGTATGCTATTTCTTGAGAGAAGCCACTAGTGAAATCTACGGCCCCCGGGTCTATTCTTTATCATATTTGCTTTGAGATCTATTATTTGCCACTTTTATTTTCAGATCTATTATTCCAAAAACCCAAAAATACCTTTCTGCACTTTTTATTTGCATCTTTTATTTCGCGTTTTATCGAGAGCTATTTATCCAATCTACCACAAATTTATCTATCTTTTTACCGTGGAGGGATTGACAACCCCTCTTACGCGTCGAGTTGCAAGTATTTGTTCTTTGTGTGCAGGTACCGTTTACATAGTGTTGCTTGGTTCTCCTACTGGATTGATACCTTAGTTTCATGACTGAGGGAAGTACCTACCGTAGCTGTGCTGCATCATCCCTTCCTCTTTGGGGAAATACCGACGTAGTTCAAGTGACATCATGTCTCGACGTGCCGCCGCTTCACGCTTTTCTCTTTCTGCTGGGTGGAGGTCACCGCGCGACTAATTAATTAAGGTATTCTTTTCATGAGTGGCTTAATTAAGGTATTCAATTCCTAAGGGTAGTGTTGTAGTACTCTGCGTGTAAATTGACTAGCCATTAATTTTTGTCATCGCACGTCTGGATAACAATATGGAGCACCCTCAGTAATTATGAAAAAAAAATCTTGTGATTTATGCATGCATCTTTGGGCATCAGTTAATCCGTGTATTAATGTTGTTGTTTTGCTTTTAATTACCCTTCGTGTGGTGCAGATGGAACGATCTGAATGGATGAAGAATCAAGAAGCTCAGATTTTATCAGTGGCATGACAGAGTTCATGAATTTGGCTAAAAGTACAAAGAAGAGAATTGGTGATGAGGATTGTTGGAAATATGCCCTAGAGGCAATAATAAAGTGGTTATTATTATATTTCCTTGTTCATGATAATTGTCTATTGTTCATGCTATAATTGTGTTATCCGGAAATCGTAATACATGTGTGAATACATAGACCACAACATGTCCCTAGTGAGCCTCTAGTTGACTAGCTCGTTGATCAATAGATGGTTACGGTTTCCTGACCATGGACATTGGATGTCGTTGATAACAGGATCACATCATTAGGAGAATGATGTGATGGACAAGACCCAATCCTAAGCATAGCACTAGATCGTGTAGTTCGTTTGCTAGAGCTTTTCTAATGTCAAGTATCATTTCCTTAGACCATGAGATTGTGCAACTCCCGGATACCGTAGGAATACTTTGGGTGTATCAAACGTCACAACGTAACTGGGTGACCATAAAGGTGCACTACAGGTATCTCCGAAAGTGTCTGTTGGGTTGGCACGAATCGAGACTGGGATTTGTCACTCCGTATGACGGAGAGGTATCTCTGGGCCCACTCGGTAATGCATCATCATAATGAGCTCAATGTGACTAAATAGTTAGCCATGGGATCATGCGTTTTGGAACGAGTAAAGAGACTTGCCGGTAACGTGATTGAACAAGGTATAGGGATACCGATGATCGAATCTCGGGCAAGTATCATACCGGTAGACAAAGGGAATTGTATACGGGATTGATTGAATCCTCGACATCGTGGTTCATCTGATGAGATCATCGTGGAACATGTGGGAGCCAACATGGGTATCCAGATCCCGCTGTTGGTTATTGGCCGAAGAGATGTCTCGGTCATGTCTGCATGGTTCCCGAACCCGTAGGGTCTACACACTTAAGGTTCGGTGACGCTAGGGTTGTTATGGGAAATAGTATGTGGATACCGAATGTTGTTCGGAGTCCCGGATGAGATCCCGGACGTCACGGGGAGTTCCGGAATGGTCCGGAGGTGAAGATTTATATATGGGAAGTCATCATACGGTCACCGGAAGTGTTCGGGGGTTTTCCGGTATTGTACCGGGATCATCAAAGGGGTTCCGGGGGTCCACCGAGAGGGTCCACCTGCCCCGGAGGGCCCTATGGGCTGTATGGGGGAGGGAACCAGCCCCTAAGTGGGCTGGGCGCCATTCCCCCCTAGGGCCCATGCGCCTAGGGTTGGGGGAAACCCTAAAGGGGGGCGCCCCCCTTGGCTTGGGGGGCAAGCCCCTCCCCCTGGCCGCCGCCCCCCCTCTAGATCTGATCTAGAGGGGCCGGCCCCCTTCCCCCTTTGCCCTATAAATAGAGGGGAGGAGGGAGGGCAGCAGCACCTCATCCAAGGCGCAGCCCTCCCCCTCTCCAACACCCCCTCCTCCTCCGTTGAGCTTGGCGAAGCCCTGCCGGAGAACTGCCAACTCCACCACCACGCCGTCGTGCTGCCAGAGTTGTCTTCCCCAACCTCTCCCTCCTCCTTGCTGGATCAAGGCGCGGGAGACGTCACCGGGCTGCACGTGTGTTGAACGCGGAGGCGCCGTTGTTCGTTGCTTAGATCGGAATCGACCGCGATCTGAATCGCTGCGTGTACGACTCCTCCAACCGCGTTCTTGCAATGCTTCCGCATCGCGATCTTCAAGGGTATGAAGATGCACTCCTCTCTCTCTCATTGCTAGTCTCTCTATAGATTGATCTTGGTGATGCAAAGGAAATTTTTTTGATTTACTACTACGTTCCCCATCAGTGGCATCATGAGCTAGGTCTATGCGTAGTTTCTTGCACGAGTAGAACACAAGTTGTTGTGGGCGTCGATTTTGTCAATTTACTTGCCGTTACTAGTCTTATCTTGATTCGGCGGCATCGTGGGATGAAGCGGCCCGGACCGACCTTACACGTACGCTTACGTGAGACAGGTTCCACCGACTGACATGCACTAGTTGCATAAGGTGGCTAGCGGGTGTCTGTCTCTCTCACTTTAGTCGGATCGGATTCGATGAAATGGGTCCTTATGAAGGGTAAATAGAAATTGGCATATCACGTTGTGGTTGTGGCGTAGGTAAGAAACGTTCTTGCTAGAAACCTATAGCAGCCACGTAAAAAAAATTGCAACAACAATTAGAGGACGTCTAACTTGTTCTTGCAGCATATGCCGTGTGATGTGATATGGCCAAAAGGATGTGATGAATGATATATGTGATGTATGAGATTGATCATGTTCTTGTAATAGGAATCACGACTTGCATGTCGATGAGTATGACAACCGGCAGGAGCCATAGGAGTTGTCTTAATTTATTGTATGACCTGCGTCTCAAGGAAAACGCCATGTAATTACTTTACTTTATTGCTAACCGTTAGCCATAGTAGTAGAAGTAATAGTTGGCGAGACAACTTCATGAAGACACGATGATGGAGATCATGATGATGGAGATCATGGTGTCATGCCGGTGACGATGATGATCATGGTGCCCCGAAGATGGAGATCAAAAGGAGCAAATTGATATTGGCCATATCATGTCACTTTATGATTTGCATGTGATGTTTATCATGTTTACATCTTATTTGCTTAGAACGACGGTAGCATAAATAAGATGATCCCTCACTAAAATTTCAAGAAAGTGTTTCCCCTAACTGTGCACCGTTGCGAAGGTTCGTTGTTTCGAAGCACCACGTGATGATCGGGTGTGATAGATTCTAACGTTCGAATACAACGGGTGTAAGCCAAATTTACACATGCAAAACACTTAGGTTGACTTGACGAGCCTAGCATGTACAGACATGGCCTCGGAACACAGAAGACCGAAAGGTCGAACATGAGTTGTATAGAAGATACGATCAACATAGAGATGTTCACCGTTGATGACTAGTCCGTCTCATGTGATTATCGGACACGGCCTAGTCGATTCGGATCATGTATCACTTAGATGACTAGAGGGATGTCTATCTGAGTGGGAGTTCATAGAATAATTTGATTAGATGAACTTAATTATCATGAACTTAGTCTAAAATCTTTACAATATGTCTTGTAGATCAAATGGCCCACGCTAATGTTGCCCTCAACTTCAACGCGTTCCTAGAGAAAACCAAGCTGAAAGACAATGGTAGCAACTACACGGACTGGGTCCGTAACCTGAGGATCATCCTCATAGCTGCCAAGAAAGCTTATGTCCTTGAAGCACCGCTAGGTGACGCACCTGTTTTCCCGGCAACTCAAGACGTTATGAATGCCTGGCAGTCGCGTAGTGATGATTACTCCCTGGTTCAGTGCGGCATGCTTTACAGCTTAGAACTGGGGCTCCAAAAGCGTTTTGAGCAACACGGAGCATATGAGATGTTCCAAGAGCTGAAAATGGTTTTCCAAGCTCATGCCCGGGTCGAGAGATATGAAGTCTCCGACAAGTTCTACAGTTGTAAGATGGAGGAGAATAGTTCTGTCAGCGAGCATATACTCAAAATGTCTGGGTTGCACAACCGCTTGTCTTAGCTGGGAGTTAATCTCCCGGATGACGCGGTCGTTGACAGAATCCTTCAGTCGCTTCCACCTAGCTACAAGAGCTTTGTGATGAACTTCAATATGCAGGGGATGGAAAAAACCATTCCTGAGGTATATTCAATGCTGAAATCAGCGGAGGTGGAGATCAAAAAGGAACATCAAGTGTTGATGGTGAATAAAACCACTAAGTTCAAGAAAGGCAAGGGTAAAAAGAACTTCAGGAAGGACGGCAAGGGAGTTGCCGCGCCCGGTAAGCAAGCTACCGGGAAGAAGCCTAAGAATGGACCCAAGCCTGAGACTGAATGCTTTTATTGCAAGGGAAACGGTCACTGGAAGCGGAACTGCCCCAAGTACTTAGCGGATAAGAAGGCCGGCAATACCAAAGGTATATGTGATATACATGTTATTGATGTGTACCTTACCAGCGCTCATAGTAGCTCCTGGGTATTTGATACCGGTGCGGTTGCTCATATTTGTAACTCAAAACAGGAGCTGCAGAATAAGCGGAGACTGGCGAAGGATGAGGTGACGATGCGCGTCGGGAATGGTTCCAAGGTCGATGTGATCGCCGTCGGCACGCTGCCTCTACATCTGCCTACGGGATTAGTTTTAAACCTCAATAATTGTTATTTAGTACCAGCTTTGAGCATGAACATTGTATCAGGATCTCGTTTGATGCGAGATGGCTACTCATTTAAATCCGAGAATAATGGTTGTTCTATTTATATGAGAGATATGTTTTATGGTCATGCCCCGCTGGTCAATGGTTTTTTTTTTATTGAATCTCGAACGTGATGTTACACATATTCATAGTGTGAATGCCAAAAGATGTAAGGTTGATAATGATAGTCCCACATACTTGTGGCACTGCCGCCTTGGTCACATTGGTGTCAAACGCATGAAGAAACTCCATGCAGATGGACTTTTGGAGTCTCTTGATTATGAATCATTTGACACGTGCGAACCATGCCTCATGGGCAAAATGACCAAGACTCCGTTCTCCGGAACAATGGAGCGAGCAACCAACTTATTGGAAATCATACATACTGATGTGTGCGGTCCAATGAGCGTTGAGGCTCGCGGTGGTTATCGTTATGTTCTCACCCTGACTGATGACTTAAGTAGATATGGGTATGTCTACTTAATGAAACACAAGTCTGAGACCTTCGAAAAGTTCAAGGAATTTCAGAGTGAGGTTGAGAATCAACGTGACAGGAAAATAAAGTTCTTACGATCAGATCGTGGAGGGGAATATTTGAGTCACGAGTTTGGCACGCACTTAAGCAAATGTGGAATTGTTTCACAACTCACGCCGCCTGGCACACCTCAGCGTAATGGTGTGTCGAAACGTCGTAATCGCACTCTATTGGATATGGTGCGATCTATGATGTCTCTTACCGATCTACCGCTATCATTTTGGGGTTATGCTTTAGAGACTGCCACATTCACTTTAAATAGGGCTCCGTCGAAATCCGTTGAGACGACACCGTATGAATTATGGTTTGGGAAGAAACCTAAGCTGGCGTTTCTGAAAGTTTGGGGATGCGATGCTTATGTCAAGAAACTTCAACCTGAAAAGCTCGAACCCAAATCGGAAAAATGCGTCTTCATAGGATACCCTAAGGAAACTATTGGGTATACCTTCTACCTCAGATCCGAAGGCAAGATCTTTGTTGCCAAGAATGGATCCTTTCTAGAGAAAGAGTTTCTCTCGAAAGAAGTAAGTGGGAGGAAAGTAGAACTTGATGAGGTACCCCCTCTTGAACCAGAGAGTAGCGCAGCTCAGGAAGATGTTTCTGTGGTGCCTGCACCGACTAGAGAGGAAGTTAATGATGATGATCATGAAACTTCGGATCAAGTTGCTACTGAACTTCGTAGGTCCACGAGGACACGTTCCGCACCAGAGTGGTACGGCAACCCTGTCCTGGAAATCATGTTGTTAGACAACGGTGAACCTTCGAACTATGAAGAAGCGATGGCGGGCCCGGATTCCAACAAATGGCTTGAAGCCATGAAATCCGAGATAGGATCCATGTATGAAAACGAAGTATGGACTTTGACAGACTTGCCCGATGATCGGCAAGCCATAGAGAACAAATGGATCTTTAAGAAGAAGACAGACACGGATGGTAATGTGACCATCTATAAGGCTCGACTTGTCGCTAAGGGTTATCGACAAGTTCAAGGGGTTGACTACGATGAGACCTTCTCACCCGTAGTGAAGCTGAAGTCTGTCCGAATCATGTTAGCAATTGCCGCATTCTATGATTATGAGATATGGCAAATGGACGTCAAAACGGCATTCCTTAATGGTTTCCTTAAGGAAGAGTTGTATATGATGCAGCCAGAAGGTTTTGTCGATCCTAATAATGCTAACAAGGTATGCAAGCTCCAGCGCTCAATTTATGGGCTGGTGCAAGCATCTCGGAGTTGGAACATTTGCTTTGATGAGATGATCAAAGCGTTTGGGTTTACACAGACTTATGGAGAAGCCTGTGTTTACAAGAAAGTGAGTGGGAGCTCTGTAGCATTTCTCATATTATATGTAGATGACATCCTATTAATGGGAAATGATATAGAATTCTTGGAAAGCATAAAGGCCTACTTGAATAAGTGTTTTTCAATGAAGGACCTTGGAGAAGCTGCTTACATATTAGGCATCAAGATCTATAGAGATAGATCGAGACGCCTCATTGGTCTTTCGCAAAGCACATACCTTGACAAGATATTGAAGAAGTTTAATATGGATCAGTCCAAGAAGGGGTTCTTGCCTGTGTTGCAAGGTGTGAGATTGAGCACGGCTCAATGCCCGACCTCGGCAGAAGATAGAGAAAAGATGAGTGTCATCCCCTATGCCTCAGCCATAGGGTCTATTATGTATGCCATGCTGTGTACCAGACCTGATGTGAACCTCGCCGTAAGTTTGGTAGGAAGGTACCAAAGTAATCCCGGCATGGAACACTGGACAGCGGTCAAGAACATCCTGAAGTACCTGAAAAGGACTAAGGATATGTTTCTCGTTTATGGAGGTGACGAAGAGCTCATCGTAAAGGGTTACGTCGATGCTAGCTTCGACACAGATCTGGATGACTCTAAGTCACAAACCGGATACGTGTATATTTTGAATGGTGGGGCAGTCAGCTGGTGCAGTTGCAAGCAAAGCATCGTGGCGGGATCTACATGTGAAGCGGAGTACATAGCAGCCTCGGAGGCAGCACAGGAAGCAGTCTGGATGAAGGAGTTCATCACCGACCTAGGAGTTATTCCCAATGCGTCGGGCCCAATGACTCTCTTCTGTGACAACACTAGAGCTATTGCCCTTGCCAAGGAGCCCAGGTTTCACAAGAAGACCAGGCATATCAAGCGTCGCTTCAACTCCATTCGTGAACATGTTCAAGATGGAGACATAGATATTTGTAAAGTGCATACGGATCTGAATGTCGCAGATCCGTTGACTAAACCTCTTCCACGAGCAAAACATGATCAACACCAGAACTCTATGGGTGTTCGATTCATCACAATGTAACTAGATTATTGACTCTAGTGCAAGTGGGAGACTGTTGGAAATATGCCCTAGAGGCAATAATAAAGTGGTTATTATTATATTTCCTTGTTCATGCTATAATTGTGTTATCCGGAAATCGTAATACATGTGTGAATACATAGACCACAACATGTCCCTAGTGAGCCTCTAGTTGACTAGCTCGTTGATCAATAGATGGTTACGGTTTCCTGACCATGGACATTGGATGTCGTTGATAACGGGATCACATCATTAGGAGAATGATGTGATGGACAAGACCCAATCCTAAGCATAGCACTAGATCGTGTAGTTCGTTTGCTAGAGCTTTTCTAATGTCAAGTATCATTTCCTTAGACCATGAGATTGTGCAACTCCCGGATATCGTAGGAATACTTTGGGTGTATCAAACATCACAACGTAACTGGGTGACCATAAAGGTGCACTACAGGTATCTCCGAAAGTGTCTGTTGGGTTGACACGAATCGAGACTGGGATTTGTCACTCCGTATGACGGAGAGGTATCTCTGGGCCCACTCGGTAATGCATCATCATAATGAGCTCAATGTGACTAAAGAGTTAGCCACGGGATCATGCATTACGGAACGAGTAAAAAGACTTGCCGGTAACAAGATTGAACAAGGTATAGGGATACCGACGATCGAATCTCGGGCAAGTATCATACCGGTAGACAAAGGGAATTGTATACGGGATTGATTGAATCCTCGACATCGTGGTGCATCCGATGAGATCATCATGGAACATGTGGGAGCCAACATGGGTATCCAGATCCCGCTGTTGGTTATTGGCCGGAGAGATGTCTCGGTCATGTCTGCATGGTTCCCGAACCCGTAGGGTCTACACACTTAAGGTTCGGTGATGCTAGGGTTGTTATGGGAAATAGTATGTGGATACCGAATGTTGTTCGGAGTCTCGGATGAGATCCCGGACGTCACGGGGAGTTCCGGAATGGTCCGAAGGTGAAGATTTATATATGGGAAGTCATCATACGGTCACCGGAAGTGTTCGGGGGTTTTCCGGTATTGTACCGGGACCATCGAAGGGGTTCCGGGGGTCCACCGGGAGGGTCCACCTGCCCCGGAGGGCCCTATGGGCTGTATGGGGGAGGGAACCAGCCCCTAAGTGGGCTGGGCACCATTTCCCCTAGGGCCCATGCGCCTAGGGTTGGGGGAAACCCTAAAGGGGGGCGCCCCCCTTGGCTTGGGGGGCAAGCCCCTACCCCTGGCCGCCGCCCCCCCTCTAGATCTGATCTAGAGGGGCCGGCCCCCTTCCCCCTTTACCCTATAAATAGAGGGGAGGAGGGAGGGCAGCAGCACCTCATCCGAGGCGCAGCCCTCCCCCTCTCCAACACCCCCTCCTCCTCCGTTGAGCTTGGCGAAGCCCTGCCGGAGAACTGCCAACTCCACCACCACGCCGTCGTGCTGCCGGAGTTGTCTTCCCCAACCTCTCCCTCCTCCTTGCTGGATCAACGCGCGGGAGACGTCACCGGGCTGCACGTGTGTTGAACACGGAGGCGCCGTTGTTCGGTGCTTAGATCGGAATCGACCGCGATCTGAATCGCTGCGTGTACGACTCCTCCAACCGCGTTCTTGCAACGCTTCCGCATCGCGATCTTCAAGGGTATGAAGATGCACTCCTCTCTCTCTCGTTGCTAGTCTCTCCATAGATTGATCTTGGTGATGCATAGGAAATTTTTTGATTTACTACTACATTCCCCAACAGGGATTACATCCTGTGTCCATGCAGTCATTGTGCCAATACAGAGTCACGTGAAGTTACAGATGTCCAGTGGCACTTACTCTCTCGGGGATTCGTGGATGGATATACACGTTGGACCAGACACGGTGAAGAGCAGGTCATGGATGAATATACCCAGGGCTGCGAGATGCCAAACCCCGGTTAGAGGCACATGGATGTTGAATCTAACATCGAGGCTGAGGCATCAAGCTACCAATGGAACACCGAAAAGCCGAAACCCCCGCTGGAAAACCAAGACGGCGACGCAGACGACGACGACGATCTTGATATGCCAGATTTTACTGCTATGATTGCAGATTTCAAGGGCCCAAAAAAGGATATGATTGGGTACAAGGATCTGCCAACCATTGTTGCGGACTCCAAGAAAGAATTGTATCCAGGTTGCAAAAAGAAATATTCCAAGTTGAGTGCCACCCTGGCACTTCTCAGATTTAAAGCAGCAAACGGTCTATCAAACAAGGGCTTCACAGAGTTGTTAGGTCTTTTGAAAGAAATTCTTCCGGAAGATAATGTGCTCCCCAAAAGCACGAACGAAGCGAAGAAAATTGTTTGCCCATTGGAACTTGAAGTAAAGAAGATACACGCTTGTGTGAATGATTGTATATTGTACCGTGGTGAGTACAAAGATTTGCGTGCATGTCCCATATGCAAGCATGCATGATACAAGCACAGGAGAGCAAAGGACAAACACAAATTGGATGACGAGATCAAGACAGGAATCCCGTTCAAGGTTGTTTTGTACTTGCCTTCAATTCCAAGGTTGAGGCGTTTGTTTGCAAACCCTAGAGAGGCAAAGAGATTGCGTTGGCATGATGATGAGCGAATTGCGGATAAATATATGAGGCACCCAAATGATGTGGCTCAGTGGGAATTAATCGACAACAAGTTTAAAGACTTTGCCAAGGATCCTAGAAGTATAAGGCTCGGGGAGTGTACTAACGGGATGAATCCTTTTGGCGATATGAGCACCAAACATAGCACATGGGCGGTGCTTCTGTGCATATATAACCTAGCTCCTTGGTTGTGTATGAAGAAAAAATACATTATGATGTCAATGATTATCCAAGGCCTGAAGCAACCTGGAAATGACATTGACATTTACTTTCAGCTACTGGTAGAAGAACTGATGACAGTGTGGGTAAAAGAGCCTGCTGTAAAATGTTATGATGCTTACAAAAAGGATATTTTCGATCTACATGCGATGCTGCTGCACACCATTCAAGATATGGCGGCATTAGGCAACACATCGGGGAAGAAAACAAAGGGAGATGTAGGGTGTGTCACATGCGTCGATAGGACAGCTAGCAGATTTCTTCCCAACTCGCGCAAAACCTTGTATTTGCATCATCGTAGGTTCTTACGGAGAAATCACCCATACCGAATGATGAAAGCTGAATTTGATGGTACGATAGAGGTAGGTTTGGGCCCAAGATCTTATGCTGGGGAGGTGGTCCACAAAATGGCTAAACAAATTAATGGTGTGCTTGGCAAGAACCACGCTTTGACGGTGAAACAAACACCCAGGAATCAAGTGTTTAAGAATAAACCGGCGTTCTGGAAATTACCTTACTGGGAGATTATGCGTGTATGTCACTGCATCGATGTCATGCACGTAGAGAAGAACATATGTGAAAGCATCCTTGGTACTCTGCTCAAGATTAAAGGTAAAACAAAGGATGGTGACGGTGCACGGCTCGATATGCTTGGTGATCAATCAAAACACAAGAGTGAAGCAGAAGATGGTAACAAATTCCTCCACGCTCGCTAGAGTTACAATTTCAGTACAAAAGAAGCAACATATTTCTTCAACTATTAGTTGTCAGTTAATACACCCTCTTCCTACTCCACAAATATCATAAGTCTCGTGGATGTGAGCTCATGTAAAATGAAGTTGGGACACATGAAGTCACATGATTGCCACGTAATGTTGACACAAATCCTCCCGGTGGCCATCAGGAATCTGATGGACAAAGATATAAGAAACACACTCATTGAGCTCTGTGATTTCTTCAACAAACCATGGCAGAAAGTTGTAGATCCTGAAGAGTTGGATCATATGCAAGAGGATATTGCAAGAATATTGTTCAGCCTAGAGATGTTTTTCCCACCGTTATTCTTTGATGTCATGGTCCATCTCACTGTGCACCTAGTCGACGAGATAAAGTATTTTGGTCCTGTGTTTCTTCGCAACATGTATCCCTTTGAGCGGTTCATGGGAATACTGAAGCGCTATTGTCGGAACCAAAACCATCCAGAGGCAAGCATCCTACAAGGTTATACCGCAGAGAACGTGGTTGAGTTTTGCACCGAATACATGAAACAAAGACCTATAGGTTTTCCCCTCTCTCGCCAAGAGGGAAGGCTGAAAGGTAAGCCGGTCCTTGCTGGCACGCAAAAGGCTGCACCCGGAGATTTGGCCGAGAAAGCCCATTTGACGGTACTGCTTAACAGCCCAGTTCTCAACGCTTATGCTGAAGAACACTTGGCGGAGATACGCCAAAGCTTCTTACCAATGGTGTATCCATTAGATGTGGAGATGAAGGAGCACACTAAGAACTACGCCGGATGGCTGAAGAATCGTTTGGCACAAGGATCCATGGATGACATTGCTACGTGGTTGGCACAAAGGCCATCACCTACGGTGTTGATGTACCAAGGATATGACATAAATGGCTACACTTTCTACACTGAGGAACGTGATGAGAAGACCTCATATCAGAACAGCTCTGTTCGAATAGAATGCATGACTGTAGATGAAGCTGATAAAAGGGTATACTATGGAACCATCAAAGAGATTTGGGAGCTTAACTATGTGAAAGTTAAGGTGGCATTATTCAGGTGCACATGGATCCCACTTAGTCAGGTAAAGGTTGATGATTATAGGAAGACATGTGTTAACAGGACAACGATGGCATATCACGCGGACCCGTTCATTCTTGCCAACGATGCTACCCAGATTTTCTATGCGGAAGACCCCTTGCATAAGAACTGCCATGTAGTGATGCATGGGAAGAGGAGGGTACTGGGCGTCGAGGATTTTGCCGATGAGGACGAGTACGATGAATTTGATGAGTTGCCAGCCAAGGGATCACGCACCACTCAAACAGAGAAGCGTAAAATCATCAGAAAACCCAAGTTCATTCGGGGTCAACGTAATGATCCCAGTTCCCCCATGTACATGGGAATTAAGCTGTAAGACTAGTTTTTATGCCTACCCTGCAACTTAATTCGTTCAATTTATAACTTTCACATGTACTGAATTTGTGAGTTATGCCTGGTTTTCTGTTGATGTAAGAATTGTTAATATGTTGGCCTTGATATGCTGCCAGCTCAGGCAATGAATTTGAACTGTTTATTATTTTTATTATACCATAGAGGTAGCACACTCAATTGATCTCACTCCAGTATGTATGAACATAAGATATGCAATATGGTTTGCGAATAGCACACGGTTCATTCATGAAAGCCGTGTGCCGACCAAACCACGCACGCGATCTGAGTCATGCGTTCTGATTGGCCAGAACCCAAACCCCACGGATCGTACGTCTGCACCGTTGGATGCTCCCAGATCGAAAGGCAATCGTCATCCCTTTCGACAGCACATGCAGTTCCGGTTGTGATTTTATTTATATGCACAAAATGCACGTTAAATTCAAAAGATGTCTTAAATATAGCAAGTGATACCTGAAATGCGCCAGAAAATCTAACCCGTGGTATAATGGTGTTTGCGTAGCGTGGAAATTTTTATGATGCCAAATGATGAAGTCACCGGCCACTCGAGTTTGAATTGACACGTCTCCTTTTGGAAACCATGATCCTTCTTGTGAGATGCTCCAGTTTCCAAGGAGCGATCATCAAAACTTATGCCAAACTTTACCAATTTTTTTCACGGGGTCGTGAGAGCACACCACGGGTACACACCGATTTTGATGATGTCCGGACTCCATCTGAATTTCCTGTAATTAAAATACCAACTAGGCCTACACCGGTGGCCGCACCTCGCGGCCGAAATGTTTGAAACTTCTCCCCGCTTCTCGAACAATGGATGAAAACTTGCAAAGCGACACACAAATGATTTGTACACCTTCTTTGCTAACTAACACCCACATGTAGTTGTAGTAGGGTTTTGACTTTATATGCACTAAATGCAAGGTAAATGCAAAAAATGACTTAAATATAGCAGATGAAACCTGAAATGGGCCAGAAAATCAAACCTAGGGTATATCCGTGATGGTTTGCCGTGATTTTTTTTAGGCAAAACTTTACCAAATTTTTTCCATGGGATTATGAGAGCACGCCACGGTGACGCACCGATTTTCGTTATTTCCGGGCTCTATATGCATTTCCTGTAATTAAAATACCAACAAGGCCTACGCCTCTGGCAGCACCCTGCGGCCGAACTGTTTGAATTTTTTTCTCGTTTCTCGGACAATGAATGGAAACTCGCAAAGCGACACACAAATGATCTTGCTAACACCCACATGTAGTTGCGACATGGTTATATATATATGTATGTATGTGTGTATATATATATATGTGTATATATATATATATGCATGGTAAATGCAAAAAATGACTCAAATATAGCAAACGAGATCTCAAATGCACCAGAAAATCGAACCTTAGGGTACAATGGTGATTTCTTACCGTGGAAAAAAATTCGAGGCGAAACAGTGATCTCATGTTTTCATTAAAACAAAAATATGTTGTTAGTTCGTGTAAATGTTTTCAAATAGCACACGGTTCACTCATGAAAGCCTTGTGCCTACCAAACCGTCGCTGATCCCCCCTTGCTGCGCGCGCGATCTGAGTCGTGCATTCTGATTGGTCGGAACCCAAACCCCACGGATAGTATGTCTGCACCATTGGATGCTCCCAGATCGAACGACAATCCTCATCCCTTTCGACGGCACATGCAGTTCCGCTTGTGATTTTATTTATATGCACAAAATGCATGTTAAAGTCAAAAAATGTCTTAAATATAGCAAACGATACTTGAAATGTGCCAGAAAATCAAACCCGTGGTATAATGGTGATTGCGTACCATGGAAATTTTTATGAGGACAAACGATGAAGTGACCGGCCACTGGAATTTGAATTGACACGTCTCCTTTTGGAAACTATGATCCTTCTTGTGAGATGCTCCGGTTTCCAAGGAGCGAGCATCAAAACTTGGGCCAAACTTTACCAATTTTTTTCCACGGGGTCATGAGAGCATGCCACGGGCACACACCGATTTTGATGATGTTCGGACTCCACCTGAATTTACTGTAATTAAAATACCAAATAGGCCTATGCCCGTGGCCGCACCTCACGGCCGAAATGTTTGAAACTTCTCCCCGCTTCTCGGACAATGGATGAGAACTTGCAAAGCGGCACACAAATGATTTGTACACCTACTTTGCTAACTAACACCCACATGTAGTTGTAGTAGGGTTTTGATTTTATATGCACTAAATGCAAAAAAGTGACTTAAATATAGCATACGAGACCTGAAATGGGCCAGAAAATCAAACCTAGGGTATATCCGTGATTGTTTACTGTGATTTTTTTAGGCGGAACAATGTAGTCACCGACGATTTGGAGTCTGAAGTGCCGCGTCTCCTTTTGGAAACTATGATCCTTCTTGTGAGATGCTCCGGTTTGGAAGGTGCGAGCATCAAAACTTGTGCCCAACTTTACCAAAAAATTTCCAAGGGATCATGAGACCACGCCACGGTGACACACCGAGTTTCATTATTTCCGGACTCTATATGCATTTCTTGTAATTAAAATACCAACAAGGCCTACACCTCTGGCCGCACCCTGCGACCGAACTGTTTGATTTTTTTCCCATTTCTCGGACAATGAATGAAAACTCACAAAGCGACACACAAATGATCTTGCTAACACCCACGTGTAGTCGCGACATGGATGAATTCACCAGAAAATCGAACCTTAGGGTACAATGGTGATTTCTTACCGTGGAAAAAATTCGAGGCGAAACGATGAACTCACATTTTCATTCAAACGAAAATATGCTATTAGTTCATGTAAATATTTTCAAATAGCACACGGTTCACTCACGAAAGACGTGTGCCTACCAAACCGAGGCCGATGCCCCCTGCTGCGCGCGTGATCTGAGTCATGCGTTCTGATTGGCCAGAATC
Source organism: Thinopyrum elongatum (assembly GCA_011799875.1). NCBI lineage: Eukaryota > Viridiplantae > Streptophyta > Magnoliopsida > Poales > Poaceae > Thinopyrum > Thinopyrum elongatum. Next base: position 441,564,456 of record CM022300.1, on the reverse strand, counting down.
CAAACCCCATGAATTGTACGTCTGTACCATTGGATGCTCCCAGATCAAACGGCAATCCTCATCCCTTTCATCAGCACATACAGTTCAGCCAAAATGCACGGTAAATGCCAAATATGGCTTAAATATAGCACACGAACCTGAAATGCGCCAGCAAATCAAGCTTGTGGTATAATGGTGATTGCTTACCGTGGAAAAAAATTAGAGGCGAAATGATGAGCTCACGTCTTCATTTCAAAATTAGCATGTCTTCATTTCAAACGAAATTATGCTGTTTGTGCACACGAGCGCAACCGTTTGCATAGGCCTTTCCACGCGGCGACCGGGGATATTTTTTCACCCTTTTCACCTAGGCCGCCAACACCCCCCACCGCCCGCCCGCGTTTCACTCAATAGTCCACCCAATCTCCGTCGCCAGCTCCCCCCTCCCCCCAGATCCACAGCAGAACCCTCTCCGGCACCGGCGTGCTCAACCCGGCCGTGTGACCGCTCTTCGGCGTCAACCCTACCTCCACTGCCGTTCTCCACATGCGGCTGCCCGCACCTCGCCGTCTTCGTTTGCTCGCCAGCCACCCTCGAGCATATCGATCCTATAACCCTCGCCTCTCCTGTGGTCCTGCCGGGTTTGCAGTAAGAAACTTGTTAGTTATTGCTCTCCATCGCGGTGAGGCATATTTCCTCGCAATCCCTCTTCCTATTTCGTTTCTGTATGTTCCCAAATTGGCTATAAAATAATGGAGAGTGTATATATGTTCATTATCTACCTTCCTAACTAGTACATATAAGATGTATTTGTTCCAATAAGTTACTGTCGATTTACAGATCATGGGCGCTCGAGTCACATAAACTTAACAAATTAGCCATACATTTTCTAAATTATTGCATGACATGTTTAGACAACTTGATACCAAGTTGTTAGCTTTATGCTTATCCTCCTTTCCCGAGTTTCGCATGTGTTCTCTGTAGATGTCGAGTAGCAGCGACAACACTCATGCTTCAGATGATGTATCTTCATCTAATTCCGACAACCCTAGGTCTTCAGCAGATGGTGAGGGATCAAGTAATCTGGAACGGGATAGAGTTGCAGCAATTACCCTTTCGGTCAGGACACGGAGGAATGCTCCAAGGAAGCCCACACACCAGCCTAAAGGTGTATATGAAGTAACCGACATCGATTTAAAGTCTTGGGCTCCAACTAAACCAGATAAAGCACGCACGAGGTTCAGGAGTGTGTGTGGATTTGTTGGCAGGGCAAGGCTCAACATTAATCTGCCGGGGTTTCAGAAGGCTGACTCAAAAATAGGGCAAAAGATAGTCCGGGAGATCATGGATCACTTCAACGTTCCAGAGCAGTGGAGAATGCAGGTGGAACACGCTGCACTGAAGAAGGCTAGGGATGCTTAGAGAAACTAGAAGCACGTGTTGTACAAGAAGTACTTGAGTGAAGGCAAGGACCCAATCCCCGCATACCCCCAAATTACAAAGGCAGACTGGGCGGAATTCAAAAGGGTCAGGGCAACTACAGAGTTTGCTGAGAAGAGTGCCAAGCAATCGGAACTTCAAAAGAGGAACACACACCCCCACCATATGGGTGTGGCAGGATACTACGGCATGAAACCGATATGGGACCAGGAGGACAAAGAAGCAGTAGCTGCGGGTGGGAAACCGGCCTTTAGTGAAATCAAGGGCGAACGCGCTAGAGACTACTTGCGGGCACGTGCAAGGAGGCGTGATGACGATTACTTTGAAAACTCATATGATGAAGAACTATATCGCGTGATGTTAAAGGCTTCCAAGATCCCTGGAAGGTTCTACAGGAACTCAGGGCCATGTGACATTTCGTCCAATGCTCTGGAAACAAGAGAGCCCCCTGGCCATGTGTAACACCCCCAGTGGTTAACTACAGTAATCCCATTTTGATTATGCCACGTCAGCATGATCAACAGTGCATGATCATTATTTGCATCATATTGCATTTCAACTTCTAAGTCAAATTCAAAATTTTAAATGAAAGTGAAAATAAAAGTTGTTCAAACACATAAACTAAAATGTCAGATAAATAACAAATATTCCAGAGGCTATTCTAAAATTGAAACCAACATCATTGGAATTGGAAAAGTGACTCGAACAACCTCAAAGAGTGGATAAAGATAATATTTAATAACCATTTATTAAATCTAAAATAAATATGAAATTATATTTTGTCCAAACTAATTTTAGGTGTTAGGGAATAATACACTGGTATTTATGAACTAGGTCTCATGTTTTACAAAAACCATTTTGAGGCCTAGCTATTTACTAAACAGAGAAAAGGGAATAAATAAAAGAAAAGGAAAAAGAATAACAGAATAGAAAAGAAAAAGAAAGAAAAGAGAACCCCCCCCCCACGGCCCAACTGGGCCCCAGCCCAGCTGGCCCGACCGGCCCAGCTGCGGCCCACCCCACTCTTCTTATCCCCCGGACCCCGAACCCTAACCCCCCCCCCGATCCATTCCCCCCGATCCCCTCCTCCATCCTCCCCGGCGCCTGACGCCGCCGCCGCCGCCCGGACCCCGCCGCCGGCGCGCGCTCCTCGCCGTGCCCACCAACCTCCCCCCCCCCTAACCCCCACTCCTCACCGTGAACCCTAATCCCCACCCCACTCCCCTCGCTCCTCTCCTCCCCCAATCTGGATCGGGGAAGAGGAGCCAGACCCCGCCGCCGCCCTTCCCGGCGCCAGCACGCCGCTGCCTCGGGCCCTTCGATCGCCGCACCGCCCGGACGTCTCCCCTCCCTCCACGGAGCGCTCGATCTCGCGCGCGCCTCGCCACGCCTCTGTCGCCCGGCCCGTGCCTGCTCGCGCCGCCCCGAGCCCATCGCCGCGCTCCGCCCCGCTGCTCGCGCCCCCGTGCCGCCGCTCGCCCCTGCTGCTGCACGCTCACGCGCCCGCGCGCGCGTTGCCGCGCTGCTGCCGCCCCCTCGCGCGACCCCGTCGTCCTGCTGCTGCTGCCGCGGCCCCACCTCGCGCACCCCCAACGCCGTGGCCTCGCCTCGCGCCGCGGCGGCGAGTCCCCACCGCGGCCATGTCCGCCGCTGCCCCGCGGCCCCGCTTGCCGCCTCCACCCGCCGCCCGCTGGTGGCGCCGCACCGCGCCCCGGTGGCCTCGCCCCGTTCCCCTGGTCGGCTCGGCGCCGCACGGGTGGTGCCCGCTGGCGCCCAGCAACCGCACCCGGCGCCCGATTTGGCCCCCTGGGCCTATGACACGAGGGGCCCGCCCCCAAAATGATTTTACAAAATAAATAAATAATAAATAAATAAAAATAAAAATAATTAGTTAATTAAATAATTAATTAATTTAATTAATTAGTCTAATTAGTTAGTTAGTTAAATTAAGCAGTAATTAATTAACTTAACCCTAATGACTGCTGACATCAGCATGATGTCATGCTGATGTCATCAGTTACTATTCTGGATAATTCGAAATTAAATAATAAAAATAAATTCAGAAAATATTAAAAACTTTAGAAAATCGTATTAAATAATCCGTAACCCGGATCGAAATACTTTCTACATGAAAATTGCTCAGAACGACGAGACGAATCCGAATACGCGGTCCGTTCGTCCGTCACGCATCCCTAACTATCCAAACTTGCAACCGTCCCTCTCCGGTCATCTGTCTGACAAATGTCCGGAACCGGGAAAACATTCCCGGATGGATTCCTCCTTCCTCGGTGACGTGCAACCATACGTTAGGACACACCCGGCACTGCATATTGTCATGTCGTACTTTGCGTTGCTCATGTTTGCTCTATATTTATACTGTTTCCTCCCCCTCTTCTCTCTCGATAGATCCCGACGCAGCTCCGGAGATCGAAGACAGCATTGACAACCTTGCCCTTGCCGCCGAGCAACCAGGCAAGCCCCCCCTTTGATCATCCCGATATCGCCCATTCTAATTTCCCATGCTTGCATTAGAATTGCTGTTGCTACTGCTTTACCTATTCTGATGCATAGCCTGTTTATTGTAGCCTGCTGTTGATATTTACCTGCATATCCTAAACTGTTTAGTCTAGGCTGGGTAGAGACCTATCAGTGACCCCACTTATCCCGACTGCCGCGCTGGATCGTCAGAAGACCCGATCAACGGGATTGAAGACCAGGCCCCGACACCGCACATCACCCCCCCTTAGTTGTAACGACACTGCAGCGTTACTATCAAGTGCCGAGGGTGAAACCTCATGTAGCACTTCTGATGTTAACTCTGTAGAGTAGCTATTCGATCGTGGTCATTGAGGGTGATTCCTCCTTCTCCACTTCCGATACGACGCTGTCGTACAACACATCAAGTGTGAACTCATCGAGGGTGATTCCTCCTAAGTTCGACTTGACGGTTACATCGAGTGGGCATCCGTCGAGGGTGATACCTCGGATTTCCTTGATGTTATGGACACACGGTTACTGTGACTTTACTGCTGAACCTTGATAGAGACGGGTCGGCCCCGAAGGGGGACCCGAGGAAGCTACTTTTACTACAGGACTGAAGGGACCGGCGGTACCACCCAGTAGAGGTGGACCTGAGTTCCCGACAGTCTTTTACGAGACGGGTTGACCTGGATGGTGCCCGAGTGTTGAATACGAGGCGTGGCCGGGCATTCATGGCCCTTGCCGCAAGTCCTCGAGACGGGGCGACGGGGTCACATCTTTCGTGAGTCTCTGCTCGTTTCCGCAAGCCCCTAGTCCTAACGATTTGGATATTTGATCCGAGCAGGCCTCTGGTCTGATAGCACTAACCATCACGTGGGCATAGTATGGGCGTTCTGCATCGTAGCATCAGCCGAAAGCTCTGTCAGACGTCCAGTTCAGCATGGCGGCACGGACGGACCGGCGCCCTCCTGGTGCCAGGCTTCTCCCTGCGCGCAACGACTCGGAGTGCACAGGGCGATGGCCCAAGACCTCTGAGCGCTTAGGATGTAGACCGACGGGGACCTCTCTGCTGAGCTGTAGGTCGGGTTGCGGTGTGTTGTTTGGCCGAGGCCGGGCATGACCCAGGAAAGTGTGTCCGGCCGGAGTTAAGCAAGCGTGATGGGTAAGTTGGTGCACCCCTGCAGGGAAGAACATTTCTATCGATAGCCGGTCCTACGGTAAAGGACACTCGGAGTTGTATCCCGATCGATACAACTAGAACTGGACCCTTGAGACATTAACAGGTTGATGACCGTATTGGCTCTGGGATCGCTTTCTCACAGGGAGTCGAGAAAGGATCTCAGGACGGGGTTTGATGACTTTATGGCTCTGGGATTGCTTTCTCGCAGGGAGTCGAGAAAGGATCTCTGGGTGAGGTTGATATTATTACTGCTACATTATATTGTATTGTTCTACTCTCTTCTACTGCTGCAAGACCGCTGAAGATGCTAGTCTTCGATAGGACTAGGCCTTCTCTCTATTCTGGCATTTCTGCAGCCCAGTCCACATATACAGCCTCCCCTTGAAAATGTTGCATATGTAGTGTAGATCCTTGCTTGCTGAGTACTTCAGAGTACTCACGGTTGCTTTTCTTTCTTTTTCCCCCATATCAGTTTGTCGTGGCCAGATGACGGAGCCGCTGAGACAGCTACCCCCGCCGACGTTCGGCTACTACTACTACCCCGAGGGTCCCAGGCAGGAGGCCTGCGCCTTTCGATCGTAGTGTTTTATTTTGCCCCGCCTTCCTAAAGGCCTTTCTGTTTCTCTTTTATATCTGTACTCAGATATCTGATGCTTCCGCTGACGCTTGTATGCCATCGAGCTATGTATTCGAGCCCTCGAGGCCCTGGCTTGTAATATAAAGCTTGTATGACTTTATTTATGTTTTAGAGTTGTGTTGTGATATCTTCCCGTTAGTCCTTAGGCTTGATCATGTGCATTTGCGTGTATGATTAGCGCGCGATCGGGCCGGGGGCGTCACACCATGCAAGGGATATAGGTGTTAATGTCCCGCACAAGAGGGCTTTCACACTCAACAAAGAAGAGAGGCTCAGCATGAAAAAAGCGAGGAGTGAAATGAAGCAGAATGAGTTGTATGAAAGGTTGAGGAAGGACATGTATCCGACTGTTCAAAGGGAAATTGAGGAGTCAATGATGATGCAGAAGACTCTAACACTGACAAATAGCCAGTAGATGGGAGGGAGGCGGGCATGGAGGACGCTAGTTATTGCGCGACAACACCGCACAAGAGTAGCTATGCATCAGCTGACCCCAGCGACACTGAGACTGTAGCTGCTCATGATGATGCTATATCTGATCTATCTAGAATGAAAGACAGCCTGAAGGGCCTGCTTACACATTATGAAGGTACATTAAAATGTGAAATAGCCTGGGTTTGCCCGCCCTTCTTGGAAGAGGGCCTCTTATTGGACAATGTGCCATTGAAGCCGGGCTATGTGCAGTACTACATGACTGAAGTAAAGCCTGGATTCAATGAATTTGCCATGAAGAATGTCCTAGGGGACTTTGATGAGCATAGGACCTTGGGAGAAACACTGTTACGTCACATCCAGTGGCCACGAAAGGAAATAGACTTCATGGATGAAATCCCTGAAGCCCCGCCAAGAGCAATCAATGTCGCCCCTCAACCGGTGGCGCTCTCCTTGCCACAGCAGCTCTCGCGTGCTTCCCCCAAGGAACCTAATACTCGTAATCCGACGGCTGATGCATCAACCTGTGATCAGCCCGCCCAACTTTGTGACGTACATGCCATGTCATTGCCTGCCCCAGAGCAGCCAGCGGCAAGGCCTACAACTGTTGAAGACGCACCACCGGTTTAGATGCTGGCCGCTGAAGCAGCGGGGGAGACCCAACTGCACCACATGCTCAGCAGACCAACCTGGTGGAATGGACTGCTAAGCAGTCTGATGCTTTGGAACTGCCTGCTAAGCAGTCTGTAGGTCCAGAACCGACCGTTCACCAGTCCGTCGGTCCGCAGCCGCGTGATTAGCATACCAATGCGTCAGCACTGCCTGCTCAGCAAACCAACGCGTTAGCACGGCCTCCTCGGCACATCGACAAGTTGGCACCACCTGCGCAGAAACCCGACATAGCTTCAACGCATGGTCAGCAGTCCGATGCCTCTGCTCCTATAGCCCAGCAGTCCGTCACAGCAGCACCGCCAGCTCAGCAGTCCGGCATAGCTAAAATGTGTGCTAAGCAGTCCATCGAAGCTTTACCGTTTGCTCCGCAGTCTGCCTTTCAGCCATCCAGACCTTGGACCAGAAGTGCTTCAAGTACCAAGAAGGAAGCGGGTAAAAAGGCTGCACCCGTGAGGAAGTGCGCCCAGAGAGCGAAGAGGAATGAGAACGATTGCCTCTTACTTAAAGCACTCATCACCCAGAACCAAATTAATAGCAAGTTGTTCGAATCAGAGAGTGATATTATTTCTGACGGCATGAATGATGCAGAAATAGATTTGGTGCTTGCTAAAAATAAAGCAGACGTACTTGAAGCATGCAATTACGTCCATGGCCAGCCATTTCTTGTTGGCGAATACTTTGATGAGTGCAGCTCCAGTTTCCGCGAGTTACATAAATATTGCATGGATCAAATGTTAGCAGGCATCATGTTCTGCTAGTCTGCTACAATAGAGATCATTTTCGACATGATCCTAGTTCCATCAGTGTAAATTTTGAGGACTTACATCTCTTCTTCAATTTCAACAAGCTCGATGCCACTCTTGTTAGATGCCTGATTTTGTAAGTACTTAACAAACTCTGGTCAACTTCTCCATACAAGGCTGTAAATGATAAACAGCTAACTGCATTGTATTCCTCTCAGGGGATTGAACGCGCAGAGAAAAAAAGGGAGAGTGTGTATTTCATAGATCCTGCATTAGCAAATGGCACAACATTACATGGTAAGGATGAACGGGAGTGGGCCATTAACACGGTCGCCTGTATCTTCGAAAACACGTCCCATGCAAAATCAGTTCTCTGGCCATATCATGAACGGTAAGTCAAATAAACAACCACACATACACTGATTGTCTTTCAGATTTCGACATAATTCGTAAGTTCATGGCTTTCTTAATATGTAGCAATCACTGGATCTTGGTATTCATTGTTCCAAACAAGAACATGGTTTACTACATGGATTCTCTCAGAGAGTCAACAAACGCTCAGGATCTGACGCATTTTCAGCAGTTCATGGATAGGTATTGAATTCTATGATGTTGAAATTAATTTGCATTCATATCTGGTTCAATAATTGATGTTGTCAAAATTCATCTTCATTTACAGTGTGTTCGCATTGTGGAAAACTAAACCAGGGAACCTATTCAAGAGGGAACTACCTCTGCAGCACGAGATCGTTTCTCCGGTAACACACCGAAATCCGTTATTTTCAGAAAATGTATCCAATAGTTTGCAAATACCTTTTCTTACGCTAGTCAAATGTTCAAGCTTCTAAATAAACCTCTTTCTATTTCTGTCCAAAGAAAAAAACATCTAACACTGGTTAGGTTGTTCCTAACAGGACAAATACATGACTAATTCTGTACAAAAAATTTCAGTGTCCTCGGCAACAAGCAGGGACCAACCTTTGTGGATACTATGTTTGCAGACACATGATCTCCGTCTGCAAATCTGTTGATAGTTGTGAAGATGCTCGCGAATTAGTACCAGTAAGTCTATCTTAAGTAATATCTTCTACTCCACTCATATGGCACATTCTGATCTTAAAAATACTGCAGCTCATCTTAGAACCGAGGACCCCTTAACCGCTCCCCGCTGGTGAATTGCTGATGGTTCGGAGATTTATCATCGACTTCTTCCTGATCACTACATCAATCCCACTCGTGATAATGAAGATTTTAGCATGCCTTCTCCTGAAACATTGAGTAAGAGTTAGCCACTAAACATATACGCATGGATCCATTGTTTTCCATCTGATGAGGTCTTCATATTTTGTACACTATGATTAATTATGTAATGCATATATATGTCGACAAATCATTGGAATTCAGCTCCCATTTGTTCAATTGCAATTGTTGCAAAATCTGATGAATGTTCTTCTTGTGGACACTATTTGTTCAATTGCATATTGTGGCGAATTTGCTTTTTGCATGCCGATTCAAATGGGATATTTATTCTTTAACCTGGCAATTGCTCCGCACACAGTTCAATTAAACAAGTGTGTGCGATCCACATGAAAAGCATATATATACGTCAATCGTAGCGGAATCGTCGGTGATACACAGCAGATTGCAGATGATTTGCAGCACTACTACGTGTGTGTAGGGGCTCCGAAACCGTTTGTGATACCACATTATCGCACACGAGAGCTCAGAGTAAACCGTGCCCAATGTAAAATACAATCCCAGTCGTAAAGTTTTCAGGAAACGCGTGGGATCCCAGACGAAAAGCACACGTCACACTTACCGCAACCGTCGGTTATACACAACAAATCACAAACGGTCTACAACACTTGTCTGTGTGCGAAGGGGCTCTTGAACCGTTTGTGATAGAACATTATCGCACACGGTAATTGTTCGGAAATGTGTGCGATGGAGTCATGCATGGCAGACTAGTTCTGCAGAAAACTCATGTGCGATGGGGCACATATCGCACACAATTCATATGTTGGCCCGTGTGCCTTACATACTCTTTCCCAAACGGTTCATTACGATGCACGGTTTGGTTTCACTGTGTCATTAGAAACGTTTAATCACCGATCCCACATGTGTGAAAGAATTTAGTGTGTGCTGCATCGCATATGATTACATTTGGCAAGGCCTCTACATCATGGCTCCCTATCCCCGACGGTTTTTGGGTCATGTGGGAAGGACCCCCCCTATCTCACACATTCACTAGGCGACGGTTTAAAATGCCGTCGCGGAAAAGGGTTAAAAACCGTTTGTATAGCAGCTCGCTGTACCAGTGAATGTCTGTACATTCAATTAATTTTTTTGTTTATCAGCCATTTGAATTGGAGGGGGTGATGGCAGTATCTAAGGGAGTAAAAACATGGTCTTCAGAAAATATAGTGCTACCCATCGATGCAGATAGAACCACGGTTGTACTTGCCCAAGAACCAGCCCCACCACACATAACCCAGACTCTCGCAGATTCTACCCCTACCCAGTTGGACAGAGAACCAGCTACACCCCTTCTAACTCCAACCCCAGCAGATAGTAACCCAGTTCCAGTTGACACAACACCATCTCCACCACAGAGCACCCAAACACGAGCAGTTAGTAAGGCAACTGCAGTGGCCAAAGCATGAGGACCACCACTCCGAACCCCAACTCAACGCTTAAAGCAGAAGAAGAATTGTTCTCGGGTGAGGTTCCGTAGCTATGTTCATACTCCTTTGCTCTTGCATCATTGTATTTACTCATACCAACTAATTTCAAATTTGAAGGATGCAATTGAAACTCCAATGGTGCAACAGGTATGTTTTAAACCTGTTTCTTTAACTGGCTTGCTGTTGTAACTTGCTCTATGTTGATTTCAGTTTCAATTGTATAAACAGTTATGTTCTCATGGCATGCACATTACAAGTGTTGTTAGTGTTGTGTAGTTTCCCACACTTATATTATGTCTATGCTGCTTTGTCTTAAACAAATATGATTTGAACCGTGTCTCTATCTTGATTTGGCAACATAAACCAGAATGATATAGACCATACAGTGACCATAGTACATAGATATATGTTTGTTTCATGTTGTTATCCTGTCCACTTAACTACTAAATTGGTTTACCAAAATGAGTTTCATATACAACATGCTAAACCTGTGATGTGTCTATTTGTTTCTCTTTTAGAATGCCGACAAAATATTGGAGAAGAGTACCCCATTATGCAATGGTAAAGGAAGTAATGCAGATAAGGTTGAAGATATTGTGACATCCCTGTTGGTCGCCAAGAAAGCTGATAAAAACTATCTTGAAGATAGCGAGACAACCCCAAAGTTCTTTCTTGATGTAGTGTTCGAGTTACTGGCCACTACTACTGGCACAAGCTCGTCGAACTTGCTGCGTAAATCAGTTCTGCTTCTTGAGTCTTAACTACAAGTTGAAAGACATCGATCAGATGTGCTGCGACAAGAAGCCGAAGGACTGAGGAAGTCCCTGCAGAATTCAGATGCATACTTTCTGGTGTAACAGCAAGCGCTTGAGGATTTAAGCGCCAAACAAGAGAAAGCTAATAAGCTTGCTAAGCTTCTTGCCAACATGGTGGGTACCCATGATATTGTTTCTTGAGCTCTTCTGAAGTGGTTTTAGTTCTGGACTTGTTTTGCTGCGGCATTTATTTGCACTGGTCGCTAACTTTGACAACCAGTGTATGTAAAATGCTGCTTTGTTCCCTATATTTGCACTGGTGGCGAACTTTGATGCCCAGTGGATGTAATCTGTGTAATTCTAGTTTAAAAAATCGGACTGAGCCGGTGGTCAAACAGAAAAAAACCGGAACCGGCGGCCTCGGTGTTTTCTAAGCTAATAAGACCTTCTGCAATCAAACCGAAGAAAACTGGTCAAATCGGCCGGTTTTTTGGAAACACGGTGAAAAAACTGGGCCATTGAACCGGGAAAAACCAGGAACTTTTTTTATAGAAATTGGGAGAAGTGGAATTCGATCACGGGACGTGTCAGCAGTACGCTGGGCCTGCAAATGGCCCAATAACCAACTTGGTTGTGCTACTTTGTTCTCCACTACATGAAAATAATTTTATTTGATCATTGTTTCACACTATATTAGCACATATATTACTCAAGATATATTATTTTATTACTTAAAAACCGACAATCGAACCGATGAACCGGCGGTCCGACCGGTAAAAACCTGAACCGACAACCTTCCCGGTTCGGTTTTTTAAACTATGTGTGTAATCGCCATAATATCCTAGCGTTAGTTGCTTGCTTATTTATTTTCTTATAGTCTTGTTTATTTGTTTGCTTCTAGTACTACAATTATTTTTCCTCAGTTTCCTAGTTGCCGCAATAACAATGGTCCACATATGGGCCATTGTAACCATGGCCCTCCTACGGGCCGTAGGATCCATGGGCCTCCTACGGGCCTTAGGATCCTTGGGCCTTCTACGGGCCTTAGGATCCTTGGGCCTCCTATGGGCCTTAGGATCCATGGGCGGCCGTAGGATCCATGGGCCTCTTGCGGGCCGCAGGATCCATGGGCCATACTGATCCTGGACCACTGTCTAAACGTGATTTGGGCCGTAAACGGGCCAGAATTAGAACCATCTGTTTGTGGGTGTCGGTGTACTAAGTATTGGGCCATTAGTACCCCGTACTTGTGCATGGGCAGTTATAGCCATACTCGCAGCAAGGCTTGTCAGGGAACAGTTCGAGGTTGACTCAGGCCACCAAAGAAATTCTCAAGTCAAAGATATGAGGATCAGCAGATAAGAAGAGCTGGAATCCGAAGGCCAACTCCCCCGACAAGATCTTGCCGGGGTGGCCCGCCAAGCCCGGCAAGGTTCGGTGCCCGGCCAGGCTCGGCGCCCGGCAAGGTTCAGCACCCGGCAAGGTTTTGTTGCTGTGCCACTGCTCTGGCACAGCAACAAACCCGACATTCTGGGTCCTTCTTTGGATGCGTGGCGACGCGCCAGTGGAGGAGAGCTTAAGCGGTGCTGATGGGATGGCCCCTTTTTCCATCCCCAAGAAAGTGAGGACACCTAAACGGACACCTTACGGTGCATTAAATGCGTTCGTCCTAATCCGTCAGGGGTTAGGTATGATGACCCTGTAGCTACTTTACACCTCAATGTATGTACGTTTTTCCACTGTGGTGACCCCTTTGTGGTATAAAAGGAGGCCCAAGGCAACTGCTACAGGGGAGGATGATCTTCTGGCCCATTCTGCATGCGTAGCTGCTCTTTGAACATACTGTTCACTGTGAGCGCTCCTGGAGCCTGGGCTCAAGAACATCGATAATAAAACAAGGCAGGAGTAGGGTTTTACGCGGATTAGCGGCCCGAACCTGGGTAAAATCGCCCCGCGTCGATCGTTGGTTCTGGTCTTTGCGCATACCTCTCCCCCCGCCGAATCGTAAAGGGGTCCTTTGGGATCCCATAGGTGTCACACGCCGACATCTTTGGCGCGCCAGGTAGGGGGATTGTAGGTTGTGTGAACCTGATCCAGTGATCGGCGCCTTAGTTTCTTCATCATCTTCATCATCATGCCACCCAAGAAGAAGAGCGCTGCGACGGTGCAACCATCCATGTCCGTTTTTCCTGTGCCTTCGCATACGGGCGATGGCGTGGGTGCAGAAGGAAGAGGATTAGAGCTTCCACGGCGTTCCGGTGACCCAAGCCAGGCGAGCGGCATCATTCGCAGTGGCAGCGGCAACCCACACGCCGCTGCATCCAGAGACGGAGCTGTGTTGCCTACTGGTGGCACAACGAATTCCAGAGATCAGAGGACGCCTGCTGGAGCTCCCGCGCTGGCGCAAACATCACGGCCTACCCAGGTCGTGCACGACGAGCGACGTCATGGCGCTGGTGGTTCAGGGCGTCCCCATGAAAAGATTTCTGCGCATCGATCCCAAGATGCGCGGGCCCAGCATGCACACCGAGCTGCCGGTGAAGGTGGCGCGCGGTCGCGTGATCGTGATGGTGCTCCTTCTAACATGGCTAGGAGTCAGAGCACCTCACGTACCTCGCACCTGTCACCGCCGCCTATGCCAGCGGAAGCCTTGGCACGTGCGCAGCTGCTCCTCGATTTCCCTCCTGCTCCAGAGAAGATGGAGGAGTGGCGAGCTACTATCCAGAGCCTTATTGGCTTCGCCAACAAAGATGGGCCACAAGAGGCAGGGCCCTCACAGCGAAGGCCCGTCGATCCGGCGCGAGCCGATGTGGAGAAAACCGGAGGTGGTGCAACCATGGTGCACTCCCCTCCGCGACACCAGCGGCGGCCGACAACCCAGCAGGTCGACTGCCGTGAAGAAGATTCCACGGCGTCGTCCGATCCACGGATGCGCCGCGACCAGCGTCAAGTTCTCCAGGAACGAGGCAAAGAGGACGCTTGCACTACCATCAAGCGGCGACGGGAAGCGCGCTATCAGTCTGATAAGCGCGTAGGGCCAGCTGTCGATGAGCCTGCGCCAGGGGACGCCGAAGACTTGCCTTACGAGGTAGGGACTCCAGCATTTACCCGTGAGCTGCGGCAAGTCCAGTGGCCCAATTCCCGAACCTTCAAGCTAGAGGTCCCGGAGAAATATGACAGCAAGACTCATCCCTCGGAGTTCCTGAGCATTTACACCATTGCGGTGCAGGCTGCCGGGGGCCGAGATGACAAGATACTTGACAACTACTTCCTGTTGGTGCTTAAACCCAATGTTAGGTCGTGGTTGATGCATCTGCCGGAGAATTCTATTTCTTCTTGGTCAGATCTGTGCCATCAGTTTGTTGGCGCCTTTGTTGGAGGCCACCAAGCTCCTGGCCAAGAGAGTGATTTGCATATCATCCCTCAGAAGGAGGGCGAATCCCTGCGCAAGTTTATCCAGAGATTCAGCCTGGTGCAGTACAATATTCCTGACGTTCACCCTGCCGATGTTGTTAGCGCGTTTCATCAGAACGTGCGTAACCGCAAAATGTGGGAAGAGTTGGCAATGAACAAAGTCAGGAGTATCGCCGAGCTTTACGCTTTGGCCGACAAATGCGCTCGAGCTGAAGAGGGGAGGAAACTCCCTGGCGAGGCTGTTGGCGCGGGGGGCGAATCGGAAGATGAGGACGCTGCGACCCCGTCAGGGAAAGGCCGGCGGCAGAACAGGAAACACAGAGGCAAGGCCGTGCTTGCTGTCGAGGAATCCGGCAACCCCGGTGCGGCCAAGAAGGCTAGGGTTGACGACCCCGGCAAGGATCTTGCCGGGTGCCCTTCCTGTCAGGCCTTGGCGGCAGCCAACAAGTCGGAAAGCTCCAGCAAGCAGTATTGCAAGATCCATCGCACCAAGGGCCATGATCTCCAAAACTGCCGGCAAGTTGAACAGCTTGCCGAGAAGCAGAGGGCTGAGTATGAAAGGCGGGATAAGGAGAAGGCCCATGACGGTGCTGACGGATCCGGCAAGAGGCGCGGTGGCCGAGGGGGTCACCGCGGCAAGGCCAAGCAACAGAGGGAGAGGCCCGCTTGAGGCCGGGACAAGGAAGAAGATGATGATGAAAAAGACGATGAGTCCAGTGAGCAAGAATTCCAGAAAGCTACAGAGGCTATGTGTATCGATGGGGGCGCCTCATTGCATTCTTCCCACCGTCGACTCAAACAGTGGGTGCGAGAAGTCAGTGCAACAGAGCCGTCACCAGATGCATGTAAGCCCCTGAAGTGGTCCAACACGCCTATCATTTTCGACGCCGAGGATCACCCTGATCGCACAACCGCGGTCGGGTGCCTGCCATTGTTGGTCTCACCAACAATTCGCAACCTCAGGGTGACGAAAATGCTAGTTGACGGTGGGGCCGGGCTGAACCTAATCTCACCAGATGTGCTCGAGAGGCTTCAAATTCCGGATGAAGATCTTAAAGAAACGGGCACTTTTCAAGGGGTCAATCCAGGAAGAGCCCAGCCGAAGGGCAAGATTATGCTACCGGTAACATTTGGTAGCGAGCTAAACTACAGGACCGAGAAGGTAGTGTTTGATGTCGCCAAGATCCCTATGTCATACAATGGGATCCTTGGTCGGCCACCGCTGGCTAAGTTCATGGCGGCATCACACTACGCTTATAATGTTTTGAAGATGCCTGGGCCGTTGAGTGTCATTACTATCCATTCCGATAAGAAGGATGCGCTCATCTGTGCCGACCAACTCTACCGGGAAGCAGTTGCAGCACCTACCGTCAAGACATTTGCTCCTGCCGCTGGAACTCCCGGGGGGAAGAAGAAGACCGGCGAGAAACTTGGCGCGAACTCCGGTAAGCGCGCCTCCTCGGAGTGTTGCGCTTCCATCGAGGATGCACTAGAGAGTTCCACCGGCAAGAATAAGAAATCCAAGGCTGCTCCGCCAGAGACCAAGAAGGTGCCCGTCAGGAAGGACGGAACGGGGGGAACTTTCACCATAAGTTCCACCCTAGATGACAAATAGGAAAGCGCGCTCGTTGCCTTCCTGCGGGCGAATGTCGACGTGTTCGCATGGCAATCGTCTGACATCCCCGGTGTTCCCAGGGAGGTAATTGAGCACCACCTTGCTGTTTGTCCTCACGCGCGGCCCGTCAAGCAGAGGGTCAGGAAGCAAGCCTTGGAGCGGCAAGAATTCATTGCCGAGGAAATCAGAAAGCTGGAGGCGGCAGGATTGGTCAGAGGAGTGCTTCATCCAACTTGGTTGGCCAATCCGGTTGTAGTGCGCAAAGCGAATGGGAAATGGAGGCTTTGTATCGATTATACAGATATTAATAAAGCCTGTCCAAAAGATCCCTTTCCCTTGCCGCGCATCGACCAGATTGTGGATTCCACCGCTGGTTGTGATCTCATGTCCTTCCTTGATGCTTACTCAGGGTATCATCAGATCTTCATGGCGAAGGAAGATGAAGAAAAGACCGCATTTATCACCCCATGTGGTACGTATTGTTTTATACGAATGCCTTTCGGGTTGAAAAGTGCTGGTTCTACATTTGCGAGAGCGGTCCAAATCGGTTTTGAGCCTCAACTCCATAGAAATATGGAGGCATACATGGATGACATAGTGGTCAAAACCAAGGACAAATCAACGCTCATACAAGATTTAGAAGAAACATTTGCAAATCTGTGCAAGATCAACTTAAAGCTCAATCCTGAGAAGTGCGTGTTCGGTGTTCCTTCCGGCAAGCTCCTCGGATTCTTTGTATCTTGTTGGGGAATCGAAGCGAACCCCGACAAGATCAAAGCTATTGAGCAGATTGAAGCGCCAAGACGCGTCAAGGATGTGCGTCGTCTTGCCGGCTGTGTTGCTGCTCTAAGCAGGTTTATTTCCAAATCTGCTGAGCGCGCCCTGCCCTTTTTCAAAATTTTGAAGAAGGCAGGTCCAATGAAATGGACTCCGGAGGCGGAGGCTGCGCTGCAAGATTTGAAGAAATACCTTTCCTCTCCGCCGACGCTAGTCACGCCTAAACCACAAGAGCCGTTGCTGCTGTATCTGGCTGCGACAAATCAAGTGGTTAGTGTTGTGTTAGTGGCGCAGAGAGAAGCTGATGAGGAAGCAACACTAGCGGCAGGACCGTCAGGTGATGCGGCAGGATCTTCCCCGGCAAGGATTGATCCCGGCAAGACAAGATCTATGTAGTCAGAAGAATCATTGCAGAAGAAAAAGGTGGTGCAGCGCCCAGTTTATTTTGTTAGCTCTCTTTTACAAGGAGCTAGGTCAAGATATTCTGGCGTGCAGAAGTTGCTTTTCGGCCTCCTTATGGCCTCGAGGAAGCTACGCCATTATTTTCAAGCACATGAAATCACCGTCGTCACTCGCTTTCCGTTGCAACGGATTTTGCGAAATCCAGAAGCAACCGGCAGGATCGTGGAGTGGGCGTTGGAGTTGTCGAGCTTTGGCCTCAAGTTTGAAAGCACTTCGATAATTCAGAGCAGGGCCTTGGCGGAGTTCGTTGCGGAATGGACCCCAACGCCAGACGAAGAGGTTCAAGAAACAACTCTCCCCGGCAAGGAAATTGACCAGCAATGGGTTATGTACTTTGATGGGGCTTTTTCGCTGCAAGGCGCTGGTGCTGGCATGCTGCTTGACGCACCCACCGGAGAGCACCTCAAGTACGTAGTCCAAATGCATTTTCCCCGGGAGAGTTCGATGAACAACACTGCAGAGTACGAGGGTTTGCTTGCCGGTCTGAGGATCGCGGCAGACCTTGGTATCAAGAAGCTCGTCATCAGAGGCGATTCATAGCTTGTCGTCAGGCAAGTTAATAAGAGTTATCAGAGTCCATTGATGCAAGCCTACGTGGATGAAGTGAGAAAAATGGAAGAGCACTTTGACGGTCTGCAAATGGAGCACATCCCTCGTGCCGAGAACAGTGTCGCTGACGACCTGTCAAAGCATGCTGCCCTCAAGTTGCCTGTGGAACCAGGAACTTTTGTGCTCCATTTGACTCAACCATCCATGGCACCATCAATGCGGCAAGAAAAGAGAAGAAAGTTGAATTCTGTTCAGTACTTCCCGGCAGAGCTCCCGGGAGCCGCCGGCAAGGAAGTTGCCGGGATCAACGACATGCCTGCCAGGGAACAACAAGCTCCAGCAGGGGCTTAGGCCCTTGCCGTCGAGACAAACGTTCCCCCGGCAGAGGAGATGCCTTTAGTCCTAGCCGTCGAGCCCCAGGCTCCAGCATGGGCGCAGCACATTGTCCATTTCCTTCAAATAGGAGAACTCCCGAAGGAACAGGAAGAAGCGGAAAGAGTAGCCCGTCGATCTGTTATGTACAAGTTCGTCGATGACGTCCTATACACAAAGAGACCAAACGGTGTGAAATTGAAGTGCATTCCTCGGGAGGATGGACTAGAGCTGTTGGCAGAAATACATGGAGGCATATGTGGCTCTCACATAGGATCAAGAGCACTTGCCGGGAAAGCGTTCCGACAAGGTTTCTTTTGGCCCACCGCTCTCCAAGATGCAACTGCACTAGTAACTAAGTGTGAAGCGTGCCAGTTTCATTCGAAGAAATCGCATCAACCAGCTCAAGCTCTTCAGACAATCCCTCTCTCCTGGCCATTTTCGGTCTGGGGGCTCGACATACTGAGCCCTTTGCCTCGTGCTACCGGGGGCTTTGAGTACTTGTACGTTGCTATCGACAAGTTCACAAAGTGGCCGGAGGTGGAAGCAGTGAGGAAGGTGACAGCACAATCAGCCGTCAAGTTCTTTAAAGGGATAGTTTGCCGTTTCGGTGTGCCCAACAGGATCATCACCGACAACGGCACACAATTCACAAGTCGCACCTTCATGCAGTACGTCCAAGACCTTGGCGGCAAAATTTGTTTTGCCTCTGTTGCTCACCCGAGAAGCAACGACCAAGCGGAGAGGGCCAATGCTGAAGTGCTGCGCGGTCTCAGGACCAGAACCTTTGACAGGCTGAAAAAGTGCGGAAGACGCTGGATTGATGAGTTGCCGACGGTTCTTTGGTCAATCAGAACGACACCAAATCGAGCCACCGGCCAGACACCCTTCGCTCTGGTCTACGGAGCGGAAGCAGTTCTCCCCACGGAACTCACGTACGGATCACCTCGAGTGCTCGCTTATGATGAGCTTGAGCAAGAGCAACTGTGGCAAGATGACGCTGTGCTCCTTGAGGAGAATCGTCTTCAGGCTGCTGTGCGAGCTGCATGCTACCAGCAAGCTTTGCGCCGCTACCATAGCCGCAAAGTTCATGCCCGAAGCCTTGAGGAAGGCGACCTTGTTCTTCGACGGATTCAGTCCGCCAAGAATTCAAACAAGTTGACGCCGAAGTGGGAAGGCACTTATCGGGTAGTACGAGTCACCAGGCCCGACGCTGTCCGCCTAGAGACCGAAGATGGCATTCCAGTGAGTAATTCCTGGAATATCGAACATCTTCGCAAGTTCTACCCATAAGGCGCAGTTGCCGGGGGCCCCCGGCAACCACCCTTTTGTACAAGTCTTGCCGGCAAGGCATATGATCCTTTGTACAAAGCCAGGCGCAGACCCTGAGCACAGATGAATAAATTTAAGTGTTGTGCATTCCCTTATTGATTTCCATGTTCATATATATATGCATGTGTGTCTAAGATGTTGTATGGCACCTACTCCCGGTAAGTTCTAACGAACCGCCAATGTTTCATATCTTTATTTTCTCTTCTTTCTTTTTCTTAAAAGACAGAAGGATTCCTCGCGTGCACATTTGCCGAGGGGGGGGGGAAGGGAGATATGAGTACCAGTTGGCGACGATCAGAATCGACGCTTGCCAGAGGAAGGACAGTGACAGAAAGCTAAGTTCTAAAACTTAGAACAAGTTTCCTTTATTGCAAAGTTATTTCCTTGGACGATTCCGACTTTTGTATGGAAAATCTGCACGCGAAGGAACCCTTGCTGTAATCGGTTGCGCCCTTATTTTGTTTCAAGTCCGCTCAATGATTTAAGTGGCTGCACTGAGGACGCCAAGGAGTCTTGCCGGCCGCTGCGCCTCCAGCAGGCTGCTGAAGTCCCACACCCATCGCTCGCGGCAGGTTGCGCGCCGGCAAGTTTTTCAGTAAGCGTAGGGTGAACTCCATACATAAAGGAATCAGACAAGGGAGATAGCATGCATGTACCCAAACATAAGCAAGTTATATTACATTAGTAAGTTGCCGCAGTTCTAACTTAAGACTTAATTGTCTTTGGCATGGAATGACAACGGCAAGAAGAGGTGGAGCAGTTAATCTCTGCGCTGGCCTTCGATCCTTTTGATTGAATCCGCCTTCTCGAGGATAGGCGCGACAAGCTCTTCAAGCGCCTCGAGGTTTGCGTCCTTTGGCAGGTGGCCAAGCACGTTGGAGAGGTCGATGCCAGGATTGTTATGCGCCACCTTGATAAGCACCTTGCGGAGGACAGCCCGGCAAAGCCGGCGGGACTCGTTGGCCAATTAAGTCGCCCGGTTAGACTGAAGCAACTTCAGGGCATCAATGATGCTCTCGAAGAACATCGTCAACCTGGCACTCGAAGATATCCTTTCCTTGGAAGAATACCTGAAGTTTGACAAGCCCATGGTTGATAGTTCTGCCATGAGCTTCTCCGCAGCATCGATGAGACGTCCAGTCCAGATCTCCACCCCCTTTTCGTGATCAATTTGGGCGGCGGCAGCGCTCTTGAGCAGGTTCCTCTCTCCTTGGAGATCTTTGAGCAGGGCCTTCTCACGAGCCCTGCCGGCCTCGAGAGACTTCTACAACGTGGTCAGCTTCAATTCCAGAACGGCAATAGCGTCATTTGCTGAGGAGAGCTGCTTGGTCTTGTTGGACATGGCAACTTGCATCTCCGCCAGGGTGTGGAGGGTTTTTTCCCTATCACCTTTGAGCGTCGAGAGCTCCTTGCCGTGCTCTTCGAGATCTGCTTCCAGCTTCTTTACTTTGTCGCTCAGCTCATTCTTGGCGGCCTCTGCAGCCTCGGCAGCATCGATGGCCTCCTTGAGTTTGCCGGCATGATCTACAGTTAGAGCTTCGAGTGCCTCTTTGTGTTTCTGCTCCAGCTCCTGGGTCCGCCGCGCGACAAGCTTCTCAATATCTTCATCTTTGCTGCGAAGCTTGGCGGCGAGCGCCTGCTCACGTGCGGCGAGATCTTCCTCACGAGCATCAAGCGCAACGCGACGCCCCGTCAGGAGAGCATCTTCAGCAGCAATTCTTTGCGTAGCTTCATCTTGCGCCTTCTCCATGTCAGATTGTTTCAGGAGGATTTCTGTCCACTGTTGGCTCACTTGTTACCGGCCGGCAGTCAACTCTTGGAGGGCCTCGGTGTACCAGACTTGCATTTGTTCGACGCGCCTCTGAAAATCTGCTTCGGCCGCCTCGACAACTGCCATTTTGGAATTCGCTTTCTCTTTCCGGGCGCGGTGGAGAGCCTAGAGCTTGCGGAAATTTTTGCCCATGGCCTGAAGGAGCTGATCCTCTTCAGACTTGCCGCTGCTAATGCTGGGATCGTCAACAACCTTGAGTCCGGCAGCAGCGATGATTTCTTCATCAAAGACTTCCCCTTCGGTCGGTGCCCCAATGCTTGCCGTCCCCGGCAAGTTGACAAACAGGTTCTCACCAACTTTGAGATATTTGCTGGATGAGGGGCCTTCGGATGTTGACGGTTGATCCTCAACAACCGCCTCACCAGTAGCAGGGGGCTCCGTGGCCGGCACAGCGCCTGGCGCTCCTGCGGCAGGAATGCCGTCAGTATGGTCACCAGCCTCCTTGCTGCCCTCTTCAGTAGGCTCTTTGGCGGGGTCCTCCTGTGCACTCTTGGCGGCCTCGTCGGCCAAAACACCGCCGGCCTCGATAGTGGCATCCGTGGCGGCCTCGCTGGCAGCAATCTTGTCAGCTTCGGTGGCAACATCCCTGGCGGTCTCCTCGATGACAGTGTCGATGTCCATGTCTTCCATCTCAGGGAGTTCTAAAGGACAAGGGGGAGAAACAGAATGAGATCAAGATTGAAGTTCAAGAAGACAAAAGAAAGAGAGATAAAGGAAAGAATAGCAAGCGTCCTGAGGCAATCAGTTACCTGCGTCGAGCTGTTGAGAGGTGGCCTCGCCCCTCCCGGCAACCTCAGTTGCCGTGGGAAGGTTGCCGGTGCCCGTGCTTGCCGGCTCCTCCTCGATCAAGATGGGCTCGTCGGTAGGATCTCTTGCCGGGGACACGCTTGTGGGCGGCGTGATCGATGAAGGTGGCACGACGGGGGCGTGTTCCAATAATTCTCCCTGTTGCCGTTCTTCTCCTGCAAGCCCAGATATATCAGCGGCAAGAATAGAAACCTCAGCGCCCGCCAGCAGAAAAAGACTAATAAACTTACGCTGGGGGCTGCGCTGGGGGCTACGTCGAGGACTAAGATCCGGGCTGATGGTAGTAGTTTCCGGCACGCTCACAAAACCTGCCGGAGGCTCGTCGCCTGTAGAAGTCTTTGTCCTCTTCGCCATCCTCTCCATCAAGGTTTCTGCATCACTGCAGAGACAATACAAGCAAGTCAATAAGATTGATCCAAGATTGGAAAATAAAGGCTGCGGCAAGGTACTCACTCTTCCTCTTCTCGCTCTGGACTAAAGCCGGAGATGTCGAAATCGACCTCCGTTGCAGTGCTTGTGTGGGAAGGCGGAGGGGGGGTCCTAGGTCGCTTGGCTGTAGCAGGCACCGGGGGTTGGCGTGTTTCCGTCACCTCAGCTTCCGGTGCGGTAGTGCGAGACACCTCTGCCGCCTCAGCAGTTGCCGCTGATCTGGGTCTCGCACGCCGCGCAGGTTGCTGTCAAACCCCTTGCCGCGGTGCAGTCTTGCCGGCCGCTTTCTTGCCGGGAGCCTCGCTGCTCGTGGAAGGTTGGTTTGCCGGGATGCCAGATGCAGCCTTTCGAAGAACACGCTTTGTCTTCTTTGGGGCTGGGAGCTCTTCTTGCGGTTCTTCTTCAGCCGTGTCCTCGTCGGACAAGCTCTCAGCGGCTGTGCTGCTCTGTTCCCCGGCAGCTTTGTCCTTCCCGGCAGGTTTTACTTCCACCACTACCTCTGCATCGCTGGTTTCCCATTCTGTGAAGCCAGCGCTGCCAGCCTCCACGGCAAGATTTGCCTCCTCCACCCTAGTGGCGATGTATGCCACTTCTTTGTCGGTGGTGGCTCGGATGAAGTCTGCTTCTTCCCGGACGGCTCTCCCCGTCAAGTTATCAAAGAACTTTTGTGCTTCCTCCTCAATCGGCTCAGCCCAAGTCGCGTCAAGTCCGTGGGCGTTGAACATCGGCATGAAGGTGATGATTGACCCCAGAGCAGAGTTGTTACACAGAGGGACAATCCTTGCCGGCAACCGATGCTTGTCGTCGCGCTGGAACAGCTTTTGGCGGAGGGCGCCAAGTTGCATAGCAGTCAAATTGTTGTTCAATCCAGGGCGCAGCCTCATCATGTCCGCTGTGTTCCGGTACTCCCAAGCTGGTCTTCCCCTGCTCTATAGCAGGGCGATGCGGCGACGGAGGAAATCGAAGTCGATCATCTCCATTGTCAGCCCGACAGCTTTCAGGCGAAGAATCCTGGTGGTGGCGATTGTGAGCCTCTCGTCCTCCGCGGCAAGGCCGCTCCAATCGCTGCCTCGGACCGCCTTCTGCCGTCGAGGCAAACAGAACGGATGAGGATCTGCTTCCTTGATCCAGCACCACTCAGACCGCCATTCGTCTCACTTCTCCCGGTAAACTCCCTCTGGGTATATCTCCTTATTCCAAGCCCGTGGAATCTAGGCGATAGAACCAGAAAGGACCTCCCCCTTTTGGATGCGAGGAATAAAATAATGATGGAAGAGGGCGGTATTGGGAACTACTCCGACAATTTTTTTGCAAAGATGAGCGAAGACAGACATACACATTACGGTGTTTGGCGTGAAGTCAAGAAGGTGGAAGCCGTATGTGTACATAATGTCGTTGATGAAGTCAGAAAATGGAGGGCAGATCCCGCAATAGAAATATGCGGCGAAAAAGGGGTATCTGTCTGACCCACTCTTGGAGCAAGAACCTAGAATCACGCGCGTGGCGGGGTGAGCCTGCGTCTCCCTCGCCCACATGCACTGGTACCGCCTCTTCAAAGCTTCCGCATCGAGCGACGGGGCAAAAACGACATATTTCTTCCACATCTTCACCAGCTCGCTCTCCGGGACATCGGCTTTCGTCTCCTTGCCCTTGCCTTTGCTGGTCTTGGGCGGCATGGCGACTGCAAGGGCGGAAGCCGGGGATGAAGCGGGCGTGGAGGCGACGAGCGGATGAGGAATATTTTTGCTCTGAGCTCGAGAGAAGGAAAGCAATGGTGACGGCCATATTGAGAAGAAAAGGGGGGGGGGGTGGGGGTAAATAGGCTTCTGCCTCTGCGGTTTCTCCTTTTTATGGGAAGGAGCGGGGCCGCCTCTTTTACTCCCCAATGTGAATGCGCCTCTACGGGCGCATTGCAGTTGCAGCTTTTGAGGCACGCTTCCCACGTCGCGCGTTCGGCGCGCGTAGTGGGGGGCACAGTAAACGGGATATTTACGAGCAATTAATCCCCTGCCACATGTGCCCGTGCACTGTTTGGGCCTAGCCCAACAATGCCTTGCACTCGTGTGTGGCCTAGGCCCGGGGGCTCCTGTCGGTGTACTAAGTATTGGGCCATTAGTACCCCGTACTTGTGCACGGGCAGTTGTAGCCATACTCGCGGCAAGGCTTGTCGGGGAACAGTTCGAGGTTGACTCAGGCCACCAAAGAAATTCTCAAGTCAAAGATATGAGGATTAGCAGATAAGAAGAGCTGGAATCCGAAGGCCAACTCCCCCAGCAAGATCTTGCCGGGGTGGCCCGCCAAGCCCGGCAAGGTTCGGCGCCCGGCAAGGTTCAGCACCCGACAAGGTTTTGTTGCTGTGCCACTGCTCTGGCACAACAACAAACCCGACATTCTGGGTCCTTCTTTGGATGCGTGGCGACGCGCCAGTGGAGGAGAGCTTAAGCGGTGCTGATGGGATGGCCCCTTTTTCCATCCCCAAGAAAGTGAGGACACCTAAACGGACACCTCACGGTGCATTAAATGCGTTCGTCCTAATCCGTCAGGGGTTAGGTATGATGACCCTGTAGCTACTTTACACCTCAATGTATGTATGTTTTGCCACTATGGTGACCCCTTTGTGGTATAAAAGGAGGCCCAAGGCAACTGCTACAGGGGAGGATGATCTTCTGGCCCATTCTGCATGCGTAGCTGCTCTTTGAACGTACTGTTCACTGCGAGCGCTCCTGGAGCCTGGGCTCAAGAACATCGATAATAAAACAAGGCAGGAGTAGGGTTTTACGCGGATTAGCGGCCCGAACCTGGGTAAAATCGCCCCACGTCGATCATTGGTTCTGCTCTTTGCGCATACCTCTCCCCTCGCCGAATCGTAAAGGGGTCCTTTGGGATCCCATAGGTGTCGCACGCCGACAGTGGGCTCAGGCCATAATGGGCCATTAACAGGCCGTAAGGCAGCAGAGGCTTAATTCTATCGACTGGCATAACGGGTCGTTAATGGGCCGTAATACATGACAGGACGAATAAGGCCCAAAGGTTTAAGGGCCACACACAGGCCGACTGTAACCACGGGCCAAATTTGGCCCCTTAGTGGAACAGGCCAGTAACGGACCATAAGTAATCAAGGGCCGGAAATGAGCCCAAGAATATATGGGCCTTAGAAGGCCAAAAGATAACACGGGCTGGAAACGGCCCAACTGAATCATGGGACGTTAATGGGTATAAAGCAATTTACTATTTATTATGGACCAGAGTCACCATGGGCCATTAAAGGGCCCAAAGAAACGAAAGCCCTCATATGTGCCGAAAGACATCATGGGCCATACATGGGCCGAAAGTGACAATGGGCTCGAATTATATTGGACTGCCCACATGACGCTAATGGGCCGAATTCGAAAAGGCCATAACGGGCCATGAGTTAACGGGTTGTAAATGGGCTATACGCGCACAGGCCGTTAACAGGCTTTCAATGGGCTGGCTCGTTAACTTTTGACCAAGTTAAATGGGCCGGCCTTTTTAACCTAAATGGGCCACTTTTGGGCTGTGCCACGTGTCGACGTATCATAGGCGCCTCCTGTCCATTGGACGGTTGACATCTGTCCCAACACAGAGCTGACACGTGGTTCCTTCGGCCAATGAGAATTTTACACGTGGAAAATCGCCATTGGTCGTGCCTGCTAACGGGTTATCGGATCCAAAACCGGACCCGATAGCTTAACGGCGACCCGTTATGGTGGATGCCACGTGTCGGTTACCCTTGACGAAAGCACTTCCATGACACGCCATTTATCGTCATGGAAGTGGACACTTCCATGATGATAATTTGAGTTTTGTCATGGAACACTTCTATGATAGCACATGTATGACTATCTTGATTCTGTCATAAAATCGTCATGGATGTACATGCATGACAGAAAACGTGACCTACCGTGACAAACCTGTATCATCACGGAAGTGTTTTTTTTTGTAGTGTCTACTTTTGCAAGAGCAGTCCAGATTGGTTTTGAGCCCCACCTACATAGGAATGTGGAAGCGTATATGGATGACATAGTGATCAAAACAAGGGACAAAGCAACACTCATACAAGATTTAGAAGAAACATTTGCAAATCTGCACAAGATCAATCTGAAGCTCAACCCTTAGAAGTGTGTGTTTGGCATTCCATCCGGCAAGCTTCCCGAGTCTTTGTTTCTCAACGTGGAATTGAAGCCAATCCCGACAAGATCAAAGCAATAGAGTAAATTGAAGCACTGAAGCGCATCAAGGATGTGTGCCGTCTTGTCGGTTGCATTGCTGCATTGAGCAAGTTCATCTCCAAGTCTGTTGAGCACGCCCTACCATTTTTCAAAATTTCAAAAAAGGCAGGTCCAATGAAATGGACTCCGAAAGCGGAGGCTACACTACAAGATTTAAAGAAGTACCTCTCCTCTGCATCAACACTAGTTGCGCCAAGGCCACAAGAGCCGTTGTTGTTGTACTTGGCGGCAACAAATCTAGTGGTTAGTGTTGCACTAGTGGCTGAGATGGAAGTTGAAGACAAAGAAGCAGCAGATGCAGAGCCGTCAAGCGACAAGCCGGAATCTTCTCCCGCAAGTCCAGGTGCCGATAAGTCAAGTGCAGAACATGCAAATACAACATAACAGCAAGTAGTGTAGAAGAAGAAGTTGGTGCAGTGATACGTCTCCGTCGTATCTATTTTTCCTAACGCTTTTGCTCTTGTTTTGGACTCTAATTTGCATGATTTGAATGAAACTAACCCGGACTGACGCTGTTTTCAGCAGAACTACCATGGTGTTGTTTTTGTGCAGAAATAAAAGTTATTGGATTTGGACGAAACTTTTTTGAGAATTATTTCAGAATATATAAAAAATACTCAAACCAAGAACCACCGGAGGGGGTGCCCTGGCTGGGCACGATACACCAGGGCACGCCCCCTCCCTCTGGCGCGCCCTGGTGGGTTGAGCCCACCTGGTGGCCCCCTGACCCTAATTCCAACTCCATAAATACCTATTTTCGGAGAAAAAAATAGGAGAGGAAGTTTCATCATGTTTTACGATACGGAGCCGCCGCCACCTCTTGTTCTTCATTGGGAGGCCGGATTTGGAGCCCGTTCGGGGCTCCAGAGAGGGGAATCTTCGGTCTTCATCGTCACCAACCCTCCTTCATCACCAATTCCATGATGCTCCCCACCGGGAGTGAGTAATTCCTTCGTAGGCTCGCTGGTCGGTGAGGAGTTGGATGAGATTCATCATGTAATCGAGTTAGTTTTGTTAGGGCATGATCCCTAGTATCCACTATGTTCTGAGATTGATGTTGTTATGACTTTGCTATGCTTAATGCTTATCACTAGGGCCCGAGTGCCATGATTTCAGATCTGAACTGTTTATGTTTTCACCAATATATCTATGTTCTAGATCCGATCTTGCAAGTCATATTCACCTATTACGTGTTATGATTCATAAACCCCAGTGTGACAGTAATTGGGATACTTTCCGGTGATGACCGTAGTTTGAGGAGTTCATGTATTCACTATGTGTTAATGCTTTGTTCCAGTTCTCTATTAAAAGGAGGCCTTAATATCCCTTAGTTTCCTTATGGACCCCGCTGCCACGGGAGGGTAGGACAAAAGATGTCATGCAAGTTCTTTTCCATAAGCACGTATGACTATTTATGGAATACATGCCTACATTATATTTATGAATTGGAGCTAGTTTTGTACTGCCCTAGGTTATGATTTTTATATGATGAATATCATCCAACGAATGCACCAATCCAATGCCTACGAGTTTTCCACTTATTGTTCTTGCTAAGTTACTATTGCTATTGCTACTGTTACAACTGCTACAAAACTGTTACTGTTGTTACCGTTACCACTGCTATCATTACTACTACTATCAAAACCATCATATTGCTGTGCTACTGATCACTGTGCTGCAGATATTTAATCTCCAGGCGTGGTTGAATTTACAACTCAACTGCTAATACTTGCAAATATTCTTTGGCCCCCCTTGTGTCGAATCTATAAATTTGGGTTGAATACTCTACCCTCGAAAACTGTTGTGATCCCCTATACTTGTGGGTTATCATGCAGCGCCCAGTTTATTTTGTTAGCTCCCTTCTCCAGGGGGCTAGGTCAAGATATTCTGGTGTACAAAAATTGCTTTTTGGTCTCCTCATGGTCTGAAGGAAGCTGCACCACTACTTCCAAGCACATCAGATTACCATCATCACTCGCTTTCTGATGCAAATGATTTTGAGAAATCCAGATGCAACTGGTAGGATTGTGGAGTGGGCATTGGAATTGTCAAGCTTTGATCTCAAGTTTGAAAGTACTTCAACAATTCAAAGCAGAGCCTTGGCGGAGTTCATTGTATAATGGATGCCAACGCCAGACGACGATATTCCGGAGACATCTCTCCCCGGCAAGGAAACAAGCAAAGAATGGGTCATGTACTTTGATGGGGCTTTTTTGCTGCAAGGCGCCGGTGCTAGAGTGTTGCTTGTCGCACCCACTGGAGAGCACCTCAACTATGTAATTCAGATGCATTTCCCCAGGGAGAAAGCAACAAACAACACTGTTGAGTATGAAGGGCTGCTTGCTGGTCTCCAGATCACAGTGGACCTTGGAATCAGAAAGCTTATCGTCAGAGGCGACTCGCAACTTTTTATGAAGCAATTAAACAAAGATTATCAGAGCCCATTGATGGGAGCATATGTTGAAGAAGTGAGGAAATTGGAAGAGCACTTTGACGGATTACAAACAGAGCACATTCCTCGGGCGTAGAATAGCATTGCTGATGATCTGTCAAAGCGTGCCGCCATGAAGCTACCTATGGAACCAGGGACCTTTGTGCTCCATTTGACTCAGCCATCTGTAACACCATCAACAGGATAGAACAAGATAAGAAAGTTGAACACCAGCAAGTACTTCTCGGCAGAGCTTCTAGAATCCACCGGCAAGGAGGTTGCCGGAGACAAGGCCAAGCTTGCCGGTGAGCAGCAGGCTTCGGCGGGATCTCGAGTCCTTGCCGATGAGACAAGCGCTCCTGCAGCTGAAGTCATGCCTTTAGTCCTTGTCATCGAGCCACAGGCTCCGGCATGGGCACAGTAGATCGTCGAATTCCTTCAAACAGGAGAACTTCCCAAGAGCAAAAAGAAGCTGAAAAAGTAGCCCATTAGTCAAGTATGTACCAGTTCGTGAACAACATTCTGCACAGAAAGAGACCAAACAGTGTGAAGTTGAAGTGCATTTGCCGGGAAGGTGGACAGAAGTTGTTGGCGGAGATACATGGAAGCATATGTGGCTCACACATAGGATCAAGAGCCCTTGTCGGCAAAGCTTTCCGAGAGGGTTTCTATTGGCCCATTGCCCTCCAGGATGCGACGACACTAGTAACCAAGTGTGAAGCATGCTAGTTCCATTCAAAGAAATCACATCAACCAGCTCAAGCTCTTCAAACAATCCCTCTCTCCTAGTCATTCTCGGTCTGGGGGATCGACATACTGGGGCCCTTCCCCCGTGCTGTCGGGGGCTTTGAGTACTTGTACATTGCAGTCAACAAGTTTACAAAGTGGCCTGAGGTAGAGCCAGTGAGGAAGGTGATAGCATAGTAAGCCATCAAGTTTCTCAAAGGACTTGTGTGTCATTTTGGAGTGCCCAACAAGGTCATCACTGATAATGGCACATAGTTCACGAGCCACACCTTCATGCAGTACATCCAAGACCTTGGGGGCAAAATCTGTTTTGCATCAGTTGCTCATCCTAGGAGCAACAGCCAAGCGGAAAGGGTAAATGCTAAAGTGCTGCGTGGTCTCAAGACAAGAACTTTCGACAAGTTGAAAAAGTGCGGAAGACGCTGGATTTATGAGTTGCCGGCAGTTCTTTGGTCACTCAGAACGACACCAAATCGAGCCACCGGCCAGACACCCTTCTCCCTAGTCTATGGTGTAGAAGCGGTGCTCCCCACGGAACTCGTATATGGGTCAGCTCGAGTGCTCGCCTATGATGAGGATGAGCAACAGTAGTTGCGGCAAGATGACGCAACGCTCCTTGAGGAAGATCATCTTCGGGCTACTGTGCGTGCATCATGCTACTAGCAAGCTTTGCGCCGCTATCATAGCCGCAAAGTTCATGCCCGGAGACTTGAGGAAGGCGACCTTGTTCTTCATTGGATCCAGTTCGCCAAGAATTCAAATGAGTTGACGCCAAAGTGGGAAGGCCCTTATCAGGTCGTATGAGTCACTAGGCCTGGCGCAGTCCTCCTAGATACTGAAGATGGCATCCCGGTGCACAACTCGTGGAATATCGAGCATCTTCGCAAGTTCTACCCATGAGGCGCGGTTGCAGAGCCGCCCGATGATACGCCTCCGTCGTATCTATAATTTTTGATTATTTCATGCCAATATGCTACAACTTTTATACACTTTTGGCAACTTTTTATATTATTTTTGGGACTAACATATTGATCTAGTGCCCAGTGCCAGTTCCTATTTGTTGCATGTTTTTTGTTTCGCAGAATATCCATATCAAATGGAGTCCAAACGCGATAAAAACATACAGAGATTTTTTTTGGAATATATGTGATTTTTGGGAAAAAGAATCAACGCGAGATGATGCCCGAGGCGGCGACAAGGCAGGGGGCGCGCCCCAGGGGGTAGGGCGCGCCCTGGGCCCATGTGGCCACTCCGTAAGGCGGTTCGTGCCCTTCTTTCGCCCCAAGAAAGCTAATATCCGGATAAAAGTCGTGTTAAAATTTCAGCCCAATCGGAGTTACGGATCTCCGGGAATTTAAGAAACGGTGAAACACCAGAAATAGGGAGCGCAAAAACAGAAGGAAATAGAGATAGAGATCCAATCTCGGAGGGGCTCTCGCCCCTCCGCCGCCATGGAATCCATGGACCAGAGGGGAAACCCTTCTCCCATCTAGGGGGAAGTTCAAGGAAGAAGAAGAAAGAGGGGGGCTCTCTCCCCCTCTCTCCCGGTGGCGCCAGAACGCCGCCGAGGCCATCATCGTGACGGTGATCTACACCAACAACTTCGCCGCCGTCATCACCAACTCTCTCCCCCTCTATGCAGCGGTGTAACACCTCTTCTACCCGCTGTAATCTCTACTTGAACATGGTTCTTAACGCTATATATTATTTCCCAATGATGTATGGCTATCCTATGATGTTTGAGTAGATCCATTTTGTCCTATGGGTTCATTAATGATCGTGATTGGTTTGAGTTGCATGTTTTATTATTGGTGCTGTCCTATCGTGCTCTCCATGTCACGCAAGCATGAGGTATCCCCATTGTAGGTTTTGCAATATGTTCATGGTTTGCTTATTGTCTGTGTTGCGTGAGTGATAGAAACACAAACACGGATAAGTGGGTTATGGCGTATGGGAATAAAGAGGACTTGATACTTTAATGCTATGGTTGGGTTTTACCTTAATGATCTTTAGTAGTTGCAGATGCTTGCTAGAGTTCCAATCATAAGTGCATATGATCCAAGAAGATAAAGTATGTTAGCTTATGCCTCTCCCTCATATAAAATTGCAATAATGATTACCGGTCTAGTTATCGATTGCCAAGGGACAAATAACTTTCTCGTGACAAAAAGCTCTCTACTAAAACTAACTTAGTTATTTCTTTATCTAAACAGCCCCTAGATTTTATTTACGTGCTCTTTATTATCTTGCAAACCTATCCCATCACACCTACAAAGTACTTCTAGTTTCATACTTGTTCTAGGTAAAGTGAACGTTAAGCGTGCGTAGAGTTGTATCGGTGGTCGATAGAACTTGAAGGGAATACAAACCCTACCTTTAGCTCCTCATTGGGTTCGACACTCTTATTTATCGAGAAAGGCTACAACTGATCCCCTATACTTGTGGGTTATCAAGACCTTTTTCTGGCGCCGTTGCCGGGGAGCAATAGCGTGGGGTGAATATTCTCGTGTGTGCTTGTTTGCTTTATCACTAAGTAGATTTTATTTGCTATTCTAAGTTGTTCTCTATCTTTAGTTATGGATATGGAACACGAAATACCAAAAAAAATAGGTGTACTTGCTACTCATGGAGATGGGGAACCTCCTAAAACCCTCGATGCTCATTATGTGAAAGATATTATGCACTACTTTAATAATCCTGAGAA
Organism: Thinopyrum elongatum; assembly: GCA_011799875.1. Classification (NCBI taxonomy): domain Eukaryota; kingdom Viridiplantae; phylum Streptophyta; class Magnoliopsida; order Poales; family Poaceae; genus Thinopyrum; species Thinopyrum elongatum. Next base: position 441,531,733 of record CM022300.1, on the reverse strand, counting down.
AACCCCATTCAATTATATAATGGGCGACACGTTGGATCAATGCAAATACTTTAGGGATTATCACTTGACTCAAAAAGGGAAACTGTTATGGGATCAAATTCATATGTTGCATTGGTATGCTCGGGAACTATGCTTGACATATGATTATACTTGTTGCTCTAGGATGAAGGCTCCACACCTTCCCTTTTCTTGTAAATTTAATGATAATAAAACCTTGGCTTCTTATGCTAATGGTATATATGATTACTATGATGTGGAACGAATAGAAGAATTTGTTACTTTTAAGGGTGCTTATGAAATTGAATCTTTGTTTGAAAAGTATGAAGCTTATGATGATGATGTTTATAGGCCTGAAAATTTTGCTATACTTAAATATTGCTATGAGAATTATGAATACAATGCCTATATTGATGCATTTATTGAGAAAGTCTCCGCTGTCCAAGAAGAGACTAATATTTTGCAGGAAACTATGGAAGAAGAAATTGCTGAAACTGTGAGATCATTAGATGAAAAAGATGAGGAGGAGAGCGAAGAACAAAGGGAGGAAGAGCGGATTGATCACCCGTGCCCACCTTCTAATGAGAGTAACTCTTCAACTCATACATTGTTTAATTTCCCTTCATGCTTACCGAAGGATGATTGCTATGATAATTGCTATGATCCCTTTGATTCGTTTGAAATATCCCTTTTTGATGAACTTGATGCTTGCTATGCTTGTGGCCATGATGCCAACATGAATTATTCTTATGGAGATGAACTTGCTATAGTTCCTTATGTTAAGAATGAAATTGTTGCTATTGCACCTACGCATGATAGTCCTATTATCTTTTTGAATTCTCCCAACTACACTATATCAGAGAAGTTTGCGCTTATTAAGGACTATATTGATGGGTTGCATTCTACTATTGCACATGATGATTTTGATAAATATAATATGCATGTGCTTGCTGCTCCTACTTGCAATTATTATGAGAGAGGAACTACATCTCCACCTCTCTATGTTTCCAATACGATAAAATTGCAACAAACTGTTTATACTATGCATTGGCCTTTACTTTGTGTGCATGAATTGTTCTTTTATGACATGTTGATGCATAGGAAGAGAGTTAGACTTCGTCATTACATGATATATTTTACTTTGTGCTCACTACTAAATTACAAATCATTGTTAATTAAAATTGGCTTTGATATACCTTGGGATCCGGATGGATCCATTACTTGAGCACTTTATGCCTAGCTTAATGGCTTTAAAGAAGCGCTGCCAGGGAGACAACCCGGAAGTTTTAGAGAGTCATTTATTTCTGTTGTGTTCTTTATAAAGTTTAAAAACAAAAAAATATAGAGGGGAACTTAAAAACTTTTTCAAAAAAAAGCCGAAAGTGAGAAAGACGAGCATTGTTAAAGTGGGAGCTAGCCTTGAACTTTGTTCATGCCCATGGAAACTTTGTGAACCTTGATTACAGAAACTTTTCAACAAAAATAAGTATCCCCTTGTACAAATCCATTGTATTATAAAAATAATTTGCCAAGATTTGCCTTTAGGATGATTAGATTGCTTGTTTGGTATGTGCAGTGGAAAAACAGAAACTTTGGCTGTAGCGTGTGAATTTAATTTTTTTACTGGAATGTCAAAAGTTGCTGAAATTTTTACACAGTACTTATATACAAATTTTTTATTTTTTCCCAATTTTTCAGAATTTTGGATTTACAGAAGTATGGTGATTTTTCAGATTACTACAGACTGTCCTGTTTAAGACAGATTCTGCTTTTGATGCATTGTTTTGCTAGTTTTGATGAAACTATCGATTTTATCGGTGGTATAAGCCATGGAGAAGTTATAATACAGTAGCTATAATGCAAAAATAAAATATGAATGGGTTTGCAACAGTACTTAAAGTGGTGATTTGTTTTATTATACTAACGGATCTCACGAGGGTTTTGTTAAGTTTTGTGTGATTGAAGTTTTCAAGTTTTGGGTGAGATCATGATGGATGAAGGAATAAGGAGTGGCAAGAGCCTAAGCTTGGGGATGCCCGAGGAACCCCAAGGTAATATTCAAGGACTCCCAAGCAGCTAAGCTTGGGGATGCCCCGGAAGGCATCCCCTCTTTCTTATAACGATCATCGGTAATTTTACTTGGAGCTATATTTTTATTCGTCACATGATATGCGTAAATCTTCGAGCGTCATGTGCTTTTTTATTTTTATTTTAATAAATGCACCATGCTGGTATGAGATAGTCCTTGGTTGATTTATAGAATGCTCTTTGCACTTCATTTATATCTTTTGAGTATGGCTTTATAGAATGCTTCATGTGCTTCACTTATATCATTTGAAGTTTGGATTGTCTGTTTCTCTATGCATAGAAAACCGCCATTTGTAGAATGCTCTTTTGCTTCACTTATATTTGTTAGAGCATGGGCATATATTTTGTAGAAAGAATTAAACTCTCATGCTTCACTTATATCTATTTAGAGAGTTGACAGGAATTGGTCATTCACATGGTTAGTCATAAAATCCTGCACATAACTTGTAGATCACTGAATATGATATGTTTGATTCCTTGCAATAGTTTTGTGATATAAAGATGGTGATATTAGAGTCATGCTAGTGAGTAATTGTGGATGGTAGAAATACTTGTGTTAAAGTTTGTGATTCCCGTAGCATGCACGTATGGTGAACCGTTATGTAACGAAGTCGGAGCATGATTTATTTTTGATTGTCTTCGTTATGAGTGGCGATCGGGGACGAGCGATGGTCTTTTCCTACCAATCTATCCCCCTAGGAGCGTGCGTGTAGTACTTTGTTTTGATAGCTAATAAATTTTTGCAGTAAGTATGTGAGTTCTTTATGACTAATGTTGAGTCCATGGATTATACGCACTCTCACCCTTCCATCATTGCTAGCCTCTTCGGTACCGTGCATTGCCCTTTCTCACCTCGAGAGTTGGTGCAAACTTCGCCGATGCATCCAAACACCGTGATACAATACGCTCTATCACACATAAGCCTCCTTATATCTTCCTCAAAACAGTCACCATACCTACCTCCATGGCATTTCCATAGCCATTCCGAGATATATTGCCATGCAACTTCCATCATCATCATATACATGACTTGAGCATTCATTGTCATATTGCTTTGCATGATCGTAAGATAGCTAGCATGATATTTTCATGGCTTGTCCGTTTTTTGATATCTTTGCTACGCTAGATCATTGCACATCCTGGTACACTGCCAGAGGCATTCATATAGAGTCATATTTTGTTCCAGTATCGAGTTGTAATATCGAGTTGTAAGTAAATAAAAGTGTGATGATCATCATTATTAGAGCATTGCCCCAGTGAGGAAAGGATGATGGAGACTATGATTCCCCCACAAGTCGGGATGAGACTCCGGACGAAAAATGAAAAAAAAAGAGGCCCAAAAAAAAGAGAGAGCCAAAAAAAGAGAAAATAAAAAATGAGAGATAAAGAGAGAAGGGGCAATGCTACTATCCGTTTACCACACTTGTGCTTCAGAGTAGCACCATGTTCTTCATATAGAGAGTCTCTTGAGTTATCACTTTCATATACTAGTGGGAATTTTCATTATAGAACTTGGCTTGTATATTCCGATGATGGGCTTCCTCAAATGCCCGAGGTCTTCATGAGCAAGCAAGTTGGATGCACACCCACTTAGTTTCAGTTTGAGCTTTCATACACTTATAGCTCTAGTGCATCCGTTGCATGGCAATCCCTACTCCTTGCATTGACATCAATTGATGGGCATCTCCATAGCCCAATGATTAACCGCGTCGATGTGAGACTTTCTCCTTTTTTGTCTTCTCCACACAACCTCCACCATCATATTCTATTCCACCTATAGTGCTATATCCATGTCTCACACTCATGTATTGCGTGAAAGTTGAAAAGGCTTGCGAATATTAAAAGTATGAAACAATTGCTTGGCTTGTCATCGGGATTGTGCATGATGAAATACTTTGTGTGATGAAGATGGAGCATAGCCAGACTATATGATTTTGTAGGGATAACTTTCTTTGGCCATGTTATTTTGAGAAGACGTGATTGCTTTATTAGTATGCTTGAAGTATTATTGTCTTAATGTCAAATGATAGACTATTTCTTTGAATCACTCGTGTCTTAATATTCATGCCATGATTAGATTATATGATCAAGATTATGCTAGGTAGCATTCCACATCAAAAATTATCTTTTTTATCATTTACCTACTCGAGGACGAGTAGGAATTAAGCTTGGGGATGCTGATACGTCTCCGTCGTATCTATAATTTTTGATTGTTTCATGCCAATATGCTACAACTTTTATACACTTTTGGCAACTTTTTATATTATTTTTGGGACTAACATATTGATCCAATGCCAGTTCCTGTTTGTTGCATGTTTTTTGTTTCGCAGAAAATCCATATCAAACGCAGTCCAAACGCGATAAAAACTTACGAAGATTTTTTTTGAAATATATGTGATTTTTGGGAAAAAGAGTCAACGCGAGACGATGCCCGAGACGGCGACAAGGCAGGGGGGCGCCCCCCAGGGGGTAGGGCGTGCCCTGGGCCCTTGTGGCCACTCCGTAAGGAGGTTGGTGCCCTTCTTTCGCCGCAAGAAAGCTAGTATCCGGATAAAAATCGTGTTAAAATTTCAGCCCAATCGGAGGTACGGATCTCCAGGAATTTAAGAAACGGTGAAAGGCCAGAAACAGGGAGCACAGAAACAGAAGGAAACAGAGAGATAGATCCAATCTCGGAGGGGCTCTCGCCCCTCTGCCGCCATGGAAGCCATGGACCAGAGGGGAAACCCTTCTCCCATCTAGGGGGAAGGTCAAGGAAGAATAAGAAGGAGGGGGGCTCTCTCCCCCTCTCTCCCGGTGGCGCCGGAACGCCGCCGGGGCCATCATCGTGACGGCGATCTACACCAACAACTTCGCCGCCGTCATCACCAACTCTCTCCCCCTCTATGCAGCGGTGTAACACCTCTTCTCCCCATTGTAATCTCTACTTGAACATGGTGCTCAACGCTATATATTATTTCCCAATGATGTATGGCTATCCTATGATGTTTGAGTAGATCCGTTTTGTCCTATGGGTTCATTGATGATCGTGATTGGTTTGAGTTGCATGTTTTACTATTTGTGCTGTCCTATGGTGATCTTCATGTCGCGCAAGTGTGAGGGATCCCCGCTGTAGGGTTTGCAATATGTACATGGTTTGCTTATTGTCTGTGTTGCGTGAGTGATAGAAACACAAACACGGATAAGTGGGTTATGGCGTATGGGAATAAAGAGGACTTGATACTTTAATGCTATGGTTGGGTTTTACCTTAATGATCTTTAGTAGTTTCGGATGCTTGCTAGAGTTCCAATCATAAGTGCATATGATCCAAGAAGAGAAAGTATGTTAGCTTATGCCTCTCCCTCATATAAAATTGCAATAATGATTACCGGTCTAGTTATCGATTGCCTAGGGACAAATAACTTTCTCGTGACAAAAAGCTCTCTACTAGAACTAACTTAGTTATTTCTTTATCTAAACAGCCCCTAGATTTTATTTACGTGCTCTTTATTATCTTGCAAACCTATCCTATCACACCTACAAAGTACTTCTAGTTTCATACTTGTTCTAGGTAAAGCGAACGTTAAGCGTGCGTAGAGTTGTATCGGTGGTCGATAGAACTTGAAGGGAATACAAACCCTACCTTTAGCTCCTCGTTGGGTTCGACACTCTTATTTATCGAGAAAGGCTACAACTAATCCCCTATACTTGTGGGTTATCACCCGGCAACCACCTTTTGTACAAGTTTGCCAATGAAGCATGTAATCCTTTGTACAAAGCCAGACGCAGACTTTGTGCATAATGAAATAAAGCTAAGTGTTTCACAACTCTTGATGATTTACATGTTAAATTGTGCATCCTTGTATGTTATGTTGTGTCGCACTCGTCTTATGTAAAATGCTTAACCAATCGTCAAGGTTTCTTGCCTCCTCTTTTCTCTTCTTTCTTTTTCTCAAAGGAACCGAAGGTTACCTCGCATGCAAATTTTCCGGGGGGGGGGGAGATGGTATAGCCGACAAGTGACATTCAAGTTATCATTTTGCGACAAGAAGTACAACGAAGAAAAGTTAAGTTGAAAAACTTTAAAAGAAATTCTTTGTTGTAGAGCTGCTTTCCCTTGAACGTTTTTGGCTTTTGTATGAAAAATCTGCACGTGAAGGAACCTTATCGTGATCAGCTTGCGCTATTACTTTGTTTCGAGTCCGCTCATCACTTTAAGTAGCTGCATTGTGATCATCAAGTTACCTTGCCGGCAGCGGCATTTCTAGCAGGCTGCTAAGGACCCATTCCTCAAGCGCTCGCGGCAAGTATACGCACTGATGTCTACTACACAACTGATTCTTGTAGACTCGTGTTAGGCCTCCAAGCACAGAGTTTTGTAGGACAGTAGCAATTTTCCCTTAAGTGGATGACCTATGGTTTATCAATCTGTGGGAGGCGTAGGATGAAGATGGTCTCTCTCAAACAACCCTGCAACCAAATAACAAAGAGTCTCTTGTGTCCCCAACACACCAAATACAATGGTAAATTGTATAGGTGCACTAGTTCCGCGAAGAGATGGTGATACAAGTGTAGTAATGATAGTAGATATTGATTTTTGTAATAGGAACAATAAAAAACAGCAAGGTAGCAAGTAACAAAAGTGAGCACAAATGGTATTGCAATGCTTAGAAACAAGGCCTAGGGTCTGTACTTTCGCTAGTGCAATCTCTGAACAATGCTAATATAATTGGATCATATAACCATCCCTCAACGTGCGATGAAGAATCACTCCAAAGTTCTTATCTAGCGGAGAACATAAGACGAAATTGTTTGTAGGGTATGAAACCACCTCAAAGTTATCCTTTCTGATCGATCTATCCAAGAGTTCGTACTAAAATAACACCAAGTTATCCTTTCCGATCGATCTATCTAAGAGTTCGTACTAAAATAACACCATATGATACACATCAACCAACTCTAATGTCACCTAGATACTCCTATGTCACCACGAGTATCCGTGAGTTGATTATACGATATGCATCAAACAATTTCAGATTCATAATACTCAATCCAACACAAAGAACCTCAAAGAGTGCCCCAAGATTTCTACCGGAGAAACAAGGATGAAAACGTGCATCAACCCCTATGCATAGATTACCCCAATGTCACCTCGGGAATTCGCGAGTTGAGTGCCAAGACATAGATCAAGTGCTCTCAAATCCATAAAAGTATTTAATTCGATAAAAACGAAATCTCAAAGGGAAAACTCAATTCATCACAAACAAGATAGAGAGGGGAAAACACCATATGATCCAACTATATTAACAAAGCTCGCGATACATCAAGATCGTGCCAACTCAAGAACACGAGAGAGAGATTAAACACATAGCTACTGGTATAAACCCTCAGCCCGAGGGTGAACTACTTCCTCCTCATCATGGTGGCCGCCAGGATGATGAAGATGGCCATCGGTGATGATTTCCACCTCCGGCAGGGTGCCGGAACAGGGTCTAGATTGGTTTTTCGTGGCTACAGAGGCTTGCGGTGGCGGAACTTCTGATCTAGGGTTATTTCTGGGGGTTTCTGTATTTATAGGATTTTTGGCGTCGGTTTCACGGGAAGATGGGCTTCGAGGGGCCCGCCACCCACCAGCACACGGGCAAAGCCCCTGGCGCACCCTGGTGGGTGGTGGCCTCCTCCTTCACCTTCTGCCCCCCCCCCCCCCATGAAGCTTCTAGTGCCTCTTTTGTTCCAAAAAAATCATCAAAAAGTTTCAGCTCATTTGGAGAACTTTCATTTCTGCACAAAAAACAACACCACGGTAGTTCTGCTGAAAACAGCGTCAGTCCGGGTTAGTTCCATTCAAATCATACCAAAACTATATAAAATTGTTGTACACATGGCATGAATACTTCATAAATTATAGATATGTTGGAGACGTATCACGCACCGGCAAGTTTCCAATATAGCGTAGGGAACAAATCATGCAAAAACAAAATCAAACAGGGGAAATAGCATACATTCATCCAAACACAGCAAGTTTATATTACATCAATAGTTCACCGCAGTACTAACTTAAGATGAAAATTGTCTTTGATGTGTACTGCTGGCAGCAAGACGAAGTGAGACGACTAGTCCCGGTGCTTGCCTTCAACCCTCTTGACCTAGCTCGCCTTGGCAACAATAGGCGCGCCAAGCTCTTCAATCGCCTTGGTATCTGTGTCCTTCGGCAGACTAGCAAGGACATTGGTGAAGTTGGTGCTGGGATTCCGATAACTAACCTTAACGAGCACCTTGAAGAGGACAACCTGGCAGAGCTTGCGGGCTTCTTCGGCAAGAGAGGCGGGTCGGTTGGCTTGGAGCAGCTTGAGGGTGTCAACAATGCTCTCAAAGAACATAGTCAACCTGGCGCTCGCGGACACCCTTTTGTTGGTGGAGTAGTTGAAGTTCTGCAAGCCCATGGTGGACAGCTGTGCAGTGAGGTTTTGGGTTGCCTTGACAATATGATCGGTCCAGATCTTCACGCCTTTTTCAAAATCATTATAAGTGCTAGCGGCGCTGGCAAGTAGGTCCTTTTCATTTTGGAGATCCTTAGTAAGAGTCCTCTCCCGAGCTCTGCTCTCTTCAAGGGACTTCTCCAGTATCACCAGCTTCAGTTTTAGATCAGCAATGGATTCATTGGCAGTGGTGAGATCTTTGGTCTTGGCGGATATGGTACTTTGCATCTCCGCCAGATCGTAGAGTGTCGACTCTCTGTCGGCCTTGAGCATCGAGATTTCCTTGTCGTGGTCTTCAAGATCTGTCTCCAACTTCTTCACCTTGACCTCTAGTTTGTTCTTGGCGGCCTCTGCAACCTCGGCAGCATTAATGGCCTCCTTGAACTTGCCGGCGTGATCCGCAGCCTGAGCTTCAAGTGCCTCTTTGTGCTTCTGCTCTAGCTCCTGGGTCCGCTGCGCGACAAGATTTTCAATTTCCTCATCCTTGCCGTGGAGCTTGGAGGCAAGCGCTTCCTCGCGAGTGGCAAGGTCCTCCTCATGAGCGTCAAGCCCAACCTTGTGCTTATTCAGTGGATCATCTTCTGCTGCTATTCTCTACTTGGCTTCCTCTTGAGCTTTTTCAGCATCAGACTTCTGCAACACAAACATCTCCCAGTCCTTGGTTAGTTGATCCTCGTAGTTGGTCACTTCTTGGAGGGCTTCAGTGTACCAGATTTGTGTTTCTTCGACGCGCATCTGGAAATCTATCTCTACTGCTCCCATAACTGCCTCCCTCGAGTCCAAGCTTTTTTTCCGGCTGCGGTGAAGGTCTTGGAGCTGCTGAAAGTTGTCGCTCATGGATTTGAGGAGCTGCTCTTCTTTGGACCCGCTCCTGCTGGTGTGTGGTTCATCAATGATCTTGAGGCTAGTAGAAGTGATGACGTCCTCGTCAAAGATTTCTCCTTCAGTTGGCACCCCAGTGCTTGACGTCCCTGGTATGCTGACCAACAGATTGTCGCCAACCTTAAGATATCTGCTTGATGGAGGGGCGTCAGATGTTGATGGATCATCCTCGACAACCGCCTTGCCGGCAACTGAAGGCCATGTGACTAGGATAGCGGCAAGTGCTCCTATAGTAGGAATGCTGTCAGTAAGGTCACTTGTCTCATTGCCGACCTCCTCGGCAGCTTTCTTGGCAGCCTCTTTGTGTGTGGCCCTGGCAGCCTCGTGAGCGGCAACCTGGTCAGCCTCGATAACAACATCCTTGGCGATCCCCTCAATGTCAACATCAACATCCATATGGTCTATTGGGGGATGATCTGAAGATGGAGGAGAAAGGCAAATCAAATTCAAGGCCAGGTTCAAGAAAACAAAAACAAAAAAGGAAAAACAAGTGCTCAAAAGCAAGTGGATTACCTGCATGAGACTGTTGAGGAGTAACTTCTTCTCCTCTAGCAACATCTGTTGCCATCGCACAGTTGCCGACATCTGTACTTGCCGGATCCTCCTCAACGTGAACAGGCTCGTCGGTGGATGCCCTTGCCGGAGAGTCATTTTCGGGTTGTGTGGTCGACAAAAATGGCACGTCAAGGTTCTTCTCTGGGTGTTCTTCTTATCACCGCTCTTCTCCTACATGCTCATTGATGTCAGCGGTGAATATCTCTATGCCAACGCTCGCCAGCGGGAAATGAGTGATGGACTCATGTTGGGGGCTGTGCTGGGGGCTGCATCGAGGAATGAGCTCTGGGTTGATGACGACAATCTCTAAATTAACCACGGTGCTTGCCGGTGGCTCATCGCCCGTCGAGGTCTTTGCTCTCTTTGCCTGCCTCTGTGCCAGTGTTTCTGCATCTCTACGGAAACAAGACAAAACAAAAGAAGTCAAGATCAACAAATCAAGAAATCAAAAGCTGAAGACTATGGCAAGAGCTCTTACACTTCTTCTGCTTTGCCTTCACTCATGGCGGAGAGATCAAAATCGACCCCCAATCCAGTGTTGGCGGGAGGAGGTGGAGTAGGAGTCCTCGCGCGCTTGGCTGTAGCAGAGGTAGTAGGTTGAGATGACCCTGCTGCTTGATACGTCCATTTTGCATCATGTTTTCCTACTGTTATTTATAATGTTTTTATGCATAATAATGCTTTTTGGAGTAATTCTAATGCCTTTTCTCTCATAATATGCAAGGTTTACACAAACAGGGAGAAAGCCGGCAGCTGGAATTCTGGACCTGAAAAAGCTATGTCAGAGTTACCTATTCTGCACATCTCCAAATGAGCTCAAAATTTACGGAGAATTGTTTTGGAATATATAAAAAATACTGGAGCAAATAACTACCGGAGGGGGCCACCCTGGTGAGCACAAGACACCAGGGCGAGCCTGGGTCCCCAGGCGCGCCTTGGTGGGTTGTGCCCTCCTCGGCCCACCTCCGGTGCCCATCTTCTGGAATATAGGTCATTTTGACCTAGAAAAAAAATCAGAGGGGGACTTTCGGGACGAAGCACCGCCGTCTCGAGGCGAAACTTGGGCAGGAGCACTTTTGCCCTCCGGCAGAGCGATTCCGCCGGAGGAACTTCCCTCCCGGAGGGGGAAATCATCGCCATCGTCACACCAACAACTCTCCCATCTTTGGGATGGCAATCTCCATCAACATCTTCAACAACACCATCTCCTCTCAAACCCTAGTTCATCTCTTGTGTTCAATCTTTGTACCGCAACCTTAGATTGGTACTTGTGGGTGACTAGTAGTGTTGATTACATCTTGTAGTTGATTACTATATGGTTTATTTGGTGGAAGATCATATGTTCAGATCCATTATGCTATTTAATACCCCTCTGATCTTGAGCATGATTATTATTTGTGAGTAGTTACTTTTGTTCTTGAGGTCACGGGAGAAGTCATGTTGCAAGTAATCATGTGAACTTGATATGTGTTTGATATTTTGATGATATGTATGTTGTGATTCCCTTAGTGGTGTCATGTGAACGTCGACTACATGGCACTTCACCATATTTGGGCCTAAGGGAATGCATTGTGGAGTAGTTATTAGATGATGGGATGCTAGAGTGATAGAAGCTTAAACCCTAGTTTATGCGCTACTTCGTAAGGGACCGATTTGGATCCAAAAGTTTAATGCTATGATTAGATTTTATCTTAATACTTTTATCGTAGTTGCGGATGCTTGCGAGGGGTTTAATCATAAGTAGGAGGTTTGTTCAAGTAAGAACAGCACCTAAGCACCGGTCCACCCACATATCAAATTATCAAAGTAGCGAACACGAATCAAACCAACATGATGAAAGTGACTAGATGAAATTCCCGTGTACCCTCAAGAACGCTTTGCTTATCATAAGAGACCGTTTTGGCCTGTCCTTTGCCACAAAAGGTTTGGGCTACCTTGCTGCACTTTATTTACCATTACCGTCACTTGCTCATTACAAATTATCTTGCTATCAAACAACTTGTTACCGACTATTTCAGTGCTTGCAAAAAATACCTTGCTGAAAACCACTTGTCATTTCCTTCTGCTCCTCGTTGGGTTCGACAATCATACTTATCGACAGGACTATGATTGATCCCCAATACTTGTGGGTCATCAAGGCTCTTTTCTGGTGCCATTGGCGGGGAGTGAAGTGCTCTTGGTAAGTGGAAATTGGTAAGAAAAAATTATTACTACGTGCTGAAATTTATTGTCACTTGTTACTATGGAGAACCATCCTTTGAGGGGTTTGTTCGGGGTATCTTCACCTTGACCGTAAGCACAATTAGTTGCCCCTCAACCTACTGCACCTACTAAAAATATTGGTTAGGAAATTCCTTCGGGTATGATAGAACAACTGCTTGCTAAACCTTATGCAGGAGATGGAACTGAACATCCTGATATGCACCTGATATATGTGGATGAAATTTGTGGATTATTTAAGCTTGCAGCTTTGCCCGGAGATGAAGCTAAGAAGAAGGTTTTCCCTTTATCTTTGAAGGAAAAAGCATTGACATGGTATAGGCTATGCGATGATATTGGATCTTGGAACTGGAATCATTTGAAATTGGAATTTCACCAAAAAAATTATCCTATGCATCTAGTTCATCGTGATCGGAATTATATATATAATTTTTGGCCTCATGAAGGAGAAAGTATCGCTCTAGCCTGGGGGAGCCTTAAATCAATGTTATATTCATTCCCCAATCATGAGCTCTTGAGAGAAATTATTATTCAGAACTTTTATGCTCGGCTTTCTCATGATGATCAATCCATGCTCGATACTTCTTGTGCTGGTTCTTTTATGAAGAAGACTATTGAATTAAGGTGGGATCTTTTAGAAAGAATTAAACGCAACTCTGAAGATTGGGAACTCGAAGAAGGTAAAGAGTGAGGTATTAAGCTTGAGTTTGATTGTGTTAAATCTTTTATGAATACCGATGCTTTTCACAAGTTTAGCACTAAATATGGACTTGACTCTGAGATAGTAGCCTCCTTTTGTGAATCATTTGCTACTCATGTTGATCACCCTAAGGAGAAGTGGTTTAAATATCATCCCCCTATTAAATAAGAAATCAAAGAACCGGTCATAGTTAAAGATGAAACTATTATTTACAATGTTGATCCAGTTGTGCCTACTGCTTATATTGAAAAACCACCTTTCCCTGTAAGGATAAAGGAACACGCTAAGGTTTCAACTGTGGTTCGCAAAAGTAATATTAGAGCACCTAAACCGGCTGAACAAATTAAAGTAGCACCTAGTGTTGCTATGGTTAAACATCTCTTGGTAGAAAATATTGATGCGCATGTTATTTACTTCTATGATGAAGTTGCTAGAATTGCCAAACCCGATGAAAAAGATAAACATAGACCTGTTGTTGGCATGCCTGTTGTCTCAGTTAAAATAGGAGATCATTGTTATCATGGTTTATGTGACTTAGGTGCTAGCATGAGTGCTCTTCCTTTTACCTTATACCAAGAAATTATGAATGATATAGCACCCGCTGAAATAGAAGACATAGATGTTACTATTAAACTTGCCAATAGAGAAACCATCACACCACTTAGGATTGTTAGAGATGTTGAAGTCTTGTGTGGGAAAATAAAATATCCTGCTGATTTTCTAGTTCTTGGTTCCCCACAAGATGATTTTTGTCCCATTATCTTTGGTATACCTTTTTTGAACACTATCAATGCTACTATAGATTGTCAAAAACAAACTGTTAGTGTTCGCTTTGGTGATGAATCTCATGAATTTAATTTCTCCAAGTTTAATAGACAACCACATAAGAAAGAATTACCGAGTAAGGATGAAATAATTGGTCTTGCTTATATTGTTGTGCCTCCTACTAATCCACTAGAACAATATTTGCTAGACCATGAAAATGATATGCATATGCATCAAAGAAACGAAATAGATAAAATTTTCTTTGAACAACGACCTCTGCTCAAACACAATTTACCTATTAAAACTCTAGGAGGTACTCCTCCACCTAAAGGTGATCTCGTGTTTGAATTAAAACAATTGCCTGACACTTTGAAATATGCTTATCTTGATGAGAAAAGATATATCCTGTTATTATTAGTGCTAAGCTTTCAGAACATGAAGAAGAAAGATTATTCAAAATTCTGAAGAAGCATCGTGCTGCTATTGGATATACTCTTGATGATCTTAAGGGCATTAGTCCACCTCTCTGTCAGCACAAGATTAATATGGAACCTGATGCTAAACCCGTTGTTGATCATCAACGACGTTTGAATCCTAAGATGAAAGAAGTGGTAAGAACTGAAATATTAAAGCTTCTCAAAGCAGGTATAATTTATTCCATAGCTGATAGTAGATGGGTAAGTCCCATTCATTGTGTCCCTAAGAAGGGAGGTATTACTGTTGTTCCTAATGATAAAAATGAACTTATCCCACAAAAAAATTGTTACTGGTTATAGAATGGTAATTGATTTTAGAAAATTAAATAAAGCAACTAGAAAAGATCATTACCCTTTGCCATTTATTGATCAAATGTTAGAAAGATTATCTAAGCACACACACTTTTGCTTTCTTGATGGATATTCCGATTTTTCTCAAATACCTGTTTCACAACCTGATCAAGAGAAAACCACCTTTACTTGCCCATTTGGAACTTATGCTTATAGACATATGCCTTTTGGTTTATGCAATGCACCTGCTACCTTTCAAAGATGTATGCCTGCTATATTCTCTGATTTTTGTGAAAACATTGTTGAGGTTTTCATGGATGATTTTTCTGTTTACGGAACTTCTTTTGATGATTGCTTAAGCAACCTTGATCGAGTTTTGCAGAGATGTGAGCAAACTAATCTTGTCTTGAGTTGGGAGAAGTGCCACTTATGGTTAATGAAGGTATTGTCTTGGGGCATAAAATCTCGGAACGAGGTTTTGAGGTGGATAAAGCTAAAGTGATGCAATTGAGAAAATGCCATGTCCTAAGGATATTAAAGTTATTCGTAGTTTCCTGGGTCATGCTGGTTTCTATAGGAGGTTTATTAAAGACTTCTCTAAAATTTCTAGGCCTCTTACAAATCTTTTACAACAGGATGTTCCATTTGTTTTTTATGATGACTGTGTAGAAGCCTTTGAAACACTTAAGAAAGCCTTAACTTCTGCACCTATTGTTCAACCACCTGATTGGAACTTGCCTTTTGAAATTATGTGTGATGCTAGTGATTATGCTGTTGGTGCTGTTCTAGGACGAAGAGTTGATAAGAAATTAAATTTTATTCATTATGCTAGTAAAACTCTAGACAGTACCCAAAGAAATTATGCTACTACTGAAAATGAATTTTTAGCAGTTGTGTTTGCTTGTGACAAATTCAGATCTTACATTGTTGATTCCAAAGTAACTGTTCACACCGATCATGCTACTATTAAATATCTTATGGAAAAGAAAGATGCTAAACCTAGACTCATTAGGTGGGTTCTTTTGCTACAAGAATTTGATTTACATATCATTGATAGAAAAGGAGCTGAGAACCCCGTAGCTGATAACTTGTCTAGGTTAGAGAATATTCTTGATGACCCACTACCTATTGATGATAGTTTTCCTGATGAACAACTAGCTGCAATAAATTTTCTCATAACACTCCTTGGTATGCTGACTATGCTAATTACATTGTTGCTAAATACATACCACCTAGTTTCACATACCAACAAAAGAAAAAATTCTTCTATGCTTTAAGACACTACTTTTGGGATGACCCACATCTTTATAAAGAAGGAGTAGATGGTATTATTAGACGTTGTGTACCTGATCATGAACAGGAACAAATCCTACGGAAATGTCACTCCGAAGCTTATGGAGGGCATCATGCGGGAGATAGAACTGCTCACAAGGTATTGCAATCTGGTTTTTATTGGCCTACTCTCTTCAAGGATGCCCGTAAGTTTGTTTTATCTTGTGATGAATGTCAAAGAATTGGTAATATCGGTAAGCGTCAAGAAATGCCTATGAATTATTCACTTGCTGTTGAACCATTTGATATTTGGGGTTTTGATTATATGGGACCTTTTCCTTCCTCTAATGGGTATACACATATTTTGGTTGATGTTGATTATGTTACTAAGTAGGTAGAAGCTATTCCAACTAGTAGTGCTGATCATAACACTTCCATTAAAATGATTAAAGAAGTTATTTTCCCGAGGTTTGGAGTCCCTAGATATTTAATGACTGATGGTGGTTCACACTTTATTCATGGTGCTTTCCATAAAATGCTTGCTAAATATGATGTTAACCATAGAATTGCATCACCCTATCATCCTCAATCTAGTGGTCAAGTTGAACTTAGCAATAGAGAAATAAAATTAATATTACAAAAAACTGTTAATAGGTCCCGAAAGAATTGGTCTAAGAAATTGGATGATGCACTATGGGCCTACAGAACAACATATAAAAATCCTATGGGTATGTCTCCCTAAAAAATGGTTTATGGAAAAGCTTGTCATTGGCCTCTAGAGTTAGAACACAAGGCTTATTGGGCAATTAAAGAACTCAACTATGATTTCAAACTTGCCTGTGAAAAGAGGTTATTTGATATTAGCTCACTAGATGAATGGAGAACCCCAAGCTTATGAAAATGCCAAATTATTTAAAGAAAAAGTTAAAAGATGGCATGACAAAAGAATCCAAAAGCGGGAATTCAAAGTTGGAGAATATGTTCTTTTGTACAACTCTCGTTTTAGATTCTTTGCAGGAAAACTTCTCTCTAAATGGGAAGGACCATATATTATCGAGGAGGTTTATCACTCTGGAGCTATCAAGATTAATAATGCCGAAGGTACTAACTCGAAGGTGGTCAATGGGCAAAGAATTAAACACTATATCTCAGGTACGCCTATTAATGTTGAAAGCAATATTATTCAAACCATGACACCGGAGGAACACATAAAAGAAACCTTCCAGAACACTCCAGAATCTTGAAAAAGAGATTAAACGGACTCCAAAAAATCCGCAAAAATATTTTTTGTCGGTTTTGGAATATTACAAAAATTAGGGAAATAAGAAACAACCAGGAAGGCAACCGAGGAGGACACAAGACACCAGGGCGCACTTGGCATGCCTAGCGCGCCCAGGTGGGTTGTGCCCACCTCGGGAACCTTCCCGACTCCGTTTTCCTCCCGTTTGCTTGTTTCCCAAGATAAAAAAATCTTTATATACCCCCCGAACGTATTGACCACCGTATCATGGAGAAATCTTCTATTATTCTTTCTTGTTGTTTTCTGTAGATCTGTCAGCCCAGGCATCATGTCTTCTCCCTCCTCCGACAAGGTAGATGGGGATGCTTGGTTGATGAAGATAGAACTAAAGAGAGAGGATACAGAGGAAACTATCAAGGGTGACAAGGTCAAGGAAGTCGTGGGAGATCAAGTTCCGGCAGTAGGGCAGGCCGTTCCAGCAGCAGAAGAAGAAGACATCCTTCAACCCTACTATGATTTTCTTACCCCTACTGAAATTCAAGCTTTCAGGGTCATTGAAATAGTTTGTGTGCAAAATAAATATCTCACTCGTGAAAATATTCTGTTGCAAGAGCATGTCATCGCCCTCCGGAGCATCATTCGTAGATTGGAGTACCTCCTGAGCCTGAAGTGTGACGCTACTACTTCACCACCACCATCATCATCTTCCCCACCAAAGGAGACTTGAGTTCATGGTATGGGCACTCTCCTTGTCTTGTGCTAAGCTTGGGGGAGGTGCCCCGGTATCGTATCACCACCACTATCTTTACCTTTATCTATTTTAGTTCGATCCTTTCTTTTCGAGTGCTTGCTTAGTGATCTATCTATCTATGTAATTGTGTGCGAGATATATAATAAATAGTAGTTTGAGTTTTATTTCTTTACTCTTTTGTTCCAATAAAAAGAAAGGAAAATAAATGAAAAAGATCATATGCTAATCTTATGGTAAGTAATGACATCACATAAGGAAAAGTATAAGTGGTAAAATTTATTGGAGATTGACAAACATAGTATTGGTTAATGATGCAATTCATGAAAGAATTAATAAGGGAAGAAAAGATTCACATGCAAATACACTATCTTGGACATCTTTTATGATTGTGGGCCCACATTAAATATTATGTGTCAAAATTGTTGACGTTAGACAAGGAAGACAATGTAATGATTTATGTTTGTTCATATTCACATAGAAGTTATATTGTCATAGATCCTTCAACATGTGGTGCTTGCTCAATATCTTTGCTAGCCAAAAACTCCGCACTAAGTAGAGATACTACTTGTGCATCCAAAAACCCTTAAACCCAAAATCTTATTTTGAGAGTCCACCATACCTACCTATGGATTGAGTAAGATCCTTCAAGTAAGTTGTCATCGGTGCAATAAGGCAATAAAAATTGCTTCTAAATGTGTTGGATCATTTAATGTAAGAGAAAATTGAGCATTGTATGAACTTGTGATGACAAAATAAGAAAGGCGACAGACTGCATAATAAAGGTTGCTATCATAAGGGGCAATATAACATGATGTTCTTTTGCACTAAGAGATTGAGCATACAAACCAAAAAGCGCATGACAACCTTTGCTTCCCTCTGCGAAGAGCCTATCTTTTACTTTTATGAATTTACTTTTATGTAAGAGTCAAAGTATTCTTCCCTATTCCTTTTTATTTTCTCTTTTTACAAGCATCATGTGGTGAGGAAAGATCTAGGCACATATATCCAGTTGGATATGAGTGAGCATGAGTTATTATTGTTGACATCACCCCTGAGGTGAATACGTTGGGAGGCGAAACTATAAGCCCCTATCTTTCTATGTGTCCGGTTGAAACTTTTTGTTCATGGGTATGTTGTGAGTGTTAGCAATCATACAAGATTAAATGATGGTTGAGTATGTGGACTTGCCTAAAGGCTTCGATACGTGACCCTTCCTGAAAATATATGAATTGTAGTTGCAAAGTTGACTGAGAACATAGTTTGTTGGTTTTCAATAAGGTTTATGCTTTATACTTCAATGTTGTGATGAATTGTGATACGTCTCCATCGTATCTACTTTTCCAAACTCTTTTGCCCTTGTTTTGGACTCTAATTTGCTTGATTTGAATGGAACTAACCTGGACTGACGTTGTTTTCAGCAAAATTGCCATGGTGTTATTTTTGTGCAGCAATCAAAGTTCTCAGATTGACCTGAAAATTTATGGAGAATATTTTTGGAATATATAAAAAATACTGGCGCAAGAATTAACCAGAGGGGGTCCACCCAGAGGCCACAAGCCTGAAGGGCACACCCCCCCTGGGGCGCGCTTAGAGGGCTTGTGGGCCCCCTGGATCTCCTCTGACCCTAACTCCAACTCTATATAACCCTATTCGAGGAGAAAAAATCAGAGAGAAGGATTCATCGCGTTTTACGATATGGAGCCGCTGCCGCCTCCTATTCTTCATCGGGAGGGCTGATCTAGAGTCCGTTCGGGGCTCCGGAGAGGGGGATTCATCGCCATCATCATCACCAACCTTCCTCCATCACCAATTTCATGATGCTCACTGCTGGGAGTGAGTAATTTCTTCGTAGGCTTGCTGGACAGTGATGGGTTGGATGAGATTTATCATGTAACCGAGTTAGTTTTGTTAGGGTTTGATCCCTAGTATCCACTATGTTCTGAGATTGATGTTGCTATGACTTTGCTATGCTTAATGCTTGTCACTAGGGCCCGAGTGCCATGATTTCAGATCTGAACCTATTATGTTTTCATGAATATATTTGTGTTCTTGATCATATCTTGCAAGTTGTAGACACCTATTACGAGTTATGATCCACATACCCCAAGGTGACAATAATTGGGATTCTTTCCGATGATTACCGTAGTTTGAGGAGTTCATGTATTCACTAAGTGCTAATGCTTTGGTCCGGTTCTCTATTAAAAGGAGGCCTTAATATCCCTTTGTTTCCATTAGGACCTCGCTGACATGGGAGGGTAGGACAAAAGATGTCATGCAAGTTCTTTTCCATAATCACGTATGACTATATACGGAATAAATGCCTACATTATATTGATGAATTGGAGCTAGTTCTGTGTCACCCTAGGTTATAACTACTACATGATGAATATTATCCAACACAATTATCATTGCCGATCCAATGCCTATGAGCTTTTCACATATTGATCTTTGCTAAGTTACTTTCGTTGCTACTACTGTTACAATCACTACAAAACTGCTACTGTTACTTTTGCCACTGTTACCGTTACTTCCATACTACTTTGCTACTAAATACTTTGCTGCAGATATTAAGTCTTTCAAGTGTGGTTGAATTGACAACTCAACTGCTAATACTCGTGAATATTCTTTGGCTCCCCTTGTGTCGAATCAATAAATTTGGGTTGAATACTCTACCCTCGAAAACTATTGTGATCCCCTATACTTGTGGGTTATCAAATTGTTACTTGTTCATGAGAAGTTATATGATAAAAGTTGTGTGATAAAGTTTTATGTTAAAGTTCTTCGTTTTTATAATAATAAGCATGATGCTTCTATCTCCGTATTTTGTTTTTATCGACACCTCTCTCTCTAAGCATGTGGGCATGTTTTTCGATTTTGGTTTTTTGCTTGAGGACAAGCGAGGTCTAAGCTTGGGGGAGTTGATACGTCCATTTTGCATAATGTTTTCCTACTATTATTTATAATGTTTTTATGCATAATAATGCTTTTTGGAGTAATTCTAATGCCTTTTCTCTCATAATATGCAAGGTTTACACAAACAGGGAGAAAGCCGGCAGCTGGAATTCTGGACCTGAAAAAGCTACGTCAGATTTACCTATTCTGCACATCTCCAAATGAGCTGAAAATTTACGGAGAATTGTTTTGGAATATATAAAAAATACTGGAGCAAATAACTACCGGAGGGGGCCACCCTGGTGAGCACAAGACACCAGGGCGAGCCTGGGACCCCAGGCGCGCCCTGGTGGGTTGTGCCCTCCTCGGCCCACCTCCGGTGCCCATCTCCTGGTATATAGGTCATTTTGACCTAGAAAAAATCAGAGGGGGACTTTCGGGATGAAGAGCCACCGTCTCGAGGCGGAACTTGGGCAGGAGCACTTTTGCCCTCTGGCAGAGCGATTCCGCCAGAGGAACTTCCCTCCCGGAGGGGGAAATCATCGCCATCATCATCACCAACAACTCTCCCATCTTTGGGATGGCAATCTCCATCAACATCTTCAACAGCACCATCTCCTCTCAAACCCTAGTTCATCTCTTGTGTTCAATCTTTGTACCGCAACCTTAGATTGGTACTTGTGGGTAACTAGTAGTGTTGATTAAATCTTGTAGTTGATTACTATATGGTTTATTTGGTGGAAGATTATATGTTCAGATCCATTATGCTATTTAATACCCCTCTGATCTTGAGCATCACTCGTGCAGAGACGTGCTATACAAACAGTTTTACCCCCTTTCCACGACGGAGTTTTAAACCGTTGCCTAGTGAGTGTGTGCGATAGGGGGGTCCTTCCCACACAACCCAGAAACCGTCGGGGATAGGCCCTCTGGCCACACAGGCGGGGGCAAAATGAGCTCGTGTGCGATCGGGCGAGGCATCGATGCCCAATCGTTTCCATTTTTATGTACATCCCACACGGTGAATCCCAAAAAAACATTTTCGTTCGTATGTATATCACACACAATTTTTTGTGTGGAAACCTTTGTGCAAGGTGGCCTAACACAAACAGTTTTTTGCCGGAAGCCATGTGTGATTGTTAGTTGATCCAACACGCCTACTTTCTGGAAACCGTGTGGGTTGTTTGAGTTCATCGCCCATGGTGTTGTCTGAGTAACCGTCTGCAATAGAAAACCCTAATAAGTAGGGTAATTAGCCTATTATTGATAATCCATGTAGTAATCAAATTGACATTTCTTATAAAACACACCAGATATTTCATATCCGTATAACGGCAACCAGGATTTCATAATCGAATTACATCAGATAGCTTCAGCACTCAGTTACACCAAAGAGGGATATAGCTAGCTACGCCATTACACAACAGCACCAAGTTTCACATGCAACATCGAAAACCTTTGGAAAAGTAGCATCATACACGGTAAATAGACAGATGAATCTCATCTGGGAAACTGCAGAAGCGGAAGGCGAATATTGAGCCTTCAGTGATGTTGAATGTCCTTGCAACTTTAGGCCAGTGGCTATGGATAATTGCCCGCCCAACCTTCATCCTCTTCAGGAAGACTTCAATATTGTACCGTGGGTGTTGAATGAATACCTTCCTCACCTCTTGACCACGCAGGTGGTTTGAGCGGTAATCATTGGTGAACTGCTTTGAAAAGTACTGAAAACAAAGATATGCATAAATCGCTATTATAAATTTTGAAATGGCGCAAGGGGTAAAAACAAGGTAAAAGAGTTAGTACCATCCTATAGTTGACTGATGTCTTCTTCATTGTGCAAACAAATATCTTGCTGTTATTCATCGCAAGTTTCTTCATCCTAACAATCTTTTTGAGTTTCTTGACTTGACTGATATTCATGTACATCTCATTTCCCCATATGCAAAATGGGTCGAACAGTGGGTCTAAGCCTCTGACAGCAGGACCTACATGTGCAAGACCAAATTGTAAGAAACCTAAATATTAGAATGATTCCTGCAACTGCACAATAATGTGCTATTAGCAAAAGGACCATGCATGAGCACACCTCGATGGTAAACCGCAGTGTCTCCCATTGTTTCCCTGCAACACATATAAGGAAGATCTTGATCAGGTTAACTGAGAGTTGCCATACTATCAGTAGAATATGTATTGAGTACAGCCAAATTCGATTTATTTCTCACATGCATAACAATACAAAATTGTACCCACAACAAATGAAAATCAAATTGCAGAGTTGAACCAAACAGTTAAATGGACAGCAGACCAAATGAACCAAAACAGTTAACTGAGCACGACATTGCAGAATAGAAACATGTACTAGAAGATAAGACAGTTAACGAAACAAAGAATGCTTGAGAACAGTACTACGAAATGTAGCAATTGTTGGACCAAACTGTTAACTGAACATTACATTTCAGAATATCAGATTGCATATTAACATTACAGAGGACAAATCACTAGAAGGCACTGGCGGTGGCCTCGAGAAAACAACACGGACTGTATTTTAAAGTAGACAACCGCGTGGCGGTGTCAACGGTGACCTCGAAGATGAGGTGCTCCTCCAAGATCTAGTGGTCGGCACGCATGGCAGCCATAGCGACCTCGTCTGTGCGTGCGGCCATGATTTGCTTCTCCGCTGCCAGATGCTACTGAGCTCCACGTTATAGTGCGTGCAAAATGGTTGTGGGTAGCGCTTAATTGGAGGACGGGGCCAGTGATTTCGGCGGAAGGTGTCGCGCTGTCGGTCAGGGCATGTGGGACGAGGAAGGAGGAGGATGGTGTGGGTGGGGTGTGGATTACCTGACCATATCGACGAGGCCGCGTAGCAAGAAGAAGGGTCGGCGGCAAGGAGGCGGCGCTGCAAGAAGAAGGGTCGCCGGCGAGGAGGCGGTGCTGCAAGAAGAAGGGTTGTCGGCGAGGGGGTGGCGCTGCAAGAAGAAGGGTCGCCGGCGAGGAGGCGGCGCTGCAAGAAGAAGGGTCGCCGGCGAGGAGGCGGCGCTACAAGAAGAAGGGTCATCGGCGAGGGGGCTGAGCTGCCAGTAAGCAGCAGTGAAGGTTTGAACTTGGAAAGCAAGGAGGAACAGTGGAAATGTGGCTTTTGGTGGGAGGGAGGGGACGGCGAGATAGATATTTCCGCGTTGGCAGAAAAATTTCGCTCGGTGCCGCAAGAAACTGGCGCGCAAGTGTGGTTCAAGCGCGGGCGGTGGACTATAGACGACGAAGTTTCTTGCGTAAGCCAGACAAGACGGTGCGCCAAGATATTTTATATCGCATCCCACACGATTCTTGCTAGTAAACTGTTTGTGGTATACCTGATTTTTTTCATTATGTTTTGAAAGACAAAATGGTGTTACGGAGGGAAAGGATGGTGTTTGAATTGCTAGAACATTTATCTACAGTGAACATGCAACTACATGAGTGTCGTGTTAAAATTTGGAATTATTCCGGGTTTGTTTGGCATTTTTATGCATTAGTTGAGTTTCTAGGCATTTAATGTGCATAATTCAAATTTGAACTACAATCATATGCTCCAGCGCACCAAAGTTTGTTAAAAAATCTCATGTGTGTCTTTGGGTGAATTTATAGGTCCCATGCAAGAATGGGAATGAAATTCAAACATCTGGGTGTCGTGGCTCGGCCGGAAATATTGAGAAACTTGGTTTTTAAATTCCTGTAAATCCCAAACTCACCTGAAAATCATGAAACTTGGCATGGTGTCAATTCATGGCACCAGCATGCTGTGGTAAAAAAATTGGCCGAATTGGGACAAGTTTTGGCATAAGCTTCTTGCAAATTGTAGCTTCTCTGAAGAAGGCGTGTGGTTTCGAGAGGGAACATGTCACCTTTGTGTGCGAAACGACATACGCTGCCCCCCTCCTTGATTTTTTTACAAAGCAAACATAGAACTATATGAGTGTCGTGTTTAAATTTGGAATTATTCCAGGTTCGTTTGGCCCTTCTTATGCATTAACTGAGTTTCTGGCCATTTAATGTGAATAATTCAAATTTGAACTACAAGCACATGCTCCAGTGCACCAAGGTTGGTTGAAAAATCACATGTGTGTCCTTGGGTGAATTTCTAGGTCCCATGCAAGAAATGGGAATGAAATTCAAATATCTAGGCGTCGTGGCTCGGCCGATAACATTGAGAAACTTGGTTTTTTAAATTCCTGTAAATTCAAAACTCGCCTAAAAATCATGAAACTTGGCATGGTGTCATTTCATGGCACCAACATGCTGTGGTAAAAAAATTGGCCGAATTTGGACAAGTTTTGGTGTAAGCTTCTTGCAAACCGGAGCTTGTCACCTTTGTAAGACTCGTGGTTCCCGAGGGGGAACATGTCACCTTTGTGTGCGAAACGATATACGCTGCCTCCCCCCTTGATTTTTTTATAGAGGCAACATAGAACCATATGAGTGCCATGTTAAAATTTGGAATTATTCCGGGTTCGTTTGGCCTTTTTTATACATTAATTGAGTTTCTGGGCATTTAATGTGCATAATTCAAATTTGAACTATAAACACATGCTCCAGTGCACCAAAGTTGGTTGAAAAATCACATGTGTGTCCTTGGGTGAATTTCTAGGTCCCATGCAAGAAATGGGAATGAAATTCAAACATCTGGGCGTCGTGGCTCCACTGGAAATATTGAGAAACTTGGTTTTTTAATTCCTGTAAATCCAAAACACGCATGAAAATCATGAAACTTGGCATGGTGTCATGACATGGCACCAACATGCTGTGGTAAATTTTTTGGCCGAATTGGGACAAGCTTTGGTATAAGCTTCTTGCAAACCGGGGCTTCTCTCAAGAAGGCTCGTGGTTCCGAGAGGGAACGTGTCACCTCCGTGTGCGAAACGACATACACTGCCTTTTCCCGCCTTGATTTTTTTACACAGGCCGCTTAGACTAAATAGGAGTTTCGTGCTAAATTTTGGAATTATTACGGGTTCATTTGGCCTTTTTTATACATTAATAGAATTTCCAGGCATTTAATGCATGTAATTCAAATTTGAACTACAAGCGCATGCTCCAGTGCGTCAAAGTTAGTTGAAAAATCATTTATGTGTACTTGGGCGAATTTCTAGGTCCCATGCAAGAAGTGGGAATGGAATTCAAACATCTGGACGTCTTGGCTCGGCCGGAAACATTGATAAACTTGGTTTTAAAATTCCCGTAAATCCAAAACTCGCCTGAAAATCATGAAACTTGGCATGGTGTCATGACATGGCACCAACATGCTGTGGTAAAATTTTTGTCCGATTTGCGAAGGCGCACACATTAACAATCAACAAAGTCATTTTGGAACAAGTGTTGTCATGTTACAAATCGGAAACACAAGTATTATTGAAACCGTGGGCGTTCTACTTACCATTTACGTGCCGCCACGCGTCCACTTTTTTATTGGCTAGGAGGTGTCGTGCGGGGTAGCTATTTGAGTACGGGAGGCGTGCGATCAGACCCCTAAGCGTGCTCATCGGGAGGAGAGCCCTTTGACCTCTATCCGCCGCCCACCTCCCTCCCAACGTCTCCATTATTGGCGCCCGAGCCCCTGTTTCATGGCGTCGCTATGTCTCACTTGACTAAGATTTAAGAGAGAAAAAAGAAAATCTGAAAAGAAAGTTTTGCACGGATCTTGATGTAAGATCCGACGGACCTATACAGCATCGACTGCGACTTATAGCAAGACTGATGAATATAAGGACGATGACAATGGATAATAATTGTCTTACATATTTAGGAAGATAATTAAAAAAGCCACATGCGGCAACGCCCGGAATACACAAGGGCAAAATAAGAAGGAAGACAATGATCTGGCTCGCTGATCTCTACTTTCTTGATGCGTTGCTGCAGGCCGCGGGAACTAGTCTTCGCGGCAAGCAGCTATGAGCTCTTTCGTGTCCTCAAGACGCTGCTTGAGAGCATCCATGGATTCCTCCACCAGCCTTTGGCGCTCGATGCAGAGCATGGCATTCTCGTCCATAAGTTTCTTGACGATGACGCCGGTCCTCTGCAACAAGGCAGTGGTCTCCTCGTGCTGCTTCGTCATTTCAGCGATCTTCGCCCTCAGCAGGTCGAGCTCGGTGCGGAGCTTTGCCTTGTCCTCCCCTAGTCCCCAGATGACGCTGGTAGCATTTTCAAATGAGGCATTCATCTCGTCCTGCTGCTTCATCCAGTCGGAGATCCGACCCATCAGGTCATCGAGCATAGCGCGCATGCGCCTGTGAGAGTACTTGCCTGCCCACGAGACATTTTCCCAGGCCGCCGCGGCGCGGGAGGACATCTCTGCTGCATTCGCGGCGTGGCAGGACATCTCTGCTGCTTCCACGGCGCGACCGGACCAGTCTGCTGCATCGATGGCACGGCGGGACCTCTATGCTGCTTCGGCGGCACGGCGGGACCTCTGTGCTGCTACGGCCGCGCGGCGGGACATGTCGGCTGCTTTCGCGGTGAGGCGGGACATCTCTCGTGCTTCCTCTTCCATGCTCGCCTCTCCCTGGTAGTAATCTCTCGACCCAGAACTCATGTTGGCCATGGCAGATGCAAGGGAACGACGATGAATGACTTGTTTGTTTTTGTGGATGAGGAGTTCAGGAGGAATGTGCAGTCATCTTGGAGGAGTAGTATTTATAACCGAGTACTAATACGCTCCTAAGTGGGAAACCGTTTAGGTTTTGATCGGTGTGAACAGGTTTTCAATTAAATATATCGTGGTAGTAATTTGGAATGTGACGGGACGCAGGCTCAAAAATTATTGACGGTTCTATAATTTCTAAGTGCGGCACTATTCCCGGACGGCGTAACGTGGGCACGCTTTCTCCACCATGTACGTGGCGTTTGCACCATAGGGTGCACTGTAATAGGTGATGTCAGCACACGTCTTGTTCCAACAATCGTGCGCGCTCGTTATTACCATCGCGCACGCTTCTTTTAATTAGAATGTGTGTCCGTCTAGTGCACACACGTTGATCTGTCTAACTTTTTCTGTTTGTTGTGGCTAATCGCAAACAGTTCATTCGTGTGAAGTGTATGCCGTCAATCGCAGACACATTGATCTGGCTGACCGTTTCTGTTGTGTTGCCTAATTGCAAACAGTTCATCCGTCTGAAGTGTATGCCCTCAATCGCACACACCTTCATCTGGCTGCCCGTTTCTGTTGTTCCGCCTCATCACAAACAGTTAATCTGACTGAACTGTATGCCGTATATCGCACATGCCTTCATTTGGCTGCCCATTTCTGTTCTTCTTCCGGATCGCAAACAGTTCATTGAACTGAGCCATATGCCCCGCATCACACACACAACTAAAATCTGAACCGTGTTTGATGTATCCGCCATCGCAAATGTTTTGCATCTTTTTTGACGGGTTTTTTACATCACCGTTTGCGATTAATGCATCGCACACAGTTTCGTCGAAGGGTCTCTGATTGTAGTGTCGCGTTAGCAGCATCCTGCAGTAGTGCATGATTATTATTTGTGAGTAGTTACTTTTGTTCCTGAGGTCACGGGAGAAGTCATGTTGCAAGTAATCATATGAACTTGATATGTGTTTGATATTTTAATGATATGTATGTTGTGATTCCCTTAGTGGTGTCATGTGAACGTCGACTACATGGCACTTCACCATATTTGGGCCTAAGGGAATGCATTGTGGAGTGGTTATTAGATGATAGGTTGCTAGAGTGACAAAAGCTTAAACCCTAGTTTATGCGCTACTTCGTAAGGGACCGATTTGGATCCAAAGGTTTAATGCTATGGTTAGATTTTATCTTAATACTTTTCTCGTAGTTGCGGATGCTTGCGAGGGGGTTAATCATAAGTAGGAGGTTTGTTCAAGTAAGAACAGCACCTAAGCACCGGTCCACCCACATATCAAATTATCAAAGTAGCGAACACGAATCAAACCAACATGATGAAAGTGACTAGATGAAATTCCCGTGTACCCTCAAGAATGCTTAGCTTATCATAGGAGACCGTTTTGGCATGTCCTTTGCCACAAAAGGATTGGGATACCTTGCTGCACTTTATTTACCATTACCGTTACTTGCTCATTACAAATTATCTTGCTATCAAACTACTTGTTACCGACTATTTCAGTGCTTGCAGAAAATACCTTGCTAAAAACCACTTGTCATTTCCTTTGCTCCTCGTTGGGTTCGACACTCTTACTTATCGAAAGGACTATGATTGATCCCCTATACTTGTGGGTCATCACTGCTCTGGTCGCTGGAGCGGTTGTACTAGACGAGCCCATCGCGCCAGTCATTGACGTGGCTGTATGTCTTGTGTGCCGCACGGGTTGCTGTCGAGCTCCTTGTCGCTGCGTGGCCTTACCGGTCGACTTCTTGTCGGCAACCTCGCTACTTGAAGATGGATGCACTAGGTCACCGGGGGCAGCTTTCCGGAGGACGTGTGGTCTCCTTGGCGGAGCAGGGGGCTCCTCGTGTGGCTGCTCTTCGGTAGCATCTTCATCGGTGGAGTTCTCGGCAACCTCGTCGCCCTGCTCCCCGGCAGACTCACCTTGGTCGGCAAGATTTTCCTCCAGCGCCTCTTCTTCTTCACCAGTTTTAGCCGACAAGTAACCAAAATCACTAGCTTCTACGGCTAGTTGTGCCTCCTCTGCTCTGCTGGCGATGTAGGCTACTTCCTCGTCGGTGGTTCGGCAGATGAGCCCTGGTTCCTCCCTGATGGCCTTCTCCGACAAGTTGTCGAACCATTCTTGTACCTGGTCTATGACTGGCTCGTCCCAGGTCCCGTCAAGACCATGGGCATTGAACACTGGAATCATGGCTATGATGGAACTCAGAGCATTCCTCTACTCATCAACACCTCCTGTTATTCTCCGGTGATGGCAGCCTCACACCACAGCCAAACCAGTGAACCCTTGTACTCCCCTCCGCGTGGGCATCCACTGCTGTGTCTTCGCCGGCTCTGGGTCATTCCCTTCCTAGACCTCGCCGTCGTCCAACGCGTTGGTTCTCTCGGTGTGGCGTGATCAAATTTGTCAACAAAAGACATCCATCAGAAGAGGGATGCCTCCTTATTAAGTGAAAACAAATGATTTATCCCCCTGACAGGTTTGACCCACCATCTACATCTTCGCACGCAAGGAAGTGCCTCCTTATTACACAAAAAAAAGTTTCCTCTCCCTGACATCTGGAACCCACTAGCTACATCTTCGCACGCAAGGAAGTGCCTCCTTATTATGAGCAAAAAATGATTCCTCCCCTGCTAGCTGGGACCCACCAGATTTGGAGGCTGACTTGTGGGCCTACTAGGTTGACGCGTACGCAGGGCTTTGTCAACTTAGTCAATAAACGATTCTAGCTGCAGCGGCCGTTGGATGTTAATCCAACAGCCGTGCTGCGTCTTCAACCACTGGTCTTCTTGCTCCAACCTCTTGATGTCTACTACACAACTTTATTCTTGTAGACTCGTGTTGGGCCTCCAAGCGCAGAGTTTTGTAGGACAGTAGCAATTTTCCCTCAAGTGGATGACCTAAGGTTTATCAATCCGTGGGAGGCGTAGGATGAAGATGGTCTCTCTCAAACAACCCTGCGACCAAATAACAAAGAGTCTCTTGTGTCCCCAACACACAAAATACAATGGTAAATTGTATAGGTGCACTAGTTCGATGAAGAGATGGTGATACAAGTGTAGTAATGATAGTAGATATTGATTTTTGTAATAGGAACAATAGAAAACAGCAAGGTAGCAAGTAACAAAAGTGAGCACAAACGGTATTGCAATGCTTGAAAATGAGGCCCAGGGTTCATACTTTCACTAGTGCAATCTCTCAACAATGCTAATATAATTGGATCATATAACCATCCCTCAACGTGCGACAAAGAATCACTCCAAAGTTCTTATCTAGCGGAGAACATAAGAGGAAATTGTTTGTAGGGTACGAAACCACCTCAAAGTTATCCTTTTCGATCGATCTATCGAGCTATCCCTATAAGTGTCACAAACAGCCCAAGAGTTCGTACTAAAATAACACCATATGATACACATCAACCAACTCTAATGTGACCTAGATACTTCAATGTCACCACGAGTATCCATGAGTTGATTATACGATATGCATCAAACAATTTCAGATTCATAATACTCAATCCAACACAAAGAACCTCAAAGACTTCCCCAAGATTTCTACCGGAGAAACAAGGACGAAAACATGCATCAACCCCTATGCATAGATTACCCCAATGTCACCTCGGGAATCCGCGAGTTGAGTGCCAAAACATATATCAAGTGAATCAATATGATACCCCATTGTCACCACGGGTATTCATAGCAAGACATACATCAAGTTCTCTCAAATCCATAAAAGTATTCAATCCGATAATAATGAAATCTCAAAGGGAAAACTCAATTCATCACAACAACATAGAGAGGGAGAAACACCATATGATCCTAATATATTAACAAAGCTCACAATTCATGAAGATCGTGCCAAATCAAGAACACGAGAGAGAGAGAGAGAGAGATTAAACACATAGCTACTAGTACAAACCCTCAGCCCCGAGGGTGGACTACTCCCTCGTCATCATGGTGGCCGCCGGGATGATGAAGATGGCCTCCGGTGATGATTTCCCCCTCTGGCAGGGTGCCGGAACAGGGTCTAGATTAGTTATTCATGGCTACAGAGGCTTGCGGCGGCTGAACTTCCGATCTAGGGTTATTTCTGGGGGTTTATGTATTTATAGGATTTTTTGGCGTCGGTTTCACGTGAAGATGGGCCTCAGGGGGCCCACTACCCACTAGGGCGTGCCAGAGGGGGGTGGCGCGCCCTGGTGCCTAGTGGGTAGCAGGGCCTCCCCCCCCCTCCAGTGGGTTTTCACTCCAGTATTTTTTATTTGTTCCATAAAAATCTCCAAAAAGTTTCGTCCAATTCCGAGAACTTTTATTTCTGCACAAAAAACAACACCACGGTAGTTCTGCTGAAAACAGCGTCGGTCCGGGTTAGTTCCATTCAAATCATACCAAAACCAAATAAAATTGTTATAAACATGGCATGAATACTTCATAAATTGTGGATACGTTGGAGGCGTATCACCTCCCAAACCAGTGCCCGCCGTACCGCCTGCTCCAACGTCCCGTGGCCGGCTGTGCTGCCGCACAGGCCTCACCGCCCGACCCTACTACCACCGCTGACCAGGCCTTCCCTTTACTCACCCGCACCCTTGTTATTCTTCGATGGTGGCAGCCTCACATCGCAGTCGAACCAGTGAACCCTCGTACTCCCCTCCGCGTGGGCATCCACCTGCCTCATCTTTCCTGGCTCCGCGTCATTCCCATCCTAGGCCTCACTGTCATCCACCACCTTGATGCTCTCGGTGCGGTGTGGTTAACGAGGTCAATGAACGACATCCATTGGAAGAGGACTTTAGGCGATGAGGCTGACAACTGGACCCACCAGCTACACCTTCGAACGCAAGGAAGTGCCTCCTTACTACTCGCAAAATAAAAATGATTCCTCCCCTGACAGGTGGGACCCAACAGCTATATCTTCGCACGCAAGGAAGTGTGTCCTTATCCTCCGTGACAGCTGGGACCCACCCGGTCGAAGCGTACATAGCGTTGTCTGTCTGGTCATGAATGTGTACATACATACTAGTCAATCGGTCTCTCTGCAACGATGAACGGTGGCCGAGTAAGTAGTGGCACGTGTCATAGTAGAGCCCCCGACGTAGGAGTTCAGGCAGTCTCGTCTAAACCGTGTACACGTACATACAACCACATGCCAAAAAATATGGCCACGTATGTACATATGGGCGGGGTCTCAAACATGTACTCGCGCATACGTACGAACAGGGCTCGTGTGCATGGAGAGGCAACAGATGGGAGCAACGGCGTCCTGTTCATCGGCAGCCAACCGGCTGGGTCACAATGGAGAAACAACGTTGTGTTCATCGGGAGGGAACGAAATGCGTCCTGTTCATCGGGAGCCAAACGGCTTGGACGGAACAACCGAAACAGGGTCTGGCGTACCGCAAAATGGAGGAAACAACCTTCTGTTCAACCGTGTACGGTCGAAACAGGGTCCTTTTCATTGAGAAATAGCGTCGTGTTCCTCGGGAGGGAATGAAATGCGTCATGTTCATCGGGAGCCAAACGGCTTGGACGGAACAGCCGAAACAGGGTCTGGCATACCGCAAAACGGAGGAAACGACCTTCTGTTCAACCGCGTACGGTCGAAACAGGGTCCTTTTCATTGGAAGGGTCTGGCGTAACGCAAAACCGAGGAAACAGAATTTTGTTCGAGCGCCTACGGTCAAAACGGGGTCCTGTTGATCGGGAGGGGTCTGGCGTACTACAAAACAAAGGAAACGGACTTTTGTTTGAGTGCCTACGATCGAAACGGGGTCCTGTTCATCGGGAGGGGTGTCGCGTGCCGCAAAACGGGACTCCACGGGCTACTGTTCATCCACCATCTATTGCCTCGCTCCACCCTCCACGGGCTACAGTTCATCCACCGTCGACTTCCTCCAGCCTCCACCGGCTATTGTTCAAGCAGCCTCCACAGGGTCATGTTCATCTACCCCAACCGGCTGGGGTGTGTGGTGGCCTCCTCGGGGTCATGTTCATCCAGCGGCAACCGCCTACTACCACGAGGTCCTGTTCATCCAACCCCTACCGGCTGGGGTGTGGGGCGTACGTACGAGCGGGCGGCAGCTGATATGTCTCCAACGTATCTATAATTTTTTTATTGTTCCATGCTATTATATTATCCATCTTGGATGTTTTATATACATTATTATGCTATTTTATATCATTTTTTGGGACTAACCTATTAACCTAGTGCCAAGTGCCAGTTGTTGTTTTTTACTTGTTTTTGTCTTTTACAGAAAATCAATACCAAACGGAAGAATTTTTTTTAGGATTTTTCAAGACACCCAAGAACCTTCGGGAGGAGGTCAGAGGGGCCACCAGTTGGCGAGAAGCTCGGAGGGCCGCCCCCAGGCTTGTGGGGCCCCTGATGCTCCTCTAACCCTAATCTTTGCTCTATAAATACCCAAATATTCCTCGTACACCAGGGGCACACAAAAAATACTTTTCCGCCGCCGCAAGTTTCTGTCCTCGTGAGATCCCATCTGGAGACTTTTTCCAGTACTCCGCCGGAGGGGGATTCGATCACGGAGGGCCTCTACATCAACCTTGCTACCCTTCCGATGATGTGTGAGTAGTTTACCACAGACCTACGGGTCCATAGCTAGTAGCTAGATGGCTTCTTCTCTCTCTTTGATCTTCAATACAATGTTATCCTCGATGTTCTTGGAGATCTATTCGATGTAATCTTCTTTTGCGGTGCGTTTGTTGAGATCCGATGAATTGTGGATTTATGATCAGATTATCTATGAATATTATTTGAGTCTTTTTTGAACTCTTTTATCCATGATTAAGATAGCTTTGTATTTCTCTATGATCTATTGATTTGGTTTGGCCAACTAGATTGATTTTTCTTGCAATGGGAGAGGTGCTTTGTAGTGGGTTCAATCTTGCGGTGCTCAATCCCACTGACAGAAAGGGACATGACACGTATTTGTATTGTTGCCACTAAGGATAAAAAGGTGGGTTTTATTTCATATTGCTTGGATCTATCCCTCTACATCATGTCATCTTGCTTAAGGCGTTACTCCGTTCTTGTTAACATAATACACTAGATGCATGCTGGATAGCGGTCGATGTGTGGAGTAATAGTAGTATATGCAGGCAGGAGTCGGTCTACTTGTCACGGATGTGATGCCTATATTCATGATCATTGCCTTAGATCTCATCATAACTATGCGCTTTTCTATCAATTGCTCAACAGTAATTTGTTTACCCACCGTATGCGTTCTTTCAAGAGAGAAGCCTCTAGTGAAAACTATGGCCCCCGGGTCTATCTTTTACCATATTATTTTCAGATCTATAAAACCAAAAACCCAAAAATACCTTGCTGCAATTTATTTACCTTTACTTTATTTTGCACTTTTACTTATCTTTTATACCTATCTTTATCAGATCTCATCCTTGCAAGTAACTGTGAAGGGATTGACAACCCCTTTATCGCGTTGGGTGCAAGTATTTGTTTATTTGTGTAGGTGCAA
This sequence comes from Thinopyrum elongatum, assembly GCA_011799875.1. Taxonomy (NCBI): domain Eukaryota; kingdom Viridiplantae; phylum Streptophyta; class Magnoliopsida; order Poales; family Poaceae; genus Thinopyrum; species Thinopyrum elongatum. Next base: position 441,497,008 of record CM022300.1, on the reverse strand, counting down.
CCATTGGTGACTTGTGTGTTCCTCCTACTAGATTGATACCTTGGTTCTAAACTAAGGGAAATACTTATCTCTACTTTGCTGCATCACCCTTTCCTCTTCAAGGGAAAAACCAACGCAAGCTCAAGAAGTAGCAGGAAGAATTTCTGGCGCCATTGCCGGGGAGGATCTACATCAAGCCTACCAAGTACCCATCATAAACTCTCATCTCTTGCATTTATGTTATTCGCCATTTGCCTCTTGTTTTCCTCTCCCCCACTTCTAAAATGTTTTTAGAAAAATACAAAAATATTTGCCTTTTTATTCACCTTCTTTTCGTTCATCTTTTCATTTGCTTCTTTGCTTGCTTTGAACCTACCATCATGAGTGATTTCAGTATGGCAGAAACAGATGATGGTAGAACTCCTAAAATTGGATGTTCTGCTAATCTGGATGCCAAAACTTTCATTTTGGGACAAGGGAATGTTATGGGAAAGAGTGCCATCCAAGAATTCCTTAATTGCGTTGGAACTTTGACTTGTGATGATGCTCCTATACTTAAAAGAACTAAAACTTATGCAAAAGCTATTTCAACACTTGTTCTTAAGATTGAGAAAAATTTTATTCATACTCATCCTACCTTGCAAATATTGTTTTATGAGCTGCCTGTTATAAAAGATCTTAGAGCTAAAAAGATAGCCACCCTTGTCCTTATGAATGAGTTTGACTACGTAGTACGGGAAGCTAGGGAGATCTTTGACTTTTATGGTACGAACCATGAAAAAACGGTGATAGATGAGATCCTTTACAATAATGATTATTTATTGAGACATTTGCTTGGCAATGATCGCATCTTTGATGAGAATCTTAAAAAGGAAGTTCCCGTTTTGGATATGATTCAACAAGTTTTCAATGATGTTAATCAACAATATTCTTGGATTGTGGACGATAATCAACGGGGATATGCAGAGGGACAACTTGATAATTCTAATTTTTTTATGGATGATGTGTTTCATGTTATATTTGAAAAACCTCCCGACAAAAACACATTTTTGGAATTGAATACCAAAGATGACAATACCTAGATCTATGCAATATGCCTAGCTAGGGGCATAAAATAATAGCGCTTGTTGGGAGGCAACTCAATTTTATTTTATGTTTTTTGTTTTAGCTTCAGTTTTCCAATAAATATGCAATTATACTACTGTTATGATTGTGTTTTAGTATTTTAATTAGTTTTTGTGCGAAGTAAGACCTTTGGGATGATCTTAGGTGATAGTTGATTTGATTTTGCTGAAAAACATAAACTTTTGCGATCAGTGCTAGAATTTAAAAAATTCACAGAAACGTGCTTTTGATCTGAAGTTTTTACAAAAGATTGATATACAAATTGCCTATGTTTTCCTATTTTTTCAGAATTTTTGGAGTTGCGTAAGTTTGGCTAAAGTCCAGATTACTACAGACTGTTCTGTTTTTGACAGATTCTGTTTTCTATGCATTGTTTGCTTATTTTGATGAATCTATGGGTAGTATCAAAGGGTATGAACCATGGAGAAATTAGAATACAGTAGATATAATGCCAATATAAAATTGGAATGAGTTTACAAGAGTACCTAAACATGGTGATTTGCTTTATTATACTAACAGAGCTGACGAGTTTTTTGTTGAGTTTTGTGTTGTGAAGTTTTCAAGTTTTGGGTGAAGTTTCGATGGACTATGGAATAAGGAGTGGCAAGATCCTAAGCTTGGGGATGCCCATGGCACCCCAAGGTAATATTCAAGCACAACCAAGCATCTAAGCTTGGGGATGCCCCGGATGGCATCCCCTCTTTTGTCTACGATCCATCGATAAATTACTTGAGGCTATATTTTTATTCACCACATGATATGTCTTTTGCTTGGAGCATCTTGTATGATATGAGTCTTTGCTTTATTTGCTTTTTAGTTTGCCACAATCATCCTTGCTGTACACACCTTTTGAGAGGTACACACATTAATCGTGAATTTATTAGAATACTCTATGTGCTTCACCTATATCTTTTGAGCTAGGTAGTTGCTCTAGTGCTTCACTTATATCTTTTAGAGCACGGCGGTGGTTATATTTTGAAGAAATTGATGAACTCTCATGCTTCACTTATATTATTTTGAGATTCTTATAAATAGTATGGCAATTTGCTTAGGTTATGAATTTAGTCCTAATATGATGGGTATTCAACAGGGATATAATAAAAACTTTCATGAAGATCATTGAATATATGAGAAGTTTGTTTCCTTGCATTTGTTTTGAGATATAAAGATGGTGATCTTAGAGTCATGCTAGTGATTAATTGTGGTTTAGTAGAAATATTTGTGTTAAGGTTTGTGATTCCCGAAGCATGCACGTATGGTCTCTCGTTATGCGATGAAATTGGAGCATTATTTATTATTGATTGTCTGCTTTATGAGTGGCGGTCGGGGATGAGCGAGGGTCTTTTCCTACCAATCTATCCCCCTAGGAGCATGCGTAGTAGTACTTTGCTTCGAGGGCTAATAAACTTTTGCAATAAGTATGTGAGTTCTTTATGACTAGTGTTGAGCCCATGGATTATATGCACTCTCACACTTCCGCATTTGCTAGCCTCTTCGGTACCGTGCATTGCCCTTACTCACCTTGAGATGTGGTGCGAACTTCGCCGGTGCATCCAAACCCCGTGATATGATACGCTCTCTCACACATAAGCCACCTTATACCTTCCTCAAAACAGCCACCATACCTACCTATTATGGCATTTCCATAGCCATTCCGAGATATATTGCCATGCAACTTCCACCGTTCTGTTTTATTATGACACATACCATCATTGTCATATTGCTTTGCATGATCATATAGTTGACATAGTATTTGTGGCTTGTCCACCATTCATATTTTTTATACATGTCACGCTAGATCATTGCACATCCCGGTACACTGCCGAAGGCATTCATATAGAGTCATATTTTTGTTCTAGAATCGAGTTGTAATTCTTTAGTTGTAAGTAAATAAAAGTGTGATGATCATCATTATTAGAGCATTGTCCCATGTGAGGAAAGGATGATGGAGACTATGATTCACCCACAAGTCGGGATGAGACGTTGGACGAAAAAAAAGAGAAAAAAGGAGGCCAAAGAGCCCAAAAGAAAAAAAAGAAAAAAATGAGAGAAAAAGAGAGAAGGAACAATGTTACTATCCTTTTTCCACACTTGTGCTTCAAAGTAGCACCATGTTCTTCATGATAGAGAGTCTCCTATTTTGTCACTTTCATATATTACTAGTGGGAATTTTTCATTATAGAACTTGGCTTGTATATTCCAATGATGGGCTTCCTCAAATGCCCTAGGTCTTCGTGAGCAAGCAAGTTGGATGCACACCCGCTTAGTTTTCTTTTGAGCTTTCATACACTTATAGCTCTAGTGCATCCATTGCATGGCGATCCCTACTCCTTGCATTGACATCAACTGATGGGCATCTCCATAGCCCGTTGATTAGCTTTGTCAATGTGAGACTTTCTCCTTTTTTGTCTTCTCCACACAACCTCCAACATCATATTCTATTCCACCCATAGTGCTATATCCATGGCTCACGCTCATGTATTGCGTCAGAGTTGAAAAAGCTGAAGCGCGTTAAAAGTATGAACCAATTGCTTGGCTTGGCATTGGGGTTGTGCATGATAAATACTTTGTGTTAAGAAGGTAGAGCATGACAAGATTATATGATTTTGTAGGGATAACTTTCTTTAGCCATGATATTTTGAGAAGACATGATTGCTTTATTAGTATGCTTGAAGTATTATTGTTTTTATGTCAATATTAAACTTTTGTTTTGAATCTTATGGATCCGAATATTCATGCCACATTAAGAAAGATTACATGATAAACATGTTAGGTAGCATTCCACATCAAAAATTCTGTTTTTATCATTTACCTACTCGAGGACGAGTAGGAATTAAGCTTGGGGATGCTTGATACGTCTCCAGCGTATCTATAATTTTTTATTGTTCCATGCTATTATGTTATCCATCTTGGATGTTTTATATGCATTATTATGCTATCTTATATCATTTTTTGGGACTAACCTATTAACCTAGTGCCAAGTGCCAGTTGTTGTTTTTTCCTTGTTTTTGTCTTTTACAGAAAATCAATACCAAACCGAGTCCAAACAGAACTAAAGTTGTTGAGGATTTTTCTTGGACCAGAAGACACCCAGGAACCTTCGGGAGGAGGTCAGAGTGGCCACCAGTTGGCGACAAGCTCGAAGGGCGCGCCCTAGGGGGGGCGCCCCCCAGGCTTGTGGGCCCCCTGATGCTCCTCTAACCCTAATCTTTGCTCTATAAATACCCAGATATTCCCCGTATACCAGGGGGCACACCAAAAATACTTTTCCGCCGCCGCAAGTTTCTGTCCTCATGAGATCCCATCTGGAGACCTTTTTCGGTACTCCGCCGGAGGGGGATTCGATCACGGAGGGCCTCTACATCAACCTTGCTGCCCTTTTGATGATGTGTGAGTAGTTTACCACAGACCTACGGGTCCATAGCTAGTAGCTAGATGGCTTCTTCTCTCTATTTGATCTTCAATACAATGTTCTCCTCGATGTTCTTGGAGATCTATTCGATGTAATCTTCTTTTGCGATGCATTTGTTGAGATTCGATGAATTGTGGATTTATGATCAGATTATCTATGAATATTATTTGAATCTTTTCTGAACTCTTTTATGCATGATTAAGATAGCTTTGTATTTCTCTCCGATCTATTGATTTGGTTTGCCAACTAGATTGATTTTTCTTGCAATGGGAGAGCTGCTTTGTAGTGGGTTCAATCTTGCGGTGCTCAATCCCTGTGATAGAAAGGGACATGACACGTATTTATATTGTTGCCACTAAGGATAAAAATGTGGGGTTTATTTCATATTGCTTGGATCTATCCCTCTACATCATGTCATCTTGCTTAAGGCGTTACTCTGTTCTTGTTAACTTAATACACTAGATGCATGCTGGATACCGGTTGATGTGTGGAGTAATAGTAGTAGATGCAGGTAGGAGTCGGTCTACTTGTCACGGACGTGATGCCTATATTCATGATCATTGCCTTAGATGTCGTCATAACTATGCACTTTTCTATCAATTGCTCAACAGTAATTTGTTTACCCACCATATGCGTTCTTTCAAGAGAGAAGCCTTGATGACCCACAAGTATAGGGGATCAATCGTAGTCCTTTCGATAAGTAAGAGTGTCAAACCCAACGAGGAGGAGAAGGAAATGACAAGTGGTTTTCAGCAAGGTATTCTCTGCAAGCACTGAAAGTATAAGTAACGAGTAGTTTGATAACAAGATAATTTGTAACGAGCAAGTAATGGTAACAAAAGTCAGCAAGGTAGCCCAATCCTTTTGAGGCAAAGGACAGGCCAAAACGGTCACTTACGATAAGCAAAACGTTCTTGAGGGTACACGGGAATTTCATCTAGTCACTTTCATCATGTTGGTTTGATTCGTGTTCGCTACTTTGATAATTTGATATGTGGGTGGACCGGCTTAGGTGTTGTTCTTACTTGAACGAACCTCCTACTTATGATTTACCCTCTCGCAAGCATCCGCAACTACGAGAAAAGTAATAAGATAAAATCTAACCATAGCATTAAACTTTTGGATCCAAATCAATCCCTTACGAAGTAGCGCATAAACTAGGGTTTAAGCTTCTGTCACTCTCGCAACCCATCATCTAATAACTACTCCACAATGCATTCCCTTAGGCCCTAATAAGGTGAAGTGCCATGTAGTCGACGTTCACATGACACCACTAAGGGAATCACAACATACATACCATCAAAATATCGAACACATATCAAGTTCACATGATTACTTGCAACAAGATTTCTCCCATGACTTCAAGAACAAAAGTAACTACTCACAAATGATAATCATGCTCAAGATTGGAGGGGTATTAAATAGCATAATGGATCTGAACATATAATCTTCCACCAATTAAACCATATAGTAATCAACTACAAGATGTAATCAACACTACTAGTCACCTAGCACCAATCTAAGGTTCCGGTACAAAGATTGAACACAAGAGATGAACTAGGGTTTGAGAGGAGATGGTGTTGTTGAAGATGTTGATGGAGATTGCCCTCCCCAAGATGGGAGAGTTGTTGGTGATGATGATGACGATGATTTCCCCCTCCGGGAGGGAAGTTCCCCCGGCAGAATCGCTTCGCCGGAGGGCAAAAGTGCTCCTGCCCAAGTTTCACCTCGAGACGGCGGCGCTTCGTCCCGAAAGTCCTCTCCTTATTTTTTCTAGGTCAAAATGACTTATATACCAGAAGAGGGGCACCAGAGGTGGCCCGAGGAGGGCACAACCCACCAAGGCGAGCCTGGGGGCCCTGGCACGCCCAGGTGGGTTGTGCCCACCTGGTGGGACCCCTCTGGTAGTTATTTGCTCCATTAATTCTTATATATTCCATAAAAAATATCCGTGAAGTTTTAGCTCATTTGGAGTTGTGCAGAATAGGTGGCCTGACGTAGCTTTTTCAGGTCCAGAATTCCAGCTGCCGGTATTCTCCCTCTTTGTGTGAACCTTGCATATTATGAGAGAAAAGGCATTAGAATTACTCCAAAAACATTATTATGCATAAAAACATTATAAATAACAGTAGGAAAACATGATGCAAAATGGACGTATCAACTCCCCCAAGCTTAGACCTCGCTTGTCCTCAAGCGAAAACCGAAATCGAAAAACGTGTCCACATGCTTAGAGAGAGAGGTGTCGATAAAAACAAAATGCGGACATAGAAGCATCATGTATATTATTATAACACCAACAAACTTTATTATAGAACTTTTATCACAAAACTTTTATCATAAACTTCTCATGAACAAGTAACAATTCATCACAACATCGAAGTATAAAGCATAAACTCTATTGAAAATCAACAAACTATGTTCTCAGTCAACTTTGCAACTACAATGCATCATCTTTTTAGGAAGGGTCACGTATCGGAGCCTTTTTGGCAAGTCCACATACTCAACCATCATATAGTCTTCTATGATTTCTAACACCCACCACATACACATGAGCAAAACGTTTCAACCGAACACATAGAAAGATAGGGGCCTATTGTTTCGCCTCCCAACGTATTCACCTCAAGGGTGATGTCAACAATAATAACTCATGCCCACCCATATCCAACTAGATATATGTGCCTAGATCTTTCTTCACCACATGGTGCTTGCCAAAAGAGAAAATAAAAAGGAATAAAGAGATGCTTTGACTCTTGCATAAAAGTAAATACATAAAAGTAAAAGATAGGCCCTTCGCAGAGGGAAGCAGAGGTTGCCATGCGCTTTTTGGTTGTATGCTCAATCTCTTAGTGCAAAAGAACATCATGTTATATTGTCCCTTATGATAGCAATCTTTATTATGCAGTCTGTCGCTTTTATTATTTGCCATCACAAGTTCTTACAACGCTCAATTTTCTCTTACACTAAATGATCTAACACATTTAGAAGCAATTTTTATTGCCTTATTGCACCGATGACAACTTACTTGAAGGATCTTACTCAATCCATAGGTAGGTATAGTGGACTCTCAAAACAAGATTTGGTTTAAGGGTTTTGGATGCACAAGTAGTATCTCTACTTGGTGCGGAATTTTTGGCTAGCAAAGATGGGGGGGCAAGCACCACATGTTAAAGGATCTATGATAATATAACTTCTATGTGAATATGAACAAACATAAATCATTACGTTGTCTTCCTTGTCCAACGTCAACAATTTTGGCATATAATATTTTGATGGGGGCTCACAATCATAAAAGATGTCCAAGATAGTGTATTTGCATGTGAATCTTCTCTTCCCTTATTAATTCTTTCATGAATTGCATCATTGACCAATGCTATGTTTGTAAATCTCCAATAAAATTTTCTACTTATACTCTTCCTTATGTGATGTCATTACTTACCATAAGATTAGCATATGGTATTTTTCATTTATTTCCTTTCTTTTTATTGAACATGAAAGTAAAGAAAACAAAACTCAAACTAAACTTTATTATATATCTTGCACACGATTACAGGGATAGATCACTAAGCAAGCACTTGAAAAGAAAGGATCGAACTAAACTTTTATTCAACTAAATCGAAAGATAACTAAGGGTCGAACTAAAATAAGTAAAGGCAAAAGATAATGGAGGTGATACGATACCGGGGCACCTCCCCCAAGCTTGGCACAAGCCAAGGGGGGTGCCCATACCCGATACTCAAGTCTCCTTCGGTGATGAAGAAGGAGGTGGTGATGAGGTAGTAGGTTTATCCTTCTCTTTCAGGCTCAAAAGATACTCAAGTCTTCGAATGATGCTCCTAAGGTTGATGATGTGCTCTTGCAATAAAATATTTTCACGAGTGAGATATTTGTTTTGAACATGAACCATTTCAATGATCCTAAGGGCTTCAATCTTAGTGGGAGTGAGGTATTCATAGTATGGTTGAAGGATATCTTCTTCTTCCCCCACGGGCAAGGCCTGTTCTACTGCTGGAGCTTGATCTCCAATAGCTTCTTTGCTCTTGTCCTTCTTGAAAGATTCTCCGAGCTCTTCTCTCTTCAATTCAGTCTTCATCAACCAAGCATTCTCTTCTACGTTGTTGGAGGGGGAAGAAGACATGATGCTGGCCTTGATGGATCTGACAGAAAACAGCAAGAAAAGAAAACAGAAGATTTCTTCGCGATACGGTGGTCAATAGGTTCGGGGGGTATATAAAGATTTTTTTTATCTTGGGAAACAAGCAAACGGGAGAAAAACAGAGTCCGGAAGGTACCCGAGGTGGGCACAACCCACCTGGGTGCGCCTGGCTACCAGGGTTGCCTTTCTGGTTGTTTCTTATTCTCCTAATTTTTAATATATTCCAAAACTGACAGAAAATATTTTTGCGGATTTTTGGGAGTCCGTTTACGTACCGTATCACATACCTCCTCTTTTTTTCACGATTCTGGAGTGTTCCGGAAGGTTTCTTTTATGTGTTCTTCCGGTGTCATAGTTTGGATAATATTGCTTTCAACATTAATGGGTGTACCTGAGATATAATGTTTTATTCTTTGCCCATTGACAACCTTCAGGTTAGTACCTTCGGCATTATTTATTTTGATAGCTCCAGATCGATAAACCTCCTCGATAATATAGGGTCCTTCCCATTTAGAGAGAAGCTTTCCTGCAAAAAATCTTAAACGAGAGTTGTACAAAAGAACATATTCTCTAACTTTGAACTCACGCTGGATTCTTTTATCATGCCATGTTTTAACCTTTTCTTTAAATAACTTGGCATTTTCATAAGCTTGGGTTCTCCATTCATCTAGTGAGCTAATATCAAATAATCTCTTTTCACCGGCAAATTTGAAATAATAGTTGAGTTCTTTAATTGCCCAATATGCTTTATGTTCTAACTCAAGAGGCAAATGACAAGATTTTCCATAAACCATTTTGTAGGGAGACATACCCATGGGATTTTTATATGCTGTTCAGTAAGCCCAAAGTGCATCGTCTAATTTCTTAGACCAATTCGTTCGGGACCTATTGACAGTTTTTTGTAAAATTAATTTCATTTCTCTATTGCTAAGCTCAACTTGACCACTAGACTGAGGATGATAGGGGGATGCAATTCTATGGTTAACATCATACTTAGCAATCATTTTACGGAAAGCACCATGAATAAAATGTGAACCACCATCAGTCATTAAATATCTAGGGACTCCAAACCTTGGGAAAATAACTTCCTTAAGCATTTTAATAGAGGTGTTGTGGTCAGCACTACTAGTTGGAATAGCTTCTACCCACTTAGTAACATAATCAACAGCAACCAAAATATGTGTATACCCATTAGAGGAAGGAAAAGGCCCCATGTAATTGAAACCCCAGACATCAAATGGTTCAACAGCAAGAGAATAATTCATAGGCATTTCCTGACGCTTACCAATGTTACCAATTCTTTGACATCCATCAGAAGATAGAACAAACTTACGGGCATCCTTGAAGAGAGTAGGCCAATAAAAACCAGATTGCAATACCTTGTGAGCAGTTCTGTCTCCCGCATGATGCCCTCCGTAAGCTTCGGAGTGACATTTCCATAGGATTTGTCCCTGTTCATGCTCAGGTACACAACATCTAATAATACCATCTACTCCTTCTTTATAAAGATGTGGGTCATCCCAAAAGTAATGTCTTAAATCATAAAAGATTTTTTTCTTTTGTTGGTAAGTGAAGCTAGGTGGTATATATTTAGCAACAATATATAACACCCTGGTTTTCGCTCCTGTTTTTTTCCTTTGCGGGATTTGACTCCCGTCTTTTTTCTCGATGTTATCAGATTTTCTCTAGCTCTTGGGTATATGAAGATGGTCAATTAGCCTTGCCTTCCCTATCCAACCAGGGATTCTCTCCAGACCAACCTTGCTACCCAAGCTATATTCTCTGGACTTCGCCAACGAAACCCTACCTTCCGAGTTACCGGAAGGGAAACCCTATTTTTTTCCATTACAAAGGAACTCCAATTTCCTTTGATCTGCTGACTCCCAAATTTTTCCCAGTGATCATCCTTCATCTATAAACCCTGGAGATGCAAAAATATTGCCAAGTCATTTGCAATATTTTTCATTTATAATTAATTCCTTTTTCTGCCAGTTAAAGGAATTAAATCCAGGAAAATATCTATCCATCTCCAAAGTTCATGAAAACTTGTGGAGATATTGACTACTGTAGGATGGTCCAAACACGACAGTCGAATCAGAGACCCTTCGACGAAACTGTGTGCGATGCATCAATCACAAACGGTGATGTAATAAAACCGTCAAAAAAGATGCAAAACGTTTGCGATGGCGGTGACATCAAACAAGGTTCATATTGGAGTTACGTGTGCGATGAGTGGCAAACGGTTAATTCAGAAGAACTGTTTGCGATGATGCAGAACAATAGAAACGGGCAGCCAGATGAGGGCGTGTGCGATATACGGCATACAGTTCACTAGGATGAACTGTGCGTGATTAGGCAACACAATAGAAACGATTCAACTGAACAAGATGTGTGTGATACGCGGCAGACAGGTCCATAATAAGAAATGTGTGCGAAGAGAAATAATAACACAGACGATTGCTGCTAATAAGCCGTGTGATTTGCTCTGTCTACAGAAGAATTACATAAGTGACTATACAGATAATTCACACACACCTCAATAAACAATTGTATGCATTCTAAACTAGGAGAAACAATCGTCTAGTCATCTACTTCTTGTGATGCTCCCGCCACTGCTCTGTGGCTCGATCCCTCGTCTGGGGCAGGAAGAAGACACTCCCTCATGTCAACGAGTCCAACTATATAATCTTTGGTGACATGCATTCGTATTTTATTAGTTAAATCCTACTTATAAACCAGGACGGGGGTATAGTAGGTAATTAAATCGCAAACGTTTTTTTATTAATTGTATGTGTACGTGGCCTTTCGTCCTCCTCTCGCACGTCTTGTCACCCCGCTGCCGCAGACGGCTTATAGCGCAAGCTTGCGCAGCGCGCGGGGGCGTTCTTTTGGCCAAACGGTGGCGCCAATGAATCATCGGTGAGCCTGTTCCCATGCAACCTCGCAGGAGCACCTCGTCGAGCACGCAAAGAGCCTTACCGCCGCCGTGGCCGCGGCACACGCCGCCTCAGAGGCGAGGAATCAGGAGATCTACGAGGAGAACCACCGCTTCGAGAGGGGTCGTCTGGAGCGGCAGAGGGCGTTCGAGGTGAGCGTTGCTGAAGGTACAACAGCGGCAGGTACCGTATTGCAGTTGTCCAGCTCGTCGGTAGGCTCCTCCTCCTCTGCCTCTTACTGAGCGCGCTCGGCAGAGGAGAGGCTGCCGGAAGTAGTACAAAGCCCCTCCGTAGTAGTAGTATTTAGGGGCTATTTTGTTCAGTTCATCTGACTATAGATGTGGTGGAACTGTACAACGTACTTAAAATTAGCTAGTATATAAAGTAGAACTAGCTATTTCAGTACGTGGTTGGCAACAATTGGTGAAAAGTTTGGTCGGTTCAGCTGTCGAGTTGAACTATTTGTATAAAGAACGACTGCTTAATCTATGAATGAAATCTATGCTTAATTACTGAATTTTAGTTGCAAAAATTAGATACTGCTAGTGATTTTAGCTTCATATTTTGACAAATCGCAGTGTTACAAGGTTGACAAATGGCAATGTTACTAGATCAACAAATGTCAATCTTTCCAGTTTGACAAATGGCAACATACCCAATATGACAGATGCAAATCTTACCAAATTGTTTGTAAGTGGTTGCACACGGGTCATCCAGAAGAACCGTTTGCGTTGAAGAGATGCACAAATCCTGCTCTCACTTTGCATACGGGTGTTCTATCTAAAACGTTTGCGATCAAGAGCTGCACAAATCCTGCTCGGCACATTTTCCCTTGGCTTCCTGGGGAAGCTGTCAGTTTGCATATGGGTGTTCTAACTAAAACGTTTGCGATGAGTGTTTTATATTTAAGCGAGCCTGCGCAGCGTACAGCTTGCACGCTTCCCGGTGAGCCTGCGCATTGGAGGACAGCTTGCACGCCTCTCGGTCAGCCTGCGCTCGCACGCCTCCTGTTCAGTCAAGCAGCTGTCCGCATGGCACCTCCTATAGCCATTAAAACGAAGACACATGGCGTCACATGAATGGTTAACATAACGCACACGATTTGAATTATACAAATGTTTGCGATGTTAGAGTGGCAGCTATTTGTTTCAAAATGCCTTTGTTGGCTGTTATTCGAGTGCGCCTTCTCTCAAAATGGACACGAAAAATACCACAGCATGTCGGGTGCCATTCCATGATAGCATGCTAAGTTTCATGAATTTCAGACGAGTTTTGGATTTGCTAGAATTTAAAAACAAAGTATCTCAATGTTTTGCCGGCAATCAACGGTGCCCTGGTGTTTGAAATTCATTCCCATTTCTTGCATGGGACCTAAGCATGCACCCAAGGACAAATATTTGATTTTTCAACCAATTTATATGCACTGGAGCATGTGCATGTAGTTCAAATTTGAATTATGCACATAAAATGCCTAGAAAACCCAGTTAATGTATAAAAATGTCCAAATGAACCCCAAAAAATTCCAAAATTTAACACAACACTCCTGTTGTTCTATGTTGACACTAGAAAATTTTTGAAAGCAATAAGAGGCAGCGCGAGTTACGAATTATTTAATATGATTTTCTAAAGATTTATTGATTTTTTGGAATTTATTTAATTAATTAAATTAGAATTATCCGAAATAGTGCTTGCTGACGTCATCATGATGTCAGCATGACATCAGCAGCCTGTTTAATTAATTAACAGTAGTTAATTAGGTTAATTAAATCATTAAGTTAATTGAACTTAATTAGTCTTAATTAATCAAAGTTAATTAGGTTAATTGGTAATTAATTATCTAATTAATATTAATTCATTTTTTTATATATTTTTTTAAACAGTGGCTGGGGCGTGGGGCCCCGTTGTCAGTGGCCCAAAGGGGCCGAACGGGCACGAGCGCTGGGTGCTGCCCGAGCGGGCGCACGCCCAGGGGCGCACGGGCGTGGCCGCTGGCGGCCCCGAGCGGCGCAGCGGGGCGGTGGATCGGAGGCGGGCGCGAGCAGGGCCGGTCGGGGGCGATGACGAGGCGCGCGGCGGCGCGCGCGAGCTGCAGCGGTGGTGGTGGTGGCGGGGTCGCGTGGGCGAGCACGTGCGTGCGCGGCAGAGGCTGGCCGCGGCGCTGTGCGGGGCATGGCCCGGCGCAGGGTGACTGCGGCGCGCGGAGTCAGGGGCGCGAGAGGCGTGCGCGGTGGGCGGCGGTGACCGAGCGCGATGCGTGGGGCGAGAGCAGAGGCGAGGTCGGTGTGCACGGTGCGAGGGCAGAGAGGAGAAGGGGATTGGCTCACGTTCGTCGTGAGGAGGGGGTTCGACGAGGCGCGAGGAAGCCGTTCGGGGAGGAGGGTCGGGGACGACGACGGGCGACGACGGGGACGAGGCGGAGAGGCTCCGGCGAGGTGGTGGTGGCGACGGGCAATGCGGCGTGGCGTCAGGCGAGCGGCGAGGGGCTCCGGGGCGCAGCGGGGACGGGCGCCGGCATCGACGCACGGCGTCGGGGCTCGGCCCGATCCAGTTCTGGATCGGGGGGGGGGGCGAATGGGGAGCGAGAGGGAGACAGGGGAGGAGTGGGATTAGGGTTTCTGTCGGTGGGGGGGTTGTGTAGTGGTGGGGTGGGCCGGCTGGTTGTTGGCCAGATGGGCCAAGCGGCCCAGGGGGAGGGTTTTTTTTTGTTTCTCTTCCCTTTTGTTTTCTTCTTTTCTCTGTTTTGTAAATAGTTAGGCACCCAAATGAATTTTATAAAATATATAAACTGGTCCATAAATTACAGTGCAACATTAGTCACTGCTAGAAATTGGTTTGGTGTCCATATCTTTTTGTTTGGGTTTTATTTAATTGAAAAAGGCATTTAATTAATTGTTTTTGCCACTGTTTTATTTATTTTAGGACATTCAAACAATTTTAAAGATGTTGGTTTCAATTTTAGAATTGTCTCTGATTTACTTGCTATTTAATGAGCAATTTAGTTTCTGATTTTGGACAACTTTTATTTTTACTTTAAGTTTGAATTTCCATTTGAATTTGAATTTGAAAAGAGATATGATACTAATGATGATTAAGCACTGTTGATCATGATGACATGGCATAATCAAAAGGGGATTACTGTAGTTAACCACTGGGGGTGTTACACTACCTTATATGTGTTGCAGGGAAACAATGGGAAGCACTGAGGTTTACAATCGAGGTTAGCACGTGCATGGTCCGTTGTCTAATAGCACATTATTGTGCAATTGAAGGAACCATTCTTATATTTAGGTTTTTAACAATTTGGTCTTCCACATGTAGGTCCTGCTGTCAGAGGTTTTGACCCACTGTTCGACCCTTTTTGCATATGGGGAAATGACTTGTCCATGAATATCAATCAAGTCAAGAAACTCAGAAAGATTGTTAGGATAAAGAAATTAGCGACAAAAAACAACAAGATCTTTGTCTGCACAATGAAGAAGATATCAGTTCACTACAAGATGGTACTAACTATTATACCTTGTCTTTTTTTATTCCTTTGCCCCATTTCCAATATAGAGAAGATATTTATGCACATCCTTGTTTTCAGGCTTTTTCAAAGCAGTTCACTGATGATTACCTCTCAAACCACCTCTATGGTCAGGAGGCGAGGAAGGTTTTCATACAACACCCACGGTTCAATATTGAAGTGTTCCTGAAGAGGACGAAGGACGGATGGTCAATCATCCACAGGCACTGGCCTAAAGTTGCAAAGACCTTCAACATGAATGAAGGCTCAATATTCGCCTTCCGCTTCAGCTGTTTTCCAGATGAGATGCATATGTCTATGTACCGTCTATGATGCTAATTTCGAAAGGTTCTACATGTTGCATGTGAAACTTGGTGCTGGTGCAGTTGTGTAATGGGTAGCTGAGTGCTGAAGCTATATCATGTTGTACTCTGATGTATTTCAATTATGAAATCCTGCTTCCTTAATATGGAAAAGAAATATATTATGTGCTTAATATGAATGTCAATTAGATTAATAAATGGATTATTAATAATAGGGCAATTATCCTGCTAATGGCGAATTAGCCTGCTAATTGGGTTTTGCTATTGCAAACGGTTATTGAGAAAATACCGTGGGCGATGACCTCAGGCAACACACACAGTTTCTAGGAATAAACCGTGTTGGATCAATGAACAATCACACACGACCTTCTCTTGAAAACTGTTTGCGTTAGGCCACCTTGCGCAAACATTTACCACATAAAAACTGTGTGTGATGGACAGCCTTTGCCACACAGTTTCTTCTACGCACCATGTGTGATGCATTCAATAACGCAAATGATAAAATTGTTAATATCATGTGTGATGTACCTGCGAACGGAAATGTTTTCCTTGGAGCGACTGTGTGGGATGTATATACGAACGGAAACGTTTAGCGGGGACTGACTGTGTGGGATGTACTTACGACCGGAAACGATTTCGCCTGTATAATTGTATTTTTTTAGCACTACTGTACGTATAACCGTATTTGATCGCTCGCCGGTCGCACACGACCTCATTTTGCCGAGCGTGTGTGCCAGGAGGGCATATCCCCGACGGTTTCTGGGTCGTGTGGGAAGGACCCCCCTATCGCCCACACTCACTTGGCGACGGTTCCAAATGCCGTCGCGGAAAGGGGTTAAAAACCGTTTGTATAGCACCTCGTTGTACCAGTGATTCTTTGTGATCATAATGAGCTCCCATAAAAATATTGGCCATAATTAAATAGGGGAACTTGCATTTTCTTATTTAATGCCAATATTGCATTTTGGGCCCTTTCTAAAGGAACTACCATTTTGGTAGTCAGGAAAAATCCCAAATAAATTATGGAGCTTATAATATCCATATCTTCACCATTTCCATCGAAATCCAAGCCCCATAGTTCAAAGTTTGAGCACATCCTCTATTTGCAAATTCTGTCCAGATTTTCAGTTTGCAAAGGAAGTGCTTGAACCCTTGATCTATTTGAGCTGAAATTTTTCATGGTGGTTAACATTGATAAATCACTCATGGAAACCAAAAACCAACTCAATCCATCAATCCATTCTTCCCCAGCAATTTTCTCAAATTTCTGTCCATTTGGAAGCTCTGTGAAGGAAGTACCACTTTGGCATTTCCAAATGAACTGAAACTTTTCCAGTACCCTCATACTTCCAAATCATCACCCTACAACAAAATTCACTTCATTTCACTCGGCCATTTGAGCACAGCTTCAACTTCTATTTTCTGGACCAGATTTGGCATTACAAAGGAAGTGTGTGCAAATCTTGTCCAAAAGGCTTCAAATTCTACCAGCACCTAGTCCTTTCTACTACGTTTCATTATGACAAAAATCCAACCCTATTCCCTCAGCCATTTCTCTAGAAATATCCACCCAAGGTTGCTGTCAGAACCTGTTCCAGCAAATTCCCCTCACCCCAGAGCACCCTAGATGATTCCAGCCACTCCTGGGATCTACTTGACCTCTGAGTCACACACCGGACAAGGTTTCGTGCCAAAGACGTGGCCGTGGCATCATATGCACGTGGTGACCATGCTGGGAGGAGGCCAACTGCGCGCCCTGTGCGCCGGCCGTGTTCGATCGCATCGACAGGCTGGTTCAGGCCGCCGTGGCTTGTCCCTGTGTGCCGGCCACCTTCCCCACCGTCCACGCACCCCTCCTCCAGCCTCTTCCCCTCCGTTCTCTTCCTCGTCGCGTCGCGACAAGCACCTCTGCCCCGCCACTGTACCGCGTGTGCGCCGCCATATGCGGCCACCCCCGAGCTCTCCCGAACAAGCCAGCGCAGCCCTCGCCCTGCTCTTCGTCAGGTCGGCACCACCCGTAGCGTGCCACCTCGCCGGAGCGCCAGTACGAGGCTAAGAACGCCACGGCAGCCATCCTCATCTGTCGCCCTCGGCCGGCTATAAATAGCCGTGGCCCAAGCTCCTTTCAGCACCACAGCCACTGCCTTCTCCCTCCCTGGAACCCCTCCAAGCCCATCCCCGAGCGACCGAACCTCTTGGTGATTGAATCCCCGGCGAGCTCCGCCATGGGCGCCGCTCGTCCCCGCCTAAATTCGCTCACCTCTGGCCCCCATGACCGCTCTAGCCGCACCAAAACACCGCCGCCACCATCCCGAGGCTCTCCCGATCACTCTTCTAACCCGGGAACAACCGGAGCTTCGAGTCCGAGCTCGCCGGAGCTGCCCTCCGCCACAGTCGATGCCTCATCTAACTCCAAGTTCCCCGGCGTCCAACTCCTGCACCAGTGGATGCGGCTCGGTCCCACGAGCTCGCCGGTGGTCAGAGCGCGGTGAATGGTGGATGGAGCCGCCGGCGGCCGTCGCCGAAGTCGGCCCTGTCCTCGGCCAGGAGCAGGCGAGCGGGAGGTTGAGGGCGTTGACCCAGCTCGGCGGGTTCCACCACCCATGACCCCACCAGGCAGCCGCACAGAAATTGACCCGCGGGCCCGCTGACATGTTTAAGTGAAGGCGCATTTCGGATTTTACGTCTTCTGCGGTTGAAGGCGTATTCCACTACGGCTTCGGGCAGGAATATGTTTTCTCTACTGTAAAGCGTACTTCCAGGAATGCGTTTTCTATTTAAACCCCGCCGGCTGAAACTGCTAGTTTGTGAACATTCACCGGTTAGCAACAGAAATGCATATACTTTTATTTGTTTGGGCCATTTGCATTTCTGCCCCTAACTCGAACCACCTACTCAGATTTGCCCCTAATTTCAAAGCATACTCAAATTTGCCCCTCTGCCGTTAAGTCACTACTCAGAAATGCCCTTCCATCCAGTCAAAGGCCTTTGACCGTCAGAGTCCCATGTGTACTATAGCAGACGGAAAGTGCTACAGTATTGGACGGAAAGTGCTACAGTACTGTACGGAAGGGCATTTCTGAGTACTGACTTAACGGCGGAGGGGCAAATTTGAGCATGCTTCAAAATTAGGGGCAAATCTGAGTAGTGGGTTCGAGTTAGGGGCACAGATGTAAATGTCCCTATTTGTTTTTCTGCTAACGAACGAACGTCCGTAACTCCGCAACCGTAACTCCGATTCAGGTGAAACCAATGCCCACTTCTTCATCTCTTCAAGCCCGTTCTGATGAGGTCCCTTTCATAATGTTTACACATTTTGAAAATGACCATTTTGCCCTTACCTCTAAACAGCCCCCTCCGAGAGAGAACGGTTTCCGGCGATCCTTTCCGCGGACTCTCCACACTTCTCCCGGAGCATTCCTTCACCCCCAGGCAAGCCGACCATTTGATATATGCCCTAAAGCATTGCTCTGTGTTATTCTTGCGTGTTTAGTAATGATCATGCCTGTGATAGAAATAATTAAACTTCTGTTAGATTTCACTTACTGTTTACATTACCTGCATTAGTTTGCTATGTGATAATTCAAAGTAATGTATGTAAATGCTTAGTTGCTGCCATTTCAAGTTATTGTGATAAACTACCATACCTGTTAAATGATGGCTAAAGATAAACCTAGTCGGTTGATCAGAGTCACCTGTCCGGGCTTATCCGTGCAACCACATTTGCCGGTATGGGACGGCCTTGACTTGGTCTGATCGCGTGCTTTTTTATCGGTACCACCAACTAGGGAAGGTTATGCGTGCGCGCTACCCTGGCCTGGTAGGTGGTGATAACCTTGTGAGCCCAGTTGTTTGTTTGCGCACGATCCCTGTTTGGGACAGTTTGTTTGGCCACGACGGAGGTAGGTGTCACGAGGTGACACAGGGGCCACCCAGGGCAGGACTCCGGGGGAGAATGAATGCCGGTGGTACGATGGGAGGGTCACGGGTCAGGCGGGTTTTGTTGGAGCAACGCTGGTCCACCCGAATGGGATCACGAGGTCAGGTGCTCCATGGTGTGGGTAAAGTGTGCAACCTCTGCAGAGTGTAAAATCTATTCGAATAGCCGCGTCCACGGTATTGGACAGCCCGTCCAGACCTCACTAGATGGTCAACCGTAATACTAATGATAATGATGGAAGAACTCGTCGGAAGATCGAAAATACTCAGTGGATCGTGAATGTTCTGAGGGTTGTAAGGCAACCCGGAAGAGAGTAAGTTGGATCTGGTCAAGATTGGGATTGGATTTGGTCCAACATCGGATAGGATCATGAAAATGTTCGGAGTATTAATTATTTACTTGATATACTTTACTTTACTATAATTTTACTTTAGAAATTAACCTGCTAGATAATCCTGCTATGCCATGATAATTAATGTTGCCCTAATAACAAATGCATGCTTGAATGCCATGGATTGCTTTGCTTGGTGTATATGTTAGTTTGGTTTGCTTGCGAGTACATTCAAAAGTACTCAGCGGTCTTCAATGTGGCCAGGTTCACATAAGGATCCGTCGTCCGTCGACGAGGAGCCAGGTGTTCGCGGGCTAGAAGCGTAACCCAGTCAGATCCCTGTGGATTGGAGCCGCACCAAGACCAAGCTGCCTTAGATAGAGCTTTTCCGCTGCCATCACCCTTTGTAATATGTCATGTAAGACTTATATATCCATTAATAGAAATGCTTGTGTTCATGATACTTGTTGTAAACGCACATGCCAGAGTGATTTCCTGGGCTGGCATGCGCGGCGACCGTCTGGCTACAATGGTAATCAGGCGGGGCGCCACAACAGATGGTATCAGATCAGCCAAGCTAACTATAGGTTACCCTAGCCAGACTTCATTGTCTTGTGCTCAGTAGAAAGCCCAGATGGATTTCAACCATCTCTGCCAAACAGGCACGGCTACTATTGATCATAAGGCAACCCCATAGGTTTTGGCTCCATCAGACCCCAACTCTTGTGGCATTTGCCTCCGGTACGAAATATCCGCACCAGGCAACGACCCGTGAGCCCTGAAACCCCTAGGTAAACCAGATATCCTTACCCTACTTGCTAACCATGGCATTTCTCTTCTTAACTCTAGTTTCCTTTGGGAAACGCCTATAATTCTATCTCCCCCCGACAACCTTAGAATCGTTGACTAAGCCATTTTGACTATGGTTGTGCGTCAAGAGTGTGATGTTCCCTAAGGAAGTAGTAGGAGCTTGGCACCAGTGCTACCAGGAGCATTGTGTGGTTTCGCTTCTAAATCCTTAGAGGTACATCGAGAGCGCTATACTAGTTATACTAGTGAATCTTTGGCCACGTGTGTAAGGTCCGCAAAAATTTGAGCTTTATTTGCTTTTTGGTTTTCGCGGTTCTTGTTTCTTTTGTCGGTTCCGTTTCTTCGCTCCGACTGGATCCATCCGCAAGGGCTGACTAAGAAGATCAGCATGCAACTGGGATAATACCCAATAATCCCAATTCAGCAAGAGTCATGACAAGCCAACTGCCAGGCATTCAGAATAGCAACACCGGATCTGTCAAGAATGAAGACTAGGTCAGAAGCCGAATCTATGTGCAACAGACAAGGTTAGAATATACCTGAGAGGGAGTCTACCTCAGAACAGATCATACCTAAGGAGCAGTCAGATAAGTTATCAGGAATGGACACCAGCAAGGACAAATTATTCCGTCCGCGATATAAGGATTTTTCAGTCAATGGGGTGAACCTTGAGTCTTTTCTCAATGGACTCAAGAATCATTTATTACCCATCGGAGACATATTTCAGGAATGTGAATGTGCCAAGAACAACAACAGAACTCCGGTGCATTAATACAAATTGCAAGGTAAACCTTGAAGTTCACCGGCACATATACAAATTTCCGAGCACTGTGAACAAGGTTTGCGAGTAATATGGATGCGTTCACGGTTGCCCGGAATCAATGAGAACTTCACATGCTGGAAAGCTCAGCTGAACCGAATGGAATGATCCGCCAACTGCTTATTATCAACACTTGGTTTGAATGCAAAGGGTATTCCGAATTAATTAACAACGTGAGCTCTGCATCAGTTGTACCGCCTTTACAGCAGCAATGATCAGACCAGCAGAAGACAAGCGATGTGTGTGACCATCGGAATATCTTCAGACATGGTATGGCCTATACCAAGTTTGGCTCCGATATGAGTAAAATTCCGGATACTTCGGAAGGAAGCAAGAATCGGCCATAGATTCGACTTCGTACGCTGCGAAAGGCCTCTGGTATAAGGAACCCAACCTTCCTTCGCAAGCTACCAGACTGCCAATCTTCCTCGGTACGCCACTTGGTGAGAAAATCTTCTGGGGTACAGCACCCCCATCTTCCATAGCGTGCTACCGCGGAAAACTTCCGGCATGAGACACCCGACCTTCCGCAACAAGCAACATGAGGAAAAGCTTTTAAGGTACGATACCCAGCCATCTTCAGCATGCTACCCTGGCGGAAACTTCGAGCGTAAGGAATTCAGCCTTCTTCAACACGCCATTGTGCCCACAACAAGCTTGTTAGAAGCATGAACTAGTCTGGACACACATCCGCCTCAGAACTCAGTGGTTATGAAAGGATTTATCCTACACCTGCATATGTTGTGAGCATGCAGTCCAGTGGATCAGCTCATGCGAGCCACTTGTACACGGGAAAGACTGTGTTCAGAGAAACATTGGCCCCATAACTCAAGGAAGAATATGAGCACAACAATCCCTATGAGGTATGCAAGAGTAAGTTGTGAGAACAAGCCCGACAAATCGGGAAAAACAATCAAGGAGCCGTGTTGGCAGGTCATCACAGGTCCATCTAACCTAGACAAATTATCAGCTACGGGGTTCTCAGCTCCTTTTCTATCAGTGATATGCAAGTCAAATTCTTGTAGTAAGAGAACCCACCTAATGAGTCTAGGTTTAGCATCTTTCTTTTCCATAAGATATTTAATAGCAGCATGGTCAGTGTGAACAATCACTTTAGAATCAACAATGTAAGATCTGAATTTGTCACAAGAAAACACAACTGCTAAGAATTCTTTTTCAGTAGTAGCATAATTGTGTTGGGCACTGTATAGAGTTTTACTAGCATAATGTATAACATTTAATTTCTTATCAACTCTTTGTCCTAAAACAGCATCAATAGCATAATCACTAGCATCACACATAATTTCAAAAGGCAAGTTCCAATCAGGTGGTTGAACAATAGGTGCAGAAATTAAGGCTTTCTTAAGTGTTTCAAAGGCTTCTACACAATCATCATCAAAAACAAATGGAACAACCTTTTGTAAAAGATTTGTAAGAGGCCTAGAAATTTTAGAGAAGTCTTTAATAAATCTCCTATAGAAACCAGCATGACCAAGGAAACTACGAATACCTTTGATATCTTTAGGACATGGCATTTTCTCAATTGCATCAACTTTAGCTTTATCCACCTCAATACCTCGTTCAGAAATTTTATGTCCCAAGACAATACCTTCATTAACCATAAAGTGGCACTTCTCCCAATTCAAGACAAGATTAGTTTGCTCGCATCTCTGCAAAACTCGATCAAGGTTGCTTAAGCAATCATCAAAAGAAGTTCCGTAAACGGAAAAATCATCCATGAAAACCTCAACAATCTTTTCACAAAAATCAGAGAATATAGCAGTCATACATCTTTGAAAGGTAGCAGGTGCATTGCATAAACCAAAAGGCATATGTCTATAAGCATAAGTTCCAAACGGACAAGTAAAGGTGGTTTTCTCTTGATCAGGTTGTGAAACAGGTATTTGAGAAAAACCAGAATATCCATCGAGAAAACAAAAGTGTGTGTGCTTAGATAATCTTTCTAGCATTTTATCAATAAAAGGCAGAGGGTAATGATCTTTTCAAGTTGCTTTATTTAATTTTCTAAAATCAATTACCATTCTATAACCAATG
Source organism: Thinopyrum elongatum (assembly GCA_011799875.1). Lineage (NCBI taxonomy): Eukaryota > Viridiplantae > Streptophyta > Magnoliopsida > Poales > Poaceae > Thinopyrum > Thinopyrum elongatum. The sequence goes on along the minus strand of CM022300.1, from coordinate 441,473,619 downwards.
ACAATTTTTTTATGGAATAAGTTCATTTTTATCATTAGGAACAACAGTAATACCTCCTTTCTTAGGGACACAATGAATAGGACTTACCCATCTACTATCAACTATGGGATAGATTATACCTGCTTCCAGAAGCTTCAGTATTTCAGTTCTTACCACTTCTTTCATTTTAGGATTTAAATGTCTTTGGTGATCAACAACGGGTTTAGCATCAGGTTCCATATTAATCTTGTGTTGACAGAGAGTGGGACTAATGCCCTTAAGATCATCAAGAGTATATCCAATACCAGCTTGGTGCTTCTTCAGAATTTTCAATAATCTTTCTTCTTCATGTTTTGAAAGGTTAGCACTAATAATAACATGATATATCTTTTTCTTATCAAGATAAGCATATTTCAAAGTGTCTGGCAATTGTTTTAATTCAAACACAAGATCACCTTTAGGTGGAGGAGGACCTCCTAGAGTTTCAATAGGCAAATTGTGTTAAAGCAGAGGTCGTTGTTCAAAGAAAATTTTATCTATCTCATTCCTTTCATGCATATGCATATCATTTTCATGGTCTAGCAAATATTGTTCTAGTGGATTAGTAGGAGGCACGACAATAGAAGCAAGACCAATTATTTCATCCTTACTAGGCAATTCTTTCTTATGATGTTTCCTATTGAACTTGGAAAAATTAAACTCGTGAGACTCATCACCAAAACTAACACCGACTGTTTGTTTCTCACAATCTATTTTAGCATTAACGATGTTCAAGAAAGGTCTATCAAAGATAATGGGACAAAAGTCATCTTGTGGGGAACCAAGAACAAGAAAATCAGTAGGATATTTTATTTTCCCACACAAGACTTCAACATCTCTAACAATCCCAAGTGGTGTGGTGGTGTCTCTATTAGCAAGTTTAATAGTAACATCTATGTCTTCTATTTCAGCGGGTGCTATGTCATTCATAATTTCTTGATATAAGGTAAAGGGAATAGCACTCATGCTAGCACCTAAGTCACATAAACCATGATAATAGTGATCTCCTATTTTGACTGAGACAACAGGCATGCCAACAACATGTCTATGTTTACCTTTTTCATCAGGTTTAGCAATTCTAGCAGCTTCATCACAAAAGTAAATAACATGCCCATCAATATTTTCTTCCAAGAGATCTTTAACCATAGCAACACTAGGTTCTACCTTGATTTGCTTAGCAGGTTTGGGTGCTCTAATATAGCTTTTATTGACCATAGTTGATACCTTAGCATGTTCCTTTATCCTAACAGGGAAAGGTGGTTTTTCAATATAGGCAGAAGAAACAACTGGGTCAACATTGTAAATGATAGTTTCATCTTTAGCTATGTCCGGTTCTTTAATTTCTTCTTTAATAGGTGGGTGATATTTAAACCACTTCTCCTTAGGGAGATCAACATGAGTAGCAAATGATTCACAGAAACAGGCTACTATCTCAGAGTCAAGTCCATATTTAGTGCTAAACTTTTGAAAAGCATCGGTATTCATAAAAGATTTAACACAATCAAAATTAAGCTTAATACCTGACTCTTTACCTTCGTCGAGTTCCCAATCTTCAGAGTTGCATTTAATTCTTTCTAAAAGATCCCACCTAAATTCAATAGTCTTCTTCATAAAAGAACCAGTACAAGAAGTATCGAGCATGGATTGATCATCACGAGAAAGCCGAGCATAAAAATTCTGAACGATAATTTCTCTTGAGAGCTCATGATTGGGGCATGAATATGACATTGACTTAAGCCTCCCCCAAGCTAGAGCGGTACTTTCTCCTTCACAAGGCCAAAAATTATATATATAATTCCGATCACGATGAACTAGATGCATAGGATAAATTTTTTGGTGAAATTCCAATTTCAAACGATTCCAATTCCAAGATCCAATATCATCGCATAGCCTATACCATGCCAATGCTTTTCCCTTCAAAGATAAAGGGAAAACCTTCTTCTTAGCTTCATCTCCGGGTAAACCTGCAAGCTTAAATAATCCACAAATTTCATCCACATATATCAAGTGCATATCAGGATGTTCAGTTCCGTCTCCTCCATAAGGATTAGCTAGCAGTTGTTCTATCATACCTGAAGGAATTTCATAACCAATATTTTCAGTAGGTGCAGTAGGTTGAGGGGCAACTAATTGTGGTTCTGGTCGAGGTGAAGATACCCCGAACAAACCCCTCAAAGGATTGTTCTCCATAGTAACAAGTGACAATAAATTTCAGCACGTAGTAATAATTTTTCCTTACCGATTTCCACTTACCAAGAGCGCTTCACTCCCCGGCAGCGGTGCCAGAAAAGAGTCTTGATAACCCACAAGTATAGGGGATCAATCATAGTCCTTTCGATAAGTAAGAGTGTTGAACCCAACAAGGAGCAGAAGGAAATGACAAGTGGTTTTCAGCAAGGTATTCTCTGCAAGCACTGAAATTATAAGTAACGAGTAGTTTGATAACAAGATAATTTGTAATGAGCAAGTAATGGTAACAAAAGTGCAGCAAGGTAGCCCAATCCTTTTGAGGCAAAGGACAGGCCAAAACGGTCTCTTACGATAAGCAAAACGTTCTTGAGAGTACACGGGAATTTCATCTAGTCACTTTCACCATGTTGGTTTGATTCGTGTTCGCTACTTTGATAATTTGATATGTGGGTGGACCGGTGCTTAGGTGTTGTTGTTACTTGAACGAACCTCCTACTTATGATTAACCCTCTCGCAAGCATCCGCAACTACGAGAAAAGAATTAAGATAAAATCTAACCATAGCATTAAACTTTTGGATCCAAATCAATCCCTTACGAAGTAGCGCATAAACTAGGGTTTAAGCTTCTGTCACTCTCGCACCCCATCATCTAATAACTACTCCATAATGCATTCCCTTAGGCCCTAATAAGGTGAAGTGCCATGTAGTCGATGTTCACATGACACCACTAAGGGAATCACAACATACATACCATCAAAATATCAAACACATATCAAGTTCACATGATTACTTGCAACAAGATTTCTCCCGTGACCTCAAGAACAAAAGTAACTACTCACAAATGATAATCATGCTCAAGATCAGAGGGGTATTAATAGCATACTGGATCTGAACATATAATCTTCCACCAAGTAAACCATATAGTAATTAACTACAAGATGTAATCAACACTAGTAGTCACCCACAAGCACCAATCTAAGGTTCCGATACAAAGATTGAACACAAGAGATGAACTAGGGTTTGAGAGGAGATGGTCTGTTGAAGATGTTGATGGAGATTGCCCTCCCCAAGATGGGAGAGTTGTTGGTGATGATGATGACGATGATTTCCCCCTCTGGAAGGGAAGTTCCCCCGGCGGAATCGCTCCGCCGGAGGGCAAAAGTGCTCCTGCCCAAGTTCCGCCTCGAGATGGCAGCGCTTCGTCCCGAAAGTCCTCTCCTTATTTTTTCTAGGTTAAAATGACTTATATACAAGAAGAGGGGCACCGGAGGTGGGCCGAGGAGGGCACAACCCACCAGGGCGCGCCTGGGGGCCCTGGCGCGCCCAGGTGGGTTGTGCCCACCTGGTGGGCCCCCTCTGGTAGTTATTTGCTCCATTAATTCTTATATATTCCATAAAAAATCTCCGTGAAGTTTTAGCTCATTTGGAGTTGTGCAGAATAGGTGGCCTGACGTAGCTTTTTCAGGTCCAGAATTCCAGCTGTAGGTATTCTCCCTCTTTGTGTGAACCTTACATATTATGAGAGAAAAGACATTAGAATTACTCCAAAAAGCATTATTATGCATAAAAACATTATAAATAACAGTAGGAAAACATGATGCAAAATGGACGTATCAAGCCTCTAGTGAAAACTATGCCCCTCGGGTCTATCTTTTACCATATTATTTTCAGATCTATAAAACCCAAAACCCAAAAATACCTTGCTGCAATTTATTTATCTTTACTTTATTTTGCACTTTTACTTATCTTTTATACCTATCTCTATCAGATCTCATCCTTACAAGTAACCGTGAAGGGATTGACAACCCCTTTATCGCGTTGGGTGCAAGTATTTGTTTGTTTGTGCAGGTGCAACCATTTCTGACTTGTGTGTTCCTCCTACTGGATTGATACCTTGGTTCTTAACAGAGGGAAATATGTATCCCTACTTTGCTGCATCACCCTTTCCTCTTCAAAGGAAAAACCAATGCAAGCTCAAGAAGTAGCAGTAGCAACAACATGAACTATTCATCCACAGCCAACCAAAACGGCTGCTAGGTCACCACGTCTCGACTAGTTCTATGTATCACGCGGCAGCAACAATGGTCACTGTTCATCGAGAGGCAACCCAACATCGGCTGGCTACTTCTCGCACAAGGGCTCGATCGACTTTAGTAAGCAGCAGCAGCGATCGATCGCTTCAGTTCAGTTAGCAACACCAGCGAAGGAATCGATCGGGTTCAGTTAGCAGCGAAGGAATCGATCGAGTTCAGTTAGCAGCGAAGGGATCGATCGCTCGGCTTCAGTACATAGCACTACGATCGCTCGGGTTCCGTAAGCGAACGCCTCGCTCGGGTTCAGTTAGCGAGCGCCTCGCACACACACGTATGTGAGAAACACGCAAACCACACTGCATCGCTCGGCCCCGACCACCCACCGTAACCGGGAACTCCCCGAAATTTTCCTACCCCTCACTTCTACCATGATTTTTTACGTCATGGACGGCCCAAAGAATGTCATGCAGGTGCGTCTTCGGCCCGCTTAGGATGAAAAGCCCATTTTCTGTCATAATTTTTTGTCACGGAAGTAGGAGCCCACCACATCTATGATGATACATGTTTTTGTCACAATAATCATCATAGAAGTGTCATAACCATGACAGAAAAAGTTTTCTTTCGGGCCATAATGTCACGAATGTGTCTTTTTTTGTAGTGCATGTGGTCATGATTATCGATTTTGGCTTTCGCTTGAGGACAAGCGAGGTCTAAGCTTGGGGGAGTTGATACGTCCATTTTGCATCATGTTTTCATATCGATATTTATTGCATTATGGACCGTTATTTCACTTTATAATACAATTCTTATGCCTTTTCTCTCTTATTTTGCAAGTTTCACATGAAGAGGGATATTGCCGGCAGCTGGAATTCTGGACCGGAGAGGGATATATCGGAGACACCTTTTCTGCACAACTCCAAATGACCTGAAAATTGACGGAGAATTATTTTGAAATATATAAAAATACTGGAGAAAGAAATACCAAAAGGGGACCCACCAGGAAGCCACAAGCCTGGGGGCGCGCCCCCCGAGCTTGTGGCGCCCCTGGCAGTCCTTCGGGGCCCATCTTTTCTATATGGTGCCATTTGACCTAGAGAAAATTAGAAGAAAGGTTTCGGGACGAAGCGCCGCCGTCTCGAGGCGGAACCTAGGCAGGAGCACTTTTGCTCTCCGGCGGAGCGATTCCGCTGGGGAAGCTTTCCTTCGGGAGGTGGAAATCGAAGCCATTGTCATCACCAACGATGCTCTCATCGTGGGAGGACCAATCTTCATCAACATCTTCATCAGCACCATCTCATCTCAAACCCTAGTTCATCTCTTGTATTCAATCTTTGTGTCAAAACCTCATATTGATACCTGTGGGTTACTAGTAGTGTTGATTACATCATGTAGTTGATGCTAGTTGGTTTATTTGGTGGAATATTATATGTTCAGATCTTTAATGATATTCAATACCCCTCTGATCTTGAACATGAATATGATTTGTGAGTAGTTACTTTTGTTCTTGAGGACATGGGAGAAGTCTTGTTATAAGTAATCATGTGAATTTGGTATTCGTTCGATATTTTGATGGTATGTATGTTGAGATTCCCTTAGTGGTGTTATGTGAACCTTGACTACATGACACTTCACCATCTTTGGGCCTAAGGGAAGGCATTGTGGAGTAGTTATTAGATGATGGGTTGCTAGAGTGACATAAGCTTAAACCCTACTTTATGTGCTATTCCGTAAGGGGCTGATTTGGATCCATATGTTTCATGCTATGGTTAGATTTATCTTAATTCTTCTTTCGTAGTTGCGGATGCTCGCGAGAGGGGGTAATCATAAGTGGGAGACTTGTTCAAGTAAGAACAGCACCCAAGCACCGGTCCACCCACATATCAAATTATCAAAGTAGCGAACGCGAATCAAACAAAACATGATGAAAGTGACTAGATGAAATTCCCATGTGTCCTCAAGAACGCCTTGCTTATTATAAGAGACCGTTCCGGCCCGTCCTTTGCTACAAAAAGGATTGGGCTACCTTGCTGCACCTTTGTTACAATTGCTACTTGTTACTCGTTACGAATTACCTTGCTACCAAACTATCTGTTACCGATAATTTCAGTGCTTGCAGACAATACCTTGCTGAAAACCGCTTGTCATTTCCTTCTGCTCCTCGTTGGGTTTGACACTCTCACTTATCGAAAGGACTACGATTGATCCACTATACTTGTGGGTCATCAGTTGTCATCATCAACCCTCCTTCATCAACAATTCCATGATGCTTACCATCGGGAGTGAGTAATTTCTTCATAGGCTTGTTGGACGGTGATGGAGTCGGATGAGATTTATCATGTAATCGAGTCAATTTGTTAGGGCTTGATCCCTAGTATCCACTATGTTCTGAGATTGATGTTGCAATGGCTTTGCTATGCTTAATGCTTGTCACTAGGGCCCGAATGCCATGATTTCAGATCTGAACCCTCTATGTTTTCATGAATATATTTGAGTTATTGATCCTATCTGCTAGTTGCATGAACTTGTTATTGTTCCGATCGACCGTAGACCCCAGGGTGACAATAACTGGGATACTCTCTGGGGATGACTATAATTCGAGGAGTTCATGTATTCACTATGTGTTAATGCTTTGTTTCTTAAAAGGAGGCCTTAATATCCCTTAGATTTCCTTATGGACCTCGCTGCCACGGGAGGGTAGGACAAAATATGTCATGCAAGTTATTATTATAAGCACGTATGACTATATACGGAATACATGCGTACATTGAATTGTTGAATTGGAGCTATCGTGTATCGCTCTAGGTTGTGACTGTTACATGATGAATGTCATCCACACAAATATCTATCGCTGATCCAATGCATATGCTTTGCTTATATTGATATTTGCTAAGTTACTACTGTTGCTGCTGCTGCTGTTACAATCACTACAAACTCTTACTGTTACTGTCACCGTTACTATTGCTAATGTTACTGCTCCTATCAAACCATCATACTACTGTGCTACTAAATACTTTGCTGCAGAAATATTATTCTCCAGGTATGGTTGAATTAACAACCCAAATACTAAGGCTCATAAATATTCTTTGGCTCCCCTTGTGTCGAATCAATAAATTTGGATGAAATACTACCCTCGAAGACTGTCGCAATCCCCTGTACTTGTGGGTTATCAGTCCGCAATAAGATAACCTACTATAGACTGCTCATCCCGGAGCGGTGTGCGGAGATCCAGCGGAGATGCGGGCATCGGAGGAGGCCCGCGCCGCTCGCATTGCGGTCGGCCTGCCTTCATATAGTCTCGACGAGGAGGCGTAGAAGCACATGGATGTGGAGGCGCCAGAGCAAGAGGAGGTGGGGCCGGAGATGCTATTGCAGCAGGAGATGGGCGGAGATGGTGGCGCTGCTGCAGAAGGTGTCAGAGGAGCCGCCGTCAGAAGAGGAGGAGGAGGCACCGGTGCCGTTTCAGGCCGGATTCAGGATGGAGGACGTGCTCGAGGAGTTTGAGCTCGCCCAAGTGAAGGAGACGGCAGAGTAGCTACCATCCTCGACTCCATCCACTCGGTGGCGGAGGTGGAGGCGAACCACCGCTTCCTCCATGAGGTGGCCATGGAGGTCGAGAGGCCTTGACTTTCGAGGAGAACGACGAGGAAGCGCCGCTGTTTCGCGCGGCCGTCAATGACCACAAGGTCGACGGCTTCAGCATGAACTTTATCAACATATCAGATGACAAGTAGTGTAGATGATACTAGTTTGCTAGTAGTTCCTACGTAGATCATGACTGTTGCATGTGTTTTTATGAAAATGAAAATCATAATAGTGAGTGTGGTTATCAACTGTGAAATATGAAGCGGACGTGACTGGAGGAACGGGGCTCAATTTTAGACCTTTAGGGCTCCTTTGATTCAAAGGAATTTATAGGATTTCTGGAGGATTGAAATCCTTAGAATTTTTTCCTATGTTGGTCCTTTGATTCATAGGATTGAATCCCATAAGAACTTTTCCTATGGAATCTTTTGTGCTACATTTCATAGGAAATCTAACATCCACTATAGATTAGCAATGAGTGTTAAACAAAGGAATTGTAAAAGGAGGTTGGAGTGGATGAGGAGGTTGGAGTGGATGTTAGATTTCCTATTAAATGTAGCACAAAAGATTCCACAGGAAACGTTTCTTTGAGATTCAATCCTATGAATCAAAGAACCAACATAGGAAAAAAATCCTAAGAATTTCAATCCTTCATAAATCCTAAAAATTCCTTTGAATTAAAAGAGAACCCTATACTTTTTTTATTCTTACATTTTTAAAATCCTACGAATCAAGAGGCCTTAGTATGTGTGGCTTGTAGATGCTCTCTCACGGGGAGGAGGGAGGCAGACCAAAGGAAGCAGTACATCTTTTCTTGTCGGGGCACGCCGTGAACGCCTGAGCGGCGAGGCACTCCAACAGTATAACAGTAAAGAAGTCCGGAATCGCCGCGTCGCCAGGGGCATCCGCGGCGGGCCTCTGACTTCTCCCACCCCCACCTTCAGCACAGAACCAAAAAAACCCGCTGATCCGAACCGCCGAGTCCCGTCCCCCTCCCGATCCGGCGACGATGGAGGGCGGCGCCGACGCCTTCGGGTCCTCGACCGCGCCGCTGGCCTGGCACGACTTCCTCGAGCGCATGCGCCAGCCTTCCGCCGCCGAATTCGTCAAGTCCATCAAGGGGTCAGCGTCCCTCCCCTCCCCTCCGCTCCCGCTCCCCCCAAATTCCGTGCTGGGCTCATACTCTCGATTCAGTTCGTGGTGTAGAGATCCGGGGTGTTGGTTCAGTGCAATCGGTTCCTCCCTGGGCGATGCGCGTAGTGTTCAATCAGTTAGATGAGTCATTTTGCAGTCGTTTAGTGAGAATTTGGTACACCTCGAGTGCGGATCCAAGGGGATTCTGCTGCTGTGCCAGTTTGTTTAGAGAGCTTAAACCTACGATTGCCAACCATCGTTTATATAATTTCGAGCTGGGGTTCAATGGCATTCTGGTTTGCCCTGCAGCATAGTGTCGATATATCAATCGGGCAATGTAACAAAGCTTTCTAGAAACTTGCATGATCAGTGCGTGCCCCTACCTAAGTGTGTGCTTGAGCTTAGCTTGATGGCTACTAGGTTTAAGTGAAATAGCTACTTTGGGTGCAGTGCATGAAATCTACTGTGCTTATTATTCTGTGTTTGAAGATAAGTCTCCCACACTTACTTAGAGATAGATGAAGGCTGGGTTTTCCCGCAATTCGTGCTACAAGTAGCATCAGCAACCAAGGTCGAATCCTGAGCTCCAACTGTTGCGAGGATCCTTTAGTCAAGAACTGATCAATGCCTTTGTTTTTCTTTCCATATGCTGCTAACAAGACTAGAAGCCCCCTATCAGTGAATTAATGCCGCATGAACTTGTGGGAATAATGATTCTTCTATATGCAAGCAAAAATATACTGTGGGGCCTCACCACCCCCAACTAGATCCAGTACCAGTGTTTAGTTAGTACTTGCTATTTATGTAGGTTTTCATCTAAACAATACGAAATTAATGTAGTTATATGTTGTCTACAGCTTTATCATGACGTTCTCAAACAGAGAACCTGATCCAGAGAGAGATAGCGCAGCTGTTCAAGAGTTCCTTGAAAATATGGAAGGTGCTTTCAGAGCCCACACTCCTTGGGCTGGCAGTTCTGAAGAAGAACTAGACAGTGCCGGTGAGGTAATTCGCTTATTATGTTGCCCTGTTAATACAACTACATATCCAGAGGGATAAGGATTAGCATTGCATTCAAAACCTTTATCTTCATGTTGATTGCAAAATTTCTGGAATCCTCATAAACAAAATACTGTTCTTCATTTTGGCTTTTGGTTGATGCAATTTAAGTATCCTGTAAGTATCTGTACTTTTTGACATGGTTGGACTAAGACTTTGACTAGGTTTGTCAGAATGTGATTTCTTTTTCTTGTTTTGTTGTCTTGCTTTTTTATTTTTACTGATGTTTTGATATATATGGCGCTTCTAATCTATTTTATGATCCACATGATTGCATAATCACATTATCAAAGTCATATATGGCACTCCGACCCTGATGCATAATGGCAATCTATTTTATGATCATAGTGGAATATCATTTTGAATGTTCGACAAGCAATCTGTCATCCTTAGCAATAACTTATATCTAGACTTTAGGAGTGATGACCAATATTTTGCATAATGGTATTTGGATATGGGCGTGAAATGTTTTATTCTTGGACAGGCCATGTTTTCACTGGAATTGTTTGTGGTTTATCTTTTCATGTTAGCACTCTCAAAATCTCAATAACCGGCTGCATGTCTGACATATAGATTATAAATAACCATTTTTGCTCAGGCTTTACTGTGTAAGAACACTGAGAATTTTGTTATTTCATTTCTTCTGAATAAAAAAGTGTTTGATGTCATACTTTCTTGCAGCAGTGAAGTTTACGTTAGTCATGTGATTAATACTAGCAGTGTTGAATGCCAAGTATTAATATATTCTACTATAGCCATGCTGCTGTCCTAATAACTTGTAGTTGAGGCTCAATGTGGTAAATCTTTGTATCTCTAGGTGCCATTACTTTAGTTGCTAACAATTTTGTCATGCTGATCTGCACACATACTAGTTTGTTCTCAGACTATTTATTATTTCTAGCATATAACATTTGTTGTCATTTATTGTTCTGTGCTTCTAGGGCCTCGAGAAGTATGTTATGACAAAGCTGTATAATCGGGTATTTGCTTCAGTCCCGGAAGATGTGAAGAGCGACGAAGAGCTTTTTGAGAAGATTTCTCTACTACAGCAGTTTATACGTCCTGAAAACTTAGATATAAAACCAGAATATCAGAATGAAACATCATGGCTGGTATAAAATTTAACCTCCCTATTTTCTCAAAATTCCGTATGCCGGATGTTGTGTTACTGCACATGTTGATAGCTGTCTTTACAGATGAAAGTTTTCAAGCTGAAATTGAGCTATGGTACGATTGTGATGAGTAGGCCGTAGAGCAAAACGTTTGGACCTACCTATGCTAAGCATGTCATTCTTCCTACTCATTACACTTTACTATTTATCATTTATGCCACTCTTGACATTGCCGCTGCCAAATGCCAATTACCCTTCTCAGGGAGAGTAGTTAAAATCACTGTTAGTTTTAAAACAAACATAAATTTTCATGTTGCATTGTAGAGCATTTATAAGTTAGAGCTGACAGACACATAACAGTGAAGCCATTTGGGACCCAATGACTGTTCCAATAGCATGCATTTTATGGCCCACTCGTCATATACATGGTCACCATTAATTTCTTCTTTTATACAGCTTGCGCAAAAGGAGCTACAGAAGATAAACATGTATAAGGCTCCAAGGGATAAGCTTGCTTGCATCCTGAACTGTTGTAAAGTCATCAATAACTTACTTATGAATGCTTCTCATATGTCACATGATAACCCCCCTGGAGCTGACGAATTTCTTCCAGTCCTCATCTATGTCACCATAAAGGTATGGTTCACTGCTTGTGCTAGGACATGTTGATTGTTGGTAAGATATTTCTAGAAGTCCATCTTTTGTAAAATGAAGTGTCTATTGTTAGCAGTACTATGTTTTTGTTTCAAGTGTCAACATGGCTTTTCCTATCGGTAGACATGGCTCAACTTCGATATACGTTGAAAAATAGCTGCAAATTGTAACTGATGGCGTGGTTTATTTGTTATGTCATATACATGCTTCTTCAGTATAGGTGTCAGTGCACTGTGTGCCCTAGCTTTGTTATTTCTCTTCGTAACTTTTTTATTGTATCATTGTACCTATCTAGTCTAATGTAGCCTTCATATTTTGTCATCCTGATAGCAAGCTTGTGGTGTGATGTATTTGACTATTGTTGCTTGTATTGAACCTACTAGACTTTCTTACATCTGCGCCCTCCTGGCTCAGCCTGTCAAGGTTTCATTCGGTAACTTTAAAACGGTAATCGGCAAAGATGCCCCTGTGCCATGTGCTGCTGCTTTATTAGTTTTATTTATTCATTATCTGGATTAGTGTGGGATGACCCTTTTTTGTTGTTGGCTTACAAAACACACCTGTAGATTTATACTAAATTACTAAATTGGAGTAGCCTTCATGTATTAAGTAGTTTCTGTTCTTAATGCAGGCTAATCCTCCGCAGTTACACTCAAATCTTTTATACATACAAAGATACAGGTGCCAATTACGACTGGTGTCAGAGGCTCAATATTTTTTTACAAACCTCCTATCTGCCGAGTCTTTCATTTGGAACATTGAGGCGGAATCATTATCCATGGATGAACGAGATTTCCAAAAGAAGATGGATTTGGCAAGGGAACGCTTGTTAGGATTATCAGTTAGCTCAGAGAACCAGGAGAATCAGACCAATCTTGATGTGGGGGAGCATAGATCACAAGCACTAAAAGCTAGTGGAAATTCCGATGTCAACCTACACTTGAAAGATCATGTCCAAGGTCCAGTTCAGGACATGAAAAGGGAAAGTGATGTGAGCAGTAAATCAGTTGAGCGAGTGCAATCTATCTCTGATTTAGAGAAGAAGGGAGCTACAGAGCTTGTCAAGGATGACGACTTGAGCAAAATATTCCAGGAATACCCATTTCTATTTGCCCGTGCTGGTGATCTGACAGTTGCTGATGTAGATAACCTTTTAAACTCTTACAAGCAACTAGTACTTAAGTACGTCGCACTCTCTAAGGGCATGGGTGTCACCCCTGAAACGCCTCTTGTTCAGAGCAAGCAAACCGCTCCAGATCTTCAGATATCCGAGGAGCCTGAGAATGTGAAGAATGCTGTAAATAGTTGCGACAGCACTGAAGAAAGCAGCAAGATTCATGAGGACATTAAAAATGAAATTCCTGACTCAGAAGTCAGCAACATTAGTACGCATCAAGCTGCTGTTGATCCAAGTGGTGATCAGAAGACACTAAAAGATGAATCATCAGATCAGCCAGAGCATGCGTGAGCTGCCGGTCTGGTTAAGCCGGTGAAATACAGTGAAAGCACTGCCTTCTACAGTTCGTTCTTATACCAAGAGGTGATAAGGGGCCGCGGAACAGAATGCATATTTCCCCTGAGCAGATATGCCGCGGTCCTTGATGCCACAATTGTACATGCGGGAAACTAGAAAGCAGATATTAGGTACCAATGAAGATGGGAATCCATTCTGCTGAAGCTAGATCCAGATCCAAACGTTTGTTAATTGATCCTTGGGGCTCTTGATTTTGTTGTCAGTTGGACTTTGTGGTGACTGCCATTTTTGTAAACTGTTACTATGTAACTAGAATTTCCATAAGGGCAGGTAGTAGTGTTGCCAATATTCAGAGTAATTTATGTACCTGAATGTGGTTTCTTAATCAGCGCATCCAGTCATATCGTATCAGCCCGGGGTGATGACCTCTTTTACTTCCGAAGAGAACTATTGCCATCCTCTTAAGATTTTCAAGGCAATAATGGCTACATTTTGTTCGATTCAGTTGCGGGATATGAACCCAAGCACCTCCACGGAAGACACAGAACCAGGTAACATAGTACAGTACTCCCTCTGTTTTTATTTACTTCACATATTAGAGTTGACTGAAGTCAAACTTCGTAAAATTTGACCAAGTTTATAGAAAAGAATATAAATATTTATCATAACAAATATATATGATTCAAAAGTACATTCAATAACGAATCTAATGATATTGATTTGTTATTGTACATGTCAATATTTTTGTCTATAAATTTTGTCAAAGTTTACAAATCTTGACTTTGACCAAAGCTAATATGCGGAATAAATAAAAACGGAGGGAGTATTATTTTCAGCTTCATAATTATATGGAATTATTGAGTAGTTTAGTGTGTCTTGAGTAAAATAAAGAAAATAAATAAGTGAAGAACCATTGTCTAAAGTAACTTCGCGGGCTTCACTGCACATTGAGTAGTTGTCTCGATTACGATAATAAATAGATCTACCATGGGAACCATCGGGATCTACAAAAGGCTTCCGGCATTAATTTTGCCTTTTCGCTTTTGTTTTCCCCTGGATTTCTGTAGTGGTGTTCCTGCCAGTCCTCGTTAGAATACGGAGGGATAAGAGATAGTATACGTGTTGATCCTGCGTCATAGGTTGAGCTGTCCAGAACATGCTGTGTTCCCGATTCGCTTCAATGTCAACTCATTCACCACAGATTTAAATACCTTTTTTTTAGTAGGTAAAAAAAGACCTGCAGTGGACATATATAATGTGTTCTAAGTTCGGTTTTACAATTGCGGAGGTCAACAGTGAATGCTGCCTTTGCTGGAGCACTCGACATCAAGCATCTCTGAAGCAATGTATAACGTAGGTGGAGTGTTTTTCTTGCTGCTGTATTTTTGGTCATCAGCTGTTAGGGTTCACCGGCGTCCTGATCCTAAATTCTCGTGGCCGGTGATAAAGTAATTAGATTCTTAGACACCGAGATCTTGTACAGTCGTACAGCTGTATCTTGAGTTCTTGACACCTACATCTCGCTTAGCTAAAACCCAGGTGCATGGAGGCGACTGAAGGTTGGTACTACTCCGACAAAGTGCACAGAAATTCGAGCCGAAAATGACCCATATTGATGGCGTTGCCGTACACAAACACCTGCAACGAACTAGGCAAGACCTGCGTAGTACTGCTTCCACACCGCAAGTGGTCATGCCGTGTCACTCTGCTTAAAGACGAGAGAGTGTGAACACCGAACAGACTTAACACTGGATGACCAGCTGGAGTAAGTGGGAAGGGAAAACAGCTAATGGGAGCGCTGGAATCTTAGCTAGATCATCCTCAAAAAGAAAAAAAGAATCTTAGCTAGATCGAAAGCATTGGATGGTCACCTTCACAATACCAAAAAACCCAGAGTTGCAGAGTGACAGACCAGTACAGCTAAGCTCCTGTGAGTGAGCTGCTTAAACAAGAAGCCTCTGCACGAGACACAAAGCGCGTCCTCCAGAGCCCTTTCCGACTAAACTAAACTAAACTAATTGTAATGATCAACAACAAAAAAATGAAAGCAAAACGGAACAAATCCAAGAACAGGTATCCAATGCATCGGTGTCTCTCGATTCACTCATCAACCCATACAGTGTACTCCGTTTCGAAAAAAATAAACCCATACAGTGTAGTAGCAGTAGTATTACTAACGTCCTCGCCAAATAAACACACACATATACTAGTATGTTGTATAAGTATATTATGTTGTTACCAAATGAACGAAAGAATCTATGGAAGCAGAGTGAGACCTAGCTAGAGCCTAGTAGAGAGGATCCATGCATGCACCTAGCTAGCTTCCAGGGGAGAAACAAAAAAAGTCGATGATCAAATGGCGACTCATGGATGCGCGCGCGTGTCAATGTCGATCCATTGCAGACGGTACGTGCAACACTCTAGCAGAAGCTCCACAGCCTCATCATCTCGCCGTCCTCCTCGGGCTCCTCCCAGGTGGACGAGAAGGGCGTGGCGTGACCGGCGGCGATGAGATCCATGAGCTTGGGGGACGAGAACGCGTCCAGCTCCGTCCACAGCACGTCGTGATCTCCCTCCAGCGAGCCAGCGCTGGCCATCGAAGACGTGGCGTGCTCCTGGACGTCGGCGCTCCCCAGCGTCGACACTGAGACCGAGGTCGGCGTCGTCGCCTCGGCGCTGGAAGAGCAGCTGTCGTCCACGACGATCCTGGTGGCTTCGAAGGCCGCGGCCGCAGCGGCGGCCGCGCGCTGGATGGACCTCGGGGACAGGTCGTCGGCGGGAAGCGAATGCGGCGACGAGGAGGCGGAAGATGACGACGATGGGAAGTTGAGGACGGCGTCGGAGCCCTTGAGGCAGAGGAGCGCGGCGTCGTAGGCGCGCGCGGCGGCCTCCGGGGTGGCGTAGGAGCCGAGCCAGATCCGGCGCTTCTGGTGCGGCGCCCTGATCTCCGACACCCACGACCCCCAGCTCCGCATCCGCACCCCCTTGAACTGCCTCACCGCCATCGCCGGCTGCCTACTCCCGCCGCCGCACAGCGTTGCCGTCCCACCCCCACCACCGCTCTCTGCCATAGCCGCCGCAGCGTCGGACCTGCTAGTGCCGCTGCCCGGGTGGTTCTTGACCATTTTCCACGCGCTATAGCTCGCTGCTGCGGAGATGAGATCTTGCTGCCACACCACACCGGTGCGTAAGCAAGTCACAGGCGCGTACTTATAAGGGAGGGACGCGGCGTGTGAACTGAACGGTGCTAGTGAATGAGCTCGATCGTGGGAAAGGGGGCAGTGTCACTCTCGCGCACGCAAAGTCACCACGTACTACTAGTACGTAGGAGTATGTACGTGCGTGGTCCTGGCAGTGGAGAAAGGGTTCGCGCTATTCTACACTGCTCAACTTGCATTTGGGAGACTCCTTAATTGTTTTCGATCGAGTGACCAAGACCAAGGCTGGCTAGATCGCAGCAAATGTACTACGCCCACGTGTGATGTACCGCCTTTGCCCTTGCCTAGCCAGGCTTGTTTGAGAAGGAGCGTATATAATAGGCAGATCTCGTGGGAGAATGTAGTAGCTTGTGGCTTGCCTTCCTGGACGCTTCGGCTGTACTAGAATTAATTGTGGCGAGAAAAGAAACGAAAACAGGGTACGCCTACATGCATGGGCAGCTGCCAAACTTGCCTGATGCTGTCGGAAAACCTATAATTAAAGCCACTGAAAGAGCTGTAAAACCAGATCTATCTCATCAGCTGCCGTCGTGCCATTTCATTTCAGTACACGGAACCGGGGGAAAGGCCCTATGTCTATAGTATTATGCACAAGAGGTTAGCTGCCATGGAAACTATATATAAGCCGGCCTAAAGCATACAATGCTCAATTATTCGTTAGATTTCAAGAAGATGTCCATTAGTGTGCCTCGTATATATACGTACTGTACACGGATATTTCTTGTTAAGATCTGCGGCCGTGCATATATAATTCGAACGTACGTCACGGGCTCAAGGGCATGACAGATTATCTGTACTGCTGCAGCTGCGCCCCACGTTATAATTAAGTAACGGCAAACGCTTAGACGTGCTCTTAAAAAGCTCCTACTAGCTCCGAGAGAGTTGTCACGCCCAAGCAAGTTCAAAGGCGCCCGTACATCCATGCATGGAGAGTGAGAGGTCAGATCATCGACCAGGCATGAGAAAAGCCGTGCGAGATGATCAAGTGCGTGCCTCTGCACATCTCGGTGTAAAGATTGCCGCGGGCATCGGAAGAAAAAGTTCGTTCTGATGCCCTCCACGGCAAGTGATCAGGCTGATAATAGCGCTGCTGCATTCCCTAATCCGGAAAGCGGCGACGCTCCTCTCCGACTCCGAGTGATACCCAATTATCCATGATCATGTAGGGAACGAACGGCATTACTGTGTGGTCTGTGGACCCAATGTTTTCTTGCAACACAAATGACATGCCGGGATGACATCTCGGTTACTCGAAAAAAAAAACGTTGATCGGATAATACCCCGTGCCCGATGCAGATCAAGAAATATATACTCCCTCCGATCCATATTGACAAGAGTGCTATGTAAAAAAACACAAAATTTAAGCTGAGCAGTGAACTGTGTGATCAAACGGTGGAAACTAGTAGTTGATCTCCTTATGTTGTTGTTGCTGCAGCAAGTAACATCTGCCAACAAAAGTTAAGGTAAGCTTTATGTTCAGTCTGGCTTTTCTACGTATCTTATGGTGTACTCCATGCATCCATGAAACTGCCTAGCCTATATAGGCTTTGATCAAACCTAGCTACTACTCACTAGTGCTCAGACTTTACCAGACCTGTCCTGTATTTGGAGTAAGCGTAAATCGCATAAAATACCACTACAATTGGGGTTAGTTTGCTCATAACCACCACTTAGTTACTTCCTCCTTCCCAAAATCTTAGGCGCCTAAGCTTTTTCAAAAAGTCTCAAAATATAAGGCGTGTTAGCACTCAGCTCCTGATACCATCTCTTGTACGATCAGCGTAAGCTAACCATGGCTAATTGTGGATCAACCAACCGTGTTTGTTAAAGGATATTGTGGAGAAAACTTTTTGTAACCAGGGCTCAGTAATTTGCGACTAGACTTGCGCTAATTTTCATGCCAAAAGGCTTACATGTCCTACATAATGCGAAGGAGGGAGTAACAGTTTACTGTAAACCGCCCCAATTTGGGCAGGCCGTTGCACTTGCACATAACCCATACAAGAGCTTCATGATCAAGTGCGGATTAGCGATTCTAACAATGAATGGACTAGCTTTGCTTAGAACAAACTATACGCAAAACTCTGGATTCTTTCCCAACGAAATCATAAATGTCCTGTTGAGAGACTGACAAAATTTCATACCAAATTGACCAACAGTTTAGCAAAATTTCAGTTTTCAAGTTTGAAGATCTAAAATTTGGCTGAAAATGCAAATTTCTAGTGAAATATAAAACACTTGTGGAAAAACTATACAGGTCTCATGACTGGAAGTAAGAATTGATTGTCATGTTTGTGAGAATCGCCAGTCAACACTTTTAAGTATCAAACTAGAGTGTTAAATTAAAACCGCGATACCCTTTCGCTCCTAACGCCCAGGGCATCCAGCCTAGGGTTTCCGTTGCCTCCCACCGCGCAGCCGCTAGGCTATCTTGTCTCTTGTGGTCTTAGGGCCATGGAGGAGCAGTGGATCCCGGTCCTTGCCGGCGGGAGGGCTTAGTTTTTTAGGTGTGTCTTTGAGTTTTGATAGGTTATGTGTCCTACTCGGGAAGACAGGGCAGCGGCGGCTCCCTGAAGATGAAAGAAGGTTCTCCCTGTCTAGCCCCGTCCCGATGATGCTTCTAGCATCGTCGGAGGGTGTGTGAAGGTTTGTCTTCGGTGAATGTCGTGGGACTCAGTCTTCGGTGGATGCCGTGGGACTCAGTCGGTGTTTGCCTTTGGTGGATCCGATCTTGATTCCTCTATGTTCGTGTGTCTATAGGTTAGATCCTTCTCTACGATTCTCTTCATTGACGGCGGTTGTTGTTATTGTGCGCTTGTCCTCAGGGGACTTAGCACGACGTCTTCCCAATTGTATACTACAACAAGGTTTGCACACCGCCGGTGATGAAGGGGCAATGACGGCGGCGCGCCTTTAGTCTGCTCGAGTACTTGTAGCCGTCGCTAGATGGTCTATGGTCCTGAATGTAATTTTTTTACTTCTGGCGTTTTTGTGCTACCTTGATAGTTGATAACTAAATCGGAAGTTTTGGCCAAAAAAGAAAGAGTTAAAACTGCGGAATTGCGGGCTTGAGAAGTATCAAGAACACCGCAGCAATTTTCAACGGTCGGCCTTTCCTCTGAAAAGAAAATCAACAGAACATCTCAATGTGGATCCACAGCTGTGGAGGACCCATTTACATAAACTTTTATTCGTTCGTTTTGAACAAGTATACATTTGAAGGCAGTGGAAACCAGGCCCTTTTCGTGATCAGTGGGCGCCAATCAATTACTCCCTCCGTTTCTAAATATAAGTTTTTGTAGAGATTTCACTATGAACCACATACGGATGTATGTAGATGCATTTTAAAGTGTAGATTCACTCATTTTGCTTCGTAAGTAGTTCGTAATGGAATCTCTACAAAACTTATATTTAAGAACGGAGGGAGTAGTTTCCAACTTTGCATGCATGGTGGCGAGAAAGAAGAAGAGGGGACACGTATGCTGTGGCTGTGGTCTGTGGGCTCCGCTCAACCATACGTGCTCCTGTGCAAATGGGGAGAAAGGCAGCATGCGCACGCATATGCGGCTAAGTTTGCTGGGGGCTTTTCATCACGAGCTTTGATCCTGCGTCTCGACGGAGAAAATGGAGAGGATCCTCCGTGCCCTGCCCGTGTCTAACTTGCTTGGCACGGAAGTAAGCTGCAGTCTGCAGCAGGCGCCTTCATCGAGTGGGGGCAAAATTTCGTGTTTTGACCCTTTTTGCTAACAAATTCAGGATCTGACATTTGTTTGAAAATATTTCGGGATCCGACCCTTTTCCTACCGTCAGACCCCTTGGCGGTTGTCGGGGCACGACACCTATGGGATCCCGAGAGACCCCTTTACGATTCGGCGGGGGGAGAGGTACACGCAAAGAGCAGAACCAGTGATCGACGCGCGAGGTTTTTACCCAGGTTCGGGCCGCTGATCAGCGTAAAACCCTATTCCTGCTTTGTGTTCTTATTGATGTTCTTGAGCCCAGCCTTCAGGAGCGCTCGCAATGAACAGTACGTTCAAAGAGCAGCTACGCATGCAGAATGGGCCAGAAATTCTCCTCCCCTGTAGCAGCTGCCTTGGGCCTCCTTTTATATGCTCAAAGAGGTCACCACAGTGGCAAAATGTACATACATTGAGGTGTAAAGTAGCTACAGGGTATCATACCTAACCCCTGACGGATTAGGACAAACGCATTTAATACACCGTGAGGTGTCCGTTTAGGTGTCCTCACTTTCTTGGGGATGGAAAAAGGGGCCATCCCATCAGCACCGCTTAAACTCTTCTCCACTGGCGCGTCGCCATGCATCCAGAGAAAGACCCAGAATGTCAGACACGTTACTGTGCCGAAGCGGTGGCACAGTGGCAGAATCTCGCCAGGCGCCGAGCCTTGCCGGACGCCAAGCCTTGCCGGGCGCCAAGCCTTGCCGGGCGCCAAGCCTTGCCGGGCCCCAAAGGCCATCCCGGCAAGGATCTTGCCGGGGAGGCTGGCCTTCGGATTCCAGTCTTGCTTATCTGCTGATCCTTAGATCTTTGACTTGATGATTTCCTTGATGGCTTGAATCGACCTCGAGCTGATCCCGGCAAGCCTTGGCGCAAGGATGGCTACAACTGCCCGTGCACAAGTACGGGGTACTAGTGGCCCAATACTTAGTACACCGACAGGAGCCCCCGGGCCTAGGCCATACACGAGTGCGAGGCGTTGTTGGGCTAGGCCCAAACAGTGCACGGGCACGCGTGGCAGGGAATTAACTGCTCGTAAATATCTTGTTTTACTGTGCCCCCCCCCCACTACGCGCACGGAGCGCGCGACGTGGGAAGCGTGCCAAAAAGGCTGCAAACTGTCTCGCGCCCATAGAGGCGCATTCATATTGGGGGATAAACAAGGCGGCCCCGCTCCTTCCCCATAAAAAGGAGAAGTCGCGGAGGCGCAAACCTATTTACCCCCCTCTTCTTCCCAATCTGGCCATCGCCATCACCTTCCTCTTCTCGAGCTCAGAGCGAAACCTTTTTCCTCTTCCGCCCGCTGCTCCCGCGCTCGCTCCGCCCCCTGCTTCCGTCCTCACAGTCGCCATGCCGCCCAAGGCCAGCAAAGGCAAGGGCACGGACAAGGAGGCGAAAGCCGAAGTTCCGGAGAGCGAACTGGTGAAGATGCGGAAGAGGTTCGTCGTCTTCCCTCCGACGCTCGACGCCGAAACATTGAAGGGGCGATACCAATGCATGTGGGCGAAGGGAACGCAAGCTCACCCCGCCACACGCGTAATCCCAGGTGCTTGTTCCAAAGGTGGATCAGACAGATACCCCTTCTTCACTGCATACTTCTATTGCGGGCTCTGTCCCCCCTTTTCCGATTTCTTCAATGACGTCATGTATACGTACGGCTTCCGCCTTCTTGATTTCACGCCGAATGCCGTATTTTGCATGTCTATCTTTGCCCATCTCTGTGAGAATTTCGCTGGCGTGATCCCCAATTCTGCTCTTTTCCGCCATTATTTCTACCCTCGTATCCAAAAAGGAGAGGCTCTCTCTGGATCTATTGCCTGGATTCCGAGGGCTTGGAACAAAGAGATATACCCAGAGGGAGTTTACCGCGAAAAGTGGGACGAGTGGCGGGCCGAATGGTGCTGGATCCAGGAAGCAGATCCTCATCCTTTTTGTCATCCCCGGCGACAGAAGGTGGTCCGCGGCAAGGATTGGGGCGATCTCGCCGCAGAAGACGAGAAGCTCACAATCGCCACTACCAGGATCCTTCGCTTGAAGGCTGCCGGGCTGACGATGGAGATGATCGGCTTCGACTTTCTCCGCCGCCGCATCGCCCCTCTGCAGAACAGGGGGAGGCCAGCCTGGGAGTATAAGAACGTGGCAGATGTCATGAGGCTGCGCCCCGGGCTGAACAACAATCTGACCGCTATGCAGCTTGGCGCTCTCCGCCAAAAGTTATTCCAGCGCGAAGACAAGCACCGGCTGCCGGCAAGGATCGTCCCCTTGTGCAACAACTCTGCCTTGGGGTCAATCATTGCCTTCTTGCCGATGTTCAACGCCCACGGCCTTGACCCGACCTGGGTCGAGCCAAGCGAGGAAGAAGCGCAGAAATTCTTTGACAATTTGACGGAGAAGCCTGTCCGGTAAGAGTCAGATCTTATCCGCGCCACCACTGAGCAGGAGGTAGCCTACATCGCTACCAGAGTGGAGGAGGCGAATCTTGCCGCGGAGGCCAGCAGCGTTGGCTTCACAGAGTGGGAAGCCAGCGACGCAGAGGTGGTAGTGGAGGCAAAGCCTGCCGAGGAGAACAAGGTTGCCGGGGAAGAAGGCGGCGCAGCCGTTGAGAGCTCATCCGGCGAAGACATGGCCGAAGAGGAGACGCGAGAAGAGCCCTCGCCCCTGAAGAAGACAAAGCGTGTCCTTCGAAAAGCTGCATCAGGCATCCCGGCAAGCCAGCCTACTTCGAGCGGCGAATCCCCCGGCAAGAAAGTGGCCGGCAAGACTGGACCGCGGCAGGGGGCTCGTCAACAGCCCGCGCGGCGCGCGAGACCCACACCAGCGACCACTGCTGGGGCGGCAGGAGGATCTCGTACTGCAGCGCCGGAGGCTGCCCCAGCGCCTGCCACAGCCAAGTGGCCTAGGACCCCTCCTCCGCCTCCCCACTCAGACACCGCAACGGAGGTCGACTTCGACATCTCCGGCTTTAGTCCAGAGCGAGAGGAAGAAGAGTGAGTATTTGCCACAGCTTCTACCTTCCAATTTGTATCAATCTTACTGACTTGCTTGTATTGTTTCTGCAGTGACACAGAAACCTTGCTGGAGAGGATGGCGAAGAGGTCAAGGACTTCTACGGGCGACGAGCCCCCGGCGAGCTCCACGAGCGCGCCGGAAACTGTCGTTGTCAGCCCGGAGTCCAGTCCTCAACACAGCCCCCAGCACAGCCCCCAGCGTAAGTTCATCGTCCTTTTCCTGTTGGCTGGTGCCGAGGCTTTCATTCTTGCCGCTGATATCTTTGGGTTCGCAGGAGAAGAACGGCAACAAGGAGAAGATATCCCCATTGTGCCTCCTTCATCGACCGCTCCGCCCACAAGCACATCCCCGGCAAGAGACCCTGCCGACGAGCCCGTCCTGACTGAGAAGGAGCCGACAAGCACGGACTCCGGCAACCCACCCCCGGCAACCGGAGTTGCCGGGAGAGGCGAAGCCACCTCTCGACAGCCCGACGCAGGTACTCGATCGCCTCAGAGTGCTTGTTATTCTTTTCCTCTTATCTCTTTATCTTTAGTCACTTCAAAATCCAAACCTCGATCTTATTCTGTCTTCCTCCTTCACCCTTCAGAGTTCCCTGTGATGGAACATATGGACGTCGACGTCGTCATCGAGGAGACCGCCAGGGATGCCGCCGCCGAAGCGGACAGGATCGCTGCCAACGAGGCCACCAAGGATGACGTTGCCGGGGCTGGTGATGCTCTTGACGGGGAGGCCGCCAAGACAGCACAAGAGGAAGTCGCCGAAGAACCTGCTGAAGAGGGCGACAGGGAGGTTGAGGACCACACTGACAGCATTCCTGCCGCAGGAGCGCCAGGCGCTGCACCGGCCACAGAGCCCCCTATCACTGGTGAGGCGGCCACTGAAGACCAGCCATCAACATCTGAAGGCCCCTCATCCAGCAAGTATCTCAAAGTTGGCGAGAATCTATTCATCAACTTGCCAGGGACGGCAAGCACTGAGGCACCAGCCGAAGGAGAAATTTTCGAGGAAATTATTGCCGATGCCGGGCTCGAAGTCGTTGACGATCCCAGCGCTAGTAGTGGCAAGTCTGAAGAGGATCAGCTCCTTCAGGCCATGGGCGAGAACTTCCGCAAACTCCAGGCTCTCCATCGTGCCCGAAAAGAGAAGGCGGACTCCAGAATGGCAGTTGTTGAGGCAGCCGAAGCGGATTTTCAAAGGCGCGTCGCACAAATGCAAATCTGGCACACCGAGGCCCTCCAAGAGCTGGTTGCCGGCCGAGAACAAGTGAGCCAGCAATGGAATGAGATCCTCCTGAAGCAATCAGATATGGAGAAGGCACATGATGAAGCTGTTCAAAGGATTGCTGCCGAAGATGCTCTCCTGACGGGGCGCCGCGTTGCTCTTGATGCTTACGAAGAAGATCTCACCGCACGTGAGCAGGCGCTCGCCGCCAAGCTTCGTAGCAAGGATGAAGACATCGAAAATCTTGTCGCGCGGCGGACCCAGGAGCTGGAGCAGAAACACAAGGAAGCGCTCGAAGCTCTAACTGCAAGTCATGCCGGCAAGCTCAAGGAGGCCGTCGATGCTGCCGAAGCTGCAGAGGCCGCCAAGAACGAGCTGAGCGACAAAGTGAAGAGGCTGGAAACAGATCTCGAAGAGCACGGCAAGGAGCTCTCGACGCTCAAGGGGGACAGGGAAAAAACCCTCCACTCCTTGGCGGAGATGCAAGTTGCCCTGTCCGACAAGACCAAGCAGCTCTCCTCTGCAGCTGATAGTATTGCGGTTCTGGAGCTGAAGCTGACCACGCTGCAGAAGTCTCTCGAGGCCGGCAAGGCCCGTGAGAAGGCTCTACTCAAGGATCTCCAAGGAGAGAGGAACCTGCTCAAGAGCGCCGCCGCTGCCCAAAACGAGTACGAGAAGGGAGTGGAGATCTGGACTGGCCGTCTCATCGCCACCGCGGAGAAGCTTACCGCAGAACTGTCAACCATGGGCTTGTCGAACTTCAAATATTCTTCCGAGGAAAGAATATCTCCAAGCGCCAGGTTGACGATGTTCTTTGAAAGCATCATCAACGCGTTGAGGGCGCTCCAGTCCAGCCGGGCGACCCAACTGGCGAATGAGACTCGCCGGCTTTGCCGGGCCGTCCTTCGCAAGGTGCTCATCAAGGTGGTGCACAGCAATCCCGGCATCGACCTTTCCAGCGCACTCGGCCATCTGCCAAAGGATGCAAATGTTGAGGTGCTTGAAAAGTGCATCGCGCCAATCCTTGAGAAGGTGGACTCCATCAAAAGGATCGAAGGCCAGCGCAGGGATTGAGTGCTTCTCTTTTATTCTTGCCGCCATCATCTCATGTAAAAGACAATTAAGTCTCAAGTTAGAACTGCGGCAACTCATGGATGCAATATAATTTGACTATGTTTATGCTCATGCTTGCTACTTTCCTTGTCTGATTCCTTTATGTATGGAGTTCATCCTACGCTTACTGAAAAACTTGCCGGCGCGCAACCTGCCGCGAGCGCTGGGTGCGGGACTTCAGCAGCCTGCCGGAGGCGCAGCGGCCGGCAAGACTCCTTGGTGTTCTCAGTGCAGCCACTTAAATCGTTGAGCGGACTCGAAACAAAATAAGGGCGCAACCGATTACAGCAAGGGTTCCTTCGCGTGCAGATTTTCCATACAAGAATCGGAATCGTCCAAGGAAATAACTTGGTAATTAAAGAAAAACTTGCTCTAAGTTTTTAGGACTTAGCTTTCTGGCTTCGTTCTTCCTCCGGCAAGCATCGATTCCGAACGTCACCAACTGGTATTCATATCTCCCTTCCCCCCGGCAAATGTGCACGCGAGGAATCCTTCTGTCTTTGAGAAAAAGAAAGAAGAGAAAATAAAGGGATGAAACCTTGGCGGTTCGTTAGAACTTACCGGGATCAGGTGTCATACAACGTCTTAGACAAACGTGCATATATGAATATGAACATGGGAATCAATAAGGGAATGAACAACACTTAAATTTATTCATCTGTGCTCAGGGTCCGCGCCTGGCTTTGTACAAAGGTTCACATGCCTTGCCGGCAAGACTTGTACAAAAAGGGTGGTTGCCGGGAGCCCCCGGCAACCGCGCCCTATGGATAGAACTTGCGAAGATGTTCGATATTCCAGGAATTGCTCACTGGAACGCCATCTTTGGTCTCCAGGCGGACAGCGCCGGGCCTGGTGACTCATACCACCCGATAGGGGCCTTCCCACTTTGGCGTCAACTTGTTTGAATTCTTGGCGGACTGAATCCGTCGAAGAACAAGGTCGCCTTCCTCAAGGCTTCGGGCATGAACTTTGCGGCTATGATAGCGGCGCAAAGCTTGCTGGTAGCGTGCAGCTCGCACAGCAGCCTGAAGACGATTCTCCTCAAGGAGCACAGCGTCATCTTGCCGCAGTTGCTCTTGCTCGAGCTCATCATAAGCGAGCACTCGAGGAGATCCGTATATGAGTTCCGTGGGGAGAACTGCTTCCGCTCCATAGACCAGAGCGAAGGGCGTCTGGCCGGTGGCTCGATTTGGTGTCGTTCTGATTGACCAAAGAACCGCTGGCAACTCATCAATCCAGCGTCTTCCGCACTTTTTCAGCCTGTCAAAAGTTCTGGTCCTGAGACCGCGCAGCACTTCAGCATTGGCCCTCTCCACTTGGCCGTTGTTTCTCGGGTGAGCAACAGAGGCAAAACAAATCTTGCCGCCAAGGTCTTGGACATACTGCATGAAGGTGCGACTTGTGAACTGCGTGCCGTTGTCGGTGATGATCCTGTTAGGCACACCGAAACGGCAAACAATTCCTTTGAAGAACTTGACAGCCGACTGCGCTGTCACCTTCCTCACTGCTTCCACCTCCGGCCACTTTGTGAACTTGTCGATAGCAACGTACAAGTACTCAAAGCCCCCGGTAGCACGGGGGAAGGGGCCCAGTATGTCGAGCCCCCAGACCGAGAATGGCCAGGAGAGAGGGATTGTTTAAAGAGCTTGAGCTGGCTGATTTAATTTCTTCGAATGAAACTGGCACGCTTCACACTTGGTTACTAGTGCAGTCGCATCCTGGAGGGCGGTAGGCCAAAAGAAACCTTGCCGGAATGCTTTTCCGGCAAGCGCTCTTGACCCTATGTGGGAACCACATATGCCCCCATGAATCTCTGCCAACAGCTGTAGTCCATCCTCCCGAGAAATGCACTTTAATTTCACACCGTTTGGTCTCTTTCTGTACAGGACGTCATCGACGAACTTGTACATAACAGACCGACGGGCTACTCTCTCCGCTTCTTCTTGTTCCTCAGGGAGTTCACCTGTCTGAAGGAAATGGACAATGTGCTGTGCCCATGCTGGGGCCTGAGGCTCGACAACTAGGACTAAAGGCATCTCCTCTGCCGGGGGAACGCTTGTCTCGACAACGAGGGCCTAAGGCCCTGTCGGAGCCTGTTGTTCCCCGGCAGGCGTGTCGATCCCGGCAACTTCCTTGCCGGCGGCTCCGGGGAGCTCTGCCGGGAAGTACTGGCTAGAGTTCAACTTCCTTCTCTTTTCTTGCCGCATCGACGGCGCCACGGATGGTTGAGTCAATTGGAGCACAAAAGTTCCTGGTTCCACAGGCAACTTGAGGGCAGCACGCTTTGACAGGTCGTCAGCAATATTGTTCTCGGCACGAGGAACATGCTCCATTTGGAGATCGTCAAAGCGCTCTTCCAATTTCCTCACTTCATCTACGTAGGCTTGCATCAATGGACTTTGATAGCTCTTGTTAACTTGCCTGACGACAAGCTGTGAATCGCCTTTGATGACGAGCTTTCTGATACCAAGGTCTGCTGCGATCCTGAGACCGGCAAGCAAACCCTCGTATTCTGCAGTGTTGTTGGTTGAACTCTCCCGGGGAAAGTGCATTTGGACTACGTACTTGAGGTGCTCCCCGGTGGGTGCGACAAGCAGCACGCCAGCACCGGCGCCTTGCAGCGAAAAAGCCCCGTCAAAGTACATAACCCATTGCTGATCGACTTCCTTGCCGGGGAGAGTTGTTTCTCGAACTTCTTTGTCTGGCGTCGGGGTCCATTCTGCAATGAATTCCGCCAAGGCCCTACTCTGAATTGTCGAAGTGCTTTCAAATTTAAGGCCAAAGCTGGACAGCTCCAACGCCCACTCCACCATCCTGCCGGTTGCCTCCGGATTTTGCAAAATTCATTGCAACGGAAAGCGAGTGACGACGGTAATCTCATGTGCTTGAAAATAGTGGCGCAGCTTCCTTGAGGCCATAAGGAGGCCAAAAAGTAGCTTCTGCACCCCAGAATATCTTGATCTAGCCCCTTGTAAAAGAGAGCTAACAAAATAAACTGGGCGCTGCACCACCTTCTTCTTCTGCACAAGTTCTTCTGTTTGCGCAGATCCTGTCTTGCCGGGATCAACCCTTGCCGGGAAAGATCTTGCCGCGTCACTTGGCGGTCCTGCCGCTGGCGTCGCTTCCTCATCAGCTTCTCTCTGCGCCACCAGCGCAACACTAACCACTTGATTTGTTGCCGCCAGATACAGCAGCAACGGCTCTTGTGGTTCAGGCGCGACTAGCGTCGGCGGAGAAGAAAGGTATCTCTTCAAATCTTGCAGCGCTGCCTCCGCTTTCGGAGTCCATTTCATTGGACCTGCCTTCTTCAAAATTTTGAAGAAGGGCAGGGCGCGCTCAGCAGGTTTAGCTCAGCAGATTTGGAAATAAACCTGCTTAGAGCAGCAACACAGCCGGCAAGACGACACACATCCTTGACGCGTCTCGGCGCTTCAATTTGCTCAATGGCTTTGATCTTGTCGGGGTTCGCTTCGATTCCCCGGCAAGATACAAAGAATCCGAGGAGCTTGCCGGAAGGAACTCCGAACACGCACTTCTCAGGATTGAGCTTCAAGTTGATCTTGCGCAAGTTTGCAAATGTTTCTTCTAAGTCTTGAATGAGCGTTGTTTTATCCTTAGTTTTGATCACTATATCATCCATATATGCCTCCATATTTCTATGGAGTTGTGGCTCAAAACCAATCTGGATTGCTCTGGCGAATATTGAACCAGCACTTTTCAACCCGAAAGGCATTCGTATAAAACAATACGTACCACATGGGGTGATAAAGGCGGTCTTCTCTTCATCTTCCTTCGCCATAAAAATCTGATGATACCCTGAATAGGCGTCAAGGAAGGACAGGAGATCACAACCAGCGGTGGCATCCACAATCTGGTCGATGCGCGGCAAGGGAAAGGGATCTTTTGGACAAGCTTTATTGATATCTGTATAATCGATACAAAGCCTCCATTTCCCATTCGCTTTTCGCACTACAACCGGGTTGGCCAACCAGGTTGGATGGAGCACTCCTTTGACCAGTCCGGCTGCCTCCAGCTTCTTAATCTCTTCGGCAATGAATTCTTGCCGCTCCAAGGCCTGCTTCCTGACCCTTTGCTTGACGGGCCGCGCATGAGGACAGACAACAAGGTGGTGCTCAATCACTTTCCTGGGAACACCGGGGATGTCAGACGGTTGCCATGCAAACACGTCGACATTCACCCGCAGAAAAGCAACGAGCGCGCTTTCCTATTTGTCATCTAGGGTGGAACTTATGGTGAAAGTTCCCCCCGTTCCGTCCTCCCTGGCAGGCACCTTCTTGGTTTCCGGCGGAGCAGCCTTGGATTTCTTGTTCTTGCCGGTGGAACTCTCTGGTACGTCCTCGACGGAAGCGCAGCACTCCGAGGAGGCGCGCTTGCCGGAGTTCGCGCCAAGGTTCTTGCCGGTCTTCTTCTTCCCCCCGGGAGTTCCAGTGGCAGGAGCAGGTGCCTTGACGGCAGGTGCTGCAACTGCTTCCCGGTAAAGTTGATCGGCACAGATGAACGTGTCCTTCTTATCGGAATGGATAGTAATGACGCTCAACGGCCCGGGCATCTTCAACACATTGTACGCGTAGTGTGATGCCGCCATAAACTTAGCCAGCGCTGGCCGACCAAGGATCCCATTGTATGACATGGGGATCTTGGCGACATCAAACACCACCTTCTCTGTCCTGAAGTTAAACTCGCTGCCGAATGTTACCGGCAGCGTGATCTTGCCCTTAGGCTGGGTTCTCCCCGGATTGACCCCTTGAAACGTACCCGTTTCCTCGAGGTCTTCGTCGGGAATCTGAAGCTTTGTGAGCACATCTGGTGAGATTAAGTTTAGGCCGGCCCCGCCGTCAACTAACATCTTCGTCACCTTGAGGTTGTGAATTGTTGGGGAAACCAACAATGGCAAACACCCGACCGCAGTTGTGCGATCAGGGTGATCCTCGGCGTCAAAGATGATAGGCGTGCTGGACCACTTCAGAGGCCTACACGCATCGGGGGATGGTTCTGCCGCATTAACCTCCCGCATCCACTGTTTAAGTTGGCGGTGGGAAGAATGCAGCAAGGCACCCCCATCAATGCACATAGCCTCCGTAGCCTTCTGGAATTCCTGCTCACTGGATTCATCGTCTTCCTCATCATCATCTCCTTCTTTATCTCGGCCCCGAGCGGGCCGATCCTTCTGCTGCTTGGCCTTGCCGCGGCGACCCCCTCGGCCACCGCGTTTCTTGCCGGACCCCTCAGCACCATCTTGGGCCTTCTCCTTGTCTCGCCTCTCGTATTCGGCCCTCTGCTTCTCAGCAAGCTGCTCAACTTGCCGGCAGTTCTGGAGATCGTGGCCCTTAGTGCGATGGATCTTGCAATACTGCTTGCCGGAGTTCTCCGACTTGTCGGCAGCCGCCAAGGCCTGACAGGAAGGGCACCCGGCAAGATCCTTGCCGGGGTCACCAACCTTGGCCTTCTTGGCGGCGCCGGGGTTGTCGGATTCCTCGACAGCAAGCACGGCCTTGCCTCCGCGCTTCCTGTTCCGCCGCCGGCCTTTCCTTGACGGGGCCGCGTCGTCTTCATCCTCGGAGTCGCCTGCCGCGCCAACAGCCTCACCGGGGAGTTTCCTCCCTTCTTCAGCTCGAGCGCACTTGTCGGCCAGAGCATAAAGCTCGGCAATACTCCTGACTTTGTTCATCGCCAGCTCTTCCCGCATTCTGCGGTTACGCACGTTCTGGTGGAACGCGCTAATGACAGCGGCAGGATGAACGTCGGGAATGTTGTACTGCACTCGGCTGAACCTCTGCATAAACTTGCGCAGGGAATCGCCCTCCTTCTGAGGGATGATGTGCAAACCGCTCTCTTGGCCAGGAGCTTGGTGGCCTCCAACGAAGGCGCCAACAAACTGATGGCACAGATCTGACCAGGAAGAAATGGAATTCTCCGGCAGATGCATCAACCACGACCTGACGTTGGGCTTGAGCACCAACGGGAAGTAGTTGGCAAGTATCTTGTCATCTCGGCCCCCGGCAGCCTGCACCGCAATGGTGTAGATGCTCAGGAACTCCGAGGGATGGGTCTTTCCGTCATACTTCTCCGGAACCTCTGGCTTAAAGGTTCGGGAATTGGGCCACCGGACTTGCCGCAGCTCACGGGTAAACGCCGGAGTCCCTACCTCATAAGGCAAGTCTCCTACGTTCCCTGGCGCAGGCTCGTCGACAGCCGGCCCCGCGCGCTTATCAGAGTGATAGCGCGCTTCCCGTCGCCGCTCGATGGTTGTTCGAGCGTCCTCTTTGCCTCGTTCCTGGAGAACCAGACGCTGATCACGGCGCATCCGTGGATCGGACGACGCCGTGGAAACTTCTTCATGGCGGTCGACTTGCTGAGTTGTCGGCCGCCGCTGATGCCGCGGAGGGGAGTGCACTGTAGTTGCACCACCTCCGGTTTTCTCTGCACCGGCTCGCGCCGGATCGATGGGTCTCCGCTGCGAGGGCCCTGCCTCTTGCAGTCCATCCTTGTTGGCGAAGCCGATAAGGCTCTGGATAGTAGCTCGCCACTCCTCCATCTTCTCCGGGGCGGGAGGAAAATCGAGGAGCAGCTGTGCACGTGCCAAGGCTTCCGCTGGCGTAGGTGGCGGCGACAAGTGCGAGGTACGTGAGGTGCTCTGACTCCTAACCAAGTTAGAAGGAGCACCGCCACGGTCACGCGACCGCGCACCACCTCCGCCGGCAGCTCGGTGTGCATGTTGGTCCCGCGCATCTTGGGATCTATGCACAGAAACCTTTTCGTGGGGACGCCCCGAACCATCAGCGCCATGATGTCGCTCATCTTGCACGACCTGAGTAGGTCGCGAGGCTTGCACCGGCGCGGGAGCTCCAGCAGGCGCCCTTCAATCCCTAGAGTTAGTTGTGCCACTCGTAGGCAACACAGCACCATCTCTAGATCCAGCGGCGTGCAAGTTACCACTGCCACTGCGAACGATACCGCTCGCTTGGCTTGGGTCACCAGAACGCCGCGGGGGTTCTAGTCCTCTTCCTTCTGCACCCACACCGTCGCCTGTTTGCGAAGGCGCAGGGAAAATGGACCCGGACGGTTGCGCTGTCGCAGCGCTCTTCTTCTTGGGCGGCATGATGATGAAGATGATGAAGAAACTAGGGCGCCGACCACCAGATCAGGTTCACGCAACCTTCAATCCCCCTACCTGGCGCGCCAAAGATGTCGGCGCACGACACCTATGGGATCCCGAGAGACCCCTTTACGATTCGGCGGGGGGAGAGGTACACGCAAAGAGCAGAACCAGTGATCGACGCGCGAGGTTTTTACCCAGGTTCGGGCCGCTGATCAGCGTAAAACCCTACTCCTGCTTTGTGTTCTTATTGATGTTCTTGAGCCCAGCCTTCAGGAGCGCTCGCAATGAACAGTACGTTCAAAGAGCAGCTACGCATGCAGAATGGGCCAGAAATTCTCCTCCCCTGTAGCAGCTGTCTTGGGCCTCCTTTTATATGCTCAAAGGGGTCACCACAGTGGCAAAATGTACATACATTGAGGTGTAAAGTAGCTACAGGGTATCATACCTAACCCCTGACGGATTAGGACAAACGCATTTAATACACCGTGAGGTGTCCGTTTAGGTGTCCTCACTTTCTTGGGGATGGAAAAAGGGGCCATCCCATCAGCACCGCTTAAGCTCTCCTCCACTGGCGCGTCGCCACGCATCCAGAGAAGGACCCAGAATGTCAGACACGTTACTGTGCCGAAGCGGTGGCACAGTGGCAGAATCTCGCCAGGCGCCAAGCCTTGCCGGGCCCCAAAGGCCATCCCGGCAAGGATCTTGCCGGGGAGGCTGGCCTTCGGATTCCAGTCCTGCTTATCTGCTGATCCTTAGATCTCTGACTTGATGATTTCCTTGATGGCTTGAATCGACCTCGAGCTGATCCCGGCAAGCCTTGCCGCAAGGATGGCTACAACTGCCCGTGCACAAGTACGGGGTACTAGTGGCCCAATACTCAGTACACCGACAGCGGTAGAGTATAACAGCCTACCGCCAAGGGGCTTGGCGGTAGGGTTCCTGCTTACCGCCAAGGGGTTTGGCGGTAGGCTGTTATACCCTATCGCCAAGGGGTCTGGCGGTAGGTCCTGGGCACGCTCTGTGTTAGAAACTTAAAACTTTTTGGCGGTAGGGTTGGACACCCTACCGCCAAGGGGCATGGCGGTAAGCTATTATACCCCACTGCCAAGGCGCCTGGTGGTAAGAAAAGGGTCAGATCCCAATTTTTTTTCCAATAAGGGTCAGATCCCAGAATAGTATACGAAAATGGTCAAAACACGAAATTTAGCCTCGAGTGGGCGGGCTCGTCTCTTCCGCTTTTAATCTGCCTTTCTCCGGAGGAAGGAAGGCTTGCATATGCAGCAGAGGATCGAACCGAGGGACTGCTCTGTCGGCGACTCACGAGTCATGAACATGCTACAGCCTACTACAAGGTCTGCTGCACTGTGCCAGATCGTCTTTCTTGACGCGGCTCCGCTGGGAATCATCTCATCCTTCTTTGTTTTTACCATAGGGAATCATCTCATCCTGTCTTTGATTTTTTCTTTTGAGAGAAACCACCCGACCTTTTATTAATTGATCTGGAGATGTACATAATCAGGAGTTTCCAAAAATCACACATAACGGCCTGGCACCAATTCAAGAGATTTTCTAGCTATATGGTGTGCATCGAAGTTTGCCTCACGTCTTTCATATCTAAAAGATACCTCCCCACCCGTCATCTTCATCCTTCGTATTTCTTCTATTACCATCGAGCTCATGCCTCAGCTTCCTTCTTCGACGCTGCGTACCATATTTGCACAGTCTGACGCAACAACAGCCGCTCTTAAATTCAGGTCTTGCCGCAGTAAGAGAGCTTCACGACAAGCCATGGCTTCAACGCATTCAGGATCAAGAACTCCGTCATTAACATCACCGAAGCTCCCTTAAGATGGCCCTCACTAAGCTCCGCCACTGCCTCTTCCGATCTATAAATAGCTGCAGCTGCACTTCGTTTATTTTCTTTTGAAATTGCACCATCACAGTTACCTTTCACCTTGCCTTGTGGCGGCGGAATCCATACAATTCTCCTGCCCCGATCTACTCCCCTTATTTTCTGTGTATCACAGTTGTCAAGCAGGGCAAGCTCAGCCAAAAAGCTCGTAAAAAATTGATTGTGGCAAAAGGAATTTGGTAGATATCTTCATGAATCAAATCACGCCTTGCTTTCCGTAAGGCCCGGAGAGTAATCATCATAATGACGGACTGATTATGATCCAGTTGCTCTTCCATTTCAAACAACCAACTTTTAGCATTTGTTTCTCCACAACTTCGAATCCGATCATACATCTCCCCATCAACTAGGACCCACACACAACCTGCAATCCGACACTCTAGCAAAGAATGTCTCCATGAATTATCCCGCGCACAAGCTATACACTTGGACTTTGTAGCCATATTTCTATGTCTCAAAACATCTGTTGTTGGCAGGCTTTGTCTAGCTAACCTCCAAGCGAAAATCCTGATCTTCCCAGGTATTTTATACTTCCAGAGTCTCGTCCAACCCTTCTGTTCCTTCTTGAGATCAGATACGCCAGAATTATCTTCAAGCCACGCTTATCTCCTATTTCTTATTTGAAAAAGCATTCGGTACGCAGACCTGACCGGAAAGTTTCCTGATTTCTCCTTGCACCACGCCCATCTATCATCCATTGCTAACAGCGGCAATGGAATTTGCCGGACCACGTCCCTATCAATTGGAAGTAGTTGTTCATTTAAGGCATCCAGGTTCCAAATTCTATTTGCGTGATCAATTAATTCACTCACAAACAGTGAATGATCATCTTTCACTGACGCTAGCGGCCTCATCATATTCTCTCTGGGCAGCCAATTATCGTTCCATATGTTTGTTGAGGTTCCAGTCCCAATCCTTTTACTAAGCCCTTGTTTTAGCACTTCTCTTCCTTCTAGGATTGATCTCCAAAGTAGCGAAGGCCTTGTTCCCAATTCTGCTTCAAGAAACTCACAATTGGGAAGTACACAACTTTGAGGATGTGAGCACTTAGCGATTTTGGTTCCTGCAAAATTCTCCGTCCTTGCTTTGCTAACAAGGCCAAGTTGAAAATTTCCATCTGCCTAAAGCCCATACCGCCTAAATTTTTTGATTAGCACATATCCTTCCAAGAGACCCAGGCGGTGTCCTCTCTCTTCCCTTGCTTCCCACCAAAGCTTCCTCAAAGATGAATCAATATGTTGACACAATCCTCTTGGAAGTTTGAAACATCCCATAGCATAGGTAGGCAGAGCTTGCGCGACCGATTTTATCAAAACTTCCTTTTCAGCAGCCGATAATAGTTTCTCAATCCACCCATGTATCCTTTTCCATAATATATCTTTCAAGTATTTAAATACACCATTCTTTGCCCTTCCTACTTCCGTTGGCATACCAAGGTATTTGTCCGAAAGCGCTTCTGAATGCACTTCTAAAACTTGTTTTACTTCAGCCTTTAAATCATTAGGACACTTTTTGATGAAGAAAACTGATGATTTCTCCAAGTTTACCTTCTGGCCAGAAGCATTACAATACAAATTGAGCACTTCTCGTATTTCAGATGCAGCTTGTGGGGAAGCTGTGACGCCCCGACTTAATCGTGCACTAATCATACACGCAAATACGCACGATCAAGATCAGAGACTCATGGAAAGATATCACAACACAACTCTAGACACAAATTAAAATAATACAAACTTTATATTACAAGCCAGGGGCCTCGAGGGCTTGAATACATAAGCTCGAATACCAACGAGCCAGCGGAAGCAACAATATCTGAGTACAGACATAAGGTAAACAAATCTGCCTTAAGAAGGCTAGCACAAACAACAACATGGATCGAAAAGGCAAGGCCTCCTGCCTGGGAGCCTCCTAACTACTCCTGGTCGTCGTCGGCCTCCACATAGTAGTAGGCACCCTCGGGGTAGTAGTAGTCGTCGGTGGTGTCATCTAGCTTCTTGGATCCGTCATCTGATCGCAGCAATCGGGTATAGGGAAAAGAGGTAGCAAAGCAACCGTGAGTACTCATCCAAAGTACTCGCAAGACTTACATCAGATCTATACTAAGTATGCATCAGTATCAAATGAATGGGGCTATATGTTTGGACTGAATTGCAGAAATGCCAGAAGAGAAGGGAAAGGCCTAGCCTATCGAAGACTAGCATCTTGAAGCATCTTGCAGCATTAGAAGAGTGTAGATTAACATAATATAAGTAGCAGGTATATTGTTTTAACGCCCATAGATCCTTTCTCGACTCCCTGCGAGAAAGCAATCCCGGAGCCATCATATCCATTTCATGTCTCCAGTATCCAGTTCTAGTTGTGTAGATCGGGATACAACTCCGAGCGTCCGTTACCATGGACACGGCTATTCAAATAGATTAACTTCCCTGCAGGGGTGCACTAACTTACCCAACACGCTCGATTAACTCCGGCCGAACACACTTTCGTGGGTCATGCCCGGCCTCGGCTGATCGACACGCTGTAGTCCTACCTAGGCTCAACACAGAGGCCAGCACGACTGTCTACGTCCTAAATGCGAAGGGTCATGGGCCAATCGTCCTTTGCAATCCTGCGCATTGCGAGGACGGCCGGGATCAGTCCTGGCTACCTCTTTATACAAAGCAGGTGCTTACGCGGACCACCCGAGCACGTGCCGCTAAATCGTTGACGTTAGTATCTTTCGGAAGAATCATATGATGCAGAGTGCCCATACTTATTCCCGCGTGGTGGTCAGTGCGAAAAGGCCAGAGGCCTACTCGGATCACATATCCAAACTGTTAGTATCTTGGGAGCGCATGAAGACAATCAATGATCCATGATCTGTGGTCCCGTCGCCCCGTCTCACGGACTTACGACAAGGGCTAAGAATGCCCGACCGTGCCGCGTAGTTATCTCGCGGGTACCCTCCTGGTCAACCCAACTTCACATCACTCACGGGTACCCCTCGGGGGCGACCTGATTTCATCATGGTTATGGGTAAAGCCAAAGTAACCGTGTGTCCATAACACCAAGGGGGAATCCGAGGAATCACCTTCCATGGATTCCACTTGATGTAACCGTCAAGGTGAACTAGGATGAATCACCCTCGAGGGTTCACACTTGAGGTGTTGCACGACAGAGTCATTATCGGGAGTGGTGAAGGAGGAATCACCCTCCGTAGACCACGACCGATTAGCTACACTACAGAGATCTCATCAGAAGTGCTATACGAGGTATCACCCTCGGCACTCGATAGTAGCTCTGCAGTGTCGTACAACTAAGGGGGGGGGGGGTGTGAGGTGATATGTCGGGCTCTGGACGTCAATCACATTGATCGAGTCATCGATAACAAGCGGGGGCAACATGGATAAGGTGAGGGGTCACTGATGGATCACTAACCAACCTATACTAAGCATATAGGATAAGCACGTAAGGTAACAATAGCAAGTTACAAAATCAGGCTATGCATCTGAATAGGATCATTCAAATACAGTAGCAAATTCTAATGCAAGCATGAGAGAGAAGGAAATGGACGATATAGGAATGATCAAAGGGTTTTTGCTTGCCTGGAAGCTCTGCTGCAAGTGACTGGACGTCAGGTGTGTAGTCGTACCCGGTAGCAGCGTCAGTCTTGGGGTCTACCGGGGAGAAGAGGGGGAAGAAATAATAAATATAAGGCAGACAAATGCATCACGATGCATGGCAATATGCAGTGCTAGGGGTGACCTAACGTAGTGCTACACGTTACAGACGAAGCGGGAAAACATCTGGGAATGTTTTCCCGGCGTTTGGCAGTTTTCGGACAGATGAAATGGAGGGGAAGGATCCATGTTCATCATGTTAGAGGCATGTGACAGATGAATGGATTGCATATTCGAATTCGTTATATTTTTCTGAGCAACTTTCATATATAAATTATTTTCATCTGCCATAGATTATTTTATATGTCTTTTCAAAGATTTAAACATTTTCTGAAATTATTAGATTTAAATTAATTCGAATAATAGTTTTATTACATAAGCAGTACGTTAGCATGACATCAGCAGTCAACACAGTTAGTTGGCTGGTCAAACTGATAAGTGGGACCACACTGTCAGTGACTCAGCTAAATTAACAGGTTAAATTTAACTAAATTAGTTAATTAGCTAATAGGGGCCCACTAGTCAGTGACTAATTAGTTAAATTAATTAATTTAATTAGTTTAGTTAATTAGGGGGTGGTGGCCCACATGTCAGTGGCTGGGCCGCCCAGTCAGCACAGTTGACTGGGTCGGGGCCCATTGTCAGCGGCCCAGGGTGGGCCCCAGGTGGTGCCACGTCGGCGGGCGGCGGAGCTTCGCCGCCGGCGACCGAAAATGTGGCGGAGGCGCGCAGACCTCGCCGGAATCACGCTATGGGGCACAGATGGGGCGCGGGTGGGTTCTTTCGAACGCCCACGCTATGGCGCGTTGAAAGGCAGCGGTGGCTTGGCCGGAGGAGGACTGCAGCGTCGCCAGCGACGAGGGGGACGGACGCCGGGGCTCGGGCGAGCTCGGAGGTGGGGCTGCGAGGCATGAGGAGGCGCGTGGATAGGTGCGCCAGGCTCTAGGGAGCCCCAGGAGCATGGTTTCGTGCTCGGACGCGAGCCTGGCCGGCTGTGGCCACGACGACGAAGCGGCAGGCGGCGGCGAGCGTCGGCGACCGTGGCGGGCAAGCTAGGGGATGCGGAAAGCCGGAGCACAGGGGGAAGAGGAGGGGCACGGGGCTCACAGAGAGGCCGGCAGGGAGCTCAAGGGAGCCGGAGGGCGTTTCGGTGGAGCGGAACGACGACGGAAGCGGCGGCGACTCGAGGTTGAAGATGAACTCGCCCCGCTCGAAGGAGAGGCGCCCGGCTCGAGCCCGATGGTGCACGCGACGTAGGGAAGCAGAACGGAGCTGATGGGCATGGCGGAGTGGCGAGGGAAGGTTGGTGAGGGCATGGGCGTCGGCGTTCATGGCGATGGTGGGTCGGGCCCCGGCGGATCTGTTGAGGGGGGAGCGAGGGGGAACGAAAGGGGGGTCTAGGGTTTGGGGCGTCAAGAGGGGGGTTGTCGCCGACCTAGTAGGCACCGGGGAGCTGCCGGATGGCCGCACCGTGGCCATCAGCTCCGTGGACGGGCGTGCTACGACTAGCGCATGAGATGAACAGGGGAGGAAGGTGATGGGGAGGCCAGATGGGTTGGGTCGGCACTGTGCTGCGGCTGGGCCGTGGCACAGTGCCACCTTTCCTTTTTCTTTTCTTTCTTTAATTTTCTTTTATATTTTCAGTTTCTTTTGTTTGATTCATGTTTTGCCTTTATTTTAAATAGCAAACTAGTTTTATAAAATAAGAAACTTGGTCCAATATTAGCGATGTAAATTTAGTCCCTGCCATAAAAAGGTTTCGTGAGCATTTGAATTTTTCATAAATGCAAATGGATTATTTTGGCTATTTTTGCTACTGTTTTTGGATGTTAGGGTCAATTTGGGTATTTTAGTAATGTTGTTTCCTTAACCATAAATATCTAGGAATTATTTGCAAAAATATGAACTATTTAGTTTTGCAGTTTGAAGAAGTAATAATTTGACTTGCATTTCAAAACTGAATTTGACTTTGATTTCTAACAAGTGGCAATTTAGCTTAGCAGCCTGGTGACACGACATCATTAGGATGAGGTTACTATAGCATGACACTCGGGGTGTTACAAATCTCCTCCACTACAAGAAATCTCGTCCTGAGATTTAAGAGGTAGAGTAAGGGGGAAAGTTTGGTTACGAAATTCTAACGGATCTTCATGGTTGCTCTTCTCGAAGAGGTCGATCCATTGCGTTGATGTCTTCATTTTTCGGCATCAATGCATCATGATGAAGTTGTCATTCTTCCTTCAGGATCTTCATCGTACTTACAAAAAGGGTAGGAGGGGAAACTATAAGGACAGATGTTTGCAAGGACTGATATTCGGTAATTAGCTTAGGGAATGAGGCACAAGGTATCTCTTGAATTGAAACAACAACAACAACAAAGCCTTTAGTCCCAAACAAGTTGGGGTAGTCCAGAGGTGAAACCCATAAGATCTCGTGACCAACTCATGGCTCTGGCACATAGATAGCAAGCTTCCACGCACCCCTGTCTATAGCTAGTTCTTTGGTGATACTCCAATCCTTAAGGTCTCTCTTAACGGACTCCTCCCATGTCAAATTTGGTCTATCCCGACCTCTCTTGACAATCTTCGCACACTTTAGTCGTGCGCTATGCACTGGAGCTTCTGGAGGCCTGCGCTGAATATGCCCAAACCATCTCAGACGACGTTGGGCAAGCTTCTCTTCAATTGGTGCTACCCCAACTCTATCTCGTATATCATCATTCCGGAATTGATCTTTCCTCATGTGGCCACACGTCCATCGCAACATGCGCATCTCCGCCACACCTAACTATTGAACATGTCGCCTTTTAGTCGTCCAACACTCGGCGTCATACAATTGCGGGTCGAACCGCCGTCCTGTAGAACAGTTAGGTGTGAAGGTAAGAAGGTACAATAAGAAGTTTCAAGCGGATAGACAATCGTTCGATGCCTGAAACAGATTGTAAAAGGGGTTCAGAGCAACGGGAATAAGTATCGTGTCTGATACTAGAATAGATCATTTCTAGGAAGGTGGGTCATGATTTACATACGAAGCCAAGTGTGAGGAATAACTTTGGAAATAGGGATGTAAAGGAGAGTCAGATTTCGATCCTGTGGAACTGTGGGTTATGGGCCCACCATGTGGGTTAAAAGTAGGAAGGGCGCTGACATCTTGCATGGTCATGGTAGCAAGGCATGTTAGAGGATAGCTTGTCAGCTATGCCGGCAACAACATCGTACCAAGGGCGGGGGACGAAGAGAACCATTCTCCTGCTCGCAAGGCGAGGCGGACCAATAGGCAAGATCTTGTCCACCGGTGGTTACCGGAATGTCCTCAACAATAGTAACAGGGTCTTACTAACAGAGTTGTACACCGGGGTGTTTACATAAGCAGGGGACTATTACTGCTTAGATCATATAATTTATTTGAAAGGTTAAACAAAAGAATGGAAAGGGAAAATGTGTTTATACCCGATTATTAAGAGTATATCCTTCCCAAGGAAAAGTATAGCATGATATACATGAAAGGACTCCAAGTATGTAACCATTTAGACAAAGAGGCAAGGAATTTACAATGTTTACCCATACAACGGTGTTTGGATAATTGATCAAGAAAAATTTAGCATTGCGCTTCCAATGCTATTGTTGATGATCGGAGTATCACAGACATGCTTCGAGATAGCATTGACATGGTCATTAGGTAAAGGTCAGACTTTGGATACACAAGGGACCCTTCAGGACAACTTATAAAATAAGTCATACAATTCCCTCATGGAAGAATGGCTAACCTTACTAAAGAAGATACTATAACAATAGGTCCTTCGACCAGGTGTGCTAGACATGACATCAACTTACCGGGTTACATAAAGACCAATGTTGTAATTCTTGGAAAATGTTCCAACCATCATATCTACCCGAGATTCATATCTGATTAGTGTCAGGATACCTCAGACTCAGTATGCCTGAGAAGAAAAGGGTGCAACACAAATTGACAAGATGACGTTGCAAGATTCTCTGGAAATGAACTATGGAAGCAAGTTCCAAAACAAGAGTTCATCATTAACCATGGAGGAGATGAGGAGTGTGGCTGATGGGCATTAGCGACAACTCATCAAGATTTCCAAAAAGATGGATTTCCACAATTATGTGTACAAGGTAATTTCATATCAACTCCCCCAAGCTTAGACCTCTCTTGTCCTCAAGCGGAAGCCAAAATCTATAATCATGTCCACATGTTTAGAGATAGAGGTGTCGATAAAATAAAATACGGACATGAAGGCATCATGATCATCTTTAGAACAACAACATATATTGTCATATAATTTCTTATGCTAAAGTAAAAATTCATTCACAAGGTGAAGTATGAAACAAGAACTTTATTGAAAACCAACTAGCTATGATCTTGGTCATTGAAACAATTGCAATTTATCATAACATCGGAAAGAGTCAATGTAAAAGCTTTTGTTTAGCAAGTTTCACATACTCAACTATCATTTAGTCTTTCACAATTGCTAACACTCATGCGATACTTATGAGATCAAAGTTTTAATCGGACACAGAGAAAGATAGGGGCTTATAATTTCGCCTCCCAACCTTTTACCTCAAGGGTAACGTCAACAATAATAGTTTATGAATACCTACATCCGAGTGGATATATATATCTGGATCTCCCCCCAACATAGTGCTTGCCAAAAATAAAAAGTATAAAAAGAAGAGGTGATGATCACCATGACTCTTGTATAAGGGTAGAAGATAAATAAAAGATAGGCCCTTCGCAGAGGGAAGCAGAGGTTGTCATGCGCTTTTATGGTTGGATGCACAAAATCTTAATGCGAAAGAACGTCACTTTATATTGCCGCTTGTGATAAAGAACTTTATTATGCAGTCCACCGCTTTTATTTCTTCCATATCACAAGTTCATATAAAGCTTATTTTCCTCACACTAAAAGATCATACATATTTAGAGAGCAATTTTTATTGCTTGCACTGATGACAACTTACTTGAAGGATCTTACTCAATCCATAGGTAGGTATAGTGGACTCTCGTGGCAAAAC
Organism: Thinopyrum elongatum; assembly: GCA_011799875.1. Taxonomy (NCBI): domain Eukaryota; kingdom Viridiplantae; phylum Streptophyta; class Magnoliopsida; order Poales; family Poaceae; genus Thinopyrum; species Thinopyrum elongatum. Next base: position 441,430,338 of record CM022300.1, on the reverse strand, counting down.
TGGGTTTAGGGATTTTGGATGCACAAGTAGTATCTCTACTTGGTGCAAAAGATTTGGCTAGCATAGGATGAGAAGCAAGCTCAACATGTTGGAGGATCCATGACAATATAACTTCTATTCAGATATAAAGAAACATAACCCATTATGTTGTCTTCCTTGTCCAACATCAAACTTTTAGCATATAATATTTTAATGAGTGCTCACAATCACAAAAGATGTCCAAGATAGTGTATTTATATGTGAGACCTCTCTTTCTTTATCACTTCCTATTAATTGCAACAATGACCAAAACTATGTTTGTCAACTCACAACAAGTTTCATGCGACATACTTCTTATATGTGAAGCCATCACTTCCCATAAGATCATTATATAATCTTTTTATATCTTTTATTTCTTTTACTCAAGATCATATCAAGAAAACAAAGCCCTCAAATCAAAACTAATCTTTATTATATAACTCTCGGACTCGATCACATAGAGGGAACACAAAGCAAAACTCAAAGCTAGATCATACTAAAACTTTATTCTACTAAACTGAGATATAACCAAAAGGATCGAACTAAGAAAAATGATAAAGGTAAAAGTGTGATGGTGATACGATACCGGGGCACCTCCCCCAGGCTTGGCAGTTGCCAAGGGGAGTGCCCATACCCATGTACTTAGGTCTCTTTCTTCGGAGGTGGTGGTGCAATATTCTTGGCAATAATACCCTTCAGGATGTGATTTTCTTCCTCGAGCCTATTGACTTGCTGTTTGAGATCCATTATTTCCTTACGGAGTTTGCTTATGACGGCTAGAGCTCCGATCACCCATGGATGCTTCCTGGCTGCGGGGGAAAAAGCAACACTCTTTTTCATGTTATTATAAGAGAGAAATCTAGCATTGGGAGGTATGACCGAATCCGGTATTGCTGGGCTCTAGAGTTCTTCAAGCATGGCTCCAGGTTGAGGGCGAGAGGTAACTTCTTGATCCTCCTCCATGGCATCCACTCTTTTCAGGTCAGCCTCTATCTCTTCCTCCGTTCACCACCCAAAGTGGTCAGCTTCGCTATGTGCTCTTGGGTCTGGTACCGGGTGAGAGACATGACCCTCCCCGACCGACTCTTGCGAAGACATCTTGCTCCAAATCTGCTGCAGAATTAGCTAAACACAAGAACAGAGGATATTGCCGTGATACGGTGGTCAAAACCTTCGGGACATTATATAATGAATTTTTACCGGCCAAAAGGAGCGTACTACAAGAAAACAAAGTCCGGGGGCACACGAGGTGGCCACAAGCCTGGGAAGCGCGCCCAGGGGGGTGGGCGCGCCCCCAGGGCTTGTCGCCTCCTCGTGCACTTTCCGGACTACTTTTTATTTTCCTAATTTTTTAAATATTCCAAAACGTAGTAAAATTGCTTTTGGAAAAGTTTTGGAGTTGGTTTACTTACCGTACCACATACCTATTCCTTTTCGGAGTCTGGAACGTTCTGGTAGATATCCCTTATGTACTCCTCCGGTGTTATGGTATTAATAATATTGGTTTCAATATTTATGGGAGTACCTGAGATATAATGTTTGATTCTTTGCCCATTTACCACCTTCGGGTTATTGCCTTCGGCGTTGTTGATCTTGATGGCACCGGAACGATAAACTTCCTCGATAATGTAAGGCCCTTCCCATTTAGAGAGAAGCTTTCCTGCAAAAAATCTTAAACGAGAATTGTATAGCAAGACATGGTCACCTACATTAAATTCATGCTTTTGTATCCTTTTATCATGCCATCTTTTAACTTTTTCTTTAAACAATTTGGCATTTTCATAGGCTTGGGTTCTCCATTCATCAAGTGAGCTAATGCCAAACAACCTCTTCTCACCGGCGAGTTTGAAATCATAGTTGAGCTCTTTAATTGCCCAATAAGCTTTATGTTCTAATTCAAGAGGTAAGTGACATGCTTTTCCATAAACCATTTTATATGGAGACATACCCATAGGGTTTTTATAAGCAGTTCCATAAGCCCATAATGCATCATCAAGTTTCTTAGACCAATTCTTTCTGGATCTATTAACAGTCTTTTGCAAAATCAACTTTATTTCTCTATTACTCAATTCTACTTGACCACTAGACTGAGGGTGATATGGAGATGCAATTCTATGGTTAACATCATATTTAGCAAGCAATTTACGGAAAGCACCATGAATAAAGTGTGAACCACCATCAGTCATTAAATATCTAGGGACTCCAAACCTCGGTAAAATAACTTCTTTAAGCATGTTAATGGAGGTGTTATGATCAACACTACTAGTTGGAATAGCTTCTACCCACTTAGTAACATAATCAACATCAACCAAAATAGGTGTGTACCCATTAGAGGAAGGAAAGGGTCCCATATAATCAAATCCCCAAACATCAAACGGTTCAATAACAAGTGAATAATTCATAGGCATTTCCTGACGTCTACTAATGTTACCAATTCTTTGACATTCATCACAAGACAAGACAAACTTACGAGCATCCTTAGAGAGAGTAGGCCAATAAAAACCAGATTGTAATACCTTGTGTGCAGTTCTATCACCAGCATGGTGTCCTCCATAGGCCTCGGAGTGACACTTGCGAAGGATCTGTTCCTGTTCATGCTCAGGTACACAACGTCTAATAACACCATCTACTCCTTTATAAAGGTGTGGGTCATCTCAGAAGTAATGTCTTAAATCATAGAAAAACCTTTTCTTTTGTTGGTATGTGAAACTAGGTGGTATAAATTTAGCAACAATATAATAAGCATAGTCTGCATACCAAGGAGTACTAAGAGAAGCATTTATGACATCTATTGTTCATTAGGGAAGCTATCATCAATAGGTAGTGGGTCATCAAGAATATTTTCTAACCTAGACAAGTTGTCTGCTACGGGGTTCTCAGCTCCCTTTATATCAATAATATGTAAATCAAATTTTTGCAACAAGAGAACCCATCTAATAAGTCTAGGTTTAGCATCCTTCTTTTCCATAAGATAGTTTAATAGCAGCATGATCAGTGTGAACAGTTACTTTGGAATCAACAATATAAGATCTGAACTTACCACAAGCCAATACAACTGCTAAAAATTATTTTTCAGTAGTAGCATAGTTTCTTTGAGCACTGTCTAGAGTTTTACTAGCGTAATGTATAACATTTAATTTCTTATCAACTCTTTGTCCTAGAACAGCACCAGCAGCATAATCACTAGCATCACACATAATTTCAAAGGATAGGTTCCAATCAGGTGGTTGAACAATGAGTGCAGAAATCAAGGCTTTCTTAAGTATTTCAAATGCTTCTACACAATCATCATCAAAAACAAATGGAACATCCTTTTGCAAGAGATTAGTAAGAGGCCTAGAAATTTTAGAGAAGTCTTTAATAAACCTCCTATAGAATCCAGCATGACCAAGGAAACTTCTTATACCTTTGATATCTTTAGGACACGGCATTTTTTCAATAGCATCAACTTTAGCTTTATCAACTTCAATACCTCTTTCAGAAATTTTATGCCCCAAGACAATACCTTCATTAACCATAAAGTGGCACTTCTCCCAATTCAAGAGAAGATTAATTTCTTCACATCTCTGCAAAACTCGATCAAGGTTGCTTAAGCAATCATCAAAAGAAGTTCCGTAAAAGGAGAAATCATCCATGAAAACCTCAATCTTTTCACAAAAGTCAGAGAATATAGCAGTCATACATCTTTGAAAGGTAGCAGGTGCATTACATAAACCAAAAGGCATACGTGTATAAGCGAAGGTACCGAAAGGGCAAGTAAAAGTAGTTTTTTCTTGATCCTCTTGTGACACAGGTATTTGGGAAAAACCAGAATAACCATCTAGAAAGCAGAAGTGTGTATGTTTGATAGTCTTTCTAGTTTCTAGCATTTCATCAATAAAATGTAGAGGATAATGATCTTTCCTAGTAGCTTTGTTCAACTTTCTAAAATCAATAACCATTCTATAACCTGTGACAATTCTTTGCGGAATCAATTCATTCTTATCATTAGGAACAACAGTAATACCTCCCTTCTTAGGGACACAATGAACATGGCTTACCCATCTAGTATCAGCAATAGGATAAATTATACCTGCTTCCAGAAGCTTTAGTATTTCATTTCTTCCCACTTCTTTCATTTTTGGATTCTACCGTCGCTGATGATCAACAACAGGTTTAGCATCAGGTTCCATATTAATTTTGTGCTGACATAGAGTGGGACTAATGCCCTTAAGATCATCCAGAGTATATCCAATAGTTGCATGGTTCTTCTTCAGAGTTTTCAATATTTTCTTTTCCTCATGCTCTGAAAAATTTAGCACTAATAATAACAGGATATATCTTTTTCTCATCGAGATAAGCATATTTCAAGGTATCAGGTAATTGATTAAGATCAAATACAGGATCACTCTTGGGTGGTAGAGGATCTCCAAGAATCTCAACAGGAAAATTGTGTTTCAAAACATGCATTTCTTTAAAGAAAATCTCATCTAATTCTCTTCTTTCATTCATGAAGATATCATTCTCATGATCTAACAAATATTATTCTAAAGGATCAGTAGGAGGCACGACAATAGAAGCAATACCAATAATTTCATATTTACTAGGCAATTCTTTATCATGGGGCTGTCTACGAAATTTGGAGAAATTAAACTCATGAGACACATCCCCAAAACTCACACTAACAGTTTCTTCCTCACAATCTATTTTGGCATTAACAGTGTTCAAGAAAGGTCTACCAAATATAATGGGACAAAAATCATCTTGTGGGGAACCAAGAACTAGAAAATCAGTAGGGTATTTTATTTTCCCACACAAGACTTCAACATCTCTAACAATCCCAATTGGTGATATAGTATCTCTATTGGCAAGCTTAATAGCGACATCAATATCTTTTATTTCAGCAGGTGCAATATCATTCATAATTTTTTGATATAAAGTAAAGGGAATTGCACTCATACTAGCACCCAAATCACATAAGCCATGATAACAATGATCTCCTATTTTAACAGAAACAACAGGCATGCCAACAACAGGTCTATGTTTATCTTTATTATTAGGTCTAGCAATTCTAGCAGCTTCATCACAGAAATAAATAACATGCCCATCAATATTATCGACCAAGAGATCTTTAACCATAGCAATACTAGGTTCAACTTTAATTTGTTCAGGGGTGTAGATGTTCTAGTATAACTCTTACGAACCACAGCTGAAGCTTTAGCATGTTCCTATATCCTAACAGGGAAAGGTGGTTTCTCAATATAAGCAGTAGGAATAATAGGATCAACATTATAAGTAATAGTTTCCTCTTCAGCTTTAATAGGTTCTACTATTTTTACTTCAATGGGAGGACGATATTTAAACCACTTGTCCTTAGGGAGATCAACATGAGTAGCAAATGATTCACAGAAAGAAGCTACTATCTTAGAGTCAAGTCCATACTTAGTGCTAAATTCATGAAAAGCATCGGTATCCATAAAAGATTTAACACAATCAAACTTAAGGTTTATACCTGACTCCTTACCTTCGTTGAGTTCCCAATCTTCAGAGTTGCGTTTAATTCTTTTCAAGAGATCCCATTTGAATTCAATAGTCTTCTTCATAAAAGAACCAGTACAAGAAGTATCGAGCATGGATTGATCATTACGAGAAAGCCGAGCATAAAAATTCTGAATAATAATTTCTCTTGAGAGCTCATGATTGGGGCATGAATATAACATTGAATTAAGCCTCCCCCAAGCTTGAGCGATACTTTATCCTTCACGAGGTCAAAAATTATATATATAATTTCGTTCACGATGAACCAGATGCATAGGATAAAACTTCTGATGAAATTCCAATTTCAATCGGTTGTAATTCCAAGTCTCAATATCATCGCATAGCCTATACCATGTCAATGCCTTCTCCTTAAAATATAAAGGGAAGACCTTCTTCATGACTTCATCCTCGGGCAAACCTGCAAGCTTAAATAATCCACAAACTTCATCCACATAGATTAGATGCAAATTAGGATGTAGGGTTCCATCTCCTGCATAAGGATTAGCTAGCAGTTTCTCTATCATACCCGAAGGAATTTCATAATAAATATTTTCAGTAGGTGCAGTAGGTTGAGGGGAAACTCTTTGCTCTTTCAGTCGGGGTGAAGATACCCCGAACAAACCCCTCAAAGGATGATGTTCCATAGTAACAAGTGACAGTAAATTTCAGCACGTAATATAAATATTTCCTTACCAAATTCCACTTACCAAAGGCGCTTCACTCCCCGGCAACGGCGCCAGAAAAGAGTCTTGATGAACCAAAATTATAGGGGATCTATCGTACTCCTTTCGATAAGTAAGAGTGTCGAACCCAACGAGGAGCAGAAGGAAATGACAAGCGGTTTTTAGCAAGGTATATTTTCTGCAAGCACTGAAATTATAGGTAATAGATAGTTTTGTGATAAGATAATTCGTAACGGGTAACAAGTAACAAGTGTAACAAAGGTGAAGCAAGGTGTCCCAATCCTTTTTGTAGCAAAGGACAAGCCTGGACGAACTCTTATATAAAGCAAAGCGCTACCGAGGACACATGGGAATTGTTGTCAAGTTAGTTTTCATCATGCTCATATGATTCGCGTTCGTTACTTTGATAATTTGATATGTGGGTGGACCGGTGCTTGGGTGCTGTCCGTACTTGGATAAGCCTCCCACTTCTGATTAACCCCTCTCGCAAGCATCCACAACTACGAAAGAAGAATTAAGATAAATCTAACCAGAGCATGAAACATGTGGATCCAAATCAGCCCCTTACGAAGCAACGCATAAACTAGGGTTTAAGCTTCTGTCACTCTAGCAACCCATCATATACTTATTACTTCCCAATGCCTTCCCCTAGGCCCAAATCATGGTGAAGTGTCATGTAGTCGACGTTCACATCACACCACTAGAGGAAAGACAACATACATCTCATCAAAATATCGAACAAATACCAAATTCACATGATTACTTATAACAAGACTTCTCCCATCACTGGTACAGTGAGGTGCTATACACACGGTTTTTAACCCCTTTCCGCGACGGTGTTTGGAACCGTCGCCAAGTGAGTGTGGGTGATAGGGGGGTCCTTCCCACACGACCCAGAAACCGTCGGGGATATGGAGCCATGATCCAGAGGCCTTGCAAAATGTAATCGTGTGCGATGCAGCACACACTAAATTCTTTCACACGTGTGGGATTGGTGATTAAACGTTTCTAATGATGCAGTGAAACCAAATGGTGTGTCGTAATGAACCGTTTGGGAAACAGTATGTAAGGCACATGGGCCAACATATGAACTGTGTGCGATATGTGCCCCATCGCACACGAGTTTTCTGCGGAACCCATCTGCCATGCAAGACTCCATCCCACACGTTTCCCAACAATTACCATGTGCGATAATGTTCTATCACAAACGGTTCAGGAGCCCCTTCGCACACATACAAGTGCTGCAGACAGTTTGTGATTTGTTGTGTATCACCGACGGTTGCGGCAAGAGTGACGTGTGCTTTTCGTTTGGGATCCCACACGTTTCCTGAAAAATTTACGACTGGGATTGTATTTTACATTGGGCACGGTTTACTCCGAGCTCTCGTGTGCGATAACGTGATATCACAAACGGTTCTAGAGACCCTACGCACACGTAGTAGCACTGCAAATCCTTTGCGATCTGCTGTGTATCACCGACGGTTCCGCTACGATTGACGTATGCTTTCCGATGTGGATGGCACACACTCATTTAGTTGAACCGTGTGCGGAGCAATTGCAAGGTTAAAACAAAAATATCCCATTTTGAATCGGCATGCAAAAAGCAAATTCGCCACAATATTCAATTGAACAAATAGTGTTCACAGGAAGAACATTCATCAGATTTCGCAACAATTGCAATTGAACATATGGTAGCTAAATTCCAATGATTTGTCCACACATATATGCATTACATAATTAATCATAGTGTACGAAATACGAAGACCTCATCAAATGGAAAACAATGGATCCATGCATATATGTTTAGCGGCTAACTCTTACTCAATGTGTCAGGAGAACGCATGCTGAAATCTTCACTATCACAAGTGGGATTGATGTAGTGATTCAGGAAGAAGTCACTGATAAATCTCCGAACCATCAGCAATTCACCAGAGGGGAGTGGTTCAGGGGTCCTCGGTTCTAAGATGAGCTGCAGTATTTTTAAGATCAAAATGTGCCATATGAGTGGAGTAGAAGATATTAATTAAGATAGACTTACTGGTACTAATTCTCGAGGATCTTCACAACTATCAGCAGATTTGCAGATGGAGATCATGTGTCTGCAAACATAGTATCCACAAAGGTTGGTCCCTGCTTGTTGGTGAGGACACTGAATTTTTTTGTACATAATTAGTCATGTATTTGTCCTGTTAGGAACAACCTAACCGGTGTTAGATGTATTATTTTTTCTTTGGACAGAAATAGAAAGAGGTTTATTTAGAAGCTTGAACATTTGACTAGCGTAAGAAGAGGTATTTGCAGACTATTGGATAAATTTTCCAAAAATAACGGATTTCAGTGTGTTACCGGAGAAACGATCTCGTGCTGCAAAGGTAGTTCCCTCTTGAACAGGTTCCCTAGTTTAGTTTTCCACAATGCGAGCGCACTGCAAATGAAGATGAATTTTGACAACATCAATTATTGAACCAGATATGAATGCAAATTAATTTCAACATCATAGAATTCAATACCTCTCCATGAATTGCTGAAGATGCGTCAGATCCTGAGCGTTTGTTGACTCTCTGAGAGAATCCATGTAGTAAACTGTGTTCTTGTTTGGAACAATGAATACCAATATCCAGTGATCGCTACATATTAAGAAAGCCATGAACTTACGAATTATGTTGAAATCTAAAAGACAATCAGTGTATGCGTGGTTGTTTACTTGACTTACCGTTCATGATATGGCCAAAGAAATTATTCTGCATGGGACGTGTTTTCGAAGATACGGACGACCGTGTTAATGGCCCAGTCCCATAGGTCCTTACCATCTAATGTTGTGCCATTTGCTAATGCAGGATCTATGAAATACACACTCTCCCTTTTTCTTCTCTGCGCGTTCAATCCCCTGAGAGGAATAAAATGCAGTTAGTTGTTTATCATTTACAGCCTTGTATGGAGAAGTTGATCAAAGTTTGTTAAGTACTTACAAAATCAGGCATCTAACAAGAGTGGCATCGAGCTCGTTGAAGTTGAAGAAGAGATGTAAGTCCTCAAAACTCACATTGATGGAACCAACATCGTGTCGGAAATGATCTCTGTTGTAGTGGACTAGCAGACCATGATGACCTGCTGACATTTGATCCATGCAATATTCATGTAACTCGCGGCAACTGGAGCGGCACTCATCAAAGTATTCACTAACAAGAAATGGCTGGCCATGGATGTAATTGCGTGCTTCAAGTACGTCTGCTTTATTTTTAGCAAGCTGCAAATCTATTTCTTCATCATCCATGCCGTCAGAAATAATATTACTCCCCGATTCGAACAACCTGCTGTTAATTTGGTTCTGGGCGATGAGTGCTTTAAGTAAGAGGCAATCATTCTCTTTCCTCTTCGCTCTCCCGCCGCGCTTCCTTGCGGGTGCAGCCTTTTTGGCCGCTTCCTTCTTGGTACTTGAAGCATTTCTAGCAGAGCGTCTGGTTGGCTGCAAGGTAGACTGCTGAGCAGAAGGTGAAGCTTCGACGGACTACTCAGCAGACGGTTTATCTATGTCGGACCGCTGAGCTGGCGGTGCTGCTGTGACGGACTGCTGGGCTGTAGGAGCAGAGGCATCGAACTGCTGACCATGCGTTGAAGCTATGTTGGGTTTCTGCGTAGGTGGTGCCAACTTGTCGGTGTGTTGAGGAGGCCTTGCCAACGCGTTGGTTTGCTGAGCAGGAAGTGCTGATGCATTGGTATGCTGATCACGTGGCTGCGGACCGACGAACTGATGAGCAGTTGGTTCTGGACCTACAGACTGCTTAGCAGGCGGTTTCGAAGCATCAGACTACTTAGCAGTCTGTTCCACCAGGTTGGTCTGCTGAGCATGTGCTACAGCTGGGTCTCCCCCCGCTGCTTCAGCGGCCGGCATCTGAACCGGTGGTGCGTCTTCAGCAGTTGTAGGCCTTGCCCCTGGCTGCTCTGGGGCGGAGGATGATATGGCCTGTACGGCACAAAGTCGGGCCGGCTGATCACAGGTTGATGCATCAGCCGTCGGATTACGAGTATTAGCTTCTTTGGGGGAAGCACGCGAGAGCTGCTGTGGCAAGGAGAGTGTCACCGGTTGAGGGGCGACATTGGTTGCTCTTGGCGGGGCTTCAGGATCTCATCGATGAAGTCTATTTCCTTTCATGGCCACTGGATGTGATGTAACAGTGTTTCTCCCAAGGTCCTTTGCTCATCAAAGTCTCCTAGGACATTCTTCAGGGAAAATTCATTGAATCTAGGCTTTACTTCAGTCACGTAGCACTTCACACAGCCCGGCTTCAATGGCACATTGTCCAACAAGAGGCCCTCTTCCAAGAAGGGTGGGCAAACCCAGGCTGTTGCACATTTTAATGTACCTTCATAATGTGTAAGCACGCCCTTCAGTGTGTCTTTCATTCCAGATAGATCAGATATAGCATCATCATGAGCAGCTGCAGTCTCACTGTCGCTGGGGTCAGCTGATGCACAACTACTCTTGTGCGGTGTTGTCGCGCAATAAGCAGCATCCTCCATGCCCGCCTCCCCTCCCATCTGCTGGCTATCTGTCAGTGTTAGAGTCTTCTACATCATCATTGACTCCTCAATATCCTTTCGAACAGCCGGATACATGTCCTTCCTCAACCTTTCATACAATTCATTCTGCTTCATTTCACTCCTCGCTTTTTTCATGCTGAGCCTCTCTTCTTTGCTGAGTGTGAAAGCCCTCTTGTGCGGGACATTAACACCTATACCCCTTGCACGGCCAGGGGGCTCTCTTGTTTCCAGAGCATCGGACAGAATGTCACATGGCCCTGAGTTCCTGTAGAACCTTCCAGGGATCTTGGAAGCCTTTAACATCACTTGATACAGTTCTTCGTCACGTGAGTTTTCAAAGTAATAAGTTCCGTCATCACGCCTCCTTGCACGTGCCCGCAAGTAGTCTCTGGTGCGTTCGCCCCTAATTTCACTAAAGGCCGGTTTCCCACCCGCCGCTACTGCTTCTTTGTCCTCCTGGTCCCATATCGGTTTCATGCCGTTGTATCCTGCCACACCCATACGGTGGGGGTGTGTGTTCTTCTTCTGAAGTTCCGATTGCTTGGCACTCTTCTCAGCAAACTCTTTACTTGCCCTGACCCTTTTGAATTCTGCCCAGTCTGCCTTTGCAATTTGGGGGTATGTGGGGATTGGGTCCTTGCCTTCACTCAAGTACTTCTTGTACAGCACGTGCTTCCAGTTTCTCCAAGCATCCCTAGCCTTCTTCAGTGCAGCGTGTTCCACCTGCATTCTCCACTGCTCTAGAACGTTGAAGTGATCCATGATCTCCCGGACTATCCTTTGCCGTGTTTCTGTCTCAGCCTTCCAAAACCCCGGCAGATTAATGTTGAGCCTTGCCCTGCCAACAAATCCACACACACTCCTGAACCTCGTGCGTGCTTTATCTGGTTTAGTTGGAGCCCAAGACTTTAAATCGATCTCGGTTACTTCATATACACCTTTAGGCTGGTGTGGGGGCTTCCTTGGAGCGTTCCTCCTTGTCCTGACCGGAACGGTAATTGCTGCAGCTATATCTCGTTCAAGATTACTTGATCCCTCACCATCTGCTGAAGACCTAGGGTTGTCGTAATCAGATGAAGATACATTGCCTGAAGCATGAGTGCTGTCGCTGCTATTCGGCATCTACAGAGAACAAATGCGAAACTCAGGAAAGGAGGATAAGCATAAAACTAACAACTTGGTATCAAGCTGTCTAAACATGTCATGCAATAATTTAGAAAATGTACGGCTTATTTGTTAAGTTCATGTGACTCGGGCGCCCGCGATCTGTAAATCGGCAGTAACTTATTGGAACAAATACAACTTATATGTAATAGTTAGGAAGGTAGATAATGAACATATATACACTCTCCGTTATTTTATAGCCCATTTGGGAACATACGGAACGAAATAGGAAGAGGGATTGCGAGGAAATATGCCTCACCGCGATGGAGAGCAGTAACTAACAGGTTTCTTAATGCAAACCCGGCCGGACCACATGAGAGGCGAGGGTTACATGATCGATATGCTCGAGGGTGGCTGGCGAGCAAATGAAGACAGCGAGGCGCGGGCAGCCGCGTGTTGGGAACGACAGTGGAGGTAGGCTTGACGCCGAAGAGCGGGCACATGGCCGGGGTGAGCACGCCGGCGCCGGAGAGGGTTCTGCTGCGGATCTGGGGGAGGGGGGAGCTGGCGATGGAGATTGGGTGGACTAGTTGAGTGAAACGCGGGCGGGCGGTGTTTGGGGGGGGGAGGGTGGGGGGGGGGGGTTTTTTTGGGGTTGGGGCGGCCTAGGTGAAAAGGGTGAAAAATATCCCCGGTTGCCGCGCGGAAAGGCCTATGCAAACCGTTGCCTCTAAGCGCTCGTGTGCACAAAGAGAATAATTTCATTTGAAATGAAGACGTACTAATTTTGAAATGAAGACGTGAGTTCATCGTTTCGCCTCTAAATTTTTCCCACGTTAAGCAATCACCATTATACCACAGGTTTGATTTGCTGGCGTATTTCAGGTCTCGTGTGCTATATTTAAGACTTTTTTGGGCATTTACCGTGCATTTTGGCATATAAATCAAATCCTTGCCGGACTGCATTTCCTGTCGAAAGGGTTGAGGATTGCCGTTCGATCTGGGAGCATCCAACGGTGCAGACGTATGATCCGTGGGGTTTGGGCTCTGGCCAATCAGAACGCACGACTCAGATCGTGCGCGCAGCAAGGGGGGGGGGCATCGGCCATGGTTTGGTAGGCACACGGCTTTCATGAGTGAACTGTGTGCTATTTGAAAACATTTACATGAACTAACAACATATTTTTGTTTGAATGAAAACTAGAGTTCATCGTTTCGCCTCCAAATTGTTTTCCACGGTAAGAAATCACCATTATACCCTATGGTTCGATTTTCTCGTGCATTTGAGGTATCGTTTGCTATATTTGAGTCGTTTGCTATAGTTGCAACTACACGTGGGTGCTAGCTAGCAAGATCATTTATGTGTCGCTTTGGGAGTTTTCATTCATTGTTCGAGAAATGGGAAAAAAATTCAAACAGTTCGGTCGCAGGGTGCGGCCAGAGGCGTAAGCCTTGTTGGTATTCTAATTACAGGTAATGCATATAGAGTCTGAAAATAACAAAAATCGGTGTGTCACCGTGGCATGCTCTCAGGATCACATGGAATTTTTTTGGTAAAGATGGCATAAGTTTTGATGCTCACACCTTCCAAATCGAAGCATCTCACAAGAAGGATCATAGTTTCCAAAAGGAGACGCGGCACTTTGGACTCCAATCGTCAGTGACTACATCGTTCCGCCTCGAATTTTTTTCATGGTAAACAATCACGTATATACCCTAGGTTTGATTTTCTGGCCCATTTCAGGTCTCATTGCTATATTTAAGTCATTTTTTTGCACTTACCTTGCATTTAGTGCATATAATTAAATTCAAAACCGTTCTACAACTACATCTGGGTAATCATTTGTGTGTCGCTTTGCGAGTTTTCATCCATTGTCTGAGAAACGGGGAGAAGTTTCAAACATTTCGGTCGCGAGGTTCGGCCACTGGTGTAGGCCTAGTTGGTATTTTAATTACTGGGAATTCAGATGGAGTCCAGACATCATCAAAATCGGCATCAAAATCGGCGTGTGCCCGTGGCATGCTCTCACGACCCCGGGGAAAATTTTTGGTAAAGTTTGGCACAAGTTTTGATGATCGCTCCTTCCAAACCGGAGCATCTCACATGAAGGACCATGGTTTCCAAAAGGAGACGTGTCAATTCAAACTCCAGTGGTCGGTGACTTCATCGTTTGGCCTCATAAAAATTTCCATGGTACGCAATCACCATTATACCACAGGTTTGATATTCTAACGCATTTCAGGTATTGTTTGCTATATTTAAGACATTTTTGAATTTAATGTGCAATTTGTGGATATAAATAAAATCACAACCGGAACTGCATGTGCTGTCAGAAGGGATGACGATCGCCGTTCGATCAAGGAGAACCCAACGGTGCAGACGTACGATCCGTGGGGTTTGGGTCCTGGCCAATCAGAACGCATGACTTAGATCACGCGCGTGGCAGGGGGGCATCGGCCACGGTTTAGTGGACACACGGCTTTCGTGAGTGAACCGTGTGCTATTTGAAAACATTTACATTAACTAACATCATATTTTCGTTTGAATGAAAACATGAGTTCATCGTTTCGCCTCCAATTTTTTTTCCACGGTAAGAAATCACGATTGTACCCTATGGTTTGATTTTCTTGTACATTTTACCAGGCGGCAGGCTGGCTAGCAATCTCAAACTTTGAATATGCAAAAAAAGAGATCTCGTTTGTATATATATATATAGTCTCAACTACACGTGGGTGTTAGCAAGATCATTTGTGTATCGCTTTGCGAGTTTTCATTCATTGTTCGAGAAACGGGAAAAAACTTCAAACAGTTCGGCCGCAGGGTGCAGCCAGAGGCGTAGGCCTTGTTGGTATTTTAATTTCAGGAAATGCATATAGAGTCCGGAAAATAACGAAAATCATTGTGTCACTGTGGCGTGCTCTCACGATCGCATGGAATTTTTTTGGTAAAGTTTGGCACAAGTTTTGGTGCTCGCACCTTCCATACCAGAGCATCTCACAAGAAGGATCATAGTTTCCAAAGGAGACGCGGCACTTCGGACTCCAAATCCTCAGTTACTACATCGTTCCGCCTCGAAAAAAATCATGGTAAACAATCGCGGATATACCCTTGGTTTGATTTTCCGGCCCATGTCAGGTCTCGTCTGCTATGTTTAAGTCATTCTTTGCACTTACCTTGCATTTTAGTGCATATAAAGTTGAAACCCTACTACAACTACTTGTGGGTGTTTTAGTTAGGCTATACTTAGGCTACTCATAGTGGAGAGTATCATATACTAGTATCATGCATATATATGATACTAGTGTATGATACTACCTTTAATTATAGTGCATAGTATAATAGAGTAGTATCATAGATGATCATATTTATTGCCATGCATGACACAAATTAGCATCGCATTTAACATGATACGGTATCTACCTATATGTTACTCTAACCCTCTCTATGTTCTTTAATTCTGTGCCACATCAGCATACTTGCTATTTCCGAGTGCATGATATCGGCTATGATACCAGCACTATGGCCAGCCTTATAGTGGGGAGTATCATATACTATAGTATCATGCATATGGCATTGGTGTATGATACTACGTACGTACCTTCATAGTGCATAGTATCATAGAGTAGTATCATAGATGACCGTATTTATGGCCATGCATGACACAAAGTAGTATAACATTTAATATGTTACGGTATCTACCTATGTTACTCTAACCCACTCTCCCTTATTTAATTCTTTGCCACATCATCATATTTGCTATTCCCGAGTGCATGATACCGGCTATGATACCCCCACTATGGCCACCCTTAGCAAAGAAGGTGTACAAATCATTTGTGCGTCGCTTTGCGAGTTTTCATTTGTTTGTCCGAGAAGCGGGGAGAAGTTTCAAACATTTTGGCCGCGAGGTGCGACCACTGGCGTAGGCCTAGTTGGCATTTTAATTACAGGAAATTCAGATGGAGTCCGGACATCATCAAAATCGATGTGTGCCCGTGGCGTGCTCTCACGACCTTGTGGAAAAAAATTGGTAAAGTTTGGCACAAGTTTTGATGATCGCTCCTTTCAAACCGGAGCATCTCACATGAAGGATCATGGTTTCCAAAAGGAGACATGTCAATTTAAACTCCAGTGGCCGGTGACTTCATCGTTTGGCCTCATAAAAATTTCCACGGTACGAAATCACCATTATACCATGGGTTTGATTTTCTAGCGCATTTTAGGTATCGTTAGCTATATTTAAGACATTTTTTTAGTTTAACATGCATTTTGTGCATAAAAATAAAATTACAACCGGAACTGCATGTGCTGTTGAAAGGGATGAGGATCGCCGTTTGATCTGGGAGCATCCAACGGTGCAGACATACGATCCGTGGGGTTTGGGTTCTGGCCAATCAGAAAGCATGACTCAGATTGCGGGCGGGGTTTGGTCGGCACACGTCTTTCATCAACGAACCGTGTGCTATTCGCAAACCAGATTGCATATTTTTGTTCACAGATACTGTACTGAGATCAATTGAGTGTGCTACCTCTATGATATAATAATAATAATAACAAAAAATAGTTCATATTCATTGCCTGACCTGACAGCATATCAAGGTCAACATATTAACGGTTCTACATCAACAGAAAACCGGGCATAAGTCACAAATTCAGTACACGCGACAGTTCTAAATTGAACGAATTAAGTTGCAGGGTAGGCATAAAGACTAGTCTTATGGCTAATTCCCATGTACATGGGGGAACTGGGATCATTACGTTGACCCCGAATGAACTTGGGTTTTCTGATGATTTTACGCTTCTCTGTTACACGGGTGCGTGATCCCTTGGCTGGCAACTCAGCAAATTCATCGTACTCATCCTCATCGGCAACATCCTCGACACCCAGTACCCTCCTCTTCCCATGCATCACTACATGGCAGTTCTTACGCAAGGGGTCTTCCGCAAAGAAAATCTGGGTAGCATCGCTAGCAAGAATGAACGGGTCCGCGTGATATGCCATCGTTGTCCTGTTAACACAGGTCTTCCTGTAATCATCAACCTTTACATGACCAAGAGGGATCCATGCGCACCTGAATAATGCCACCTTAACTTTCACATAGTCAAGCTCCCAAATCTCTTTGATGGTTCCATAGTATACCCTTTTATCAGCTTCATCTACAGTCATGCATTCTATTCGAACAGAGCTGTTCTGATATGAGGTCTTCTCATCATGTTCCTCAGTGTAGAACGTGTATCCATTTATGTCATATGCTTGGTACGTCAACACCGTAGGTGATGGCTTTTGTGCCAACCACGTAGCAATGTCATCGATGGATCCTTGTGCCAAACGATTCTTCAGCCATTCGGCGTAGTTCTTAGTGTGCTCCTTCATCTCCACATCTGATGAAGGCAACATTGGTAAGAAGCTTTGGCGTATCTCCACCAAGTGTTCTTTGGCATAAGCGCTGAGAACTGGGCTGTTAAGCAGTACCGTCAAATGGGCTTCCTCTGCCAATTCTCCGGGTGCAGCCATTTGCGTGCCAGCAAGGACCGGCTTACCTTTTAGCCTTCCCTCGTGGCGAGAGAGGGGCAAACCTATAGGTCTTTGTTTCATGTATTTGGTGCAAAACTCAACCACCTCCTCCGTGGTATAACCTTGTAGGATGCTTGCCTCTGGGTGGTTTCGGTTCCGACAAAAGCGCTTCAGTATTCCCATGAACTGCTCGAAGGGATACATGTTGCGAAGAAACACAAGACCACAATACTTTATCTCGTCGACAAGGTGCACAGTGAGATGGACCATGATATCAAAGAATGACAGTGGGAAAAACATCTCTAGGTTGGACAATATTCTTGCAATATCATCTTGCATATGATCCAACTCGTCAGGATCTACAAGTTTTTGCCATAGTTGGTTGAAGAAATCAAAGAGCTCAATGAGTGTGTTTCTTATATCTTTGTCCATCAGATTCCTGATGCTACCGGGAGGATTTTGTCAACATTATGTGGCAATCATGTGACTTCATGTGTCCCAACTTCATTTTACCTGAGCTCATATCCACGAGACTTCTGATGTTTGCGGAGTAGGAAGAGGGTGTCTTAACTGACAACAAATAGGTGAAGAACTGTGTTGCTTCTTTTGTACTGAAATTGTAACTCTGGCGAGCTTTGATGAATTTGTCATCATCTTCTGCTTCACTCTTGCATTTTGATTGATCAGCAAGCATATCGATCCGTGAACCGTCACCATCATTTCTTTTACCTTTAATCTTGAGCAAAGTACCAAGGATGCTTTCACATACGTTCTTCTCTACATGCATGACATCGATGCAGTGACGTACACATAGAATCTCCCAGTAAGGTAATTTCCAGAACACCGATTTCTTCTTAAACACTTGACCCTTGGGTGTTTGTTTCACCGTCAAAGCGTGCTTCTTGCCAAGCACAACATTAATTTGTTTAGCCATGTTGTGGACCACCTCCCCATCATAGGGTCTTGGGCCCACACCTACCTCTGCCGTATCATCAAATTCAGCTTTCATCTTTCGGTATGGGTGATTTTTCCGTAAGAACCTACGATGACACAAATACACGGTTTTGCGCGAGTTGGGAAGAAATCTGCTAGCTGTCCTATCCATGCATGTGACACACCCTACATCTCCCTTTGTTTTCTGCCCCGATGTGCTACCTAATGCCGGCATATCTTGAATGGTGTGCACCAGCATCGCATGTAGATCAAAAATCTCCTTTCTGTAAGCATCATAACATTTTACAGCAGGCGCATCTATCCACACTGTCAGCAGTTCTTCTACCAGTAGCTGAAAGTAAATGTCGATGTCATTTCCAGGTTGCTTCGGGCCTTGGATAATCATTGACATCATAATGTATTTTTTATTCATACACAACCAAGGAGCTAGGTTATATATGCACAAAAGCACCGGCCATGTGCTGTGATTGGTGCTCATATCGCCAAAAGGATTCATCCCGTCAGTACACTCCCCGAGCCTTATACTTCTAGGATCCTTGCCAAAGTCTTGAAACTTGTTGTCGATTAATTCCCACTGAGCCCCATCTTTCGGGTGCCTCATATACTTATCCGCAATTCGCTCATCATGATGCCACCGCAACCTCTTTGCCTCTCTAGGGTTTGCAAACAAACGCCTCAACCTTGGAATTAAAGGCAAGTACCAAACAACCTTGAACGGGATTCCTGTCTTGATCTCGTCGTCCAATTTGTACTTGTCCTTTGCTCTCCTGCGCTTGTATCGTGCATGCTTGCATGTGGGACATGCACGCAAATCTTTGTACTCACCACGGTACAATATACAATCATTCCCACAAGCGTGTATCTTCTGTGCTTCAAGTTCCAATGGGCAAACAATTTTCTTCGCTTCATTCGTGCTTCTGGGCAGCACATTATCTTCCGGAAGAATTTCTTTGAAAAGACCTAACATCTCTGTGAAGCCCTTGTTTGATAGACCGTTTACTGCTTTAAATCTGAGAAGCGCCAGGGTGGCACTCAACTTGGAATATTTCTTTTTGCAACCTAGATACAATTCTTTCTTGGAGTCTGCATCAATGGTTGGTAGATCCTTGTACCCAATCATATCCTTTTTTGGGCCCTCAAAATCTGCAATCATAGCAGCAAAATCTGGCATATCAAGATCGTCGTCATCTGCGTCGACGTCTTGGTTTTCCAGTGGGCATTTCGGCTTTCCGGTGTTCCATTGGTAGCTTGACGCCTCTGCCCCGATGTTAGATTCAACATCCATGTGACACTGATCGGGGTTTGGCATCTCGCAGCCCTGGGTATCTTCATCCATGACCTCCTCTTCACCGTGTCTGGTCCAACGTGTATATCCATCCATGAATCCCCGAGAGACTAAGTGCCACTGGACATCTGCAACTTCACGTGACTCTGTATTGGCACAATCAGTACATGGACACAGGATGTAATCCGCATCACCAATTATCCTCTTTGTACTTTCAGCCAAATTCATGAACTCTGTCACGCCACTGATAAAATCTGCGGTTCTCCGATTCTTCATCCATCGAGATCGTTCCATCTGCACCACATGAATGGTAACTAAAAACAAAACAACAACATTAATACACAGATTAACTGCTGCAATGACAAAAATTAATGGCCAGTCAATTTACACGTAGAGTACTAGTACAACACTACCCTTAGGAATTGAATACCTTAATTAAGCCACTCACAAAAAGAATACCTTAATTAATTAGCCGCGCGGCGACCTCCACCCAGCAGATAGAGAAGCATGATGCCGCGGCACGCCGAGACAGTAGGGTCGAGGAGCAAAGCTTAGTGCGGCCGCCGCCTGAAGTTCGACCTCCACTATCCCGCCATCGACCGCGATGGATGTGCTCGAATCACGCCGCTGCCGACCTCGATGGTTGAGCTCCTCCTATCTCCCGCCGTAGACCGAGGATTGACCTCCTATGACGCCGCCACTGCCCACCGACCGAGGATTGACCTCTTCTCTGGTAGCCGCTGCCTAGGCCGCCGCCGCCATCTCTATATGCAGAGCGGCTGTTTTATTTTTTGACGGATATCCGCAGAGAGGCTGTTTACACGGTATCACTGTAACTCAATTATATGTACAGGGTAGTACATCACATACGGTTATGTAACGACAACCGTGTCTCACCTACGTTGTCTTCTCACACGGTTTGGTGCAGAAATCGTGTGTGACATTGTAATACCTAACACAAACGACATGTATAAACAGTGTGCCGTATACAACATATAGTGCCATAAGTAGTTCCCGACCGTTAGCTTATCCCCACAATTTCCCCATTTCCCCCAAGTCCCTACATAGCCTCCAAATTCCCTTGCATGGCGCTGACATTGGGGGAATGCGGACGAGTGGTGCTGATGGTTTCGGTGCGGCTGCTCCTGCTTGTATCGCCGCCACGACGGCGGTCGCCGCCGAGCACTTACCTAAGGTCATCAGAAGGTAGGTGTACTACGGATCCGTTGTCCTGTCAGGTTCCAATCTATCCCGATCTTTTTTAGCATGTCCAAAGTAGCTCCTTGCTGAATCCGTCCTGAATGACCCCCCCAGGAAAGCGATCTGCCGCCGGATCCGAAGCATGACTCCAGACTCCCACAACACGAGTTCAACTCTGTGTTTTGCACCACCGAGAAGTACCAAAAGCTGAGTTGTGTGCATGGGCACACTCCCGCTCGACATGTATGCATGGAGGGATTTGACATTGGCAGGCGGTTTCTCAGTTGCCCCTTAGAGGTTAGTGCTAAGTTCATCATTTTACTTGCGTTAATGCCACCGCTCATCCTGAATACTATTTAACATTGGCAGGGATATGAGGCTTGTGCCTTTGTTAACTGGCTAGATGAAGAATGGCATGGCAGGGCTCAGAGTGTTATCACCAAGCTCGCAGAAGATAACATAAAGCTGAAGAAGAAACTGGCTGATCTGGAATGTACAATCAGTACGATGAAGCAAGAAAGAATCAATCACAGGCAACAGATGAAAGCAAGAGACAAGAAGGAACTAGCATGTGTAGTTGTGGTTGTCGCATTAGCCATGTTCTATGCGTTGTTTGCAATGATGATTAGGGGTTTTGTTTGACAGTATTGCTAAAGCACATCTAGATGTGCTCTAATTAATGCACATCTAGGTCCTATGCCATTGATGTTACGCGAACATTCGTGCAGATATTTTCCTTTGTATTTTTTTCTTTTCCTTTCTAGTTTGATTATTACTGGCTTTATCAATAAGAAGAGCTCAATGTATTGCTTGCCAACTGTACTACTCCGTTCGTACCGGTACCGGTGCATAATCCCAAAACTCGTTCCTTGTTTTTGTCCTGAAAAAAGGAACCAGCCAATAGGAGTCCTGCGCAACCCCGGGAATTTGGAGCGACTGGGTACAAATAATTGCGGTTGATTATATCAGCGGTTAGATAATAGGTCAAGCCCCGCTTCCATTGGCATTTCCTCTTCTCTGCATACCCCGCTTAAGTGTCCACCATCTTCATCGTCCCCGGCAGGCCGCGCTACACGTTGGCACACACTCTGCAGCCATGTCGAACGACAGCGAGGACGATAGTTCGGTCAGCAGTCTGGCGCCCGATGATAGGTCAACATCGGAATCATCCCGCTCGTCTTCCATGAGTCCGGCGTCGAGCCCAGACCTCGATTATATCCAGATCATGGAAGGGATGCCGCCTCCGGAGTCGTCAGACGACAACCAGACGGACGAGGAGCCGTCGGAGGACGAAGAAGAGGACAACGATGATGATGAGGTGGAATGGTCGAACGAGGAGGAGGAGGAGGACGACAACAACAACAACAACGATGACGACAGCGGCGCCAATGAAAAGCCAACGGTCAGCGGCAAGAAGCGTCCTCGCCAAGATGATGTCGCGGGGCCATCCAACAACAACAACAACAACAAGAAGAGGGACTAAATT
The DNA here is from genome assembly GCA_011799875.1 of Thinopyrum elongatum. NCBI lineage: Eukaryota > Viridiplantae > Streptophyta > Magnoliopsida > Poales > Poaceae > Thinopyrum > Thinopyrum elongatum. Next base: position 441,408,036 of record CM022300.1, on the reverse strand, counting down.
AAGCAGACTGTATATATCTCTGTTTCCGTTCGCTCATATTAATTTGTTATCTCTGTTTATCCTGTCAATCTCATCGCAGACGGTTAGTAATACGTATTCGACAGAGATCTTCTACATTATCGCCCACATGTTGGTTTGTTGAACTGCGTGCCCTGACGAGCACACAATTCACAAAAAAGACCGTATGGGCTGTCTATAATGATCGCACACAATTCTGATTACCGACCTGTTTGCCGGGTATCACACACATCTTGTTATGCCGAATCATTTGTGTTCACCTCGATCATCGCAAACGGTTCATCAGAGCGAATTGTATGCCGTATATCACACACACCTTGATCTGGCTGCCCGTTTCTGTTATTCTGTCTCATCGCAAACAGTTCGTATGGATCAACCGTATGCCCAGCATCGCACACACAACTAAAATCTGAACCATGTTTGATGTATCATTCATCGCAAACGTTTTGCATCTTTTTTGACGGTTTTTTACATCACTGTTTGCGATTAATGCATCGCACACAGTTTTGTAAAAGGGTCTCTGATCATAGTGTCGCGTTAGCAGCATCCTACAGTAGTGCATGTCCTCAGGAACAAACGTAACTACGCACAAAGCATATTCATCTTCATAATCAGAGGGGTAATAAATATCATTAAGGATCTGAACATATGATCTTCCACCGAATAAACCAACTAGCATCAACAACAAGGAGTAATCAACACTACTAGCAACCCACAGGTACCAATCTGAGGTTTTGAGACAAAGATTGAATACAAGAGATGAACTAGGGTTTGAGAGGAGATGGTGCTGGTGAAAATGTTGATGGAGATTGGCCCCCTCTTGATGAGACGATCATTAGTGATGATGATGGCTTCGATTTCCCCCTCTTGGAGGGAAGTTTCCCTGACAGAATAGCTCTGTCGGTGCCCTAGATTGCTTCTGCCCAGGTTTCGCATCGAGACGGCGGCGCTTCGTCCCGAAAGCTTCCTTCTGTTTTTTAGGTAAAAACCCTTCATGTAGCAGAAGATGGACACTTGAGACCTGCCAGGGGGCCCACAAGCCCTAGGGGCGTGCCCAGGGGGTAGGGCGCGCCCCCAGGCTTGTGGCCACCTGGTGGGTCCCGCTCTGGTATTTCTTCGCCCAATATTTTTTATATATTCCAAAATAATTCTCCGTAATTTTCAGGACTTTTGGAGTTGTGCAGAGTAGGTCTCTCAGATTTGCTCCTTTCCGGTCCAGAATTCCAGCTGCCGACATTCTCCCTCTTTGTGTAAACCTTGTAAAATAAGAGAGAAAAGGCATACGTATTGTACCATAAAGTGTAATAACAACCCATAATGCAATAAATATCAACATAAAAGCATGATGCAAAATGGACGTATCACAAGTGTATGGAGTTATCCATAGGGACTTATCGGTGGTAGGGAATTGCAAAGGCGGTGGGCACAAGGGCCTCGGGAAACATCGAAGAGTATCTTCGTAACCTTTTGGTAAAGCAGGCGATCATCTGGAATGAGGGGCCCTCCGGGAGTAAGTAGTTACGAAATCCTAGTGTCAGAGTTAGTAAAATCTTTAACCCGAATAGAAGAGAAATCAGAATTCCAGAATAAAGGAGAGGAATAAAAGATCCTAATACCACCCATTTGTGATCTGGGCCCGTAAGCCACACAACAATGTTAGTAAAAGTTTTCCAAAGATTAGACTCAACTTCGGCCAAGGAGTTAGAAAGGGGCTTCCTACAGGCAGTCGGATCTGATACCAACTTGTGACGCCCCGACTTGATCATGCACTAATCATACACGCAAATGTGCACAATCAAGATCAGAGACTCACGGGAAGATATCACAACACAACTCTAGACACAAATTAAAATAATACAAGCTTTTATTACAAGCCAGGGGCCTCAAGGGCTCGAATACATAATCTTGAATACCAACGAGTCAGCGAAAGCAACAATATCTGAGTACAAACATAAGGTAAACAAATCTGCCTTAAGAAGGCTAGCACAAACAACAACATGGATCAAAAAGGCAAGGCCTCCTGCCTGGGAGCCCCCTAACTACTCCTGGTCATCGGCGGCCTCCACGTAGTAGTAGGCACAATCAGGGTAGTAGTAGTCGTCGGTGGTGTCCTCTGGCTCCTTGGACCCGTCATCTGATCGCATTAATCGGGTATAGGGAAAAGAGGTAGCAAAGCAACCGTGACTACTCATCCAAAGTACTCGCAAGACCTACATCAGATCTATACTAAATATGCACCAATATCAATGAAATGGGGCTATATCTTTGGACTGAACTGTAGAAATGCCAGAAGAGAAGGGAAAGGCCTAGCCTATCTAAGACTAGCATCTTGAAGCATCTTGCACCATTAGAAGAGTGCAGATTAACATAATATAAGTAGCAGGTATATTGTTTTAATGCCCAGATATCCTTTCTCGACTCCCTGCGAGAAAGTAATCCTGGAGCCATCATATCCAATTCATGTCTCTAGTATCCAGTTCTAGTTGTATAGATCGAGATACAACTCCGAGCGTCCGTTACCGTGGACACGGCTATTCGAATAGATCAACTTCCCTGTAGGGGTGTACAAACTTACCCAACACGCTCGATTAACTCCGGCCAAACACACTTCCATGGGTCATGCCCAGTCTCGATTGATCGACATGCCGTAGTCCTACCTAGGCTCAATAGAGAGGCGAGCACGCCTGTCTACATCCTAAATGCGAAGGGGTCATGGGCCAATTATCCTTTGCAATCCTACGCATTGCGAGGATGGCCGGGATCAGTCCTGGCTACCTCTTTATACAAAGCAGGTGCTTACGCGGACCACCTGGGCGCGTGCCGCTAAACCGCTAACATCAGTGAGCTTTTCGAAGAATCGTACAATGCAGAGTGCCCATACTTATTCCCGCGTGGTGGTCACTGTGAAAAGGCCAGAGGCCTACTCGGATCACATATCCAAAGCATTAGTGTCTTGGGAGTGCGCGGAGATGATCAATGATCCACGATCTGTGGTCCCGTCGCCCCGTCTCACGGACGTATGGCAAGGGCTAAGAGTGCCCGGCCGTGTCGCGTAGTTATCTCGCGGGTACCCTCCAGGTCAACCGACTCCACATTACTCGCGGGTACCCTCACGGTCATCCTAACTTCACATTTCTCTCGCGGGTACCCCTCGGGTCTAACCCGACTTCATCATAGTTCTGGGGTAAAGTCAAAGTAACTGTGTGTCCATAACACCAAGGGGGGACCTGAGGAATCACCCTCGATGGATTCTACTTGATGTAACCGTCAAGGTGAACTTGGAGGAATCACCCTTGAGGGTTCACACTTGAGGTGTTGCACGACATAATCGTTATCGGGAGTGGTGAAGGAGGAATCACCCTCCATAGACAACGACCAATTAGCTACACTACAGAGATCTCATCAGAAGTGCTATACGAGGTATCAACCTCGGCACTCGATAGTAGCTCTGCAGTGTCGTACAACTAAGGGTGGTGTGAGATGATGTGTCGGGCTCTGGACGTCAATCACGTTGATCGAGTCATCGATAACAAGTGGCGGCAACAGGGACAAGGTGAGGGATCATTGATGGATCACTAACCAACCTATACTAAGCATATAGGATAAGCAGGTTACAAAATTAGGCTATGCATCAGAATAGGATCATTCAAATACAGTAGCAAATTCTAATGCAAGCATGAGAGAAGGAAATGGGCGATATAGGAGTGATCAAGGGGGTTTTGCTTGCCTGGAAGCTCTGCTGCAAGTGACTAGATGTCAGGTGTGTAGTCGTACCCGGTAGCAGCGTCGGTCTCGGGGTCTACCAGAGAGAAGAGGGGGAAGAAGCAATAAATATAAGGCAGACAAATGCATCATGATGCATGACATGGCAATATGCAGTGCTAGGGATGACCTAATGTAGTGCTACACGTTACAGACGATGGGGGAAAACATCTGGGAATGTTTCCCGGCGTTTGGCAGTTTTCGGACTGATGAAATGGAGGGGATGGATCCATGTTCATCATGTAGAGGCATGTGACAGATGAATGGATTGCATATTCGTATTCGTTATATTTTTCTGAGCAACTTTCATATATATATTATTTTCATCTGACTTATAGATTATTTTATATGATTTTTCAAGATTTAAAATTTTTCTGAAATTATTAGATTTAAATTAATTCAAAAAATAGTTTTATTATGTAAGCAGTACGTCATCATGACGTCAGCAGTCAACATAGTGAGTTGACTTGTCAAACTGACAAGTGGGACCCCACTGTAAGTCACTCAGCTAAATTAACAGGTTTAATTTAACTAAATTAGTTAATTAGCTAACAGGGGCCCACTAGTCAGTGACTAATTAGTTAAATTAATTAATTTAATTAGTTTAGTTAATTAGGGGGTGGTGGCCCACATATCAGTGGCTGGGCCGCCCGGTCAGCACAGTTGACTGGGTCAACCCAGTCAACTCGGGCCAGGGGGCCATTGTCAACGGCCCAGGGTGGGCCCTAGGTGGTGCCACGTCGGCGGGCAATGGAGCTTCGCCGCCGGCAACCAAAAACGCGGCGGAGGCGCGCAGACCTCACCGGAATCACGCTACGGGGCACGGATGGGGGCACGGGTGGGTTCTTTCGAAAGCCCACGCCATGGCGCGTTGAAAGGCAGTGGTGGCTCGGCCGGACGAGGACCGCAGCGTCACCGACGATGAGCGAGGCGGATGCCGGGGCTCGGGCGAGCTCGGAGGTGGGGCTGCGGGACACGAGGAGGCGTGTGGATGGGTGCGCCGGGCTCCAGGGAGCCCAGGAGCATGGCTGCGTGCTCGGACGCGAGCCAGGCTGGCTGTGGCCGCGACGATGAAGCGTCAGGCGGCAGCGAACGTCGATGACTGTGGCGGGCGAGCTATGGGAGGGGGGAAGCTGGAGCACAGGGGGAAGAGGAGGGGCACGCGCTCACAGAGAGGCCGGCAGGGAGCTCTGGGGAGCCGGAGGGGGTCTCGGTGGAGCGAAACAACGACGGGAGCGGCGGCGACTCGAGGTTGAAGACGACCTCGCCCCGCTCAAAGGAGAGGCGCCCGGCTCGAGCCCGATGGCGCATGCGACGTAGGGGAGCAGGACGGAGCTGGTAGGCATGGCGGACCAGTGAGGGGAGGTCGGTGAGCACACGAGGGTCGGCGTTCATGGCGACGGTGGTTCGGGCAAGGGGCAGATCTGTCGAGGGGAAGAGCGAGGGAGAATGAAAGGGGAGGGTCTAGGGTTTGGGACATCGAGAGGGGGGCCGTCGGCGACCTAGTAGGCACCGGGGAGCCGCTGGATGGCCGCACCGTGGCCGTGGACGGGCGTGCTGCGACGAACGTGTGAGATGAACAAGGGAGGAAGGTGACGGGGAGGCCAGATGGGCTGGGCCGGCACTATGCTGTGGCTGGGCCGTGGCACAATGCCACCTTTTCTTTTTCTTTTCTTTCTTTAATTTTCTTTTATATTTTCTGTTTCTTTTGTTTGGTTCCTATTTTGCCTTTATTTTAAATAGCAAAGTAGTTTTATAAAATAAGAAACTTGGTCCAATATTAGTGATGCAAATTTAGTCACTGCCACAAAAAGGTTTCGTGAGCATTTGAATTCATTTGAATTTTTAATAAATGCAAATGGATTATTTGGGTTGTTTTTGTTACTATTTTTTGGATGTTAGGGTCAATTTGGGTATTTTAGTAATGTTGTTTCCTTAACCATACATATCTAGGAATTATTTGCAAAAATATGAACTATTTAGTTTTGCAGTTTGAAGAAGTATTAATTTGACTTGCATTTCAAAACTGAATTTGACTTTGATTTCTAACAAGTGGCAATTTAGCTTAGCAGCCTGGTGACAAGGCATCATTAGGATGAGGTTGCTGTAGCATGACATTGGGGGTGTTACAGAAGCTTTCATAAAAAAGATACTGCCATCAGCAAATAGGAGATGGCTCACCCTTGGAGCCGTGGGTGCCATGCCTTCAATCCAATCAACTCCGACTGTCTACATTTATCCTTTAACAAAGAAGACGGGTCTTCTGAAGCTAGCAGAAACATATATGGTGATATAGGATCTCCCTGTCGGATTCCCCTGGTCGATTTAAAATTCTCAAGCTGGTCTCCATTAAAAAGAACTGAAAAAGAAATAGTCCTTACACACTTCATTACCGACGAAATCCACATAAAATTGAACCCTAGTTTCTCCATAACGGCCTCCAAATAATTCCATTCTACCCTGTCATAAGCCTTCATCATATCAATTTTTAATGCACAAGATTTGTTTTTCTTTGCCTTATTCTTCCTCATGAAGTGCAAGCTCTCGAAAGGAGAGATAATATTATCTGTGATTAATCTTTGAGGGACAAAAGTTGATTGCTCCAAAGAAATAAAGTCCGGCAACATAACCTTGAGCCTATTTGCCAAAACTTTTGAACCAAACTTATATATAACATTACACAAACTTACTGGTCTAAACCGAGTCAAAGCAGTAGGTGTATAAACCTTTGGAATTAGTACTACAAAAGTACTTTTAATTACCACCATTGTCGTGGTATTCTCACGGGGGGGGGGGGTGCGAGACGACATATGCCACAGGGTGGCTTAGTGTGAGGGCAAGACTGCTGCCGGAATATCCGAGGACGGGTATGCGAGTAGCACGCGCTAGTTTACCCAGGTTTGGGGCTCTCCGGAGAGATAATACCCCTACTCCTGCATGTCTGAGTATATCTGTGGAGTGTACATCTGGCAGTACAAAGTGCTCCTGGAGCTGTATCTGAGATCAGTGCCATGGGCCCCTGATCTCGTATATGTATGTATGTGGCATGCTCTAGTGGCCGGCTATGCCCATGGCCTGTGGCCGAATGGATCTCCCCGTGTGCCCGTGGGTGTCCATATATATATATAGGAGTAGGCATGAGTGGTGGTGGCGTTGGTTGTAAGCTACCTTGGGTAGCTTACAAACCAAGCTATGTAGTGGCATGGGCTAGGCATGGTGCAGGTCATGCTTGTCCCCTGGGGCATTTTATAAATCAATGCCCAGGGGACACGGTACACTGTAGATGACGTCGCGGTACGGCCGTCTCGTCGGTGTCTTGTCGGTGCAGCGGTCGACTTCGGGCAGCTGACTGGTCGACGCAGTCGGCAGCCGTCTGGTCGGGGCAGTCAGACAGGGGGCCGCCTGGGGCGGCCTGAGCAGTCGGACTGAGGGGCTTCGCTAGCCCCGATGTCTGGAAATATTGTCTCGCCATCTTCGGGGTACCCGTGGCCAATTACTCCGACAGTAGCCCCCAAGCCTCCGGGCAACTTGGCAAAGTTGGGCGGAGGTTTTTTGGCGGGTGTTCGCGGAAATGATCATGCAAAAGACAAAGTTAGTCCACGCGGATATATCAAATGAATGCTTTTAGCATTGCAAGTTTTATGCGGAGGGTGCCGACTCGGTTTCGTCCGAGCCCCCTTCAATCTTTTTCATGTTCCCTCCGCTTTTTGGCTTGTGCTCTCGCTCGCCAGACAGCCGCTCTGCGGTCTGTGGCTGAGAGTGGGCCGCGAAGTGGAGTGTACAGTACTCGGACTCTGGGAGCGGATTTAACCGACCAGATACTCATAAAGCAAACGGTCGGGTCGCCCGAAGCGTTTCTCTTCCCGGACATTTTTTCGCGTGGGGTGACCTCCAGCTTTTGCTCTTGCTAGCCGGACAGCCGCTCTGCGGTCTGTGGCTGAGAGGTGGGCCTTTGGTACTGCACACGCTACTAAGCCGTCTGCGGGAAATGACGTCTCAGGCCAAGCGGCCAGCCTCCGGGCCAACTCTGGCTGGCACCGGAGCGAACAGTAGTGCAACTGTGATAAAAATGCGGAGATAGCCCCCGAGCATCGTTCGGGGTTATCCGTACTTGCGTGATGCAAAAAATATGCGGGTGAGGAGCTCACATTGATTTTCGCGTAGTCGCGGTCGTCGAAGACAGCCGGCGCGACTTGGCGCTCGCGGAGCGCGTCGGTGCACCCGCTGGGTGTAGCCCTCGAGCCTCCGGGTGCTCGAGGAGGGTCTAGCCGGTCGGGCTTGACCGGCCAGGCGGCGAGCGGAACGCGGCCGAGCCGGCTTGGCGCAGCCGGCCAGGCGGCGAGGCGTCTGGCAGCACCGTTTTCTTCTTTTTTCTCTTCTGCTGGCTGCTGGCAGCCGGACAAAAACTCTTCTCTTGTCTCTTGTTTTTGTTTCTTGCAATCTTCCGTGGGGGCGCGCCAGCGCACCCACTGGGTGTAGCCCCCGAGATTCGGGCCGACTGCTGAGCAGTCGGGCCGGATCTCCCGGCAACTACTTTGTCTTCTTCCTCGCGGGGGCGCGTCAACGCACCCGCTGGGTGTAGCCCCCGAGATTCGGGCCGACTGCTGAGCAGTCGGGCCGGATCTCTCGGCGACTACTTTGTCTTCTTCCTCGCGGGGGCGCGTCAACGCACCCGCTTGGTGTAGCCCCCGAGATTCGGGCCGACTGCTGAGCAGTCGGGCCGGATCTCTCGGCGACTACTTTGTCTTCTTTGTTGAAGTTGATGCTTTTTTCTTCTTCTTTTTGTCCGGCAGGGCAGTCGGCCGTCTGGAAACAAGCAGCCGGCACGCATTTATCTCCCCCCCTTTTTTTAGCACCCGGCCACTCTTTCCAGCCGGCCACCAAGCAGTCGGCCCTTTCTCTCTTCTCGAACAGCCGGCTGGGGCGTGACCTGGCGGGGGAGCCACAGCGCGCGCGGGGCCGGCTGGTGGCAAGCCGGCTGCGAGAGCAGGCGGGCGCGGCGAGGCTGGCCGGTGCAAGAGCCGGCTATGCTGCGTGAGGCGGCAGGGTGAAGCCAGCGGAGGCGTGCCGGGGGGGGGAGGCGGAGCCGCCGGGCGGACGCCGGCCGTTGCAGGCCGGTGGCAGCAAGGCGCGGAGGCGGCCGCGGAGCAGTAGGCGCCAGCGCGGGGCGGGGCGGCAGGAGACGGATGCTCGCGAGCAGCCGGGTCGGCGCAGCGAGCAGACGGGGCCGAAGGCGTGAAGCGACGCGGGTGGCCGGCCCACCCGGGCAGCTGGCTGCAGCCGGGCGCGCGCGAGGAGCCCCCAGGCGGCGATGGCGCAGTGTGGCAGGCGGAGGGGCGAGCTGGCGGCGGCGAGGGGCGAGCGCCAGCGCGTGAGGAGCGATGGGGCCGGAGCGAGACGAAGCCGCAGGCGGGTGCGCCGGCGACCCGGCGGCCGGGTGCTGCAGGAGTCTGCCGGGCGCAGCGGCGACGCGGAGCCGGCCGGAGGCACGGCAGCGGTCGGGTGCGCGGAAGCCGGCAAGCGTGGAAGGAGCCGGCTTGAAGGCGGGACGCGGCCGCGCGCGGGGTGGCCACCCGAAGCCGGCGTGGGATGCGGAGAAGCCGGAGCCGGGGCCGAAGGCGCGTGGTGGCTTTGCGCGGAGGCGGCGGAGAAGGAGGGTGGCTGGCTGGAGCCGGCTATCGTCCAGGGCGAGGCGGATGTGGCCAGCAGGCGGAGCCGGGCCGGTCGGGTGGCTGCGGCCGGCGCGCAGGAGGTGGAGGCGCTCCGGGGTGGATCCGCGGATGGGCGTCGCGCCAGCGTGCGGGGCCGAGCTGCGCGCAGGCGTGCGTGGAGGCCAGCAGGCGCAGGCGGCCGAGGCCGCGCCGGCGGCGCAGAGGCCAGGGATCGGCTGGAGGTGCGCGGTGGTGACCGAGCGGAGCAGCACAAAGGCCGGCGCGTAGGGGCGGGACGCGAGCGGGTGGAGCGAAGCGGAGGCGAGCCAGTGCGGCTGCGCGCTCGCGCGGGCAGAGAAGAGCGGAGGCCCGTGTATGGACACGGCCGACCAAAGTGAGGCCCCGCGCGCGGCGCGCGCGCGGACGGACGGCCGGTGTCGCAACGGTGGTGATGAAGGGGCGGAGGCCGCCAACGAAGACGCGCCCTCCCGCGCGGCCGCTCCGGGGGCGGGTCGATGTCGAGCCCCCGAGCGCTACCGGAGAGACGGCGCGACGCCGCGACGGAGGTGATGAAAAAAGGGTCCCGCCCGGACTGCGAAACCAGCAGCAGCTTGCCCCACGGTGGGCGCCAAATGTCGTGGTATTCTCACGGGGGGGGGGGGGGGGGGGTGCGAGACGACATATGCCACAGGGTGGTTTAGTGTGAGGGCAAGACTGCTGCCGGAATATCCGAGGACGGGTATGCGAGTAGCACGCGCTAGTTTACCCAGGTTCGGCGTTCTCCAGAGAGATAATACCCCTACTCGTGCATGTCTGAGTATATCTGTGGAGTGTACATCTGGCAGTACAAAGTGCTCCTGGAGCTGTATCTGAGATCAGTGCCATGGGCCCCTGATCTCGTATATGTATGTATGTGGCATGCTCTAGTGGCCAGCTATGCCCATGGCCTGTGGCCGAATGGATCTCCCCGTGTGCCCGTGGGTGTCCATATATATATAGGAGTAGGCATGAGTGGTGGTGGCGTTGGTTGTAAGCTACCTTGGGTAGCTTACAAACCAAGCTATGTAGTGGCATGGGCTAGGCATGGTGCAGGTCATGCTTGTCCCCTGGGGCATTTTATAAATCAATGCCCAGGGGACACGGTACACTGTAGATGACGTCGCGGTACGGCCGTCTCGTCGGTGTCTTGTCGGTGCAGCGGTCGACTTCGGGCAGCCGACTGGTCGGCGCAGTCGGCAGCCGTCTGGTCGGGGCAGTCAGACAGGGGGACGCCTGGGGCGGCCTGAGCAGTCGGACTGAGGGGCTTCGCTAGCCCCGATGTCTGGAAATATTGTCTCGCCATCTTCGGGGTACCCGTGGCCAATTACTCCGACAACCATACTTTCCTCTCCCCTGAGGATTTTCAAAACCATTTGAGTCACCTCATGTCCAAAAGATTACAATGTTTCTGAAAAACAATGAGCCGGGAAACCATCCGGCCCCGGTGCTTTCGTCAGAAACATCTGAAATAAGGACTTCTTGATCTCCTCTTCACAGTATGGTTTAAGTAACCAATCATTCATCTCCGATAACCTTACACTAAACTTTTTGCAACAAAACATCGCTACTTCTTGAGCTTGCGTTGGTTTTTCCCTTGAAGAGGAAAGGGTGATGCAGCAAACTAGAGATACATATTTCCCTCAGTTAGAGAACCAAGGTATCAATCCAGTAGGAGACAACGCACAAATCACCAATACCTGCACAAACAATCAAACACTTGCACCCAACGCGATAAAGGGGTTGTCAATCCCTTCACGGTCACTTGCAAAAGTGAGATCTGATAGAGATAGATAAAACTAAACAAAAGATAAAGTAAATATTTTTAGGGTTTTTGGTTTATAGATCTGAAAATAAAAGATTGCAAAATAGTAGATCGGAAAGTAATGTTGTCGGGGGTATCGTGCGACATATGCCAGGGGATGGCTTATCGTGGATGGGGACAAAAGTACGTCGCCGGGCTCTAGAAGCGGGAGTGAGCGAGACCGCGTATGCTTGCGAATCTTACCCAGGTCCGGGGCTCTCCTAGGAGATAACACCCCTAGTCCTGCTCTGCAGGGTCTCCGTATGATCACTATCTCAACAGGTGGCTACAAGCTTGCTCCTTGAGCCTCCTGGCTGGAGGAGGAAGAAGGGCAAGGCTAGCCCTTACTCCACTCTCTCTACGTGTGTGTGTGTGTGTGTGTCGTGAGTGCTCGACGAGGCCTCTACCAAGGAGCCAACTGCCCACCCCCTGCATGGGGTGACCTAGGGGGTTTATATAGGCCTACCCCCCAGGGATACAATGGTAATCTGGCCGGGCGTAGGACCCGGCCGTCAGTATCTCTGGTCGCCGGCTTCTCCGCCGATTGCAGGGGCCCGCCGCCTGGTGGGTCCCCCCGGCGGTCTTATCTTCGGCCGACAAGCTGGGCCCGCCGCTTGCAGGTCCTGTCAGCTGTGTAGCAATGTAGCCGTGCCACTGATGACGCATGCTTGGTCAGGGAGAACATGGATACAGTCCCGCCGCCTGGCGGGAACTCGCTGTAGCCATACCCCGTCGTATCTGGTTAATGGCGCACGAACTTCGAGGAAAGAGGAGGGCCGCTTGCTGGGAGCCGGCCTCCCACCGAGCCGACTGGTCAGGGCTTGCCGCCTTCTGGCTTGTCACAGACAGGTAGGGCCCGCCGCCTGCGGGCCGTACTGGCCGCCTGTCATGGGAGCATGGCTCCCTCTGCCATGGGTGTCGTCATGAGTGGCATGGCAACAGCCCTGCGTCGGGCGCAGGATTCCTGCCCGGTACGCAGTACCGTGGCCACGCCCCGCCCTGGATTCGGGGGGGGGGGGTAGGCCTGTACTGTAGCCATACCCTGTCTCATCATGTTTATGTTGGTGTTGACTTTGAGGGCGCGAGGGGCCGCCTGCTAGGACTCGGCATCCCAGGAGGCCACCTGCCAGGAGTCGGCTTGCTTCATGGCCGTCTTGTGGACTCCGCCGCCTCCCAGCAACCGGCTGCTTGGACCAGCCGGCCTCAAGAAGGCAGCCCTTGTCCTTGATGTTTGAGGGGCGCAGCCTGCCCTGATGTCTTGAAATACCAAAGGGAGCTGATGGGGCTACCCATGGTCATTTAGTCCGACAGTAGTCCCCGAAGCTGATGAGGCACTGCGGCTGAAGGGGAGAGAAGCCTCAGCAGCTTCATACTCTGAATCGTCTTCCGAAGAGCCGACTGGTTGGTGTCGGCCATGACCAGGCGGGCCGCCTGGTGGGTTTGAAACGTCGTGGCGGGGACCGGGAGGTGCGCTAGCCAAGCGTCAGGCTTGCCGCCCGCACATGTCGGCCACGTGGTGTCATCAGGTCAAGCCGGCCTGCCAGCCCACGCGCGCGACGGGACGACGCCGCAGGCCGGGGCCCACCACTACAGTGCCTCGGTGCGCGCGCGGATCCGCTGCGGCCGAGGCGGTCGGTTGGTATTCTGTGGCAGTTAATGCATGCCTTTACTGGCGCCATAATCGCGGGAATCATGGGGGAGTGGGCGCAGTTAATCCCCACGGCCCCCCACATCCCCGCCCCCTCGGCTTCACCGCCTGGGCTATAAGTAGGGGGAGGAGGGGGGCGGCAGACGCACGCGCGCCCTCCTCTCCCTTCGCCGTTCTTCATTCTTCCTGCCGCTGCAGCGCTCCTTCCTCCCGCCGAAGCGCTGCCGTAGCTCACTGTCACTGTGCGTCCTCTTGCAGCGGCCTCCTTGCTCCGCTGCAGCCTCGTCCGCTCGTCACCGCGCCGCACCGGCGATGAGCTCCGTCGCCCATGGCGCGTTCACGAGCCGGCGACTGGGACGGCTCCAACGTCCACGAAGACCACCTCTCCTTCCTCCGCCAAATGCGTCGGCTGCCCCGAGAGGCGAATGTGCAGGTGCGCGTCCCTCCCAAGGCAGAAATCTCGCCGGCGCCGGAGGGCGACGAACGCGTCGTCTTCCGGTCTCATTTCCTTTGCGGCTTCGGCCTTCCAGCAAGCAACTTCCTCCGCTCTTTCTTTGATTTCTACCAAGTCCAGCCGCACCACCTCACGCCAAACACGGTGGTGCTGCTGGCCGCCTTCGTCGCCATGTGCGAAGGATATCTCGGCACTCTCCCCACCCTCGAACTCTGGGGGGAGTGCTTCTACCTCAAACTCGGCACCGCCGCCAAGGTCCTGGCGGCTCAGTGCGGAGCCTGCGTGGCGGTGCGGCGCTCGGGCACCGGGAACCGCTTCCCTTCCATCTCTGCTGCAGTCCTTCAAGCTGTGGCAGAAATCTTATTTCTATGTCAGAAACATCCATCCGACTAGCGATTACGTCAACTTGCCGGCTTACGTAGCCGGCCCGCCGGCCGAGCCGCGTGCCAACTGGCGGTTCAAGCCGAGCTCTCTATCGGCCGCCTCCTCCGCCGCCCTTGCGCGACTTCATGTGATGACGGAGTCGGAGGGCTTGAAGGGCTCGGACTTGCTGGCCGCCTTCGTGACGCGCCGAGTTCTCCCCCTCCAAGCCCGGCCTCACATCATCAGTTGCATGAGTGGGCACCAGGACCCGTGCTGGATGTGCACGCGGGAGCTACCGGACGTGGAGGTGGTCCGGCTGGTCAACTACATCTCCGACTGTAAGTTGTCGGAGACGGACTGACGGTTGGGCAAGCGGCCGTACGACCGCGCGCATCCGCCGCCTGCGGTAAGTCTTTGTAATTCTTTTTGTCTTTTGGTGGTCTGAGTTCTTGTTTCACCGTCTGATCAGTCGGCCATGGTGCAGGTCCTCCCGGCCCAGTCGGCCGCCGGCGCTCTGGATCCAGGTCAGGAGTACATGCCGGACCGGACGAGGAGCGACGTGGAAGACCCCGACTTGGGGGCGGCCGCCATGGAGGAGGACGACGCCACAGGTGGTGGCGGTGGAGCAGGCGGCTCCGGGGGAGGAGGCGGCCTTGAGGACTGGCCGGACGACGATGAGGAGGAGGACGAGCCGCGCCGCCCGCACGACACTGACAGGGCGGGCGCGAGCTCCTCAGCCGTGCCGACCGCACCAGGCGGCCCAAAAAAGCGCCGGGCCGACTCATTGCTATTCGGCAGACGGCCGAAGAAGTCCAAGAACGCGGCCGCCGCGACCAGGCAGCAAGAGGCCGCCGCCAGAGCGGCCCAGTTCTAGAGGGCCCCGAAGCAGCCCCCGATGGTATCCGCATAAGTGTTTGGCTGTGTTTCCCTTTCTTCTTCCTTGCAAACTTTTTCTGAGTTTTTCTCTTCTCTTGCTTGAATCAGGGCCCCACTCATTCTTGAGCGGTCTGCCGCCGCCTCCGTGATCGGGGAGGCGGAAGGCTCCGCCAATAACCGCCGTGTGGACCCGCTCGCTGACCTCCGGGCGGCGACGGAGAGGAAGGCACGGGAGGCGCGCGAGGAGCGGGAGGAGGTGGAGAGGTAGGAGGCGGACGCAGCCAAGGCAGCGCGGGCGGACGCCGCCGCCAAGGCTCGGGCGGACGCGGCCGCTAGGGCGCAGGCAAAAGAAACCGCGCGCGGCCAGGCCCCGCAACTTGTCATTCTGTTGCGCGCGGCGCCGCCAGCGCCAGAGGTCCCGGAGCCGACTGGAGGAGCCGGCGATGACCAGCCGGCCATGGAGAGGGGAGGGGGCGACGCCATCATCTCGGAGGCGGAGGTGCCCCCGCAAGGCCGACTGCCGAGGCCCGAGGCAATCGACCTGACGTGCCACCGGCGTCGCCGATCGGTGTCGAGTTGGTGGTGGGGGCGACTCCCGTGGTCCGCCCTTCGGTGCGCCGGCGTGTGGCAAAGGCGGCCTCGGCGCCGCGGGCGCAGGAGACCAGGGCCGCGAGCTCGTCGGCCCTGGATGCAGAGGCCACCAGCGCCCCCCACCGGAATGGACGCCTGGGGGCGGGACGGGCGTGCTGAACAAGGCCGCGTAGGTAGTGCAGGCCCAGCTCCAGGCCCAAGGCACCGCCCTTCAGCAGTGTACGAAGGCGTTCTTGGCGACGCGGACGGCCGTTCGGGTATGCTTCTTTGCTTTGTTTTTTGATTCTTGCAGTCTTCCGTGGGGGCGCGCCAGCGCACCCACTGGGTGTAGCCCCCCGAGTTCCATGCCGGCTGCTGAGCTTGTTTCCTCTTCTTTTGTCTTCGTTGTAGGACTACCACAACATCCACGCAGCCGCCTTCAACTCCCAAGTCCAGGAGTTGGCTAAGCGGACCGTCGACCTCACCGAAAGCCGGCGTAAGCATTCTGTCTTCTTCCTCGCGGGGGCGCGTCAGCGCACCCGCTGGGTGCAGTCCCCGAGATTCGGGCCGACTGCTGAGCAGTCAGGCCGGATCTTCCGGCAACCACTTTCTTTTTTAGTCATCTTTGTTGATTGTCCTCTCTTTCTCATTTTTGCAGGAGCCAACGCCACACTGCAGCAGCATCTGGGCGAAGTTCAGACCGAGCTGCACGTCAAGGAGGAGGAGTGCCGTAAAGCGGCCCTGGAGCGCGACCGCCTGGCCAAGAAGTTGGCAGACCAGGCGGACCAGCACAAGGCGGAGCTCCAGAAGCTCAAGGAGGCGGAAAGCGCCCTTCAGGCCGAGTTTGAGGTCGAACGCTCAAAGTGGGCCGAGAAGGAGGTGATCCTCGCCGCGGGCTACGGCGAGATTGAGGACATGATCGACGGTAAGCTTCTTTCTTTGGAATAGCTGCTGACTGCATCGGGAGTCAGCTTCTGATTTCTGTCTTTCTTTTGCGTAGACTTCTTTCCTGGCCACGCTGTCGCCGTCAGCCAGGCCATCGAGGCGCGGCGCGACCGGCGTAGGAGGGAAGGAGTGGAGATCCCGCCCGACGCGCCTCGGAACATGAACGAGCAGCTCCTGGCCGTCAGGACGCGTTTACAGCCGGTTCACCGTCTGCTCCGCCGCCTTCAGCGTGCCGGGTCTCAGCTGGTTTCTGCCCTCTGGCCAGGCGGCCAGGCTCCACGCACCCCCAGTCGGACCGCCGACTGGTTGGAGGCGGCAATCGGCCGCTTCAAGGCTTGGAGGGGCTCCTCCACTCAGGCAGGCGCCCGAAGAGCCTTGGAGTTTGTCAAGGCGTGGTATCCTGGGCTGGACCTAGCCCAGTTGGCCACGTTCTGACAGGAGGCCATGGAGGAGTTGGTGGCAGCGGGGCCCGCGCTCACCCATCGCGTGGTGGCGATCGCCGAGTACACCGACACCGGCGTCTTCTTCCCCGAGCTGGACGAGGAAGGTGCCGAGGTGCCGATGGACTGGTTCGGGCTGAACCCGGATGACGGCGATGACTCGGCGGAAGAAATCGCCTCAAGCGACAAAGGCGAGGACGAGGAAGATGAGGATGGTGAAGGCAACGCACCGCAAGGCGGAGTGGACGCCCAGCTTCAGCTCGATCGGGCCTCGAGCAACGAGCTGCGTGCGAGTGCACCGGCTGCTGCTGAAGGCGACCAAGCCGAGACTCGCCAGACGGCCACTCCACCAACTGGCGCCGCTGACTCCACCAACCTACCGGACCCGCCTGTTGCTCGTTTGGCCTAGGCTGCATCCTTATCTTATCTTTTCCTGCCTTGGTAATCTTTAGAACAAACTTTGTTAAATTCGCGCAGTTCCACCCGCTGGGTGTATTCAAACTTTGTTGAATGCTGGCCGAGGGCCTCTTGCTATGTAATTTAATTCTCGCACAAGATATGCCTCGCCGAGCTCTGACTTGTCTTGCTTTCTGTTCTTCTTGCCTTTTTCCTTTGCCGCTTTCCCTTGGCTGCCGCCTTGCCGGTCAGACAACCATTCTCGGTCTGCTGGCCGGGTCAAGTACTTGGCCATTTTGGGAAGACAAGTACTTTGGCTGCTTAGAACGTAGCAATTTAAGTGAGAAGCCGGCCGGCCGGCTGCTCAGCAACCGGACGGCTAGGCGATGAGCCAGCTTGGCCTATGTGGGTGCTTTCGTCCTTAGCCATTTTTCATGTGAGCACCATTTCTTGCCTTTGACCCTTGCCGGCCGGACAGTCGCTCTGCGAGCTGCGGCTTATGGCAAGGGTGGGCTTAGATGCCGGCACACTACTTGTCCGACTGCAGGTAGAGCCAACATAGTACAAGGCGGCAAGCCCCCGGGCCGACTGGTCGGACCCGGTGCCGGGCGTAGGAATGAAATAACATACTCACAGGCATGAAACTTATCATACAGACAAGAAAGGTAGCCCCCAAGTGCTCCTCGAGGGACCCGGTGCCTTTGCCCTTAGTACAAAAGGTAGTGTGGTACATACTGTTTTTAATTGTAAAATCTTCGGAGAAGATTTGCGTTCCATGGGCGCTCTGATTCCTTGCCGGAATCGTCCCTTTTGCGCGCCTGGGCTTCTGCGCGTCGATGAGGTAATAGGAATCATTGCCCAAGGCTCTGCTGATGATGAAGGGCCTTCCCAATGGGCCGAGAGCTTGTGCTGGCCGGCTGTTTGCTGGATCAGCTGGAGCACAAGGTCTCCCTCTTGGAAGAATCGTGGCTTGACCTTCCGACTGTAGTAGCGGCGCAGGCTCTGCTGGTAGATGGTGGACCGACTGAGTGCTAACAGCCGGCCTTCTTCCAGCAGATCGATGCCGTCTTCTCGTGCTTCCTTCGCCTCCGCCTCCTTGTACATGGTGACGCGAGGCGAGTCAAACTCGATGTCAGTTGGGATGATGGCCTCGGCCCCGTATACGAGGAAGAAGGGGGGTGAAACCGGTTGATCTGTTCGGAGTGGTGCGGAGACTCCAGAGGACGGCCGGCAGCTCGTCGATCCAGCAGCCGGCCGAACGCTCCAGCGGCTCGACTAGTCGGGGTTTGATGCCGGATAAGATGAGGCTGTTTGCTCGCTCTACCTGGCCGTTTGACTGCGGATGGGTAACAGATGCTAAGTCCAGTCGGATGCCCTGCGTCGAGCAGAAACGGGCCAAGGCGCCTTTGGCAAAGTTAGTGCCATTGTCGGTGATGATGCTGTGTGGCACACCGTACCGGACAATGAGATCCGCGATGAAGGTCACAGCAGTCGGACCATTTAGTTTCTTGATTGGTTTGGCTTCAATCCACTTGGTGAATTTGTCCACGGCGACTAGCAGATGGGTCATGCCACCGCGTGCTGTCTTGAATGGGCCCACCATGTCCAGCCCCCAGACGGCAAAGGGCCAGGTAAGGGGGATGGTCTTGAGTGCAGAAGCCGGCAGATGTTGCTTGGAGCTGAATTTTTGGCACCCCTTGCATTTCTTAACCAGATCCTTGGCATCCTCCAAAGCAGTCGGCCAGAAGAAACCATGGCGGAAAGCATTGGCGACAAGGGATCTGGATGCCGCGTGGTGGCCGCACTCGCCTTGGTGTATGTCTACGAGGATTGCCTTGCCTTTCTCTGGTTCGACGCAGCGTTGGAAAACGTCGGTCACGCTGCGCCTGACAAGCTCTCTGTTTACTATCGTGTAAGCTCCTGCCCGGCGTTGCACCTGCCGGGCCGAGATCTCATCGACTGGCAGCTCTCCGCCTACCAGAAAGTTGAGGATGGGCTGCGCCCATGATGATGCTTTGACTTCATCCACTGTCATTACGGTTACTGAAACCAGGGCGGTTGGGTCTGGAGGTGGTGGGGCAGAGTCAGCCGCGTCTTGCCGCGTTGTTGAAGTCCCCGGGATGGCCGCTGCAGCCCCCAGGCCGGGCTGTAGAGTCCCCAGGCCGGGTGCGACTGCCGCAATCCCCGAGCCGCTTGCCGAAGTCCCCGGGCCGGCTGCCACAGCCCCCGGGCCGGGTCGTGAAGTCCCCGGGCCGGGTGCGACTGCTGTAGTCCCCGTGCCGCTTGCCGAAGTCCTCGGGCCGGGTGCTGCAGCCCCCGGGCCGGGTTCGACTGCCTCGGGAGCAGCCGGCACGAAGATGGATTCTGATTCCGGGGAAGGCTTGATGGACGGCTTGCAGAGGCGTTGAAGGGACACGCCGGCTAGTATGGCTTGCCGGGTGAAGCCGATCCGCGCCAGGGCATCTGCTTGCTCGTTGTCGGCCCGTGGCACGTGAAGGAACTCGCACCCATCGAAGTATCCGCTGATCTGCTGGACGTGGAAGCGGTAGCTCGCCATATTTGCATCCTTGGCGTCCCAGTCGCCGGACGACTGTTGGACCACCAAGTCCGAGTCGCCGTAGCATAGAATCCGGCGGATGCCAATCTCCTTGGCCAACTAGAGTCCGTGTACTAGCGCCTCGTACTCAGCCATGTTGTTGGAGGCGGCAAAGTGGATTTGCAGTGCGTATCTGAGCTTGTCGCCTTTGGGAGAGGTGAGGACGACGCCGGCTCCCAAACCGGTGCGCATCTTCGAGCCATCAAAGTGCATCCGCCAATGAGTGGAGTCTGGAGCTGGCGGCAGGTACTGGGTCTCGGCCCAGTCGACGAGGAAGTCGGCCAGTGCTTGGGACTTGATGGCGGCGCGAGGCTGGTAGAAGATGGTGTAGGGGGCCAGCTCGATGGCCCACTTGGCCACTCGGCCCGATGCGTCTCTGCTACCTATGATCTCCGCAAGCGGGGCGGTGCAGACGACCGTGATGGGATGCTCTTGAAAGTACGGCTTGAGCTTCTTGGCGGCAAAATGCACGCCATAGCACAACTTTGGTAATGGGGGTAGTTCTGTTTGGAAGCCGACAACACCTCACTCAAGTAGTAGACGGGCCTCTGGACCGGCAGCGCCTTGCCGTCCTCTTGGCGCTCTACCACCATAACTGTACTGACCACCTGGCTGGTGGCGGCGATGTAGAGAAGCATAGGCTCCTTGGCAGCCGGGGCGGCCAGGACGGGCGGCGTGGTCAACATCTTCTTGAGTTGGAGGAACGCCTCGTCCGCCTTGTCGTTCCACTCGAAATGAGTGGTCTTCTTCATCAGCTGGTACAGGGGAAGGGCCTTCTCGCCCAGCCGACTGATGAAGCGGCTGATGGATGCCAAGCAGTCGGTGAACTTCTGGACGTCTCGCAGTCGGGCGGGCCTCTCCATCCTCTCGATGGCCTTGATCTTGACAGGGTTGCACTCTATGCCGCGCTCTGAGACAAGGAAACCGAGGAGCTGGCCGGCTGGTACTCCAAAGACACACTTCTCTGGGTTGACCTTGACTTGAAAACGGCGCAGATTATCAAAGGTTTCCTTGAGATCTTCCAGGAGGGTACCGTGCTTCTCCGTCTTCACCACAACATCGTCTACATAGACGTGGGCATTTCTGCCGAGTTGCTTGAGGAGGCACTTCTGCATGCAACGCTGGAACGTGGCACCGGCATTTCTCAAGCCGAATGTCATGGTCAGGTAGCAGAAGGCTCCGAATGGTGTGATGAAGGTGGTCTTCAGGCGGTCGGCCGGGCTTAACTTAATCTGGTGGTACCCCAAATAGGCATCCAAGAAACTCAACAACTCGCATCCGGCTGTGGAGTCTATCACTTGGTCAATCCGAGGCAAGGCGAACGGATCCTTTGGGCAAGCTTTGTTGAGGCTGGTGTAGTCAATACACATGCGCCATTTGTTATTCTTCTTTAGTACAAGGACTGGGTTGGCTAGCCACTCTGGGAAGAATACTTCCATAATGAAGCCGGCTGCTAGAAGCCGGGCTACCTCTTCACCAACAATTCCTCTCTTCTCCTCCGACAGGCGGCGGAGGGGTTGTCTGACTGGTTTTGCATCTGCTCTGACATGTAGCTTGTGCTTGGCGAAATCCGTCGGAACACCCGGCATGTCTTTTGGAGACCACGCAAAGATGTCCCGATTCTCACGGAGGAAATCGACGAGCTCGCCTTCCTATTTGCTGTCAAGGTGAGCTCCTATGACAGCGAACTTCTCCGGGTGCTCTGGGTCCAAGGGTATCTTCTTGGTTTCTTTGGCCGGCTGGAAAGAGCCCTGAGCTTCTGACTCCTTGGGATCTGGCGATAGGTCCGGCTGCTTGCCGGCCATGGCCACAACCCGGTCAAGGAGCCGCTTCTCGGCAGCAATCACAAGGGACTCGGCCAGTCGACTGCTGGCTGCAGCACATTCGGCAGACTTCTGGTAGTCGCCGGCTATGGTGATAATGCCCTTGGTGCCCGGCATCTTCATCTTGAGGTAGGCGTAGTGGGGGACCGCCATGAACTTGGCCAGAGCAGGCCGGCCAAGCAACGCGTGGTAGGGGCTCTCAAGGTCAACCACCTCGAACCAGATTGGCTCTCGGCGGAAGTGACTCTTGTCTCCAAAGAGGACATCTATCTTGATCTTGCCGATTGGTGAGCAGGATAGGCTAGGCACAATGCCATGGAAGACAGTCCGGCAGGGCTGGAGCTGTTTCTCTTTGATGCACAACTTCTCCATGGTGTCGCGATAGAGGATGTTGATGCTGCTACCGCCGTCTATCAGAATTCGGAAGAAACGAGCAGCTCGCCTCTCCGTTGCGAAGGTGACATCCTACACCAGGGCATAGGAA
This sequence comes from Thinopyrum elongatum, assembly GCA_011799875.1. Classification (NCBI taxonomy): domain Eukaryota; kingdom Viridiplantae; phylum Streptophyta; class Magnoliopsida; order Poales; family Poaceae; genus Thinopyrum; species Thinopyrum elongatum. Next base: position 441,386,170 of record CM022300.1, on the reverse strand, counting down.
CCCGGAGAAGGCATCACCTCCGGGTGGTCAGCTCGGCTCCAACTGATCGGCTTCTCCGACCAGTGCATGAACTCTGGGGCTTCAGAGGTGACAGTATTCACTTCTCGGTGCTGTTGACGCCGGCTGTGCCTATCGTCAGTCACGCTGGTGAAGACAACGTAAGCTCCATGCTCTTCCGGAAACTCGTCTTGGCTCACGCCGACTGGTTGGACCGCCGGCTACTGGGGAGGCGGAGGCGGCGGGCCAGCAGGCGGCGGAGGCAGCCCTTCGCCTCTGACGATGCGGGTGAGCCAGTGGCACTTCCGGGTGGTGTGGTTGGATGGCTTCGCGCCGCTGTGGAACTTGCAGGGAGCGTCGAGGGTTTGCTCAAACGAGAAGGCGGGCAACCAGGCAGGCTTGCCGCCCCTTTGGCGTTTGGGGCCGGGCTGCTTTTCTGGCTGCTAGTCTTCGACTGTCGCCACCTGCCGGCTGGGGGTAGCCGGCTGTGGGGCCTTGCGCTTATTGTCGTTTGACTATTGGCGCCGACTGGAATCACCAGCCGGTGTCTGAGGAGACGGAGGGAGCATCTTTCCTGACGCATCCACCCGGAGTTCCGACTTCATGGAGGAGTCGGCAGTGGCGTACTTGTCCGCTGTGATCAACAGCTTGTCGAGCGTGGCCGGCTCATCGCAGAGGAGCCGGTGCTTGAGTAGGGTGCCCTCCCGGCACCCGGCAGTGAAGTATTCAATGGCTTGCACCTCATGAACCCCTTCGCAGGAGTTGCGCAGCTCGGCCCACCGTGTCAAGTATTCGCGGGTGGACTCGATCGGGCCTTGGACGCACAGGGAGAGCTGACGAGGCTTGGGCGGCCGCTTGTAGGTGCTGGTGAAGTTGCGGATGAAAACTTCGGTGAAGTCTAGCCAGCTGTTGACGCTGTAGGGCTTGAGGCTGTTCAGCCATGTCCGGGCCGTGCCCTGGAGCATGAGCGGAACATACTTCACGGCGACACGCTTGTTGCCATTCGCTATGTTGACGGTAGTGGAGTAGTCGACCAGCCAATCTTCCGGCTTCACAGAGCCGTTGTACTTAGGAGTGTCCCGAGGGAGCGAGAACCCTTTGGGGAAGGGCTCATCGCGAATGCGGGGGCCGAAACAAGGCGGGCCGATTGCATCTTCTTCTTCCAATGCCAGGGACCGAGCCAAGCGGTCGATCCGGTTGCGGAAGTCATTCTCTCCAACTCCTTCGCGGGGGCCCAGCCGGCCTCCGAGAGTCGGATGCTCAACAGGCGGCAGGGAGGCGCGCCTCTCCCTGCGCGGGAGAGGCGGACGACCGTCCCACCGTTCTACTGCACGTGGGCGGCCGTCTTGGTCGCGCTTGATGGAGATGCGGGTGCGGCTGCGGCTGGCAACCGGCTCCGGGTCTCCTTGGTCGCGGGCGCCGGCTGTCGGCGTCCGGGAGGTCGCGCCGTGCTCTCGGCGAGGGGGAAGGTTCCCAGCCTGTAGGCCGGGTTCCACCACGCGGCGGCCGGCTTCTTGCTGCACAGCGGCCGCGTCGATGAGCTGCTGGACGCGCTCCGTCATGCAGCGACGTTCGTCGCCCTCTAGGCGGTCCAGCTCGTCTGCCACTGCCTGGGCGGCGCGCAAGTTCTCCATGGGCGTGGCGTAGACCGGGCGGTTGGCCCCCAACATGCTGGCGATGGCGGCGCCGTGCTGCCGGACCGTGCCCACGCGGCTGGGCTCATCAGCAGCCGGCGTGCCGCAAACGGCGCGGTCGATCTCGCGGTGGTAAGCCTCGGTGAGGCGTCTCATGGCCGCCAACTTTTTGGCGCTGTCGAGAAGTGTGATACGACACGCCTCCAGCGTTTCACCGCTCGCACCGGGCGCTACGGGAGCGGACAGGTCCGGCATTGCCGCCTGCAACGGATCCCGGCCGGCCTGGTCGGAGGTTCCGTCGTGGCTGATGACCAGCACCTCGGTGACGGTGCTGGTGCCAGCGCTGCTGCCTGCAGCGGGAAGTGGATCGTCAAAGATCACCACATCACCGGGGAAGGCATCAGGAAGCGCAACATCGGCGTCGACGACCATGTCGACGAGCAGGTCAGTGGAGCCAACGGACTCCGGGTCGGAGACCGACTCGTCGGCGATGTGAAGCTTGCCGAGGAGATCGACGAGGCAGCTCTCGGAGCTAGCTGAGCCTGTGTCGAGTGCGGGCTCATCGAAGAGGCGGATCCCGCCGATGAGATCAGCGAGTGTCGGGGGTTGGATGCGACATATGCCAAGGGATGGCTTATCATGGTGGGAGCTAGTAGAACATTGCCGGTGCCTGGAAGCGGGATGAGGCGTAGACACGAACGCCGGCGTACTTTACCCAGGTTCGGGGCTCTCCTAGGAGATAACACCCCTAGTCCTGCTCTGCGGGGTCTCCGCATGATCACTAAGGCACTAGTGAGTACAAGGTGCTCCTTGAGCTGTATGCCAGAGGTAGAAGAGAGCAGGGCCGACTCTCTCCTCACTCTGAATGAGTCTAGGTTTCACAGGTCCGAACCCTTTGCATGGGTGCCCTGGGGGGTTTATTTAGGCCTACCCCCCAGGGGTACAATAGTCATCTGGCCGGGTGTAGGGTCCGGCGGTCAGCGTCTCTGGCTGCCGGCTTCTTTGTCAGCTGCTGGGGCCCGCCGCCTAGTGGGCCCCGCTGACTGGTCTGGCTCGGAGCTGACATGCCACTCCCGCCACTTGCGGGTCTCATCGGCTGCTTGTTGCTGTAGCCGTAATGCAGATGACGCATGCTTGGTCGGGGGGGGGGGCGTGGCTACAGTCCCACCGTCGGGTGGGAGATCACTGTAGCCACATCGTGTCTTTTCTGGTTTAATGGCGCGCGGACTTCGAGGGAGGAGGGGCCGCTTGCTAGAGGCCGGCCTCCCACCGGTCCGACTGGTCGGGCTCCGCCGCCCTCCAGTCTCTCGCTGCCTGGTAGGGCCTGCCGCCTGCAGGCCGTACCGACAGGCCGTCGTGGGAATAGGGCTTCGCCTGATAGGAATGACGTCAAGGGTGGGGTGGCCACAGTGCCACGTCGTGGGGAGATCTCTGCCTGTACGGAGCAGTGTGGCCGCGTCGTGCCCTGGATATGGGGGAATGGGCTATACTGTAGCCACATCCTGTCTTGTCTTCTTAATGGGGGCGTAGACTTTGAGGGCGTCGTGGGCCACCTGTTCTAGGAGCCGGCCTCTCTGGAGGCCGCCTGCTATGAGTCGGCCCGTCTTGGGGCCGTCTTTCGATGCTTGGCCATCCTCTGGCATCCAGCCTCATGAGCCAGCCGGCCACCAGAAGGCGGCGCTTCATCCTTGATGCTTGAGGGGCGCAGCCGGCCCAATGTCTTGAAATGCTCAGGGACCCGGGTTAGGCTACCCATGGCCCATTACTCCGACAGTAGTCCCCGAAGCTGGTGAGGCGTCGCGGCCGATAAGTCGAGAGGCCTCAGCAGCTTCCTTCTCCGAATGCTCTTGCTGAATGCTTTATCCGCCTCCTGGTGTGCCGCCTGCTGGGAGTCGGTCGCGACCAGGCGGCCTCGTCTGATAACTTTGAAACGCTGAGGCGGGAACCAGGTGGTGGGCTGGTTGAGCCTCTAGGCGCGCCGCCCACAGCAAGCACGCCACGCGGCGCCAGTTAGCCGGGCCAGCCGGCCAGTCACGCGCGTGATGGGACGTGGCAGCAGGGCGGGCCCACCACTACTGGGCCTCGGCGCGCGGGCGGATCTGCTGCGGCCGAGGTAGACGGTCGTGATTCCGTGCGGGGTCACTGCGCGCAGTAACCCGCGCGATAACCGCGGGGCCGTGGGGTCGTGGGTGCAGTTAATCCCATGATCCCACGCCCCGCCCCCTCGGCTTCGTAGCCTAGGGGATATATGTAGGGGGAGGAGGAGGAGCGGCGGAGCACACACGCGCTCCTCTCCCTTCGCCATTTTCGTCCTTCTCCTTTCCTTGCTGCCGCCGCACCTCCGTGCTCCGCCGAGGCGGCGGCGCAGCTCGCCGCCGTCGGTCCCCTTCGCCCCAAGCCTCTTGCTCCGCCGCGGCCCTCGCCTCCGCCATAGCGCCATTTCTCTGTCTAGCTCGGTCCGCATGGCGCCCGAGAAGGGAGGGGACTGGGATGGCTCGGTCGTGATCGAGGACCACCTTGCCTTCCTTCGTGCCACACGGCGGCTGCCCGGCGCGGGCTTCGTCAAGGTGCGCGTGCCACCGGAGAGGGAGATTTCGCCGGCGCCGCAAGGAGGCGAGCGGGTCATCTTCCGCTCGCACTTCCTCCGCGGCTTCGGCCTGCCGGCGAGTGGATTCCTCCGTTCCTTCCTCGACTTCTACCATCTTCAGCTGCATCATCTGACGCCCAACACCGTGACGCTGCTGTTCACCTTCGTCACGTTGTGCGAGGGCTATCTTGGCATCCTCCCCACCATCGAGTTGTGGGGAGCATTCTTCTACACCAAACTGGGCACCTCCGCCAGGGAGAAGGTGGCCCAGTGCGGTGCCTTCGTCGTGGTGCGCCGTCCGTCGGGGAAGAATGCCTTCCCCGCCATCAAGCTGTCACAGTCGGTCAAACTGTGGCAGAAATCATATTTTTACGTGGAGAACATCGACCCGGCAATCGACTTCATCAACTTGCCGCCCTATGAAGCCGGCCCTCCGGCCGAGCCTCGGGCCAACTGGGGCTCCAAGCCGAGACCCTTGTCGGCCAATGCCACCGCCGCCATCAACCGGCTCCGAGTGCTGACGGGCGTAGAAGGCCTCAAGGCGTCCGACCTGCTACTCGCCTTTGTCGAGCGCCGGGCTCTCCCACTCCAAGGCCGGCCTCATCTGATCTGTCGGATGAGCGGGCACCGCGACCCGAGCCGGATGTGCACGAGGGACATGCCGACTGCCGAAGTTGCCCGTATGGTGAACGAGATCTCCGACCTCAAGCTGTCGGAAGGGTCCTGGCGGTTCGGCAAGCGGCCATACTCCCGCGCCGACCCGCCGCCTGCTCCGGCGGTGGCCGCCGTGGTGGGGCCGGGTGAAGGCTATCAGCCGGACCGGGAAGTGAGCGACGTGGACGACCCTGACTTGGGGGCGGCCGCCCTTGAAGACGACGCCGCGGGCGGCGGCGACGTAGCAGGCGGCTCCGAAGAAGGAGGCGGCCTTGAGACTTGGCCTGACGACGATGACGAGGAGGACGAGCCGCGCCATGCGCTGATAGGGCGGACGTGGGCCCTTCTGCCGGGCCGGCTACTCGAGGCGGTACGCGCAAGCGCAAACAAGGCGTCGTCTTGTTCGGTAGCGCGAGGAGCAGGAAGCCGCCCCCATGGAGAAGGCGGAGGCTGACAGGGCGGAAGCCACCGCGTTGAAGAGGCTGGCGGAGGCTGAAGCCGATGCCGCGGAGAAGAGGCTAGGTGAAGGAGCCGCGCGCTATCAGGCGCTGCTACTCGTCACTCCCTTGAGCTTCGCGCCGCCACCACAAGAGTTTACGGCGCCAATTGGGGGAGCCGTCGTCGAACAGCCGGTCATGGGGAGAGAAGGCGGCGATGTCGTCATGCCGGAGGTAGTCGTGCCTCCGTCGCCACCGTCTGGAGGAGCGCGGGACAAACAGCCGGCTGCCCCATCGGCGCCGCCAGCCGGAAACGAGGTAGTGACGGGCCCAATTCCTGAGGCCGGCACACCATCACGCCGCCGAGGCGCGAAGGCGGCTTCGGCGCCGCGACCGCTAGAAGCCGGCGCTGCGAGCTCGTCCGTCCCAGATGCCGACGCCACCAGCCCCGTGCCCGCCGAGTGGGTGCGTGGAGGCAGGACCAGCGCCTTAAACCAGGTGATCCTAGACGTCCAGGCCAAACTCCGAGCTGAGGCCACCGCTCTTCGACAGTGCAACAGTGCGTTCTTGGATTCGCGAGCGGCCATTCGGGTACGTCCTTTATTTCTTCGTCTTTGATTCTTGTATTCTCTATGTGGGGGCGCGCCAGCGCACCCACTGGGTGTAGCCCCCGAGTTTCAGGCCGGCTGCTGAGCAGGCAGCTCGGAACTTTAATTGGCAAGCTCCGAGTGCTAACTTTATCTGCTATCTTCATTATAGGACTATCATAACCTTCGCGCGATCACCTTCAACTCCAACGTCCGAGAGCTGGACCGGCGGACCGCCGACTTGTCGGAAAGCCGGAGTAAGTCTTCGTTTTCTTTCTCTGCGGGGGCGCGCCAGCACACCCACGGGCTGTAGACCCCGAGATTCGGGCCGACTGGTGAGCAGTCGGGCCGGATCTCCTTGGCAGCCGTACCTCTTTTATGTTGATGGTTGATATTTTTTCCTTCTTCTGCTCTTGCAGAGGCCAATGCTACTTTGCAGCAGCAGATGGGTGAGGCCAACACCGCGTTGTGCGCCAAGGAGGCAGAGTGCAACGAGCTGGCCCAAGAGCGTGACCGACTGGCCAAGCAACTGACGGAGCAGGCGGAGCTTCTCCAGAAGGCCCAGAAGGAGGCGGAGGTAAAAGAGTCCAGTCTCCTCGCTGAGTTCGAGACTGAACGCTCCGCCTGGACTGACAGGGAGGCGCTTCTGAAATCCGGTTTCGGCAGGATTGAAGACATAGTTGATGGTAAGCTTTCTTCTTTTTCTTTCTTTGAGCTGCCGGTTGCCGATCGAGCCGGCGTCTAGCTTCTGACTTCTGATTTCTGATTTCTTTGCTTTCTTCCTGAGCAGACTTCTTTCCTGGCCACTCTGACGCCGCCAACCAGGCTATTGAGGCTTATCATAGAGAACAGAGAGCGGAAGGCGTGCAGATCGCTGCCAACGCCCCCCGGACTCTTGGCAAACAGGTCCTCAACATCCAGGCCCGCCTCCGGCCGGCTCATCGGATGTTGCGCCGTCTTCAGCGTGTCGGGGCCCAAGCGGTCTCTGCCCTTTGGCCAGACATGCCGGCTCCGCGCACTCCCAGTCGGACTGCCGACTGGCTGGAGGTGGTGGCCGGCCGACTTGAGGCTTGGAAGGGTTCCTCAGCCCGGGCTGGCGCGCGCCGGGCCTTGGAATTCATCAAGGCGTGGTACCCTGGGCTAAGTCTAGCCCAGTTGACCATGTTTCGGCAGGAGGCCCAAGAGGAGCTGGTGGCGGTGGAGCGCGATCTTGTCAGACGGGCAGCGGCGATCGCCGAGTACACCAACACCAACATCTTTGTTGCCGAGCTGGCTGAGGACGGTGCCGAGGCGCCACCGGAGTGGTTCGGGCTGAACCCGGAGGACGACGAAGACTCGGCCGAGATGATCGACTCCAGCGACGAGGGGGAAGGAGAGGAGGACGGGGAGAGCGAAGAAGATATGCTGGAGGTCGGGGCGGACGACCAGTCTCAGCTTGATCGTGCCTCAAACAACGAGCCGCGCTCGAGTGCGCCGACTGCTGCTGGAGGCGACCAAGCGGAGACTGACCAGTCGTCCGCTCTACCAATCGGCACTACTGACTCCGCCAACCAGTTGGACCCCTCTACTGCTCCCTAGGCCGCCGACTTGTCTTTTATTTTTCCTGTTTTATCAGTCTCGACAAACTTTGTTAAATTCGCACAATTCCACCCACGGGGTGTATTTCAAACTCTATTGAATGCTGGCCAAGGGCCTATTGACATGCAGATATTCTTCTACATAAGTTGCGCTCTTGCCGAGCTCTGACTTTCCTTGCTTTCTGCTCCTTGGCTTTTTTCCTTTGCCGCCCTCCCTTGGCTGCTGTCTTGCCAGCCAAACAGCCACTCTGCGGACTGCGGCTGGGTCAAGTACATAGCTACTTTCGGGAGAGCAAGTACTTAGCCGACTAGAGCGTTAGTAAGATAAGTAGAAGCTGGCCGCACGGCTGCTCCGCAGCCGGTCAACGAGGCGGAAGCCGGCCTGAACTATGTGCATGCTTTGGGTCCTTAGCCATTTTTCATGCGGACACCTTTTCTGCCTTTAACCCCTGCCCACCGGACAGTCGCTCTGCGAACTGTGGCTTTGGCAGGAGAAAGTTGAGGCGCCAACGCATTACTTGTCCGGCTACAGGAAGCACCACATAGTACAAGGCGGAGAGCCCCCCGAGCCGACTGGTCGAACCCGATGCCAGGCAGAATAATGAAATGACACATTTATAGGCGTAATACTCATTACGCAGATAAAAGAGGGTAGCCCCCGAGTTCTTCTCGGGGAACCCAGAGTCTTCGTACTTAATACAAAGGGTAGCGTGATACATACTGTATCAACTGTAAAATCTTCGAAGGAGGTTTGCGTTCCACGGCCGCTCTGTCTCCTTGTCGGAGTCGTCTCTCTTGCGTGCTCTGGGCTTCTGAGCATCGATCAGGTAGTAGGAGTCGTTGCCCAAAACTTTGCTGATGATGAAGGGGCCTTCCCAAGGTGCCGAGAGCTTGTGCTAGCCGGTTGTTCGCTGGATCAGCCGGAGCATAGGGTCTCCCTCTTGGAAAGATCTTGGCTTGACCTTCCGATTGTAGTATCGGTGTAGAATCTGCTGGTAGATGGCGGACCGGCTGAGTGCCAACAGCCGGCCCTCTTCCAGCAGATCGACGCCGTCTTCTCGTGCTTCTTTTTCCTCCTCCTCAGTGTACATGGTGACTCGAGGGGAGTCAAATTCTATGTCCGTCGGGATGACGGCTTTGGCACCATAGACGAGGAAGAAGGGCGTGAAGCCGGTTGACTTGTTTGGAGTTGTATGCACGCTCTAGAGGACGGCCGGCAGCTCATCGAGCCAACAGCCGGCTAAACGCTCCAGAGGCTCGATCAGTCGGGGCTTGATGCCGGACAAAATGAGGCCGTTTGCTCGCTCCACCTGGCCATTTGACTGCGGATGGGCAACGGACGCTAAGTCCAGTCGGATGCCCTGCGTCGCGCAAAAACGAGCCAATGCGCCCTTGGCGAAGTTTGTGCCATTGTCGGTGATGATGCTGTGTGGTATGCCATACCGGGTGGTGATGTCTGCGATGAAAGTCACAGCGGTCGGACCATTCAACTTCTTGATTGGTTTGGCCTCTATCCACTTGGTGAACTTATCCACGGCGACAAGTAGATGAGTCATGCCGCCGCGCGCTGTCTTGAATGGTCCCACCATGTCCAGCCCCCAGACGGCAAAGGGCCAGGCAATGGGGATGGTCTTGAGTGCAGAAGCCGGCGAATGTGGCTTGGAGCGGAACTTCTGACACCCCTTACATTTTTGGACCAAATCTTTGGCGTCTTCTAGAGCAGTTGGCCAGAAGAAACCATGGCAGAAAGCTTTGGCAACAAGTGATCTTGAAGCCGCGTGGTGACCACACTCGCCTTGGTGGATATCTTTGAGGATTGCTTGGCCTTTCTTCGGCTCCACACAGCGCTGGTACACGCCAGTGACACTACGCCTCACAAGTTCTCTGTTAACAATGGTGCATGCTCCTGCCCGACGTTGCACTTGTCGGGCCGAGATTTCATCAGTCGGCAGCTCCTTGTTCATCAGAAAGTTGAGGATGGGCTGCGCCCATGAAGGTGCTGCTATTTCTTCGACTGCCAGAACTGCTATTTGCACGAGGGCGGTTGGGAGGGGAGGCGGCGGGGTGGAGCCAACGGCATCTTGCTGTGTTGTTGGAGTCCCCGGGCCGACTGCTGCGGCCCCCGGGCCGGGTTGTGGAGTCCCCGGGCCGGGTGCGACTGCTGCAGTCCCCGGGCCGCTTGGTGAAGTCCCCGAGACGGCTGCTGCAGCCCCCGGGCCGGGTTGTGGAGTCCCCGGGCCGGGTGCGACTGCTGCAGTCCCCAGGCCGCTTGGTGAAGTCCCCGAGACGGCTGCCTCGGGGGGAGTCGGCACGAAGATGGAGTCTGATTCTGGTGACGGCCTGATAGACAGCTTGAGGAGGCGTTGCAGGGCGACGCCGGCTGGTACTGCTTGCCGGGTGGAGCCGATCCATGCCAAGGCATTGGCTTGCTCATTGTCGTTTCTCGGCACATGGAGGAACTCGCACCCTTCAAAGTATCCACTGAGTTGCTGGGCGAGGAAGCGGTAGCTTGCCATGTTTGCATCCTTGGCATCCCAGTCGCCTGACGACTGCTGGATCACTAAGTCGGAGTCACCGTAGCACAGGATCCGGCGAATGCCGAGTTCCTTGGCAAGCCGGAGCCCGTGTAAGAGTGCTTCGTACTCGGCCATGTTGTTGGAGGCAGCAAAGTGGATTTGCAGCGCGTATCTGAGCTTGTCGCCTTTGGGAGAGGTGAGGACGATGCCGGCTCCCAGACCGGTGCGCATCTTCGAGCCATCGAAGTGCATCCGCCAATGAGTGGAGTCTGGAGCTGGCGGCAGGTACTGGGTCTCGGCCCAGTCGACGAGGAAGTCGGCCAGCGCCTAGGATTTGATGGCGGTGCGAGGTTGGTAGAAGATGGTGTAGGGGGCCAGCTCGATGGCCCACTTGGTCACTCGGCCCGATGCATCTCTGCTGCCTATGATCTCCGCAAGCGGGGCGGTGCAAACAACCGTGATTGGATGCTCTTGGAAGTATGGCTTCAGCTTCTTGGCGGCGAAATGCACGCCGTAACACAACTTTTGATAGTGGGGGTAGTTCTGCTTGGAGGCTGACAACACCTCGCTCAAGTAGTACACCGGTCTCTGGACCGGCTGTGCCTTGTCGTCTTCTTTGCGTTCCAGAACTATGACTGTGCTGACCACCCGGCTGGTGGCGGCGATGTAGAGAAGCATCGGCTCCTTAGCAGTTGGAGCCGCTAGGACAGGCGGAGTGGTCAACACCTTTTTGAGCAGGAGAAAAGCTTCATCCGCCTTGTCATTCCACTCGAAAAAAGTGATTTTCTTCATAAGCTGGTACAGAGGAAGAGCCTTCTCGCCCAGCCGACTGATGAAACGGCTGATGGATGCCAAGCAGCCGGTGAATTTTTGCACATCCAACAGTCGGGTGGGCACCTCCATCCTCTCGATGGCCTTGATCTTCACAGGATTGCACTCTATGCCGCGCTCTGAGACCAGGAAACCAAGAAGCTGGCCGGCTGGTACTCCAAAGACACATTTCTCTGGGTTGAGCTTGATTTGAAAACGACGCAAGTTTTCAAAGGTTTCCTTAAGGTCCTCTAGCAGGGTGCCACGCTTCTCCGTCTTCACCACGATATCGTCCACATAGACATGGGTGTTCTTGCTGAGTTGCTTGAGGAGACACTTCTGCATGCAACGCTGAAATGTGGCGCCTGCATTCCTCAAGCCGAACATCATGGTCAGGTAGCAGAAGGCTCCGAATGGTGTGATGAAGGCGGTCTTCAGCCTGCCGGCTGGGTTCAGTTTGATCTGGTGGTACCCTGAGTATGCATCCATGAACTCAATAGCTCGCATCCGGCTGTGGAGTCTATCACTTGGTCAATTCTTGGCAAAGCAAATGGATCTTTGGGGCAAGCTTTGTTGAGGCTGGTATAATCAATACACATGCGCCACTTTTTATTCTTTTTCAGCACAAGGACTGGGTTGGCTAACCACTCTGGGAAGAATACTTCCATAATGAAGCCCGCTGCTAGAAGCCGGGCTATTTCTTCTCCAATGACTCCTCTCTTTTCTTCCGACAGGCGGCGCAAGGGCTGTCTGACTGGCTTGACACCAGGTCGGACATGTAACTTGTGCTCGGTGAAATCCATCGAAACACCCGGCATGTCTTTAGGAGACCATGCAAAGATGTCCCGATTCTCACGGAGGAAATCGGCGAGCTCGCTTTCCTATTTGCTGTCAAGGTTTGCACCAATGACAGCGTACCTCTCTGGGTGCTCCGGGTCCAGGGGTATCTTCTTTGTTTCTTTCGCCGGGTTGAACGAGCCCTCAGCTTCTGGCTCCTTAGGTTCTGGCGACATTTCTGGCTGCTTGCCTGCCATTGCCACAACCCGGTCAAGGAGCCTCCTCTCGGCAGCAATCACGAGGGACTCGGCCAGCCGACTGCTGGCAGCGGCACAGGCGACAGACTTCTGGTAGTCACCAGCCACGGTGATGATGCCCTTGGTGCTCGGCATCTTCATCTTGAGATAGGCGTAGTGGGGGACCGCCATGAACTTGGCCAGGGCGGGCCGGCCAAGCAACGCGTGGTAGGGGCTTTCAAGATCAACCACCTCGAACCAGATTGGCTCTCGGCGGAAGTGATCCTTCTCTCTGAAAAGGACATCTATCTTGATCTTGCCGATCGGCGAGCAGGACAGGCCAGGCACAATGCCATGGAAGACAGTTCGGCTGGGCTGGAGGTATTTCTCTTTGATGTCCAACTTCTCCATGGTGTCACGGTAGAGGATGTTGATGATAGTGCCGCCATCTATCAGAACTCGAGAGAAACGAGCAGCCCGCCTCTCCGTAGCGAAGGTGGCATCCAGCACCAGGGCATAAGAACCCAGAGCAGGCATCACCTCCGGGTGGTCAGATCGGCTCCAACTGATCGGCCTCTCTGACCAGTGCATGAATTCCGGAGCTTTAGAAGCGACAACGTTCACTTCCCGGCGCTGTTGACGCTGGCTGCGCCTATCGTCAGTCACGCTGGTGAAGACGACGTAAGCTCCGTGCTCTTCAGGGAACTCGTCTTGGATCGCTCCGACTGGCCGAACCGCCGGCTGCTGGGGCGGCGGAGGCGGCGGGCCAACAGGTGGAGGAGGCAGGAGTCCGTCGCCCTTGGCGATCCTGGTGAGCCAGTGGCACTTCCGAGTGGTGTGGTTGGACGGCGTCGCGCCGCTGTGAAACTTGCAGGGTGCATCGAGAGTCTGTTCATATGAGAAGGCGGGCAACCAGTTGGGCTTGCCGCCCTTCTGACGCTTGGGAGGAGGCTGTCCTTCCGGCTGCTGGTCTTCGACTGTCGCCGCCTGCCGGCTTGTAGAAGTCGGTTGTGGCGCCTTGCGCTTGTTGTCGTTTTGCTGCTGCCGCCGACTGGCGTCACCAGCCGGGGTCCAAGGAGCTTGAGGAGCCACTTTGCCGGATGCATCAACTTGAATCTCCGCCTTCATGGAGGAGCCGGCCGTGGCGTACTTGTCTGCTATGATCAGCAACTCATCGAGGGTGGCCGGCTTGTCGCAGAGGAGTTTGTGCTTGAGCAGAGTGCCTTCTCTGCACCCGGCTGTGAAATACTCAATGGCCTGCACCTTGTGCACGCCTTCGCAGGAGTTGCGCAGCTCGGCCCAGCGCGTGAGGTAGTCGCGAGTCGACTCGTCGAGGCCTTGGATGCACAAGGAGAGCTGGCGAGGCTTGGGTGGCCGCTTGTACGTGTTGGTGAAGTTGCGGTTGAAGGCCTCGGTGAAATCAACCCAGCTGTTGATGCTGCGGGGCTTCAGGCTATTCAGCCATGTCCGGGCGGTGCCTTGGAGCATGAGCGGAACATACTTCACGGTAATGCGCTTGTTGCCGTTTGCGATGCTGACGGCCGTGGAGTAGTCGACCAGCCAATCTTCTGGCTTCACGGAGCCGGTGTACTTGGGCGTATCTCTTGGGAGGGTGAACCCTTTGGCGAAGGGCTCGTCACGGATGCGGGGGCCAAAGCAAGGCGGACCCAATGCGTCTTCTTCTTCTAGCGCCAGGGACCGGTTGAGGCGGTCGATCCGGTGGCGGGCATCGTTCTCCCCGACTCCTTCTCGGCGGCCAAGGCGGTCGCCGAGTGTCGGGTGGTCAACAGGCGGCGGGGAAGCGCGTCTCTCCTTGCGCGGGGGAGGCGAACGACCGTCCCGCCGTTCCACTGCTCGTGGGCGGCCGTCTTGGTCGTGCTCGATGGAGATGCGGGTGCGGCTGCGACTCGCAACCGGCTCTGGGTCTCTTCCGTCGCGGGCGCCGTCTGTTGGCGTCCGGGAGGTCGCGCCGTGCTCTCGGCGAGGGGGAAGGTTCCCGGCCTGTAAGCCGGGTTCCATCATGCGGCGGCCGGCTTCCTGCTGCGCGGCGGCCGCGTCGATGAACTGTTGGATGTGCTCCATCATGCAGCGACGCTCGTCGCCCTCCAGGCGGTCCAGTTCTTCTGCCACCGCCTGGGCGGCGCGCAAGTTCTCCATCGGCGTGGCGTAGATTGGGCGGTCGGCCCCCAACATGTTGGCGATGGCTGCGCCACGCTGTCGGACCATGCCCGCGCGGCTGGGCTCACCAGCAGCCGGTGTGCCGCAGACGGCGCGGTCGATCTCGCGGTGGTAAGCCTCGGTGAGGCGTCTCATGGCCGCCAACTTGTTGGCGCTGTCGAGAAGCGCGATACGGCATGCTTCCAGCGTTTCACCGTTCGCACCGGGTGCTATGGGCGCGGACAGGTCCCGCATTGCCGCCTGCAGCGGATCCTGGCCACCTCCGCCAGAGTGCTCGCCATGCTCGATGACAAGCACCTCCGTGATGATGCCTCCGCCACTGTTCGCGCAAGGGAGCGGTTCGTCGTAGACCACCACGCTGGTGGGGAATGTGTCGAGCGACGCCATGTCGGAATCGACAAGCATCGGGTCGGTGGAGCCAACCGACTCCAAGTCTGCAGCAGGCTCGCTGCCGACGTGGAGCTGGTCGAGGAGGCCGACGAGGCGGCTCTCGGGGTCATCTGTGCCCGCGTCAGATACGGGCCTATCGGGAAGGCAAATGTCACCAACAAGATCGGCGAGGCAACTTGCCGCGCAGACGACCTCCACGCCGTGCAGCGCGTCTACGCAGGCGCCGTCTGGCGTGCCGGGCTGGCTGCGCTCGCCAGGAAGGAACAAGGTTCCCGTCCAGAACAGGTCTCCGGACGGCGGTGCACCTGGCCCCATGGTGGGCGCCAAATGTTGGGGGTTGGATGCGACATATGCCAAGGGATGGCTTATCATGGTGGGAGCTAGTAGAACGTCGCCGGTGCCTAGAAGCGGGATGAGGCGTAGACACGAACGCCGGCGTACTTTACCCAGGTTCGGGGCTCTCCTAGGAGATAACACCCCTAGTCCTGCTCTGCGGGGTCTCCGCATGATCACTAAGGCACTAGTGAGTACAAGGTGCTCCTTGAGCTGTATGCCAGAGGTAGAAGAGAGCAGGGCCGACTCTCTCCTCACTCTGAATGAGTCTAGGTTTCACAGGTCCGAACCCTTTGCATGGGTGCCCTAGGGGTTTATTTAGGCCTACCCCCCAGGGGTACAATAGTCATCTGGCCGGGTGTAGGGTCCGGCGGTCAGCGTCTCTGGCTGCCGGCTTCTCTGTCAGCTGCTGGGGCCCGCCGCCTGGTGGGCCCCGCCGACTGGTCTGGCTCGGAGCTGACAGGCCGCTCCCGCCACCTGCGGGTCTCATCGGCTGCTTGTTGCTGTAGCCGTAATGCAGATGACGCATGCTTGGTCGGGGGGGGGGGGGGCCGTGCTACATCCCCCGCCGTCTGGTGGGAGATCACTGTAGCCACATCGTGTCTTTTCCAGTTTAATGGCGCGCGGACTTCGAGGGAGGAGGGGCCGCTTGCTAGAGGCCGGCCTCCCACCGGTCCGACTGGTCGGGCTCCGCCGCCCTCCAGTCTCTCGCTGCCTGGTAGGGCCTGCCGCCTGCAGGCCGTACCGACAGGCCGTCGTGGGAATAGGGCTTCGCCTGATAGGAATGACGTCAAGGGTGGGGAGGCCACAGTGCCACGTCGTGGGGAGATCTCTGCCTGTACGG
Source organism: Thinopyrum elongatum (assembly GCA_011799875.1). Lineage (NCBI taxonomy): Eukaryota > Viridiplantae > Streptophyta > Magnoliopsida > Poales > Poaceae > Thinopyrum > Thinopyrum elongatum. Next base: position 441,370,613 of record CM022300.1, on the reverse strand, counting down.
AGCACTGTGGCCGCGTCGTGCCCTGGATATGGGGGAATGGGCTTTACTGTAGCCACATCCTGTCTTGTCTTATTAATGGGGGCGTAGACTTTGAGGGCATCGTGGGCCGCCTGTTCTAGGAGCCGGCCTCTCTGGAGGCTGCCTGCTATGAGTCGGCCCGTCTTGGGGCCGTCTTTCGGTGCTTGGCCGTCCTCTGGCATCCAGCCTCATGAGCCAGCCGGCCACCAGAAGGCGGCGCTTCATCCTTGATGCTTGAGGGGCGCAGCCAGCCCAATGTCTTGAAATGCTCAGGGACCCGGGTTAGGCTACCCATGGCCCATTACTCTGACAGCAAGGTTTCTTGCAGCACAAACAACTTCCTCGACGCGCAGCGTGTCGGCGCAAACGCCGTCGGGCGTGCCGGGCTGGCTGTGATCGCCAGGGAGGAAGAGGGTTCCTGTCCAGAACGTGTTTCCGGACGACGATGCACCTTGCCCCACGGTGGGCGCCAAATGTCGGGGGTATCGTGCGACATATGCCAGGGGATGGCTTATCGTGGATGGGGACAAAAGTACGTCGCCGGGCTCTAGAAGCGGGAGTGAGCAAGACCGCGTACGCTTGCGAATCTTACCCAGGTTCGGGGCTCTCCTAGGAGATAACACCCCTAGTCCTGCTCTGCGGGGTCTCCGCATGATCACTATCTCAACAGGTGGCTACAAGCTTGCTCCTTGAGCCTCCTGGCTGGAGGAGGAAGAAGGGCAAGGCTAGCCCTTACTCCACTCTCTCTGCGTGTGTGTGTGTCTGTCGTGAGTGCTCGACGAGACCTCTGCCAAGGAGCCAACTGCCCACCCCCTGCATGGGGTGACCTGGGGGGTTTATATAGGCCTACCCCCCAGGGATACAATGGTAATCTGGCCGGGCGTAGGACCCGGCCGTCAGTATCTCTGGTCGCCGACTTCTCCGCCGACTGCAGGGGCCCGCCGCCTGGTGGGTCCCCCCGGCGGTCTTGTCTTCGGCCGACAAGCTGGGCCCGCCGCTTGCGGGTCCTGTCGGCTGTGTAGCACTATAGCTGTGCCATTGATGACGCATGCTTGGTCAGGGAGAACGTGGATACCCCGTCGTATCTGGTTAATGGCGCACGGACTTCGAGGGAAGAGGAGGGCCGCTTGCTGGGAGCCGGCCTCCCACCGAGCCGACTGGTCAGGGCTTGCCGCCTTCTGGCTTGTCACGGACAGGTAGGGCCCGCCGCCTGCGGGCCGTACTGGCCGCCTGTCATGGGAGCATGGCTCCCTCTGCCATGGGTGTCGTCATGAGTGGCATGGCAACAGTCCTGCGTCGGGCGCAGGATTCCTGCCCGATACGCAGTACCGTGGCCACGCCCCGCCCTGGATTCGGGGGGGGGGGGGGCAGGCCTGTACTGTAGCCATACCCTGTCTCATCATCTTTATGTTGGTGTTGACTTTGAGGGCGCGAGGGGCTGCCTGCTAGGACTCGGCATCCCAGGAGGCCGCCTGCCAGGAGTCGGCTTGCTTCATGGCCGTCTTGTGGACTCCGCCGCCTCCCGGCAACCGGCTGCTTGGACCAGCCGGCCTCAAGAAGGCGGCCCTTGTCCTTGATGTTTGAGGGGCGCAGCCTGCCCTGATGTCTTGAAATACCAAAGGGAGCTGATGGGGCTACCCATGGTCATTTACTCCGACAAATGTGATGGAAAATAGACCCGGGGGCCATAGGTTTCACTAGAGGCTTCTCTCAAGATAGCAAATAATATGGTGGGTGAACAAATTACTGTCAATCAATTGATAGAAAAGCGTAAAGTTATGACGATATCTAAGGCAATGATTATGAAATATAGGCATCACGTCAGTGTCAAGTAGACCGACTCCTGCCTGCATCTACTACTATTACTCCACACATCGACCGACTCCTGCCTGCATCTAGAGTATTAAGTTCATGAAGAACAGAGTAACACTTTAAGTAAGATGACATGATGTAGAGGAATAAACTCAAGCAATATGATGTAAACCCCATCTTTTTATCCTCGATGGCAACAATACAATATGTGCCTCGGTGCCCTTACTGTCACTGGGACAGGACACCGCAAGATTGAACCCAAAGCCAAGCACTTCTCCCATTGCAAGAAAAACCAATCTAGTTGGCCAAACCAAACCGATAGTTCGAAGAGAATTACAAGGATATCAAATCATGCATAAAAGAATTCAGAGAAGATTCAAATAATATTCATAGATAAGCTGATCATAAATCCACAATTCATCGGATCTCGACAAACACACCGCAAAAGAAGATTACATCAGATAGATCTCCAAGAACATCAAGGAGAATGTTGTATTGAGAATCAAAGAGAGAGAAGAAGCCATCTAGCTACTAGCTATGGACCCGTAGGTCTGAGGTAAACTACTCACGCTTCATCGGAAGGGCAATAGAGTTGATGTAGAAGCCCTCCGTGATCGAATCCCCCTCCAGTAGGATGCCGAAAAAAGGCCCCAAGATGGGATCTCACGGGAACAGAAGGTTGCGGTGGTGGAAAAATGTTTTCGTGGATGCTTCTGGTGGTTTGGGAATATATGTGAATATATAGGAGGAAGATCTAGGTCAGGGGGTCACCGAGGGGCCCACAAGGCAGGGGGCGCACCCTCCCCCCTTGTGGCCGCCTCGTGGCTCTTCTGACTTGCACTCCAAGTCTCCTGGGTGTCTTCTGGTCCAAGAAAAATCGTCACGAAGGTTTTATTACGTTTGGACTCCGTTTGGTATTCCTTTTCTACGAAGCTCAAAAACAAGGAAAAAAACAGAAACTGGCACTGGGCTCTAGGTTAATAAGTTAGTCCCAAAAATAATATAAAATAGCATATTAATGCATATAAAACATCCAAAATAGATAATATAATAGCATGGAACAATAAAAAATTATAGATACGTTGGAGACGTATCAAGCATCCCCAAGCTTAATTCCTGCTCGTCCTCGAGTAGGTAAATGATAAAAACAGAATTTTTGATGTGGAATGCTACCTAACATATTTATCCATGTAATTTTCTTTATTGTGGCATGAATGTTCAGATCCATAAGATTCAAAACAAAAGTTTAACATTGACATAAAAACAATAATACTTCAAGCATACTAACAAGGCAATTATGTCTTCTCAAAATAACATGGCCAAAGAAAGTTTATCCCTACAAAATCATATAGTCTGGCTATGCTCCATCTTCATCACACAAAGTATTCAAATCATGCACAACCCCGATGACAAGCCAAGCAATTGTTTCATACTTTTGGTGTTCTCAAACCTTTTCAACTTTCACGCAATGCATGAGCGTGAGCCATGGACATAGCACTATAGGTGGAATAGAATATGGTGGTTGTGGAGAAGACAAAAAGAGGGAGATAGTCTCACATCAACTAGGCGTATTAACGAGCTATGGAGATGCCCATCAATAGATATCGATGTGAGTGAGTAGGTATTGCCATGCAACGGATGCACTAGAGCTATAAGTTTATGAAAGCTCAAAAGAAAACTAAGTGGGTGTGCATCCAACTTACTTGCTCTTGAAGACCTAGGGCAATTTGAGGAAGCCCATCGTTGGAATATATAAGCCAAGTTCTATAATGAAAAATTCACACTAGCATATGAAAGTGACAACATAGGAGACTCTCTATCATGAAGATCATGGTGCTACTTTGAGGCACAAGTGTGAAAAAAAGGATAGTAACATTGCCCCTTCTCTCTTTTTCTCTCATTTTTTTTGTTTGGCTTCTTTGGCCTCCCTTTTATTTTTTTATTCACATGGGACAATGCTCTAATAATGAAGATCATCACACTCTTATTTACTTACAACTCAAAAATTACAACTCGATACTTAGAACAAAAATATGACTCTATATGAATGCCTCCGGTGGTGTACCGGGATGTGCAATGACTCAAGAGTGACATGTATGAAAGAATCATGAAAGGTGGCTTTGCCACAAATACGATGTCAACTACATGATCATGCAAAGCAATATGACAATGATGGAACATGTCATGATAAAATGGAACGGTGGAAAGTTGCATGGCAATATATCTCAGAATGGCTATGGAAATGCCATAATAGGTAGGTATGGTGGCTGTTTTGAGGAAGGTATATGGTGGGTTTATGGTACCGGCGAAAGTTGCGCGGCACTAGAGAGGCTAGCAAAGGTGGAAGGGTGAGAGTGCGTATAATCCATGGACTCAACATTAGTCATAAAGAACTCACATACTGATACATCTCCAACGTATCTATAATTTTTGATTGTTCCATGCTGTTAAATTATCATCCTTGGATGTTTTACAATCATTTTATAGCAACTTTATATCATTTTTTGGGACTTACCTATTGACATAGTGCCCAGTGCCAGTTGTTGTTTTTTGCTTGTTTTTTACTTCGCAGGAAATCAATACCAAACGGAGTCCAAATGCAGCAAAACTTTTTGGTGATTTTTTCTGGACTAGAAGACACAAGTTGGGCCAAGAAAGTACCTGACGGGGGCTCCGAGGGGAGCACAACCCACTAGGGCACGCCTGGGGGCCCAGGCACGCCCAGGTGGGTTGTGCCCACCTCGGTGGCCTCCCACACCGCCTCTTTGCTCTATAAATACCCCAATATTCCAGAAACCCTAGGGGAGTCGACGAAAATCAATTCCAGCTGCCGCAAGTTCCAGAAACCACATATCCAATCTAGACACCATCACGGAGGGGTTCATTATCCTCATTGGTGCCTCTCCGATGATGCGTGAATAGTTCATTATAGACCTACGGGTCTGTAGGCAGTAGCTAGATGGCTTCCTCTCTCTCTTTTGATCCTCTATACAATGGTCTCTTGGAGATCTATTTGATGTAACTCTTTTTTACGGTGTGTTTGTTGGGATCCGATGAACTTTGAGTTTATGATCAGATCTATGTTTTTATCCATGAAAGTTATTTGAGTCTTTTGATCTCTTATATGCATGATTGCTTATAGCCTCGTATTTCTTCTTTGAATCTTTGGTTTAGTTAGGCCAACTAGATCGATTTTTCTTGCCATGGGAAGAGGTGCTTTGTGATGGGTTCGATCTTACGGTGCTTGATCCCTGTGACAGAAGGGGAACCGACACGTATGTATCATTGCTATTAAGGATAGCAAGATGGGGTCTATTTCTACATAAATAGATCTTGTCTACATCATGTCATCGTTCTTATTGCATTACTCCGTTTCTCCATGAACTTAATACACTAGATGCATCACTACTGCAGGATGCTGCTAACACGACACTACGATCAGAGACCCTTCGACGAAACTGTGTGTGATGCAATAATCGCAAACGATGATGTAAAAAAACGTCAAAAAAGATGCAAAACGTTTGCGATGATGGATGCATCAAACACGGTTCAGAATTTAGTTGCGTGTGCGATGAGGGGTATATGGTTCAGTTCAATGAACTGTTTGCGATGAGGCAGAAGAACAGAAACGGGCAGCCAGATGAAGGTGTGTGCGATATACAGCATATGGTTCACTCGGATGAACTATTTGTGATTAGGCAACACAAAAGAAATGGCCAGCCAGATCAAGGTGTGTGCGATATACGGCATACAGTTCACTCGGATGAACTGTTTGCGTTAAGCCAAGAGAACAGAAACGGTTCAACTTAACAAGATATGTGTGATACGCGGTAAACAGGTCTGTAATCAGAAACATGTGGGAAGACCGATAACAACACAGACGATTCCTGTTAACAAGCCGTGTGTGTTGTGAGCAAACGATTGCTGGTATACAATTGTGAGTGATTGATGAAATCATCACCGACGGGTTCCATTGTTTAGTCCGTGTGCGATGTGATTTGCTCTGTCTACAGAGCATCAACGTATATACTTAAAAAGACAACATTGCAAAACCAAATTAAGCATACAATTACACAAGTGACTACACACATAACATTTCCACACACCAAAGTAAGCAATTATATGCATACTAAACTAGGAGAAACGAGGATCTAATCATCTACTTATTGTTGCGACGACGCTTGCCATTGCTCTGCTTTCGGCTGGATCCCTGGCCATTTTGGGGAAGGACGCACTTCCTCATGTCAACGATCCGCCTGTACATGTCGTAGCTCATGTACGCCTCCTTGGCCGCGTACACGACATGAGCTTTGTTGAGTTTCTCCATCTAGGCCGAGTGCCAGGCACGCTTGTCCTTGTTGCAGGAATCCTTCATGTCTCTGTAGTTGGGGTCGATGATGGCCTCGGCGAGGTGAACCAGTGAGTCTTTCTCATGCTCCTTGCTGCCCCAGATCTTGTATTGGCCCTGGATGTCAACAAGATTCTGGCAGGCGATGCCCGAATTCTTGAGCACCTTTACATCGTTGGTGATGTCCACCGTAGCGAACATGTAGTGGGGGCTGTTGACAAACCTGGCCAAATGCTCGCAAGGCCTTATGGCCAGGCAGTAGTGGTAGACGAGGACGTGGTTGTGCACACACATCTGGGCGACGGCAACCTTGGGACGAGACCCGGCACGAGCGCGGGTGTACTCGAGGTCGAACCCGACCACCTTGTACTTCTCGTCGGCAAGCAACAACTCCATGATGTGGATGGAGTGCTCCACCCAGACCGGGTTGTTGGTGTACACCACCAAGAGCTCCGTGAACCTACTGTGGGTGTCCACCATGGCATGCATGGTGAACTGCTGCTCGTCGTCGGCAGCCGCTCGGAGCGCCATTGCAGCCGCACAGGATACCCTCTAAGAATTTGTCGTGGTGGGTGTGTTCTTGCAATGGTGGGGCACGATCGAAATGTTGAAGAGACACAAGGGTTAAATGGCCGCTGTAATAAATGGGGGCCGGCCGGCCTGTAATCGTCACGTCTTGTCACGGTGTTCATAGCGGAGGATTCCAGTGCATGCTTGACAACACCGCACCACACGCATTTCGTTTGACCACGCGTGGGCTCGAAGAGACGCCAAATGTATTGTCGGTGAGCCTGTTCCCGCGCTACCGCACAGTTTACCGTGCAAACTTCCCGCCCGGCGAGTTTGGCCACGCGTCGGCTAGAAGAGTGACAAATCATGGGCGTTTATTGGCAAAAGGCTTTGTAAAAACGAAGTGTGTGGAATGACTTCGGTCATAAGTTTACCCGTGGGTGATGAGGTCAAAGTTACACAGAAGGGTGATGATGGACACTCGAGTGCGATAATTAATTCTGCGCTCTACAGGGCACACGGTTGAAGAAACCAACTGTGTGCAATAATGTCAAAGATCGCAGTCAAGTTAGCTATACAGATCATGTGCTATGAGATCGACAAGGTAAACAGATTCGAGAATGGTTAATAAAATCTAAGACCATTGCACATTAAGGTCAAAATAGTGCTACCAATATACGAGTCTCATACGATGCCATTTCAACGATTGTACCACAAAAGCTCGAAATATTACAAGGTTCAAATTCCAGAGTTATATGGCTCAAATTCGAAGATTACAAGGTTCAAACTGATATTAGAAATGAAATTCAGCTCATCAGCTGCAAACGCTCACGCTGATCCGCTGAACATGGATATCAGAGAGGTTCAAACTAATATTACCACTTCTAAGTCTGGTTTCGAAACCTCATAATTTTTGCAAAGGGGTCAGCCACTGAGAAGTCATGTATGGGGTTGACACGATGACTTCCGATTACTCTGTCATCCGAAGTTCCAAAATGAAATTCAGCATTTTTGGAGCCTATTCCATTCTGCCGCAGCCGCCGGCGCTGATCAACAAACCATTCATTTTTGCGAAATAAATGTAGGGCAAACCTCATTACCTTCGGCACCCTTGCTCTGACAACAAAGAACCTGTCAAATATAATCTCCGCTAAGGTCCCTCGGTAGGAGTTCAAAGTAATTTCTGAGAGATGCAGATCTAGGCAGTCGACGTGATTGTTATATTGTATCACATTATCCACCACTGGGCCTAATCTTATGTGCAAAAGAAGAAAATGTGTTAGTGCCTACATGCAGTTTTGAACACTACTACATGCCTATTTGGTTTGCAGGATATGTAAAATGCACTAACATGCCGTGAAGTAGGATTAGGAATTTATGGCTATTTTTTTATACATATCCAGAGATTATGGTTTGATTTTTAAGCACAGTCGTCTATGTACAGACCAATCTTGAAGAAAATAATGGCACAAACATATATGTAGGTCATTCAAAATCAATTGTCAAGTCCTGGCTAGGAATTATTAGCACGAACACTAACCCTAGTCGGATTACTAGCAGAAATCATTTGCATAGATGAAACAACTAATCACTTATCACTTGTACCATTCAAACAATCAATACACTACACGGATCTAACAAAACTTACTCAGATTTCATGGATTGGGAGAACATAACCATAGGATTTCTATTGCAAAAAGGGGGAGGCAGGAGTAACCAGAGAAACCCTAGGATCTATTTGACACATAAATGGGTATAGATGACTAACCAGTTGTCCGTCGTCATCGGAGTCGTCGCCGGAGTGGTCGTCGGAGTCGTCGCAGGGTCGTCGCCCGAGTTGTCACCAGAGTCGGTGTGGAACTCCGCCTCCGACTATGGAAGCTCGACGCCATCGACGACGTCAGGGTGCAGCAATAACTCGCCGGGGGTGACGGCAACCTCTGTCTCCATCTCCACGCCGTGCTCCGGTGCTTCAGCAGCCCCGGCATCGCCACTCCCTCCGATGGGGCGCTTTGGCGGCACCCTCATACACTGACGGCTTTGAGGACTGAGAGCGGCGTCGAGGATGCAAGCGGAGAGAGAGGATTGTGTGTGTGGCGAGGATGGGGGGTGCGGCCGCTCGGGCGCACCATTAATATGGAGTAGTGGGAGAGAGGCGGGCGCGTGTCAAATTGCTGGCTCGCCTCCTAGTGAGCCTGCGCACCGGACTGCTGGCATGCCTACCGTCGTTTCACACAGCTACTCGCACGCCTCCCGATGACACTGCGCAACAAGCACGCCTCCGTCAATTCACACACCTGCACGCATGCCTCCCGGTCTGCCTGCGCGGCGGACTGCTCGCATGCGTCCCGTCAACTCACGCCTGCTCGCACGGCACACGGGTCGCGTGGCGGCACGTATATTGTTTTTCTATTTGGATGATTAATGCTGCCGCTTTATTGCTTAACTGAAGCATGGCATGTATCCATTGTTGGTCTAACGCTCACGGTTCGAATAAATAATCCGTTTGGGATATTGGTTCCCAATTATTAATAATCTCTTGTTTGTAATTAGTTAAAGATTACACCAAAACTGGTATCAAATTTGACAAAAAAAGTACAATGCCACTTTGTATTGGTGTCCATATGACAACACGATAAGTTTCATGAACTTCAAATAAGTTTTGGATGTACTAGAATTTAAAAATCAAGATTCTCAATGTTTGAAATTTCTTGCACGAGGAGTAAACATGCACCCAGTGAGACACATGTGTTTATGCAATCCATTTAGGTGCACTGTCACATGTGCATGTAGCTCAAATTTGATTTTTGCACATTATACCCTAGAAAATCAATCAATGTACTAAAACGTCTTAATGATCTTCTTTTTTCGAAATTAAAACGTCCCTCCTTTGGTAACATATGTTCACCGCGGGATAATTTAACATGCATCGTAGTTGCGGTGGATTCGCGGTGTGTGTGTGGGTGTGTGCGTCTGGGGGGTGGTGGGTGGCTCGCAGTACACTACGAGTTGTGAGCCATCGTGTGGGTTGGCCGTTTTGTTAGGCAGGTGCCACATCAGAGTCGTGAATTCATTATTTAAAACATTACACAACCCTTTCATACATACATATTTTGGCCACATGCAGTCGATGGTTGTCCTACACGACACTTGATACTCATGTGTGACGCTTTCTGTGGGCCCGTGAGGTCGTCGTCCATCACTTTGACAAACAGCCGGCAGTGAGGTTAATTTGACCAGTAAGGTAGAATCTTTTTTGTGTGTGTTATGGTGGGAGTATATATATAGTACGCGTCAAAGAGGTGGGAGGGGACTAGCATATATACTATACGTACGCGTCTGTGAACAAGTACACCTCACTCAGTGTCGGGACTTTTCGGTTTCCGAGGCACGTGCCACATCAAAGTTGTGAAATTGGCTATTCAAACATCACACAACACCTCTTTGGGCCACATGCATGCAGGCGGTGGTTATCCTAGCTAGGACACTCATGTGTGATGCTTCCATCTGTGGGCCCACGAGGCCATCGTCGATGCATGCATCACTTTGACCAACATCGGGAGAGGTTAATTAATTTTACCATCGAGGAGGATTCTTTTTGGGTTGTATTACGGTAGGAGCATATAGTATGCATCGAAGAGGGGGAAGGGGACACACATATGTAGTACGCTTCATGAACCTCGCTCTGTGTGGGGGCTTTACGGTTTTTGAGGCATGTGGCACATCAAAGTTGTGCATTTTGGGTATTCAACATATGTTTGGCCCACATGCAAAGCGATGGTGGTTGTCCTCTCGCACCCACTTAAGCGGTTATCAGCAATATCGATGCTTTCCATCTGTGGGCCCGCTTGGTCCATCACTACTTTTTGCCTGACAACGAGAGAGGTTAATTTGACTTAGGAGGGGATTATTTTTTTGTTTGTAATACGGTATATATATAGGTCATGCTCTGGGATGACATGATACAGTTTGAGCACACACACATGCATGTGTACGCATGAATCCCTCCCATCGAGTCGAAGTGGCTAGTACAACGACACGTCATGAACCGATCTCGCTCTGTGTGGGGACTGTACGATTTTCGACGCACGCGCCACATCAATGTTGTGAAATGGTATTCAAACATGCATGCACGCATCACCTCCATACATATGCATGTAGTGGTTGTCTTCGAACGGTACACTCCCTCGCGTGGTTATCGGCGACAAGCCTATATATTCGTGGGCCCGCGTGGACATCCATGATCACCTTGACCGACAACAAGATAGGTTACCATGGCGGATTCTTCCTTTGGTTCGTGTTATCATAGTATAGGTCATGGTGAGATTCAGACCTAATTAAGTTTGAGCGCATATACTATGCACGCATGCATGAATCCCCGTCGTCGGCTTGAAGTGTGGTGTGACATACATATGCATCATCAACCTAACCCTCACTCAGTGTGGGGATTTCTAGTTCGAAAGCACGGTGCCACATCAAAGTTGTTCCATTGTGTATTCAAAAACACACCTCTCCATACATATGTTTGGGCCACACGCATGCAGTTGTTGTCTTCGGGGACTAGCTACTTGCGTGATTATTGGCGAGCTAGCCCATCTCCGGGGTCGCATGGACGGCCATCACTTTGACCAACAACAAGAGAGAGTTTGTACGACCAAGGTGGATTATTCTTGGTCCGTTTTACGATTCCCTCTTGTGAGATGGCTCTTTGGCCTACGAGAAAGTGGTGTGGGTGTGGGGGGGGGGGGGGGGGTTGTACTTCGCACTTTGCTAGGTGAACCCTGGTTGGGGGGCATGCATTCATAGTTAGGATTCCCTTCCTGCCGACACGAGGGGGGGGGGGGGCGGGGGGAAAGGCCAATACCGTGCGCTTTGCGAGATAGGTGCCACATCGAAGTTGCATTTGGTATTTGAACATCAAACCACCCTTTTCATACATAAATTTGGTCCACATGCAAGTGTGTTCATGTTCAGACCCTCTCCTGCATCATTTTTGGCCAAATTTATGGACATTAGACAAGTCAGATGACGCAATAGACACGGTTCACACAAACTAACCGTGTGCCACGCCGGTGCCCCTGTCACGCACATCCGCACAGTACATTGGGCTCCACGAGGCTTCCCCTCTCAAAAATATCTACCCGCCTGCAGCTTTTTTCTGTTTGATAACACACAGTTATTATGTTTCGACCGTGTGTGATGTTTCTTGTTCCCAATCCTGCCTGCATCCTTCGAAAATATCTGCCCGCCTCGAGGGTTTTTCTGTTTCATAACACACGATTGTTATCTTCGGACCGTGTGCGATGTACCATCATCAAAATTTTCAATAGCCCCGGCATTTCACTCCTGCGTTTGACTCCCGTGTAGTAAAATTTTCAGTACCCGCGTCATTTCCTCAAACACACCCCCGCCCCCACCTCCACACACACACACACACACCAAAACCTCCTCGGGCGCGCGCGCACACACACACACACACACACCCTCCCTCGCTCGAAACCCTAGCAAGGTCCCCACCGCCGCCGCCGCCGCAAGGCCTCCATTGTCAACATCTGCCGGTTTGCCCGTGCAGCTTACCCACCGATCTCCATACCCAGGTCGCCCTGAGTTTCTTAGATGACGCCTGCCAAACACCCCCTTTCCCACAGATCCCCATCCCCCACTCCAGAGCGTTGCAGCCTAAGCCCGGCTACGCTTCCCGTGGAGCTCAAGGAGCGACTGGCCCAAAAGAGGTGTATCGCGGTCTCTTCGCCCGACGTCGCCGAGGAAGCTGACGACCATTACTGGCCGCATGCACTCAATCAACGGGCTAGAGTATGCGGGTATGTCGCAGACGCCGACTACAACATCGAGGTCGTCGACAGCGACGGCCTGAGGCGGGCTATGTCACAGGTTAAGTGGCCCACCCCAACCCCTCGGGTTCAACCGCCGTCGATCTCATCCATGGCTCCGCCGTTGATCTCCTGTGGCTCGCTGTCAAGAATTTGCCATCCTACATCGCCATCGAGCCCCTTTTGTCATTTTTGAAGGACACGTTCTGTGACGCTGGCTTGGGATCCACAGCTTCCAAGTCAGACCTCATCGACGACGACCACGAGGAGGGCACCCTCTCCGGCTCTTCCAATGGGAAAGAGCCCATCTGCTCTTCCAAGGGGAAAGAGCCCGTCTGCGACATCAGGGAGGGCACCCTACAGCCGTGCTCTTCCAAGGGGAAGGAGCCCATCGGCGACAACATGGAGCGCATCCAGGATCCGTGCTCTTCCCACGGGAACGAGCCCATCTGTGACAAGTGAGGAAACCGATGATTTGTTTTGCCGTGCCTCTTCACAGGGGGAACCCATGATTTGTTTTGTCGAGTCCCTTTTGTAGTGTAGTGAGAATATTTCCAGTTTTAATTGCTATATTTGGTTGTTTGCAGTATGCCTTGTTTATTTCAATTCTTCACAATGTGATGCTCTATATGTGCAATTATTTACTGTGCAGTACATTTTATCAATCCAGTTTTAAACATACCAATAGGAATGCATATATTTGCTTGCTGTTAAGCCTGTTATAGCTAGCATATGCCTCTTTTAAAGTTTTTTGATTGTTCGGTTGTTTGTAGTTAGCATATGTCCAGTTTCAAATGCTATATTTGGTTGTTCGTAGTATGCCTTGTTTATTCCAGTTATTCACAATGTGATGTTCTATATGTGCAAGTATGAACTGTGCAGTTCAATTTCATCAATACCAGTTTCAACAATACCACTATGAATGACTACATTTGGTTGCTGCATCTTGTAGTTAACACGCCTTTCCATTTTTATTAACAATAACCAGTGTACTTAGACCGGCACAATACCGGTTTGAATGACTATGTTTGCTTGTTGTTAAATGTTAGGCCTGTTGTAGTTAACACACCTTTCCACTTGTTTTGCTTTACTACCGTGCTTAAACCTGCACACTGAAGCTATCTTTTGGAGATTATTTTGTCTGTCATGGATAATTTTGGTTGATGTTTAGCCTGTTGTGCTTAACATGCCTCTCGATGTACCTACACAGGACAATTTTGGGAACGACTGTTGTTTTCCATCGAGGTTAGTTTTATCCCATGGCTTATATATACTCACTGTTCAGGATATCGGTAGCTGGTACCATATAGGCCGGGGGCTGGTAAGGGACTAATCGGTGAATCGGACTTTTAACTGAATATATTTGTAACCCATTTATCATTAGGTTAACTAGGGCCATATGTAATATATCTGAGGCTACATAGCAACATGCACTGTACTTATGTCTAAATATGCAATCCTAGGCTACATAGCAACAAGGAAGAGTGCTACCTTAATGTTCTGATGATGTCTAGATATACGTAGAAGAGCAGCAGCAACAATAACAACAACACAGCCCTGTTTGGATACTCAACTTAGCTAGAGGTTAGAGTTAGTTTCTAGCTCATGACTAACCCTGAACTAACTCCATCCAAAGAGATGTTTGGATGACAGGGTTAGATTGACAATAAATGCACTAGGAGAACTAGCTCCAATTAGCACCTCTTGGGTTGGATAGTTTTTTTGGGTGGGTTAGATACAACTAGCTCAAACTAGCCCTCATGTTTGGATATACTTTAGGGCTATTTGAGCCCGAACTAGCTCAAACTAACTCTAACCCATGGATACAGTAGCAGTTAATCAGCCGATAATTTGTAAGAATGCAATAAACTCCTTCCGGCCCATAATATAAGATGTTAATTCATCTAATATGTGAGTATATTGGATGTTATAAGATATTATAAAAGAGTGTTGTACTACATCATTGTGCAATTGTTGTTTAGCTTCTAATATTAACTTGGTGCTTTTAGGTACATATGTCATTGGTAAAGATCTGCGCTTCAACCCTTTCTGCGTATGGGGAAATGAGATATCGATGAACCAGCATCAAGTGAGGAAGCTGATAAAGATTGTTAGTAAAATGGGTCAAAAGATGGCAATTAAACTATTTGTTTACACTTTATCCAAGACAACAACGAACTGCAGGATGGTAAGTAAGAACTCTGTAGCCTTCTTTTTACTGCCCATAATGAGTTGTGTTAGATGACAATGTCTGAATCTTTTTCCTTTGCAATGGTTCCCAAAGCAGTTTACTCAAGATTACCTCTCAAACTACATGATTGGTGGGCATGCAAAGGTTAAAGTATTTCTACCAGAACACGATGATTATCTAGATGTTTTCATGAAGACCGTGAAGGATGGGCGGTCGGCCATCACAAGGGGTTGGACTAGAGTCGTGCGTGCCTTCTGCATGGTGGAGGGCACAATATGGGCATTCCGCTTCACCTTATTCAGCAACCAGAATGTATTTCGCCTCTTTCTTTACCGTCTTTAATAGTACAAGTATACAACTGTGGTTCATTATTCTTTATTTGGTTCTTATGTAATTCTTGAACATATGTACCTATGAATCGAATAATGCATTGGTTGTTTGAACCTGATGGATATGAATAAAGCTATAGCATACATTCAAATTCAAATTCAAGTCCGGTACAATTTGAAATAGCAGCAATTAAATTACGGTGAAATTACGCTCTCTAGGTCGTTACGGCACACATGGTTGGTAAAACACAAACGTTTGCGATATACACCATAATCCGACACGGTTCACAGAGAGGAAACGTGTGCAAGCATGCACACAGTTGCCGTTTGCAAAGCGTGTGCGATGTCAGACAATATCACAAACGGTGCGGGCAAACTAAACGTTTGTGATAGTTGCCTTATCGTACATGATTCGCAACAATGAACTGTTTCTGATGAAGTACGCATCGTAAACGTTGCACCACAGAATAGCGTGTGCGATAGTTGTCGTGTACGACGATGTTACGATGGTCCGACGTTTCGTAATCCTGTCCGACACTCGTACGACGATTAGCTAATCTTCTTAATTAGTTATCGCATACGGTTTGGGAAAAGCGAATGTGTGTGATTGTCTGCTTATCATACACGTTCTATAATAGTGAACCGTTTGTGATGGGCCGTGCATCGTAAACGTAGCACCACAGAATACCGACTGTGATGGCAATGCGACCAGAAACGAGTAGGAGTACTGTATATGCATCTTGGCTCCCTATCCCCGATGGTTTCTAGGTCGTGTGGGAAGGACCCCCCTATCGCCCACACTCACTTGGCGACGGTTCCAAATGTCGTCGCGGAAAGGGGTTAAAAACTGTTTGTATAGCACCTCGCTGTACCAGTGCATGCTGGATAGCGGTCGATGTGTGGAGTAATAGTAGTAGATGCAGGCAGGAGTCGGTCTACTAATCTTGGACGTGATGCCTATATAATGATCATTGCCTGGATATCGTCATAATTATTTGAAGTTCTATCAAATTCCCAACAGTAATTTGTTTACCCACCGTATGCTATTTTTCTCGAGAGAAGCCACTAGTGAAATCTACGGCCCCCCGGTCTATTTTCTCATCATATATTTTCAGATCTATTTTGCTATTTGCCTTTTTATTTATTTGCCACTTTTATTTTCAGATCTATATTATCAAAAACCCAAAAATACCTCGCTGAATTTTATTTGCTTTTATTTGCATCTATCAATCTATTACAACTTTCTCACGTCCGTTTGCCAATTTCTGGCGCCGTTACCCGAAAGGGATTGACAACCCCTTTAACACATCGGGTTGCAAGTATTTGTTCTTTGTGTGCAGGTGTTGCTTACGTAGTGTTGCTTGGTTCTCCTACTGGTTTGATAACCTTGGTCTCATCACTGAGGGAAATACCTACCATTGTTGTGCTGCATCATCCCTTCCTCTTTGGGGAAATACCGACGTAGTTCAAGCCAACATCAAAAGGAATTTCTGGCGCCGTTGCCGGGGAGACATCATCAACATCTACCAAGTTCCTAATCACAAACCTTATCTCCTTGCAACTTACATTATTTGCCATTTGCCTCTCGTTTTCCTCTCCCCCACTTCACAAAAATTTGTCGTTTTATTCGCCCTCTTTTTCGTTTGCCGTTTTCTCGTCAGATATGTTTTTGAGTGCAATTTTGTTCGCGTAGTCTTGATGCCTCAAAGAAAATATTATGACGTTCCTTACCCCAATATTTTTCTTGAAATTGAGAAAAGCACTAAGGAATATATGACTACACAATTTGAGCAGAATAAATATTTTACTGAAGAACTTAAGGAACACTCTGTTGTGTTGGATGCTATAACAAAACAACTTGATGATATTAGTAGAGAAGTTTGTAATCTTCAATCTAAGTATGCTTTTGCTGAAAGTTTGCTAGGGAAAATATCCGATGCACAAGCTACCCTAGTAAACCAAATGGCCGCTAAACCAATCCCGTTAGAAGATAAAAATGATGAAGATCTTAAAATAGTTGGTGTTTCTTCTATTGATTCCTTGTTTAGTAAAATTAAAATTGATGAAAAAGGGACTGAAGAAGAGTCAACTTTAGCTAGAAGGCGTCCCGATAATTTGGAAGGTGAAAATCTTGTTGAGAAAATTGATAAAAGTGGGTTTGGAGAGGTTAAAACTTTAACTAGTGATGTGCCCACACTTTTCGGATTACAAAGACTTTAATTATGATAATTGCTCTTTGATTGATTCTATTTCTTTGTTGAAATCCATGATAAATTCACCCCATGCCTATGAACAAAATAAAGCTTTTACTAAACATATTGTTGATGCTATGATGAAAGCTTTGGAAGAAAAGTTGGAATTAGAGATTTCAATTCCTAGAAAATTACATGATGAATGGGAACCAACTATCAAAGTCAAGATTAAAAATAATGAGTGTTTTTCTTTATGTGATTTGGGTGCTAGTGTTTCTACAATTCCGAAATCTTTATGTGATGTGCTTGGTCTTACCGATATTGAAGAATGTTCTTTAAATTTGCACTTGGCGGATTCTACTACAAAAAAGCCTATGGGAAGAATTAATGATGTTCTTATTCTTGCAAATAGGAATTATGTGCCCATAGATTTTATTGTTCTTGATATTGATTGCAATCCGTCTTGTCCAATTATTCTTGGTAGACCGTTTTTGCGCACTATAGGTGCCGTGATTGATATGAAAGAAGGGAACATCAAATTCCAATTCCCTTTGAGAAAGGGTATGGAACACTTCCCTAGAACAATAATTAAGCCACCATATGAATCAATCATGAGGGCATCTTATGGATCTAGAAAGAAAGATGACAATACTTAGATCTTTGCATTATCCCTAGCTAAGGGCGTAAAACGATAGCGCTTGTTGGGAGGCAACCCAATGAATAAAATTTATTTTTGTCTTTTTCTTTCTGTTCTTGAGTGTTTGCACAATTATGCTACTGTTATGATTGAGTTTTTTGTGTTTTAATTAGTGTTTTTGCCAAGTAAAGCCTTTAGGATAGCTTTGGTGATAGTTGATTTGATCTTGTTGGAAAACAGAAACTTTTGCATCCAGTAAATTTTTTTTTTGAAAATTCACAGAAGCGACGAAAAATTCTGAAGTTTTGATACGAGATTTATATACAAATTTCCTCTGTTGTCCTAATTTTTCAGAATTTTTGGAGTTACAGATGTATGAGAACAATTCGCATCTTTACAGACTATTCTGTTTTTTGACAGATTCTGTTTTCTTTGCATTGTGTGCTTATTTTGAAGAATCTATGGTTTGTATTGGAGGGTATGAGCCATGGTAAAGTTAGAATACAGTAGATATAATGCAAGAACAAAATTTGAATGGGTTTTCTACATTACTTAATGTAAAGATTAGTTTTCTTATACTAACGGATCTCACGAAGGTTTTGATAAGTTTTGTGTGATTGAAGTTTTCAAGTTTTGGGGGAGATTACGATGGATGAAGGAATAAGGAGTAAGAAGAGCCTAAGCTTGGGGATACCCCATGGCACCCCAAGCCATTATCCAAAGAGAAGCAAGCAACTAAGCTTGGGGATGCCCGAGTGGCATCCCCTCTTTCTTCTAACGACCATCGGTATCTTACTTGGAGCTATATTTTTATTCGTCACATATCATGAGTTTTGCTTGGAGCGTCTTGTATGATAAGAGTCTTTGCTTGTTTTGCTTTTTATTTTTAAGTCATGAATCCTTGCTGGACACACCTATTTGAGGGAGCCAAAATTATGCTATGACTTGTTAGAATTGCTCTCTATGCTTCACTTAAATCTTTATGAGCTATGGAATTGCTCTAGTGCTTCACTTATATCTTTTTGAGCATGGTGTGCTTTAGTATTTTTGAAGAAATGCTCTCATGCTTCACTTAGATTTATTTGAGAGTTAGTAATTTTTTTTAGAAATTCTCTCTTGCTTCACTTAAATTATTTTGAGAGAAGAAAATTTTATGCTCATGTTCTTCACTTAGATTTGTTTGAGCTATCCAAAGCAACATATGAAATTAGTCCCAAAGTGATAGATATCCAAGAGGGATATAATAAAAACTTTCATGAAGATCATTGGACAAAATAAACTTGATTCCTTGTAATAGTTTTGCGATATGTTGATATAATATGTGAGTCATGTTGATGAGTAATTATGCTTTAGTAAGAATATTGGTGTTAAGGTTTGTGATTCCCTATGCAAGCACGAAAGGCAATAGTTATGCAATGAAATTACATCCTACTCGTGGTGCATTATTCGGTGTTAGTTATGCTTAATGCTCGCTTATGAGATTTTTCGTTTCTTGGTTGGATGCTTCTCAATCTTTTGCTAGCCTTCATTTGCACTAAGTATGATCACTACTTGTGCATCCAAAATCCTTAAACCAGTTTTGCCATATGAGTCCACTATACCTACCTATATGCGGTATTTCCGTGCCATTCTAAGCAAATTTGTATGTGCCATCTCTAATTTCAAAATAAATTTCTCTTTTGTGTGCTCGTACCGCTCATGAAACGGTAGGGGGTGGCTGATATATTTCCATGCTAGATGTGTTATTCTCAAGATGAGTGTTTATTCACTTGTCATTGCACGAGAGTACGACAAAGGTATTAGGGATGCCCAGTCCCGAAATGAAAAATGAATTTACTTTATGTTGTCAAATAATAAATTCCTTGGAAAGTGTTGGTATGGAGGGCACCCTTGGATACGGCAAGCCATGGAAAGTGAAAGTATGGTGGAAAAAGGAATAAACTTTATTTTCTGTTTGGGAACCGCCTATGATATATCTAGCATGGAAAGTATTGGGAACTACTCGATTGTTTTCGTTGACAGGAAAAGCATGCCACCCAAAATGTTTTATTTCTACCTTTCGCTTTGAGCTCTGACACCTCTACAAATCCCTACATCCCTCTGCGAAGGGCCCTTTCTTTTACTTTATGCAATTTTTATTTTGAGTCTCCATCTTCTCTTATAAAGCACCAACTAAGGGGCACTATGATCGTACTTGAGCATTGGGTGTAGCTAATATGCGAGTGTGTTTCATCAATGGATCAATGATTGAGCATAATGGGCTAGGGATAACTTGCTTTAGTGTTGATATTTTGAAAGACATGGTTGCTTGTTGATATGCTTGAGTACTGAAATCTTCATGTCAAAACTAGACTATTGCTTTGAATCATCTAAAAGTCCAAATATCCATGCTACAAAGAAAAGAATATGTGATGAACATGTTAGGCAGCATTCCACATAAAAAATTATGTTTTTATCATTTACCTACTCGAGGACGAACAAGAATTAAGCTTGGGGATGCTGATACGTCTCCAACGTATCTATAATTTTTTATTGTTCCATGCTGTTATATTATCATTCTTGGATGTTTTACAATCATTTTATAGCAACTTGGGACTAGCCTATTGACATAGTGCCCAGTGCCAGTTGCTGTTTTTTGCTTGTTTTTTACTTCGCAGGAAATCAATACCAAACGGAGTCCAAACGCAGCGAAACTTTTTGGTGATTTTTTCTGGACCAGAAGACACAAGTTGGGCCAAGAAAGTACCTGAGGGGGGCTCCGAGGGGAGCACAACCCACCAGGGCGCGCCTGGGGGCCCAGGCGCACCCAGGTGGGTTGTGCCCACCTCGGTGGCCACTCACACCGCCTCTTTGCTCTATAAATACCCGAATATTCCAGAAACCCTAGGGAAGTCGACGAAAATCAATTCCAGCAGCCGCAAGTTCCAGAAACCACAGATCTAATCTAGACACCATCACGGAGGGGTTCATCATCCTCATTGGTGCCTCTCTGATGATGCGTGAGTAGTTCATTGTAGACCTACGGGTCCGTAGGCAGTAGCTAGATGGCTTCCTCTCTCTCTCTTTTGATCCTCAATACAATGGTCTCTTGGAGATCTATTTAACGTAACTCTTTTTTGCGGTATGTTTGTTGGGATCCGATGAACTTTGAGTTTATGATCAGATCTATGTTTTTATCCATGAAAGTTATTGGAGCCTTTTGATCTCTTATATGCATGATTGCTTATAGCCTCTTATTTCTTCTTCGAATCTTTGGTTTAGTTAGGCCAACTAGATCGATTTTTCTTGCCATGGGAAGAGGTGCTTTGTGATGGGTTCGGTCTTACGGTGCTTGATCCCAGTGACAGAAGGGGAACCGACACGTATGTATCATTGCTATTAAGGATAACAAGATGGGGTCTATTTCTACATAAATAGATCTTGTCTACATTATGTCATCGTTCTTATTGCATTACTCCATTTCTCCATGAACTTAATACACTAGATGCATGCTGGATAGCGGTCGATGTGTGGAGTAATAGTAGTAGATGCAGGCAGGAGTCGGTCTACTAATCTTGGACGTGATGCCTATATAATGATCATTGCCTGGATATTGTCATAATCATTTGAAGTTCTATCAATTGCCTAACAGTAATTTGTTTACCCACCGTATGCTTATTTTCTCGAGAGAAGCCACTAGTGAAATCTACGGCCCCCGGGTCTATTTTCTCATCATATATTTTCAGATCTATTTTGCTATTTGCCTTTTTATTTATTTGCCACTTTTATTTTCAGATCTATATTATCAAAAACCCAAAAATACCTAGCTGAATTTTATTTGCTTTTATTTGCATCTATCAATCTATTACAACTTTCTCACGTCCGTTTGCCAATTTCTGGCGCCGTTAACCGAAAGGGATTGACAACCCCTTTAACACGTCGGGTTGCAAGTATTTGTTCTTTGTGTGCAGGTGCTGCTTACGTAGTGTTGCTTGGTTCTCCTACTGGTTCGATAACCTTGGTCTCATCACTGAGAGAAATAACTGCTGTTGCTGTGCTGCATCATCCCTTCCTCTTTGGGGAGATACCGACGTAGTTCAAGCCAACATCACATACTTATTGCAAAAATCTATTAGTCATCGAAACAAAGTACTAAGCGCATGCTCCTAGGGGGATAGATTGGTAGGAAAAGACCATCGCTCGTCCCCGACCGCCACTCATAAGGAAGACAATAAAAAAAATACCTCATGCTCCAACTTCGTTACATAATGGTTCACCATATGTGCATGCTACGGGAATCACAAACCTCAACACAAGTTTTTCTCCAATTCACAATTACTCACTAGCATGACTCTAATATCACCATCTCAATATCTCAAAACAATCATAAGGAATCAAACTTCTCATAGTATTCAATGCACTTTATATGAAAGTTTTTATTATATCCCTCTTGGATGCCTATCATATTAGGACTAAATTCATAACCAAAGCAAATTACCATGCTGTTTAGAGACTCTCAAAATAATATAAGTGAAGCATGATAGTTCAATAATTTCTACAAAATAAGGCCACCCCCGTGCTCTAAAAAGATATAAGTGAAGCACTAGAGCAAAATTGCCTAGCTCAAAAGATATAAGTGAAGCACATAGAGTATTCTAATAAATCGCGATTCATGCGTGTCCCTCTCAAAAGGTGTGTACAGCAAGGATGATTGTGGAAAACTAAAAAAAAGACTCAAATTATACAAGAAGCTCCAAGCAAAACACATATCATGTGGTGAATAAAAATATAGCCTCAAGTAAAGTTACCGATAGACGAAGACGAAAGAGGGGATGCCTTCTGGGCATCTCCAAGCTTAGGCTCTTGGTTGTCCTTGAATATTACCTTGGGGTGCCTTGGGCATCCCCAAGCTTAGGCTCTTGCCACTCCTTATTCCATAGTCCATCAAATCCTTACCCAAAACTTGAAAACTTCACAACACAAAACTCAACAGAAAATCTCATAAGCTTCGTTAGTATAAGAAAATAAATCACCACTTTTGGTACTGTTGTGAACTCATTATTTATTTATATTGGTGTAATATCTATTGTATTCCAACTTCTCCATGGTTCATACCCCCCGATACTACCCATAGATTCATCAAAATAAGCAAACACATAGAAAACAGAATCTGTCAAAAACAGAACAGTCTACGAAGATCTGAATTGATCTAATACTTATTTAACTCCAAAAATTCTGAACAATTAGGAAAACATAGGAAATTTGTATATAAATCTGTTTTTAAAAATTCAGGGTTTTTCCACGCCCCAGTGAATCTAAAAAATTCTGTGACTGGACACAAAATTTTCTGTTTTTCAGCAAGATCAAAAAAACTATCACCGTAAGCCATCCCAAAGGTCTTACTTAGCACAAACACTAATTAAAACAAAAAAACACATCTAACCAGAGGCTAGATGAATTATTTATTGAAAAACAGAACCAAAAAGAAAAGAACAAAAATAAAATTGGGTTGCCTCCCAACAAGCGCTATTGTTTAACGCCCTTAGCTAGGCATAAAAACACATAGATCTAGGTATTGTCATCTTTGGTATGCAATTCATAAGTAGCTCTCATAATAGATTCATATGGCAACTTAATTTTCTTTTTAGGAAAGTGTTACATGCCCTTCCTTAACAGAAATTGAAATCTAATGTTTCCTTCTTTCATATCAATAATTGCACCAATCGTTCTAAGGAAAGGTCTACCAAGAATAATAGGACATGTAGGATTGCAATCTATATCAAGAACGATGAAATCTACGGGAACATAATTCCTATTTGCAACAATATGAACATCATTAATCCTTCCCATAGGTTTCTTAATAGTGGAATCCGCAAGATGCAAATTTAAAGAACAATCATCAAATTCACGGAAACCTAGCACATCACATAAAGTTTTTGGAATCGTGGAAACGCTAGCACCCAAATCACACAAAGCATGGCACTCATAATATTTAATCTTAATCTTAATAGTAGGTTCCCACTCATCATAAAGTTTTCTAGGGATAGAAACTTCCAATTCAAGCTTTTCTTCAAAAGATTTCATCATGGCATCAACGATATGTTTAGTAAAAGTTTTGTTTTGATTATAAGCATGAGGAGAATTCAACATGGATTGCAACAAGGAAATACAATCTATCAAAGAACAATTATCATAATTAAAATCCTTGAAATCCAAAAGAGAGGGTTCATTGCTACTTAAAGTTTTGACCTCTCCAATCCCACTTTTATCAATTTTTGCATCTAGATCTATAAACTCCGAATCATTGGGACACCTTTTAACTAAAGTTGACTCATCTCCAGTCCCATATTTATCAAGATTTATATTGGAAAACAAAGATTCAATAGGAGTCACATCAATCACTTTAAGATCTTCATCATTATTTTCACAAAAACTAGAAGAACACGATTTTACAAACCAATCTCGTTTAGCACGCATCTTAGTGGTTCTTTCTTTGCACTCATCAATGGAGATTCTCATAGCCTTTAGAGATTCATTGATATCATGCTTGGGTGGAATAGATCTAATTTTCAAAGAATCAACATCAAGAGAAATTCTATCCACGTTCTAGCGAAATCATCCATCTTAAGCAATTTTTCTTCAACCAAAGCATTAAAATTATTTTGCGAACTCATAAATTATTTAACACTATTCTCAAAATCAGAGGGCATATTATTATAATTTCCATAAGAATTGTTGTAGGAATTACCATAATTATTAGAGGAATTACTAGGAAACGGCATAGGATTAAAATTACCTCTATACGCGTTATTACCAAAATTGTTCCTACCAACAAAATTCACATCCATAGATTCATTATTATTATCAATCAAAGTAGAAAAAGGCATATCATTAGGATCAATAGGAGCACTCTTGCTAGAAAATAATTTCATAAGTTCATCCATCTTTCCACTCAAAACATTAATCTCTTCAATCGCATGCACTTTTTTACTAGTGGAAGATCTTTCGGTATGCCATTGAGAATAATTAACCATAATATTATCTAGGAGTTTAGTAGCTTATCCTAGAGTAATTTCCATAGAAGTACCTCCCGCGGCCAAATCTAAAAGATTTCTAGAAGCAAAATTCAATCCGGCATAAAATTTTTGTATGATCATCCATAAATTTAAAGCATGAGTAGGACAATTTCGTATCATCAATTTCATCCTCTCCCAAGATTGTGCAACATGTTCATGATCAAGTTGCTTAAAATTCATAATATCGTTCCTAAGGGAGATGATCTTAGCGGGAGGAAAATACTTGGAAATAAAAGCATCTTTACACTTATTCCATGAATTAATACTATTTTTAGGCAAAGATGAAAACCAAGTTTTAGCATGATCTCGAAGTGAAAACGGAAATAGCTTCAATTTAACAACATCACTATCCACATCTTTTTTCTTTTCCATATCACACAACTCAACGAAACTATTCAGATGGGATGCGTCATCTTCACTAGGAAGGCCGGAAAATTGATCTTTCATAACAAGATTCAGCAAAGCGGCATTAATTTCATAAGATTTCGCACTAGTGGCGGGTGCAATCGGAGTACTAATAAAATCATTGTTATTAGTGTTGGAAAAGTCACACAATTTGGTATTCTCTTGAGTCATCATGACAAAGCAAGCAATCTAACACACGAGCAAACAAAAAGGCAAACGAAAAAGACGAATGGAAGAAGGGCGAATAAAAAGGCAAATCTTTTCGAAAATCATTTTAGAAGTGGGGGAGAGGAAAACGAGAGGCAAATGGCGAATAATGTAATGCAAGAGATGAGATTTTATGATGGGTACTTGGTATGTCTTAACTTGGCGTAGATCTCCCCCGCAACGGCGCCAGAAATTCTTCCTGCTACTTCTTGAGCTTGCGTTGGTTTTTCCCTTGAAGAGGAAAGGGTGATGCAGCAAAGTAGAGATAAGTATTTCCCTCAGTTAGAGAACCAAGGTATCAATCCAGTAGGAGACAACGCACAAATCACCAATACCTGCACAAACAATCAAACACTTGCACCCAACGCGATAAAGGAGTTGTCAATCCCTTCACGGTCACTTGCAAAAGTGAGATCTGATAGAGATAGATAAAACTAAACAAAAGATAAAGTAAATATTTTTAGGGTTTTTGGTTTATAGATCTGAAAAGAAAAGATTGCAAAATAGTAGATCGGAAAGTAATATGATGGAAAATAGACCCGGGGGCCATAGGTTTCACTAGAGGCTTCTCTCAAGATTTCAAATTGATAGAAAAGCGCAAAGTTATGACGATATCCAAGGCAATGATTATGAAATATAGGCATCACGTCCGTGTCAAGTAGACCGACTCCCGCCTGCATCTACTACTATTACTCCACACATCAACCGACTCCTGCCTGCATCTAGAGTATTAAGTTCATGAAGAACAGAGTAACGCTTTAAGTAAGATGACATGATGTAGAGGAATAAACTCAAGCAATATGATGTAAACCCCATCTTTTTATCCTCGATGGCAACAATACAATACGTGCCTCGCTGCCCCTACTATCACTGGGAGAGGACACCGCAAGATTGAACCCAAAGCCAAGCACTTCTCCCATTGCAAGAAAAACCAATCTAGTTGGCCAAACCAAACCAATAGTTCGAAGAGAATTACAAGGATATCAAATCATGCATAAAAGAATTCAGAGAAGATTCAAATAATATTCATAAATAAGCTGATCATAAATCCACAATTCATCGGATCTCGACAAACACACCGCAAAAGAAGATTACATAGGATAGATCTCCAAGAACATCAAGGAGAACGTTGTATTGAGAATCAAAGAGAGAGAAGAAGCCATCTAGCTACTAGCTATGGACCCGTAGGTCTGAGGTAAACTACTCACGCTTCATCGGAAGGGCAATAGAGTTGATGTAGAAGCCCTCCGTGATCGAATCCCCCTCCGGCAGGATGCCGGAAAAGGCCCCAAGATGGGATCTCACGGGAACAGAAGGTTGGGGCGGTGGAAAAGTGTTTTCGTGGATGCTTCTGGTGGTTTGGGAATATATGTGAATATATAGGAGGAAGATCTAGGTCAGGGGGTCACCGAGAGGCCCACAAGGCAGGGGGCGCGCCCTACCCCCCTGGGCGCGCCCTCCCCCTTGTGGCCGCCTCGTGGCTCTTCTGACTTGCACTCCAAGTCTCCTGGGTGTCTTCTGGTCCAAGAAAAATCATCGCGAAGGTTTCATTCCGTTTGGACTCCGTTTGGTATTCCTTTTCTGCGAAGCTCAAAAACAAGGAAAAAATAGAAACTGGCACTGGGCTCTAGGTTAATAAGTTAGTCCCAAAAATAATATAAAATAGCATGTTAATGCATATAAAACATCCAAAACAGATAATATAATAGCATGGAACAATAAAAAATTATAGATACGTTGGAGACGTATCAAACATCCAGATTGTCATCCCCTCAGAGGAATAAAGCTTTTTATAAAAATCTTTAATCATTCCACTTATCTCTTGCTTGTTCTCCGTGATAGACCCATCAGTTCTTTGAAGTTTTGAATTTTTTTTCTCTTCTTCATCGATGCTTTTTGCTGAAAGAATTGTGTGTTGTGATCCCCCTCCTTCATCCAAAGTATTCTTGACCGCTGCCTCCACATAATCTCTTCACGGTGGTACAAATCAGCAAGCCGGTTTGGAACTTTGATCTCTACTCTCGATGGCCCCTTTCTGCCTGGAGTGCTTCGTAAACTTACGAGTTGATCATTGAGCTTCTTAATCTCTTTTGTAACACTACCGAACTCAGTATTGCTCCATCCCCTCAACTCTTGCGCAAGCTGATGCAATTTTTTACTCATATCATCTGCATTCATTGCCTTTACTGCATCCCATTTCGTTCTATCAGCTTGTCAAAATCACTATGCCGCTCCCACATTTTTTCGTACCTAAAAAGCTTTGACAGCTAATCCTTTTGTTCTTCGCGGTCTTCTACCTCCGGCTGTAACCACAAAACATAATGATCGGAACATGCAGCTTGAAGATGGCGCAATCCCGCCATTGGATAGATAGCATTCCAGTCGGGTGCCACCAACGCCCGGTCAAGCCCAACTCTTGTATAGGATCCTCCTGCCACTTTTTTCTCATCCTGCCTTTAATTGGTGGTGGTTTGCGTGTTCATAGTAATTTTTTCGAAAACTGGACGCAAAGCCTATCGGCATATGGAGGCCTTGGCACTCGGAGCTCCTATATGCCTCTCTTTGCGGGCCAATAGTCAACACCCTGATTTGGCTCGAGCCATCGCCTGAACGCCCCGAATACTGTAGCGACCAGTTTCTTCTTCTTTTCTCATTTGTGAGCATTTTTTCAAAACGCAAACATTTTTCAAATTTTTGGAAACATGGATATATTCAAAATTTAATATTTTTATTGAAAATGGTTTTTTTAAATAAGAACAAAATTTGAAAATTAGAATATAAAAAACATGAATATATTTTAAAATTGATATTTTTTTAAATTCCGCAAAACATTTTCCAGTTTATGAACAAATTTTGGAAATGGGAACACTTTTGAAAACACAAATATATTTCTCGAAACACAGAAAAGTTTTTGAAAATGTGAGTATTTTTTGATATTGGAATGATTTTTTAAAAAGGAACATTAAAAAAATATGAACACAAAATTGAATCATGATTTTTTTTTGAAAAAGTAACAAACATCTTTTAAGATAAACAAGTAAAAACCAAACAGAAACCTTCCAGAATGTTCCCAAAATTAGACAGCTAAATGGGCCAACTAAGCTAGCTGGCTTTGTGTGAAGCCGCAAACAATTTGACTCAAAGCATTTTAAATATTGCGTCGACACTCGATCACGAACGTTGTAACATTGTGCCCACATCAAAAGGGCCCGAAAGCATGAAATCGTCCGTCATGTACACATCTACTGCGCTAATTGGGCCGGCCCACCCCGAACGCGGAGTTCGCTAGCCTGTGCGATTGATGAATAATGTGTCTTTTTTGACAATCCATGAATAATGTGTCGAGAACCCCTAATCCGCGGGCTCAGCCCATCCAAGCTTGATGGTGCCTGCATGTCTCCTTGTGGGCCACTGCCCACCGGTCGCACGCTGGCTGGCACGCTCGCGCGCCTCTGCCATGTTGGCTGGCTTGCTCGCACGCCTAGATCGCTCTTTTTTTCATTTGCCTTTTTTCCTTGGTTTTTCTCTCCCTGCGTTGTTCACTGAAATAAAACCAGTCACCTGTTTTTTAAATAAAAAATGTACATGGACTTTAAAAAGTTTGTGAGTGTAAAAAATAGTTGATGAATTTGAAAACATTTACGAATTTGAAAGAAGTTCACAAAAAAAAATATAATTCAAAAAAATTCATCACTTTTGAAAAAGTTCATAAATTCAAATTTTTATTAATTCTGAAAAAAGTTCATAGATTTGTAAAAAAAGTTCATAAAAATTTTAAAAAATTTCATCAAATTTGAAAAAAGCTTCATCAAATTTGAAAAAGTTCACAAATTTGAGAAATGTCATTGATTTTGAAAAAAAGTTTATCCAATTTGAAAAATGTTCGTGCATTTTGAAAAAGTTTTTTTGAGAAATAACCGTAAAGTTAAAGGAAAAAGGAAAAAAGAAATAAAAACCCGAACAAAACGGGTCCAGAAAAAAGAAAAACCAGATTCCTCTTTTTAGTGTTACAAGTTGACATACAACAAAAGAAGGAAAAAAAATAGTAGGTAGCCATGGATGGTGATGTGTCCCATGTGGTTATCATGATTAGTTCTGAAACGTGAGGTCCAGAGATCGAATCACACATGCGCCCAACTTTCGAAGTTGAAAGAAACGAAAACAAATGTAAATGGGGCAAGCCCAGGCATGTGGGGGGGGGGGGGGGGGGGGGGGTGGGGTGGGGGAGGGGGTCGATGGTACCGGTTTGTAGAATCGACTGTATCCGGCGCCTTCAGCGTCAATTAGGAAATGGGTAATGTATCGCAATGAGCGATACATATTATGCCAACGTGATCTCCTTTAAAAAAGAAAGTTGGCTGAGTCCCCAGTTTTGCTTACTATTTTTTTCTTCCTTCCAACCTTTAGTTATTCGGAAGCGTGGGTCCCAATAATTATTATTTGAAGGGTAAAAATTTATAACTAAAGTTTTGTCAACCCCAAAAATGGAAGTATATCCTCTTGATGTTATTTCAAGATTAGAAACAATTTTTCTAGAGGTCCAACTAAATGCAAATAGCCCATTTAAGTAGATCATCCGTTTATTTAAATATATAATGTTAAAATTTTGTAATTAATTTTTGGTCAATTAAAAAGAGATAATTGTGGTACCTAATACCATGCAAAAAGAAAGCATATGAGCGCAAAACTAGGAGCAATCTGTATATCATGTACCTTTTTTTGAGACAATATCGTGAAGTTTTATTAATTTGTCACAATGTTTACAGGGACGAAAAAGAGATCACCGAGCTGGTCTAACCAACAGTAGGAGCATGCGTGAACCAACCTGTGGTTGGATGGTTAGAGGGACAGTGGTATCCCCAGCCTACCAGGGTTCAAGTCCTGGTGCTCGCATTATTCCTGGATTTATTTTAGGATTCCGGCGATGCGCTTTTAGTGGGAGGAGACGTTCCCGTCGATGACCAGGCGCCTACGATGACTTCGTGACATGCCGGCTCAGTCTCTCGTAGGTGCTCATAGGGGGTAGGGTGTGCGTGTGTGCGTTCATAGGGGTGAGTGTATGCGCGTATGTATGAGCGCTTGCGTCTGTACTGATGTTCAAAAAAAAAGTAGGAGTACGCTATGCTAAATTGTGTGCCATTCAAGGACCTAAACTCACAAACAAAATTGCAAAAAACAAGAGAACTAGAATGAAGAATGATTTCTCTGA
Source organism: Thinopyrum elongatum (assembly GCA_011799875.1). Classification (NCBI taxonomy): domain Eukaryota; kingdom Viridiplantae; phylum Streptophyta; class Magnoliopsida; order Poales; family Poaceae; genus Thinopyrum; species Thinopyrum elongatum. The sequence goes on along the minus strand of CM022300.1, from coordinate 441,339,869 downwards.
TAATTGCACCATAGTTTGTGGCACTCCCCTGTTTGATTTCAGTCACTACCACCTTACAATCCGAGGCCACCTGTATCCTCTATAGATAGGGCCGAGGGCCAACACCTCCCTTACTCACCTCCTTACTGCCATCGCCTCCAAAGTAGGTGGGTCGTAGACCATTGGAAACACTATAACAGAGGCGCCCAAGAAAGATCCATGGTGATCCCTGCATATCACTCCAACAGACACAAAATGCCCACTCCTTGTCAAGGCGTCATCCATATTATTTTTTTGAAAAATACCTAAACTGATTTTGTAACACCTCATGTAATTAGCCACAGTGATCACCCTTAGTTAATGCCATGTCAGCAAGATTAACAGTGCCTATTCATCATTTGCATCATAATGCATTTCAAACTCATAATTCAAACTTCAAATTAATTTAAAGTGAAAATAAAAGCTGTTCAAATCCAGGACCTAAAATGTTCATAATATTGTAAATAATCCAGAGGCAATTCTTCAATTATAATCAACATATACTAAATTAATTAAGTGACTCTAACTACAAGAAACAGCAGCAAAAAAGAGATATTTAATCCATATTCATTTAATTAAAATCCAAATGAAAAGATATGGACATCAAACCATTTTCTAGCAGTGACTAATATTGCACTGTAAATATTGGGCTAAGTCACATATTTTGCAAAACTTAATTGGTGGCTAAACATTTTGCAAAACAGAAAAACAGAAAAGAAATAGAAGAAAAGAAAAAGGCCCGTGCTACTGGGCCTAAGTGGCCACAGTGCCGGCCCAGCCCATCCCGCACCTCCTCCCTCCTCCCGCACTGCTCATCCCGCTCGTTGTCGAGCACCTGGCGCGCCCGATGCCAGGCCCCCCTCCTTGCGGTCGACAGCACGCCGCGCTTGCCGGGGTAGATAAGAGCATCTCCCCGCACCTCTCTGGCAAACCCTAGCGCCACAACTCCCCTCCCCTCATCTTCTTCTACCTCACCCGACGCCGCCATGGACGGCCGCGGCTGAGTTGCGCGGCCACCATCACCGCCCCGCCGCGCTGACCTGTCCACCGGACTCGTCGTCGTCGCCTACTTCGACCACGCCGACTGGAACGGGCTGGGAGCCACCGCATCGCCTCCCCGCTGCCTTCTTCCTCCTCGGATCCCTGCCGCCGTTCGTCATCGTGCCGTCCACTCCGAGCCTCCCCGAGCCTGTTGCCTAGTCCCTACGCTCCCGCTGTAAGCCACTGCTCTTTTCCCCTCCTTGCTAGCCGTCGTTTGCTGCCCCTAGCGGCTGTTCCCGTCGTGCCCGATCCCGCCACCGCGCGAGCTCATCGCCGGCGTGGCCACGGTGAACAATGGGTCCCGTGTGTATCTCCATCGCGCTCGCCGCGCCGCATAGGCTTCACGTAGGCCATTAGTTTGACTCGAACGCGTCCGCATCGCCATTTGCCATCACGTCCGAACTCCGCCGTCCGCCGACGAGCTCGTAGACGTCGCTGCGGTGCTCCTCCGGCCACGCCATCGCCCGGGATCGACGCGGCGTCGTCTCCCCAATCCAACACGCGCAACCGCGTCGCAAATGGCCCCCTATATGCAAAACCCGACCACCTCCCGACGCGCGCCGCCGCGGATTTGGTCGCCGGAGCGTTCTCCGGCGCCGGTGCCGACGTGGCCTGACCGGTGGTCCTCCCTGAGTCGCTAACATGTGGGTCCCTGGGGCCCCGTTGACCGAATTGACCTGGTAAACCGTGCTGACTGTGCTAGCACAGCCACTGGCACGTAGGCCCCACCTCAGTAATTAATTTAATTGCTAATTAAGTTAATCTGTTAATTAGTTTAAATACTAATCCGTCACTGACACCTGGGGCCCACCCCTCTAATTAGTCTGTTAGTTTAGTTTAACTTGCTGTTAGACTAACAGAGGCTGACATGTGGGTCCCGCTGGACCCACAGGTCAGGTTTGACCTGTCAACCGGTCAGTTGACCTGCTGATGTCAGCATGATATTATGATGACATCATCAATTACTATTCTCGATAATGTTGATTTAAAATGATTAAATAAATCCAATAAATCAATAAAACTTTGTAAAATCATAGAAATTAAACCGTAGCTCGGATTGAAAAACTTTATACATGAAAGTTGCTCAGAACGACGAGACGAATCCAATCGTGCCATCTGTTTCCATGTCGGGACCATCTACGGAGGAGAACCCGCAACTTTTAGCCTGTTTTCGGTAGATGAATAGTGCATATACTCCGGTTAATAAATCCAACTTAAATCCTAAAATAACTAATGTGATTTAGATATGTCTTTAGGCAACCATGCACTACACGTTAGCATAGCATGCTCTGCGTTGCTTATGTTCGCCGTGTATTTATTTGTTTCCTCCCCCTCTTCTCTCTCGGTAGACCCCGGTACCGACGTAGCCTCCGAGACCGGCGTAGCTCCGGAGATCGACTACGCCTCTGACGACCCTGCCTTTGCCGCCGAGCAACCAGGCAAGCACCCCCCCTTTGAACATGCTGATATCGCCTATTCTTTCTCTCTTATGCTTGCATTAGAAATTGCTGCTGCTACTGTTTACCCTACTTCTGATGCATAGCCTGTTTTTGTAACTGCTATTGATACCTACCTGTTTATCCTAAACTGCTTAGTATAGGCTGGATACAGACCCACCAGAGACCCCACTTTGACCCAGTTGCCCCCGCTGGATTATCAGATTGTGACACCCTGATTTTTGCCAACTTTTTCTTTTCAAAATTTGACTTGACTTTATTTGAATTTGAATGGATTTCAAATTCTTTCACATGGACTTGGTCATTTTTGAATCTTTGCCAAGTGGTTCCTAGCCTCATCATCTTGCAAATGTTCTGCCAGGAACCTCAAGTACTCAAATTTCCATTCAAATCATTTTCAAAAGCTCTTTTCTGTTAATTGGGAAATTAGGGCATTGGCATAGGTTGTGAAGCAACCTATAGTTTAGATGCTCCTAAACTTCTCAATTAATTTCGAAAAATTCCTCGGACCATATCTCCACCAAATCTTCAAAAACATTCCTTGGTCGTGTTCAAATATTTTGCTTAAAAATCCATTTTTCTCTCTGTCCAGAACCAGCCATTGTGAAGGAAGTGCATTTTTGGTTTGTCCAATTGCTACCAAATTTTTACAGCAATGAGACAACACCAAATGAGCACTCTCCACAAATTTTCAGCTCTCCAAGAATTATCTTTTGATCAGTACTTCCATTTGCAGATTCAGGCCAGTTTTGTGCATTTCACATGAGTTACCCTCAAACTTCAACCAAATGAGCTCAAACTTGGTCAGCTTGTAGATCATTCGACCAGGATCACACCAGACAAGCTCATTGGCTCCCCCTCATCTTCTCCTAAGCTCCAGAAGCCCCTCCATGTTTCTGTCAGAAACTGTTGTTGATGAAACCTCTCAGCACAGACCACTTCAAGCCAAACCAGAGCCTCAGGTGATGTGAATGGACCATGGTCGACACGCCAGACAAGGTCGCCAGGGCAACGTGGCCGTGGAGCGCAAGATGGCGTGGTGAGCACGGGCCTGGCATGGCTGTCGCCGCGCGCTGCGCAGCACCCGTGCCCGAGCCATCGCGTCCCTCTGCTCCCTCGCCACTATGGCTTGTCCACGCGTGCCGACTAGGTCCCTGGCTGCCGCGTAGCCCCTCAGGTCACCTCACCTGTGCCGGAGAGGCCCTCGCCGACCGCCCCGTCACCACCGCCATGTTCGGCCCATGACCACACTGTACGTGCGGCGCGTCCTCTTCTCCCCGCCTCGTCCTCTCCGCATTGAATGCTCCCTCTGCCCTCTCCGGTCTCGTCGCCGCTCGCGTCCAGCCAGCGAGGCGTACGAGCGCCGTCGCCATGGCCCGCATCGCCATTGTTTGGGAGAGATCGCCGCTCGGCTCCCCCGCCTATAAAAGCCCCTCCCCGGCCTCCCAGAGTTCCTCACCCCTCTCCTCCTCCACCCAAGCTCCTCCTGTCAGCCCCAATCGAAGCATGGAGGCCCCTGGCCTCGAGCTCGACCGGAGCTCCGCCGACCGCCCCTCTCTGCCTCCTCCTCGTTCTAGCCCACCTCCGCCCCAACCAAGAACACCAGCAAGCTCAGTGAGCTCCCGTAGTGCTCCCTGACCTCTTCCCCGAGCCAATTGGTGCCGGATTCGTCGAGCTCGTCGGCCACCCGAACCACGCTCCGCCGGAGACGAAGGGGACGACCCCGTCCGTTCACCTCCGGTGACGCTGCGGGTACGGGGTGGACCGCCGCTCGACGGCCGACCCATCTCGACCATCCTCAGCCCCTCCCGTTGCCTAGATCGCCGCCGCAGCTCCGCTTTCCCCCTCGGCCTCCTCTGCCCTTCTGTTTCATTTGAAACGAAGAGGTACGTGGGCCTGGGCCGGTGCGCTGTGGTCTTGGGCCGGCCCAGTCTGTTTGCTCTGTTGTTTTAATTTTGATTTTTAATTAAAACAGTGTTGAACAGAGACCTTTGACTGTTAATAACTTTTAACAGAAAGGTCCAATCCAAATAATTCTTTTTGCATTGGGTCCACACCTCAATGCTCTATTTTTCCACCAAATTTCACATTTTTCTTTTACTCATAGAATTTCTGGAACATTAAACAGTGTTGTTTGGTATATTTCCTTGCTGTTTTTGGATTATTTTCAGAAGGGGAAAACCTTGGAGTTGAAGAACCAGAGTTCTTGAACAACTCAGCAGACCAAGGCAAGCCAGGATAACCATGTTTTGAAGCATGTCATAGCATTGCATTTTCATATGCATTTTGCATATTAAATTTAACCCCAAATAATTCCAAGTAAATTAATAGATGACTAAGATGACCAATTAAGTTAACATGAGTTGATAACCTGCTGAATGTTTAACGAAACTTAGTTGGTTGATCGAGAGTCACCTGTCCGGGTTAAAACGTGCAGCCACATTTGCCGGTATGGGATGGCCTTGACTTGGGCTGGCTGCGTGCTCTTTCACCGGTACCTCCAAAGAGGGAGGGTTATGCGTGCGTGCTACCCTGATCAGGTAGACGACGATAACTCTGTGAGCCCAGTTGAGTTATTTGCCGGTGTCCCCGTTTGGGACAGTTAGTTTGGCCACGACGGTGGCAGGTGTCTTGAGGACACGGGGCCACCCAGGGCTTGACTCCAAGAGGGAGTGTGATGGCCGGTGGTACGATGGAAGAGTCACGGGTCAGACAGGTTTCGTCGGAACGTCGTTGGTCCACCCGAATGGGAGTACGAGGCCATGAGTTCCGTGGTGTGAGTAAAGTGTACAACCTCTGCAGAGTGTTAAATCTATTCGAATAGCCGTGTCCACGGAATTGGACAGCCCGTCCAGACCTCTGTAGGAGATCAACCGTAATAATGATACTGATGAAAGAACTTGTCTTATGTGCGGAAGTACTCAGTGAGGTGGAGTACTCCGTGGGTTGTAAAGCAACCCGGATATGAGTAAGTTGATGACTGTGATCTCAGCATTTAAGACTCAACATGTTTATTGCCATGCTATTACTTGCTGCATTATTTGGTTGTCATGTGCTTGCGAGTACATTCAAAGTACTCACCTGGCGTATCATGCCAGATGCAGGAGAAGACTAAGACGCAGGTCTTGGAGGTTCGTGTTATAATGCCTAGGATGTGTCCACAGCAGTGTCCCTGTGGATGGAGTTGCTGCCATATTCCGCTACGCTTTAGCTTTCCGCTGTAGTATCGCTAAGTTATGCCGAGGCCCATCATGTTTGATAAATAATGTACATACTGTATAGCACTTGTTGTGCTCTGGCCTCGAGGATCTTGTAAGCTTGTACTCTTCGTTATCAATAAAAGTCAGCTATGTTTCTGTTGCCAAGATGTTGAGTGTTTCCAGAAGACAATGATCTCTGGGCTGGGAACACTGGCATTCCAGTTCTATGAGCCAGGGTGCCACACAGATGACTCGATCAACGTGATCGACAACCAGGCCCCGGCACCGCACATCACCCCCCTTAGTTGTACGGCACTGCAGCGTTACTATCGAGTGCCGAGGGTGATACCTCGTTTAGCACTTCTGATGTTAACTCTGTAGAGTAGCTATTCAGTCAAGGTCCTCGAGGGTGATTCCTCCTTCACCACTTCCGATAATGACGCTGTCGTGCAACACCTCAAGTGTGAACCCATCGAGGGTGATTCCTCCGAGTTCACCTTGACGGATACATCGAGTAGGAATCCAACGAGGGTGATACCTCGGATTCCCCTGATGTTATGGACACACGGATACTTGGACTTTATAACTATTACTTGGAAAGTCGGGTTGACCCTGAGGGGTACCCGTGAGTGTTGTGGAGGCGGGTTGACCTGGAGGGTGCCCGAGATATGAATACGAGGCGTGGCCGGGCATTCTTAGCCCTTGCCGCAAGTCCTCGAGACGGGCGACGGGTCACATCGATCGTGAGTCTCTGCTCTTTACCGCACTGCCAATACACTATGATTTGGATATGTGATTTGAGTGGGCCTCTGGCCCGATAGCACTAACCATCACGCGGGAATACTTATGGGCACTCTGCATCATATGCATCAGCCGAAAGCTCTGTCAGACGTCCAGTTTAGCATGGCGGCCGGGTCGGATCGTGTCGTTGGCGCTGGTATCCACCCTGCTCGCAACGACCCGGAGTGCACAGGGCAACGGCCCAAGACCCCTGAGCGCTTAGGATGTAGACCGACGGGGACCTCTCTGCTGAGCTTTAGGTAGGACTGCGGTGTGTCGTTTGGCCGAGGCCGGGCATGACCCAGAAAAGTGTGTCCGGCCGGAGTTAAGCGAGCGTGGTGGGTAAGTTGGTGCACCCCTGCAGGGAAGAACTAATCTATGCATAGTCGGATCCTTGGTAACGGACACTCGGAGTTGTATCTCGATCGATACAACTGGAACATGATGTTGAGATGAGAAATGGATACTAGGGCTCTGGGATTCCTTTCTCGCAGGTAGTCAAGAAAGGATCTCTGGCCGAGGATGATGCGGATTACTCCTACTACTCTATACTGTACTAATCTACACTCTTCTAATGCTGCAAGACCTCTGAAGATGCTAGTGTATGATAGGACTAGGCCTTCCCTCTATTCTGGCATTTCTGCAGCCCAGTCCACATATACAGCTTTCCTTTGATAATGTTGCATATGTAGTGTAGATCCTTGCTTGCTGAGTACTTCGGATGAGTACTCACGGTTGGTTTGCTTTCTTTTTCTCCCCATATCCGTTTGATGCAACCAGATGATGGAGCCCAGGAGACAGCTGCTCCCGCCGACGACCGCTACTACTTCCCCGAGGGTGGCTACTACTACGAGTTGGCTGACGACCAGGAGTAGGTTCGGAGGGTCCCAGGCAGGGGGCCTACGCCTTTCGATCGTAGCTTTTGTTTTGCCCCGCCTTTCTAAAGGCTTATCTGTTTCTGTTTCATATCTGTACTCAGATATCCAATCCTTCCGCTGACGCTTGTATGCGACCTTATGTATTCGAGCCCTCGAGGCCCCTGGCTTGTAATATAAAGCTTGTATGACTTTATTTTTGTTTTAGAGTTGTGTTGTGATATCTTCAAGTGAGTCCTTAGGCTTGATCGTGTGCATTTGCGTGAATGGTTAGTGCACGATTAAGCCGGGGGCGTCATAGGTTGGTATCAGAGCCGACTGTCTGTAGGAACCCCCTTTCCAACTCCTTGGCCGAAGTTAAGTCTAGTATCCGAAAACTGTTTTACTAACATGGCTGTGTGGCTTACGGGCCCACATCGCCAATTCGGTGGTATTAGGATCTTTTATTCCTCGTCTATACTCTGGGACTCTGATCTCTCTTCTATTTGGGTTAAATGAATTTTACTAATGCCGACACTTAGGATCTCGTAAATCTCGTCTACCCGGAGAGCTGGATATCTGTGCTTAATTCCTTACCATTGATCTGATTAGTCTGATAATCATTTTCCTTTCCATTGTTTTGTTTAACCTTTCTCTCCGAGTTGTATTATACTCCTCATTGTCTTTTGACAATCCTGAATTTCCTCTGTTTCAGATGGATCGTTTGTTTCCACCACACCCTACTACGCAGCTTGTGCTTCGCACTTGGGCTCGTGATGCCCCTAGTTTTCCAGCTATCCTGATCGCCCTCCTGACCAGACTGGTTTACCGCTGGTACCCCGAGTACATGATCTACGAGGATTACCGCGAGTTCAACCAGGAGCAGTACCATGCTAATGTTCGTATCTATGATCAGCGCGATGACTCAGACACTGAGCTGCACCTTTTCCACGGTATCGGTGTGACGGTTGAGGTGGCAGTCCATGATGCCGCCTACTCTGCTGTCGCACGTCTCCGAGGAGAGTCCAGCGTTAGCTTGGATGCCTTTGAGTTCAGATACATTCCGTATGCCCCTGCTGGAGATGCTACTGGATACTACACAGCTATCTGTGCCCCGTACGAGCGTCGTCGTTACGACCCGCACGTTCTGGTTCAGTGCACTCAGGCTCTGGATCACACTGTTCGGGCTCTTGCCATCGAGTTGTTTGCCACTCGAGCACGTCTCTACGATGCTATGACACAGTTGCTACCAGCTGTTCATGCAGGGATACATCCAGAGTACATCCTTTATCCGCGCAGGACTCAGATGTATGCTGGTATTGATTGGCCTGCTGTTGGAGGTCACGCACCTCCACGTGGACCTCTTCTTCCAGCTCGAGACCGGATTCTGCATCAGAGTGCACATGGAGCGTAGGAATTTCCTGCGACAGCCATTCGTCGTCCGCACTTGCAGTTACCCCGTTTTAGTGGATCTTCCCGACGTTGATGTAGCCTTTGCTATGTCTCGTGGTGTACTTCCTTACCGCATGCCTGCGCGCTGCCTAGCATGTCTAGCTTTTAAATTTGCGCTGTTATGCTGCCCGCATGTACCCGACTCAGTGTATGGATATGTATGTCTTAATTGACTACTGTTAAGTATCTAGTACACTGCTTAATTATTGTTGTGTTACATCATGCTTGTCGCTAAACACTCACAACTGCTTTTAATGAACTACCCCTGTTGAAACTTAGCAGGATGGTTAGACCAGGTGGTCGTGGTCATGGTCGAGCCCCTGAACGCCCACCACCGCCAGATTATATGGCAGCTATGATGCAACAATTCGAGCTCAACCGCCAGTTCATGACTGGGATTATGGCTCAGTTCCCGCATCTAAACAACCAGAACCAGAACCCTCCTTCAATAACTCTGCCGGAATTTATGCGTCTTAACCCAACTCAGTTCCGCAACTCTGAGAAACCACTGGATGCTGTTGACTGGATTCGCGATATCACTCAAGAGATGGATTCTGCAAATGTCTCCCCTGCCAACTTTGTCGCCTTCGCGTCCTTTTTCTTAAAGGGGCCCGCTGCTTAATGGTGGGACACCCACAAACATACACTGCCTATGGGAACAGCCATTACTTGGCCTGAGTTCCAGGCTGCTTTTCGTGCCCGATATATTCCTCAAGGAATCAGGGACCGGATGAAAACTCAGTTCCGCAACCTCACTCAGGGCAATAAGACAGTCGAAGCTTATCAGCGGGAATTCCTTGATCTGTCCCGCTATGCTGAAGAAGACATCGCCACGGATGCCCGTAGACAAGAGAAGTTCCGTAATGGACTCCACCCAGACATCGAGCTTGCACTTGCTGCTCAAGACTTCACCGACTTTACTACTCTTGTGAACAAGGCTATTCTGATTGAGACTGCTCAAATGAAGCATAAGGAGTCGCAGAAGCGCTATCGTGATGTTGGCTCATCTTCGGGCTCAACACAGAAGCGTCGAGTCTGGATTCCCAACAACGTGTTCCGTCCAGCTGCCCCTGCGCCAGGGAACAACTATACTACACTGCGTATCCCACCCAATGCTCCTCTTCGTCCTGAAGATGGTCTGTGCTTCAAGTGATGCAAACCAGGACACCTTGCTAAGGACTGCTGCCAGACTCAGAATCAGTTGGCTTTCCCTCGTACTGGCCGTGGCAATGGTCATGGCAACAATCAGGCCCGCAACTATAATACTGGGTCTGCTACTCATGGTCGTGGACACGCTTACAACATTGATATTGAAGAAGTCTAGGATCAACCTGCCACTGTGATGGGTACCCTTCTCGTTAACTCAATACCTGCTTCTGTTTTATTTGATTCAGGAGCATCACATTCATTTCATCTCTGAAAAAATTTGCATTCATGCATGCCATTCATTATGAGAAGATGCCTACTCCGTTAGTCGTTAAAACAACCGGAGATCATTGTCATGCTGACGTGATGGCACCTAACGTTACCGTTGAAATTAAAGGATTGGAATTCCTTGCCCCACCCATCGTCTTCAAATCGTCCACCATAGACCTCATCCTCGGAATGGATTGGTTGAAAGCTCATATAACTTCGATCAATTGTGCCACAAAAGTTTTCCAACTTCTTCACCCCTCCGATGAGATAGTGAACTACACCGCCCGAATTACTCAGAATGCTGAAGCTCACATTTATGCTCTGAATGCGTTGAACACTTCTCCGTTCGAGGGGATCGAAAACATTCCAGTCGTTCGAGATTTTGCTGACGTTTCTTCGGAACAACTTCCAAGAATACCCCGCTTTCTTTCAGTCTTCCTCTTAATTCTCGGGACAAGAATTCTTGTTAGTGGAGAAGAATTGTAACACCCCATGTAATTAGCCACAGTGATCACCCTTAGTTAATGCCATGTCAGCAAGATTAACAGTGCCTATTCATCATTTGCATCATAATGCATTTCAAACTCATAATTTAAACTTCAAATTAATTTAAAGTGAAAATAAAAGCTGTTCAAATCCAGGAACTAAAATGTTCATAATATTGTAAATAATCCAGAGGCAATTCTAAAATTATAATCAACATATACTAAATTAATTAAGTGACTCTAACATCAAGAAACAACAGCAAAACAGAGATATTTAATCCATATTCATTTAATTAAAATCCAAATGAAAATATATGGACATCAAACCATTTTCTAGTAGTGACTAATATTGCACTGTAAATATTGGGCTAAGTCATATATTTTGCAAAACTTAATTGGTGGCTAAACATTTTGCAAAACAGAAAAACAGAAAAGAAATAGAAGAAAAGAAAAAGGCCCGTGCTACTGGGCCTAAGTGGCCACAGTGCTGGCCCAGCCCACCCCGCACCTCCTCCCTCCTCCCGCACTGCTCATCCCGCTCGCTGTCGAGCACCTGGCGCGCGCGCAACCAGGCCCCCCCTCCTTGCGGTCGACAGCACGCCGCGCTCGCCGGGGTGGATAAGAGCATCTCCCCGAACCCCTCTGGCAAACCCTAGCACCACAACTCCCCTCCCCTCGTCTTCTTCTTCCTCACCCGACGCCGCCATGGACGGCCGCGGCTGAGCTGCGCGGCCACCATCACCGCCCCGCCGCGCTGACCTGTCCACCGGACTCGCCGTCGTCGCCTACTTCGACCACGCCGACTGGAACGGGCTGGGAGCCACCGCATCGCCTCCACGCTGCCTTCTTCCTCCTCGGATCCCCGCCGCCGTTCGTCGTCGTGCCGTCCACTCCGAGCCTCCCCGAGCCTGTTGCCTAGTCCCTACGCTCCCGCTGTAAGCCACTGCTCTTTTCCCCTCCTTGCTAGCCGTCGTTTGCTGCCCCTAGCAGCCGTTCCCATTGTGCCCGATCCCGCCACCGCGCGAGCTCATCGCCGGCGTGGCCACGGTGACCAATGGGTCCCATGTGTATCTCCATCGCGCTCGTCGCGCCGCATAGGCTTCACCTAGGCCATTAGTTTGACTTGAACGCGTCCGCATCGCCGTTTGCCATCACGTCCGAACTCCGCCGTCCACCGACGAGCTCGTAGACGTCGCTGCGGTGCTCCTCCGGGCGCGCCATCGCCCGGGATCGACGTGGCGTGGTCTCCCCGATCCAACGCGCGCAACCGCGCCGCAAATGGCCCCCTATATGCAAAACCCAACCACCTCCCGACGCACGCCGCCGCGGATTTGGTCGCCGGAGCGTTCTCCGGCGCCGACGCCGACGTGGCCTGACCGGTGGGCCTCCCTGAGTCGCTGACATGTGGGTCCCAGGGGCCCCGTTGACCGGGTTGACCTGGTCAACCATGCTGACTGTGCTAGCACAGCCACTGACACGCAGGCCCCACCTCAATAATTAATTAAATTGCTAATTAAGTTAATTTGTTAATGAGTTTAAATACTAATTCATCACTCACACCTGGGGCCCACCCCTCTAATTAGTATGTTAGTTTAGTTTAACTTGCTGTTAGACTAATAGAGGCTGACATGTGGGTCCCACTGGACCCACAGGTCAGGTTTGACCTGTCAACTGGTCAGTTGACCTGCTGACATTAGCATGATGTCATGATGACATCATCAATTACTATTCTGGATAATGTTGATTTAAAATGATTAAATAAATCCAGAAAATCAATAAAACTTTGTAAAATCATAGAAATTAAACCGTAGCTCGGATTGAAAAACTTTATACATGAAAGTTGCTCAGAACGACGAGACGAATCCAACCGTGCCACCTGTTTCCGTGTCGAGACCCTCTACGGAGGTGAACCCGCAACTTTTAGCTTGTTTCCGGTAGATGAATAGTACATATACTCCGGTTAATAAATCCAACTTAAATCCTAAAATAACTAATATGATTTAGATATGTCTTTAGGCAACCCTGCACTGCACGTTAGCATAGCATGCTCTGCGTTGCTTATGTTTGCCGTGTATTTATTTGTTTCCTCCCCCTCTTCTCTCTCGGTAGACCCTGGTACCGACGTAGCCTCCGAGACCAGTGCAGCTCCGGAGATCGACTACGCCTCTGACGACCCTGCCTTTGCCGCCGAGCAACCAGGCAAGCACCCCCCTTTGAACATGCTGATATCGCCTATTCTTTCTATCTTATGCTTGCATTAGAAATTGCTGCTGCTACTGTTTACCCTACTTCTGATGCATAGCCTGTTTTTGTAACTGCTATTGATACCTACCTGCTTATCCTAAACTGCTTATTATAGGCTGGATACAGACCCACCAGAGACCCCACTTTGACCCAGTTGCCCCCGCTGGATTATCAGATGACTCGATCAACATGATCGACAACCAGGCCCCGGCACCACACATCACCCCCCTTAGTTGTACGGCACTGCAGCGTTACTATCGAGTGCCGAGGGTGATACCTCGTTTAGCACTTCTGATGTTAACTCTGTAGAGTAGCTATTCAGTCGTGGTCCTCGAGGGTGATTCCTCCTTCACCACTTCCGATAACGATGCTGTCATGCAACACCTCAAGTGTGAACCCATCGAGGGTGATTCCTCTGAGTTCACCTTGACGGATACATCGAGTAGGAATCCAACGAGGGTGATACCTCGGATTCCCCTGATGTTATGGACACACGGATACTTGGACTTTATAACTGTTACATGGAAATGCGGGTCGACCCTGAGAGGTACCCGCGAGTGTTGTGGAGACGGGTTGACTTGGAGGGTGCCCGAGATATGAATACGAGGCGTGGCCGGGCATTCTTAGCCTTGCCGTAAGTCCTCGAGACGGGGCGACGGGGTCACATCGATCGTGAATCTCTGCTCGTTACCGCACTGCCAATACACTACGATTTGGATATGTGATCTGAGTGGGCCTCTGGCCCGATAGCACTAACCATCACGCGGGAATAGTTATGGGCACTCTGCATCGTATGCATCAGCCGAAAGCTCTGTCAGACGTCTAGTTCAGCATGGCGGCCGGGTCGGATCGTGTCGTTGGCGCTGGTATCCACCCTACTCGCAACGACCCGGAGTGCACAGGGCGACGGCCCAAGACCCCTGAGCGCTTAGGATGTAGACCGACGGGGACCTCTCTGCTGAGCTTTAGGTAGGGCTGCGGTGTGTCGTTTGGCCGAGGCCGGGCATGACCCAGAAAAGTGTGTCCGGCCGGAGTTAAGAGAGCGTGGTGGGTAAGTTGGTGCACCCCTGCAGGGAAGAACTAATCTATGCATAGCCGGATCCTCGGTAACGGACACTCGGAGTTGTATCCCGATCGATACAACTGGAACATGATGTTGAGATGAGAAATGGATACTAGGGCTCTGGGATTGCTTTCTCGCAGGTAGTCGAGAAAGGATCTCTGGCCGAGGTTGATGCTGATTACTGCTACTACTTTATACTGTACTAATCTACACTCTTCTAATGCTGCAAGACCTCTGAAGATGCTAGTCTTCGATAGGACTAGGCCTTCCCTCTATTCTGGCATTTCTGCAGCCCAGTCCACATATACAGCTTTCCTTTGATAATGTTGCATATGTAGTGTAGATCCTTGCTTGCTGAGTACTTCGGATGAGTACTCACGGTTGGTTTGCTTTCTTTTTCTCCCCATATCCATTTGATGCAACCAGATGACGGAGCCCAGGAGACAGCTGCTCCCGCCGACGACCGCTACTATTTCCCCGAGGGTGGCTACTACTACGAGTTGGCTGACGACCAGGAGTAGGTTCGGAGGGTCCCAGGCAAGAGGCCTGCGCCTTTCGATCGTAGCTTTTATTTTGCCCCGCCTTTCTAAAGGTTTATCTGTTTCTGTTTCATATCTGTACTCAGATATCTGATGCTTCCGCTGACGCTTGTATGCGAGCTTATGTATTCGAACCCTCGAGGCTCCTGACTTGTAATATAAAGCTTGTATGACTTTATTTTTGTTCTAGAGTTGTGTTGTGATATCTTCAAGTGAGTTCTTAGGCTTGATCGTATGCATTTGCGTGAATGTTTAGTGCACGATTAAGCCGGGGGCGTCACAGATTTGGATCTAAGATCCAAGAAACTACAAAGTAACTCCTATGACTAAGAATTACAATAAAATCGAACACCTTCTTCGTTGTATCAATCTCTACTGGAAGGAATACTACAAAGAGTCTGGTAAATATGCTGCAATTGGACTAGAGCAACGATGTTGTCACTCTTTCTCCACAGGTCCACGTCCCCCGCTGAAGTAGGCCTACCTCCTCACCGCCACAAGAGGTTGGCACCGGGCAAGCCTGAGGCGCAGCCTGGGATTGTGGTGGCGAGGATGAGCTGCTCCTGACCGATGGCGGAGAGCCTTGGATTTGGGGCGGTGGCTCCTCTGGCGAGGGCACCCTGTTCTGCGGCGTGGCGGGCTAGCGGGCTGGTGGTGGTGGTCTGGTCGAGCGGTTGACGGACCACCAGAAATACGATGATCACTAGACGACAACAAAAAAAAATAGAACACTTGAAGATGCGACGTCCCCTCCTCCCCCTCCCCTTCTCAGTGCCAAGATGGCAGCCGGAGACGAGGAGACCAAAAATTACCCTGTAGTGGCGCCGGCGCCTCCAGCGCCATCCATATTGATCTTTTTTCTTTTAGAGAGGCATCCACATTGATCTTTGAAGCAAATCAGCCTGTACCCTGCTTGGTGTGGGACGCCGTTTTTATTCCATCCTGGACCACCCGACCTGGCCTAGTGGCCCTCCTCACAGCCCAATTCGGAAAATGCAACAGGCCTGCAGCGCACAACACGCACGAGACGGTGTCTCCCATCCTCTTTTTTACTCATCGAATACTCCCATCTTCAATTATGATCGGGTAGAACACAGGCTGATCGCCTGATCGTGCGAACGGGCGCGCGGCGGCGATGGGGGAGCGGCCGGCGTCCGAGGCTCTGTTTACGTTCCAAAGCCGTAGGTTAATGTCTGATTGATAATTTGATGTGCTCATGTGCTTCCTCTTGTATGATTAGATAGACTCGCTCTGCTCATGCCCAATCGTATACTAGTTAGCTAAAGTGCTAATCTCATGTACATCTATCACTGTAGGCGTCGCCTTGTTTTCATGTTGTTTCCATTTATCGTTTCAATGCATCAAGGAACGGAAAGTCATCTTGTACTCCCTCCGTTCACAAATATCATAAATATAAGATGTTCTAACTTTTTTTTTTGAATCGAATGTATATAGACATGTTTACTGTGTTTGATCACTCATTTCAGTCCGTATGTAGTCCATGTTGAAATATCCAAAACATCTTATATTTATGGAGTAGTTTGTAAGTTTTCTTATCATTTTGCTATTTCTATCATCTATATATCTCAGATGTTGCTACTTATTCTTTTTTTTCTCCAGGAAAGATGTTTCCACTTCTATATGATGATGATGAATTTCAAGTTATGATCAATTCTCCGAACCTATGACATTATGGTCAGTTTTGTGTTCCATCTGCTATATATTATAAAAAATATATAATGTGGTGCTAAATCATTTATACACATAAAAAACAAGGCTTTTGTAGTATAGATAAGTATGTCTAGAGGGTAAGGGGGAGTAGACTACTTAGGCAAAAAAGGACTATTTTTCTAAGTTTTAAGTTTCTTGGTAGATTTTATGCTTTTCTATAGTAGTACCAATGAGCACCCTACCCGGGTGGGCCTGGCACACCATGAATTGTGAGAATTTTTTTGTATCATATAACATTTCAGCCCAAATTGAAGTGAGTCCAAGACCAACTGGTATTCTCCCCATCATGTGAGCGAGCGAGAGGGAGAGGCAGAGCGACGCGACCTAATCCCCCTCATGCTCGGCCGCTTCCCTACTGGGATGCAGACGCACCGCCGCTCGGTGCTCACCCACTTGCCCCGCTCGTCCGCCCATTCGAATTTGAAGTAGCGTTGGCCGCTGAAGCCAGCTAGCAAGCGCTACGAGCCGCCGACCTAGACCAGACGGCCGCCACCACTCAGGAGGAGTTCCTCCCGCCCGCACCTCTCGTCCTGGCTGGTGAGTCTAGTCATGCATCTCACAAAGATCTTGGTGATGACCACTATGCAATCCTAGCTGATGAGTCTAGTCATGCATCTAAAAAATATCAACTTTCTCTATGCATACACTTTGTTGATAAATCGGGAAGTGGATGTGAGAGGTTGTTCATGTTGCTAATACAACTTCATTGTCACTTAAGGATGCAATTCAAACTTTGCTTAAAGATCATCATTTGACTCCTAGTCAAATGCGTGGGCAAGGATATGATGGGGGCTAGAAACATGAAATGGGAGATTAAAGGGTTGAAAACATTGACCATGAAAGCGTCACCCTCTGCTTATTACATTCATTGCTTTTCACATCAACTTCAATTGACTCTTATTGTCGTGGCAAACGAAAATAAACCATGTGCATGGTTTTTTGATCATGTTTCTTACTTGCTCAATATTGTTGGAGTTTCTTGTAAGTGTCATGACATGCTTCGAGATGTTAGAGCTCAAAACGTCTTGGAAGCACTTGAAATGGGTGATATTGAAAGTGAAAGTGGGTTAACTAAGAGATAGGACTAGCTAGACCCGGTGATACCCGATGGGGTTCTCATTTTAAAATAATTCTGCACATTGTTAGCATGTATCCCACAATCCTTGAAGTACTCGACACTATTGGAGAAGATTCTTCACAAAAGGTGTGCGGAGAAGAATACATGAAGTTACTCCTGCCTTTGAATCATTTGACTTTGTTTTCAATCTTCACTTGATGCTAGTTATTGTTGGCTACACAAATGAGTTGTCCAAATCCTTGCAAAAGAGAGATCAAGATATTGTTGATGCAATGACACTTGTTAGTTTGGCAAAGAGTAGAATGCAACATATGAGGTCTCGTGGATGGGAAAAATTTCTTGCAAAGAAGACCTTATTTTGCAACAAACATGACACTGAAGTTCCTTAGTTGGAGGATACTTATGTGGCTCATGGAATATCATACCGGTATTATCAAGTACAAACAAATGATGATCGTTATAGAAGAGAAGTATATCTTGGTATCATTGACCAAATCATTCAAGAGCTTGACAATCGGTTTGATGAGGTTAATATGGAGTTTCTTATTTGCATGTTGGCTTTGAATCCCCTCAATTCATTTGCTTCTTATGATGCACTCAAGGTAATGAGACTTGCTGAATTCTATCCCATGGACATATCAAGCACGGATTTGGAAAGGCTTGAATTCCAACTTGTTATTTTTATTGATGATATGAGACAAGATGATAGGTTTAGATATGCAAGTAATATTGGTGAGTTCTCTATTATGCTTGTTGAAACAAAGAAGCATGTTCTTTATGGTTTGGTCTACTTACTCATCAAGATAGATCGTATTGTAATTGAGCACATTTGGAACATATTTCCTGAACTAAATTGTTGTGAGACTTGAATTGAGCTATTTATGTTATTCTTTTGCCATATATTGCATGACACTTTGGATTAGGTAGATTTTTTGTTGGAGTGTGCACACCCTCCATTTTATTCTTGGGTCTGCCACTGCACCCTACATATGCAGGTAGAGTATAGGAAGTGGAAAGTAAAGACATGCAAGTGCAAAGTAAAGGAGGCTGAGTTGAGAGAATCGCAAACACAATTGGCTTGGTGAAGATATTTCCCGTGGTTTGGATAGTTGGCGCTATCTTACATCCACATTGATGGAGGCTTCGATCCACGAAGGATTTAAGATCACAAGGATCCCGGTTGCAAAATTCCACGGAAGAAAATAAGGTCCACGAAGGACTCACCCATGAAGGGTCCACGAAGGAGTAACCACACCTATTCCACCATGGCGTACACCCACGAAGAAGTAGCCTCACTAAGGTAGATCTTCACGAAGTAGGCGATCTCTGTTAGAGTACTACATATATAGCCATGTAGTCTTTTGTATTTACCCCATTGTATAAGGGGTTTCCGGCATATTTCCTACACCTGTACATGTATATATACTGGCCTATAGCCCCATGGGAATACAAGTTGCTTTCCTAACATGGTCCATTACAGCTTCAGGCCTATTCGGATGCTACGTCGGCTAGTGATCCCTCGGATCGCCGTTCATTTTCTGCTTACTGTGGGTTTTCTTGGTGGTTCTCTCATTGCCTGGAAGACGAAGAAACATACTGCAGTTTCCCGTTCGAGTGCAGGGGCTGAGTTGCGAGCTTGGCTCTTTTGACGGCAGAGGTGACTTGGTTACGATGGTTACTTCAGGACTTTGTTGTTTCTATCACTACACCGACTCTGCTATTTTCTAACAGTACATGTGCTAGTAGCATTGCGCGCGACCCTGTGAAGCATGAGCTCACCAAGCATATTGGTGTTGATGCTTTCTATGTGCGTGCTGGTGTGCAGGATCAGGTTATTGCTCTTCAGTATGTGCCTTCCGAGTTACAGTTGGCGGATTTCTTTACGAAGGCCCAGACTAGAGCGCAACATGGCTTCTATCTCTCCAAATCAAACTCAGTGGTGTTCATGCACCATGAGTTTGAGGGGGGGGGGATTAGAGTACCACATATATAGCCATGTAGTCTTTTGTATTTACCCCATTGTATAAGAGTTTTCCTGCATATTTCCTACACCTGTACATGTATATATACTGGCCTATAGCCCTATGGGAATACAAGTTGCTTTCCTAACAATCTCCAAGCCCATACAATTTTCTTGAGTTCTTCACAAACTTTGAAGGCTTCCAAGCAACACCTAGCCGATATAGGAGGTGCACCCCTCCAAAAGTAAAAAGATAGAGGTTGCTTGATGATGAAATCCTTTCTCTTGTGTTCAAAAGATAATGTCCTCAACACCCAAAATCTCTCAAGATTTGGCTTTGGATTTCGAGAAGTAGGAGTGGAAAACAAGAGGGGACTAGATCACAAAGGGTTTGATTGGATAGTTAGAGTGAGTTCTCCCTCAGAAAATATGACGGGAGTAGAGTTTGCTTCAAGCGGTTCGACCATTCTCAACTTTAAAGCCGCCCCTATTAAAGAGAGGAACTTTTGTCGTCATCAAACCCTTCCAAAAGGGTGAGTCATTCGGCTATGTCGTAACTTAAGCTAAAGTATTCGAGTGTAGATATTTGTTACACAATAACTGAATCCACACCCCATCTTTCTCTGAAGCTAAGCAATCATTTATTCTTGATCTCAAAATTCTCTGTGCCTAGCCCTCCTTGTTCTGGGTCTATACAATATATCCCACCTCGCAACACAATACCTGGCCTTATGTTGAACATCCTACCAAAAAAATCTAGAATGATAGAAATCTAGTCTTTTCCGCACCCCTATTGAGACTTCAAAGAATGAGAGCATGAAGATGCAAACTCATAAGCACCGAATTCACAATGATCGGTCGCCGGTTGTACGACATCAGTTTACTTTTCCGACAACTTAGCTTCTTTTCATATCTGTCCTCAATACATTGCTACTCTTTATTAGTAAGTTTACGATGGTGAATTGGCATACCAAGATAAGTAAACGGAACCTTACGATCTCACAACCGAACAACTCTTGTAATTGTTCTCTTCTTCTTTGGCGCGTCCAATGTAAAACAAGTCACTCTTATGAAAATTAATTTTGAGACCTAACAGTTGCTCAAAGAGACATAACACCAATATCATATTCACCGACTTATCCATATCATGCTTCATAAAGATGACCGTGTCATCGGCATATTGTAGAATGACCCCCCCTCCACTAGATGTCGCCCTCCTCCTTGGCCTGGCAAATAAGGATTGCCAACATATCAACAACAATATTGAAAAGTATTGGGGGACAAATGATCGCCCTACCGCAAACCTTTCCGAGTCTGAAAAAAGTGACCGACATCATCATTCACCTTGATCCCCATGCTACTTCCGTGAACAAAAGTCTGAACCTGCTTCCTCCAAGCAGGGTCAAAACCCTTCATTTATAAAGCCTGTTGCAATAGAGCCAATTAATTTTATCGCAAACCTTCTCAAAATCCACTTTGAAGATAACTCTGAGAAGTCTCTTCGAATGAATTTCATGCAAAACAACCAACCCTTCTAGAATGTGCTGCTTAGGCATGAAGGCAGTTTGTGTAGGTCAAACAACTATATGAGCAATCGTGGTTAGTCGACTTGTACCCACTTTGCTCGATCTGCACTGCCTCTTCCTTCTTAGGGAGCAAGGTAATTATCCCGAAATTGAACTTAAACAACTGAAACTCGCCGTTAAACAAATTCTGATACATGGGTAAAAGGTTACCTTTAATCAAAGCTTCACTGTGCATATAGAATGCGACTCTACGGTCTACGCTGCCTGTAACAGTGTAGACAAGTAAGTGAGTTTGGTATCTTGACACATGGAAGTGTTTTTCTTTTGCGGGGATGAGACATGGGAACTTATTGTCGCATTGCATTAGTTTACGAGTAGCAAGTGCCGAACTTCAGAAAACAAATGCACGAAGTTCAAACAAAGGATGAATTGGAGCAAGTTGGCGTCTATTGTAAGAGAGGCTCGCACATTGCCAGATGTTGGTTGGAGGAAGAGCAGAGAGTTGGTTACATGTCGTGACGCGATGCCCACTGGTTAAATTTGCTTATAATTATTATTCGCTTATGATTATGATAAGCCTGGTCCCTTACCATGTAGCATGCGACATCAGCAATAGTGGCCAGAAACATCGAACTACTCCAACTCAACTGTTGGGGTTACCCGGACTCAGTGCTGGTCTAATAGAATAAATCACCCCTTCTTAGGATACTGTTGATCAGGAATCGTCTGAGTCATAAATAAATAAGAGGACAACTTGGTACCATTGCAGACAAATACATTTTCCTTACCGTCCGTGGGCGGTATACTAGCAGTGCTTGCTTCACTTGATTTTGGATCATTAGAAATGCATTTGGTTTCTTAAATGTATTTGGTTTCTTTATGCACCTATACGTCAGTTGCCTGAATTTTTGTGTTGTTGTCGTCAGTCAATTTTCATTACTTTCTTAAATTACTGTTCTTCATCTTCCTTTAATTACTCTCCGTGACGACATTACTTGCTTCAACTTGTTTCAGTCCAGCAACTGTGCATTACAAAACTATCCTCTTAATATAGTATCCATCTCCATTCTCCCCCCAATTTGTGACTAAACATGCCATGTTTAGGTAACACATTCACATTGTCCAATGCTCAATTTTCAGTTTAGCTGGCATGGCGATGTTCAGTCTCTCTGATACCTAGTTCAAGAGAACGTTGTGTCGTTACTTGCTTTGGGACGCGCTATGGCTGTTCCCTAAGAAAAAGGGAGGAAACCACGGCTCTGGAATCACAAGGCATGAAACACGAATACATGCATGAGATTGGAATCTTTCTTTGGTTTTATCAGGCGAATACCTTGTCTTAGCTCACAATAGCTCACATGGAATGGATGCATAAACAAAGCTGATCTACTATGCTGACACCGTCATCTATTATGCTGACACAGTGATGCAGAAACAAAGCTGATCTATTGTGCTCACATGAGATGGATGCAGAAACAAATCATGTGCTCCCCGTCCCAAAAAAGATGCTTGGTCAAGTCTTGTGTTCTCACTAGTGATGAGCTATTACTTTTCAGGAACTAGAACATTGATCAGTGTGTTGCACATTTTTGTAACACACAACTGCAGTGTGATGCACATTGTTGTGACGCGCAATAGCAGATGCTTTGTTTTGGTTTGCTCTGGGTTTTCAATTCAGAAATGGCTAGTGCTTGTACTTGTAGGACAAACCAAGATCTTCTGACATGACTCACCTTACATCTTTCAGATTTTTTTTAAGCTCCAATTTCTCTTAACGTGTCGAAATCAAGGATATCTTCTATGTTTGCTAGTGTGACTGCACACCGATCCCACCCGGAATCAAACCAAGGGTTCAACGTCCTATGTATCTTCAGAATGTGTGCCATCGCAAGATGGAATGTCCTTTTTGTTATAGGCGACACACCCAGTGATAGTGAGGCGCCAATAATAACTTCATCATTGTTGAAGTTCCACAACTCCGGCAGGTGTTCAAGGGGTGTGTGTACATGTCTACGTTGCCGTGTTTCTAGAAAAATAGCGGTAGAAATAGTGAAGAATTCACTGGCCTAGCAGCGGTATGGGTTTAAATGCTGAATCTTCTTTCTTTTAAGAAACATGAGATAGATTACACCTAATGCATTGCTAAAAAGACATCGAGCCACTTTTCGATGACGAACTAGTTGAGCATGTTGCTGCTACAAAGGCCAAAAACTCGTCAGAATATAAAACAGTTTGCTTGCCACTACTAATTATAATTGGGGGTGGCTAATTAACAACTCTATGATTACTTATTGGTCTCTGCACCTACCGTGTAAACTAACGAGAGTTTGCATCATGACATTAACGTTCGGATTTCAGAAATGCGTGTACAGAGGCTCTGAGCTTTGACCAGATGTAGTTTTCAGCTGAGAGGGTATGAGACGCACTAGCCTCAACTACTGTTTGTTTCTCTTTTGTTGTTTTCATACTTAACAGTACTGTCTGTGGTTTCATCAAAATTTGGATCCATCCTCCATGGTTCTCCAGAGCGACTGAAAGGTTTGCATTTCTGAATCCTGAACAATGTTATAAATATCTAGCGAGAGCTGTGCTACAGCTTGGTTGTAGTTTTTTCTGGACCCACATCGCTGAGCGACAGTTAAATGTTCCGTCGTACTCCCTCCGTCCGAAAAAGCTTGTCCATCAAATTAGTGTTGGATACATCCATTTAAGAAACAAGCTTGGGACAAGCTTTTCTGGACGGAGGGAGTAGTAGACTAGTAGTGAAAGCCCCGGTATAGTTTCAAAATGCTCTGTTATTTGTCTTACATTATAGCTAAAGATAGCTCTACTATCTGGTGTAGCTACTTTTGCAAAACAACATGCAGCACATCACTTATCTTGAATGGCTCATGTCGTATGCACATCTAATAATTTTCTGTTTCAATATTAAATTGTGATTAGTAATGTGTACCAATAGCTTTCAAGAACCTAGCTACGACCTCTCCATGAATCTGTGAGAACCGCGATATAGAACCTTGGGAGGGATGTAAATTTCAAGTATGAAATATGAAATTCGTGCCGTTCTTATCAAAGCTTCTACTGTCTCCATTCCAAAAAAAGTGTCGTAGTTTTAGTTCAAATTTGAACTAAAACTGCGACACTTATTTTGGAAAAGAGGGACTAATGATGACATATATCCAACATAGTGCTCGAGAGGGATAGAAACCAGTTGCTCCCGCGCCCCGGAGGGCGACTCACCACCCGCGCCCCTGTCGCCGGCATCCCCGCAGCCGGAGCTCCACCTCGCGGCCACCCCGTCCTCGGATGCGCCGCCCGCCGCCTTGCCCTCCCCCTCCCCGACCACTGCGTCGGCAACGGCGCTGCACTGGGCCGACGTCGCGGAGGCAGACGACGAGGCCGCCGGCCGGCCGATCGTGCGCCGGGAGCCCCCGGCTCGTCTGGCTGTGACCAGCGTGGAGAGCGAGCAGCCACCTCGGCGTGGTAGCTCTGGCCCTCTCTCGCAGTCGCGCCGGCGCGCTGCGGTGGCTCCCTCGCCGACGCCTGGTCAAAAGGCCGCCTTGGGCTCCCGGACCGCTCGCCGCCGCCGCGCTCCGGCATGGGGTGTCGCTGGGCGGTCCGACCAAGGGAGTGCCCGCGTCTCGTGGCGGTCCGCCGCTTCCGCTGCCATCGTCAGCACGGCTGGAGCTCCGCCTCGCCGTCCGGTCGTTGACCCGGCGTACTTTCCGGTTCTACTGCGCCGGTCTCCCTTCAGGCCATTCATCGCAACTTTCGGATCCTCTACCCTCCGCTTCTCGCCCCGACTCGCACCCGACGGGAGTTGCTCGATTCCTCCTCGTCCCTGGCGCTGGCGCCGGCCGTGGCGGCGGGCGGGGAAACCCTCGCAGCCACCTCCCTGCCCTGCTGGCTGGGCCACACCCAGTTGGACCGACCGTTGACTGGGCCCGTCGCGCGCCTACGGGCCGCACCTAGCACGAGCAGGCCCACCCCATCCGTGGCCTCTCGTGGGCCGGCCCACCCGGTGGGCCGATCGATATGGCCTCCAGCCGGCTTCCCTAGGCCGCCCTCATCGCATCGGGATCGCGTGGTCGCTCCAGAGACCCTGGTCTTCGCCCCGTCCTCCCCTTCCGCCACCACCCCGCACAGCTCGATCTGTGCGCTGCCTCCATCTGCGCTCGCAACCACGCCGTGCGAGTGGGATGACGAGGGGACCCACCCCAAGCGCCGCGCCCACGGCCGCTGCGACGCCGCGAGGAAGATCTTCGCCGGCAGCTGTCGGCGCGGGACAGCCGTCGTTCCCCGCAACGCTCCGACCGCCGCTCTCCGCCGCGCTCCGACCGCCGCTCCCCACCGCGCCGCTCTCCGAGGCGGGCTGACCGCCGGGCCCGCTCCCGGTCCCGCTCGCCTGCACCTGCTGCGGAATGGCGGAGCCAGCGCCGCCGGTCTCCATCTCCGCAGCATCGCCGGGACGACAGCCGCTCCCCTGCCCGCGGGGGCCGCTCGCGCTCTCCCCCTTGCCCCCAACAACAGCAGCAGCCAGCGCTCACTGCCGCCTCCCGCCGGTACCAGCCCCCCCGTGGCGAACCAGCTTTCCCTCCCAACTCCAATGGGGCTGGCCGGGGTCAAAGAGGAAGAAGAAGAGGGGACTTGGCCGCGGTAATGGTGCAGCCCCGGCCCCGGGTCCGGTTCGCGACCCGCCGGCCTCCATACCCGGTTCAGTCCGCCCCGAGAACCAGCCCAATGACCTCCAGAAGTGCTTCAACTGCGGCCTAGCCGACCACTCTCAGGTCGCATGTGCTCGCCCACAGTGCTGCTACCTTTGCTCGGATCCGGGGCATCCTGCGTTCCTATGCCCGGACCGCCCAGTGTCGGAGGAGTTGATGATGTACGGGCATGGGATCGAGGGCATGGGCTACTTCCACATCGAGGTGCCCGACATCCCTCCGCCCTCGCCCTCGCTCCTGGCGATTGTCTCCGTGCTGGGTGAGGGGGTGGCTTCTCCGGAGATGATCGAGGCTGAGCTCAACCACCTCTACCACTGTAGTTGGGATTGGCAGGTCACCATGTTGGACGGCAACCAGTTCTCGGTCGTGTTCCCCAACGCAGTGAGCCACGGCTACGGCACCCGCAGCGGCGACATCACCCTGGCTCTCAACAAGCTAGTGGTGGACATCTCGGTGCCTGTCCGGGACCCCTTGGCGGTTGTCGTGCTTGACACGGCATGGATTCTCATCGGCGGCCTCCCCGACATAGCGCGCTCGGAGCGGATCATTCGGAACATGTCCCGCATTCTCGGCAAGGTGGTCGTGGTGGACGAGCTCTCTCTCCGCAAGGAGGAGGAGGTTTGTTTCAAGGTCAAATCCCTCGACTCGTCCAAGCTCCGTGCCAAGGTCCGGGTGTTCTTCAACGACCAGGGATTCGACCTCAGGATCTCCCCCCAGCTGCCCAACCACATCGGCCGCCCGCGCATCCCCGACGACAGCTTCTTGGGGGGTGGCCCCGACGGTGGCACCGGGGGCCGCCGCAACGACCGGGACCCCCGCCAGGGCCGCAACTCCGGCTCGGAGGAGGACGACGATGACTCCGAGGACAGCCCGCACCGCGACCAGTCTGCCGCTCCATCAGCTAGGGGTGGCGCCGAGGCCGGCAGCTCCCACTCCTCGGTCCCGCCGCCACCCGCTGACGGCAGTGACGCGTCTGACGCGAGCCTCCAGGTCTTCCCGGTGTCGTCCCCCCGCTCCCCCGACGGTGTCCCTCCCGGCATCCTCGCGGCCTTCTCCGCCGAGGACGACTTGGCCCCAGCCCCTAGCTCCCTCCCACTGCGGCCGCGACCTCTGAGGTGGCTGGGACGGACTCGGACCTGCCTCCTGCGGCCCCTCTCGACTGTCCGGTCCTGCCGGACCTGGGGGAGACCGTTCCCCCCCAGGCGCCGACATGACCCCGACTCCGCCCGCCTCCGTCATGGTCCAGATCGCTTCTCCACCGGTTCTGCCCCTGGCCACCTCGTGCACCGCGTCCGGCGGGGCGTCGACGGTGGTGACCACTCCTGTGGCCGCCCCCCCCCCCCCCCGCTCCCCCCTAGGACTGCGGCCTACTCCAGGCGGGGCAGATCGACCTTGACTCCGGTGACGTCCTCACGCCGCAGTGCCAGGATCGAGGCGGCCAGACCGGAGGGCAGCCCAGCTCTGCCTATCCCCGAGTGGGCAGAGCTCCGGGCAGCTGCCCGGAACCTCGAGCCAGGTACTCCGCCCATCCCAGCCACCCCCGCTACTTGCTCGTTTTCGGCTCTTGAGTCGGCACCGCTAGGCCACTCGCAAAGGTGGCAGCAGATTCGGCCATCGTGTTCAGGGGTGAAATTGGATCCCCGTTAGTCCAGATTGAAGCGATCCGTGCACGGGAGATCCTAGATGGGCGCCTTGCCGTGACCCGTGCACGCCTTCAGGCCTCCTCCGGCACCGATGCCCCCGCGGGCACCCAGCCACGTGCGGTGGCGGACCCAGCTGAGATCCGGGGACGCACACGCTCTCGCACCGCAGCCCTCCGCGCACAGAGCGCATCCCGAGTCTTGGGGTCAAGCAGCCCCCCGATGATCTCGTGATGCGGACCCTCTTCTGGAACATCCGTGGCTTCGGTCAAGATGGCCGGCGCCGCCAATTGATCGAATACATGCGTAACAAGTGAATAGACATCGTGGCCATTCAAGAAACGATGTGCACCGAATTCTCACTCTCGGAGCTCGAACATTTGAGCTCCGACCTTTTTGCTTGGCACTGGCTCCCGTCTAGTGGGAGCGCAGGCCACTCAGGTGGCATCCTTCTAGGTGTCAAGGATGCCACCTTTGAGGTAGGAAGCATGGACCGGGGCGAGTTCTTCGTCAGCATGGAGGCCTTTGAGCGGGCTCTCAACTTCAAGTGGGAGATCATTGCCGTCTATGGACCGGCGGATCATAGCCGCTCTGAGGCCTTCCTCGCTGAGCTCCGCACGAAGGTCGCGGCCGCCCAGCTCCCGGTAGTGGTGGGCGGTGACTTTAACCTCATCCGGTCGGAGGAGGATAAGAGCAATAACTTGGTCAACTTCCCCCGGATGCAAATGCTCAATGACTACATCGCGGACATGGGGCTCCGCGAGCTAGATCGAGTTGGTGCCAGGTTTACTTGGACCAATCGCCAAGCAGACCCGACCTGGTCGGTCCTTGACCGGGTCTTCCCATCACCTGAGTGGGACATTCGTTGCCCCCTAGCGTCGCTCCGGGCGATTACTCGGATTGGTTCCGATCACGCCCCCCTCCTCCTCTCTTCTGAGAACGATCGCCCCCCCGTTTCCGCTTCGAAACCTTCTGGCTGAACCAGGCTGGGTTTGCCGCTGCGGTGGTCGCACGTTGGCGCGAGACGCGCGAAGCCCCCCACCGATCACTCTCGGCCGTCGACTCCTGGCACTTTTGTGCTAAGCGGTCGTGGCAATTCATGAAAGGTTGGGGTGCCAACTTGGGCCGAGACATCCGGGAGCGAAAGAAAGCTCTCCTAGAGGGCATCCAGTCCCTTGATCTCCGGGCAGATGCCTCGGGCCTCTCGGCCGAGGAATGGATGCTTAGATACGATTTGGAGGACCAGCTCACGGTTATCTACACAGACGAGGAGGCATACCGGCGCCTGCGGGGTACGCAGAATTGGGTCCTCAAGGGGGATGCCAATACCGCTTATTTCCAGGCCATCGCCAACGGCCGGCGGTGCCGTAACTCCATCCCGCTTCTTTGGGACAGAGCGACCCTTCTGCAGCAGCCGGAGGCCATTCGGGCCCGTGTAGATGGCTTTTACAGAGACCTATTCTCTGCCTCCCCTCGGGGAGGGCTCGCCCTTGCTCAGGATATATGGCTGCCTAGCCGCTGTGTCTCGGCTGCGGATAATGTGGCACTGACGGCCCCGTTCTCCAAGGCAGAAGTGTGGGCGGCCATTAAGGGCATGAACCCATCCTCGGCTCCTGGCCCGGATGGCGTTCCGGTGAAGTTCTTCCTGAACTTCTGGGAGGTCATCAAACCTGAGGTGATGGCCCTTTTTGAGGAGTTCTATGTAGGATCCATCGACCTCTCCAGGCTCAACTTTGGGATAATCACCCTCATACCCAAAGTAACTGGCGCTTCGGATATCCGCCAATTCCACCCGATCACGGTGATCAATATCATCTTCCGCATTCTTGCGAAGGGGTACGCCAATAGGGTGGCCCCAATTGACGACCGGATCACTCACCCCGATCAGTCGGCCTTTATCCAGGGACGCTATATCCTTGACGGAGTCCTAGTGTTTCACGAAGCACTCCACGAGGTGCACGCCAAACACCTCAAGGCGGTCTTCCTGAAACTCGACTTCCACAAGGCATATGACACGGTTAGTTGGGCTTTCCTTCGGGAATGCTTGCTCCGGAAGGGCTTCGACGACCGTTGGGTGACACACGTGATGCAAATGGTCTCCTCGGGCCGGACCGCGGTCAACATCAATGGCGAGATTGGCCCATACTTCCCCACCTTCTGTGGGGTGCGGCAGGGCGATCCCTTCTCCCCGTTTCTCTTCAACATGGTTGTTGATGCCCTCGCAGCCATCTTAGATAAAGCTAAGGATGCGGGGCATATCAGGGGCATAATACCGCATCTAGTTGGCGGGAATGGGCTCTCCCTCCTCCAATATGCGGATGACACCATTATCATGGTAGAAGGCTCTGCTAGCGACATCACGAACTTGAAGTTCCTCCTGCTCTGCTTTCAGCAGATGTCTGGTCTCAGGATTAACTTCGATAAGAGTGTGGTGATGGTCTTGGGCTACCCCCAAGAAGAGCGCAAGAGCATCGCGGACCGTCTTAACTGTCAGCTCGGGAGCTTCCCCACGACTTATTTGGGGATCCCCATTAGTGACACGCGGCTCATGGTGGCCGAGCTGCGCCCCACGATGGGCAAGCTCCAACACCGCATCGAGCTTTGGCAGGGGCGGTGGCTTTCTAAAGCAGCCCGGACTGTGCTCATTAATTCGTCCTTATCTAGCCTGCTCTTATTCATTATGAGCTTCTACAGCCTGCCTGAGACTCTGCACCATGAGATTGCCAGAGTCCAGGGACGCTTCTTCTGGGCTGGCGAGGGCGATAAGCAGAAGTACCACATGGTTTGGTGGACTGAGATCTGTAAGCCTCGCGATCAGGGTGGCCTCGGGATCATGTCCTCCAAATGCATGAACATTGCTCTACTGACTAGGTGGCTCTGGCGGATTGCGAACGGAGAGGGAGGCTTATGGATCCACATCGTCCAGCAGAAATACCTCCGTGGCCAGCCACTCGCCTTCTGTCAGCGGTCCGGTGGCTCCCAATTCTGGCAATCCATCATACAGCTCCTCCCAGTCCTCTGCATAGGGACCTCGATTGCGGTTGGATCTGGCACCGCCACGCTGTTTTGGTTCGATCGATGGGCTGGGGACGCACCCTTCGCGGCCCGCTTTCCTGGCTTGTTCGCCATTGCGGTTGAGCCGCGGATATCTGTAGCGGCGGCCCTTATTGACTTAGGGCAACTTGTGCTCTGGCGACCGTTCGGACCTCCGGAGACCGCCGATTGGCATGACTTGCTTGACTGCATCGCGCTGCACGAGCCTGATCTGGATATGGGAGATGACCGCACCAAGTGGCGACTAGAGCCATCTGGCCAATTCTCTACTAAATCCCTCTACCAGGCGATCGCCCCCTCCCCGGGACCTGAGGCTCTCACCACCATTTGGGAGATCAGGCTCCCATTCAAGATTAGGATATTGTTGTGGCAATGGATCCGCGGCCGCCTTCCGTCTGGCGTGGAGGTCTTGAAGCGCAACGGCCCTGGTGACGGGCGTTGCCCGCTATGTGGGCCTGAAGAGGATTCGAACCATATCTTCTTCACCTGTGTGTCCGCGCAGTTCCTCTGGAGCTGTTTCCGCGAAATAGTGGGTGGCAGTTGGGACCACAACAACTTCCCCGCTCTCTTCGCCGAACTTCAGGCGTTACCATCCTCGTCTCGCCACATTACGTGGCTGACCATCGGTGTGCTAGCCTGGACGCTGTGGACTGTTAGGAATAGGCTCGTGATTCAGCGTATACCTCTTCGTCGCGCTACTGACGCTCTGTTTAAATGGTCTGGTTACTTGCAGCTTTGGCGACCGCTTAGCCGCCCCAGGGAGAGAGACGCCATCACCTCCATCATCACCCAGCTTCGCGCGATGGCTCTCCGAATGGCTCCGCCGCTCCCCCCCCCCCACTACCGGAGCCGGATTAGATCTTCCCCGCGTCGTCGCCACCGCGTGTGTTGTGCGTGCTTTGTGTCTGTGTGTTGGGCTTGTTGTGCTGTGCCCACAGCTGAACCCGTCTGTTGTGTGTGTGCTTGTCTGTTAGACCCTGCCTGCGGTGGCGTTCTGTGTGTGTTCGCGGATGGTACTTTGTTGACTTTGTGCTTGATGGTTGCTTTATTTATAAAGCGGGGCGAAAGCCTTTTTCGATAAAGAGGGACTAGCACTGTCATTCAGTAGCTAGACAGCACCATGGAATATGTACCATGTTCCAGACAGATCAGCTCTGAGAATCTGAGCGAGAGTAGATACAATCGATATATGGAGACAGGAATGCAGCGAGGAAGCAGGCCAAGTTCAGGTAGCATCAGCCACACGATGATTGTCAATGCAAGTTGATGAGGCAACCGTTGAATTCCTAGGCTGCTCCCACGGCCACGACCAATCATCCACCTCTCGCACACCATCACGCAACATCATTAGAAACTAACATAAGACAAAGCCAACCTTTTGCGGCAAATGCTAGTTAATTAGCAGCTAACCACCGCTGCTGATGGCACCGCCCATGGTGCTAACGTTATCACCATTTGATTCCCGATGGCCTACTCATCCACGCCGCGACAAAAAGCAACTTTATCGCGGTCGGCCGGGGTGATTAGCTAACATTATCGTGTGTTAGGGAGGCACCAAGATGTAATGCAACGAGGGGATTATGCCTAAGTATATGCCTGGGGTTTATGCCTAGGGAATATACCTCTATATCTGTATTGTTTTGTGTAGATGAGACAGAAGATGGGGTTAGTGCTCGTGTTGGGAAACCGGAAGAGGGTGCCTGATCTGTCGGTCTTGTTGTCGCTCCGTAAGTTTGGGAGCCGGGGCCGGAATTGGAATAGAAGGTTGGGGAGAAGAGGGTCTCAGCTGGCCGAATTAGGGATGGGAATATATGTTCTTGTCCTTCAAATAGATTGGGGATTTGTAACCGGGTCTTTGATATTTCAGAAGATATAAAGGGAATCAATGGTTTAGGGTTTAGAGTAACAGTTTGTATGCAATACTCCCTCCATCTCATAATATAAGATGCTTTTGCAAGCTGTTTTAGCTCGCAAAAACGTCTTACATTGTGAGACAGAGAGACTAATTACTAAGGGGTTTCATTCCTAAAAAATCATTCCCAATGAAACAAGATCTTTTTAGTAGATGGTAGATGCATGTTGTAGCACAACACGTAAATACGGCGGCAATAGCTAACTAACGATGGGCTCGGCAGATTTTTCACCTATATATGTCCACGTGTAATACTACCATGCATAGTTTTTTTTTTTTTGGAAAAGGAGGATATACTCCCTGCCTCTGTCTGGACGATACAAGCATCCATTTTATTAATTATTCACAAAGACCTTACAAAGTAATACATTAGTATGCGTGAAGCCATCATCTTGGCAACACACATGTCGCTACCCCTGTCCCCTTAATGAAGGGGTGCCAAATGTCCGAGCCTAATACCAAACAGATATCGCACCAAATCCTAACATCTAAATCCGGATGCCCAACCAAGCCACAATGCCGGAACTGGGTCACACACGGGTCTGGCGCTTATAAGCCGCCGCCACCTCCAACCGCTGATCTATCTCCAGAGCAGGTTCTGACGCACCAACCTTGCCAGGCCTGCCGTCGACGCCACCATGGCGTCAGACAACGCCACCATCCTGCGTCTGTCCATCAACACGCGCCCATCACCGAAACTCCGCAGCGCCATGCCGCCGTGATCCGCCGTCGGCCTTGCGGTAGATGTAACACCGCTCCTCCTCTTGTCACCTCCAACCATCACTTGCTCCAAAACGATGCCCTCGGGGTGAGAAGCGATACTGAGAACGCCATAATCTTCCGATCCGGGAGACCCAGATCTAGGGTTTCCCCCGGAGCATCCCGAGCCTGGTGACGCAAACTGCAACGACGATGCCTCGACAAGGAAACGACATCAAAGACGCCGCCATCGTCCGCCATGACCGTAGTGGGCGCGATTTTCATCGGCAGTTGCGCCACCGGGCGTGCGCCGCCGACGTCGTTGCTCCCTTCAACCGAAGCAAACTCCAAAACGATGCCCTGAAGAGGGACTCCGACGCAAAAGCACCGCCATCGCTCGATCCCAAGGAGATCTAGGGTTTCCCCCGGAATTGCCCGCGCTGACAAGGACCAGACAAGGATGGAATCCCGGAGATCCGCCCAGCTGTCGACGTGTCGCACCCACCACCGCTCCGACCGCGACCCGGAGACCAAGCCCACGCCTGGGCCCAGATCCGGCCGCGTCGCCGCCGATCCGGTCACGCCGCCGCCGATCCGGTGATGCCGCCGCCGTCCTTGGCGACCGCGACGGCCCCGATCGAGATCCAGATCGAGACCGAGACGATCCCGACCGAAACCCCGGCACCAGCGCCCGACGCGCCACCGCCTCCTAGCCAAGACGCCGCCGAATCCAGGCGTCCCCGCCACCGGGAATCCAGCCGGACGCCACGCCCCTTGCCGCCGCACAGCCGACCCGCGCCGCCGCCACGACGACCACGGGAAGGAGGGAGAGACCCCCCCACAGCCCACGCCGCACGGGCTTCGCCTGGCGGACGCACTCCGGTGGCGGCGAGGGGGAGGAAGCGTTGTCGGGGGCGAGTCGCCGGCGGCAGATCTAAGTCTCCCGTGATGCGCGCGCGGGGCGCGTCGCGGGAGCGTTTGGTGTGCGCTTCCCGGCCTCTGCACCAACTAGGGATGCATACGGCCATTTTAGTATGAGTACCAAGATAAACATGGTCATCATAATTTTTTTAAATAAGTATCAAGATATTTCTTGATGCGTGGTTCCACACACACCAAACTTGATCCTCAATACACAGGGAAAAACCCCTGTGCATCATCTGTCAATTCTAGGAATTGAACTCGGGTCGTTAGGCTGCACTACC
Organism: Thinopyrum elongatum; assembly: GCA_011799875.1. NCBI lineage: Eukaryota > Viridiplantae > Streptophyta > Magnoliopsida > Poales > Poaceae > Thinopyrum > Thinopyrum elongatum. Next base: position 441,305,791 of record CM022300.1, on the reverse strand, counting down.
ATGCATAGTTAGCCAGCTTACCCTAGCAATTCAGTCAATCCTACTTAACCTTGAGAGCAGGCATGGGCTTATTTAAGATTTGTTCTTCCCAGTAGCTTGTCGCAAGATGACGTCCAGAAGCTGCCGCCGAAGAAGCACTATCATACCCCGCGTCAACATCAGAGCCATTTTAGTTCTCCGAGCTTCTTCCTAGGCTTAGTCAGCCAGAGCAAGGGCCAAAAGCACGGCGCCTTTCTCTATTGCCACCACCCCCCAAACAAAATTTCGTTTCCTGACCGAAGCAAACGGCGTCCCCATCACCCCTGAGGCCATGATTAGCGCCGCAACAGACACCGTAGCACTTTTCGGGAGCGGAGACCCGATCTCACCATTAGTCGCTCGCCTCACCTCGCCGGAGCCCGGTCGCTCTCGCCGGCCGGCGCGCCAATCGCAGGGCCGCGCCGTACGTAATTAGGCCCTTGCGTACGTACGATCCGGTAAAAACTCGGTATCTATCTGGTAGTATTACTCGTCAAGATGTCTCGGTCGCCGTCCGGAGTACGGACGGCGATGGCTCCGGCCGGAGCTAGCTTAGGCTTAGCTAGCGTTGCCGTTTAACTAATGGCGGACACGCAGCGTACGCTACGTACTACTAGACTTCGGAGCTTGGACGAGGCCAATGGATCTCCGCGGAGCCGTGCATGGAGCCACATGTCGATCGGCAAGGGAGTTTGACATGGTTTGGGCTTAGAAAAATGGAGGTGATGGTCTGGCTTGTAGATGCTAGTATGCTGCTAGTGGTGGTTAACTAGGCCGCCGGCCGATGCTGGCTCTTTCCAGTGAGGCGCCAAATTTAAGTAGTAAGTTGACCGCTGGTTTTTCATTGCTGTTTCGACATGGAAGATTCCAAAGCAACATGGTGATGACAAGTGAAACTGTGTGTGATATTTTACATGGAGGCGTTATGCTCTAGGTAGATCTCCTCCAATGATCCGGGTGAGTTTGTCTAGTTGCTTAGTTAATTAAACTAGTTTCTCAATTATTGCTTAGGTTAATAGTGGCCCATGGCTGATAAAAAAGCTGTTCATGAGCAAGTTGCTTGGGACTTCAAGTTGTTAGTCTAGCTTAACCAAATGCAAACACCAGCGTTGTTTCTTCGTCCTTAGTGGTAAGGCAAGGAAATAAAATCATCAAATGTATGGACAATAGCTTGAGGAAATTCAGACTATTTCTTTTGAGGAAATTCAAACTTTAATAGTTTCACGTGAACAACCTGCAAGTGGACAGCCTACTTAGAATGATTGTTCTACGGTGTTCGGATAAAAAAGGGACAAGAAACCATAATTTTTTTGAACCGGGCTTACCCCCTTTCCATTACCGAGATAACGGAAACACAACATTTTCAGAGTTGCAACGGGAGACTGGAAAAAGGGAAAGCGAGTTCAATAAGAAACCATCATTCTTATTCTCTTTTACTGAGTTCAGTCACCAAATTAAGTTAGGATAGCCGTCTAATGGAATCCAGCAGATGAGACATCACTAGGAACAAATTAGTGCTCACTTAGTTAGAAAGCTAGCTTCACTACTCAAGTTTGTTTGGGAGAATCTTTTTGGTTAAGTTGTAGCCTACAACTCATCAGTGCACAGATGCAATCAGAACAAACAAATTAGTAGTTGTATCCAACAGTAAAGACAAGAAGAGAAAAGAAACATGGACAAGAACAAACGTAGTGTACAATATTAATCATTATTATTGCCTTAGTGATGACAAAATAGGGCAAAACCATATGAGTGGTGATGCGGACAGATGGCATTTTGCTGTATAAAAAAGATCGGCTTCTGAGTGATTGGGGATGGCTACCTCAAGCGATCGATTAACTACATCGTTCGAAGTTCACTCTCACAAAATTTGCTGTTCATGATTTATCAACTTAGGGTTATTCCATTGATCATTCCTAGATAAATGAATGGAAATACCACAACATGCGGAATTTGGTATTTCCTGTGCTTCAGGACGGTTAGGGCATCTCCGCGGCCCCTCAAACCGCCTCCATTCATCCGGATCGCGCGGTCCGGATGTGTTTTGCCATCCAACGCAGTCCTGCATCCGTTCGCTGGTTGGTCCGGACGTCCTTTTTTTCGCAAACCGGAAGCAAACCCGGTGGGAGGGGGCTTTGTGGGCATCCGGACAGCTACCAGGCACACGCCCAACAATCCTGGCCGACCCAAAGCCCGCTCCCTCGCCTGTGCCCTTCTCATCCAAAGTGGTCATCGTTGTATTTATGCCGGCCTAGAGCGGACGCGGCCTCTCACTGGAGCCGGCATTGAAGCGGCACGCCGGCCGATAGCGCCATCCGCCGCTTCCGGTTCATGCGCCTTCTATCTGTTGGGGAACGTTGCATGGAAAACAAAAAAATTTCTACGCACACGCAAGATCTATCCATGAAGATGCATAGCTACGAGAGGGGAGAGTATGTCTACGTACCCTCGTAGACCGTTAAGCGGAAGCGTTTATCAACGCGGTTGATGTAGTCGTACACCTTCACGATCCGCCCGATCAAGTACCGAACGCACGGCACCTCCGCGTTCAACACACGTTCAGCTCGATGACGTCCTCGCCTTCTTGATCCAGCAAGTCGGCCGAAGTAGTAGATGAGTTCCAGCAGCACGACGGCGTGGTGACGGTGGTGGTGCAACTATCTCCGCAGGGCTTCGCCGAGCACAACGAAAATTATGACCGAGGACGAACTAGAGGGAGAGGGGCGCCGCACACGGCTTGGGGATCGTGGTGTGTGTTTCCCCTCTCCCTCCTCACATATATATAGGTGGAGGGGGGAAGAGGAGGCAGCCTAGGGTGCCCCAAGGGGCCGGTGGCCAGCCCTAGGGCCTGCCTAGCCGCGCTTCCTTCCATATATGGACATGGGGGGAAGGAAAGGGGGGCTGGCTGCCTTAGGGCGCCTCCCCCTTCCTTCCCTCCCTCCTTGGCGCGTGGGCAGGGGTGGAGGGGCGCGCCAGCCCCTTTGTGGGCTGGTGTGCTTCCCCCCTTTGGCCCATAAGGCCCACCACATACCGGTGGCCTCCTAGAACCCCTTCCGGCACTCCGATAAATACCCGGTACTTTCTGAAACCTTTCCGGTGACCGAATAGCATCGTCCTATATATCAATCTTTACCTCCGGACTATTCCGGAGCTCCTCGTCATGTCCATGATCTCATCCGGGACTCCGAACAACATTCGGTCACCAACTCACATAACTCATATAGTACTATGTCGTCAACGAACGTTAAGCGTGCGGACCCTACGGGTTCGAGAATGATGTAGACATGACCGATACGCTTCTCTGGTCAATAACCAATTGCTGGGCCTAGATGCCCATATTGGTTCCTACATAGGCCTCATTCGGTTTGGAGGATTTTCGTAGGAAAAACATAGGAATAAGAATTCCGGAGGAAAATGTCCTATATATGCATTCGGTTTGTAGGAAATGTGTACATGAATTTCGTAGGAATACTACTCATTTTCTGTGTTTTTGGAGAAAACTACACATCCACTCAAAGCTCATTTTGCGCGTAGGAACGAGGCAAGTCAATTCCTTAGGATGGCAAGTGCCATCCTATCAAATTCCTATACTACTCCTAATTCCTACGTTTTGATTTCCTCCAAACCGAATGAGCCCATATTCTACGAAGATCTTTCTCGGTCGAACCTTTATGACTACGTAGTTCCCTTTGTCTGTCGGTATGTTACTTGCCCGAGATTCGATCGTCGGTATCTCCATACCTAGTTCAATCTCGTTACCGGCAAGTCTCTTTACTCGTTCCGTAATACATCATCTTGCAACTAACTCCTTAGTCAATTTGCTTGCAAGCTTCTTGTGATATGTATTACCGAGAGGGCCCAGAGATACCTCTCCGTCATACGGAGTGAAAAATCCCAATCTCGATTCATGCCAACTCAACAGACACCTTCGAAGATACCTGTAGAGCATCTTTATGATCACCCAGTTACGTTGTGATGTTTGATAGCACACAAGGTATTCCTCCGGTATCCGGGAGTTGCGTGATCTCATGGTCGAAGCAATATGTATTTGACATTAAGAAAGCAGTAGCAATAAACTGAACGTTCATATGCTAAGCTAACGGATGGGTCTTGTCCATCACATCATTCTCCTAATGATGTGATCCCATTATCAAGTGACAACACATGTCTATGGTTAGGAAACCTTAGCCATCTTTTGGTACGAGCTAGTCTAGTAGAGGCTCACTAGGGACACGGTATTTGTTTATGTATTCACACATGTATTTAAGTTTCCAGTCAATACAATTCTAGCATGAATAATAAACCTTTATCATGAATAAAGAAATATAATAATAACAACTTTATTATTGCCTCTAGGGCATATTTCCATCACTACCCACATTCAAACGACACCCGTCCATATACCTCCCTCCATTAAACATGTGCGGTTGCGGAGGAACCTACTCTGGTGGCCGCATGTGAACGCCACCCATCCATCCGTCTGCCGGCCACCCTTAACCACCTCGTCGCTTGGCCTGGCATCCACCCGCTATTTAAATGCCAAGCCCGATAACAGCCGCATCCAACCTTCTCTGCTCCCTATCTCCTCTCGGCACCACACCCCCCGTGGCCTCGAGCTCCAAAGCCCCGTGGGAGAGCCACTCGGACGAACATAAGAAGGAGATCACCGGTATTGCGGCCGGTAGTTGAACAAGCTCTCCATAGGCCAGCGCTGCTGACGAGCCAATCGAAGAGGCGGCCAACGACGAGCCGACGCCACCGTCCTCGCCGGCCCATGCTATTATCACCATGGGCGAGGCGTGGGAACACTACACCAACATGGTGTTGGAAGAGCGGAGGCCATGTTCCGGCAGGCGCAGGCCGGCCAGGGGTATAACCTCCGCCTCTTCGATGAGCACCGGCGCGTGGACGAGCAACTCATCGGGACGGGCATCGTGGCGAACGTGGACGTGGACAAGAACGAGGCATTTCTCCTGTCTCCTACCTTGTAGCCCGTGACATCCGCCGCGAGCGATGGTGGCACCGCGCCCTGCAGGTGGAGAAAGAAGCCACCATAGCGGAGATCGATGAGGCGGTGATGGAATTTTATGATGGCACATACGACGTCGCCAGCTCTGCGTCAGTCGCGCCTGCAGCCACTAAGATGAAGCCGGCACGTCCACGGCTGCCGCTGGTAGCCAGGAAGTGAAGAACACGGGAGCCACTACTCTTCCTCTCCCGGTGAAGCTAAGCTTGTTGGGCTCATCATCGTCAACCAATTAGCCGATTGCCCACTTCGCGGAGGCGGAATTTCATTTTCCAGGGCTCATGGCCGACCGGCGAGCTGCTGGACATGGGGAAGGCATGTCGTAGGAAACAGGCACCGACGATCATTTAGACTAGGTTAGAATAAGGTTTAGTTAAAATATGTCGAAAATGTAATGCATGTGCTTCGGTTTAGATGAAAATCACCTCCTTTTTCGAAAATTTATCCAAGTTTGAATGAAATTCGTCCTCTTTGATTAATTTGCATCAAAATTGTTTATTTTTGTTAAATTTTATTTAAAATGTCTCCGGACATTTGCGACAACGGTTGGATGGTCGGCTCCCGCATCTGTGTCTGTGGACAGATACAGTGTTCGGTGTGGGAGTCAACGTTGGAGATGCCCTTACATTAGTAAGGATGGGTCTGGTGGTGGGTGTGAGCTGTTCAAGCTATAGCATATTTAAGAAAATCTTTAGAAGTTCCCACCACGATACAAAGATTGTGTCAAGATTTTTTTCCGACAACGGATGGATTTTATTAACTAAAAAATAAATCATCATGGGACACAAACACAATGAGCACACACCCGACATCTACATAACTAAAACACACACAACTAACACCAACTAGCATATGCACACACACAAAGTATCACACCGACGAATAGCAATGTCATACAAGACTAAAGTTACGCCTAGGTGGAGTAAAAACATTCCAAAGCGATCAAAACAATGATTAACAAGCTATAACAACAACCATATGTGCACTAACCTTCTCTTGAAATCATATGCACAATGAGAAAGGTTCTCCAACAACAATGCCTTCAAAAAGTAAACCAAGCTCAAGCATTGTCGTCGCCAGATCCAACCATCGAAGGCTAGATCTTGGGTTTTCACCTTGAAAATCAAGTCCGAGCAAATCTGAGCAATGCTCTCAACAAGTTAACAACAAAAAGAACATTGCCATTGCCAAATGTAACCAATTAGGGCCAGACCTTTGGTTTTCACCCAAAGCTCGAGACCGGTACTTGAGAAGCACCACCAAATCGAAATCATCATGTATTTTCGCCACCACTTTCCATGATCCTAGTAGCTACACGGGTAGCACAGTCTTGACATGAGAAGCCACGCAAGTGAAGACCATGCTCACAAAAGCAAGCAGTTTACCCGCAACAAGAATTGGTCCCACCAAAGGCTCCGAACAATGAAGGTCACCATTGCACATTGTGATAGATATTGACCATGGAGGAAGGTCAATGCGACTGCTAAAATCCCAATTCGAGATGCTCTGGCAATCCTGAGCCATCCTCCTCCATGGTGGCAGAATTAGTCCACAAAACATACTCATTGTTGCCGTCGGATCTGAAAATCCTAGACCCCCCCATCCCGTTGTGGGAATTGCCTAGTAGCGCAGGACCACACCGTCACTTGCGCGCTTGAGTAGAGAACCACCATATTATCATGCCCCAGGCAAACGTTATTGCCCACTTACCTACAGACAAGATCATGGACACTGAAGTCACCACTAGGGACTGCGGCCCGATCAGAAAATCCACTATCATTGCATGGTCATGCCTTCTGCCTCAAGCCACCATCCATAGATTGCATCACAATGCCAAAGGCTTCCGAAGGAAAGACCTCATGCCACCGCCTTCATCAACTAGTGTTGGGGCTTAGCCCGACCACTAGCTAGTCGCTAGCAGTGGAGAGAGGATGGGATGACAAAGAGGTAGGAGAGGAAACTTATGTTTGGGTGGAGGCATCTATTAGGAAGGGAGGATAAGGCTGAAGGTGGAGGCGACAAGTGACTATCATGTCAAGAACACTTGAGTCTAGGCGATGAATTTGTGCATCCATTCACTCAACCAAGTCAACTAGTCTCACTATTAGCTGTTGTATCTAGTTGTACCCATTGGCAGGTTTCCCTTTTAACTTTTTCAGCCAGAGTACTCATTTCTATACAATATGTTAGATAGCTTATCCATGATACATGAAGACGCAGGAGATTCTCATTGATGAGTTCGTAGATTGGGGTTTCTTTTGGGTCCAACGAGAAGGATGTAGTGATATTGATTTAATGAGTTGTTGGTCTAAAAAATGGACACGGCCTTAGTTATTTTACAAAACACAACGTCCTTAGCAGCCATCGAGGATGACAATCCCTAGGGGTTGTCAATTCCGTCTATTATGCATGTGTGTGGGAATTTTGTTCTGGATGAGGAGGGTGTTGGGAAACGTAGTAGAAAACAAAAAGAATTCGCCCTACGATCACCCAGGAACAATATGAAGATGCATACCGGGTTGTGATCAACGATCGTTGCCGACTCCGGGAGTGCAGCGGAAGTAGACGAGTCGGTGTAGATCGTACTTGAAGTCCCTCGAACATTGATGATGATCTCACAGACTGCCATGAACGATCCCTTGAACGGAAGACCGAAAGCATAGCCTCTCTACTTGGTTGCAAGCGTACGGTCTTCACGATCTGGCAGCGCTTCGCCGTCCAGAGCTAATCGTCGCCGGAGAATTAGAGGGAGGAGATTAGAACCACATGGGGCTTCTAATTATGAGGATTAAAGTTGGCTAGGGCTCGCTCTAATTATTCAACTAGGACCAACTAGAACGTGCACTAGATCAACTAGAGGAGGCTCCAAAACTTGTGTATCCATAGGGTGGAAATCCTCTAGTATATATAGGTTAGAGGGGAGGGAGAGGGCTGATACGTCTCCAACGTATCTATAATTTATGAAGTATTCATGCCATGTTTACAACAATTTTATATGCTTTTGGTATGATTTGCATGGAACTAACCCGGACTGACGCTGTTTTCAGCAAAACTACAGTGGTGTTGTTTTTTGTGCAGAAATAAAAGTTCTTCAAATGCAACAGAACTTTTTGACGATTTTTTGGAACAAAAGAGGCACTAGAAGCTTCATGGGAGGAGCAGAAGTTGAAGGAGGTGGGCACAAGACACCTGGGCGCGCTAGGAGGCCCAGGCGCGCCCAGGTGGGTTGTGCTCACCTCGAGGCCCATCTTCGCGTGATTCCAACGCTGAAAAATTCTATAAATAGAGAAACCCCCAGAAATAACCCTAGATCAGAAGTTACGCCGCCGCAGGCCTCTGTAGCCACGAAAAACCAATCTATACCCTGTTTTGGCACCCTGCCGGAGGGGGAAATCATCACCGGTGGCCATCTTCATCATCCCGACGGCCACCATGATGAGGAGGGAGTAGTCGACCCTCGGGGCTGAGGGTTTGTACCAGTAGCTATGTGTTTAATTTCTCTCTCTCGTGTTCTTGAGTTGGCACGATCTTCATGTATCGTGAGCTTTGCTAATATAGTTGGATCATATGGTGTTTTCCCCTCTCTATCTTGTTGTGATGAATTGAGTTTTCCCTTTGAGATTTCACTTTTATCGGATTGAATACTTTTATGGATTTGAGAGCACTTGATCTATGTCTTGGCACTCAACTCGCGGATTCCCGAGGTGACATTGGGGTGATCTATGCATAGGGGTTGATGCACGTTTTCGTCCTTGTTTCTCCGGTAGAAATCTTGGGGCACTCTTTGAGGTTCTTTGTGTTGGATTGAATATTATGACTCTGAAATTGTTTGATGCATATCGTATAGTCAACTCACGGATACTCGTGGTGACATTGGAGTATCTAGGTGACATTAGAGTTGGTTGATGTGTATCATATGGTGTTATTTTAGTACGAACTCTTAGATAGATCGATCGGAAAGGATAACTTGGTGTTATTTTAGTACGAACTCTTGGATAGATCGATCGGAAAGGATAACTTTGAGGTGGTTTCGTACCCTACAAACAATTTCTTCTTATGCTCTCCGCTAGATAGGAACTTTGGAGTGATTCTTCATGGCACGTTGAGGGATGGTTATATGATCCAATTGTATTAGCATTGTTGAGAGATTGCACTAGTGAAAGTACGGACCCTAGGCCCCATTTTCAAGCATTGCAATACCGTTTGTGCTCCGTTTTATCAATTGCTACCTTGCTGTTTTTTTTTATTATTTCTATTATAAAAATCAATATCTACTATCATTACTACGCTTATATCACCATCTCTTCGCCGAACTAGTGCACCAATACAAATTACCATTGTATTTGGTGTGTTGGGGACACAAGGAACTTTTTGTTATTTGGTTGCAGGGTTGTTTGAGAGAGACCATCTTCATCCTACGCCTTCCACATATTGATAAACCTTGGGTCATCCACTTGAGGGAAAATTGCTACTATCCTACAAAACTCTGCGCTTGGAGGCCCAACACGAGTCTACAAGAACAAGTTGTGTAGTAGACATCAAGCTCTTTTCTGGCGCCGTTGCCGGGGAGGTGAGTGCTTGAAGGTATATCTTCAGATCTTGCAATTGAATCTTTTAGTTTCTTGTTTTATCACTAGTTTTGTTTGTAAAAAAAATACAAAAAAAAGGAATTGAGGTGGCCTCATATTATTCGTCTTTATCATGTTTTTCTTGAAAATGATGGAAAGGAAAATTGTGCTCAATTGATAGAAGAAGAATATGATTACAATATTTCTAGTATGAATTCTTTGAATATCCATGATGCTAATGATATGCAAAGCCATAAGCTTGGGGATGCTATGTTCGATGAAGATGATATTTTTTGTGCCCCAAGTTTTGATGAGAAAAATTATTATGATGATAGCATGCCTCCTATTTATGATGATTATATTAATGAAAGTGGGTTTGGAAGAGTGTCAACTCTAGGTAATGATGATCCCACTATTTTGAAGGGTGTTGAATCTTATGGTAATAATTATGAAAGTGGATTTGGAGAGGTCATGACTTTATTTAGTGATGAATCCACTATTTTGGAAGAGGTTTGAATTGACTATGATAAAAAAGTTGCTATCTATGATGATTATGGTGATGACATGTATGCTATATTGAATAATGATAACCATGAAACTTGTCATCATGATTTTAATTTCCAATCACATGATAGCCATTTTGTTGAGTTTGCTCCAACTACTATTCATGAGAATAAATTTGCTTATGTGGAGAGTAATACAACTTTATGGATGTGGATCATGAAAAGAATGCTTTATGTAATAGTTACATTGTTGAATTCATGTATGATGCCACTGAAAATTATTATGAGAGAGGAATATATGCTTCTACATATTTCAATAATATCAAGTTTCCTCTCTTTATGTTGAAAGTTTTGAAGTTGCACTTGTTTTGCGTTCCTATGCTAGTTGATTATTGTTCCCATAACTTGTTTTCTCACAAAATACCTATGCATAGGAAGTGGGTTAGGCTTAAATCTTCTTTTCATGTGATTCATGATGCTCTCTTTATGTTTCAATTCTTTACTTTTATGCGAGCATCATTGAAATCATCATGCCTAGCTAAAAAGGCATTAAAGAAAAGCGCTTGTTGGGAGACAACCCAACATTTACCCCTAATGTTTTTTTGTGTTCACATGATTAGGCTACTGTAGTAATCATGTTTTATAGCTTTTATTTCAATAAAGTGCCAAGTTAAGCCTTTGGGATAGTGTGGATGATAGTTGACTTGATTCTGTGCAAAAACAGAAACTTTTGCGCCCAGTAACAGAATTGTTTAAATACACTGGAGCATTAAAAAACTCTTAATTTTTTGAAATTTTTTGGGTATACAAATTTTCTAGGTTGTCCTAATTTTTCAGAATTTTTGGAGTTACAGAATTATGACTAAAACTCAGATCTTTATGTACTGTTCTGTTTTTGACAGATTCTGTTTTCAATGCATAGTTTGCTTGTTTTATGGTTTCTATGGCTTATATTGCTTAATATAAATTATAGAAATTGTAGAGTACAGTAGGTATTATTTGGAAACAATTATGAATCTTATCTTGACAGTACCAAAGTGAATGATTTGTCTTTATCATACTAACCCATCTCACGAAGTTCCGTTGAGTTTCGTGTGATTGAAGTTTTCAAGTTTTGGGTGAGATATCGATATGAGGAGAATAAGGAGTGACAAGACCCTAGGATTGGGGATGCCCAAGGCACCCCAGGGTAATATTCAAGGAAGATCCAAGCAACTAAGCTTGGGGATGCCCCGGAAGGCATCCCCTCTTTTGTCTCCAACATTATCGGTAACTTCACTTGGAGCTACATTTTCATTCGTCACATGATATGTGTTTTGCTGGGAGCATCATTTACTTTTATTAGGATTTGCTTCCTATTATTTGGAATAATGTTTTATATCTTTTACTTCAATAAAAATGTCAAGTATAGCCTTTGCGATGCTTATTTTGCAAGTCTAGGTGTTGCTGTTTGAAAACAGAAAGTTGCACGCTATTGCGTGAATTCTTGAGAAAAGTAAGAATGTGATAAAATGTTGAAATTTTTTGCATAGTAAGCTATGATAAATTTTATACAGTATGGTAAATTTTAATAATTTTTGGAGTTAGGGAAGTGTGAGTAAAATTGTACTCTTTACAGACTGTACTGTTTGGATAGATTGCTGTTATGTTTGCATATGTTTGCTTGTTTAATGATTCTATTTGAGGATAGGACTATTAAATTTGCAGCGGCATTTAGTATGAAATGTTAAATAATAATTTTAGTGATTTGCTATAGTAGAGAATGATAAGGTTTTTGCATTGATTTATTCTAACTTATCTCACGAGTTCTTGTTGAGTTTTGTGTGGATGAAGTTTTTGAGATTTAGGAAAACGTGATATAAAAGGAATTAAGGAGACACAAAAGCTCAAGCTTGGGGATTCCCAAGACATCCCAAGATATTATTTCAAGAAGTCTCAAGCATCTAAGCTTGGGGATGCCCCGGTAGGCATCCCACCTTTCTTCATCAACAATTGTTGAGCCTAAGTTTTTGCTTCTTCACATGATGTGTGCTATTCTTAGAATGTCATTTTATTTTGTTTTGCTTGCTGTTTTAATAAAATGCTTATATCTGAAAGTTTTAAATAAGAAAGAGTCCTCACATAGCTACCTATTTACTAAACTACTCGCTTGATCTTCACTTATATCTTTTTGGAGTAGTTTGTCATTTACTCTTGTGCTTCACTTATATCCTATGAGTAAATTGTTGAATGAATTGAATATCATGAAGTTGAAATTATATGTTCATATCATGACTAGTAGTAGCTTCACATTGGGTTTAGAAAGTGAAATCTTTTGAAGCTTGGCAATCACAATATTGGTCATACAAGCAATTCATGAATGATTAGTATAAGGAAGAGAACTTTCACATACAAATATATTATCTTGGACATCTTCTATGATTGTGAATACCCATTAATTATTTTCAAACTTGAGCAAATTAGTTGAAGTTGGACAAGGAAGACAACGTAATGAGTTATGTTTGGGTATATTTGCATAGAAGTTATATTGTTATGGATCCTCCAACATGTGGTGTTTACTTAGGATCTTTTGCTAGCCAAAAATTCATACTAAGTAGAGATACTACTTGTGCATCCAAAAATAAAAAGCACATGACAACCTCTGCTTCCCTCTGTGAAGGGCCTATCTTTTACTTTTCAGTATTTACTTTTATGCAAGAGTCAATAGTATGCATTCTCATTTCAACCTCAATTATCCTCTAGTTGCCAAGCATCATGTGGTGGGGAAAGATCTAGGCACATATGGCCAGTCAAATATATTTGATCATGATTTATTATTGTTGAAAATTATCTCTATGATAAATGAGTTGGGAGGTGAAACATTAAGCCCCTATCTTTCTCTGTGTTCGATGGATGCCATTTTTTCTAAAAATATGCTTTGAGTACTAGCAATCATGGAAGACTATATGATGATTGAGTATGTGGAGCTCTTACTTAGACTCTGTTGAATAAGTTGAATTGCAATTGTTCGGTGACTAAGAATACAGGTTGTTGAGTTTCAAGAGAATTCATTGTTTGAACCTTAACATGTGAATTGGTTGCTACTTTAACATGGGAAGTTTTATGAGAAAGAATTGATGTTATGATGCTAGGAAAAGTGATTGAAATTATCATTGATCAAACTCATGCACTTTGCTAGCATTCACACTTCATAAATTATTTCTTTTATCATTTACCTACTCAAGGACGAGTAGGAATTAAGCTTGGGGATGCTGATACTGTTGGGGAATGTTGCATGGGAAACAAAAAAATTCCTACGCTCACCAAGATCAATCTAGGAGATGAACATCTACGAGAGGAGAGATTGCATCTACATACCCTTGTAGATCGCTAAGAAGGAGCGTTAAGAAATGCGGTTGGTGTAGTCGAACGTCTTCGCGATCCAATCACGATCCGTCCCGCGAACTCCCGATCCAAGTGCCGAACGGACGGCACCTCCGCGTTCAACACACGTATGGCTAGATGACGCCTTCACCTCCTCGATCCAGCGAGCGATGGTGAAGTAGTAGCTCGAGTCCTCCGGCAGCACGACGGCGTGGTGGCGGTGGTGGTGGTGGAATCTCAGCAGAGCTTCGCTAAGCACTACGAAGAGGAAGAGGGCTACGATGGAGAGGGAGGGCAGCGCCGTGGCATAGATGGGTGCGGTTTCCCTCTCTCCCCTCCTCTATATATAGGGGGAAGGGTGGAGGGAGGGGCGCCTTCCCCTAGGGGGCGGCGGCCACAAGGGGGAAACCCTAGTTGGGTTTGGGTGCCTCCCCCCTAGGAGGCTTGGCCCCCAAGGCAAAAGGGGGTTGCAGCCCTAGGGGGCGCCCACACCTCCTCTGGTTACGTGGGATGGGTTGAGGGGGTGCGCACAGCCCCTTAGTGGGTTGGTATGCCCCCTCCCCTTGGCCCATGAGGTCCCCCCAACACTTGCCGGGGGCCCCCGAAACCCCTTTCGGTCATCCTGGCCATAACCCGGTGCCCCTGGAACACTTTCGGACTCCGACACCCTTCGTCCTATATATCAATCTTCACCTCCGGACCATTTCGGAGTTCCTCGTCATGTCCGGGATCTCATCCGGTACTCCGAACAACCTTCGGTTGCCACCAAAACAACTCAACCATACTTATATCATCACCAAACATTAAGTGTGTAGACCCTGCGGGTTCGAGAACTATGCAGACATGACCGAGACGCCTCTACGGTCAATAACCAATAGCGGGACCTGGATGTCCATATTGGTTCCCACATATTCTACGAAGATCTTATCGGTCGAACCTCGATGTCAAGGATTCAACTAATCCCGTATGCAGTTCCCTTTGTCTATCGGTATGTTACTTGCCCGAGATTCGATCGTCGGTATCACCATACCTAGTTCAATCTCGTTACTAGAAAGTCTCTTTACTCGTTTCGTAATACAAGATCACGTGGCTAACCCATTAGTCACATTGCTTGCAAGCTCATTGTGATGTTGTATTACCGAGAGGGCCCAGAGATACCTCTCCGTCATACGGAGTGACAAATCACAGTCTTGATCCATGCCAACTCAACAGGCACCCTCGGAGATACCTGTAGAGAACCTTTATAGTCACCCAGTTACGTTGCGACATTTGGTACACACAAGGTACTCCTCTGGTGTCAGTGAGTTGCATGATCTCATGGTCATAGGAACATATACTTGACATGCAGAAAACGATAGCAATAAACTTGACACAATCATATGCTACGTTCATAGTTTGGGTCTTGTCCATCACATCATTCTCCTAATGATGTGATTCCGTTATCAAATAACAACTCATGTCTATGGCTAGGAAACCATAGCCATCTTTGATCAACGAGCTAGTCCGGTAGAGGCACACTAGGGACATGTTGTTGTCTATGTATCCACACATGCATTTGAGTTTCCGGTCAATACAATTATAGCATGGATAATAAACGATTATCATGAACAAGGAAATATAATAATAACCACTTTATTATTGCCTCTAGGGCATATTTCCAACTGATTCGTCTCCAACGTATCTATAATTTATGAAGTATTCATGCCATGTTTACAACAATTTTATATGCTTTTGTATGATTTGCATGGAACTAACCCGAACTGACGTTGTTTTCAGCAGAACTACCGTGGTGTTGTTTTTCGTGCAGAAATAAAAGTTCTCCAAATGCAACAAAACTTTTTGACGATTTTTTTGGAACAAAAGAGGCACTTGAAGCTTCGTGGGAGGACTAGAAGGTGAAGGCGATGGGCACAAGACACTTGGGCGTGCCAAGAGGCCCAAGCGCGCCCAGGTGGGTTGTGCTCACCTCGAGGCCCATCTTCGCACGATTCCAACGCTGAAAAATCCTATAAATAGAGAAACCCCCAGAAATAACCCTAGATCAGAAGTTTCACCGCCGTAGGCCTCTATAGCCACGAAAAACCAATCTAGATCTTGTTCTGGCACCCTGCTTGAGGGGGAAATCATCACCGGTGGCCATCTTCATCATCCCGACGGCCACCATGATGAGGAGGGAGTAGTCCACCCTCGGGGCTGAGGGTTTGTACCAGTAGCTATGTGTTTAATCTCTCTCTCTCTCTCGTGTTCTTGAGTTGGCACGATCTTGATGTATCACGAGCTTTGCTAATATAGTTGGATCATATGGTGTTTTCCCCTCTCTATCTTGTTGTGATGAATTGAGTTTTCCCTTTGAGATTTCACTTTTATCGGATTGAATACTTTTATGGATTTGAGAGCACTTGATCTATGTCTTGGCACTCAACTCGCAGATTCCCGAGGTGACATTGGGTTAATCTATGCATAGGGGTTGATGCACGTTTTCGTCCTTGTTTCTCCGGTAGAAATCTTGGGGCACTCTTTGAGGTTCTTTGTGTTGGATTGAGTATTATGAATCTGAAATTGTTTGATGCATATCGTATAATCAACTCACGGATACTCGTGGTGACATTGAAGTATCTAGGTGACATTAGAGTTGGTTGATGTGTATCATATGGTGTTATTTCAGTAGGAACTCTTAGATAGATCGATCAGAAAGGATAACTTGGTGTTATTTTAGTACGATTCTTGGATAGATCGATCGGAAATGATAACTTTGAGGTGGTTTCGTACCCTACAAACAATTTCTTCTTATGCTCTCCGCTAGATAGGAACTTTGGAGTGATTCTTCATCGCATGTTGAGGGATGGTTATATGATTCAATTATATTAGCATTGTTTTTTTTGAGGATTTATATTAGCATTGATGAGAGATTGCACTAGTGAAAGTACGGACCCTAGGCCTCATTTTCAAGCATTGCAATACCGTTTGTGCTCCATTTTATCAATTGCTACCTTGCTGTTTTTTATTGTTCCTGTTATGAAAATCAATATCTACTATCATTACTAAGCTTATATCACCATATCTTCGCTGAACTAGTGCACCTATACAAATTACCATTGTATTTGGTGTGTTGGGGACACAAGAGACTTTTTGTTATTTGGTTGCAGGGTTGTTTGAGAGAGACCATCTTCATCCTATGCCTCCCACGCATTGATAAACCTTAGGTCATCCACTTGAAGGAAAATTGCTACTGTCCTACAAAACTCTACGCTTGGAGGCCCAACACGAGTCTACAAGAACAAGTTGTGTAGTAGACATCAAGGGCAGCCACAAAAGGGGAAGGATCCCCTTTGGTGCGCCAGCCTTGGGGGGGAGTCCTACTCCCTCCCCAAATAGGATTTGCCCCCCCCCCCACCACTAGGAAGGGGGGGCGCCACTTCCACTTGGGCCCTTGTGGCCTAAGTTGCGTTCCACCTCCTGGCCTTTTTAGGCCCGTTGATATTTTAATTAAATATAAAATGTTCTAAACAATTTCAGACCATTATATATATAATTTAACATCCCCGAAAACATTTTCCACCCATATATAATTAATCGGTAATACCCGGTATTACCCAATATTCACTGAAACCCTTTTGGTGACCCCGAAACGCTTCTAGAACCTCTCGAAACTATTTTAGATATTAATGAAACAATTACACAAATATATAATCATCATTCATGTCCTACTAACACTCAGCAGATCATGATTACCTTAAGGTTGTGACCCCGTAGGTTCGGTAAACCATAGACATGAACGAAAAACTCCTTCGTTCAATGACCGATAGCAGAACCGTGGACATCCATATCGGTCCCTATGATTACACGAATGATATTTGAGTGAACTGTTGGTTATCATGTGATGTTACCTTTGCTTCACGATACTTTACAAAACCCGGTGTGCATCGGTATCCTCTAGAGTCATCAACATGCTCACTATACCGTTGCTCCCGTTACCGGTTTTGTTCTTCTTTCTCGTTGACGTGTTCCGGCATCCCCGTGACGTAGTCACCTATGTCTGGCCAGACGATGATGGATGCCATCACATCCATAGGGCCCTAAGAATATCTCTTCATCGTCGGAGGAGCAAATCCCACTCTCGAGTTGTCCGATCACTTGTCAAACTTTCCGGTGAGTTTGAAAGTTGTCGTTATGATCACCTTGTTACAGATGAAGTTTGAGCAACCCCAAAGCTCACCGTCCAGTAGGAAGTGACCGAAACACTCTCGTGGTTTAAGGAACTAAAACACATGCTAACACTCTATGTTATAACAGCTGATTTTAGATGATGTAATCACATAGTATAACAGACAAGTATTGGGTCGATTCAATATGATCGTTCTTCTAATGTCATACCCTCAATGTTGTTTTAGGACTATCATTACACTTAACGATATCCTAAGATCTGGAAAATGTGATCACCAACAACACTTGAGCCGGTCTTAGAGGCGAGACCGGGAACCTATTGTTTACCGTTTATCATTCCACACCTTCATATGAGTTTTCCACTACATCACATATTCCAGGATCATAGCAGTTATAGCATGGAATATAAACTCTTAAGTATGAATAATGGAAATATAATAATACAATATTACTGCCTCTAGGGCATATTTCCAACAGTCTCCCACTTGCACTAGAATCAATAATCTAGTCAGCACTTTTAACTTTTACACCAATGGCAATCCGGTGTCAGTCCATGCTTTGCTTGTGGTATCGACTTCGTCCTATCAAATCTGACAACTTCAGATCCACGTGTATCATTTGCATTTCTATGCATCTATAAAGCTTTCATAAGAATTCATAATTTGTGTGAAACCAGGTTTGTATATATATTGAATCACTGGTAGAACCTTTGATTCCTTAGACTGAGTTATGGAACCACTATTAAGAATAGTGTTCCAATGATACAATCATCTAGAAACCATACTAAGCTCATGAATGAACTTTCGATTCATCACCCTTCATTTTTGCTTCTAAAGCAATAATATACTTAGCCTTCTATTATAGAATTCACCACAATAAGCTTTTTGGACCAATTCCAACTTACTGTGCCACCATAAATCACTTTTAGTTTGAAATCGAAAAATCACTTGGAGCACAGATGAAGATTTTATCGATGTACTACTTACAACAAGCCTTCATTGATGCAACTCCTTACAACAATGTCATTTTCTCCATGTGTGAGAAACATGTCGTTAATCCTTAACGACATTTTTTCATTGTTGTCCGATGATCAACAATTTGACCATACTAGTAACTTTTACTTACAACTAACTTGGAGTATTGAAAATATCTGGTTGTTTACATACCATGGAATACAAGTGTGGTTGAAATCATATTTTGCTCATCAGTATTTAAGGATACCGACTCCTTCCATGTGACATCGACAAGAAACTCTTCTTGACATTTTAAATACTAAACTGCTTTAATATTCTATCAATATGTATTCTGGCTAAGTCTGATTAGACACCATTATCTCCATAGATCATTATGTCTAATACCAAGACTATTCATTACCTAAGTATTTTATTGAAAAAACTAGTTTCAGTAAAGTCTTAATCCGTGTCAACAAATTTACAAAACTTCCAATCAATAATATGTCATGTACATATAGTGTTTAGAAATATTATCATGCTCCCACTTACTTTCTTGTAAATACAAGCATCTTCGCTTTACTCGATGAAATCAATTTATTTGACCATTTCATTAGTACGAAGATTCCAACTCCATTATGCTTGCTTCAGATCATTATAGGATCTCTTGAAGTTTGCATACTTACTAGCATCCTCTGGATCGACAAAATTACCTTGGATCGTATCAAATATACAACCTTGGTTCTATTTCTATCTCATGGGAATCATTTTGACATCCATCTGTTTTATCTCATAATTGAAATATTCAGTAATTGCTAGTTTAACCCAAACTGGCTTTAATTATTGCTATGATGAGACAATCTCGTCATAGTCAATTCTTTGATCTTGTCATAAACTATTTGTAACAAGTCAAGCATTATAAAACATTTTTATCTTTGTCAGTTTATATATCCATTACTATTCTTTAGACTCTAAGTCTTTTGAAGGGTTCATCAATTTCTAAGCTTGAATTATGTGAATGGATAATATCTCGGATTTATGTTGGCATATAGCCAATTTCCGGAGTCAGGGCTCATCAACGCTTCTCTGTGAATTATAGGTTCATTGTTTAGTCAATAATATTTCGTCTACATACCACAAAGGTCTGCATGAATTTTCCCAACCTATATAGTTCTGCTGCAAGTTCGACCATAGTCTCTATATCTCATGTAGAGGCTTTCGTATCAGTCACAGTAAGAAATTCTAGAATTACTTCTAGTGTTTCTTTTCTTGGAGCCGATTACGAAGATTCTGCAATCTTGTCGAGTTGCACTGTCCTCCCACTCACTCTTTTGTAGAAAACATTTTCTTCAAAACTTCTGCACTCTGTGGCAAAACAGTTTGCCTCGGCGTAGTGATAGAGGAATACCCAACTATTTGGGATAACCACTTATTTTAATAAATTTGACGGCGCTCCTTTTTTCAGTGTAAAAGCCACAGTCTCTAAAGCATCACTTTAAAATTATATTGGCGAAATAATTGATGTCATCTTTGATCTCACCATGTCATACATACTTAGTAGTGTTATAGGAGTTGCAAGCTACAAAATACTTTTATAGCTCATCAGACATTCGCTAAACTTGTAACTCAAATATTCCTTTCTACAATCTAATTGAAGAAACATATTTTTTTGTTACAATAAATTCTACTTCATTCTGAAAACCTTCTGAAATATTTCAAAAGATCCAGTTTTGAGTCATCCTTGAAGATAGATAAATCCACTGCTTGCAACAATACTTATTGGACTACACACATCGATATGCATATTGCCAATTATTTTGTTGCTCGTTCTCTATGGCCCGTGAATGGTATTTTATTTTACTTCACTAATTAGACGAAAATTGCAAGTGTCAGATGATTCTCAATCAGATGACTTCAAAATTCATCACTATGAAATTTCGCCATGCTAGTTTCTCCAATGTGACTAAATGTAGTGCCATACAGATGTGGTATTCTTTTAGTCTTGCGACATTTAGCGTCAGTGTTATGGATGTTAAATTTTATTATCAATATTCATAACATGCATCTTATTCACAATAAGAGTATGCCCTTTTGTTCATAACATCGAACAACTATTGTTCTGTCGTGGACAACCTCCTTCATAACATCGAACACCTATTGTTCTATCATGAAGAACCTCCTTGAAACTTCTATGCAATGGGTTAGAGTGTACAAAAAACTCTAAAATGAATCATGATAATAAATACAGAGGAAATACACTGATAGAAATACTGTAACCTTTTACAATCCATCAAAATATTTTAACCTCATTATTTGTTGGTCATTTATGCCGTTCAAAGTTTCTTGCAATGATTTGCAATAATATGCAATCGAGTCGATATCCTTGTGATTAACCTTTTACCCACAATACCGAAGAATTGATGAACAACAAATTGATCATTTTCCCAAGAACTACACTTTACTTGACCACCCACCTCTGCATCTCATAACTTGTATGAAATTAATACCTGAGCTGGACATTCCAGTCTTCTTTTCTTTCTGCCTTTTACTTATTATAGTTTTACTTCAATATTTCTCTTACTCTTAGAAGAAACAACAACTTTAAGAGCGGCGTGAGCCCCAAACTTCCCTAGACGTGTAAGTCTCATTACATCCTTTGGTTTTGTTCTTTCTCTACAAGTTTTCACCGTCAACACATGACTGGCTTTTTTCCGGATCTTACACATTTTAGTCTTAAACATAGTTGAACACTTCACTAGATTTTGCAAACAAAACACTTCTTTAGATATCGCATATCTTTTAGCCTTTGTTTGTTTCTGAAAACAATTTTCAGTTCCAAGAATATCACATAACTATCCCAAACATTTTGAAGTTCGGGTTTCTCGGAAGCAAGTAGACCGTAATGCAGTTCTAGCTTTTGGATCGAAGGACGTGAGTCTCATCATCCATAGCATCAGCAAGAGAGTATTGTAAACATGCGGTAGGACAAAATCCTTCTTGGCACTTTTAGAGGACTGATACGTCTCCAACGTATCTATAATTTTTTATTGTCCCATGCTATTAAAGTATCATTCTTGGATGCTTTATACTCATTTACTAGCAACTTTATATCATTTTTTGGGACTAAACTATTGACATAGTGCCAATCCTAGGTGCTGTTTTTTGCTTGTTTTTTACTTCACAGAAAATAACTACCAAATGAAGTCCAAATGCCACGAAACTTTTTGGAGATTTTTTTCTAGACAGAAGACACCTAGGGAGCCAAAGAAGTGCACGGGAGGAGGCCTGTGGGGCCCACAAGGCACCAGGGTGTGCCAGAGGCCCCTAGCACGCCCTGGTGGATAGTGGAGCCCATGGGAGGCTTCTCCACCGACTATCAGCTCTATAAGCACTCTAATATCCCAAAAACCCTAGGGGAGTCGAGAGAAAATAGTTTGTACCACCGCAGGTTCCAGAACCATGAGATCCAATCTAGAGGCCTTCTCCGGCACTCTGCCGGAGGGGTCAACGATCACGGAGGGGTTCTTCATCATCACCATTGCCCCTCCGATGATGCGTGAGTAGTTCACCACAGACCTACGGGTCCGTAGGCAGTAGCTAGATGGCTTCTTCTCTCCTTTTGATCTTCAATACAATGTTCTCCTCAATGTTCTTGGAGATCTATTTGATGTAATGACTTTTTGCGGTGTGTTTGTTGGGATCCGATGAATTGTGAGTTGATGATCAGTTCTATCTATGAATATTATTTGAGTCTTATCTGGACTCTTTTATGTATGATATTTTTAGCCTCATATTTCTTCTTCGAAACTTTTGTTTGGTTTGGCCAACTAGATTGATTTTTCTTGCCATGGGAAGAGGTGCTTTGTGATAGGTTCGATCTTGCGGTGCTCAATCTCAGTGACAGAAGGAGACATGACACACATGTATCATTGCTATTAAGGATAAAAAGATGGGGTCTATTCCTACATGAATAGATCTTGTCTACATCATGTCATCATTCTTATTGCATTACTCCGTTTTCCATGAACTTAATACACTAGATGCATGCTGGATAGCGGTCGATGTGTGGAGTAATAGTAGTAGATGCAGAATCATTTCGGTCTACTAATCTTGGACGTGACGCCTATATACATGATCATTGCCTTGGATATCATCATGATTATTCTCTTTTCTATTAATTGCCCAACAGTAATTTGTTTACCCATCGTATGATATTTTCTCGAGAAAAGCCTCTAGTGAAATCTACGGCCCCCGGGTCTATTTCCTATCATATTATTTTCAGATCTATTAATCCAAAAATCCAAAAATACCTTGCTGCACTTATTTATTTATTTTATTTTGTGTTTTTGCTAGATCTATTTATCCAATCTCATACAATTTAATCTATCTCAATACCGAGGAGGGATTGACAACCCCTCTTACATGTTGGGTTGCAAGTTTTTGTGGTTTGTGTGCAGGTGCTGTTTACATAGTGTTGCTTGGTTCTCCTACTGGATTGATAACCTTGGTTTCATAACTGAGGGAAATACTTACCGTTGCTGTGCTGCATCATCCTCTCCTCTTCGAGGAATTACCAATGCAAATACAAGCAATCAGGAAGAATTTCTGGCGTCGTTGCCGGGGAGGAGCAAGTCAAGATAGTCTCCTGTCAACTTCCCAATTTCTGGCACCGTTGCCGGGGAGACATCATCAACATCTATCAGGTTCCTACGCACAAACTCGCATCTCCTTGCAATTACTTTATTTTCCATTTGCCTTTCGTTTTCATCTTCCCCACTTCTAAAATGTTTTCAGAAAATCACAAAAAATATTTGCCTTTTTATTTGCCCTCCTTTTCGTTTGCCTTTTTCTTGTTTCATCTTTTGTTTGCTTGTGATCTTGTTTGCCTACTTTATCGTTATGGCTAGTTCTTCACCTGCTACGTGTACCCCTGAAAATGAAGTTCTCAATTTTAAGCAGAGGGGAGGAGAGAATTTAAAAGATGCTTGGTTCAGAATTTGTGATGCTCATAATAGATCTATTCGAAAACAATCCGCTATTATTCTTCTTCGTAATTTTTATGTGTGCATTACTACTTGGTATAGATTTGTTCTTGACACTATCACCAGAGGGAATTTCTTGATGTGCACCCCTTTGGATGCTTTTAATGCTATGGGAAATTTAGTGGGATCACCTCCTATCATTATCAATGAAACGGTTTTAACTCTTGAGCATGTTATGCAAAGGCTAGATTCTATTGAAAAGGAAATGCTCACAGAAGAACATCTTGAAAATTTGGATAAAAGGATTCATAATCTTGCTAATAAAATTGGGTCAAAGGTAGGAGATACTCTTAAATTACTAAGAGAAAAAGAACCCGCAGTTAACGAGAGGGTAGAAGAGAGCCCCGCTAGAATTGATAAGTTGCAAGAAATTTTTAGTAACTTGAGTTCAGCTTTTTCTTCCATTAAAACTATTGAAAAGACTCCTATTATCAAGAATTGCAAATCCACACATGCTCCTAGGAATAAGGGCGCCACTTCTAGTAACAACAACGAAGATCTTAAAATGATTAGTGTTCACCCAAATTTCATAGATTTGATAAAGGAACCAATCTATAAAAATACGTCTCTTGACTTTGTTCCTATGAGCTTGATTATCAAAAATTTATATGAAAGAACTTCTAGAGAGTATGGTTGTGTGATTGAGGAGTTGGAAACTAAAGATGACAATACTTGAATCTATGCATTATGCCTAGCCAGGGGCATAAAACGATAGCGCTTGTTGGGAGGCAACCCAATGAATAAAATATTTTTTCTTTTTTGTTTTTGTGTGTTTAAAAAATTATGCCTCTGTGATGGTTGTGTTTTTTATGTTTTAATTAGTGTTTGTGCCAAGTAATGCCTTTAGGATGGCTTGGGTGATAGTTGATTTGATCTTGTTGGAAAACAGAAACTTTTACGTACAGTTGCAGAATTGTTAAAATCACTGGAACGACGAAAAACTCTGAATTTTTTACACAAGATTTATATATGAATTTCCTCTATTGTCCTAATTTTTCAGAATTTGTGGAGTTACAGAAGTATGAGTAAAATTCGAGTCTTTACAGACTGTTCTGTTTTTGACGGATTCTGTTTTCGTTGCATTGCGTGCTTATTTTGATGAATCTATGGACTATACCGGGGGGTTTTAGCCATGGTAAAGTTAGAATACAGTAGGTATAATGCAATAACAAATTATGAATGGGTTTGCAACAGTACTTAAAGCAAAGATTGGTTTCCTTATACTAACGGATCTCATGAAGGTTTTTGTTATGTTTTCTGTGATTGAAGTTTTCAAGTTTTGGGTGAGATCACGATGGATGAAGGAATAAGGAGTGAAAAGAGCCTAAGCTTGGGGATGCCCATGGAACCCCAAGGTAATATTCAAGGAGAACCAAGCAACTAAGCCTGGGGATGCCCCGGAAGGCATCCCGTCTTTCTTCTAACGACCATCGGTAATTTTACTTGGAGCTATATTTTTATTCGTCACATATGATAAGTTTTGCTTGGAGCGTCTTGTATTATATGAGTCTTTGCTTGTTTTGCTTTTTAGTTTGCCACAATCATACTTGATGGACACACCTACTTGAGAGAGCCATAATTAAGCTATGGTTTATTAGAATTGCTCTATGTGCTTCACTTAATTTTTTTTGAGCTATGGAATTTCTCTAGTGCTTCACTTATATCTTTTTTAGCATGGTGGTGCCTTAATTTTGACGAAATGTGCTCTCATGCTTCACTTAGATTATTTTGAGAGTTAGTAATTTTGAAGAAAGTCTCTCATGCCTCACTTATATTATTTTGAGAGATGAAAATTTTGAAGAAATATTTATGCTCTTGTTCTTCACTTAAATTTGTTTGAGAGCTTGTTATAAGCAATGGTAATATATGAAACTAGATAGATATTCAAGAGGGATAATAAAAACTATCATGAAGATCATTGGACAATATAAACTTGATTCCTTGTAGTAGTTTTGCGATATGAAGATAATAATATGTGAGTCATGTTGGTGAGTAGTTATGCTTTAGTAAGAATATTGGTGTTAAGGTTTGTGATTCCCTATGCAAGCATGAAAGTCAACATATAGTTATGCAATGAAGTTACATCCTACTTATGGTGCATTATTCAGTGTTAGTTTTGTTTTATGCTCATTTATGATCGTTTTCGTTTCTTGGTTGGTTGCTTCTCAATCTATTTGCTAGCCTCTCCTTGTACTAAGTGGGAATACTACTTGTGCATCCAAACTCCTTGAACCAAGTTGTGCCAAATGAGTCCACCTTACCTACCTATATGCGGTATTTCCATGCCGTTCCAAGTAAATTTGTATGTGCCAACTCTAATTTTCAAAACGAATTTCATTTTTGTGTCCCGTACCGCTCATGAAGCGGCAGGGGGTGGCCAATATTTTCCCATGCTAGATGTGTTATTCTCAAGATGAGTATTTATTCACTTGTCATTGCACGAGAGTGTGGCCGGTAATAGGGATGCCCTGTCCTGAATTGAAAAAGAAATTTACTTGTGGTGCATTATTCGGTGTTAGTTATGCTTAATGCTCGCTTATGAGATTTTTTGTTTCTTGGTTGGATGCTTCTCAATCTTTTTGCTAGCCTTCACTTGTACTAAGTAGGAATACTACTTGTGCATCCAAAATCCTTAAACCCAGTTTTGCCATATGAGTCCACTATACCTACCTATATGCGGTATTTCCGTGCCGTTCTAAGCAAAGTTGTATGTGCCATCTCTAATTTTGAAATAAATTTCCTTTTTGTGTGCTCGTACCGCTCATGAAACGGTAGGGGGTGGCTGATATTTTTCCATGCTAGATGTGTTATTCTCAAGATGAGTGTTTATTCACTTGTCATTGCACGAGAGTACGACAAAGGTATTAGTGATGCCCAGTCCCGAAATGAAAAATGAATTTACTTTATGTTGTCAAATAATAAATTACTTGGAAAGTGTTGGTATGGAAGGCACCCGTGGATACGGCTAGCCATGGATTGTGAAAGAATGGTGGAAAAAGGAATAAACTTTATTTTATGTTTGGGAACCGCCTATGATGTATCTAGCATGGAAAGTATTGGGAATTCTCGGTCATTTTCGTTAACAGGAAAAGCATGCCTCTCAAAACAATTTTATCTCTCAATTTAAGCTTTGAGCTCTGGCACCTCTACAAATCTCTGCTTCCCACTGCGAAGGGCCTATCTATTTACTTTTATGCAATTTTTATTTTTATTGAGTCTCCATCTTCTCTTATAAAGCACAAACTAGGGAGCACTATTATCATACTTGAGCATTGGATGTTGCTAATATTTGAGTGTGTTTCATGAATGGATCAATGATTGAGCATAATGGGCTAGGGATAGCTTTCTTTAGTGTTGGTATTTTGAAAGACATAGTTTCTTGTTGATATCCTTGAGTATTGAGGTCTTCATGTCAAATTATAGACTATTGCTTTGAATCATCTAAAGTCCAAATGTCCATGCTACAAAAGAAAAGAATATGTGATAAATATGATGGATAGCATTCGACATCAAAAATTCTGTTTTTATCATTTACCTACTCGAGGACGAGCAGGAATTAAGCTTGGGGATGCTGATATGTCTCCAATGTATCTATAATTTTTTATTGTTCCATGCTATTAAAGTATCATTCTTGGATGTTTTATACTCATTTACTGGCAACTTTATATCATTTTTTGGGACTAACCTATTGACATAGTGCCCAGTGCCAGTTGCTTGTTTTTTACTTTACAGAAAATCAATACCAAACGAAGTCCAAATGCCATGAAACTTTTTGTAGATTTTTTCTGGACAGAAGACACCCAGGGAGCCAAAGAAGTGTGCGGGAGGAGGCCCGTGGGGCCCACTAGGCACCAGGGCGCGCCAGAGGCCCCTGGCGTGCCCTGGTAGGTAGTGGAGCCCACGGGAGGCTTCTCCACCGACTATCAGCTCCATAAATACTCTAAAATCCCAAAAACCCTAGGGGAGTCGAGAGAAAATAGTTTCCGCCGCCGCAAGTTCCAGAACCACAAGATCCAATCTAGAGGCCTTCTCCGGCACTCTGCCGGAGGTGTCAACGATCACGGAGGGGTTCTTCATCATCACCCTTGCCCCTGCGATGATGCGTGAGTTGTTCACCACAGACCTTGGGGTCCGTGGGCAGTAGCTAGATGGCTTCTTCTGTCTTTTTGATCTTCAATACAATGTTCTCCTCGATGTTCTTGGAGATCTATTTAATATAATGACTTTTTACGGTGTGTTTGTTGGGATCCGATGAATTGTGAGTTTATGATCAGTTCTATCTATGAATGTTATTTGAGTCTTCTCTGAACTCTTTTATGCATGATCTTTATAGCATTGTATTTATTCTCTAAAACTTTGGTTTAGTTTGGCCAACTAGATTGATTTTTCTTGCCATGGGAAGAGGTGCTTTGTGATGGGTTTGATCTTGCGGTGCTCAATCTCAGTGACAGAAGGAGACATGACACGCATGTATCGTTGCTATTAAGGATAAAAAGATGGGGTCTATTCCTTCATGAATAGATCTTGTCTACATCAAGTCATCATTCTTATTGCATTACCCCGTTTTCCCATGAACTTAATACACTAGATGCGTGCTGGATAGCGGTCGATGTGTGGAGTAATAGTAGTAGATGCAAAATCATTTCGGTATACTAATCTTGGACGTGATGCCTATATACATGATCATTGCCTTGGATATCGTCATGATTATTCGCTATTCTATCAATTGCCCAACAGTAATTTGTTTACCCACCGTATGCTATTTTCTCGTGAGAAGCCTCTAGTGAAAACTACTGCTCCCGGGTCTATCTTTTATCATATTATTTTCAGATCTATTAATCCAAAAATCCAAAAATACCTTGCTGCACTTTTTCTTTACTTATTTTATTTTGTGTTTTCGCTAGATCTATTTATCCAATCTCATACAATTTTATCGATCTTTTTACTGAGGAGGGATTGTCAACCCCTCTTACGCGTTGGGTTGCCAGTTTTTGTGGTTTGTGTGCAGGTGCTGTTTACATAGTGTTGCTTGGTTCTCCTACTGGATTGATAACCTTGGTTTCATAAATTAGGGAAATACTTACCATTGTTGTGCTGCATCATCCTCTCCTCTTTGGGTAATTACCAATGCAGATACAAGCAATCAAGGACGATCCTCTCAAACATAAAGTTTCAACCAGATAAATAGCAGTCAATCGGTTTCAACAACAAAGGTGGAACTGTGAGCCATAATTCTACAACTATAATGCAAACTACAAATAGTCATTGTTGATAATTAATTTTCCCTAGTTATTAAACTTAATTAATACATAATTGTGCTCCCACTCAAATCAATATCTCTCATAATTGATAGTGAGTGATTCAAGATCCAAGCCTAGTTCTCAGCCATTGATGTGGACATCATTGATGACGAGAATTTTGACCGGTGGGCAAACCTTTTCCGATCATATCTCCATATGACTCTTGTTCATCTGTCGATGCTTTGTGCTCCGAGCTCAGAACGATTCTGCTAGAACTTCAAGACAACCGAGTGCTATCTGCAAGCATGGTCTGACCATCCCCGTCTTACACCTCACATCCCGTTTGTGCTCATGTGGACATGACCCACTTTGGAACACTATGTGTTATAGACGGTTGCTACACTGGGAAGAGCACCTTTTCACTTGGTATTTACTGTGAGAGATCACCCTAATAATTGACTGTTGTGCAATCAAAGGGTGCAAACAACAAAGGGATAAACATCTCAAGCAATTCATAAAAGCATGACATGGTATAGCCCCGGGCGTACGGATTTCTCCATGATCGTCTTCAATCTCTAGTTGAAGCGACGCGACGGCCACAATTTCGTTGCCGTGGCAATCATTTCAAAAATGTTCCCATGGCTGCAATCTTAGAAAACGTTGCCGTGGCGACTGTTCCAGAAAACGTTGCCATGGCACCAAAATCTGAAATTCCGTCATGCAACAAAATTATATCTCCTCGTCCCGCGCCTTGGTACACCTTCTCCTCGTTGGGGTCCTCCGTGTACATCTTGCCACCGTCACCTGTAACCTATCTCTATGTTATTTAAATTAAGGTGGCAATCTCGTGGCTCCAACCATCATGCCGTGACATGCAAGCCACTTAACATTACAACATATAACCATCTCATACATAAACTAATTATCATGACGAAGGCTATACCACATCATATTCAAACCCTGCAAAACCAAGTTAGACGTCCTCTAATCGGTTTGGCAAATTTTAATTATGTGGCTTCTAGGGTTTACGGATAAACCTAGCTAGCTACGTGCACACCTAAAATGATAATCCTTGTTGCTAGATTAACTTTCGGGGTGTGTGAAAGAAGTGACTTAATTAAAAATCTCGTTCCCCCACACTAAACTTCGTCTAATATGCGTGACCTCCTAGAAGATCATCCACCTTCATCGCCCTCTAGCGTACACGATGGTTCACTATTCTTGACTATGGTGAAGCCCAGGGAACTGTTAGCAGATCGTCGACAGCCAGAGCCGAGCGATTGTCAGAACCTTGTAGAAAGCGACACCATGCCGTCAATGAACTAAACCAAAGCAACACACGAGGGAAGCATAACAAGAACATCACCCTCACATCCACATGTGATCTAGATCGCAACTGGCATCTACTTATAGAACCTGGCTCTGATGCCACTGTTGGGAAACGTAGTAGAAAACAAAAAAAATTGCCCTACCACTGGTACAGCGAGGTGCTATACAAACGGTTTTTAACCCCTTTCCACGATGGCGTTTCGAACCGTCGCCAAGTGAGTGACTGCGATAGGGGGGTCCTTCCCACACGACCCAGAAACCGTCAGGGATATGCCCTCCTGGCACACACGCTCGGCAAAATGAGGCCGTGTGCGACCGGCGAGTGATCAAATATGGTTATACGTACAGTTGTGCTCGAAAAAAAAATACAATTATACAGGCCAAATCGTTTCCGGTCGTAAGTACATCCCACATAGTCCGTCCCCGCTAAACTTTTCCATTCGTATGTACATTCCACACAGTCAATCCAAGGAATACGTTTCCGTTAGTATGTACATCCCACACAGTTAATCCAAGAAGTACGTTTCCGTTCGTATATACATCCCACACAGTCACTCCAAGGAAAACATTTCCGTTCGCAGGTACATCACACACAATTTTCCCCATTAAATCATTGGTGATAGCGCTGCCATTGCACACGATATTAACAATTTTATCATTTGCGTTATTCAATGCATCACACACGGTGCGTAGAAGAAACTGTGTGGCAAAGGTTGTCCATCACACACACTTTTTATGTGGTAAACGTTTGCGCAAGGTAGCCTAACGCAAATAGTTTTCATGAGGATGTCGTGTGTGATTGTTCATTGATCCAACACGGTTTATTCCTAGAAACTGTGTGCGTTGCCTGAGGTCATCACCCATGGTGTTTTCTCAATAATCGTTTGCAATAGAAAAACCCAATTAGCAGGCTAATTGGCCATTAGCAGGCTAATTGCCCTATTATTAATAATCCATTTATTAATCTACTTGACATTTCATATTAAGCACATAATATATTTCATTTCCATATTAAGGAAGCAGGATTTCATAATTGAACTACATCAGAGTACAACATCATAAAGCTTCAGCACTCAACTACCCCATTACACAACTGCACCAGCACCAAGTTTCACATGCAACATCTATAACCTTTTGAAATTAGCATCATAGACGGTACATAGACAAATGCATCTCATCTAGAAAACTGCTAAAGCTGAAGGCGAATATTGAGCCTTCATTGATATATCAGGTCTTTGCAACTTTAGGCCAGTGCCTGTGGATGATTGACTGTCCATCCTTCGTCCTCTTCAGGAACACTTCAATATTGAACCGTGGGTGTTGTATGAAAACCTTCCTCGCCTCCTGACCATATAGGTGGTTTGAGAGGTAATCATCAGTGAACTGCTTTGGAAAGGCCTGAAAACAAGGATGTGCATAAATATCTTCTCTATATTGGAAATGGGGCAAAGGAATAAAAAAGGCAAGGTATAATAGTTAGTACCATCTTGTAGTGAACTGACGTCTTCTTCATTGTGCAGACAAAGATCTTGTTGTTTTTTGTCGCTAATTTCTTTGTCCTAACAATCTTTCTGAGTTTCTTGACTTGACTGATATTCATGGACAACTCATTTCCCCATATGCAAAAAGGGTCGAACAGTGGGTCAAAACCTCTAACAGCAGGACCTACATGTGCAACACCAAATTGTTAAAAACCTAAATATTAGAATGGTTCCTGCAATTGCACAATAATGTGCTATTAGACAAAGGACCATGCATGTGCAAACCTCGATTGTAAACCTTAGTGCTTCCCATTGTTTCCCTGCAACATGTATAAGGTAGTTAGTCATCAGGTTAAGTGAGGGTTCGCATGCTATTAGTAAAATATGTTGATGAAAAATAAGCACATTGCAGATTCATCAAATTAATTCAAGCCACATGGAAAACCCATTTATCCAAACCAAGCATGATTAAGAACTAGGAAATATAGCACTTGTATATGTTTCTCATGTATTAAGTGCAGCCAAATTCGATTTATTCCTCACATGCACAACAATACAAAATTCTACCCACGACAATTGGACATCGCATTGCAAAATTGAACCAAGCAGTTAACTAAACACCACAACAAATGAACCAAACATTCACTGAGCACCACATTGCACAATATAACATACTCCTAATAGAAGATCAGACAGTTAACCAAACCAAGCATGCTTAACAACTTGGAATTATAGCAATTGTATTTGTTTCTCATGTATTTAGTACAGCCAAATTCTATTTATTACTCACATGGTATACAATAACAGAATGCACCCACAACAATTGAACATCGCATTGCAGAATTGAACCAAATAGTTAACTAAACACCATAACAAATGAACCAAACATTAACTGAGCACCACATTGCACAATGTATAACGTACTAGAAGGTCAGACAGTTAACCAAACCAAGCATGCTTGACAACTTGGAAATATAGCAATTGTATTTGTTTCTCATGTATTTTGTAAAGATAAATTCGATTTATTTCTCACATGGAAGACAATAGAAAATTGCAGCCTGAAGAATTGAACATCACATTTGCAGAATTGAACCAAACAATTAACAAAAGATGACAACTAATTAACCAAACAGTTAATAAGTGAGCACCACATTGCACGACATATAGAACATATACACTAGAGCAACATATTGCATGGTAAAAGTAGATAGCACAATTCACTAGAATTTGCTAAGGAAAGGCAGGAGCAGCACATGCAATGGGTAAACCGAGCATGCTTAACCGGCGTAGCTACCAAACTGAACATGGGTCCTTATAGTGAGCTAATAAGACAAGCTACTCCTCATCGTCGGAGATATCGATGATGATTGGCTCCTCGGACATGGAAGAGGGCGAGGCCTCCACATCGTGGGTGCCCTCGTCGTAGTGGTGAGTTGCCTGAGCCGCTCCGGGCACCAACCTGTTGGCTCTCGAGTTGAGGTAAGCACGTGCACGCTGAGAAAACACCTCGTAGTCTTCGTCGAAGGCACCGAGGGTGGCCTCGAGAAAACGCCATGAACTGTCGTTTAAAGCAGCCAACCGCGTTGCGGCATCGGTGCGCGAGGCGTCGACGGTGGCCTCGACGGTGAGGTGCTCCTCCAAGATCTGGGGGTCGGCACGAATAGCAGCCATCGCGACCTCATCCGCGCGTGCGGCCGAGATTTGCTTCTCCGCTGCCAAATGCTCCTTGAGCTCCTGGCTATACTACGTGCACCATGGCTTAGGGCAGCGCTTATTTGGGAGAGGTGTCGGTGATTTGGGTGGAAGGTGTCGCGCCGGCGGTCGGGGCATGTGGGATGTGGAAGGAGGAGGAGGATGGGGGTCGGGTGTGAATTACCTGCCTGGATAGACGAGGCCGAGCAGCGTGAAGGAGGGTCGCCGGCGAGGAGGCGGTGCTGCAAGCAAGGAGTGAAGGTTTGAACTTGGAAAGGAAGGCCAAAACAGGGGAAATGTGACTTTTGGTAAGGGGGAGGGGGCGGGGAGGTAGATATTTCCGCGGAAGCCGAAAATTTTGAATCGGTGCAGCGAAAAAACTGGCGCGCAAAGTGTCATCAGACACGGTCCCTTATTCAGCACTATGTACGATATGTGAACATCACAAACGATTCATATAGCTTAACCCGTGTGTGATGAGTTTGAACGTCAAGAATATTGGTTCGAATTTCCCTGGTTACAGTGGTCATCCACGTCATTGCATAATTTGGGTACACAAAGGCGACTACAGCACACCCACAATTCTTAATCGAGCAAGTTCAGCAATTAAACAGAGCTAGCTGACCTAAACATTACTCTAACAAATTAAAGACCGGCACTCTTAATTAAACAAAACAAAGAGTACTACTACGGCTGGTGTGGCACCCCGGCTCAGAGAAACCGGAACGCCCCGTATTCCAGCCCAGAGATCGAGGAAAAGTCTTCTGGAATACGGCACTGCTTAGCATAGAACAAACCAGCTCTCTATTACAAGCTATATGGGTACAAGGGGATTACATCGGCACGGCGAAACTACGCCTGCCACGGTTGCTCTATGCAAGCAGCAGAACAACACGAAGCAGCGGAACCTCTACTGGCAGCGGAACAATGAACGGCGATGATGGACTCCAATCCGCAGGGACTCTGGCTGGAACGCTTATCCTAGCTCGTGAACACGGGAACCACACCAAACAAGCAATCAAATCCGGCATGACCCGCAAACTGGCATGACACGCCAGGTCATTACATTGAATATACTTGCAAGCTCACAGCAACCAAAAGCAAACAAGACAAACAACAGCATGGCAATTATAGGTTAGATCAATCATGAGCATGATACTAACAGAACAACATGGCATATACAAGATGATCATGATACACCTAGAACAATATGAGCATTGCATGAACGAATGAACATGATGATACTAGCATGCAACATGATGACACTATCATGCACCAACTTACTCTGCTCGGGTTACCTCGTAACCATCACATGCATCGGCTTACCATCACGGACATCACATGATCATCTCAGGATCCAATCAAGCTTGGTATTAACAATACCATAGTAATCATTACATGACCACAAGGAGCATGAACTTTACCCATGCTTCTCGCATAACACCACCAATGTCCAACAACTCGGTATCCTCGATACCATGGCGATCCTCTCACGATCACATAAAAATCAACCAACTTAGGTATCCACGATACCTCCGTGATCCTCTCTCGATCACAACCAATCTCTTTCTCATCATCGAACCGGGGTTATTATTAAACAAGTTATTATTATTACTGTTGACCCATAGTGTGATCGACTACGAACTGGGCCCATATCCGCGGGCGCGGCTATCGATAGATTTAAACACACACTCTGCAGAGGTTAGTACACTGTACCCACACCACGGAACCCATGGCCTCGCACTCCCATTTGGGTCGACCAATGGCGTTCCGACAAAACCGATCTACTGCCATGACACTCTCCCGGCCACTCCGACCAACTCCCCTTTTGGGCTAAGTCCTGGGTGGCCCCGATGTCAACCCGTGACATCCAATGGCCACCATCGTGGCAAACCTATAAACGGTCCCAAACGGGGACAAGTGCACATAACCAAACTCGGGCTCACAAGGCTTATGTCCGCCTACCTGATCAGGGTAGCGCGCCCCCATAACCTTCCCTCTTTGGAGGCATCGGCGAGAGGCATGATAATAGACCGCATTAGGGCCTTCCCATAAAAGGCAAATGTGGTTGCACTGGTCAGCTCGATTTGGTGGCACCATGACTCAGCCAATAGTTGTTCAAGTTCATTATTATCCGGTTAAACTTGAATGCAATGAGCTGAGCCATATTAAAATAACATGATGCAACTACAATGCATGAGCATGATATCAACATAAGCATGGAGGTGCAACATAATCATCGAGCATAACCACAATGAAGCATTAAACCATATGAGCATGGCATACCGACGAGCATAAGCATAACATTACACATGAGCATAGCATGACTACTAGCATCATAAATAAATACCATGCAAGAAAATAGCAAGAACACTACCAAGTAAGCATGTAACCAACTAGATGCAAAGGAACATGCATAACAACGGTACTTTGATGGACGACAAGCATGCATCAGGAAGAACACCACTGCTACCAGCATGTACTACTACTACCAAGCACAACATGAGAAAATAATACTAGCAAGTAGCACAAGATAACAAGATGCATCAGAACATAGCATGAAGGTGAACATGA
This sequence comes from Thinopyrum elongatum, assembly GCA_011799875.1. Taxonomy (NCBI): domain Eukaryota; kingdom Viridiplantae; phylum Streptophyta; class Magnoliopsida; order Poales; family Poaceae; genus Thinopyrum; species Thinopyrum elongatum. The sequence goes on along the minus strand of CM022300.1, from coordinate 441,269,841 downwards.
AACTACGAGCATAACCGAAACAACGACAGTAGTAGCAAACAAGTAGGCAGATAATGGGCAAACTTTTATTAAATATTCAAGTAGAAACCATGGCTACTACATGGCTATCATGCAAGTGGCTGTTGTGGCTTGCCTGGGGGTGATGGAGACTCCGGGAAGAAGTGCGGTGAAGCCGCGGAACGAAACGCCAGACGGTTTTCTCTCAGAGGGGGCTGATTAGAAGCAAGGGCAAAATGGTCATTTTGACTATGGGACCACCTAGTGAAAATGGTACCAACAGAAAGATCTCAACGAGACGAAGAAGTGGGCGTTGGTTTCACCTCGATCGGATTTACGATTGTGGAGTTATGAGGTGATGAAGATCAGGGACTAATCTGTAATAAAAACTACTACAAACAAGTCCCCAGGAGGAAAAACTGAAAGCGCCTTCGGGCAGATTACGTTTTTTGAAAAGGAATGCGTATTTTAGGCCGCAGAAGAAAGGAATACGCTTTCAGACAGAGAAAACGTACTTTAGGCAAAAGAAGAAGGAAATACGCTTTCGGAGAAATGAAAGCGTACTTTGAGAAACCCGTCTCCACTTACGTGACATGGCGGGGGCGGGGCCCGGCTTGTGCAGCTGACAGGGGGGTCCCACCTTATCCTTCTCTCTCTTCCTTCTGTCTTCTTCTTCCTCCCGTGCTTGGTCACGACGGAGAGCAGAGGAGGAGGGCAGGGGCGCTGCTGGCGCTGGCCCCGCCGCCTCCGGCCATCTCTGGCCGGGGCGAGTGCACCGGCGGGATCGGGGGACCGCGCCGCCTCCATCCCCAGGCAGAGGGAGCGCCGGGGAGGAGCGGAGGGGTGGCGACGAGAGGCGACAAAGAAGAACAGAGGAGCTTCGGGCGGTGGCGGTTGTCGGCGATGTGGGCCACACCTGCGAGGGGAGAGGGGGTGGGGCGGCTCGCGAAGGTGAGGGGAGGATCGTGGTGGCGACGGAAGAGAGGGAGGAGCTCTGGATGGCCGGGACGACAAGGTGGCCGAGAGGTAGAGGCGACGGCCAAACGTGGAGACCGCGGCCAGAGGGGCTCCGGCGTTGAGTGGGTGGGGTGGGGAGATGCACCAGAGAGATAGGAAGACGTTGGTGGTGGTGGAACGGCGAGGGAGTGGCTAGGACGGCCGGAAGCAGGACGAACTCCGGCGATGGCCACGGTGGTCCGAGAAGAACGGCAAGATTGGGCGACTCTGATGATCAAATGAGGCGAGGGAGGAGTGGGTGAGCTGCGGAACACCTCGGGGCACCCTTATATAGGCGCGGGGGAAGTCTGTGGAGCTCACGAGCGAGCTCGAGCTGTGCTCTAATGGAGGATAGGGGCTGGACGCGGCACGGGCATGGTGTTTGTGGAGCATTTATGGTGAACCAGGACGAAGCAGAGGCACAGGGTGATGTAGTCGACCACGGGGGAGCTACTAGACATGGATGGGAATCGAGACGACGACGGAGGGGACGAGAACTGTGGCCGAAATGAGCCTGAGCTCGCAATTAGTCATGATGCAAGCGTGATCACCACGGGCATGGGTGCAAGCGGCGCGTTCTGGCCGGGCCGACCATGTCTGGCGTGTAGTCCCTCCAAGGTAGGTTACAACTGAGGTAGTGAATCGATCAGGGGCACTGTGGTTAGGAGGTAATGATCCTCTGAAGTTTGCTGTTGCAAACTTAATCAGGTCACTGCGATCCACAGGGAGATGCTAAGGGCTAAACATGATGTCTAGGGTGTTTAGGCTAGGAAGGACTATGATCTTGTGAATTTAGAGGGGAAATGGACCAAGATTTAACATGGTTGCTTAACAACTATATAATCTGGTCCAGAATAGAGATTTGGATTGGGTGCATGAAATGAGCTGAAAATGGGAATGGCCCAATGATTTGAAGATGCTCAAAAAGTTTCATGCCATTTGGATTAGCCAAACTAGCACTTGCTTCATATGGCATCTCTCTGGACAGAAATTTGGGAAAATTGCATAGGACAAATGGATTAATGAAATGGGCCAAAACTTGGTGGAGAGAGTTCATACGGATAGGAGAATGTCCTGGTAAATTTTCAGCTTAAATGAAGCAATATAAAATATGGTTGCTTCACAAACTGAAAATCTGACCAGAAACCAAGATTTGGAGCTGGGCTCACATAGATGAGTTACATGAGCTCAAATTTGGTGGAGAGTCATGATTTGATCAAATGAAGGACCTTGCAAAATTTCAACTCATTTGGATATGCCTAGCTTGTACTTCCTTCACACAGGCTTCCCTCAGACAGGAACTTTGAAAAATTGCTCAAGAATATTCACTAGGCAAATTGAGATGAATTTTGGCATTGGGCAATTATATGGACAGGAAAAGATGTCCAAAAAGTTTGGGATCAATCAAGCAAAGATAAATGACACTTCCTTCTCAAACAACCTCTTAGGGCAGAATGAGAAAAGGAATATTTGTGAATTATCTTTCATGATGGCAAGGAAGGATTTTGACATATTTGAGGAAGATATGACCCAAACAATTTATGAGAATTATTTGGGAATTTTGGAAGTGACAGAAAGATAGGTTGCTTCACAACCTAGATCAAATAGGGTTATTCCTTTAATAGAAAAGGAATATTCCCAGGAAAAAGAATATTGGAATTGGGTCAAGGATGAAAATGACATGATCTTGGGATGATGATGAGGATGACAAGCCACTATAAAACCTAGGAAGACATGATCTTCCCAAGTTTTAGAACCACATAGCCACAGAAAAAGCAATTAAATCAATAAATCCAAGAAAATCAAAGGAAAAAGAAAAGGGCAAAATCCAGGGTGTTACAAACCTTCCCCCCTTAAAGAAATCTCATCCTCGAGATTTGGTTGCTTAGGGAACAAGTAAATCTTCTGACTTGAAGAAACCGTTTCCAACTCAGGTTTCTCTTATTTACTCTTATATTATGTTCCCACTGAATTGGATCTGACTGACTGCCTTGATCTGGGGTGGTTTGCTTCACCGTACCTGGCATTCTGACAGGACTTACCTCATATGTTCCTGTTCATACTGTCTCAAATTTTCTTCATATCTGCTGGCTTAGCTGAGGTCCGAAAGACTATCATTATTGACATACGTGTCTTTCTCGATATTGATCCTTGCTGGAGATGTTATTCTTGTATCGAGTACCGAGAATATTCCATGGAGTGGGGAACACATCTTCCCGTGGAACAAGGACTCTCTTCTATCCAGGCATCTGGTTTTCCGAATATATGCATGCCTTCTGGGTTCAAAACAGTGATGTGAATCATACCTGTTCTTCTAATGGATTTTGACATCTTGCAGGAGTTTCTGACTTATCTTGACTGGCTTCACAGTCTTGAGTATCCAATTTGTACCAAAGGTTTGACTGTCACTTGACGTGACTGATAGAAAAATGCACCATCTCCTGGTGATAACATTTGCAGACTTGACTGGCGGTGATCTTGGCAAAGAATCCCGTTCACACAGGCTATTCTTCAATTGCTCCCCATATGCGAGAGCACATGCTTTGAGGCTTGTTTATTAATACTAGGATTACTCATTCTGCCGGTATATCCATGTGGATAACAGTCTGTGCGATGCTTCAGCACGGTTGCTGAGGTCAATATGTTGAGCTGTCCTTGGGTCGGACTTGACAGACTTGGGTATTCAATGCTGATAGTTTTGATCATATACTATTGACTGAGCTGGTTGCCTTGTTATGAGGTCCTTACTACAATGGGGTAGACCTCTTAGGCGTACCTTCACTTGGGTTTGATGTGGAATAAGACTGTCTTGGGCATACATACCACATTGTTCACACAATAACCGGCATACCTGTATTGTCGGTCTTGCTCTTTCATCATTATGTTCTTCACTCGATCCTTAACTGAAAGAGCGGGGCCTGATTATTTTCGCGGCCCTGAGTACTGTCATGTGCAATATCTTGCAATCATACCTTGGTCTTGTTCATGTCTTGAGTCTCGGGATATTTATCCGGTTCGCGTGTGCTTATACAGATCTCATTACTGGTGTTGGCTATGCCAGACAGTGACAGGATTAATAACATCACCTTGTCGGATGTGCGGGGGCTAATCTCGATAATTACTGCCAAGATGGTGTCTTTCTTCAAGACTTGTCGATTCTTGCTTCACCCACTGGTTTTGTGTCTCTTGAATAACCGGTGAGGTTGTCGGATGTGTACCGTGAATTCTTCCTTGTGCGAAGGACTTGCATGAACTTGGCAGTATACTCACCGTATGAAGAAATATCTGATTCTCGAGGCATACCTTTGTTCTGACTGATTCTTGCTTCTAACCCAACTATTGCAGATCTGACACTTGGAAAACACTACCATATGCTGACAACGTCATTGCTTAATATCTTGTACCAGTGCCGTATTGAAGAAGATTTTGAGCAGCTTGCGTTGGAAGCCATTGGGAGTATCTTGCTGAGGAAGACTGGATGGCGTACCTTAGAAGCTTCCCCCCTTAAAGACTTGCTAGGGAAGACTCGGTACCTTATGCTAGAAGCTTGTGCAGTATCTTACTGAAGAAGTTTGAGGAATCTTGCCTTGTACGCTTCACTGAGAAATACTGTGCTGATTTTCTTTGCGAACGGGATGACATATATATACACACTCTTGACATTCCAGCTGCTGATTACTTGTATGACAAGGATTGTCTGACTGTCCTTGCTGAATTCATTGCGTATTTGGATTGACTTCTGGGTGCCGCATGTTTTAAATCTGACTCATGGCAGAATCAATCATTGTGTACGGACCATACCTTTGACTTGAAATGCACTGTTGGACTTGGATCAAATTTTGTTCTCCTGCTAGTTTAATCATTGCTGCAATAAAGGTGGATCTCTGACGGGTACTTGTTACTGAAATTCTGAGCAGAATATAACTGGTATTCAGACCGGATGTCTGCAATACAATGCTGTCAGCTAAAAATCTCATTGCTTTTAACTGAGTCCCTTGGTGTATATCTTTACTTCTCACAGCTTCTTCTGATCCGGCGGCGGTTGATGAGAAATTTTTCATAAGGGGGTAACACCGAAGATTCAAATAAAGAAGCATGAGAAAACGATTTATTGCAACAAAGCACACATCAAACAAGCTACAAAACTACTCCACACAGGCACACACAAGCATGATACTACAACAGATGCACATGCACTACACGAAGGACTACACCCTACGCTTGAGAAAATGCTCGAGAACTGACAAAGAAGCTAAGGGAGTAGCGAGTGGAGCTGCTGACTCCGAAACTCCGGAGGGATGAGGCGGAGGGGTTGGAGAAGCTGGCGGAGACTGAGGTAGGGAAGCACCAAGCAATCTCCTGGCTCGAATGGCGTCTCGGACTAACTCAGAAATAAGAAGACACTCGGCCATCATGTAACGGGACATGGCGAGGATAGCCAGGTCATCTTGAGGATTGACAGACGGGAATTGGATCCGCTTAGGATTCTCGACGATGGTGGGATAATATTGATAAGCACGGTTCTCTTGCACCATGCTCTCTTGATGACGAAGACCGGTGATTCCTGCCATTGCGGCAAGCTGAATGGCACGCTCGGGAGTAGCGCCGTAACCACCATGGAAACTGTAGGTGTGCTTACCAACAGGAATCGAGGCTGACAGATGGACATGAGCAACATACTCCAGAATTCTTCCTCCGGCAGAAAACTGGAATACTTGGTAATGGGGTGGATCTCCATGGGGATAAATGCTATGCCCCATATCGCCAAGGAGGGTGGCAAAGCTGAGAGGTGCAGGAGTGGGACTAAACGCAATAGGAACAGCACCGGGAGCTCTGGGGAGGGCACTGAACTCATGAAAGCTGACCGCCATCTACGCACGAAACAGGGGTTAGGGGTAACCGAATAAGACTATATGCAGCAAACAAATGCAGCAAGCTAGGGCAACATCCAGACCCTATACTACCGTGTTCTAACATTCCAGCGGACTAGGACACTCTACAGCCAGACCTGCTCTGATACCAAGCCCTGTGGCACCCCGGCTCAGAGAAACCAGAACGCCCCATATTCTAGCCCAGAGAACGAGGAGAAGTCTTCTGGAATACGGCACTGCTTAGCATAGAACAAACCAGCTTTCTATTACAAGCTATATGGGTACAAGGGGATTACATCGGCACGGCAACACTATGCCTGCCACGGTTGCTCTATGCAAGCAGCAGAACAACACGAAGCAGTGGAACCTCTACTGGCAGTGGAACAACGAACGATGATGATGGACTCCAATCCGCAGGGACTCTGGCTGGAACGTTTATCCTAGCTCGCGAACACGGGAACCACACCAAACAAGCAATCAAATCCGGCATGACCTGCAAACTGGCATGACACACCAGGTCAGTACATTGAATGTACTTGCAAGCTCACAGCAACCAAAAGCAAACAAGACAAACAACAACATGGCAATTACAGGTTAGATCAATCATGAGCATGATACTAACAGAACAACATGGCATATACAAGATGATCATGATAAAGCTAGAACAATATGAGCATTGCATGAACGAATGAACATGATGATACTAGCATGCAACATGATGACACTATCATGCACCAACTTACTCTGCTCGGGTTACCTCGTAACCATCACATGCATCAGCTTACCATCACGGACATCACACGATCATCTCAGGATCCAATCAAGCTTGGTATTAACAATACTGTAGTAATCATTACATGACCACAAGGAGCTTGACCTTTACCCATGCTTCTCGCATAACACCACCAATGTCCAACAACTCGGTATCCTCAATACCACGGTGATCCTCTCACGATCACATAAAAATCAACCAACTTCGGTATCCACGATACCTTCGTCATCCTCTCTCGATCACAACCAATCTTTTTCTCATCATCGAACCGGGGTTATTATTAAACAAGTTATTATTATTACTATTGACCCATAGTGTGACCGACTACGAACTGGGCCCATATCCGCGAGCGCGGCTATTGATAGATTTAAACACACACTCTGTAGAGGTTAGTACACTATACCCACACCACGGAACCCATGGCCTCGCACTCCCATTCGGGTGGACCAACAGCGTTCCGACAAAACCGATCTACTACCATGACACTCTCCCGGCCACTCTGACCAACTTCCCTTTTGGGCTAAGTCCCGGGTGGCCCCGATGTCAACCCGTGACATCCAACGGCCACCGTCGTGGCAAAACTATAAACGGTCCCAAACGGGGACAAGTGCACATAACCAAACTCGGGCTCACAAGGCTTATGTCCGCCTACCTGACAGGGTAGCGCGCGCCCATAACCTTCCCTCTTTGGAGGCACCGGCGAGAGGCATGACAGTAGACCGCATTAGGGCCTTCCCATAAAAGGAAAATGGGGTTGCACTGGTCAGCTCGATTTGGTGGCACCATGACTCAGCCAACAGTTGTTCAAGTTCATTATTATCCAGTTAAACTTGAATGCAATGAGCTAGCCATATTAAAATAACATGATGCAACTACAATGCATGAGCATGATATCAACATAAGCATGGAGGTGCAACATAATCATCGAGCATAACCACAATGAAGCATTAAACCATATGAGTATGGCATACCGACGAGCATAAGCATAACATTACACATCAGCATAGCATGACTACTAGCATCATAAATAAATACCATGCAAGAAAATAGCAAGAACACTACCAAGTAAGCATGTAACCAACTAGATGCAAAGGAACATGCATAACAATGTTACTTTGATGGACGACAAGCATGCATCAGGAAGAACACCACTGCTACCAGCATGTACTACTACTACCAAGCACAACATGAAAAAATAATACTAGCAAGTAGCACAAGATAACAAGATGCATCGGAACATAGCATGAAGGTGAACATGAAACTACGAGCATAACCGAAACAACGACAGTAGTAGCAAACAAGTAGGCAGATAACGGACAAACTTTTATTAAATATTCAAGTAGAAACCATGGCTACTGCATGGCTATCATGCAAGTGGCTGTTGTGGCTTGTCTGGGGGTGACGGAGACTCCGGGAAGAAGTGCGGTGAAGCCGCGGAACGAAACGCTGGACGGTTTTCTCTCGGAGGGGGCTGATTAGAAGCAAGGGAAAAATGGTCATTTTCACTGTGGGACCACCTACTGAAAATGGTACCAACAGAAAGATCTCGACGAGACGAAGAAGTGGGCGTTGGTTTCACCTCGATCGGAGTTACGGTTGCGGAGTTATGAGGTGATGAAGATCAGGGACTAATCTGTAATAAAAACTAATACAAACAAGTCCCTGGGAGGATAAACTAAAAGCGCCTTCGGGCAGATTATGTTTTCTGAAAAGGAAAGCGTATTTTAGGCCGCAGAAGAAAGGAATACGCTTTCAGACAGAGAAAACGTACTTTAGGCAAAAGAAGAAGGAAATACGCTTTCGGAGAAATGAAAGCGTACTTTGAGAAACCCGTCTCCACTTACGCGACGTGGCGGTGGCGGGCCCTGGCTTGTGCAGCTGACAGGGGGGTCCCACCTTATCCTTCTCTCTTTTCCTTCTGTCTTCTTCTTCCTCCCGTGCTTGGTCACGATGAAGAGCAGAGGAGGAGGGCAGGGGCGCTGCCGGTGCTGGCCCCGCCGCCTCCGGCAATCTCTGGCCGGGGCGAGCGCACCGGCGGGATCGGGGTACCGCACCGCCTCCATCCCGAGGCAGAAGGAGCGCCGGGGAGGAGCGGAGGGGTGGCGACGAGAGGCGACAAAGAAGAACAAAGGAGCTTCGGGCGGTGGCGGTTGTCGGCGATGCGGGCCACTCCGGCGAGGGGAGAGGAGGTGGGGCGGCTCACGGAGGTGAGTGGAGGCTCGTGGTGGTGACGGAAGAGAGGGAGGAGCTCCGGATGGCCGGGACGACGAGGTGGCCGAGAGGCAGAGGCGATGGCCAAACGTGGAGACCATGGCCAGAGGGGCTCCGGCGTTGAGTGGGTGGGGTGGGGAGATGCACCTGAGAGAGAGGAAGACGTTGGTGGTGGTGGAAACGGCGAGGTAGTGGCTAGGACGGCCGGAAGCAAGACAAACTCCGGCGATGGCCACGGTGGTCTGAGAAGAACGACGAGATTGGGCAACTCCGATGATCAAATGAGGCGAGGGAGGAGTGGGTGAGCTGCGGAACACCTCGGGGCACCCTTATATAGGCGCGGGGGAAGTCTCTAGAGCTCATGAGCGAGCTCGAGCTATGCTCTAATGGAGGACAGGGGCTGGACGCGGCACAGGCATGGTGTTTGCGGCGCATTTATGGCGAACCAGGACGAAGCAGAGGCATAGGGTGATGCAGTCGAGCACGGGGGAGCTACTAGACATGGATGGGAGTCAAGACAATGAGGGAGGAGACAAGAACAGTGGTTGGAACGAGCCAGAGCTCGCAATTAGTCATGACGCAAGTGTGATCACCACGGGCACGGGTGCAAGCGGCGCGTTCTTGCTGGGCCAACCATGTCTGGTGTGTAGTCCCTCCAAGGTAGGTTACAACTGAGGTAGTGAATCGATCAGGGGCACTGTGGTTAGGTGCTAATGATCCTCTGAAGTTTGCTGTTGCAAACTTATTCAGGTCACTGTGATCCACAGGGAGATGCTAAGGGCTAAACATGATGGCTGGGGTGTTTAGGCTAGGAAGGACTATGATCCTGTGAAGTTAGAGGGGAAATGGACCAAGATTTAACATGGTTGCTTAACAACTACATAATCTGGTCCAGAATAGAGATTTGGATGATGCACTCACATGGGTGCATGAAATGAGCTGAAAATGGGCATGGCCCAATGATTAGAAGATATGAAGATGCTCAAAAAGTTTCATGCCATTTGGATTAGCGAAACTAGCACTTGCTTCATATAGCATCTCTCTGGACAGAAATTTGGGAAAATTGCACATGACAAATGGATTAATGAAATGGGCCAAAACTTGGTGGAGAGAGTTCATATGGATAGGATAATGTCCTGGTAAATTTTCAGCTTAAATGAAGCAATATAAAATATGGTTGCTTCACAAACTGAAAATCTGACCAGAAACCAAGATTTGGAGCTGGGCTCACATAGATGAGTTACATGAGCTCAAATTTGGTGGAGAGTCATGATTTGATCAAATGAAGGACCTTGCAAAATTTTAAGTCATTTGCATATGCCTAGCTTGTACTTCCTTCACACAGGCTTCCCTCAGACAGGAACTTTGAAAAATTGCTCAGGAATATTCACTAGGCAAATTGAGTTGAATATTTGGCATGGGGCAATTATATGAACAGGAAAAGATGTCCAAAAAGTTTGGGATCAATCAAGAAAATATAAATGACACTTCCTTCTCAAACAACCTCTTAGGGCAGAATGAGAAAAGGAATATTTGTGAATTATCTTTGATGATGCCAAGGAAGGATTTTGACATATTTGAGGAATTTATGACCCAAACAATTTATGAGAATTATTTAGGAATTTTGGGAGTGACAGAAAGATAGGTTGCTTCACAACCTAGATCAAATTGGGTTATTCCTTTAATAGAAAAGGAATATTCCTAGGAAAAAGAATATTGGAATTGGGTCAAGGATGAAAATGACATGATCTTGGGATGATGATGAGGATGAAAAGCCACTATAAAACCTAGGAAGACATGATCTTCCCAAGTTTTAGAACCACATAGCCACAGAAAAAGCAATTAAATCAATAAATCCAAGAAAATCAAAGGAAAAAGAAAAGGGCAAAATCCAGGGTGTTACAGCTGGCGCTCCTCGATATCTGCCGCCTCCTCCATGTCCAGCAAGCGCCCAACAGTCTCCTGGGGAAGGGGCTACATGGCATCCATCGCACCATACTCGGCAAGCATCTCGCCATCCGCGTCCGCCATCTCTTTGGAAAAGGCCGCCACGAGCTGGGCGTGGGCGGCCGCGATCTGGGCTTGGACGGGCACCGTCGTGGCAAGGTATGCGGCGGAGGAACGGACGGCTGCTCGAACGCTCTCGGCGATTGCCAACTCTTCGGCCTTGGGTTGCCGACCATTATCGGAGAAGCTTTGTTTGATTTGTGCGGTGATCGCCACAAGCTGGGCGTTGGCGGCCTCGACATGGTCGTGGGAGGCCTACATCAGGGCTAAGGCCACCTCTGCAGAACGGACAGCTACTGTGCCACTCTTGCCAGTTGCTATCCCCAAGGCAGATGTTGCTGCCGCCACCTGAGAAGCAACAGCGGCCGTTTGGGCTGCTTTGGCCACCCGGTCGCAGATTGCGGCCGCGCTCATGCACCTTGTTAGCACACGCATGGCGGCTACGGTCGCGCTCTCGCCAGAGTGGGCCGCCGAAGTTGCCCTCACAACGCGGGTCCACGTCCCCATCTTTCACCGGCGACGATTGAACAGTGAAATGATATTTGGGGAGCAAGCTAGTGTGCTTGACACACCGGCTGTGGACTGTAGCCGACGCACCTTCTCGCGTAAGCCATAGGTGTGCTATACTCCAACGGTGCTCCAAGATATTTTGTACTGCATCTCACATGGTTGGTGATAATAAGCTGTGTGTGATCTACTTGATTTTTCATCGTGATTTGAATTACATAATGGGGTCACAGCGGCAATGGAGGGTGTTTGAATTGCTAGAACTTTTATCTACAGTGGACATGCAACTATAGGTGTGTCATAGAAAAATTGGAATTATTCAGGGTTCGTTTGGACATTTTTATACATTAACTTGGTTTTCTAGCCATTTCAAGTGCCCAATTAAAAATTAAACTACATGCACATGCTCCGGTGCACCAACATGGCTTGTAAAATCATATATGTGTCCATGGGTTTATGCTTATGTCCCATGCAAGAAATGGGGACGAATTTCGAACACCACAGCACCGTGGCTCTCCGGCAAACGTTGAGGTACTTGCTGTTGTAATTCTAGTAAATCCAAAACCCGTCTGAAATTCATGAACCTTGGCATGCTATCATGGAATGGCATCAACATGCTGGGGTAAAAAATATTGTCTCATTTGGGGCAGGTTATGGTATAAGCTTCTCACAAACCAGTGTAGGGTAACGCAGCAGAAAACGAAAATTTTCCGACCTACGCACCAGCCCAGGACCACTATGGAGACTGCATACAAGGTTTGATCATTTTCGTTACCGACTCGTAGCGCAGCGGAAGTAAAGTCGATGACGATCGGCGGTGCTGATCCCCGCAGCTAGGATTTACAACCTCCCAACCGCGAGGATGTATACCCTCATCTTCCCTTCGGACAGCCCTCCGGGAGGCGGTCGAACAGTCCCCCGGACGGTGTCGCGGACAGCCCTTCGGGAGGACCTTCGAAACTCGAGCGGTCACTCGGACAGCCCTTCGGGAGGACTCACAGAACTCGGACCGTCACTTGGACAGCCCTTCGGGAGGCACTCTCGAACAGCCCCTCGGGCACTAAGATCGAAACTACGACCTCTCTACGGGGTTGCACACATACGGTGTCATCTATCCGGCAGGGCTTCGCCGTCCAGAACTAGTCCCTGCCGGAACCCAGACAGCCTTTCGGCTCTACGAAACTCTTTTCGTGGGAGGGAGAGAGAAGCCAGATAACATCTTGGCATGTGTATGAGAGCAAGGGATGAGGAAATGGCTGCCAAGATCACTCCTATATATAGGCAAGCCAAGGGGTAAAATTGTCACACAAAAACCCCAAAGTGCCCTTGGAATATCCCTTTCCAAAAGGGAATATGCCATATGGGAGTGCCATGTGGAGCACCATGGTGCTCCACCTCCTTGGCCGGCCACCCTTGGGGGGGGGGGACCCCCCCATGAGGTGCCATGCCCTCCTTCCCCTTCTAGAAGGCCCTTTTGGAATTTCCAAAAAGGTGCTTTCCATAAAAATTCCCAAAAAGCACTTTCACTATTCATGACGACATTTTTCAGCGTCCGTTCGAACTGAAAATATTTATGTGGGCTTAGAACAATTCCAGTACCCACTAAAATAATTTTCAACGCGTTCTGGAACAATTCCAGATTAGTGATTTTCATCTGCGAAAAGCATCTGAAGCGGTTCCGGCAGCTCCGAAACATTTCCGGTTTTTCTTCTAGAAAATTCCCAGAAGTTTCCAGAATGATTCTGGCACCCTCCAAGAATTATCAGGCATGTGCCGAAACCATTTTGACTTAATGGTATCCTCTGAAACAACTTTTCAGTTTCACCGGAACTCATCCGGTGACCTCTCTCTGCGGAACTTTTCCGCTGTCCGAAACTTTTCGGTGTCCGAAACTTTTTCGGTGATTTTCTCTCAGACTCCCTGTCTAGTATTCAGCAGATAGATGACCCTTAAGCGTGTGACCCTATAGGTTCGGTGAAGTATAGACATGACCTGGAACCCCTTCCGATCAATGATCAACATCGGAGCCGTGGACACCCATATTGACCCCTATACCCACACGAATGAATATTCGAGTGAACCTCCAGTTGCCGTGTGCTATTCCTGTTGCTTCGCGATATGTTACAAATACCCGAGGTGAGCCATGTTGGCATTCCCGTGGATCAACAACTTGTCCACTATGCTAGTTACCTCGTTACCGGTATTGTTCTCTTTTCTCGTTACCGTGTTCCGGCATCCCCGTGATCAAATCACAAAGTGTCTGGCCAGACGATGATGGATACCGTAACACCGAGAGGGCCCAGAGATATCTCTCCATCGTCGGAGGAGCAAATCCCAATCTTGAGCTATCAAGTTACTTGACATACTTTCCCATGAACCCGTAAGCCGCCGTAATAGCCATCCAGTTACGGATGACGTTTAACAAACCCCAAAGTTCATGAATCAAGCATGAAGAAACTCGATACTCTCATGGTCTGAGGAATCATGCAAACATTAACCATCTCTGTGTTATTAACCATAAACTTGTGACGAATGTATCTCATAGCATAACATCAATTCGGGTCGATTCAACACAAATGTTCTTCTAACATTGTGCCCTCAAAGTTGCTGGCATAGACATGCCCATGATCAGGAAAACAGAACCATCATGCAACACTTGAGCCAGTCATAGAGGCTTGACTAGGAATACATTTTACCGTTTATTATTCCACACGTGCATATGAGTCTTCCTCCGAGCCTCGTGGTTATTGCAGACTCGAGAACCATAGCAGTTATAGCATGGAACATAAACATAATAATGAGCATGGAGATAAATAATAACATTTATTATTGCCTCTAGGGCATATCTCCTACAACCAGAACTTCTCACAAGAAGCCTCATGGTTCCGTTAGGGAAACGTGTCACCTTTGTGGACAAAACGATATTCGTCGCCTCTTCTTGCTTTCAATTTTTTCCTGGTGTCAACACAGAACAACAGGAGTGTCGTGTTAAATTTTGGAATTTTTCGGGGGTCGTTTGGACATTTTTATACGTTAACTGAGTTTTCTAGGCATTTATGTGCATAATTCAAAATTGAACTACATGAACATGCTCCAGTGCATTAAAATGGGTTGAAAAATCAAATGTGTGTCCTTGGTTGCAAGATTAGGTCACATGCAAGAAATGAGAATGAATGTCAAACACCTTGACACTTTCGCTCGACCGCTAACATTGAGATACATGGTTTTAAAATTCTAGTAAATCGAAAACTCGTCTGAAATTCATGCAACTTGACATGCCATGGTAAAAATATTGTCCCATTTGGGCAGGTTTGGGTATAAGCTTCTCGCAAACCAGAGCTTCTCTCACAACAAGCCTGATAGTTTCGGTAGGGAACATGCCACCTTGGGGGACGAAACGATATCTGTTGCCTCTTCTTACTTTCAAAAATTTTCTCGTGTCAACATAGAACAACAGGAGTGTTGTGTCAATTTTTAGGATTTTTCAGGGTTCGCTTGGACATTTTTATACATTAACTGAGTTTTCTATGCATTTATGTGCATAATTCAAATTTGAACTACATGCACATGCTCCAGTGCATATAAATGGGTTCAAAATTGAAATGTGTGTCCTTGGTTGCATGCTTAATAAAGTCCCATGCAAGAAATTAGAATGAATGTCAAACACCTTGCCACCGTCGCTCGGCCGCTAACATTGAGATACATGGTTTTTAAATTCTAGTAAATCGAAAACGAGTCTGAAATTTATGAAACTTTACATGCTAGCATGGAACGGCATCAACATGCCGTGGTAAAAATAGTGTCCCATTTGGGGCAGGTTGGGGTATAAGCTTCTCACAAACCAGAGTTTCTCACAACAAGCCTCATGGTTACGGTAGGGAACATTTACCTTTCTGGACGAAACGATATCCGTTGCCTCTTCTTGATTTCAATTTGTTTTTCTAGTGTCAACATAGAACAACATTAGTGTTGTGTTAATTTTAGGAATTTTTTGGGGTTTGTTTGGACATTTTTATACATTAACTGAGCTTTCTATGCATTTATGCGCATAATTCAAATTTGAACTATAGGCACATGCTCCAGTGCATGTAAATTGGTTGAAAAATCAAATTTGTGTCCTTGGTTGCATCCTTAGGTCCCATGCAAGAAATGAGAATGAATGTCAAACACCTTGCCACCGACGCTCAGCCGCAAACATTGAGATACATGGTTTTTAAATTCTAGTAAATCCAAAACTCGTCTAAAGTTCATGAAACTTGACATGCTATCATGGAGCGGCATCAACATGTTGTGGTAAAATTTTGTCCCGTTTGGGGTAGGTTTGGGTATAAGCTTCTCGCAAACCAGAGCTTCTCACAACAAGCCTGATGGTTTCGGTAGGGAACGTGCCACCTTTGGGGACGAAACGATATCCATTGCCTCTTCTTGATTTCAATTTTTTTTCTAGTGTCAACATAGAACAACTTGAGTGTTGTGTTAATTTTAGGAAATTTTCGGGGTTCGTTTGGACAATTTTGTACATTAACTGAGTTTTCTATGCATTTATGTGCATAATTCAAATTTGAACTATAGGCACATGCTCCAGTGCATGTAAATTGGTTGAAAAATCAAATCTGTGTCCTTGGTTGCGTGCTTAGGTCCCATGCACGAAATGGGAATGAATGTCGAACACCTTGCCACCGTCGCTCGGCCGCAAACATTGAGATACATGGTTTTTAAATTCTAGTAAATCCAAAACTCATCTGAAGTTCATGAAACTTGACATGCTATGATGGAGCGGCATCAACATGCTGTGGTAAATTTTTTGTCCCATTTGGGACAGGTTTGGGTATAAGCTTCTCACAAACCAGAGCTTCTCACAACAAGCCTGATGGTTTCGGTAGGGAACGTGCCACCTTTGGGGATGAAACAATATCTGTTGCCTCTTCTTGCTTTCAAATTTTTTCTAGTGTCAACATAGAACGACAGGAGTGTTGTGTCAATTTTTGGGATTTTTCGGGTTTCGCTTGGACATTTTTATACATCAACTGGGTTTTCTAGGCATTTTATGTGCATAATTCAAATTTGAACTACATGCACATGCTCCAGTGCAGAAAAATAGGTTGACATATCAAATGTGTGTCCTTGGGTGCATGCTTAGGTCCCATGCAAGAAATGGGAATGAATTTCAAACACCAGGGCATTGTTGATTGCCGACAAAACATTGAGATACTTTGTTTTTAAATTCTAGTAAATTCAAAACTCGTCTGAAATTCATGAAACTTGTCATGCTATCATGGAATGGCACCCGACATGCTGTGGTATTTTTCGTGTCCATTTTGAGAGAAGGCGCACTCGAATAACAGCCAACAAAGGCATTTTGAAACAAATAGTTGCCACTTTAACATCTCAAACATTTGTATAATTTAAATCATGTGCGTTCTATGAACCATTCACGTGACGCCATGTGTCTCTCTTTTAATGGATGTAGGAGGTGTCATGCGGACAACTGCTTGACTGAACGGGAGGCATGCAAGTGCAGTCCGGTGCGCAGGCTGACCGAGAGGCGTGCAAGCTGTCCTCCAATGTGCAGGATCACCAGGAAGCGTGCAAGTTGTACGGTGCGCAGGCTCACTGGGAAGCGAGCCCTTTGACTTCCATGGCCGCCCGCCTTGCTTGCATCCTCTCCATTAATGGCGCCCGAGCCGCTGTTTAATACGGGCGGCCTTACTATTCGCCTCCCATTCCCCTCCCTCCCGCAGACCTCCACCAACGCCATGGCGCAGAAGGATCATCTGCCACTAGTCTTCAAGTTTGGTGAAGTCGACTCCGAGCCGGAGGAGATAGAAAATAAGGAGGAATGGGGCCTCATGGACATGGCCCTGAACGAGCTGGCCGCGGCGGTTGCTGCCCCTACGCCCGTCCCAGCTCCCATCCCCGCGCCCGCGCCAGCGACCATCCCCGTAGCATTGACGGGCTGGTCGCCAAGCACTATCGTAGAGCTGGAAGCCGCGGGCGTCAGCGAGGTATTCGCGGACCCACGCGAGCTCGTGTACATGCCAGCGCGAGCGCCCGTGCCCGTGCCCGTGCGTGCCCCTGCACCCACCGCGGCGCCTGTCCCCGTGCGTTTGCCTGCACCCGCCGCGCCCGTGCCCGTGTGTAGGATCGAAAGTAGGTGTAGAGGGGGGGTGTGATTAGACTACTTGACCAAATAAAAATCTGGCCTTTTCCCAATTTTAAGTCTTGGCAGATTTTAGCAACTTAGCACAAGTCAAGCAATCAACCTACACATGCAATTCTAAGAGTGTAGCAGCGAAAAGTAAAACATTGCATATGAAGGTAAAGGGAAGGGTTTGGAGAAGGCAAACACAATGTAGACACGAAGATTTTTTGGCGTGGTTCCAATAGGTGGTGCTATCGTACATCCACGTTGATGGAGACTTCAACCCACTAAGGGTAACGGTTGCGCGAGTCCACGGAGGGCTCCATCCACGAAGGGTCCATGAAGAAGCAACCTTGTCTATCCCACCATGGCCATCGCCCACGAAGGACTTGCCTCACTCGGGTAGATCTTCACGAAGTAGGCGATATCCTTGCCCTTACAAACTCCTTGGTTCAACTCCACAATCTTGTCGAAGCCTCCCAAGTGACACCTAATCAATCTAGGAGACACCACTCTCCAAAAGGTAATAAATGGTGTGTTGATGATGAACTCCTTGCTCTTTTGCTTCAAATGATAGTCTCCCCAACACTCAACTCTCTCTCACAGATTTGGATATGGTGGAAATATGATTTAAGTGGAAAGCAACTTGGGGAAGGCTAGAGATCAAGATTCTTGTGGTTGGATTGGAATGTCTTGGTCTCAACACATGAGTAGGTGGTTCTCTCTCAGAAAATGAGTAGTGGAAGTGAAGGCATGTTCTGATAGCTCTCTCTTGAATAGAGAAGGGGGTGGAGGGGTATATATAGCCTTCACACAAAATCCAACCGTTACACACATTTGACTCAACTCGGTCAGACCGAATGGAAGAACTCGGTGAGACCGATTCAATTCAAAATGTGAATATTAGGATTCTCGGTGGGACCGATATGACCAACTCGGTGGGACCGCTGTGCTAGGGTTAGGGCAAAACCTCATCTCGGTGTGACCGATTGCATGAACTCGGGAGACCGATTTCAGCAATGAGCAAACAGAAAGTTGGCCAGGCAAACTCGGTGGGACCGATCGCTCCTTTCGGTAAGACCGAAATGTTACGAAAGGGAAACAGAGAGTTTGCATTGCGAACTCGGTGGGACCGATCGCTCATTTTGGTGAGACCGAAATATTACGAAGGGAAACAAAGAGTTTGCAATCCCATCTCGGTGAGACCGAAATCCCTATCGGTGAGACCGAACTGATTAGGGTTTCTGGCAGTGGCTATGTCAAAGGAACTCAGTGGCGCCGGATAGATCAAATCGGTGGGGCCGAGTTTGACTTTAGGTTTAGGAAATATTTGGAATTGAGA
This sequence comes from Thinopyrum elongatum, assembly GCA_011799875.1. NCBI lineage: Eukaryota > Viridiplantae > Streptophyta > Magnoliopsida > Poales > Poaceae > Thinopyrum > Thinopyrum elongatum. The sequence continues at coordinate 441,250,996 of CM022300.1, read as the reverse complement.
AAGTGGTTGAGGGCTTTGGAGCATATCACTAAGCACTTTGAGCAAGTCGACCATTAAGCAACACCTCATCCCCTTTTAATAGTATTGGCTTTTCCTATGGACTCAATGTGATCTTGGATCACTAAAATAGAAATGTAGAGTCTTGAGCTTTTGCCAATATTTGTCCTTAGCATTTTGAGGGGTCCACATCTCTAGTCCATGTGCCATGCTAATCATTGAACTTTCTGAAATATTTAACTTGAAAGGATATTAGTTCAATGAGCTATATGTTGTTATGAATTACCAAAACCACCCGGGGATTAGTTGCACTTTCAATCTCCCCCTTTTTGGTAACTGATGACAACATATAGATCAAAGCTTCGACAAATGATAATATGAATGAAATATATTGTCGCTTTGAGAAGTATGTGATAAGCAAGAGCTCCCCTAAATTTGTGCATTATTTAAAATTTGCTTTTGAATGCAAATGCACAATCAATTCGGATCATGGGTTACTCTTCCATGTCACATACATCTTGGTGGAGCGCTCAGAATGATAGAATGTAAAGCACATGCACTCATCACCAAGGGAAACATGATTGATCATACACAAGTATTATAGATAGCATCATTCAAGCACACATTAAAGCATAATGATCAACCACACGATCATAACTGTATCTCACACACAAGCACAAATAATGTAGCAACCAAATGAACGAATATCAAGTAGCAAGAGAGGCAAACAAAAGCAAAACACTCTCTCTCTCGAAGCCTAAGATCTATACACTTTCTCCCCCTTTGGCAACAAGTTACCAAAAAGCTCGAAAATGCATAGTGCTATTTGGCACTCTAGGCACGATCTCTGGGAGCTCCTGAAGTGGTCTTCGGGCTGGTGGCTCTGGTGTGCGTAGATGGCGTTGAGAGGAGTCCGTTTGCAAAGGCTTCTGCTGATGTCTGAGGAGCTGGAGGAGTTGCAACTGAAGGTGCAACAGTGGCAGTTGCTGTAGGTGCTGAAGCTGTAGCTCTGGAATCTATGACAACTGGCTCTGTTGCAGACCTCTGTGCTCTTGGCACTCTGTGAAATGCATCTGTGGTGACTCTTCCTCTCCTGTCCTCTGCCTCTTCTTGAAGTTGCTCGACTGTAGTTTGGATCTTTGTGACCTTCAAGTCTAGATCATAAAATTTTGTTTCAATGATCCTCTCAAGACTTTCTTGGTTTTGAGTCAGGGTGGCTAGTCCTTTCTCAATCCTCATTGTAGACTCAAGCAGATAAGTGAGCTGATCTTGCTTGGTCTTGAGATTCATAGCTGATACATCTGGCATCTTGGAAGTCTTTGCTGCCTTAGCTTGCTCTCGCTTCTCCTGAGCCTCTACAGATGTAGGATGTGATGCATCCATGACAACAACATTGTCCTCATAGTCTGGCCTCAGGGGAAGGTGTTCTCTATCCAGTAGATATGTGCATGTTCCCACATGACCTCTTCTGATCAGCAGCAGTTCTCTTGATGGTTTCAACAATCAAAGTCATCACCTTGAACTTCTCTGGCACATCAAACATATGCAGCAGGTTTATTGAGTGACCTCTGATCATCCTGTCATCTCCTGACTTGGGCAACAAAGTGTGCCTCAGTATAGTGTTGATAGTGGGCAGCCCTGACAGCAGATAGTAGATGGAGCCAAACTTGTGAGACGCCAAGGCATGATCAGGAATTTCCTTGTACATGTGAGCCATGGAGTTATGATCTTTCCTGGGCTTGGCATAGACATTTGTGTCATCTTCACCTTCTTCGGGGGCATTGATCACCTTGGCCCATTCTGCAATAGATGATTGGTATCTTGTGCCTTCAGTCATCCAGACTATCTTGCCATCCGGATAGAAGTGTGTAGTTGAATAAAATTGCATGACCATCTCATCATTCCATTTAGTCAGCTTCTGACCAACAAACTTGTCAACCCCGTTCATCCTGAAACTCTCATGAACTCCAGGGAAGTAATCTTCATTGTCATCAATGAACTTCCAGTCAACCCATCTTATGTCACTGACTATGGGCTTCTTGTCCAAAAGAACTGTCTCATAGAAGTCTTGCTGCTCCTTGGTGTGAAATCTGTAGTCCACAGCTGTCCTACTCCTCACAGCATATGGGTCTTTCTGTCTCCATAGTCTGAGACCTGCATCCTTTCTCAACTTCATGTTTTCAGCTATGGGATGATTGTCATCATGATCTGGAATTTTTGGTTTGAGCTTCCTGAGCACTTGCTGCTCCTCATCCTCTTGAACTTCAGGCACTGGGGCCTTGTTCTTTTCAGCAGCTGGGATGTTTCTGGTGGATCTCTTGGGTGCTGTAGGCTTTGGGACTTGAGCTTGGGCAGATGGCTTTGGAGCTGTCTTGGGCTTAGATGAATCAGCCCCAGACTTGATTGCGTCTCCCATAATCTTCTGAGACTTTGGTGCTGGCTCAACAGCTTCTTCCTCATCATCTTCATCTGGATCTTTCATCATTGATGATCTGCCAATAACTCTGGCCATGGTCTTCTTGACCCTTTCCTTCCTTTTCTTGCCTCCAGTAGCCTCTTCTTCTCTTGGTTCAAGAGTGAACTCCATAGTTTCCTGAGTGGAGGCTCTGGCTTTTGACATAGGCACTCTCTTGGCAGAAACTTTTTTCTTCATGACAGGCTTGGTGGCAGCAGCAGCAGGATACTCCTTCTTGACTACCTTCTTCTTTGAGGTGACCTCCTCATCAACCACAAAGTCCTCATCTTCAGAATCTAAGGTTCTCTTCTTCCTTTGCCTAGTTGCAGCCTTAGGCAAGTTGCTTGGGGCGCTTCTGCTACCCTCATCATAACTGCTATTGGAGGGACTAGTGCCCTCACTGAGATTTGCTTGCTCCTCTGACCTGTTCTGGCTGTCACTGTTGTCTGACATGGTTGACACTAACCCTGTGAATAGATAGGTATAGGCAGAGTAGATGAGCATCACAAAGTACAGCTATTTTGGCAAAAAGTTTGACTCAAAAACTTAATTTTAGTTTTCTGCAGAAAGCATTTCGGAGCTACCGATATGACTAACTCGGTGACACCGAAGCAACTTTGGAGTCTAAACAGGCAGTTTCGGTCAGACCGAGACGCAGTTCGGTGACTTCGAGATGCTAGGGTTTCACAGAGAAAGTAAACTCAGTCACACCGATTCGTACACTTCGGTCAGACCGAGTAGTACATGTGCAATGCCCGAGGCCAAATCAGTGAGACCGAATACTTCAAATCGGTCGGTCCGAGATTAGTTCGGCGAAAACCTAACCCTAAGTTTTTGCATCAAAACTAATCTAGAGGAAGTTTTGGTTGGATAGGATGATCTCAATCGTGGCTAGAAGCATGGCATTAACCTTTGTGCAAGAATCAGAGTTAAGGAATATACAAAGGGATCGAGTCCGTACCCTAACTTGGCGGCGGACTCGCTACGGCGACAACGGCGGTGAAGAATCCCGTTGACGGTGGCGAAGACCAGCAGCAGCAGGGCGCTGGCGACGACGACGATGATCCAGAGACCAAGGGGGCGGCAGAGCTGGGCAGGAGCGGTTGGGAGTTTGAAGGAATTTCCAAATTTCAACCCGCGGATATATATACCCAGTCACTGTCGGTGTGACCAAGTGGAACGACTCAGTGGCAACGAGATGCAGAATCGCAAGCGGTTACTACAACTCGGTGTGACCGAACTGTTCTAATCGGTTGCACCGAGGTGAAAACCTAGATCAACCCAATGATTTCAGTGAGACCGAGATGGATGAATCGGTCAGACCGAAAGCCATTAAGAGGTTTTGGAAGTTCAAGCCCTTGACGGATCGGTGGCTCCGAGTGCTCCTCACCTGGAGGTTCCGAATTCGACTTGATCAAACTTTGTGATGTAGCATGAATAGAGTTTGAGACGAGAAAAGCATAGATAGCTAGAGGGATTACTTAGGCATTCTTTTCCATCCATTTGGCAAAAACAAAAACCAATCAATCAAAACAACAAATGGATGTCCTCGAATGGAGAAAATTATGCAACCTACATGCTCACACAATAAGATAGCAAATGGAATATGTGGCAAAGCATGCACAAACACTCTAGCATCTATCAAGCAATTGGCGATGACTAGGTTATCTATATATGAGTATATTGACTTAGGAGTCAAATGAGAACATTTGATCATAGGTCATACTCATCGTTTAAGCACAAGTGGGGTTACCACTTTTACATAAAGCATTGTTGTGTTCACACCATTAGAGTTGCTTTAGCTCAATTCTTAGAGTAAAGCTCCCCCTAGATGTGATATCCCCCCTAAGAGGGATGAACTAACCTTGGGTTTTGTCAATGATGACTTCATGTAGATGTTGAAGATGTGGATGCTCAATGTTGATGTAGATCATCTGGAGCAATCCATTGGAGTGAGTTGCACTTTCAATACCTACATGGGTTAGTCCCACAAGGAACACACAAGGATATCCATAGACATAGAGTGAAATACACATATGATGTTGTCCATGAAAGCATTAGGTTACCTTGTCCCTTGTCTTACCAACAAGAGGGTTTGTGACTCCTTGAACTAGTGCAAGATATGAAAGTTGATTGCACTTGTCCTTGCCAAAATGAATATGAGTGAAGTATGTTGGCGGAGTCACCCTCAAGAACTCTCTAGTTCTTCTTCTTTGGGACCCACATCAACTTGATGGGGATCCTTGGAGTTGTAGTCATACTTGATGAAGTGGAACTTGATGTAGTCTTGGGAACCCACTTGACCAAGGCCTTTGGAGCTTCTTCAAATGAATCAATCTCCTCTTGAAGCTTGTCCTTGCCTTTTAGCTTGTGGTCTTGTGGTGGAAGATCATCTTGAGCTTGTGTTCCATCAAAAAAAGTGGGGTCATACTTCTCTTGTTGAGGAACAAACTTCGTCTTGGGGTATTGATCTTCTTCCCACTCAACTCCATTGGCATTGAACTTGCGTTCAAAACCAACACCTTGATTCTTCCGGTGCCTTCCTTGCTTGCGTACAATCTCTTCAAATTGCTTACTTCCGGCAAGGCTCTTGTAAACACCTTTCTCTATAATTCCCTTCAATAAGCTATTTTCTTGCTCAAGTGTAACTTGGATAAGGGAATCATTAGTGGAATCAAGAGAACTACTAGAAGCAACAATATTGGATTTAGCATGATTATTGTTACTACTAGAAGAAGAATCTTTCTTGTTCTTGTTGCTAGATTTTACTTGTGGCATGTAAGTAGACAAGAGTAAACGCTTGGCAATGTAAGAAGAACTTTTCTTACGAAGATCATCATTGATTGCCTTTAAGAACCCATGCTCTTGCTCTAGATTGGGCTTTTCAAAGCGTAGCTTCTCATGAGTCTTTAGAAGCTCTCGATGATCCTCTAAGGTAGTTTCATGAGCTAACTTAAGAGTGTTTAATTCTTTAGTTAGATGCTCAATCTCCTTCTTATCATTGTCATTCGTTTCATCTTGGTTAGCATGATTAATAGCAATTTCATCATAGTTTTCATCACTAGAATTGTCAACAAGTAAATCATCATCACCTAGCAAATCATCCTCATCACTATCAAAATCAACATACTCGGGGTGTGATACCTTGGGGCCTTTAGCCATGAAGCATCTTCCAATTCCTTCATTTGGTGAGTCAAATATGTCGTAGGAGTTGGATGACACAAGTGCAAGACCGGCAACACCTTCATCTTGAGTATATTCGGAGTCGGAGTGATAACTTCTCTCGGAGTGGTTGTCGGAGTTGGAACCGGATACCCATTCACCAACATGAGCTTGATGTCTTCGTCTTGTGTAGCTCTTTGATGACTTGTCCTTCCTTTCCGAATCCTTGCTTCTGCGAGAGGGTCTTCGTTCATAACAATCATCTCTACTCCTCTCTCTTGGAGGTGATTCCTCTCTTTTACTTCACCTTTTAGGTGAGTCTTCTCTTCTTTTGTAGGGAGCCGTACATTCACTAGAGTAATGTCCGGGTCTTCCACAATTATAGCAATTGCGATCACGACTAGAAGATCTTTTGTCATTGTAGGACCTTGACTTAGAACTTCTCTCTTTGCTTCTACTCTTGTAGAACTTGTTGAAGTTCTTCACCATTAGGCTCAATTCTTCATTGAAGGCTTGTTTCTCACTTGATGTTGTGGGAGCATCACATGAAGCTTTGTAAGCACCACTAGACTTGTTGTGAAGCTCTTCCTTATCCTTAATTGACATCTCATGAGCAACAATTCTACCAATGACTTCCGTTGGCTTGAGATCTTTGTAATTGGGCATCATTTGGATCAAAGTGCACACGGTATCATATTTTCCATCCAAGGCTCTTAGGATCTTCTTGAATATGAATATGTCGGTCATCTCTTCACTTCCTAAGCCGGCAATCTCATTTGTGATGAGAGCAAGCCTAGAATACATTTCAGCGACTCCTTCACCATCCTTCATTTTGAACTTGTCAAGTTGACTTTAAATTACATCCAATTTGGATTCCTTGACGGACTCGTTACCTTCGTGCATATCAACCAAAGTATCCCAAATTTCCTTTGCATTCTCAAGGCGGCTGATTTTGTTGAATTCTTTGGGGCACAATCCGTTGAAGAGGATATCGCAAGCTTGAGCATTGTATTGCAACATCTTTAATTCTTCCGCGGTTGCTTCACGATTTGGTTCTCTTCCATCTTCAAAGAATTCACCTTGCAAACCAATACACACAATAGCCCAAATGGTGGGGTTATGTCCAAGAATATACATTTTCATCTTATGCTTCCAACTAGCAAAATTAGTACCATCAAAGTAAGGACCTCTACGGTGGTAATTACCCTCGCTAGACGCCATACTCTCCTAGGTTGTGAAACCAAGGCTATGATCACCAAAGCTATGGAAATCAAGGCAATTGGAGAACAAAGCTCTGATACCACTTGTAGGATCAAAAGTAGGTCTAGAGGGGGGTGATTAGACTACTTAACCAAATAAAAATCTAGCCTTTTCCCAATTTTAAGTCTTGGCAGATTTTAGCAACTTAGCACAAGTCAAGCAATCAACCTACACATGCAATTCTAAGAGTGTAGCAGCGGAAAGTAAAAGATTGCATATGAAGGTAAAGGGAAGGGTTTGGAGAAGGCAAACGCAATGTAGACACGAAGATTTTTTGGCGTGGTTCCGATAGGTGGTGCTATCGTACATCCACGTTGATGGAGACTTCAACCCACGAAGGGTAACGGTTGCGCGAGTCCACGGAGGGCTCCATCCATGAAGGGTCCATGAAGAAGCAACCTTGTATATCCCACCATGGCCATCGCCCACGAAGGACTTGCCTCACTCGGGTAGATCTTCACAAAGTAGGCGATCTCCTTGCCCTTACAAACTCCTTGGTTCAACTCCACAATCTTGTCAGAGGCTCCCAAGTGACACCTAACCAATTTAGGAGACACCACTCTCCAAAAGGTAATAAATGGTGTGTTGATGATGAACTCCTTGCTCTTGTGCTTCAAATGATAGTCTCCCCAACACTCAACTCTCTCTCATAGATTTGGATATGGTGGAAAGATGATTTGAGTGGAAAGCAACTTGGGGAAGGCTAGAGATCAAGATTCTTGTGGTTGGATTGGAATGTCTTGGTCTCAACACATGAGTAGGTGGTTCTCTCTCAGAAAATGAGTAGTGGAAGTGAAGGCACGTTCTGATAGCTCTCTCTTGAATAGAGAAGGGGGTGGAGGGGTATATATAGCCTCCACACAAAATCCAACCGTTACACACATTTGACTCAACTCGGTCAGACCGAATGGAAGAACTCGGTGAGATCGATTCAATTCAAAATGTGAATGTTAGGATTCTCGGTGTGACCGATTGCATGAACTCGGTGAGACCGATTTCAGCAATGAGCAAACAAAGAGTTGGTCAGGCAAACTCGGTGGGACCGCTCGCTCCTTTTGGTAAGACCAAAACGTTACGAAAGGGAAACAGAGAGTTTGCATTGTGAACTCGGTGGGACCAATCGCTCATTTCGGTGAGACCGAAACGTTATGAAGGGAAACAGAGAGTTTGCAATCCCATCTCGGTGAGATCAAAATCCTTATCGGTGAGACCGAACTGATTAGGGTTTCTGGCAGTGGCTATGTCAAAGAAACTCGGTGGCGCCGGATAGGTCAAATCGGTGGGGACGAGTTTGACTTTAGGTTTAGGACATATTTGGAATTGAGAAAGTGGTTGAGGGCTTTGGAGCATATCACTAAGCACTTTGAGCAAGTAGACCATTAAGCAACACCTCATCGCCTTTTAATAGTATTGGCTTTTTCTATGGACTCAATGTGATCTTGGATCACTAAAATAGAAATGTAGAGTCTTGAGCTTTTGCCAATATTTGTCCTTAGCATTTTGAGGGGTCCACATCTCTAGTCCATGTGCCATGCCAATCATTGAACTTTCTGAAATATTTAACTTGAAAGGATATTAGTTCAATGAGCTATATGTTGTTATGAATTACCAAAACCATCCGGGATTAGTAGCACTTTCACCGTGCGCGCACCCCCCTCAGCGTCATGGGACGCCGCTGTCGACCGCTACCTCGCAGCGCTGCCACTTGCCGTCCTCCCATGCCCCGCCCGTCGATCAGGCGACGACATGATGTTTGATTTCCAAGTGAAGAACATTCTGTGCTGCCATGAAGACTTCAACAACGGTGTCCCAGAGGACGACAACGACAACGCCACCGTGGCACGCCGCCTCCGCCGCCGCCGAAAATAGTTTTTTTGGGTTTAATACTGTATCTCGATCATATGAATATAAATTCGCAGTGTGACTGAATGAAAGATATGGTTTTAACGAGCTTGCATTTTTATCTCTTAATGTACAGACTTATCAAATGATTTTCTTTAAAAAAAATGTCAATGGTTTTTCAATATAAAACACTCATCACAAACGTTTTAGTTAGAACACCCGTATGCAAACCGACAGCTTCCCCAGGAAGCCAAGGGAAAATTTGACGAGCAGGATTTGTGCAGCTCTTGATCACAAACGTTTTAGATAGAACACCCGTATGCAAAGTGAGAGCTATGGTCTTCCCCAGTAAGTCAAGGGAAAATTTGCAGCGCAGGATTTGTGCATCTCTTCAATGCAAACGGTTCCGATTGAATACGGTATGCAAAGCCAGACTTCGGCGCTAAGCCAAGAGAAAATGTGCTGAGCATGATTTGTACATCCCTTCAACGCAAACGGTTGTTTTGGATGACCCGTGTGCAACTATCGGTGTTCTGGGAACCAGGGTACCCAGACTTGCCTGCCTGCGGCCCACATCGTGGCTTCATCAGCGGCCTGGTACGGCCCTTCTCCAGCATCAACAACACAAGACCCTCGCGAGGGGCCAAGCCTCGCGAGGCGGACGGCGCCAAGACCTCCGGAGGGAGCGGCTTCCCCAGGCCTGCTCCTGAGGAGCGGAGATTTCCATGCAAGCCCCACCTCGTGAGGTTCAGATGACGCAAGCCATGACGACCAAGGCCAGGCGGGCGCCAGCAGGCGCAGTACTGCAGGTTTCCTCTTCGGTGCTAAGGAAGCAAGCACAGATGCAGAGTCCCAAGGAATCAGCCAAAGGTTTCCATTCCCGTGCTACAAGGCCAGGACGGCAGGACGGAGGTCATCGCCGAGCCCACCACGACGTCACGACCAGAAGCTTTGTAGGCGAAGACCATCTTTCGTCAGGATAAGATGTACTACTTGTCTCCCTTCAAACTTGGCCGTTATGGGATCCCTTCCCGCCTTCATTTTGGGGGAAGAGGACCAAGGCCACTATAAATATAGCTAGGCCACCACCAAAGATGGGGACGAAACCAGATCATCATCACCAGCTCACACCAGCACAAGAACACTCCTCCTGAGGTTGTTCTCCCTCTGTACTAGTTCATCCTCAGCCCACCTCGAGGCCAATCCACCACAAAGCAGGAGTAGGGTTTTACACCGCAAGGTGGCCCAAACATGGGTAAACTGCTGAGTCCCTTTCCTTTCCTGTTCATCGAGCTAGGCAGTGAAATCGACGGGTCGGCAGGCTGGGGAGATTGAGTTCTTCGCACGCACCCTAGAGTTCGAACCTTTCTTGGGTCTGCGGAGCCCTGAATCCGACATTTGGCACGCCAGGTAGGGGTGTGTCGGAGCTTCCCTTTAGCCGGCCGATTCGCCGCCGTTCCACTATTCCCATGGCCGGCGCTCCTCGAGTTCGTGCTGAGCGCCGGGCCACTCTCGCCGCCCACATCGCGCAGATGGCATCGGCGGGCGCCGACGACCTCTCCATTGCGCACCCCGCGGTGCCGGCGCCTCACGCCATCGCGGCCATCCTCGACGGGTCACAGGCGCCAGCTTTGGGTCGCCATGTCAAGCAGTTCTTCCGCCAAGTGGGGGCTGCTCGCGCGCAGCGGGGAGCTCCTTCGGGCTGGGCGGCGCCTAAAGCCGACCTCACCTTCGACTCAGGGGACCACCACAAGACCACGGTCGGCGTTGGCACAATCCCTATGCTCTGCACCCCCACCATCTGCAACGTAGCAGTCACCAGGACCCTCATCGATGGTGGAGCCGGCCTCAACGTCCTCTCTGTGGAGGCGTTCGGCCTGCTTCACGTGCCCTACGGCCGGCTCCTCCCCACCAAGCCTTTCTCTGGGGTCGATGATGGCTCCACCTGCCCCCTAGGGCAGATCCGCCTCCCCGTCACTTTCGGCACGCGCGACAACTACCGCACCGAGCTCATCGACTTCGACATTGCCCGCATTGGCCTCCCATACAATGCCATTCTCGGGTACCCGGCCCTGGCTAAGTTCATGGCAGCAGCCCATCCTGGCTACAACCTCATGAAGATGCCAGGAAGCAGCGGCGTCCTCACTGTGGCGGGAGACACCAAGGACGCGCTCTCGGCCCTCAAGCTCGCCTACAAGGCCACAGCGTCCGCGCGGCCGGTCGAGGATAAGGCTCCGGAGGGCCCGGGGGCTGCGCCAACAAAGAAGAAGCAATTGTTCTCTCAAGACAAGGCTAAAACAAAGCAGGTGCCGGTCGATGCAGATGGAGGGGCCGGCCCTACCTTCACCTTAGGTGTCGACCTCCCTCCGGACAAGGAGGAGGCACTGGTAAGCTTCCTTCGTGCGAACAAGGGCGTTTTTGCATGGAAAGCTACGGACCTGGTCGGGGTTCCGTGTGGGATAATCGAGCACCACCTGAGGGTGTGCCCCAACGCACGCCCAGTGAAGCAGAAGGCACGACGGCAAGCCCCAGAGAAGCAATCGTTCATTGTCCAGGAAACCCGCAAGCTGTAGGAAGCCGGCGTCATTCGGGAAGTGCGGCACCCAGATTGGCTCGCGAACCCAGTTATCGTCCCCAAGAAGGGAGGGAAGGAGCGCATGTGCGTCGATTTTACCAACCTCAGCAAGGCCTATTTTCAAGAACCTTTCCCTCTCCCGCGCATCGACCAGATTGTCGACTCCACCGCCGAGTGTGATTTACTGTGCTTCCTGGACGCCTTCTTGGGCTATCACCAAATCAAGATGGCGGTGCAGGATGTTGAGAAGACGGCTTTTCTGACCCCGTGCGGGGTGTACTGCTACACCTGCATGCCGTTCGGGCTGCGTAATGCAGAAGCAACCTTCCAATGGTTGATGCACATCGCCCTGGGGCAGCAGCTCGGGAGGAACGCTGAGGCATACATCGACGACATAGTGGTGAAATCTCGGGAGGCGAGAACCCTTGTTGAAGATCTGGAAGAGACGTTCGGTAGCCTGCGCCAAGTGAACCTGCGGCTCAACCCGGAAAAATGCATGTTTGGCGTCCCGTCCAGCAAGCTGCTGGGTTTCCTGGTGTTGCACTGAGGGATCGAGGCCAACCCAGAGAAGGTCAAGGCTATAGAGAGGATGAGTCCGCCTCAAACCCTGAAGGAGATGCAGAAGCTGGCCGACTGCGTGACCTCACTCGTGCGCTTCATCTCCAAGTTAGGAGAACGCACCCTCCCCTTCTTCAAGCTGGTGAAAAAGAAAGGCCCGTTCGAGTGGACTCCGGAGGCTGATGCGGCCTTTCAAGACCTCAAGAGATACCTCACCAGCCCACCGGTGATGGTGGCGCCGCGCCCCCTTGAACCCTTGGTACTCTAGCTGGCTGCCACCCCTCACTCTGCTAGCGTAGCGCTGGTGGCGGTCCGGGAGGAGCGCCCCATCAAGGGCTCACGGAGCAGCACCTCGCACCCGGCTGATGCGCCGCGGCCTCAGGATGGCGTTCCTGAGGCCTCGGCCACCCCACCGGTCGGGCGAGCCCCCGAGGATGGCACTCCAGAGGCCACGGCTGCTTCGACCAACGACCCAGCTCCTGAGGTCCCTCGGCCTTAGAAGGTGCAAGACCCCGCCAATGCCTCCGCCCTCGTCGAGCACCCACTATACTTCGTCAGCACAGTGCTGCGCGATGCTCGGGCGTGTTACCCCATGCCGCAGAAGCTTTTGCTCGCACTCCTCATCGCCTCCCGAAAACTGCGTCATTACTTCCAAGGTCATCCCATCAAGGTTGTCTCAGCTTACCCCTTGGAGAGGGTGCTCCGGAGCCCGAACGCCGCGGGAAGGGTCGCCGAATGGAACATCAAACTGCAGGCATTCCAGTTAGAGTTCAGCACCACCAGGATCATCAAAGGTGTGGCACTTGCTGACTTTGTGGCAGAATGGATTGACGCCCCTGACCGGGAAGTGGGTGAGGACCATTCTCTCGCACCCGGAAATGAAGCGCCGGATGGTTGGGCCATGTACTTCGATGGAGCGTTCGCGCGTCAAGGCGCGGGGGCTGGAGCCGTGCTCATCTCGCCCACACAGGACAAGCTCTACTACGCTGTGCAGCTCTGCTTCCAGCACGGCGAGAAGGTCTCCAACAACATCGCGGAATACGAGGGCTTAATCATCGGCCTCAAGGATACGGCGGCCCTAGGGATAAGGCGCCTCACCATCAGGGGTGACTCCCAGCTCCTCGTCAATTTCTCCAACAAGGCGTACAAGCCAAAGGACGAGCACATGGAGGCATACCTCGAGGAGGTACGCAAAATTGAGAAACGATTCTTGGGCTTGGAATTGCATCATGTACCACGTGGCACAAACAAGGAGGCGGACGACATCGCCAAGAGGGTGTCCCGACGTCTACCTCAGGAGCCTGGCGTCTTCGAGGAGCGGCTTTTTAGGCCGTCGGCGGCTCCACCCGCCGCAGCACCAGCACCGCTTCAGGAAGAGCTTCCCCAGGCGCCCCTCTCAGGAGCCCTAGCTTGCGGCCCGACCTCGGGAGCCCGCCTATTCCTCGCGCTCGAGCCTCAGGAGGGGTGTTGGACCGAGGAGTTCAAGACGTACCTACTCTAAGGCACCTTGCCAGAGAAGGAGGAAGACGCAGAGCGAGTCGCCCGCCAAGCCACTGCGTACTGCATTCAGGACGGTGAGCTTTACCGGAAGCGACCGAACGATGTTTCTCTACGATGCATCTCCAAGGAGCAGGGACGTGAGTTACTGGCCGACATACATGGCGGAGACTGCGGGCATCACTCCTCATCGCGCACCCTCGTCGGCAAGGCGTTTCGCAGCGGATTCTACTGGCCCACGGCGCTCAATGGTGCCGCCGAGCTGGTAAGATCTTGTGAGGCCTGTCAGTTTCATGCCAAGCAGATTCACCAGCCTGCTCAGGGACTCCAAACCATCCCGCTCTCATGGCCGTTCGCGGTCTCGGGGCTGGACATCCTGGGTCCATTCCCTCGAGCGCCCGGGAGCTACCATTACCTCTACGTCGCCATCGACAAGTTCACCAAGTGGGCGGAGGTGGAGGCTGTCCGCACCATCCCGGCCGGCTCGGCCATCAAGTTCATCAAGGGCCTCGTGAGCCGCTTCGGGGTCCCTAACCGCATCATCACCGACAACGGCTCGCAGTTCACCAGCAACCTTTTCAAAACATATTGTGCTAACCTTGGAACATAGATATGCTACGCTTCGATGGCACACCCTCGGAGCAACGGCCAGGCCGAGCACGCCAACGCAGAAGTCCTGAGAGGCCTCAAGGCGAGGACCTTCAAGAAGAAGCTCGAGGCATGTGCCAGGGGCTGGCTCGACGAGCTCCAGTCCGTGTTGTGGTCCATCCGCACCACCACGACCAAGCCGACGGGCGAGACCCCGTTCTTCCTCGTCTACGGAGCCGAGGCGGTCCTCCCTCACGAGGTCAGGCATCGCTCCGCGCGGGTCTTGGCGTTTGACGAGGCACGCCAGGATGCCTCGCGGGGGATGGACCACGTGTTGGGGGAGGAACATCGCCGCCAGGCCTCGCTCCGGGCAGCGAGGTACCAGCAGGCGCTGCGATGGTACCACTGCCGCAGCGTCCGCTCCAGGACGCTCAAGGTGGGCGATCTCGTCCTGAGGTGGGTGCTCTCCAGGGAAGGGCTGCATAAGCTCTCGCCCATGTGGGAGGGCCCGTTTAGGATCGCCCGCGTCTCCAGGCCTGGCGCCTCGCGCCTGGAGACGTAGGACAGGATCTCCATCTAGAACGCCTGGAACATCCAGCACCTCCGGAAGTTCTACCCATGAAGCAAGGCTCCGGCCTGTGAAGGTCCCCGCTCGTGACACTCTCACGTAATAATGAGTTGGGGCTGTACACGCCCCGAAGTCTCCTGAGTGCCGCCCCTGGGCCTCACGGGGGCTCCCACCCACTTCCTAGTGGAGGCCCCATGCTTCGCGCTGGTGGGAAGACAAGAAGACTAGTCTAGTTGCCGGACACGGCTTTTCTTTTGCGTGCTTTCTGTAGCTGGTTTTCGACTTCTTGAGTGAAATTTGGAGCTTTCGCGTCTGTCATTTGCAAGAGTTGGAAAGTTTCTCTCTTCTTCTCTCTTAACAGTGTTCGCCTCTCCAACCTTGTCCCAGGAAGAGTGGCAGTTGCCCAACGCTCCTCCTCGCGCACCCCTCGCGCGGGGGCTTGGTACGGTGTGTATGCGCCCGGGCTCGCCCGCGACCACACCTCGCCAAAACCTTGCTGCCCCAGCTTTGGCACCTTAATCCTCGCGTGACGCCCTCGAACAAGCTCACGGGCATGCGCACCATCTTAAGTCCATGCCTCTGGGCATCGCGACGCGGTGTGTTGGCTACAACCAGCCTGAGCTCAGGGATTTGCACGAGGTAGGACGAGATGCTTCATGAGGTTTTCTAACCCTGCAGCTACACGACGTCTCCCGAGGACTCAACAACCCCCGAGTTTTCAAGAAGGAAGCCCTTGGAAGATGCCCCTGGAAGGGCATGCCCTCGCGACATGGAAGCCTACCGCGAGCACATCGAGCTAGGTTACCCTGAACACACCTAGTAGAAGCATGGACATCACAACATGATATGAAAACAACAAGCATAGCATAACGGCGCGAGTGCCAGGGTTCATTACACGCCCCAACAAGGCCCTCTACTTCTTTCAATATAGGAGAAAAAGAAACAAAAGCAAGCTGCGCGACCACGGCGACTCCTGAGGCTCGGCCCCGCTGACACCCAAGCTCAATCGGAGTCTTCCTCCTGTTTCACCGGGGCGCGCCGGCGATGCGGCTCGTCGCCCTCCCCGGTCCAAGCACGGCGGCGTGGAGGCTCGTCACAGTCGCCGTTGCTCATACTCTGCCCGGAAGAGGAGCCCCCGCTGCTGGAGCCGATGCGGCCGTCGCCAAGGGCTAGCTTACCGCCAGCAGCAGCGCCGTCGCTGTCGCTCTCCGGGCATCACCCCAGGTGCCAGCCGCTTTCCCCAAAGACCCTGACGTAGAGGGTCGCGGCGCCATCGTACCTGAAGTGGAGGGTGCACCTGCCATGCAGGCCGCGTGCGCGGGCGAACGGCTGCCACCCGCGATTCAGGAACACGTTGCCAATGGCGGTAACCTCGACATCCACCCAGGAGGCCTTGCTGCAGCAGCCGTCGGCCTGCAGCCAGAGGCCGCCAGGCCCTCCGGCCGGTAGCGCGCTCGCGAAGGAGCGCGGCAGCTGGAACCAGATGCCCGCAGGCCTCTCCAACCACACGACGAACCCCGGGAGTGCGTCGGCTGAGTGGGAGCGCGGTCGTGGCGGCCGGACGATCACCGCGCGCCTCCCCTCATCACCGAAGCCGCCCCGACCGCGGCAGCCCGTGCCGCGGGAAGAAGCTCCACCGCGGCCGCCGGAGGCGGCTCCGGCCGTCGGAGGAGCGCGCCTGCGCCCTCGAGGGGCCACCGCCGGAGTCGCTGCATGCTTTCGGGGTCTCCCGCTTCCTCTCTTGGGCGGCGGCGAGTCGGGCCCCTCCTTGGGGGCCTTCCCTTTCTCCGTCGCAGAAAACCTCCTCCCTGGCGCCATGTTGCTATGACAAGATGGCGAAATGAGAGGGAAGAAGAAGAAGAAGCGAGCAGCGGGAAGGCGGGAATGAGCAGGGGGCTCCGCCCCTCCTCCCGTTTATAGCCAAGGGAGGCCAACCGCCGGCCTCCACGATCTCCGGTAATGATGATCTTTTTGCATGCAGCAGTTCATTGTCAAGTCGGACGGTTGCCGAGGCAGCGTGGGGAAGCGGAGACACCCACGTCTCATCAAGCGCCACGAGTCGACCGGGCCCGCAGGCGGTTAGGGCCCACGGCGCTTCGCCCTTGCCCTTTGGCTTCGTCTCGAAGCCAAGTCCGAGCGCGCATTGGGCCTGGGGGCTATTGTCGGCGTTCTGGGAACCAGGGTACCCAGACTTGCCTGCCTGCAGCCCACAGTGTGGCTTCATCAGCGGCCTGGTACGGCCCTTCTCCAGCATCAACAACACAAGTCCCTCGCGAGGGGCCAAGCCTCGCGAGGCGGACGGCGCCAAGACCTCCGGAGGGAGCGGCTTCCCCAGGCCTGCTCCTGAGGAGCGGAGATTTCAATGCAAGCCCCACCTCATGAGGGTCAGATGACGCAAGTCATGACGACCAAGGCCAGGCGAGCGCCAGTAGGCGCAGTACTGCAGGTTTCCTCTTCGGTGCTAAGGAAGCAAGCGCAGACGTAGAATCCCAAGGAATCAGCCAAAGGTTTCCATTCCCTTGCTACAAGACCAGGACGGCAGGACGGAGGTCATCGCCGAGCCCACCACGACGTCACGACCATAAGCTTTCGAGGCGAAGACCACCTTTCGTCAGGATAAGATGTACTACTTGTCTCCCTTCAAACTTGGCCGTTGTGGGATCCCTTCCCGCCTTCATTTTGGGGGAAGAGGACCGAGGCCACTATAAATATAGCTAGGCCACCACCATAGACGGGGATGAAACCAGATCATCCTCACCAGCTCACACCAGCACAAGAACACTCCTCCTGAGGTTGTTCTTCCTCTGTACTAGTTCATCCTCAGCCCACCTCGAGGCCAATCCACCACAAAGCAGGAGTAGGGTTTTACACCGCAAGGTGGCCCGAACCTGGGTAAACTGCCTAGTCCCTTTCTTTTCCTGTTCATCGAGCTACGCGGTGAAATCGACGGGTCGGCAGGCTGGGGAGATTGAGTTCTTCTCACGCACCCTAGAGTTCGAACCTTTCTTGGGTCTGCGGAGCCCTGAATCCGACAGCAACCACGTACAGACAATTTGGTAAAATTTGCATCTGTCATATTGGGTAAATTGCCATTTGTCAAACTGGAAAGATTGACATTTGTTGATCTAGTAACATTGCCATTTGTCAACCTTCTAACACTGCGATTTGTCAAAATATGCAGCTAAAAATCACTAGCACTATCTAATTTTTGCAACTAAAATTCAGTAATTAAGCATAGATTTCATTCATAGATTAAGCAGTCGTTCTTTATACAAACAGTTCAACTCGACAGCTGAACCGACCAAACTTTTCCCCAATAGTTGCCAACCACGTACTGAAATAGCTAGTTCAACTATATATACTAGCTAATTTTAAGTACGTTGTACAGTTCCACCACATCTATAGTCAGATGAACTGAACAAAATAGCCCCTAAATACTACTACTACGGAGGGGCTTTGTACTACTTCCGGCAGCCTCTCCTCTGCCGAGCGCGCTTAGTAAGAGGCAGAGGAGGAAGAGCCTACCGAAGAGCTGGACAACTGCAATACGGTGCCTGCCGCTGCTGCACCTTCAGCGACGCTCACCTCGAACGCCCTCTGCCGCTCCAGATGACCCCTCTCGAAGCGGTGGTTCTCCTCGTAGATCTCCTGATTCCTCGCCTCTACGGCGGCGTGTGCTGGGGCCATGGCGGCGGTAAGGCTCTTTGCGTGCTCGACGAGGCGCTCCTCCTCCTCCCGCAGGAACTCGATGTAGCGTGCAAGGTCGCTGACGCATGTGTGGGCCTCCACCTCCGCCTCCCGCCTTCGGGCGGCGGTGGCGGAGCGGGTGATGACCCCAGCGGTCGACGGTGGGCTGGCGGCCACGACGGCCGACGATGGGGTGGCGGCCACGACCACCACCTCCCGCCTTCAGGCCGCGGCGGTGGAGCGGGTGATGGCCACGGTGGCCGGCGGCCACGACGGCCACCTCCCGCCTTCGGGACGCGGCGGCGGAGCGGGCAATTGCCCTGGCTTTCGACGGTGGTGTGGCAGCCACGGCAGCAGACGGTGGGGTGGCGGCAACGGCAGCCGGCAACAGCTGCCGAGGGGCAGCGGCGGTGGAGCGTGTGGTGGGTGTTCCGCGCACACCCAACAGGGACGCCACGCGCACTACACTACGCCGGGGACTGCACCGCCGCCGCGGTGTAGCCTCCCAGCTGGAGCTGTCCTCTAATGACGACGGAGTGGCTGAGCGACGACGACGGACCGGTGCCATTGGTGATTGTGGGAGAAGCTGACGAGATAAGCTACAGGGAGGGAGGGGAAAATGCGATGCAGGACTCGCCGGCCGTGAAGGTTTATATAGCAGGCCGGTAAGCATTGGGATTTTGGGGGATTTCACCGAGTTGGGCTGGAAGCTTGCGCGGGAACCTGCGCGGTTGCGCGGGAACGGGCTCACCACCGTTTGGCCAAAAGAACGCTCCCGCACGCTGCTCAAGTTTGCGCTCTAAGCCCCTCTGTGGCAGCGGGGTGACAAGACGTGCGAGAGGAGGACGAAAGGATACGTACACATACGGTTAATAAAATAAAAACGTTTGCGATTAAATGACCTACTACCCCCATCCTGGTTTATAAGTCGTCTATGTATTTTTGTGCCAAATTTTGACTAGAGATTTAACTAATAAAATACGAATGCATGTCGCCAGAGCTTATATCGTTGGATTTGTATTTGAACATAGTTTCCAATTATATAACTTTTGTAACATGCATTAACATTTTGTTGGTTAAATTTAAGGTCAAAATATGGCACATAATATAAAGGGGACTAATAGACCAAGACAGCGGTAGTAGCACACGGCCACTCTCTACGCAGCGACGCAACTGTCGTCTGGCTTCTAGACGACCATTTCATGCGTGTTCAACTACTCTATGCGTGTGGTTGCTTCCGGTTGAGGCGGCCGCGGCGCGCTCTACTCGCGTCCCGCCGCGCGCGCTCTGCTCTCACGTCCCTCCGAGCGCTCTGCCCTCGTCCCTCCACGCGTGCTGCCAGTGTTTGGGGCCGGCGCACGATCACGCTCGTTCGTGTGCATGCGGTTGCGCTGGGCGCGGCGCCACGATGCAGTTACCCGCTGCAAAAACTGCCATGCGGACGCGCCGAGAATCCAGGCCGCCCGGCCCCCATTTATTCCTGCGGCCATTTACCTTCATCTCTCGCGCCACACGACACAATAAGCACACCCACGACGACACATACAGAGAGGACATCTAGCGGTTCCAATGGCGCTCCCCGTGGCTCCAATGGCGCTCCCAGCGGCCGACGACGACAACGGCGGGCAGTTCACCACGCATCACGTAGTGGACACCCACGTGAGGGGGAAGGCCCTCTCGGTGGTGTACATGAACGAGCCGGTCTTGGTGGAGAGCTCCATCCAAACTATGGAGCAGTTGCTTGCCGAGGACAAGTAGTAAGTGGTCGGCTTCGACCTCGAGTACACCATCGGTCATGCCGGGCACGATCAGAAGGTTGCCGTCGCCCAGTTGTGCGTGCGACAGGACGTCCTCATCTACCACTACCACCTAGCCAAAAGGCCTTGCAAGCATTTCTCTAGGTTTATCAACAGCTCCGACTACAGTTTCGCTACGGTGGACACCACCAACGATCTAAAAGCGCTTAAGGTTTCGGGCTTGAAATGCCAGAATCTTGTCAACATCCAGGACCACTACAAGGTCTGGGGCAGCGACAACAACAAACAGAACTCCCTGGTTGACCTCGCCTGGGCCATCATCGACCCCTACTACATAAAGATGAAGGATGAGAGCAAGAAGGACAAGAACGCCTGGCACAGTGTCTGGCATGAGAGACTAGATTAACAAGGGATCAAGCTACGAGATATACATGCGGATCCTTGACATGAGGGAGTGTCTTCTTCCTGCCCCAGACAAGGGATCAAGCCACAGAGCAGTGGCGGAAGCGTCACAAGAAGTAGATGACTAGACGATTGTTTCTCCTAGTTTAGAATGCATAGAATTGTTTATTGAGGTGTGTGCGAATGATCTGTATAGTCACTTATGTAATTGGATGTTTATTTCAGTTATATATATATATATATATATATATATATATATATATATATATATATATATATATATATATATGTTATTCTTCTGTAGACAGAGCAAATCACACAGCTTATTAGCAACAATCATCTGTGTTATTATTGGTCTTCGCACACATTTCTGATTACGGACCTATTTGCCGCGTATCACACACATCTTGTTCAGTTGAACCGTTTATATTGTGTTGCCTAATCACACACAGTTCATCCTAGTGAACTGTATGCTGTGTATCGCACACACCCTCATCTGGCTGCCCATTTCTGTTGTTCTGCCTCATCGCAAATAGTTCTGCTGGATTAACCGTTTGCCACGCATCGCACACGCAACTCCAATATGAACCGTGTTTGATTTCACCGCCATCGCAAACGTTTTGCATCTTTTTTGACGGTTTTATTACATCGCCGTTTGTGATTGATGCATCGCACACAGTTTCATCGAAGAGTCTCTGATTGGACTGTCGCGTTTGGACCATCCCGCAGTAGTGTACGATCACCCAGGAACAATATGAAGATGCATAACGGGTTGTGATCAACGGTCATTACCGACTCCGGGAGTGCAGCGGAAGTAGACGAGTCAGTGTAGTTCGTACTTGAAGTCCCTCGAACGTTTATGATGATCTCGCCGACCTCCCATGAACGATCCCTCGAACGGAAGACCGAAAGCACGACCTCTCTACTTGGTTGCAAGCGTACGGTCTTCACGATCCGGCAGCGCATCGCCGTCTAGAGCTAATCATCGCCGGAGAATTAGAGGGAGGAGATTAGAACCACACGGGGCTTCTAATTATGAGGATTATAGGTGGCTAGGGCTCGCCCTAATTAGTCAACTAGGACCAACTAGAACGTGCACTAGATCAACTAGAGGAGGCTCCAAAACTTGTGTATCCATAGGATAGAAATCATCTAGTATATATAGGTTAGAGGGGAGGGAGAGGGCAGCCACCAAAGGGGAAGGATCCCCTTTGGTGCGCCAACCGCGGGGGCGGGGGGGGGGGGGGGGGGGGGGGGGGGGGAGTCCGACCCTCCCCGAATAGGGTTCGCCCCCCCCCCCCCCAAAAAACGGAAAAGGGGGGGGGGCACCAGTTCCACTTGGGCCCTTGTGGCCCAAGTTGCCTTCCACCTCTTAGCCTTTTATGGCCCGTTGATATTTTAATTAAATATAAAATGTTCTAAACAATTTTAGAC
Organism: Thinopyrum elongatum; assembly: GCA_011799875.1. Taxonomy (NCBI): domain Eukaryota; kingdom Viridiplantae; phylum Streptophyta; class Magnoliopsida; order Poales; family Poaceae; genus Thinopyrum; species Thinopyrum elongatum. The sequence goes on along the minus strand of CM022300.1, from coordinate 441,229,214 downwards.
CATTATATATATAATTTAACATCCCCGAAAACATTTTACACCCATATATAATTAATCGATAATACCCGGTATTACCCGATATTCACCGAAACCCTTTCGGTGACCCCGAAACGCTTCCGGAACCTCTCGGAACTATTACTGATATTAATGAAACAATTCCACAAATATGTACTCATCACTACCATCCTACTAACACTCAGCAGATCGTGATTACCTTAAGCTTGTGACCCCGTAGGTTTGGTAAACCATATACGTGAACGAAAAACCCCTTCGTTCAATGACCGATAGCAGAACCGTGGACATCCATATCGGTCCCTGTGATTACACGAATGATATTCGAGTGAACCTTTGGTCATCATGTGATGTTCCCTTTGCTTCGTGATACTTTACAAAACCAGGTGTGCATCGGTATCCTCCAGAGTCATCATCAAGCTCACTATACCGTTGCTCCTGTTACCGGTTTTGTTCTTCTTTCTCATTGACGTGTTCCGGCATCCCCGTGATGTAGTCACCTATGCCTAGCCATATGATGATGGATGCCGTCACACTGACAGGGCCCTAAGAATATCTCTCCATCGTCGGAGGAGAAAATCCCACTCTCGAGTTGTCCGGTCACTTGTCAAACTTTCTGGTGAGCCTGAAAGTTATCGTTATGATCACCTTGTTACAGATGACGTTTGAGCAACCCCAAAGCCCACCTTCCAGTAGGAAGTGACCGAGATACTCTCATGGTCTAAGGAACTAAAACACATGCTAACACTCTGTGTTATAACAGATGATTTTAGATGATGTAATCACATAGTATAACAGACAAGTATTGGGTCGATTCAATATGATCGTTCTTCTAACGTCATACCCTCAATGTTGTTTTAGGACTATCGTTACACTTAATGATATCCTAAGATCCGGAAAACATGATCACCAACAACACTTGAGCCAGTTTTAGTGGCGAGATTGGGAACCTATTGTTTACCGTTTATCATTCCACACCTGCATATGAATTTTCCACTGAATCGTATATTTCAGGATCATAGCAATTATAGCATGAAATATAAACTCTTAACTATGAATAATGGAAACATAATAATACAGTATTATTGCCTGTAGGGCATATTTCCAATAGAGGGTGTATCAGATGGTTAGGAAGACGGCCCCGTAAACCCTTTAAGGCCACTCGTAAGCACACTCGAAAGGTACATGACCTTTCGACGATGAATTGCAGTTTGAGGATTCATTTGCAAAAGAAATCATGACTGAAAGTTATTTTTTGTAATAGTAGAGGTCTTTGTGATTTTGCTAAACACCAATTTTTGGCCGAGACGGCTAGTGGACATAAGTTGGATTGTATTATTGCAATGGAGACCAGTAGAGCTAACTTCTCCGCTCATTTTTTGCATCACTTATTTGTGGCCATAGTTTTTCATTTTATTGCCTCCCTCCACATGGGAGATCAGTTGTTATCGTGTTTGGCATCAACAGAGATGTTTTAGACATCAGACATATGTATGTGGGCGACTTAAGTGTCAAACTTCACATCTGGTCTATGGCAAACCGGTTTGGTTGTGTCGTGGTGGCCGTCTATGAGGCCGCCGTACTGGAGCTCAAGCTAGCTTTCATGTTTGAGATTGTTCGGATATGTTGTTCGAAATATTTACCCATGTTGATGGGTGGGGATTTCAACATTATTTGATGTATAACAAGAACAATGATAACTTTGATGCTAGGTGGCCTTTTATCTTTAATGTTATCATTGGAATCTTGGACTTAAGGGAAATTATTCTCTCGGACCGACAGATTATTGGGCTAATAGCTTGGCAACGCCGACTTATGTGAACTTGGGTCGTATCTTGGTGAGTGTGGGGTGTGAGGACAAGCTCCTACAGTAACAGTTTGTGCAAGAGGAATTTATGACCATTATCTCCTTCTCTTGGACTTTAGTGAGGCCGCTAATATGGGGACACAAAGCAGCTTTCTCTTTCGAGCTATCTTTGTTGAAAACTTCAGCAACAAATACATTTCTAGTTATGCAAATATTGTATAGCCTAGGTTATATTTAATTAAATGGTATATCATCTATCTACCAATCTCCCCGAATCTAGTATTCTTTATATTTCCAACAATCCTAGTGCAATAGAAGTATAAATTTTCTTAATATATCTACAAGGCCAAACCAAAACTGGAAACTAGCAAGTTTTCGCCTAACAGAAGTAACACATTGATTTCTAACGTATGTGTTTAACAGAATAGTTTTCCACACTCCTTGTGTGTTTTCCGCTCTTCTTTTGGCCAAGGCCTTGATTCATTATGTCTAAATTGAGTACCCAAAGTCCACTATGTTCCTTAGGTCACAACCCTCTTCAGTAAATTGTATTTCCTTTTGTTATGATATTCTTGTCAAAGAAACCTAGCCTTAAAAGAAATCAAATCTATTTCTAATTACCACAAGGAGTTTTTAAAAGAGCACTATAGAGGCATGTTGAATAAGCAATGTTATATTAGTTTAATAGTCCCCAACCCTAGGGTCATCATTTATCCCTAGAATGATCCACATACTTTTTCAATCTTGTTTTCAACATTTTCCAAGTTCCATTTTTTATCATCACCAGGATACCTCATAGGAAGATTACCAAGTTGACAAGTGAAAAATCTCTTGTATTCTTCAACTTCAGTAATAGCGTCTCCATACAATAAAAATCTCATGTTTATGAAAATTTATGATTAATCTAGGCATTTACTCAAATGCACGTAAGATAATTTTTAAATTTTGCACACTAGCAAAGTCATCTTGCACTAATGAAATAGTGTCATATGCATACTTCAGCATGTTGATACCCCTTAAATTTCTTATTGCAAAACACCTTTGACCAATTCGCTGCGCCTTGATTTTCTTGTAGCAAAGCTAGAGTATTAGCTGGTAAATAAAATAACAAAGGCGATAAGGAATCTCATTGTCTCAAGCCTTTGGAGGTAGGGGAATATTAACTTTGATACATGCAGGGCCCATCTCCTTATTTCTACGTACCAAGCCCCTAATTTATCACAAAAACCTTTGAGTTCTAAAAATTGTCAAATTAAAGACCATTTAATTCTCATATGCTTTTCCAATTCTAGTTTGAAATCCAGGGCCTTTTTATGATGTATAATGTACCACGAACACCCCTTCCATTATGTACCTCCCTTGTACAAAGGCAATTTGTAGAGGAGGGGGTTACAATTGAAAATGCTGAGTTATGTCTGTTCATAAAGATTTCAATAAAGATCTTAGAGCTAACGTTTAACAATCTATTGGCCTATATTTTTTAATCTTCTTAGCATGCCTACACTTAGGAAGAAGAGTTATCCGTGCACATGGAGCTTACAAATAGTTGGCCCACTTGTCAAAATCATCTACTAGGATTTAAGAGCACGTATAACCAGATCCCAATATTTATTGTAAAACTTAGATGAAGGAGATTTATTATACTCAATTTCAATTACATCACGTTGCAATTATTCCATTGAGAAAGGTGCCATTAATTTCTCTGCACCCTCCCCAAAATTCTATTGGCATTATATATAATCTATAGCAATATTAGTATCCACTGAATGTACAAATAACTATTTTGTAGAAACTAGTAATGTTTACGAGATCCTTCTATTCCACTCTTTGGGATTTTATTAAGCCAAAGTTACCACATTGTTTATCTGAATAATCTAATTTCCTCGAAATGTCGCGGTTAGTCTTGCATACATATGTTACTGCCACACCTTCACTTTCTTTCTTAAATTTGTAGGCCTAGCGTGACATTTATCCAGGTTAGATCCTATTAAAGTAGGGTCACACTTGATTTCATAGACAGTTTTAGTGAGATCATCTCTAAAAAAACAGGCATTTTCAAACTTAAATAAAGAATGATTCTGGATTAGATGGCCATAGTCCAAGAGCAAAGGTGTGTGATAAGAAATCTACTCTTCTAAAGAAGAAGTACTTATTTTCTCAATTAGGAAAAATGAAAATCCTATCTAATTTTTCATTGGTACTCTCTGCTAAATTGTTCCCATGGATATTATTCCTTTCAATTATCGGGATTCACTAAGTTCAGCTTGTTCGGTAATAGCACTAAAAAAATCCAATGTCTTGGTTCTATGTATTTAAAAAAAGTTACCTTATGATGAATATAACGTCATGGATAGAACCACACAAAAATCAAGTTGGGTAAAAGAGAAACGACGAGTCTCTAGTTTGATCGCTGGGTAGGTACTCGAGTTGTTAAGGATGTTGCCCTACATTTTTTAGCTCTTCACGATTATCAGAGGTGGTTGAGCCCTAAGTTGTTTGCTCTTGAAAATGGATAGAAGTGCACCTAAAGTCTAGACATATGGTTTAGAGAGTTGTGTTCTATCGTACCACCGACTAAATTTGAGAATTTATGGAGATCTATTCCACGCTTCATTTTCTTTCAAAAATGGAACCTTCAGTGATCTCGACGTTACATTCAATGTGCAACCATAAGAGTTCACCCTGGCAAGTTTACTCTCCCTGGCCTCGTACTTTCCCAAAATCCCGTATGATTCATCACTTGACATGGAGGAAAGTGGCGAGTACTTGGTGGTCTCGACATGCAAGTTTCAGTTTGTGGGTCTACCATCTCTTTGTTGGCTAAGAAGTTCCAAGGAAGCTTCCTTCGAGCAGAAAGGTAAGCTTCAGATATGGGTGTGTATATACATAAAAACGCTCTCGATGGACATGCACATGGTAATAGTCCGTGATTGGCTGCATGAGCAAATTTGTTTCTTCTACAACACAGAATTGGAAGCAGTTACCATCGGTGGTAACATAGCAAGACATGAAGGAGAAAGTGCATAGGTTGGTTTTCAGCAACATAATTATATGAGCGCTATGGAATTTTGGAACGAACAAAATCTATGCATTTTTTCAAGTAAACCATTTGCGACTTTTTGGTAGTTTTCCTTGCCGAAGAGCTAGATCAGCAAAGGTTGTTTTTAAAATTTCCTAAGTGGGCTCTAGAGTTGATAATTAAACAACCCAACTGGCACACTGTCTGTGGAGTGATTTCGAAGGGAACAAAAATGTTCACCTGCCAACTGGCATTTAGTGTGCATGGAAAAGGAGCATGGTGGCTTAGGAATCATATTAATCTCTATTTATTAAGTAATTGGATCAAGAGGTATATCAAAGATGAGGGCAAAATCTCTAGAACTATTGTAGATAAGAAATATCTCAGGAATGCCTCAAATCACTTTGCTTATAAAGCCCAAAACACCTCTAGATTCTTGCAAGGGTTCATGTGGGTTGCCAAGGCAGTCAAGTTAGGTTATAGATGGGTTATGGGGGTAGAAAAAAGATCTGGTTTTGGGAAGAAACTTTGTTTGGTCCCCATATTCTATTCAGTTCTGGCCCTGTATACTATATGTCACCACCAATGTGTGAATTTAACTGAGGTCTGGGATGGTCAGAACATTAAGTTGACATTTAGGAGAGTCCCTCTCTAAGCTCATGGAATCCTCGATCTACCTTGAGCAGATTGTCAAAGGGATTTCGTGGTCTACTGCTAAGTATGCCCTCATTTGGCAGTATGACTCTAAAGGGGTTTAGACTACTAGTTCTTTGTATAATATTATTAATTTTAGGGGGGTGCAACCTATCTACATCCTATCTGTGTGGTCTATGACCGTGCCACCCAGAGTAAATGTGTTCCTGTGGTTGCTGGCTCATAACAAAGCTTATGACGAAAGACAACCTAAAGAAAGAGGTTTTGAAAAATCACTTGTTCTTTGATAGTGTTGGCTAAGCTAACCTGACGGCTTATTGCTACCTTCTTTAACCTCCCACTAGGACATGATTACATATTTGTAGCTAAATATTGTCCTCCTAGACAAAATCAAGTTGCACTTAACTCCATTTGTGCCTATGTTCTTTGGTGCATTTGGAAACTAGGATTGCACATGTGTTTGATAATGCTATTTGGTCTAATATTAAGCAGTTATGGTGGTTGATCTTGGTGACACTACAAAATTGGCTTGTTCTGTTTAAGGATCAACACGTGGTGAAGGTGGAAGCATTCTCCCAAATATTTTCTACTCAAATTAGACATCCACACTCACTGTTGGTGGTATGAATGACCTGGAAGATAGCACAGAAGTTGTCTTAGCCATGCTCTTTTGTCCAAGCTTTCCTCGATAGGTGCAATGCAGGCTAGGAACACTAGCTTTCGTCCTACTTCTCCAAGAGCATGCAATGATATGAAGCTAACCATGCTCAACCCAGTCACTCTGCTGGAGCTGGTGCACTCTCCAAACGAGTCGCCTCTGAAGAGATTCAAGATTGGCTCATCTCCAGATGTTGAAGCTGGGTGCAAGCTCCTGCCGAAGACCTGATCTACTGTTATGTTAGCTTTCTATCTTCCCCTGGCCCTAAAGCTTGTATGAGATTGCCACTATGTATTTTGTTCTGTTTGCCACAAATTGAGACTATCTGTAGAGAACAAGCCTGTACTTTGTTTTTAGGGAACTCTGTTACTATATGGTTTTTGATTATCTATCAAACCCTAGCAGAAGTTGCCTTTGTAGACGGGTCAAATATTGGTCTTCTGCCAAATATTGGGTACCATGGGCGGAGTTTGTTTTCATTAATCATTGGCTATTATCTTCTTCTTTTTTAAATCTTATAGAAAGAGAATCTAATATAACCCAGATTCCCAGTGAGTTATTAAAAAAAAGATTCTCATTCTTTTTTCCTTTGCAAAAATAGAAAATCCTCATTGTCTCTCGGTGGAGTGCTTGCCTCGTTGCTCAAAAAAGAATCAATGATCCATGTGATTTAACGAGAAAAACAAACTCCGGCTATGGTACACAATATTTTAGGCCCAGTTGGGACTTGGGAGGCTAGAACCTGCTGCTCGAGCTAGTGCCGGTTTTGCTGAGTCCCGCGCCCAGGATGGCTCAGCCTCCTCCATGACTATAAATAAGCGAGCTCCCGTGTCCTTCTGTACTTGTAAAATCCGTGATCCCTGCCCACCGCTCTCCCCTCTGCTCCCACGCGCCAAAACATTCCAGCGTGGAGACAAGTACAGCGTGACAACGAGGAAGCCATGGACGTGACCATGGAGGACGTGGTCGGGGATCTCGAGATCTCCGGCTATAGCTCCATCTCCACCTCCCCGTCCTCCTCCCTTGACGACGGCATGGGGCTGTACGGGTGGAATGCGCTCTCCCCGGTCGCCGACTGGGGCCTGTTCTGCTCCGACTACGGAAACCAGGACTTCCACGGCCTGATCGAGTCCATGCTCTGCGATGACACTCTCATCGGCAAGCCTGACGAGCACCCAACCATGTTCACGGACGGCCCCTGCTACTCCAACGCCTCCGACCCGAGCAGCACCACCACGACGAACCCAGGCACGCCCGTGCAGCACGACGACACGCCGGACTGCAATCCCGAGAAGGGCCTCCGGCTGCTGCACCTCCTCATGGCCGCCGCCGAGGCGCTCTCCGGCCCGCACAGGAGCCGGGAGCTGGCACGGGTGATATTGGTTCGGCTCAAGGAGATGGTCTCCAGCACCAGCGGCAACGTTGGCGCATCCAACATGGAGCGCCTCGCAGCGCACTTCACCGACGCGCTCCAGGGGCTCCTCGATGGGTCCCACTCCGTCGCTGGGACCAGCAGGCAGGCCGCCATGGCCACGTCCCACCACCACATCACCGGCGACGTGTTGACGGCATTCCAGATGCTCCAGGACATGTCGCCGTACATGAAGTTCGGCCACTTCACCGCGAACCAGGCGATCCTGGAGGCGGTGGCGGGCGACCGGCGCGTCCACATCGTGGACTACGACCTCGCCGAGGGCATCCAGTGGGCGTCCCTGATGCAGGCCATGACATCACGACCCGACGGCGTGTCGCCTCCGCACCTGCGTATCACCGCCATCACGCGGAGTGGCGGGGGCGGTGCGAGGGCAGTCCAGGAGGCCGGACGGCGCCTCGCGGCCTTCGCGGGGTCCATCGGGCAGCCCTTCTCGTTCGGACATTCCCGTCTGGACTCGGACGAGAGGTTCCGGCCGGCGACGGTCAGGATGGTCAAGGGGGAGACGCTCGTGGCCAACTGCATACTCCACCAAGCCGCGGCGACGACCACCGTCAGACGGCCCACCGGCTCGGTGGCGTCGTTCTTGACCGGCATGGCCTCTCTCGGGGCCAAGGTGGTGACGTTGGTGGAGGAGGAAGGGGAGGCGGAGAAGAACGAGGAGGAGGCGCGCGACGCCGCGTCGGGAGGCTTCGTGGGCCGGTTCATGGAGGAGCTACACCGGTACTCAGCGGTGTGGGACTCGCTGGAGGCCGGGTTCCCGACGCAGAGCCGGGTGCGCGGCCTCGTAGAGCGGGTCATCCTCGCACCCAACATCGCCGGCGCCGTGAGCCGCGCGTACCGCGGGACGGACGGCGAGGGCAGGCGCGGGTGGGGCGAGTGGATGCGCGGGAGCGGGTTCGAGATGGTGCCGCTGAGCTGCTTCAACCACAGCCAGGCCAGGCTGCTCCTCGGGCTGTTCAACGACGGGTACACGGTGGAGGAGACGAGACCGAACAAGATCGTGCTCGGCTGGAAGGCCCGGCGGCTGCTGTCGGCCTCCATGTGGGCGCCGCCGCCACTGTCGGTGCCATCGTCGCCGGCAGACGGGGTGTGCCAGCCCATGGGGATGGCGCCGGCCAGCGGCGGCTTTGGCCGGACGGAGTACGACTACGTTGACTCGTTCCTTGTGGAACCTGCTTACGCGCTAGTCTGAACTCTGAACTTTGCTAGCAGGTTTTGCTTAGTCGATCATAGTTGGGGTAGTCAGCTTTAGCTCGAATCGTCGTGTAAAATATTCACATGTAAAAAATCTAGTTGCTATGCTAGTGTAGTTCCCGTTCGTGTGTCAAAAACTGTCAATTTGCAAGACGTTGAGAGTTGCTAAATCTAGGCCCAATCTAGGAGTACTTCTACTGATTGGCTTCTGACGTATCGGTAGAAATCTGGGTTAGAATGTATCAGTGAAAGTCAATTCTGATCTGTGATCCGAATATGACTGGCTGTGACTGTGATGTAGAAACATAATATGGCTGGCTGAATCTTATCCAGGGAAGATCGTGCTGTAACTCCTTAAGCCTGCTTGGTGTTCTCACTTGCTTTAGCTGACAGAGCTTTTATCCTGAGAAAATCAGAGACAGCGACGATGATCCTTTTGTTGTCTACACTAATTTCTCATCACTTCACACAGAAACTGCACAACAAGCACCCGCAAAAAAAAAAAACAAAAAACAAAAAAACTGCACAACAGGCAATCTCAAGGTCACCAGAAATTGACTTTGACCTGACAATATATATACAGAAGCAACATTATAAATAACAAAACAAAAACTATTTTGTCATGCCTTGAAAGACTATTTAAACATAGAACATTTTGTCTGGTGGCCAACTTTTGGGCCTGCAGATGAGTTTCCGTGACACCCACTAATGCATTTTAAATACCGCTATATGTAACCTGTATAAATTAAAGACTTGCGAAAATCCCCTTCTACTCCCAAGCTCATTTGAGCTTGGGATGAACAGTAAATTCCGAAAAAAATAAAAAATAAAAATAATCTGATTTTTTTGGTGCAAACTTAAACAAATGTTCTCAATGCTTGAAAATTTTCATCTCAAAATCACATTCGTGGAGATCTTGGCAAAAAAAAAATATCAACGCTCCAAAATGCTTTTGAAATAGCATTTTGGGAGCATCGATTTTGTTTTTTTACCACGACTTCCAGAAAAGTTTGCACAAAAAGAATTCAGATATTTTTTTAATTTTCACTATTGTTTTTTATTTTACTATTCATTGGAGAGCAATTGAACTTGGGAGTGGATACTCCGCGTCTCAAGACTTGCTCCTTCTCTCCCTCGAAACTTTCTATTCCTTTCTAAATGTTTTTTCTCTATTGATTACTCTAGCTCAAGAGTGTGCCACCTTGTTTTTTTGGGAAAACAACACTCCACTTTATTCCATTGAGATGTTCATAGGTATCATTACAAGATCATGTGAAGTGCCAAGCCAAATATGATGACCAACTTATCCCTATATGCATTCTGAATAGGAAGCATCCTAATTAGCAGGGGCGTTATCGACGAACTCATCTTCAGAGATGAAGTCCTCTGTAACGCCCCGACCAATACTAGTCCATAGACCAATACTAGTCTTTCCCGCGTACTTTGTCCTCACTCGTGCGCATCCGGGATCAACTTCCCAGTCAGTCACCCATCCTCAAATTACTCCAAGCAAGGCATGCTTAACTTTGATGTTTCGTTTGGATGGGCTCCCGGAAAAGAAGGTGCACCTTGTTGATATGAGTAGTCAATCATTCGTATTAAGCCGAGATGTCATACACCCTCTTCCTCTGAAAGGTACCGACGTCCCCATCGGCCCAGCATGAACGTTCCCTCTTGGCACACATCTGTACGCGTTAGTGTCAGTATCCACATGTGCATCATTTATGCATAACTGACCCGCAAATGCCCATATAATCGTGAGGGTCAGCTCTGTTACCAATTGTAATGCCCCGGCCAAACTCACCATTTCCTGGAAGTTGCGCCTGGGATCTAGACTAGCCCCATAGATCAACACTAGTCTTTCCTACGCACTTTGTCCTCACTCGTGCGCACTCAGGATCAACTTCCCAAACGGTCACTCATCCTCAAATTACTACAAGTTAGGCACGCTTAACTTTGAGGGTTCGAATGGGCTCCCGGAAAAAGGGTGCAACTTGTTGATATGAGTAGTTTATCATTCCTGTTAAGCCAGGATGTCACATCCTCCATGCCTGACCAAGTTAATAGCTACGGAAAACAGGCCAAGTGAGTACTGACGGTGTCATACACCACGGGTGGCTCATTGAGGGGAGCCCGGCAGAAGGCTTGTTAGAGGCCCACGAGGCCTAGCGACGGAAGGGAGCTCAAAGAAGAGGATAAGCACCTGGCGATCATCTTGACCTCCAAGCTGGTGGCGGTGGCCACCAAGATCGCATCTTCCTCCGTAAAATCCTAGCCTCCATCATGTATATAAGGGGAGGCTAGGGGCTCTCATTCCCATCTATTCTCAGATAGACCAACTCTTGGTAGCAATCTCATCTACACCACTACCCTTTGCACGAGGTATCCCTCCACTATGAATAACAAACACGAGCAGGATGTAGGGTATTACTCTCCGGAGGCCCGAACCTGGGTAAATTCCCTGTGTGACCTACGATTTGTGACCTCCAGCTATGCAAGGACCCCAACCGAGGGATCTGATGGTTTTCTGCACCATCAGTTGGCGCGCCAGGCACGGGCCGCATCAGCTAGAGACCGATCTCGGATCGGATCTTTCCCAGCCTTATCCTTGGCTCCCTTGCCTTTACCGCCAATGGGTGATACGTCTCAAACATATATATTATTTTTTATTGTTAAATGCTATTATATTATCACTTTTGTATACTTTATATGCCATTTTATATGATTTTTCTGGAATAACCTATTAACTTAGCGCCCAGTGCAAGTTCCTGTTTTTTTGCATGTTTTGGTTTTACCAAAAAATCCATACCCGCAGAAGTCCAAACATGACGAAACTTTTTGATGATTTTTTCTGGACAATAAGAGACCCTAGAAGCTCCGAGGAAGGACCAGAAGACCTATGTGGGCCCCACAAGGCAGGGGGCACGCCCTGGTGGGTAGGACACGCTACCATGGCTTGTGGGCCCCTCGTAGCTCTGTTTGCCCTAATTCTTGGCCTATAAATTCCAAAATATTCAGAAACCCTCAAAGCGAGACCCAAAAGAATTTTATCGTCGCAACAAGCCTATGTTCCGAAGTGATCTCATTTCGAGCCCTTTTCTGGCACTCTGCTGGAGGGGGGAATCACTGGAGAGGCCATCTTCATCAACCTTGCTTCCTCCATGATGAGGTGTGTGTACTCCCTTAGGACCTATGTGTCCATAGTAGTAACTAGATGGCTTTTCTCTCTCTTTCAATCTTCAATACAATGATCTTCTCTAAAACTAATCTAATGTAATCTTTTGCGGTGTGTTTGTTGGGATCCGATGAATTGGGAGTTTATGATTAGATTATTCATTGAATTTATATGAATCTCTTGAAGTGTCTTTGTTGTGTAATTTTATAGCTTTGTATTCTCTCCGGTCGATCTGTATACTTTGACCAAGTTTGATTGATATATCTTCAGTGGGAGAGGTGCTTTGTAGTAGGTTCAATCTTGCAGCGATCTTGTCCAGTGACAATAAAGACAAAGGAACGTATTGTATTGTTTCTACTAAGGATAAAACGACGGGGTTTGGTCATATTGATTGATCTTTTTCTGTCTACATTATGTCATCTTGCTTAATGTGTTACTCTATTTATGATGAACTTAACACTTTGAGATGCATGCTGGATAGTGGTCTTGTGGTGGAGTACTAGTAGTAGATGCAGTTGGATTAACGGTAACTTGTCACGGACGTAATGCCTATGTGAGATTATGCCATGAATGATCATAATTATTGTCGTGGGAAACCACGGCCACCTATGGGGCCATCAGCCCCTTTTGGTTCGGCGGGGGGATGGACACGTTGCACAAAGAGCGGAGAAGCGTCGTGCAGCACGGCAGAGATCACACGGGCAGTCTTTACCCAGGTTCGGGCCGCCGTGAGGCGTAAAACCCTACTCCTGCTTTGGTGGATTGATGGTGGATAATGGTGGTGAAACGTAGCACACTCGCCCGGCAAGGTTGCTCTGGGGCGAGAGTGGCTACACGCGTATGGATATGCGAGGATCCAACCCTTTCTATGGTCGCCATGGGCCTCCTTTTATAGATTAAGGGGTCACCACAGTGGCAAATTAGTCTTTGCGTACTGATTAGATAGCTAACAGTGCTATCATATCTAACTCTGCAGGCTGACAGAGCGCATTAAATGCGCCGCTCTATGTCACATCACAGCTCGCCCGGCAAGCCCTGCTGGGCTGTTTTGCCAGTTTCGCGCCTGCTTGCTTGACACGTCTCAGAACAGGTGTCATATGGAGGTGTTTGCTGTAGGAAGTGGCTGCCATGTGGCAGAAAGCAGCCACTTAGTCACCTTGGAGCTTGACACCGCTTCAATTACTGACTTGCGTCGCTTGTGAGGTGGAGCGGTGGAGTGGCTTGCCTCCGCCAGCCCCGGCAGGCCTGCCGGGACGATCTGGGAGCTTGCTTCTGGGGCAAAACCCAACCCTGCCAGGCTCGCCTGCCCGGCAAGGTAGGCCCTTCCCTTAGCGATGCCTCGTTCCTCTGGCTCACCTTGGCCTTCTAGACTTGCTCTTGGATCCTTCAAAGGAATTGATCCTCCTTGCTTGGTCTGATCTTGGTCTTGCAATCTTGTCTCTGGCCTGTGCACAGTCCGTGCAATGGACCCAATGTCTGTTGCGCCGACAATTATAATTATGCTCAATTATGTCAATTGCCCAACAATAATTTGTTTACCATACTGTTGATATGCTTTCGAGAGGGATGAAACTAGTGAGCCTATGGCCCCGGGTCTATTTTCCATCAATACATAAGTTTCCACAATTGCTCTTTACTTGTTCGTTTACTTTTTGCCTCTTTGCATATCACTATCTGCTTTTAATCTTCTAAGTAGCAAGAATAAGGGGAGTGACGACCCCTGTTGAGTACAATTTATGTGATGGTTTGGATAGTTATTTTGTGCCTACATGGTAGGCTTTGTGGAATTTTACCGCGTTCATGCACCTCTTTTTGTTGATTTCCCTTAGGTAATGCTTTTTGGACCATTTAGCATTTTATGGAAGAAATCCCCATAAAGGGTAGTGGAATCACGTACTTAATGTCATAATCACCTACCGTAAAAGAATCAAGCAAGAAGGACAAAGGAGGAGTCATCATGAGGCTTCCAAAACAGAAGACGACGTTCTATATGATCGCGGCCGCTCGTATGAGTGGTCGTATGAGGTGCCAGTGCCGCCGCCTGATCGACTACTTCCACCCCGTGAAATTGGATCGGGGATCTAACGCCCAGAGAGACTAGAAACTCGTCCAAAATGCAGAACTCTAGCCTTGGGAGTCCATCCGGAGGGGAGACAAGGAGAAGGCGGCCAACTTCTCCACCAAGCATAAAGCCGCTACAACATCATCACCACTATCATCATCATCATCATCATCTTCATCACCACTATCACCGTCATCATCATCGCATCCTTATCATTGTAACATCAGGAACCCTGGTGGATCGTCGTGTGCATTACTCGTGTCATTCATTCATGTTTGTCACCGTCCCCATCATGATGTTTGTTGTCTCCATGTGTGAGTAGACCCCTAGTTCTCAGGGATCTGGATGAACCTTGGTATCACTAGTGCAGCGACGTGCTATACAATCGGTTTTTAACCCCTTTTCCGTTATAGAGTTTTAAATAGTTGTCTTGCCTGTGTGTGCGACAGGGGGGGGGGTCCATCCCACACGACCCAAAAACCGTCGGTGATAGCTCTTCCGATCACACATGCGGGGCAAAAAGATCTTGTGTGTGATCGGGCGAGCCATCATAAACAATTATACGGTCCCAATCATGTGAGATATACTTAGCATCCCACACAGTGAATCCCAGACAAACGTTTCCGTTCATATGTACATCACACACAATTTTCCACATCACATCGTCTGTGATAGCATTACCATCGCAGACGATATTTATAATTTTATCGTTTGTGTTATTGAATGCATCACACACGGTGCCTAGAAGAAACTGTATGACATAGACTTTCCATCAGACAGACTTTTTATGTGGAAATGTTTGTGTAAGATGGCCTAACGCAAACAATTGTCCATAGGAAGTCGTGTGTAATTGTTCATTGATCCAACACATTTACTTTATAGAAATTGTGTGGGTTGTCTAAGGTCATCGCCCACGGTGTTGTCTCAATAACCGTGTGCAAAAGAAAAACCCAATAAGCAGGCTAATTGGCCTATTATTTTTAATCCATCTAGTAATAAAATTGACATTTCATATTAAACACATAATATATTTCGTTTTCGTATTACGGCAACCAGGATTTCATAATTGAAATACATCAGAGTACAACATCATATAACTTCAGCACTCAGTTACACCATATAGGCATATAGCTAGCTACCCCATTACAGAACACCACCAAGTCTCACATGCAACATCTAAAACATTTGGAAATTAGCATAATAGACAGTAGATAGACAACTGAGTCTCATCTAGAAAACTACTGAAGAAGAAGGCGAATATCGAGCCTTCAATGATGTTGAAGGTCCTTGCAACTTTAGGCCAGTGCATGTGGATGATTGATCGCCCATCCTTCATCCTGTTGAGGAAGGCTTCAATATTGTACAGTGGGTGTTGTATGAATACCTTCCTCGCCTCTTTGCCATACAGGTGGTTTGAGAGGTAATCATCGGTGAACTGCTTTGGAAAGGCATGAAAACAAAGATATGCATAAATATCTTCTCTAAATTTTGAAATGGCAAGGAATAAAAAAACAAGGTATAAGAGTTAGTACCATCATGTAGTTGACTGATGTCTTCTTCATTGTGGAGACAAAGATCTTGTTGTTTCTCGTCGCTAGTTTCTTTATTCTAACAATCTTTTTGAGTTTCTTGACTTGACTAATATTCATGGACATCTCATTTCCCCATATGGAAAATGGATGAACATTGCGTCAAAACTTCTGATAGCAGGACCTACATGTGCAAGACCAAATTGTTAAAAACCTAAATATTAGAATGGTTCCTCCAATTGCACAATAATGTGCTATTAGACAAAGGACCATGCATGTGCAAACCTCGATGGTAAACCTCAATGCCTCCCATTGTTTGCCTGGAACACATATAAGATAGTTATTGATCAGGTTAAGTGAGAGTTGGCATACTATCAGTAAAATATGTTGATGAAAAATAAACACATTGCAGATTCAGCATATTAATTCGAGCCACATAGAAAAGCCAGCTATCCAAACCAAGCAAGCTTAAGAACTAGGAAATAAAGCAATTCTATATGTTTCTCATGTATTTAATACAACCAAATTCGATTTATTTCTCACATGTATAACAATACAAAATTGTACCCACAACAATTGAACATCGCATTGTAGGATTGAACCAAACAGTTAACTAAACACCACAACAAATGAACCAAATAGTTAACTGAGCACCACATTGCACAATAGAACATACTAGAAGATCAGACAGTTAACCAAACCAAGCATACTTAACAACTTAGAAATATAGAAATTGTATATGTTTCTCATGTATTTAGTACAACCAAATTTGATTTATTCTCACATGCATAACAATACAAAATTACACCCACAATAATTGAACATCACATTGCATAATTGAACCAAACAGTTAACTGAACATCACAACAAATGAACCAAACAGTTAACTGAGCACCACATTGCACAATATAGATAGAACATATATACTAGAGGATCAGATTGCGTAGTGACATTACATAGGACAATTCACTAGAATTTCTAAATGAAAGGCAAGAGCAGCACATGCAACAGGTAAAACCGAACATGCTTAACCGGTGGAGCTAACTGAACATAAGTCCTTATTGTAATCTAAAAAACAAGCTACTCCTCATCGTCGGAGATATCGATGACGATGGGCTCCTTAGACTTGGAAGAGGGCGAGGCCTCCACATCATGGTTGCCCTCCTCGTAGTGGTGGGTCGCCTGAGCCACTCCGGACACCAACCTACTAGCTCTGGAGTTGAGGTAAGCATGGGCACGCTGAGAAAACACCTCGTAGACTTCGTCGAAGGCACCGGCGGTGGCCTCAAGAAAACACCACGAACTATCATTTAAAGCAGCCAACTGCATGGCGGCGTCTGCGCACGAGGCATCGATGGTGAGGTGCTCCTCCAAGATCTGGGGTCGGCACGCATGGCAGCCATCGCGACCTCATCCGCGCGTGCGGACGTGATTTGCTTCTCCGCTGCCAAATGCTCCTTGAGCTCCTTGCTATATTGCGTGCTCCATGGCTTAGGGTGGCACTTATTTGGAGGATGGGCGGTGATTTGGGTGGAAGGTGTCGCGCCGGTGGTCGGGGCATGTGGGATGGAGAAGGAGGAGGTGGATGGGGGTCGGGTGTGGATTACCTGACTAGATCAACGAGGCCAAGCAGTAGGAAGGAGCGTCGCCGGCGAGGAGGTGGCACTGCAAGCAAGCACTGAAGGTTTGAACTTGGAAAAGAAGGCAGAAACAGGGAAAATGTGGCTTTTGGTCAGGGGGAGGGAGTAGATATTTCCACGGATGCTGAATTTTTTCGCTCGGTGCAGCGAAAAACTGGTGCGCAAAGTGTCATCAGACACGGTCCCTTATTCAACACTTGTATGATATCTGACCATCACAAACGATTCATATAGCTTACCGATATGTAATGAGTTTGAATGTGCAAATTTTGGTCCGAATTTCCCTGGTTACAGTGGTCATCCACGTCATTGCATAATTTGGGTACACACAAGAGCCTACAACACACCCACACTTCCTAATCGAGCAAGTTCAGCAATTAAACAGAGTTAGCTGACCTAAACATTACTCTAACAAAAGACCAGCGCTCTAAACAAAGTCGACTACTCTGCCTGGTGCTCGTTGATTTCCGCCGCCTCCTCCATGTCCAGTTCGCGCTTCACAATCTCCTGAGGAAGGGGCTCCATGGCATCCATCGCAACATACTCGGTAAGCATCTCGCCGTCTGCGTCCGCCATCTCTTTGGAAAAGGCCCCCACGAGCTGGGCGTGGGTGGCCGTGATCCGGCTGTGGACGGCCTCCATCTCGGCAAGGGATGACGCGGACAAACGGACGGCTGCTCAAACGCTCTCAGCAATTTCCAACTCTTCGGACATGGGTTATTGACCATTGTCAGAGAAGCTTCGTGCGGTGACCGCCATGAGCTGGGTGTGGGCGGCCTCCATTAGGGCTAAGGTGGCCGCCACGGAACGGACAGCTGCTGTGCACTCTTGCCATTTGCTATCCCCGCCGCAGATGTTGTTGCCGCCATCTGAGTTGTAGCAGTTGCCGTTTCGGCTGCCGCAACCGCTCGGTTGCTCGTTTCGGCTGCCGTTTTGGGGAGCTAGTGTGGTTGACGCATCGGCAGTGTACTAGAGCCGACGAACCTGCTGGCGTAAGCCACATATGAGGGTGCTTGCTACTTGTGAACTGCGTTGGGATTTCCCCGAAGAGGAGAGGATGATGCAGTATAGTAGAGATAACTATTTCCCTCAGTTAAGAACCAAGATTATCAATCCAGTAGGAGAACCAAGCAACACCTCATTATTAGCACCTGCACACAAACAAAAAATCTTGCAACCCAACGCGAACAAGGGGTTGTCAATCCCTTGGCGGTTACGTGCAAGATAAAATTGTGTAGTAATTGACAGATAGATTGAACAAAAATACAAAATAAAATAAGGCTAAATAAATTGCAGCAAGGGTTTTGTAGGATTTTTAATATGATAAAAGTAGACCCGAGGGCCATAGTTTTCACTAGAAGCTTCTCTCATAAAAATAGCATACGGTGGGTAGACATGTTAATGTTGGGCAATTGATAGAAAATCAAATAATCATGACGATATCCAAGGCAATGATCATGTATATAGGCATCATGTCCGAGACAAGTAGACCGACTCCTGCCTACATCTACTACTATAACTCCACATATCGACCGCTATCCAACATGCATCTAGAGTATTAAATTCATAAAGAACGGAGTAACGCGTTAAGCAAGATGACATGATGTAGACAAAGTAAACTCACGCATGAATAAACCCCCATCTTTTTACCCTTAATAGCAACGATACATATGTGTCATGTCCCCTTCTGTCATTGGGATTGAGCACCGCAAGATCGAACCCATTACAAAGCACCTCTCCCATTACAAGAAAAATCAATCTAGTTGGCCAAACCAACTCAGTAGATCGGATAGAAATACGATGCTATAACAATCATGCATAAAAGGGTTCAGAGAAAACTCAAATAATATTCATGGATAATCTGATCATAAACTCACAATTCATCGGATCCCAAACAAACACACCGCAAAAAGTGATTACATCGATTAGAACTCCAAGAACATCAAGGAGAACATTGTATTGAAGAACATCGAGAGAGAAGAAGCCATCTAGCTACTAACTATGGACCCGTAGGTCTATGGTAAACTACTCACACATCATCGGAAGGGCAGCAAGGTTGATGTAGAGCCCCTCTTGATGTCTACTACGCAACCTTCTTCTTGTAGACTCGTGTTGGGCCTCCAAGCGCAGAGTTTTGTAGGACAGTAGCAAATTTCCCTCAAGTGGATGACCTAAGGTTTATCAATCCGTGGGAGGCGTAGGATGAAGATGGTCTCTCTCAAACAACCCTGCAACCAAATAACAAAGAGTCTCTTGTGTCCCCAACACACCCAATACGATGATAAATTGTATAGGTGCACTAGTTCGGCGAAGAGATGGTGATACAAGTGCAATATGGATGGTAGATATAGGTTTTTGTAATCTGAAAATATAAAAACAGCAAGGTAACCAGTAACAAAAGTGAGCGAAAACGGTATTGCAATGCTTCGAAACAAGGCCTAGGGTTCATACTTTCACTAGTGCAAGTTCTCTCAACAATGATAACAAAATTAGATCATATAACAATCCCTCAAGGTGCAACAAAGAGTCGCTCCAAAGTCACTAATAGCGGAGAATAAACGAAGAGATTATTGTAGGGTACGAAACCACCTCAAAGTTATTCTTTCTGATCGATCTATTGGGCTATTCCTATAAGTGTCACAAATAGCCCTAAAGTTCGCACTAAAATAACACCTTAAGACACACATCAACCAAAACCCTAATGTCACCTAGATACTCCAATGTCACCACAAGTATCCGCGGGTTTGATTATACGATATGCATCACACAATCTCAGATTCATCTATTCAAACCAACACAAAGAACTTCAAAGAGTGACCCAAAGTTTCTACCGGAGAGTCAAGACGAAAACGTGTGCCAACCCCTATGCATAAGTTCACAAGGTCACAGAACCCGCAAGTTGATCACCAAAACATACATCAAGTGGATCACGTGAATATCCCATTGTCATCACAGATAAACACGTGCAAGACATACATCAAGTGTTCTCAAATCCTTAAATACTCAATCCGATAAGATAACTTCAAAGGGAAAACTCAATTCATTACAAGAAGGTAGAGGGGGAGAAGCATCATAAGATCCAACTATAATAGCAAAGCTCGCGGTACATCAAGATCATGCCAAATCAAGAACACGAGAGAGAGAGAGAGAGAGATCAAACACATAGCTACTGGTACATACCCTCAGCCCCGAGGGTGAACTACTCCCTCCTCGTCATGGAGACCGCCGGGATGATGAAGATGGCCACCGGTGATGATTTCCCCCTCCGGCAGGGTGCCGGAACAGGGTCCCGATTGGTTTTTGGTGGCTACAGAGGCTTGCGGCAGCGGAACTCCTGATCTAGGTTTCTTTTCGGGGGTTTCTATATTTATAGGAATTTTTGGCGTCGAGAACAAGTCAGGGGGGTCCACGAGGAGCCCACAAGACCGGAAGGTGCGCCCGGGGGGGTAGGGCGCGCCCTCCACCCTTGTGGAGGCCTCATGGCTCTTCTGTCCCAACTCTTTTGCTTCGGGGGCTTCTTCTGGTCCATAAAAAAATCTCCGTAAATTTTCAGCTCATTTGGACTCCGTTTGATATTCCTTTTCTGTGAAACTCAAAAACAAGGAAAAAACAGAAACTGGCACTGGGCTCTAGGTTAATAGGTTAGTCCCAAAAATAATATAAAATAGCATATAAAACATCCAAGATGGATAATATAATAGCATGGAACAATCAAAAATGATAGATACATTGGAGACGTATCAAGCATCCCCAAGCTTAATTCCTGCTCGTCCTCGAGTAGGTAAATGATAAAAATAGAATTTTTGATGTGGAATGCTAGCAAGTGCATAAGGTTGATCAATGATAATTTCAATCACTTTTTCTAGCATCATTATATATCATAAACAGTAGCTCATCTCATAAAACTTCTCATGATCAAGTAGCAAGCTATTCAGATGTCAAAGCATAGATCATAAACTTTCTTGAAAACTAACAAACTTGGTTCTTAGTCATCAAACAAATGCAATTCATCTTATTTTCAGGAAGGGTCTATGTAAGAGCTTTGATTTAGCAAATCCCACATACTCAACTATCATATAGTCTTCCATGATCGCTACCACTCAAAGCATATTTTTAGAACAAATAGCATCCATCAAACACAGAGAAAGATAGGGGCTTAATGTTTCACCTCCCAACTTATTTATCATATAGACAATTGTCAACAATAATAATTCATGATCAAATATATTTGAATGGCCATATATGCTTAGATCTTTCCCCACCACATGATGCTTGCCAACTAAAGAGTAGGTTGGAATGAGAAGGAATACTACTGACTCTTGCATAAAAGTAAAAGATAGGCCCTTCGCAGAGAGAAGCAGGGATTTGCAGAGGTGCCAGAGCTCGAAGCTTTTAAAACAGAGATGAAAATAATTTTGAGAGGTATGCTTTCATTGTCAACATAACAACCAAGAGTTCCCAATATCTTCCATACTAGATACATTATAGGCGGTTCCCAAACAGAAAGGTAAAGTTTTTTTACTCCCCCTCCACCAACAATCACACTCCACGGCTTGTCCGAAACAACGGGTACCGTCCAACTATCAACAATCCTGGGGGAGTTTTGTTTGCAATTATTTGCGATTTTGTTTTTGATCTTTTGATCATAGGACTGGGCATCCCAGTTACCAGCCATTTTCTCGTGAATGATGAGCGGAGTCCACTCATCGTGAGAATAACGCACCTAGCATGGAAGATACTGACAGCCCCTAGTCGCTACATGAGCAATTCGGGCATACAAACAGATTATTATTTGAAGGTTTAGAGTTTGGCACATGCAAATTTACTTGGAATGGCAGGTAAATACCGCATATAGGTAGATATGGTGGACACTCATGGAAGAAACTTGGTTCAAGGATTTTGGATGCACAAGCAGTATTCCCTCTTGGTATAGAAATTTTGGATAGCAAAAGATTCTAAATAGCAAGCACCACATGTTAGAGGATCCATAACAATATAACTTCTATACAAATATACCCAAGCATAACTCATTATGTTGTCTTCCTTGTCCAACTTCAACTAATTTGCTCATGTTTGAAAATAATTAATGGGGCTCACAATCATAGAAGATGTCCAAGATAGTATATTATATTTGAAATCTCTCTTCCTTCAATATTCTTTCATGAATTGTTCAAGTGACCAATACTATGTTTGCTAACTTTCAATAAATTTACCACCTCTACTTCTTATATGTGAAGTCATTACTCCCCATGGTATAAGCATATGAAGCATATATAATTTCAGATTTATGATATTGAATTCATTCAACCATTTACTCATAGGATATAAGTGAAGCACGTGAGTAAATGACAAACTACTCCAAAAAGATATAAGTGAAGATCAATGAGTAGTTGAATAATTATGTAGCTATATGAAGACTCTCTCTCATAAATAAAATTTCAGATCTTAAGTACTTTATTAAAACAGAAAGCAAAACAAAATAAAATGACATTCTAAAAATAGCACACATCGTGTGAAGAAGCAAAAACTTAGGCTCAACCGATACTAACCGATAATTCTTGATGAAGAAAGGTGGGATGCCTACCGGGGCATCCCCAAGCTTAGATGCTTGAGACTTCTTGAAATATTATATTGGGATGCCTTGGGCATCCCCAAGCTTGAGCTTTTGTGTCTCCTTAATTCCTTTTATATCACGGTTTCCCTAAATCTTAAAAACTTCATCCACACAAAACTCAACAAGAACTCGTGAGATAAGTTAGTATAAATCAAATGCAAAACCTTATCATTCTCTACTGTAGCAAATCGCTAAAATTATTATTTAACATTGCATACTAAATGCCTCTGGATATTTAATACTCCTATCCTTAAATAGAATCATTAAACAAGCAAACATATGCAAACAATGCAAACATAACAGCAATCTGTCAAAACAGGACAGTCTGTAAAGAGTGCAATTGTACTCACACTTACCTAACTCCAACAATTTTGAAAAATTGACAAACTGTATAATTTTTTTTTATTTCTGAACGTGTAAAAAATTCAAGATTTTACCACGTTCTGACTTTCCTGAAGAATTCAGACAATGATAGAAACCTTTCTGTTTTCAAAACAGCAACATATAGACTTGCAAAATAAGCATGGTAAAGGCTACACTTGACCTTTTATTGAACTAAAAGATGCAAAACATTACTCTAAATAACAGGAAGTAAATACAAATAAAAGAAAATGACGCTCCAAGCAAAACTCTTATTATGTGACGAATAAAAATATAGCTCCAAGTAAGGTTACCGATAATGTTGGAGATCCCCAAGCTTAGTTGCTTGGATCTTCCTTGAATATTACCTTGGGGTGCCTTGGGCATCCCCAAGCTTAGGGTCTTGTCACTCCTTATTCTCTTCATATCGATATCTCACCCAAAACTTGAAAACTTCAATCACACAAAACTTAACGGAACTTCGTGAGATGGGTTAGTATGATAAAACAAATCATTCACTTTGGTACTGTCAAGACAAGATTCATAATTTTTATCACCTGATACCTACTGTACCCTATCATTTCTACAATTTATATTGAGCAATATAAGCCATAGAAACTAGGAAACAAGCAAACTATGCATAAAAAACAGAATCTGTCAAAAACAGAACAGTACGTAAAGATCTGAATTGAGGTCCTACTTATGTAACTCCAAATATTATGAAAAATTAGGTCAACGTAGACAATTTGTATATAAATCCTATGTAAAATATTCAGAGTTTTTCCACGTTCCAGTTAATTTTAACAATTCTGTTACTGGACGCAAAAGTTTCTGTTTTTGCATAGAATCAAGTCTACTATCATCCACACTACCCCAAAGGCTTTACTTGGCACTTTATTCAAACAAAAGCTATAAAACATGATTAATACAGTAGCTTAATCATGTGAACACACAAAAACAGTAGGGATAAATATTGGGTTGTCTCCCAACAAGCACTTTTCTTTAATGCCTTTTTAGCTAGGCATGATGATATCAATGATGCTCACATAAAAGATAAGAATTGAAACATAACGGGAGCATCATGAAGCATATGACTAGCACATTTAAGTCTAACCCACTTCCTATGCATAGGGATTTTGTGAGCAAACAACTTAAGGGAACAAGAATCAACTAGCATAGGAAGGCAAAACAAGCATAACTTCAAGATTTTCAACACATAGAGAGGAAACTTGATATTATTGCAATTCCTACAAGCATATATTCCTCCCTCATAATAATTTTCAGTAGCATCATGAATGAATTCAACAATATAGCTATCACACAAAGCATTATTTTCATGATCCATAAGCATAGAAATTTTATTACTCTCCACATAAGCAAATTTATTCTCATGAATAGTAGTGGGAGCAAACTCAACAAAATAACTATCATGTGAGGCATAATCTAATTGAAAATTAAAATCATGATGACAAGTTTCATGGTTATCATTATTCTTTATAGCATACATGTCATCACAATAATCATCATAGATAGCAACTTTGTTCTCATAATAATCAATTGAAACCTCTTCCAAAATAGTGGATTCATCACTAAATAAAGTCATGACCTCTCCAAATCCATTTTCATCAATATTGTAAAAAGATTCAACACTCTCCAAAATAGTGGGATCATTATTTCCTAGAGTTGACACTCTTCCAAACCCACTTTCATTAATATAATCATCATAAATAGGAGGCAGGCTTTCATCATAATAAATTTGCTCATCAAAACTTGGGGGACAAAAAATATCATCTTCATCAAACATAGCATCCCCAAGCTTGTGGCTTTGCATATCATTAGCATCATGGATATTCAAAGAATTCATACTAACAACATTGCAATCATGCTCATCATTCAAAGATTTAGTGCCAAACAATTTATAGACTTCTTCTTCTAACACTTGAGCACAATTTTCCTTTCCATCATTTTCATGAAAGACATTAAAAAGATGAAGCATATGAGGCAACCTCAATTCCATTTTTTTGTAGTTTTCTTTTATAGACTAAACTAGTGATAAAACAAGAAACTAAAAGACTCGATTGCAAGATCTAAAGATATACCTTCAAGCACTCACCTCCCCAGCAACGGCGCCAGAAAAGAGCATGATGTCTACTACGCAACCTTCTTCTTGTAGACTCGTGTTGGGCCTCCAAGCGCAGAGTTTTGTAGGACAGTAGCAAATTTCCCTCAAGTGGATGACCTAAGGTTTATCAATCCGTGGGAGGCATAGGATGAAGACGGTCTCTCTCAAACAACCCTACAACCAAATAACAAAGAGTCTCTTGTGTCCCCAACACACCCAATACAATGATAAATTGTATAGGTGCACTAGTTCGGCGAAGAGATGGTGATACAAGTGCAATATGGATGGTAGATATAGGTTTTTGTAATCTAAAAATATAAAAACAGCAAGGTAACTAGTAACAAAAGTGAGCGAAAACAGTATTGCAATGCTTCGAAACAAGGCCTAGGGTTCATACTTTCACTAGTGCAAGTTCTCTCAAAAATGATAACATAATTAGATCATATAACAATCCCTCAACGTGCAACAAAGAGTCGCTCCAAAGTCACTAATAGCGGAGAATAAACGAAGAGATTATTGTAGGGTACGAAACCACCTCAAAGTTATTCTTTCTGATCGATCTATTGGGCTATTCCTATAAGTGTCACAAACAGCCCTAGAGTTCGCACTAAAATAACACCTTAAGACACACATCAACCAAAACCCTAATGTCACCTAGATACTCCAATGTCACCACAAGTATCCGCGGGTTTGATTATACGATATGCATCACACAATCTCAGATTCATCTATCAAACCAACACAAAGAACTACAAAGAGTGCCCCAAAGTTTCTACCGGAGAGTCAAGACGAAAACGTGTGCCAACCCCTATGCATAAGTTCACAAGCTCACAGAACCCGCAAGTTGATCACCAAAACATACATCAAGTGGATCACGTGAATATCCCATTGTCACCACAGATAAACACATGTAAGACATACATCAAGTGTTCTCAAATCCTTAAAGACTCAATCCGATAAGATAACTTCAAAGGGAAAACTCAATTCATTACAAGAAGGTACAGGGGGAGAAGCATCATAAGATCCAACTATAATAGCAAAGCTCGCGGTACATCAAGATCGTGCCAAATCAAGAACACGAGAGAGAGAGAGAGATCAAACACATAGCTACTGGTACATACCCTCAGCCTCGAGGGTGAACTACTCCCTCCTCGTCATGGAGACCGCCGGGATGATGAAGATGGCCACCGGTGATGATTTCCCCCTCCAGCAGGGTGCCGGAACAGGGTCCCGATTGGTTATTGGTGGCTACAGAGGCTTGCGGCGGCGGAATTCCCGATCTAGGTTTCTTTTTGGGGGTTTCTATATTTATAGGAATTTTTGGCGTCGAGAACAAGTCAGGGGGGGGTCCTCGAGGAGCCCACAAGACCGGAGGGCGCGCCCGGGGGGTAGGGTGCGCCCTCCACCCTTGTGGAGGCCTCGTGGCTCTTCTGGCCCAACTCTTTTGCTTCATGGGCTTCTTCTGGTCCATAAAAAATCTCCGTAAATTTTCAGCTCATTTGGACTCCGTTTGATATTCCTTTTCTGCGAAACTCAAAAACAAGGAAAAAACAGAAACTGGCACTGGGCTCTAGGTTAATAGGTTAGTCCCAAAAATAATATAAAATAGCGTATAAATGCATCTAAAATATCCAAGATGGATAATATAATAGCATGGAACAATCAAAAATTATAGATACGATGGAGACGTATCATCTCCCTGATCAATTCCCCCTTCGACAGAGTGCCGGAAAAGGCCTCCAGATGGGATCTCGCGAGAATAGGAACTTGCGACGGCGGAAAAAGTATTTCGGATGGCTCTCTATTGGTTTCCTGATTTTAGAGAATTTATAGAGGCGGAGTTAGGTCAAATGGAGCCACGTGTACCCACCATCCACCAGGGCGCGCCCTGGTACCTCATGGGCCACTACTCCATCTTCTCGTCCCCTCCCGAAGCTTCCAGGGTCTCTTATGTCCAGAAACAAAAACTCCAAAAAGTTTCGTGGCATTTGGACTTCGTTTGATACTGATATTTTGAAAAACCAAAAGCAGGCAAAAAAACAGCAACTAGCACTGGGCATTAAGTTAATAGGTTAGTCCCAAAAAATGATATATAATTGCTTGTAAGTGTATATAAAACATCCAAGATTGATACTATAATAGCACGGAACAATAAAAAATTATAGATAAGTTGGATACGTATCAAGCAACCCCAAGCTTAATTCCTGTTCGTCCTCGAGTATATAAATGATAAAAACAATTTTTTTGATGTGGAATGCTACCTATCACATTCATCATATATTCTTTTCTTTTGTTGCATGGATATTTGGACTTGAATGATTCAAAGCAATAGTCTATAATTTGACATGAAAACATAAATACTCAAGCTTACCAACAAGCAACCATGTCTTTTAAAATATCAACGCTAAAGAAAGTTATCCCTAGCCCATTATTCTCAATCATTGATCCATTCATGAAACACACTCAAATATTAGCTACACCCAATGCACAAGTATGACAATAGTGTTCTCTAGTTGGTGCTTCATAAGAGAAGATGGAGACTCAAAATAAAACTAAAAATTGCATAAAAGTAAATAGATAGGCCCTTCGTAGAGGGAAGCAGAGATTTGTAGAGGTGCCAGAGCTCAAAGCTTAAATTAGAGATATAAAACTATTTTGAGAGGCATGCTTTTCCTGTGAACGAAAATGACCAAGAATTCCCAATACCTTCCATGCTAGACACATTATAGACGGTTGCCAAACATAAAATAAAATTTATTTCCTTTCCACCATTCTTTCACAATCCATGGTTAGCCGTATCCACGGGTGCCTTCCATATCAACACTTTCTAAGGAATTTATTATTATTGTCATTATTTATTTTATTTTTTCATTTCGGGACCGGGCATCCCTATTACCTTGCCACTTTCTTGTGCAATGACAAGTGAATAAACAGTCATTGTGAATAACCCGCCTAGCATGGAAAACATTGGCCACCCCCTTCCACTTCATGAGTAGTACGGGCACACAAAATAGAAGTTTATTTTGAATAATTAGAGTTGGCACATGCAAATTTACGTAGAAGGGCATGTAAGTACCGCTTATAGGTAGGTATGGTGGACTCATTTGGCACAACTTTGGGTTTAAGGAATTGGATGCACAAGCAGTATTTCTGCTTAGTATAAATGAAGGCTAGCAAATAGATTGAGAAGCGACCAACCAAAAAATGAAAATGGTCATAAAGATGCATTGAACATAACTAGCACTGAATAATGCACCATAAGTAGGATGTAACTGCGTTGCATAACTATTGACTTTACGTGCATGCATAGGGAATCACAAACCTTAACATCAATATTCTTACTAAAGCACAATTAGTTACTACCATCACTCACATATTACCATCTCCATATCGCAAAACTATTGCAATGAATCAAACTTATCATATCCAATGATCTACATGAAAATTCTTACTATATCCTTCTTGGATATTCATCACATTGGGACCAAATTCATATCTTGTGCAAATTACCGTTACTATTATCAACTCTCAAAAAGATATAAGTGAAGCACGATAGTTCATCTATTTCTTCAAAATAAAATTTTATCAACTCTAAAAATAATATAAGTGAAGCATGAGAGTGCATGTATTTCTTCAAAATATACCACCACCATGCTAAAAAAGATTTAAGTGAAGTACTAGAGCAACTGCCTAGCTTAAAAGATTTAAGTGAAGCACATAGAGTATTCTAACAAATCATGATAAATGTGTGTGTCTCTCAAATAGGTGTGTCCAGCAAATATGATTGTGGGAAACTAAAAAGAAAACAAAGCAAAGACTCATATAATACGCGACGCTCCAAGCAAAACCCATATCATGTGACGAATAAAAATATAGCTCCAAGTAAAATTACCGATGGTCAGTAGAAGAAAGAGGGGATACCTTCCGGGGCATCCCCAAGCTTAGTTGCTCGGGAGTCCTTGAATATTTCCTTGGGGTGCCTCGGCCATCCCCAAGATTGGGCTCTAGCCACTCCTTATTCCTTCATCCATCGTGATCTCAACCAAAACTTGAAAACTTCAATCACACAAAACTTAACAAAACCTTTGTGAGGTCCGTAAGTATAATAAAATAAATCACTACTTTAGGTACTGTTGCAAACCCATTAATATTTTATTTTTGCATTATACCTATTATATTCTAACTTCTCCATGGCTTATACCCCCGATACAATCCATAGTTTCATCAAAACAAACAAAACAATGCATCAAAAACAGAATCTATGAAAACAGAATAGTCTGTAGCAATCTGAATATTGACTATACTTCTTTAACTCCAAAATTTCTCAGACATTAGGACAACATGGGAAATTTGTATATTAATCATGTGTAAAAAATTCAGAAATTTTCCATGCTCTAGCAAATTTTGGTAATTCTGCTACTAGATGCAAAAGTTTCTGTTTTTTCACAGAATCAAATCAACTATCATCCAAATCATCCCAAAGGCTTTACTTGGCACAAACACTAATTTAAACACAAAAACACAACCATAAAAGTAGCATAATTGTGTGCACACAAAAACAGAAAAATAAACAAGAAAATTAAGCTAACTATTGGGTTGCCTCCCAACTAGCGCTATTGTTTTATGCCCCTAGCTAGGCATAATGCATAGTTTCAAGTGTTGTAATCCTTAGTTTTTGTAAGCCTAGCAACTCCTATTTCTCTCTCTATCTTTGCCATTTTCAATAATGTGGGCTAAAGGATCAAGCTTAGTACTAAGGGTTTTTATCTCTTTCAAAACACAAAAGGCATCAAATTTTTGTTCCAAAGCATCAAATCTCCTATTTTGAGACACCACATTGTTGTTTAAATATCCTTCCAACATTGGACTCCATACTAGACTTAGTTTCTTTTATTATCTCTGTTTGACGAAAGCTTACTAGAATGGTGGGCACAATTGTTTCTACCTTTGGTTTCCCAAATATGCTTTTCATCTTTTCATAAGTGTCAAAGGCATTATTTCCAAGAAAATAATTTTCAAACATGGAATCCAGGATACATCTATAAGCAAGAGGTAAACCAACATAAAAACTTCTTAAAAGCAATTTAATGTGACTCTGAGGCCTAGCTCTCATTTGTATTTCAAGTAATATATCCCAAGCTTCTTTTAAAGATTCATCACTCGAGTACTTAAAGTTTAAAATTCCAAAATGTTCTCCTAAGTAAGGAGGGAACGGTAAGTCGGGAGAAGAACTAGTCATAATGAGCAAGCAAACACGAAAAAGGCAAACATAAAATATTTTTGTAAATTTTGTAAAAAAAATTAGAAGTGGTGGAGATGAAAATGAGAGGTAAAGGCAAATAAAGTAAATGCAAGAAGAGAAAGTTTATGCGTAGTACTTGATAGATGTTGATGATGTCTCCCCGGCAACGGCTCTAGAAATTCTTCCTACTACTTGTGAATTGCATTGGGATTTCCCCGAAGAGGAGAGGATGATGCAGTACAGTAGAGATAAGTACTTCCCTCAGTTAAGAACCAAGGTTATCAATCCAGTAGGAGAACCAAGCAACACCTCGTTAGCAGCCCCTGCACACAAGCAACAAATCCTTGCAACCCAACGCGAACAAGGGGTTGTCAATCCCTTGGCGGTTATGTGCAAGGTAAAATTGTGTAGTAATTGATAGATAGATTGCACAAAAACACAAAATAAAATAGGATTTTTTACATCTGTGCCCCTGGTTCCTTAGCTGTAGTCATTCATCCCCACGCTCTTAACTTTTGCTCACTTTTCCCCACTCCCTTGTCTGAAACTCTCACAAATGGGCAAACTGGACGTTGCCGTCGGGTCAATGGCTTGACCGTTAACTCTGACTAGTGGGGCCACGTAGGCATTTCATTTTTGCATGCAACTGATCGCGGTCATGGGGTAGCACGTGTCCATGGAACATGCCAAAAACGTCCCATCGTATAAGAGGGGGAACCACCTACGGGCGCATCGCCCCTACCACTTCCCCCCAAATCCCCTACCTGCCGCATCATCTCCCTCTCCCCCACCGCGTTGTCTCGCTCTACTCCACCGCACTGTCTCGCTCTTCCCCACCGCATCCTCTTCCTCACCTTCATCGCCTCCCTCATACCGATGGCGGACGCTCGTGGCGATGTCGGCGCAGCGGCCGGAGATCTGCAAGGCGCGGTGACCGCGGCAGATGCAGTGTAGGACGTTGGCGGCATCCACGGTGGTGCGGGGAAACTCGCAACCACTGTCGCGGCTGTGGATGTGGAGAAGGAGGTGGCGGGCTCCGCCTCGGCGCTGCCGGAGCTGAAGGTGATGGCGTCGAGCGGCGCTGTCCATCCAGATGCGCAGCCTGGCGAGGAGAAGGTGGTACAGGAGGTACTTCCATTTGCTTGTACCCTAGTTGCAATATTTAGATTGTAGAGTTAGTTTCTGTAACACCCTGGTTTTCGCTCCCTGTTTTTTCCTTCACGGGATTTGACTCCCGTCTTTTTTCTCGGTGTTATCGGATTTCTCTAGCTCTTGGGAATATGAAGATGGTCATTTAGCCTTGCCTTTCCTATCCAGCCAGAGATTCTCTTCAGATCAACCTTGCCACCCTAGATCTATTCTTAGGATTTTGCCGCTGAAACCCTACCTTCCGAGTTGCCGGAAGGGAAACCCTGATCCTCTCAGTTACAAAGGAACCCCAATTTCCTTTGATCTGTTGCCTCCCAACTTTTCCCAGTGATCATCCTTCATCTATAAACCCTGGATATGCAAAAATATTGCCAAGTTATTTGCAATATTTTTCATTTATAATTAATTCCTTTTTCTGCCAGTTAAAGGAATTAAATCCAGGAAAATATCTATCCATCTTCAAAGTTCATGAAAACTTGTGGAGATATTCTTTGTGATCATATTGAGCTCGCATAAAAATATTGGCGATAATTAAATAGGGGAAATTGCATTTTCCTATTTAATGCCAATATGGCATTTTGGGCCCTTTCTAAAGGAACTACCATTTTGGTAGCCAGGAAAAATCCCAAATAAATTGTGGAGCTTCTCCTATCCATATCTTCACCATTTCCATCAAGAACCCAAGTTCCACCCATTAAATTTTGAGCACAACACCAATTTGCAAATTCTGTCCAGTTGGGCAAATTGCAAAGGAAGTGCTTGAACCCTTGATCCATTTGATCTAAAAAAAATCATGGTGATTAACATTTCTAAATAACTCATGGAAACCAAAAACCAGCTCAATCCATCTATCCATCTGTCCACAGCATATTTCTCAAGTTTCTGTCCATTTGGAAGTGCTGTGAAGGAAGTACCATGTAGGCATTTCCAAATGAGCTCAAACTTTTCCAGTACCTTCATATGTTCAAATCATCACCTTCCACCAAAATTCAACTCATTTTAACAAGCCAGATGAGTGCAGCTTCAAAATCCCTTTTCTGGACCAGATTTGGCATTACAAAGGAAGTGGGTGCAAATCTTGTCCAAATGACTTCCAATTTTACCAGCACATAGTCCTTCCTACTCTATTTCATTTTGACAAAGTCTCAGATCCCCACCCTCATTCATTTCTCCAGAAAAATCCACCCAATTTTGCTGTTAAAGTCTGTTTCTGCAAGGTTCACTCATCCTAGAGCTATCTAGGTGGTTCCAGCCACTTGTCCCATCTATTTTAGCAGTGATGCATCTAATTGACAAGGTGTGACGAGAAGAGGCGTGCTAGAACGTGCTATGCACGTGGTGACCACACGGTGGCCATGCAGAAACGGCGCTCTGCGCCTCTGTCTGCTCCGGGTAGTCGCCTCCGGTCAGTCCCCGCTTGTCTGAGCGTGTCCTACGGCTCCCCTGCGTCCATGCCGACCCTCTCCAGACCATTCCCCCTCCTCTCTCCTTCTCCTCGCGCCACGGCGATCGCCGCCGCTGTTCTGCCCGTGACCCGCCGCCGTATACGGACGAGCCGAGCTCTCCCGAAGCACCAGGTTGCCTTCCCTGCTCCTCCCCGAAGCCTCTCGTCGCCGCTACCATCCAGCCACGCCACCCACGAGCTCCAGTGCACCAATAAGGCCCCCACGGCGGCCGAACCTATCCTCCCCGTTGCCTGGGCTATAAATAGCCATGGCCAGAGCCCTCTCGAGCTCACACCGCACCCGCAGCAGCTCCTCCCTTCCTCCCTAGAACACCCCAAGCCCGAGCCTTGAGCTCTCCCTCTCTCCTCTCTCGGCATCGCTGCCATAGCCGCCGGCGAACCTCGCCTAAATTCTGCCTACCCCGGCCCCCTCTGCTCCTCTAGCTCCACCAGCCGACCACCGCTACCACCCTCAAGCCCTCCCCACCTCCATTTATTCCTGGGTCAGGCCATAGCCTCGACCCTGAGCTCTCCATCGCCGCCGTCCGCCTCCCTCTCGGCCGCCCTCTACTGAGCCTCCCCACTGCCGCCTCGGGTACCTACCGGCGTGGCCCAGAGCGCCACTTCCATCCCGCCCCTCGCCGCGGGCCCTCGGCCACCGGAGCTACGGCAACGGCGACGGCCGGCCGCCCTTTGTTGCCCGGGTCGAGAGGAAGAAGAAGTAGGGCGGGAGGAGGAGAGACAAGGCCGTGGGGCCCAGGTGTAAGTGACTCGGACGGCGGGCCCAACAACTTAAGTGGAAGCGTACTTTGCTAAAGTACGTTTTCCATTGGACAAAGCGTATTTCCACTTAACTACTGCTGAAAGTGCGTTTTCTCTTTCAGAAAACGTAATCTTTCCCAGTACGCTTTCGGTTCAGCCCCAGGGGCCTGTCTGTGAACATTTTATTTACAGATTGGTCCCTAGACTTCAAACCCTTACATCTTTTTGCTCGTGACTCCGAATCAGGTGAATCCAACGCCCCCTTCTTCATCTCCTCGAGCCCGTTCCGATGAGGT
Source organism: Thinopyrum elongatum (assembly GCA_011799875.1). Classification (NCBI taxonomy): domain Eukaryota; kingdom Viridiplantae; phylum Streptophyta; class Magnoliopsida; order Poales; family Poaceae; genus Thinopyrum; species Thinopyrum elongatum. The sequence continues at coordinate 441,195,040 of CM022300.1, read as the reverse complement.
CACTTTCATAATGTTTACTCATTCTGAAAATGACCATTTTGCCCTTGCCCTTCGTTCAGCCCCTCTGAGAGAGAACGGTTTCCGACGATTCTTCCGCGGCTTCACCGCACTTCCTCCCGGAGTATTTCTTCGACCCCAGGCAAGCCGACCCCTTTCTTGCACTTTCTTCGGTGACGGCACCACGCCTGTGTTCTGAGCTGTTTCCGGCTGTCCGGGGTGGATGCCGACTTTTATTTCTCTTGTCAGCAACTGTCCATGTTCTGAGCTGCTTTTCAGCCATCTCGGGTAGCTGTTGAATTTCTTTCCATAGCGGTGACCCTATGCTCCGAGCTGTTTTTCGGCCGTCTTAGGGAACTGCTACATTCTTCTTATCAACACCGTCTCATGCTCTGAGCTGCTTTCCAGCCGTCTTGAATCGGGGTTGAGTTATTCCGGTAATGTCCCATATCTGAGTTGTAAAGACCGTTCTGGTGGCTACTGGTTTCTTTGCCGGTTTTATGCAAAGGTTCTGATGGTCGTAACTTACAGCTCGAACTTATAAAGTGATAACTTGCCATTTAAATCTTGTTTCACTAAGGACCTGTCGTGATATCATATGGAGATAGGTTGTTATGATCATGCATAGCTACTACCATCTCAAGTTATTGCGATAAACAACCATGCTGGTTAAATAATGGCTAAAACTGAACATAGTTGGTTGATCTTGAGTCACCTGTCCGGGCTTATTCGTGCAACCACATTTGCCGGTATGGGACGGCCTTGACTTGGTCTGGCTCCATGCTCTTTCACCGGTACCTCCATCTAGGGAGGGTTATGCGTGCGTGCTGCCCTGATCAGGTAGACGGCGATAACCCTGTGAGCCAAGTTGGTTGTTTGTGCGTGGTCCCCGTTTGGGACAGTTTAGTTTGGCCACAATGGTGGTAGGTGTCACGAGGTGACATAGGGGCCACCCAGGGCTTGACTCCGGGGGAGGATGATTGCCGGTGGTACGATGGGAGAGTCACGGGTCAGGCGAGTTTCGTTGGAGCAACGCTGGTCCACCCGAATGGGATCACGAGGTCAGGTGCTCCATGGTGTAGGTATAGTGCGCAACCTCTGCAGAGTGTAAAATCTATTCGAATAGCCGCGTCCACGGTATTGGATAGCCTGTCCAGACCTCACTAGGTGGTCAACCGTAATGATGATAATAATGGTGGAAGAACCTATCCTACATAGAGATCAGATGTTGTCAGGAATATCGTATGTTAGCCATGGGATGGCTATGGAAGAGATGGTCATATGACCGAAAGCCTTGGATTGGACTTGAATCAGTGTCAGATTGGTTCATGAGAATGTTCGGAGTATGGATTATATACTTAATATGCTTCACCTTACTGTACTTTACTTCAGTAGTTATCTTGCTAGATAACCCTGTTATGTCATGATGATCAATGCTGCTAGATGTTTAATTATGCTAGATAATCCTGTTACAACATGATGATTAATATTGCTAGATAGGTATATTATGCTATGATAATTAATATTGCTCTAATAGCAAATACATGCTTGAATGCCATGGATTGCATTGCTTGGTGTATATGTTAGTTTGGTTTGCTTGCGAGTACATTCAAAAGTACACAGCGGCCTTCAATGTGGCCAGGTTCACGTAAGGATCCGCCGTCGAGGAGCTGGAGCGTTCGTGGGCTAGGAGGGTAACCCAGTCAGATCCCTGTGGTTTGGAGCCGCACCAAGACCAAGCTGCCTTAGAGCTTTTCCGCTACCATCACTCTTGTAATATATCCTGTAAGACTTATACACCCATTAATAGAAATGCCTGTGTTCATGATACTTGTTGTAAAAGCGCATGCCAGAGTGATTTCCTGGGCTGGTATGCATGGCGACCGTATGGCTACAGTGGTAATCAGGCGGGGCGCCACAACGGATGGTATTAGGGCAGCCAGGCTGACTGTAGGTTACCCTAGCTGGACTTCATTGTCTTGTGCTCAGTAGAAAGCCCAGATGGATTTCAGTCATCTTTTGCCAACCTTGCACGGCTACTATTGGTCATAAGGCAACTCCCTAGGTTTTTGGCTCCATCAGACCCAACTCTCGTGGCCTTTGCCTGCGTACAAAATGCTCGCACCTGGCAACGACTCGTGAGCCCTGAACCCCCTAGGTAAACCAGATATCCTTACATTGCTTGCTAGCCATGGCATTTCTCTTCTTAACTCTAGTTTCCTTTGGGAAACGCTTATAAATTCTATCTTTTCCCCGACAACCCTAGAATCGCACGACCATAGCCATCGTGTATCGAGTGTGATGTTCCCTAAGGAAGTAGTAGAAGCTTGACACCAATTGCTACCAGGAGCATTGTGTGGTTTTGCTTCTAAATCCTCAGAGGTGCATCGAGTGAGCTATACTAGTTATACTAGTGGATCCTCGGCCACCTGTGTAAGGTCCGCAAAATTTGAGCTTTGTTTGCTTTTTGGTTTTCGCGGTTCTTGTTTCTTTTCTCGGTTCCGTTCCTTCGCTCCGACTAGATCCATCCGCAAGTGCCGTCAAGAAGACTAGTATACAACTTGGATAATACCCAATAATCCAAATTCAGCAAGAGTTAAGCCAAGCCAACTGCCTGGTATTTAGAATAGCAACACCGGATCTGTCAAGAGTAAAGAATGGGTCAGAAACAGAATCTGTGTGCAACAGACAAGGCTAGGATATACCTAAGAGTTTGCCTCAGAACAGATCACATATGAGGAATAGTCAAATGAGTTACCAAGAATGAACTTCAGTAAGGACAAATGGTTTCGTCCTCGACACAAGGATTATTTCCGTTAGCGAGGTGAACCGAGCCTTTTCTCAATGGACTCAAGAATCATTTACTACCCACCGAAGACATATTCCAAGAATGTGAATGTGCCAAGAGCAATAATAAAACTCTGATTTGCAAGGAAATATGGATGCATTCACAGCTATCCAGAATCAATGAAAACTTCACGCGCTGGGAAGCTCAGCTGAACCAAATGGAATGATCCGTCAATTGCTTATTATCGGCAACACCTGGTTTGAATGCAAAGGGTATTCCGAATTAATTATCAACATGAAGTCTGCATTAGTTGTGCAACCTTTACAGCAGAAATGAGCGGACCGGCAGAAGGACAAGTGATGTGTGTGACCAATGGAATATCTTCAGTCAAGGTATGGCCTATACCAAATTTGGCTCCGCCATGGGTAAAGTTCCGGATACTTCAGAAAGAAGCCAGAATCGGCCATAGATCCGACCACATATCACCGTAAAAGACTTCTGGTATATGAAACCTAGCCTTCCTCCACAAGCTACCGAGAGAAGCTTACAACGCAAGACTGCCAATCTTCCTTGGTATGCCACTTGGTGAGAAAATCTTCTGGGGTACGACACTCCCATCTTCCATAGTGTGCTACCACGGAAAGCTTCTGGCATAAGGCACCTAACCTTCCGCAGTAAGCCACATGAAGGAAAACTTCTGAGGTACGATACTCAGTCTTCTTCAGTACACTACCCTGGCAAAAGCTTCGAGCATAAGGAATTCAGCCTTCTTCAACACGCTATCGTGCCTACAACAAGCTTGTCAGAAGCAAGAACTAGTCTGGACACACATCCTCCTCAGAACTCAGTGGTTATAAAAGGATTCATCCTACACCTGCATATGTTGTGAGCATGCAGTCCAGTGAATCAGTTCATGCGAGCCACTCGTACATGGGAATGATTGAGTTCAGAGAAACATTGGCCCCATAGTTCAAAGAAGAATATAAGCACATCAACCCCTACGAGGTATGCAGGAGTAAGCTGTGAGAACAAGCCCAACAAGCCGGGAAAGCAATCAAGGGGCCGTATTGGCAGGTCATGACAGGCCATCAAAGGAATCCTCAAGAACAAAGAAGTTGAGGATGAACAACCTCCGTGATGGTCAGCAAGATACAGTTTCACAGACAAGGTATTACTACCAATCCTTGCCAGACTCTTGCATATACGGCCAAAACAATGCAGCCAGCATGTCATACCCACCTTAAATACGGGCCGCCAACCAAGACAAGAGGCTATACTCCGAAAGATACACCGGATGATAGTGATATTATGTTTAGCTCAGTGGTCAAAGCAAGGACTACAGAGGCTATGTATGACAGAACTATCTCCATGAACGACGGAGTTCGAAAAAGGACATTCAGATGAAATAAGCTCAAAGCACATCAGCACCAACAACTCATAGACACCATGACATCATTGGAATAAGATATTACTGTCTATGATTACTTTGTGATCATGCCCGACCCTTCAGCAATAGCTCGGTCGTGTTGTTCCTTGAACTGTGGATCACCTAAGGACAAAGTCAGAATGTCGAAGGCAGAAGGAAACATCAGCATGGAACCCACAGCCAGACTTTGCATTCTGACATGGCAAAGAGAAAGTCACCTCTAGCCATCAAGGCCATACGAGCATGTGGGCCTGGTACTAGGAAAGGATGTCTTGCCCATGACTGTCAGAGTACGAAGTATCGCAATAAAACCCGAAGCAGTTGCTTCCGGACCATGGAAACTAAGCTGTTTGTTGGTATTACCGTTACCCCACTACTAGTACAAGAGGTTTACCTGATAGGAAGGAGAAGGATTCGAGTAAACTGTGTGCAGAGGCAACACCTGGTCCATCAAAAGTGGCAGTTAAAAGGCCTCGTATTCCAGCCAAGTCTTCTGGAATATGGCACCGCTGGCATAGGATGAATCAGCTCTTCGTTACTATGGATAATGTTACAAGGGTACAAGGATCACATCAGCACGGTGACACTACGCCTACCCAGGGTAGCCCTATGCTAGCAGCGGAACAGCCCAAGGAAGCAAAAGGACTCTCGGCAACGGAACAATGACTGCGGTAAAGACAAGATCGCTGATGGATCCAAGTCACACACAGGTAAGTCCCCCTTCCCTGGGAGGTAAGCCCGGAAATCTCGAGGATGAGATTTTCTTAAGGGGGGTAGGTTTGTAACACCCTGGTTTTCGCTCCCTGTTTTTTTTCCTTCGCGGGATTTGACTTCCGTCTTTTTTCTCGATGTTATCGGATTTCTCTAGCTCTTGGGAATATGAAGATGGTCATTTAGCCTTGCCTTTCCTATCCAGCCAGAGATTCTCTTCAGATCAACCTTGCCACCCTAGATCTATTCTCAGGATTCTGCCGCCGAAACCCTACCTTCCGAGTTGCCGGAAGGGAAACCCTGATCCTCTCAGTTACAAAGGAACCCCAATTTCCTTTGATCTGTTGCCTCCCAACTTTTCCCAGTGATCATCCTTCATCTATAAACCCTGGATATGCAAAAATATTGCCAAGTTATTTGCAATATTTTCATTTATAATTAATTCCTTTTTCTGCTACTTAAAAGAATTAAATCCAGGAAAATATCTATCCATCTTCAAAGTTCATGAAAACTTGTGGCGATATTCTTTGTGATCATATTGAGCTCCCATAAAAATATTGGCCATAATTAAATAGGGGAAATTGCATTTTCCTATTTAATGCCAATATGGCATTTTGGGCCCTTTCTAAAGGAACTACCATATTGGTAGCCAATAAAAATGCCAAATAAATTGTGGAGCTTCTCCTCTCCATATCTTCACCATTTCCATCAAGAACCCAAGTTCCACCCATTAAATTTTGAGCACAACACCAATTTGCAAATTCTGTCTAGTTGGGCAAATTGCAAAGGAAGTGCTTGAACCCTTGATCCATTTGATCTGAAATTTTTCAAGGTGATTAACATTGCTAAATCACTCATGGAAACCAAAAACCAGCTCAATCTATCTATCCATTTGTCCACAGCATATTTCTCAAGTTTCTGTCCATTTGGAAGTGCTGTGAAGGAAGTACCATGTAGGCATTTCCAAATGAGCTGAAACTTTTCAGTACCTTCATATGTTCAAATCATCACCCTCCACCAAAATTCAACTCATTTCAGCAAGCCAGATGAGTGCAGCTTCAAAATCCCTTTTCTGGACCAGATTTGGCATTACAAAGGAAGTGGGTGCAAATCTTGTCCAAATGACTTCCAATTTTACCAGCACATAGTCCTTCCTACTCTATTTCATTTTGACAAAGTCTCAGATCCCCACCCTCATCCATTTCTCCAGAAAAATCCACCCAATTTTGCTGTTAAAGTCTGTTTCTGCAAGGTTCACTCATCCTAGAGCTATCTAGGTGGTTCCAGCCACTTGTCCAATCTATTTGAGCAGTGATGCATCTAATTGACAAGGTGTGACGAGAAGAGGCTTGCTAGAACATGCTATGCACATGGTGACCACACGGTGGCCATGCAGAAATGGTGCTCTGCGCCTCTGTCAGCTCCGGGTAGTCGCCTCCGACAAGTCCCCGCTTGTCCGAGCGTGTCCTACGGCTCCCCTGCGTCCACGCCGACCCTCTCCAGACCATTCCCCCTCCTCTCTCCTTCTCCTCGCGCCACGGCGATCGCCGCCGCTGTTCTGCCCATGACCCGCCGCCGTATACGGACGAGCCGAGCTCTGCCGAAGCACCAGCTGGCCTCCCCTGCTCCTCCCCGAAGCCTCTCATCACTGCTACCATCCAGCCACGCCACACACGAGCTCCAATGCACCGATAAGGCCGCCACGGCGGCCGAACCTATCCTCCCCGTCGCCTGGGCTATAAATAGCCACGGCCATAGCCCTCTCGAGCTCACACCGCACCCGCATTAGCTTCTCCCTTCCTCCCTAGAACACCCCAAGCCCGAGCCTTGAGCTCTCCCTCTCTCCCCTCTCGGCATCGCTGCCATAGCCGCCGGTGAACCTCGCCTGAATTCATCCCACCCCGGCCCCCTCTGCTCCTCTAGCTCCACCAGTCGACCACCGCTACCACCCTCAAGCCCTTCCCGCCTCCATTTATTCCCGGGTCAGGCCGCAGCCTCCACCCCGAGCTCTCCATCGCTGCCGTACGCCTCCCTCTCGGCCGCCCTCTACCGAGCCTCCCCACTGCCGCCTCGGGTACCCACCGGCACGGCCCAGAGCGCCGCTTCCATCCCGCCCCTCGCCACGGGCCCTCGGCCACCGGAGCTACGGCAACGGCAACGGCTGGCCGCCCTCTGTTGCCCGGGTCGACAGGAAGAAGAAGCAGGGCAGAAGGAGGAGAGAGAAGGCCGTGGGGCCCAGGTGTAAGTGACTCGGACGGCGGGCCCCACAACTTAAGTGGAAGCGTACTTTGCTAAAGTACGTTTTCCGTTGGACAAAGCGTATTTCCACTTAACTGCTGCTGAAAGTGCGTTTTCTCTTTCAAAAAACGTAATCTTTCCCAGTACGCTTTCGGTTCAGCCCCAGGGGCCTGTCTGTGAACATTTTATTTATAGATTGGTCCCTGGACTTCAAACCCTTACATCTTTTTGCTCGTGACTCCGAATCAGGTGAATCCAACGCGCCCTTCTTCATCTCCTCGAGCCCGTTCCTATGAGGTCACTTTCATAATGTTTACACATTTTGAAAATGACCATTTTGCCCTTGCCCTTCATTCAGCCCCTCCGAGAGAGAACGGTTTCCGGCGATTCTTCTGCGGCTTCACCGCACTTCCTCCCGAAGTATTTCTTCGACCCCAGGCAAGCCGACCATCTGATATAAGCCCTAAAGCATTACTCTATGATATTTCTTGCATGTTTAAATTAATATGCTTGTGCTTGTCTGTGTAGTAGTGAGCTGTATGTGACGCTGACGAACCCTTGCTTGCACTTTCTTCGGTGACGATACCACACCTGTGTTCTGAGCTGTTTCCGGCCATCCTGGGTGGATGCCGACTTTTATTTCTCTTGTCAGCAACTGTCCGCGTTCTGAGCTGCTTTTCGGCCGTCTCGGGCAGCTGTTAAATTTCTTTCTGTAGCGGTGACCCTATGCTCCGAGCTGTTTTTCGGCCGTCTTAGGGAACTGCTACATTCTTCTTATCAACACCGTCTCTTGCTCTAAGCTGCTTTCCAGTCGTCTTGAGTCAGGGTTGAGTTATTCCGGTAATGTCCCAGATCTGAGTTGTAAAGACCGTTCTGGTGGCTACTGGTTTCTTTGCCGGTTTTATGCAAGGGTTCTGACGGTCGTAACTTACAACTCAAACTTATAAAGTGATAACTTGCCATTTAAATCTTGTTTCACTAAGGACCTGTTGGGATATCATATGGAGATAGGTTGTTATGATCATGCATAGCTACTACCATCTCAAGTTATTGCGATAAACAACCATGCTGGTTAAATAATGGCTAAACTGAACATAGTTGGTTGATCTTGAGTCACCTGTCCGGACTTATTCGTGCAACCACATTTGCCACTATGGGATGGCCTTGACTTGGCCTGGCTCCATGCTCTTTCACCGGTACCTCCGTCTAGGGAGGGTTATGCGTGCGTGCTGCCCTGATGAGGTAGACGGCGATAACCCTGTGAGCCCAGTTGGTTGTTTGCGCGTGGTCCCCGTTTGGGACAGTTTAGTTTGGCCACGACGGTGGCAGGTGTCACGAGGTGACACAGGGGCCACCCAGGGCTTGACTCCGGGGGAGGATGATTGCCGGTGGTACGATGGGAGAGTCATGGGTCAGGCGAGTTTCGTTGGAGCAATGTTGGTCCACCCGAATGGGATCACGAGGTCAGGTGCTCCATGGTGTGGGTAAAGTGCGCAACCTCTGTAGAGTGTAAACTCTATTCGAATAGCCGCGTCCACGGTATTGGACAGCCCGTCCAGACCTCACTAGGTGGTCAACCGTAATGGTGATAATAATGGTGGAAGAACCTGTCCTGCATAGACATCAGATGTTGTCAGGAATATGGTATGTTAGCCATGGGATGGCTATGGAAGAGATGGTCAGATGACCGAAAGACTTGGATTGGACTTGAATCAGTGTCAGATTGGATCATGAGAATGTTCGGAGTATGGATTATATACTTAATATGCTTCACCTTACTGTACTTTACTTCAGTAGTTATCTTGCTAGATAACCCTGTTATGTCAGGATGATCAATGCTGCTAGATGTTTAATTATGCTGGATAATCATGTTACAACATGATGATTAATATTGCTAGATAGGTATATTATGCTATGATAATTAATATTGCTCTAATATCAAATACATGCTTGAATGCCATGGATTGCATGTCTTGGTGTATATGTTAGTTTGGTTTGCTTGCGAGTACATTCAAAAGTACTCAGCGGCCTTCAATGTGACTAGGTTCACATAAGGATCCGTCGTCGAGGAGCCGGAGCGTTCGTGGGCTAGGAGGGTAACCCAGTCAGATCCCTGTGGTTTGGAGCCGCACCAAGACCAAGCTGCCTTAGATAGAGCTTTTCCGCTGCCATCACTCTTGTAATATATCCTGTAAGACTTATACACCCATTAATAGAAGTGCCTGTGTTCATGATACTTGTTGTAAAAGCGCATGCCAGAGTGATTTCCTGGGCTGGTATGCGTGGCGACCATCTGGCTATAGTGTAATCAGGCGGGGCGCCACAGTTTCATTGGTTGGATTGTGATTCATAGGGTAGTATAGATGGTTAGAGTAGTTGGTTTGAGGGATAGGGTTTTCTGTATGGGGGGATGGGGTTTTTTTGTATTATGGTTTTTTGGATTACATTCGTTGCAAAAATGCTAGACAGATCTTAATGAGAGATAGGGATCTCTGTGCTTAAATGCTACATGTGATTATTAGATTTGTTTTTGAATGCTACACAGATTGGGGTTTTGAATGCTACAGACATGTATGCTTAGATTTGTTTTTGAATGCTACACAGATTGGTGTTTTGAATGTCATATGCCCAAATGGAATGCATTAATTTTGATGTACCTATCAATTGATTAAGAACTTACTTGATTCATCAGTATATAAATTTGTCCACAATATGTAGTTATATTAGCTTTGTTGTTCAATGTGTGTGCATGACAATGGAAAATGCAAATAGAATCATAGTATGGATAATATGATCAATGTGTCATGTGAGCATATCTAAATTATTAGTTGGCTTATGTATTTACTAGTAATGGATGTAATTCTATATTCAGGAGGAAGATTCTGTGGGGAATAAGAGGAAGCTGGACCTTACTGGGTTCAAGGACCCGTACGATCCAGAGTATAGTGACTACGAAGAATATGAGGCAAGCCTACTTGAAATTTAGATTGTTCATTTAGTTCCTTTGACATGGTGTATATGAATCTATAATGTATTAATGTAATTCATTCATGTGTGCTGTATGAGTCTGGAGAAGATGTGGACAACGGCAACATCGTGTCCTTCACAGCGAAGGAGGAGGAGAAGATCATGGCCAAGGGAGTTGCTTCCTTCTACAACCGCAAGATCAAGAATTGGCACTGCCCCTACTGCACCACCAAGCCAAAGCCAAAGGATGGCCGCTTCAATCACCTTGTGTCTCCAGAGGATGTAGCGATTCATGGGGAGGACTACAAGATCAGGGGCAGCTTGCTGCCCTCGCGAAGGCCCTGACTCCTCTTCCCAAGTGATGTGATGATGTTTTATCTTTTACTTTTGGTAAACTGAATGTGGCTGTTTGGTAAACTTTGTGTGGTGGTATCTATAGTAAACTTTGTATGTGATCTATGGTAGTAATGTATTATGCTATCTATATTTGTCTGTCCTTAAATTTGCCTGTGGTGTATGGTATGTTCTGTTTAGATGTTGTGAGCTATGAGTTTAGGTGCTGCAATGATCACACATGCTGCTTCAGTGTTGCTTCACTGATCAGACATGCTGCAAAGAATAAGCAAAAAGAGCAAATAGTCCATCATTTGATCAAATATTCCAATAACAGAGCAAAAAAACAACATTTGAATGAAGATAGTCCATCATTTGATCAAGTATTCCAATAACAGATCAAATATTCCAATTTGAATTTGAGGCAAAATTTGAATTTGAACCAACACTTGAAGTCCATTGCCCTGTGGTGTGATGTTGCAAAGTTTGCTGAACTATTATAAATGTTAGGTGATCAATCCAATCTCTTTTGTGTGGTAAAACTTATAGTCATGAGAAATGTGCTCCAAATGAGCTCCATTTGTAATCAAGTTTTTTTGGACCTACTCCAAATGAGCCAAATATTTTTTATTAACACCTATTCAATCTATATAGTGTAGATTCGAAGTCTCACTGTTTATTGAATTAATCTTCATATTTTTACATTTTTTTGAAAAAATTATGCTTTAATAGAAAACCATTAAAAACACGTTTAAAATATGAAAATGGAAAACTAAGTTCAGATCCTTCTTATTCACTTTGAAATCAAGCTTTGGTGAATTTTTTGATTTTTTAAATTTTTCAAAAACCTAAGGGAACCCTACCTCCTCTCCTTGAACTCTCTGCAACGTTGTACATGATAGCTCATATGTGTGAAGTTTTTTCATGAAAATGTCCATAGACCAAGTTTATGATTTTTGGTTGGTAACATGTCACATAAGACAACATTGTGCGCAGGTTTTATATTTTTTTGATTTTTTTAAATTAATGGTGCTCATTTGACCTCGATCATGCCACCTAGGTTTTTTTTTTAAATTTCTGTATACCAAGTTTAGTATTTTTCCTCGTTAGTGTGTCTTATAAAACGACGAATGGCGAAGGTTTCATATTTTTTTGATTTTTTTTAAATTAGTTATGCTCAGTCAAAGCCTAGATAACCCCGTTGACCAGCTCAAAACCCCTCTAAACCCCACGGGGTTTCGCCTAACCCTATCTCCAAATATCAGCCGTCCGATCATACACTAGCGCCAAGCGACAGCCCTTAGATGTGGTCTTCTAGAAGGGCTGGCTGCGTGCAGGCTCCGCGCCGTTGGATCAGATGGACGGCTCCGCATTGTTGGATCGTGGGGCAATCCGCGAGATATTCTCCCGTTGGTTGTGCTCGCCCGCCATTGAATCCGTGAAAAAACGTAGTTATTGGGCCCAAAATGAAACCAAGCTCTGGTTGGGCCGTCATATTGGCTCTATTTTTTTTTGCTTGATTGTTTTGATTGCACCTACAGAGATTGAGTTCCCAATACCGCGGTGGGTGTGAAAACGAGCTAGTTCACATTTGACCCCATTACTGCCACGGCGAAATAACACGTCGCACTACGGCTATTTAAGCCACCCATCATCTTCTTCTTCCTCTCACATCCCTCATCTATCTCCCATCCTCTGCCATATGCCCTTCTTGTTCTTCTACCCCATCTGCTTCGACCCCTTCTCCTTCTTCTTCACATCCCTCAGCCATGCAGTACACCGGACCAACCTACCGGTTCCCACTCACCGTGCATGAGAGGCTCTCCCCTGCCGGCGTGTACGTTGAGCATACACTACATGTGTGGGCGATATCAAGGTGGAGGACCGCAAGGGGCTTCACCGAGTTCTTCCTCGCGGCTGGCTACCGCCACCTCCCACTGGGATCTCCAACGATATTCCGCGTCGAGGAGGTCATCCAAAATGGGGTGGTGGTTGCTATCCTTGCCCACTTCACCAACCCCTTCGACGCCTTCTACCTCCTCGACCGTGTGTTTTGGTGTGGCTGCGAGTTCATCGCTTTCACCACCCACAACATCTTCACGGAGTACAGAAACATCTTCCCCACCGCGTCGCGCATGCACACTCTGCCGTACCCCATCGACAACACCCCGGAGGAGCAGTGAAGGGCGCCCGGAGGAGCGAGGTGGAGAAGGCGGCGGCTAGGGTTTAGAACCCTCTATCTTTTTTTCTTTTCTTTTTTGAATCTATGTTATGTTATTAAATTGTAATTTAACTATATGATCGTGCTCTGGGCTTGTTGGCCCTATCTATGTTATGTTATTAAGTTCAATTATTAAGTTTTCTATCTATCCTATTATTAAGTTCTTGCTAGTTTGTACTTTTTTTTGAATTATTGATTGTTTTTTGAGAGAGCTCGCTTTGTTCGTAAGCACCTAGTGCATGCATAGCTACACAAGCCACCACCACATCGAGGAAGCCAAAAAGAATTAAGATATGTAGCCACCTAGTGCATGCAGCCAAAAATAAAAATAAAATATTGTTCAATTTATTTGTTGTAGCAAAACGGGTGCAGATGCGAGTGGATCGAAAAGGATCAAACGATGTTCTAAATTGAGGAGACACGCATCGGCGCATGCAGGCAGCGATCGTCGCTGCATCCGTGGCGGCTGGTGTGCATGAATGCGGCTCAGTCAGCGCATCGTGGCGGCACGCATCGGCGCATGCAGGCCGGCTAGCTAGGTGCGAATCAGTGACAGCGACCGTCGCTGCGTCCGTGGCGGCTGGCGTGCTGGAAAGCGGCTCGGTCGGCATGCATCGGTGCATGCAGGCAGGCTAGCTGCATGCATAGCAGGCTAGCTGGATACGTCGTGCATGCATTGCAGGCTTCTGTCGTGGCGGCATGCACAGGCGTTTCATGCAACGGCCCAATAGTCCAACGAAACCACGGCCCAACGGTCGAACGGCGCCACCGTCCAAGGCCGCCCCACTTGTCAGGTCCAACGGGCGACACAGTCCAGCGTGGCCCCACTCGTCAGAGTGAACGGTCAAACCATTGACCCGACGGCAACATCCAGTTTGCCCATTTGTGAGGGTTTCGGGCAAGGGAGTGGGGAAAAGTGAGCAAAAGTTAAGAGCATGGGGATGAATGAGTACAACTAAGGAACCAGGGGCACAGACGTAAAAAACCCAATAAAATAATAGTAAAAAAATTTCAACAAGGTTTTTGTAGGATTTTTAATATGATAAAAGTAGACCCGGGGGCCATAGTTTTCACTAGAGGCTTCTCTCATAAAAATAACATACGGTGGGTAGACAAATTACTGTTGGGTAATTGATAGAAAAGCAAATAATCATGACGATATCCAAGGCAATGATCATGTATATATGCATCACGTCCGAGACAAGTAGACCGGCTCCTGCCTTCATCTACTACTATTACTCCACACATCAACTGCTATCCAGCATGCATCTAGAGTATTAAGTTCATAAAGAACAGAGTAACGCCTTAATCAAGATGACATGATGTAGACAAAGTAAACTCATGCATGAATAAACCCCATCTTTTTACCCTTAATAGCAACGATACATACATGGCATGTCCCCTTCTGTCACTGGGATTGAGCATCGCAAGATCGAACCCATTACAAAGCACCTCTCCCACTGCAAGAAAAATCAATCTAGTTGGCCAAACCAAATCAATAGATCGGAGAGAAATACGATGCTATAATAATCATGCATAAAAGTGTTCAGAGAAGACTCAACTAATATTCGTGGATAATCTGATCATAAACTCACAATTCATCGGATCACAACAAACACACCGCAAAAAGTGATTACATCGAATAGAACTCAAAGAACATCAAGGAGAACATTGTATTGAAGAACATCGAGAGAGAATAAGCCATATAGCTACTAACTATGGACCCGTAGGCTTGTGGTAAACTACTCACACATCATCGGAAGGGCGGCAAGGTTGATGTAGAGCCCCTCCCTGATCGATTCCCCCTCCGGCAGAGTGCTGGAAAAGGCCTCCGGATGGGATCTCGCGAGAACCACAACTTGCGGCAGCATAAAAAGTATTTCGGGCGGCTCTGTTTTGGTTTCCCAATTTTAGAGAATATATAGAAGGCGGAGTTAGGTCAAACGGAGTCACGTGGGTCCCACCAGCCACTAGGGCGGGCCCTGGTGCCTCGTGGGCCACTGCTCCATCTTCTCGCCCCCTCCCAAAGCTTCCAGGGTCTCTTATGTACAGAAAATAGTCTTCAAAAAGTTTTGTGGCATTTGAACATCGGTTGGTACTGATATTCTAAAAACCCAAAAATAGGCAAAAAAAACAGCAACTAGCATTGGGCACTAAGTTAATACGTTAGTCCCAAAAACTGATATATAATTGCTTGTAAGTGTATATAAAACATCCAAGATTGATACTATAATAGCATGGAACAATCAAAAATTATAGATACGTTGGAGATGTATCAAAGCACAGGGCGGCAAATTCAAAGGGGGACACACGTCGGTGCTTATCGTGAAAAAGGGCGGTCTTCGCCTACTAAAGTTGTTATCCATGACGCGCAGGGGGCTCCATGATGACCTCCGTCCTGACGCGTCGTCGTCCTAGTCTTCTTTCACCATAGTAGAAGGTTTTGGGACCTGCTTTAGGGGGGAGGCAGGCGCAGCTGCTCACTTATCACCAAATAGGAAACTGTCTGGGCCGCGTAGGCTGGCGTGGCCCCACGGTCGTCATCCTGCCGAGGCGATGTCACCCATGTGATGGGCACGCAACCCACATCACACGGCCTTCCGTGAGGCCTCACGGAAGGGCGCGTCGCAAGGGGGGGGGGTCCTCTCATGCTACTCGCTTCTGGTAGTCTTCAGTGAAGTCCTTCGTCGAGAAGGCCCTCGCAAGGTGAGGCCCTTGCCGGAGGCAGATGGCCTGTGGTACCCCGGTTCCCACTGGGCCGACAGTAGCCCCCGGGCCCACAGCACGCATGTTCCACCCGTTGGGAATGAAACAACGCGGGGCCTAAGCCTGCCGGGCCCAGGCGGGGATGCGTGGTAGCATGACAGGAGGGGGACACCCCCACTTCCCCCATGACGTCCCGGTAACCGCGGCTCTGCCATAAAACTGGCCGCATGAGGTGCTGGCGTCATCATTGTCTTCTCGCATGCCTCGCCTCCCTTGCGTGCTGCTCCACTGCCTTGTCTTCCTCCAGCTGCCAAACTTCGTCAACCTTCCTCCGCTGCCATGGCGTCCAAGAAGAAGGCCGCCATTGCTGCCGCAAAGGGAAAGGGGCCGGCGGAGCCGGAGCCGGCCCTGCTGTGGTCCATCATCCTCAATGAGGAGGGGTTGGACAAGGTGCGCCCAATGGTGGCCCACATGAGCAAGGAGTGGGGGGCACGCGGATCTGACCGGCTTCACGCCCTGCGATGGAGCGGCCACGACGATCCCGATCTTCTTCCACTCCATCTTCGCTGGCCTGGTGCCGCCCTTCTCCGACTTCCTCTGCGCCATCCTCAACCACTACCAGATCCACCTGCTCCATCTCCAACCCAACTCCATCCTTCTCCTCGCCATCTTTGCCTATCTCTTCGAGGGCTTCCTGAGAGTGCTGCCTTCGGTGGCGCTCTTCAGGATCTTCTACAGCCTGAGGATCTCCACTGGGAACTAGCGCTCGAGGTGCGCTTCCTTCCGCATCACCGACGGGATGGCCGCCCGTATTATCGACATGAAGATCTTGAGGAAGGTGGAGGGCTATAGGGCATGCTGGGTCTATGTAGATGCCAAGCAGCACAGCCCCCTCCTTATGATCTCGACCAAGCCCGCCGAGAAGAGCTCCCGTGGGACCACTTCGATCTCGTCTACGAGAGGCTGGGGCCGCTGGTGGCGAGGATGGCGGAGCCTCGGGCAACCAAGATCATGGGGGCAATGGTTTCCAAGGAGTTCCTATGCCGGCGCATCGCTCCCCTCCAGAAGCGCTTGTGCCCTGTGTGGCTGAGCGCCAACAACCTCCCCGTGGATGTGCTGCACAAGATCTTGAGGATCCTATTCCCCACATATGTGGAGAATCTTCCCAAGGGCACATACCTGATGTACCGCTACAAGAATAGGTATGAACTTGTCGCGGACATGCCACGGTTCGACCAGTGGGGCCTTGTCCCACCGGGCCACGAGGGGCCTCGCGAGAACCCCCTTGTGGTGGTCCCTGGATCGGGAGGCCACGACGAGCCTGAGGCCTCGGCAAGCTAGGAGGAGGAGATGAGCGATGAGGGGACGCCCCGGTGGACTCGCCGCAAGCTATTGTTGGACGCCCCCGATGACGCCGACTAGTTTGTGGTCATGCCCGCTAAGCGCACGAGCATGGGGGTGAAAGAATCTCGACTGCGGAGGCCAGCGGGCCTTGAGAGGAGGAAACCCGCGCCGCACTGGCGAAGGACGACGCCGGCGGGCCTCATGCCGAGCCCTCCGGAGGGAGCTCAAGCGGGGCTTGAGAGGGCGATGGCGGCAGCAGCGGCTCGCGCTGGAGATAGAGGAAGAAGAGGTGGGCCCCTACTGACGAGTAAGTGCCCGGTCCTTGCTCTTTGTTTCCCTTTGTTCGCCTTTTCATGTTCTTGGCTCCTGCTTCCCGAGGCTTTGCTGAGCCCCCTGTGGCTGATACGTCTCCACGTATCTATAATTTATGAAGTATTCATGCCATGTTTACAACAATTTTATATGGTTTTGGTATGATTTGATTAGAACTAACCCGGACTAACGCTGTTTTCACCAGAACTACCGTGGTGTCATTTTTTGTGTAGAAATAAAAGTTCTCGGAATAGGCTGAAAATTTACGGTGATTTTTTGTGGACAAAAAGAGACCCCCGAAGCTTTGTGGGAGGACCAGAAGACCCACGAGGACACCACAAGCTCGCTAGGCGTGCCCTACCCCCCAGGGAGGGGCGACCGAGCTTGTTTCTTCCTCGTGGGCCCCCTTGACGTGAAACCTACGCCAAAAATTCCTATAAATACCAAAACCCCCGAAAAGAACCCTAGATGAGAAGTTCCGCCGCCGCAAGCATCTGTATCCACGAAAGCTCAATCGGGACCCTGTTCCGGCACCCTGCCGGAGGGGGAAATCATCACTGGAGGCCATCTTCATCATCCCGGCGGCCACCATGACGAGGAGGGAGTAGTTCACCCTCGGGGCTGAGGGTATGTACTAGTAGCTATGTGTTTGATCTCTCTCTCTCTCTCTCATGTTCTAGATTTGGCACGATCTTGATGTGCCGCAAGCTTTGTTAATATATTTGGATCTTATTGTGTTCTTCCCTCTCTACCTTCTTGTGATGAATTGAATCTTTTCCTTTGAGGTTTTTGATACGTCCATTTTGCATCAAGTTTTTTTACTGTTATTTATAGTGTTTTTATGTAATATAATACTTTGTGGAGTAATTATAATGTCTTTTCTCTCATAAAATGCAAGGTTTACACAAAAAGGGAGAATGTCAGCAGTTGGAATTCTGGACCTGAAAAAACTATGTCAGAGATACCTATTCTGCACATCTCAAAATGAGCTGAAATTTCACGGAGAATTATTTTGAAATATATAAAAAATACTGGAGAAAAGAACTACTGGAGGGGGCCACCCAGGTGCCCACTAGGCACCAGGGCACGCCACCCCTCCAGGTGCGCCCTGGTGGGTAGTGGGGGCCCAGGCCCACCTCTGGTGCCCATCTTCTGGTATATGAGGTATTTTGACATAGAAAAAAAATAAGGAGAGGACTTTCGGGACGGAGCGCCGCCGTCTCGAGGCGGAACTGGGGCAGGAGCACTTTGGCCCTCCGGCGGAGCGATTCCGCCGGGGGAACTTCCCTCCCGGAGGGGAAATAGAAGCCATCGTCATCACCAACAACCCTCTCATCTTTGGGAGGCCAATATTCATCAACATCTTCAACAACACCATCTCATCTCAAACCCTAGTTCATCTCTTGTGTTCAATCTTTGTATCAAAACCTCAGATTGGTACCTGTGGGGGACTAGTAGTGTTGATTACATCTTGTAGTTGATGCTAGCCGGTTTATTTGGTGGAAGATTATATGTTCAGATCCATTATGATATTTATTACTCCTATGAAACTGAGCATGAACATGTTGTGTGAGTAGTTACTTTTGTTCTTGAGGACACGGGAGAAGTCATGTTGCAAGTAATCATGTGAATTTGATAAGTGTTCGATATTTTGATGATATGTATGTTGTGATTCCCTTAGTGGTGTTATGTGAATGTCGACTACATGAAACTTCACCATATTTAGGCCTAAGGGAATGCATTGTGGATTAGTTATTATATGATGGGTTGCTAGAGTGACAGAAGCTTAAACCCTAGTTTATGCGCTATTCCGTAAGGGGCTGATTTGGATCCATATGTGTAATGCTATGGTTAGATTTTATCTTAATTCTTCTTTCGTAGTTGCGGATTCTTGCGAGAGGGGTTAATCATAAGTGGGAGGCTTGTTCAAGTAAGAAATGCACCCAAGCACCGGTCCACCCATAGATCAAATTATCAAAGTAGCGAACGCAAATCAAACCAACATGATGAAAGTGACTAGATGAAATTGCGTGTGTCCTCGAGAGCGTTTTACTTATTATCTGAGATAGTTTCGGTCTGTCCTTTGCTACAAAAAGAATTGTGCTACCTTGGTGCACTTATTTTTACTATTGTTACTTGTTAATTGCTACAAATTATCTTGCTATCAAACTACCTGTTACCGACAATTTCAGTGCTTGTAGAAATTACCTTGCGGAAAACCACTTGTCATTTTCTTCTGCTCCTCGTTGGGTTCGACACACTTACTTATTGAAATGACTATGATTGTTCCCCTATACTTGTGGGTCATCAAAACTCTTTTCTGGCGCCGTTGCCGGGGAGTGATGCACTCTTGGTAAGTGGAAATTGGTAAGGAAAAACTTATACTATATGCTGAAATTTACTGTCACTTGTTACTATGGAAAACAATCTTTTGAGGGGTTTGTTCGGGGTATCTTCACCTTGACCAGAAACACAAAGAGTTGCCCCTCAACCTACTGCTCCTACTGAAAATATTAGTTATGAAATTCCTTCGGGTATGATAGAACAACTATTAGCTGATCCTTATGGAGGAGATGGAACGAAACATCCTGATATGCATTTGATACAAGTGGATGAAATTTGTGGATTATTTAAGCTTGCAGGTTTACCCGGAGATAAAGTCAAGAAGATGGTTTTTCCTTTATCTTTGGGGGGCGAAGCATTGATATGGTATAGGCTATGTGATGATATTGGAGCTTGGAATTGGAATCGATTGAAATTGGAATTTCACCCAAAAAATTATCCTATGCATCTAGTTCATCGTGATCCAAATTATATATATATTTTTTGGCCTCGTGAAGGAGAAAGTATCGCTCTAGCTTGGGGGAGGCTTAAATCAATGTTATATTCATGCTCCAATCATGAGCTCTCGAGAGAAATTATTATTCAAAAATTTTATGCTCGGCTTTCTCGTGATGATCAATCCATGCTCGATACTTCTTGTACTGGTTCTTTTATGAAGAAGACTATTGAATTCAGGTGGGACCTTTTGGAAAAAATTAAACGCAACTCTGAAGATTGGGAACTCGACGAAGGTAAAGAGTCGGGTATTAAGCTTGAGTTTGATTGTGTTAAAGCTTTTATGAATATCGATGTTTTTCACAAGTTTAGCCCTAAATATGGACTTGACTTTGAGATAGTAGCCTCTTTTTGTGAATCATTTGCTACTCATGTTGATCTCCCTAAAGAGAAGTGGTTTAAATATCATACCCCTATTAAAGAAGAAATTAAAGAACCAATGATAGTTAAGGATGAGACTATCATTTATAATGTTGATCCAGTTGTGCCTACTACTTACATTGAAAAACCACCTTTCCGTGTGAGGATAAAGGAACATGCTAAGGTTTCAACTGTGGTTAACAAAAGTAATATTAGAGCTCCTAGACCCTCTGAACAAATTAAGTTAGAACCTAGTATTGCTATGGTTAAAGATCTCTTGGTTGATAATATTGATGGGCACGTTATTTACTTTTGTGCTGAAGCTGCTAGAATTGCCAAACCCGATACTGAAGACAAGAATAAGCCGGTGTTGTTGGCATGCCTGTTTTCTCAGTTAAAATAGGAGATCATTGTTATCATGGCTTATGTGATATGGGTGCTAGTGTTAGTGCTATTCCTTTTACTCTTTACCAAGAAATTATGAATGATATAGCACCCGCTAAAATAGAAGATATTGATGTCACTATTAAACTTGCTAATAGAGATACTATCACACCACTTGGGATTGTTAGAGATGTTGAAGTTTTGTGTGAAAAAATAAAACACCCTACTGATTTTCTAGTTCTTGGTTCCCCACAAGATGACTTTTGTCCCATTATCTTTGGTAGACCTTTCTTGAACACTGTTAATGCTAAGATAGGTTGCAAGAAAGAAACCGTCAGTGTTAACTTTGGTGATGTGTCTCATGAGTTTAATTTCTCTAAGTTTCATAGGCAACCTCATAATAAAGAATTGCCTAGTTAGGATGAAATAATTGGTCTTGCTTCTATTGTTGTACCCCTACTGATCCACTAGAACAATATTTGCTAGACCATGAAAATGATATGCACTTGCATGAAAGGAATGAAATAGATAAAATATTCTTTGAACAACAACCTATCCTTAAACACAATTTGCCTGTTGAAATTCTAGGAGGTCCTCCTCCGCCTAAAGGTGATCCTGTGTTTGAATTAAAGCAATTGCCTGACACTTTGAAATATGTTTATCTTGATGAGAAAAAGATATATCCTGTTATTATTAGTGCTAACCTTACAGAGCATGAAGAGAAAAGATTATTAAAAACTCCGAGGAAGCACCGTGTTGCTATTGGATATACTCTTGATGATCTTAAGGGCATTAGTCCCACTCTCCGTCAGCACAAGATTAATATGGAACCTGATGCTAAACCAGTTGTTGATCATCAACGTCGATTAAATCCTAAGATGAAGAAAGTTGTAAGAGCTGAAATACTAAAGCTTCTGGAAGCAGGTATAATTTACCCTATAGATGATAGTAGATGGGTAAGTCCTGTTCATTGTGTCTCTAGAAAGGGAGGTATTACTGTAGTTCCTAATGATAAAAATGAACTTATCCCACAAAGAATTATTACTGGTTATAGAATGGTAATTGATTTTAGAAAATTAAACAAAGCCACTAGAAAGGATCATTACCCTCTGCCTTTTATCGATCAAATGCTAGAAAGACTATCTAAGCACACACACTTTTGCTTTCTTTATGGATATTCTGGTTTCTCTCAAATACCTGTGAAACAGCCTGATCAAGAGAAAACCACTTTTACTTGCCCTTTTGAAACTTATGCTTATAGACGTATGCCTTTTGGTTTATGCAATGCACCTGCTACCTTTCAAAGATGTATGACTGCTATATTCTCTGATTTTTGTGAAAAGATTGTTGAGGTTTTCATGGATGATTTCTCCGTTTATGGAACTTCTTTTGATGACTACTTAAGCAACCTTGATCGAGTTTTGCAAAGATGTGAACAAACTAATCTTTTCTTGAATTGGGAGAAATGCCACTTTATGGTAAATGAAGGTATTGTCTTGGGGCATAAAATTTCTGAATGAGGTATTGAGGTGGATAAAGATAAAGTTGATGCAATTGAGAAAATGCCATGTCCTAAAGACATTAAAGGTATTCATAGTTTCCTTGGACATGCTGGTTTCTATAGGAGGTTTATTAAAGACTTCTCTAAAATTTCTGGGCCTCTTACTAATCTTTTGCAAAAGGATGTTTCATTTGTTTTTATGATGATTGTGTAGAAGCCTTTGAAACACTTAAGAAAGCCTTAACTTCTGCACCTATTGTTCAACCACCTAATTCGAACTTGCCTTTTGAAATTATGTGTGATGCTAGTGATTATGCTATTGGTGTTGTTCTAGCACAAAGAGTTGATAAAAAATTAAATGTTATCCATTATGCTAGTAAAACTCTAGACAATGCCCAAAAAAATTATGCTACTACTGAAAAAGAATTTTTAGTAGTTGTGTTTGCCTGTGATAAATTCAGATCATATATTGTTGATTCTAAAGTAATTGTTCACACTGATCATGCTGCTATTAAATATCTTATGGAAAAGAAAGATGCTAAACCTAGACTCATTAGGTGGATTCTTTTGCTACAAGAATTTGACTTGCACATCACTGATAGGAAGGGAGCTGAGAACCCCGTAGCTGATAACTTGTTTAGGTTAGAAAATATTCTTGATGACCCACTACCTACTGATGATAGCTTTCCTGATGAACAACTAGCTATTATAAATGCTTCTCATAATACTCCTTCGTATGTTGACTATGCTAATTATATAGTTGCTAAATATATACCACCTAGTTTCACTTACCAACAAAAAAAATTCTTCTATGACTTAAGACGTTACTTTTGGGATGAGCCACATCTTTATAAAGAAGGAGTAGATGGTATTACTAGATCATTCCCCACGCATTGCAGCGGGAACATATGCATATAATTTGTTGTAAATACTTTTTACTTTGGAATTTTGAATCGGTTTAGTTTGCAACTTAGTTATTTGAAAGAAGATTTAATGAGTTAAACTGTATGTATCTCTTTAATGGATGAACCTGACTAATATCTACAGAGATAGATATTGCATTCATCAAAAAGATACAATGATGGGAGCCAAACAAAAAATAGTTGGTCAACAGTGTTAAAAATGCAACCAAATTTGCATTCATATTTGATTTTTCCAGGTGGAAGACATGACAGAAATTAGTCAACTCAGTTGGCGACCCCAACAGGTAGTTCTAAAAGCCAATCCAATCTGCATTAAATCTATCATCAGGGTTGGGTTAAAATTGAAGCTGAAATTCCTCCGTTAGTTCTAAGATCAAGTCCTAAAAACTGGACCATTTGAACCAAGCCCTAAGCAATGCTGCAAGTAGTATATCTTATAGCACCATAAGAAAATGATGATAATCTACAACAAATAAAAAGAGTAGAGGTCAGTGTTGACTAAAAGTCCTAGTTATAAGGTAAATCCCAATTTTTCCTGTTATTGAAACTAATATAAAGTACAAAACTAAAAATATATGAGTGCTTACTGGCCTTCAACTATAGAGCCCATGAACTCCACTACTAAGAAAATGTGTTCCGATGTTCAAATAATTTTATCTGTTGTGAAAAGAACTATAAAGAGCAGACTGAGTCACCATTGTGAAATTGGTTATTGATTAGACTTTTCAAGACAGAATCAGAACAAAGTAAAAGAACACACATAGATTGTGCTGAATTTTTTTACTCATGATGTGAGAAATATAAACTCCTGGTGACCTGTTGATAAGGCATCCAGCTGTGTACATGACCAATATTGATAAAAATAGAAGCTTAGTATTTTACTATAAAAAGAAATTTATAGGCGTGTCGTCAAGATGTGACATCAAGAAAAGGCATGCCAAGAAAAAAAATATGATGTGCTAAATGATCTTATACAAATCAAGCTGTTGTAGTAAAACATAGAGGATAAGAAACAACTATACCTCATTCTTCCATTTCTTTTTTGGATTTTTATTAGTTTATTGCAAAAATCTTCTTAAATGAGAAAAGGAGCAATGCGTCATTTGGTCTTCATCGTCACATTCAGCTAATGGTCCTCATCGCCTGATACAAACATGATTAAAGAACACAATGAATATTTAATTATCCCCCAAAGAGCCATTACTAAGATCATCACACCATTAATCATCGGCCGGAAATTGCAAAAGGTAACCAAGAAAGAACTAAAAGACCTACTATGGTGAAGTGCTGATTACAATTGATAAAACTTCAATAGATTTGTTGCCTCTGAAATCTAGATAAACATGTTCAAACTTGATTTGTTACCTTTTGAATCTGAATAAACTTGTTCACATTTGGTAGCACAGGCCCCAGATGAAACTTCCAAGAAGCAATGCATGCAGCTGCTGCACAATGAAAGAAAAATGTAAATCAAGCACGGGGATATGGCGTGAAATAAATAAATGCAACATGAACCTAGTCTTGTGTTTATATGTGGACTTCTCACTGGCTGGTGCCTATTGTCCCCTCATAGCAACATCAATCATCATTTCTGAACATCTGCAAGAATGAACCTAAAATTAACCAATCAATCATGATGCATTCCTAGGAAACGACTGTGCAAGAAAAAACTTTGTCTACCGTGTGCATGGCCAAGCATAATTGCCGCATCGAATCAATAGCTAGCCAAGGAGAATAGCTTACAAACCATGTCATCTCTGATACTGAAGCTCAATTGACATGAAAGCGGGAGGGCATATAAGATTTGGAAGCCAGATATGACGGTCAGGATGATATGTCATTCCTATTTTGACCTCGAGGTGGCCGCTGACGTGCACGGGGAAACCGATTTCTTTCTTTTCGTCTGCTAACTCTGTGAGGCAGTTCACAATCAAACAACATACAACAGAAATGCAGGAGCACTTTTCCCCTCCAGCGGAGCAATTCCGCCTGGGGAACTTCCCTCCCGGAGGGGGAAATCAAAGCCATCGTCATCACCAACAGCCCTCTCATCTTTGGGAGGCCAATCTTCATCATCTTCAAAAGCACCATCTCATCTCAAACCCTAGTTCATGTCTTGTGTTCAATCTTTGTATCAAAACCTCAGATTGGTACCTGTGGGTGACTAGTAGTTTTGATTACGTCTTGTAGTTGATGCTAGCCGGTTTATTTGGTGGAAGATTATATGTTCAGATCCATTATGATATTTATTACTCCTCTGATTTTGAGCATGAACATGTTGTGTGAGTAGTTACTTTTGTTCTTGAGGACACGGGAGAAGTCATATTGCAAGTAATCATGTGAATTTGATATGTGTTCGACATTTTGATGATATGTATGTTGTGATTCCCTTAGTGGTGTTATGCGGACGTCGACTACATGACACTTCACCATCTTTGGGCCTAAGGGAATGCATTGTGGAGTAGTTATTAGATGATGGGTTACTAGAGTGACAGAAGCTTAAACCCTAGTTTATGCGCTATTCCGTAAGGGGCTGATTTGGATCCATATTTTTAATGCTATGGTTAGATTTTATCTTAATTCTTCTTTCGCAGTTGCGGATGCTTGCGAGGGGGGTTAATCATAAGTGGGAGGCTTGTTCAAGTAAGAACAGGACCCAAGCACCGGTCCACCCACATATCAAATTATCAAAGTAGTGAACGTAAATCAAACCAACATGATGAAAGTGACTAGATGAAATTCCCGTCTGTCCTCGAGAACATTTTACTTATTATCTGAGATAGTTTCGGCCTGTCCTTTGCTACAAAAAGGATTGGGATACCTTGCTGCACTTATTGTTACTATTGTTACTGTTGTTACTTGCTACAAATTATCTTGCTATCAAACTACATGTTACCGACAATTTCAGTGCTTGCAGAAATTACCTTGCTGAAAACCACTTGTCATTTCTTTCTGCTCCTCGTTGGGTTCGACACTCTTACTTATCGAAAGGACTATGATTGATCCCCTATACTTGGGGGTCATTGATTTTGTTATGTTGGATTGAATCTTTTGGATGTGAGAGCACTTGATGTATCTCTTGCGATGGCATATCCGTGGTGACAATGGGATGTTCTATTGATTCACTTGATGTATGTTTTGTTCATCAACTTGTGGATTCCCGTAGTGACATTGGGGTAATCTATGCATTGATATGCGTTTTCATATTCCTTTCTTCGATAGAAATCTCGGGGTACTCTTTGAAGTTCTTTGTGTGGGATTGGATATTATGAATCTAAAGTTGTTTGATGCATATCGTATAATCAACTCACGGATACTTGTGGTGATATTGGAGTATCTAGGTGACATTAGAGTTGGTTGATGTGTATCATATGGTGTTATTTTAGTATGAACTCTAGGGTTGTTTGTGACACTTACAGGAATAGCTCAATGGATTGATCGGAAAGAATAACTTTGAGGTGGTTTCGTACCCTACAAACAATTTCAGCTTATGTTCTCCGTGATGGGAACTTTGGAGTGATTCTTTGTTCCACGTTGAGGGATTTTTATATTATCCAATTATGTTATCATTGTTGAGAGATTTTGCACTAGTGAAAGTATGAACCCTAGGCCTTGTTTTCAAGCATTGCAATACCGTTTTTGCTCACTTTTACTACTTGCTACCTTGTTGTTTTTATATTTTTAGATTGCATGGTTGTTTGAGAGAGACCATCTTCATCCTACGCCTCCCACGGATTGATAAACCTTAGGTCATCCACTTGAGGGAAAATTTCTACTGTCCTACAAAACTCTGCGCTTGGAGGCCCAACACGAGTCTACAAGAATAAGTTGTGTAGTAGACATCAAGCTCTTTTCTAGCGTCGTTGCCAGGGAGTTGAGTGCTTGAAGGTATATCTTTAGATCTTGCAATTGAATATTTTAGTTTCTTGTTTTATCACTAGTTTGGTTTATAAAAGAAAACTACAAAAAATGGAATTGAGGTTGCCTCATATTATTCATCTTTATAATGTCTTTCATGTAAATGATGGAAGGGAAAATTGTGCTTAGTTGATAGAAGAATAATTTAATAAAATGTTTGGCATAAAATCTTTGAATGATGAGCATGATTGCAATGTCGTTGGTTTGAATTCTTTGAATATCCATGATGCTAATGATATGCAAAGCCCTAAGCTTGGGGATGCTATGTTTGATGAAGATGATATTTTTAGTCCCACAAGTTTTGATGAGAATATTTACTATTGTCGTGGGTGGACACGATCACCTATGGGGCCACGAGCCCCTTGGGGTTCGGCATGGGGGAGATCACGTTGCACAAAGAGCAGAAGCCATGAGGCAGCACGACGACGAGGACTCTGGTCGTTTTTACCCAGGTTCGGGATGCTGAGAAGCGTAAAACCCTACTCCTACTTTGGTGGATTGGATGGAGGAACACAATGCACACACAACGCTCGAGCCCGGCAAAGTGTCCTCGGGGAGAGCTGCTACGTGTGTACAAGTGTGCAAGGGTCCGAATCCCTTTCTAGATAGCCTTGGACTTCCTTTTATAGCTCAAGGGGTAACCACAGTGGCAAAATAGTCCTTATCCTGTGATTAGATAGCTAACAGTGCTATCATACCTAAGTCTGTCAGTTAGAACAAAGTGCATTAAATGCGCTGCTAGGTGTCGTGCTGAGGATGAAACCCGGCAAGCCTCCCGTGCCGCTTAATCATCTTCTGCTTATTATCTTGACACGCCTCTGGACGGGTGTCAAATGAGGGTGATCTGTCTTCCAACGAGCTGGCACATGCTTAGTGGAAGCCACTCAATCACTTGCGGGCTTGACACCGCACCGATAAGTGACTTGCGTTGCTGTGTGGTGGAGCGGTGGTGCCTTGGCGGGGTTCTTGGCCTTGGCAGCCCCGGTAGGCCTGCTGGGGTTATCCTGGATTTGCTTCCAGGGCAGTCTCGACCTGGCCGAGCTCTCCTACCCGGCAAGGAAGGCCTCCCCAAGGTGGTGTATTGATGTCTTGTATGTTGGCTTGGTCTTCTTGATCTACTCCTTGATCTCACAAAGAGAAGTTTCCCTGGCTTGGCCTTGCTTTGTATGTTGGTGTAGCCATTTCATCGTCAAACCCTGGCTGCCGGGGCGGAGGCTCCTCGTCTATGCACAAGTCAGGGGAAATAAACACCCCTGGTTGTGTACCCTGGCAGAAGCCCCCGGGCCTACGCCAAACGTGTCGCTAGGCACGTTGGGTTAGGCCCCAAACGGTGCACGGACACGTGTCGAAGGAATGCTGCCCATGCAGCGGTTGTTATGATGACTAGTCAATCCAACTTCCACTCCGCGTAATAACCGCAGGTCGTGGGGTCGTGGAACAGTAGCAATTAATGGGTAGTGCGCCTGCAAAAACGGTAACTTTCCGAGGGAAGATAGAGAAGAGCCAGCCCCTGCGTCCGTTCCCAATAAAAAGGCAACGCGAGGGGGCGCTCCTCATTCGTATCTGTCTCTTCTCCCATCATCTTCTTCCTCAAGCCAAGCAATCGCCTCCACCACCCACATCCACCTCCAAAGTTCTGCTAGATCTTTCGCCCATCCCGTGAGCCAAGAGATGGGACGAAAGACGGGCGCCGTGAAGGGGAAGTGGACGACCACCGCGAAGGACACCGCGGCGGAGGGGAGGAAGAAGATGGCAGAGGAGCTAGACAAGCGGTGACAGGAAGACGTGGTTTTCTTCCCGTAGAGCTTGGATGGCCCTACCTTGATCGCGAGGTACGTGTATATGTGGGGGAGGGAAGTCCCGAAAGGGCATGGAGCGCCCGTGGTCCTACCGGAGGGGTCC
This sequence comes from Thinopyrum elongatum, assembly GCA_011799875.1. NCBI lineage: Eukaryota > Viridiplantae > Streptophyta > Magnoliopsida > Poales > Poaceae > Thinopyrum > Thinopyrum elongatum. The sequence goes on along the minus strand of CM022300.1, from coordinate 441,166,171 downwards.
AAGATCCCGTCGAACTCGTACCCTTCTTCTGCGCATACTTCCTCTGCAGCCTCACCTCCCCCTTCTCCGATTTCTTCTACGCCGTGATGACAGTGTACGGGTTCCATCTCCTGGATTTCATGCCTAATGCAATTGCGTGCATGGCAATCTTCGCCCATCTGTGCGAGAACTTTTTTGGAGTTGCCCCCAATGTGGACCTGTTCAGGCACTTCTTCATCCCACGGATAGAAGACAAATCTCACCGCTCGGGAAACATTAGCTGGATTCCCCAGGGCAAGAAGTATGAATGGGATTATCTCCCCGGCCAGCAGCGCAGCAGGTGGGAGGAATGGAGGGCGGATTGGTGTTGGATCTAGGACAAGGATGCCCCTGAGTTCTGCGTGGCGCGGGGTGAATGTGTCACGCGCGGCAGCGACTGGAGTAAGTTGGGCCTCACCAACGACATGCTTTGCCCAGTGCTGAACATGATTACTCGCTTTAAAGCTGCCAGGCTAACCGTAGAGCAGGTGGGGGCTGACTTCCTCCGGCGCCGCATCGAACCGCTGCAGAAAAGGGACAAGTTTTCCTGGGAGTACGGGGATTCTGCCGACAGGATGCGTCTGTACCAAGGCCCTGTCAACAATCTATCGATATACGGCCATGGCTGGCTATGCGAACAGTTATTCGGCAGCCTTGGGCCATTCCATCTGCTGGCAAAGGTTGTCCCACTGCATCTCAATTCTACTCGGGACCAGATTCTGAAATGGATGCCCAATTGTAACGCCTACAGAGTTGAGGCTGATTGGCAACTACCCGGACTGGATGCGGGGATAGATTGGGTCTCCGGTTTGGAAGAAAGGGCTTCCAGGGTGGAGAACGACCTTGTTAAGCGCACCTCCAAGGCAGAGGCAGAGTTCATCACGAAGCGGATCGCGGGGGACAAAGCACTCCGGGCCGCTGGAGGAACGAGGCCCGGAAAGGAGGAGGAGGAGGATGTTGAAGGCGAGGGCTCTTCTGAGGAGGGGAGTGAAGAGCACGCCGCGGATAAGGCTGCTGGGCTTGATCCTGCCGGGGCTGGAATTCCTCATGCCATGGCAGCAGGGGCCCAAGAAGAAGGCGGTGCCGAGGAAGCAGAGCAGCCCGAGGCGGAGGAGGAAGGGTTTGAAATGGGCCCTCAAGCTCCGGGGGCCAGGGCCAAGCCGACGCCTTAGCAGGTGGCCCGACCGAGGATCGGCGGCCTCCGCTCCCTCGTAGGCCACAAAAAGGGTGAAGAAGACCATCTCCAGGGGCGACAAGCCAGAGGTGGTACGCCGCAAATCCACTCGCCTGTCGGAGGCCAAAACCCCACCCGCCAAGCGACGTGCGGTCATGGGAGTTGATCCTAGCCCCCAGTTAATCCCAGCTTCTTCGCAAAGCTCGATCCCGCCAGAGACCTCGGCCCCACCGACGAGTTCAAAGCTGCCGGGAAGCTCTGCTCCTCCAACCTTGAAAAGGGACAGAGCGACCCCGCCACCTGCGGGGTATGCGCTAGGCACCATGCTCATGGACTCAGAGTAAGCAGAATCAACCAAGCTTCTTTGTTGAAGTAGTCTGCACTTGGTTGCTGGTTTAATCTTGCGTTGTTGTCTTGGCAGAGATGAAGAACCCCTGGCTCAGCGGGCCAAGCGTGTGGTGGTGCCGGGACATTCATCAAGTGCAGGCCTAGCGAAGGATAAGCCAGGGGATCCTGCGCCTAGCCCCCATCCCAGCCGCCAGCGTGAAGGCGCAGGGCACACTTCGTCTACGCACGGAGATGTGGAGGAACGCCCGTTGTGACATCCCCACTATCACACTACAGTGATCTCTCTCTAACAGTGGCCATGTTACCATGATCACTCAGTCAATCTGCCACTTGTCCAAAATCAAACCCAAATTCAAATTTTAAATGCAAGTCAAAGAATTAAACTTTTCAAATGTCAAAACTAAATAGTACAAACTGTGGCAAATAATTCATAGGTGATATTGGTGTAGAAACCACATTTTTATAAAGTGTTTAAATGCTCTAAAATAAATAAAACAGTAGCAAAAATGATTATTTAAATACCCTTTTATAATTAATAAAATGTCGAACTAAGTTATTTGGGGACTAGACTTTTTGTGACTGTGGACTAAGTTGAAATACTAATTTAGATGCTAAGTGTATATTTCACTAAAACTAAAATAAAATGTAACTAAAATAAAACAGAAAGAATAAATAAAAAGAAAGGAAATAAAGCAGAGTAAAAAGAAAAAGGAAACCCCCTGGCCAATTGTTGGGGAACGTAGTATTTCAAAAAAATTCCTACGATCACGCAAGATCTATCTAGGAGAAGCATAGCAACGAGCGGGGAGAGTGTGTCTACGTACCCTCCTAGACCGAAAGCGGAAGCGTTTAGTAACGCGGTTGATGTAGTCGAACGTCTTCGCGATCCAACTGATCAAGTACCGAACGCACGGCACCTCCGCGATCTGCACACGTTCAGCTCGGTGACATCCCTCATACTCTTGATCCAGCTGAGGCCGAGGGAGAGTTTCGTCAGCACGACGGCGTGGTGACGGTGATGATGAAGTGATTCCGGCAGGGCTTCGCCTAAGCTCTGCGAAAATATGACCGAGGTGGAAATCTGTGGAGGGGGGCACCGCACACGGCTAAGACAAATCTTGGTGTGTCTTTGGGGTGCCCCCCACCCCCGTATATAAAGGAGGGAGGGAGGAGGTGGCCGGCCTAAGGGGGAGGCGCACCAAGGGGGAGTCCTATTAGGATTCCCAATCCTAGTAGGACTCCCCTTCCTTTTCCAAGAGGGGGAGAGAGGGAAGGAGAGAGAGGGAGAAGGAAAGAGGGGGCGCCGCCCCCTCCCTAGTCCAATTCGGACGTGCTTATTGGGGGGGGGGGGGGGGCGCAGCACACCCTTGGACTGCCTCTCTTTTCCCGTATGGCCCAATAAGGCCCATTACTTCTCCCGGTGAATTCCCGTAACTCCCCGGTATTCCGAAAAATACCCGAATCACTCGGAACCTTTCCGATGTCCGAATATAGCCTTCCAATATATGAATCTTTACCTCTCGACCATTTCGAGACTCCTCGTCATGTCCCCGATCTCATCCGGGACTCCGAACAAACTTCGGTCATCAAATCACATAACTCATAATACAAATCGTTATCGAACGTTAAGCGTGCGGACCCTACGGGTTCGAGAACTATGTAGACATGACCGAGAAACATCTCCAGTCAATAACCAATAGCGGAATCTGGATGCTCATATTGGCTCCTACACATTCTACGAAGATCTTTATCGGTCAAACCGCATAACAACATACGTTGTTCCCTTTGTCATCAGTATGTTACTTGCCCGAGATTCGATCGTCGGTATCATCATACCTAGTTCAATCTCGTTACTGGCAAGTCTCTTTACTCGTTCCGTAATGCATCATCCTGTAACTAACTCATTAGTCACATTGCTTGCAAGGCTTCATATGATGTGCATTACCGAGAGGGCCCAGAGATACCTCTCCGACAATCGGAGTGACAAATCCTAATCTCGATCTATGCCAACTCAACAAACACCATCGGAGACACCTGTAGAGCATCTTTATAATCACCCAGTTACGTTGTGACGTTTGACAGCACACTAAGTGTTCCTCCGGTATTCGGGAGTTGCATAATCTCATAGTCAGAGGAACATGTATAAGTCATGAAGAAAGCTATAGCAATAAACTTAACGATCATTATGCTAAGCTAACGGATGGGTCTTGTCCATCACATCATTCTCCTAATGATGTGATCCCATTCATCAAATGACAACACATGTCTATGGTTAGGAAACTTAACCATCTTTGATTAACGAGAAAGTCTAGTAGAGGCTTACTAGGGACTCGGTGTTTTGTCTATGTATTCACACATGTATTAAGTTTCCGGTTAATACAATTCTAGCATGAATAATAAACATTTATCATGATATAAGGAAATATAAATAACAACTTTATTATTGCCTCTAGGGCATATTTCCTTCACCAACTGGGCTGAACGGCCCAGCTGGCCGCCGAACCAACCGGCCCAGGCCGCCCCCCCTCACTCCCTTAACCCCCCACCCGACCGAAACCCACTCGCCCCACTCCCCCCCCCACGTGCCACTCCCTCTTCCCCTCCCGATCTAATCTGGATCGGGGACAAAACCCCCCCACTCCCCTCACTCCTCGCCCCCTCTGCCCGATCTGGATTGGGGCACGGCACCCCGACTCCGTCGCCGATCCCCGCCGCCTCGACGCCGCCCCACCGACTTCGCCGGCGTCGCCACGCCCCGCGTCGGACGCCCCCTCGGCCGCCATCGCCGAAGCCTCCCCGCCTCTTCCCTGCGCCGCCTCCTCGCGCCTCGACATCCCTGTGCCCCTGCAAACACCGGTGAGGCCCTCCGGCCTCCTCCTTCCCAACCCCCATGTTTCCCCCTACCCCCGCAACCGTTGTCGTGCACGCGCCGCCCGGTGCCCGTGCTCACGGTGAGCATGCACGCACCAGTTGCACCCGCGCGTCACCCGTGCCCCGGGCCTCCCTCTTCACGCGCTCCCCCGGCCCCACGCTTGCTCGCCGTGGCCGCCTTTGCCCGCAGCGCCGCTGCTTCTGCCGCTGATGCTGCTGCCGCAGCCCTAGCCAAGCGCCCGCATCCCTATTCCTGCCCGCGCACGCCTGCCGCTCACCCTGCTCGCCCCGCTCGCGCTCACCTTCGGCTGGCCACACCCCGCCTCATCCCACCGCGCCCGCGCCGGACAGCGCCGGCCGCGCTGGCTGCTGCTGCGCCCATCTCCGGCCGCCACCGATGCTACGCCCCGCCTCCGCCTCAGGCCAGCAAGCTCCCGCCCGCTCGCCGGCCGTCGCCCCGCTGTCCGCGCCACCCCGCGTGCTCACCGCCCCGGCCATGGCCTTTGCTGGCCGTATAACGCTGGCCAGCGCCCGGGTTCGCCCCATCGGGCGCTCGTGTGCCCGCACGCCCATGAGCCCCCCTAGGCCTATGACAATGGGCCCCACGCCCCAAAACATTAATAATAAAATAATTATTAATTAACTTAACCTAATTAATCTGTTAATTAAACTAATTAACTTGGTTAATTAGTTAATAGTCAATGACAGTGGGACCCACACGTCGGTTTGACTAAGTCAACAGACAGTTGACTGATGACATCATGCGGACATCACGCTGACCTCATAATAACATTTTATAATTAATTTAATTCTGTTAATTGTAAAATTTGATTTAAAACTTTAGAAATTAATATAAATTAAACCGTAGCTCGGATCGAAAAACTTTATACATGAAAGTTGCTCAGAACGACGAGACGAATCCGAATACGCGGTCCGTTCGTCCGCCACACGTCTCTAGCATAGCAAACATGCAACAATCCACCTCCATTTCATCTGTCCGAAAATGCCAAACACCAGGGATACTTTCCCGGATGTTTTCCCCCTTAACCAGTACTACGTAGCACCACGTTAGATCACACCTAGCACCATTTATTGCCATGTCATGCATCTGTTTGCGTCGTATTTATTGTTTCTTCCCCCTCTTCTCTCCGTTAGACTTTGAGACTGACGCCACTGATGCTGCCCCGATCGACTACGGTGTTGACGACCCCTCCTTCTTGCCAGAGCAACCAGGCAAGCACCCCCCTTTGAGCATGCCTATATCGCCTATTCTCTTCTCTCTTGTGCTTGCATTAGAACTGCTGTTGCTACTGCTTTACCTATTCTGATGCATAGCCTGTTTATTGTAACCTGCTATTGAAACCTTACCTGCTTATCCTAAACTGTCTAGTATAGGCTGGGTAGAGACCTACCAGAGACCCCACTTTGTCCCCAGTTGCCCCGCTGGATTACCAGATTACTCGATCAACGGGATCGACAACTAGACCCCGGCACTGTACAACACCCCCTTAGTTGTACGACACTGCAGCGTCACCATCGAGTGCCGAGGGTGATACCTCGTATAGCACTCCTGATGTTAATTCTGTAGAGTAGCTATTTGGTCGTGGTCATCGAGGGTGATTCCTCCTTCTCCACTTCCGATACGACCCTATCACGCAACACTTCAAGTATGGACCTCGAGGGTGATTCCTCCTAAGTTCAGCTTGACGGTTACATCGAGTGGGCATCCGTCGAGGGTGATACCTCAGATTTCCCTGATGTTATGGACACATGGTTACTGTGACTTTACCCCTGAACCATGATAGAAACGGGTCAGCCCCGAGGGGGACCCGAGGAAGTTACTTTTACTGCAGGACTGGAGGGATAGGCGGTACTGCCCAGTAGAGGTGGACCTGAGTTCCCGCCAGTCTTTTGCGAGATGGGTTGACTTGGATGGTGCCCGAGTGATGAATACGAGGCGTGGCCGGGCATTCTTGGCCCTTGCCGCAAGTCCTCGAGACGGGGCGACGGGGTCACATCGCTCGTGAGTCTCTGCTCGTTACCGCACCCCCAATGTACTAACGATTTGGATATGTGATCTGAGTGGGCCTTTGGCCCGATAGCACTAACCATCACGCGGGAAAAGTTATGGGCACTCTGCATCGTATGCATTAGCCGAAAGCTCTGTCAGACGTCCTGTTCAGCATGGCGGCACGGACGGACCAGCGCCATCCTGTAGTGGTGGTGCCTGGCTTCACCGTGTGCGCAACGACCCTGTGTGCATAGGGCGATGGCCCAAGACCCCTGAGTTCTTAGGATATAGACCGACGGGGACCTCTCTGCTGAGCTCTAGGTAGGGTTGCGGTGTGTCGTTTGGCCGAGGCCGGGCATGACCCAGAATAGTGTGTCCGGCCGGAGTTAAGCCAGCGTGGTGGGTAAGTTGGTGCACCCCTGCAGGGAAGAATTAATCTATGCATAGCCGGATCCTCGGTAACGGATGCTCAAAGTTGTATCCCGATCGATACAACTAGAACTGGATACTTGTGATGAGTATGGCTCTGGGATTACTTTTTCGCAGGGAGTCGAGAAAGGATCTCTGGCCGAGGTTGATACTTGGATATTATGGCTCTGGGATTGCTTTCTCGCAAGGAGTCGAGAAAGGATCTTTGGGTGAGGTTGAGACTTAATAATACTACTACTCCATACTGTACTACTGTACACCCTTCTAATGCTGCAAGACCGTTGAAGATGCTAGTCTTCGATAGGACTAGGCTTTCCCCTCTATTCTGGCATTTCTGCAGCCCAGTCCGCATATACAGCCTTCCTTTGATAATGTTGTATATGTAGTGTAGATCCTTGCTTGCTGAGTACTTCGGATGAGTACTCACGGTTGCTTTGCTTTCTTTTCCCCCATATCCTTTTGATGCAACCAGATGGCGGAGCCCCGGATACAGCTGCCCACGCCGATGATCGCTACTACTACCCCGAGGGTGGATACTACTACGAGTTGGCCGACGACCAGGAGTAGGTTCGGAGGGTCCCAGGCAGGAGGCCTGTGCCTTTTGATCGTAGTGTTTTCTTTTGCCCCACCTTTTAAGGGCCTATCTGTGTTTTCTTTTATATCTGTACTCAGATATCTGATGCTTCTGCTGACGCTTGTATGCGAGCTTCTGTATTCGAGCCCTCGAGGCCCCTGGCTTGTAATATAAAGCTTGTATGACTTTATTTATGATTTAGAGTTGTGTTGTGATATCTTCCCGTGAGTCCTTAGGCTTGATCGTGTGCATTTGCATGTATGATTAGTGCACGATTGAGCCGGGGGTGTCACACCCATCGTCACCCGGCAAAGGGTTGGGCGAGAGTCAGCACGGTGGGATCCTCCAAGAGGGGTCCACCCTCCAAGGATCCCCACCGACCATGGTTCAAGCAGAGGCATCACCGGCAAGGGCCTCCCCTGTGGGGTCTGCTCGCTTCGAGGTCATAGCCATTGAAGGAGTGGTTGTGGACCGTGCGCCGACAACTTATGTTGCCGGGAAAGGAGATGTCACCTTGCGGCAGCCACCACCAGGTAATCCTCTTGTCTTTGCCTCTTCCTGCTTGAATGACTTATCTTCCTGGTCTATATCCAGTAGTGTCTGACTTCTTTTTACTCTGTCTGCTTGGTTTTATTTGCAGATTCGTCGATGGAGGAGCCTGAGCTCTTGGAGGAAGTGGCCAACATTGGGAAGAGTGTTGTCGAGGAAGCAGTCAAGATTGCTTCCGCGGAAGGCCTTGACCACACTCCCGGGGGTATCCAAGAATTCTCGAAGGGAGCAGAGAAAACCCCCGGCAGCATATCTGGCCCGGAGACAGTTATTGAGGAGAAAACCCCTCTCCAAACTATGGGGCCTCTTCTCCCGCACTACTCACAGGCCGTAGTTCCACAATCATCCTCATGCAAGCTGGCACTGATCCTCGCACATCCTGGGCCAGCCGCTTCGGGCTCATCTGTTTCAGCGGTCGCAGATTTTGATATAGAAATTAGACACATACTAGCATCGCTGTCCCAGAGAGTCGAAGAGGCTGGTGATTCACATGATAGCGCCAAGGATCTGGTATTCCTGGAATCCATGGTGGCATGGCTCAAGGATGTGCAGGACAGGTATAACCACAGACAGCGGGCGATCAAGGAGCAGCGCGACTCTGCCGGGCTCATGGACCAAAAGCTGAGGGATAAAGGCAACGAACTGCGCAAATGGTTCAAAAAGTAGTCCCATTCCCTTTTGCGGCAAGAGGAGGTGTTGACCATGGCCAAGGAGGATGTTACTGCCCGGGAGGTCCGGTTGGCGAAGCGCGAAGCGCTTCTTAACACCAAGGAGAAGGACATCTCTGCTCGGGAAGGGGCTCTCGAAGCTACTCTCCACGGCAAGGATGAGGAGCTAGAGGCCCTTGTTCAGCAATGCACCAAGGAGCTGGCAGATGGCCAAAAATCCACCCTTGACGCCCTCACCCTCGAGTCTGTGGCCCAGCTGAAGAAGGTTGCCGACGATCTAGCTGCCGCAACTGATGCCAAGAATGATCTTGAAATCCAGGTGAGCAAGGTGACGGAGGACCTTGCCGGGAGCAACAAGGAAATCCTGTCCCTCAAAGAGGAAGCGCAGAAAACAGAGACTGCCCTAAAGGAGGCGCAATCGCAGCTCTCCTCCAAGAGCCAGGATCTTGATACTGCCAACGGCACCATCTCCAACATGAAAGCCAGGCTTGGATCTCTGGAGAAGGAACTTGAATCTGCCAGTTGCCGTGAGAAGCTGTTGATGAAGGACTTGGCCAATGCAAAAACTTTTCAAAAAGATGCAGAGGACAAGCTAGAGAACCAAGTCCAGTAGCGCGACCTCTGGATTAAGAACATGGTTGATATCGCCGAGCGCCTCACTGCCCAGATCACGAACATGGACATGAAGAGCTGGGCCTTCTCCGTGGGAAAGCATGAGGTCCCTAGTGTCAAGCTGACGCTCTTCTTCGAAGGCCTGATCGAAGGGCTGAAAATGTACGAAGACGACAGGGCCGAATGCTTCACTGTTGAATCCCGGAAGCTTGCTCGTGACGCCCTCTTCCTGATCTTGAGCAACCTCGCCTTCTTCCATCCAGACCTCAACCTCTCCAATGGCTTCAAGAAGCTGCCGCCAAGCACCGATGCCTCTGCTGCTGCGGCAAAGGCCGGCCCCCTTGCCGACAAGGTCCTTTCCGTCCCAAGGATCCCGGGAGGCCGCCGGACCGGGCAGTAGGCCATTCTTGTTGTTGTGTTGTCCTGTACTTAGACACAATGTGTATCCCGTATTAGGTTCTGCACTATTTTTGTTTTAATGTTTGCTGAACAGATGTTTATGTGCACGTGAATGCCATCCCCTTTGTTTCTCCACTGATTTTCGTATGGCTAGTTTCCTTGCGTATTTTGGTTGCCCGCCAACACCATGTTGCCGCGATCGCTGTGAGGAGCGGGTCCTTAGCATTCTACTAGCGTGGGCATGCTGCCGGTGGGTTTTTCCTCATCCGCCCCCGATGCCGCCACCTACCTTGTTGAGCAGGCTCGAAACAAAGCAAGGGTGCAAATGGAGATGGTAAGGTTCCATCATGCAGAGGGCTTTGCCATACAAAACCTTGGTTGCCTGAGGGATGGCATATGTGGAATTGGAAGAATTATCCTTAACATGCCAACTTAGCTTTTGTTCATATCCCCCCCGGCCGGAGGGGGTATCTCTTGATTAAGCGCATTCTCCTCCCGCGGCTGTCTCTCCTTTCCGTGTCTTCCGGCGCAATCACGCACGTGCTTCCACTTTCGCCCTGGAAAGAGGGAAAAACGGGAAAGGACCAAATGGAGGGACTCAGAGGTTCATTAGTCACGTGTTCACCCTTGGCACGAGTCAAGGGCCAACGTAAACATTTGTAATTGAGGAAAAATCTCGAGAAGTGAGGAGAACTGGTCCCACCCTCCTTTCCCTGGTTCCCCATGACCCGTCAACGAGCGGCGTGATTGACAAGCTGGCACGCGAGGGCCTGCCGTGGATTGCTTGCCGGGGGTGCCAACCGACGGATTCGTTCTAACCGAGCTTCCTGTGAACATATCGACGTCGGCGGCATCACCATTACGCATCCAGACCATTGGCGAGGGAGGAGGGAAGGGAGGCCAAGTAGGCACCGTTCTTTGGTCAGCTAGACCAAGCGGCACCGCTTGGGATCAAGTATGCTAGATCGAGGATTGTGATGAGGGTGGCGTCGTTGTCCGGTCCGCCCTGCCTCCTGACCGCGGGTGGCATGGCGGCTATGTCATCCGCGCCTAGTCATGCCAACCATAGCGCAGACATCCCCCACCCTCTCCATCGCCGTTGCTATTGGCGGAGACGTGCGATGGGGTTTCGGAAGGAGGTGGCTAAGGAGTGGCACTGCTCCTCTTCTTCGTTCGTAACGAAGATGGCGATGATGGAGATCGACATGCTGTTCACAACTTCTGGTTCTCGCAAGCGATCTCCCCTACCTGGCGCGCCAAAGATGTTGTGGGTGGACACGATCATCTATGGGGCCATGAGCCCCTTGTGGTTTGGCATGGGGGAGATCACGTTGCACAAAGAGCAAAAGCCATGAGGCAGCACGACGACGAGGACTCTGGTCGGTTTTACCCAGGTTCGTACCGCTGAGAAGCGTAAAACCCTACTCCTGCTTTGGTGGATTGGATGGAGGAACACAATGAACACACAACGCTCGAGCCCGGCAAGGTGGCCTCGGGGAGAGCTGCTACGCGCGTACAAGTGTGCAAGGGTCCGAATCACTTTCTAGATAGCCTTGGACCTCCTTTTATAGCTCAAAGGGTAACCATAGTGGCAAAACAATCCTTATCCTATGATTAGATAGCTAACAGTGCTATCATACCTAACTCTGGCTGTTAGGACAAAGTGCATTAAATGTGCTGCTAGGTGTCGTGCTGAGGATGAAACCCGGCAAGCCTGCCGTGCCGCTTAATCATCTTCTGCTTATTATCTTGACACGCCTCTGGATGGGTGTCAAATGAGGGTGATATGTCTTCCAACGAGTTGCCACATGCTTAGTGGAAGCCACTCAATCACTTGCAGGCTTGACACCGCACCGATAAGTGACTTGCGTCGCTGTGCAGTGGAGCGGTGGTGCCTTGGCGGCTCCAGCAGGCCTGCCGGGGTTATCCTGGATTTGCTTCTGGGGCAGTCTTGACCTGGCCGAGCTCTCCTGCTCGGCAAGGGAGGCCTCCCCAAGGTGGTGTATTGCTGTCTTGTATGTTGACTTGGTCTTCTTGATCTACTCCTTGATCTCACAAAGAGCAGTTTCTCTGGCCTGGCCTTGCTTTGTATCACTACAAAAAAAATACACTTCCGTGATGATACGTGTTTGTCACAGTAGGTCATGTTTTCTGTCATGTATGTACATCCATGATGATTTTATGACAAAATCAAGATAGTCATACCTGTGCTGTCGTAGAAGTGTTCCATGACAATACCAAAATTATCATCATGAAAGTGTTCACTTCCATGACGATAAATGATGCGTCATGGAAGTGCTTTCGTCAAGGGTAACTGACACATGGCATCCACCGTAACCGGTCGCCGTTAAGCTATCGGGTCCGGTTTTGGATCCGATAACCCGTTAACAGCCCGGACCAATGGGGATTTTCCACGTGTAAAATTCTCATTGGCCGAAGGAAACACGTGTCAGCTCGTCATTGGGTCAGATAGGCGCCTATGATATGTCGACACGTGCGACGGCCCAACACTGGCCCATTTAGCTTACAAAGGCCGCCCCGTTTGACTTGGTCAAAAGTTAGCTGGCCGGCCCATGAAAAGCCTGTTAACGGTCTGTTCGCATATAGCCCATTTTACGGCACGGTAACTCACGGCCCGTTAGGGCCTTCCCAAAATCGGCCCAACAGCGTCATGTGGGCCGTCGAATATAACACCAGCCCGTTTCACTTTCGGCCCATGTATGGCCCACGACGTCTTTCGGCCCATATGAGGCCTTTCGTATCTTTAGGCCCTTTAGTGGCCCACAGTGACTCTGGCCCATAATGAACAGTAAATTTCTTTGTACCCATTAACGGCCCATGATTCACATGGGCCGTTTCCAGCCCGTGTTAACTTTCGGGCTACTGACGGCCCATACATTCTTGGGCTCCTTTCCGGCCCTCGATTACTTCCGGCCCGTTACTGGCCTGTTCCCCTAATGGGCCAAATTCGGCCCGTGGTTAGAATCAGCCCGTTTGTGGCCTGTTAACTCGTTGCGCCGTTTCCAGCCCGTCCTATATTCTGGCCCATTAACGACCCGTTATGCCTATGACAGAATTAAGCCTTTGCTGTCTTCCAACCTGTTAACGGCCCGTTACCGTGCTGGTCCGATACCAATTACACCCGTTTACGACCCATGTGGGCCCATTTATCCAATAGCCCGAGGCCCACCGATTCTACGGCCCGTTGGAGGCCCATTTATCTGACGGCCAGTAGGAGGCCCATGGATCCTACGGCCTGTAGCAGGCTCAAGGTTACCATGGTCCGTATATGGCCCATGGTTGTTGTGGCCACTAGCAAACCAGGGAAAAACAAGACTAGGAAATAAATAAGCCAGAAACTAACGCTAGGCTATTAAGGCGATTGCACAGATTACATCCACTGGGCATCAAAGTTCGCCACCAGTGCAAATATAGGGAACACCCTACACTACAAAAATGGCTTGCTGTTTTCTTCAGCCGGTGGCTGCACGTTAAGAACAAATTTTGTATCACAATAAAACAAATTACAACCATACAACAAAAGGAAGGTTGGCATAAAAGTTAACAGTCTGGCAGATAAATGCACCACCAGAAGTTCAGAAGCTCAGTTCATTTGACCTGACTATTACGTTTTCATGATGTACTGTCCGATGGAGCACCATAACCTTCGCCTTCATTTCTCCTAGGTTCCTGAAGAACATAGCAAATGTCTGATAGTCTGGTTTCAAAACCATGCATATCTTGACGACATCGAACAATGGATGTCCTTGTTTCACAAAGGGTCTCTCTTAGGGAATGGACTTGTGTCTGGAGCGCAGATATAACATTGTTTTGAGCTTGCATATCTTGATCATGAGGCAGTTTGGACGAGATTGCCTTAACAACCAACCCAGTATTACGCAGGAACGTGCTTTTGGCACTGTTAGTGGACAGGTACTGACCCACTGCAGAAAGAGGTGACATTGCGGTTATAGTTGCCTCGTCACCTTTAGAAGGTGGAGGTTCCACCATTTTTTCCATAGCTTCCTGAAAAGTTGAGTTTTTACATTAGTAGTACCAGAACAAAAGATATTAAGGAGGCAGCAAAACCAAACAAAATAGCTTTGGTCTATATACAGAACTTATTCTGGTGAACCCGTGTAAAATATTAGTTGTATTTTACTGCAAAGTACATAATAAAACCAGGTTCCAAACATATGACCATGTACCATGGCTAATGTATTGTCTATTTCTTCACATTGTATTGACAGCTAAGGATAAAGAGACAAAGTTTATAATATGGTAAGCATAGTATGACATCATTCATATCACAAAACAATTGAGAACAGACAAACATGCAATTGTAACATTGTGTGGGCAAGTCCAGCACGAAACTAGATTACATATCAAGATCAAAGGAACATCACTCCTCTCTTTTAAACCTTGTAAGGTGCAATGATACGTTAAGACAATTGTGTATAAAATTGAAAAGAGTAATAGACATTGGCTGCAAACTGTGCAGTTCAATGCACAAGTCAGAGTAAGTAGTAGTTAAAAGGCATGATGATTAAGGACTTACAACAGCGGCTTTGAATGGTGTAGTCATGCCCTTCGTCTTGCTGGTGTGACAGTCCTTGAAGATTTCCACAACATTTGGTTCAGGTACTTTTTGGTCCTTGCGGGCTTTCCTTTGCATTTGGAACAAGTCAATATAGATCTAATAATATGGCACATCGAAAAGAGTGAAACAATAGCTAATTACAAGAGCCTCGCAGTGTGCAATATAGCTACGAGATCCTGTCGTCTGTTGGAATTTCACTTTCGTACGGTTGGCCTTGTTCTTTGAACAGTTCACCTACAAGAAGATAAATTTGTGAGGCACATGCGTAAATAGGAGTTCAACATGTGATCTGATCACATATATATAACGTACTTGATACTTTGGATCAGACTAGTGTCTAACGAGGCCTCTCCAGTCTTCATCTGATATATTTTCCACTGGAGATGTTTGGGCAAGTTCACTGTTAGCCTTGCCTTCAAGGTGAGTTTTCCTCAAGTTATACCGATACTGTCGCAGAGCAGACTTGAAAACATGGGTGCAAGCTTGTCTGGTTGCATCATCTTGGCTATCTAACTTGAACCTCATCTGTTGAAAATTATGGGAGTCTCATTATCAGCAACCTAGAAAGTATGGGATAGAGCAAGACGATATTACTAGTTTCCATACATAACCATACTTACTGATAAATGGTCGAGGAAGGTGTTGAACTGGGTTTCGTCTTTGTCATTCCTGTACTGAATCCATGTTGGGAGGATACGTGCATGACACCTAACGGCAACCGCTGCCTCTGATACTAACTTGGCTGACTCTGTAGCATCACGTGGCCTTTTTAAACCTGCCTCAAAATGGATCTCCATTCTTCCTCCTCTAGATTTAGTTAACCTATCGAGCATTATCCCTGATGTTTGTTTCCTCTTGCGCCTAGGTGCTAGTCCAACAACGAACATAGGAAGTGTTAGTGTACATCAACCCGTGAGACTACATATAAAGAAGCATGCAACTGTAACTTGACTCCAGCAACTACCTTCTTGCCGTTGAAGCTCACAAGGTTCATCTGATCTTGCCAACTCGTCTTGTGTCAAGAGTGCTTCGGAAGTAGTGTCAGGTGGCAAGGGAGCTTGGGAACGTGCTGCTAGCTGAGTTGACAAATGAGTAACTCGTGCAGCTGGTGGTACTATGGAAGGTGTTGCAACAACTAGGGCTGTCGCTGCTTGTTTGGTGGCAGCTATTAGTTTCTGTTTGGATTGTTTTGTAGCTCGTGTAGCACGGGATACCGCATTTGTACAATTTTCCGCTGGACTTTGACCTTCTATTGCACCATTAGTACCAGCAAAATCTGCATAATTCTTCCGCTTTCATTTCCGTGTGTCCTTAGTACTAACACCATCCCCTGTCATTCTGTGTTCCTTCCTCTTTCTCTATGCCATGTTAAGTCAAGCCGACAAGAAAAAGGAATAAAAATTTAGTTCTTCAGAACAAATTGATGCGTGATACAGACGAACTGAACTTTGATGTTAGACAACCACATGATAGGAGGATGTAATATGTACGAAAAACAAGACGGCATGAGATAATCAGAACTATGATGTGTAAACTAAGCAGAAGGCATTTCAATAAATTAGAAGCAATGCAATGGAAGGTAGACACCATATGGAAGATGCTACAAATATCGCTCTGCCAAGTTAACAGTGTCTCGTCATAACTGGCGTTTAAACAAATGTGAAGCAGTACAAGAAATAAATCATATGCAAGATGCAAACAACATCACACTACCAAGTTAAAGGTCTCTCGTCATTAGTGCCATTGCATATTCACAGCATTGCATATTCACAGCTTATGATGTGTAAACTAAGTAGAAGACATTTCAACAAATTAGAAGCAATGAAAGCTAGACACCATATGTAAGACGCAATGAATATCACTCTACCAAGTTAAAACTGTCTCGTCATTAGTGCCATTTCAACAAATTAGTAGTACAACCTAGAAAATAATGCGAGATGTAAACTATATCAGACTCCCAAGTTAAACATGTCTTGTGAAAAGTGATTGTTGTAGGTTACACAACAGTGGTACTTTGATGTAAGAACATGGTGTGATAGACAGATATTGTATTATGTTCTAGAAACAGGAACACGTGTCTTATTCACAAGTATAATGTGTAAAGTAAGCAGATGGAATTCAACAAAATTAGAAGCAATACAAGCTAGACATCATACATAACATGCAACCACATATAACAGTGCCATGTTAGAGGGAGCACCTGTGATGGTGGACAAGGGGGGATGTGCTGATCATTAACACAGCTACTTTGAGTGTCTATGCATGTGTTGTCTTCCAAATCTTGTTGGGGGGATGGCCGAGTAGAATGTGTAGAGGCCCTCCGTTTGGAAGAAGCACCTTTATCCACTGCCTTGCTAATTTGCTTCTGCTTTATTGATTTTGCATTGTCAAGTAAAACCGACAAGAAAAAGCAATAAAATTCACTCTTCAGAACTCATTCATGCATGATGTAAGACAAACACATGATACAAGGATGGAATATGTACGAAAAACAGGACGGCATGACATATTCACAACTATTGGTGTAAACTAAGCAGAAGTAATTTAATCAAATTACAAGCAATACAAGTGAGACACTGTATGCAACATGTAAGGCAATATCACACTGCCAAGCTAGAGAAAGCACCTGGGATGCCGGTTTCGCTGGAAGACCGCCATCAGTCTCTGCCTTATTTTTTCTTCTTCCTATTTCTTAATTATATTGCCTTGTCAAGTCAAACCCACAAGAAAAATGAATAAAAATTTGCTTTTCAGAACTCATTGATGTAGGATACTGACGAGCACTACTTTAATGTAAGGCGACCGCATGATAGGACGATTGAATGTGTAAGAAAAAAGGACAGCATTGCATATTCACAGCTATGATGTGTAAACTAAGCAGAAGTCATTTCAACAAATTAGAAGAAATGAAAGCTAGACACCATATGAAAGATGCAACGAATATCACTCTACCAAGTTAAAACGGTCTCGTCATAAGTGCCATTTCAACAAATTAGAAGTAGTACAAGCTAGAAAAGAATGCGAGATGTAACCTATATCACACTCCCAAGTCAAACGTGTCTTATGATAAGTGATTGTTGCAGGTTACACAACAGTAGTACTTTGAAGTAAGAACATGGTGTGATAGACAGATATTGTATGTTCTAGAAACAGGAACATGTGTCTTATTCACAAGTATAATGTGTAAAGTAAGCAGATGGAATTCAACAAAATTAGAAGCAATAAAAGGTAGACATCATACATAACATGCAGCCACATATAACAGTGACAAGTTAGAGGGAGCACCTGTGATGGTGCACTAGGGGAGACGTGCTCATCATCAACACAGCTATGTTGAGTGTCTATGCATGTGTTGTCTTGCAAATCTTCTTGGGGGGGGGGGGAGGTTGCGGAGTAGAATCTGTAGAGGCCCTCCGTTTGGAAGGAGCACCTTTATCCACTGCCTTGCTAATTTCCTTCCGCTTTATTGATTTTGAATTGTTAAGTAAAATCGACAAGAAAAAGCAATAAAATTCACTCTTCAGAACTCATTCGTGCATGATACTGACAATCACTACTTTGATGTAAGGCAAACACATGATACCAGGATGGAATATGTAAGAAAAATAGGACGGCATGGCATATTCACAACTATTTGTGTAAACTAAGCAGAAGCCATTTCAACAAATAAGAAGCAATGCAAGCTAGACACCACATGAAAGATGCAACAAATATGACTCTGCCAAGTTAAAAGCGTCCCATCATAAATGGCGTTTCAAAAAATTAGAAGCAGCGCATGCTATAAATCATATGAAAGACGCAACCAATATCACACTGCATATACTAAAGGTGTCTCGTCATATTGATTGATGCGGGATACAAAAAAAAATAGTTTTATGTAGAGACATGCTTAATAGACAGATGTACTATGTACTAAAAACAGGAAGGCATGTCACATTAACAGGTATAATGTATAAACTAAGCAGAATAGCACATGCAATTTAACCATATTGGAAGAATTACAATCTAGACACCATATGCAACATGCAACCACATATCACGCTGCCAAGTTAGAGCAAGCACCTGCGATGCTGGTGTAGGGGAAATGCGGTCATCAACAATAGAGCTACGTTCACTATCTTCATCTAGCCTTGCTGTTTCTTGAGAATCATGTGGGGAGGCTGACACTGCCTTCTTTAAAAGAGCATATTTTCTCACAGTAACCCACTGGCGTGACGGTCTCATCATAAGTGATTGATGAGGGATACACAAGAACATTAGTTTGATGTAAGAACATGGTTAATAGACAGATGTACTAGTATATACCAAAAACAGGAAGGCATGTCATATTCAAAGGTATAATGTGTAAGCTAAGAAGATGCAATTTAACCAAATTGGAAGCAATACAAGCTAGACATACGGCTGGAGTGGTGAGCATGATCATCGAGGACCTGAGAGCCTGGTGGGAGGCGGGCTGCTTCACCACCATCGTGGCTTTTTAGTTAGCTTCCAGGTGATGCCTGTCTGTGCTGGGCTTGTCACTGGCTCGGCCAGTGCCCTGACTAGCTATTTGTCTTCTGGTGCTCCCGGGATGGTGGTTCATGTAAAAAATATCTTTCCTTATCTTAATAAAGACCGACTTCGGCCTTTCGAATACAAGCTAGACACCATATGCAACATGCAACCACATATGACACCGTGAAGTTAAAGCAAGCACCTGGGATGGTGGTTCATGGCGAGCGAGATCATCAACTCCAGAGCTACGTTTACCGTCTCCATCTGTTGAACATGCAACCTTTAAAGTGCCGAGACGTGTCTTGCCTGCCAACGAAGAAAACAGGAGCGACTTCTCCCTTTTATTTCATGCTTCTGTCAAGGCAGAGTCTGAAATACCCATGCATAAAAAAACAATAGTGAGAGTATGGGTGAAGTGTGTGCAGAACTAGTGCACTGTAAAAGTAGCAGATAGCAGGTGGCTGAAAAATAAATGACAGGAGACATATGATAGCTCTACAACATTGCATGGCAAACAAAATTAGATTCTACTCCATATGATTTTGTAATATATGAGCACAGGGATGGCTGAGAAATGCGGGTACTCCTCCAGCACACCACCACATGTGGTCCTATCAAAATAACAGTCGACTGAAAATAAATAGGTCAGTCGATTTTTTTATGAACTGTCCGATCTACAAGGAATGGGCAGATGGCCTTCGTCTACCTCCCGCCAGTCACTGTTGACAATCTTTCTCGAACCGCCAGCGACCACCGGCCCAAACCCCTGCCTTCGCCGCCCCGCCCTCCCCTCGACCTCACACCACCACTGTGCTTGGCAGCGCCCTCCGGCCATCCCTTTAAGCCCGCCCGACCTCCATATCGGGCGCCAGCAGCTCCTAGGCCCCACACACCCCTAAGATAAACATCGAGGCTCTGCTTCCCCGGCGTAATAGGCGGACTAGCGCCTGTTACGCCGGGGAATGCTTCCTTTAATTGGGAATCAACTAACCAGGAATTGAAATCTAGGGGGGCGACGGACCTCTAGCTAAGGTGAAATAGTATATGAGGAGAAACCTTGTGCATCGCGAGTTACTAGGAACATCTAGTATCAGGAAGAAGGTGTAGGAAGAAGTGGTCAAATAGTGTCTTCTGTGGGATGCATACCGCGCAAGCAAACATGTAAGATTTGCACGAATAAGGGAAGAGGAGTACCATTTCCGGTTGCCAGTGCCGTGTCCTCCTGATTTCGCGGTGATGTTCTTCTTTTTACCGGGGGAACCGATGTTTTGGAGGAGGGTGGAGCCTTGGATGAACCCATGGCCAAATTGTTGATTGTGTTGCGATGGCCGTCTGTCGGCGGAGGGGAAGCAGATCCGAGGCGGCGAAGGACGATGTAGCGGGAACAGCTCCGGTGCGGTGGATGGTGGCGACGTTGGAGCAGCAACGGTGAGGTGCAGGACGGCGTGGTTGAACTGGCTCAGGTATAGCGCACGTCGGTGTCCTAGAGGTAGCTCGGCCTCGGCTTCAACTACTAGCCGTGGAGGGCGTTGCGGTTGCTGTTGCGGTGGGCGACGACGTCGGGGTATCGGCTCAGGCGTGATGGAGGAGGGCGGCGGTAGATGGGTGGGATGGGGTGGCGGACGGAGGACGCCGGCGTTTCGCAGCTAGTGGAGAGGTAGTTTTGGCGCCCACGGTGTACGAATGGGGAATCGGACGGGGGGGAGCTAAGGGGGAACCATGTTTCGGTCTGGGACGCGCTTGTTTTTGGTTTTTTTGAACAGATGGGACGCGCTTGTTTGAAATTTGGGGAAAGTACAAACTTTGCCCCCTCTTAAATTTCGGACCTACTGCGGGTCGGGGGTAGGACGGTAATCCCAGGTGTCCCAAATAGTGGGTGGGAGCGATTTCGGCCGAGTGCATGTGTGCTTAGGCGGCCATGGTGTATGAATGTTTTTTGGAGGCATTTGCATGGCGTCTAGATGAAGCTACAAACCTACCCCGGTTTAGACCTTTGGACGTTGGGCCGGTAGGTTTCACGGGTCCGAGTTAGAAAAGTAATTTCCTTCTACCAAACATTGGTCTCACACGGTTTCGGGCGAGTAGAGGCTCTTTTGGTGCTTCGTTTGAAATTTTGAAACAGAAGCATTCACGTTTAGAGTACTCTTGAACTTTGAGGATTGACCTAAATAGACAACGTTAAATTTGACCTTGTATGTTTGAAAACCTCATTAAATTATGCGCTTCTTTTTGAAATTTTGACACTTGAAAATCCTATAACTATGATTATTTTTGAATGGAGGAGGTAAATTTGAATCTATTTTGTACACGACTATATATGCTATTATGTACAAAAGCAGAGCAAAGATTGGTGCCCCCACAATTTAGGTATGATTTACAAATGCCATGATATCGAATTCAAATAATTGAATGGACTTCATGTTGAATTCGAATTTTTTAAACAACCTTAAGTTGAATTCAAATGTATGCTAGTTCATAGCTAGCTATTTATAATGTTCATTGTGTAACTTTTGTATGTATAATGTGCTTTACACACACAACATGAACTATACTCACGTTTATATTTGATTGCTAAAGCGATGCATTGTATGGAGTTCGAAATACTAACTCTGTGGATCAATTATGTCGAATAATAACATAGACATGCTCAAATTCGATAGAATATAGATGTCTGATGGATCAATGATCGTTCCTTACGCAAATTGCAAATATCATGATCCCATCCTAATATTTGGATACAATTTATATTTTTAATCAATGTGTACATCAGTCTTTTACGTGTAGTTTCACTCTCCATAGGCCCCTCCTGACACACACGCTGACTTTCTCTCTCACACATACGCGCACACGGTGTATATCCATCGGTGGTCTCTCACACATGCTCACACACTCTCTCCCGAGGTGTCTTTCTCGCAGACATGATCTCGATATAACCCTCCCTCCCTCTCGTAACCATTTATGACTGTTTTCACTAACCTTTATCACAAGCACTCTTCCTCTCACAAGCATACACACGCACAATCCCCATCGACCCTTTCTATATACATAGACCTGCCTACGTGTCTCCCGCACGCACATTATCTTTAGGCCTGCCTCTCACACATTGTCTCCACCTCTCTTCCTAATTGACGAGTATGATTCTAGCAGAGCATTCTGTAGGATGCCCCTTAAAGTTAGGTTGGATGAATAGTAATATCAGAGATAAGGGGTTACCTTAGTCCGAGGACCTAGGGTTACAAATCCTAGCCGGCTTTGTCAGTGGACACAGAGTCCTTCACGACTCTGCTATCTTTGTCTTGTATGACTAGTCCTCCATGGGTCTCCCTAAATGCGTCACGGGCCGACCAATGTGGTGCAGGACGGAACCGAACCAAGGGCCTCACCTCGGCCCACCGGACCTCACGCGGTGACACACCCTCTGCCCCCAGGTCTCGTTATTTTCTCACACCCACACATACCAACACAGACACCACACAAAATATTTTCTCCTCGTACCTCTATCCCCTCCTTCCTTGCATATACACACTCAAGGGCATCTCTCGTCGTGACATCCTATTCGTCTCTCTCTCTCTCTAGACCTCTCTCATTTCTCGTGCTATCTCTCCCACGCCCCCCCCCCCCGCTGGCCCCTCTATCCATGCCTCTCTCGAATACGTAATACATACACATACCCCTCTAGGCCCTGCCAAATACATCAACTACACATTCACACATGTTACATCACGTACCCCATTGATCTAAAAAGCCCTCTCTTCACATCTATTTCGCATACAACATACCTTTTGAATAAAACCACACAAAGTGTGGCCAAAAAATTATTATAGAATTTCTACATATATATAACATTACAAAGTTATATGGAGGAGTATGAACGTTAATTTGCATTGCATGGTGCCCCCAATGATATTTATTCCGCACTGTGAATTTTTATATTTTTATACTATAGATAAAGTTAGTCATAATAAAGAGAAACGAAGAACATCTCTCTCTCCATCGCATACACCCCCTCTACGCCCCTTTCACGTACGCACACAAACTATCTCCAGGTCCTCTAAAAGTACGCCCCCAACACATTCACGCATGTTTCATCTTTCTCTCGTGATATATACAGTGACGATCATTGTATTTGAAGCGAAAGCACGATACATACATTGGACTTCAGAATCCACTCATTACGGTCACCATTTACGTTTTGTGGTTATTATATAGTCACGGGCTCACCGTACAGCTCTGTATTTGCTCAAGACACGACTAGTTGACCAGTTAAACGCTCCACGTGGCACCTCTAGTGTTGCATCACATTATCTCACTACCATTGGGCCCACCTGTTGGCGTGTATAAGAATGAAAACAAATGATAAAAAAAATATTGGACGGTGGTTCGAAGTCATGATCGTGGGCACAGCGGACAAGGTGGCCTTGTATTGGTATGCTGAGCCGTTTGTTTTAACACACATGAGCTGGTGTGGTGATTATACACACACGCACGCATGCACATGAACTGCATGCATGCAACACTCACACGAGCACACGCAGCCACGCACGCACGCAACACTCACACGTACACACACAACCACGCACGCACGCAACACTCACACGCATACACGCACGCATGCATGCACACACCACACGACCAACACACATTCTCATGCTCAAGTGCTCAACCTACACGTGCATGCGCACACATCAGGCCCTGACAGACACATAGACAACCAGGTGGTTCCCGCACACGGGTTGGAGTCTTGTCGTGTCTGCGTAAATTTGTGTTTATCTGACCTTTTTCCTATGCAAACTGACCGGTGGGACCCACAAGGAACGTGGTCAATTTAACTAGTCAACATAGTGCCATGCAGACTATTTGGCCGGTCAACAGAGTGCAATCCGATGCTGAACGGTGAGCAAGTGACCGTATAATCATCGCAAAACATATATAGTGACCGTAATGAGCGTATTCTGAAGTCTGGTGACCGTATTACGCTTTTCGCTTGAAATACACTGACCGCCCGTGTATTTATCTCTTCTCTCGCTCTCTTTGTGGAGCCGAGTAGGCCAACGTGCCAGTGCCTAAATTGGCGCACGCCACCCCATTATTGTTGTACTGGTTTTGTAAGAGCGAACAAGCATTCACGTCTACTGTACAAACTGTAGATATGAGTTACAAATGCTATGAAGACGAATACAAATATTTGAATCCACTTTATGCCCAATTTCTCTCTGTAGGCCCTCCAAAAGTACGTCTCTACACGTTCTCGCATGTTACATCTAACAACTATGCAATACAGCACTACTACTACACTCTAACACAATAAATCATATGTGTTTTTAGTTTTACTAGATCTCATATTGTTACTTAATTATTCAGTTTGCATACATTAAAATTGCCTTTTAAATGTATGGCTAGTATCATCTACCGCGCGGGAAAAATCCCGCCCTTGCCTGTTTAATCCGGTTTGTATCGATGGATCGTGCAAAACAACAAAACTATAGTAGTATTACAGTACAAGTAACAGTTCACTGGGCCGCCGTGTCGTGTACTCCTCCGTCGTAAGAGTGGAGCGCTCGCTTTCATAAATGTTCTAGTCCCTTTCACCGACATGTGGGACATCAAGCAACCGGGTCCATGTGCCATACCGAAATAACAGTGCAGAGCAGCAAGGGTGAAGCACCCCAGTCATGGCGCCGGCGTAGTAATGAGCAATGAGGCGTCAAATCACAAAGCTGCACCTTTCCCGTAGTTAAGTTGGAGGGACGAAGTAATAATGCTAAAAAAAGAAGTTGGAGGGACGAAGCAACCATCATTTCACTCGTTGCTGAATCCGCTTCTCCCTCATCCTCTTCAAGTTAACCATGTGTTGCTTCTGCCGTTCTTCTGCCTCATGTGGGACGCGGATCGGCTTGGTAAAGCAATGACACGTGGGACCGCATGTTAGCAAACCGCGAGGCCAACGTCCTCTAAAATAAGAAACCTCCCCCGCCATCCGCGCGGCAAAATCACCTTCTTTTTACTAATCTTGATACTATAATTTTTTAGATCAATATAATCGAGATTTGTATAGATAGCACAGAGGAGCAAAACCAAGTGGTAAGGTTAAGGGCATCCACAATGTGTAGCCAAATGTGAAAATAGCTTTTGGCATCAATGGGAACCATTGTGGACGGTGCTGCCAAAGCCAAAAAGATGGAACTGAAGCTCCCTAATTGATTGATTAAAGGAATAGAAAAATGCAACCTCTCTCCTCTTTCTCCCATGCTTGGACGCATGTACAGTATAGAGCACAGAGTCTACTCCCATGTCCCTTCTATCACAAATCACAAAGCAGTGAGGCGTCAAATCACAAAGCACGGATGAAGCAACCATCATTTCACTCTTCGCTAACTCCGCTTATCCATCGTCTTCTTCGAGAAACCAGCTTACCGCACTAAGCTGGACGGACAACGCTATTGTGTAGTACTAGTACATTTATGCGTCCTTTGGTTCAACGGACTTCCTGGATGCAAATAAGGCGGTTGTCTCGGCTTGCAGGTGGCACTTGCGAATGACTTACCGTGGTCTCCCTCAATGGTGTTCTCCATCGAACGCACTTCGCCAAACCACAACGTTCCAGATATCGTTGACATCACCGCAATGGGGAAGGAAGTTAAATAGTTACTACCTCCATTTTTTTTGTACACAAGGCCAGTATCAAAATTACAATTTGCAGAAGCCCACTAACACTAATCGAGGCAAAATTGATGGGGTTTGCCTCGTACTAGCAACCAATGACATTAATATACCCTTGCATGCATGCGGAAGTGAGAAGGTTGGTTTGCATGGCGCTGCATTAATCAAGTGATGAGGAGTGAGATGGTTAGCTCTTTGGGCGTTGGAGAAAAAATATGCATTAATTGACACGTCAAACGAGGATTTGTATCGATCAATCCCGTGAAGGAAAACCCCGCCTTTCTTTTTTAACACAAGTAGTACTCCTACATACGTACTTGTATCCTGTTTGGGTCTAGGCCTTGCATTGCCATACTTCGCCACACATTTTTGCCAAGCTTGCCTAAAGTTTTCAAAATGAAAAGGAGGTACACTTGCGCACGGCTGTCGCGGTCGCATCACACCCTCACACAGTCGCTCCTGCATGCCGCAAACCCAACCAAGGGAACGCACCCTCATTGACACGTGCTACCGCATGTGATCAAACCAAACTCAGCCATCCTACCGCTGACACATAATTTTTGTTCATACAGTATGTTTATCCAACCGCATGTTGGGGAAGATCCATACGGCCCGTGCGGTGGTCTGTTGGGGAAGAAGAAGAGGTGAGGAAGAAGAAGGGTTAGGAGACGTAGGATATTCATCCAACCGCCTGAAATGGTCGAGTGACCCAAATGATGAAAGTCAGGCGACTTGCATAAATATATGTTTTTACACAACAAAAGATCCCTAAAAACAATAACATAACGAAAAACTATCACTGCTCGCGGAACGAGACGGCCTTGTCATCTTTGGCTGCCGGCGTGAACCAGCCGTAGCTGCCGACGTGTGTCTCCGCACCGTGGTTGTCCTCGGCCTCCAGCTACTGGTTCACGCGGAGCGTGCGGGCGCTCTACACGGACGCGAGCACCGCCCGGTTCAAGTCCAGGATGTCCGGTTCCGCCTACAGGAGGGCCTCGATGGTAGCGGCATCCGCGTGCTCTGCGTCGAGTTGAGCCTCTGCCGCCCGGTTCAAGTCCAGGACATCCGGTTCTGCCTGTAGGAGGGCCTCGATGGCAGCGGCATCCGCGTGCTCCGCGTCAAGTTGAGCCTCCGCCGCCCGGTTCACATCCACGACGTCCGGTTCTGCCTGCAGGAGGGCCTCGATGGCAGTGGCATCCGCGCACTCCGCGTCGAGTTGAGCCTCCGCCTCCCGGTCCTCCTTTAGGATCGCCAGGTTGAACCACTGGTCCGCCTGCACCATGGGGGACCCGGACACCGGCACGAAGTCGACGTCCATGGTCTCATACGTATCGGGGGCCTTCTGCGCTGCGACCTCCGCCATGAACATTGGATCGGCTTCCTCCTCCTCGGAGCTTGGCTCTAGAGAACTCGGGGATTGGCCCGCCGCAAAGCGAGCTTGGGAACGGAGGTCTGTGGCGCCGACCACCTCCGCGATTTTTGTGCAACACTCCGGCATCAGCATCTTGTAGTACGTGACCTTGTGGCGCACCATGGCTTTCCGGCGAACTAGGGGACGCTTGATGCGGGCTAGGGGATCGAAAGGTGGGGGAATGGGCTGGAGAGGAGGTGTGGTTTTGGGGCAGTGGTGATCGGCCGGCAAGTAGCTGGCATAGGCCGAGCAGCGCAGGTTCTGGTGTGAATAGTGGTTCCAGTGACGACCAGTCAATCGGTTTTGACTGTACATCGCTCTTGTCGCATTCGTGTTGCACCCCGGCACGCTGGACCCTCCACGTTGCTCACCGGATGGAACGCGCTTCGTCTTGCATTTT
This sequence comes from Thinopyrum elongatum, assembly GCA_011799875.1. Lineage (NCBI taxonomy): Eukaryota > Viridiplantae > Streptophyta > Magnoliopsida > Poales > Poaceae > Thinopyrum > Thinopyrum elongatum. Next base: position 441,138,953 of record CM022300.1, on the reverse strand, counting down.
CACTCGCTTGTGGGACCGCAGTTGAGAGCAAACCAACGTCCCTCCCCCTCCCCCGCCCGCGTCATTTATACTACTACTAGAAGAGAGAGAGGTCGGCCGAGTGTTACTACTACTCCCTCTGTTTTATGCGCAGTAAATAAAAACATAGGGAGTATACTACTAGTACTATGAGCACTGCATACTCTACTGCAGATGTTATCAGTACTCCACTAGTACTATTGGATAGGGAGCTTAAAAAAGTTACTATTGGACTGGCTATACGTGGCGAAATCCTAGTAGGAAGAACATGCGCGAGAACAAGCACATTCACGTGTTTTAAAACAAATTGGAAACCATCTCTGTTTGAATACAAATCTAGGAGTACGTACGAATCTAACAATATTGATTGGGCGTTGTTGAATGTTGATACTTTTTTCTGTAAGTTTGATCAAAGATGAGATACTTTGACTACACATAAAACTTATATGTAAACTAGAAAGGATTGGAGGGAGTATATTGTACGTTCAAAAGCGAAACAAACATTGAATACCCTTTATATATGATTTGTTGATGCTATGATCACCGGTTCAAAATTTTGAATCCGCCTTAGGTATCACACATGCACCCACTCGTTCTCTCTCGGTTTCATCTCGGGGTCCAGAGATCGATTGAAAGAGGGCTAGGGTGGGTACAGTACGTTCGTTTCGCTTTTGAACGTACAATATACTCCCTCCGATCCCCACAGACCCCCCGGGTCATTTCTATCATAGAAACACACCAAACCTTTATCTCCTTGCACGACACGCACTTGATCTCTCAACATCAATCGATCTCGTCAAGATGTGTTGGAGCATGAACCGAATGGGATGTCAAAACTAAGATGGGAAGCGACACGTAGTGGAGGCAAAGTGAAACTTTAAACGAACCGTTTGTCTGTATGCATGTCGGACAAATTATAACATTGGAAATACAAGCATGGTCTAGGCCCACATGCGAATGATACTCTGCGGAATGTTCAAATGAGGCATGCAGGAGGGTGGACTCGGCTGGAGGGCGGCATGATCGATGGAGAAGAGGGTTGGAGAGGAATGAGAAATAAGCAACGCCACATGATTATACTTGAACGGCTCAAATAAACAATAAGTTGTCTCGTTTTCCCTTCCGTCTTGTTCATGGAGTAAGATACTCCCTCTGTTTTTATTTTCTCTGCATATTAGGTTTGACTGAAGTCAAACTTCATAAAATTTGACCAAATTTATAGAAAAAATATGAACATTTACAATAGCAAATCTATATGATGTGAAAGTATATTCAATAATGAATCTAATGGTATTGATTTGTTATTGTATATGTTATTATTTCTGTCTATAAACTTTGTCAAAGTTTACAAAGTTTGGCTTTGAGAAAAGCTAAAATGCGGAGTAAATAAAAACAGAGGGAGTATGCAGGGACTAGTATAGTTACTACTACCGGAACATGGTAAGTTGGACCCCTAAATGCGGACACGGACCGGGCACACCTCAATTATTCCTTCAAACAGTCGGACACCTACATTAGCACACCATCCGACTACTTAATCAAGTGTTACGCTTCACTAGTTGAAAAGGAAAAGGGTGGTACCGTACCGAAAATCACCACACTTGGGGCTAGGGTAACAACTTGGTACTGTACCACATTTGAACCAGGGCACAAAAACCACCTGTTCTGTGCCTAATGCGCAACGCAGAGCACTGACGCTCTAATTTGGCCGGGAAAACAGGGAAACCGACGTGTGGGGCACACCTGTCGGGACGACGTGGCGCAGACTAGTCCAATGGAGGAGCTGGCCCATGACCTCCTCGCCCCCGGCAACCGTTCATGTGGGTCATGGGGGCCAGCAACGTGGCGTAGCTCCCGCACCGCCTCTGGACACGGCGACCGCGGTGAGCGACACGCTCATCGTCGATGGACACGGTCGGCTTCAGGGTGCCGAGTGTGGCGTTAGCGCTATGGCACGATAAGCAGATCAACACCCGGCTCGTCGAGGATGCACGGGGCGCCGAAGTGCGCGCGCGCCGCGACGCGTCCGCGGAGTGTTCTAGCGCGACCAACTGCATCCCCAGGACCTGAGACCATGCCGGGTCATCTTGCTTTTTCAATGACATGTGGGGATCGCATGTGAGCAAAGGGCATCTCCAACGTTGCCATGACCGCAGCTGACTATGCTAGCACACGAAAAACACTCGTCCCTCGCGCCGTCACGCGGTGCGTTCCCAGCCGGCGCCAGCTGCCCGCATTCATGCCGTCCGTCTGTATGCCGTCATTAAGAGGCTCGGTGCCCGAGGAACCAACTCCGGCGACTTAATGACGCACCGGATGCTTGGCCTCACCGGAATGCGCTACTTAAAGCGGCAACGCCCAGATAAACTCCACACCATAGCGCATCCTCCTGCTACCTGGCACCACATCCGCCATGACCGCGAGCGCGAACGCTCTACGGGAGAGCTTGTCTTTGGGGATGAAGCTCGAGGTCGCCGCCCTCGCTCAAGTCGCCACTCGCAATGCAATAGCGGCATAGCCGGACGCGGACGCGACCGCACAAGCGGTGGCCACACTGGCGGCCGACGACGGGAGCACCGTCAGCCACGTGTCCTACTTGCCACCGTCCAACGTTCGGTGGCGCATGTGGCAGGTGAAGCGACGGACCGTCCACGTCCATCATCATTGACCTCACGTCCACCGGCACCGCCGAGGTCGGGGACTCCTTCGAGGATGAGTAGGGCATGGGAGGCGGCAGGGCATGGTGTGCCAACTGGCCGGTCCGTCTCCCGTGTTCTACTCTTCCTCGCCGGAGACCGCACCTTCACTTCACGGGTCTTGAACCCCGCCCCCATACATGGAGATCGCAGATGGAGGACGTCGGTCGCCGCCATAGAATAGGTTTAGGGTCAGGTTTCTTTTATTTTTCTGTCCTATAAAAGTTTGAAATGTAATGAAAATCTGCCGTGTTTGCATGAATCTCGTCCGGTGCATATGAATTTTCACAATAATAGTAAGATATATTGTAGGAGTATGAAAATAAATGGAATGATGATTCGTTTTTGTGTGTATAAACTTAGAAGGTTTGACCCGAGACAAAGCTAACATGAGAAGTAAATAAACACATAGGGTCTACATACACAATTTATCTTAGGCACTCCAATAGTACGTCCACTACACATTCACGCATTTCACATCTTTCTACATCTACGGGAACCTATGAAAGGGTTAACGTAAATTGCCTCTCTCTCTCCCCCCTGATTTTCATGGTGGTGGGCCCCTCCCTCCCCCCAATCTCCAATCAACAGCCCACACGTTTCACATTATGTTAATTACGTAACTGGGATTACGTAGGTGTAGCATTACTCGTCCTAAAAAAACCAACTAAGCCAACCTCCCAGCATATCGCGCGGGAAAAGACCCGGCCACGCCGTTTTAGTCGGGATTACCGGATTACTAGTAGTAGTATCGATGGATCGCGCGAAGCACCAAGTTTAAAAGGAAAAAAAGGTTGTACACTCACAGCACGCCTGTCGCGGTCGCATTGCACCCCTCACACGGTCGGTCCTGCACACGGCTCACACAAACGGAACGTGCTTCGGCTTGCCTCTTCATTGACACGTGGGACCGCACTTGGACAAACCGACCATGCGCCAAACTCCCCGGCCCACCGCGTGAAAATCCCCCCAAATCCGAAATTCAACCGCCCTTCGGACAACAAGCCAATAATATTCCCAAATCCCCCTCCCCCCGGCCCCCTCCACTCCATTCGCTTTGCCGAAGCCGCCCTCCCCGCCGCGCCGATATGTCAGCGCCGCGGTTCATCGAGGGGACGCACGGCGATCCTCTCGCTCCCACAGTACGCTCTCGTAGACTGCCGTCCTCTAGCTGCACCGCCACTGCTGGCGATGTTCTTGTGGAGACGCAAGGCGGTCAGCTTCTTCCACGGTACACGCATTCTAGATGTTAGCTGATAGACGCTGTTAATCTCACTGTTTGCCGAAGTAGTTTACAGTCAATATGCTCTGCTTAAGAAGCTTCCTTGCCCTGTTCTGCACTTAATCTGCTTAGCTGAGATGGCATGCCACGCCCGATTAGTTGCTAAAATATCCTGCCATATATTTATTGTGATGTAGATTGCCATGGTCTAGTAGCCAATCTGTTAGGTGAAATAGCTCTACACCGTTTTATACTCGATCTTTGTTGCTGAGATGGCCTTCGATGGCTGTGTGCTCGGCCTCATTGACTGCTGAAACAGCCTGCCATAATTTAGCACTCAAATCTGTTTGCTGAATTAGCTTTACATATATTTTGTTACTTAGATCTGCTTGTCCAAATATCTTGCCATAGCTTTAGACATCGACCTAGGTATTTTTTTCTGGACTTCATAAAAAAGCATATATGTTTTTCCTGTAATATCTAGTAGAAGAACTAATTTGTATGTCTAACAGATGGACATGACTTGGATAACTTCTGCTCGAAGATTCTCCACTGCATATGTCGAGGGGGTTGAAAACTTCATGAACTTTATCAGAGCTGAGTACGGTGGTCCGAAATCAGATGTGCTCTGCCCGTGTAGCAATTGTATGAATTCAGTTACAAGACCCCAGTCAACTGTGCAAAATCATCTACACTTGTATGGGATGTCGGTCACATATACTAGGTGGGTTCATCATGGTGAAGCTATGAACGTCAATGTTACTGACTATGTGGAAGCAGCAGATCACCATCTTGATCTGCCTGATGCTCAGGTGGAAGAGGAGGAGGGGGTGGTGGTGGCAGAGCCAGTGAGTTTGACCAACACTGAAACAATGCTATGAAATGCTCGTACATTTCATGAACTTTCACCTGCAGAAGGAAAACGATGGGCCCGCATGTTGGAACAATGCAACGTGGCTGTCACCCCAGGAAATAAGCTGTCTGTATTCTCAGCTATGGTCACCTTTCTTCAGGTGAAGATATCTGAGCGGGTGACCAACAAATCATTCGATGCGATGTTGGCTGCTTTCCGCAAATCTTTCCCAGATGCGTCTGAGCTGCCACACACCTACAGTAAAATGAAGAATTTCCTTCGTGCAGTTGGAATTTGATATGATATGATCCATGTTTGTAAGAATAATTGTGTTCTATTCCGGACGGATTATGCCAACTTAAGTGAATGCCCAAAATGCAAATCATCAAGATGGAAAGATGGCGATGACGTGAAGAGGATTCCTCATAATGTTCTGAGACATTTTCCAATTATACCAAGATTGCAGAGGTTGTTTCATGATGCTGAAACAAGAGAGGATGTACTGTGGCATTCTAGGAACCAGGAGTACAGAGATCAGAATGTAATGAGCCATCCATCTCATGGTAGTGACTGGAAAAGCTTCAATCAGAAACACAAAAAGTTTGCTGCTGACCCGAGAAACATTAGACTTGGCTTAGCTTCAGATGGATTTAACCCATTTGGCCACCAGAGCACCACATATAGCATGTGGCCAGTGCTTGTTATCCCTTACAACATGCCTCCAAATGTCTGCACCAAAGAATCAAACTACATGATGGCCTTGCTCATCCCAGGTCCAAAAAGTCCTGGAAAGGATTTTGATTTATTCATGGAGCCTCTTGTGGAGGAACTTCAACAGCTATGGAGGGGTGTTCTCACTCGAGACCTATGTAGCAGCCTACCAGCTGATTTCTTTCTGCGTGCTGTTATAATTTGGTGCATCCATGATTATCCGGCTTTGGGCACTATGTCAGGGAAAACGACACATGGTTACAATGCATGTGTTCGCTGTGACAGGAATCGGCTATCATACGCAATACTTAGCAAGATCTGTTACATTGGACACCGCCGTTTCCTTGCCAAGGACAAGCCGTGTCTTACAAAATACCGAAGATATGTGTTCAATGCAAAGCATGAAAACCGTGATGCGCCAAAGAGGCTCACCGCCGATGAGTTGCAAGTGGAATTAGAGAAGGTCAGGCATATTACACCAGGAAACCATCCTGATAATGGTAGCGGGAAAAGGAAGCATGGCAGGGCAGAAGAGAGAATATTGTTTACCCGCAGGTCCACTTTGTGGGACTTGGAGTATTGGAAAGATTTGGATCTGCGGCATAATCCTGATGTCATGCACATCGAGAAAAATATATGTGATAGCATTATCGACACACTTCTTAATATTGAAGGCAAGATGAAATATACCTTAAAATCTAGGATTGATTTGACACACCTGGGTATCAGAAAGGATTTGCAGGTGGAAGATGAAGGTAAACCATGGGATATGGCACCAGCTATGTATGTCTTGGACAAGGTAAAAAGAAAAGAATTCTGTGAGGTCCTGTCACGTGTGAGATTCCCACATGGATTTGCTTCCAACCCTGAAAGGAGAGTCAGTGCAGATGGAAACAAGGTACAAGGGTTGAAAACTCATGACTGCCACATCCTACTTTGAAGGGTTTTACCTGTTATCCTTAGAGGATTGGTCTGCCCTGACTTATACAGAGTAGTTGCAGAGTTGGGACAATTCTTCGGGGAACTCTGCAGTAGAAATATCAGGATAGATGCTTTTGAGCGTCTTAGAGACAAGATACCAACTATCCTATGCGACCTTGAGAAGATATATCCTCCAACCTTCTTTGATGTGATGGTGCATTTGGCTGTTCATCTACCTGATGAGGCACTACTTAGAGGTCCAGTACAGTATGGCTGGATGTACCCTATTGAAAGGCGGCTAGGCACTTTCAAGGGCTATGTTAGGAACAGAGCTAGACCCGAGGGTTCCATTGCAGAGGCCTACATTGCTACAGAAGCGTTGACATTCTGCTCAAAATACATTGAAACAACTGATCAGCTTAGCAAAGAGGTGGGTGAAGACAATCCCAGGCTCAATGTTTTCGATTGTTCTGTTTGAGTTACAGGGAAGAGTTGACAAGATGACAAACCTAAAGATTTGGACAAAATGGTTTGGTATGTGTTGAATAACTGTCCTGAGATTCTACCTTATATCGAGTAAGTGCTAAGTACTGCAGCTTATACATCGTAATCTACTAAACTTGCAGCACATTCTTATATATTTAGATGTTTGACGCGATCACTATGTTGTGCAGCATCTACAAAAAGGAGTTACTGCCGCAAAATCCAAGAAACATTGGCAAACTGGTTATGGCAGGATTTGCGAAATGGTTCAAGAGCCATGTAAGCTTTTGAATTGCACTGTTAGTTTTTTTAATATATTGAGTACATAAGATGATCAGCTTGTCTATTTTCTAACCATAGGTTAAGACGATGCGGGAGGATGGGCAGGCAGTTAATGATGCCCTTTACGCACTAGCAATGGGTCCTAATACTCGGGTAAGACATTATGAATCTTGCGTTGTTGGAGATGTGCGCTACAACACCCTTGCACGCGACGAAGGCAGGAAGACACAAAACAGTGCCATCATGAGCACGGATAAGTACGACGAAGAGGCAACTGAAATGTATGCTAACATAACAGACATTGTTCAGTTGCAGTATATCTCCAGTTTCGAGGTTCATCGGTGTTTGGTTCTGTTGTGCTGTCGTTGGTATAACCTGTTTTCTAGGATCGCAAAACCCAGAGCTGATGATTATTTCAAATCCATCAATGTAAAGGCGGCATACCAGACCTACGAGCCTTTTATTTTGGCAAATCAAGCAACACAGATATTTTTCTTAGAAGACACATTTTCACGTAGCAATGACTGGAGAGTATTGCTAAGGTTTGAGCAAAGGAATTCGTTTAATAAAGTTGCACAACAAGATGATGCTTACACTGCTCCTGATGTAGAAGATTCCACAGATGTTCCTAATATCTTTGAGAACCATCACGTCAATGACACTGGCAAAAAGATTGCCTGTCGGGCTGTGGACATACGAGAGTTGATCAATAAGACGCTAACGTTCGAGGACATAGAGGATGAAGAAGAAGATGACACTGGGGGGAATTACGATTCAGACTGATACACATGGCGAAGATGTTGACGCTGCTGCTGTGGATGATAATTATATTGCTTTTGTCGTATTTGCCTGTCAGAAGACGTTTTTTTATCTACTATGTGAAATTGTGTATGCTATGACAACTGAAACCTGATGAACTTGTTGTTTAGTATTTTGCTGTGAGAACATCACTTATTATGTATGTTGATTTGTGTTTGGTGATTGTATGACGACTAAAACATGATGACATTGTTGTTTAGTTGTACTCATATTTGGCTGTGAAACTTGTATTTGATGGCATAGTTTGCTGTTGGACTGCAATTTGCTCGACGTCTTTGAATGGGAACAAAGCTGACCCGACAGGGCCTCTGCTAATTTATTTATTTATTAGCAAAAGGGCCTCTGCTATTTATTTATTTATGAGCAAAAGGGGATACCCCCCGATTTCCGTTAATAGAAATCATTAGATGTTCACAACACTACGCCCAGCCTGCTAAACAGGTTTCATTCATTACTAGTTTCAGCAAAGTGCTCATGTCATAGCCACTGAATAAATCACGAGTGCTACATACACTGCAAATAAAGAGGCAATCATCCTATAGAGCACATCGATTTTGCCCATTATCTTCACAAGCTCTTTCATCTCCTCATTGTTGTCAAGGCCGCTCAGCAGCTGTTCCTTGGCCATGATCAGAGGAACTGCATCTTTAACCTTCTGCTCTGCATCTTCCTCTTCTGCCGTTCCTTTAGTTACTTGTCCAACACCCCAACCTGCTGGTATTGGGATTCCTCGGCTAACCAAATAATCAGCGTAGTTGCATTCCCCCACATCAGCAACTAACCAAAAATACAAATCACACGAATCTTCCCTTTTCTGCACGAATCAAATTGGAAGATCATCAACCAAACTATTAAAAAAATCAACAACTGAAAGCAGCGGAACAACACTTAAACATATTATTACCCCATGATTTGGGCATTTGTAGAAGACTTGGCCAGGGTTGAGGATTGTGGTTGAGACGCGACGGATGACTCTGTGTGATTTGCAGCAGTGGCACCACACCAACGGCAGCGGGTTGCGATGACCAACCGGCTGCGGTGCGTCTGCCGGCGGGGGTGTGATGAGACCCACAGGCGATGGTTCGGGTGGCGACTTGGCGCATATCTGGTTGTTGCCTGCTGAAGAGCAGGTGGACGAGCCGCCAGTGGACATGGTTGCTGCGGCCAGAGCTTCTGATGCTAGGCAGAGTAAGTAGAGAAGAGGAGAAGCGAACATTGGATATGTGAGTTTCATTACTTGCAGAGTAGCATAGTAGCATATATAGTCATAGTCTAGGTTTGGATTCGAACCAGCTACAGGAGCTCGTCTCTCTTTTTTCTAAAACTTAGCAACGTCTCTTTACTGGTACACTAGCTTGTTCTGTACGCCTTCTCAGGTCTTTAATTTTCTTTTTTTTTTGCGAGGAAGGAAGGAGGACAAAATTGAGGGTTCCTGGGACTCGAACCCAAGACCTCTTGGTTGAAAACCAAGGGTGCTTGTCATATATGTGGCGAATGTTCCCTGGGAGGAGGACGGCAGACAAACGCATTTTCCTCGCAGTTTTAGTTGTGACGCAAGATCGAACGGTCGCAGTTTCGGGAATGTTATCAGGTGAATGAGCCTAGTTTTTCTTTTCTTCCTATGTATAAAAAAGTATGCTACTTGGTGTCGGCTTAGTCAACAAACGATTGTGCCAACCTTGACCGTTGGATTGACATTCAACGTCTGTCGTGTTTCTTCAGTCTCTTCTTCCTCCAGCCGCCAAAGCCAAACTAGCGCCGGTGGGACCGCCTGCTCCCGCCTCCCACGGCTGGTTGTGCTGCCGCGCACGCATCATGGCCACATCACACCCTAAAACTTTGCGCATCTTCCCTGGCTCTTGTTCATTCCTGTCCGAGGCCTCACCATCGTCCTCCGCCTTGGTTCGCTCGCCGTGGCGCCACCCTCCGGTGTTGTCCACATGGTCAACAACCGAGAGGAATAAGGAGATGACTGTACATGGTGAGGATGACAGTAGGGACCCACCAGGATCATGGCAGTAGGCAAGCAAGTGCCTCCTTTATTACAAGAAAAAAAGGGTTCCTCCTGATGGTTTCCTGACATCTGGGTCGCACGCCACTGTCAACGTAGTCAATAAGCGAGATAACTGCACAAGGAGCGGTAGACACCCAGGACCCAGCAGCGCGCGCAGTATATTTTTTTCCGGGACGGAGAAGGGTATCAACTGGGTTGTGCGGGAGCTGTGGCCCGTCTAGCCCAGGCTTTTATTTCATATGTTTACCACATGACCAGCCCAGTTTTTTTTCCTTTCTGAAAATGGCTAGCCCAGCTATTTTGTTTTTTTGCAGAATAACCAACGTAGGCCTACTTGCTTTTCTACACCTTGCTGGGCCGGAAATCTTTCAAAACGAGGAGGGATGCATTCGGGCTTGCCCAAAAAATGGGCTATAAGTAATAAGAAATGGGATATAAGTAATAATAAATGGGCTGTAAAATGAAAAAATACAGCAAACAGGCAATTAGTTCCAAAATACTTTTTTCTTTCGAATTTTGATATTTTAAATTTCATTGTTTTTGTGCGGGTAAAATTTCATTGGATTTAAATTAAGGTATGTTTAGTTTTTAAATTAATTTGAATCTGGCTAGAAATTTCGGGCTGTATGCTATTTGGGACAGATTTGGAGGCTGACTAGTGGGTCTACTAGGTTGACGTGTATGAAAGGCTTTGTCAACTTAGTCCACAAATGATTCTAGCAGCAGTGACCATGGGATGTTAATCCAACGGCCGTGCTGCTTCTTCAATATCTGATCTTCTTGCTCCAGCCACCCAAACCAGCTCCGGTGGGACTGCCTGCTCCCGCCTCCCATGGCCGGCTGTGCTGCCACACAGGCCGCACCACCCCACCCTACTCTATCGCTGGCCAGGCCATTCCTCTACTCACCCACACCTCCTGTTATTTTCCAGCGACGGAAGCCAAACCAGTAAACCCTCATACTCCCCATCGCGTGGGCAACCATTGCCGAGTCTTCCCCGGCTCCGGGTCGTTCCCTTCCTAGGCCTCGCCGTCGTCCACCGCCCAGGTGCTCTCGACGCGGCGTGGTCAACGTGGTCAACGAACGACATCCATCGGAAGAGGACTGTACATGGAGAGGCTGACAGCTGGGTCCACGGCCGCACGCAAGGAAGTGCCTCCTTATTACGCCCAAAATAATGATTCCTCCACCTGACAGCAGGGACCCACCGGAAGGGCCTCTGTATTTCACGAAAAAAACGTTCCTCCCGCTGACAGCTCGGACCCACCAGCTATATCTTTGCACGGAAGGAAGTGCCTTCTTATTACGCACAAAAAAATGAATACTCCAGTGACCGTACTTGGAGGCTGACTTGTGGGCCTACTGACATGGACGGAGGGCTTTGTCAACTTAGTCAATATGAACGATTCTAGCTCCAGTGACCGTACGATGTCCATCCAACAGCCATAGTGCTTCTTCAACCTCTGGTCTTCTTGCTCCAGCCGCCCAAACCAGCGCCGGTCGTGCCGCCTGCTCTTGCCTCCCGTGGCTGGCTCTGTTGCCGCACAGGCCTCACCGCCCCACCCTACTCCCATCGCTAGCCTAGCCATGCCTGTACTCACCCAGACCTACTGTTATTCTTCGGCGACGGCAGCCTCACACTGCAGCCCAACCAGTAAACCCTCATACGCCCCTCCGCGTGGGAAACAACTGCCGAGTCTTCCCCGGCTCTTGGTCATTCCCTTCCTAGGCCTCGCCGTCATCCATCGCCTTGGTGCTCTCGGTGCGGCGTGGTCAACGTGGTCAAGGAACGACTTACATCGGAAGAGGACTGTACGTGGAGAGGCTGACAGGTGGGTCCACAACCGCAACAAGGAAGTGCCTCCTTATTACGCGCAAATTAATGATTCCTCCACCTGACAGCAGGGACCTACTGGAAGGGCCTCTGTATTTTGGCTTAGCTATATTTTGTGAAAAAAACATTTCCCCCTCTGACAGATGGGACCCACCAGCTATATCTTCGGACGCAAGGAAAGTGCCTCCATATTAGGTGCGAAAAAAAATGAATCCTCCCCCTGACAGCTCGGACCCACCATCAATAACTTCGCACGCAAAGAAGAGCCTCGTTATCCTCCCTGATAGCCGGGACCCACCTGGTCGAAGCGTACGTAGCGTTGTCATTCTGGTTGCGAACATGTACATACATACTGGTCGATCGATCTCTCTGCAACGATGAACCGTGGCCAAGCAAGCAGCGGCACGTGTAGTAGTAGAGCCCCCGATGTAGCAGTTCAGGCAGTCCCTTCCAAACCGTGTACACGTACGTACAGCCACATGCCAAAAAATACGGCCACGTACGTACATACGGGCGGGGTTTCGAACGCGTACTCGCGCATACGTACGGCCAGGGCTCGTGTACATGGAGAGGTAACGGATGGCAGCAACGGCGTCCTGTTCATTGGGTAGCCAACCAGCTGGGTCGGAACGGAGAAACAACGTCCTGTTCATCGGGAGGCAACAGACTGGGTCGAAATGCGTCCTGTTCAACGGGAGCCAACCGGCTTGGACGGAACAGCCGAAACGGGGTCTGGCGTACAGCGGTACGGAGGAAACGGCTTTCTGTTCGATCGGCTACGGTCGAAATGGGGGTCCTGTTCATCGGGAGGGGTGTGGCATGCCGCAAAACGGAGGAAATGGACTTGTTTTGGAGCACTACGGTCGAAACGGGGGTCCTGTTCATCGGGAGGGGTGTGGCGTACCGCAAAACAGAAGAAACGGACTTGTGTTGTAGTGCTACAGTCAAAACGGGGATCCTGTTCATCGGAGGGGTGTGGTGTATCGCAAAACGGGACTCCATGGCCTACTGTTCACCCACCGTCAACTTCCTTCAGCCTCCACCTGCACTGTTCATCCACCGCGTCTTCCTCCTGCCTCCACCAGTTACTGTTCATCCAAGGGCTACTATTCATCCAGCCCTCCACCGGCTACTGTTCAACCAGCCCTCCACGGGGTCCTGTTCATCCAGCCTCCATGGGGTCCTGTTCAACCAGCCCTCCACAGGGTCCCTCCACCGGCTACTGTTCATCCACCCCCACCTCCTCGATCACGGTCCTGTTCATCCAGCGGCAACAGCCTCTACTACCACGAGATCCTGTTCATCCAACCCCCACCGGGAACTATTCATCCAACCCCCACCAGGGACTGTTCATCAAGAGGCAGCTTCGATCGGCTTTAGTTAGCAACAGTAGCGAAGTAATCACTCGGGTTCAGTTAACAGCAAGGGATCGATCGGGGTTCAGTAACGTAGCTAGTGCAATCGCTCGGGTTCAGTTAGAGCCCAACACCTCGCTCAGGTTCAGTTAGAGTGCAACGCCTCGCACACACGCGCGTACGTGTACGAGAGAAACGCGCAAACCTCTCCGTGCATCGCTCGGCCCCGACCACCCACCGTAACCGGGAACTCCCCGATATTTTCCTCACCCTCGCTTCTACCATGATTTTTTCCGTCATGGACGGCCCAAAGAATGTCATGCAGCTGCGTCTCCGGCCCGCCCAGGATGAAAAGCCCATTTTCTGTCATGATTTTTTGTCATAGAAGTAGGAGCGCACCACATCTATGATGATACCGGGTTTTGTCACAATTATCGTCATAGAAGTGTCATAAGCATGACAGGAAAAAATTCGTTCGGCCCAAAATGTCACGGATGTGTCTTTTTTTGTAGTGTATGTTGGTGTAGCCATTTCATCGTCAAACCCTGGCTGCCGGGGCGGAGGCTCCTCATCCGTGCGCAAGTCAGGGGAAATAAACACCCCTGATTGTGTACCCTGACAACTATGATGATAGCATGCCTCCTATTTATGATGATTATATTTATGAAAGTGGGTTTGGAAGAGTGTCAACTCTAGGTAATAATGATCCTATTATTTTGGAGGGTGTTGAATATTATTGTAATAATTATGAAAGTGGATTTGGTGAGGTCATGACATTATTTAGTGATGAATCCAATATTTCGGAAGAGGTTTCAATTGATTATGACAACAGAGGTTATATCTATGATGATTGTGGTGATGACATGTGTCGGTGCAACAAACGCTGGGTTTGTTGCCCAGACCGTGTACAGGCCTAAAAGAGCAAGGTTACAACATCCAAATCCAGACCAAGCAAGGAGAGATCAGCTCTTTGAGAGATCAAATGGCGGATCAAGAAGACCAAGACAAGCTAAATGAACAAGACACCACTAAGGGAAAACCTCCGTTGCCGGGCAGGCGAGCCTGGCGAGGACGAGGTGGCCCCAAAGACAAACCTCAAGACCGCCTCGGCAGGCCTGCCGGGCACGGCGACGGCAAACTACCCTGCCAAGGCTCCACTGCTCCACCTCACAGCGACGCAAGTCATCGATCGGTGCGGTGTCAAGCCCCCAAGTGACTAAGTGCCTGTTATTTGACACATGGTAGCCACTTCCTACGGAAATCACCTCCAAATGACACCCGTCCAGCGACATGGCAAGCAGACAGACGAGGAGGTGGCCGATCAGCCCGGCAAGGCTTGTCAGACACACCATGATGTGACACCAAGCGACGCATTTAATGCGCCCTCCTCTGCCTATAGAGTTAGGTATGATAGCACTATTCGCTATCTAATCAGTACACAATGACTGATTTGCCACTGTGGTGACCCCTTGATCTATAAAAGGAGGGCCATGGCAACCATAGAAAGGATTCAGACCCTTGTACACTCGTATACGCGTAGCTGCTCTCACCCCGAGGAAACCCTGCTGGGCAAGAGCACTGCATTTCCACCACAATCCACCATCAATCCACCAAAGCAGGAGTAGGGTTTTACGCCTTACGGCGGCCCGAACCTGGGTAAAACTGCCCGTGTGATCTCTGCTATGCTGCGCTACGTTCTCTGCTCTTTGTGCAATGTGCTCATCCCCCCTGCCGAACCACAAGGGGTTGATGGCCCCATAGGTGGCCGTGGTTTCCCACGACATCTTTGGCGCGCCAGGTAGGTGAGCAGCGCTTGTGCAAACCAGAGAAGCGTACGCAGCACGTCATCTTCGTCATCTTCATCATCTACTTCATCAACGGCTGCATCATCCATGGCGCCCAAGAAGAAGCCCGGTGTTGCGGCTCACTCGTCCACCTCGAAGGCCCCATCTCACGCAGCCGTCGACATCATTGGGGCTACGGGGATGCACTAGGACGTGGACGCTGCGGGGGACGTGGCCGGCGCAGGCAGCGTCATCACCACCCCTCCCATGGCCAAAATGGGGGCAGGAGGCATCGGAGAAGGCCAACGCCTACATCATCCCAGCGGCCACGCTCCACGAGGTACGGGTGGAGAAATCATTCTGTCTGCACCTCTCCGCCCGGCCGAAGGGCACAACCGCAGTGGTGGCACTCGCTCTGGGGCGAATCGCAACTCTCCGGCCACACCCGCCGCGGGCGCGGCCGCAGGGCGTGCGCCACTCCCGGAACGAGCTGCCCCAGCCGATGCGCCAAATGGAACCGCTGGCCCTCAAGCATCTCGACCTCATCACCACGCCACCCTAGCGACAGGCTCACGACGACGAGAACACGGCGCAGCTACCACCGACACCATGAGGAGCCAGGCGACGCTACGGTCTATGTCGTCATCCATGCCAAGCACCGCTTCGGAGGCTATGGTGCCGGGCCAACTGCTGTTGAGATTTCCGCCGGCAGACGATCAGATGGATGAGTGGAGAGCCACCATTCAAAGCCTGATTGGTTTCGCTGAGGCGGGGGGTGGGAGGGTCACAGCGAGCTGGCCCGCCACGGCCTCCCCAGGCGACGACAACAGCCCGCGCTGCTGGCCGTCCCGAAGGGGCCACCCCCACGATGCAGTTCCATCAGCGGCAGCCTACGCAGGGGCCATGACCGGAGCCACGAGATCAAGAACCCAATGATGTCTCGATGGCTTTGTCTGGCCCTCGAGCACGTCGAGACCAGCGGCAAGCCCAAGAATACAGGCGAGGGAAAGGCACGCGCATCACCATCGAGCAGCGCCACGACACCCACCGCCAGTCTGATAGGCGCAACGGCCCCAACGTCGACGAGCCTACACCCGGTGAGGGTGGGTACCTACCTTTCGAGGTTGGGTGCCCCGCCTTCACTCGTGAACTGCGGCAAGTCCGTTGGCCGTCTTCCCGCACATTCAAGCCAGAGATACCAGAGAAGTACGATGGGAGATTGAACCCGGAAGAGTTCCTGAGCATCTACACCATCGTGGTTCAGGCTGCTGGGGGAAGAGATGAGAAGGTGTTTGCCAACTACTTCCCCTTGGCACTCAAGCCAAATGTGAGGTCTTGGCTAATGCACCTGCCGGAGAACTCCATCTCAACCTGGGCTGACCTGTGCCATGAGTTCGTTGGCACCTTGACGGGCGGCCATCAAGTACTAGGACGGCCCAGCGATTTAAAGCTCCTCCCACAAAAGGAAGGAGAAAGTCTGCGGAAGTACACGCAAAGGTTCAGTCGAGTGCACAGGAACATCCCAGATATCCACCCAGCAGCTGTGATAGCTGCATTCCAGTCCAACGTGCGCAACCACAGGATACGTTCCAAAATGAACGTGCGACTGCCCAAGACTGTGAATGAGTTACACACTCTGGTGGATAAGTGTGCTCGCATAGAGGAGGGAAGGCGACTTCCCGATGAAGAGGATAGCGTCGACATCGATTCAGACGATGACGACGAGGCCACCAGTCAGAAGAAGAAGAACAAGAAACACAATAAGAAGCGCAAGGAGAAAGTTGTGATGGTCGTCGAAGGATCAAGCACACCTAGTACCGGCAAGAAGGCCAAGGCCGGGCCCCCGGGTAAGGAGGTTGCCACGTGCACTGACTGCCGGGTGGCCGCGGCTGCCGAGAAGGCTAGGAAAGGTGATGGGCCGTACTGCAAGATCCATAGGACCAAGGGCCACGACCTTCAGGAGTGTCATCAGGGTGAGCAACTCGTCAAGAAGCAGAGGGCTGAGTATGAGAAGCGTGATAAGGAGAAAAACCAGGATGGTGCTGGTGGGAAGGGCCGAGGCGGCAGAGCAAGCCACCCCGGCAAGGCTCCTCAGAATCAAGGGAAACCCGCCAAAGGCCATAAGAAGGAGGATTGTAATGATGAGAGTGATGGAGGAGATGAAGAGGAAACCAGTGAGCAGGAGTTCCAGAAAGCCACTGACGCCCTGTGCATTGACGGGGGTGCATCTCTGCACTCCTCTCACTGCCAACTTAAACAGTGGGCGCGTGAAGTCCATGCCGTGGAGCCAGCGGCAGATTCTCGAAAGCCGCTCAAGTGGTCCCGCACGCCCATCATCTTTGACGAAGAGGATCACCCTGACCGCACCACCGTGGTAGGGTGTTTGTCGTTGTTGGTTTCACCAACAATAAGCAACATCAAGGTCACAAAGATGTTGGTTGACGGTGGGGCCGGGTTGAATCTGATATCTCCAAAGGTCATCAGCAAACTTCAGATAACAGATGAGGAGCTCAAGGTTACTAGCATGTTCCAAGGAATCAACCCCGGCAGGAGTCGTCCTAAGGGAAAGATCACGCTGCCAGTGATGTTCGGAGGGGAGTTAAACTACCGGACCGAGAAGATCGTGTTTGACGTGGTTGACCTCCCCTTGCCGTACAATAGAATCCTTGGTCGCCCAGCTTTGGCCAAGTTCATGGTGGCATCCCACTATGCCTACAACACCTTGAAGATGCCAGAGCCGATAGGAGTTATTTCCATTCCGTCAGATCAGAAGGACTTAGTCATATGCGTGCACAAGATGTACAGGGAAGTAGTTACGACAGAGGCCGCAGAAGCCACTGGTCCTGCCAAGGAAAATAAGAAAATGAAGAGAGCTAGTAAGGATGCCAGCAAGGAATCCGGGAAGCATGCCTCTCCGGAGTGTGCTGCGCCTGTTGATGACTTCCTGGAGAGTTCCAATAGCAAGAGATCCAAAGCTGCTGCACCTACTGTGAAGAAGGTCCCGGCAGGGCTGGCTGGCCCTGATGGTACCTTCAGTACCAGTGCCACCCTTGATGACAAATAGGAAAGCGCGCTTGTTGCCTTCCTGCGGGCGAAAATCGATGTGTTTGCCTGGCAACCATCTGATATCGCCGGTGTTCCCAGGGAGGTAATCGAGCACCACCTTGCTGTCTGCCCACATGCCCGGCCCATCAAGCAGAAGGTCCGGAAGCAAGCTTTGGAGCGGCAACAGTTTATTGCCGAAGAGATCAAGAAACTTGAAGCAGCTGGTTTGGTCAGAGGAGTGTTGCATCCGACATGGTTGGCAAATCCAGTGGTGGTGTGCAAGGCGAATGGGAAATGGAGGCTTTGCATAGACTTCACAGATCTGAATAAGGCCTGCCCGAAGGACCCATTCCCCTTGCTGTGCATCGACCAGATTGTGGATTCCACCTCCGGGTGTGATCTGCTTTCCTTTTTGGATGCCTACTCTGGGTACCGCCAGATCTTCATGTCCAAGGAAGACGAAGAGAAGACCGCGTTCATCACCCCATGTGGCACGTACTGCTTTGTACGGATGCCCTTCGGGTTGAAGAGCGCCGGATCCACTTTTGCAAGAGCAATACAGATTGGCTTTGAATCCCAGCTGCACAGAAACATTAAAGCTTACATGGATGATATTGTCGTCAAGACCAAGGACAGATCAACCCTCATCCAGGATTTGGAAGAAACCTTTGCTAATCTGCGCAGGATCAACTTGAAGCTAAACCAAGAGAAGTGTGTGTTTGGAGTTCCCTCCGGCAAGCTACTTTGCTTCTTTGTGTCTCATCGAGGGATAGAGGCCAACCACGACAAGATCAAGGCTATCGAGCAAATTCAAGCACCCAAGACAGTCAAGGACATGAGGCATTTGACTGGATGCATGGCTGCACTGAGCAGATTCATTTCCATGTCTGCCGAGCACGCCCTGCCATTCTTCAAAATCTTGAAGAAGGCAGGACCCGTGGAATGGACCCCAGAGGCAGACGCTGTGCTGCAAGATTTGAAGACCTATCTTTCCTCTGTGCCCACCTTGGTCGCTCCCAAACCACAAGAGTCGTTGCTGCTATACTTAGCAGCAACCAATCAAGTGGTTAGTGCGGCACTGGTGGTGCAGCGGGAAGTGGATTACACGGCAGCCACAACCACTGTCCCCTCTGAAGAGGAAAGCGAACCCGTCTTGGCAAGACCAGAGTCGGTCCAGAGCGAAGAAAGGCAGGGCAGCGGAAGCAGTTCTATGGTTGCGGCAAGGAAGAAAGTGGTGCAACGTCCAGTGTACTTCGTCAGCTCCCTGTTACAAGGGGCTAGATCAAGGTACTCTGGCATGCAAAAATTGATTTTTGGCCTCATCATTGCCTCAAGGAAACTGCGCCACTACTTCCAAGCCCATGAGGTCACAGTTGTCACCCGCTTCCCCTTGCAACGCATACTCCGGAACCCTGAGGCCACCGGCAGGATTGTGGAATGGGCTTTGGAGTTGTCCAGCTTTGATTTGAAGTTTGAAAGCACATCAACTATTCAGAGCAGAGCACTAGCAGAGTTCATCGCAGAGTGGACACCAACTCCTGATGAAGGGGTATTGGAGACGATCATCCCCGGCAAGGAGGCGCCCCAAGAATGGATTATGTATTTCGATGGTGCCTTCTCCCTACAAGGTGCAGGGGATGGCGTGCTTCTTGTTGCCCCCACTGGGGAGCACCTTAAGTACGTCGTCCAGATGCACTTTCCTCGAGAGAAGGCTACCAACAATAATGCAAGTATGAAGGGCTCCGTCCGGGCTTAGGATTGCAACAGAACTAGGAATCAAGAATCTGATCATCCGCGGAGATTCACAACTTGTGGTGAGACAAGTCAATAAGGATTACCAAAGTCTATTGATGGAGGCATACATCGAGGAAGTGAGAAAGTTGGAGGAGCGCTTTGACGGATTGCAAACAGAGCACGTGCCCCATGCGGAAAACAGCATTGCTGATCATCTGTCAAAGTGCGTTGCGCAAAAACTCCCTGTGGAACCAGGGACTTTTGTTCTGCATCTGACTCAGCCCTCCGTATCCCCGGCAACAATGGCCAGAAAGAGGAGGAAACTGGACTCTGGCAAGCCTCACCGGGCAGAGCCTCCCGAGGCTCCCGGTAGAGAGCTTGGCAGGAACAACTCCCCTTCAATCAGTGAGCTGCACCATCCCACCAGACCAACGGTCCCTGTGGTCGAGAAGTGCGCTCCTGCGAATGAGGAGGTGCCGTTCGTCCTTGTTGCTGAGCCCCTGGCCCCAACATGGGCACGGCACATAGTCCATTTCCTCCAAATTGGAGAACTCCCCGAAGAGCAAGAAGAAGCTGAAAGAGTAGCCCGGAGGGCCAGTATGTATCAGTTCGTGGACAACACGCTGTACAGAAGGAGGCCCAACGGTGTGAAATTGAAGTGCATTTGCCGGGAGGAAGGAATGGAACTGTTGGCAGAGGTACACAAGGGTATGTGCGGCTCACATTGGATCAAGGGCTCTAGTTGGAAAAGCCTTCCGGCAAGGTTTCTATTGGCCCACAGCCCTCCAAGATGCAGTTGAGCTCGTCACCAAATGTGAAGCCTGCCAGTTCCACTCCAAGAACATCCATCAGCCTGCCCAAGCTCTTCAGACGATCCCTTTTTCATGGCCCTTCTCGGTCTGGGGGCTCGATATCTTGGGCCCCTTCCCTCGTGCTACCGAGGGCTTTGAGTTCTTGTTCGTCGCTATCGACAAGTTCACAAAGTGGCCTGAGGTGGAGCCCGTGAGAAAGGTGACCGCACAGTCAGCTATCAAGTTCTTGAAAGGATTGGTGTGCCGCTTCGGGGTCCCTGCCCGAATCATCACTGACAATGGCACCCAATTCACGAGCCGCGCCTTCATGCAATATGTTCATGCCCTTGAAAGCAAGATCTCATTTGCCTCTATCGCCCATCCCAGAAGCAACGGACAAGCTGAGAGGGCGAACACTGAAGTGCTGCGAGGTCTCAAGACAAGAACCTTTGATAGACTGCAGAAGTGTGGCAGGCGATGGATCGACGAGCTGCCAGTGGTTCTTTGGTCCCTCGGAACGACACCAAATCGAGCTATCGGGCAGACTACCTTCTCCCTAGTCTATGGGGTAGAAGCAGTTATCCCCACGGAACTCATATTCGGATCTCCTCGAGTGCTTGCCTACGATGAAGTAGCGCAAGAACGGCACTGGCGTGACGACGTTGTGCTACTTGAGGAGAACCGTCTCCGGGCTGCTACGCGTACTGCACGCTACCAGCAAGCCCTGTGTCGCTATCACAGCCGCAGGGTTCATGCCCGGGGTTTTGAGGAAGGCGACCTTGTCCTTAGGCGTGTTTAGTCCGCCAAGGGTACAAACAAGTTGACACCGAAGTGGGAAGGCCCTTACCGGGTAGTACGAGTCACCAGACCTGGCACAGTCCGTCTGGAGACCGGAGATAGCATTCAGTTGCAAAACTCATGGAACATTGAGCATCTCCATAAGTTCTACCCGTAAGGCGCGGCTGTCAGGCCCTGACCGGCAGCCACCCTTTTGTACAGGCCTTGCCGATGTTGCATGTAACCCCTTGTACAAAGCCAGGCGTAGACCCTGAGCAACAGAAATAAACAAAGCGCTGGGGGCCCCCAAAACTTGCATGCATGCATAAGCATATCATGAGCATGGCATGATCATATAGATGAGGTCGCATGAGGCATTGTTTTCATCTGCATTAAGCTGCAGGGTTCTTGCCGTGGACTCGGTCCCAAAAAGAAGAAATGAAGATGAGCCTATGTGACGATCCTAGGCAAGCCAAACAGATAAGTTCTCTTCTTATCCTTACATGTTCTGTAAGTAGAAACTTGTGCATATCAAAACCTCGTCACCTTCGAAACTTAGGTGCTCCCATACTTTGACTCGAACGTTGCTTCGGTCAGGATGGTCGCAGCGGCCTTTGGCGGAGAAGGCTTGGCGGAGGGCTGGTCCCTCTTTACGATTTGTGCCCGGCAGGCTTAGCCCCACGGCAACAATTTGAGGGTACCGGCAGGATAGCTTACCGGAGATAACTTGTTTACTTGAACGTATAGAGGCATTTCACCTCTGCATGGGTATGATACATGCACAAGTGCCCGACAAAAGCTTGTCTTTTTCATTAATATGCTAATAAACAAGTACAGATCTTACAGAACACCAACATGGATAAAGAAGATTACATTATTTAGACTAAAGTTTGGCAAGTGCCTACATATTTTAGATTGAAAAAAGATAAGTGCCCCGTGATGCCCTTTCTTGCCCTTCTCCTCCCAGGCACTACGGCGGAAGGTGAAGAAGGCAAAAGGGGCACCTGGGCAGAAGCCCAGCATGACCCCGTCAGGCCCCTTGGCGAGGGGGCAAACAAGAGAGGGAGGGCACGGGATAAGGTGATGGTGAAGAGAGCGGCAGGGATAGCCCAGCAGCAGCCACCACCAGGGCCAGCAGGACGCGGTAGGGCTAACGGACCTGCAGCCCACGAGGAAGCCTGCTGGGGTTCAGCTGGAAGGCCGCTGGAGGAGCCCAGGACGCCATCCACACCTCTGCATCCAACTCCCCGGCAAATCACGTTGTCGGGAATGGGGTGCAGGTGCAAATATTGGTGCCCCGGCCTGACGGTGATGGTGCGGCTGGTGTTCAGCCAGAGTCGGAGCTGTTGTCCTCCCCATCATCGCCATCGTCATTGCCGTCACTGTCCTCCTTGTCGCGGTCGCTCGAGGGGGAGCTTTCGTCGTCGGTCGAGCTCTCCGCGCAGCACCCTAAGTGAGCACTCGAAGACCTTGACGGAGAGCAGGTCGGCCTCCATTAATTTAAAATGGAGGACGTGCCCCTCCGACAAGCTATGGGCGCGAGCAAAGGTCTTCCAGCCGCATTGAAAGAACATGGCATGAGGGGCGGGAAAATCCACATCCACCCGCATGCCGCCATTCCCGCAACCCCTCATATGCAGCTTCAATGCGCGCGGCTGTTCGAGCTCCATCGCCCTCGCGAATGGAGTGGGGAGATGAAGGCGGCCGCGCGGAGGTTTGTACAATCTAATGATGAACTCCAGGGGTTGGTCTCCGACATGGCCTTCCAGCGGGGAAGGGGCGGTCGGTGGGGGCGCAATCAGAGCGCCACCCCGTCCTCCTCGGCCTCGGGTGCCATGATGACCACGAACTCTCCCCCTCCCACCTCCTCTCATGGCGGGCTCTGCCCCCGCACCTTCGGAGGGAGGAGGGAGACGCTGTCGAGCAGAAGTTCTCGTCGCCGCCACTGGAGCAACACCGGGCCCCTGCCTTGACGCTCTCCCACACCACGCGCCTCCGTTACCTACCCCACTCAATGCATGCAGCATACGTGGCCAGGGATAAGAGCGTGGTGGGAAGAGTGAATTGGTAGTTACTCGCCCATGCGTTAAAGTCATTCACGGGCCATTACAAGGATGGCCCCACCACAATTGGCGTTACGCGACGCGCGGGAAAATCGGAAAACTGACCTGGGCTCAGGTTAATGAAGAAGCAAAGAAGATCTCAAAGGACAAGCAACTGCTCCCCTCTTGCTTGTGCACTGGATAGGGCCTACCCCGATGACGCCCGACAGCGCGTTCGGGCCAGGCCCGAGGGCTCCTGTCGGTGCAACAAACCCTGGTTTTGTTGCCCAGACCGTGCATAGGCCTAAAAGAGCAAGGTTCCAACATCCAAGTCTAGACCAAGCAAGTAGAGATCAGCTCTTTGATAGATCAAAGGGCGGATCAAGAAGACCAAGACAAGCTAAATGAACAAGACATCACTAAGGGAAAACCTCCCTTGCCGGGCAGGCGAGCCTGGCGAGGACCAGGTGGCCCCAAAGACAAACCTGAAGACCGCCCCGGCAGGCCTGCCAGGCACGGCGAGGGCAAACTACCCGCCAAGGCTCCACCGCTCCACCTCACAGCGACGCAAGTCATCGATCGATGCGGTGTCAAGCCCCCAAGTGACTAAGTGGCTGTTATTTGACACATGGCAGCCACTTCCAACGGAAATCACCTCCAAATGACACCCGTCCAGCGATGTGGCAAGCAGACAGACGTGGAGGTGGTCGATCAACCCGGCAAGGCTTGCCGGACACACCACGATGTGACACTAAGTGGCATATTTAATGCGCCCTGCTCTGCCTATAGAGTTAGGTATGATAGCACTGTCCGTTATCTAATTAGTACACAATGACTGATTTGCCACTGTGGCGAACCCTTGATCTATAAAAGGAGGGCCATGGCAACCATAGAAAGGATTCGGACCCTTGTACACTCGTACGCGCGTAGCTGCTCTGACCCCGAGGCAACCCTGCTGGGTAAGAGCGTTGTGTTTCCACCACAATCCACCATCAATCCACCAAAGCAGGAGTAGGGTTTTATGCCTCGCGGCGGCCCGAACCTGGGTAAAACTGCCCGTGTGATCTCTGCCGTGCTGCGCTACGTTCTCCGCTCTTTGTGCAATGTGCTCATCCCCCCTGCCGAACCACAAGGGGCTGATGGCCCCATAGGTGGTCGTGTTTTCCCACGACAACATGTAGGCTATATTGAATAATGATAACCATGAAACTTGTCATCATGACTTTAATTTTCAATCACATGATAGTTATTTTGTTGAGTTTGCTCCCGCTACTATTCATGAGAATAAATTTGCATATGTGGAGAGTAATAAAAATTCTATGCTTATGTATCATGAAAAGAATTCTTTATGTGATAGTTGTATTTTTGAATTCATTCATGATTCTACTGAAAATTATTATGAGATAGGAACATATGCTTTTACATATCTCACTAATATCAAGTTTCCTCTCTATGTGTTGAAAATCTTGAAGTTTTGCTTGTTTTGCCTTTCTATGCTAGTTGATTCTTGCTCCCACAAATTTTTTGCACACAAAATCCCTATGCATAGGAAGTGGTTTAGGCTTCAATGTGCTAGTCATATGCTTCATGATGCTCCCATTATGTTTCAATTATTTACTTTTATGTGAGCATCATTGAAATCATCATGCCTAGCTAAAAAGGCATTAAAAAAAGTGCTTGTTGGGAGACAACCCAACATTTACCCCTACTATTTTTGGGTGTTAACATGATTAATCTACGGTAGTAATCATGTTCTATAAATTTTGTTTCAATGAAGTGCCAAGTAAAGCCTTTGGCATAGTGTGGATGATAGTTGACTTGATTCTGTGCAATAATATAAACTTTTTGCCCAGTTCTGGAATTAGCATAATTCAGTGGAGCTACTAAAAATTCTGAATTTTTTAAACATGATTTACATACAAATTTCCTACATCTTCCTAATTTTTTAGAATTTTTGGAGTTACATAAGTATATTCATTATTCATATCTTTACAGACTATTCTATTTTTGACAGATTCTGTTTTCAATGCATAGTTTGCTTGTTTTGTAGTTTCTATGGCTTATATTGGTCAATATAAATTGTATAAATGATATGGTACATTAGGCATTGTGTGATAACAATTATGTATCTTGTCTTTGACAGTACCAAAGTGAATGATTTGCTCTTTATCATAATAACCCATCTCACGAAGTTCCGTTAAGTTTTGTGTGATTGAAGTTTTCATGTTTTGGGTGAGATATCGATACAAGGAGAATAAGGAGTGGCAAGACCCAAAGCTTGGGGATTCCCAAGGCACCCCAAGGTAATATTCAAGGAATACCCAAGCAACTAAGCTTGGGGATGCCCCGGAAGGCATCCCCTCTTTCGTCTCCAACATTATCGGTAACCTTACTTGGAGTTATATTTTTATTCGTCACATGATATGTGTTTTGCTTGGAGCATCATTTTATTTTGTTAGGATTTGCTTGATGTCATTTAGAATAAGGTTTGTATCTTTTATTTCAATAAAAATGTCAAGTATAGCCTTTACCATGCTTATTTTGCAAGTCTATATGTTGCTGTTTGAAAATAGAAAGTTTGTTGTTGTGTTTTGAATATTTGTGAATATTCAGAACATGATAAAATCTTGAAATTTTTACACTGTGAGGTATAACAAATTTTCTACAGTGTGGTAAATTTTCAGTATTTTTGGAGTTAGGGAAGTATGAATATTATTGCACTCTTTACAAACTATGCTGTTTAGACAGATTGTTGTTATGTTTGCATATGTTTGCTTGTTTAATGATTCTATTTGAGGATAGGAGTATTAAATATGCAGAGGCATTTAGTATGCAATGTTAAATTATAATTTTAGTGATTTTCTACAATAGAGAATGATAAGGCTTTGCATTGATTTAGACTAACGTATCTTACGAGTTCTTGTTGAGTTTTGTGTGGATGAAGTTTTTAAGAATTAGGGAAACCGTGTTATGAGAGGAATGAAGAAGACACAAGAGCTCAAGATTGGGGATGCCCAAGGCATCCCAAGGTAATATTCCAAGAAGTATCAAGTATCAAAGCTTGGGGATGCCCCGGTAGGCATCCCACCTTTCTTCATCAAACATTATCGGTTAGTTTTGATTGAGCCTAAGTTTTTGCTTATTCACATGAGTTGTGCTATCCTTGATGCGTTCTTTTATTTTCATTTTGCTTGCTGTTTTAATAAAATACTTGGATCTGAGTTCTTTATTTGGAGAGAGTCTTCATATAGCTACTTAATTATTTGACTACTCATTGATCTTCACTTATATCTTTTTGGAGTAGTTTGTCATTTACTCTCGTGCTTCACTTATATCCTATGAGTAAATGGTTGAATGAATTGAATATCATAAATCTGAAATTATATATGTTTCATATGCTTATCCCATGGGGACTAATGACTTCACATATAATAAGTATAGGTGGTAAAATTTATTGAAAGTTAAAAAACACAGCATTGGTCACTTGAACAATTCATGAAAGAATATTGAAGGAAGAGAGATTTCACATATAAATATACTATCTTGGACATCTTCTATGATTGTGAGCCCCATTAATTATTTTCAAACTTGAGAAAATTAGTTGAAGTTGGACAAGGAAGACAACGTAATGAGTTATGTTTGGGTATATTTTTATAGAAGTTATATTGGTATGGATCCTCCAACATGTGGTGCTTGCTTAGGATCTTTTGATAGCCAAAATTTGGTACTAAGTAGAAATACTACTTGTGCATCCAAAAATCCTTAAACCCAGTTTCTTGCCATGAGAGTCCACTATATCTACC
Source organism: Thinopyrum elongatum (assembly GCA_011799875.1). Taxonomy (NCBI): domain Eukaryota; kingdom Viridiplantae; phylum Streptophyta; class Magnoliopsida; order Poales; family Poaceae; genus Thinopyrum; species Thinopyrum elongatum. The sequence continues at coordinate 441,111,769 of CM022300.1, read as the reverse complement.
TATGGATTGAATAAGATCCTTCAAGTAAGTTGTCGTCGGTGCAAAAAAGCAATAAAAATTGCTCCTAAATATGTATGATCTTTTATTATAAGGGAAAATAAGCGTTGTACGAACTTGTGATGGTAAAGAAATAAAAGTGATGGACTGCATAATAAAGTTGCTATCACAAAGGGCAATATAACGTGATGTTCCTTTGCATTAAGGGCTTGCACATCCAAAAATAAAAAGCGCATGACAACCTCTGCTTCCCTCTCTGAAGGGCCTATCTTTTACTTTTATGTATTTACTTTTATGCAAGAGTCAATAGTATTCCTTCTCATTTCAACCTCAATTATTCTCCAGTTGGCAAGTATCATGTGGTGGGGAAAGATCCAAGCATATATGGCCATTTAAATATATTTAATCATGAATTATTATTGTTGACAATTATCTATATGATAAATAAGTTGGGAGGCGAACCATTAAGCCCCTATATTTCTCTGTGTTTGATGGATGCTATTTGTTCTAAAAATATGCTTTGAGTGTTAGCAATCATGGAAGACTATATGATAGTTGAGTATGTAGAATTTTCTAAATCAAAGCTCTTACATAGACCCTTCCTGAAAATAAAATGGATTGCAATTGTTTGATGACTGAAAACATAGTTTGTTAGTTATCAAGAAAATTTATGGTCTATACTTCAACATGTGAATAGCTTGCTACTTGATCACGAGAAGTTTTATGAGATGAGCTACTGTTTATGATATATAATGATGCTAGAAAAAGTGTTTGGAACTATCATTGATCAAATTTATGCACTATGCTAGCATTCACACTTCATAATTTTTTTTTATCATTTACCTACTCGAGGACGAGCAGGAATTAAGCTTGGGGATGCTGATACGTCTCCAACGTATCTATAATTTATGAAGTATTCATGCCATATTTACAACAATTTTATATGGTTTTGGTATGATTTTATTAGAACTAACCCGGACTGACGCTGTTTTCAGCAGAACTACCGTGGTGTCATTTTTTGTGCAGAAATAAAAGTTCTCGGAATGGGCTGAATATTTTACGATGATTTTTTGTGGACCAAAAGAGACCCCTGAAGCTTCATGGGAGGACCAGAAGACCCACGAGGACACCACAAGCTCGCTAGGCGCGCCCTAACCCCTAGGGAGGGCGACTGAGCTTGTCACTTCCTCGTGGGCCCCTTGACGTGAAACCTACGCCAAAAATTCCTATAAATACCAAAACCCCCGAAAAGAACCCTAGATGAGAAGTTCCTCCGCCGCAAGCCTCTGTATCCATGAAAACTCAATCGGGACCCCGTTCTGGCACCCTGCCAGAGGGGGAAATCATCACCGGAGGCCATCTGCATTATCCCGGCGGCCAGGATGATGAGTGTAACACCGCCAGTGGTTAACTACAGTAATCACCCTTTTGATAATGACAAGTCATCATGTTTAACAGTGCATGATCATCATTAGCATTATATTGCATTTCAACTCCTAAGTCAAAATTCAAATTTAAATAAAAGTGGAAAATAAAAGTTGTCCAAACCTGAAAACTAAAATGTGCCTCATGTTGCAAATATTCCCAAAGCATTTATAAAAATGATTGCAACATTTGTTGGAATTGTAAAAGGACTCGAACAACAAGAAACAGCAGCAACATAGCACTATTTAATCCTTTTCAAATTAAATAAAATCCAAACAAAAAGATATGGACGCCAAACCAATTTCTAGCAGTGACTAATTTTGCACTGTTAATATTTGGACCAGTCTCATATTTTACAAAAGTCCAGAAGTAGCCTAGACATTTTTGCAAAACAGAGAAAAGAATAAATAAAAAGAAAAGCTAAAAGAAAATAAAAGGAACCCCCCCTTCGCTGGGCCTCGGCCCAGCTGGCCACTGGGCTAGCCAGGCCGGCCCAGCCGGCACCCTACTCCCCTCCTCCTTATCCCTAGGGGGAAACCCTAATCCCCGTCAACCCCACTCCCCCCACTCCCTCGATCCCCTTCCCCCCCCCCTCTCGTTCTGGATCGGGGGCGGCCCCGCCTCCCCGCGCCGCCCGACGCGCCCCCGAGTCGCCCTCGTCGCCTCGCCCGACGGCGCCACCGCACCGCCGCACCGTCAGCCTCCTCGTCCCCTCCTCATCTACTCCCGCGCCGCGCCACCTCTTCCCGTCATCGCCGGTGAGCGCACGGCTGCCGCACCCACCCCCGTTTTCCCCCTCCCCTCGCCGTGGTCGCCGCACTCCGGCCGCGCCCCAGCACACGCTCTCCGCGCTCACCACGCCCGCCTGGCCCTCTGGTCGCCATGACCGCGCCCCGCGCTCGTCGCCGCTCGCCCCCACCGCACCCGTGCCGCGTCGCGGCCCCGCGCGTGCTCACCGCCCGCAGCCTGCCGCCGCTCGCCGACGCCTGTGGCCGCCCGCGCCCGGCCGCGCCCTCCCGACGCCTGGCCGCGCCAGGGCCCCGGCCACCACCGCGTCCCGCGCCCCGCTCCCCTGCTGCTGCTCGCTCCGGCCACCACCGCTGCCGTGGCCCGCCTCCGCCCCAGGCCCGCGCCGCTGCTCCCGCACGCTCGCCGCCTCTCCCCTCCGCGCGCCGCCCAGCTCGGCGTTTTCCCCTGACCGCACCGGCCCCGCTGCTGCCGCCGTCCGGCGCCATCGCCCGCCGCCGCGCTCGGGACCTGGCCTCGCCTCTGCTACGCACGTGCGCGCGCATTCAGCACGCCGGACATGTCCGGTCCCCAAACGGGCGCGGCCTGACATGTCCGCCCTGTGTCTATGACAGACGGGGCCCAGCCCCTGTTTAAAACGGAAGTATAAATAAATAAATATTAATTAATTAATTAATTAAATGAATAATTAACTTAATTAATTCTGTTTAATTAAACTAATTAAATAGTTAGTCTAATTAATCTGTTAATTAGTGTTAGTAGACTATGACATGTGGGTCCCCCTTGACCCTGTTGACTGGTCAACCTTGACCCAGTCAACGCTGACTGGATCTGCTGACTGGACCATTTGACTTAGTCAACCTATTTAAATAATTCAAAAAATTAATAAAACTTTAGAAAATCATATTAAATAATCCGTAACCCGGATTGAAAAACTTTGTACATGAAAGTTGCTCAGAACGACGAGACGAACCCGAATACACTACCCACATACCTGTCAGATGCTCCTAGCTATCTGAACATGCAACCGTTCCCCTCCGGTCCCTCTGTCCGAAAATACCAAACACTGGGAATACTTTCCCGGTTGTTATTTCCCCTTCGCCAGAACCACCCGGCACTGCGTTAGATCACCCCCAGCACTGCGCATCGTTATGTTATGCTTTGAGCTGCACTTGTTCGCTGTGTATTTATACTGTTTCCTCCCCCTCTTCTCTCTCGGTAGCCTCCGACACCGACGTCGTCCCCGAGACCGACGCAGCTCCGGAGACCGAAGACACCATTGACGACCTTGCTTAGTTTAGGCTGGGTAGAGACCTATCAGTGACCCCACTTATCCCGACTGCCGCGCTGGATCGTCAGAAGACCCGATCAACGGGATTGAAGACCAGGCCCCGACACCGCACATCACCCCCCTTAGTTGTAACGACACTGCAGCGTTACTATCGAGTGCCGAGGGTGAAACCTCTTGTAGCACTTCTGATGTTAACTTTGTAGAGTAGCTATTCGGTCGGGGTCATCGAGGGTGATTCCTCCTTCACCACTTCCGGTAACAACGCTGTCGTACAACACCTCAAGTGTGAACCCAGCGAGGGTGATTCCTCCGAGTTCACCTTGACGGATACATCGAGTGGGAAATCAAACGAGGGTGATACCTTAGATTCCCCTGATGTTTTGGACACACGGATACTTGGATTGTACTGTTGATTACTTGGAAAGGCGGGTCGACCCTGAGGGGTACCCGCGTGCGCCTAAGTGGCGAGTGTTGTGAAGACGGGTGCCAGTGTGGTGCCCGAGTGGTGAATACGAGGCGCGGCCGGGCATTCTTAACCCTTGCAGCAAGTCCTCGAGACGGGGCGACGGGGTCACATCTTTCGTGAGTCTCTGCTCGTTACCGCAAGCCCTAGTCCATTAACGATTTGGATATTTGATCCGAGCAGGCCTCTGGCCTGATAGCACTAACCATCACATGGGCATAGTATGGGCGTTCTACATCGTATGCATCAGCCGAAAGCTCTGTCAGACGTCCAGTTCAGCATGGCGGCACGGTCGGATCGTGTTGGCCACCCGAGGCGATGCTGGTATCCACCCTGTGCGCAACGACCCGGAGGGTGAGGGGCGATGGCCAAGACCCCCTTGCGCTTAGGATGTAGACTGGCGGGGACCTCTCTGCTGAGCTGTAGGTAGGGTTGCGATGTGTCGTTTGGCCGAGGTCGGGCATGACCCAGGAAAGTGTGTCCGGCCGGAGTTAATCGAGCGTGTTGGGTAAGTTGGTGCACCCCTGCAGGGAAGAACACTTCTATCGATAGCCGGTCCTACGGTAAAGGACACTCGGAGTTGTATCCCGATCGATACAATTAGAACTGAATACTTGGATACTATGGCTCTGGGATTGCTTCTCGCAGGGAGTCGAGAAGGGATCTCAGGACGAGGTTGATGACTGTATGGCTCTGGGATTGCTTTCTCGCAGGGAGTCGAGAAAGGATCTCTGGGTGAGGATGAGACTTAATGATACTACTACATTATATTGTACTGTTCTACTCTCTTCTACTGCTGCAAGACCTCTGAAGATGCTAGTCTTCGATAGGACTAGGCCTTCTCTCTATTCTGGCATTTCTGCAGCCCAGTCCACATATACAGCCTCCCCTTGAAAATGTTGCATATGTAGTGTAGATCCTTGCTTGCTGAGTACTTCTGAGTACTCACGGTTGCTTTGTTTTCCTTTTCTCTCCATATCAGTTACTCGCGACCAGAGGACGGAGCCCCCTGAGATAGATACCCCGTCGATCGACTACTACTTCGACCCCGAGGATGGATGCTGCTACGAGTTGACTGACGACCAGGAGTAGGATCGGAGGGTCCCAGGCAGGAGGCCTACGCCTTTCGATCGTAATGTTTTACTTTGCCCCGCCTTTCTAAAGGCCTTTCTGTGCTTTCTTTTATATCTGTACTCAGATATCTGATGCTTCCGCTGACGCTTGTACGCAAGCTTATGTATTCGAGCCCTCGAGGCCCCTGGCTTGTAATATAAAGCTTGTATGACTTTATTTATGTTTTAGAGTTGTGTTGTGATATCTTCCCGTGAGTCCTTAGGCTTGATCGTGTGCATTTGCGTGTATGATTAGTGCATGATCGGGCCGGGGGCATTCACAAGTTGGTATCAGAGCCGACTGCCTGTAGGAACCCCTTTCCAACTCCTTGGCCGAAGTTGAGTCTAGTGGTCCAAAAACTGTTTTACTAACTTGGCTGTGTGGCTTACGGGCCCACGTCGCCAATTGGGTGGTATTAGTATCTTTTATTCCTCGTCCATACTCTGGGACTCTGATCTCTCTTACTTTCGGGTTAACTAAAGTTTACTAAGGCCAACACTTAGGATCTCGTAATTCTCGTCCACCCGGAGAGCTGGATATCTGTGCGATTTCCCTGACATTGATCTGATTAGTCTGATAATCATTTTCCTTTCCATTGTTTTGTTTAACCTTTCTCTCCGAGATCGGTTATACTTCTCCTTGTCTTTTGACAATCATGAGTTTCCTCTGTTTCAGATGGATCGTTTGTTTCCACCACACCCTGCGACGCAGCTACCAGCTGTTCGAGCAGGGATACATCCAGAGTACATTCTTTATCCACTGGGGCAGATGTCAATCCGTTACAATACCCCAGTACTATCTCCTCCAGATACCCGCAACGACTTTGTGATCTATTGTGATGCATCCCGTGAAGGATTAGGCTGTGTCCTAATGCAAGAGCGTAAAGTGATTGCTTATGGCTCTCGTCAGTTGCGCCCACATGAAGAGAATTATCCGGTACATGATCTAGAACTAGCTGCTGTGATCTATGCATTACAGTTGTGGCGACATTACCTCCTCGGTAATCGTTGCGAGATATACACGGATCATAAAAGTCTGAAGTACTTGTTCACTCAACCTTCTCTAAACCTCCGTCAGCAAAGATGGATGGAGGCCATTGCGGACTATGATTTGGGTATTTCGTATACCCCTGGCAAGGCTAACGTGATGGCTGATGCCTTAAGCCGCAAGTCCTATTGCGACAACCTCATGGTTAGGCGAGCTCAACCTCGTCTTTTTGAAGAACTGTGTAAGCTGAATCTGCATATTGTTCCACAGGGCTCTCTGAATAACCTTGTGATACAACCAGATCTTGAGAAAGCTGTTAAGGATGCGCAAGCTAAAGATGCTGAAATTGATCTGATGAAGAAAGACCTTCACCTTGTAAAGTACAGGGATTTCTTGCTGTCTGAAGATGGAACCTTGTATTTCAGAAACCGCATTGTCGTACCTCGCTTCGAACTCATGACTGACAAGGTCATGAAGGAGGCACATGATACCCCGCTGTCTATTCATTCGGGTCGCACCAAGATGTATCGTGATCTCCGTCAAAGGTACTGGTGGTCTAAAATGAAGCAGGACATTGCTCGTTATGTTGCCGAATGTGATGTGTGTCGTCGCGTTAAAGCAGAACATCAGAAACCTGCTGGAATTCTGCAACCACTTCCTATTCCTCTATGGAAATGGGATAAGGTTCAGATGGATTTCGTTACAGGACTTCCCAGGTCACAGAAGGGTCACGATGCTATTCTTGTCGTCGTCGACCAACTCTCTAAAGTTGCACACTTTCTGCCTGTCAAAGAAACTATCACTGCTAGTCAGTTAGCAGAGTTGTATATCTCCAGAATTGTTTCACTCCACGGTATTCCGAAGAAGATCAGTTCAGACCGTGGCGGTCTTTTCACCTCAAAGTTCTGGGAAAGTTTTCAAACAGCTATGGGAACTCATATTACCTGGAGTTCAGCTTATCACCCCCAATCCCAAGGCCAAGTCGAACGAGTTAATCAAGTGCTTGAAGACATGCTTCGAGCTTGTGTCATTTCTTTCGGCAAGAAGTGGGAAGAATCTCTTCCGTATGCTGAGTTCTCTTATAACAATAGCTATCAAGCCAGCTTGAAAATGGCTCCCTTCGAAGTACTCTATGGACGTAAGTGTCGAACCCCTCTGAATTGGTCAGAAACTGGGGAACGACCGCTCGTGGGTCCGGATATTATTCAACACGCCGAAGAACAAGTTCGTATTGTCCAGGAAAACCTCAAGGCGTCTCAGGACCACCAGAAGAGCAACTATGATCGCAAACGATGGGGTTTGACTTATCAACCTGGTGATCAAGCTTATCTGTGTGTCACTCCTATGAAAGGCAGTCACCGTTTTGGAATCAAGGGCAAGCTAGCTCCACGCTACATTGGCCCTTTCCGCATTATTGCTAGGCGTGGTCAGGTGGCATATAAATTGGAGTTGCCACCGCAATTCTCTCATATCCACGACGTCTTCCATGTGTCGCAACTTCGTCAATGCTTCAAAGAATCTCCGCACCGAGCTGTGGATCACGAGGTGCTCGAATTGCAAGATGACCTATCTTATAAGGAGCATCCGATCCGCATTCTCGATGAAGCTGAACGTCGGACCCGTCAGAAGGTTACCAAGTTCCTCAAAGTACAGTGGTCAAATCATACTGAAGATGAAGCCACTTGGGAACGCGAGGATAATCTTCGTGCGGAATACCCCGAACTTTTTCCTTCTACCTCTTAATTCTCGGGACGAGAATTCTTGTTAGTAGAGGAGATTTGTAACACCCCCAGTGGTTAACTACAATAATCACCCTTTTGATAATGACAAGTCATCATGTTTAACAGTGCATGATCATCATTAGCATTATATTGCATTTCAACTCCTAAGTCAAAATTCAAATTTAAATAAAAGTGGAAAATAAAAGTTGTCCAAACCTGAAAACTAAAATGTGCCTCATGTTGCAAATATTCCCAAAGCATTTATAAAAATGTTTGCAACATTTGTTGGAATTGTAAAAGGACTCGAACAACAAGAAACAGCAGCAACATAGCACTATTTAATCCTTTTCAAATTAAATAAAATCCAAACAAAAAGATATGGACGCCAAACCAATTTCTAGCAGTGACTAATTTTGCACTATTAATATTTGGACCAGTCTCATATTTTACAAAAGTCCAGAAGTAGCCTAGACATTTTTGCAAAACAGAGAAAAGAATAAATAAAAAGGAAAGCTAAAAGAAAATAAAAGGAACCCCCCCCCTTCGCTGGGCCTCAGCCCAGCTGGCCACTAGGCTAGCCAGGCCGGCCCAGCCGGCACCCTACTCCCCTCCTCCTTATCCCCAGGGGGAAACCCTAATCCCCGTCACCCCCACTCCCCCCCCAACTCCCTCGATCCCCTTCTCCCCCCTCTCGTTCTGGATCGGGCGCGGCCCCGCCTCCCCGCGCTGCCCGACGCGCCCCCGAGTCGCCCACGTCGCCTCGCCCGATGGCGCCATCGCATCGCCGCACCGTCAGCCTCCTCGTCCCCTCCTCATCTACTCCCACACCGCGCCACCTCGTCCCGTCATCGCCGGTGAGCGCACGGCCGCCGCACCCACCCCTGTTTTCCCCCTCCCCTCGCCGTGGTCGCCGCACTCCGGCCGCGCCCCGGCACACGCTCTCCGCGCTCACCACGCCCGCCTGGCCCTCTGGTCGCCACGACCGCGCCCCGCGCGCGTCGCCGCTCGCCCCCACCGCACCCGTGCCGCGTCGCGGCCCCGCGCGTGCTCACCGCCCGCGGCCTGCCGCCGCTCGCCGACGCCTGTGGCCGCCCGCGCCCGGCCGCGCCCTCCCGACGCCTGGCCACGCTAGGGCCCTGGCCACCACCGCGTCCCGCGCCCCGCTCCCCTGCTGCTGCTCGCTCCGGCCACCACCGCTGCCGTGGCCCGCCTCCGCCCCAGGCCCGCGCCGCTGCTCCCGCACGCTCGCCGCCTCTCCCCTCCGCGCGCCGCCCAGCTCGGCATTTTCCCCTAACCGCGCCGGCCCCGCTGCTACCGCCGTCCCGCGCCATCACCCGCCGCCGCGCTCGGGACCTGGCCTCGCCTCTGCTACGCACGCGCGCGCGCATTCGGCACGCCGGACATGTCCGGTCCCCAAACGGGCGCGGCCGGACATGTCCGCCCTGTGTCTATGACAGACGGGGCCCTGCCCCTGTTTAAAACGGAATTATAAATAAATAAATATTAATTAATTAATTAATTAAATGAATAATTAACTTAATTAATTCTGTTTAATTAAACTAATTAAATAGTTAGTCTAATTAATCTGTTAATTAGTGTTAGTAGACTATGACATGTGGGTCCCCCTTGACCCTGTTGACTGGTCAACCTTGACCCAGTCAACGCTGACTGGATCTGCTGACTGGACCATTTGACTTAGTCAACCTATTTAAATAATTCAAAAAATTAATAAAAGTTTAGAAAATCATATTAAATAATCCGTAACCCGGATTGAAAAACTTTGTACATGAAAGTTGCTCAGAACGACGAGACGAACCCGAATACGCTACCCACATACCTGTCAGATGCTCCTAGATATCTGAACATGCAACCGTTCCCCTCCGGTCCCTCTGTCCGAAAATACCAAACACCGGGAATACTTTCCCGGTTGTTATTTCCCCTTCGCCAGAACCACCCGGCAGTGCGTTAGATCACCCCCAGCACTGTGCATCGTTATGTTATGCTTTGAGCTGCACTTGTTCGCTGTGTATTTATACTGTTTCCCCCCCCCCCCTCTTCTCTCTCGGTAGCCTCCGACACCGACGTCGTCCCCGAGACCGACGCAGCTCCGGAGACCGAAGACACCATTGACGACCTTGCCCTTGCCGCAGAGCAACCAGGCAAGCCCCCCCCCCCCCTTGAGCATACCGATATCGCCCATTCTAATTCTCATGCTTGCATTAGAATTGCTGCTGCTGCTGCTTTACCTATTCTGATGCATAGCCTGTTCATTGTAACCTGCTGTTGGTAATTACCTGCATATCCTAAACTGCTTAGTTTAGGCTGGGTAGAGACCTATCAGTGACCCCACTTATCCTGACTGCCGCGCTGGATCGTCAGAAGACCCGATCAACAGGATTGAAGACCAGGCCCCGACACCGCACATCACCCCCCTTAGTTGTAACGACACTGCAGCGTTACTATCGAGTGCCGAGGGTGAAACCTCTTGTAGCACTTCTGATGTTAACTCTGTAGAGTAGCTATTCGGTCATGGTCATCGAGGGTGATTCCTCCTTCACCACTTCCGGTAACAACGCTGTCGTACAACACCTCAAGTGTGAACCCAGCGAGGGTGATTCCTCCGAGTTCACCTTGACGGATACATCGAGTGGGAAATCAAACGAGGGTGATACCTCAGATTCCCCTGATGTCTTGGACACACGGATACTTGGACTGTACTGTTGATTACTTGGAAAGGCGGGTCGACCCTGAGGGGTACCCGCGTGCGCCTAAGTGGCGAGTGTTGTGAAGACGGGTGCCAGTGTGGTGCCCGAGTGGTGAATACGAGGCGCGGCCGGGCATTCTTAACCCTTGCAGCAAGTCCTCGAGACGGGGTGACGGGGTCACATCTTTCGTGAGTCTCTGCTCGTTACCGCAAGCCCTAGTCCATTAACGATTTGGATATTTGATCCGAGCAGGCCTCTGGCCTGATAGCACTAACCATCACGTGGGCATAGTATGGGCGTTCTGCATCGTATGCATCAGCCGAAAGCTTTGTCAGACGTCCAGTTCAGCATGGCGGCACGGTCGGATCGTGTCGGCCACCCGAGGCGATGCTGGTATCCACCCTGTGTGCAACGACCCGGAGGGTGAGGGGCGATGGCCAATACCCCCTTGCGCTTAGGATGTAGACCGGCGGGGACCTCTCTGCTGAGCTGTAGGTAGGGTTGCGATGTGTCGTTTGGCCGAGGCCGGGCATGACCCAGGAAAGTGTGTCCGGCCGGAGTTAATCGAGCGTGTTGGGTAAGTTGGTGCACCCCTGCAGGGAAGAACACTTCTATCGATAGCCGGTCCTACGGTAAAGGACACTCGGAGTTGTATCCCGATCGATACAATTAGAACTGAATACTTGGATACTATGGCTCTGGGATTGCTTCTCGCAGGGAGTCGAGAAGGGATCTCAGGACGAGGTTGATGACTGTATGGCTCTGGGATTGCTTTCTCGCAGGGAGTCGAGAAAGGATCTCTGGGTGAGGATGAGACTTAATGATACTACTACATTATATTGTACTGTTCTACTCTCTTCTACTGCTGCAAGACCTCTGAAGATGCTAGTCTTCGATAGGACTAGGCCTTCTCTCTATTCTGGCATTTCTGCAGCCCAGTCCACATATACAGCCTCCCCTTGAAAATGTTGCATATGTAGTGTAGATCCTTGCTTGCTGAGTACTTCTGAGTACTCACGGTTGCTTTGTTTTCCTTTTCTCTCCATATCAGTTAGTCGCGACTAGAGGACGGAGCCCCCTGAGATAGATACCCCGTCGATCGACTACTACTTCGACCCCGAGGATGGATGCTGCTACGAGTTGACTGACGACCAGGAGTAGGATCGGAGGGTCCCAGGCAGGAGGCCTACGCCTTTCGATCGTAATGTTTTACTTTGCCCCGCCTTTCTAAAGGCCTTTCTGTGCTTTCTTTTATATCTGTACTCAGATATCTGATGCTTCCGCTGACGCTTGTACGCAAGCTTATGTATTCGAGCCCTCGAGGCCCCTGGCTTGTAATATAAAGCTTGTATGACTTTATTTATGTTTTAGAGTTGTGTTGTGATATCTTCCCGTGAGTCCTTAGGCTTGATCGTGTGCATTTGCGTGTATGATTAGTGCACGATCGGGCCGGGGGCGTTCACAATGAGGAGGGAGTAGTTCACCCTCAGGGCTGAGGGTATGTACTAGTAGCTATGTGTTTGATCTCTCTCTCTCTCTCTCTCATGTTCTTGATTTGGCACAATCTTGATGTATCGCGAGCTTTGTTAATATATTTGGATCTTATGGTGTTCTTCCCTCTCTACCTTCTTGTGATGAATTGAATCTTTTCCTTTGAGGTTTTGTTATTTCGGATTCAATCTTTTGGATGTGAGAGCACCTGATGTATGTCTTGCGATGGGATATCCATGGTGACAATGGGATGTTCTATTGATTCACTTGATGTATATTTTGGTTATCAACTTGCAGATTCCCGTGGTGACATTGGGCTAATCTATGCATAGGGTTGATACGCGTTTTCATATTTCTTTCTCCGATAGAAATCTTGGGGTACTCTTTGAAGTTCTTTGTGTTGGATTGAATATTTTGAATCTGAAGTTGTTTGATGCATATCATATAATCAACTCACGGATACTTGTGGTGACATTGGAGTATCTAGGTGACATTAGAGTTGGTTGATGTGTATCATATGGTGTTATTTTAGTACGAACTCTAGGGTTGTTTGTGAGACTTATAGGAATAGCTCAATGGATTGATCAGAAAGAATAAATTTGAGGTGGTTTCGTACCCAACAAAGAAGTTCATCTTATGTTCTCCGTGATAGGAACTTTGGAGTGATTCTTTGTTGCACGTTGAGGGATTGTTATATGATCCAATTATGTTATCATTGTTGAGATATTTTGCACTAGTGAAAGTATGAACCGTAGGCCTTGTTTTCAAGCATTGCAATACCGTTTTTGCTCACTTTTACTACTTGCTACCTTGTTGTTTTTATATTTTCATATTACAAAAACCTATATCTACTATCCATATTACACTTGTATCACCATCTCTTCGCCGAACTAGTGCACCTATACAATTAACCATTGTATTGGGGACACAAGAGACTCTTTGTTATTTGATTGCAGGGTAGTTTGAGAGAGACCATCTTCATCCTATGCCTCCCACGGATTGATAAACTTAGGTCATCCACTTGAGGGAAAATTGCTACTGTCCTACAAAATTCTGCGCTTGGAGGCCCAACATGAGTCTACCAGAATAAGTTGTGTAGTAGACATCAGTGGCCTACAGGGAGCCCCCCGCGAAGAAACAGAAGGGCACCCCCGACTCGAGGGGGGATACAACGTCCGCCATGCCACCGCAGATGGCACAAGCCGAAGGGACCCACGTGCCCCCAGCAAGCGACGAGGGGCGTGAGGAGACCGTCCGCCGCCCTAACACAGAGAGGGGGCGCGTGGCGGAGAATGAGGAGCGCACGGCTTCACCTAAGCCACGCGAGGATGCACCTCGCAAGGTGGAAGAGAACGAGCCTTGCAGAGGCGCCTCTGAGGGGGAGGGTGTGCTTCCCGAGGCTCTTGAGGCGAGAAGCGATGCTGGGAAGGAGGGATCTGACGGGCTTACCGCGCCCACTGGGGAGGTCCACACCGATGGGGGGGGGGCACATTAAGCCCCCCGTGCTCACCGTTGCACCAGGCCCTTGAGGCGGACGTGATGAGCCCGCAAGGTGTGCCGACACAGCAGGCCAACGACGAGGCTACGAGGAGCCCCCCACGCTTGATAGGTCACACGGCCCCGCGAGGGGTGAAGATGCAGGGCCCTCGGGAGGGGGCCGACCCCGGCTCCTCGCGCTCCATGATAGTGGCTGGTGACGCGGAGGCGCAGCCAGGCTGGGCCCTGGCACTGGTGAGCGCAGCGCCGTGCTCCAACGTGGTACCATTAGCGGTGCCTGGATGGCCCTTGATGCACTCGAAGAGGACCTCCCGCCGAGGAAATATGCACTGCGCAGAGGCGCACACGCCTCGCGGAGGGGTGGCACCAGCTAAACATGGCCGTGAAGCTAGGGCGCCGATAGGATGAAGCCGCCCGGGAGGAGCGTCACTGGATCATGAAGGACGCCAAGGAGGTCTTCGCGAGGGCCCTTGAGGAGGTCGCGAAGGCTGAGCAGCCACGCGACAACGCCGAGGCCTACGAGAAGGTCCCCCGGGAGTAAGCCGCCGCAGGGGGCTGGAGCTCCAGTCACTGAGGAGGCCGTCAAGGCCCGTGAGAGCCAACTCACCCTCCGATAGGAGCAGCTCTCTAGGAGCAAGGAGGCAGCCGATTCCTGCGAGAGCCAGCTCGCTTCCCGCAAAGAAGAGTTTGAGGGGCGCGAGGGGGGCCTCACCAAACGTGAAGAAACCCTCATGACCTGCAAGGGGGATCTCGAGATCCAGGAGCAGGAGCACGCGAGGACCGCCTCGGAGCAGGAGGCCGAGCGTGAGCGCTTGGAGACGCTGGACCATTGGGTGGCGGCCGCCCAGGCCTCTCACGCCTCCTGCGTGGCCAAAGGCAATGCCTAGCTCGAGGTGCGGGAGAAGAGGTACAAGGCAGATGCTATTGCCAAGTCCAAGAGGGAGCGCGAGGAGCTCGTCAAGGAGCACACCCAAAAGTTGAAGTAGCAGCAGGACCGCTTCGCCAAGAAGCAGGACGAGCTCAAGGCCGAGGTCGATAGCCTCAAGGGGCAGTTGTGAAAGCACAAGTGCTCCTTGTAAAAGCACAAGTGCTCCCTAGGTGATTTTGGTAATTAATGTCAACATATATCTTGTTGGACTAATATTTTCATCTAGTATATTTCAGATAGTTCAGCAAAGGCATGGCATGGACAAGAGGATGTGGAACCCCTTCAAGATGCTAAGGGCAGAAGATTGGCAAAGGCTCAAGACTCTTCATTTCTATTTCAGTGATCCAAGATCACATTGAGTCCATAGGAAAAGCCAATACTATTAAAAGGGGATGAGGTGTTGTTTAATGGTATACTTGCTCAAAGTGCTTAGTGATATGCTCCAAATCCCTTAGCCACTTTCTCAAATCCAAATATGTCCTAAACCTAAAGTCAAACTCGGCCCCACCGATTTGATTCATCCAGCGCCACTGAGTTTCCTTGACATAGCCACTGCCAGAAACCCTAATCAGTTCGGTCTCACCGATGGGATCTCGGTCTCACCAAGATGGGCTTGCAAACTCTCTGTTGCCTATTGCAACTATTTTGGTCTCACCAAAATATGCAGTCGGCCCCACCGAGTTTCCTTGACCAACTTTCTGTTTGCTTATTACTAAAATCGGTCACACCGAGTTTGTGTAATCGATCAAACCGAGACGAGGTTTTACCCTAACCCTAGCACATCGGTCCCCCGAGTTGATTATATCGGTCCCACCGAAAAGCCTAACATTCACATTTTTGACTGGATCGGTCTCACCGAGTTTACCTATTTGGTCTGACCGAGTTGGCTCATTTGTGTGTAACGGTTAGATTTTGTGTGGAGGCTAGATATACCCCTCCACCCTCCTCTCCATCAGAGAGAGAGCCATCAAAACGTGCCTACACAACCACTACTCATTTTCTGAGAGAGAACCACCTACTCATGTGTTGAGACCAAGACATTCCAATCCAACCACAAGAATCTTGATCTCTAGCCTTCCCCAAGTTGCTTTCCACTCAAATCATCTTTCCACCATAGCCAAATCTGTGAGAGATAGTTGAGTGTTGGGGAGACTATCATTTGAAGCACAAGAGCAAGGAGTTCATCACCAACACACCACCTATTACCTTTTGGAGAGTGGTGTCTCCTACATTGGTTAGGTGTCACTTGGGAGCCTCCGTCAAGATTGTGGAGTTGAACCAAGGAGTTTGTAAGGGAAAGGAGATCGCCTACTTCGTGAAGATCTACCCGAGTGAGGCAAGTCCTTCGTGGGCGATGGCCATGGCTGGATAGACAAGGTTGCTTCTTCGTGGACCCTTCGTGGGTGGAGCCCTCCGTGGACTCGTGCAACCATTACCCTTTGTGGGTTGAAGTCTCCATCAACGTGGATGTACGATAGCACCACCTATCGGAACCACGCCAAAAATCTCCGTGTCTCCAATTGCGTTTGCACAATCCAATCCCATCCCTTTACTTTCTTGCAAATTGCATGCTTTACTTTCCGCTGCTCATATACTCTTGCCATGCTTGCTTGAAATGTATTGTGAATGCTTAAACTTGTGCTAAAACTCCACCTCAACTTGAAGAACTTAAAAACTTCTACTTTTGCTTGTTGAGGGTCTAATCACCCCCCCTCTAGACCCCTATTCTCGATCCTTTCAAGTTGGCCGAGGTAGAGACTGCACGGAAGGAGGCACTGACGGCGAAGGCGAACATCGAGGGAGAGTTGGCTTCCCTTCAGCAGCAGGTGGGCGAAGGAGGACCTTGTGCGGCGGCTGGGGGAGCAGCACGTGCGCAACAAGATGTTCCGCGCCCTCATGCAGCGCGCGTGTAATGCCGTCGCCCGCTTCACCATCAAGAAGACCGTGGAACCCCTTGATTACAATGGCACCAGCTACTTCGACTTCTTCAGCAGGATCGTGGGGAAGCTGGAGGAGGTAGCCAAGGAGGTGGACGACATCATCGAGGAGGAGTGTCATGACCTCCTGACTGCAGCAATGATGTGCCTCTTCAGCAACCTTCTCCGCAGCGATGGCAGCTTCAACTTCGAGAGAATGATGAGCCCTGTGCCGCCGGAGCTCCATGACGGACTCGAGAAGGAGGTGCGGGACCATGTTGTGGACTTTGTCCAGAAGTTGCGCATGTCGAGGATGGCTCCGAGGAAGGCGTTGACACTGCCAATGATGACGGAGACGACAGCGCCTCATCCGCCTAGGCCTTCTCCTATATCATGTTTATCATCAAGTAGATGCGGCCCCCGTGGGGGCATGAAGATGATGTTTTATGACTTGGTATCTTTAATTCTTTTTACCATGTTTGCTTCCTCGTGAAACCTTTTTTTTCCTTTGCGTGCTTTGGTGCTCTATGTCGGTAGGACCCAGCTCCCGAGCGTGCTGCAGCCGTCGCTAGTATGCTAGGACGCATGCCTAACAAGGCCAGAGGGTGTAACATCCCAAATTTTCAATTTGGAATGTTATACATAGGTCATCATATGCATATCATATTTTATTTGCATTTCGTTTGTGATCCTAGAAATCTTAAGCAACTCAAGGACCCACGGAGAGAGTTGGGGATTTCATTTATTTTTCATATTTGATTTTTTCTCAAATTTGAAAAGAGGATCATTTTGGTTTTAATATTTTTTCTCTCCAAAATATTTCCAATATCAAAAATAAAAGAGAGGAGATAAAATGACTTCTCCAAAATAAAAGAAATATTGGAGGAAAAATGTTAAAATCAAATAAATAATTTTTTTTGGATTTTATTGCTATTTTATTTGAATTAGAAAAAAATATGCATTTTTGAAAATTGCATTTTAGGCCAAAAAAATGTTCACTTTGTTCTAAATATTTTATTTAGACGGAGAAAATTCTTTTTGGGATTTTTCGAAAAAAAATTATATTTTATTAGGATTTTTCTTTGGCGGAATTTATTTATATAAAAAAAATGCAACCGCGCCGCTGGGCCAAAGCCCAGCCAGCCGGCCCACAGCGCGCCGCCTCGTCTCCGAGCTCGGGACACGCCAGCGCCGCCGCCGTGTCCGCCTCGGCCTCTCGCTGCCCCCTCGCCCAAGTCGCCGCCCCCCCTCGGGCCTTTAAAAGCCGAGCCTTCCCTCTCCTCCACACACCGCCGCCGCCGCCACCAGCAGCAGCAGCAGCCGCAGCCACCGCCGCCGCCGCAGCCCGCCTCCAGCCGAGCCGCGCCGCCGCCGCCCTTGCGCCGCCGCCGCCTCCTGCCGCCGCTACTCCGCCGCCGACCCCGCAGCCCGCCGGAGCCGCCGCCCCGCCGCCGTCGCCGCCATTGACCTCATTGCCGCCACCGGTTTTTGTTCCGATCCGTTCGGTTTTTTTAAAAAACCCTAGATCTACTCCGATTTTTTTACTGATCGGTTTTATCGGTTTTCTCGGTTTTTTCTCGGATTAGATCTAATATGCGAACGTTCATTCGTTTAGTTCTGTAACGAACGAATTCGTTCATTAGATTCTGTTAGCGAACGTTCGTTCGTTAGGTTTTTCTTTTTTCTGTTTTATTTTTGCCAGGGACCTATCCATGATTGTTTTTATCGCAGATTAGTCCCTGATCTTCAAACCCTCGCAACTTTTCAACCGTTCGTCCAAATCCAGTGAAACCAACGCCAAAATCTTCGTCTCGAACCCCTCTTTCTGGTTAATCAACTTGAACATGGTTTTGACAATTTAAAATTTGGTTTCAAGCAGATTTGAATTCGAAGTTCTTTTGACCGTAGTTTCAGTTCCGTAGCTCCGATTCGTTTGATTTTTTTTTTTGCAAATCGAAGCTTTTCAGTTGAACTTTCAAATTTGATCTTTCTCATCTGAGTTTTACCCTTGCATCTATGCTTGAGTGCTTATGTATGCTATTGTTTGTTTGAAGCGTGCTACTACGAGTCTCTAGGGTTTGCAGATCGTCAGCAAGGCAAGTAACAAATTGATCATACTTCCTTATTACCCAGTTTTTATGCATTAGTTACAATCCTCAAACACTGCATGATTAGGATGTGATTAACTTGTGGGTATTGGGAATTAGATGATGAGGTAGAACCTATTGCCCTTTAATATCAAACCTTGGGTGTTACTTCTACGTTATGCTTATACTGCTATGCTATGCTCGTAGACGTGGTTTGGTTGAGTGTATCCATGACAGATGTGAGATTATTTATAAACTAAGGGTTTATTTAAGGTGGCTACTTTAACACACATCTGGGTGGATTGTTTGTGGGCACCTGGGGAATCCAGTGTTGTCCAAGGAGATCCCGGGGCATCCGTGTGATCATCCTATGGTTCGCCACCCAGGCTCAAAGGGATCATAAGATTATTCAAGCTAGAAACTTCCGTGTGCAGCCACAAGCCATTATGGGCTCTGGCATAGTTGAGTATGTTGTGTGACCTCTTTCAGAGGTAAACTAGCAGATGTAGGGGATGTAGGTGGTATGGTTTACCCGTCGAAAGAATTAATGCTTCTAAAAGACTGTGTCTCGGTCATCCATTTCTCAAACACCATGTAGTGCGAGAAATCCAACGAAGGAGATCGAGTCTTGTGGGGAAAAGTGCGCAAACCTCTGCAGAGTGTACAAACTAATCAGTCGTGTCCCCGGTTATGGACATCTTGAGTATCTGGTTCTTGGATTATCATCTTGATCTCATCACTCTTAATTAATGTTGCTGGGTTGTTAATTACTATTTAATTGGGATTGAGATGGGGTTACCATTCTCAATGTTTATCAACTACCATGATAGTTAAATAAAATATATTCCTTTGTTGTAGGGAGAAATTAGCTTTTCGCAAAATCATGATAACCATAGAGCCTCCACCAGCCACATATGCATGTAGTGATAGCATTTACTTTGTTCATTGCTCTATAGTGTTACCTTGCCAGCATATTCCATGTGCTGACCCGTTTCGGGCTTCAACATATCATGTTGCAGTCTTTTCAGATGAAGAGTAAGGTGCGCTAGGTCGCTGTCGTGCACTCAGCTATGCCATTGGAGTTGATGGACTCATTTACCTTCGATGCTTCCATTGTTACTTTATTTAGATGGCCTTCAGCCATATTATTGTAACAAGTCCTCTTTACGAGGATTTCGATGTAATAAGTGTGTGATTGAACTCTGTTATAAATCCTCGAGTACTGTGTGTGTCAGCATATCGATCCAGGGATGACACTTATGCACAGAGACTTCGATCCATTGGGATCGGGTCGCTACAGAGGGTGCAGGGCTCCGCGAGGTGGTAAGGGATCCCGAGGCGCAATGCTCAAGAAGCCACCCTTTGGCGCGCAAGCGGCACACGCAGGAAAAACAGTTGGCGCTCACGAGGTCGCGAAGGAGAAAATATCAAATGCGCTAAGAGAAACTCATGAAGCGTTTGACTTAACTCTTTCGGAGTATACGGCTTGGTGCGCCGCCACCTGCGAGTTGCACCTCATGATGGGTGTCTGCCCGCGAGGACCCTTGCGGGCACTTAATGGAGGTGATGTGACAGGCTGCCTCATGAGGCAGCGCTCGCGAGGCCTCCCGAGGAGGGGGTGCTCGTGAAGCTTCTTTCACCCTGCATCAGTGAGATTGCCACCAAGTTTTTGTAAGTAATGAGACGGCGTGCACTCATGAGGTCACTTGTGGGTGTCACGCTAGGAGACAAGAGTACCAAGGACCTTGGTGAGGTGATGTGCACGGGAGCAGGCCCGCGAGCCAGAGCTCAGTCACTTCGGTTTAGTGGCGCTGCTGGGTCTGACTCAAGCATAGGCACCGTGTCCAGCCCCCTCTCGCGTGATACACACGAGAGAGATCGCAAACACGCACTTCTCGTGAAGTATACTTCTTACCCAGCATAGAAATACTTAGGAAAAGAAAGTTTTACTGATGCATGAAAGGATTCCATTACATAAGAGAAGATACAAGCTGCCATGATGCGCACGGGTCAGCTTGAGGATGTGATGGCTAGGCGGCCCCTCAGGTAATCGATCCGCCATGTCTGACCATGGGGCTTCCACTAGGTTGTGGGTGGGAGCGCTTGCGACCAGCACCAACGCATAGAGAGGCTCCGGAGCGTGTACATCTCCACTTTGTTCGTACCCATGGCGTCACGGGTAGAACTTGCGGAGGTGTTGGATGTTCCGTGTGTTTTGTACCGGAACACCCTCCTCCGTTTCCAGTCGTGCCGCGCCAGGCTGGGAAACATGTACCACCCTAAAAGGGCCTTCCCACATGGACGAGAGCTTGTGGAGTCCTTCTCTAGAGAGGATCCATCGCAACACAAGGTCGCCAGCTTCAAGCGTGCGGGGACGTATGTTGCGGCTGTGATAGCGATGCATCGCCTGCTGATATCATGCTGCTCGGATGGCAACCTGCACTGGCACAGCGAGGTGCTATACAAACGGTTTTTAACCCCTTTCCGCGATGGTGTTTTGAACCATCGCCAAGTGAGTGTGTGCGATAGGGGGGTCCTTCCCACATGACCCAGAAACCGTCGGGGATAGGGAGCCTTGATGCATACAGTTGTCCCTATAAAACTGTTTTTGATATCTCGAATATCCCAAACGCTCCATCCTTGAAAATCGTTTGTGCTCACATTGCCATCACAGTCGGTATTCTGTGGTGCTACATTTATGATGCGCGGCCCATCACAAACGGTTCACGATTATAGAACGTGTATGATAAGTATACAATCACACACATTCACTTTTCCCTAACCGTATGCGATAACTTATTAAGAAGATTAGCTAATCATCGTACGAGTGTCGGATAGGATTACGAAACATTGGACCGTCATAACATCGTCATACATGATAACTATCGCACACGCTATTCTGTGGTGCAACGTTTACGATGCGTACCACATCAGAAACAGTTCATGGTTGCAAATCATGTACAATAAGGCAACTATCACAAACGTTTAGTTTGCCCGCACCGTTTGTGATATTGTCTGACATCACACATGCTTTGCAAACGGCAACTATGTGTATGGTTACACATGTTTCCTCTCCGTGAACCGTGTCGGATTATGATGTATATCACACACGCTGTGATTTATAGACCGTGTGCATTGTAATGACCTGCAGAGCGTAATTTCACCCTAATTTAATTGTTGCTATTTAAAATTGTAACTAATTTGAATTTGAAAGTAGGCTATAGCTTTATTCATATCCATCAGGTTCAAACAACCAATGCATTATTCGATTCACGGGTACATATGTTCAAGAATTATATAAGCACCGAATAAAGAATGATGAACCAGGGTTGTATACTCGTACTATTACAGATGGTAAAGAAAGAGGCGAGAGACATTCTGGTTGTTGAACAAAGTGAAGCGGAATGGCCCTATTGTACTCTTATCGATGCAGAAGGCACGCACGACTCTAGTCCAACCCCTTGTGATGGCCGGCCGCCAATCATGTAGTTTGAGAGGTAATCTTGAGTAAACTGCTTCAGGATCCACTGCAAAGGAAAAAGATTCAGACATTGTCATCTAACACAACTCATTATAGGCAGTAAAAAGAAGGCTACAGAGTTCTTACTTACCATCCTGCAGTTCACTATTGTCTTGCATAAAGTGTAAACAAATAGTTCGATTGACATCTTTTGACCCATTTAAAAAAAAATCTTTATCAATTTCTTCACTTGATGCTGGTTCATGAATATCTCATTGCCCCATAAGCAGAAAGGGTCTAAGTGTGGATCTTTGGCAATGACATATGTACCTAAAAGCACCAAGTTAATATTAGAAGCTAAACAACAATTGCAAAATGATGTAGTACAACACTCCCTCCATCCCATTATATAAGATCTTATTACATGTATATCTAGACATCATCAGAACATTAAGGTAACACTCTTCCTTGTTTCTATGTAGCCTAGGATTGCATATTTAGTTATTCAGTACAATGCATGTTGCTATGTAGCCTCAGATATATTAAATATGGCCCTAGTTAACCTACTGATAAATGGGTTACAGATATATTCAGTGAAATGTCCGATTCGACGATTAATCCCTTATCAGCCCCAAGCCTATATGGTACCAGCTACCCATATCCTGAATAGTGAGTACATATAAGCAATGCGATGAAACTAACCTCGATGGAAAACATCATCTGTTCTCAATATTGTCATGTATTAGTACATATAAAGGCATGTTAAGCACAACAGGCTAAACATCAACCAAATATATCCATGGTAGACAACATAATCTACAAATGATAGCTTCAGTGTGCAGGTTTAAGCACGCTAGTTAAGCAAAACAAGAAGTGGAAAGGTGTGTTAACTGCAACAGGCATAAAATTTGAAAACAAGCGAATATTGTAATTCAAACTGGTATTGTGCAGGTCTAAAGTACACTAGTTATTGTTAAAAAAACGAAAAGGCATGTTAACTGGAACATCCTTAACATCAACCAAATATCGTAATTCATAGTGGTATTGTTGAAACTGTTATTGATGAAATTGAACAGCACGGCAAATAGTTGCACATATAGAGCATCACATTGTGAAGAACTGAAATAAACAAGGCATAAGGCCATCTCTAGCCGATCCTATAAAAGTTAACAGACTAAAACCCTTAGTGGATATATATATACTCCAGCAATTTTTGGCCGTTTCTGGTCGATCCCCTAAACTTAAAGTTGTAAACTTCAATTTGATCAAGTTCAAAGCAGGTTCAACCGAAAGTAGCATGCATTCAAACATAAACATAGATAGTTTTGCATAACCAAACATAAAACATAAATTTAAACTAAACTAAACTACTTTCGGTCGAAGTGGAGGTCGAGCCAATCCTTCCTCATCAGGTACGGTGTGCCGCGAGCCGGGTCCGGGCCGGTGCCGTCGTCGGGGTCGTTGGGGAAGACACTCCTCCACTCGTTGATGTCGATCTCCTCGTCCTCGCCGCCCACCTCGATGCCGTCTGCACCATCGTCCTCGCCGCCTTCATCCTCATCATCGGAGGAGAGCATGATAACCTTTCCGCCATCCACGTCGGCAAAGATCACCCGCTCCGCCTCCACGAGCTTTGGGTGCTTCCGGCGGAGATCTTGCATGTAGGCCTCGTCGACGGCCTCGGGCTCGAGGCACTCCCATGCCTCGCGGTCCTCCCGCACCATAGCCGAGCTCACCACCCCTGGCTCCGGGTGAACGAGGTCGACTGGACGTGTGCCAAAGGGGAAATTGAGCCTAGCCGCCAAGCCGTGGTAGCGGAACTGCCAGCGGTCGTACTCCATGGCCGCGAGCTTGGCCGTGTGGAAGCTACCGAGCCACCGGCGGGTGTGGGTCTCCTGATCCGTAATCTCTGTGACCCACATCCCCCACTGCGACGGTCGGACCCCGAGGTAGGACCCCGTCGGTGGCCGGGCCAGAGGGAGGACAAGGAAGTCCTCGAACCGGCGTAGGGGCACGGCGGCAGGCAGATCGGGCGACCAACGATGGCGGATCGATAAAGAGCCCATGGAGGACGACAGGGACACCTCGTCGGCGTCGGGCAAAGTGGCCGCGATAAACCTCTTTTGGGCCATTGGCTCCTCGCGCTCCCCAGCACATAGGCAGAGGTTAAGGATGGAGGCGGCGGCGGAGGCGGCGATGGCGGCGACCTACCAATGGTTTCGAGCGAGGGAGGGGTGCTGTGTGTCTGTGTGAGCAGAGGTTTTGGGGAGTGTGTGGTGTGTGTGGAGGGGGGCAAGGTGGTGTTTGAGGAAATACCGCGGCAACTGAAAATTTTACTAGGCGGGAGTAAAATGCCAGGCTACTGAAAATTTGGATCAAGGGCGAGCAGATATTTTTGAGATTGCGAGGGATGCAGAGGTGGGAGTAACAAGGCGGGTCTACTAAAAATTTGAATCAAGGGCGAGCAGATATTTTTGAGATTGTGAGGGATGCAGAGGCGGGAGTAAAATGCCGGGGCTACTGAAAATTTGAATCAAGGGATTGAAGCAAAGCGGGAGTAACAGACATCGCACACGGTCCGCACATACTAATCGTGTGCTATCAAACATAAAAACCTTCCAGGCGGTGGATATTTTCAACATTATGAGGCAGTGGATATTTTCGAGAGCGGGAGGCAAGCCTCGTGGAGCCCAATCTACTGTGCTGATGTGAGTGACTACAGGGGCACGGGCGTGGCCCACGGGTAGTCTGACCGAACCATTTCTGTTGCGTACCCAATCGCAGACAGTTTCTGCATCCAACTCATGTGCTGTTTATAAATTTGGCAAAAAGAATAAATGCGGGAAAGGGTCAGAACACAAACATACTTGCATGTGGACCAAATATATGTATGAAAAGGGTGGTTTGATGTTCGAATACCCAATGCACAACTTTGATGTGGCACCTGTCGCACAAAGCGCACAGTATTGCTAGTCAGCCACCCCCTACGAAACCCACTTCGTGTCGGCGGTAAGGGAATCCTAGCTACGAATGCATGCCCCCAGATAGTTAGGTTTGAAATCTCACCCTACCGTAACACAAAACCTATAGGAGTCCATCATATATATGGTCAAACTTCCCCTTTCGCTTCCAGACAAAGGTGGACCGTGTGCTGACCCATAAATGTGTGTTTGTGGCAGGAGATGGGTGAGACCACATGCGAACCACCTGCGAGTGGCCCTATACTATATGTATGAAAAGGGTGTGGTGTGATATTTAACTACCATTCACAACTTTGATGTGGCACGTGTGCCTCGCAAAATAACCAGACTTCCCCGACCCCACGGAGGTTGCGGGTAGTGCAAAGTAGCCCCCCGCCCCCCCCCCCCACACACACACACGTGTCGGGGGAAGGGCATCTCACCAAGATGTACTGTAACACAGACCAAATAGAATCCAACTTGATCGCATAACCTCTCTCGCTCGTGTTGGTCAAAGTGATGGACGTCCACACGGTCCCGCAAAAATGGGCTAGCTTGTCACCGATAACCTCGCGAGGGAGTATTGTCTGAAGACAAAACCCACTCTGTGCATGTGGCCCAATTATGTATATGGAAGTGGTGTGTGTGGTGTTTGAATACGCAATGCGCAAATTTGATGTGGCACCATGCTTTGGAACCGTAAAATCCCCACAGTGAGCGAGGGTTCACGATGCGTAGCATGCATGCGCTCAAACTTAATTAGGCCTAGAATGATCGACCTACTATACGGTAACACAAACCAAAGAAGAAGAATCCACCCTGGTAACCTTTCTCATCGTTGGTCGAAATGATGGACGTCCATGCGGGCCCATGAATATATATAGGCTTGCCGCCCATAACCAAGAGAGTGTCCAAAGACAACCATTGCATCCATGTGTCCCAAACATATTTATGGAGGTGCGTGATGCATGCATATGTGTGTTGAATACCTAATGCACAACATTGATGTGGTGCATGCGTTCAAAATCGCACAGGTCCCCACACAGAGTAAGAGGTTCATGATGTGTCGTGTGCTCGCCCCCCCCCCCTCGATCTAGCAGGATGGATTCATGTGTAAACATGCGCTATTATATATGTAATCTCACATCATGACCTATATCGTGAGACAAACAAAAAATTAATCCCCTCCTAAGTCAAAATAAGTAACCTCTCTCGCTGTCGGTGAAAGAAGCGGGCCAACAGATGGAAGCATCGCTGATAACCACGTGAGTGAGTGCCACAGGACAACCACCATCGCTTGCATGTGTGCCAAATCATATATATGGAGAGGTGTGTGGTTGTGATGTTTTGAATACCTAATGCACAACCTTTTGATGTGGCATTTGCCTCAAAAACTGCAAAGTCCCCACACAGAGTGAGGTTCATGTGACACCTAGTATATGTTGGTCCCATCACTCCTTCGACACGTACTATATATATACTCCTACCCTAACACAGCCCCAAAAGAATTAATCCTCCTTGTTTGTCAAATGTGCCTCTCTCTTGTTGGGTCAAAGTGATGGACGACAACCTCGCGGGCCCACAGGAATGAGGCGTTATGTCGCACGCGAGTGAGCATCCTATATAGGACTATGTACCACTGTCTACATGTGGCCCAAAGAGGTGTTTGTGTGATGTTTGAATACGCAACACACAACTTTGATGTGGCACCATATATATATATACCTCGGAAACCGAAAAGTCCCCACAGAGAGCAAGGTTCATGATGCGTGGTATGTGCTACGCCCCCATTCGACGCGTGGTATATATATATACATATATATATATATATATACATATATATATATATATATACTTATACTGTATAGCACAAACCAAAAAGAATCGTCATTCCTTGATGGTCAAATTAACCTCTCTCTCGTTGGGTCAAAGTGATGGAGGACAACCTCACGGGCCCACAGATGGAAGCGCCGCACGCGAGTGAGTTCCTATAGGGCAACCACCTCCTGCATGGTATTGCGTGATGTTTGAATACCAATGCACAACTTTGATTTGGCACCTGCCTCGGGAACCGGAAAGTCCCCAGATGGAGCGAGGTTATGACACATATATAGAGAGTATACATGTTGCCCCCTCTTTGACATGTACTACATACTCCTACTGTGCACATACGTAATACAAACAAAAAAAGAACCATCCCTGTTGGTCAAATTAACCTCTCTCTCGTTGTACGTTCAATTGATCGACGAAGACCTCGCGGGTCCATAGAGAGAGTCACACGCGAGTGAGTGTCATAGGACAACCACCGCGTGCATGCATGTTGTCGTGTGTTGTGTGATGTTTGAATACCCAATGCACAACTTTGACGTGGCACATGCTTCGCAAATCGGAAACGCACTACATAGAGGTTCACGATATGCATAGCCCCCTCACTTCGAGCCGGTGGGAGGGACTCGTGTGTACGCATGTGCCCAAACTTTGATATGGAATCTCACCATGATCCACACAGTAACACACATGCCAAGATGAATCCACCTTCGGTCTGATGCCTCTCGTTGTCGGTGGAAACTAAAAACCTTTGCGGGCTAACGAATGGGCACGTCGCTGCTAACTGCACGAGGGAGTGTCTGAGAGAACCACCAATGCATGCATGTGGCCCGAACATGTATGTATGAAAGGGTTGTGTAATGCTTTAAATAACCAATTACGACTTTGATGTGGCATATATACATGACTCACAAACTGATCAATAAATCCCACATCACAGAGGCTCGCGGCTAGTTGTGTAATGCCGGACCCCCCACCCCCACCCCCAGCCCCCCACACACACACAGACACACACCTCGCACCACTCTAAGGCATGTCAAACTTTTTCTGAAGTGAACATGTGACCAAAGGAGTGTCGCGTTAAAGTTTAAAAAAAACAGAGATCATTCGACCCGTTTTATACATTGATTGATTTCCTAGGGATTTAATGTGCAAAAATCAAATTTGAGCTACATGTGTGCACCAAAATGGATTGCAAAATCATATGTGTGTCCCTAGGTGCATGTTTCCCCGTGCAAGAGATTTCAAAACATTGAGAATATTGATTTTTCAAATTCAGTAAATCCAAAACTTATTTGAAATTCATGAAACTTATCATGGTGTCATATATGGACACTAGTAGACTATGATATTGTATTTTTTCGTCAAATTTGAGACAAGTTTTGATATAATCTTCTTACAAATGGGAGATTGTTAATAACTAGCAACCAATATCTCATATGGATTATTTATTCGGCCCGTGTGCGTTAGACCATGCCAAGCTTCGGTTAAGCAGTAAAGCAGCAGAGTGAATCATCAAAAAACAAAAAAAAAATACGTGCTGCCACGCGCCCCATGTGCTGTGCGAGCAGGCGTGAGTTGAAGGGACGCATGCGAGCAGTCCGCCGTGCAGGCAGACCGAGAGGCGTGCGTGCAGGTGTGTGAATTGATGGGAGGCATTTTCACTGCGTAGTGTCACCGGGAGGCGTGCGAGTAGCTGTGTGAAATGATGGTAGGAATGCCAGAAGTCCGCCGCGCAGGCTCACCGAGAGGCGAGACAGCCTTTGACTGCCGCCTGCCTCGCTCCCACTGGTTCGTATTAATGGTGCATCCGAGCCGCCGGCCATAAAAGGCGGCCGCACCCCCGGTCCACAGTGGTCACCAATGACTGGACTCTGGAGTGTATGAGGATGCCGCCGAAGCACACCATCGGAGGGAGTGGCGATGCCAGGGCTGGTGAAGCACCCACGCAACGCGTGAAGCTGGCCACAGAGGTTGCCGTCACCACCGACAAGGTCTCATGCGGGCAGCAGCACGACCTTGACTTCATCGGCGCCGTCGTGCTCCCCAGCCAGAGCCGGAGGTCAACAGCAACTCCAGCAACGACTGCGACTCCGATGGAAAACCGGTTAGTCATCTATATACCCATTTGTGCGGCAAACATATCATGTGTTTTCTCTAGTTACTCCCCCCTCTCTAATTTTTTTTGAATGCAAATCATACGGTTATGCTCTCTCAGTCCATGAAATCAGAGTAATTAAGATCCGTTAGATGCACGTAGTGTATTGATTGTTTGAATGGTATCCGTATAGGGTTAGTGATTAATTGTTTGTTCTATACAAATTATTTTTGCTAATAATCCGACTAGGGTTAGCGTGCGTGCTAATAATTCATGGCCAGATCTTGAGGATCGATTTTGAATGTCCTACATATATGTGTGTGCCTTTTTTTTCTTCCAGATCTTGAGAATTGATTTTGAATGTCCTACATGTTTGTTTCTGCCATTTTTTCTTTCAGATTGGTATGTACACAGATGAGGCTCCGGCCAGTGCCGCCGCCGGATGTAGATCTTGGACCCGGCAGCGCGGCCAGAAGCGGCCACGCCCCCTGGACCTGATGAACCAGTAGAATCTCCTGCGGAACGCATCAACGATCTCTTGGACGCAATCCTTGGGGAGATCATCTCCCTTCTCCCCACCAAGGATGGCTGCCACACACAAGTCCTCACATCTCGGTGGCGCACTCAGTGGCGTGCCACGCCTCTTAATCTCGACTGCCGTCAGCTATCTGTTGATGATGATTCTGAACTCCCCGGAGCCATCATCTCCTCCCACCAGGGCTCCGTTCAACACATCTGCATCCTGGCATGCTACCTGCTGGACATACCCTGCATGGTGGCCGCCTGGCTGACATCCCGTCAATTCGATAAACTCCAGCAGCTTGAGTTCTACCATTACTATAGCGATAGGTTACCACCAAGAGTTGCATATGTACCCTCACCACCGATGCCCATCGCATGGTTTTCCTCCTGTCTCCACACCGCCACCTTGAACCGGTGCCATCTAGCAGACAATCTGGTACAAATGCTTTGACTCCCATTGCTGAAAAAACTTGCGCTTGTGTTGGTTGATCTGTCAATGGCCTCACTGCACAGCATCATCCACTCTAGTTGCCCTGCACTGGAGCATTTGGTGCTTGTTTTTGGAAAAGGAATCCATATCCCTTGTCTCAAAATAAAGTCGCTTCACCTTGTAAGCATTGGAATTCATTTTGAAGGACAGGAGCTCATCATCGAAGATGCCCCTTCACTTCAAAGGTTGCTTCAAAGGTTCACTGTGGTCTCTGCGCCTAAACTGGAGACCTTGGGTGCAATTCATGATCTGTTTAAATGGTTCAAGATGGTGTTTGCCTCCATAGCTATTGATGTATTGTATATTATTCACGTACACTTTTGTAATTTGCATTTTCATTTGTGCGCATAAGTTAAGTATCATCTTGGAGTACACTTTCAGTGCTAATATTATGTTCTATGCTCAATGAATAGCTTGTCCATCCTATCAGTGGTGGTGGATTCTGTCAAGACCTTATATATCAGTATGTTGTGTTTTCATCTCAACATCATTATTGCCTTGCTGCAATGCTTTCCATGTCTGGAGAATTTGTATATAAAGGTGATGATTTCACGCACATTGAAAGCCCATATATAATGTACTATAATTAATCGTTCAGCTATCGCTCTTTCAACATAATCTTTTTTAGACATTAATTGTTTTCAATCTTCATCTCTATTTAGGCACTAACACATGGAGAAAAAGGTATAACCAATCGATGGTTCCAGAAGCACCGGGATTTTCTCAGATCTCACGACATTCGATTGAAGACAGTAATGCTGGAAGGATATGCATCCAACAATGCAAACACTAGCTTTGTCACATTCTTCATGTTGAATGCGAGGGCACTATTATCCATGAGGATTATGTTTTTTGACAAGAAATTTCTCACGGCTGTAAGTGTTGACCAGCATAAAAAGAAGTTTCAGGTGGACCTAAGGTCTTCTGATCATGCTCGACTTCTATTTACAATAGCTTGTCATCATCATGGAGCACTAGAATTTTTGTACTGGGATCTTGATTTTATGGATCAGACCGATCCATTTGATTGTGACTGCCAAAAACTTTGGTTGATTTAGATGTCATTGTCCTGTTCAATCTGGATTTTATCTAAACCTGATGAGCAATTAATCCTCGTGCTTTTGTACTGTTTGTAAGCTGGAGTTAGATATTGTTGCCCTTTTCAACTCGGCTTTAACCCATATTTTCTTTCATACTGGGCCAATGGCTTGCCATTTCTTTAATTAAGACATAAATATTATAAGCATTCACAACATAGGGAAAGAACATCACTCTTGAGGGATCCTTGAGATCTTTGTTCATTACAGAACCCGCAAGTTCTTAGCGCCCGCCAGCACCCACAAACTTATTTTCAGCTAGCACACCAAATGGGTTGTAATTCTTAATAAGAAAAGCTACATGGTAGTGACAGATTTGGATTTGTCATTTGGGACCCACGAGGAAAAATCCTATCCAGGGCGGTGCCGACTCGACGGTAAAAATTGAGAAACCTGGTTTTAAAATTACTGTAAATCAAAAACTCGCCTCAAAATCATGAAACTTGGCATGGTGTTATGACATGGCACCAACATGCTGTGGTAAAAAATTAGTCCAATTTGGGACAAGTTTTGGTATAAACTTCTTACAAATCGGAGCTTCTCTCAAAAAGGCTCATGGTTCCGAGAGGGAGCTTGTCACCTATGTGTGCGAAACGACATACGCTATCTCTTCCCGCCTTGATTTATTTTACAGAGGCAACATGCAACTATAGGAGCGTCGTCCTAAAAATATGAAATTATTCAGGGTTCGTTTTGCTTTCTTATACATTATTTGAGTTTTCTAGGCATTTTGGAACATACTTTGGTGTGTGCAAAGGTCATGTGTGTACTAGCCACCTATGTAATTGGATGTTCAATCTGTTTATGGAATCAAGTCCTTATAAGTTATAAGTACATATGCTGTTGTTCTACGTGCAATGACATCGCACACAGAACATACTAGGGAACCCGTCGGTGATGATTTCATCAATCGCTGACAATTGTATACCAGCAAGCGTTTGCCCACAACACACACGGCTTATTAGCAGCAATCGTCTGTGTTATTATCGGTCTTCGCACACATTTCTGATTACATACCTGTTTGCCGTGTATCACACACATTTTGTTAAATTGAACCGTTTCTGTTCTCTTGGCTCAACGCACATAGTTCATCCGAGTGAACCGTATGCCGTATATCACACACACCTTGATCTGGCTGACCGTTTCTTTTGTGTTGCCTAATCACAAACAGTTCATCCGAGTGAACTGTATGCCGTATATCGCACACAGCTTCATCTGGCTACCCGTTTCTGTTGTTCCGCCTCATCACAAACAGTTTATCCGAGTGAACTGTATGCCGTATATCGCACATGCCTTCATCTGGCTGCCCGTTTCTGTTGTTTTGCCTCATCTCAAATAGTTCATTGAACTGAACCGTATGCCCCGCATCGCACACGCAACTAAAATCTGAACCGTGTTTGATGTATCCGCCATCGCAAACATTTTGCATCTTTTTTGACGGTTTTTTTACATCACCGTTTGTGATTAATGCATCGTACACAGTTTTGTCGAAGGGTCTCTGATTGTAGTGTCGCATTAGCAGCATCCTGCAGTAGTGCTGGCGGTGTGCCTCCTCGAGGAGGAGTAGATCAGCTTCCCGCAGGCCTTCCAGCCGGCCACATCGAAGGCCAGGACTCATGGCGACCCATGCTTGAGCTCGGTGGGGTGGACTGCTTCTGCCCCGTAGACGAGGAAGAAGGGTTTTTCATCGGAAGGCTTGGTGGATGTCATGTGGATTGACCACAACATAGAAGGGAGCTCGCCGAGCCAACCCTTGCCGTAGGCCATGAGCTTTTTCTTGAAGCTCCTTGTCTTGAGGCCCTTGAGGACCTCAGCGTTGGCACGTTTGGCCTAGCTGTTGATTCTTGGGGTTAGCCTCGATGCCATGGTGGGAGACCAGGAAGCCAAGCAGCTTGCCTGAAGGGACTCCGAAGACGCACTTGGCGGGGTTGAGCTTGAGGTTCGTCTTGTGCAAGTTGGCAAACATTTCTTCGAGGTCCACGATGAGGGAGCTCGCCTCATGGGTCTTGACAATGATGTCATTGATGTATGCTTCTACATTTCTTCCCATCTTGGGCCCCAGGCCAATGTGCACAGCCTCGTGAAGGTGGCTCCCGCACTTTTCAGGCCGAAGGGCATGCATATGTAGCAGAACACTCCGAAGGGGGTGGTGAAGGCGGTCTTCTCCTCATGCCCCTCTACCATCTTGATTTGGTGGTAGCTTGAGAAGGTGTCCAGGAAGTAGAGCAACTCACACCCAGCGGTGGAGTCCATGATTTGGTCAATCTGTGGAAGGAGGAAAGGGTCCTTGGGGCAGGCATTGTTGAGACTGGTGAAGTCAACGTACATCGCTCACTACTGCAGTATGCTGCTAACACGACACTACAATCAGAGACCCTTCAACGAAACTGTGTGCGATGCATTAATCGCAAACGGTGATGTAAAAAAACCATAAAAAAAGATGCAAAACATTTGCGATGGCGGATACATCAAACACGGTTCAGATTTTAGTTGCGTGTGCATTGCGGGGCATACGGTTTAGTTCAATGAACTGGTTGTGATGAGGCAGAACAAAAGAAACGGGTAGCCAGATGGAGGCGTGTGCGGTATATGGCATACAGTTCACTCGAATAAACTATTTGTGATGAGGCGGAACAACAGAAACGGGCGGCCAGATGAAGGTGTGTGCGATATACGGCATATAGTTCACTCAGATGAACTGTTTGTGATTAGGCAACACAAAAGAAATGGTCAGACCGATGAATGTGTGTGCGATATACGGCATACAGTTCACTCGGATGAACGGAACAATATTCTTTACTGTGAATAGTGTGCTCTATTGGGCACACAAGTATATGGATCATAGCCTTGGGCGAGCAATGTGCCCGCACGCATCGTGCTAGCTCGATGTTCCTTCTATGCTAAGTTTCCATTAACTGATGGCGTTTTATGAACACGCCACCGTTTCCCGCCATTTCCTCACCGGTTTCCCGCCGCCACACAGCGATATTGCGTGCGGCACATGACGCACGAAGGCAACAAGCATAGCCTGTAGCACATTCACCTTTTCCAAGCACGCCAACCCACCAAAGAGCCGCCTCTGGCATCAACCTCCTCGACGAGGAAAACGAGAAGGCGCCACGGCCCATCGAGGCCGAGGCGCTCCCCGGCAATGCGATGGACGACGCCGTGATGCGCGTCATCGCTAGGGTTGAGTAGACCCTTGGCGCATGGCGCTTCAGCGCCACGGATCAAGATAGGCATGTCAGCACCGAGAGGCTGCAGCCCGCCGCACAACATGATCGATGGCGCGCCGCAGAGCAAGCTAGGCGCGTTCGCGCCGATAGGCTGTGGCTCACCGCACAGCGAGACCGTTGGAGCGCCGCAGAGCAAGAGGTGCGGTGTGCCGCACAGCAAGAGCGGATCCATCGGTGCTTGCCTACTGTCGATAGGGCGTCGCAGCTGGGTACACGTCCCGTCAGTACCCCCATTCCTCGCCAGGAGTGGGCAGAGGCCGTCTGCGCCGTACTTGCACCAGAGGCCGGCCATGCCGTACTTGCACCAGACGCCCGCCGTGCCGTTCGCATGGGTCGCGCCGTTCGCCTTGTCCGTGGCCCGCTCGATGCCAACGCGCTGGTCGCTAGGCTCGACCGCCTCCTTGGCCTAGGTGTCCACCTGGGCGCAGTAGAGGAACATGGTCGTCGCATCCTCGAGCTGGTGATCTCCAATGAAATAGCCAACTTGGAGCTCGAGATTGCGCTCCAGATGTACCGCGAGCGTGTCGACCGCTTGGACGAACGTCTGCACGAGTTCAGGCAGAGCCAAGCACTACTAGGAAAATGCTTATAGATAGAAGTTTACCAGTAGCGTTTGTTTATGACCCCATGCTACTAGTAGTTAGTAGTAGCGCTGGGTAGAAAGAGTGCTACTGGTATACATTAGCAGCAGCGCTGGTTTCCTTGGACCATGCTACTGGTAAGTGTGCCACACCACACCACCTGCTCAATAAAAATTAGCAACATGGGTCGTCTACCCAGCGCTACTGTTAGTTTAGGATCTATAGCGCCTATTGAAAGAAACACGCTACTACTATTTCTTCTATGTGTACACTTTTTCCAGTAGCATGTTTTTCCACCCCGCGCTATAGGTAGTGGAACTTAGCAGTAGATATTTTGGCTGGCGCCCATAGCAGTAGTGCGCATTGGTGACCTGCGCTACTGCTATGGTCGCCAGCCAAAATACCTACCACCTCCCCCCCCCTTCTTCCTCCCCTCTCTTCTTCCTCCCCTTCCTTTTTTCCCCCTCTCCTTGCACTTGCTTGTTCCTTTCAGGATCCCCTCCTCCACTCCTTCTTGGCCCCTCTACCACCCCTACATTAATGCACTCCCTCTTTCTCTTTCCCCTCCACACCCCCTCCTTTAAGCGATCCCTTCCCTCCCCCTCTTCTTTGCCCTCCACCACCCCCTTCCATTAATGCCTTCCCTCTCCTCCCTATCTCTCCCTAGCTCTCTCTCTCTCCCTAGCTAGCTAGTTAGAGCTATATCTAGAGCTACTAGCTAATTAAGAAGGTGCTCGATATCCCTCTCGACACATAGGTGAGGAAAAAAAAAGTGTTTGTGTGCGATAGGACCGAAACTATATATATATGCGATATGAGAATATACTGAATTGTGTGTGTGGCATAATTTGAGTTGCCTATATTGTGTATTTGTTGAAATGTGGGTCACATGAGTTGCCTATGTTTTGCCGAAATGTTGATTCAATTCTGTTTCGGCGAATTTCGGGCAAACTCAATATGTCCTATGTTTTGGGAAGGTCATGCCGAATTTTTGTATGAATTTGATCCATGCATGCATACGTGGTTATAATATTTTGCTCCGCGTGCAGGTGATCATGAAGGTCAATGGAAGGATGGTGGAAAGATACTGGCAATCCATAGTGGACGACATGTATGAAAAAAGACTGAAGGATGTTGTATGCCCGTGTCAAAAATGCAAAGGAGGAGTGAGGCTCGACCCCTTTAAGGGTGCTAAATTCAAGGCGCACCTAGTCATGCATGGTTTCATGGATGGCCATACTTGGTGGATAAGTGAAGATGATGATGATGAGGACGTCGACGGGGCAGGAAATAATGACATGGGCCAGACGAAGAGATGACCGATTATGTGCCCGAAGAAGAAGACGGCCTCGGAAATGGCGATGGCGAAGAGGTAGTACAAGGCGGAGACCACGCGGACAGGCCGCCGTCTTCATTGCTACTAAGTTCAGCCATGCGTGACCCGCATGTTCGAGACCTGTTTCGCAAGAAGACGACTAGTGACAGAGCTGTTTCTAGAGAGGAGGCCAAACTGGCGCAACTGGAGGTAGACTCGATGACTCCTTTGTATGATGGTTGCGATCCCGAGGTGACCCCCTTGAGTTTCACACTAGAACTTCTAAAGACGAAGGAAAAAAGCAAATGGACGGATGCAAGCCTGGATGAGCTTCTGAAGTATCTAAAGAAGGTTCTTCCCGTGGGAAGCCTGTGTCCTAGTGTCGAGGAGGCAAAGAAAATCGTGTGCCCTCTTGATCTGCCACACATTAGATATCACGCATGCATCAATGATTGCATCATATATCGGAACGAGCACGCGGAAAAAACCATCTGCCAAAGTGCAATGCTTCATGATATAAGAAGGCCGGAAAGAAAGCTCCATAGAAAGTTGTATGGTACTTTCTGATCACTCCGCGTCTGCAGCGATATTTCGTAGATCCTAAGGAAGCAAAGCTTATGCGCTGGCACTGAGAGGGTGAAGCCAGATGACGGAGATGATCCGAAGCTGAGACACCTCGTAGATGCTATCCAGTGGAGAGCATTAAACACTGAATTTGATTTTTTCGCAAATGATCCAAGGAACATCGTGCTTGGCGCTAGTAGTGATGGCATGAATCCGTTTGGCAACCAGAACAGCAATAATAGCACATGGCCCGTGTTTGTATGGATGTACAACCTCCCCCTGGAAGTGCATGAAGGAAAAATACATACACATGGCTATGCTTATTCAAGGGCCGAGACAACCGGGAAATGATATAAATCTGTATCTCGGGTTACTGAAAGAGGAGCTACAGACCTTATGGACAATGCTGGCCAAGACATGGGACGCAAGCAAAGGAGAGTATTTCTACATGAGAGCCACGTTGATCACGACGGTGCAGGACTATCTCGGTTACGGGTATCTCTCCGGCAAGGTGTGCCA
Organism: Thinopyrum elongatum; assembly: GCA_011799875.1. Classification (NCBI taxonomy): domain Eukaryota; kingdom Viridiplantae; phylum Streptophyta; class Magnoliopsida; order Poales; family Poaceae; genus Thinopyrum; species Thinopyrum elongatum. Next base: position 441,074,732 of record CM022300.1, on the reverse strand, counting down.
CGGATATTGTGGATGCACCAGGTGCTTGGATGATACAACTTCTCTGCAGCTATCGAAAGATGGCGGGTCTTTGAAAATCGTGTACATGGGGCATCAAAGATGGCTTGAGAAGGATGACCCGTGGAGAAAGCGTGGAGATCTATTCAATGGTAAGGCTGAGCATCGAGGTCCTCCACATAAGTGTAGCGGTGCAGAAATATATGAGTTATTGAAGAACTGGGAAGAGTGCCCCTCGCCGGGAAAGACGAAGAAAAAGGCGCCGGAGCCGCTGCTGAAGGTATGGAAGACGAGATCTGTTTTCTGGGACTTGGAATACTGGCCCAAATTGACACGCCTCATAGCCTTGATCAAATTCATATCACAAAAAATATTGTCGAGAGTTTGCTTGGAACATTGATGAGCATGCCGGAGAAGACCAAGGATGGGCCGAAGGCAAGAAAAGACTTGGAATTTTTGAAAATCAGGAAAGATCTCCAAATGCCCGGTAAAAAGTCGTCAGAGGAGACGGAGACGAAGACGGAAGATAGGGGCAAAAAAGTAAAAAAGAAGGAAGAACAATATTGCCCCCCCTCTTGCTTCACCTTAGATCCAAAGGAGGTCGATCAATTGTTCAAGTGCCTTGCCGGAATCAAAGTTAGTTCCGGATACTGTGGGAAGATAAGCAGATATCTAGACACTAAGGAAAAAAGGTTCAGCGGGATGAAGTCTCATGACTGTCATGTGATGATGACGCAGTTACTCCCGGTTGCACTTAGAGGGATTATGGACACACACGTCCGTGAGACGGTTACTGACCTATGCCACTTTTTTGATGCTATCTCTTGAAAGTCGATCAGTGTGAAGCAACTCCATAGGCTACAGGAAGAGATTGTTGTCATACTAAATGAGCTAGAGATGTACTTCCTGCCCGCGTTCTTTGATGTCATGGTGCATCTATGTGTCCACATCGTGGACGACATCATCGACCTAGGGCCGACATTCCTGCACAGCATGATGCCATTCGAGAGGATGAATGGGGTCATCAAAGGATTCGTTCGTAACATGTCCCATCCGGATGGAAGCATAGCCCAGGGATATCTGACCAAAGAGTGCATCTCTTTCTATGAGAGTTATCTAGCAGGCACCGGAGACACTGTTGTTGGTTTGACCATCAACAAGCATTGTGGAAGGCTCGAAGGCGAAGGTCACACCAACGGTCATAGGAATGTGAATGTGGTCCGCTCGGGCCGACAAAATGACCTTGACAGGGCAAACTTAGTGGTGCTACAACACCTAGATGTGCTAGAAGATTTCGTGACACTGCACAAAGATACCATCGCAAAGAAGTACCATAACCGTGGGGTGCACAGGACGGACGCTGAAGTTATTAGAGAGCACAACTCCACTTTCTTGCGTTAGTTCAAAGAGCGAGTTCTGGCTAATCCCCCGGAAGAGGGTTGTCCGGACGGAACGCTCATATACACCTTAGCACATGGCCCGTCGACCAACCTCGCGACTTATCAAGCATACGATATCAACGGATACACGTTCTACACGGAGGACAAAGATATGAATAGTGATAACCAAACCTCTGGGGTGACGATGGAAGCCATGACCGGGAACGTAATTGAAAGATATTACGAAAGGGTCGAAGAGATCTGGGAGCTTAACTACTCTGGATTGCATAGGGCGATGATGTTCCGTGTCAGATGGGCTAAGAATGTACAAGGAGAAAACCGACATTTCACTACCATGTGTATACCCGACTCCGATAGCGGTACCGTCAACGCCACCGCAAAAAATGAGCCATGGGTACACGCTAAACATGTGACACAATGTTTCTTCATAACCGACCCGAGCAATCCCAGCCGTGTTGTCGTGAGGAGAGGCAAAAGAAGCATCGTCGGAATGGATGGAGTCGCCAACGAGGAAGACTACGACCAGTACGGTGATCCGATGAGGGAAGATGATGCTGATGACGATGAAACATACGTCAAAAGAAGAATGAAGACTACATTACCTACGAAAGATCATAATCCCTAGAAAAGGAAAAGTCACGACCATGGGCTTAATTATTCGACAACGAACAAAAGAGGGAAGAAGATCAGTCTAAAGCATCGTCGTCGCCCAAGCTGACAAACTAATCCACATAATTTGTGTGTATCTATTTTGTATACCGCCGTTAGCGGTCAAATGATGTAATATATATATTATACACTAATTATTATCCGGCGGGTAAATGGTGTTATTGCTCCAACAGACCAAATTAATTAAACCCTAGCTAGCTAGAGCTATATATACCCCTGCTATACAAAAATTGTACAAATGCAAATGAAAGATAAGAAAAATAAAAATGCAAATGAAACAAAAAGGAAAGGAAACAAAATTAAGTAAGCAGTAGCGCAGTTTGTGCTGGGCAGCGCTATAGAAAACTTAGCTATAGCGCGTTTTGCCAAGACGCGCTATAGCTAAGTTGCCTACAACACCGGTCCGGCAGCTCCCCTATCTCTTTCCTCTCTCTCACTCTCGCTCGTCGATCCCCTTCTCTGAGAGCTCCCACGCCACCGCCGACGCCGCCCCACCCACACGCCACCGCCGACGCCGAACTCGAACTCAACCCCGACCCCGCAGCCGGCCACCGGTCGCCCGTCACTCCCTCCCCCCGGCCCGGCCCCTCCCCCCGTGCCGCCGCTCCCCAACCACCGGAGCCATCTTCTCTCCGCCGGTGCAGGTCTCTCTCCCTGCCTCCCTCCCTCCCTCTCTCTCTCCCTCTCTCTCTCTCTCTGACCAAATTTGGTCTCTACAGATCGACCCCAACCCCCTTAGCCCCGGCGACCCCGACCACGACGCCGACATCCTCAACCCTGACGCCGACCCCCTCAGCCCCGGTGACCCCGACGTGCGGTGAGCCACCCCTCCCTCTTTTTGATCCTCAGAATAGGTAGCTAATTTGATAGCAGAGCAGTCCCATTTGTTCTACTGGTATTGTGCATTTGCAAGTATTCTTAGTCATATGCTAGTGATTAGCAATTTCTGCATTTATCAGTAGCGTCTAAATACTAGTGTTTACATCTCATATTCATATGGAGATGTTCTAGCAGTGTAAAGTTTGTGCATCCATGTTGACAATTTAGCACCCGTATAGTTAAATAACAATAAGACTTCAAGCAGTGCAGTTATCGACTGAGAATTAGAACAATCTTGGTAGCGATGATGCTTCAAGTTTGGCATACATGTCTCAATTGAGTGTGTCTTCAATGCTCGTAAGGACATGAATTTTGACTTGGCCATACTCAAATGGTTGCAATACTCTTATAATTGGCATACTCAAATGACAAATGTTGAACCTCATGATGTACTGAAAGCAGCAATCATTTCTGCTTACGGTATCAGCAAGATCATGAATAAGATCATACTAGTGTTTCTACCAATATGAAAGATTGCACCAGTGCCAGTTTGAATGTTAGATAGCCCATAGTGCCAATATAAAATGTGTGTTATTTTACTGGAATGTATGGTGTGCCAGCAGTGGCATATGGTACTGTTCACGCTACACTGTAATGAAAAGTACCACTTTTGCTATGGTAAATTGGTAGTGCAGATGGTGGTGAAATGGTACTTCGGCACATAGTGCTTATTGTCATTTGCATGGAAACCGATTCCGAGAGGCCTATGTTTTACCGGAAATGTCGATTCATTTCCATTCCGACATATTTCAGGTGCTCTATATGTGCACTTTTAAGCAGAGGTCATGTAGAAATTTTCCCTGAATTTTGGCATGACTTGTGCTAGAAAGTTGGACATATCGGGTGCTCGAGATTTGTCGCGACGGGAATGAAACAACATTCAGGCAAAACATCACTTTTTTGTCATTATTCACTTTATTATATAAAGCTCGATAATTAAACGACTACGACATTGAACCCTAGGAAACATGACCGACACTGATGAGGCTGGAGGTTCTCAGTCCCAAGAAGGTCGAGCACACGCCTACCTTGACTTTCTGGCGGATCAGGAGAGACAAGCTGGGTGTCAGGACCCCCTTGTCATGACGGACGACGACGGTGGTGGCGTCGGCGCCGACACTGATGTCACCAACACCAGCACTGAGACAGGCCCTGATGATGTTGCTAACGATAGCACGGAAGGTGGGACATCCCAAGCCAGTGAAGGAAAGAAGGCAAAGAGGACACAACGCCCAAATGAGCTCGGCACCGGAAGACTGGTGGTCACGGCGGTGCACCCTGGCGAGTTCGAGCCAACAGAGCCGCGGGAAGTGGCAGCGTGTTACGGCAACCAACTAGCATGCATCCTACGGGATACCTCTAACATCAACACCACAAAAATATGGAAGAATGAACATTTGAAGAAGCTGCTCCTAACTAGGTTGCACGCAAGATTCCTGTTCCCCGGTCGGAATGACGATGTCGACCCATGGGAAGATGATGCCATGAAAAAATCAACAACAAAGCCCTAGGGAAGTTCAGCAATGCATTGAGCGCTTGGAAAACTAGGGTGAAAAAGGCGATTGAAGTAGACCATGAAACCTACGACGAGATTGTTGCAGACAATCCGAAAATTATGATAGAGGACATTGAAAAGTTCAAGGAGACTTGCAATGAAGAAGTTGCCAAGGCCAGGTCGGAGAGAGGCAAGCAGCTGCAGGCAAAGAACATGGGGAACCACCTTCTTGGAAGTCGTGGTTACATGGGAAAGAGGCCCGTGTGGGCTAAGGAGGACGCAGAACATGAACGTCAGGGGATCCCAGATCCATTGGCTGAGTTGACCGACCAGAAGGAGCACGACTTCGTCAGGGCGCGATTCTCGTGGGACCCCAAAAAAAAAGATTTTTTTCACCGACGGGCCGACTAGGCAATTCATGAGATTACTGGTAATTATCCTTTTACCACCTTACATATTAGCTTCTGATCAATGAAGTCTACTACATTCTAGTCTCATTCGTAAATGATTCACGCTCCATTTTGCAGAGAGAGCAACACAAGCTTGCGACTGAAAGCGACTCGTCGACTCAGTCGACTCAGTCGTCGGTGAAGTACAAGTGGGACACTCCTTTCAACAGGGCCATGAACATAATGATGGGACACCCGCCGGGCCAGCGGCCGCAATATGGACATGTACACGGTGCTGAGGACGGCGCCACATGGAAGTACTATTATAACGAGGACCCCGAGGCCAAAAGACAGAGAAAGAAGTTCAGTCAAGTGACTATCGACGAGAAGGTGGCGCGGGCGATCGAGAAAACAAGAGCTGATACCAAAGCTAAGGCAATCCGGGAAGCGGTAGCTACCTGTAGAAATGATATGGCAGCTGCCTTTACAAGCTTGATTCCAACTGTGGTCAGCTGGGTGCAACAAAATCCAAACGCGACGCCAACTAATTTTCCCATGCCCAGCTTCATCGGGAGCAACTCAATGAACACCGCACCCACACCTGTACCTACTATGGCAACCGCACCCGCCCCTACTCCGCTAGCACCTGCTCCCGCACCCAGCTCTCACAGCAGCCCTATCTCCGTCTCTGGCTTGAATGTCGGGCCGTCGACATTGGCTGAGCTCGATGCCCTCATGGTAAATACGGGTCGCACCCTCATCAGCACAACTAATTAATTAATCTTCAGTTGCCGTTCTTTTTGGATCTCTGACGCTGCACGTATACATGTCTTCGCAGGCCGACTCCACTCCGTGCACCCTCCTTTAGCACATGAAGGGCGGGTTGGTGGATGTGGGGAAGGGTACTATAGTGAAGCCCAAGGATCAATTGTTCCACCGCCGGCAGATGCCTGATAACACCTTAAGGGTCTCCGTGGTGAGTGTGAAAGTGGGCTACGAGGGTTTCCCTCGTCCGATACAAACCGATGGAGAGGATGACAAGACCCCCACGCAGCTTGGCCAATGCAAAAATTGGCCGATCCTGTGGCAGAAAAATATTCTTCGTGTCGAGGTGGCCGGGAGCACACCAACGGGACCTTAGGAAGGTATGACCACAACCCCACCTACACAACTACAACCATCGTCTGTGCTGCTTGCTGAGATCAAGAGACACGAGGAAGGAGGACCAACCGTTCCGGCGGATGATGCCATCTGCCCCATGGAAGAGGATATGGATCATGACATGGAGGAGGATGACCCTCTCTAGTATCTCAATACCGCCTTTGACAACAAAGTAACAATGAGTCAGCCATATGAATATGAGATGCATGTACCAGAGCAGAAACATCCTCGGGAGTGCAAGAAGTCTTTGTTCATGCAATCCTCGCAGGACACGCCTCCAGATGCCAGTTCCACCCAAGCTCAACTAATTAGCTAGAGTCGTCCAATGCTGAGCCCGACAACACTAGGGGTGGTGCTCAGGGAGGGTCTGACAGACCCACCAGCACCTGAGCCCACGAAGAAGAAGCAGAGGAAGAGACCGGCGGCGAGAAAATCCAATAAAGCTGCTAATGTTGGTTCTAGCAGCCAGCCGCCTTCGACCAAGGTTAACAGTGTATCGATGAAACATGCGCCATTACTCCATGTTGCGGGAAAGCCTATGGTACCGGCGAATGCGCTAGCTGCCATAACAGGGGGTCTCAGGAGACTCCATGACCATGTGCTTTCGACAGAGAGAAGCCTCCTCACCTCGGATGATCCAGGATACCCACTTTATACGGTTCATGTGCCGAGCAGTTGCAAGATGTACATCCACACATGCCCCGCGGACCTCTTCTTCCTGCGATTTGATTACATCTTCCAGATGTTTCAAATGAGGACACTCGATTTTACGTTCATCCGCTTGTATGCACTGCACATGAACTACATCATCAGGAGAGAGCAAGTCACTTGGCTTGCGGTCGCGGACCCATACTACATGCATAAGGGCTTCTTGTCAATCAATGAAGCCAACCGTCAATATGCGAGTCAATACATCGAAAAATTCTTGGTCAGCAATAAGGACAAAGAAATGATTCTCGTACCTTATCATCCCGGGTAAGTCATCCGCGGATAGCCACTATAACACATACATCCTTTCATGCATTTCAATAATTACTTTGCACGCATGGAGGCTAACTTGATTGTGTATTTTGTGCAGCGGGGGGTGTCGTGCCGTTCTCATCGTTCTTTACTCGCGTTACTCCCGCACTCTATATTTGGACCCGTCGAAGAACATACAGAAGAAAGATTACACACACATAAAGTATGTTCTGGACAAAGCTCTCCTGGGCTTCAGCTTGCGGGGCGGCTACATCCAATGCAAAAAAACAAATAAGGTCGGGCTATGTTTCGGCCACTAGACTGACTTCTGTTGCATCCAGCAACCGGCAAGAAGTGACAATGATGGATTCTACGTCATCCATCTAATGAAGGAGTACAGAAGGGATGTGCAATCACTTTGCATGAAATCTTCATCTGATACCCATATCCAGAGATGGGCCGAAGCCTTTGGAGCCATGCCGAATAATCGACTTCGAAATGATTTCTTCCGGATCCAGCAGGAAATTGCGTCCATCATCATGAAAGATTTCCTCGAAGAGAATGGGATGTTCTACGGCAGCCCAATATCGCGAGCTGACGTCCGAACCCGAATAGCCCTACATTGTCAGGACATGACGCCTTTCACTAAGCTTGGGTGCATCCTCCTGGATATGGACAGATGGGAAGAGTGCACTGCTTAGAAACAATGTGTCTGTTTAGTTACTTGTTACTTTCTGTACGACGAAACTTCGAATGTCTCAGTACGATGAAACTATTAGATGTAAATGGTGCCGCGCTCTAGTTAATTAGTTTCGGTATGATGAAATTTGTTAACTATGTTTACTATATATGTTGCTTCTATTTCATAACTGTTTCGTTGAATTCACTTCATGATATATATATATATATATATATATATATATATATATATGTGTGTGTGTGTGTGTGTGTGTGTGCATCTCTGACAGGTATATAGATCAATGATGGCGAGGAAGTGGTATGCCGTGTATGTAGGGCATGTTCCGGGTGTGTATGATGAGTGGCCAGAGTGTCAGGCCCAAGTGTACCGCTTCTCGGGCGGAAGCCAGAAAGGGTTTGATAGCAGATCGGAAGCCGAAGCTAGTTACTTGAGATTCATAGCGCAACAGGGGATTCAGAACCAGCGCCGCAAAAACTACTACATAATACCGCTTTTGCTCATCGTGATCGCTCTTATCTCGTATGTCATAGTTTAGGTAGATGATGAAACATGTGTCTGTGGTGACAATGTAAGAGACATGTGATCATTAACGTGTATCGCTATTTCGAGATGATGATGAGATCGACATCATTTGTGTTCGATAATAATGATATGATGAGACTATGTTGTACCACTTCGATGATGATGATGAGACATTCCTTTTCATATAGTTTTAGTGTATGTGTATGTTGTAATTCTATAAAACCTGTAAAAATAAGAATACAGCAAAATAAAAAATAAAAAAATACAAGCAGTAGCGAGGGGCTTTGTAGTAGCAGTAGCGCTGCCTTACCAGTAGCGTTGGTGGTAGGGGCGCGCTACTAGTATTAGCAGTAGCGATGGTCTGCAGCGTGCTACTGCTAGATATAGGTAGCAGTAGCGCTGGGTAAGAACCGCACTACTGCTAAAGTTTAGCTGTAGCACCGTAGCAGTAGTGCGGGCACCAGCGCTACTGCTAGCCAAAAAACCCACGCTACTAGTAGCCTTTTTCCTAGTAGTGAAGAGCTACCGTAGGCAAGGACTGCTAGTCATGGTCTCAAGGACGCGTTTTATTTTGTTGAGTCGTTTCGACGTGGATCGCTATGTATTCACAACAATCATAATTTGCTCTATTTCAATGTGTGTACTCTGTTTTCCGTTCTTATATGTTCTGTTTCAATGTGTGTGTATATGCTTTCCATTCAGTATATGTGGATGATAACAGCTAGATACAAATTAGTATACGAGAACAGATAGAAAATGGAATTCATAATATATATGAATTGTTCATTAGTTCATCGCAGAATATATATAATATCATCACATATACGTGATGATACTTAACTACTAGGTACAATGCAAAAAATTGAAAACGAACAATACTAATACTAAAACTAATAATCCCTCCTAGGGGCATTATTCCGGCAGCCCCTCGCCAGCAGCTCCCTGGTGCGCGGCGTCTTCCCAGCACAGAGGCAGTACTCCGCCTCCTCCGCCTCGCAGCGCTTGACGTACGGATCTGCCTCTTGCTGGCGGACGAGCGCGAACAATCTTGCCATTTCATTGGGCGCCCACCGGAGCTCCTTGTCGGTGGCACGCTTGAGCTTATCGGCCCACCTCCACGCAGCGATGAGGCGCCTAGCGCCTTTGACCTTCCTCGCGAAGTACCCGTCTTTGTACACCTCCTTCGCACGACGACGAGCCCGCCCCCAAAGCTCCACCACCTCCTTTTTCCAGGCGGCATCACGGGCTTCACAGGCCGCCTGGTACCTGGCTTCCTCCTCCGCCATCTCCTTCTTGAACGCCACTTGCCTGGCTTTCTCAGCCGGCGGCAGGGACTTCCACAGACAAAGATTGTACTGGCCCCAAAACCACTCCAAACTTGGGGGGTCCGGCGCAACCTCATCTGGCGGCGCTCAGGGGTCCTCCTCGGCGCTCCTCTTCGACTGAGCGTCCTCAGAGGGCGGCGCCTCCTCGTCGGCGCGTGGGCATATCAGCGGCTCCATGGCAGAGATTTAAGAGAGAGAGAGAGGGCGAGCAAGGGGAGGATGTAGATGAGAATGCAGGCGGGACGACGTGAGGAAGGTAGTATTTATTGGCGGCCGGAATCTAGATCGACGGTAATAGTACACACGCCGGTCACCGGAATTTACGAGTACTGTAGTTTGAATTACACACGATTCCCGAAGCAAAATCCATGTGTGAACTTAACAGCTGACGGTTTCCAATACAGAACCGTGTTTGATTAATAACCCGCGCCACCCAACTTCCAAACCTCAAGGCGTGAAATAGTGCCAATCATGTGGGGCCCGGTTGTCTTGCCAGATCATTACATTTTCTTTTCTGAACACCAGATATTTACATCGTCTGATCATTTTTTAATTTTTTGGAATTTAAATGCCATGGCACTGCATGCATGTGTCCAAGACGTGACACCAATATGTTTGAAAATTCGTTCCAATTTACTGCACATGGAATTAACTCACACACAAGTACACAAATATGATTTTTCAAACCGTTATGGATAGCCGTTGCATGTAGATGTAGTTCAAATTTGGATTACGGTCATTAACTGGCTAGGAAATCACTTAAATATCTTAAAAAGGTCAAATGACCACTAGAATTTTCCAATTTTTCACATGACAGTTGTATTAGTGCACGTTAAATGTAGAAAAAATTTGTAGGCCGTAAGAGGAAGCTATCTCCCATTCGTCATCAAACATGCATTGTTCCCTCTCGGAACCATGAGCCTTCAAGTGAGTTGCTCCAGTTTGTGAGGGGTGTGTGTCCGAACTTCCGTCAAACAAGCCAAAATTTTTACCACATCATCTTGGTGGCATGACATTACATCAAACAAGGTTTCATGTGTTTCTGATCATTTTTTAATTTTTTGGAATTTAAATGGCATGGCACTCCATGCATGTGTCCAGGCCATGACACCAATATGTTTGAAAATTCCTTCCAATTTGCTGCACATGGAATTAACTCGCACACAAGTACAAAAAAATGATTTTTTTAAACCATTATGGTTAGCCGTTGCATATAGATGTAGTTCAAATTTGAATTATGATCATTAAATGGCTAGGAAATCACTTAAATGTCTTAAAAAGGTCAAATGACCCCTAGAATTTTCCAATTTTTCACATGACAGTTGTATTAGTGCATGTTAAATGTAGAAAAAAATTGAAGGCCGTAAGAGGAAGCTATCTCCCGTTTGTCATCAAACATGCATTGTTCCCTCTCAAAACCATGAGCCTTCTAGTGAGTTGCTCCGGTTTGTGAGAGGTGTGTGTCCAAACTTTCGTCAAACATGCCAAAAAATTTACCACATCATCTTGGTGGCATGACATTACATCAAGCAAGGTTTCATGAGTTTCTGATCATTTATTATTTTTTGGAATTTAAATGCCATGGCACTCCATGCATGTGTGTCCAGGCCGTGACACCAATATGTTTGAAAATTCCTTCCAATTTACTGCACATGAAATTAACTCGCACACAAGTACGCAAATATGATTTTCAAATCGTTATGGTTAGCCGTTGCATGTAGATGTAGTTCAAATTTGAATTACGGTCATTAAATGGCTAGAAAATCACTTAAATGTCTTAAAAAGGTCAAATGACCCCTAGAATTTTCCAAATTTTCACATGACAGTTGTATTAGTGCATGTTAAATGTAGAAAAAAAATTGAAGGCCGTAAGAGTAAGCTATCTCCCGTTTGTCATCAAACATGCATTGTTCCCTCTCAAAACCATGAGCCTTCTAGTGAGTTGCTCCGGTTTGTGAGAGGTGTGTGTCCAAACTTTCGTCAAACATGCCAAAAAATTTACCACATCATCTTGGTGGCATGACATTACATCAAGCAAGGTTTCATGAGTTTCTGATCATTTATTATTTTTTGGAATTTAAATGCCATGGCACTCCATGCATGTGTGTCCAGGCCGTGACACCAATATGTTTGAAAATTCCTTCCAATTTACTGCACATGGATTTAACTCACACACAAGTACACAAATATGAATTTTCAAACCATTATGGTTAGCCGTTGCATGTAGATGTAGTTCAAATTTGAATTACGGTCGTTAAATGGCTAGAAAATCACTTAAATGTCTTTAAAAGGTCAAATGACCCCTAGAATTTTCCAATTTTTCACATGACAGTTGTATTAGTACTACAAATTTTCTCGTACATTTAAAACACCATCCGCTGCCACTTTACTCAAAATTCGTCTTTCACAGCTAATAAAAAATATCAACAACATCACACACAGTTTTTTTGTAGGAACCGTTTGCGATGAAAATTTGTGGGTCTATTTAAGTCTTCCTCCTTAAGCTTCGCCGGCTCGTCTACTCCAGTGTCGGCAACCCCCGAATCCACGAATCCCGATCCCCATTCCCGTAACCCCTTCTTGCAAAGATGACGCCATGGAAACGCTTCGTGAGGGCCCGTACGGTGGCCGCGTCCTCCACGAGCGCCGCCGCCTGCGCTAAGAGCACGGCTGCCAATGTCGAGAGTGCCGCCGCATCCGCATTGAGCGCGGCCGCATCCGCCGAGAGGGCGTCTGCGGCAGCTAACAGGGCAGCTGCAGCAGCCGAGACGGCTGCAACAGCTGCTGCGACAGCGGCTACAAACGCCGAGAGGGGTCGAGCTGCCATTCGTGCCGCCGATGTCGCCCTGCCCGGGTCGAGGCCATCCACGCCAACATCGAAGATGCACACGCCAAGATATTCCAGGCCACCTCGGAATCCAGCATGCAACCCACGTCCGAAAAGGGGGCGGTGGCCATGGAGCACCTGCTTCCTCATGAGATCGCCGAGCGGGAGCAGGAGATGTAGGAGGCGGCTTAGATCGAGGAGCGCCGGGAGGAAGAGTTGCGCGTGGCCGAGGTTGAGGTAGAGAAGAGTCGGTCCGTCGAGCAATCGGCGGTGGAGTACCAACGCGAGCTCTGGCATAGCCACTACTATGAGTACTACAACCTTGAGGCGGCGCCGAGGACGAGGACGAGGACGCGATCGACTTTAGTAGGGGGGACATGGAGTCCACCAGCGGCAGCATGTCACCAGGACAAGTCATCGACTTCTCATCTCACACCGGCGATGCATAGGCCGGTGCGGCGGCGGCTTTTTTAACATTATGCGTACTTAGCCTTTGTTTTTAATGCTGGTCTTTTGTTAGAGCAATGTTCAGGTCAACTGGCTCTGTTTAATTACTAAAATTGCTCGATTCAGTAAGTGTGGTTTGTGTGCTGTACGCTCTTTTGTGTGCCCAAATTAGCAAGAGATGTTAAATTATGTAATGACGTGGATGAGGACAGTAGCCAGGGAAATTTCCACCAAAATTTGAATTATCAAACTCATCCCATGCGCGTAAAGCAGAAGAATCGTTTGCGATGCACACAATCGTTCAAAGTGAATGGTGTCCGGCAGCACCGCGCGCAAAGTTTCCCTCCACATTTCTAAGTTTTTGGCCTACCGCCAAAATATCTACCCCCACCCCCCCTCCCCACCCCCTTTTCTCCTCGACCACAAGTCACATTTCCCCTGTTTCCTCCTTCCTTCCTTCTGAAGCTATAGCCGCTTCCTTGCTTGCTTCCTCGCTCTCGCCGTCTTGCATCCTACCGCCGGGGTCGCCATGGTCTTCTTCAATGACCTCTCCAGTGGTTCCTCCTCCGACAACGAATTTTTCAGCACCCGGGTATGCCTCTCTTCTCTCTCTCGGGTTATGACTTGGAATGAAGGATTTTAACCCGGCGGTCGATTTGAGTCATTTCTTCCTCTTGTAGCTCCCTAGGACCATCAGTTGCAACGAATGGAGCGGGGTGGCTGAAGATCTGCCTGCTCGTTGTCACCATCAATCTCCATGCGTGAAGCTAGTTGCGTTTGAATCTATGGAAAGTGGGAGGAAGTTTCTGGCATGTGCAGAGAAGGTTAGCCCCACTTTCGTTGTTACAAATCATTTGTTAGATGTGATTCAGACACTGTCACTGGGCTATGTTATTCTGGATGTTAAGACAGTGTCACAGTTTGAACCTAGTATCTAAAAATGTTTCCATCTCATCAGTGATGCCATTAGAAAATTATTTGGCACCGCTTCAGCAATTTGTGCAGCCAACTTTGGTCCACACATCCGAGCAGCCAAGCAGTAAAATACTAAATCTTTATGGCACGAAGGAACTGGGCATCGGAGCAACTAGGTGCTCCGGAGTCTGGGTCCCTGATTTTTTCCCGCTGCATCGGCTCGCCAGTGCAGGGCACCGGTGCCAAATGTAGCAATAGTTGTCTTTACACCGGTTTTGGCATACATAGTGGACGGCTTAGTGCTATTAGTTCTATCTTACTAAATTTGTGCATGTACACACCTGTTAGTATCAATTTGCTGTCATCCAAACACTGTCGCTATGCTGTTGCAATTATATTTAGCTTCCTCATAAAATGTTCAATTTGTTATTTATAGTACATGACTAAGAACTTGTAGCATTGTTGTAGTTAATTATAGCTTCTGATGTTTCACAATTTGGTTGTTGTCTCATTAGCAATTAATTCATTTGTACATTGATCTTTTTGAGAAGATATGTCATAATTAACCTGTTTCTTCAGTTTTTCAAAATATGTATTTGGTGATTTTCTATGTTGCTAGAAACCCATTTCCACTACAATTGTTACTGATATAGTTTTAAATAATATAGGATGAACGAAAGTGTTCTTACCTGGAGTGGGTTGATCAAGAGTGGCCACAGTCTTTGAAGATGTGCCTAACAAAGCTCTGGAGCATGTATGAGGAAGAGAACAGAGGTAGGCTTAGAGAAAGTGTTGTCAACGCTGAAGAATATTTGAAGATGCGGGATAAAAAGAGGAAGATGGAGAATGAGCTCAGATTTTTAAATTAGACTTTGCTAAGATGGTGTTGGCGAAGGAGGAGGCACTTTCTCAGTTGGCCAGTGCAAAACAGGTTCTTACTGAACTGAAAGCAGAGGTGGATAAGACGAGCCTGGATGATCTCGATTAGGGAAATGAATATATTGTTCTCATATTGTTCTTATGAAGGGGAACTAGCTATATGCTGTACTATTCTGTTTTCAGGTAGCTATCATACTGTGATGTTAAAATATATTTATGTGCCTGATATGAAATTGGCAAACAGTTGTTCAATATGAAATGTGAATTTGCATAATACTGGAATTATTAATTGTAAACTAATAAACCTGCTAAATGGGTCAAGGAACTTTGCAAACGGTTCTAGCAGTAAAAGCGCTTGTGATGGATAGCCCAATGCCATACAGTTTTCTTCATCAAATCATGTGTGATGTAGTTGAATAAAAGCAAACGGTTAACCGAGGCAGAGCGTGTGTGATAGTTACACCTATCACACACAAGGCTATACATAAAACTGTGTGGGATGTATATACGAACGGAAACGTTTTCCCTGGATTGACTCTGTGGGATGCACATACGAACGTTAATGTTTTCGCAGGATTGACTGTGTGGGATGTACATAAGAACGGAAACGTATTCCTTGGATTGACTGTGTGGAATGTACATAACAAACGGAAACGTTTGTTTGGGACTGGCTGTGTGGGATGTACTTACGATCGGAACCGATTGGACCTGTATAACCATATTTGATCGCTCGCCGGTCGCACACGACCTCATTTTGCCAAGCGTGTGTGATCGGAGGGCCTATCCCCGATGGTTTCTGGGTCGTGTGGGAAGGACCCCCCCTATCGCAGTCACTCACTAGGCGACGGTTCAAAACGCCGTCACAGAAAGGGGTTAAAAACCGTTTGTATAGCACCTCGCTGTACCAGTGGCTTGGCGCCATTGGGCTTGGGGACGATGATAGGGCTGGCAATCCACTCGGGGTAGAGCACCTCGTGTATGATCCCTGCCTCTTGAAGCTTCTCGACTTCCTGAACGATGAACTCTTGCTTCTCGGCCGCCTAGCGCCGTACCTTTTACTTGACGGACCGTGCATTGGGGAACACGGCTGAAAAGATCGATATGGTTAACTAGAGGGGGGGTGAATAGGCAACTACCAATTTTTAGCCTTTCTTTAAAAATTAGGGTTTGCAACAAATAGGTTGTCTAGATATGCAGCTAGGTGAGCAACCTATATGATGCAAGCAACACAAGCAAGCAAAGGATACAACACAAGTAAAGCTTACACAAAGTAAAGGTAAGAGATAACCACAAGTGGAGACGGTGAAGACGAGGATGTGTTACCGAAGTTCCTTCCCTTTTGAGAGCAAGTACGTCTCCGTTGGAGCAGTGTGGAGGCACAATGCTCCCCAAGAAGCCACAAGGGCCACCGTATTCTCCTCACGGCCTCACACAATGCGAGATGTCGTGATTCCACTAGTGGTGCCCTTGAAGGTGGCAACCGAACCTTTACAAACAAGGTTGGGGCAATCTCCACAACTTAATTGGAGGCTCCCAACACCACCACGAAGCTTCACCACAATGAATGTTGCTCTGTGGTGACCTCAACCGTCTAGGGTGCTCAAACACCCAAGAGTAACAAGATCCGCAAGGGATTAGTGGGGGGAATCAAATTTCTCTTGGTGGAAGTGTAGATCGGGGCCTTCTCAACCAATCACTAAAGAATCAACAAGTTTGATTGGCTAGGGAGAGAGATCGGGCGAAATTAAGCTTTTGGAGCTGGAGTTTTGGGAGGAAGAGGTGAGTCTTCTTGGGGAAGATGACCCCGTTTATGTAGTAGGATATAAATCCAACACATATGCAGCCCTCAGTCCGCACATAAGTGGTAATACCTCTCAGGGAGCGGTACTACTGCCCAAACGGTAGTGGCAGGAGAGTACGTGCAATGACCCAAGGTCACGAGCCAGTAGTGCCGCCGTAGCGGTACTACCGCTCGCCCCAGCGGTACTATCGTTGGAGTTGCAGTACCACTGCACTATGGTGGCACTCGTTGTGGTAGTATGGTAGCAGCAGTACTGCCGCCCAGAACGGACGGTACTACCACTAACAGCCAGTACTGTCGCTTGATACATCTCCAACGTATCTATAATTTATCAAGTATTCATGCCATGTTTACAACAATTCTATATGGTTTTGGTATGATTTGAATGGAACTAACCCGGACTGACGATGTTTTCAGCAGAACTACCGTGGTGTTGTTTTTGTGCACAAATATAAGTTCTCCAAATGCACTGAAACTTTTTGACAATTTTTTTGGAACAAAAGAGGCACTAGAAGCTTCGTGGGGGGACCAGAAGGTGAAGGAGGTGGCTACTACCCACCAGGGCGCACCAGAGGCCTTGGTCGTGTGCTGGTGGGTAGTGGGCCCCTCGAAGCCCATCTCAACGTGAGACCGACGCCAAAAAATCCTATAAATACAGAAACCCCCAAAAATAACCCTAGATCAGAAGTTCCGCTGCCGCAAGCCTCTGTAGCCATGAAAAACCAATCTGGACCCTGTTCCGACACCCTGCCGGAGGGGGGAATCATCACCGGAGGCCTTCTTCATCATCCCGGCGGCCACCATGATGACGAGGGAATAGTCCACCCTCGGGGCTGAGGGTTTGTACCAGTAGCTATATGTTCAATCCCTCTCTCTCATGTTCTTGATTTGGCACGATCTTGATGTATCGTGAGCTTTGTTAATATAGTTGGATCATATGGTGTTTCTCCCTCTCTATCTTGTTGTGATTAATTGAGTTTTCCCTTTGAGCTTTCGTTATTATCAGATTGAATACTTTTATGGATTTGAGAGCACTTGATGTATGTCTTGCTATGAATACCCGTGGAGACAATGGGGTATCATATTGATTAACTTGATATATGTTTTGGCACTCAACTCGTGGATTCCCGAGGTGACATTGGGGTAATCTATGCATAGGGGTTGTTGGACATTTTCGTCCTTGTTTCTCTGGTAGAAATCTTGGGGCATTCTTTGAGGTTCTTTGTGTTGGATTGAGTGTTATGAATCTGAAATTGTTTGATGCATATCGTATAATCAACTCACGGATACTCGTGGTGACATTGGAGTATCTAGGTGACATTAGAGTTGGTTGATGTGTATCATATGGTGTTATTTTTGTACAAACTATTGGGCTGTTTGTGACACTTATAGGGATAGCTCGATAGATCGATCAGAAAGGATAACTTTGAGGTGGTTTTGTACCCTACTAATAATTTATTCTTATGTTCTTCGCTAGATAAGAACTTTGGAGTGATTCTTCGTCGCACGTTGAGGGATGGTTATATGATCCAATTATATTAGCACTGTTGAGAGATTGCACTAGTGAAAGTATGAACCCTAGGCCTCATTTTCAATCATTGCAATACCGTTTGTGCTCACTTTTGTTACTTGCTACCTTGCTGCTTTTATTGTTCCTATAACAAAAATCAATATCTACTATCATTACTACACTTGTATCACCATCTCTTTGCCGAACTAGTGCACCTATACAATTTACCATTGTATTTGGTGTGTTGGGGACACAAGAGACTCTTTGTTATTTGGTTGCAGGGTTGTTTGAGAGAGACCATCTTCATCCTACGCCTCCCACGGATTGATAAACCTTAGGTCATCCACTTGAGGCGAAATTGCTACTGTCCTACAAAACTCTACGCTTGGAGGCCCAACACGAGTGTACAAGAATAAAGTTGTGTCGTAGACATCAAGCTCTTTTCTAGCGCCATTACCGGGGAGGTGAGTGCTTGAAGGTATATCTTTAGATATTGCAATTGAATATTTTAGTTTCTTGTTTTATCACTAGTTTGGTTTATAAAAAAAAACTACAAAAAAATGGAATTGAGGTTGCCTCATATTATTCGTCTTTATCATGTCTTTCTTGAAAATGATGGATCAGAAAATTGTGCTCAATTGATAGAAGAAGAATCCAATATAATGTTTGACATAAAATCTTTGAATGATGAGCATGATTGCAACATTGCTAGTATGAATTATGTGAATATCCATGATGTTAATGATATGCAAATCCATAAGCTTGGGGATGCTATGTTTGATGAAGATGATATTTTTAGTCCCCCAAGTTTTGATGAGAATATTTACTATGATGAAAGCATGCCTCCTATTTATGATGATTATATTGATGAAAGTTGGTTTGGAAGAGTGTCAACTCTAGGTACTAATGATTCCACTATTTTTTGGAGGGTGTTGAATCTTATTATAATAATTATGAAAGTGGATTTGGAGAGGTCATGACTTTATTTAATGATGAATCCACTATTTTGAAAGTGGTTTCAATTGACTATGATAAAAATGTTGTTATCTATGATGATATGTATGCTATAAAGAGTAATGATATCCATGAAACTTGTCATCATGATTTTAATGCTCAACTAGCACAAATGCTCGTGCGTTGCAACGGGAAAAAATGACATATATTAATTGAGATTGTACATGGGAACTCATTTGAAGTTCATGAAAAATGACATGTTGATTTTTGATTTTGAGCAATGGAATAGAATTTTTTATGAGTAACACAATTAAGTCAAATAATCTAGCTAGATTTATACTCTTGGAACTTTGAGGAAAAGAAACTCCAAACAGCGGTAGAGAACACTTCGGAACATTGCCGCTGTGGTTCCTCCGTACTTTCTGTCTCTCCCTCCCTCTTTTTTATCTCCTACTACAGAACATGCGGAGTGGAACACTGAGTGGCACATAAATATTAAAACAACAATACAATGTGTACTGGTCAATTTGGCCCTATGTATGTAGGTTGATCATAACAATGACCCAAGATTGGATCAAAGTGTTTCTGCAGAAGTAATAGGCTTCTCTTAGAACTCAAGATTTGCAAGTTGCCCCATATTTAAACTTCCTCCTGGTTTTCTATGGATCATCTTGAAGAAGTCCTTATTAGCTTTTTAGAATACAAACAACATACATGTCTAGAACAAAAACTCCGGTAATCTTTTTCTTGCTACTATCGAAGATACTACAATCAGAAAACTACATAGAATTGTTGCATTATTTTCTCATACCTTTCTCTTGAGCTAATCAACAAAATATATATTTTCAAGAGTTTAATCTTGTCTTAGACCTGCAAGGTAAGATGTCGGCACTGAATGCACACACCATACAACACACATCCAAAGTAAATGTTACACCCCCGTCTCGATCGTGCACTAATCATACACGCAAATGCACACGATCAAGCCTAAGGACTCACAGGAAGATATCACAACACAACTCTAAAACATAAATAAAGTCATACAAGCTTTATATTACAAGCCAGGGGCCTCGAGGGCTCGAATACATAAGCTTGCGTACAAGCATCAGCGGAAGCATCAGATATCTGAGTACAGATATAAAAGAAAGCACCGATAGGCCCTTAAAAGGCGGGGCAAAAGAAAACACTACGATCAAAAGGTGCAGGCCTCCTGCCTGGGACCCTCCGAACCTACTCCTGGTCGTCGGCAAGCTCGTATTAGTATCCACCCTCGGGGTAGTAGTAGCGATCGTCGGCGGGGGCAGCTGTCTCAGGGGCTCCGTCATCTAGTTGCACCAAAAGGATATGGGGGAAAAAGAAAGCAAATCAACCATGAGTACTCATCCGAAGTACTCAGCAAGCAAGGATCTACACTACATATGCAACATTATCAAAGAGAGGCTGTATATGGGGACTGGGCTGCAGAAATGCCAGAATAGAGAGAAGGCCTAGTCCTATTGAAGACTAGCATCTTCAGCGGTCTTGCAACATTAGAAGAGTGTAGATTAGTACAATATAAAGTAGTAGTAATGTTATCAACCTCACCCAGAGATGCTTCCTCGACTCCCTGCGAGAAAGCAATCCCAGAGCAATACAGTCATCAACCTCGTCCAGAGATCCCTTCTTGACTCCCTGCGAGAAGCAATCCCAGAGCCATAGCATCCAATTCTAGTTGTATCGATCGGGATACAACTCCGAGCGTCCATTACCGAGGATCCGGCTATGCATAGATTAGTTCTTCCCTGCAGGGGTGCACCAACTTACCCACCACGCTCACTTAACTCCGGCCGGACACACTATTCTGGGTCATGCCCGGCCTCGGCCAAACGACACACCGCAGCCCTACCTAGAGCTCAGTAAAGAGGTCCCTGCCGGTCTACATCCTAAGCGCTCAGGGGTCTTGGGCCGTTGCCCTGTGCACTCCGGGTCGTTGCGAGCAGGGTGGATACCAGCGCCAACGGCATGATCCGACCCGGCCACAATGCTGAACTGGACATCTGACAGAGCTGTCGGCTGATACCATGATGTAGAGTACCCATATTTATTCCCACGTGATGGTTAGTGCTATCGGGCCAGAGGCCCACTCGAATCAAATATCCAAATCGTAGTGTGTTGGTAGTGTGGTAACGAGCAGAGACTCACGATCGATGTGACCCCGTCGCCCCATCTCGAGGACTTGCGGCAAGGGCTAAGAATGCCCAGCCACGCCTCGTATTCTTAGTTCGGGCAACCTCCAGGTCAACCCGTCTCCACAACACTCGCCACTTAGGCTCACGCGGGTACCCCTCAGGGTCGACCCACCTTTCCAAGTAACAGGGTAAAGTCCAAGTATCCGTGTGTCCATAACATCAGGGGAATCCGAGGTATCACCCTCGTTGGATTCTTACTTGATGTATCCGTCAAGGTGAACTCGGAGGAATCACCCTCGATGGGTTCACACTTGAGGTGTTGCACGACAGCGTCGTTATCGGAAGTGGTGAAGGAGGAATCACCCTCGATGACCATGACCGAACAGCTACTCTACAGAGTTAACATCAGAAGTGCTACACGAGGTATCACCCTCGGCACTCGATAGTAACGATGTAGTGTCGTTACAACTAAGGGGGTGATGTGCGGTGCCGGGGCCTGGTTGTCGAGTCTTCTGATAATCCAGCGGGGCAATCGGGACAAGTGGGTCACTGATAGGTCTCTACCCAGCCTATACTAGACAGTTTAGGATAAGCAGGTAAGGTTTCAATAGCAGGTTAAACAGTAGCAGCAGCAATTTATAATGCAAGCATGAGAGAGAAAGAATAGGCGATATCAGTATGCTCAAGGGGGGGTGCTTGCCTGGAAGCTCTGCTGAAAAGGAAGAAGAGTCGTCGGTGACGTAGTCGATCACAGCGGCATCAGCAGCGGTCTCGGGGTCTACCGGAGAGAAGAGGGGGAAGAAACAGTAAATACAAAGAAAAAAAGAGCATGACATGGTAATAAATGGTGCTAGGTGTGACCTAACGCGGTACTACGCGATACTGGTGAAGGGGGGAAACATCCGGGAAAGTTTTCCCGAAGTTTGGCATTTTTGGACAAATGAAAGAGAGGGGAAAGTTCCGCGTTCGCTATGCTAGGGGCATGTGGCAGACGAACGGACTGCGTATTCGGATTCGTCTCGTCGTTCTGAGCAACTTTCATGTATAAAACTTTTTCATCCGAGTTACGGATTATTTTATATTAATTTTCAAAGGTTTAAACATTTTCTGAAATTATTATTAAAACTAAATGGAGTTATTGCATCAGCATGATGTCAGGGTGACGTCAGCAGGTCAACAGGTTGACTAAGTCAAACCTAGCACATGGGGCCCATCTGTCATTGACTTAGTTAATTAAACATGTTTAAACAAACTAATTAAGCAAGGTTAATTAAGTTAATTAATTACCTAATTAATTAATATTATTTTTTTAACTAAACTCTTTTTTTAAAGGGGGGCTGGCCCAGTGGTCAGTGGCCCACTGGGGGCCTTAGCGGGGCGGGTGACGGGCGCTGGGCATGAGCGTGGGCGCCCGTGCCCGAGGGGCGCTACGCCCGGGCGCGGGCGAGGCCACCGGCGATGGGGGAGCCTACCGGTTGCCGTGGCAAGGTCGGTGAGCTGGGGGGCTCCGGCGAGAGCGTGTGGGGGCGAGCAGCGCGGTGGGGGAGTCTGGCGCGAGCGGGCAGCCGGGGGAGCGGCCGCGGTCGCGAGCCGAGGCCTGGGCGCGACCGACGGCGGGTGGAGGAGGGGCAGAGGGCAGCGGCAGGCAGAGGCGCTGCGGCGAGCGGGGCGCTGGTCAGGGCGTAGCTGCAGCAGGCGGCGACAAGTGGTGACAGGCAGCGGCGAGTCTGGCGAGGCGCGGCGGGGCGCGCACACGGACGGTGTGGGTCGCGGTCGGGCGCGGCGGCGAGCGCCGGTGACGGTGGCGAACGAGCTAGGGGAGGGAAGGCCGGAGCACAAAGGAAAGAGGAGGGCGCGGGGCTCACAGGGAGCCGGACGGCGAGGCCGCGGCTCGAGGTGGCCAATGGAGAAGCGGGACGGCGAGGTGGCGGGGGCCTCGGGCGGTTCCAGGCGAGGGAGACAAGGTTCGGGGTAGTCCGTCGGAGTAGGGGTGTCGGCGGTGAGGTCCTGCGGCGACGGGGTGGCGCTGGGCGATGGCAAGGTCGTCGGGATCGGGCCCTCCCGATCCAATCCAGCGAGAGAGGGTGGAGGGGAACGAGAGAGAGAGAGAGAGAGTGGGGGGATCGTGCGGGGGAGGGGGTAAAGTGGACCGAGTGGTGCTAGGGTTTCGGCCTCGGGGGGAGGGAGGGTTAGTAGGCAGGTGGGGTTGGGCCGGCCTGGTGGGGTGGCTGACTGGGTCGGCTGGGTCGACGCCCAGTGGGGAAGCGGGGCATTCTATCTTCTTTTACTTTTCTGTTTTATTTACTTTTTCTTATTTTTGTTTGCATTTATTTTAAGCCATCAATGACTTTGCCAAAAATGTGCCGCTGGTCAAAACAATTTGAAGGGAATATTGTGCACTGCTACGAAAAGTTCGAACCTCATTTGAATTCATTTGATTTATGGTTGGAATTTAAAAGTGATGGAAGGGTGTTGTTGGGTCATTCAAAAATAGCTAGGAGCATTTTTGGAGTCTCAATTAATGTTGGTTTTATTTTTAGAATAGCTTTGGGATTATTTACAATATTATGAACTATTTTGATTAATTATCTGAAGAAGTAATTATTTGAATTCCAAATGAAATTTGTATTTGATGTTGGATTATTACTTAACTATTTTTCTTAGGGCATAATAATGATGACTTGGCAGGATTAAGAGGTGATCACTATAGTGCGATGCTGGGGATGTTATAGTAAAGATGGAAGTAAAAAAGAACATATATATCTTGACGCCTAAAAATAATAATTATGGGTATAGCAACATCTGGTATATTTTGTCAAACAAAACTAATCAATTTTAATTCTGCTTATACAGCGGGAAACTTTTTCAAATATAACTTGCATATCTGATTTCATATTTTATTTATTCTCATGCTCCAGAAGATCACGGGATCAAAAACTCATGATTGTATGCTTCATGCAAAAATCAGTATAACTAAGGTGAAGAATTTGCAATACCCAAATCTAAAAGCAGTACATGTCAATCTCGGGAGGCATGAGATGTAACTGGTATGTACAGAAATATATACTAAACCAACATGTGTCGGAGGTGATTATGACAAATATGGAGCAGCTGTCACCGGCTAGAAACTAAAAATAACTGACGGAACAGGATGAGAATCAAAGCTAGGTGGGAGACCAACAGGATTAGGGAGACCCTGAGAGGCTGGATATAGGAGCATATACATGTATACTCAGACAGGAACTTCTAACCATGCAAGACTACATCAAGCTCTCATCCAAACCAGAAATTCGCCTCTGTACAAGCCCCCTTCTTTTCCTTTCACTCTTCTTCCTCCCACTCATCTCCACATGTGCTAGACCATAATGACGTTGAGCACCTGCACCGTAGGACAGGTATTTGCTGAGATTGTCGAGGTTCTGCTGCACATCATGCAGTATCTGCTAGAAGTCGGACTGCTCGCGGTAAGCATACGTTATGGGGTGGAAGCGATCTTACTCAAGAGGTTCGACCCGTGAAACAATTTGCGCCGGAGATCGGGCGACGTGGGAGGATCAGGCGGATCTGTGTGAGGCTGCGAGCCTGTCCTTCGAGCCCCTTCTCATAGAACTCGACTGCCTTCCGCGTTGCCCTTCCTTTGCATCGTCGGCCTGGCTTGCGATCGATCGGGCGTGGGGACCTAGCTTGCAATCAATCGAGATGTGAAGGACTTGAAATCATTGGCGGCGAATCCTTGGGCTAACTTCCTTGAAGGGACGTCAATGAGGACGTATGAAAGAGAGGGTCCAGTTGGGAACGGAAAACTCCAGTTATTTGGCCCACCCGGCTACTTACTGAAAAACAGACAACTCGATGTACCATCGCGTGTTGACCAGGAAACGCACAAAAGACAACGTACGAAGATGACGAAAAAAGTGGAAAAACAATATCCCCTTTAATATTAGGTAGATATGATTATGACAATCAAGTATCACATGATAGTTATTTTGTTGAGTTTGCTCCCACTACTATGAATGAGAAGAAATTTGCTTATGTGGAGAGTAACAAAAATTGTATGCTTGTGGATCATGAAAAGAATGCTTTATGTGATAGATATATTGTTGAATTCATTCATGATGCTACTGAAAATTATTATGAGAGAGGAGCATATTCTTTTACATATTGCAATAATATCAAGTTTCCTCTTTATGTGTTGAAAATCTTGAAGTTTTTCTTATTTTGCCTTCCTATGCTAGTTGATTCTTGTTCCCATAATTTGTTTGCTCACAAAATCCCTATGCATAGGAAGTGGGTTAGTCTTAAATGTGCTAGTCATATGCTTCATTATGCTCCCGTTATGTTTCAATTCTTATCTTTTATGTGAGCATCATTGAAATCTTCATGCCTAGCTAAAAAGGCATTAAAGAATAGCTCTTGTTGGGATGCACCCCAATATTTATCCTTTAAATTTTTAATTCTTTTCTTTTTTTCAATAAATACACAATTATGTCTCTGTTATGATTGTGCTTTTTATGTTTTAATTAGTGTTTGTGCCAAGTAATGCCTTTAGGATGGCTTGGGTGATAGTTGATTTAATCTTGTTGGAAAACAGAAACTTTTACGTCTAGTAGCAGATATGTTAAAAATCACTGGAGAAACGAAAAACTCTTAATTTTTTACACAAGATTAATATACGAATTGCCTCTATTTTCCTAATTTTTGGAGTTACAGAAGTATGAGCTTAATTCGGTTCTCTACACACTGTTTTGTTTTTGACAGATTTTGTTTTTGTTGCATTATGTGCTTATTTTGATGAATCTATGGAGTGTATCAAAGGGTATAAGCCATGGTAAAGTTAGAATACAGTAGGTATAATGCAATAACAAAATATGAATAGGTTGCAACAGCACTTAAAGTAGTGAATTGTTTTCTTTTACTAACGGGTCTCACGAAGGTTTTTGTTAAGTTTTGTGTGATTGAAGTTTTCAATTTTGGGTGAGATCATGATGGATGAAGGAATAAGGAGTGAAAAGATCCTAAGGTTGGGGACGCCCATGGCACCCCAAGGTAATATTCAAGGAGAACCAAGCAACTAATCTTGGGGATGCCCCGGAAGGCATCCCCTCTTTCTTCTAACGACCATCGGTAATTTTACTTGGGGCTATATTTTTATTCATCACATGATTGAGTTTTGCTTGGAGCGTCATTTTATTTTATTAGGATTTGCTTGCTGTTATTTAGAGTAATGTTTTGCATCTTTTATTTCAATAAAAATGTCAAGCATAGCCTTTACCATGCTTATTTTGCAAGTCTATATGTTGCTTTTTGAAAACAGAAAGTTTGTTGTTATGTTTTGAATATTTGTGAATAGTCAGATCATGATAAAATCTGGAAAAAATTTCACAGTGAGCTATTACAAATTTTCTACAGTGTATTATTTTTCAGAAGTTTTGGAGTTAGGGAAGTATGAATATAATTGCACTCTTTACAGGCTATCCTGTTTAGACAGATTGCTGTTATGTTTGCATATGTTTGCTTCTTTAATTATTCTATTGAGGATAGGATTATTAAATATGCAGAGCCATTTAGTATGCAATGTTAAATAATAATTTTAGTGATTTGCTACAGTAGAGAATGATAAGGTTATGCATTGATTTATACTAACTTATCATAAGTTCTTGTCGAGTTTTGTGTGGATGAGTTCTCAAGATTTAGGGAAACCGTGATATAAAAGGAATTAATGAGACACAAAGGCTCAAGCTTGGGGATGCCCAAGGCATACCAAGATAACATTCCAAGAAGTCTCAAGCATCTAAGCTTGGGGATGCCCCGGTAGGCATCCCACCTTTCTTCATGAACAATTATCGGTTAGTATCGGTTGAACCTAAGTTATTGCTTCTTCACATGCGTTGTTCTATTCTTGGAATGTCATTTTTTTGCTTGCTGTTTTAATAAAATACTTAGACCTGAAAGTTTTTAAATGAGAGGGAGTCCTCAAATAGCTACCCATTTACTTAACTACTTGCTTGATCTTCACTTATATCTTTTTGGAGTAGTTTGTCATTACTCTTGTGCTTCACTTATATCCTATGAGTAAATTGTTGAATGAATTGAATATCATGAAGTTGAAATTATATGTTCATATCATGCCTAGTAGTATCTTCACATTGGGTTTAGAAAGTGAAATCTATTGAAGCTTGACAATCACAATATTGGTCATACAAGCAATTCATGAATGATTAGTATAAGGAAGAGAACTTTCACATACAAATATATTATCTTGGACATCTTCTATGATTGTGAATACCCATTAATTATTTTCAAACTTGAGAAAATTAGTTGAAGTTGGACAAGGAAGACAGCGTAATGAGTTATGGTTGTGTATATTTGCATAGAAGTTATATTGTTATGGATCCTCCAACATGTGGTGTTTGCTTAGGATCTTTTGCTAGACAAAAATTCGTACTAAGTAGAGATACTACTTGTGCATCCAAAAACCCATAAACCCAGTTTCTTGCCATGAGTGTCCACCATATCTACCTATGGATTGAATAAGATCCTTCAAGTAAGTTGTCATCGGTGCATAAAGTAATAAAAATTGCTCCTAAATATGTTTGATCTTTTATTGTAAGGGAAAATAAGCATTGTACAAACTTGTGATGGCAAAGTAATAAAAGTGACGGACTGCATAATAAAGGTTGCTATCATAAGGGGCAATATAACATGACATTCCTTTGCATTAAGAGATTGTGCATCCAAAAATAAAAAGCGCATGACAACCTCTGCTTCCCTCTGCGAAGGGCCTATCTTTTACTTTTCGGTATTTACTTTTATTCAAGAGTCAATAGCATGCATTCTCACTTCAACCTCAATTATTCTCTAGTTGGCAAGCATCATGTGGTGGGGAATGATCTAGGCACATATGGCCAGTCAAATATATTTGATCATGATTTATTATTGTTAACAATTATCTCTATGATAAATGAATTGGGAGGCGAAACGTTAAGCCCCTATCTTTCTCTGTGTTCGATGGATGCCATTTGTTCTAAAAATATGCTTTGAGTACTAGCAATCATAGAAGACTATATGATGATTGAGTATGTGGAGCTCTTACTTAGACATTATTGAGAATAAGTTGAATTGCAACTGTTTGGTGACTAAGAACATAGGTTGTTAAGTTTCAAGACAAGGAATTGTTTGAACCATAACATGTGGATTGATTGCTACTTTATCATGATGAGTTTAATGAGAAAGAGTTGTTGTTATAATGCTAGGAAAAGTGATTGAAATTATCATTGATCAAACTTATGCACTATGCTAGCGTTCACACTTCATAAATTATTTCTTTTATCATTTACCTACTCGAGGACGAGCAGGAATTAAGCTTGGGGATGCTGATACATCTCCAATGTATCTGTAATTTATGAAGTATTCATGCCATGTTTACAACAATTCTATATGGTTTTGGTATGATTTGAATGGAACTAACCCGGATTGATGCTGTTTTCAGCAGAACTACCGTGGTGTTGTTTTTTGTGCAGAAATAAAAGTTCTCCAAATGCAACGAAACTGTTTGACAATTTTTTTGGAACAAAAGAGGCAGTGGAAGCTTCGTGGGGGGGCAGAAGGTGAAGGAGGTGGCCACTACCCACCAGGGCGCACCAGAGGCCTTGGCTATGTGCTGGTGGGTAGTGGGCCCCTTGAGGCCCATCTCAGCGTGAGATCGATGCCAAAAAATCCTATAAATACAGAAACCTCCAGAAATAACCCTAGATCAGAAGTTCCGCCACCGCAAGCCTTTGTAGCCACGAAAAACCAATCTGGACCCTGTTCCGGCACCCTGCTGGAGGCGGGAATCATCACCGGAGGCCATCTTCATCATCCCGGTGGCCACCATGATGAGGAGGGAGTAGTCCACCCTCGAGGCTGAGAGTTTGCACCAGTAGCTATGTGTTCAATCTCTCTCTCTCTCGTGTTCTTGATTTGGCACGATCTTGATGTATCGCGAGCTTCGTTAATACAGTTGGATCATATGGTGTTTTTCCCTCTCTTTCTTGTTGTGATGAACTGAGTTTTCCCTTTGAGATTTCGTTATTATTGGATTGAATACTTTTATGGATTTGAGAGCACTTGATGTATGTCTTGCTATGACTAGCCGTGGTGACAATGGGGTATCATATTGATTAACTTGATATATGTTTTGGCACTTTACTCGTGGATTCCTCAGGTGACATTGGGGTAATCTATGCATAGGGGTTGATGCATGTTTTCGTCCTTGTTTCTCCGGTAGAAATCTTGGGGCACTCTTTGAGGTTCTTTGTGTTGGATTGAGTATTATGAATCTGAAATTGTTTGATGCATATCATATAATCAACTCACGGATACTCGTGGTGACATTGGAGTATCTAGGTGACATTAGAGTTGGTTGATGTGTATCATATGGTGTTATTTTAGTACAAACTCTGTGAAGGAAATATGCCCTAGAGGCAATAATAAAGTTGTTATTTTATATTTCCTTATTCATGATAAATGTTTATTATTCATGCTAGAATTGTATTGATCGGAAACCTAAATACATGTGTGAATACATAGACAAACACTGTGTCCCTAGTGAGCCTCTACTTGACTAGCTCGTTGATCAAAGATGGTTAAGGTTTCCTAACCATGGACATGAGTTGTCATTTGATAAACGGGATCACATCATTAGGAGAATGATGTGATGGACAAGACCCATCCGTTAGCTTAGCATATTGATTGTTCAGTTTTATTGCTATTGCTTTCTTCATGTCAAATACATATTCCTTCGACTATGAGATTATGCAACTCCCGGATACCGGAGGAATGCCTTGTGTGCTATCAAACATCACAACGTAACTGGGTGATTATAAAGATGCTCTATAGGTATCTCCGAAGGTGTTTGTTGAGTTGGCATAGATCGAGATTAGGATTTGTCACTCCGAGTATCGGAGAGGTATCTCTGGGCCCTCTCGGTAATACACATCATAAGAAGCCTTGCAAGCAAAGTGACTAATGAGTTAGTTGCAGGATGATGTATTACGGAACTTGTAAAGAGACATGCCGGTAACGAGATTGAACTAGGTATGAAGATACCGACGATCGAATCTCGGGCAAGTAACATACCGATGGATAAAGGGAATTACGTATGTTGTCATAATGGTTCGACCGATAAAGATCTTCGTATAATATGTAGGAGCCAATATGAGCATCCAGGTTCCGCTATTGGTTATTGACCAGAGAGGTGTCTCGGTCATGTCTACATAGTTCTCAAACCCGTAGGGTCCGCATGCTTAACGTTCGTTGATGATATAGTATTATATGAGTAATGTGATTTGGTGACCGAATGTTGTTCGGAGTACCGGATGTGATCACGGACATGATGAGGAGTATCGAAATGGTCGAGAGGTAAAGATTGATATATAGGACAATAGTATTCGGACACCGGAAGTGTTCCGGAGTGTATCGGGTATTTATCGGAGTACCGGAGGGGTTACTGGAACCCCGGGGGGAATATATGGGCCATATGGGCCATGAGAGGGGAGCACACCAGCCCACAAGGGGTGGCGCACCCCTCCTATGGCAGCAGGCCGAATTGGGAGAAGGAAAAAGGGGGTTCGGTCCCCCTTTCCTTTCTCTCTTCCCCCTTCCCTTTCTTCTCCGGTGAAATAAGGCAGGGGGGTGCCACTTGGGGAAACCCCAAGTAGGATTCGGATCCTACTTGCGGCGCCCCCTGGCTGCTCCCTCCTCCCCCCACCTATATATATGTGGGAGGGGGGCGCCTAGGACACAGAACATCAATTGTTAGCCGTGTGCGGCGCCCCCCTCCACAGTTTACAACCCCGGTCATATTCTCGCGGTGTTTAGGCGAAGCCCTGCGAGGATCACTTCACCATCACTGTCACCACGCCGTCGTGCTGATGGAACTCATATACTACCTCGACACCTTGCTGGATCAAGAAGACGAGGGACGTCACCGAGCTAAACGTGTGCAGAACTCGGAGGTGCCGTACATTCGGTACTTGATCAGTCGGAGCTAGAAGAAGTTCGACTACATCAACCGCGTTGTCAAACGCTTCCGCTTACGGTCTACGAGGGTACATAGACGCACTCTTCCCCTCGTTGCTATGCATCTCCATGGATAGATCATTGCGTGTGCGTAGATTTTTTTTTGTTTTAACATGCAACATTTCCCAACAGTGGTATCAGAGCCAGGTCTATGCATAGATGATATGCACGAGTAGAACACAAAGAGTTGTGGGCGGTGATAGTCATACTGCTTACCACCAACGTCTTATTTTGATTCCACGGTATTGTGGGATGAAGCTGCCCGAACCAACCTTACATGTCCACGTACATGAGACCGGTTCCACCGACAGACATGCAACTAGTTTTGCATAAAGGTGGCTGGCGGGTGTCTGTTTCTCCTACTTTAGTTGAATAGAATTTGACTACGGCTGGTCCTTGAAGAAGGTTAAAACAACAAACTTGACGAAACACCATTGTGGTTTTGTGCGTAGGTAAGAACGGTTCTTGCTAGAAGCCCATAGCAGCCACGTAAAACTTGCAACAACAAAGTAGAGGACGTCTAACTTGTTTTTGCAGGGCATATTGTGATGTGATATGGTCAAGACATGATGTGATATATGTTGTTGTATGAGATGATCATGTTTTGTAAGTTATCGGCAACTGGCAGGATCCTTATGGTTGTCGCTTTATTGTATGAAATACAAACGCCATGTAATTGCTTTACTTTATCACTATGCGTTAGCGATAGTTGTAGAAGCAATAGTTGGCGAGATGACCATGACACAACGATGGAGATCAAGGTGTCGAGCCAGTGACGATGGAGATCATGACGATGCTTTGGAGTTGGAGATCAAAAGCACAAGATGATGATGGCCATATCATGTCACATATTTTGATTGCATGTGATTTTTATCTTTATGCATCTTATTTTGCTTAGTACGGCGGTAGCATTATAAGATGATCCCTTCACTAAATTTCAAGGTATAAGTGTTCTCCCTGAGTATGCCCCATTGCGACAGTTCGTCGTGTTGAGACACCACGTGATGATCGGGTGTGATAGACTCTACGTTCACATACAACGGGTGCAAGACAGTTTTGCACATGCGGAATACTTGGGTTAAACTTGACGAGCCTAGCATGTATAGACATGGCCTCAGAACACTGGAGATCAAAAGATCGAACGTGAATCATATAGTAGATATGATCAACATAGAGATGTTCACCATTGATGACTACCCCTTCTCACGTGATGATCGGACATGGGTTAGTTGATTTGGATCACGTATCACTTAGATGACTTGAGGGATGTCTATTTAAGTGGGAGTTCTTAAGTAATTTGATTAATTGAACTTAATTTATCATGAACTTAGTCCTGATAATTTTTGCATATCTATGTTGTAGATCAATGGCCCGTGCTACCGCTCCCCTGAATTTTAATGCGTTCCTAGAGAAAGCTAAGTTGAAAGATGATCGTAGCAACTACACGGACTGGGTCCGTAACTTGAGGATTATCCTCATTGCTGCACAAAAGAATTATGTCCTTGATGCACCGCTAGGTGAAAGGCTTGCTGCAGGAGCAGATGTTGATGTTTTGAACGTCTGGCAAGCTCGATCTGATGACTACTCGATAGTTCAGTGTGCCATGCTTTACGGCTTAGAATCGGGACTTCAAAGACGTTTTGAATGTCATGGAGCATATGAGATGTTCCAGGAGTTGAAGTTAATATTTCAAGCAAATGCCCAAGTTGAGAGATATGAAGTCTCCAACAAGTTCTATAGCTGCAAGATGGAGGAGAACAGTTCTGTCAGTGAACACATACTCAAAATGTCTGGGTATCATAATCACTTGACTCAGCTGGGAGTTAGTCTTCCAGATGATAGTGTTATTGACAGAGTTCTTCAATCACTGCCACCAAGCTACAAAGGCTTCGTGATGAACTATAACATGCAAGGGATGGAGAAGACAATTCCCGAGCTCTTCGCAATGCTCAAAGCAGTGGAGGTAGAAATCAAGAAGGAGCATCAAGTGTTGATGGTTAACAAGACCACTAGTTTCAAGAAAAAGGGCAAGGGAAAGAAGGGGAACTTCAAGAAGAATGGCAAGCAAGTTGCCACTCCCGGGAAGAAGCCCAAAGCTGGACCCAAGCCTGAAACTGAGTGCTTCTACTGCAAAGGGACTGGTCACTGGAAGCGGAACTGCCCCAAGTATTTGGCGGATAAGAAGGATGGCAAAGTGAACAAAGGTATATTTGATATACATGTTATTGATGTGTACCTTACTAATGCTCGTAGTAGCGCCTGGGTATTTGATTCTGGTTCGGTTGCTAATATTTGTAACTCGAAACAGGAGCTACGGATTAAACGAAGATTGGCTAAGGACGAGGTGACGATGCGCGTCGGGAATGGTTCCAAGGTCGATGTGATCGCCGTCGGCACGCTACCTCTACATCTACCTTCGGGATTAGTTTTAGACCAAAATAATTGTTATTTGGTGCCAGCGTTGAGCATGACATTATATCTAGATCTTGTTTAGTGTGAGACGGTTATTCATTTAAATCAAGGAATAATGGTTGTTCTATTTATATGAGTAATATCTTTTATGGTCATGCACCCTTGAAGAGTGGTCTATTTTTGTTGAATCTCGATTGTGGTGATACACATATTCATAATATTGATGCCAAAAGATGCAAAGTTGATAATGATAGTGCAACATATTTGTGGCACTGCCGTTTAGGTCATATTGGTGTAAAGCGCATGAAGAAACTCCATGCAGATGGACTTTTGGAATCACTTGATTATGAATCATTTGATACTTGCGAACCATGCCTCATGGGCAAGATGACTAAAACTCTGTTCTCCGGAACAATGGAGCGAGCCAATGACTTATTGGAAATAATACATACCGATGTATGCAGTCCAATGAGTGTTGAGGCACGTGGCGGGTATCATTATTTTCTGACCTTCACAGATGATTTGAGTAGATATGGGTATATCTACTTAACGAAACACAAGTCTGAAACATTTGAAAAGTTCAAAGAATTTCAGAGTGAAGTGGAGAATCATCATAATAAGAAAATAAAGTTTCTACGATCTGATCATGGAGGTGAATATTTGAGTTACGAGTTTGGCCTTCATTTAAAACAATGTGGAATAGTTTCACAACTCACGCCACCTGGAACACCACAGCGTAATGGTGTGTCCAAACATCGTAACCGTACTTTATTAAGATATGGTGCGATCTATGATGTCTCTTACCGATTTACCACTATCGTTTTGGGGTTATGCATTAGAGACAGCTCCATTGACGTTAAATAGGGCACCGTCTAAATCCGTTGAGACGACACCGTATGAACTGTGGTTTGGCAAGAAACCTAAGCTGTCGTTTCTTAAAGTTTGGGGTTGCGACACTTATGTTAAAAGGCTTCAGCCTGATAAGCTCGAACACAAATCGGAGAAGTGCGTCTTCATAGGATACCCTAAGGAAACAATTGGGTACACCTTCTACCACAGATCCGAAGGCAAGATCTTTGTTGCCAAGAATGGAACCTTTCTAGAGAAGGAATTTCTCTCGAAAGAAGTGAGTGGGAGGAAAGTAGAACTTGATGAGGTAATTGTACCTTCTCTCGAATTGGAAAGTAGCTCATCACAGAAAACCATTCCCGTGATGCCTACACCAACTAGAGAGGAAGCTAATGATGATGATCATGAAACTTCAGATCAAGTTACTACCGAACCTCGTAGGTTGACCAGAGCACGATCCGCACCAGAGTGGTACGGTAATCCTGTTCTGTAAGTCATGTTACTAGACCATGGTGAACCTACGAATTATGAAGAAGCTATGATGAGCCCAGATTCCGATAAATGGCTTGAAGCCATGAAATCTGAGATAGGATCCATGTATGAGAACAAAGTGTGGACTTTGGTGGACTTGCCCGATGATTGGCGAGCCATAGAGAATAAATGGATCTTCAAGAAGAAGACTGACACTGATGGTAATGTTACTGTTTACAAAGCTTGACTTGTCGCAAAAGGTTTTTGACAAGTTCAAGGAGTTGACTATGATGAGACTTTCTCACCCGTAGCGATGCTTAAGTCTATCCGAATCATGTTAGCAATTGCCGCATTTTATGATTATGAAATCTGGCAAATGGACGTCAAAACTGCATTCCTTAATGGATTTCTTAAAGAAGAGTTGTATATGATGCAACCAGAAGGTTTTGTCGATCCTAAAGGTGCTAACAAAGTGTGCAAGCTCTAGCGATCCATCTATGGACTGGTGCAAGAATCTCGGAGTTGGAATATACACTTTGATGAGGTGATCAAAGCATATGGTTTTATACAGACTTTCGGAGAAGCCTGTATTTACAAGAAAGTGAGTGGGAGCTCTGTAGAATTTCTAATATTATATGTGGATGACATATTGTTGATTGGAAATGATGTAGAATTTCTGGATATCATAAAAGGATACATGAATAAAAGTTTTTCAATGAAAGACCTCGGTGAAGCTGCTTATATATTGGGCATCAAGATCTATAGAGATAGATCAAGACGCTTAATAGGACTTTCACAAAGCACATACCTTGATAAAGTTTTGAAGAAGTTCAAAATGGATCAGTCAAAGAAAGGATTCTTGCCTATGTTGCAAGGTGTGAAATTGAGTCAGACTCAATGCCCGACCTCTGCAGAAGATAGAGAGAAAATGAAAGTCATTCCCTATGCCTTAGCCATAGGTTCTATCATGTATGCTATGCTGTGTACCAGACCTGACGTGTGCTTTGCCATAAGTTTGGCAGGGAGGTACCAAAGTAATCTAGGAGTGGATCACTGGACAGCGGTTAAGAACATCCTGAAGTACCTGAAAAGGACCAAGGATATGTTTCTCGTTAATGGAGGTGACAAAGAGCTCGTCGTAAATGGTTACGTCGATGCTAGCTTTGACACTGATCCGGATAACTCTAAGTCACAAACAAGATACGCATTTATTTTGAATGGTGGAGTTGTCAGTTGGTGCAGTTCAAAGCAGAGCGTCATGGCGGGATCTACGTGTGAAGTGGAGTACATAGCTGCTTCGGAAGCAGCAAATGAAGGAGTTCATATCCGATCTAGGTGTAATACCTAGTGCATCAGGTCCAATGAAAATCTTTTGTGACAATACTGGAGCAATTGCCTTAGCGAAGGAATCCTGATTTCACAAAAGAACCAAACACATCAAGAGAGGCTTCAACTCCATCCGTGATCAAGTCAAGGAGGGAGGCATAGAGATTTGTAAAATACATACGGATCTGAATATAGCAGACCCGTTGACTAAGCCTCTTCCACGAGCAAAACATGATCAACACCAAGACTCCATGGGTGTTAGAATCATTACAATGTAATCTAGATTGTTGACTCTAGTGCAAGTGGGAGACTGAAGGAAATATGCCCTAGAGGCAATAATAAAGTTGTTATTTATATTTCCTTATTCATGATAAATGTTTATTATTCATGCTAGAATTGTATTGATCGGAAACCTAAATACATGTGTGAATACATAGACAAACACTGTGTCCCTAGTGAGCCTCTACTTGACTAGCTCATTGATCAAAGATGGTTAAGGTTTCCTAACCATGGACATGAGTTGTCATTTGATAAATGGGATCACATCATTAGGAGAATGATGTGATGGACAAGACCCATCCGTTAGCTTAGCATATTGATCGTTCAGTTTTATTGCTATTGCTTTCTTCATGTCAAATACATATTCCTTCGACTATGAGATTATGCAACTCCCGGATACCGGAGGAATGCCTTGTGTGCTATCAAACATCACAACGTAACTGGGTGATTATAAAGATGCTCTACAGGTATCTCCGAAGGTGTTTGTTGAGTTGGCATAGATCGAGATTAGGATTTGTCACTCCGAGTATCGGAGAGGTATCTCTGGGCCCTCTCGGTAATACACATCATAAGAAGCCTTGCAAGCAAAGTGACTAATGAGTTAGTTGCAGGATGATGTATTATGGAATGAGTAAAGAGACTTGCCGGTAACGAGATTGAACAAGGTATGAAGATACCGATGATCGAATCTCGGGCAAGTAACATACCGATGGACAAAGGGAATTACGTATGTTGTCATAACGGTTCGACTGATAAAGATCTTCATAGAATATGTAGGAGCCAATATGAGCATCCAGGTTCTGCTATTGGTGATTGACCAGAGAGGTGTCTCGGTCATGTCCACATAGTTCTCGAACCCATAGGGTCCGCACGCTTAACGTTCGTTGACGATATAGTATTATATGAGTTATGTGATTTGGTGACCGAATGTTGTTCGGAGTTCCCGATGTGATCACGGACATGACGAGGAGTCTCGAAATGGTCGAGAGGTAAATATTGATATATAGGACGATAGTATTCGGACACCGAAAGTGTTCCGGAGTGTATCGGGTATTTATCGAAGTACCGGAGTGGTTACCGGAACCCCCGGGGGGGGGATATATGGGCCATATGGGCCATGAGAGGGGAGCACACCATCCCACAAGGGCTGGCGTGCCCCCCTATGGAGGAGGCCGAATTGGGAGAAGGAAAAAGGGGGTTCGGTCCCCCTTTCCTTTCTCTCTTCCCCTTCCCTTTCTTCTCCGGTGAAAAAAGGCAGGGGGGCGCCTCTTGGGGAAACCCCAAGTAGGATTCCGATCCTACTTGCGGCGCCCGCTGGCTGCTCCCTCCTCCCCCCACATATATATGTGGGAGGGGGGCGCCTAGGACACAGAACATCAATTGTTAGCCGTGTGTGGCGCCCCCCTCCACAGTTTACAACCCCGGTCATATTCTCGCGGTGTTTAGGCGAAGCCCTGCGAGGATCACTTCACCATCTCTGTCACCATGCCGTCGTGCTGACGGAACTCATATACTACCTCGACGCCTTGCTGGATCAAGAAGACGAGGGAAGTCACTGAGCTGAACGTGTGCAGAACTTGGAGGTGCCGTACGTTCGATACTTGATCGGTCGGAGCTAGAAGAAGTTCGATTACATCAACCGCGTTGTCAAACGCTTCCACTTACGGTCTACGAGGGTACGTAGACAAACTCTCCCCTTCGTTGCTATAAATCTCCATGGATAGATCATTGCGTGTGCGTAGAATTTTTTTTGTTTTTCCATGCAACGTTTCCCAACACTCTGGGGCTGTTTCTCCATGGATAACTTTGATCTGATTTCGTACCCTACAAACAATTTCTTCTTATGTTCTCTGCTAGATAAGTACTTTGGAGTGATTCTTGGTCGCATGTTGAGGGCTGGTTATATGATCCAATTATACTAGCACTTTTGAGAGATTGCACTAGTGAAAGTATGAACCCTAGGCTTCATTTTCAAGCATTGCAATACCGTTTGTGCTCACTTTTGTTACTTGCTACCTTGTTGTTTTTTATTGTTCCTATTACAAAAATCAATATCTACTATCATTACTACTCTTGTATCACCATCTCTTCGCCGAACTAGTGCACCTATACAATTTACCATTGTATTTGTGTGACACCCTGGATTTTGGCCCTTTCTTTTTCTTTTGATTTTCTATGGATTTTTTATTTGAATTGCTTTTCTGTGGCTCTGTGATCCTGAAACCTGGGAAGAGCATCTCTTCTCAGGCTCCCAAGTGGCTTGTCATCCTCAAAACCATATCAAGACCTTGTCATTTTCATCTTAGCCCAATCCCAATATTCTTTTCATTGGGAATATTCCTTTTTCTATTAAAGGAATAATCCTTTTTGCCCTAGGTTGTGAAGCAACCTATATTTCTGTCTCTCTCAAAATTCCCAAATAATTCTTATAAATTGTTTGGGTCATATCTTCCATAGATATGTCAAAACCCCTCCTTGGCATCATCAAAGATAATTCACAAATATTCCTTTTCTCATTCTGCCTAAGTGGCTTTTTGAGAAGGAAGTGCTATTTATCTTTGCTTTCTAGCCCCCAAACTTTTTGGGCACTCTTTCCTACCCATATCATTGCCACATGTCAAAATTCAACTCAATTTGCCTGGTGAACCTTCCTCACCAAATTTCCAAAGTTCCTGTCTAAGGGAAGCCTTTGTGAAGGAACTACTAGCTAGGTTAATCCAAATGAGTTGAAATTTTCCAAGGTCCTTCATTAGATCAAATCATCACTCTCCTCTAGATTTGAGCTCATGTCATCACTCTATGTGAGCTCAGCATCAAATCTTGGTTTCTGGTCAGATTTTTAAGTTGTGAAGCAACTATATTTTATATTGCTTCATTATTGCTGAAAATTTACCAGAACATGCTCCTACCCATATAAACTCTCTCCACCAAATTTTGGCTCATTTAATTCATCCAATATTTCTCTAGAATGTTTCCAAAATTATATCCAGAGAGCTGCATTGTGAAGCAAGTACCATTTGGGTGTATCCAAATGGTATGAAACTTTTACAGTAGCTTGATATGCTTATATAACTCATCTCCACAAAAATTCAGCTCAATCCCATTTGATATGTGAGTGCCACTTCATTGTTTGCATTTCTATACAGAATGGTGGTTTGTACATCAAGTGCTATTTATCTTCATCCTACTGAGCTGCAAATTTGCATAGGTGATCATCTTAGTGTGTGATCACACCCAGACAAAGACCCGAGTCTATCCCCTCTTGTATCTTCCTCACAACAGCGCAAACACCTTGTTGTTCCTGAGCAAATCTACTAGCTTGGTCATCTCAATCTCTACTATGCCCGTTTCTTTCCTCTTTGGCCTTCTCCTTTGAATGAACAATCTACTGGACATGGTCGGCCAGCCAGGGTGCAACCGCGTGCGCCATTTCACGCGGTGACTGCATGGCTGGCATGCACGCCGACGCGCTCTGGCAAGTGGAGCCCCTGTTCCTGTCCGTTTCCTCCCCTTCTCAAGCATCCGCCGTGTCCTGGAGCTTCCTCGTAAGCCTCTGCGTCGGCTCGGCCAGGGACTGCCGGAGCCGCCGGGGTAGTCACCGGCATCGCCCCTCCCCTGCTTCTCCTCTGTCCCGTGCGGGGGGACAATGGTAGGAAGAAGATAGCCAGCTGGCGGGCCTCGCACCTCTCCGCGACCCCACTCGTCAGCGACACAGGCCCGGCCCCGCCCCTGCCATGTCAGATAAGTGGAAGCGCATTCTGTTAAAATACGTTTTCAGTATTAGAAGGCGTACTTTCATTCAACTACAGCTGAAAATGCGCTTTCCAGTGCAGTAAGCGTACCCTGCCCGAAGGTGCCTTCTGCTTTAGCCACCATGGGCCTGTATATGAATATTTTATTTACAAAATAGTCCCTGGTGTTCCAACCTTTGTATCTTCGCGATCCTAACTCCAATTCAATTATATCCAAATCTCACGGTTTCGTCTTGTCGAG
Source organism: Thinopyrum elongatum (assembly GCA_011799875.1). Lineage (NCBI taxonomy): Eukaryota > Viridiplantae > Streptophyta > Magnoliopsida > Poales > Poaceae > Thinopyrum > Thinopyrum elongatum. The sequence goes on along the minus strand of CM022300.1, from coordinate 441,034,342 downwards.
CCCGTCATGTTGGTACCATTTTCATAATGTTTACACACTGTGAAAATGACCACTTTGCCCTTGCCCCAAACAGCCCCCTCTGAGAGAGAACTGTTTCCGGCGAATCTTTCCGCGAATGATTCGCACCTCTTCCTGGTGATTTCATCCACCCCAGGCAAGCCACGACGGCCACTTGCATGATGGATTTGCAGTAGCCATAGTTTTCAACTTGAATATTTAAATAAGTTGTGCATGTTAATGTTTCCATGAATGCTTTATATGCTTATGGATCCATGCTCGTTTTTATGCCATGATTATGTTCATCTAGTTGGTTACATGCTTACTTGCTAATGTTGTTATCATGTTCTATTCTGGTAGTTATTTTCCCGATGCTAGTGGTCATACCATGTTCATATTAGTGATATGCTTTGCTATACTTGTGCTATTCAGGATCATCATTATGCCATGTTCATTTGCATCTGGTAAAGTAAATGCTTTATTGTTATTGATTTAAGATGAACATGCATAATGGTTGTGTTATCCATCCATGCTCATATTGATGTCATGCTCATATGCATTGTTATTTCATCATGTTATTCTGTTATGACTCAACTGTCCCTCATTCAAGTTTAACCGGACTTTAATCGAAGTTGAACACCTGTTGGCTGAGTCATAGTGCCATCGAATCGAGCTGACCAGTGCAGCCACACTTGCCTTATGGGGGGGGGTCCTAACTGGGTCTATTGTCATGCCTCTCGCTGGTGTCTCCAACTAGGGAAGGTTATGTGCGCGCGTTACCCTGATCAGGTAGGCGGCCATAAGCCTTGTGTGCCCGTTGTTGTTGTACCCGGGTTGTCCCTGTTTGGGACCATTTTTGTTTTGCCATGACGGTGGCCGTTGGATGTCACGAGGTGACATCGGGGCCACCCAGGACTTAGCCCAAAGGGGAGTTTGTCGAAGTGGCCGGAAGGGTGTCATGCAATAGATCGGTTTTGTCGGAACATCGTTGGTCCACCCGAATGGGAGCACGAGGCCTTGGGTTCCGTGGTGTGGGTACAATGTACTAACCTCTGCAGAATGTGTATAATCTATCGATAGCCGCACCCGCAGATATGGGCCCAGTTCGTAATAGGTCACACTATGAGTCAACAGTATTAATAACCTGCTTAATAAACAACCCTGGTTCGATGAGGAAAGAAGTTGGTTGATTTTTATGTGATCCTGAGGGGATCACAGTGGCATCGTGGATACCGAAGTTGGTTGATGTTTATGGTGTCATGTGATGATCCCGGGTAAAGATCAAGCTCCTTGTGGTCTTGTGGTCACTACGGTATTGTTTATACCAAGCTTGGTTGAACCTGAGATTGTTGTATGATGTCTGCGATGGTAAGTTAATGCATGTGGTGGTTACGAGGTAACCTTCGATCAGAGTAAGTTTGTTCATGATAGGTTAAACCTGCTGCATGTTAGTATCATCCTATGCATATCATGAGTAGCATTGCCATGTTCGTTTCATATGATGCTAGATGTGTTATGTTCAACATGTTCATGCCATGCCCATCTGATGTTGTTCTAGTGATATCATGTTCATCCTTGTTTAACCTGTAAATGCCATGCTATTGTTTGTCTTGAGTACTTTGGTTGTTGTGAGCTTGCGAGTACATTCAAAGTACTCACCTGGTTGTGTCATGCCAGTCTGCAGGTCATGCCATGTTTGCTTGCTTGCCGAGGATTCCAAGTTTGCTAGCTAGGATACATGTTCCAGCCAGAGTCCCTGTGGAGTGGAGTCCATCGCCGCCGCTGCCGTTCCGCTGCTAGAAGCTATTCCGCTGCTATGAGTTGTTCAGCTGCTAGCATAGAGCAACCTGAGCAGGCGTAGTGACACCGTGCCGATGTAATTCTCTGTTATATCGGAACACTTGTATCCATATCGATTGTAATAAGAGCTGATTTGTTCTATGCTAAGCAGTGTCGTATTCCAGAAGACTTTATCTCTGGGCTGGAATATGGGGTGTTCCGGTCTCTCTGAGCCGGGGTGCCACAGGCATTGGTATCAGAGCAGGTCTGGCTGTAGGACACCCTAGTCCACACGAGCATTAGAAAACGGTAGTATAGAGTCTTGTCAGTCTGCTGCATTTGATTGTTGCATTTGTTTGTCGCATAGCAAGCATATAGACTCATTATATTGTCACTAACGGTTAATCTTGTGAGTGTAGGTGGCATAGGTTTCGATCCACTACCTGCACCTCTCTAGTTTTGCATACCTGCTTCTCGGTGTTTAGCGTCATCTCTGTCCCAGCGGAGTGATGCCGAGGTACCAAGTGTTCCAGACACCATTTGCGGGTATCAAATCCTTATCCTTCCACTAGTCACCCCTATCGTTTCGGTGATAGCCATGTTTCTATCCCGAATCGTGCCTTTCGACTCGCCGCTTCGGCAACCCTTACTGATCTTTGCTATCAGAAAAGGGCAATGCCAGCAAGCCCAGTTTTCCACCTTTATCCTACCCTGTCACCCCATTACTTGGGCTTGTACGATTCCCTTCCGTACGCTTGGTGATGGTGTGGTCGTGACCTCCATGTTCCGCCACATGATCACCAAGTCTGTCCTCACCTCCGTGTCCGCCCAGATGCGACCGGTGTTAAGCGAGCGCTTGGTGTAACCTTGTTTACACCCACTCCTTCCACACTTGGATTCACTTTCGTGCACACCGCCACAGCATATTAGATCGTAGAACCGGAGTTTTCGCGAGATCTGTGTGCTTAAGTATGCATGCATATTATTGTGTGAGTAGCAGTAATGTGTGATTTTGCTTGAATATGATATCATTTGTATGCCTTGTGTGCTTTTGTTTCATCTGTTTCTTTTGTTTATTTCTTTGGGCCCTCGGTGTTGCCTTATTTTTCCCCTTATTAAAGTTGCTCATCAACCAACACCGGACTCAAAGAATCAGCACGGAGTTCAAATACTTGGAAGCTCAGCCAAATATTATGAAATTCTCAAACAACTGTATTGTATTGACACTATTTGGTCTGAATACAAATGATATCCTGGCTTGAATATCAGCATCAAGTCTACATCAGTGTGCAATCTTCACAGCAGTAATGATGGAATCAGCCGGAAGACAGCTTTGGGTGCATGACTAACAGTATATTATCTGTCAATGGTATGCTTCATATGCACGGCTTGATTCTGCAATGAGTACGATTTTGAAACATGCTATAACCCGGAAGCCAGCCAAAATATGCCATGTATCCAACACTCAGCAAGAAGGATAATCGAACACCCTTTTTCATTCAAGTAACCGGCAGCAAAAATATGAAAAGGTATATATATGGCATTCAGTCAGCACACAGTGAGAAGCTTCTGGTGTAATCAACTCAGTCTTCCCTCGCAAGCTACCCGAGAAGTTTCCAATGCAAGATTCCTCTATCTTCCCGAGTACAATATATGGATGACTTCCAGTGCAAGATACTCAGGCTTCTTCCGTAAGCTACCACAGAAAGTTTCCGGCCTAAGGTACCGAGTCTTCCCCAGCAAGTCATTAAGGGGGGAAGCTTCTGAGGTATGGTACCCAGTCTTCTTCAGCAAGATGCCTGACGAAAGCTTCGAGCACAAGATATTTAGTCTTCCTCAGCATGATGGCTTTCAACACAAGCTTCCTCTGTATGGCACTGGTACAAGGTATTACACTGCGAGTTCACAGCATATTGCAGTGCATCTTAAAAATCAGATCCACAACCGTTTGGTCAAGAACACGAGCCAGTCTGGACACAAGTGTCTCCCTCAGGAACCAAATGCTCAGCTACACATGCTTTCATTGTGAGCATACAACCAAGGTCTTGCAAGTCACTCGAACGATGAATGTAAATAGAATCTGACAACCACATGAGTATTTTTAAAAGAAGGAAGTCAGTTATACACCTCAGTGTGACAAACGACTATGAAGATTGACGACAACAGTGAGCTTTGTGCAAGTACCTGTGAACCTGGTATATGATCCTGATGAGCCCTTGTCTACTTTTCTCCGGTAACGGCACCACACCTGTGTTCTGAGCTATTTTTGGCCATCCGGGGTGGATGCCGACTTTATTTCTCTTTATTCAACAACTGTCACGCGTTCTGAGCTGCTTTTCGGCCGTCTCGTACAACTGTTGAGTTTCTTTTTGTGACAGTGGCCCTATGCTCTGAGGTCCTTTTCGGCCGTCTTAGGGAACTGCCACTTTCTTCTTATCAACATGGTCTCATACTCTGAGCTGCTTTTCGGCCATCTTGAGCTGTGGTTGAGTTATTTCAGTAATGTCCCAGATCTGAGTTGTAAAGACCGTTCTAGTGGCTACTGATTTATTTGCCGATTTCTTGCAAGGGTTTGGATGATCATTTCCCTATGGTTAAAACTTGAGAGACGATGAACCTGCCATTAAACGATGTTACCATGTCAGGAGATGAGGATAAAGGTACGCCTGTCAAAATATTTCCCCTGATAGTACCTATGGTCCCACAAACAATATATATATGGCTAAGCTACTTCCATCAAAGGATCCAGACAAAGAAACCAATAATGAAGGAATAAGACAGGCAATACATGTATGATAATTGTTGCATGATTCACATGGATATACCAACACGATGAGTAATCAGAATGTTGAACAATATTCTCGAAGCATGTGCCCTCGCATATGGGAATCAGTTAAAGGATAGCCTACCGGAACCACCATCCGTCAAGTCTCGACATGCCCTTGTTATAAGGTTGTATTCCTTTATGCTGGTCACGACAGGTGATAGTCAAACTTTTGGTACAGACTTGATACTCATGACAGTGGGGCTAGCCAAGATAATTCAGAAATCCCCGCAAAAAGCCAGATTCCGTCAGGAAAACAGTATGATTCACAACACTGTGTTGAATCCGGAGGGACATGCAGCTATTTGAGCAACCCAATGCAAGGAGTAAGATATTTGGTGCTCACCAAGAAAGTTGTTCACAACTCCATGGAATGTGGTCAGTGTGACACATCCATCAGAAACAACTCTCAGACTTGTGAGATAGGCATATATTGCAGTCATGATAATCTACCACACCCTGTTAAGCCGGCAGCTATAAAAGAAATGGGAGTCAAAATAACATATGAGGTAAGGCTTGTTAGCATATGGATACAGTGAAGCAAACCACCCCAGAGTCAGACAGTCACTCAGATGAAATCTCATGGTAACATAATATAAAGGAAAAGGATACCTGAGTTGGAAATGGTTTACTTAAGTCAGAATATTCATACTTGTTCCCTGAGCAACCAAATCTCGAGGACGAGATTTCTTTAAGGGGGGAAGGTTTGTGATACCCTGGATTTTGGCCCTTTCTTTTTCTTTTGATTTTCTATGGATGTTTGATTTGAATTGCTTTTATGTGGCCCTGTGGTCCTGAAACCTGGGAAGAGCATCTCTTCTCAGGCTCCCAAGTGGCTTGTCATCCTCAAAACCATCTCAAGACCTTGTCATTTTCATCTTAGCACAATCCCAATATTCTTTTTATTGGGAATATTCCTTTTTCTATTAAAGGAATAATCCTTTTTGCCCTAGGTTGTGAAGTAACCTATATTTCTGTCTGTCTCAAAATTCTCAAATAATTCTTATAAATTATTTGGGTCATATCTTCCACATATATGTCAAAACCCCTCCTTGGCATAATCAAAGATAGTTCACAAATATTCCTTTTCTCATTCTGCCCTAAGTGGCTTTTTGAGAAGGAAGTGCTATTTATCTTTGCTTGCTTGCCCCCAAAGTTTTTGGGCACTCTTTCCTACCCATATCATTGCCACATGTCAAAATTCAACTCAATTTTCCTAGTGAACCTTCCTCAGCAAATTTCCAAAGTTCCTGTCTGAGGGAAGCCTTTGTGAAGGAACTACTAGCTAGGTTAATCCAAATGAGTTGAAATTTTCCAAGGTCCTTCATATGATCAAATCATCACTCTCCTCTAGATTTGAGCTCATGTCATCACTCTATGTGAGCTCAGCATCAAATCTTGGTTTCTGGTCAGATTTTCAGGTTGTGAAGCAACTATATTTTATATTCCTTCATTATTGCTGAAAATTTACCAGAACATGCTCCTACCCATATAAACTCTCTCCACCAAATTTTGGCTCATTTAATTCATCCAATATTTCTCTAGAATGTTTCCAAAATTATATCAAGAGAGCTGCATTGTGAAGCAAGTACCATTTGGGTGTATCCAAATGGTATGAAACTTTTACAGTAGCTTGATATGCTTATATAACTCATCTCCACAAAAATTCAGCTCAATCCCATTTGATATGTGAGTGCCACTTCATTGTTTGCATTTCTATACAGAATGGTTGTTTGTACATCAAGTGCCATTTATCTTCATCCTAGTGAGCTGCAAATTTGCATAGGTGATCATCTTAGTGTGTGATCACACCCAGACAAAGACCCGATTCTATCCCTCTTGTATATTCCTCACAACAGCACAAATACCTTGCTGTTCCTGAGCAAATCTGCTAGCTCTGGTCATCTCAATCTCTAGTATGCCCGTTTCTTTCCTCTTTGGCCTTCTCCTTTGAATGAACAATCTACTAAACATGGTCGGCTGGCCAGGGTGCAACCGCGTGCGCCATTTCACGTGGTGACTGCGTGGCTGGCATGCACGCCGACGCGCTCTGGCAAGTGGAGCCCCTGTCCCCGTCTGTTTCCTCCCCTTCTTGAGCGTCCGCCATGTCCTGGAGCTTCCCCGTGAGCCTCTACGTCGCCCTATGCTCTACCCCTCTCCTATTTCACCATCGTCGAGTGCCGGCAGCCGTGCCCGTGACCTGACCATCGTCCCTACCTCCATTGCCACGTAGCCTGAGCGCCCTCGAGCTCTCCAGAGCCTCCCCTCAGCTATTTATAGCGTCCCCGACCTCTTCCGCACCTCGCCGCTCCCTCCCCAACCTCCTCCACCCACCGAAGCTGCCCCACCTCGCCTCCATCTGCCATGGCTGCCTTGGCCTCCTCTTGAAATCGAGCCACCCGAGCTCCCTCGCTCGCCTCGCTACCACCACCATCGTCTTCCCCGGAGTCCGGCGGCTCCTCCCCTTCTCTTCATTTGTCGCCGGAGCTAGCATGGTCGCGTGCCCCAAGAATGGCCACCGCTGCTGCTCTCGGTCTCCTCCTATAATCCGGCGAACTAAGCCCTCCCTCTCCTTTCTGACACCACCAGGAGCTCATCCTAGGCCCGGCGACCCTCCTCACTCCCTCCTCTTGCCACCGGAGTTGTTGTAGCATCGCGCCCCCAAGGATCGTCCGCTGCCCGAGCTCGAGACCTCCCTGGCGCCTGCTTTCCCTCTGAACGGGTGCGGCGCTCCTCGCCGGTCTCGCTGGTGGCCTCGGCTCGGCCGGAGACTGCCGGAGCCGCCGGGGTAGTCACCGGTGTTGCCCCTCCCCTGCTTCTCCTCTGTCCCATGCGTGGGGAGAGCGGGAGGAAGAAGACAGCCAGCTGGCAGGCCCCACACCTCTTCCCAACCCCACCCGTCAGCGGCACAGGCCCGGCCCCGCCCCTGCCACGTCAGATAAGTGGAAGCGCATTCTGTTAAAATACGTTTTCAGTATTAGCAGGCATACTTTCGTTCAACTGCGGCTAAAAATGCACTTTCCAGTGCAGAAAGCGTACCCTGCCCGATGGCGCCTTCTGCTTTAGCCGCCAGGGGCCTGTCTATGAATATTTTATTTACAAAATAGTCCCTAGTGTTCCAACCTTCGTATCTTCGCGATCCTAACTCCGATTCAGGTATATCCAAGTCTCACGGTTTTGTCTTGTCGAGCCCGTCATGTTGGTACCATTTTCATAATGTTTTCACACTATGAAAATGACCACTTTGCCCTTGCCCCAAACAGCCCCTTCTGAGAGAGAACTGTTTTCGGTGAATATTTCTGTGAATGCTTCGCACCTCTCCTCGGGGATTTCTTCCACCCCAGGCAAGCCATGATAGCCACTTGAATGATGGATTTGCAGTAGCCATGGTTTTCAACTTGAATATTTAAATAAGTTGTGCATGTTAATGTTTCCGTGAATGCTTTATATGCTTATGGATCCATGCTCGTTCATATGCCATGATTATGTTCATCTAGTTGGTTACATGCTTACTTGCTAATGTCGTTATCATGTTCTATTCTGGTAGTTATTTTCCCGATACTAGTGGTCATACCATGTTCATATTAGTGATATGCTTTACTATACTTGTGCTATTCAGGATCATCGTTATGCCATGTTCATTTGCATCTGGTAAAGTAAATGCTTTATTGTTATTGATGTTAAGATGAACGTGCTAAATGGTTGTGTTATCCATCCATGCTCATGTTGATGTCATGCTCATATGCATTGTTATTTCATCATGTTATTCTGTTATGACTTAGCTATCCCTCATTCAAGTTTAACCGGACTTTAATCGAACTTGAACACCTGTTGGTTGAGTCATAGTGCCATCGAATCGAGTTGACCAGTGCAGCCACACTTGCCTTATGGGGGGTCCTAACTAGGTCTATTGTCATGCCTCTCACCGGTGTCTCCAACTAGGGAAGGTTATGTGCACGCGTTACCCTGATCAGGTAGGCGGCCATAAGCTTTGTGTGCCCGTTGTTGATGTACCCGGGTTGTCCCTGTTTGGGACCGTTTTTGTTTTGGCACGACGGTGGCCGTTGGATGTCACGAGGTGACATCGGGGCCACCCAGGACTTAGCCCAAAGGGGAGTTTGTCGGAGTGGCCGGGAGGGTGTCATGCAATAGATCGATTTTGCCGGAACACCGTTGGTCCACCCGAATGGGAGCACGAGGCCTTGGGTTCCGTGTTGTGGGTATAGTGTACTAACCTCTGCAGAGTGTGTATAATCTATCGATAGCCGCGCCCACGGATATGGGCCCAGTTCGTAATAGGTCACACTACGAGTCAACAGTAATAATAACCTGCTTAATAAACAACCCTGGTTTGATGAGGAAAGAAGTTGGTTGATCTTTATGTGATCGTGAGGGGATCATAGTGGTATCGTGGATACCGAATTTGGTTGATGTTTATGGTGTTATGTGATGATCCTGGGTAAAGATCAAGCTCCTTGTGGTCTTGTGGTCACTACGGTATTGTTAATACCAAGCTTGGTTGAACCTAAGATTATTGTGTGATGTCCATGATGGTAAGTTGATGCATGTGGTGGTTACGAGGTAACCTCCGATCAGAGTAAGTTGGTTCATGATAGGTTAAACCTGCTGCATGTTAGTATCATCCTGTGCATATCATGAGTAGCATTGCCATGTTCGTTTCATATGATGCTAGATGTGTTATGTTCAACATGTTCATGCCATGCCCATCTGATGTTGTTCTAGTGATATCATGCTCATCCTTGTTTAACCTGTAAATGCCATGCTATTGTTTGTCTTGAGTGCTTCGATTGCTGTGAGCTTGCGAGTACATTCAAAGTACTCATCTGGCGTGTCATGCCAGTCTGCAGGTCATGTCGTGTTTGCTTGCTTGCCGAGGATTCCAAGTCTGCAAGCTAGGATACGCGTTCTAGCCAGAGTCCCTGCGGAGTGGAGTCCATCGCTGTCGTCATCGTTCTGCTGCTAGAAGCTATTCCGCTACTACGAGTTGTTCGGCTGCTAGCATAGAGCAACCTGAGCAGGCGTAGTGATGTCGTGCCGATGTAATTCTCTGTTATATCGGAACACTTGTATTCATATCGATTGTAATAAGAGCTGATTTGTTCTATGCCAAGCAGTGCCGTATTCCAGAAGACTTGATCTCTGGTCTGGAATACGGGGTGTTCCGGTCTCTCTGAGCCGGGGTGCCATAATTTGGTGTATTGTGGGCACAAGAGACTCTTTGTTATTTGGTTGCAGGGTTGTTTGAGAGAGACCATCTTCATCCTACGCCTCCCATGGATTGATAAACATTAGGTCACCCAGTTGAGGGAAAATTGCTACTGTCGTACAAAACTCTACGCTTGGAGGCCCAACACGAGTCTACAAGAGTAAAGTTGCATAGTAGACATCACCGCTCCCCACTACCACTGAGAAGAACAGGGGAGCGCTGAAGAGCAGAGCCGCTTGCGGTAGTGGCAGCAGAAGTATGCGCGGTACTACCGCTCCTACTGCCGCTCCTACTTCCGCATGCTCTATTTGGTCAAAGGGGGTTCCATGGAAGTGAGCCAAAGGGACTACCACTGGACTACCGTGCAACCCGACACGATGAATCGAGACCCAAGTATATGGCGGTAGTAAGCGCGGTACTAGCAGTGGTACGACCGCCGCTACCAGCAGTACTACCACTGGCAGCTCTCCAACAGCCCTTCTGTGGAACACAGGGAGAACTCCCTCGAAGCGGAAAGGCATCAGGGGTGCAAAGAAGAATGTGTACATGATGATTCCACCCAAACCTTACCGAAGCTGACCCCCTCTTGATAGTACAGTTTTCCTACGACTCAAGTCCACCAAAAAAGAAATGTAGGAAAGAAAAACCGTCTTCACTCTAAACACTGAGGGGCTCGAATCGTCTTGTGCCATATGATCAAATATCTGAAATGCTCAATGCACACAATTAGTCCTCAAAAGCATTGTCATCAATCACTAAAACCACTTAGGGAGAAATATGCCCTAACAATCTCCCCCTTTTTGGTGGATTGATGACAACGCGGGATTTGCACAAGAATAAACATAGGATAGTGTGCAAACCCAAACCTACAAAATATAGACGGGCTCCCCCTAGATGTGTGCACTAATTAAGTATGCTTTTGGAATGCAAAGTACACACATTAGGATCAACACTCTCCCTATATTTTATAGACCGGCAATACTTGCATCAGTAATATAAGAAAGATAATGAAGGATGCACTGAAGAGCATGTGAGCATAAGGATAGTGCACAAGATAAGCATGATATCTCACAAGCTCACATAATACTGGACATAGAGGATAATAAGGATAGCATATGTCTCACACCTTATGTCTTTGATACCAGGTCTCATAAACACGAACCAAAGCAATGCGATAAAAGAGTTCACGAGAGAGAAAAGCAAACAAATAAGACACACTCATGACTCGGCAAATCCCTAAACTCTCTCCCCCTTTGGCATCGGGGCATGGAAAGGGCAAAGAGTACTGCTAAGACAAAGGTGGTAGCAACACTCCATGACATCACCAATTGTGCTCCTCCTCCTCGGACTCCTCAGCAGCATGTGCCAGACCTTCATCTTCCTTCTCTCAATCAGTCTACCTGCAGTTCTAAGAAATCCAAGCCTCCTCATCTATGATCGTGTCCTCGGAGCCACTGGAGACTTCAAGGCCAACCTGCCTCATAATGGCCTTGTTGCGACTGCGGGCCTTCTTAGCAGCGACATGAGCCTTGTACTGCCCCTTAGCCTGAAAGCAAAAGAGCTTCTTCATCTTTTGACTGAGCTTTTTAGCCCAAGATGGCTCCTTGGTCGAAGGCTCAAAGTCTATCCCATCATCGTCATCATCATCCTCGGTCCCAAAGGTCTCAGTCTCTGGAGGCACCGGCACAGTAGAACCCCACTTCTCCTTTTTGTCTCAGCTGAACGACATCATGGGAGACCAACTCCTCAGTGAGAAGAGCCTCCGTAGGATATGCAGCATTCCAAGTGTTCTCAGTGAGCTGCATCAAGTAAGCCCCGTAGATGGGGAACTTACGCTCCATCACCGCAGAGTGAAGCTCGGACCACATAACGTGAGAAACATCCAACACCTCTAGAGAGCCCTTCCCCTTCTGGCAGAATAGAAGAATCTCCACAAGATAAGAGTGCACCATATCCAAGTTCCCAATGCGAGGGAACAAAGAGTGCCGGAAGATCCGATGCATGGTATCAAGAAAGGTCCATAGCTCATAGGACTCCTTCCCCGTGTCAGAGACCTTCCGTGTGGAGAAGGGCCAAAGAGCTGACTTCTGAGCAGCAGCAGACTCCTTGTGAGTATGAAACCCAATTGGATTTTGGCCCCCTGATCATTGTAAGACAAGCTCTCCATGAAGTCCTTCCATTGAGCCGACAGATGCCTTCCATTGGTCATCCAAGTGAGTGTCCTTGCCTCATCATGCCCAAAATGCACCGTGGCATAAAACTGAGCCACAAGCTCTAGATCAAAGTCCTTGTTAAAGGTGATAATCCGCTTGATATCCAGCTCTTCACACCTCTGCAAAGCCTCTCCAAAATAGTCTGGGTCTATCTCCATGTGGGTGAGATCAATCGACTTGACTTTCACAAATAAGTTCTTCTTGCCTTTTAGAACATCATGATAGATTAACTCCTTGATCTTGTTCCAGAACCAGCGATTGGCAAGAGATGGTTCTTGAGGCAAGCGGTAGGGATTGCGCTTATGAGCGAGATAGAACTCCTTTGCTGACGTTTCATTCACTATCTTGGTTCCCTGCTTGTTCTTTGACGCCTTCACCTTAACCCTTTCCTAGGCTGCTCACTGGGTTCACTTTCTAGCACTTCCGTGAAACGATAGCGCTTGGAGCCACCTAAACGAGTTGTATTCTTGCGACGAGCATGATGCCCGGAGGTACCACCACCTAAAGACCAAAAGACCACACGAGGGAAAAGCAGGTGTAAACATATTGCATAAGCCAAAGAAAAAGAGATAAACAAGATTGAAGTTTGAACAGAGAAAACTTGAAGTTGATAGGTCTAGGCGGTAGTACCGCGCCACACGGCGGAAGTACCGCCTGTAAGTGGTAGTACCGCTCCAGGGGAGTGGTAGTACCGCTCGAGGCAGAAGACAGCGGGCTGACAACTACCGCGATGAGGTCTGGTACTACCGGAGGTGCCAAATTCAAATTTTCATGGGTTAAACTTCAATCCACCTACTTTAGCAGTCTGCCACATCATACTCATGCCCCGATTTGACCAAAAATTGATGAATGCAACGCGTAGTGCCCTAAACCTAGATTCAAGAAATAGGACCGTAGGAGAGGAGAACGAGGGCAATATCGACATCCATGGCAAGTGGAGAAGATGGGGATCGATCCCACCAGTCGGAATCGTGGAAGACGGCCCGGAATCGGCGGCCCTGCGGCGGCCCCCCCAGAGCTTGTTTGTCGCCTGTGGGAGAGAGGATGAGGGAGGGAGATGAATGGGTATGGGGGAGTTGGAACTCCCCCTACCCCAACTTATAACAACCACATCCACCCCAGGGCGGTGAACCGCTCGGAGGAGCGGTAGTACCGCCCCGGTACTACTGTGCGGCAGTAGGCTATGGTAGTACTGCTCGAGCGGCAGTACCATGGGGCCCTGTGGTAGTACTACTTAAAAGTAGTAGTACCGCCTAGACCCCAGCGGTAGTACCGTGTAGGCAAGAGCAAGCAAGATCAAGGTGAAAGAGGTGGCTTAAGCAAACTAGAGAGAGGTTGTAGATGAGATGGCTTGGGATGGAGACTCAAAAACACCAGCAAATGGGAAGAGATACTCCAAGTTCAAAACTACAAGCAAGAAAAGAGCAAATTTGGAGTGACTCAAATCACAAACAAAGTCCTGAAGACTAGATAAAACCAACTAGAACCAACTGGAGCTAGTCCCTCCCCAAGGGGAGGGCGGTGGCCGAAGCCACCCATGTTTGACTCAATTGGTATGGCACCACGAAGATTTTAACCTTGGGTCCATGACCAAAAGTCATCTTTGAAGCACAAGTACCATAAAAAATGGCTAATGTGAAAGACTTGATCAATTTATGCATAATGGGGGGAGGGGTGTTCATTGAGAGAACAACACTCCCCCTATATCCGTGCCTACATCTAGACCAAGATAATATGATGAATGCGGTGGGGGTGCCTAGATTCAAGCCACATTGCTCGAATCAATGATATTTAGCTCATTCCTTAACTCGCAAAATCTTGCTTCATCCAAGGGCTTCGTGAAAATATCCGCTAGTTGCTCTTGAGTGTTGACGTAGATAATCTCAATCTCCCCACGCTTGATATGATCCCAAATGAAATGATGACGAATCTCAATGTGCTTCGTCTTGCTATGTAGCACCGAGTTGCGGGAAATCTTGATTGCAGTTTCATTATCACATAGAAGAGGCACTTTGTCACAAGTAACACCGTAATCCTTTAAAGTTTGCCTCATCCATAGCAATTGTGCACAACAATTTGCAGCGGCTACATACTCGGCCTCGGTGGAAGAGAGAGACACAAAATTTTGCTTCTTCGAAGACCAACTCACCAAAGAGCGACCAAGGAATTGGCACCCTCCGGAAGTTGACTTCTTATCCACAACATCTCTCACCCAATCTGAGTCCGAATAACCCATGAGATCAAAGCTTGCTCCTTTGGGGTACCACAGGCCAAAGTTTGGGGTATGAGCCAAATATCGAAAGATTCGCTTGACCGCCACATAGTGACTATCCTTAGGTGCGGCTTGGAACCTTACACATATTCCCACACTCAACATAATATCCGATCTAGATGCACAAAGGTAAAGCAAGGATCCAATCATGGAGCGATATACCTTTTGATCCACCGCTTTACCATTGGGATCAATGTCAAGCTTGCACTTGGTAGGCATAGGAAACTTGACCGGCTTGACATCATCTAGCTTGAATCTCTTGAGCATGTCTTGGGTGTATTTGGCTTGGTTGATGAAGGTTCCTTCTCTTCTTTGCTTGGATTCGAACCCAAGAAAGAACTTCAACTCTCCCATCATAGACATCTCAAACTTCTTGGTCATTAGTGTGGCAAACTCATCATTGAAAGATTTGTTAGGAGAACCAAATATGATATCATCAACATATAGTTGGCATATGAAGAAATCCCCTTTAACCCTCTTAGTAAAAAGAGTGGGATCGATTTTCCCAATTTCAAACCCACGATCTTGCAACAACTCGGTAAGGTGCTCATACCACGCACGTGGGGCTTGTTTAAGGCCATAGAGTGCCTTATTGAGTTTTTATACATGATTGGGGAGCTTGGGATCCTTGAAACCCGGGGGTTGTTTGACATATACCAACTCATTCAAAGGACCATTAAGAAATGCACTCTTCACATCCATTTGTTGCAATTTGAAATCATGATGAGATGCATATGCAAGGAACATGCAAATAGATTCAAGACGAGCAACGGGAGCAAAGGTTTCACCATAGTCGATACCCTCGACTTGAGAGTAGCTTTGTGCTACCAATCTTGCCTTGTTTCAAACAACCACACCATTTGCATCTTGCTTGTTCTTGAAGATCCATTTGGTCCCAATGACATTATGGTCCTCCGTTAGCCTTTGCGGTAATTCCCAAACTTGGTTGCTCTCGAAGTTATTGAGTTCATCATGCATGGCTTCAAGCCAATCCACATCATCGAGCGCCTCATGTACCTTTTGGGGTTCAACACACGAAACAAACGCGTGATGCTCACCAAAGTTTGGTAATTGTTTACAAGTAGTTACCCCTTTCCTCAAACTTCCAAGCACACTCTCCATGACATGTTGATTCTTGAGCTTGGAAGCCACCTTGGCGGCACGGCGCTCCAAAAGTTCCTCCATAGGAATTTGAGGATCATCATCTTGATCATCGTGAGCACCGTCTTGAATGTGCTCTTGATCTTGAGCCTGTTCGGTGTCATGAACTTGATCTTGGGCATCACTTGGTGAACCAGCATCATCATGATGTTGATCTTGCCCTTGATCTTGTTCACTTGGTTGAGGGCCTTCACTTTGTTCTTCGGAAGCATGTGGGTCTAGCGTTGGTGATGGCTCCACATGAGTAGAGCATTGTCCTTCTCCTTCGGTCACAAGGGGTTCCTTAATGGGGAGTATTTGACCAATCCCCATTCTTCTTATGGCTTAGGAGGAATTTCATCACCTACATCACAAAGACCACTTTGTGCTAGTTGAGAGCCATTATTTTCATCAAACTCCACGTTACACATCTCCTCAATGAGTCCATTGGACTTGTTGAGAACACGGTAAGCATGAGAGTCTGTAGCATAACCCACAAATATGCCCTCTTGAGCTCTAGGTTCAAATTTATACAAACAAACACCTTTCTTGAGAATGAAACACTTACAATCGAACACCCAAAAGTACTTGAGGTTGGGCTTGTTACCGGTGAGAATCTCATATGGAGTCTTGTTCAAGCCTTTGCGGAGGTAGAGCCGATTGGATGCATGACATGCGGTGTTGATGGCTTCGGCCCAAAAGTAGTACGGAGATTTGAATTCCACCATCATGCTCCTTGCCGCATCCATCAACGTCCGGTTCTTCCTCTTTTCCACACCATTTTTTTGAGGGGTATAGGGTGCAGCATATTGGTGCTTGATCCCCTCATCACTAAGAAACTCATCCATGGTGTAGTTCTTGAACTCGGTGCCATTGTCACCTCGGATCATCAAGATCTTTGCTTCATATTGACGTTGAGCTTCATTTGCAAAGTCGATGATGGTTTGTTGGGTCTCACTCTTCCTCTTGAATCAGTATACCCATGTATATCTTGAGTAATCATCAACAATCACCAAGCAATACTTTCTCTCCCAATACTATCGAAGGATGGAGGGCTAAAGATATCCATGTGGAGGAGCTCCAAGGGCCTGTTCAAGTAGATGATAGTTGTGGGTCGGTGAGCCATCTCATGAAGCTTTCCTTCGATACAAGCACGGTCTTTGGCAAAACTCACATTTATTAGTCCGCAGATGTGATCCCCTTTGAGGAGACTTTGCAAAGATCTCATATTGACATGGGCTAGTCGGCGATGCCAAAGCCATCCCACATCAACTTTAGCCATTAGGCATGTCGTGGTCTTAGTTGGTCGCTCTGAAAAGGTAACCACATAGAGACCGTTCTCGACATGCGCAACAAAAGCTACTTTAAGAATCCTGCTCCACAAAAGGGCGGCAGTATCAAGATCAAAGAATGTTGCAAATCCCATGAGTGCAAGTTAACAAACAGAAAGTAAATTTTATGAAGGGACTCGACAAGCATGACCTTCTCAATAGATAAATCTTGAGAGATGACCACCTTGCCAATACCCAATACCTTAGATGTTGAAGCATCACCGAATTGGACATGAGTGGGCATAGATGGAATAGGTTGGACGTCCACTACTACTTCTTGAGCTTGCGTTGGTTTTTCCTTTGAATAGGAAAGGGTGATGCAGCAAAGTAGATATAAGTATTTCCCTCAGTTAAGAACCAAGATATCAATTCAGTAAGAGGAACACACAAGTCTCCAATGATATCACCTACACAAACAAACAAATACTTGCACCCAACGCGATAAAGGGGTTGTCAATCCCTTCACGGTTACTTGCAAGGATGAGATCTGATAGTGATAGATATAAAAGATAAGTAAAAGTGCAAAATAAGATAAAGGTAAATAAATTGCAGCAAGGTATTTTGGGTTTTTTGATTTTATTGATCTGAAAGTAATATGATAAAAGATAGACCCGGGGGCCATAGTTTTCACTATAGGGTTCTCTCTTGAAAGAAATCATACGGTGGGTAAACAAATTACTGTCGAGCAATCGATAGAAAAGTGAATGATTATGTAGATATCCAAGGCAATGATCATGTATATAGGCATCACGTCTACCTGCATCTACTACTATTACTCCACACATCGACCGCTATCCAGCATGCATCTAGTGTATTAAGCTAACAAGAATGGAGTAACACCTTAAGCAAGATGACATGATGTAGAGGGATATATCCAATCAATATGGTAAAAAACCCATCTTTTTATCCTTAATGGCAACAATACAAATACGTGTGATGTCCCCTTCTGTAACTGGCATTGAGCACCACAAGATTGAACCCACTACAAAGCACCTCCCCCATTACAGGAAAAATCAATCTAGTTGGCCAAACCAAATCAATAGATCGGAGAGAAATACAAAGCTATATAAATCATGCATAAAAGAGTTCAGATAAGACTCAAATATTATTCATAGATAATCTGAACATAAACCCACAATTCATCAGATATCAACAAATGCACCGCAAAACAAGATTACATGGAATAGATCTATGAGAAAATCGAGGAGCACATTGTATTGAAGATCAAAGAGAGAGAAGAAGCCATCTAGCTACTAGCTATGCACCCAAAGGTCCTTGGTAAACTACTCACACATCATCGGGAGGGCAACAAGGTTGATGTAGAAGCCCTCCGTGATCGAATCCCTCTCCGGCGGAGTGCCGAAAAAGGCCCCAAGATGGGATCTCACGAGAACAGAAGCTTGCGGCGGCACAAAAGTATTTTTGTTGTGCCCTCTAGTCTTTGAGGAATATTTTGGTATTTATAGAAGAAGAATTAGGGTTAGAGGAGCCATAGGGGCCCACAAGCCTGGGGGTCGCGCCCCCACCCTGGGGCGCGCTCCCTGAGCTTGTCGCCAATCTATGGCCCTTCTGGCCTCCTCCCGAAGCTTCCAGTGTGTCTTGTGGTCCAAGAAAAATCCTCAAAAAGTTTCATTCCGTTTGGACTCCGTTTGATATTGATTTTCTGTAAAGGCAAAAACAAGGAAAAAACAGCAACTGGCACTGGGCACTAGGTTAGTAGGTTAGTCCCAAAAAAGATATAAAATAGCATGCTAATGCATATAAAATATCTGTCGAATTTTGGGTTCCACAAACCCTTGAGAGGTTTGAAATCTGGGGTGCGTGTGAAGAACTCGTCCTCCCCAGTCTGCCTACTCGCTAATCTGACAGCCTAGCTCGACGAACTGTAAGGAAAAGAGACACAGCAGTTTACCCAGGTTCGGGCCACCTTGCAGTGTAAAACCCTACTCCTGCTTTGTGGTGGATTGGCCTCGAGGGCCTGAGGATGTACTAGTACAGTGGCGAACAGCCTCAGGAGGAGAGGTGTTCTTGAGCTCGAGTGAGCTGGTGGAGTAAGGGTGATCTGAATGATCCGTCTCAACTTGTCCCCTCTACGGTGGTGGCTAAGTCCTATTTATAGTGGCCTTGGTCCTCTTCCCAAATGAAAAGGCGGGAAGGGATCCCACAACGGCTAAATTCAAAGGGAGACAACTAGTACATGCTATCCTGACAAAAGTAGTCTTCGCCTGCGAAAGCCTCTAGCTGTGACGCCGTGGTGGGATCGGTGATGACCTCCGTCCTGCCGTCCTGGCGGTCTTGGTCTTGTTGCACGGGAATGGAAACCTTTGGCTGATTCCTCTGGACTCCGCGCATGCGCTTGCCTCTTTAGCACCAAAGAGGAAACTGGTACACTGCACCCGCTGGCGCCTGCCTGGCCTTGGTCGTCATGGCTCACGTCATCCGGACCTCCAGAGGTGAGGCTTGCATAGAGATCTCCGCTCCTCGGGAGCCAGCCTGAGGAGGCCGCTCCTCGTGGAGGTCTTGGTGTCGTCCGCCTCGCGAGGCTTGGCCCCTCGCGAGGGTCTTGAGTTGTTGTCACTGAAGCTAGGCCGTACCAGGCCATTGATGGAGCCATGCCGTTGGTCGCAGGCAGGCAAGTCTGGGTACCCCCTTTCCCAGAACGTCGACTGTAGCCCCCAGGCCCAAGGCGCGCTCGAACTTGGCTTCGAGGTGAAGCCAAGGGGCAAGTGCGGAGCGCCGCGGGCCCTAACCGCCTGCAGCCTTGGTCGACGCGTGGCGATTGATGGGACATGGGCGTCTCCGCTTCACCACGCTGCCTCGGCAACCGTCACTGGCTGACAAAAAGGCTGGCACTTGCCGCTGAGCATTCATTGCCTTTCTTCCATCTTGCTCCAGATCCCCTTCTCCTTCTGCTTACTGTGCCTCCAGATCTGCTGAATCCTTTCCCCGGATTCACCACCGATGGCCACCGACAAGGCGAAGTCATCGGCCTCCGCCGCGCGCTCGGCTCCCTGGTTTGAGCCAACCTTGAGCGCGTCCTCCATCGCCGATGAGAAGCACCTTGCCGCCGTGCTCCCGCTGACAGCGGGCGGCGACAATGAGGGAGGGGAGACGGCGCTCCGGGTTGGCTCCGCCCAGCCGGAAGCCTTGGGTGACACCTTCTACCCCTTCTTCCTGCATAGCATCGTCGCTGGGCTGGTTCCCCCTTTCTCCTGTTTCTTCTATGCCGTCCTCAACCATTATGGTCTCCACGCCCTCCATCTTCATCCCAACTCCATCCTCCTCCTGTCGATCTTTGCCTTCTACTGCGAAGCGTTTGTGGGGTTGACGCCCTCCGTCGCGCTGTTCCACCACTTCTTCTACCTCCAGATAAGCAGCAGCCAGTGCTCTGGGTGCGCCAGCTTCATCGAGGCCAATGGCAGCAACCCGATCTCGCGGGCTGGGAATAAGGTGGAGGACTTCTGGAACAAGTGGATCTTCATGGACGCCAAGCGCTGCCACGCTCGTCTAGAGCTGCCGACCGCATTGTCGAGGCCCCTGGATCGATGGGCTCACGAGAAGTTCACCGACCCCAGGGCAGAGCAGTTGCTGGAGAGGATGACGGCCGACCTGAAGGCAGAGGACCTGAAGGCAGAGAAGCTGACAGGGGCCATGATCATCAAGGAGTTCCTGACACAGCGCCTGGCTCCGCTTCAGGCGCACTCGCGCCCCCTGTGGAGCTTCAAGGGCATGGAAGACGACCTCCGGTTGCGCCCGGACAACTTGTCTGACGAGGAGCTGAGCAAGGTCGTGCGCACCTTGCTCGGGAAGGACCAGGGTGGCCCCTCGGACGCCCATCTCCTGTTGTACCGCCGCACTGACGGGGAGAAGATAGCCGCTGCCATGCCTGTCTTTAACGAGCGGGGGTTCGTGCCGCTGGAGCCTTCCCTGGCCACGGGCTCCCTGATGCCGGTGTCCTCCGGCGATCCCTCCGGGGAGGAGGGGAACGAGAGCTCGGAGGCGACCTTGGAGGAGGTGGGGGAGACTTCTCCCCCACGGTGGAGCGAGCTCCTCTGCGCCTTCTCTGACGACGACACTGACGAGCACCCAGTCAGGGAGTCGCCGCGCTCCATCGGGGTCACCACGAGGTCCAGGGGCACCCCTCCGAAGAAGCTGAAGTAGGGTGTCCCGAAGAAGGACAGTTCGTCGTTGCTTCCCCGAGGTGGCGCCTCCGCCTCGACGTTGTCCGCCGCTACCGCAGATCCGGCCGCCGCACGCTCATCCGCTCCCGAGACCGCGGCGGGGCTTGCGCCCACGAAGCTTGTGGGCATCGCGCTCCTGAAGAGGACGAGGGACTACGTCACCACTAATCAGTAAGCGCACCATCTTGTCTTTGCTTCCTGCTCTTGACGTAGTGCTCTGACATTTTCTTCTCTGCGGCCTGGCCAATGCTGGCGGCGAAAAGGAAGAAGGAGGAGGCAAGGACTCCTGAGGCCAAGCGGCCCGCCTCGGCCCCAGAGGTTCTGGCGCAGACAGACGAGGCTAGCTCGCGTCCTCCTGCCGCAGGGTTGCCCTTGCGAGGCTCAGGGGCCCAGCCTCAGGAGAAGGATGCCTCTGCGGCCTCGCCGGCTTCAGAGACACTTGCCTTCAGCGCGCCTGCTGACGACCCGAGGGATCCAGAGCCCCCGGCTATCCTTGCTGCTACTGCTACTTCGCCAGTCTTGATGTCGTCGCCGTCTCCTCTTCCAGCCACCACGCTGACGGGCCACGGCTCTTCTACCGCGCCCGGTGCTCTGGAGCAGGCCTTCTCCACGCTGGATCAACTCCGAAATGGTCTTCGAGGCCCCGACCGGCGCCGGGCATCGGGGCGCGTGTAGTTGGTCTCGGGGTGGCTCCAGGCTGACTCGTCCGTCAGGGCGGCCTGGGACCAGGCCGACGCTGCTGAAAAGGAGGGCCAGAAGGTGGCCGGCGTGGCCGCCGCCACCCATGACGTGGCGTTGAAGGACGTGAGGGACGCTGAGGAGCGCTGCCGCGCGGCGAAGGATGAGCTGAAAGCCCTTCGCGATGAGCAGGCCACCCGCGCCCGCCAGCTCGAGGAGCAGGAGGAAAAGCTGAAGGAGCGGGAGTCTGCGGTCACCGGTCATGACGCCGAGCTGGAGCAGGCGTCTCGGGAGCAGGCCACGGAGCGCGACCGCCTGGAGAAGCTGAAGGAGGAGGTGGAGGCGGCCCAGGCGTCCCACACCCAGCTTGTCTCTGACGAGAAGGCTCGGCTGGAGGCAAGGGAGAAACTCCTTGCCAAGGCTGAGGAGGTGGCCACCGTGGGGCGTGCCACCTTCGACTCCCTCGAGCAGAGATCCCGCAAGGCACTACAGGATCTCTACGGGAGTGGGTACAAGGAGCCGCTGGTGACTCCAGAGGAAGGCCCCGCCGGGCTGCTTCCCAAGCTCGTCGCGGCGCTCGAGGGCATCGTCGTCGGAGTGGGCCCCATGGTGGAGGGGGAAGCCCGCACGCTTTCGGCCTCGGCTGCAATGCGCGTCTTCAGCCACCTCCATCTTTGGGACTCCAGCTTCGACTTTGGTGCCCTGCTCGAGCCCGTGGACCCTGAGCTCCAAGACGCTGCTTCCGAGGCCGTGAACGGCCAAGTGGAGGCCCTGCTGCGAAAGTTCCTCGCAATCGACCCCGTGCCTACGGCTGACGGCAAGGACGGCGGCGACGTCGTCGGTGACGGGACTCCCCAAGCGGGCAACGGTGGCATCCAAGGCTGAAGGAGATGGTGGCGCTTTCCCCTAGTTCTATTCTTGCAACATGTATCGTGCCTCGTGGAGGCGTAAGAACTTATGCTTTGGAACTTTAAGAGACAGTATGTTTTGTAATAATTTGCTAAGGTTCTACTGTTTCCTTTCCGTTTGCTTTGATGTTCTGCGTCGGCAGGGCCCGGCCCCGCGCATACCTCAGCCGCCGTTGGGTCGTCCGGATCGCCAGGACGAGACAAAGGGGTGAGGGGCTACGTGGCCAGTTAGGCTCCTGAGTCGCGATGCTCTGGAGTCCCCCTTGACGTACGAACAACCCTCGGGAAGGAGACGCAAGAGTGGGTCTTGGCGTTCTGCGTCAGCAGGGCAAGGCCCCGCGTGTACCTCAGCCGCCGTTGGGTCGTCCGGATCACCAGGATGAGACCAAGGGGTGAGGGGCTACATGACTAGTTAGGCCCCTGGGTCGCGATGCCCAGGGGTCCCCCTTGACGTGCGAACAAAAACCCCTATAGCTGTCCTCCCCGGGCTTTCGCTCGGGAGGGATGCGCGAAGACCAGGTCCGAGGGACCTGGCAAGGTGGCGTACGCCAGGCATGACCTGAGCGTAGCCCCCGTGCCCAGCCCCCTCGCACTACTCTCCCGAGGGGAAAGCAGCGCAGTGAGGCTGAACACCGAGCCTGGCGGCTCTCCTGAGGTTAGTGCAGCCGTTAGGCTGCCCCCAGTTGTTTATCACCAGCGCGGAGCATGGCGCTACCGCTCTTGCATGGGCATAGCCGCTCCTTGACCGTGTCGACTGCCGGTGCGAAGCATAGTGCTTCCACTGGTACGTGGGTGGAGGCTCCCTCTGAGGGGAGACCCCGGGGCGTGTACAGCCCCGCCCTGACACGTGGCTTGCAAGGCAGGGCTAGAGGAGGTGTGTATGGGCACTCGTGAGCCAGCGCGGGACTCACGGGGCCCTACCTCAAGGCGGGTTGCGCCTGAATTTGATTCGTAACACTTGTGATAGTCCTGCGAGATGGTTAGGCAACCTGCGCCGAGTGAATCTCCTGAGGTTATCGCATGAGAAGGCCAAACATGAATGACCCCAGGAGGTGACGTGAACGGGTCTGGCCCGCCAGACAGAGCTCAGCCGTTGATTTTGTCGATGCTGCAGGGACGGACCCGAGCACAGATGCCGTGCCCAGTCTTCTCATGCGAATGTCCTGAAGAAAGACAACCGGCGCGCGGCTCCCATGGTGGCGAGGCACCGGGTCGCGCGCCCTAACTTACCCGCCCCCAATTAGCTCATGCGAGAACAAGGCACCAAGGACCATGGGAGGTGACGTGCACGGGAGCTGGCCCGCGAGCCAGAGCTTAGCCACTTGGGTTTAGCAATGCTGCAGGGACGGACCCGAGCACAGACGCCATGCCAGTCCTTAATCATGAGGCGGTCGTGGGTGGGCTTGCAAGGGCGTACGACATTCATGGTGACGAAGCACTGGACAGTCAAGTGATAATCATAAATAAACTCATGGATAGGGTAGAGCTAGTTCTGATAGATGCAAAACGATACATGCCGCAGGGACGTACCCACGTGGCTTGGGGATAATGCAGCCCGAGGGGCTCCCCCAACTGAACAAACCAGAAAATGTCACCTGGCACCGTTGCTAAAGAGATGTTGGAGTAGCTGAAGACGCGTGCCGCAGAAGTCGCTCCTCATGAGCCGCCCAGGCCCTGAGCCTCGGGAGGCTCTGTGGGCCTGGGGGGCTCACGAGGATCCATCTCCTCCTCTGACAGGATCGCCTGGCTTCTGGCCTCATGAGCCGCCAGGACGCACCGCATGTGGCGCTGGAGTGTGGCAGCTGCGCTCGATAAGCCCAAAGGCATGTGAACAAAGCTGTGAGGGGGACCCTCGCACCGGCCAGCGCGGGATGGCCATAAGCGCTCCTGAGATGCGGCCTTGTTGAGCCCTGGAATGTTGACGCAGACGCGCAGCTCGCTGTCCTCGCCGGGACAAGGAGCCGCGCCCGGTGGTGGGTGATGGTCGCCTCGCATAGCTCTTGCCTCCTGAAGCTCCTCGATTGCCTTGGTGAGGAACTCCTGAGCACCTGGCACCTCGCGCCTTGCGCCCTCCTGGCAGAAACGCGCGCTGAAGCATGCCTCCGCATGGTGCCCGAGTGCCTCCCTCGTGACATTGGGCAGGTCAGAGGCCCTCCAAAGGAGAGCCCCCGAGCCCAGCCTGAGAGGGGCGCCGGGCGCGCCTTCCTATGCGAGAGAGGGAGGCGCCCCGTCAGTGGGTGCCGGGCCTAAGGTGGTGCCGCTGGACACCCCGCCCTTCTGAGGTCCTTGGCGGAGCAGCTGCTTCTTCTTCTTGGGGACAGCCTCAGGAGGGTAGACGGCGCCTTCATCGTCTGGATTCTTGACCGCCGCAGCCTGGTAGGCACGCTCAAGAGAGCACACCACATCCTTCTCCTCGCAGGCGACCGTGATGACGCCGCAGCTCCCTGGCATCTTGAGGACATTGTAACCATGATGAGTCACCTCCATGAACTTGGCCAGGGCCGGATACCCAAGGATGGCATTGTATGGAAGGCGAATGTGGGCGACGTCGAAGTCGATGAGCTCAGTGCAGTAGTTGTCGCGCTTGCCGAAGGTGACAGGGAGGCGGATCTGCCCTATCGGGGTGGTGGAGCCATCGGTCACTCCAGAGAAAGGCTTGGTAGGCTGTAGCTGGTCGTAGGGCACCTGGAGTCGGTCGAATGTCTCGATGGAGAGAATGTTGAGCCCCGCACCACCATCGATGAGAGTCTTGGTGACGAGCACGTTGCTGATGGTAGGTGAGCAGAGCATCGGGAGAGCGCCGGTAGTTGCCGCGCACTTGAGCTGATTGGATGGGCTGAAGGTGATGGTGCACTTGGACCACCTGAGCGGACGCATTGCCTCGAGCTTGGGGAGGGCCGCGTTCACTTCATGGGCAAACTGCTTGAAGATGCGATGAGAGGCAGGGGCCTGAGCACCGCCCAGGATGCAGGCGATGGCATGAGGCTCCTGGAAGCCCCCAGCCCCCTCGTCCTGGTGGTGGTCGTCGTTCCTTCTTGGTGGTGGCGGTAGCGGAGGAAGGCCAGCGTTGCCCTGAGGACGGTCCTCATGAGGCTGGTCTCTCCAGGGGCCCTCGCGAGGCTGGCCCTGCCAGTGGTCCTCATGAGGCTGATCGCGCCATTCTTGGCGGGGGTCACAGCCGTCCCAGCGTCCTCGACCTCGGCCTCCTCCGTGGTCGTAGCATCGGTCGCTGCGCTCGGGGCGTCGACCGAAGCGCCCGTCGCAGATGGCCCTGAGCTCCTGGCAGTCGGTGGTGTTGTGGCTGTGCACGTTGTGGAAGACACAGAACGGGTGGCTGCCCTTGGATGACTCTGGGTGGTCGCAGCCGCGCTTCATCTCTGGTTCGGCCGTGAGCACGGCCAGTCCCTTGCACTTCACGTCCTTGGCTTTGGCCTTCTTGTCTTCTGGGTTAGCCCCTGGGAGCTCCAGGAGAGAGAGGCGACCTTCCTGAGCTCTCGCACACTTGGTTGCCTTGTTGAACATCTCTAGAGCCATGCACAGGTCCTCATGTATGGCGAGCACCTCCTTCATCTTGACGTCGCGGACGCCATCAGTGAACGCCGAGATGATGGCCTCGTCCGACACCTTGGGGATCTTGAGGCGGACGCTGTTGAAGCACTGGATGTACTTCTGCAAGGTCTCTCCTGGCTGCTGCTTGATGCGCCGCAGGTCACCTGCAGCCGATGGACGGTCGCGAGTGCCCTGGAAGTTGGCGACGAAACGCTCTCACATTTCGTCCCAGGAGGAGATCGATCCCGCGGGCAGGTTCAGGAGCCATGAGCGCGCGCCATCCTTGAGGGCCATGGGAAACCAGTTTGCCATAACCTTCTCGTCGTCGTTGGCTGCCTTGATGCTCAGCTCGTAGAGCTGCAGGAACTCGGTAGGGTCGGGGGTGCCGTCATAGCGCAGAGGCAGGTCGGGCTTAAACTTCCCCGGCCAAATGATGTTGCGTAGCTCCAGAGTGAACGCGCGGCAACCCACTGAGGTCACCGGAGCCAGTCGTGGAGGTGGAGCCTAGTCTTGGCGCTCACGCGCCACCGCTGCAGGCGACGCGCGGTCTTGTCGTGGTGGTGCTGGGAGTGCACGAGCATCTTCTTGCGGTCGCTGCACCACCTGGCAGCTATCTTCTTCACGCGCCGGTGCCCTGCGCGGCGGGTCGCGCCACGGGGCCTCGCGCCTTGGCTCGAGGGCAACGTCTTGACGGGGAGGTGGAGGAGGTGCTTCGTGGGCTACGTCACCCGCAGCAGGCGGCGGGTGAGACAGCGAGCGAGACGGTGCAGGAGAGTCCCCGGCGGCGCTGACAAGCTCGACGATGCGGTCCAGCCAGTCTTCGTAGAGGTCGTCGACGGGGCGGTAGCGCAGGAGCTCGCGCACCATGAGCAACGCAGCCTGCGCGTTCACCGGCCCGCGACAAGCATGAGACGACGAACTAGCCGGAGTCAGCGACGGGGTGGCGGTGCGCCCATCCCGCCGCACAGAAGGGTGCAGCGACGAAGCTTGCTGCTCGTGCCCTGCGGGGCCGGTGGCGGTGTTCGCCACTGGGGTCGGGGGACGGCGAGGGCAGCCGTCACCCGCAGACATTGTCTAAGCGACGCAGGCAGCGAGGGCGGCCCGGCGCTCAGCACGAGCTCGACGAGCGTCATCCATGGAAGCGGTGGATCGACCGGTGGAAGAGAGGCTCCGACGCACCTCTACCTGGCGCGCCAAATGTCGGATTTCGGGTTCCGCAAACCCTTGAGAGGTTCGAACACTAGGGTGCGTGCGAAGAACTCGTCCTCCCCAGTCTGCCTACTCACTAATCTCACAGCCTAGCTCGACGAACTATAAGGAAAAGAGACACAGCAGTTTACCCAGGTTCGGGCCACCTTGCGGTGTAAAACCCTACTCCTGCTTTGTGGTGGATTGGCCTCGAGGGGCTGAGGATGAACTAGTACAGTGGCGAACAGCCTCAGGCGGAGAGGTGTTCTTGATCTCGAGTGAGCTAGTGGAGTGAGGGTGATCTGAATGATCCGTCTCAACTTGTCCCCTCTAAGGTGGTGGCTAAGTCCTATTTATAGTGGCCTTGGTCCTCTTCCCAAATGAAAAGGCGGGAAGGGATCCCACAACGGCCAAATTCAAAGGGAGACAACTAGTACATGCTATCCTGACAAAATTAGTCTTCGCCTGCGAAAGCCTCTGGCTATGACATCGTGGTGGGCTCGGTGATGACCTCCGTCCTGCCGTCCTGGCTGTCATGGTCTTGTTGCACGGGAATGGAAACCTTTGGCTGATTCCTCGGGACTCCGCGCCTGCGCCTGCCTCTTTAGCACCGAAGAGGAAACTGGTACACTGCGCCCGCTGGCGGCCGCCTGGCCTTGGTTGTCATGGCTCACGTCATCCGGACCTCATGAGGTGAGGCTTGCATAGAGATCTCCTCTCCTCGGGAGCCAGCCTGAGGAGGCCGCTCCTCATGGATGTCTTGGTGTCGTCCGCCTCGCGAGGCTTGGCCCCTCGCGAGGGTCTTGAGTTGTTGTCGCTGAAGCTGGGCCATACCAGGCCATTGATGGAGTCACGCTGTGGGCCGCAGGCAGGCAAGTCTGGGTACCCCCGTTCCCAGAACGCCGACAATATCCAAGATGGATAATATAATAACATGGAACAGTAAAAAATTATGGATACGTTGGAGACGTATCAAGCATCCCCAAGCTTGAATATATGAGAAGTTTGATTCCTTGCAATTGTTTTGAGATATAAAGATGGTGATATTAGAGTCATGCTATTCATGATATAAAGAGGGATACAATATCACCATCTTTATATCTCAAAACAATTGCAAGGAATCAAACTTCTCATATATTCAATGATCTTCATGAAAGTTTTTATTGTATCCCTCTTGAATACCCATCATCTTAGGACTAAATTCATAACCCAAGCAAATTGCCATACTATTTGTAAGACTCTCAAAATAATATAAGTGAAGCATGAGAGTTTATAAAATTTCTTTAAAATATAACCACCACCGTGCTCTAAAAGATACAAGTGAAGCACTAGCGCAACTGCCTAGCTCAAAAGATATAAGTGAAGCTGAAAGAGTATTCTAATAAATTCACGAATAATGTGTGTCCCTCTCGAAAAGGTGTGTCCAGAAAGGATGATTGTGGCAAACTAAAAAGCAAATAAAGCAAAGACTCGTATAATACACGACGCTCCAAGCAAAACACATATCATGTAGTGAATAAAAATATAGCCCCAAGTGATTACCGATGGATTGTGGACAAAAGAGGGGATGCCATCTGGGGCATCCCCAAGCTTAGACGCTTGGTTCTCCTTGAATACTACCTTGGGGTGACTTTGGAATCCCAAAGCTTAGGCTCTTGCCACTCCTTATTCCTTAGTCCATCGAAACTTCACCCAAAACTTGAAGACTTCACATCACAAAACTCAACAAAAAACTCGTGAGATCCATTAGTATAATAAAACAAATCACCACTTTAGGTAGTGTTGTAAACTCATTCCAATTTCATATTAGCATTATATCTACTGTATTCCAACTTCACCACGGTTCATATCCCCCGATACTACTCATAGATTCATCAAAAGAAGAGAACAACACATTGAAAACAGAATCTGTCAAAAACAGAACAGTCTGTAATAACCTGAATATTGCTCATACTTCTGTAATTCTAAAAATTCTGAAAAATTAGGAAGACGTGGGAAATTTGTATATCAATCTTGTGTAAAATATTCAGAGCAAAACTACGTTTTTGTGAATTTGCAAAATTCCAGAACTGGGCACAAAAGTTTCTGTTTTTTCACAGAATAAATCAACTATCTTCCAAATCATCTCAAAGGTCTTACCTGGCACAAACATTATATTAAAACATGAAAAACTCAATCATAACAGTAGTATAATGGTACAAACTCATAAAAACAGAAAATAAAAATATTGGGTTGTCTCCCAACAAGCGCTTTTCTTTAAAGCCCTTTTTAGCTAGGCATTGATAATTTTAATGATGCTCGCATGAAAGACAAGAATTGAAGCACAAAGAGAGCATCATATAGCATGTGAAAATTAAAATTAATTCTAACATAATTCCTATGCATAGGAATTTTATAAGCAAACAAATTATCAAAAACAAGCAAAAACTAGCATATGAAGGAAGAAGAATAAAACATTGACAATCTCAACATGAAGAGAGGTAATTTAGTAACATGAAAATTTATACAACCATATTTCCCTCTCTCATAATAATTACATGTGGGATCATATTCAAAATCAACAATATAGCTATCACATAACATATTCTCTACATGATCCACATGCATGCAAAGTTGACACTCTTCCAATATAGTGGGATTATCATCAAATAAAGTCATGACCTCTCCAAGCCCACTTTTATAAAAAAAATCATAAGATCGATCATTCTCCAAAGTAGTAGGATCATTATTACCTAGAGTTGACACTCTTCCAAACCCACTTTCAATATTATCGCAAACATATTCATCATGAGGCTTAAATAAATTTTCAAGATCATAAGAAGAATCACCCCAATCATGATCATTGCAATAAGTAGTGGACATATCAAAATTAGCATCCCCAAGCTTGGGGTTTTGCATATTATTAGCACCATTGACATTAATAGAATTTATATTAACACCATTGCAATCATGCTTTTCATTCAAGGAGCTATCGTGAATCACTTCATAAATTTCCTCTGTTAGCACTTCATCGCAATTTTCAGATTCATGAATTTCAAGCAAAACTTCATAAAGATAATTTAGTGCACTCAAATCACTAGCAATTGGTTCATCATAGTTTGATCTTTTAAAAAGATTAGCAAGTGGATGAGGATCCATAAACTTTTTGTTTTCTGATTTTCAATAAACACACAATTATGCCAACCAAACAAGCAAAGCAACAAAGTAAAACATTTTTGTGTTTTTTTGATAAAACGTTTTAGAACTGGGGGGAGATGAAAACGAGAGGCAAATGGCAATTAATGTAAATGCAAGAGATGAGAGTTTATGATAGGAACTTGGTAGGCTTGATGTAGATCTTCCTCGGCAACGGCGCCAGAAATTCTTCCTGCTACTTCTTGCGCTTGCGTTGTTTTTTCCCTTGAAGAGGAAAGGGTGATGCATCAAACTAGAGATAAGTATTTCCCCCAGTTAAGAACCAAGGTATCAATCCAGTAGGAGGAACATACAAGTATCCAATGATAGCACCTACACAAACAAACAAATACTTGCACCCAACGCGATAAAGGGGTTGTCAATCCCTTCACGGTTACTTGCAAGGATGAGATTTGATAGTGATAGATATAAAGGATAAGTAAAAGTACAAAATAAGATAAAGGTAAATAAATTGCAGCAATGTATTTTTGGGTTTTTGATTTTATAGATCTGGAAATAATATGATAAAAGATAGGCCCGGGGGCCATAGTTTTCACTAGAGGCTTCTCTCTTGAAAGAAAGCATACGATGAGTAAACAAATTACTATTAAGCAATTGATAGAAAGGAGAATAATTATGTAGATATCCAAGGCAATGATCATGTATATAGGCATCACATCCGAGACAAGTAGACCGACTCCTGCCTGCATCTACTACTATTACTCCACACATCGACTGCTATCTAGCATGCATCTACTGTGTTAAGTTAACAAGAATGGAGTAACACCTTAAGAAAGGTGACATGATGTAGAGGGATAGATCCAATCAATATGAATAAACCCCATTTTTATACTTAATGGCAACAATACAAATACGTGTCATGTCCCCTTCTGTCACTGGGATTGAGCACCGCAAGATTGAACCAAGTACAAAGCACCTCTCCCATTGCAAGAAAAATCAATCTAGTTAGCCAAACCAAATCAATAGATCGAAGAGAAATACAAAGCTATACAAATCATGCATAAAAGAGTTCAGAGAAGACTCAAATAATATTCATAGATAATCTGAACATAAACCCACAATTCAACGGATCTCAACAAATGCACCGCAAAAGAAGATTGCATCGAATAGATCTCCAAGAACATCGAGGAGAACATTGTATTGAAGATCAAATAGAGAGAAGAAGCCATCTAGCTACTAGCTATGGACCCATAGGTCCTTGGTAAACTACTCACACATCATTGGGAGGGCAGCAAGGTTGATGTAGAAGCCCTCCATGATCGAATCCCCCTCTGGAGGAGTGTCGGAAAAGGCCCCAAGATGGGATCTCATGAGAACAGAAGCTTGCGGCCGCAAAAAAGTATTTTTGGTGTGCCCTCTGGTCTTTGGGGAATATTTGGGTATTTATAGAAGAAGAATTAGGGTTAGAGGAGCCATAGGGGCCCCACAAGCCTGGGGCCCCTGGGGCGCGCTCCCTGAGCTTGTCGCCAATCTGTGGCCCTTCTGGCCTCCTCCCGAAGCTTCCAGAGTGTCTTGTGGTCCAAGAAAAATCCTCAAAAAGTTTCGTTCCGTTTGGACTCCGTTTGATATTGATTTTTTGTAAAGGCAAAAACAAGGAAAAACAGCAACTGGCACTGGGCACTAGGTTAGTCCCAAAAAATGATATAAAATAGCATGTTAATGCATATAAAACATCCAAGATGGATAACATAATAGCATGGAACAATAAAAAATTATAGATACGTCAGAGACGTGTCATCCACCACCAAGTCCTTGCTTCCGGTCATATGATTTGTTGCCCCACTATCGAGCAACCATGACACCCCATCGGAAGCAAACTCCTACAAGAGATCAATGCTTGGATTTAGGTACCCATTTTTGAATGGGTCCTTTGAGGTTAGCAACAAGGGTCTTAGGAACCCAAATAGACCATTCAATGTACTCATAAGAAGAATCAACAAATTTGGCATAAACATGTCCATCACTAGCTCGACACAAAACATAGGAAGGATTAAAGTTGCTAGTATTGTTAGACGGGGTGGTCTGGCCCTTCTTGGCATTACCACCCATACACATGTTCTTCTTCTTATCATGAGCACCCTCTCCCTCTTTTAAGAAGACTTCTTTGATTGGGAGAGGTTGCTGTCGGCGTTCTGGGAACCGGGGTACCCAGACTTGCCTGCCTGCGGCCCACAGCGTGGCTTCATCAGCGGCCTGGTATGGCCCTTCTCCAGCATCAACAACACAAGACCCTCGCGAGGGGCCAAGCCTACGAGGCGGACGACGCCAAGACCTTCGGAGGGAGCGGCTTCCCCAGGCCGGCTCCTAAGGAGCGGAGATTTCCATGAAAGCCCCACCTCGTGAGGTTCAGATGACGCAAGCCATGACGACCAAGGCCAGGCGGGCGCCAGCGGGCGTAGTACAGCAGGTTTCCTCTTCGGTGCTAAGGAAGCGAGCGCAGACGCAGAGTCCCAAGGAATCAGCCAAAGGTTTCCATTCCCGTGCTACAAGACCAGGACAGCAGGACGGAGGTCATCGCCGAGCCCACCATGACGTCACGACCAGAAGCTTTGCAGGCAAAGACCACCTTTCGTCAGGATAAGATGTACTACTTGTCTCCCTTCAAACTTGGCCGTTGTGGGATCCCTTCCCGCCTTCAGTTTGGGGGAAGAGGACCGAGGCCACTATAAGTATAGCTAGGCCACCACCACAGGAGGGGGAGAAGAACCGGATCATCCTCACCAACACACACCAGCACAAGAACACTCATCCTGAGGTTGTTCTCCCTCTGTACTAGTTCATCCTCAGCCCACCTCGAGGCCAATCCACCACAAAGCAGGAGTAGGGTTTTACACCGCAAGGTGGCCCAAACCTGGGTAAACTGCTGAGTCCCTTTCCTTTCATGTTCATCGAGCTAGGCCGTGAGATCAATAGGTCGGCAGGCTGGGGAGATTGAGTTCTTTGCACGCACCCCAGGGTTCGGACCTTTCTTGGGTCTGCGGAGCCCTGAATCCGACATTTGGCGCACCAGGTAGGGGTGCGTCGGAGCCTCTCCTCCGCCGACCGATTCACCGCCGTTCCACCGTTCCCATGGCCGATGCTCGTCGAGTTCGCGCTGAGCGCCGGGCTGCTCTCGCCGCCCGTGTCGCCTAGACCGCACCTGCGGGCAACGGCGCCCCCCGCCGTTCCCCGTCGCCTGCGACAAACGCTGCCACCGGCCCCGCGGCCCATGAGCAGCAGGCTTCATCGCTGCATCCCTCTGTACGGCGCGACGGGCGCACCGCCACCCCGTCGCTGACTCCGGCGGCTGCTTTGTCCTACCATGCTCGTCGCGGCCCGGCGAACGCGCCGGCCGCCTTGCTCATGGTGCGTGAGCTTCTGCGCTATCGCCCGACCGACGACCTCTACGAAGACTGGCTGGACCGCATCGCCGAGCTCGTCAGCGCCGCCGGAGAGACCCCTACTCCGTCTCGCTCGCTTCCTCCCCAGCCACCTCTTGCGGGCGACGTGGCCCATGGTGCGCCTCCTCCACCTCCCAGGCAAGAAGTCGCCCTCGAGCCTAGGCTTGAGGCTCCTCAGCGCGACCAGCCGCGTAGGGCACCGACGCGCGACGAAGAAAGCTGCCAAGTGGTGCAGCGTCCCCAAGGAGAGGCGCGCGCTCCTAGCACCGCCACGTCAAGACCGCGTGCTGCCTGAGGCGGCGGTGCGCGAGTGCCAAGTCCAGGCTCCCCCTCTGTGGCGGGCTCCCGTGGGCGCGGCGGGCTGCCGTGCGTTCACCCTGGAGCTGTGTGGCGTCGTCTGGCCAGGGAAGTTCAAGCAAGACCTGCCTTCACGCTACGACGACACCCCCGACCCTGCAGAGTTCCTCCAGCTCTACGAGCTGAGCATCGAGGTGGCCAACGGCGATGAGAAGGTTATGGCGAACTGGTTTCCCATGGCCCTCAAGGACGGCGCGCGCTCATGGCTCCTGAACCTCCCCGCTGGATTGATCTCCTCATGGGATGAGATGCGGGAGCACTTCATCACCAACTTCTAGGGCACTCGAGACCGCGCTCCGGCTGTAGGCGACCTGCGACGCGTGAAGCAATAGCCTGGGGAGACCTTGCACAAGTACATCCAGCGCTTCACCAACGTTCGCCTCAAGATTCCCAAGGTGACGGACGAGGCCATCATTTCCGCGTTCACTGATGGCGTCCGGGATGTCAAGATGAAGGAAGAGCTCTCCATGCACGAGGACCTGTGCTCGGCTCTGGAAATGTTTAACATGGTAGCCAGGTGCGTGAGGGCCGAGGAAGGTCGCCTCACCCTCCTCGAGCTCCTAGAAGCTGACCCAGAAGACAAGAAGGCCAAGGCCAAGGATGTGAAGCGCAAGGGGCCAGCTGTGCTCGCGGCTGAACCTGAGATGAAGCGCGGCTGCGACTACCCGGAGTCCTCCAAGGGCAGCCGTCCGTTCTGCGTCTTCCACAACGTGCACAGCCACAACACCAACGACTGCCAAGAGCTCAGGGCCATCCGGGATGGGCACCTTGGCCGCCGCACTGAGCGCAACGACCACGGCTACGGCCATGGAGGAGGCCGAGGTGGCGGACGCTGGGACAACCGCGACCCCCGCCAGGACTGGCGTGACCAGCCCCGTGAGGATCGCTGGCAGGGCCAGCCTCGCGAGGGCCCTGAGGGATCAGCCTCGTGAGGACCGCCCTCAGGGCAACGCTGGCCTTCCTCCACTGCCGCCGCCGGCAAGGAGGAATGATGACCACCACCAAGATGATGGGGCTGGGGGCTTCCAAGAGCCTCGTGCTGTGGCCTGCATCCTGGGTGGCGCTCAGGCTCCCGCCTCTCACCGCATCTTCAAGCAGTTCGCTCGTGAGGTGAACGCGGCCCTCCCCAAGCTCGAGGCGACACGTCCGCTCAAGTGGTCATAGTACGCCATCACCTTCGACTCTACTGACCAGCTCAAGTGCGCGGGCGCTGCCGGCGCGTTCCCATTGCTCTGCTCGCCTACCATCAGCAACGTCCTCGTCACCAAGACACTCATCGATGGCGGTGCGGGACTCAATGTCCTCTCCGTCGAGACATTCGACAGACTCCAGGTGTCATACGACCAGCTTCAGCCTACCAAGCCCTTCTCAGGAGTGACCGACGGCTCCACCACCCCGATAGGGCAGATCCGCCTCCCTGTCACCTTCGGCAAGCGCGAAAACTACCGCACTGAGCTCATCGACTTCGACGTCGCCCACATCCGCCTCTCGTACAATGCCATCCTCGAGTATCCAACCCTGGCCAAGTTCATGGCCGCCACTCACCACGGCTACAATGTCCTCAAGATGCTAGGGAGCGGCGGCATCATCACGGTCGCCTGCGACGAGAAGGATGCGGTGTGCTCCCTCGAGCGCGCCTACCAGGCTGCAGCGGTCGAGAACCTAGATGATGAGGGCGCTGCCTACCCTCCCGAGGCTGTTCCCAGGAAGAAGAAGCAGCTGCTCCACTCGGGACACCAGGAGGATGGGGCGCCCGACGACCGTGCCTTAGGACCTGCGCCCACTGACGGGGCGCCTTCCCCTCTCGCATAGGAAGGCGCGCCCGATGCCCCTCTCAGGCTGGGCTCGAGGGCTCTCCTCTGGAGGGCCTTAGACCTGGCCAGCATCACGAGGGAGGCGTTCGGGCACCATGTGGAGGCATGCTTCAATGCACGCTTCCGCGAGGAGAGCGCAGGGCACTCGGGCGTTCATCACCAAGGCGATCGAGGATCTTCAGGAGGCGAGGGCCATGTGAGGCGAGCGTCGCCCTGCACCACCAGGCGCAGCTCGCTCCCCTGACGAGGGCAGCGGGCTGCGCGTCTGCATCAACATCCCAGGGCTCAACCGGGCCACCTCTCAGGAGCTCTACTGGCCGTCCCATGTGGGCCGGTGCAAGGGCCCCCCTCACAGCTACGTTCGCATGCCTTTCGGTTTGCTGAACCAGGCTGCCACGCACCAGCGCCGCATGCGGAGCATCCTGGCGGCTCACGAGGCCAGGCACCAGGCGATCCTATCGGAGGAGGCGCCGGACCCTCGTGAGCCCCACGGGCCCCCGAGGCCTCACGAGGCTCAAGACCTGGACGGCTCATGAGGAACGACTTCTACGGCTCGCGTCTTCAGCTACTTCAACACTTCTTCAGCAACGGTGCCAGGTGACATTTTTCAGTTTGTTCAGTTGGGGGCGCCCCTCGGGCTGCATTATCCCCAAGCCGTGTGGGTCCGTCCCTATGGAATGTATCATTCTTTGCATCTATCAGAGCTGGCCTTACCTCTTCATGAGTTGCTTTATGATTATCACCCGTCTGTCCAGTGCTTCGTCGCCATGAACGTCGTGCGCCCTTGCGAACCCGCCCACAACCGCCTCATGATTAAGGACTGGCACAGCGTCTGTGCTCGGGTCCGTCCCTACAGCGTCGCTAAATCCAAGTGGCTGAGCTCTGGCTCGCGGGCCAGCTCCCGTGCACGTCGCCTCCCATGGTCCTTGGTGCCTTGTTCTCGCATGAGCTAATCGGGAGTGGATAAGCTAGGGCGCACGACCCAGTGCCTCGCCGCCGCGGGAGCCGCGCGCCAGTTGTCTTTCTTCAGGACCTTCGCATGAGAAGACTGGGCATGGCATCTGTGCTCGGGTCCATCCCTGCAGCATCGACAAACCCAACGGTTGAGCTTTGTCTGGCGGGCCGGCCACGTACACGTCACCTCCTGGGGTCGTTGGTGTTTTGCCTTCTCATGTGATATCCTCAGGAGATTCACTCGGCGCAGGCTACCTAACCATCTCGCAGGACCCTTGCAAGTGCTCCGAACCAAATTCAGGCACAACCCACCTTGAGGTAGGGCCTCTTAAGTCCCGCGCTAGCCCACGAGTGCCCACATACACCTCCTCTAGTCTTGCCGTGCAAGACACGTGCCAGGACGAGGCTGTACATGCCCCAGAGTCTCCCCATAGAGGGGGCTCCCACCCACGAACCAGTGGAAGCCCCATGCTCCGTGCTGGCGGACGACATGGTCGAGGAGCGGCTATGCCCGTGCAAGAGCGGAAGCACCATGCTCTGCGCTGGTGAATGAACAACTGAGGGCAACCTAGCGGCTGCAGTAACCTCAGGAGAACCACCAGGCTCACCGCTCAGCCTCACCGCGTTGCTTTCCCTCGGGAAGGTAGCGTGAGGGGGCTGGGCACGGGGGCTACGTTCAGGCCATGCATGGCATACGCCACCTCACCAGGTCCCTCGGACCTGGTCTTCTCGCGTCCCTCCCGAGCGAAAGCCCGACGAGGAAAGGTATGGAGAGTTGTTCGTACGTCAAGGGGGACCCCTGAGCATCACGACTCAGGGGCCTCACTGGTCACGTAGCCCCTCACCCCTTGGTCTCGTCTTGGTGATCCGGACGACCCAACGGCGGCAGAGGTATGCGCGAGGCCGGGCCCTGCCGACGCATAACGCTAAAGCTTACACTCGCATCTCCTTCGTGAGGGCTGTTTGTACGTTAAGGGGGTCCCCTGAGCATCGCGACTCAGGGGCCTCAATGGTCACATAGCCCCTCACCATTTGGTCTCGTCCTGGTGATCCGGACGACCCAACGGCGGCTGAGGTATGCGCGGGGCCGGGCCCTGCCGACGCAGAACACTAACGCAAACGGAAAGGAAATCGCAAAATCCTTGCAAATTATTACAAAACATATTGTCTCTTAAAAACTTAAAGCAGAAGTTCTCACGCCTCCACGAGGCACGGTGAATATTGCAGGGATAAAACAGGAGGAAGCGCCGCCTTCGAACATCCTCTTCAGCCATGGATGCCACTGTCGCTTGCCCGGGGAGGCCCGTCGTCGACAACGTCGCCGCCGTCTTCACCATTGGCTCCGTCCGTCGCAGTCGCGGGACGACACAGAGGAACTTCTGGAGCAGGGCCTCCACCTGCTTCCCCATGGCTTCAGCAGCAGCATCTTGGAATTTAGGGGCCACGGGTTCAAGCAGGGCGCCAAGATCGAAGCTCGGGTCCTGGAGGTGGAGGTGGTTGAAGATGCGCGTCACTGCCGAGGTGAAAAGCACGCGAGCTTTCGCTTCCACCAGGGGGCCCACCACGGCGACGATACCCTCGAGCGCCGTGGCAAGCTTGGGGAGCAGCCCGGCAAGGCCCTCCTCTGAACTAGCCAGCGGTCCCTCGTACCCTTCCCCGTAAAGGGACTGCAGGGCTGCGCGGGACCTCTGCTCAAGGGAGACGAAGGTGTCACGCCCCGCCGCGGCCGCCTTCTCAGCCGTGGCAAGGAATTTCTCCTTGGCCTCCAACCGAGCCTTCTCCTCGGAGATGAACTTGGCGTGGGACGCCTGGGCCGCCTTCGTCTCCTCCTTCAGCTTCCCCAGGCGGCTGCGCTCTGCAGCTTGTTCCTGGGCCGCTTGCTCCAGCTCGGTGTCTCGGTTGGCGAGCGCAGCTTCCCGGGCCTTGAGATCCTCCTCCTGCTCTCCAAGCTGGCGGGCGCGGGCGGCCTGCTCATCGCGAAGGGCCTTCAGCTCGGCCTCCACCATGCGGCAGCGCTCCTTGGCAGACACGATGTCGGTCAGCGCTGCGTCGCGAGCCGCTGTGGCCTCGCCGGCCTCCTTCCTGCCCTCCGCACCGACAGCCTCGGCCTGGCCCCATGCCGCCCTGATGGAGGAGTCGGCCTGGAGCCACCCCGAGATCAGCCCCAGATGCCCCATCACCACACGCCGGTCGGCGCCCTGAAGATCGGTCCGGAGCTGCTCTAGCGCGGTGAAGGCCTCGTCCAAAGTGCTGGGTATGACGGAGGAGTCATGGTCCGCGAGCATGAGGACCCGAGGAGGAGGCGGCACCGGCGTCGGGACTGGCGCCACTACAGCAGCAAGGGCGACAGGGGGCTCCGGAGCCCTCAAACCCCCAGCAGGCGCACTGGAGGTAGGCATCTCCGGAGACGGCTTGGCCACCGAGCCTCGGGAGGCTCGCTCCATCACAGGCGCACGCGGGGCGGCCTCTTCTACACGCGCCGGGGTCGCCGCGGCCACGGCGGGTCACGTGGCCTCGGGGGCTTTGGCCTCTTCCTTCCTCTTCTTCACCACCGGCGTCAGCCTGGCCACCAGGAGGAGGGGATCGTGAGCACGACGTCGAGAATGGGAAGCAAAAAAGCAAGGCAAAGGGAAGGTAATGAAGGCTCAGCAGCAAGCGCCAGCCTTTTTGTCAGCCCAGGACGGTTGCCGAGGCAGCGTGGGGAAGCGGAGATGCCCACGTCCTATCAAGCGCCACGCGTCGACCGGGTCCGCTGGTGGTTAGGGCCCGCAGCGCTTCGCCCTTGCCCATTGGCTTCGCCTCGAAGTGAAGTCCGAGCGCGCCTTGGGCCCGGGGGCTACTGTCGGTGTTTTGGGAACCGGGGTACCCAGACTTGCCTGCCTACGGCCCACAGCGTGGCTTCATCAGCGGCCTGGTACGGCCCTTCTCCAGCGTCAACGACACAAGACCCTCGTGAGGGGCCAAGCCTCGTGAGGCAAATGACCCGAAGACCTCCCGAGGGAGCGGCTTCCCCAGGCCGGCTCCTGAGGAGCAGAGATTTCCATGCAAGCCCCACCTCGTGAGGTTCAGATGACGCAAGCCATGACGACCAAGGCCAGGCGGGCACCAGCGGGCGCAGTAGAGCAGGTTTCCTCTTCGGTGCTAAGGAAGCGAGCGCAGACGCAGAGTCCCAAGGAATCAGCCAAAGGTTTCCATTCCCATGCTACAAGACCAGGACGGCAGGACGGAGGTCATCGCCGAGCCCACCATGACGTCACGACCAGAAGCTTTGCAGGCGAAGACCACCTTTCATCAGGATAAGATGTACTACTTGTCTCCCTTCAAACTTGGCCGTTGTGGGATCCCTTACCGCCTTCATTTTGGGGGAAGAGGACCGAGGCCACTATAAGTATAGCTAGGCCACCACCATAGGAGGGGGAGAAGAACCGGATCATCCTCACCAGCACACACCAGCACAAGAACACTCCTCCTGAGGTTGTTCTCCCTCTGTACTAGTTCATCCTCTGCTCACCAACACACACCAGCATGATCAATGTTGTGTGACTCCTCAAGAGCCAAAGGAAGACCTTTCTCTTCCTCAAGAGCAATAGAAAGATCCGCAATCTCATCGGCATAATCATGGCTATGCCCCTCTAACTTGGAGATTGTATCCTCATGAGACTCAATGATATCATTGGCCTCCCCATGTTGTGTCAAGAGAGCAACAAAGTGCTTCTTGGTTTCACCCTTGAGCTTACTCAAGAACTTGTTAAACTCATTCTCATCAACCTTTACCATCTCACCATCATCCACACAATCCAACAAAGAAGGAGTTGTAGTGATGGTGGTTTTGATGTTGGGGGTTACCTTGTTGATACCTTTGGCCATGAGGCACTAGGAGAAGAGGTTCTCATTAGAGGCGCCGAAGAGAGACGCCTTGGTTGGGGAAGAAGTAGGTATGGCCACGGTTGCCGTTGCCATTCCTTCACCCCTTGTATATTCATCATCATCATCGGAGATTTACTCTTCTTGTGCCACCAAGCCCTTTTGAGGTATCTTCTTGATGAAGTTGTTCTTGTTAGGGAAGGACTTGGCTTTGTCTTTGCGAATGAGTTTGCCACTGTTGTCTTCCCTCTTCTCATAAGGACAATCCACCACAAAGTGAATAACATTGCTGCAACTGTAGCAAGTCCTCACTCGTTGCTTGTTCTTTGGGCCACTTGAATTGTTCTTGGAGATGTTGGGCCTTGAGTTTCTCTTGTTGCCCCAAAATTTCCTTGACGCAAGAGACATGTGCTCGTGGTAAGCATATTTGGTGTCTTCGGGACCTCTTCTTCCGGAATCACCTTGGCCTTCAAGGCAAGGTTGGGAGAGGCTTTCTTTGACCAGACCCGAGCTAGTGCATTGTCGGCGGTCTTGTTCATGATGTTCATGGCAATAAACTCATCCAACACTTCACTTGAAGATAAGGTGTGGAAGTCCGGCCTTTGCCGAATCACGAAGGACATGGCCTTGTTGAATGGCATGATGGCCTTGAGAAACTTGCGCTTGATCCAATTGTCATCCGTATCCTTGCTCCCATGATCTTGAAGAGCGACCGCAAGAGTTGTCAATCTTCGGTAGAGATCTCGATAATCCTCATCTTTATTCATCACAAATTCATCGGCCTCATCAAGAACCACCTGAAAGTTGGACCGTTGAATGCTTGAGATCCCCTTGTACAAAGATATGATGTGTTCCCAACAATCATTTGCAAGGGAAAAAAGACGCAAGTGAGATAGATCTTCGGGAGGCACCACGGATTGAAGGATGAACAATGCAGAGTGATTGTATTGATTGTCCGCATCTTCTCTTGGAGTAAGATTGTTTGGATCATGCGGGTAGAAACCTTGCTCAATGATTCTCCAAAGGTTTGTTGAGTTGTGATTCAAATGACACTTGATACGAAAATCCCAATTAGCAAAATCACCCTTTACAAGTTTAGGAGGAGGACCAAAGTTGTTAATATGCGGTGTAGGGACCGGTCCTCCATAGACCGGGGGATGGGGGACCGAGGCAAAGGTTCCCATCCCATTCTTGTTTTGAGGGGAGGAGGTTTGAGTACCTTTAGCCCCTTACCTGAATTGGCCTCGGACTCCGATGCGGTGGGATTAGCCACTTGCAACGGACTGGAAGAAGTTTTCTACCCCTCAAGGAGATCTTTAAACAAGGACTTGACCTCGGCCGTCATAGACATCCTAAGTGAAGCCAAGGTTTCATTTAAGTCATCTCGGGTAACCGTCATAGGTGAGCAACCTATATGATGCAAGCAACACAAACAACACAAGCAAGCAAAGGATACAACGCAAGTAAAGCTTGCAAAAAGTAAAGGTAAGAGATAACCACAAGTGGACACTACAAAAAAAAGACACATCCATGACATTTTGGCCCGAATGAAATTTTTCTGTCATGCTTATGACACTTCTATGACGATAATTGTGACAAAACCCGGTATCATCATAGATGTGGTGGGCTCCTACTTCTATGACAAAAAATTATGACAGAAAATGGGCTTTTTGTCCTGGGCGGGCCGGAGACACACCTGCATGACATTGTTTGGGCCGTCCATGACGGAAAAAATCGTGGTAGAAGTGGCGAGGAAAATTTCGGGGAGTTCCCGATTACGGTGGGTGGTCTGGGCAGACCGATGCACGAAGGGATTGCGCGTTTCTGTCATACATGTACGCGCGTGTGTGCGGCGAGGCGTTGGGCTCTAACTGAACCCGAGTGAGGCGTTCGCTTACTAAACCCGAGCGATTGCACTAGCTACGTTACTGAACCCGAGCGATCGATCCTTGGCTGTTAACTGAACCCAATCGAGCGATTCCTTCGCTACTGCTGCTAACTGAAGCCGATTGAACCTGCTGCCTCTTGATGAACAGTGACCGTTGCAGGCGGTTGGATGAACAGTCCCGGTGGGGGTTGGATGAACAGGACCCCGTGGTAGTAGAGGCCGTTGCTGCCGGATGAACAGGACCTCGAACGAGGCGA
Source organism: Thinopyrum elongatum (assembly GCA_011799875.1). Lineage (NCBI taxonomy): Eukaryota > Viridiplantae > Streptophyta > Magnoliopsida > Poales > Poaceae > Thinopyrum > Thinopyrum elongatum. The sequence goes on along the minus strand of CM022300.1, from coordinate 440,991,346 downwards.
GGCCGATGGAGGGTGGATGAACAGGACCCCGTGGATGCTCCATGAATAGTAGCTGGTGGAGGGTGGATGAACAGGACCCATGGAGGGCTGGTTGAATAGTAGCTGTTGGAGGCTAGATGAACAGGACCCCGTGGATGAACAGTATCTGGTGGAGGCTGGAGTAAGTCATCGGTGGATGAACAGTAGCAGGTGGTGGCTGCAGAAGTCGACGGTGGATGAAAAGTATCCCGTGGAGGCTGGAGCGAGGCAGTAGACGGTGGATGAATAGTAGCCCGTGGAGTCCCATTTTGTGGTACGCCACACCCCTCCCGATGAACATGACCCTGTTTCAACCGTAGGCGCTCTAACACAAGTCCGTTTCCTCCGTTTTGCGGCATGCCACACCCCTCCCGATCAACATCACCCCGTTTCGACCGTAGCCGGTCGAACAGAAGGCCGTTTCCTTTGTTCTACGGTATGCCAGACCCTTCCTGATGAACAGGACCCCACTTCGATCGTACGCGGTTGAACAGAAGGCCATTTTCCTCCATTTTGCGGTACGCTAGACCCCGTTACGGATGTTCCGTCCGAGCCGGTTGGCTCCCGATGAACATGACATGTTCTGACCCAGTCACTTGGCTCCCGGTGAACATGACGTTGTTTCCTCCGTTCCGACCCAGCCGGTTAGCTGCCAATGAATAGGATAACGTCGCTGTCGTCCATTGCCTCTCCATGTACACGAGCCCTGGTCGTTCGTATGCGCAAGTACGCGTTTCGAGGCCACGCTCGTATGTACATATGTGGCCGTATTTTTTGGCTTGTGGCTGTATGTATTTGTACATGATTTAGACTGGTCAGCTTGAACTGCTACGTGGGGGGCTCTTCTATGACATGTGATGCTACTTACTCAGCCATGGTCCATCGTTGTAGAGCGACCGATCGACCAGTATGTACGTACACGCTCGCGACAAGACAGATAACGCTACGTACGCTTCGACCGGGTGGGTCCCAGCTATCAGGGAGGATAATGACACACTTCCTTGTGTGCGAAATATAGCTGCTGGGTCCCAGCTTGTAACACCCTGGATTTTGCCCATTTTCTTTTTCTTTTGATTTTGGTCTAGATTTGCTTTTCAGTGGCTTAGTGATCTTGAAACCTGGAGAGATCACCTTTGATCCCTCTCCCAAGTGGCTTGTCAACCTCAAAACCATCCCGAGACCTTTCCATTTCCATCTTGGACCCAATCCAATATTCTTTTTCTTGAGAATATTCCTTTTTCTATTAAAGGAATAACCCTGTCTGCCCTGGGTTGTGAAGCAACCCACACTTCCATCATTCCAAAGATTCCTAAATAATTCCCATAAATTGTTTGGGTTAAATATTCCTCAGATATGTCAAAATCCTTCCTTGCCATGACCAAAAATATTCCACCAATATTCCTTTTCTGATTCTGCCCTAGCTGGCAGTTTGTGAAGCAAGTACCCATTATCTTTGCTTGCTTGCCCCCAAACTTTTTGTGCTTTCTTTCCCATCCATATAATTTCCTCATGCCAAATTTCAATTGCATTTGCCTAGTGAATATTCCTGAGCAATTTTTCAAAGTTTCTGTTCAAACAGAGGCCTTGTGAAGGAAGTGCAAGCTAGGCATATCCAAATGATTTGAAATTTTTCAAGCATCATCATATGCTCAAATAATAGCTCTCCACCAAATTTGAGCATCATTACATTATCTATGTGATCACAGCATCAAATATTTGCTTCTGGTCATGTTTTCCTGTTGTGAAGCAACTATATTTTATATTGCTTCATAATTGCTGAAAATTTACCAGATCATTCTCCTACCCATATAACACCTCTCCAACAAATTTGGGCTCATTTAATCTAGCCATTTATCCTCAGTTATTTTTCTAAAATTCTGTCTAGTGGGATGCTGTGTGAAGGAAGTACCATTTTGGTTTATCCAAATGGTATGAAATTTATACAGTGTCTTCATATGCTTAAATAACTAGCCTCCTCCAAATTTCAGCTCAATCCAATCAAGTATGTGAGGGCCACTTCAGCATTTGCATTCCTGTCCAGTTTGGCACATTGTACAGCAAGGGCTAGTTAACTTCATTCAAATGAGCTGAAAATTTGCAGAGATGGTCATCTTAGTGGTTGATCACCCTCAACAAAAATAACAGCACCTCCTTCCAGACCAATCTTCCTCTCCACGGCACAAACACCTTGCTGTTGCTAAGAAGACCTGCTAGCCGTGGTCACTTCAAGTGCCACTATGCTTGTTTCTTTCTTCCTTGACCCTATCCTTCGAATGACTGATCTAGTTGACATGGTGGGGTTGACCAGAACACGTGGCATCGCCGTGTCCACGCGGTGACCACTGCCCTGGCACGCCATGGACGCGAGGCGCGTGATTTCTAGCTCGGGCCCCTCCTCTGCTCGTCGTATCCGCGCGCCTCGTCATGTCTAACAGCCCCCCCTCGCCGTCCTATTCGCTCTGGAATCCTCCCCCCCTTCGGATTCTTCCTCCACACGCCACGGCAATCGCCTCCGAGGCTCTGTCTCGCTCATGACCATCGTCGTTTTCCCTCCCGAGCTCTCTCGACCTCGCCTGAACCCTCTCCGCCCCTCCGCAACCCCTCTGGATGCTGCTCCCCTCCTCCAGGCAAGCTCCCGAAGCTCCGGGACGCCGGAGCACGTGTCACCGCGGCCGTGCTCGGCCTCCCTCGCTGCTCGCCTATATATAGGCCACCCGAGCTTCTCCCGAGCAGATCACCAGCTTCCCCGCACTCAACTACCCCTCCCTAACTACTCCCCGGAGCTCCAGAGCCCTTCCTCGCCTTCATCCGCCGCCATGGCCGCCGCGGCCCTCCTCCTAAATTCCGGCGAGTCCGGCCTTCCCTCCCCCTCATTCCACCACTAGAGGCCTCCACCACCACCCCGGAGCCACTCCTGCATTTCCCCTTCCCCTACGGTGGCCTCTAGCCATGAGCTCACCGACGGCCGTAGCCGGTTTCCGCTGCGGCTGGCGCCGTGCCTGCTCCAGTGCTCCCCGGCGTGCGCCCGGCCTCTGGATGGATGCGGAATTTCTCTCTGAGCATGTCGGTACCCTCCCCACGGCCGGAGATGGCCAGAGCCGCCCGGTCCCCTCGCCGGAGTTTGCCTCTGTTCGCTGCAGCCGCGGACGCCACACCCTCTCCCCGCTGATCATGTTGCCTCCCCTGGACGCGGTGCTCCACCCCGAGCGCATCAGTGCCCGCGCCCTCGCCGGCGGTGGCCGGAGGCACCGGGGCCAGCGCCGGTCGCTCCCCTGCCTCGCTCCTTTGTTTCGTGCGGGAGAACGGCGAGAGGAGGAAGACGACCAGGCCAGGCGGGCCCCGCCTCCTCTCGGTCCCACTTGTCGGTCTCCAGCGTTGATCTGAGCCCGGGCCCGCGCGCTTAAGTTGAAGCGCACTTTGCAAAGTGCGTTTTCCCCGTTTGAAAGCGTATTTCTTAAAATACGTTTTCTGTTTTTTTTTCAGCCGGCGCCGAAAGAGTTAGATTGCGGGCGTTCGTCGGTTAGCAGCAGAAAATGAATATTTTTTATTTATTTTTCTGCTATCGAACGAATGGCCACAACTTTCTAACCGTGACTCCGATTGAGGTGATTCCAAAGCCCACTTCTTCGTCTCGTCAAGCCCGTTCTGTTGGCACCATTTTCATAATGTTTTGATACAGTGGAAATGACCATTTTGCCCTTGCCCATAAACAGACCCCTCCGGGAGAGAACCGTTTCCGGCAATCGTATCCGCGGATTCTCCGCACTTCTCCTCGATGGTTTCTTCATCCCCAGGCAAGCCACGACAGCCACTTGCATGATGGATTTGCAGTAGCTATGGTTTCCTACTTGAATAGTTATTTAATGTGTGCATGTTATTCTGTCTGAAAATACTGTATATGCTCATCCTTACATTCTGTCCATGTGCATCTTGCTAGTTATCAAGTAGTCGTTGGTAGCATTATGCTCATGGTTAATACTGGCAGTAGTTCATGCTAAGATGATGACATGTCTGCATGTTTCGTTATCAGTTGTTATGATTCATCCTGTTATCATGGCTCAGCACATCATCATTCAAATTTAACCGGATGATAATCAAACTTGAACACCTGTTGGCTGAGTCATAGTGTGGACAGAATCGAGCTCACCAGTGCAACCACACTTGCTGGGATGGGGCATCCCTTATTCGGTCTATTGTCATGCCTCTCGCCGGTGCCTCCAACCAGGGAAGATTATGAGCGCGTGCTACCTTGGCCCGGTAGGCGGCTATAACCTTGTGAACCCAGTTTTGGTATTGAGCTCAGGTCCCCGTTTGGGACAGCTTTGTTTAGCCACGACGGTGGCAGGTGTCGGAAGGACACAGGGGTCACCCATGACATAGCCCAAAGGGGAGTTTGTCGGAGTGGCTGGGAGAGTGCCATGCAATAGATTGGGTTTTGTCGGGACGTCGTTGGTCCACCCGAATGGGAGCACGAGGCCACGAGTTCCGTGGTGTGGGTACAATGAACTAACCTTTGCAGAGTGTATAATCTATCGATAGCCGCGTCCTCGGATATGGGCATAGTTCGTAGTAGGACACACTATGGGTCAACAGTATAATAATCTTGCTTATAACAACCCCATTCGTTGAGAAAGAAGTTGGTTGATCTTCATGTGATCGCGAGAGGATCACCGTGGTATTGAGGATACCGAAGTTGGTTGATCGTGATCACGAGAGGATCACCGTGGTTTGGTGTTATGTGGTGATCTCGGAAAAGACCAAGCTCCTTGTGATCATGTTATCACTACGGTATTGTAATACCAAGTGTGGTTGGTCCCGAGGTTATTATGGGGCACACTCGATGGTAAGTTCTTACAGGTGATGGTTACGGGGTAACCTCACGACAGAGTAAGTTGCAACCTGTTGCATGTAGTATATGCCATGCCATGCTTATATTGTTCTAGCATCATCATGTTTTCACCTGCTTAACCTGTAAATGCCATGTTGTTGCTTGTCTTGACTGCTTTGGTTGCTGTGAGCTTGCAAGTACATTCAAAGTACTCACCTGGCGTGTCATGCCAGTTTGCAGGTCATGCCATGATTGCTTGCTTGTCGAGGATTTTGAGTTTGCAAGCTAGGATAAGCATTCCAGCCAGAGTCCCTGCGGAGTGGAGTCCATCACCGCTGTCGTTGTTCCGCTGCCGAGGATACTCCGTTTCCTCGGGTTGTTCCGCTGTTAGCATAGAGCTACCCTGGGCAGGCGTAGTATCGTCGTGCCAATGTAATCCCTGTACCCTTGTAACCTTAACCATAGTAATAAAGAGCTGATTTGTTCTATGCCAACAGTGCCATATTCCAGAAGACTTGTCTCTGGGCTGGAATACGGGGCGTTCCGGTTTCCTCTGAGCTGGGGTGCCACACAGCTATCAGGGGGAGAAATCATTTTTTTCGTAATAAGGACGCACTTCCTTGCGTGCGAAGATGTAGCTGGTGGGTCCCAGTTGTCAGGGGGAGAAAACATTATTTTTCAGGGTAACAAGGATGCAGTCACATGCATGTGTCCATGGGCGTGGTGCGTCCCCATTGTCAGCCTCTCACGTACAGTCATCTTCCGATGACTCTCGTTTGTTGACCACGTTGACCACACCGTGCCGAGCGCACCAAGGCTGGTGGACGACTGCGAGGCCCCAGACTGGAATGACTCAGAGATGGGGAAGACGCGGCAGTGGAGTCGCAGATGGAGAGGAGTGGGAAACTTGACTGGTTCGGGTGCGCGGCAGCACTGCCGCCCATGGGAGACAGGAGCAAGAACAGAGGTTGAAGAGGCAGCACGGCTGTTGGATTAACATCCAATGGTCTAGCTGCTAGAATCATTTGTTGATTAAGTTGACAAAGCCCTGCGTACGCATCAGCTTAGTAGGCCCACAAGTCAGCCACCAAATCTGCCGGGTCCCAGCTGTCATCGGGAGGAATAGTTTTTTTCGCATAACAAGGAGACACTTCCTTCCATGCGAAGATACAGCTGGTGGGTCCCAGCTGTCAAGGGGAGGAAACATTTTTTCAGCTTAATAAGGAGGAACTTTCCTTGCGTGCGACCATGGACCTCATGGGTCCCAGCTGTCAGACTCTCCACGTACAGTCCTCTTCCGATGACTCTCGTTTGTTGATCACACCGTGCCGAGCGCAGCAAGGCGGTGGACGACGGCGAGGCCCCGGACGGGAACGACCTGGAGATGGGAAGACTGGTTCTGGTGCGGCGTGGCGCTGTAGTCGGTGGAGAATAACAGGAGGTGTGGAGGGGTGGAGGGATATCCTGGCCGGCGGTGGGGTAGCGCTTCGCAGCGATGCATGCTAAGCAGAGCCGCTAGCCGCCGGAGGCTGGAGCAGGCGGACCCGGCGACGCTGGAGGAAGAAGACGAGAGATTGAAGGTGCATGCCGGCCGTTGGATATAAATCCAATGGCTGTGGATGTCAGAATCATTTGTTGACTAAGCTGACAACGCCTTGCATAGGCTTCGACCTGTTGCCCCACATGTCAGCCTGCAAAAATGTGGCATATATTTAACCCAATGTTTTCTAGAATTTACAGTCCATTTGCTGGGCTGGGTGAACAAATAATTTCGCGTCAATGCGGCCTATTTAATATTTTCTAAGAAATCCCAGCCCATTTGCACTTTCTTGAAATACACGAATTGGCTGGGCTTGTTCTATATTTAATGTTAGGTTAGAAGGAGCAATTAATATCAAAAAATAAAACGGAGCTACACATTGTATTATATATAAAATTATTAAATTAGCGAGCTATTGCTCAAAAGAAAAATGAGCGCGTTATTATTACATTATATTGGTCCTTAAAATCTTCGCAAGCTTTTGTACGCAATCACCAGGATTTTCCTTGCCTGTGAGTCAAAAACAACCAGGATTTTACTTGCCAACTTCTGTTAAACATTTACTTTTATAAGTTAATAAGACGTGGGATGTTTCTATAATGTATATATAAGTCTCTATTAAATATACGATAATAGTAATAATATAAATATATATAATGTGGTTAGAATTGAAAACATAAATTGGACACTGCATTATTATTCTTATATATAGATAAATAGAACAAAGATCTGCGTTTTATTAAAAAATACATTGGGCTGCTGATGTTTAAGAAAAAGTAAAACCAACACTGGGAGGCCCATAGGCCGGTACGTACATGATGGACCTCAAAAAATAAGTTGAAACCACTGTCTCGGTATGTCATGGGCTACGCATGTTAAAAAAAAACCTAGGCCTAGCTGATACTTGTTCGCCCTCTAAAAAAATGATACCAGCTAGATCCCCGATAACCCGTTCCCGCAACAAAAAAAAGATCCCCGATACCCTGAAAAAAAAGCTCCCCGATGACAGTCATCGTTGGAAATTTATTTCGTTTATTGACTAGGTTGACAAACCCGTGGGCCCCAACGTTAGTATACAATTAGGAGGAAGCTTTTTTTCCAATGAGGCACTTACTTGCGTACGGCTTGGACCTGGTGGGTCCCCACTGTCAGCCTCTCGGCATAGTCCTCTCCGAATTCCTCTTGTTTGTTGAGCATGTTGACAATGGCATACGGTGGTGCCACGGCGAGCGCACACAGACGGGAAAGAACTGGAGCCGAGGAAGACGCCTTCATTCTTTCGAACATACCGCACTAGCCCGGTGGCTGCAGCCCTCTCACCCAAAAGCTGTACTGCCTGTTTCGATTCCAACTGGTGCAGTTGAAAAATATCTAACACTTGCCAAAATTTTGTCCCCAGTTTACCCAGTTTTTCGCACACTCAACATTGTCTTGCCATTTTGAAAATAGCATATCTTTTTGACTTTGCATCATATGAACATGTGCTATACATGAATTTTGATCAGCATGATGTTAACTTGTTGTTAGTTCCATTTTTTACCATGAATAAAATTTCAAACATTCTGTTATCCATGTTTGAAAAGTGCGTGTTGATTTAAATGCTCTGCCTCTGAAACATGCAGTTTCTTATCTGAAAATCACTTGGAAAAGCAGCCATCACCGGTGTTGGATTCGATGCCGCGCTTCTTCAATCCCCCGGCTGCGCAAGCGGGAAATAAACTTCCGTCCCATGCTGGCGGTTGGGGAATGGAGCGAACTAGATTAATGAGGGGGCCGGAGGCACAACTGAAGAAGCACATCAGACGCGATTTTTTTTTCCAGTGGATGGCTCTTGGTGGCATTTTTTTACTTGCCTCTGCACCATACAACTTGTATTTTTAGCCTCCTAGTCCGTGGTGGACCAGCAACCCAATTGCTGGGTGAGCCTCAAGGCCCAAAAACAACGCAGTACTATGTTTGTTTTGAGGCCGAAAACATTACGGCAGGGGTTGAGCGGGGGAGGGGGAAGACAGAGCAAAAAGATAAAAAAAAGAGTTGATGCACCGTTGCTACCCTAACAAGCAAGTGCAATTCTTCTCAGGAAGAAGGTGTGCCATTGACACTCACACATCACAATCCCACAGTAGACATTCTAACAAGTTCACACACAAGTACAACAGAAAAGGTAAACATTCGTATCAAACTCAGGTTCACAGGACACGTTCATATTCATAGCCAACATTCAAAATCAACAACTCAAAAGATTCATATATACACAAGTTCAGCATGTCTATGCATCCAAATGATTGATAGATCACAAGACAATATTCATAGATAATTCACAAAAAGATTCAGATATACACATGTTCAGCATGTTTATGCATCCAAATGATTGAGAGATCACAGCCAATATCATCCATGGACAAACTTTAATTACCTAGGGTACAGACTGGTCAGTGGTGTTCACTCGGTGGTACTTCTTGCTAAAATTAATGCTTGTACGAGCAAACTTTCAAGTACATAAGAGGCAGTACAGACAATCTGAACTTTGCTTGTAGGTTTATCCTCGAGATAGTGGCCTCAATGCCGAGGGAGGTTTGAGCAACTTGGCCACTACTTTCATCCAACTAGTTTACTGGCTCATCTTGGTCCTGTAGCTCGCCAAAATTCTACATTGGAGACAAGAAAGGAGGTGGTCGATAAAATGAACCCCCCAAATTTTTTGTGCAGTTCAACTGAAATGGAGCATCCTTGGCATGCAGACTGATTAAGTGCCAGATGAATATACACGTCAACCAACTTGTCTGGAATCTTTAGACTCCATGACATACAGTTCACTACCATATGTGCCGATAACCAAAAGGCACAAGTTGGGACCAAAGACTGGACTGCATTTTTCTGGGCTATGCGCCAAGCAATATAGTTGGCGTTCACTCTAGCACTTCTTCTTGTCAACATCGATGCTTGTCTGAGTGAACTTTGGAGTACATAGTAGCAGCATAAGTATCTATCCATCTGATCTTTTTATGCAGTTCTACTGAAATCGTCCAATGTAATGATTTCCTGCGAGTTCAGGCTCCAAGTTACTCCTTTATGAAATTGGCAAACAGTAGCACAATACCAAATTACCAATACATATGACAAGCACAATAATCATGATAAAGACCGGTACCAACCTGTGTGAGGAAGCATATCAATTACTATTTCCTTTGACTGGAAACTGAGATAAGCAACTGACAGGAAAGGAAGGACACAGTCGAGGCAAGGAAGCACCCAAAGTTTTTGTGCAGTTCCACCAAAATTGATGTTGTGGTGGGCGCACGGCAGATGCCAAAGGATGGCTAAAGAGGGGGACAGGCTCGGGGGCACCGGTGGGCTCCAGAGGCGAGGTCGGTATGAGCGAGCGAATGACGCAAGACATACCCAGGTTCGGGGCTCTTCGGAGAGATAACACACCTAGTCCTGCCGAGTGTGGTTTATATGTGGATGGTACAAGCTTGCTCCTAGAGCTTTATTGGGGAGGAAGGAAGACATGGCAAAGCATAGGCTGCTCCTTCTCCTTGTGTGTGTGTTCTACTGATGATCTCTCTCTCTTGTGTCTGCCCGTGTACATGGAGGGCCCCCGGGGGGTTTTATAGGTCAACCCCCCAGGGTTACAATGGTAAAGCTACATGGGTGCGGGGCTAGGATGTCAGCGTCTCGGAAGCCGGTGCTGGGGCCCGCCGGGTACCATGGTACGCCGGGTTCTTTGGGCACAGACTCCGCGCGCCAGAGGGCACTATTTCCCATCTTGTCGTGCGTCATGGAGTGGTTGGGCCGGCTCCGCTACAGTGGCGCGTCGCCCCCGAGCCGGGTTGAGCAACCCCCGGGTTGGAGACAGCGGCGGCCGGATTGGCGGCGGCAGCCCCCGAGCCGGGTTGGGCAGCCCCCGGGTCGGATTCGTTGGTCACCGGGTTGGAGAAGGCAACCCCCGGGCCGGGATCAGCAACCCCCGGGTCAGGGTCCGCAGCCCCCGAGACTTGTTTGTGGGTGGCAGCCCCCGAGCTTGGAGTGGCAGCCCCCGGGTCCGGGTTGGCGAGGGGCGCTTTGGGGTCGTCCGAGATAGAGATGGACTCAGAATCTGGAGACGGCTTGACAGATGGCTTGTGCAAGTGCTCGAGGAAGACGCCGGATGGTATGGCCTGCCGGGATGAGCCAATCTTGGCTAACATGTCGGCGGCTTTGTTTTCCGTGCATGGGACATGGAGGAACTCGCAGCCATCGAAGTTGCCAGAGAGCTGCTGGACCAGGAAACGGTAGCTGGCCATGTTGGCATCCCGGGCGTCCCACTCGCTGGAGCACTGCTGCACCACCAGATCCGAGATGCTGTAGCATAAGATGCATCGGATGCCGAGTTCCTTGGCAAGCCGGAGGCCGTGCACAAGGGCTTCGTACTCGGCGACGTTGTTGGAGGCGGCGAAGTGGATCTGGAGCACGTACCGCAGCCGGTCGCCCTTTGGGGAAGACAACACGATGCCGGCTCCCAAGCCGGAGCGCATCTTGGAGCCGTCAAAGTGCATGTGCCAATGCGTTGAGTCCGGCGGTGGTGGCAGGTACTGGGTCTCTGTCCAGTCGATGAGGAAGTTGGTCAGGGCCTGGGACTTGATTGTGGTGTGGGGTTCGTAGAGGATGGTGTGGCTGGCCAGCTCAATGGCCCATTTGGCAACCCGGTCAGAGGCATCCCGGCAGCCCATGATCTCGCCGATTGGGGCCGTGCTGACCACGATGATGACATGTTCTTGGAAATAGTGCTTCAGCTTCTTGACGGTGAAGTACATGCCATAGTACATCTTCTGGTAGTGAGGGTAGTTGTGCTTGGAGGCGGAAAGCACCTCGCTTAGGTAGTAGACCGGGCACTGGACAGACTGGATCTTGCCCTTCTCTGGTGGCTCGACCACAAGCACCGTGCTGACTGACCGCGAGGTGGCGGCTATGTGTACCAACAGCGGATCCTTGTCAGCTGGCGCGGCCAGGATGGGTGCGGTGGAGAGCATGCGCTTGAGATCCCGGAACGCCTCGTCCGCCTGGTCGTTCCACTCGAACGGCGACGTCTTCTTCATCAGCTGATATAGGGGCAAGGCCCTCTCGCCTAGCCGGCTGAGAAACCGGCTGACCGTGGCCAAGCAGCCGATGAACTTCTGGACATCTCGCAGCCGGGTTGGCTTGCGCATGTGCTCGATGGCCTTGATCTTCTCCGGGTTCGCCTCAATGCCGCGCTCTGAGACGAGGAAGCCGAGCAGCTTCTCGGCTGGCACGCTGAAGATGCACTTCTCTGGGTTGAGCTTGATTTGGTACTTGCGCAGATTGGCAAAGGTCTCCTTCAGGTCGTCAAGGAGCATGAGGTGATGCTTGGTCTTCACCACGATGTCGTCCACGTAGACGTGGATGTTGCAGCCGAGTTGCGTCGGCAAGCATTTCTGCATGCAGCACTGGAAGGTGGCGCCGGCATTCTTCAAGCCGAACGACATGGTGACGTAGCAATACGCCCCGAAGGGCATGATGAAGGACGTCTTCAGGGCGTCGGCTGGGTCCAGTTTGATCTGATGATAGCCGGAGTAAGTATCCAGGAAGGACAGGAGCTCATAGCTGGTGGTGGAGTCGATCACTTGATCTATCCGTGGCAAAGCGAAAGGATCCTTGGGGCAGGCCTTGTTCAGGCTTGTGTAGTCTATGCACATGCGCCAGGTGTTGTTCTTCTTGAGGACGATGACCGGGTTGGCCAGCCACTCGGGGTGAAATACTTCCATGATTAAGCCGGCCGCGAGTAGCTTGGCGACCTCTTCACCGATGGTTCTTCTCTTCTCTTCAGAAAAGCGATGTAAGGGTTGACAAATAGGCTTGGCGTCCTTACGGATGTGTGTAGTTTGTGCTCGGTGTACTTCCTCGGGATTCCCGGCATGTCCTTCAGGGTCCATGCAAAGATATCCCGATTCTCACGGAGGAAGTCGACGAGCTTGCCTTCTTATTTGCTGTCGAGGCAGGTGCCCACGACGACGTACTTGCTGCAGCTGGGGTCTTCTGGGTTCAGCTTGACCTTCTTGGTCTCCTTGTACGGTTGGAATGAGGCCTCGCCAGCCGACTCCTTGGTTGAAGACGGCACAACCGGCGTCTCGTTGGCTAGCACGACAACCTGGTCGAGCTGGCGCCGCTCCTCAGCTACGACCAGTGACTTGGCCAATCTGGCGTCGGCTTGAGCGCACTCTAGGGATTTTCGATAGTCACCGATGATGGTGATGAGGACCTTGGGACCCGGCAGCTTCATCTTCAGGTAGGCGTGGTGGGGGACTGCCATGAATTTGGCGAGCGCAGGACGGCCCAGCAGCGCGTGGTATGCGCTAGACAGGTCCACCACCTCAAACCAGATCGGCTCGCGCCGGAAATGATCGCTCGTGCCGAAGAGGACGTCGAGCCAAATCCGGCCGATGGGGGAGCAGGAGAGACCCGGCACGATGCCGTGGAACACCATCCGGGATGACTCCAGGTCCTTGACCTCGAGGCCGAGCTTGGTCATGGTGTCGCGATAGAGGATGTTGATGCTGCTGCCACCATCAATGAGGACTCGCGAGAACTTGCAGGTGTGCCTGGCAGCAACTATGGTTGTGTCGAGGACAAGGTCGTAGCCACCCGGGTTGGGCATGATGGCCGGGTGGTCCTCCCGGGTCCAGCTGATTGGGCGCTCCGACCAGTGCATGTATTCCGGCACGGCCGGGACGACGGTGTTCACTTCCTGCAGGAGCAGGCACTCGCTACGCTTGTCGTCACCGAGGCTGGTGAAGACGATGTAGCTCGTGTTCTGGTTGGGGAAGACATCATCGCGCCATTTGCTGGGGGAGGGGGGAGGAGGCGGAACCGGCTGCCCCGCGCCCAAAGCCGGAGGTGGTGGGATGTCGCCCCTCATGATGCGCTTGGTGATGGCGCACTGCCAGAGCGTGTGCGTGGACGGCCTCGCGCCGCTGTGGTGCTTGCAGGGAGCGTCGAGCATCTCCTTGAAGCTCATGGTGGTTTGCCACGCCATCTTGCCTATTTGCCGGCGCCTGCCGGCCGGCTCGGCCGCGGGCGCCTGCTCGGCGGCCACGACGAGGCGGCTGTCATAGTGTGGGGCCTGCTGATCAGCCTTGCACTTGTTGTTCTGCTGGTGGCTACCCTCACTAGCCGGCTTGGCGGGCGATGCCGGTAACTCTTTGCCGGCTTCATCCAGCATCACCTGGATCTTCATGGCGGAGTCGGTGTTGGCGTACTTGTCCGCGATGACCATGAGTGCAGCCATGGTGGTTGGCTCAAAGCACAGGAGCTTGTGCTTGAGGAGGGTGCCATCCCGACAGCCGCTCACGAAGTACTGAATGGCCTGGACCTCATGGACTCCCCCGCAGCTATTCCTGAGCTCAGTCCAGCATGCAAGGTACTCGCGGCCGGTTTCAACCGGCCCCTCCACGCACATGGCGAGCTGGCTGGGACGGCCGGGACGCTTGTAGGTGCCGGTGAAGTTGGGCACGAAGGCCTGCTCGAAGTCAACCCACGCGTTGAAGCTGCCGGATGGCAGACTATTGAGCCACGTCGGGCCGAACCCAGGAGCATGAGCGGGGCGTAGCACACGGCAAGGCGGCGATTGCCGCCCGTGATGCCGATGGCGGTGGTGTAGTCGACACTACAAAAAAAGACACATCCGTGACATTTTGGGCCGAACGAAAAAAATTTCTGTCATGCTTATGACACTTCTATGACGATAATTGTGACAAAACCCGGTATCATTATAGATGTGGTGGGCTCCTACTTCTATCACAAAAAAAGATGACAGAAAATGGGCTTTTCAACCTGGGCGGTCCGGAGACGCACCTGCATGACATTCTTTGGGCCGTCCATGACGGAAAAAATCATGGTAGAAGCGAGGGTGAGAAAAATTTCGGGGAGTTCCCGGTTACGGTGGGTGGTCGGGGCCGAGCGATGTATGCGAGGTTTGCGTGTTTTCTCTCGTATACATACGCACATGTGTGCGAGGCGTTGGGCTCTAACTGAACCCGAGCGAGGCGTTCGCTTACTGAACCCGAGTGATTGCACTAGCTAAGTTAATGAACCCGAGCAATCGATCAATCCCTGGCTGTTAACTGAACCCGATTGAGGGATTCCTTCGCTACTGCTGCTAACTGAAGCCGATCGAACCTGCTGCCTCTTGATGAACAGTGAACATGGGGGTTGGTTGAACGAGTCGAGACGTACGTGGTTGGGGTTGGATGAACAGCTCCCGGTGGGGGTTGGATGAACAGGACCCCGTGGTAGTAGTAGTAGGCCGTTGACGCTGGATGAACAGGACCCCGAGAGGAGGCCGCCATAGCCGAGCTGGTCGGGGGTGGATGAACAAGACCCCGTGTAGGGCTGGTTGAACAGTAGCCGGTGGAGGGCTGGATGAACAGTAGCCCATGGATGAACAGTGGCTGGTGGAGGTAGGAGGAAGACGCGGTGGATGAACAGTGCAGGTGGAGGCTGAAGGAAGTCGACGGTGGGTGAACAGTAGCCCGTGGAGTCCCGTTTTGCGGTACGCCACACCCCTCCGATGAACAGGACCCCCGTTTCGACCGTAGCACTCCAACACAAGTCCGTTTCCTCCATTTTGCGGTATGCCACACCCGTCCCGATGAACAGGACCCCCGTTTCGATCGTAGCGCTCCAACACAAGTTTGTTTCCTCCGTTTTGCGGTACGCCACACCCCTCCCGATGAACAGGACCCCCGTTTTGACCGTAGCCGGTCGAACAGAAGGCCGTTTCCTTCGTACTGCGGTACGATAGACCCCGTTTCGACTGTTCCGTCCAAGCCGGTTGGCTCCCATTGAACAGGATGCTTTCCGACCCAGTCTATTGCCTCCCGATGAACAGGACATTGTTTCTCCATTCCGACCCAGCCGGTTGACTGCCCGATGAATAGGACGCCGTTGCTGCCGTCCGTTGCCTCTCCATGTACACAAGCCCTGGCCGTACGTATGCGCGAGTAGGCGTTCGAGACCCCGCCCGTATGTACGTACGTGGCCGTATTTTTTTGGCATGTGGTTGTACGTACGTGTACACAGTTTAGAAGGGAGTGCCTGAACTGCTACGTCGGGGGCTCTAATACTACACGTGCAACTGCTTGCTCGGCCATGGTTCATCGTTGCAGAGAGACCGATCGACCAGTATGTACCTACATGTCGCGACAACGCTACGTACGCTTCGACCAGGTGGGTGCCGGCTATCAGGGAGGATAAGGACGCACTTCCTTGTGTGCGAAGTTATTGATGGTGGGTCCGAGCTGTCAGGGGGAGGATTCATTTTTTTCACGCCTAATATGGAGGCACTTTCCATGCGTCCGAAGATATAGCTGGTGGGTCCCAGCTGTCAGGGGGGAAACATTTTTTTAGCAAAATACAACTAAGCCAAAATACAGAGGCCCTTCCGGTAGGTCCCTGCTGTCAGGTGAAGGAATCATTATTTTGCGCATAATAAGGAGGCACTTCCTTGCTGTGGCCGTGGACCCAGCTGTCAGCCTCTCCACGTACAGTCCTCTTCCGATGTAAGTCGTGCCTTGACCACGTTTACCACGCCGCGCCGAGAGCACAAAGGCGCTGGACTACGGTGAGGCCTAGGAAGGGAATGACCCGGAGCCGGGGAAGACTCGGCAGTTGTTTCCCACGCAGAGGGGCATACGAGGGTTTACTGATTGGGCTGCAGTGTGAGGCTACCGTTGCCGGAGAATAACAGCAGGTCTGGGTGAGTACAGGGATGGCCAGGCCAACGATGGGAGTAGGGTGGGGCGGTGAGGCCTGCGCGACAGCAGAGCCGGCCACGGGAGGCAGGAGCAGGCAGCACCACCGACGCTGGTTTGTGTGGCTGGAGCAAGAAGACCAGAGGTTGAAGAAGCACTACGGCCGTTGGATGGACATCGTACGGTCACTGGAGCTAGAATCATTCATATTGACTAAGTTGACAAAGCCCTCCATCCACGTCAACTTAGTAGGCCCACAGGTCAGCCTCCAACTATAGTGGGTCCCAGATAGCAGGGGGAGTATTCATTTTTTTGTGCGTAATAAGGAGGCACTTCCTTGCGTGCAAAGATATAGCTGGTGGGTCCGAGCTGTCAGCGGGAGGAACGTTTTTTTCGTGAAATACAGAGGCCCTTCCGTTGGGTCCCTGCTATTAGGTGGAGGAATCATTATTTTGCGCGCAATAAGGAGGCACTTCTTGCGTGTGGCTGTGGACCCAGCTGTCAGCCTCTCCGCGTACAGTCCTCTTCCGATGGATGTCGTTCGTTGACCACATTGACCACGCCGCGCTGAGAGTACCAGGGCGGTGGACGACGGCGAGGCCTAGGAAGGGAATGACCCGGAGCCAAGGAAGACTCGGCAGTGCTTGCCCACGCGGTGGTGAGTACAAGGGTTTACTGGTTACTCTACCATCGCTGGAAAATAATTGGAGGTGTGGGTGAGTAGAGGAATGGCCTGGCTAGCGATGGAGTAGGGTGGGGCGGTGCGGCCTGCGCGGCAGCACAGCCGGCCACTGGAGGAGGGAGCAGGCAGTCCCGCCGGCGCTGGTTTGAGCGGCTGGAGCAGGAAGAGCAGAGATTGAAGAAGAACGGCAGCCGTTGGATGGACATCCAACAGTCACTACTCTCGTGTGTTGACTAAGTTGACACAGCCTTGCGTGCGCGTCAACCATTGCTTTAGGAAAGCGTACGCATCAACCTATAGTAGGCACACAAGTCAGCCTCAAATCTGTGGAAAATGGCATACAACCCATCTGCCATTATTTCTAATAATTTACTGCCCATTTGCTAATTCTTTAGGATTTTTTTTGGATCCCATATTCTTTTTGTTAGCATTACAACCCATATTGTGGCCACGGTTAAAAATTTCTACGAAATTTTGCATATTTCGGTGCGATCGGAACTGTTTTTAATCCCGAAATTTCGAGTCACGTTCAAACTAATTTAAAAATAATAAATTTATATCAATTTAAAATCCAACATAATTTTCCCTGCAAAAAAACAATTAAATTCAAAATGTCAAAATCTTTAAAAAACGATATTTAAAACTAATTATCAGTTTGCTGTGTTTATAAATTTACATCCCATTTCTTACTACATTTTCTGGGCAAGAGAATACATCGCTCTCGTCTTGAAAGATTTGCAGCCCAGCAAGGCTGAGGAAGCAAGTAGGCCTCCGTTGGGTATTTCTTTTAAAAAAGTAGAACTGGGCTAGCCATTTTCAGCAAGAAAAAAACACAACTGGGCTCATCATGTGGTAAACATAAAATAAAACCCTGGCTAGACGGGCCAGAGCCCCCGCATAGACCCGTTGTTACCCTGATCCATCTCTAAAACTATTATAAATAACAACTGCTTGTTCCTCAAAAAAAGTAAATAACAACTGCGCGACCTGCTGGGTCCCTGGAGTCAGCCGCTCGTTGTGTAATTCTCTTGTTTGTTGACTACGTTTACAATGGGGTGGGACCCAGATGTCCAACCATTAGGAGGAACCATTTTTTGGGCTTGTAATAACAAGGCACTTGCTTGCGTACTGCCATGAACCCTGGTGGGTCCCTACTGTCATCCTCTCCACATACAGTCATATGCTTGTTCCTCTCGGTTGTTGACGACGTTGACAACGCCAGACGGCGGCGCACCACACACGACGAGCGAACCAAGGTGGAGGACGACGGCGAGGCCTCGGACGGAATGAACAGGAGCCGTGGAAGATGTGCCAGTCTATTCGCATGCGGAGGGGAGTACGAGGGTTGACTAGTTCGGGTGCGGGTGCGTGTTGGGGCTGACGTCGCCAGAGAGTAACAGGACATATGGGGGAATAGAGGGAGGGACTGGCCAACGTTTGAGGGTACGGTAGGGCGGCAGAGGCGCAGCCAGTCGTGGGAGGTGGTAGCAGGCGGAACCGACGGCGTGGTTTGGTTTGGGCGGCTAGAGGAAGAAGACAAGAGATACACGACAGATGTTGGATGTCAATCCAACGGCTGGTAGGCAGAATCATTTGTTGAGTAGTAATTAAGTCGACACCACCTGGGATAGGCTTTTTCCTCATGGGTCCCAGATGTCAGAATCCAAATCTGTCACGGTCATGCAGCCTTTCTTATGAAAATTTACAGCCCATTTGGTGTGCTAGTTCAAAATAAGTTTGTGGGTGATGGTGGGGGCTAATCACTTGGGTTCTGCAATGCACAGTGAGCTCAAGCAGCCGGCGAGAGTGATGTTATTTCCCTTGGTTGGGATTTGTTACAATATTTCACTCTCGATTAAACAAATGGCAAGCCATTTGCCTTGTTTCAAAGAAAATATGACAGTCACAGCCGAGTTGAAAAGGGCAACAACATCTAACTCCAGCTTACAAACTGTACAAAAGCACGAGGGTTAATTGTTCATCGGGTTTAGAAAAAACCCAGATTGAAAAGGGCAACAACATCTAACTCCAGCACTGTTTTCGTCTGTCACAATCAAATGGATCGGTCAGGTCCATAGAATGAACATCCTGGGTCGTAAAATTTACTGGATTATGACCACAAGATGTTGTAAATAGAAGCCCGGCACGTTCAGAAGCCCTTTTGTCCACCTGAAACTCCTTTTTTCGCTCTTCGACATACCCATCCATCAAAACCATGCTGCTGATAAACTTAAGCCTGATGGACAATAGTAACCTCTCATTCAGCAGGAAGAATGTGACAAATCTAGTGTTTGCATGGTTGGCTACATACCGTTCCAGCGTTATTGTCTTCAATCAAATGTCATGAGAAGTGAGAAAATCCTGGTGCTTACGAATCCACCAATTGGTTATAACTTTCTTACCCCGTCCTGTTGCCTAAATAGACATGAAGATTGAAAACAATTAAGGTCTAAAAAAAGAGTGTCGAAAGAGCAACAACGGAATGGTTAATTCTAGTACACTATATGCGGGCTTCCAATGTGCGTGAAATTATCACCTTTATATACAACTTCTCCAGACAAGGAAAGCATTGCAGCAAGCCAATAATCTTGTTTAGATCAAACCTATTCATTTGGATATATAAGATCTTGATAGAATCCAGCACCATTGATAGGCTATCCATGGAGAAACTCTTCATTAAGCATAGAACATAATATTAGTACAAAATGTGTACTCCAAGATGATATAGAACTTATGCGCAGAAATTTAAAATGCAGCTTATGATTACAAGTGTAGATGATAATATACAGTACCTAAAGAACTGTGGAGCCAAACACCATCTTGAAATGAGCACAGAGATCATGTATTACACCCAAGGTCTCTAGTTTAGGCGCAGAGACGACAGTTATTTGCGACGGTGAATAACTAGAATCAAGGATCAACCTTTGAAGTGAAGGGGCATCTTCGATGATGAGCTGCCTTCCGTCAAAAGAAATTCCAATTCTTACAAGGTTGGGCGACTTTATTTGGAGATAACTGATTCTAACTGTGAAAACAAGCACCAAGCGCTCCAGGGCAGGGCAACTGGAGTGGATGATGCTATGCAATGAGGCCTCCGATATATGAACCCACACAAGTGAAAGTTTTTTGAGAAATGGGAGTCGAAGGTTTAGTACCAAATTGTCTGGTAGGTAGCACAGCGCAAAGGTGGCGGTGTGGAGAGAGGAGGAAAACCGAGAGATGGACATCGGTGCTGAGGGCACAAGTACATGGCGTTCGGTATCTGGTAGGTGATTTTCTGGGGAATAGTAGAACTCAAGCAGCTGTAGTTTTGTGAATTCAGGGGATTTCAGCCATGCGTCCACCATGCAGGGCATGCTATGCTTGCTCAGGTAGCCTAACGGGATGCAGAGGCTTTGAACGGAGCCCTGGTGGGAGGAGATGATGGCTCTGGGGAGTTCAAAATCATTAAAGAGAGATAACTGATGACAGTCGAGATTAAGGGGCGCGGTGCGCCATAGAGGGCGCCACCGAGTTGAGAGGACTTGGGTGTGGCAGCAATCCTTGAAGGGGAGAAGCGAGATGATCTCCCAAAGGATGGCGTTCGGGAGATCGCTTATGCGGTCCACCCAAGATTCTATGGGTTCCTGGGATCCGGTGGGGGCGGGCTCACCGCTTCTCCCCGCGCAGCTGGGTGCGGGATCTACAACAGGCGTCGCCGCTGGCGGGAGCCTCATCTTCTTGGTGCTGGGGTCAGCCGACTCCATTTTCCTCGAGGGCGTCGCGTCGAGCTCACGGATTTGAGCAGAGTAACGAATGTCGAGCCTAGTTGTAGTGCGAGTGAAGAAGAAGGGGAGCTGGGGTTTTTTGTAGTAGTGAGGAAGAAGGGGAGCTGGGGTTTTCTGTAGGAGTGAGGTCAGGAATTTGGGGGTACGAGTGGAGCGACCTGACATGAGGTGGGTGGGAGTGAGGAGGAAGAAGAGCACCCATGTTTTCTTAGGGGGCGGTGTGTTGGGTAGCGCCTATCATTAAGTAAATATATGGGCTTTTGAATTGATTTTATTATTTACTAGGGTGGATGGGCTGTTTTGTCTTGGGCCCAGAGAAACAATTACTGCTAGTACAGTGGAGACACTCTACAGCTACCCAGAAAAACAATTACTACTAGTATAGTGGATACACTACTGCTTCTGGCTCCTCCAAGGTCATCAAAACGTCTCCCTCTACTGAATGCCATTTTACTTTGGTTCACCGACATGCGGGCCATGCAGCACGCGGGCCCAAATGCCATCCACCAAATTAGAAGGCGGTATGCAGGCGGAGAATCACCCCAGTTGTAGCGCGGCAGTAACGAGCCGTCATATCTCAAAACCCCACCTCCCCGCAGTCTAAGTTTGACGGACGAAGCAACCATCATTTCACTCTTCACTGAATCCCCTTATCCCTCACCATCTTCAAGAAAGACAACACTCGCATCTACCATTGTTCTTCTCTCCCAACGAAGGGAATGTAAGCGGATCCATGATGTTGGTATATTTTCTTTCAGAAAAAAAGAACTTTTGCGAAGCAGTAACTGATCCTCACTCTCTTTTTTGTTTCATTGTCATTGCGATTGTGTTTTCCTTTTAGTTGTCTCCTAGTATTCATCAGTTTCATGATGGACCAAGGAGAACCAGGCAAAGATCTACCGATGTTGGAGCAGTCGTGGGAGGCTGATCCCCATGAGACAGAGAGCTCCAAGAAGATGGAGGCATCCACCGAGCCGACCCCAGATACGCTCACGGCCACTACTGAGATGGTCAATGCCCCATTTGAGGCTACAGCCCCCGTGGCCCTGCAGGAGTAGTTTTCCCCCTTCGAGGATGTGTCCCCACCCGCTGAGCTGCCCAAGGTGATTTTCTTCTTTGCCGATCTCGATTGTGGTTTTTTCATCTAAGTATGTGGTGATAAATAATGCAAAATTTTATTAGCTTCGATGCCATGCTACCTTCCCTGTCATGCATACTTTTGACTCTACACAGTGGTTTATATAACTTATGTTTCTTATATTTGAAAGTAATTCAGAACTTGTTTCTGTTTCAATTAGAGCCCTGATGCAGACAAGGATTGTGTGGTTGTACATGTCACTCGCTATGAGGCGGATGACCTGAATATATGCACTGGGAAAACAAAGTTCTTAGGCTGTTGGATCCTGGAAGCCATTTGCACTTATACCAATGTCGAGATGTATTCCAGCCTCACTGTTGTCAGGCGTGTTGTCCAGGGTGTACTGAAGCACAAGAAGTTCAAAGCTACTCCTTCGTTTGTGAGGCATACTGTTCTTGTCAAGCTTACGTAGGAAGATGATGTGGCATGCCTCCACAAAGAAGTTTATGAGTGGCAAGGCCACAAGGTTATCTTCAGGAAGGTTCACAGGATTGAGTTGCTGCCGGATGTCCTCAATGATGTTCATGGCAAGGTCCGTCTTGTGTCCATCTCAAATTAGATCGAGGCATGAAATAGTTGCCCCAGCTAGTGTTTAAAAGTAGTTTGGATTGTGTCTAATTATCCGAACCTTGCCTATTATCGAGCCCTCTGGGGCTAGTACTCTGTTTGAATCCGCCTATGGGAACTACTGCTACTTTTGTGTGCCCGTGAATCATGTCAGAACCATCCTAATTGTTGCCGAAACAGATGCGTCCTCACTAGTTTTTTCATGTAATATGGCATGGTAAGACATAAGTTGTCACGGTTTATCATACAAGCAGTGTGTCTTTGATGAAATAGAGTACTTGTTCAACAACTGTGCGCCGACATATACATAGGGTACATAAGGCTGGTTAAGTACTTGTAAACACTGTTGGTGCTACCCCACTTGTAAGCAGTTGTGCAAAACACGGCACATTGGCTCAGCTCGCTTCAACACTAGAAAAGTCGGCTATCGACCAGCTAACAATCAATAATCTGTTGTCTGACATATAAGCAACTACGTATCTTGTTATAGTGGTTCATGCAGTTAACTAAGGCCACAATGTAAATTCCAAACGTTCACACGCTAGTCCAGCGTTCAAGTGGAACAATAACATTAAACTCGGTTTCATAAAATACTTGAAAAGCATAAGTTAAGCAATTTTATACATCTCAATGATTCATAGAACATAACAAACATTTACTAGTCTCTACTCTTATAAAAAAATAGAGTTGGTGATGATGGTGTGCCTGCCATCCTGTAATATAGGCCGTCCGATTTATATCTAACGGATAGGAAGGAAACTATGGCAATTTTGCAAAAGGATACCCACACCCCTCTCCACTTTTGCAAATAAGGCCTTCCCTCATTCATCCTTTTCTCTCACAAGATAAACTACTCACACAAATGCATCTTGATGTTCCATGCAACGCACGGGCATCTTGCTAGTTCACAGCAAAAGACAAAGTTGTGAGATGGTTTACAAATCAGGAAAAATCAAGCAAGGCTTCTCTGAGCAAAGGGCCTCCCTAGGTAGGCTTTAATTTCCTGGAGTTCACTCTAGTTTTTCTTGTTGCCGCCATCCAGGGTTAGGTTCTCTCATTCCAGAATAACCAATTATACTTGTGTTCTCAGTTGGAATGCTGAACTGAACCATGTAGTGTACTGACCATCTGAACTTCTTGTGCAGTTCCACTAATTCTAAGCACCGCTATTTGCAGAAATAAGCAGACCACAATGCCTCTTGTCTATGCACCTGTCCCAAAAACCTCCGTGCAGCTGTGCCAGCTAGTCCTTTGTCCATGGATGAACTGGGAGAAAGTGCATTCCCGACTAGGATGCAGTTGTTTTCGCTCGTCCCTGCACTGCAATCAGGAAGTAAAACGTACGAATCAACTTCTTTTTGATTGCGTTGGTCATTCTACCTAGTTACTACCGATGTCGGAATACCTGGAATACGGGTGGTTAGACGACGGCAGCTAGGAATAGCCATCTCATTTTGTGTAGTTCTAATAAAACTGAGGTGTGCACTTTTGATTGCGCAGATAAAAACGACATGGAGACAGACATTCCTGTTTGCGCAAATATGAAATAAGGTTATTTAAACAGTGATAGTTATTTGCAGTGGCATATGATTAACAGCAGCATCTATTGTGTTATAATTGGCACTGCATTGACAGTATGAAAGTGCCCTTAAGTAAGAAGTAGCATCACATCACATCAGCACTGCCACTAGATTAACATGCAGAACAATAGCATTAGTATTACTGTCATGAGAGTAGCACATGGTCAGTAAATGTGCAATCAAAATTGTGCAGTTCCACTGGGATGAAGCAATGTTAGTGGTGTGAGATTTAAGTGTAACTGCAAAAACACAATTCATGGGAAATAAAGCAAGACGGAAGCACTTCATAAAATGGTGGTGGCATAGCTTCAATTTATCGACGGCACTAGACCATTACTAAATAGTGATATTAGGTGGCATTCCTTCAATTTATTGATGGCACTAGACCATTACTTAATAGTGATATTAGGTGGCATTGCTTAATGCTTCATGTGATTTTACATTAACGGTAGCGATATGGGCGTAGGGATAGCAGGGGCATAAAGTGGTGAGGCAGGTGTGGTTGCCGAGAGCGGCAAACACTCAGGTAGCATGTCTGCATTTGTCCCATTTTTATCTCCTCGGCGACATTTTCCTATGTGAGCACAGGAAATCTAGACCTGCTCATTCTCATTTGCGTTGTCCCCCAACACCCCTCACTCTCTTTCCTTTTTCGACCAAGAGACAGGTCCACCTCCCCCACCCTTCGCCATCCACCACGCTTTCTTTGCCTTTTCAACCAAGAGACCGGTTGGGTAGCTAGTATCTACTACTTTCCCCCGTTTCCCCTTAGAACCAAGTCCTAGATTCATGCTACAGCTTTCCCACTTTCTTCCCTGTTTGAACCAACTCTTAGATTCGACTGTATGAACTAGCTTTATCTCTAATAATAGTAAAAGTCTAGGTGGCTTTGGAACAGCCGACGGAAGTAGAAAAAGATCCACATGCAGCCACGTGGGGAGCTGGGGCAGTAGGGCAAGGCAGGTTTTGAAGGAATATATACCTGAGGGTCGTCGGGATGTGGCAAAGACAGCGTCGGGAGGCCGCATCTTGGCCACAATACCGCAGGGACGAAGAAGGGGTCGGAGGCCCTCCCGAGCCGGCCCTGTCTCGGAGAGAATGGCACGGCCGCCGATCGAGATGCGCGGGCAGCTGTTGGTCTCCTCCCTCACCGCCAACGATCGCGTGAACGATGCACCTACATCCCTGCCCTGGCAGAGGTGGTCCGGCCGGATTTGTGACCAGCCGTGAGCAGAGAGAGAGTGTGGCCACCTATGTCTTGCTTAGATCTGGAGAGCATGAGAGAGTGAAAGAGAGGAACCCTAGTAAAGCAAGCGCCGAGGCTCCTTCTTATATATATAGTTGAGTGATTTTGTTGTAGCAGCCGTTATTAAATGGAATATGCGCGAACCACTATTTTCATTTAAAGTTCAAGTAAAAATAAAACTCGATCAATAATGTGCCACCGCTTCTAGGTCGCATTATCAAATCATCGCGTCCAAGACGCACTTGTACTATATCATTCACGTGCGGTCCCCGACCCTCCATCAAGTTGAAAACTAGACTAGTCAAAATGTCAATTGGGTTGCCTCTTTGTAAACAAATGCGCTCCTAGCTTCAAAAAAATGCGCTCCTACGTGTACCCGGGAGTGGGTGTGAGAGAACTAGTGCGTGCGTGCACCGCTTCTCTTCGTGAGAGTACAATATACTACGCCAAAGAACGTTTGCCACAAGAGTAATAGTATAAGTGTGTGACGTGTGAGTTAAAATAAAAGGTGCGCGACGTCTTTTATTTTTTAGAAGTTTTGAGGGTAGGGTGTGAAGAGCACATATGTGTGTGACGTCTACCTACAGATAGATGATGGGTGCGAGAGGACTCGGGAGAGTCGTAACTCGTGAGGGTGCGTTTGTGCATGAGAGAGGCAGCACCGGGCACGTATCAATGCAATGCATGTGTCCATAAATCATATCTAACAAATGTTCGCCACAAGCCGTTTCCTGAGGAATGTCGTAAGAACCGTTAGATTGTCATCCGACAGTGTCAGTTTTGCCATGGCATTTAACAGAACAGCCACTCCTCCGGCACACAAATCTTCCACATGATTGTTAGCAACTGCCGTATGCTCCTCCCTTCGTTCCAAAATGTAGTGCATATAGCTTTATTGAAAATGTGAACCTCGAAAACTTTTACCAAGTTTTCGTATACCAAAATGCACATATAGAATACCCAGTATATATCATTTCATTCATCTTCGAGAGGTAACTATAAAGATGGGGGAGGAGTGTACAAAGAAAGACCGTTGTATCACCTACAGTAATTTCAACCATCCTTTGGTGTGGAGGAATATCATAAGAACTCTGTACGATATGATTTTTATAGGATTTTTTCTTTTAGAGCCAATTGGTTAATAGGAATAGATTCATATACTCCACATTTCAAAGATAAACATGATATCATTTTTATATCTTTAGCGCCACTTGGTTCATATGAATGGATTCCGATACTCCCACAATTTCAAAGGAAAATAAACATTAGCGTATATTCAATAGAAAAGTTCCTATGATGTGAACCAAATGACATCTCTTTTCTAATCCCTCCTCATAGGAATTGAGATACATGTCATCTCTAGATTCAATAGAAAAGTTCTGATGATGTGAACCAAATGACATCTCTTTTCTAATCCCTCCTCATAGGAATTGAGATACATGTCATCTCTAGATTCAATAGAAAAGTTCCTATGATGTGAACCAAATGACATCTCTTTTCCAATCCCTACTCATAGGAATTTAGATACATGTCATCTCTTTCCCTACAACTTCCATATATACATCTTCTATTCCTAAATAGCTAGTAGAACCCACTAGTAGCTTTTTTCCTGGACAAGCAACTATGGCTGTCGTGGGAAACCACGGCCACCTATGGGGCCATCAGCCCCTTTTGGTTCGGCGGGGGGATGGGCATGTTGCACAAAGAGTGGAGAAGCATCGCGCAGCACGACAGAGATCACACGGGTAGTCTTTACCCAGGTTCGGGCCGCCGTGAGGCGTAAAACCCTACTCCTGCTTTGGTGGATTGATGGTGGATAATGGTGGTGAACGTAGCACACTCGCCCAGCAAGGTTGCTCTGGGGGCGAGAGTGGCTACGCACCTATGGATATGCGAGGGTCTAACCCTTTCTACGATCACCATGGGCCTCCTTTTATAGATTAAGGGGTCACCACAGTGGCAAATCAGTGTTTGCATAATGATTAGATAGCAAACAGTGCTATCATATCTAACTCTGCAGGCTGACAGAGCACATTAAATGCGCCGCTCAGTGTCACATCACAGCTCGCTCGGCAGGCCCTGTCGGGCTGTTTTGCCAGCTTTCCGCCTGCTCGCTTGACACGTCTCAGGACAGGTGTCATATGGAGGTGTTTGCTGTAGGAAGTGGGCACCATGTGGCAGAAGGCAGCCACTTAGTCACCTTGGAGCTCGACACCGCTTTGATTACTGACTTGCGTCGCTTGTGAGGTGGAGCGGTGGAGTGGCTTGCCTCCGCCAGCCCCGGCAGGCCTGCCGAGACGATCTGGGAGCTTGCTTCCGGGGCAAAACCCAACCTTGCTAGGCTTGCCTGCCTGGCAAGGTAGGCCCTTCCCTTGGCGATGCCTCATTCCTCTGGCTTACCTTGGCCTTTTCGACTTGCATTTGGATCCTTCAAAGGAATTGATCCTCCTTGTTTGGTCTGATCTTGGCCTTGCAATCTTCTCTCTGGCCTGTGCACAGTCCGTGCAATGGACCTTGGGTCTGTTGCACCGACAGGAGCCCCCGGGCCTGGCACGGACATGCCGCTGGGCGTCGTCGGGGTAGGCCCTAACCAGTGCACAGGCAGAAATGTAAGGGCGGCTCCGCCCCTTGAGATCTTCTTTGCTTCTTCATTACCCTGAGCTCGGGTCAGTTTCTGGTTTTCCCGTGCGCCGTGCAATGCCAATTGTGGTGGGACCATTCTCGCAATGGCCCGAGAATGACTTTAACGCATGGGCGGGTAACTGCCAATTCACCCTTCCCACCGCGCCGTTTCCCTCAGCCACGTATGCCGCAAGCATTGAGTGGCGTAGGTAAATGTAGGCGTGTGATGCGGGAGAGCATCAAAGCAGGGGCCCGATCTTCTTGGATTGGTGGAGGAGGACGGTGGGTACTCGCCAGGGAATCAGCCCCCACCCCCAGATCGCCTATAAAAGGAGGAGCGGGGGAGAAGCGGAGGCATTCATCCATGTTCCACTCCTCCTTTGACTTCTATTTCTTCTGGGTATGCTGAAAGGAAGAGCCTGGGGCCAGCCCCCGGGCCTTCGCTTGGAGTTTCGTGTGAGCCCCATGGGGGCGCTCGGGTGGCGCGGTGGTAGCACCAGAGGTGGCGACTCTAGTGTGCTCGTCACCGGGTCGCTCGTGCCTTCAACTTTAGTGAGAGGCGACGCAAACGACACCATGCCGAGGCCCATAATGGGCAGAAGGTGTGATAGTCGATTGCGGCCTATCCCCCCTTTTCCTGTGGTGTTGGAGGGAGGTTGCAAAAATGGTTCGCCATCGGTGAGGGCAGACCCTATCTCCCCGTACTCTGCCCGTCCGGCGCACGGGAGAGGCTCTAGTCCTTGTGCATGCTTCCTTAACGGGCGGGGCCTTCATGCCGCCGGGCCATTGGGGACGCCCATGCTCTCTGTGTGGGTCTCCTAGGGCGCGCGGCATTCGCATCGAAGGTGGCGGCAACCCACGACGCGTCAAGAACGGGGGCGACCGTTCCGATGAGTCATGTTTGCCGGTGACTCCGTCTGTGTTCCCGGCAGTGCCACCATTCACGCCTGCCCTCCGGTTTCTTGCTCTTAGCCCGTCGACGGTGTTCTCCTGATCCTGGGGAGGCACCGAATCCAGGCCCGCCTTCCGCCTTTTCCGTTCCTTCCTGCGATTTCCTGAAGGAGATGGACAAGGGCAAAGGCATCACGGGGCACTTATCTTTTTTCAATCTTAAATCTGTAGGCACTTGCCAAATTTTAGTTCAAATAATGTAATCTCTTGTATCCATGTTTATGTTCCGTGAGATTTGTACTTGTTGATCAACATATTAATGAAAAAGATAAACTTTGCCAGGCACTTGTGCATGTATGATATCCATGCAGAGGTGAAACACCTCCATACTTTCATGTAAACAAGTAGGTCCCGGTAAGCTACCTTGCCGGCACCCCATAGGACTGCTATCGTGAGGCTGAGCTTGCTGGGCGCAGAACCCATTGGGAGAGACCAGCCCCCCGCCAACCCCTTCCAGCCAAAGGCCACTACGACCATCCTGACCGAAGCAGCATTCGTGCCAGTAGATGGGAGCATCTTTGTTTCCGAGGCGGCAAGGTTTTCGTATGCACAAGTTCTACTCACAGAACATGCATGGATAAGAGATGGAACTTATCTGTTTGGCTTGCCGGAGATCGTAGTGTTGGCTTGTCTTCGCATCCTCTTCCTAGGACTAAGTCCACGGCAGGAGCCTGCAGTTTATGCAAATGAAGATGATGCCAGATGCAATCTATCTACATGATCATGCAACCTATCTACATGAATCATGCAATGCTTATGAAATGCTTATGCATGCATGCAACTTGTCGGGGGCCCCCAGCGCTTCATTTATTTCTCTATTGCTCAAGGTCTTCGCCTGGCTTTGTACAAGGGGTTACATGCAGCTGAGGTAAGGCCTGTACAAAAGGGTGGCTACCAGGCAGGGCCCGACAGCCGTGCCTTATGGGTAGAACTTGCGGAGATGCTCATGATTTCATGAGTTTTGCAATTGAATGGCATCTCCGGTCTCCAGACGGACTGCGCCAGGTCTGGTGACTCGTACTACCCGGTAAGGGCCTTCCCACTTTGGCGACAGCTTGTTTGTACCCTTGGCGGACTGACGCACCTAAGGACAAGGTCGCCTTCCTCAAAACACCAGGCATGAACCCTGCGGCTATGATAGTGACGCAAGGCTTGCTGATAGCGTGCAACACGTGTAGCAGCCTAG
Organism: Thinopyrum elongatum; assembly: GCA_011799875.1. Taxonomy (NCBI): domain Eukaryota; kingdom Viridiplantae; phylum Streptophyta; class Magnoliopsida; order Poales; family Poaceae; genus Thinopyrum; species Thinopyrum elongatum. Next base: position 440,961,472 of record CM022300.1, on the reverse strand, counting down.
AGACGGTACTCCTCGAGAAGCACGGCGTCGTCACGCATGTGCTGTTCCTATGCTACTTCATCGTAGGCAAGCACTCGAGGTGACCCGTAAATGAGGTCCATGGGGATAACTGCTTCTGCCTCATAGACTAGGGAGAAGGGAGTCTGCCCGGTAGCTCGGTTTGGTGTCGTTCTGAGGGACCAAAGAACCACCGGTAACTCATTGACCCATTGCCTGCCTTGCTTCCGCAGCTTATCAAATGTTCTCGTCTTGAGTCCTCGCAGCGCTTCAGTGTTCGCCCTCTCAGCTTGTCCATTGCTTCTGGGATGTGCGACAGATGCAAATGAGATCTTGCTTCCGAGGGCATGAACATATTGCATGAAGGCACGGCTCGTGAACTGGGTGCCGTTGTCGGTGATGATCCGGGCAGGGACCCCGAAGCGGCACACCAATCCTTTCAAGAACTTGATAGCTGACTGAGCAGTCACCTTTCTCACGACATCTACTTCCGGCCACTTTGTAAACTTGTCGATTGCAACGAACAAGAATTCAAAGCCCCCGGCAGCTCGGGGGAAAGGGCCGAGGATATCGAGCCCCCAGACCGAAAACGGCCATGACAAAGGGATTGTCTGGAGTGCTTGGGCAGGCAGATGGATATTTTTGGAATGGAACTGACAGGCTTCACACTTGGTGACGAGCTCAACCGCATCTTGGAGGGCTGTGGGCCAATAGAATCCTTGCCGGAATGCTTTCCCAACCAAAGCCCTTGATCCAATGTGGGAGCCGCACATGCCTTTGTGTATCTCTGCCAACAGTTCCTTTCCTCCTTCCCGGCAAATGCACTTTAATTTCACACCGTTGGGCCTTCTTCTGTATAGTGTGTCATCGACAAACTGATACATACTGGCCCTCTGGGCTACTCTTTCAGCTTCTTCTTGCTCTTTGGGAAGTTCCCCGGTTTGGAGGAAATGAACTATGTGCCTCACCCAAGTTGGAGCCTGAGGCTCGGCAACGAGGACTAGCGGCACCTCCTCATTCGTGGGGGCGCATCCCTTGACTGCGGGGACCAGTGGCCCGGCAGGAGGGTGCAGCCCGGCAGGCGAAAGGGAGTTGTTTCTGGCAGGGTCCCTGCCAGGAGCCCCGAAAGGCTCTACCGGGAGAGGCTTACCGGAGTCCAATTTCCTCCTCTTTCGGGCCATTGTTGTCAGGGATACGGAGGGATGAGTAAGATGGAGAACAAAAGTCCCTAGTTCCACAGGAAGCTTCTGCGTAGTGCACTTTGACAGGTGATCAGCAATGCTGTTTTCCGCACGGGGTACGTGTTCTGTTTGCAACCCGTCAAAGCGCTCCTCCAATCTTCTCACTTCCTTGATGTATGCCTCCATCAATGGGCTTTGGTAATCCTTGTTGACTTGTCTCACCACCAGTTGTGAATCTCCTCGAATGATCAGGTTCTTGATTCCCAATTCTGTGGCAATTCTAAGCCTGGCAAGAAGCCCTTCATATTCTGCTGTATTGTTGGTTGCCTCCTCCCGGGGAAAGTGCATCTGGATGACGTACCGCAGGTGCTTTCCAGTTGGAGGCACGAGAAGCACGCCAGCCCCTGCACCTTGTAGGGAGAAGGCACCATCGAAATACATGATCCATTCTTGGGACGCTTCCTTGCCGGGGATAACTGTTTCTTGTACTTCTTCATCAGGGGTCGGCGTCCATTCTGCAATAAACTCTACCAACGCCCTGCTCTGGATTGTTGATGTGCTTTCAAACTTCAGGCCAAAGCTGGATAACTCCAATGCCCACTCCACTATCCTGCCGGTGGCCTCTGGGTTTTGAAGTATCCTTTGCAACGGGAAGCGGGTGACAACCGTGATCTCATGGGCTTGGAAGTAGTGGCGCAGTTTCGTTGAGGCCATGACAAGGCCAAAGATCAACTTTTGCACGCCAGAATACCTGGATCTAGCTCCCTGCAACAGGGAGCTGACGAAGTATACTAGGCGCTGCACCACCTTCTTCCTTGCTGTGTCCTTGGGGTTGCTTCCGCTGCCGTGCTCTTCTTTGTCCTAATCCGTATCTGGCCTTGCCGGGCCACTCTCTTCCTCTTCTCGCTGCGCTACTAGGGCTGTGCTAACCACTTGATTAGTTGGTGCCAGATATAGCAGTAACGGCTCTTGTGGTTTGGGTGCGACCAAAGTAGGCACAGAAGATAAGTATGCCTTCAAATCCTACAGCGCCGCATCTGCTTCCGGGGTCCACTTCATGGGTCCTGCCCTCTTCAAAATCTTGAAGAACGGCAAGGCGCGCTCGGCATACTTGGAGATGAATCTGCTAAGCACGGCAACGCATCCTGTCAAACGCCTCACATCCTTAACTATCTTGGGTGCCTGTATCTGCTCAATAGCCTTGTTCTTATCGGGGTTGGCCTCTATCCCACGGTGGGACACAAAGAAACCAAGTAGCTTGCCGGAGGGAACGCCGAACATGCACTTCTCCGGATTCAGCTTCAAGTTGATCTTGCGCAAATTAGCGAATGTCTCTTCTAAATCCTAGATCAGAGTTGATCTGTCCTTGGTCTTGACTACGATATCATCCATATAGGCTTCAATGTTCCTGTGCAACTGTGGCTCAAAGCCAATCTGGACTGCTCTTGCAAAAGTGGACCCGGCACTCTTTAACCCGAAAGGCATGCGCACAAAGCAGTACGTGCCGCATGGGGTGATGAATGAGGTCTTTTCTTCGTCTTCCTTGGACATGAAAATCTGATGGTATCCAGAGTATGCATCCAGAAAAGAGAGCAACTCACATCCCGAAGTGGAATCCACGATCTGGTCGATGCGCGGCAAGGGAAATGGGTCCTTTGGGCACGCCTTGTTTAGATCCGTAAAATCTATGCAAAGCCTCCATTTTCCATTAGCCTTGCGCACAACCACTGGGTTTGCTAACCATGTTGGGTGCAGTACTCCTCTGACCAAACCAGCTACTTCAAGTTTCCTGATTTCCTCGGCAATGAACTGCTGCCGTTCCAAGGCCTGCTTCCGAACCTTCTGCTTGACGGGCCGGGCATGTGGGCAGACAGCAAGGTGGTGCTCGATTACCTCCCTAGGAACACCGGGGATATCAGATGGTTGCCAGGCAAACACATCGATATTCGCCCGTAGGAAGGCAATGAGCGCGCTTTCCTATTTGTCATCAAGGGTGGCGCTAATAGTGAAAGTACCATCAGCGCCAGCCAGCCCTGCCGCCACCTTTTTCACTTGGGGTGGAGTAGCCTTGGATCTCTTGCTGTTGGAACTTTCTGGCGTGTCATCAACGGGCGCGACACATTCCACAGAGGTACGCTTCCCGGATTCCTTGCCAGTGCCTCTGCTATGCTTTTTCTTGGCGGGAACTGTGGCTTCCGCGACCTCTGCCGCGACCGTGTCCCGGTACATCTTATCTACACAAATAATTGCGTCTTCCTTGTCCGACGGAACGGAAATGACGCCCATCGGCCCTGGCATCTTCAAGGTGTTGTAGGCATAGTGGGATGCTGCCATGAATTTGGCCAGGGCCGGGCGCCCAAGGATCCTGTTGTACGGCAGAGGGAGGTCAACCTCATCAAACACAACTTTCTCAGTCCTGTAGTTCAACTCCCCTCCAAATGTCACTGGCAACGTAACCTTTCCCTTAGGATGGCTCCTGCCGGGATTGACTCCTTGAAACATGCCTCTGGCCTTAAGTTCTTCCTCTGCTATCTGGAGTTTGCTGATAACCTTTGGGGAAATCAGATTCAACCCGGCCCCACCGTCAACCAGCATCTTTGTGACCTTGAGGTTGCGAATTGTTGGTGAGACCAACAACGGCAAGCACCCTACCACAGTAATGCGGTCGGGGTGGTCATCTTCATCAAAGATGATGGGTGTGCGTGACCACTTGAGCGGCTTCTGAGAATCTGCCGCTGGCTCCATGGCATTGACTTCACGTGCCCACTGTTTAAATTTGCGGTGAGAGGAGTGCAAAGATGCACCCCCGTCAATGCACAGGGCGTCAGTGGCCTTCTGGAATTCCTGCTCACTGGTTTCCTCTTCATTCCCTCCATCACTCCTGTTATTGCAATCCTCCCTCTCTCGGCCCTTGGCGGGTTTCCCTTGGTTCCGAGGAGCCTTGCCGGGGCGATTTGCTTCACCACCCCGGCCCTTCCCGCCAGCGCTATTCTGACCTTTTTCCTTAACACGCTTCTCATACTCAGCCTTCTATCTCTTGACGAGCTGCTCAACTTGATAACACTCCTGGAGATCATGGCCCTTGGTCCAATGAATCTTACAGTACGGCCCATCACCTTTCCCAGCTTTCTTGGTAGCCGCCGCCTCCCGGCAGTCAGCGCATGCGGTGGCCTCCTTGCCGAGGGCTTCAGCCTTGGCCCTCTTGCTGGTACTAGGCGTGCCTGACCCCTCAACAGCCATCACTGTCTTATCCTTGTGCTTCTTGTTCTTCTTCTTCTTACTGATGGTTTCATCATCATCTTCTGAGTCGATGTCGATGCAATCTTCCTCTCCAGGAAGTTTCCTCCCCTCCTCCACCCGAGCACACTTGTCCACCAAAGTGTAGAGCTCCTTCACAGTCTTGGGCAACCAAATGTTCATTTTGGAACGTATCCTGCGGTTGCGCACGTTGGATTGGAAGGTAGCTATCACGGCAGCTGGGTGGATATCTGGGATATTTCTGTGGACTCGACTGAATCTCTGCAAGTACTTTCGCAGAGATTCCCCTTCTTTCCGCCAGAGAAGCTGCAAGTCGCTGGGCCGCCTTGGTTCTTGATGGCCACCTGTGAAGGCACCAATGAACTCGTGGCACAGGTCAGCCCAGGTCGAAATGGAGTTCTCCGGCAGGTGCATCAGCCAAGACCTCATATTTGACTTGAGGGCCAAAGGGAAGTAGTTGGCGAACACCTTCTCATCTCTTCCCCCGGCAGCTTGAACAGCGATGGTGTAGATGCTCAAGAACTCTGCCGGGTTTAGTCTCCCATCATACTTCTCGGGTATCTCTGGCTTGAACGTGCGAGTGGACGGCCAACAGACTTGCCGCAGCTCATGGGTGAAGGCAGGGCACCCAACCTCGAAAGGCAGGCACCCGCCATCTCTGAGTGCGGGCTCGTCGACATCGGGGCCATCGCACCCATTGGATCGGCAGGGGTTATCGCGGCGCCGCTCGTCGATGAAGCACGCGCCTTCCCTCCGCCTACCCTCTGGGGCACGCTGTCGGCCTTGATGCGCTCGAGGATCTGACAAGGCCATCGAGACGTCATCGGGCGCCTGGCCTTGTGGCTCCCGGGCGGCCTGCCGTGGTGGGGATTGCACCGTGAGGGTGGCCCCTCCCGCACGACCAGCCACACAAGCCGTCATTGCTCCCTGGGAAGGCCGTGGCGGTCCGGTCCGCTGTGATCCTTCCGCCTCGGCAAAACCAATCAAACTTTGGATGGTGGCTCGCCACTCATCCATCTGGTCCGCCGGCGGTGGAAATCTCAACAGCAGTTGGGCTCGCGCCATGGCTTCAGAGGCAGTGCTTGGCGTAGGTTATGACGATGTAGATCGTAGTGTCGCTCGGCTCCTGACGTTGCTGGTGGGGCCTGCGCCGCGCCCTTGCTGCTATGAACCAGCCGTTTGGACGATATGGTGACACGGTGGAGGCGCCTGAGGGCCAGCGGCTCCGTTGGGCATAGTAGCTGGGTCAGCCCGCCCCGGGGGTGGCGCGCGCCCCGCGGTCGCGCCCGCAGCGGGGGCGGCCGAAGGGTTGCGATTCGCCCTAGAGCGAGCATCATCACTACGGCTGTGCCCGTTGGCGAGGAGAAGGGTTCAGGCGGAACGATCCCTCCATCCGTACCTCGTGGAGCATGGCCATCGGGATGTTGCTGATGTTGTCCTTCCCCGGTACCTCCCGTTCCAGCTTCGGCCATGGGGGAGGTGGTGACGGTGCCGCGTGTGCTGACCACATCCCCCGCAGCATCCACACCCTCGCAAGCCCCCGCATTCCCCGCGATGTCAGCGGTCGTGGGCGGCGGAACCTTCAAGGTGGACGGGTGATTTGCAGCTCCGGGCTTCCTCTTGGGCGCCATAGTCGATGATGCCATCGACGATGAAAATGTCAATGAAGATGACGCGCAGCGTACGCTCTCGGTTTCACGCAAGTGATCCCCCTACCTGGGGCGCCAAAGATGTCGTGGGAAACCATGGCCACCTATGGGGCCATCAGCCCCTTTTGGTTCGGCGGGGGAATGGGCACATTGCACAAAGAGTAGAGAAGCATCGCGCAGCATGGCAGAGATCACACGGGCAGTCTTTACCCAGGTTCGGGCCGCCGGGAGGCGTAAAACCCTACTCCTGCTTTGGTGGATTGATGGTGAATAATGGTGGTGAATGTAGCACACTCGCCCGGCAAGGTTGCTCTGTGGGCGAGAGTGGCTACGCACCTATGGATATGCGAGGGTCCAACCCTTTCTACGGTCGCCATGGGCCTCCTTTTATAGATTAAGGGGACACCACAATGGCAAATCAGTCTTTGCGTACTGATTAGATAGCTAACAGTGCTATCATATTTAACTCTGCAGGCTGACAGAGTCCATTAAATGCGCCACTCAGTGTCACATCACAGCTCGCCAGGCAGGCCCTGCTGGGCTGTTTTGTCAGCTTTGCGCCTGCTCTCTTGACACATCTCAGGATGGGTGTCATATGGAGGTGTTTGCTGTAGGAAGTGGCCGCTGTGTGGAAGAAGGCAGCCACTTAGTCACCTTGGAGCTCGACACCACTTTGATTACTGACTTGCATCACTTGTGAGGTGGAGCGGTGGAGTGGCTTGCCTCCGCCAGCCCGGCAGGCCTGCCGGGACGATCTGGGAGCTTGCTTCCGAGGCAAAACCCAACCTTGCTAGGCTCGCCTGCCCGACAAGGTAGGCCCTTCCCTTGGCGATGCCTCATTCCTCTGGCTTACCTTGGCCTTCTCGACTTGCATTTGGATCCTTCAAAGGAATTGATCCTCCTTGTTTGGTCTGATCTTGGTCTTGCAATCTTCTCTCTGGCCTGTGCATAGTCCATGCAATGGACCCAGGGTCTGTTGCACCAACAATGGCACATGAACATGTCATGCCTGCAAGTCATAAATCACATTGTTTTTGTACTCTATGCATGCAAGCACCACGTCATCAATTCGTGCATGTTACTCGTAAGTTATTTCTTGCATTAGATTTTGTACTGACAATGTATGTGTTGGTCACGTGCACACATATGTAGTTCACATTCACATTTTTGTTAGAAATGTCATTCTTTTATCTGCAATTCATTTTTTCTCTTTGTATTATATTTTCATTTTAAGCATACATTCACTTCCCATTAGTTATAGATGTTTTTGGAGGAACTATTATGCATTATTTTGAGTAGCAAATTTCACGCGGCCGCGGGTATATCAAAATGCGGGGCCCATGTGTCATTGCCTTTCGGTCGAACCTACGTCCACAATTTTTTGTACGTATATCTCCACTGGTCCCCGAACCCAAAATGCTGCCTCGTTCCCGTAAAACCAAGCAGCCCACCCATATTAAGGTGTCGACTCGAACTCAATCCCTCTCCCGTTTACTACGGCGTGGCCCCGCACGCCGTAGTACTCCTACAAACCCTACCCACCGCACGCATCATCGGTTTTCTTCAAGAGGACGAGGGAGAAGCGGATTTGTAGTGGAGGCTCCTACCCTAGGGCGCCCTAGGTAGCTGCCGCATGCATCATTGGTTTTATTTTTTCTTTATGCTCTTGCGCCCTAGAGTGAAATGATGGTTGCTTCGTCCGACCAGCTTAATGCGGGAAAGGTGGGGCTTTGTGATTTGACCCCTCATCGCTCATTTACTACTACTGCGGCACTACGACCGGGGTGCCTCCAAGTCCAACCGCTGCTCCGAACTGTAATTTGGTGCATCGCACGTGGAACAAGACGGTGGATGAGCCAGATGTTGGCCAAAGGGGTCCTTATAAGTGTGTCGCTATTTCGTGTGCGCACTGACCCTACTGAGGTACTACGGCAACACGACAGGAGCAGCCTACCACTTGGTTTTGCTCCTTGGTGAATCCCGACTATATTGATCTAAAAAGATACTACTTCCTCCGTCTCGGTTTATACGGTGTGCACGTAGTTCTAGGTCATCCATTTGACTAACTAAATATGAGTTATATGTCACAAAAAGTATATCATTGGATTCTTAAGCGGATGTAGTTTCTGAACATATATTTTTCATCACATATAATACATATATAGCTAGTTAAATTCTCAACCTAGAACAACGTGCATGCCCTATAAACCGAGACGAAGGAATTAGTAAAAATGAGGTGATTTTACCGAGCGGTGGGCGGGGGAGCATGGCCTGTCATGCGGTCCCACGTGTCATGATGTACCAAGGCGATGCGCATCCCTCTTGAGGCAGAAGCAATACGTGGTTTTCTTGAAGGAGATGATGGTGAAGCGGATTCAGCGAACTGTGAAATAATGGTTGCTTCGTCATTCTGGGGGAAAGGTGCAGCATTGTGATTTGACATCTCATTGCTCATTACTACTACTGAGGCGCTACGACTGGGGTGCGTCCCCCCTGCTGTTCTGCATTGTTATTTGGTGCATGACACGTCGACCCAGTTGCTATATGTCCCACATGTCGGCGAGAGGAAGTACAAAATTCATGAAAGCGAGCGTATCCACTCTTTTAGTATGACGGATGAGTACAAGACACGGCTTGGTTTTTGCTGCTTCATGCAATCCATCGATACAAACCCGGACTAAAAAAGGCGAGGGTGGGTCTTTTCCCGCGCGGCAGGCAGGGGAATTTGGCATAGTCTGTTCGAGGCAACGAGGCAGGAAGGGAAACAAGCAGATAAAGGTTGAGCGACTTAGTTTTGGGAAAATCTGATTTTACGGAGTACGTACCCACTATGGAGGTAGTACTACTTACTACTCCCTCCTTTCCGGTTTATAGGGCTCATCTAAAAAAATTTGTTTTTCCATTTTATAAGTCTCAATTCTACTAGTACTTACCATCACATCTTTGGATTTCGAGGTGCATTAAATCACCCGATGTAAGCAGTATCAAGAGAAAACTCACCAATGCATGTAGAAGTTCATGGAAATTTAGTGGTCATGCATGCATTCGTTATAATTAATGCATCGGTAAACATAACTTTTTGAGAAAAATGAGTGTACTAAATAAGTACTTGTGCAAACTACGAAATTAATTCCACCACTCACCGTCTACCTTGGTTGGAGAGATTTTGAAATTGAGCCATAAACCAGAAAGGAGGGAGTAGTAACATAGCCTAGGGTAGCTTGCTGCACCATGGACTCCAAGGAAATTGCTGTAGTACTACTCCTATGTACTACCACTGTACTACTCCTACTAATACTAAAAGACATATATTTCAAACAATATGATAATCTCTCTAACCAAGGTAGGGGAGTATATGTCTAACGGAGGGAGTAGTAATTTTTTTTTCTCGTACTGCGAGCCACCGCGCGCGTGGGTGAGGGAGCGGGCGTAGGTGTAGTAAGCAAGCTTCCCCTCGTCCTGCGACTTTGCGAGCCACCACACCCGTGGGTGGGGAGAGGGCGTAGCAAGCTTCTCCTCATTCTGCGAGTTGACGGGACACATCAAAAGTAGTACTACAGAGCATCTCCAGTGTATAGAGCCTTGCCTCTAAGGTAGGCCCCACATGGTTTGCCTCTTATCAAATGAAAAAACCACAATGCATAGAGACTCCAACCAGCCTCTAAGGTGGGCCCTAGCAGAAATTTAAAAAGTATTGATTAGCACCACATTTGTCCAATCAGTACTATTTCTCTTGTACTCCTACTTTCTTATGCTTCCTAAGGCTGACAAGTGGGACCAGATGGATTGTTACATTGTTAGAGGCAGCCTCTAAGGTTAGACGCAATGCTAGCCAATTTTTTGTTAGAGGCAGTTCATGCAATGTATAGAGGCCTGCCTCTAAGAGGAGAGAGAGGGCTTAGAGGAAACAAAAAGCATACATTGTGGATGCCCTAAGTGCCTACTTTCCGGTCTATACGACTCAATTTGGAATCCACAATGTATCCATAATAGATGCTGAGTGGTGGAATAAATTTGTTACTTCCATAGTTCGCAAAAGTACTGAGCATGTGAGATGGTGAACGGAGGGAGTACGATACCATTAGTACTACATACAGTTCTTTTGGAATGGTTGTAGTAGTCCCTCCCATTCACATGTTCACATTTCAAGCTTCAATAAAAACATTGCATGCTAGGATTAAGAGAAACCTCAGCAATGCACGTACTCCCTCAATCCATAGGGTCTAAAATGCGTTTTGGAGGCTAACTTTGACCACATGTTAGAGCAATAATATGACATCCAACTTACACAAATCTTACCATGAAATTCGTACGTGGTCATTATACTGCTAACACATGCATGCGTTGCAATTAGTACGTACTTACATGATACAGCAGTAAACACTCACTATCTAGTAGTACTAGTACTCTAGTACACTACTGCTACTATGAGGCCATCCAACTGTGTCCCGGCAGAAGACCGCGGACACCGATTCTTCATTCATATTTAAATTTGTTTTCACACAGAAAAATATCCATGAAAACAACACATGGAAAATTTTCACGGCGAACGAGGGATTTGAATTTGCTAGGAGGGGTGGGGCTGGAAGGGGCTGTTTGGATCTTGCCCGGGGTAGCCAAAATATTGGCGACCCTTTTGTCCACCCGTTCCTTTGCCACCGATGAACGAGGAAGAGCTCGGGTGCTCATGCATCCTCCAGCGCGCGCGTTGGAGACGAGCTCGCACAAGCTGTGCTTTTTTTGTCCCACCACGCCGCCCGAGCTGGCCGCAGACCGACCGGTGACCCGCAAATTACGCCATCCAACCATAGTCGCACACATTCTAACAGCAACTCAACCAACCAGACGAAATTCATGCAAACACGGCGATATTTCATATAAACAATGACGGAATTCATATAAAATACCGGATTTTCATATAAACATGACGGATTTCATTACATTCAAATCAACTAAGCGGTGCTACTCCTGAACAACACAAGTATAATAATACCTAGCCTAAATGGTCGCCCACGGATCCATTTGTCTTCCTCATGTCCGGCAGCACGATCACCGGACTGCCGGGAGCCCCGAAGGTACATGCTTCAGCGCAAAGGACGGCTCGCTTCCCCGCCGCTCAACTGACATCGTTGGCTGATGCCCAAGATGGAATCTGAAGGGGGCTTCTCCGCTTCCATGGAGCCCATGCGGGGTCGATGAAGGTCCTCACAACAGAAGGATCCGGCAAGACACCTGCTGTGTACGCTGGCGTCGCCTCAGCGGTGGCCTTCATGGGACCTAAGCGGCGGCGGCCTCCCGTGTTCTACTTCTCCTCGATGATGGCAGCGGATGCGGAGGCGCTGGCCACCGACTCGTCGCTCTCCGCGCACCCGGCTTCTGTCTCTGCTTGCATGGTGCGGCCGCAGGCATGGGAGTCTAGGCCACAGAAATAGGAGACGCGGTCGAAGACACGGGAGGCGCGGTACGAGGCGGCGGAATGGACGGCAGCAACAATGCCCGTGCTCTGTGCCGTGCCGGCGTCGAGCAGCTCGCCGCTCCTTGTTGAGCTGGCCTAGAGCGGCGAGTTGCTGAACCACGCGCCGGGTTGGGGCGGCAACTGGCTCCGTCGGGCGAGGGGAGGGAGGTGGATCAGCGAGCTGCATAGCTCGTATCCAGCGGGCTCGATGGGCCACCTAGCCGGCTTGGATGCCAAATAACTACTCTTCGTAAGCCATTGTAAGAGTGGAGAAAATGGTGAAGGAGGAGATAGGGGAGCGGCGGAGGTGTGCGATTCTTGGCCGGCGTCTGGCCTCGTTTAAATAGGAGATTAAATAGACGGCGGACGGGAGGAGCTCGGCCAGCATTGCGTTTAATGCCGGCCCGGTCATGAATGGACGTGTGTCCGGAGTGGGTTTCTCGGCTTCCACACGGGTTTCATGGAGGCGTTTGAATGCGGCAAGGAGGCGTGTTCAGCCGGGCGTGCAGCGAGCGGCGCCCTCGACTCTGAAGTACGACACCGCGCCGTTCTTCCACTGACGTGTGGGCTCGTTGGGTACCTGGCCTGCATGTCAGTGGCCCAACGCAGGCAGCGCACGGCAGAGGAGCTTTTGGTGGGCCAGCGCAGTGAGAAGCGGGCATTTCATAAACCAATGATTGTTCATTGAGTGTGATGTCATCTAATTCATGTAGGTTGATAAGCCTACTATATAATGTAAGAGAATTTTAAAATTTTCATATATACGTTGATAGCCCGTTCGATACGTTGTGATTCATAATGACCGCTGCAAACATCAATGTTCTGCTTTTCACAGATAAGATTGATTAATACCCGTAAGAATCCATGTCCTTAACAAAGGGTGCATGCACGTATAGGTTGAGTGTGTGTCTTGCATCGTGTGTTGTGTGCATGCAGGCGTGCGAGTGTTGTGTGCGTGCATGTGTACGTTTCAGTGTTGCATGCATGTGTGCATGTGTGCGTGTGTTCGTGAGTGCATGTGTACATGTCAGTGTTGCACGCCTACATGCGTGCGTGTGTTCGTGCGAGTGTTGCGTGCGTGCATGTGTACATGTGAGTATTGCATGCATGCATGCGGGCGTGTTTGTGCGCATGTGTGATGTGTTTGTATTCACCACAGTGGCTCGTGCGTGCATGCAATTAAAACGGCCCGCTCAGCATATCATCACAAGGCGATCCTTGTCCGCTGTGGTTAGGGCGCGCGGGCTGCCAACCAGAGGTCTCACGACTTCGAATCCCCACCGACCAATAATTTATTACCATTTATGTCTTTCATATACGCACTGAATGTGGACCGTTTGAATGGTCAATTGATCGTGTCATCAACAAATTACGGAGCTATATGGTGAGCCAGTGACCGTATGATCACCATAAAATGTATTTTATTAACATAGTACAGACTCAAGCTACCATTTCTTTCTTTCATATACGCGCTAACAGGTGGGCCCAACGGTTACGCGTGCTGATGGTGCAACACTAGTTGCGCCATGTGGAACGTTTGACTGGTCAATTGATCATGTCATCAACAAATTACGGAGTTGTACGGGTGAGCCAGTGACCGTATAATCATGACATGTATTTTTTTAACACAGTACAGACGCAAGCGCTCATATATACACGCAAACACTCACCGCTATAAGCGCACACACGCACACCCTACCCCTATGAGCACCTTCGAGAGAGTGAGCCAGCATATGATCTTGAGATTTTACGAAGTCACCATAGTTGCCTCCTAGTCGAGGGGAACGTCTCCTCCCACTGAACGCACATCGCCGGAAAATACTGAGATTAATCCAGGATAAATGCGAGCACCAGGACTTTAACCCTGGTGGGCTGGGGAAACCACTGTCCTCCTAACCATCCAACCACAGGTTGGTTAGCACCACAAAATGTATATGGTGACCGTGATAAGTTATTCTGAAGTCTAGTGACCATATCATGCTTTCGCTTCAAATACAATGACCGTAAGTGTCGTCAACAAAATACGGAGCACGCATCAAATACAATGTCCATCAGTGTCATCAACAGAATACGGAGACGTATCGTGAGCTAGATACCGTATGATCACCACGAGAATGTATACGGTGACCATAATGAGCATATTCTAAAGTCCAGTGACCGTATAGTGCTTTCGGTTGAAATACAGTGACCGTCACGCGTGAATGTGTCAGGGGCATACTTTTAGAGAGCCGAGAGATAGTTTGTGTGCGTACGTGAAAGTGGTGTAGAGAGAGGGGGTGTCCGGTGGAGACAAGGAGAGATATGCCCTTCATTTCTCTTTCCCGGGACTAATATTTTAGGAGAAAATATAAACATTCACAATGCAGAACAAATATTATTGGATTGACCATGCAATTAACTTTCATTTATAACTTTGTACTATTCTATATGCTAATTTTCTTAGTGGCCGATTGTGTGTGCGGTGTGGTGGGCACATCATTTCTAGTTGTGGTGGGTCAACGTGAGGACTCATGGGTCGGTTCCATCCTGTGCCACATAGGTTGGACCGAGACGCGTTATATGAAGACCCATGTGGAGGAATCGGCGTACAAGACGAAGCTACCAGAGTCGTGGAGGACTCTATCCCCACTGATGATAAGCCGACTATATATGATTTGTAACCCTAGGCCCCGAGTATGTTATATAAGCCAGGGGCTAGTTCGTCGATAGTATACACACATGCACAATGCCTGGTATTCACGTGTACTTTGTACACACCCCTATCACAAATATACAATACCAGGAGTAGGCTTTTTCCTCAACTGCAAGGGCCCGGACTTGGGTAAAACTTTGCCTCATATTACCATCCAGCCTAACTGCAGGAGCGTGACGTCATCAGGGCCCGGTACCGTTGGGACCCAGTCAACAAGGTTTTCGATACGGACGCGGTCACGAAGGAGTTCATGAGACTACTGGTAATTATTAATTTACCCCCTAATTTTAGCTTTTGATCAATTCGACTGCACATTTAGTCACATTTGTAAACGATCCACATTCCTTTTGCAGAAAGAGCAGCACAGGATTGCGGCCGAAAGCGACTCACCGTCTGAGGCATTGGCGAGGACCAAGTGGGACATCCCATTCAACCGGGCCTTTAACATATTGAAAGGACTCCCGGTGGACACTCGGCCGTCGTATGGATGCGTGCACGGCGTCGGAGACGGCGCCATGTGGAAGAAGTACTACCGTGAGACCGCGGAGGAGAGAAAGGAAAGAGGGAGGTTAAATGAAGAAAACATTGACAAGAAGGTTGAGATTGCGGTTGATAAGAAATCAACTGAGACAGTCAAAGCAGCGGTAGCTGCCGCAAAAGAGGAGATGGAAGCTTCGTATAGTGTCTTGGTTCCGGCTATCGTCAGTTGGACCATGCAAAATCCAGATAAAGAGGCAGCGGACTTTCCCCTTTCCAACTTCTTCGGGAGTAGCTCGTTTAGCGCACCTGCTCCCGCACCCGCTAGCAGCCCGTCCTCTGTCTCTGGCGTGCTCGGCGGGGCTTCGTCTTTGGCTGAGCTCGACGCCCTCATGGTACCTGTCACACCGGCCCTCTTCAATATATGTATAATCTCCTGTTTTTGTTGCCTTTCAGATGTCTCACGTCGCAGACATGTCTTTGCAGGCCGACGTAACCCCATGGACCATACTGTACACCATCGATGGCCAGAAGGTGGATGTGGGAAAGGCGATGATAGTGAACCCGAAGGAACAATTGTTCCACAGCCGACCAATCCCCCCTGACGTCTTCAAGGTTTCCGTGGCCAGTTTTGACCCGGGCCACGAGAATTTGGCTCCTCCGGTAGCACTAGGGGGAGATGACGACGAGACCCGCGGTGGCTTGGCGATTGCAAGTAGTGGGTCCTGTTGTGGCCGAAGAGTCTGCTTCGTCTGGAGGCGGCCGGGAGCACACCCACGACCAAGCAGCCTCGGCAAGGTATGAACACCAACACCCCACCTACCCAATTAGCGTCGCCTGTCGTGCCGGGTGAGGAAGAGGCTCCATTAGTGGCTGATGACGTCGCTGCCGTCGAAGAAGCAATGCATGATGCCATCGACGAGGATGACGATGACCCTCTACAGTATCTCAATACCAGCGCCTCTGACAATGGAGGATTGATGGCTCAGCAGTATGAGTACTCAGGGTTTGAGTGTGATGAGTCAGTGCCTGAATTGCCGGAGGATGAACGTATTATAGGCTCACTTCCAGTAGCAAAGAAGCATAGGAAGAGACCAAGGAAAGGCAACAAAGCAGCTTCTATGATCCAGCCGCCTCAGCAGCCTCGGGTTCAAGACCGTATACCTATCCCCGGTGCGGCAAAATGTCATATCCCCGGTAATCCAATCCTACCTAAGGCAGCGGTGGAGGCCATATACGGCAATCTAAGGAGACTTCATGACGATGTGCTGCGGAGAGAGAAAAGCCTGATCGCCTCAAAAAATATAGGATACCCGCTCTACGTGGTTAATGTGCCGCAACAAAGGTTGTACGTTGACACATTCCCCGTGGAGAAGTTCCTCCTTCGATTAGATTACATCTTCGACATGTTTCACTTGAAAAAGCTGGATTTTACGTTTGTCCACCTTTTGCCTTGTACATGAACTACATCATCAGGATTGAGCAGATACCTTATATCTGTGTCGCTGACCCGTACTTCATGCACGAGGGCTTCTTGGCAGTCTGCCCAAAGCACCGTGAATACGCGAGTAACTACATCGCCGATTTCATGGTCGGCAATAAGGACAAGGAGACGATTCTCGTGCCTTATCATTCCATGTAAGTCATCCGCGCGGATATCCTTCCTTCGATTTCAATCTTTCATTTGCACGCGTGGAGGCTAATTTGAGGTGTACTTATTTTGCGCAGCGACGGGCGCGTCGTCCTCATCATCCTTTACCCCCGGTTCTCCCATGCTCTTTACTTGGACTTGTCGAAGAACATGAAGAAAAAGGATTACACCCACATCAAGTCTATTCTCGACAGTGCTATCTGTACCTACGGCCTACGAGGTGGAGAGATCACGCTCAAGAAGACAAGGAACCGCGCGCCCACCTTCGGCCATAAGACCGACTTCTGCTGCATCCAGCAACCGAGTGGTACTCTTAGTGATGGATTCTATGTCCTCCACCACATGGTGGAGTACAAACCGGATCAGCAGAACCTTCGCATGTCACCTAGATCCGGCGATGCCCATATTCTGCAATGGGCAAAGAACCTAGGAGATATCCCGGATCATCGACTTCGAGCTGAGTTCTATCACATCCAGCGTGAACTTTCCCAAATCATCATGAAAGAGGTCGTCGAAAAAACAGGGATGTTCTACGAAGAAGGACAAATGTCGCAGGAAGATGTCCGAACACGCGTACCAGCTCAGCGTCTCGACCTGAAGCCTTTCACTACACTCAGGGACTATCTCCCTGACTTGGATGGATGGCACGACATGTTGCAGTGATTGACGATATATGACAAAGTGTCCGTTTAGTCCATACTTTCTCTATGACGAAACATTGAGTTATGCACGACGAAACTTTATTTGTGATGTAATTAAACCGTCCTCCTCAACTAGCGAAGATCACTCTAGTAGGGCATTTTGGGTACGATGAACTTTGTTATTTATGCTTATGATATGTTGCTTCTATTTTTGCCAAGTCTGTCTCTTTCTGTTGCTCAACTATATATGTTGCATATTATCGACTCATGTGACGATGTAGGTACATAGATCATCGATGGAGAAGAAGTGCTACGCCAAGAGTATACGACGAGTGGCCGGAGTGTCAGGCCCAGGTGTACCGGTTTCCGAGTGACAGCCAGAGAGGGTTCGATAGCAGAGCCGAAGCGAAAAGTAGTTAGTTTAGGTTCACGCTAGTGCGAGAGAGGGATACAAACCGGTGCCTCAAGAAGTACTACATTATGTATGATGAGACATGTCATGTAACTTGTATAGCTATATCGTGATTATGATGTGACGACATGATTTGTGTTGGATGATCTGATGAGACTATTATGTGTATGATATGATGAGCATATTGCCAGTTTATGATATGATTAGAATACTGTATAAAATATGTACAAAAACATCGCAAATACGTAGCAAAAAAAAAGATATGTGAAAATATAGTAGCAGCGCTCTTTACCGCTGAACAGGAAAATGCTACTGCTAAGCCACTTAGCAGTAGCGCTGGTATGGACAGCGCTACTGCTAAGTAGCTATAGCAGTAGCACGGGCAGAAACGCGCTACTGCTAAACGTTAGCTATAGCGCCGTATCAGTAGCGCGGTGCCCTGCGCTACTGATAGCCCTTAGACCCGCGCTACTGCTAGGCTTTTCCCTAGTAGTGCTCGTATTACCATCCAGCCTAACAGTCAGGGATATCCTACCAAATGATCTGATGGAATCAAATCTGCCAAGTACTAAGAGAAAGGTGTGTGGGGGGGGGCAATGTGTGCGAGAGAGGCCTAAAGATAATGTGTGTGCGGGAGACACGTAGGCACATATATGTGCCTATAGAGGGCTAGTAGAGACCGTGCGTGTGTGTATATGCATGCGAGAGAAATAGTGTTTTCCAACTGAGATTAGTGAAAAGAGTGGTACATAGTAGTAAGAAAGAGAGGGAGATATATAGAGAGTGTGTGAGTGAGACACCCTGGGAGAGATTGTGAGCATGTGTGAGAGAGAAATGCCGATGTATATAACGTGTGTGCACTTATGCGTCAGATAGAGAGATATATAGCACGTGTGTGAGAACGGGCCGAGGCATAGTGCATCTATGTGTAAAAGGCGGTTCTACGCATTAAATTAAAATATAAATGGCATTATTATTTTTGGATGAGATCATGAATTTTGCAATTTGCGTATGAACGAACATCAGTCTATCAGACACCCATACTATATTGAATTCTAGAATGTGCATGGGTTTATTTGATATTATCGATCCATAGAGTGAGAGTGGTTTGAAATCCAGACAATGCATTGCTTTTGCCATTCATATATAAACATTAATTAGTGCACTCCATGTTGTTAGTGTCAAGCACTTTATACATTTGTCACTTACATGGATACATTCCAAATTGCTAGTTACAAAATAGAATAAATGTTGAATTCAACATAAAGGGGGTTTCAAAGATTCGAATTCATAGGAAGTGCATTCATCTATTTGAATCCGAGATAATGGCATTTGTAAATTAGAGCTAAAATGGGGCATCAATCTTTGTTGTGCGTTTGAACATGCTATATATTCATACGCATGTCTAACTATTTTTTTGCAACCAAGGAGATTATATCTTGAACCATACATGAATTGAGGTAAGTTGCATATTTTTTAATATATACTCGTGTACAATGTATATTCAAATGTACCCCCTCCATTCAAAAATAATCATAGTTTTAGGATTTTCAAGAGTCAAGATTTGTGAAGTTTGATAAATCCTGAAAGTTCAATTCAAGAGAACTGAAAACGTTAATGCTTCTGCTCCCAAATATTGAACAAAGCGCCAAATAAGCCTCTGGTCACCCGAAATCGCGCGAGACTAATGTTTGGTGGTAGGAAATTACTGTCCTGACTCTGACCCGTGTAGCCTATGGCCCGATGTCCAAAGGTCTAAACCGAGGTAGGTTTGTAACTTCACCAAGACGCTAGTCTCAACCGCCTCTGAGAAGCATTCATACGCCGTGGGCGCCTAAACACCCATGCGCTCGGCCGAAATCTATCCCGCCCACCATTTGGGACACCTGATATTACTGTCCTACCCTCAACCCGCAATATGTTCAAAATTTTAGATGGGGGCAAAGTTTGTAACTTTCCCCAAATTTCAAACAGGCGCGTCACAAACCGAAACATTATTCCCCCTTAGTCCCCCCTCCCTCCGTTTCCCCATTCATACTCCATGGGCGCCAAAACATCCTCTCCACCAGCCGCAAAACCCCAGCCTCCTCCGTCCTCTACCCCATCGCGCCCAATCCACCGCCACCCTCCTCCATCACGCTGGAGCCGGTACCCCGACATCGTCGTCCACCGCAACCGCAACGCCCTCAAGGACTTAGCAGCTGAAGCAGAGGCAGAGCTGCCTCCACGATGTCGACGCCGATGTGCACCGTACCTGAACCACTTCGACCACATCGTCCTGCGCCTCACCGCTGCCGCTCCACTGTCGCAACCGTCCACTGTACCGGAGTTGTTCCCGCTACGCCGTCGTTCGCCGCCTCGGATCTGGTTCCCCGCCGCCGATAGACGGCCACCGCACCGTACTCAACAACTTGGCCATGGGTTCGTCCAAGGCTCCACCGTCCTCCACAACTTCTCGTTTCCATTGAACCACAAGAAGATCGTTGGAAAAACAGAAGGAGGACACAGCACTGCCAGCAGAAAGAGGTACTCCTCTTCCCTTATTCATGCAAATCTTACGTCTCTGCTCACACCGTATTCATCCCACGAAAGAAACTAGTTGAGCGCTTCTTACTGCACCTTCTTCGTGATACTAAATGCACAAGGTTTCCTCCCATTTACTATTTCACCTTAGCTAGAGGTCAGTCGCCCGCCTGGATTTCAATTCAGGGTCAGTTGATTCGCAATTAAAAGAAGCAGCACCTGCTTAGGCGTGTGGCGCCTGTTCGCCGGGGAAGCGGCGCATCGGTGTCTATCATAGCGGTGTGGGGTGCAGGAGCTGCTTGCGCCCGATCTGGAGGTCGGCGGGGCTTGAAGTGATGGCCGGGGGGGCGGTGCCAAGCACGGCGGTGCGGTGAGGTCGAGGGGATGGTGGAGGCAGGGGACTGGGCCGGTGGTCGCTTGCCTTTCGAGGAAGATCGTCAAAACTGACTGGCTGGAGGTAGATGAAGGCGATCTGCCCGTTCTTTGTACATCGGACGGTGTAGAAAAAATGGACTGACCTATTTGTTTTTAGTCGACTGTTATTTTCATAGGACCACACCCTGTGGTGTGCTAGAGGAGCATCTGCATTTCCCAGCCATCCCTGTGCTCATATTTTGAAATCCTAGAATCTAGTAATTTCGTGTGCCAGGCATGTTGTAGAGCTATCATATGTCTCCCATCATTTATTTCTCACCCACCTGCTATCTGCTACTTTTACACTATACTACTTGTGCACACACTTCACCCATACTCACACTATTGTTTTTTTATGCATGGGTATTTCAGACTCTGACGCAGTGTTGATGAATACACAAAAGAAAAGACAGAAGTCGCTCTAGTGTAATTCGAAGATAAGCACTAAGCGTTTCAGCGCTCTAAAGGGTGTAGTGTCAGCAGATGGAGATAGTAAACGTAGCTTTGCAGTTGATGATCTCAATTGCCACACACAACCATCCCAGGTGCTTGCTTTAACTTTGCGCTGTCAAATGTGGTTGCATGTTGCATATGGTGTCTAGCTTGTATTGCTTTCAATTTGGTTAAATTGCATCTGCTTACTTTACACATTATACCTTTGATAATGACATGCCTTCCTATTTTTGATACATACTACATATGTCTATTAACCATGTTCTTACATTAAACTAATGCTCTTTTGTATCCCTCATCAATCACTTATGATGAGACAGTCACCCCAGTGGGTTACTGTGAGACGCGCTACTCGTTTAAAGAGTGCAGTGTCATCCTCCCCACATGATTCTCAAGAAACAGCAAGGCTAAATGAAGATAGTCAACGTAGCTCTCTAGTTGATGACCGCAATTCCCCTACACCTCCATTGCAGGTGCTTGCTCTTACTTGGCAATGTGACATGTGGTTGCATGTTACATATGGTGTCTACCTTGTAATGCTTCTAATTAGGGTAAATTGCATGTGCTTAATTAACACATTATACATGTGAATATGACATGCCTTCCTGTTTTTGGTACATACTACGTCTTTCTATTAACCATGTTCTTACATCAAACTACTTTTCTTGTGTATCCCTCATCAATCACTTCTGACGAGACACCTTCAAATTGACAGTGTAATATTGGTTGCATCTTGCATATCATTTCAAACATGTATTGCCTCTAATTTGTTGAAATGCCACTTATAATGAGACACTTCTAACTTGGTAGAGTGATTTTGGTTGGATCTTTCATATGTTGTCTAGCTTGCATTGCTTCCAATTTGTTGAAATGTCTTCTGCTTAGCATTTTTCGTACATATTCAATCCTTCTACAATGTGGTTACCTTACATAAAAGTTGTGTTCGTCAGTATCATGCATCAACGAATTTGGAAGAGTGAATTTCATTCCTTTTTCTTGTGTGTTTACTTGACAATGCAAAATCTAAAATGACGAACGCACGGAATGATGGTGGTCCTCTGAAGCAACCGAAACAGATGATCTCTGCAGATTCTCCTGCTACTCCTACTGCAGTGCAAGTTCCAAATCTCATCTCCCCTACTCCACAACCCCAGGTGCTTGCTCTAACATGGCAGTGTGATATCTGGTTGCATGTTGCATATGGTGCCTAGCTTGTATTGCTCCTAATTTGTTAAATTGCATCTCCTTAGCTTACACATTATACATGTGAATATGACACGCCTTCCTATTTTTGGTACATACTACATCTGCCTATCACACCATGTTCTTACATCAAACTATTGTTCTTGTCTATCCTGCATCTATCACTTATGATGAGAGAGTCACGCCCGTGGGTTAGTATGAGACGCGCTACTCTTATAAAGAGTGCAGTTTCATCCTCCCCACATGATTCTCAAGAAACAACAAGTCTAACTGAAGATATTGAACGTAGCTCTGTACTTGAAGACCGCATTTCCCCTACACCACCATCGCAGGTGCTTGCTCTAACTTCGCAGTGTGATATGTGTTTGCATATTGCATACGGTGTCTAGCTTGTAATGCTTCTAATTAGGGTAAATTGCATTTGCTTAGTTTACGCATTATACCTGTGAATATGACATGCCTTCCTATTTTTGGTACATATTACATCTATCTGTTAACCATGTTCTTACATGAAACTACCTCTCTTCTGTATCCTGCACCAATCACTTACGATGAGACACCTTTATTCGTTGCATATTGCATATCATTTCTAGGCTCTTGCCATGTATTGCTTCTAATTTGGTCAAATACATTTATGAGGCCACCCTTTTAATTTGGCAGAGTGATATTGGTTTCATCTTTCATATGGTTTCTAGCTTGCATTGCTTCTAACTAGTTCAAACACCTTGTGCTTAGTTTACACTTTACACATCATACATGTCAATATGTCATGTCGTCCTATTTTTCATACATATTCCATCCTCTTATCATGCGGCTGCCTTACATGAAAGTAGTGTTTGTCAGTATCATGCATCAATGAGTTCTGAAGAGCAAATTTTATTCCTTTTTCTTGTGGGTTTGACTTGACAATGCAAAATCAAAAATGAGGAAGGAAAAGAGTAAGGAAGGCGATGATGGTGGTCCTCTGCAACAACGTAAATGGAGCATCTCTACGGATTCTCCTCGTACTGCTAGTGCATTACAAGTTCCAAGTCTCCGCTTCCCTACTCCACCATCCCAGGTGCTTGCTCTAACTTTGCAGTGTGATATCTGGTTGCATGTTGCATATGGTGTCTAGCTTGTATTGCTTCTAATTAGTGTAAACTGCATCTGCTTAGCTTACACATGATACGTGTGAATATGACACGCCTTCCTGGTTTTGGTACATACTATATCTGTCTATCACACCATGTTCTTACATGAAACTACTCTTCTTATGTATACTACATCAGTCAATTATGATGGGACACCTTTAAGTTGGCAGTGTGATATTGGTTTGCGTCTTGAATATGATTTCTAGCATGTAGTGCTTCTAATTTGATGAACGCCACCTATGATGAGACAATTTTAACTTGGCAGAGTGATATTGATTGCACCTTCCATATGGTGTCTAGCTTACAGTGCTTCTAATTTGTTGAAGTGCCTTCTGCTTAGTTACCACATCATAGGTGTGAATATGTCAAGCCATCCAGTTTTTCATACATAGTCCATCCTCGTATCATGACTTTGCCTTTCATCAGAGTAGTATTCGTCAGTATCATGCATGAATGAGTTCTGAAGAGCGAATTTTGTTCCTTTTCCTTGTCGGTTTGACCTCACAATGCAAAATCAATAAAGCGGTAGGAAATTGGTAAGGCATTGGATGATGGTGGTCCTTCCGAGCAACTGAAATGGAGGGTCTCTACAGATTCTACTCCGCCATCCTCCCAACAAGATTCGCAAGACAACGCAAGGCTAGACAGTCAACGTAGTTGTGTAGATGATGAGCACATCTCCCCTACTCCACCATCACAAGTGTTTGCTCTAACTTGGCACTATTATATGTGGTTGCATGTTGCGTATGATGTCTAGCTTGTATTGCTTCTAACTTTGTTGAATTGCATCTGCTTACTTTACACATCATGCTTGTGAATATGACACGTGTTCCTGTTTCTAGAACATACTATATCTGATCACACCATGTTCTTACATCAGACTACTGTTCTTGCATATCCCGCATCAGTCACTTATGATGAGGCACCTTAAAGTCGCCACTGTGATATTGGCTGCGTCTTGCATATGATTTCTAGCATGTACTGCTTCTAATTTGTTGAAACGCCAGACAGTTTGAACTTGGCAGAGTGATATTGGTTGCATCTTTCATATGGTGTCTAGCTTGTAGTGCTTCTAATTTGTTGAAATGCCTTCTGCTTAGTTACCACATCATAGGTGTGAATATGTCACGCCGTCCTATTTTTCATACATATTCCATCCTCGTATCATGTGTTCGCCTTTCTTCTGAGTAGTGTTCATCAGTATCATGCATGAATGAGTTCTGAAGAGCAAATTTTATTCCTTTTTCTTATCGGTTTGACTTCACAATGCAAAATCAATACAGCTGAAGGAAATTAGTAAGGTAGTGGATGATGGTGGTCCTTCGGAGCAACTCAAACAGAGGGTCTCTACATATTCTACTCCGCCATCCTCCCAACAAGATTCGCAAGACAACACAAGGCTGGACAGTCAATGTAGCTATGTAGATGATGAGCACATCTCTCCTACTCCACCATCACAGGTGCTTGCTCTAACTTGGAACTGTTATATGTGGTTGCGTGTTCCGTATGATGTCTAGTTTGTATTGCTTCTAATTTTGTTGAATTGCATCTGCGTAGCTTACAACTTATACCTGCAACAATCACTTACCCATAAGACACATTTAACTTGGGAGTGTGATGTAGGTTGCATCTTGCATTGTCTTCTAGCTTGTACTGCTTCTAACTTCTTGAAATGGCACTTACGACGAGACACTTTTTACCTGATAGAGTGATATTGGTTGCATGTTCATATGGTGCCTAGCTTTCATTTCTTCTAATTTTGTTGAAATGCCTTCTGCTTACTGTTTTTCATACATATTCCATCCTCCTATCATACGTGTGAATATGCAATGTTGTCTTTTTTTTGTATATATTCCATCCTCCTATCATGTGCTTGCCTTACATCAAAGTAGTGTTCGTCTGTATCATGCATCAACCAGTTATGCAGAGCTAATTTTATTCATCTTCTTGTTGTTTTGACTTTAGAAGGCAATATCAAAAAAGGGGAAGGAAAAGAGTAAGTTAGGGGATGTTGGTGGTCCTCCGGACCAACGCAAACAGAGACTCTCTAGATTTGCCACTACTACTGCTAATGCAGTTGAAGTCTGAAGTCTACATGATGAGTTCATCTCCCATACTCCACCATCGCAGGTGCTTGCTCTAAGTTGACAGTGTGATAATTGGTTTCATGTTGCATATGTTGTCTAGCCTGTATTTCTTCTATTCTGATTAAATTGCACCTGCTGAGTTTATACGTTATACATGTGCATATAACATGCCTTTCTATGTCTAGAATACACTACATCTATCTATCATACCATGTTCTTACATCAAAGTACTGCTGTTGTGTATCCCACATCAGTCACTCATGATTGGACGCTTTTAACATGGCAGTTTGATAGTGGTTGCATCTTGCATTGATTTCTAGGTTGTACTGCTTCTAATTTTTCGAAATGCCACTTGTGACAAGACACTTTTAACTTGGCAGAGTGATATTGGTTGCATCTTTCATATGGTGTCTAGCTTGCATTACTTCTATTTTCTTGAAAATCCTTCTACTTAGTTTACACATCGTAGCTGTGAATATGTCACGCCACCCTATTTTTCTTACATATTCCATCCTCATACGGTTGTCTTACATCAAAGTATTGCTTGTTTGTATTATGCATCAATGAGTTCTGAAGAGCGATTTTATTCTATTGTGTTGTGGGTACGGCTTGACATGGCAAAGTCAAAAAAGAGCAAGGAAAAGAATATAGTAGGGAATGGTGTTACTCGTCGGGTGCAACGGAAAAGGATCTGCCCTCAAGATTCTGCTAGTACTTATAGTGCAGTAGAAGGTCCAAGTCCACCGGCTAAATCTACAAACACAGTATCGCCTGCTCCACCAGCTGCAGCATCCTCTTCAACTATACCGGCATCTCAACGAGTTACTCGTTCATTTGCTCTGCAACTGGCCAGTTCCCAAGCTGCCTTCACACCTAACACTACTTCCGAAGCACTGCTGACACAACAGGACTTGGCAAGATCAAATGAACCTCATGAGCATCAACACCAAGACAGTACCTGACCGAGTCAAGTTGCAGTTGCATGCTCCTTTATATGTACTCTCACAGTTTGATGTGCACTAACACTTTCCATATTCGTTGTTGAACTAGCACCACGGCGCAAGCGGAAACAGACATCAGGGATAATGCTTGACATATTAACAAAATATAAAGGAGGAAGAATGGAGATCCATTTTGAGGCAGGTTTAAAAAGGCACGTGATGCTACAGAGTCAGCCAAGTTAGTATCAGAGGTAGCCGTTGTTGTTAGGTGTCATGCACGTATCCTCCCAACGTGGATCCAGTACAGGAATGAGAAAGACGATACCCAGTTTAACACCTTCCTTGACCATTTATCCGTAAGTAATGTTATTCATCGCAATTTGTAATATTGTCTTGCTCTGTCCCATACTTTCTAGCTTCCTCCTAATAAGACTCACATTCTTTTTTCAACAGATGAGGTTCAAGTTGGATCCGAAAGATGATGCAACTAAACAAGCAAGCACTCATGTTTTTCAGTCTGCTCTGCGACAGTATCGGTATCACCTTAGAAAAACTCACTTTGAAGGCAAGGCTAACAATGAAATCGCCCAAACATCTCCAGTGGAATATATTACAGATGAAGACTGGACAGCCCTTATTAAACACTAGTCTGATCTAAAGTATCAGGTAGGGTATATGTATTTGATCAGATCACATATTGAACTTGTATTTACGTATGTGCCTTACAAGTGTATCTTCTTCTAGGCTAACTGTTTGAAGAACAAGACCAACCGTTCTAAAGTGAAATTCCAACAAACAACAGGATCTCGTAGCCATATTGCACACTGCGAGGCTCTTGTAAATACCTGCTAGGTCCTTCTTTTTTCTGTGCCATATTATCGTATCTATATTGACTTGTTCCAAATACAGAGGAAAGCCCGTGCGGACCAAAAAGAACCTGAACCAAATGCAGTGCAAATCTTCAAGGAATGCCACACCAGCAAGATGAAGGGCATGAGCACACCAGTTCAAGCCGCTGTTGTAAGTCCTTACTCCTCCTGCCTTTGAACTGCTTGTTACTGTGACGTGTTCATTTAACTTCTTGGTTTGCAGCCAATGTCAGTTACTCTGTTCACTTTTATACACAGTTGTCTTAACGTATCATTTCACCTTACACGGTTTAAAAGAGATGAAGGATATTCTTTTGGTCTTGATCTGTAATGTAGTTGTGATGTTCATGTGCCCACACAATGATACAATAGCATGTTTGTTTTATATCTGTTTGCCCATGATATGAATGATGTCGTACTATGTTCATCCTACTTTAAACCATGTCTCTTTATCCTTACATGTCAACGAATGTGAGGAAATAGAAAAACAGTAGGCATGCTAAACATGAAACCTACTTTGTTTGTTTTTGTCTCATTAGTAACTTATCTGGTACACTAATCTACAAGTTCAAACTTTCAGCAAGCTATGGAACAAATGATTGAACAGCCACAACCACCTGAAGCTGACGAGGCTAGAACAGGCACAATGTCACCTCTTGCTGCAGTGCGTCAGTATCTCTCCTCTAACAGTGCAAAAAGCACCTTCCTGCATAATTCTGGGTTGGTTGTCAAGGTAACCTCGTCCAAATCGCCTACTGAAGAAAATCTTCCGGCTAGACAGAGTGATATATCTGTGCTCCAGACATAAGTCCAATCCCTAATGGACCTCGTTTCGGAAACAAGAATAGTGGTTGACAAATGTCGTCAAGATATGAATGGTTTTGAAACCAGACTATCAGACATTTGCTTCGTTGTTCAAGAGCAATGGCAGAAAAAAGGGGAAGATCATGCTGCTCCATCAGATTCTACAGCCTGAAACATTAGCACTCAGGTCAAATGATATGTCCTTCTATACATCTGATGGTACTTTTATCTGCAAGGATTGTAAACTTTATGCCAACAGGCCTTTTGTTGTATGGCTAGAATTTATTTTGTTGTGATACAGCATTTATCATGCTGCCAAAGGCTATAGAAATTACAATGCTATTTTTGTATGGTGTAGGTTTATCTTAGTAATGTATTCAGCCGAAAGCTTCGTAGGAGCCCAACGTGCCAACATTCGTCAGGCCCATTCCAATTGGGCTAAAAATGATTATCGGTCGTAATTTGCATGTAGCCCACTAATAATATCTGGGCCTAAATCAGCATAAGCTTTCATATTTTTGGTAGGCATGTGCCCCTAGTGAGCCTTTAACAGGCCTAAACATAATTTGGGCCCTCGGTAACAATAGGCCCTTAACATTTGTAAATATCTCGAGCCCATAAAAAACATGGGCCTTTAATAGGCCAAAGTGAGATTGGGCCCTGATTGTGCCAAATAACCCACTAGTCATTAGCAGGCCGAAATGTATCTCAGCTCATGGTGGCCCATTTACAATGCGGATCGTTCACAGGCCGAAATTCAGACGGGTCGTAAATGCGCCGACCTACTACACGGGCCTTTAACAGGTCGGAAGTTCGGTCGGGCTTGATTAGTATCAGTTTTATATGGGCCGTTAATAGGCCCGATGTGACGTTGGGCCACATATGGCCCATGGATTTCGTCCGACGTTAACAGGCCGAAAATCACAACAGGCTGGAAGTGGCCCAAATCTACAGTGGGCCTCTAACAGGCCGAATGTCAGACATGGCCGAATACGACCCAAATCCTTCATTGTCGTTTATGGGCTGAAAGTTTCAATGGTCAATAAATGGGCCCAAATGAAGCAGGACCTTTAAGAGGCCGGAAACACACCGGGCCGTAATTCGGCCCAAATACTTAGCGGACTGTTAACGGGCCAGAAGTGACCATGGGCTGCGATGATGACAAGTTTAGAACGGGCCGTTGACGGGCCGATTTGACACTAGCCGTACGGGCCTTAACTGCGAATGGGTCGTCTGCAAGTAGGCTGTTAATGCGCCAGCCCGCTAATTTTGACTGGGCCAGCCTTTTTAACCTAAATGGGCCGCTGTTGGGCCTTGCCATGTGTCGACGTATCATAGGCGCCTCCTGTCCATTGGGCGGTTGACATCTATCCTTTTCGGGTGCTGACACGTGGTTGCTATAGCCAATGAGAATTTTACATGTGGAAAATCCTCATTGGTCCCAGCTGTTAACGGGTTATCGGATCCAAACCAGAACCCGATAGCTTAACGGCGACCCGTTACGGTGGATGCCACGTGTTGGTTACCCTTGATGAAAGCACTTCTATGACGCGCGATTTATCGACATGGAAGTGGACACTTCCGTGATGATAATTCTGGTAATGTCATGGAACACTTCTACGATAACACAGGTATGACTATCTTGATTCTGTCATAAAATCGTCATGGATGTACATGCATGACAGAAAATGTGACCTACTGTGACAAACACGTATCATCACGGAAGTGTATTTTTTTGTACTTCGATGAGCCAGTCCTCCGGCTTGACAGTGTCGTTGTACTTGGGGGTGTCGCGGGGGAGCGTGAACCCTTTGTGGAAGGGCTCATCTAGGATGCGTGGCCCGAAGCAAGCCGGCCCGGCAGCGTTACCTTCCTCCAGCTCGAGGGAGAGGGCGAGCTGATCAAGGCGGTGGCGAGCGTCGGCATCATCGATGGCGCGCGGACCCAGCCGGCCTGCGACTGGGCCGCGGGGGGCCGGGTTGGCCGAAGCCGGGTTGCCACGTAGGCCGGATGGCGGGGGAGGGTCTTGCTGGCGCCGGTCTCCGGCAGCTGGCTCGTCGCCCAAGCCGTCACCGGCCGTCGCGGCGTGGTTGCGCCGGGTTCTCGTCTGGCCGGAGTGGGCCTCAGTCGGGCGCGGGGAAGACGCCGTGTTCCGCTGCTCGGGGTCCTTGGAGCGGTGCGAGCCGAACGCGGCGGGGCGGTCGAGGCGGGCTTGTTGCGCATTCGAAGCATCGAGAAGCTCGGTCATGCGCTGCAGGCGCTCCTACAGTTCATCGCCCTGCAGCTGCTCCATGCCGACGGCGACCGCCTGTGCAGCATGCATGTTCTTGACCAGAGTGTCGTAGAAGGGTGGGACCGCCCCCAGCGCGCGGTCGATGGCGGCGCCACAGTTCCATACTTCGGCAACTCGGCTGGGTTCAGCCGCGGCCGGCGTGAAGCCGTACGCGGCCTCGCGCTCCCGCTGGGCGGACTCCAACCGGCGCTGCATAGCAGCGAACGTCGCGGCCTCATCCAGCAGGCGCTTGCGTTCCTCCTCAATCCGGGCCCGCGCCTCCGTGGCATTGGTGGCGTTGATGTCGGTGGCGATAGGGATGCTAAGGTTCTGCACCATGGTGCGCAGCGGGTCGGACCCGCCGGCGCGTGTAGCTGCGGCCTGGGTAGCCTTCCACGCGGCGCTGGACGAGCCGGAGTCAGAGCCGGTGACGAGCACCTCTGCCCTGGTGCAGAGATCCGCCGCCCCGACGGAGATGTCGTCGCCAAGGGGAACGGGCGAGTCGGTGATGTCGAGCACCCCACTGGTGTACTCATCAGCCGCCGACTCGTCGGAGATGCACAGCGCGACGAAGAAGGCGGTGAGCAGGTCGATGATGTCGGCCATCGGCGCACCGGGTGCAGGGAACGCGCAGTGCGTGATGGGCTCACCGGAGTCTATGAAGGTCCCCGTCTGGAACATGTCTCCGGCCGGGACCTCGAGCTGCCCCACGGTGGGCGCCAACTATCGTGGTGGGCGCATGGCAGATGCCAAAGGATGGCTAAAGAGGGGGACAGGCTTGAGGGCACCGGTGGGCTCCAGAGGCAAGGTCGGTATGAGCGAGCGAGGGATGCAAGACATACCCAGGTTTAGGGCTCTCCGGAGAGATAACACCCCTAGTCCTGGCGAGTGTGGTTTATATGTGGATGGTACAAGCTTGCTCCTAGAGCTGTATCGGGGAGGAAGGAAGACAGGCCAAAGCATAGGCTGCTCCTTCTCCTTGTGTGTGTTCTACTGATGATCTCTCTCTCTTGTATCCGCCCGCGTACATGGAGGGCTCCCGGGGGGTTTTATAGGTCAACCCCCCAGGGTTACAATGGTAAAGCTACATGGGCGCGGGGCCGGGAAGTCAGCGTCTAGGAAGCCGGTGCTGGGGCCCGTCGGGTACCAGAGTACGCCGGGTTATCCGGGCGCAGACCCCGCGTGCCAGAGGGCATTGTTTCCCATCTTGTCGTGCGTCACGGAGTGGTTGGGCCTGCTCGGCTACAGTGGCGCGTCGCCTGATCGCCATCGGCTTGCATCAGCAGGACGAGGGATGTACTGTAGCCATGCCGGCCCCAGTCAGCGGAGTTGGTGGGCCACTATTGCCATGCTCCTGCCGGTCGGCGGGGTTGGTGGACCACTGTGGCCATGCTCATCCCTTCATGGGGACTTGTTCCATCGTACGACCTGGATGGGACGGGAGCTGACCCGCGGCCGGGTTGACGGACGCACCATGGTTGTGCTTGCTTGTCTAAGAAGTCTTTCACTCGCCGGGTCCGGCCGGCATGTGCCAGCGGGTCTGCCCGGGTTGCGGGACTTGGCCGGTTTGAGGAACCCGGCCAAGGGCAAGCCGGATTGAGGGGCGTTGCTAGCCCTGAAGTTGTTGAAAAGGATCCGGGTTCTGTTACCTGCCCGGGGTTTATCCCCCTGACAATCGAGCATCCCTGTTGGCACATATATTGAGAGAGTGAGATTACTGTAATAGTGGGACTAGTTGATGAAACATACACTAACAAATAGAAGCACCCTCATTATCTTAATGGGTAAAGTTAGCAACATAGTAGTCTTGCTTAAAGAGAGGTATTAGTTTATTTAATTAGTGCCAATTAGCTCAACACTCAAAGCATTGCCATGTATCATAGGTTGCAAAACTTTAACGTGCAAAGATAAAGGAGTTCCTCATGACAGTAGCAACACAGTAGCACAATACAAATAGAGATGACAACAAACTAATATGGATGATGGCCTTAGGCTGGTACCAACCTGAGCAAGAAGCTTATTCAAGTAGTCCCATAAGAGATGATAAAGCACTCACTGGAATCATTCAATAGTATATATTTTTGTGCACTTCAAATGTACGGTTGACATCACTCTTGTTTACTAGTGGTGAGATTATATCGAAAGATTATCAAGAACTTCCAGCAGAATTAAAGCACTGGCTGGGATACCGTTCATTGTTTTCTCTTGTGCAGTTCCACTAAAATTTATGATTGGCACAACATGATCCCTGTTTGAACAAGTAGGAACAAGGTGAAACCTTCATTAGCTTAGTGAGAAAGGATAGAAAGACATTAGCATATTACTTTAACAGTAGCATCAAATTCATGCAAAACAATAGCATTATTATGTCATGACACTACCAAGATTCCCTCCCTGCTCCACCAAATGGTTCCCCTCCACAGACACACATACACACGTACATGATTCAGCATAGGGTGCTACTAAAGATTTGTTTAACTCCAACAGGAAAATTAGGCAGCAATTATTTAGTGCTACTGAAGTACTCCTAATTAATTAAGTGACCTTGCAGGAGAGACAGCAGAAGTGGAAGGGCTCCTGGAGGATCGTCTCACATGTAAGGGAGACATTGCCAGAGCCCTTGAATGGCCTCGACTGAGGCCTCGGCTTCAGCAAGATCACCTTGGCACTGTTGATCGTGTAGAGCTGGGTCACACATGCATCCAGAATCCAGTTAATTAGTATGATGTGTAGACAAGCCAAGTACTACTCTGCTGCATTTCTCTATCTATCTACTCTTATAAAAAATAGAGTTGGTGATGATGGTGTGCCTGCCATCCTGCAATATAGGCCGTCCAATTTATATCTGACGGATAGGAAGGAAACTATGGCAATTTTGCAAAAAGATGCCCACACCCCTCTCCACATTTGCAAATAAGCCCTTCCCTCGTTCATCCTTTTCTCTCACAAGATAAACTACTCATACAAATGCATCTTGATGTTATGTGCAACGCACGGGCATCTTGCTAGTCTTCCAAGTAAATTAAGACTAGTAGCAACACAGCAATACAATACCACTAGCAAGATGTCCGGATAACATAGGATGGTACCATCGTGTGATCTTCTTCATTTCCTCCTCTTCTTCTTCTTCGTCTTCCTCTGCATGCTATGTTTCTCTTTCTCCTCACCAGTTGGTGAAACCAAGTACATGATTGGCCTTCTATTTCATACTTGGTTTTGTCAGTGAGGGAGTACAAGTGTACTAGTAAACAATAGCATTATTTTCTCATGGCAGTCGCAAAAATAGAGGTGAACACATGCATTAAATATCATTCTTACCTAAAGGAAGGTTATGGTGCCAATATGGAGGATGAAGATTGGAACACATATCTCCCTTTGTGCAGTTCCACCGAAATGAACCAACGGTTCCATTCTGACATTCCAGTTAAACATCACAAAAGTCACTTCTTTTAAGAAGTGTTTTGTGCAGTGCACCAAAAGGTCGCAATAGCAATAAGGTGAAATGGATATCCCTGTTTCCACAAAAAACTATAGAGGAAACAGTCAGAGTCTCAAACAATTACTGGCAAAAACAATTGGTTAAACTTGTCATGGCTTATAACAGTGGCATGGCTTCATTTTACCAGGGGCATTAGATTAAGAATAGCTAAATATTTGCTATAAGGGCATGGGACAGTGGGTGCACCAGCAGTCCAGCACCATGTAGCTAAACCGGGGCGTAAAGTGGTGATTCAGAGTTTGTTGCCCCGAGAAACAAACATCCAAGAAACATATCTGGGTTGGTCCCATTTTTGTTCACTCTAGACACCTTTTCCTATGTGTGGATAGCAAATCTAGTCCTGGTCATACCACTGTGTACAACGTTTCCCCTATATTTCCCTTTTCGACCAAGAGACCGGTTGGATGACCAGTCTGTACTACTTTCACCCCCTTTCTTTTCTGTTTGTACCAAGTCCGATGTACATACTAAATTTTCCCCCTTTATTTATTGTTTGAACCAAGTACAAGATTCGACTCCATGAAGTAGCTTTACCTCTAACAATAGAAAAAAATGAGGTGACGTTGGACCATCCGATCGAGCCTAGACACGAGGGGAGCTGAGAGGTAGAAAATGATGCACATGCAGCGATGTAGCGAGCTGGGGAAGTAGAGCTAGGCCAATTTCAAAGGAAGATATACCTGAAGGTCGTCCGGGTGTGGATAGGTGGGCGGTGGGAGGCCGGATACGACCACACTAGGATAGCGACGAAGGGATCGGAGGACCTCCCGCACCGGCGCTCGGCCAGAGATAACGGTGCGGCCGTCAGTGGGTCTCCTCCCTCGCTATCGAGGATGGCCTAAACGCTGCCCCTCCTCCCCTTCACCAGCGGAGGGGGATACGTCCGGATCTGTAACCAGTGGTGAGGATAGAAAGACAGTGTTACCACCGCTATCTTGTTTAGATCTGGAGAGGATGAAAGTGTGTGAATACAGCAACCCTAGCAATCAAGCGCGGAGGCTCCTGCCTATATATATATATACGTATAGTGGGGTAGTTTTCTTTTTTCACTCCATTAAAACAATCGTTTAAAATTGTGTACGTGTCAGGTCGCCGTTTTTTTTGAGTTGTTGATTGTTTTTTGAGATAGCTACCCACTTATTCCAAGTGGTGTTACAGGGGTGGATTAACGAGCTGCTCGGCTTGGTTCGTTCGAAGCTCGTTAAAAGAAAATTCATGTAAGATTAGACATGAGTTGTGTTGTTACTAACGAACATAGCGTGAAACTTGTTAGCTGGTTCGTTAAGCTCCTTAATAAATTGATGATTGGCTTTGTTCATTAAGAAGCAACCCACGAGGATAACAAGCCGAACTATCGAGGGACCATTGCTTGCGAGCTACGAGCTTTTGTTCTAGCCCTAACGGTGTGTCAGGTCGCACTTTGTATCGTTGAAGTCTGGTAATAGACCCTCCATTAAGTGAACAACCACGCCTCATAAAAATTGTGAACAAGCCCACGGCTAAAATTATCGGAAACGTGGGCTGCACCAACATGCATTATTATTTATATTTTCTATGTGGGAGTATCCTCAAAACAAAATGTGAGAGTACAATCTTTATTGGGCCCCTTTGTAATTTGTGCTAAATTTTGACCAAAGATTTAACTGACAAATTATTAGTGCATGTTAACAAAAATTATATCCTTGGATTCGTAGTTGAACATAGTTTTCAATGATTTAATTTTTTGTGACATGCATGAACATTTGGTTAGTTAAATTTATAGTCAAAATTTGGCACAAATTATCATAGGGACCAATAAACTAGGACGGAGCTCCTCATCTGTCGTCCAAACTACTATATGACTAGCCGCTCTATTACATGCGGGACATCAAGCATCCGGGCCCGCGTGCCATCCACCAAATCACAGCGAGGTGCTATAGTCGAGACTCACCAGTCACCCCGGTGTGGCCGTCATGACCCGTCATATCACAAAACCCACACCTTTACCAGCAGTGGTAAAGTGGCCTCGAAGTTGGACTGGACGAAGCAACCATCATTTCACTGGAACGCTCATTGAAGCCCTTTCTCCCCTATCTTGAAGAAAACGTCACTCCAGGCTACTCACTTCTGCCATTTTTCTTCTCTACCGACGAAGGAAAGGTGGGCTAATCAGTGAAGCTACTATATTTTCATTCCAAGAATCTTCTTTTTATGAAGCACCGACCGATTCTCACTGCCTATTCTTTTCTCGTTTTCATTGTGATTGTGGTTTCCTTTTGATTGCTTTTTGTTTGTCAAATTATTGATGGATCCTGGAGCACTAGGCAAAGAGTTGTTGGCAGACAACCCACTCGAGACAGATATCTCCAGGAAGCGAGCACCAACCAATGAGTTGGCCATGTTGGCGGGCCAACCCATGGAGATGAAGAACTCCAAGAAACAAGCACTAGCTAAAGAGTTGACGACATTGGCGGACGAACTCCTCAAAGAAGCTGCAAGAACAGCAAGGGCCCCACCGTGCCTACCCCAGAAAATCTAATGGCCACCTATGAGAGGCTCATGGCCGAGTTTGAGGAGATAGTCGCCGTTGAGATGCAGTATTTCCCTGGCAAGGCGATGGCCCCCATCAAGGAGATGGCCCGCGGAGGGATGGGATCCCCCGGTGAGCTGCACAAGGTAAAAAAAATGGCTTACCATAGTTGTGGCTTTTGATTATTTGCAATGTGCTTGCTAATATGTTAGGGTTGTGCAGGTGCCGGTGGATGTCCTTGATGATTCCGATGTCGCGGTCCGTCCTGTGGACATCGCCCCAGAGATCATTTTCGATGTCGTGGTCAGTCCTGTGGACATCGCCCCGGAGATCAATTCCCATGTCGCTGCCCGTCCTGTGGACATCGCCCCAGAGATCGATTCCGATGTCGCAGTCCATCCTCTGGACATCGCCTCAGAGATCGAATCCCATGCCGCTGTTCGTGCTGTGGTCATTGCCCGAGAGATCGATGACAAGAAATAGTTGGTCGCGCTAATCCTTCAAGGTAGTTTGCATTGTGTTTAATTACCAGAACGATGCGTGTTATCAAACCATCTTAGGGCTAGTGCACTGTCTTGTGTCGGCGGTACTTGCTACTTTTGTTTGATAGTGAATCATGCAAACCCTCTCCAAGTTATGGAAACAGATGTATCCTCACCAGCTTTTGATGTAATATATGGCATGCTTAGATGTAAGTTTGAACTGTTTATCACATCAGCAGGGCTTGTTTGATGATTCTTGGTGTTAGTAGGCTAGCTACTGTGTGAGCTATAGTACTTGCAAACACTCACCGAAGAGAAACATTGGGGCTGATGAGCTCGTGGTACACTTATAGGTCTGATCCGTCGTCGATCGGCCAATAGCCCAAGCTCCTAAAATTGTAGGCTTAGCGATCGATCAGACAATAGTCCACAATTATACATTAATTCACATCGCACTCAAAGAGTTGGTTCACGGATACATTCACATTAATAGCTAGCAAAATTGGCACGTACTTGTAACATGCGTGAATGTGTAATTTTTTTGTTGGAAGCTTGAATGTGTAGTGACATCGTACTTTCGGAGTGGCTACAGAGAGTGTGTACGTGTGCTAGAGGGGTTGTATGGAGAGAGATCTAGAGAGAGAGAAAGACCCTCCGGCCTCCTTTGGTTTGTAGGAATTTTGTAGGAACTCTATAGGATAGGATTTGCAAAGGAAAAATTCCTTTGAAGCCCTTTGGTTTATAGGAATGGATTCCTATTCCTATGTAGGATAGGAATCAATCCTTCACATTTTGGAGGAAAAAAACATTAGCCTAGACTCAATGGAAAAATTCCTATCCTATGCACCAAATAACATCTCTTTCTCTATAGGAATTGAGATGCATGTCATCTCACTTCCTATGATTTTCCTATTCCTATAAAATTCCTATCCTATGAACCAAAGGAGGCCCCATTTCTTTCTACTCCTAGTCGTTAGATTGATAAAGGATATTTTTTGAGAACACAAAATCATAGTAGTACAGAGACGTACAAATCCTAGGCGAGCTAGTTTGGCCTAGTGGGTTTCAGTGATATGACGTGCTGCAGTGCCGTACAGTCTTCGCGTGTGGTAGCAGTATTGCCGGTACAGTAAATTTTCTTGAAGAAGCGGATTCAACGAAGTCATGATGGTTCCTTCGTCCGACCAACTTACAGTGGGAAAGGTTGGGCCTGCGCTACAACCGGGGTGACTGTCCCCTATAGTACTGTCCGGTGCACTACAATATAATTTTGTGCATGGCAAGTGGACCAGGATGGTTGACGTCCCACATGTCGGCGAATGAAAGTATTCTTTCCGATATCGAGGACAGGCAAGGAGTATTCATTGTTTATTTTTTATGAAAGCTATTGTCTCCACTGTTACGACGGAGGCCCAGTGAACTTGGCATGTGCACAACTCCCTCCTTCCTCATGTACCATAGTGTTGACTATAAGGTTACAACTTTTTATCACTTTCTCTCTATCTATTTCCTATCAAATGTTTTTTACCTTCTTTTTTTAGACACAATTGTTTTTTTATACCTAGGAGCACGTGTAGAGACGGGCTTTTGCAGAGCCCAGTATTGTACTTGCTATGAATGCGGGCAGCTGGCGCCTGGGGGGAGCGTGCGCAGGAGGGGGAGGGGTTTCTGGTGGGCCAGGGTGGTCAGAAGCGGGATTGGAAGCAGTTCGGACTCCCGCATGGCCCAACTCACATTATCACCATATTTCTTGGAGTCCGTGCGCGGCGGGCAGGCGATCTCTTCTCCCTCCCCCGTCTCTCTCTTCTCAGCTGACGCCCGCCGAGCAATTAGATTTCGGCTATCGACGGTTTATTCAATTGCAGTCCCACATGTCAGTGAAAATGTAGGACAACGCGTGTCCCCTTTAGTGAGCGGCATGCGAGATGGACTGTCGGGGGGCGACGAAAACACGACAGGCGTGCTTTAAGTGTGCCGCCTTTTGCTTTTTAACTTGCAAAGTGTAACATTTTCGTGCGATCGATTGATAGAAATCCAGAACAAAATGATGAGGGCGGGGCTTTCCCGTGTGTTAGGCGGGCTAGTTTGGCCTAGTGGGTTTGAGTGATATGACATGCTACAGTGCCGTCCACTTGCTCCATTTTTATGTAAGCAAGTGTCTCCACTCTTACGTGGGAGGAGTGCGAAACACGGCGGATCTGATTTTGATCGAGGGATAAATGTTCCCTGCGAAATAATGGAGCACTGTTAGCGATTATAGCATGATACTAGTTAGGGCATCTCTAGCGCTGACCCACAAATTTACACCGGCATCTGTGCAAGGACACTGATGCCAGAGGATGCCATCCAATGCTGCCCGCATACCTTTCGACAACTATATGAACTAACCGAATGAAATTTGTGCAAACAAAGCAAAATTCAAATTAACTGGATGAAATTCATTACATTTTGAAAAGTTTTCCTATAAACCGGACGAAATTCATTACATATTTCGCACAAACCGTACTAAAACCTACTATAAACCTAATCTAAACGATCGCCGGCGCCCGACCACAATGTCCGGCCATGAGCCCTGAGAACTGACGCTCCGGCTATTGCCTTTGCCTCCTCATCCGCCTCGGCTTTGTCCAGCTCCGCCTCGATAACCTCCTCCTCCGGAGCACAAGGTTCTGAAGATTTCAGCCTCCATGTCACCATCAAGCGGCTAATCGGCCGCCGATGTTTACCCCACAAAGCTTGGCGTGGACTGAGTGGAGGAGCGGTGGCCTTCCTGGGACCAGAGCGGCGGTGACCTACCATGTAACACTCTTCCTCGCTGCCGGCTGCGCCCGGGCACACGCGTCGGCTTCGTGGTCCTGGCGGCGGAGGGCGGCCGGGGGGGGGGGCAGCCGGTGATGTCCTTCGTCTGCTCCTGCGACAGTACGTCCAAGAGAGCTTTGGAGTGCGCCCGGAGCAGAGCCAGCGATGTCCTTCGTCTGCTCCTGCGACAGTACGTCCAAGAGAGCTTTGGAGCATGAGGAGGCCATGGTTGGAGTGGTGCCGATAGAAGGAAGGGACCGGAGGAGAATGACTGTGGGTCTTTGGCTATGGCTGGAGCTGAAGTTAATAAAGCGGTTGAATGGCAATGAGCTGCGGCAAACGGACGGACGGCTGGCGCCAGAGTAGGTTCGTCGGCAGCCGTGTGTCATTAATGTGGGCGGCAGACGGACGGATGGCCATGGTGTCGTTAACGCGGAGCAGTCGCTTGCTCCAGGATGCCGCGCGGGTGGCGCTCTCTCGGCCGTCGCGCTGCTGTAATGTCGGCGCCAGTGAGAGGTCGCGTCGGGTGTGAATCCGGCATTGACGTTCTGGAGCGACGGTGACCGTTTCAGGCGGGAAGCGCGCGCTAGCGATGGAAGGGGTTTCGGTGGGCCAGGGCGGTCAGACGCTGGTGTGGTGGTATATTGTTTTTGTAGTTTGCAAAAGTACTCACTTAATGTGGCAGTTCACTTTTTTTTCTACGATCAACATACACCCTACAAAGCACCGTGTTCAAATTCTCTGGGTTCATTTACCATATTTAGGCCATTATGTGCATTTTGTAGAAATTTACTACCACTATAAGAATTAAATGAACATCTACATCATGCATATATGACTCAAAGCTTACATGCTATAGTGTGGTATTTATTTGTAATTTGGTTGCCAAATCTCATGCGTGCAATGCACGTGTACCTTACTAATAAACATAGTTTCTAGTGATATTATTTGTAGTTACATGCATCAACCAGGATGGAGGTGCAGAAACATCAAATCCCAGCTACAGCTACACGGTGTGATGATAGAGATGTGGAATGCCGTTCGATCACGGTGCACGCGCGCGATCCGCGTGGCTGGGGTGGCGGCCAATCAGAAAGCAACCCACAATAGGGTCAGTGCACACAGTTTCCACAGGCAACGGAAAGTAACCGTGTGCAGTAATAAAGAGTAAAATGCACTAGCGGTCATCGAACTTGTCTCGATAGCTCACTTTGGTCACTGTACTTAAGAATACGATCAATACGGTCACTATATACGACTTAAGATGATTATATGGTCACGGGCTTAGAGTATAGCTCCGTATTTTGTCTGGTTGACCGGTCAAACAGTCCCCATGCGCCTCACCCAGGTTCCACGGCCCCACCCGTCAATGGGTCAAAAATAAATAAATTAGAAAAGCTAAATTATGCATTGCATGGGTGGGGAATTAACCCCGAACCTCTCGAGTAAAGCCCCACGAGCTAACCAATTGAGGTATTTTTGCAAGGAGCAAACGCGATGCACAAGCATGCATGCAGACGACCCACACACACGCAGTATGCATGCGCACGCACACAATACATACTAGCATGCACGCGGACGCACTTACGCAGTTACGCTTATGATTGTACTGGAATAAATTATGTGAACTCATGGATGACGAGCCTTTGAAGCGTATGCGGCACGTATAGACAACCAGGCGTTCATGCAACCGCTCTTGTCGCCAGCTAGCCTTTGACGACCACCATTAGACACACACAACCATGCATAACTTACGAATAATGGATGAATCGATCAAACACACACTCGTGTGCAGTGGCACTATGATCGGTCGCTCATGATATATATATAGGTACCATAGTACCCTCTCTAGCTAGGCTGTTTATAGATTGTCATTGTGATGGATGATATACATGAGCAAGGCGCCGAGTCACGTCGTCGCGTCGTGTGCAGAGCCATGGTTAATGTCGAGCAGCTCGGCGCCCAAGCACAAGTATGACGTTGGTGTTGAGACAGGTGAATACATGCTCGATGTTCGCGGAGGCCGCCAGCAAACATCTAAATAGTAATGTCAGGCACCGCTAGGGGCGCGCAGGTGATGGGCTCGCCGTTTGCGTTGCGCCATGAGAAGGAATTTGATTGAGAGGGCGACGTGCATGCATTACCATGGTTTGATAGCGTGAGCGTGAGTGTCTGCACGCGTACATGCTACTTGCGTCTGTGGACGGTGTGCGCTAATGTGTGCATCATGTATAATATAAAAAATTGGTTTGTGCATTTAACGCAAAGTATTTCATTTTCATTTGGCTGACGAGTGTGCGTTGCAGCGACGAGTCCATGGTTTGATTCCTCACATACGCATAATTTTGGTTTTTATTTCTTTCTCCACTGACAGGTAGGCCCGCATAGATTGATAGATACAGAACACAAGCTGATGAGGCGCATGTGGACTGTTTGACTGGTCAACCAGACAAATACGGAGCTATACGCTGAGCCACTGACCATATAATCACCATATCTCATATATAATGACCGTATTGACCGTATTCTTAAGTACAATGATCAAAGTGAGCTATCAAGACAAGTTCGATGACCGCCAATGCATTTTACTCGGTAATAAATGACCAGTATTGAATGGGAATCCAAATTTCCTTCATTGTCTGTCCTCGAGCTCTTGACAAACCAATGCACTATACGGTTGTCCGGCCACTCCTCCCCAGAGCTCTCACCAAGCGTCGTTCATGTCCGCGTCGCACACTAACCGGTAAGGAAGCGATGGCATCCTGCCATGCCGAGTTCCTCGCCGCCCACAACCGCACACAAAATGGTAGGGAAGCGATGGCATCCCGCCGTGCCGAGTTCATCGCCGCTCACGACCTCACACCTACGTGGGCGGACTTTGAAGCTGCCAAGGCCGAATGGGCGGTAGAGCAAGAGGCTGCCAAATCCGCACAGAGGGAGCGGAAAAGGCAGAAAGCACTCAAGAAAAGAGAGTCCCGCCGCCACAAGAAAGAAGAGGACGCACGCGCTGCTGCGGAGAGGTCGGTGGAGATCCAAGCACGGTGGGGTGTCGCCGACAAAGCCGGGAAGGAGAACGACGGCGTCTGGCCAGCATGTGAGAAGTAGTAGTAATAGTAGTTAGTGTGTGTGTCTGTGTCGCCCGTACGTTTGTTTAATTAATTACGAGCATGTACCAGTACTAGTTACTACTGTAGTTTTTAGAGCAAATTACCAGTACATTAGCCTAGACTCAATGGAAAAATTCCTATCCTATGAATCAAATGGCATCTATTTCTCTATAGGAATTGAGATGCATGTCATCTCACTTCCTATGATTTTCATATTCCTATAAAATTCCTAACCTATGAACCAAAGGAGGCCTCTGTTGGAGTACAGTACTACTGTAGCTAGCAGTATTGCTGCTATAGTAGTTTTCTTCAAGAAACGGAATTCAACGAAGTCATGATAGTTCCTTCGTCCGAGCAAGTTTACAGTGGGAAAGGTTGGGACTGTGATTTGACGGCTCATTAGTCATTATTACTGCGGTGCGACGACCGGGGTGACTCTCCCTTGGAGTTCTGCGTGCATGGCAAGTGGACCAGGATGGTCGACGTCCCACATGTCGGCGAACGGAAGTATTCTTTCCAATATCGAGGAGCAAGGAAACCGCGTGGTATAGTATCACTGCAGATTTATATTTATTTTTTATTTTTGATGAAAGCTAGCGTTTCAACTCTTATGACGAAGGAGTGCCAAACACGGCACGTGCTGGATGTCCCACACGTCAGCGAAAGGAGTGCGACATGAACAGCGTGGTAGAGCGTCTCCACTTCTTCCACTTCTAGGTCGGAGACTACACGTAGTACTAGTAGTATGTAACGATACAAAGTGCGACCTGGAGAGAAAGACGCGTCTAGTTGGAAGGTCTCGGCCATACACGTAAACAAATATAAAACCTAATATGTGCCTCCAATTAATATAGTAGTAGAGTACTTAGGCACGTACATCATAATATCACCGTGCATTGCACGTACAACATTTAGTGGTAGTAAGACAAATGCCTATATGCCACGCATGTTCATACTATTTGTGCCTTTCTACTTCACTTACTGCGCTACATTACTCAGGTTCGTACATCCCTGGGTACATGTCCGTCTCGTAGTT
Source organism: Thinopyrum elongatum (assembly GCA_011799875.1). NCBI lineage: Eukaryota > Viridiplantae > Streptophyta > Magnoliopsida > Poales > Poaceae > Thinopyrum > Thinopyrum elongatum. The sequence continues at coordinate 440,917,928 of CM022300.1, read as the reverse complement.
CCAGTCCCACGTGTTCTTCATAGATGGCACTATCCATAACGGTGGGCAACGGGAGTCCATATCATCGCAGCTTCTTAGTGTGGCTCCCCACGATGGAGACTCATCCAAACTAAAGCGGCATAGATCAGGGATAGAGGCGTTCAAGATATGAATCCGTCGGCGCACAATGAAAACGCACCCGTTCTTCATGAACGGCAGGCCGTCGGTGTCGTGCACGGAAGGTGGCATCATTTGCACTATGGGGTAGTTGTCCCCGATGAAAATCGAGTACTCTTTAAGTGTATTCATCCGCACCCAGGTAGCATCACGGGGGTCGAACACGCCGCCGTCCATCTGGTACACGTAGCATCTCAAACCTGGATACATGGTGACGTGCATGGTTATGGTCCATGCAGTATAATAAGGTGACGTAAGCAGCGGATACGGATTACAATAAAATACTTTATATTGCTTATTTTTATGTGGGGGGAGGGAAGCAATGTATAGACCAGCTGTGGCACGGGCGATGACAAACAATTTGAGAGTGTTACTTGGGCCATGTACATAAATTAAAGTAGGAGTAGTTTTGTTTGATGGGATTAAATTAGGAGTACCTAGCTAGTACTACACGGAATTGAAATTGTTAAGTCCTTTATAGTTTATACAACTGGCATTATAAAGTTGCGTACTAGATGACTATCCCAATCAATAAAAAGAAGAAGGAAAGAACTACTCCTGCTCCTGGAGTATAAAGAGACATGTACTGAAATGTTATAAGATGACATGACAATAAGATATACGATAGTTCCTGGCTCTACTACTCTTTGATCAGAGAGAAGGGATTACCTGGGTACATGATCAGGGTCCGATCGTGATAGATCGTGGCACCTTGTTACCCTTCAATGGTACCATGGGTAACGACTGCTAAGATAGTACGTCCCAACTGGGTGTCGTCAGCTACAAGGTTCCAAGTTAGACCAAATTCCCCATGCACATCCATGATTGGCAATCTGATTTTGATCGGGGGATGACTTTGCCTTGCATAATCAAGCAAACAAGGCGGAATTCATAGAAATCGGACGAAAATCATTACATTTCGAAAACTTTCCATATAAAACGGACGAGATACATTACAGTTTTCAAACAAACCGGAGTAAAACCTACTCTAAACAAGTTGCAACTATAATGTGGGTGGTGCACGGACGACGGCCGACCGTGCTGTCATTTCAGGCTACTCATAGTGGGGAGTACTACTTTTATAGTGCATAGTATCATAGAGTATAGATGATCATATTTATTGCCATGCATGACCCCCTATCTCTTCTTTAATTCTCTGCCACATCACCATGTATGCTATTCCCGAGTGTACGTACCAGCTAAGTTACCACCACTATGGCCAGCCTCGACGCGGAGCAGTCGCGTGCACCGGGAAGCAGCGCTCTCTCAGCCGTCGCGCTGCTTCAAAGCCGGCGCCAGTGAGAGGTCGCCTCCGCTCTGGCCGGGCATTAATGCGGCACTGACGCTCTGGGGCGGCACTGACCGTTTCAGGCGGGAAGCACGCACCGGCAAGGGAGGGGGTTTGGGTCGGCTAGGGCGGTCAGACGCGGGCATGGTGGTGGTATTGATTTTTTACCGTTTTCAGGTGTAGTACTGCTAGTTTGCAAAACTACTCAATTATTGCACTCAGTTTCCTAAAAAATTGTGGTAAAAAACATTACTTGCAATGCATGCATGCGTGACCAATATAAATGACCAATAAAAAACTACTACATGCATGCAACGATTTAATGCACATTGTAATCTCAACATGTGATGGGGAGCTCTAAATTTGAATTTGAAACTTATGAAACGAAAATATTCAAAACAAATAAACTGGAAGAGAGGGAGTATACCGTAGGATGTGTCCCATACGAAACAAGTCCCCTGGTTTGTCACCACGAAGATGCGGTTAGAAAGGAGCACAGTGTCTTCGTACTCGTACGGCAACAAATCGGCCACATACAGCATGGTCCACCTTTGACCGCCATGTGTAGGGTTCGTGAAAGCAATCGCGATGTCGAACACCACGATGATAGTGTAATTTTGGTTGGCGGAGACCTTATCGGGGCTTCCGGGATTGCTATCTTCTTCAATCTCACTGTGGTTCCATCGTACCAATTCAGCGATGGCCCATTGCATGGCTGATCTCAATGTTGGACAAAGGTTCTACGGGAATGGTGTCACTGTTGTAGATGTTGTGCAAATTGATGTTGGTACCCTCCCGTACATATGCAAGCCAATCTCCACTGGCACCAAGCCTAGCCTGTGAAACATTGGGCAGCGGGGGAATTAGGAAATGGACACGAAAGTAGTCTTTAGAATGCATTTACTACGTGATCAAACTCATCACTTACCTGCTCATCGGACAAAATCCGAGTGCCCCTCAACGTCGACATCTCAAGGGGTGTCAACTTGCAACTACGGCCACACCGCACTGGAGAGACCCCCAAGGAAACATCCTCGTCCTCGAGGACGCATGGCAGACCAACTAGCATGGCCTTATCCCACACATATTTACGCACCCTCTTAAAATATTTGGTGCAAGTACCGCTAAGTCTTGCGGATGTGAGGAAGTCGGAGCGACTTACGATTTGTCCCAAAGGATCGTCGTCCAAGGTCTCCCAACCTCGATGAGGACGAGAAGCACCACCGCCTTGCGAATCCATGGCAATGCCGACCAACTGCCTTGTCCCTTGTGGAGCTAGTTTACATGAGAGGAGATGGTAACTGCAGGGCTTCGTCCCTTCGGAAAGGATGTTCTGTGGGCACGCACTAGTGCAGTTTATATTTGAGACTAGCAAGAGGCCCATGCGTTGCACGAAACATCAAGATGCATTTATACGAGTTGTTTATCTCGTGGGAGACGAAGATGAATGAGGGAAGGCCTTATCTGGAAATGTGGAGAGGGGTGCGGGTATCTTTTTGCAAAATTTCCATAGTTTGCTTTCTATCCGTCAGATATAGATCAGACGGTCTATATTGCAGGATGGCAGGCACACCATCATCACCAACTCGGTTTTTATATTATTTTATTATTATTATTATAATAGTAGAGATAGAGATTAGGGAGCTGGCGGGCGGTTCATTGTACGGCACGTTCGCGTCCATCCACTAGCCCGGAATTAAAGCATGCACGACATTTACAGCGACTGGGATTAGTTGTTTTCCGGGCGCATGGACCAACGCGGTCTAGCGGACCTGGTCGCGCTTTTTCAAGCACGCCTTCGACAAGTACGTGCGTGACATGCGTGCATGCAAATCTTGCGTGACCAAACCGTGTGAAGCGGAGCGGTAGGCTGTCGAACTGTAGCCTGCATGTTGCAGCCATGTCATCCACACGCAACCTAAAGGCCGATTCATACTCCGTTGGACTATACTGTACTACTTTGCATTGTTTGGCATGAACGTTCCTTGGAGCTCATGCTGCAACTGCCGTACTCCACAACCCGCTTCCCTTCTCCTTCCTCTTCCACCGCCCGCGCACGTCCGTGGGAAGTGACCGGTCAACCCTTATATAGGAGTGCTAGCACAAAAAGATGCATGCATGACCACTAAAATTTCCTTTCTCTTATCTTTATGAAATAAATGTGGTGTGAAACTCAAAGCCCTTTAAGTCTGAGTATAATGGAAATCATCATCCTCCTCCGGCTCCGCTTCGCCCGCGTTGTCGTCCTCCTGTTCCGGCTCCGCGTCGTTGTTCTCCTCCTCCGGCTTCGTGTGCTGCTCCGCCTCCAACGCCTCCTCGTCCGGCTCCGGCTAGTCCGGACTTCGGAGGCAGGGCGGCTGCGATCCGGGCTTCGTGCCGCCTCCAGATCAAAGCGTCGCTCCGACGGGAGCATGGCGTATGTCATTACCTTCGGCCGGGCCATGGCTATCAAGCGAAGCCGACCACAGAAGAGGCGGCGGGAGGGGAATAAATGCAGCTACTCTTTGGGTTCGCCATCCAGCTTCAATAAATGCGCACCATCACGTGTACCCATGGGTGCACAAATTGTAACATACGGGTCTGCTTAGGGGGTGTCACGTAACTGGTATGTGTGTGAGATTCTGAGAGACAGAGTGCGTGTGTGCGACTCTACTCTTCGGACATGTACTCCACCTTTTTCATCGGGATATAAGTATAATGGTATTACACTTTAGCTTGTGATTTACGTGGCCATGTTAACGTGGTTGTGTAAAAAAATGTCACTTCCTGCTCGTGATTTGCATTATATAATTATGAGAAGTTTGCTAACTACTCTCTCCGTCCCATAATATAAGAACGTTTTTCAAGCTTACATAGCTTGAAAAATGTTCTTATATTATGGGACAGAGGGAGTACTAAAATAAAGTGGAATTTGTCAATGTTATATAAGTAAATTAAGGTGATTGTTTATCATACGGGTAAGGTTGGACCAAGGGTGGTAGGAACAAATTCTCCACCTAGAGCATGTGTGTGTAAGATGGAGTCTTAGTGTGTGTGTGTGTGTGCGTGCGTGAAGTGGAGTCTTCGGTGGCGAAAGTAATTTAAGTATGTGTGACTTCATGTAGAGAGGTGATGTGTATGGCAGAGGCCACCAACGAGGGGGGTGCGAGAGAGAAGACGCCCGTAAAGAGGGAAGAGAAGGCGTGTGCGCGTGAGAGGAGTCGACATCAAGATAACGTGCTTGTTCGAGAGACACCGAGGAAGACTACTATATATCGATGGTGCATGTAGGCGGGAATTAAATGAAGGGATGATCTTATTGGTTTCGGGGATATAGGGGAAGAGTGAGAGGGGGGTAGCTAGAAGGAGATTGTTAAGTGTGAGTGTGTGTTTTAGAGAAGAGACCCATCCAGGCGGAAGTCATGTGCACACAAGAAGAGAACGATTCGATGTGGGGTTAGGGCTGAGGGTAATTAACTACATATGGAGACATAGGAGACCTTGAATGTGCATGTGCGAGAGGTATACATGTATACGTGGGATGTGTGTGTGTGTGCGCGCGCGCATGATCGATATAAAAGAAAGAAGACATAAGTCATAAGATCAACGGCATGGGAGAGATGGGTCGGTATGACAATATGCATGCATGTGAGAGTGGAGGGAAGAAGGCCCGATAATTGAGCATGTGTTTTTGTCTTTAAGAGATAGTGGCGTGGACTGGAGCATGCATCTATGGCGAGCAGAGAGAGCGAGACACAACGATTGTGCAAAAGAGATCAACCTATAGATGCATGAATAGAGAGACATATATAGTGTGCGTGATAGGAAGCAAGAGTGTGTGCGAGAAAGAAAGGTTGACAGAGAAACTGCAGATAGATAGAGAGATAGAGATGCTAGCTAGAGGGACATCGGCTAGTTTGTGTGTTAGAGATGACCGCCGAGTGGTTCAGAGGGGTGAAGTTATGTGTGTGTGTGAGAAAGATAAAAAGAGGGCACATGACTTCATTTAGAGAGAAACATATATAGTGTGCATGATAGGAAGCAAGAGTGAGGGCGAGAAAGAAGGTTGATTGAGAAACAGATAAATAGAAAGATAAAGATGCTAGCTAGAGGGAGATCGGCTAGCTAGTGTGTGTGTGTTAGAGATAAGAGTCGAGTGGATCAGAAGGCTGAGTTATGTGTGTGGGTGTGAGAGAGATAGAGAGAGGGTGCATGTGAGTCACATACAAACAAATATCAGAGAGAAATGAGATCCCGAGAGACGGAGTTTTGTGTTTGCGAGAGAGAAAGATATTTCACAAGGAGAGTGATAGCTAGAGAGACATATCAGGGAACGCGAGATATCCCTAGGGAGAGAGAGTGTGTGTGAGCGACATACAAGGGAATGGTGGAGAGATATGAGACCCTGGGAGACAAAGTTTGTGTTTGTGTGTGAGAAAGAGATATTTAAGAGGGAGACTCATAGCTTCTCATACCTAAGGAGAGCAAGACATCTCTGTGTGAGAGGGGGTGTGCGAGTGGCACACAGGGGAATAGCAGAGAGAAATGAGACCCCGGGAGACAAAGTTTGTGTTTATGTGAGAGAAAGAGATTTCACAGGGAGAATCATAGTTAGAGACACATAACAGGGAGCGAGATATACTTAGAGAGAGATAGAGTGAAGGTCGAGGGAGAGAGTACCGTCAGTGTGTTATGAAGATAAAAGATCATTAATTGTCGACATACAAGTAGCACGACAGATACCCGAGAGACGATGAAGGCGTATAGGTCTAGAGAGATATATAAGCATGAGTGATAGCTATATGAGACGAATATCTGGATTAAAGGGGATTCAAATATTTAAACTAGAGATCACGACATCGATAATATCATAACGAAAATTGGTCTATCAAACATGCATATTCATTTGAATTTGGGGACACGTGTAATGTTATATAGTTTATCAATATTAGTGATCCATAGATTCTTTAATTAGAGACAATGCATGGTTTATATGCAATTAATGTCTAAACGGGATTACACTATATGTTGCGTGTGTCAAACACATTATACGTGTTTGAGAAGTAAAAAAAATCTGCATGAAACACACATTACTTGAAGACAGTTAGCGAGGAATGCATACATTGGATTTCAACATAAAGTGGTTTCAAATATTTGAAAATCCAAATTAAGATGTATCCAGCCTTATGAATCTGAGATCATGCCATTTGTAAACCATATTTATGTATAAAGGGTGTTGTGCTTTTGAAAGTATATATAAAAAATGATGTATATAGATTTGTATTCGAATAAAAATTGATCCTGCCCGAAAAAAATACAAACTGGATTCGAATTGAGTTGGCACGGTAAACGTGCACTCTTTCTCTGCAAAAATTTGAACGAAGAGGGGAAACTCGCAGTAACCGCCCGAAACCAAAATCTGTGAGGTGGAAATTACTGCCTATCCCTGACACGCAAAGCCTATCGGCTCGATTTCTATAGGTTTCGATAGGGGTAGGCTTGTAATTTCACTCAAACATGACATAACCGCCTCCGCCTCTCACCTCCCCGGATTCATACACGGTGGGCGCCAAAACACAGTTTCTCCTTGGCTGAAATTGCCTCTCACCTCCCTCCCCGATTAATACACGGTGGGCACCAAAACAAACTCTCCTCGGCCGAAATCTCCGTCGGCAAATATTCGGTGTATGCGAGACTACCGTCCTATCCCCAACCGAATAATATTGCTGTGATGTAGGAAATTTTAAACGGGGGCTAAGTTTGTAAATTTCCTTGCATTTGAGACAAGCGCGGCCTGAAGACATGGTTCCCCCTACCTCTCTCCCTCCATTTCCCAATTCGTACTCCGTGGGCGCCAAAACACCCTCTCCACCGCAGTCTCCTCCGTCCACCACCGCCGTCCTCCTCCACCATGCCAGAGCTGATACCCCGACGCCGTCGTCCATTACAAGAGATCGACCTCTCTCATCCACGGCTTCGGACCAGGATCCTTGCATCGCGTCCTCTCGCTTCATCCGCGCCGTCGTCCACCTTGCCGAGGCTGCTCGTACAACCGCCTTGTCCACCGCACCGGGATATTTCCCTCGCTGCCACCGTCTGCCCTCCTAGATCTGCTTCCACGCCACCGACAGCCATCGCTACCGCAGCACCCTCAACACCTCAGTAGATGCTTACACGGCGCCACACCAGAGGCGGTACTCTTTCGTATCTGCTCCAGTTATTTAGCTCATCAAGAAAATAGATCACCACTGCTTTACTGTGATTTCTTGTCCATCACTTAGAATCTTACTTGTTAGTTGAAACCAAACATTGGTTGCGAAGTTGCCTTTGTCCAGTTTGCACCTTCAGATCCGCCATGGCACACTCACCACTATACTCGCAATGCTTATGGTTTTCACCTTTTATATTCCACATTAGCTTAAATGACAGTCGACTGAATATCAAATTGGGGTCAGTCCATTTTTGGGAGTTCGCCGGAGGGAAGGAAGGGGCTCGCCGGAGGGCTACCCCATTATCTATCTTAGGGTTTCGGGTGGGGACAGTGGTTGTGGGGCTTGTCGTCGGGCTATGGTCAGGCCTCGCAGGAGGAAAAACTCGACGCAGGTGGGGGGTGGGGTTAGCTAGAGGGATGGCCGGGGGCGGCGGAAGACCGGAGGTGGTGGGCGGTTCAGGGGAGGGCGGGAGCCGGTGGTTCGGCCGGCAGCCCGTGCGGTGGTCTTTAGGGGAAGAATAAGATGTGAGGAAGAAGAAGGGTTAGGAGACGTAGGATCTTCATCCAACCGCCTGAAATGGTCGACTGACCCAAATGACAAAAGTCAGGCGACTTGCATGTAGACATTCCGATATATTCAGTACCATCATCGTAGGTGCTTCGAGACATACGTGCAAGCAGTGCTCCTCAACCCATCAAGCTAAACAACATGCCGCTCATAATTCCAAACTTAGTTGCTCAAATACGAATCTGATATGATGCTGACATGTACTAAAACAGAGAATGTTTAATTGGTCAGCTAATGTTCCTACTTTACTTTCGAAAAGCACATGCGCCACATATCGAGGGATAGCAGGGAGTTGCATTATTTATGCACTCTGGTTCATCATGTGTGGCTAACAAACATTTATTATCCAAAATCTGCTTGCTCTTCTTTAGCATGCTCCTCTTCTGTTCTTCTTTTGTAAGTACTCTCTCCGTACCTAAATATAAGTCTTTGTAGAGATTCCTCCATGGACTACATACGGAGCAAAATGAGTGAATCTACACTCTAAAATGTATCTATATACATCCGTATGTGATCCATAGTGGAATCTCTACGAAGACTTGTATTTAGGAACAGAGGGAGTATAATAGTTGTACAGTATATTCTTTGTAGTGAAGAGGCGTAGGGACATTTGCAGTGTACAGGTCTATTCGGTCGCTTGTCATGGACGCTTTCAACTCTTCGTGTTGGTCTTCATGTCGATTGTCATGGACGCTTTCAACTCTTCGTATTCGGTCGTATGTGTCGCCTTTGAGAGTTAGACTGATAGTAACAGTACAACACCTTGAGTTGTAGAGAGCTGGTATCCGAAGCCTTTCTTGCCGTACCGGCAATACTAGCACATATTTTCCAGCAAGTTCCACTTTCCTGATTTTACTCCTGATGCTTAGGGTTTTCCCATTATATCTACACTATGATCTGCGTAGGTGCTTTGTGTCCTACTAGCAGCTGTCCACCCTTTAAAGCTAAATAACACACCAATCATACGTCCTAAGCTTCTTCAAATACGAATGTGATATGATACTGACATTAGATAATAGACACACATTTAATTGGTTAGATAATACTCCCACTTGAGTTTCCAAATGCATGTGGCCACATATAGAGAGACATCATGGAATGGCATTTCTTTGGGCTCTCTGATTCATCATGGGTGGGCAACCAACATTGTATAGAAAGAAGGGGAATCTCAATAATATGCTTCCCCTTCTATTCTTTAACATGTTCCTCTTCTGTTCTTCTTTAGTAAGTACAGTATGTTCCTTGCCAGGAAGGGGAGCAGGGACATCTGCAATCAGCAGCTCTATTGGGCCGGTTCTGCTACATGATTTCGCACTTCGAGCTGGTCTGCCATAATATCCCAAAAATGGTGGGAGCCGCACAGTCTTTGATAGACTAGACTGATAGTAACAACATTGTGCCTTCAGATGAATAGAGCTGGCCTGTAGGTGATCGATAGGCTGCATATTAGTAGTGGCAAAACCCTGTATTTTCCAGCCAGTTCCGCTTTCCCGATTTATTTATAGTAGTTATGGTGTACCCCTTTTATCTACACTACGATATGCCTAGTGGCTGTGCACTCTTGTTATAATGGTTTGGCAATAAACTTTCTATATGGTATATTATGAACCTATCATCTGCCAACTATCCTTATATCTGGAGCTCCCAACAGGGAGCCTATTTTTTGTGTGTAGTTGTGCCAGATTATATTAATCTGCTCACCATATTACAGCACACATGTGATCTCCCATCAGAATTTAGTGATAGCACACAAGGGTTTACATGGAGCCCCTATTATATTACAATATCCTCTCCATTACAAAGATAATCTCACTACTATTTATGTTTTCATGCTTTCCAGATATTGTACGTAATCACAATGAATATAAGAATGTGCACATCAGAAGAATATTGCGGAAAAGTTCAATGGGTAACAAACTTGGCATCAAGGGATTGAGGTCCATTATGGATGCAATGAAACCCACATGCTCCCGACCTATAGATTCGTATTCAGAATATGATCCTAATGACTATTCTGAGCTCAAGGAGTCAAAGGAAGATGGCCTATCCTGTTCACCCAATAAGGCGACTGTTCTAATTTGGCAAGGTTTTATTGGTTGCACGTATCTTGCATAAGGTGTCTTGCATTTCTTTTGCTTCGTTGCACCGCCATCTACTTAGTTTACTCATGATATATGTGAAGATGCCATGCCCATCCATTATCAATACCTATTCCATTTGTCATCATACCATGTTTTTCCATTCAAATGTTGTTCTTGTGTTTCAGACATCCAAAAGGAAGAGGGTGATTGCAGAACCTGAAGGAGTACAAGCAAAGTCCTTGAAAAAGGTGGTGCTACCGGAGAAATCAGATAGCACCCCACTTATATTGGCGATAGAACCAGCGCCGCAAAACCTAGGATATCGTAACTATGCTGGTCGCTGCTTTGCTCTTGTGAGTACCTATTGTCCTATCGCTATACTTACATTCATACCTGGTTGATTATGTGACATCATTGTGCATTATAGCTTGCTTATCCACTGTTCGCTCCAAATTATCAGATCTATATTAATGCTTACATTAATGTAGAATAAACCAATGCTTATGAAGAAATTTAGTTCTGCATTGTTCTTGTAAGTATCTGCTGTCCTTCATCACTGTACTTATATTGTCAGCTAGTTCTTCATGTACACTTTGCAGCTTATTTTCCCTTGCCATCCATTTTCTACACATCAGATCTACATCTACTCTTGCCAAAATATTGAATAAAACAAATGTTACTGAAGAAGTTTAGCTATGCATTGCTCTTGTCAGTGCCTTTTGCCTGTATGCTGTATTTACATTTGTACTCTGAATCTTAGGTTAAATAATCGCCATTTGTTCCTATATTTTCACATCTATATTTACTCTTAACAAAATATAGAATAAAGGCAATGCTCTTTAAGAAGAGTGTGCGGTAAACTTCTTGAATTGCCCCCCCCCCATCAATATGGACAATGGCTTTATAGAGCCGGTCTTCACTACTGATGTAAGTTTGTCCTCCTCGAGCCTTCAAACTTTGTTGTGTATATTTGGATAGCTATGAGTGCAAATGCTATTTATTTTTGTCGTCTGCATAAAATTGCTTGTTCAAAGTTTATAACGAAGAATTACATAAACATATGTTTGTCCTTCTCAATTTCAGTCTTTAGTTGTACAACCTAGTTCCTTATTCATACCATGTAAATTAAACTAAACATAGCAAGTTATCTTCTTTAGCACTGCTTGTATGCTTGTGTTCTTGATCTATAATCCAGTGGTGTGGTGAAACTACCAACTCCAGCACAATGTCATATCCTGCTATGTCTCAACTATGAATAATGCCATATTATATTAATGTTATTTAAATCATGTCTCTTTATTTACCAATCAGAAATGGTATAAATTGACAGTACACTCACCATTCATGCTTATACGTTGTTTAGCACTACATGTATGCTTGTGTTCTTGATCTGTAATCCAGTGGTATGGTGAAGCTGGCCGCTTCTGCACAATGCCATTTCCTGCCATCTTAACTATGAACAATGCCTATTATGTTAATGCTATTTTAAACTGTGTCTCTTTATTTCTGACAAAGAAATGAGATGAATTGACAGCGCTGATGCTTATACGTGCAAAACTTGTTATCTACCTACTTGTTTCTCTTTCAGGGTGACAGCACTGATGCTAGGAAGAACTGCCACAATGATAGTGAGAGAAACCCATTGTTTGTCCCTCTAACATATATTCCAGAGAAGAAGGCCACACATCTTGAGGGTAGCAATACAACCCCAAAGTCATGTCTTGATGCAGTGTCGAACTTACTCAGTGACACAAGCTCGATGAAGTCGCCGCCTGAATCTGTTCGACTTCTTCAGTCTGAAATTCAAGTAGAAAGACATGCTTCCGCTCAAATCCGACTGGAACTCCAATCTCTATGCAAGATTAACCATAAGTACAGGACGTCTATTGATGCTATGCAGCTTGAGTTGGTGGATATAAGCATCAAACAAGTGCAGTCTCATCAGGTTGCTAAGCTGCTTGCGTTGCAGCTCCTGGGCCGGGCTAACCTTTCTTGAACTGTGTTGAAGTGCTGTCGGTTCTGGCTATTATTTTGTCGGCCTGTTTACTTCCACTTGTGGCGACCTGCCCAGTTTATGGAATCTGCTGTCCGGTTTCCCTTTATTATCACTGGCGGCGAACTTTGATGCCCAGGGGATGTAATATGCTGTAATATCTTTGTTTTATAGTCTAGGTTTATTCTTCGTCACGATGTTGTAATTTATTTGTTGTTTATGTTGTCGTCACTCAGAGAAAAGGTCATAATATTTGATCGGAGTGCAATGAGCCAATAGGTTAGGTTTATAAAAAAATAATTTCGATACTAAAACTGGCCGGTCGCCAATCGCTAGTTCGGGCCGAACCGTGGGCCTACAATCATCTTGGGCCATTAGTTAGGTCTAGACTTAATCTGACCCACTATTAGTTTCGGGCCTTTGAAAGGCCGAGTAAACCGCTTGCCTTAATTGGGTCAGAAAATTAAATAGACTTTTAACAGGTTGATATCTAGATTGAGCCTTAATTGTGGCGAACAAATCACGGGCCAACAGCAGGCTGTAATATACATTGGCCCATTATTGGCCCGTTTGTATGATGGGCCATTAACAGGCTGAAATGTTTTTGGGCCTTGGCTGACCCATATACATGACGGGCTCGAAGTAGGCCGGATGTATAAACGGCCGAAATTAGGCCCAACACTATCAAGGGCCTTTAACGGGCCGATAGGCAGTTTGGGCTAGAATGTATTCACGAAGACTACGGGCCGTTAAGAGGCTGAAAGTAACTATGGACCAGAATTAGGCCCAGGTGCAACTCAGGCCTTTAAATGGCCGAAAGTGAAACAGGGTCGAAAGAGGCCCATATGTAGACAGGGCCGCTGACAGGCCGAAACTAATAGCGGACCGAACTGTTAAACAGACCATTAAGAGGCCGAAGAGCAAATCAAGTCCCCAATGGGCCCAGTGGCACAATAGCTGTTAAAGGGTTGTATCTGTTATGGGCCGTAATTTGGCCCAAGATATGAAAGTCAATTAACGGGCCGGATCAGGTATGGACCGTAATTTGGCCCAAACTATTGTAGGCTATTAACGGGCCGGATCTGATATGGGTCGTAAACTGGCCCAGAATATTGCACTCCATTAACGGCCCATATCTGATGTGGGCCATAATATCTGATGTGGGCCATTAACGATCGTAAACTGGGCCGGCTTTTAAACCTATATGGGCCTCTATTGGGCCGTCCCACGTGTCAATGTTTCATTGGCGATTCTTGTCCAATGGACGGTTGACATCTGTCCCAATGCTGAGCTGACACGTGGATCGTCGGCGAATGAAAATTTTACACGTGGAAAATTGCCATTGGTCCAGGCTGTTAACGGGTTATCAGATCCAAACCGGAACCCGATAGTTTAACGGTGACCTGTTACGGTGGAAGCCACATGTCGGTTACCCTTCACGAAAGCACTTCCATGACGTGTCATTTATCGTCATGGAAGTGGACACTTCCGTGATGATAATTTTGGTAATGTCATGGAACACTTCTACGACAGCACAGTTATGACTATCTTGATTCTGTCATAAAATCGTCATGGATGTACATGCATGACAGAAAACGTGACCTACCGTGACAAACACGTATCATCATAGAAGTGTATTTTTTTTGTAGTGGGAGACGGTGAAGACGAGGATGTGTTACCGAAGTTCCTTCCCTTTGAGAGGAATTACGTCTCCGTTGGAGCGGTGTGGAGGCACAATGCTCCCCAAGAATCCACTAGGGCCACAGTATTCTCCTCACGCCCTCACACAATGCGAGATGCCGTGATTTCACTAGTGGTGCCCTTGAAGGCGGCAACCGAACCTTTACCAACAAGGTTGGGGCAATCTCCACCACTTAATTGGAGGCTCCCAACACCACCACGAAGCTTCACCACAATAGAATGTGGCTCCGAGGTGACCTCAACCGATCTAGGGTGCTCAAACACCCAAGAGTAACAAGATCCGCAAGGGATTAGTGGGGGGAATCAAATTTCTCTTGGTGGAAGTGTAGATCGGGGCCTTCTCAACCAATCCCTAAAGAATCAACAAGTTTGATTGGCTAGGGAGAGAGATCGGGCGAAAATAAGCTTTTGGAGCAACAATGAAGTTTTGGGAGGAAGAGATGAGTCTTATTGGGGAAGAAGACCCCCTTTATATAGTGGGGGACCAATCCAACCGTTATGCAGCCCTCAGCCCGCACATAAGCGGTACTACCGCTCGGAGTGGTACTACCACCCAAACGGTAGTGGCAGGAGAGTACGTGCAATGACCCAAGGTCACAAGCCAGTACTGCCGCCGGAGCGGTACTACCGCTCGCCCCAGCGGTACTACCGCTGGGGTTGCACTACCACTGCATTCTGGTGGCAGGGGTTGTGGTAGTATGGTAGCAGCGGTACTGCCGCCCAGAACGGATGGTACTACTGCTAACAGCCGGTACTGCCGCTCCCTACTACTGCAGAGAAGAACAGGGGAGCGCTGAAGAGCAGAGCCGCGAGCGGTAGTGGCAGCGGAAGTAGGCGTGGTACTACCGCTCCTACTTCCACTGCTACTTCCGCCTGCTGTACTGGGTCAAATGGGGTTCCACGGAAGTGAGCCAGAGGGACTACCACTGGACTACCGTGCAACCCGACACGAAGAATTGATACCCAAGTAGATGGCGGTAGTACGCGCGGTACTAGCAGCGGTACTACCGCTAATAAGCGGTACTACTGCTGCTACCGGTGGTACTACCATTGGCAGCTCTCCAACAGCCCTTCTGCGGAAGAGAGGGAGAACTCCATCGAAGCGGAAAGGCAACGGGGGTGCAAAGAAGAATGTGTACGTGATGATTCGACCCAAACCTTACCGAAGCGGACCCCCTCTTGATAGTACGGTTTTCCTATGACTCAAGTCCACCAAAAAAGAAATGTAGAAAATAAAAACCGTCTTCACTCTAAACACCGAGGTGCTCAAATCATCTTGTGCCATATGATCAAATATCTGAAATGCTCAATGCACACGCTTAGTCCGCGAAAGCATTTTCATCAATCACTAAAACCACTAAGGGAGAAATATGCCCTAACAACAGCTAAGTGGTGCTCGATCACTTCCCTCGGTACACCGGACATGTCTGATGTTGTCCAGGTGAATATATCAGCATTTGCCTGGAGGAAGGTGATGATCTTGCCTTCCAATTTGGGGGAGAGGTTGGCGCCGACGGTGAGGGAGGGGCCCGAGCCATTGCCATCCAGCGACACCTTCTTTGTCTCCGTGCGGACTTGCAAGAACTGCGGCTTCTTCCTTGTGGGTGCGGGCCCAGCAGGCCCTGCCTCGTCTTTGTCAGCGGGGTATGCGGTGGCGGCAGCCTTGTAGGCATGCTCGAGGGTGTGCATCGCGTCCTTCTCATCGTAGCGGATAGTGATGGTCCTGGTGCAGCCCAGAAGCTTGACGGTATTGTAGGCGTGGTGGGTCACTGCCATGAACTTGGCGAGCGCACGATAGCCCAATATGGCATTGTAGGGCAGACCAATATGCACCACGTCAAAGTCGGTGAGCTCGGTGTGGTAGTTCTTGCAGGATCCGAAGGTGATAGGCAGACGCACTTGCCCCAAGGGCACCATGGAGCCGTCGGTCATGCCCGAGAAGGGCCTTGTTGGCATCAAGCGCTCGTAGGGCACCTGGAGCTGCTCGAAGGTTTCCATAGAGATCACATTGAGGCCCGCGCCGCCGTTGATGAGCATCTTGGTGACGGCGACGTTGTTGATGGTGGGTGTGCACTGAAGAGGGATTGTGCCCACTAACTTTGTAGAGTTGGGGTGGTCGGCGTAGTTAAAGGCGATTGGGTACTACGACCACTTGAGGGGCCTAGAGTCTACAGGCTCCCGGAAGGCCGCGTTCACCTCACGGGAGAACTGCTTGAAGTGGCGGTTGGACGGGCGAGCCTGAGCCCCGCCAAGGATGCAAGCCACCGCGTGAGGCTCCTGATAGCCCCCAGCGTCCTCCTCGAGCTTGTTATTATTGTTTCTATTGGGGTGTGGCAGGGCAGCGTTAGCCTGCTGAGGGTTAGCCTGCCGAGGCTAGTTCTGCCAATCCTGCCGGAAGTTGTTATTGCCGTTGTTGTTGTCACGATCCTTCCAGCGTCCGCCATTGTGGTTGCCGCCACGGCCTGAGTCACACTCGTTGCGGCCCCCACGCTTCTCTTGCCGCTCGTCATGGAGTAGCTTGAGCTCGTGGTTGTCTTCGGTGGCGTTGGAGTGCATGTTGTGGTAGGCGCAGAAGGGGCGATCATCCTTCTTGGCCTCATCATGGTCATGGCCGCGCTTTCGCTCAGGATGAACCGCAAGCACGGCAGGGCCCTTGTGCTTCGTGTCCCTGGCCTTGGGCTTGCCGGCTTTAGGCTCCGCGTCGGGGTAATTGTAGGTGAAGAGGCGGCCCTCCTCGGCCTTCGCACACTTGTCGGCGAGGTCGAACAGCTCAACCACGAAGTCGAGCTCGTCGTTGAGGGCGAGCTTCTCGCGCATCCTGATGTCCGTGATACCTGAGGAGAATACAGCGATGACCGTGGTGTTGGAGGCGCACGGGATCTTGTTGCGCACTTGGCTGAAGTGCTGGATGTACTTGTGGAGGGTCTCGTCGGGGCGCTGGCGGACGGCGCACGGGGCGCTAAGAGTGAGGGCGCGGTCGGACGTGCCTTTCAAGTTGGAGACGAACTGCCGGCACAGTTCAGCACAGAAGGAGATGGAAGCCTCGGGGAGGTTCATCAGCCACAAGTGTGCGACGTCCTTGAGGGCCATGGGGAACCAGTTCGCCATGACCCTATCATCACCTTCCATAGCCTGGATACTCATGGCATAGAGCTGCAGGAATTCCATGGGGTTGGTGGTATCGTCGTAGCGGGGAGGCAGTTCCGGCTAGAACTTCGTGGGCCACACCACGCGATGTATCTCGCGAGTGAAGGCGAGGCAACCCCTGCTGCTGGAGACGACGCCACCGGCAAGGTTAGCACGGTTTTGGTGACCGGCCACGGTGACGCCCTCTATGGTGCGGTTCTGGCGGTCGCGCTGCTTCTCGAGGAGCACGCGTGCATCGAGCGGTGTGCGCTGAACGATCAGGCAACTAGGGTCACTGTCGTGCAACAGGGATGAGCCATGAGAGGGCTTTGGGGGAGGTGGATGAGGCGCGTCATGCCCCGTCCATGCGTCACACGACGTTGGAGGGGACAAAGGGTGCGAAGGGGCTGGAGCATCCCCGACGACATTGATGAGCTCGATGATGTGGGCGAGCCAGGCGTCGTACCCATCCTCAGTGGGGCAGTAGCGCAGCAGCTCCTACACCATGAGTGGCGCTGCCTGCGGAGCCGGCGACTCGCGGCGGGCGAGCAAAGACGCAGTGGCGGTGCGGGCCAGCGGTGGCTGCTGCTGGTGCTGGTGAATCGATGGGTGCTCAGAGGAAGCCTCCACCTCCGGCACCGCGCCCTCGGTGGCCGCCCAAGCTCGGCGGTGATACGTCCATTTTGCATCATGTTTTCCTACTGTTATTTATAGTGTTTTATGCTTTATAACACTTTATGGAGTAATTCTAATGCCTTTTCTCTCATAACATGCAAGGTTTACACAAAGAGGGAGAATACCGGCAGCTGGAATTCTGGACCTAAAAGGCTATGTCAGAGATACCTATTGGGCACATCTCCAAATGAGCTGAAATTTTACAGAGAATTATTTTGGAATATATAATAAATATTAGAGAGATTAACTACCAGAGAGGGGCAGCCAGGTGGCCACAAGGCACCAGGGCGCGCCAGACCCCCCTGGCGCGCCCTGGTGGGTAGTGGGCCCATTGGCGCACCTCCGGTGCCCATCTTCTGGTATATAAGGCTTTTGACCTAGAAAAAATAAAGAGAGGACTTTCGGGACGGAGCGCCGCCGTCTCGAGGCGGAACTTGGGCAGGAGCACTTTTGCCCTCCGGTGGAGCGATTCCGCCGGGGGAATTCCCTCCCAAAGGGGGAAATCGAAGCCATCGTCATCACCAACAACCCTCTCATCTTTGGGAGGCCAATATTCTCATCTTTTGTGATCCCTTTAGTGGTTAATGACCCACAAGTAGTCTTTAGTGGTTGATTGTCGATGCAACAAACCCTGGGTCTGTTGCCCAGACCGTGCACAGGCCCGAGATCAAGATTGCAGCGTCCAAGACCAGACCAAGCACAAGAGATCAGCTCTTTGAAGAACCAGAGTGCAGATCAAGAAGACCAAGTCAAGCCAAGGAGCAAGACACTGCTAAGGGAAAAACCTCCCTTCCCGGGCAGGAGAGCCTGGCAAGGTCAAGGTTGCCCCGGAAGCAAGCCTCAAGACCGCCCCGGTAGGCCTGCCGGGTCCTACGAAGGCAAAAACACCCCGCCAAGGCTTCACCGCTCCACCTCACAGCGACGCAAGTCATCGATCGATGCGGTGTCAAGCCCCAAAGCGACTAAGTGGCTGTCTTTTGCCACATGGCAGCCATTTCCTATAGGAATCGCCTCCAAATGGCACTCGTCCAGTAACGTGTCATGCAGACAGGAGAGAAGGTGGCCGAACAGCCCAGCAAGGCGTGCCGGGCAGGCTATGATGTGACACTAAGCGGCGCATTTAATGCACTATGCTTTGTCTGTAGAGTAGATATGATAGCACTGTTTTCTATCTAATCAGTACATAATGACTGATTTGCCACTATGGTGACCCCTTCATCTATAAAAGGAGGCCCATGTCAACCATAGAAAGGATTCGGACCCTTGTACCCCCATACGCGTGTAGCTGCTCTCGCCCCGAGGCAACCCTGTCGGGCAAGAGCACTGCGTTTCCACCACCATCCACCATCAATCCACCAAAGCAGGAGTAGGGTTTTACGCCTCGCGGCGGCCCGAACCTGGGTAAAAACTGCCCGTGTGATCTCAGCCGTGCTGCGCTGCGCTTCTTCGCTCTTTGTGCAATGTGCTCCGTCCCCCTGCCGAACCAAAAGGGGCTCATGGCCCCATAGGTGGCCGTGGTTTCCCATGACATCTTTGGCGTGCCAGGTAGGGGGGAGCGCTTGCGCGAACCCGAGAAGCATACGTAGCGTGTCATCTTCGCCGCCATCTTCTTCATCAATGGCTCCATCGTCCATGGCGCCCAAGAAGAAGCCCGGCGCCGCAGCTCATCCATCCACCTCGAAGGCCCTACCGTACACGACCGCTGATGCCGCAGGGGCTACGGGGACTCCTTGAGGTGTGGACGCTGCGGGGGACGTGGTCGGCGCAGGCGGCGGCGTCACCACTTCCCCTGCGGCCAAAGCAGGAGCAGGAGGTACCGAAGAAGGATAGCACCAACAACATCCCAGCGGCCATGCCCCACGAGGTACGGGAAGAGAGATCATTCTGTCCGCACCTCTCCGTTCGACCAAGGGGCATAGCTGCAGCGGGGGTACTCGCTCTAGGGGGAATCGCAACTCCCCGACCGCCCCCGCCGCGGGTGCGGCCGCAGAGCATGCGCCACCCCCGGAATGAGCCGACCCAGCCGCTACGCTAAACGGAGCCGCTGGCCCTCAAGCGCCTTCAACTCGTTACCACACCATCCAGGCAGCTGGCTCGCGATGACGAGAGCACAGCGCGGCCGCTACCGGCACCGTCAGGAGCCAGGCGACATTACGGTCTTCATCAACATCCATGCCAAGCACCCTTCGGAGGCCATGGCGCGGGCCCAACTGCTGTTGAGATTTCTGCCAGCAGCCGATCAGATGGATGAGTGGAGAGCCACCATTCAGAGTCTGATTGGCTTCGCCGAGGCTGGAGGATTGCAGCGGGCTGGCCCGCCACGGCCTCCCCAGGCAGCGACAACAGCCCTCGCTGCTGGTCATGCGGGAGGGGCGACCCCCACGGTGCAGTCCCCTCCGTGGCAGCCAGCGCGGGAGTTGCACGACCAAGAACCTGACAGCATTTCAATGGCTTCGTTCGACCCTCGAGCACGTCGAGGCCAACGGCGAGCCCTGGAGGACAGGTAAGGGGAAGGCGCGCGCGTCACCATCGAGCAATGCCACGACGCCTACCGCCAGTCCAACAGGCACGATGGCCCCAACGTTGACGAGCCCGCACTCGCTGAAGGTGGGTACCTGCTTTTCGAGGCTGGGTGCCCTGCCTTCACCCGCGAGCTGTGGCAAGTCCGTTGGCTGTCCACTCACACGTTCAAGCCAGAGATACCAGAGAAGTATGACGGGAGACTGAACCCGGTAGAGTTCTTGAGCATCTACACCATTGCAGTTCGAGCTGCCGGGGGAAGAGATGAGAAGGTATTCGCCAACTACTTCCCTTTGGCACTCAAGCCAAATGGGAGATCTTGGTTGATGCACCTGCCGGAGAACTCCATTTCGACCTGTGCTGACATGTGCCATGAGTTCATTGGCGCCTTCACGGGCGACCATCAAGAACCAGGGCGGCCCAGCGACTTGCAGCTTCTCCCGCAGAAGGAAGGCGAGAGCCTGTGGAAATACATGCAAAGGTTCAGCCGAGTCCACAGGAATATTCCGGACATCCACCCGGCAGCTGTGATAGCTGCGTTCCAGTCCAACGTGCGCAATCGTCGGATACGTTCCAAGATGAACGTTAGATTGCCCAAGACTGTGAAGGAGCTTTACACTCTGGTGGATAAGTGTGCTCGAATAGAGGAGGGGAGGAAGCTCCTCGAAGAAGAGGATGGCGTCAACATCGATTCAGAGGATGATGACGAGGCCACCAGTCAAAAGAAGAAGAACAAGAAGCGCAACAAGAGGCGCAAGGATAAAGCAGTGATGACCATTGAAGGATTGGGCATGCCTAGTACTGGCAAGAAAGCCCAGGCTGATATACCCGGCAAGGAAGTTGCCATGTGCACTGATTGCCCGGAAGCTGCGGCCGCCGAGAAGGCTGGGAAAGGCGATGGCCCGTACTGCAAGATCCATCAGACCAAGGACCACGATCTCCATGAATGTCATCAGGTTGAGCAGCTTGTCAAGAAGCAGAGGGCTGAATATGAGAAGCGAGATAAAGTGAAAGGTCAGAATGGCGCTGGCGGAAAGGGCCGGGGTGGCGGAGCAAGCCGCCCCGGCAAGGCTCCTTAGAATCAAGGGAAACCCGCCAGAGGCCGTGATAAGGAGGATTGCAACGATGGGAGTGATGAAGGAAATGAAGAGGAAACCAGCGAGCAGGAATTCCAGAAAGCCACTGATGCCCTGTGCATTGACGGGGGTGCATCTATACACTCCTCCCACCGCCAACTTAAATGGTGGGCGCGTGAAGTCAATGCCGTGGAGCCAGCGGCAGACTCCCGAAGGCCGCTCAAGTGGTCCCGCACGCCCATCATCTTTGACGAAGAGGACCACCCTGACTGCACCACCGCGGTAGGGTGCTTGTCGTTGTTGGTATCACCAACAATCCGCAACCTCAAAGTCACAAAGATGTTGGTTGACGGCGGGGTCGGGTTAAATCTGATTTCTTCAAAGGTCATCAGCAAACTCCAGATAGCAGAAGAAGAGCTCAAAGTTACTGGTACGTTTCAAGGAATCAACCCCGGTAGGAGTCGTCCTAAGGGGAAAATCACGTTGCCGGTGACATTTGGGGGAGAGTTGAATTACCGGATTTAGAAGATCATGTTTGATGTGGTTGACCTCCCCCTACCATACAATGGAATCCTTGGTCGCCCAGCTCTGGCCAAGTTCATGGCGGCATCCCACTATGCCTACAACACCTTGAAGATGCCAGGGCCGGTGGGCGTCATTTCCATTCCATCAGACGAGAAGGACGCAATTGTTTGCGTGGATAAGATGTACCGGGAAGCAGTCGCGGCAGAGGGCACTGAAGCCGCAATTCCCGCCAAGAAAAGCAATGGAAAGAAGAAGGCTAGCAGGGACACCGGCAAGGAATCCGGGAAGCGTGCCCCCTCGGGGTACGCTGCACCTGTTGATGACTTGCCGGAAAGTTCCAATAGCAAGAGATCCAAGGCTTCTGCACCTGCTGTGAAAAAGGTCCTGACAGGGCTGGCTGGCGCCGATGGTACTTTCACTATCAGCGCCGCCCTTGATGACAAATAGGAAAGCGCGCTCATTGCCTTCCTGCGGGTGAATGTCGATGTGTTTGCCTGGCAACCATCTGACATCCCCGGTGTTCCCAGGGAGGTAATCGAGCACCACCTTGTTGTCTACCCACATGCCCGGCCCGTCAAGCAGAAGGTCCAGAAGCAAGCTTTGGAGCGGCAACGGTTTATTGCCGAGGAGATAAAGAAACTTGAGGCAACTAGTCTGGTTAGAGGAGTGTTGCATCCAACGTGGTTAGCAAATCCTGTGGTGGTACGCAAGGCTAATGGGAAGTGGAGGTTGTGCATAGATTTTACGGATCTGAACAAGGCATGCCCGAAGGACCCATTTCCCTTGCCGTGCATCGACTAGATTGTGGATTCCTCCTCCGGGTGCCTACTCTGGATATCATCAGATCTTCATGTCCAAGGAAGACGAAGAGAAGACCGCATTCATCACCCCATGTGGCACATACTGCTTCGTGCGGATGCCTTTCGGGTTGAAGAACGTCGGGTCCACTTTCGCAAGAGCAGTCCAGATTGGTTTTGAGTCACAGTTGCACAGAAACGTTGAGGCTTATATGGATGATATTGTGGTCAAGAACAAGGACAGATCAACCCTCATTCAGGATTTAGAAGAGACGTTTGCTAATCTGCGCAAGATCAACTTGAAGCTAAACCCGGAGAAGTGCATGTTTGGCGTTCCTTCCGGCAAGCTACTTGGCTTCTTTGTGTCCCACCGGGGGATAGAGGCCAACCCCGACAAGATCAAGGCTATCGAGCAAATTCAAGCACCCAGGACAGTTAAGGACGTGAGGCGTTTGACTGGATGTGTTGCCGCGCTTAGCAGATTCATTTCCAAGTCTGCCGAGCGAGCCTTGCCGTTCTTCAAAATTTTGAAGAAGGCAGGACCCATGGAGTGGACCGCAGAGGCAGACGCTGCACTACAAGATTTAAAGGCCTACCTTTTCTCTGTGCCCACTTTGGCTGCTCCCAAACCACAAGAGCCGTTGCTGCTATACTTGGCGGCAACTAATCAAGTGGTTAGTGCAGCACTAGTGGTGCAGCGGGAAGTGGATGAAGCAGAAGGTATAGCTAGTGTCCCTTCCAGGGAGGGAAGTGAGCACACCCCGGCAAGGTCAGATGCAGATCAAGACAGAGAAGAGCAGAACAACGGGGGCAGTCCCAAGGTTGCGGTGAGGAAGAAAGTGGTGCAGCGCCCAGTATACTTCATCAGCTCCCTATTGCAGGGGCTAGATCCAGGTACTCTGGCGTGCAAAAATTGATTTTTGGCCTTGTCATGGCCTCAAGGAAACTGCGCCACTACTTCCAAGCCCATGAGATCACAGTTGTCACCCATTTCCCTTTGCAACGGATACTCCGAAACCCTGGGGCTACCGGCAGGATAGTGGAGTGGGCTTTGGAGTTATCCAACTTTGGTATGAAGTTTGAGAGCACATCAACAATTCAGAGCAGAGCCTTGGCAGAGTTTATTGCAGAATGGACACCAACTCCAGATCAAGAAGTGTTGGAGATAGTTATTCCCGGCAAGGAAGCGCCCCAAGAATGGATCATGTATTTTGATGGTTCCTTCTCCTTACAAGGTGCAGGGGCTGGCGTGCTTCTCGTTGCTCCCATTGGAGAGCACTTGAAGTACGTTATCCAGATGCATTATCCCCGGGAGGAGGCTACCAACAATACAGCAGAGTATGAAGGGCTCCTTGCCGGGCTCAGAATTGCAACAGAACTGGGGATCAAGAAGCTGATCATCCGCGGAGACTCACAACTTGTGGTGAGACAAGTCAACAAGGATTACCAAAGTCCATTGAGGGAAGCATACATTGAGGAAGTGAGAAAGTTGGAGGAGCGCTTTGACGGATTGCAAATAAAGCACGTACCCCATGCGGAAAACAGCATTGCTGATCATCTGTCGAAGTGCACTGCGCAAAAGCTCCCTATGGAACCAGGAACTTTTGTTCTCCATCTGACTCAGCCCTCCGTATCCCCAGCAACAATGGCCAGAAAGAGGAGGAAACTAGACTCCGGCAAGCCTCTCCCGGTAGAACCTTCCGAGGATCCCGGCAGAAAGCTTGTCGGGCACAACTCCCCTTCGGTCGCTGAGTTGCATCCTCCCGCCAGGCCACCGGTCCCCGCGATCAAGGATTGCACTCTCACGAATGAGGAGGTGTTGTTAGTCCTCGTTGCCGAGCCACAGGCTCCGCCTTGGGCACGGCACATAGTCCATTTCCTCCAAACTAGACAACTTCCCGAAGAGCAAGAAGCTGAAAGAGTAGCCTGGAGGGCCAGTATGTATCAGTTCATTGATGACACGCTGTACAGAAGGAGGCCCAACAATGTGAAATTGAAGTGCATTTGCCGGGAAGGAGGAAAGGAACTGCTGGCGGAGATACACAAGGGTATGTGCGGCTCCCACATTGGATCAAGGGCGTTGGTTGGGAAATCTTTCCGGCAAGGATTCTATTGGCCCACAGCCCTCCAAGATGCGGTCAAGCTTGTCACCAAGTGTGAAGCCTGCTAGTTCCATTCCAAGAATATCCACCTGCCTGCCCAAGCTCTTTAGACAATCCCTTTGTCATGGCCGTTTTTGGTCTGGGGGCTCGATATCCTCGGCCCTTTCCCCCGAGCTGTCGGGGGCTTTGAATTCTTGTTCGTTGCAATTGACAAGTTTACAAAGTGGCCGGAAGTAGAGCCCGTGAAAAAGGTGACTGCTCAGTCAGCTATCAAGTTCTTGAAAGGATTGGTGTGCCGCTTTGGAGTTCCTGCCCGGATCATCACTGACAACAGCACCCAGTTCACAAGTCGCACCTTCATGCAATACATTCATGCCCTCAGAAGCAAACTCTCTTTCGCCTTTGTGGCCCATCCAAGGCGCAACGGACAAGCTGAGAGGGCGAGCGCTGAAGTGTTGCGAGGACTCAAGATGAGAACATTTGATAGGTGTCGGCGTGCGACACCTATGGGACCATGTGGATCCCTTCTACGATTCGGCAGGGAGAGAGGTATGCGCAATGAGCAGAACCAATGATCGACGCGGGGTGATTTTTCCCAGGTTCGGGCCGCTAATCAGCATAAAACCCTACTCCTGCCTTGTTTTATTAAGAGTGTTCTTGAGCCCAGGCTCCAGGAGCGCTTGCGATGAACAGTACGTTCAAAGAGCAGCTACGCATGCAGGATGGGCCCGAAGATCCCCCTCCCCTGTAGCAGTTGCCTTGGGCCTCCTTTTATACGTTCAAAGGGGTCACCACAGTGGCAAAATGTACATACATTGAGGTGTAAAGTAGCTACAGGGTTATCATACCTAACCACTGACGGTTTAGGACGAATGCATTTAATGCACCGTGAGGTGTCCGTTTAGGTGTCCTCATTTTCTTGGGGATGGAAAAAGGGGCCATCCCATCAGCACCGCTTAAACTCTCCTACACTGGCGCCTTGCCACGCATCCAGAGAAGGACCCAGAATGCCAGGTTGGTTGCTGTGCTGAAGCGGTGGCACAGTGGCAGAATCTTGCTGGGCGCGAAATCTTGCCGGGCTTCGCAGGCCACCCCAGCAAGATCTTGCCGGGGAGGCTGGCTTTTGGTCTTCAGCTCTTCTTATCCGCTGATCCTCTAATCCTTGGCTTGGGTGTTTCTTTGATAACTTGAATTAACCTCCAACTGTTCCCCGACAAGTCTGGCCGCGAGTATGGCTACAACTGCCCGTGCACAAGTACGGGGTACTAATGGCCCAATACTTAGTACACTTGGCAAGGGCAAGGCAAGGAGGCAAAAACTGTCGTTCCGGAGAGCGAGCTGGTGAAGATGCGGAAAAAGTACGTCATCTTCAGTCCGACGCTCGATGAGAGGGCCTTGAAGAACCGGTACCAGTGCATGTGGGCGAGGGCGACGCAAGCTCACCCCGCAACTCGCGTGATTCTAGGTTCTTGTTCCGAGAGCGGACCTGACAGATATCCCTTCTTCACCGCTTATTTCTATTGCGAACTCTGTCCTCCATTCTCTGACTTCTTCAACGACATTATGTACACATACAGCTTCCATCTTCTTGATTTCACGCCGAACGCCGTAATATGCATGTCCGTCTTCGCTCATCTTTGCGAAAACTTTGCCGGAGTAGTTCCCAACACTACCCTCTTCCGCCATTACTTTATTCCCCACATCCAAAAAGGGGAGGCCCTTTCCGGTTCTATTGCCTGGATTCCAAGGGCTTGGAATAAGGAGATATACCCAGATGGGGTCTACAACGAGAAGTGGGAAGAATGGCGGTCGGAGTGGTGCTGGATCAAGGAAGCAGATCCCCATTCGTTCTGTTTGCCTCGACAGCAGAAGGCGGTCCACAGCAGTGACTGGAGCGATTTTTTCGTGGAGGACGAGAGGCTCATGATCGCCACCACCAGAATCCTTCGCCTGAAAGCTGCCAGGCTCACAATGCAGATGATTGGCTTCGATTTCCTCCACCGCCGCATCGCCCCCCTACAGAGGAAGGGAAGACCAACTTGGGAGTACCGGAACGCAGCGGACATCATGAGGCTGCGCCCTAGATTGAACAACAATTTGACGGCTATGCAGCTCGGCGCTCTCTACCAGAGGCTATTCCAACGCGATGACAAACATCGGTTGCCGGCAAGAATTGTCCCTTTGTGAAACAACTCCGCCCTGGGGTCAATCATTGCCACCATGCCAATGTTCAACGCCCATGGTCTTGACGCGACTTGGGCTGAGCCATCCGAGGAGGAAGCACAAAAGTTCTTCAACAACTTGTCAGAGAGGGCCATCCGGGAAGAAACAAACCTCGTCCGCGCCACCACTGACGAAGAAGTGGCGTATATTGCCACTAGGGCGGAAGAGGCGAGTCTTGCCGCGGTGGCCGGCAGTGTCGGTTTCACAGAATGGGAAACTAGTGACGCGGAGGTTGTGATGGTAGAAAATCTTGCCGGGGAGGCTAAGGCTGCCGGGGAACAGAGCAGCGCGGCCGCCGAGGGCTCGTCCGATGAAGACGTAGCCGAAGAAAAGCCACAGGAGGAGCCCCCAGCTCCGAAGAAGACCAAGCGTGTTCTTCGAAAGGCCGCTTTTGGCATCGCGGCAAGCCAACCCTCTTCGAGCAGCGAGGCTCCCGGCAAGAAGGCGGCCGGCAAGACTGCGCCGCGGCAAGGAGTTTGACAGCAACCTGCGCGGCGCGCGAGACACACACCTGCGACAACTACTGAGGTGGCAGGGGCGTCTCACACAACCGCACCGGAGGCTGAGGTGGCGGAACCATGCCAATCCCCTGCGCCTGCTACAGCCAAGCGACCCAGGACCCCTCCTCCGCCCCCTCACATGGACACTGCAATGGAGGTCAATTTCGACATCTCCGGCTTCAGCCCGGAACGAGAAGAGGAAGAGTAAGTATCTTGTCATAGCCTTTATCTCCCAAATTTCGGAGTAATCTCATAGCCTTGCTTCGTCTTGTCTCTGCAATGATGCAGAAACCTTGGCGGAAAGGGTGGCAAAGAGGTCGAGGACTTCCATGGGCGATGGACCCCCGGCTGGCTCTACGAGCGCGCCAGAAATTGTCATCATCAGCCCGGGGCTCAGCCCTCAATGCAGCCCCCAGTGCAGCCCCCAGCGTGAGTTCTCCACTCGTTTTCCGCTGGCGGGCGCTGAGGTTTCTACCCTTGCCGCTGATATCTTCGAGCTTGCAGGAGAAGAATAGCAACAGGGAGAGGTGGAAACCGCCCCCGTCGTGCCGCCTTCGTCAACCGCGCCGCCCACAAGTGCATCCCCGGCAAGAGTTACCACCGATGAGCCTATCCTGGTTGAGGAGGAGCCGGTACGCATGGGTACCGGCAACATTTCCCCGGCAGCCAACGTTGCCGGGAGGGGCGAGGCCACCTCTCAACAACTCGACGCAGGTAACTGTTTGCCTTAGAGTGCTTGCTATCCTTTTCTTTATCTCTCTTTCTTTTTGTCTTCTTGAACTTCAATCTTGATCTTATTATGTTTCCTTCCTTCGTCCTCCAGAATTCCCTGTGATGGAACACATGGATGTCGACGTTGTCATCGAGGAGACCGCCAGAGACGCCGCTGCCGAAGCTGACAGGATCGCCGCTAGCGAGGCCGCCAAAGACGCCACTGTCGAGGTCGGCGAAACTATTGCCAAGGAAGCCGCCAAGGAACCTGCCGAGAGGGCCGGCGAGGAGACTGATGACCACACTGACGGCATTCCTACCGCAGGAGCGCCAGGCGCTACATCGGCCACAGAGCCCCCAGTCACCGGTGAGACGAACGTCGAGGACCAACCATCGACATCCGAAGCTCCCTCATCAAGCAAATATCTCAAGGTTGGCGACAACCTATTCATCAAATTGCTGGGCACGACAAATATTGGAACGCCGACTGAAGGGGAAACCTTTGATGAAGAAATCATCGCCGCTGCCGGGCTCGAAATCGTTGATGATCCAAGCGCCAGTAGTGGCAAATCTGAAGAGGATCAGCTCCTTCAGGCTATGGGCGAAAAATTCCGCAAGCTCCAAGCACTCCACCGTGCTCGAAAAGAGAAAGCCAATTCCAGAATTGCAGTTGTCGAAGCAGCCGAAGCAGGTTTTCAGAAGCGCGTTGAGCAGATGTAGATCTGGTACACCGAGGCCCTTCAGGAGTTGACTGCCAGCCAGGAACAAGTGAGCCAAAGCTAGACGGAGCTCCTCTTGAAACAATCTGACATAGAGAAGGCGCAAGAGGAAGCTGCACAAAGAAGTGCCGCCGAAGATGCTCTCCTGACGGAGTGTCGCATTGCTCTTGATGCCCACGAGGAAGATCTTGCCGCACGTGAGCAGGCGCTCACCGCCAAGCTTCACGGCAAAGATGAGGAGATCGATAAGCTTGTCGCGCAGCGGATCCAGGAGCTGGAGCAAAAGCACAAGGAGGCGCTCGAAGCTCCAACTATAGATCACGCCGGCAAGCTCAAGGAGGTCGTCGATGCTACCGAGGCTGCATAGGCCGCCAAGAACGAGCTGAGCGACAAAGTGAAGAAGCTGGAGGTGGATCTTGAAGAACATGGCAAGGAGCTCTCGCCGCTCAAAGGGGACAGGGAGAAAACTCTCCACAGCCTGGCGGAGATGCAAGTTGCCATGTCCGACAAGACCAAGCAGCTCTCTTCAGCCAATGATGCCATTGCCGATCTAAGGCTAAAGTTGACCACGCTAGAGAAGTCTCTTAAGGATGGCAGGGCCCGCGAGAAGGCCCTAAGCAAAGATCTTCAGGATGAGAAGAACTTGCTTAAGAGCGCTGTCGCCGCCCAAATTGGCTATGAGAAGGGTGTGAAAATCTGGACTGATTGCCTTGTCGACACCGCGGAGAGGCTCACAGCACAATTGTCAACCATGGGCCAGGATGGCCTGCAAAACTTCAGGTATTCCTCCGAAGAAAGGATATCTTCGAGCGCCAGGTTGACCATGTTCTTCGAAAGCATCATTGACGCTTTGAAGCTGCTACAGTCCAACCGAGCGACCCAACTGGCCAATGAATCCCGCAAACTTTGCCGGGCTGTCCTCCGCAAGGTACTCATCAAGGTGGTGCATAAGAACCCTGGCGTTGATCTTACCAACGTGCTCGACCGCTTGCCGAAGGATGCAGATCTCAAGGCACTTGAGGAGCTTGTCGCGTCCATCCTTGAGAAGGTAGATTCAATCAAGAGGGTCGAGGGCCAACGCAGGGACTAGCCGCCTCATTTTTCCTTATCGCCACCATTCCATGCCAAAAGACAATCAAGTCTTGTGTTAGAACTGCGGCAACTTATTGATGTAATATAACTTGCGTATGTTTGGGTATATGCATGCTATTTCCCTTGTCTTATTCCTTTATGTATGGAGTACACCCTACGCTTACTGAAAACTTGCCGGCGCGCAACCTGCCATGAGCGCTGGGTGCGGGACTTCAGCAGCCTGCTGGAGGTGCAGCGGCCGGCAAGACACTTTGGCGTTCTCAGTGCTGCCACTTAAATTGTTGAGCGGACTCGAAACAAAATAAGGGCACAACCGATTACGACAAGGGTTCATTCGCGTGCAGGTTTTCCATACAAAAGTTGAAATCGTCTAAGGAAAATAACTTCATAATAAAAGAAACTTGCTTAAAGTTTTATAAGTTAGCTTTCTGTCACTGTACTTCCTCTGGTAAGACGTCAATTCTGAACGTCGCCCACTGATACCCATGTCTTCCTTCCCCTCCCGGCAAACGTGCGCGCGAGGAATCCTTCTATCTTTTGAGAAAAAGAAAGAAGAGAAAATAAAGATATGGAACCTTGGAGGTTCGTTAATACTCACCGGGAACAAGTGTCATACAACGTCTTAGACAAGCATGCATATATATATAAACATGGGAATCGATAAGGAAATGCACAACACTTAAACTTAGTCATTTGGGCACAGGGTCTGCGCCTGGCTTTGTACAAAGGATTACATGCCTTGCCGGCAAGACTTGTACAGAAAGGTGGTTGCCGGGGGCCCCCGACAACTGCGCCTTATGGGTAGAACTTGCGAAGATGCTCAATATTCCAGGAGTTGCTCACTCGAACGCCATCTTCGGTCTCCAGGTGGACAGCGCCGGGCCTGGTGACTCGGACTACCCGATAAGGGCCTTCCCACTTTGGCGTCAACTTGTTTGAATTCTTGGCGGACTAAATCCGTCGAAGAACAAGGTCGCCTTCCTCGAGACTTCGGGCATGAACTTTGCGGCTATGGTAGTGGCGCAAAGCTTGCTGGTAGCGTGCAGCTCGCACAGCAGCCTGAAGACGATTCTCCTCAAGGAGCACAGCGTCATCTTGCCGTAGTTTCTCCTGCTCAAGCTCATCATAAGCGAGCACTCGAGGTGATCCGTATATGAGTTCCGTGGGGAGAACTGCTTCCGCTCCGTAGACCAGAGCGAAAGGCGTCTGGCCGGTGGCTCGATTTGGTGTCGTTCTGATTGACCAAAGAACCGCCGGCAACTCATCAATCTAGCGTCTTCCGCATTTTCTTAGCTTGTCAAAGGATCTGGTCCTGAGACCGCGCAGCACTTCAGCATTAGCCCTCTCTACTTGGCCATTGCTTCTCGGGTGAGCAACAGAGGCAAAACAAATTTTGCCGCCAAGGTCTTGGACGTACTACATGAAGGTGTGACTTGTGAATTGCGTGCCATTGTCGGTGATGATCCTGTTGGGCACACCGAAATGGAAAACTATTCCTTTAAAGAACTTGAGGGCTGATCCTGACAAAAGGCGGTCTCTGCATGCTAAAGATGTTATCCACGATGCGCAGGGGGCTCCATGATGACCTCCGTCCTGCCATGTCATCGTCCTGGTCTTCTTTCACCAAAGCGGAAAGCTTTGGGACCTGCTTTGGGGGAGGCAGGCATAGCTGCTCCCTTATCACCAAAGAGGAAACTGTCCGGGCCGCCCAGGCTGGCGCGGCCCCACTATCGTCATCCTGCTGAGGCAACGTCATCCATGTGATGGGCACGTGACCCGCGTCGCACGGCCTTCCGCGAGGCCTCGCGGAAGGGCGCCTCGCGAAGGGGGCCTCGTGAGGCTACTCGCTTCTGGTGGTCTTCGGTGAAGTCCTTCATCGGGAAGGCCCTTGCGAGGTTGTTGGCTTCTCGGTGCCCGCTGTTGGGTCGCTTCCTGGGCCAGAGGAAAATGGCCTGTGGTACCCCGGTTCCCACTGGCTGACAGTCACCAAGTTGCAGTGGAAGAAGAACGTGTTGGTGTAGATCGCACTTGGAGTCCCTTGAACCGACGATGAACGATCCCTCGTACCGTCCACGAATAGTCCCTCGAACCGAAGACCGAAAGCACGGCCTCTCTACTTGGTTGCAAGCATGCAACCTTCAAGATCCTGTAGCGCTTTGCCGTCTAGAGCTAATCATCGCCGAAGAATTAGAGGGAGGAGATTAGAACCACAATGGTCTTCTAGTTATGAGGATTAGAGGATTAATCTAGCTCTAATTAGTCGACTAGGACCAACTAGAACTAGAACTAGAAGAACTATAGGAGGCTCCAAAAGTTGTGTATTGCAAAAGGGCCAATACCTTAAGTATATATATATACATACATCTAGGCTATTCTGTTTCGCGTAACAGAATATTATTCTGTTACTCAACTTGAATGGATGGCCTTGAGACGTTGGACTGATAGGCTTTCCCAGGTGAACTCCTCTTCCTGTGTCTTCGATGGACGGAAATAGGAGGTTCACTAGGAGTTTCTGAGGGTTCTCCGGCACATTTCTGTGGGCCATGCGTTGCCAGAGGAGTCGTGTTCAGGATTCCGCATGTGTGCACGCTCACCTGGTCGTGTTTTGCGAGCTCAAGTTACCGGAGGTGACGACTTGGGCATTGTCGACGGAGGTGTTGCGGGCGCTGGTGTTTGGCGTGTTGTTCGTAGCCATGGATTTATGTTTGCTTTGTTCTTTTATGTGTTATAGCGATGTCAGAATGATCGATGGGTGAGAGTTTTTGGAGATTTTTTTACTGTAATTTTTGATCAGAAGTTTTGTCATTCTTGGTTATCGGCCATGGCTGCCATGCAAGTGTGTTCTTCTTTTTCTGATGTTTTGTTTTCAAATTGGCGTTGCTGGGAGAGCGACGAGGATCGTATCAATAGTTTTGCGTTGTCAATTTTGCCCCTTGAGTTTTTTCTACCTGGTTCCCATATGATTTGGTCGTTGGTGGAGGTAGTGTATCATGGCTGTCTGTAGCGTATGATTTGTTAAAGTCTGGTCAAACGCTGTAATTAAGATTCGTGTTTTTCTGTGTTGTTGAATTTTGTGGGCAGACATTCATGCTTATTGAATGGCTGTCGTATGTGTAGTTGGACTGCTCCAGGTCAAAGTTGTATTACTGTGCATAGACATCAGAGTAAGTAGTTTCTATCGGCTGCCTACCCAACCATCTGCACTAAACCCCTCCCCACCCCATCCCCTCTCTCACTATCATTCCACCAGCTGCCACCAAAGAAAAGCCAGATGGCTCCTGACCTAGGAGAGGTCACAGAAGAGGAGGGGGGTGCCTTCGAGGTGAGGCCTGCAGCAGCAGAGCAGAGGATGAGGAGGAGGTGTAGGCAGAGGGCACGACAAGCGGCTGAGGAGGAAGTGGAGGTAGAGTTCAATAGACGCCTTGCCGATAAAGTGCTGGAGACTTGCATCTCCACTGAATTGGAGCTAGTTTTGCCAGACAGCAGCGGAAGGAACTCTCTGTTGATCATCAGGTGGGCTAGGGGGAGAGCAGTCATGGCTCCACACCCATCCACCAGGGCTAAGTGGCGTCAGTTCTTTGATCGTTATGATTGAAGTATTAAATTTTTATGTTTTTAAGATTGTGTTGGGAGAGAGCAGAGAGTTGGATGACTAAATGAATGCATCTGTCTATCTCTGAATGTGTTATTCTTTCTACATTTTTGGTATGTGCACTTTGGACTGCTGCAGTATGTGCTCTCCCATGATCCTTTGAACTGCTTCCATTTTTGTACTTGAATTATTCTATGGTCAATGTTGTATGGACTTGTGTGACAACATCATAATAACTATTTTTCCACCGGCTGGCTGCCCACCTACCTTTTTAATTATTTTTATGATCTGCCAGTCGTCCTGGCTATAATTTCTATCCATCTATGAGTGGTATGTGGCTCAGTCTCCTCCTCCTTTTTCTTCCTTCCTCCAAAGATTAGATCTTGGTTCCTCTCTCTTCTCTCTGTTCTTTTCTTCTTCTCTCCTGTGGTGCCGATGGAGGATTGTTCATGCGGGTGCCTCGCAAGGATGGTGCCCATAGCTGATGCTTGTGTGTACGAATCTGGTTTGGAGCTCATCGAGAGTCAGCGCCGTTGGCAACTTTCGTCACTGTTGTACAGCAACCATGGTTTTCGTGCTCCCTATGTTTGTCGCCTGACGGCTGGGGACTTGGAGGAATCATGGGTATGTGTTTCCTATTTTTTTTTTGCTTTGTAGGTCTCATTTTCAAGCCCACGGACTGAATCTGTGTTTTAGATTTATCAATAGTTATGTCTATAATTCTTATTTGGTTTTGTTAGAAGTTAATAGTAGGGATTTGTACGTATATTTGTTCAGTAGTTAACAGTATTTATTCCTTTGTATATTTCTTGTTATGTGTTTGTCAGAAGTTTACTGTAGGGATTCCTATGTATATTTCTTCAGTTTGGTCATGACATAGCAGTAGTTAGTTTTGTGTTTTGTTTTGGGTTGAGATATTTTCACTTGTTATGTAACATTTGCTAGATCTGTGCAAATATTCAATTATGTCAGGTGTTCACTTATTTTTTCTACCCCATGCCCATTGCAGAAAATGACATCCAGAATCAGGATTGTTGCTCCTAGTTGGGGATACTAAAGATGGAGACGGCCAACAAGAACAGGTATCAGTTGATGGAAGTTGCCTACCACATCGACTTTGATGGTTGCATCAACCTAACTACTGGGTGGAAGGAGTTTATGGTAGAGTCTGGAATTGAGGATGGAGATGTGGTTATGGTTACGTTATTCAGTGAAGATGACTCTCTGACGTTCAGGATTTATGTGCTATAGGTTTAAATGTGGCAAATGAGGCTGGTTGTGAGATTTGTCTGCGTTTGATTATGTTGCAATATTTTTTTAAACAATGTGTATGAGATGGTTGAACTCTATGTTTTACCATATGGTTTGGAACAATTTGTTCGTATTGTATGTTAATGTATGCGCTATATATTTAATGTAATGCTTCCTATTTTGTCTCAACCGCAATGGTTAAATTTTTTATATTTTGGTTTGGAGCAACTATAGTTGAACTGATGTGCATCCTTTGTTTTTACTGGCATATTTTCATGTAGATAGCTCGAACACGACCAATATATGCTAATGATGGATGTAGCACCCCTTGGGTTGAGTTTGTTGAACTTGCATGCTGTTAATGATAGTACTGAAGTACTTTGAATGTCAATGCCCAATCGCATTTGTTTGTTGGAGAGCATTTTTTCTTAGTATTGACAGGAATTTAGAGCACAATTTAGTTTTTAGTTGACTACTGATAGTTCTAGTAATCAACTAGAACTTTCTATATTTGAACAGTATAAATTTATATATTTGAACTTTTTATAGTTCTACTGATAATTTTTTAAATAAAAGGAATTTAATCTTGCTGCACAGTATAAATTTATATTTGAACTTTTTGAATTTTAGCAGTTGAACTTTTTATAAATTTGTTTCTGAAATTTTTATTACAATCTTCTACGTTGAAGTATCCTTTTATATAGTTATCTTTTATGTAGTCATCTTTAAAAAAAATGTATTTTTTTGTTTAATTTTTTTAATTTTCCAGCGACCATGTGTTTGAACTTTTTTACATTCTTTATTTGAACTTATTTCTTTATGTGGTTTATTTTTAAAATTTATCCGTATTTGTTCCTTCTATTGGTCGTGTGTGATCTGTAGGAATTTTGTAATGGGTCGCTCTGTTGTATTGGGTCGTCCCTCGGAGGCATTGTATGGTACACCAGGCAGAGTTCCTCCACGCATAACTGCAGAACTACTGCTCTCTGTGGAGGTCCGTCTTCCGTGGTATACTCCACATCAACGTCGATGAATCTAGGATACAAGCCGCAGGCCCTCCTCCAGAGCCTAAAGATGATCTCGTCGGCCTTGTCTGGTTCACTGGTGCAGACGACCTCCAGCGTCTCCTTGCCGTGAAGGTCCACCTTCTTGAGCGTGGTAGTGTAGTCGAGCTTCTCACCGGAGACCTGAACATCTTCGTCGTTGCTGCTCTGGTCGGATGTCTCGCCACGCTGACGCTTGGCAGACGGTTCATCCGCCATTGCCCTCCTCCAGCGACGGTGGTCTTGAGTCTTGAGACAGAGATGTTGTGGGGAGTTGGTAGTGGAGATGGAAGCGACAATGGTGGTTTTTGGAATGAGACAGGGATGGAGGCGAATGGGGTTTTTTGAGGTCTGGTTTGGGACATGGGGGAGGCGGTTCGACGCGGGCTCGCCGTGATAGTGTGGGTAGTGGTCGTGGGGTCTGCCGTTGCAGCATGTCGTGGGCAACCGCCCAGTGGGTGGCACGGGCGGTGTCCTGGAAAAACCAACTGTCCAAGTGTAATTCTTTGCAGGTTTTTTTACTGTAGCATTGATCCGTCTTGCCAAGGTGAACTTATTGGTTGCTTGTCCCACTTGCGCGTCTCAGAGTCAGTAATGATGGCGCTTGTACTGCTCGACTCTCGAGTACTTGGACTGGTGATTGATGTGTGGTTGTACTTACCAATACAAGTTCAGACTATGTGTGTGATGCTAATTTTTTTAAACATTGTTTTTTGAAATGATTGTTTAAATCAACATAATTTTGAAAGTATTTTTTACAGATAAATTAGTTTTTCATCGGTACAGGTGTATTATATTTGTACTTCTAATTTTTCTGTTTGCTTGAGGTAATTCTTTTATGTACTGATGGGCGTTCTAAACTAGGACCGGCAGACCAGTCATAGTTGCTGAAGGATGTTTTTTGAGGTGTTCACGGGTGTGTTTGGTTGCTCTGCCTTGAACTGACTTGCAAGACTTATTAGTACTAATGTACTATCAGAGTTTCAATTATTTTAACAAAATTTTGCTAAGTTACTGGTCGACAGTAGTGTTGACCTTATATAAATCCAGATCAATTTCAAATATATTTGTGAGTGCATTCGAAAGGTTTATGAAATGGTTTACATAATAATGTCACTGGTCCAGCGGGCACAAATCACAAATGGTATCTTAACTATAGTACTGATCCACAAATCGATGACAAAGCTAAATAAGTTTTTGTAACGTCAGTGTTTCTGATACGATTCTTCATTGTGTACCGAGCCGACCGAGAGTACAAGCTTATTTTTGAATTGACGCAGCAGCACAACCACTATGGATTCTTCAGTCTTGAGCTCCTTCTAAATGGCCGCGAATGCTATCCCCTGTTGGCATCCTTTCCTGCTTGAGCCTTGGCAGCTTCATCATCAGTTTTAGGTTCCTCGTCCCCAATACTGTCATCTTCATTGTCTTCGTCTGATTGGTCTTCATTCTCATCAAACTCTTCTTCTCCATCCTCTTCTTTTGATTTTTTGGAACTCTGTACCTTGCCCTTTTTCTATTCAGCGCCATTGACCTTGCCCGGTTTGCATCTGCGGGCATTATGTCCATCAGTCCCCCCCCCCCCACACACTTGCCGCTAGTGTAGTTGTTACGTGTGTCGTCTCCATTGGTAGAAACTTGGGGGGCTCTGATCTGCTTCTCACTACTGCAAGATGCTGCTAATGCGACACTACAATCAGAGACCCTTTGACAAAACTGTGTGCGATGCATTAATCGCAAACGGTGATGTAAAAAATCCGTCAAAAAAGATGCAAAACATTTGCGATGGTGGATACATCAAACACGGTTCAGATTTTAGTTGCGTGTGCGATGTTGGGCATACGGTTGATCCATATGAACTATTTGCAATTAGACAGAACAACAGAAACAGGCAGCCATATCAATGTGTGTGATATACGACATACAATTTGCTCTGATGAATTGTTTGCTATTAGGGAAAGCAACAGAAATGGTCAGCCAGATCAAGGTGTGTGTGATATACGGCATATGGTTCACTCGAATGAACTGTTTTCGATTAGGGAAGAGAACAGAAATGGTTCAACTTAACAAGATGTGTGTGATACATGGCAAACAGGTCTGTAATCGAAAATGTGTGGGAAGATTGATAACAACATAGACAATTCCGGTTAACAAGCCGTGTGTGTTGTGAGCAAACGATTGCTGGTATACAATTGTCAGTGATTGATGAAATCATCACCGATGGGTTCCATTGTTTAGTCCGTGTGTGAAGTGATTTGCTCTATCCGCACAACATCTACGCTCTATCTACAGAGCATCAACATATATACTTAAAAAGACAGCATTGCAAAACCAAATTAAGCATACAATTACACAAGTGACTACACACATAACATTTCCACACACCAAAGTAAGCAATTATATGCATACTAAACTAGGAGAAACGAGCATCTAATCATCTACTTCTTGTTGCGATGACGCTTTCCATTGCTCTGTTTCCGGCTGGATCCCCGGCCGTTTTGGGGAAGGAGGCACTTCCTCATGTCAACGATCCGTCTGTACATCTCGTAGCTCGTGTACGCCTCCTTGGCCGCATACACGACATGAGCTTTGTTGAGTTTCTCCATCCAGGCCGAGTGCCAGGCACGCTTGTCCTTGTTGCAGGAATCCTTCATTTCTCTGTAGTAGGGACCGACGATGGCCTCGGCGAGGTGAACCAGTGAGTCCTTCTCATGCTCGTTGGTGCCCCAAATCTTGTATTGGCCCTGGATGTCGACAAAATTCTGGCAGGCGATGCCTGAATTCTTGAGCACCTTTACATCATTGGTGATGTCCACCGTAGCGAACATGTAGTGGGGGCTATTGACAAACCTGGTGAAATGCTCGCAAGGCCTTGTGGCCAGGCAGCAGTGGAAGACAAGGACATGATCGCACACGCACATCTGGGCGACGGAGACCTAGGGACGAGACCCGGCACGAGCACAGGTGTACTCGAGGTCGAACCCGACCAGCTTGTACTTCTCCTCAGCAAGCAACAGCTCCATGATGTGGATGGAGTACTCCACCCAGACAGGGTTGTTGATGTACACCACCGAGAGCTCCGTGAACCTTCTATGGGTGTCCACCACGGCATGCATGGTGAACTGCTGCTCGTCGTCGGCAGCCGCTCGGAGCGCCATTGGAGCCACGCAAGATACCCTCTAAGAATTTGTCGTGGTGGGTGTGCTTCTTGCAATGGTGGGGCGCGATCGAAAGGTTGAAGAGACACAAGGGTTAAATGGCCGCTGTAATAAATGGGGGTCGGCCGGCCTGTAATCGTCACGTCTTGTCACCGCGTTCATAGCGGAGGATTCCAGTGCATGCTTGACAACACCACACAACACGCATTTCATTTGACCACGCGTGGGCTTGAAGAGGCGCCAAACGTATTGTCGATGAGCCTGTTCCCGTGCTACCGTGCAGTTTACCGCGCAAACTTCCCACCCGGCTTGTTTGGCCACGCGTCGGCTAGAAGAGGGACAAATCGTGGGCGTTTATCGGCAAAAAGCTTTGTAAAAACGAAGTGTGTGGAATGACTTGGGTCATAAGTTTACCCGTGGGTGATGAGGTCAAAGTTACACAGAAGGGTGATGATGGACACTCGAGTGCGATAATTAATTCTGCGTTCTATAGGGCACACGGTTGAAGAAACCAATTGTGTGCAATAATGTCGAAGATCGCAGTCGAGTTAGCTATACAGATCGTGTGCTATGAGATCGACAAGGTAAACAGACTCGAGAATGGTTAATAAAATCTAAGTCCGTTGCATATTAAGGTCAAAATAGTGCTACCAATATACGAGTCTCATACGATGCCATTTCAACGATTGTACCACAAAAGCTCGAAATATTACAAGGTTCAAATTCCAGAGTTATATGGCTCAAATTCGAAGATTACAAGGTTCAAACTGATATTAGAAATGAAATTCAGCTCATCAGCTATAAATGCTCGCGCTGATCCGTTGAACATGGATATTAGAGAGGTTCAAACTAATATTACAACTTGTAAGTCTGGTTTCGTAACCTCATAATTTTTGCAAAGGGGTCAGCCACTGAGAAGTCATGTATGGGGTTGACACGATGACTTTCGATTACTCTGTCATCTGAAGTTCCAAATGAAATTCAACATTTTTGGAGCCTATTCCATTCTGCCGCAGCCACGACGCAGATCAACAAACCATTCATTTTTGCGAAATAAATGTAGGGCAAACCTCATTACCTTCAGCACCCTTGCTCTGACAACAAAGAACCTGGCGAATATAATCTTCGGTAAGGTCCCTCGGTAGGAGTTCAAAGTAATTTCTGAGAGATGCAGATCTAGGCATTCGATGTGATTGTTGTATTGTATCACATTATCCACCATCGGGCCTAATCTTATCTGCAAAGAAGAAAACGTGTTAGTGCCTACATGCAGTTTTGAACACTACTACAGGCCTATTTGGTTTGCAGGATTTGTAAAATGCACTAACATGCCATCTTCGACCCAACATGATTAACATGGGCATTTGATTACAATCTAGAAAAATGTAGCCTTCTTCACAAGAGGTTGGAGTGGATGAAAAGTTCCCTAAGTAAACTAGTACAGATGAATCCAAAGGAGAAATGCTTATGGATTGTAACCATATGGATCAAGCAACCAATATGGGGGAAACATGTATGTACTGAAATCCTCCAAAAAATCCTTCAGAAATCGTAGTACATTGTCATTGTAAACTTGGAAAAAGGTGTCACAAATTGAACTCCCTTATGGTTAACATTCAACAGGAAAGGAACATCACCTCGATATATAGCTTCTCCAGGCATGGAAAGCATCTCAGGAAACTGACAACTTGCTCCAGGTTGGGGTCGATAGATTCTAGTGCCAAGACCTTCACTGTGCGCAGTTTCGGGGTCAAGCTTGTCGGAATCATTTTCTGGATGACAGTCGAACATACATCTTCAAAATTAGAAATAATGTTAATTTCTATAAGGAGAGGTAGAAGGCGGTTGTTGTACCTGAACGGGTGTGGATCCAATAACAAGTTCGGAGTATTTGTCAGACGAGTAGCCCACCACTGTCAATTTTGGTGCAGAAATGACATTGATTCTTGTTGGACCTTCTTGATCAACTACAAGTAATCTCTCAAGTGAAGGTGTGTCCTCAATGACCATACCATGGTACACACCTTGTGATGTCTTCTTGCAGAACCAGCAACACACATAAATAGTCCGGAGAGTCATTGAGGTGATGTGGAAGCTACTCAACCCATTGATCTCCTGAAGACGAAGGTAGTCGAGTGCAGTACAGCCACGGAGCAGGCGCTCCATGTCACCATTTGGGAGGCAGATGGCGACGAGCTCGAGGTGCTTCAGTCGTGGTAGAATAAGAACGGGTGCGTCATTAAGGGGGGGAATGGCAGTTCCTGAACTTGGCGACGCGCAGCGTGGGCGCGAGGCGGAGCACGAACGTTGGCAGCGAGCGCATATGCCCATCATCAAAAGTGAGCTCCTCGAGCTGATCTAGGGTGGGGGATCAGAACCAGTCGTCAAGCTTGGCTCGGTCCTTGCCGTTGGAACGGAACTAGCCCATGCTAAGGCCTCTGGTTGGGCCAGGGTGACTGCCGAGGATCTTGGAGAACGCATCCAAGCTTTTGTGATAGCCATGGCAGAGCTCGTGGGTGTCGATGAGGTCGAGAGGGGTGGAGTTCCATAGGGGGCGCCACAGCCGGGAAAGGATGGTTGTCCACGCCCCATATTTGATTGGGAGGAGGGAGATGATGATTGTCAACATATCATCGGGGAGGTTGCTGATGAAGTCTAGGCCTGCTGGAGTCGCTTGCGGTTCTTGCTCGACCCGCCTCCGCTTGTTGGCAACCCTGTTCTCCACCTCTGGAGTCTCCTTGTCAGTGGTGCTTTCTGATAGAAGTGGGAGTACAGGGAATATTTAGTTAAAACAGGGCAATAGAAAAGTGTGTTGGTAACTAGAAGTTAGTAGGTAGGAATAGAGTAAGAAAATGGAATAACAATTGGTTGCTTAAATACTACACAACTCATTTGATATTGCTGGGTAAGTCAACATGTAGATACTTGAAAAGAACACTTACTGCGAACAAAGTCTGGACGGATGATATCATCGGGGAAGTTAGCATATATCTCATGACCAGGCTCTTTTATGTGCAGTGCAATTTTAGTGCCAGCTTTCAGTACATAAAACTTAGAAATTTCTTTCCAAAGGCCAGTGCCAAAATAGGAGTCACCACGTTCATCAAGTCTTACAGTAGCAACGATTGTAAATCCATGGTTTGTGTTCAGTAAGACATCCCTGCAGTCTTGATTTATGTAAAGGGAAAGATTGTGCACTACAGATTCTGTTGCATAGCAAGGGACGCGCTGCAGAAAATGGTAGGATTGTTAAAGAAAATATGGTAACATTAAATATGGGCCCAAATTGAAAGAACTGTACAGCAGTTGAAATCAAAGGACAAAAATCTATAATTAAACAGATAGGGTAAACATGATGCCATGGAAATATGAGAGTAATCGAAAGAACAATACATCATTTAATTTGCCTAATATAGAAAGATGTTCAGGAAACACAAATTACAAAGGGGACCAATAAACCAGGACGGAGGTAGATTCCATCAACCAAACTGATTGCATCCATATCCCACATTTAGACATGAGTAAACATAGACTAAACATACTCAGACATAGATAATAAGCGTACACAAGCATAGTTCAACCATAAGTACATAGTTCAACCGTCATTAAGCATACTCAAGCGTACATAGTTCGATCCCACATCTCATCTCATCTGCCAGCATGATCCCGAAGCTTCTCCAGGTACTCGGTGTACGCGGCGTGCGCCACCCTACGAGAATACTTCTGCTTGAAGGAGCCAACGGCTCGTCCTCTTGCATGCGCCAGAACACTTTGATATGCGTCATGAAGCTTTTGGTTGCAAAATGGGCATCGATAGTCGCTGTCCCAGGTCCTAATACGCCTGTTATGCATTCCTGCATAAAGCTCCCTCAGGATTTGCCTCTTGTACCTCCTCTGGCCATCTTCATCCTCGCTATCCACATCATCAGATAGCACCTATACAAATAGTAAAATAATGTGGCGTCAAATTAATGTTTACAAACTAAACTCTAGCGAACATTTGGCAGTTGCCCAAATTTGGCATCAAATCAATGTTTACATGTCGTGAAGTAGGATTAAGAATTTATGGCTATTTTATACATATCCAGAGATTATGGTTCGATTTTTAATCACAATCATCTATGTACAGACCAATCTTGAAGAAAATAATGGCACAAACATATATGTACGTCATTCAAAATCAATTGTCAAGTCTTGGCTAGGAGTTATTAGCACAAACACTAACCCTAGTCGGATTACTAGAAGAAATCATTTGCACAGATGAAACAACTAATCACTTATCACTTGTACCATTCAAACAATCAATACACTACATGGATCTAATGAAACTTACTCTGATTTCATGGATTGGGAGAACATAACCATAGGTTTTCTATTCCAAAAAGGGGGAGGCAGGAGTAACCAGAGAAACCCTAGGATCTATTTGACATATAAATGGGTATAGATGACTAACCGGTTGTCCGTCGTCGTCGGAGTCCTCGCCGGAGTGGTCGTCGGAGTCGTCGCCGGGGTCATCGCCTGAGTCGTCACCGGAGTCGGTGTGGACCTCCGGCTCCGGCTATGGAAGCACAACACCGTCGATGATGTCAGGATGCAGCGATACCTCGCCGGCGGTGACGGCAACCTCTCTCTCCATCTCGACGCCGTGCTCCCGTGCTTCAGCAGCCCCGGCGTCGCCACTCCCTCCGATGGGGCGCTT
This sequence comes from Thinopyrum elongatum, assembly GCA_011799875.1. Lineage (NCBI taxonomy): Eukaryota > Viridiplantae > Streptophyta > Magnoliopsida > Poales > Poaceae > Thinopyrum > Thinopyrum elongatum. The sequence continues at coordinate 440,874,142 of CM022300.1, read as the reverse complement.
CGGCGGCATCCTCATACACTGACGGCTTTGAGGACTGAGAGCGACTTCGAGGATGCAAGCGGAGAGAGATGATTGTGTGTGTGGCGTGAGAGAGGCAGGCGACGGTCAAACCGCTTGCTCGCCTCCCGGTGAGCCTGCGCACCGGACTGCTGGCATGCCTACCGTTGTTTCACACAGCTACTCGCACGCCTCCCGATGACACTGCGCACCGAGCACACCTTCCGTCAATTTACACACCTGCATGCACGCCTCCCGGTCTGCCTGCGCGGCGGACTGCTCGCATGCGTCCCATCAACTCACGCTTGCTCGCACGACACACGGGTCACGTGGTGGCACGTATATTGTTTTTCTATTTGGATGATTAATGCTGCCGCTTTATTGCTTAACCGAAGCATGGCACGTATCCATTATTGGTCTAACACTCGCGGTTCAAATAAATAATCCGTTTGTGATATTGGTTGTCAATTATTAATAATCTCCCGTTTGTAAGAAGATAAAGATTACATCAAAACTGGTCTCAAATTTAACAAAAAAAAAGTACAATGCCACTTTGTATTGGTGTCCATATGACAACACGATAAGTTTCATGAATTTCAAATAAGTTTTGAATGTACTAGAATTCAAAAATCAAGATTCTCAATGTTTGAAATTTCTTGCACGGGGAGTAAACATGCACACAGTGAGACACATGTGTTTTTTCAATCCATTTAGGTGCACTGTCACGTGTGCATGTAGCTCACATTTGATTTTTGCAAATTATACCCCTAGAAAATCAATCAATGTACTAAAATGTCTTAATGATCTCTGGGTTTTTTTTCAAAATTAAAATGTCCCTCCTTTGGTAACATATGTTCACCGCGGGATAATTTAACATGCATCGTAGTTGCGGTGGATTCGCGGTGTGTGTGTGTTTGTGCGTCAGGGGGTGGGGGTGGCTGGCAGTACACTACGAGTCGTGAGCCACCGTGTGGGTTGGTCGTTTTGTGAGGCAGGTGCCACATCAGAGTCGTGAATTCGTTATTTAAAACATTACACAACCCTTTCATACATACATGTTTTGGTCACATGCAGTCGATGGTTGTCCTACACGACACTCACTCGCGTGTGACGCTTTCTATGGGCCCGCGAGGTCGTCGTCCATCACTTTGATCAACAGCCGGCAGAGAGGTTAATTTGACCAGCAAGGTAGAATCTTTTTTGTTTGTGTTATGGTGGGAGTATATAGTACGCGTCGAAGAGGTGGGAGGGGACTAGCATATATACTATACATATGTGTCCGTGAACAAGTACACCTCACTCAGTGTAGGGACTTTTCGGTTTTCGAGGCACGTGCCACATCAAAGTTGTGAAATTGGCTATTCAAACATCTAACAACACCTCTTTGGGCCACATGCATGTAGGCGGTGGTTATCCTAGGACACTCACATGTGACGCTTCCATCTGTGGGCCCGCGAGGCCATCGTCGATGCATGCATCACTTTGACCTACATCGGGAGAGGTTAATTAATTTCACCAAGGAGGATTATTTTTGGGTTGTATTACGGTAGGAGCATATAGTATGCGTCGAAGAGGGGGAAGGGGACCATCATATGTAGTACGCTTCATGAACCTCGCTCTGTGTGGGGACTTTACAGTTTTCGAGGCATGTGCCACATCAAAGTTGTGCATTTTGGGTATTCAACATATGTTTGGCCCACATGCAAAGCGATGGTGGTTGTCCTCTCGCACCCACTTAAGCAGTTATCAGCGATATCGATGCTTTCCATCTATGGGCCCGCTTGGTCCATCACTACTTTGGCTGACAAAGAGAGGTTAATTTGACTTAGGAGGGGATTATTTTTTTGTTTGTAGTACGGTATATATATAGGTCATGCTCTGGGATGACATGATACAGTTTGAGCACACACATGCATGTGTACGCATGAATCCCTCCCATCGAGTCGAAGTGGCTAGTACCACGACACGTCATGAACCGATCTCGCTCTGTGTGGGGACTGTACGATTTTCGACGCACGCGCCACATCAATGTTGTAAAATGGTATTCAAACATGCATGCACGCGTCACCTCCATACATATGCATGTAGTGGTTGTCTTCGAACGGTACACTCCCTCGCGTGGTTATCGGCGACAAGCCTATATATTTTTGGGCCCGCATGGACATCCATGATCACCATGATCGACAACAAGATAGGTTACCATGGTGGATTCTTCCTTTGGTTCGTGTTATCATAGTATAGGTCATGGTGAGCTTCAGACCTAATTAAGTTTGAGTGCATACTATGCACACATGCATGCATGAATCCCCATCATCGGCTTGAAGTGTGGTGTGACATACATATGCATCGTCAACCAACCCTCGCTCAGTGTGGGGATTTCTGGTTCGAAAGCACGGTGCCACATCAAAGTTGTTCCATTGTGTATTCAAACACACCTCTCCATACATATGTTTGGGCCACACGCAGGCAGTGGTTGTCTTTGGGGACTAGCTACTTGCGTGATTATTGGCGAGCTAGCCCATCTTCGGGGTCACATGGACTGCCATCACTTTGACCAACAACAAGAGAGAGGTTGCACGACCAAGGTGGATTATTCTTGGTCCATTTTACGATCCATCTTGGTGAGATGCCCTCTCCGGCCCGCCGACTGAAAGTGTGGGGGGGCTGCTACTTCGCACTTTGCTAGGTGAACCTCTGTGGGGGGGCATGCATTCATAGCTTAGGATTCCCCTCCTGCCGACACGAGGGGGGCAAGCAATACCGTGCGCTTTGCGAGATAAGTGCCGCATCGAAGTTGCATTTGGTATTTGAACATCAAACCACCCTTTTCATACATATATTTGGTCCATATGCAAGTGTGTTCGTGTTTAGACCCTCTCCCGCGTCATTTTCGCCAAATTTATGAACATTAGACAAGTCGGATGACGCAACAGACATGGTTCACTCACACTAACCATGTGCCACGCCGGTGCCCCTGTCACGCACATCCGCGCAGTACATTGGGCTCCACGAGGCTTCCCCTCTCAAAAATATCTACCCGCTTGTAGGTTGTCGGTGCAACAGACCCTGGTGTATGTTGCCCGGACTGTACACAGGCTCAGGAACAAGGTTACAGCATCCAAGACGAGGCCAAGCTGAAGATATAGCTCTTTGAGAAGTCAAAGGGCGGATCAAGAAGACCAAGACAAACCAAAGAAGCAAGATCTCACCAAGGGGAAACCTCCCTTGCCCGGCAGGCGAGCTTGGTTAGGTCGAGGTCATCCCATAGACAAGTCTCAAGACTCCCCCGGCAGGCTTGCCGGGGATGCCGAGGGCGGATTACCCCGCCAAGGCTCCAGCGCTCCACCTCACAGCAACGCAAGTCACCTATCGGTGCGGTGTCGAGCCCCCAAGTGAATAAGTGGCCGTTATTTGGTACGTGGCAGGCCATTTCTAAGGAAGAACACCACTAAATGACACCCGTCCAGGAGACGCGTCACGCAGGCAGGCGAAGAGGTGGCTGAATGGCATGGCAAGGCTTGCCGGGCTACACCCACGATGTGACACTAAGCGGTGCATTTAATGCGCCTTGTCCTCTCTGCAGAGATTGGCATGATAGCACTGTTTGCTATCCAATCAGTACGTAATTATTGATTTTCCATTGTGGTGACCCCTTTACCTATAAAAAGAGGGCCGGGGCAACCTTAGAAAGGATTCGGACCCCTGTATGCTCATACGCGCGTAGCTGCTCTCATCTCAAGGCGACCTTGCCGAGCTAGAGTGTTGCGTCTCCACCCTGGTCCATTCATCAGTCCACCAAAGCAGGAGTAGGGTTTTACGCCTCGCGGCGGCCCGAACCTGGGTAAAAACTGCCTGTGTCATCACCGCTGCGCCGTCCTACGGCCTCCGCTCTTTGTGCAGCGCGCCCTTCCCACTTGCCGAACTACAAAAGGGCCGATGGCCCCATAGGTGGCCATGTTGTACCATGACACAGGTTTTTTCTATTTGATAACACATGGTTATTATGTTTCGACTGTGTGTGATGTTTCTTGTTCCCGCTCCCGCCTGCATCCCCCGAAAATATCTACCCGCCTCGAGGGTTCACTACTGCAGGATGCTGCTAACGCGACACTACAATCAGAGACCCTTCGACAAAACTGTGTGCGATGCAATAATCGCAAACGGTGGTGTAAAAAAACCGTCAAAAAAGGTGCAAAACGTTTGCGATGACGGATGCATCAAACACGGTTCTGATTTTGGTAGCGTGTGCGATGATGGGCATACGGTTCAGTTCAGTTAACTGTTTGCGATGAGGAGGAACAAAAGAAATGGGCTGCCAGATGAAGGCGTGTGCGATGTACAGCATACGGTTCACTCGGATGAACTGTTTGTGATGAGGTGGAACAACAGAAATGGGCAGCCAGATGAAGGTGTGTGCGATATACGGCATACAGTTCACTCGAATGAACTGTTTGCGTTGAGCCAAGAGAACAGAAACGGTTCAACTTAACAAGATGTGTGTGATACGCGGCAAACATGTCTGTAATCGGAAATGTGTGGGACGACCGATAACAACACAGACGATTCCTGTTAACAAGCCGTGTGTGTTGTGAGCAAACGATTGCTGGTATACAATTGTTAGTGATTGATGAAATCATCATCGACGGGTTCCATTGTTTAGTTCGTGTGCGATGTGATTTGCTCTATCTACAGAGCATCAACATATATACTTAAAAAGACAGCATTGCATAACCAAATTAAGCATACAATTACACAAGTGACTACACACATAACATTTCCACACACCAAAGTAAGCAATTACATGCATACTAAACTAGGAGAAACGAGGATCTAATCGTCTACTTCTTGTTGCGACGACGCTTGCCATTGCTCTGCTTCTGGCTGGATCCCTGGCCCATTTTGGGGAAGGAGGCTCTTCCTCATGTCAATGATCCGCCTGTACATGTCGTAGCTCGTGTACGCCTCCTTGGCCGCGTACACGACATGAGCTTTGTCGAGTTTCTCCATCCAGGCCGAGTGCCAGGCACGCTTGTCCTTGTTGCAGGAATCCTTCATGTCTCTGTAGTAGGGGTCGATGATGGCCTCGGCGAGGTGAACCAGTGAGTCCTTCTCAAGCTCCTTGCTGCCCCAGATCTTGTATTGGCCCTGGATGTCGACAAGATTCTGGCAGGCGATGCCCGAATTCTTGAGCACCTTGACATCGTTGGTGATGTCCACCGTAGCGAACATGTAGTGGGGGCTGTTGACAAACCTGGCGAAATGCTCGCAAGGCCTTGTGGCCAGGCAGTAGTGGTAGACAAGGACGTGGTTGCGCACGCACATATGGGCGACGGCGACCTTGGGACGAGACCCGGCACGAGCACGGGTGTACTCGAGGTCGAACCCGACCACCTTGTACTTCTCCTCGGCAAGCAACAGCTCCATGATGTGGATGGAGTGCTCCACCCAGACCGGGTTGTTGGTGTACACCACCAAGAGCTCCGTGAACCTTCCGTAGGTGTCCACCACGGCATGCATGGTGAACTGCTGCTCGTCGTCGGCAACCGCTCGGAGCGCCATTGGAGCCGCGCAGGATACCCTCTAAGAACTTGTCGTGGTGGGTGTGCTTCTTGCAATGGTGGGGCGCGAACGAAAGGTTGAAGAGACACAAGGCTTAAATGGCCGCTGTAACAAATGGGGGCCAGCCGGCCTGTAATCGTCACGTCTTGTCACGGCGTTCATAGCGGAGGATTCCAGTGCACGTTTGACAACACCGCACCGCACGCGTTTCGTTTGACCACGCGTGGGCTCGAAGAGGCGCCAAATGTATCGTCGGTGAGCCTGTTCCCGTGCTACTGCGCAGTTTGCCGCGCAAGCTTCCCGCCCGGCTAGTTTGGCCACGGGTCGGCTAGAAGAGGGACAAATTGTGGGCGTTTATTGGCAAAAAGCTTTGTAAAACTGAAGTGTGTGGAATGACTTCGGTCATAAGTTTACCCGTGGGTGATGAGGTCAAAGTTACACAGAAGGGTGATGATGGACACTCGAGTGCGATAATTAATTTTGTGCTCTACAGGGCACACGGTGGAAGAAACCAACTATGTGCAATAATGTCGAAGATTGCAGTCGAGCTAGCTATATAGATCGTGTGCTGTGAGATCGACAAGGTAAACAGATTCGAGAATGGCTAATAAAATCTAAGACCATTGCATATTAAGGTCAAAATAGTGCTACCAATATACGAGTCTCATACGATGCCATTTCAACGATTGTACCACAAAAGCTCGAAATATTACAAGGTTCAAATTCCAGAGTTATATGGCTCAAATTCGAAGATTACAAGGTTCAAACTGATATTAGAAATGAAATTCAGCTCATCATCTGCAAACGCTCGTGCTGATCCGCTGAACATGGATATCAGAGAGGTTCAAACTAATATTACCACTTCTAAGTCTGGTTTTGAAACCTCACAATTTTTGCAAAGGGGTCAGCCACTGAGAAGTCATGTATGGGGTTGACATGATGACTTCTGATTACTCTGTCATCTGAAGTTCCAAAATGAAATTCAGCATTTTTGGAGCCTATTCCATTCTGCCGCAGGCGCCGGCGCTGATCAACAAACCATTCATTTTTGCGAAATAAATGTAGGGCAAACCTCATTACCTTCAGCACCCTTGCTCTGACAACAAAGAACCTGGCGAATATAATCTCCGGTAAGGTCCCTCGGTAGGAGTTCAAAGTAATTTCTGAGAGATACAGATCTAGGCATTCGACGTGATTGTTATATTGTATCACATTATCCACCACTGGGCCTAATCTTATCTGCAAAAGAAGAAAATGTGTTAGTGCGTACATGCAGTTTGGAACACTACTACAGGCCTATTTGGTTTGCAGGATTTGTAAAATGCACTAACATGCCATCTTCGATCTGACATGATTAACATGGGCATTAACATGCCATCTTCGATCTTCACAAGAGGTTGGAGTGGATGAAAAGTTCCCTAAGAAAACTAGTACAAATGAATCCAAAGGAGAAATGCATATGGATTGTAACCATATGGAACATGCAACCAATATGGGGGGGGGGGGCATGTATGTACTGAAATCCTCCAAAAGAATCCTTCAGAAATCGTAGTACATTGTCATTGTAAACTTGGAAAAAGGTGTCACAAATTGAACCCCCTTATGGTTAACATTTAACAGGAAAGGAACATCATCTCGATATATAGCTTCTCCAGGCACGGAAAGCATCTCAGGAAACTGACAACTTGCTCCAGGTTGGGGCCGATAGATTCTAGTGCCAAGACCTTCACTGTGCGCAGCTTCGGGGTCAAGCTTGTCGGAATCATTTTTTGAATGACAAACGAAAAAACGTCTTCAAAATTAGAAATAATGTTAATTTGTAGAAGGAGAGGTAGAAGGCGGCTGTTGTACCTGAACGGGTGTGGATCCAATAACAAGTTCGGAGTATTTGTCAGACGAGTAGCCCACCACTGTCAATTTTGGCGCAGAAATGACATTGATTCTTGTTGGACCTTCTTGATCAACTACAAGTAATCTCTCAAGTGCAGGTGTGTCCTCAATGACCATACCGTGGTACACATCTTGTGATGTCTTCCTGCCGCACCAGCAACACACATAAATAGTCCGGAGAGTCATGGAGGTGATGTGGAAGGTACTCAACCCATTGATCGCCTGAAGACGAAGGTACTCGAGTGCAGTACAGCCACGGATTAGGCGCTCCATGTCACCGTTTGAGAGGTAGACGGTGACGAGCTCGAGGTGCTTCAGTGATGGTAGAATAAGAGCCGGCGCGTCATTAAGGGGGGGATGGCAGTTCCTGAACTTGGCGACATGCAGCGTGGGCGCGAGGTGGAGCGCGGACGTTGGCAGCGAGCGCATATGCCCATCATCAAAAGTGAGCTCCTCGAGCTGATCTAGGGCGGGGGATTGGAACCAGTCATCAAGCTTGGCTCGGTCCTTGCCGTTGGAACGGAACTTGCCCATTCTAAGGCCTCTGGTTGGGCCAAGGTGACTGCCGAGGATCTTGGAGAACGCATCCAAGCTTTTGCGATAGCCATGGCAGAGCTCGTGGGTGTTGATGAGGTCGAGAGGGCTGGAGTTCCATAGGGGGCGCCACCGCCGGGAAAGGACGGTTGTCCGCGCCCCATATTTGATTGGGAGGAGGGAGATGATGACTGTCAACATATCGTCGGGGAGGCTGCTGATGAAGTCTAGGCCTACTGGAGTCGCTTGCGGTTCTAGCTCGCCCCGCATCCACTTGTTGGCAGCCCCGTTCTCCACCTCCGGAGTCTCCTTGTCAGCGGCGCTTTCTGATAGAAATGGGAGTACAGGGAATATTTAGTTAAAACAGGGCAATAGAAAAGTGTATTGGTAACTAAAAGTTATTAGGTAGGAATATAGTAAGAAAAGGGAATAACAATTGGTTGCTTAAATACTACACAATTCATTTGATATTGCTGGGTAAGTCAACATGCAGATAGTTGAAAAGAAAACTTACTTCGAACAAAGTCTGGACGGATGATATCATCGGGGAAGTTAGCATATATCTCATGACCAGGCCCTTTTATGTGCAGTGCAATTCTAGTGCCAGCTTTCAGTTCATAAAACTTAGAAATTTCTTTCCAAAAGCCAGTGCCAAAATAGGAGTCACCACGTTCATCAAGTCTTACAGTAGCAACGATTGTAAATCCATGGTTTGTGTGCAGTATGACATCCCTGCAGTCTTGATTTATGTAAAGGGAAAGATTGTGCACTACAGATTCTGTTGCATAGCAAGGGACGCATTGCAGAAAATGGTAGGATTGTTAAAGAAAATATGGTAACATGCAAATATGGGCCCAAATTGAAAGAACTGTACAGCAATCGAAATGGAAGGACAAATATCTATAATTAAACAGATAGGGTAAACATGATGTCATGGAAATTTGAGAGTAATCGAAAGAACAATACATCATTAATTTTCCTAATATAGAAAGATGTTCAGGAAATAACAGATAGGGTAAACATGATGTCATGGAAATCCCCTTTGACGTATATGGTGCATGTGGCACCTTTTATCCAAATGTAGCAATATTTAGAATATGTTCAGGAAAGTAGGCCATGCCAACCGATTTAGGGTGAGATTGAACATACCGCTCGCATCCTCAAGTCATCTGGTACGGTGAGATGGAATGTCTGGCGGAGGCCGCAAAGTCCTGATGTGTCGGCGCACTGTACACTCTATGAATGAAAGAAAACCCTCAAATCAGCTCGAATAAAAATGAATTCACGGTGATTTCGGTCGGGTGATTAAAGGAGGCAGATGAACTGGGATAAGAGATGAGATAATATCTCATTAAATTAGTTACCTTGTTGTCCATGTGAAAGAACCCTCAGTACGGCAGATTCCCCAACCGAGCGGAGCTGGGTCGACCGCGAGCAGCGTCGAGAAAGTCGATGGCGATAGGTGGCGGCAAGCGGAAGTGGCGAAATGCGGTGGGGTTTGCCGGCAGCCTGGCAGCGGCGGCAGGCGTCGAGCTAAGTGGTTACCGCCGCGATAGGCGGTGCCATGCATAGATGCGGAGGAGCTTGTGCAGGTGTGAATGGGGACCGGAGGGGGTGGCGGGCAGGGTGAGGGTTTTTGTGACATGGGGATGGCGAGGGTTTTCTTTTTTCTTTTTTGAACTGGGTGGTGAGCGTTTTCTGTCCCACAAAGAATTTCGGAGGCAACGGTTTGCTAGAGCTAACCGTGTGTGATTGACGCAACAGGCAAAATGAAAGTCATTGCACACGGTTCCAATTTTGGGAACCATGTGTGATTGACACAACAGGCAAAATGAAGGTCATTGCACATGGTTCTAATTTTGGAAACCGTGTGTGATTGACGTACTACCTCCGTCCTGGTTTATTGGTCCCCTTTGTAATTTGTACCAAATTTCGACCAAATATTTAACTAAGAAATGTTTATGCATGTCACCAAAAATTATATCATTGAACACTATGTTCAAATACGCATCCAACGATATAATTTTTGCTGACCTGCACTAACATTTTGTCAGTTAAATCTTTGGTCAACATTTAATACAAATTACAAAGGGGACCAATAAACGAGGACGGAGGTAGATTCCATCAACCGAACTGATTGCACCCATATCCCACAGTTAGACATAAGTAAACATAGATTAAACATACTCAGACATAGATAATAAGTGTACACGTACACAAGCATAGTTCAACCATAAGTACATAGTTCAACCATCATTAAGCATTGCTCAAGCGTACATAGTTCGATCCCACATCTCATCTCACATGCCGGCACAATCCTGAAGCTTCTCCAGGTACTCGGCGTACGCGCCGTGCGAAACCCTACGAGAATACTTCTGCTTTAAGGAGCCAACGGCCCGTCCTCTTGCATGCACCAGAACACTTTGATACGCGTCATGAAGCTTGTGGTAGCAAAATGGGCATCGACAGCCGCCGTCTCAGGTCCTAATATGCCTATTATGCATTCCCGCATAAAGCTCCCTCAGGATTTGCCTCTTGTACCTCCTCTGGACATCTTCATCCTTGTTGTCCACATCATCAGACAACACCTATACAAATAGTAAAACAAATTTGGCATCAAATCAATGTTTAAATGCCGTGAAGTAGGATTAGGAATTTATGGCTATTTTTTTATGCATATCCAGAGATTATGGTTCGATTTTTTTAGCACATTTGTCTATGTACAGACCAATCTTGAAGAAAATAATGGCACAAACATATGTAGGTCATTCAAAATCAATTGTCAAGTCCTGGCTAGAAATTATTAGCACGAACACTAACCCTAGTCGGATTACTAGCAGAAATCATTTCGACAGATGAAACAACTAATCACTTATCACTTGTACCATTCAAACAATCAATACACTACACGGATCTAACGAAACTTACTCAGATTTCATGGATTGGGAGAACATAACCATAGGATTTCTATTCCAAAAAGCAGGAGGCAAGAGTAACCAGAGAAACCCTAGGATCTATTTGACACATAAATGGGTATAGATGACTAACCAGTTGTCCGTCGTTGTCGGAGTCGTCGTCGGGGTCGTCGCTCGAGTCGTCGCCAGAGTCGGTGTGGAACTCCGCCTCCGGCTGTGGAAGCTCAACGCAGTCGACGACATCAGGGTGCAGCGATACCTCACCGGCGGTGACGGCAACCTCTGTCTCCATCTCCACGCCGTGCTCCGGTGCTTTAGCAGCCCCGGCGTCGCCACTCCCTCCAATGGGGCGCTTCGGCGGCATCCTCATACACTGACGGCTTTGAGGACTGAGAGCGGCGTCGAGGATGTAAGCGGAGAGAGAGGATTGTGTGTGTGGCGAGGATGGGGGGTGCGGCCGCTCGGGCGCACCATTAATATGGAGTAGTGGGAGAGAGGCGGGCGGCGGTCAAACCGATGGCTCGCCTCCCGGTGAGCCTGCGCACCGGACTGCTGGCATGCCTACCGTCGTTTCACACAGCTACTCGCATGCCTCCCGATGACACTGCGCAGCGAGCGTGCCTACGTCAATTCACACACCTGCACACACGCCTCCCAGTCTGCCTGCGCGGCGGACTGCTCGCATGCGTCCCGTCAACTCACGCCTGCTCGCATGGCACACAGGTCACGCGGCGGCACGTATATTGTTTTTCTATTTGGATGATTAATGCTGCCGCTTTATTGCTTAACCGAAGCATGGCACGTATCCATTGTTGGTCTAACACTCACGGTTCGAATAAATAATCCGTTTGGGATATTGGTTCCCAATTATTAATAATCTCCCATTTGTAATTAGATAAAGATTACTTCAAAACTAGTCTCAAATTTGACAAAAAAAAAGTACAATGCCACTTTGTATTGGTGTCCATATGACAACACGATAAGTTTCATGAACTTCAAATAAGTTTTGGATGTACTAGAATTTAAAAATCAAGATTCTCAATGTTTGAAATTTGTTGCACGGGGAGTAAACATGCACCCAGTGAGACACATGTGTTTTTTCAATCCATTTAGGTGCACTATCACGTGTGCATGTAGCTCAAATTTGATTTTTGCACATTATACCCATAGAAAATCAATCAATTAATGTACTAAAACATCTTAATGATCTCTGTTTTTTCGAAATTAAAACGTCCCTCCTTTGGTAACATATATTCACCGCGGGATAATTAATTTAACATGCATCGTAGTTGCGGTGGATTCGCGGTGTGTCTGTGGGTGTGTGCGTCTGGGGGGTGGCGGGTGGCTCGCAGTACACTACGAGTTGTGAGCCACCATGTGGGTTGGCCGTTTTGTTAGGCAGGCCGGTGCCACATCAGAGTCATGAATTCGTTATTTAAAACATTACACAACCCTTTCATACATACATGTTTTGGCCACATGCAGTCGATGGTTGTCCTACACGACACTCGATACTCGCGTGTGACGCTTTCTGTGGGCCCGCGAGGTTGTCGTCCATCACTTTGACGAATAGCCGGCAGTGAGGTTAATTTGACCAGCAATGTAGAATCTTTTTTGTTTGTGTTATGGTGGTATATAGTACGCGTCGAAGAGGTGGGAGGGGACTAGCATATATACTATACGTACGCGTCCGTGAACAAGTACACCTCACTTAGTGTCGGGACTTTTCGGTTTCCGAGGCACGTGCCACATCAAAATTGTGAAATTGGCTATTCAAGCATCACACAACACCTCTTTGGGCCACATGCATGCAGGCAGTGGTTATCCTAGCTAGGACACTCACGTGTGATGCTTCCATCTGTGGGCCCACGAGGCCATCGTCAATGCATGCATGCATCACTTTGACCTACATCGGGAGAGATTAATTAATTTCACCATCGATGAGGATTCTTTTTGGGTTGTACGTTTTACGGTAGGAGCATATAGTATGCGTCGAAGAGGGGGGAACGGGACCATCATATGTAGTATGCTTCATGAACCTCACTCTGTGTGGGTGCATGGTTTACGGTTTTTGAGGCATGTGGCTCATCAAAGTTGTGCATTTTGGGTATTGAACATATATATGTTTGGCCCACATGCAAAGCGATGGTGGTTGTCCTCTCACACCCACTTAAGCGGTTATCAGCGATATCGATGCTTTCCATCTGTGGGCCCACTTGGTCCATCACTACTTTTTACTTGACAACGAGAGAGGTTAATTTGACTTAGGAGGGGATTTTTTTTTGCTTGTAATACGGTATATATATAGGTCATGCTCTGGGATGGCATGCATGATACAGTTTGAGCACACACACATGCATGTGTATGCATGAATCCCTCCCATCGAGTCGAAGTGGCTAGTACAACGACACGTCATGAACCGATCTCGCTCTGTGTGGGGAGTGTACAATTTTCGACGCATGCGCCACATCAATGTTGTGAAATGGTATTCAAACATGCATGCACGCATCACCTCCATACATATGCATGTAGTGGTTGCCTTCGAACGGTACACTCCCTCACGTGGTTATCGGCGACAAGCCTATATATTCATGGGCCCGCATGGACATCCATGATCACCTTGACCGACAACAAGATAGGTTACCATGGCGGATTCTTCATTTGGTTCATGTTATCGTAGTATAGGTCATGGTGAGATTCAGACCTAATTAAGTTTGAGTGCATATACTATGCACGCATGCATGCATGAATCCCCGTCGTTGGCTTGAAGTGTGGTGTACCATACATATGCATCGTCAACCTAACCCTCACTCAGTGTGGGGATTTCTAGTTCGAAATCACGATGCCACATCAAAGTTGTTCCATTGTGTACTCAAAAACACACCTCTCCATACATATGTTTGGGCCACACGCATGTAGTGGTTGTCTTCGGGGACTAGCTACTTGCGTGATTATTGGCGAGCTAGCCCATCTCCGGGGTCGCATGGACGGCCATTACTTTGACCAACAACAAGAGAGAGGTTGTACAACCAAGGTGGATTATTCTTGGTCCGTTTTACGATCCATCTTGGTGAGATGCCTCTCTGGCCCGCCGACTAAAAGTGTGTGTGGGGGGGCTGCTACTTCGCACTTTGCTAGGTAAACCTCGGTTGGGGGGGCATGCATTCATAGCTTAGGATTCCCTTCGTGCCGACACGAGGGGGGTGGGGGCAAGAAATACCGTGCACTTTGCGAGATAGGTGCCACATCGAAGTTGCATTTGGTATTTGAAAATCAAACCACCCTTTTCATACATAAATTTGGTCCACATGCAAGTGTGTTCGTGTTCTGACCCTCTCCCGGGTCATTTTTTGCCAAATTTATGAACATTAGACAAGTCGGATGACGCAACAGACATGGTTCACTCAAACTAACCGTGTGCATTGGGCTCCACGAGGCTTCCCCTCCCAAAAATATCTACCCGCCTGCAGCTTTTTTCTGTTTGATAACACACGGTTATTGTGTTTCGACCGTGTGTGATGTTTCTTGTTCCCAATCCCGCCTGCATCCCTCGAAAATATCTACCCGCCTCGAGGGTTTTTCTATTTCATAACACACGGTTGTTATCTCCGGACCGTGTGCGATGCACCATCATCAAAATTTTCAATAGCCCCGGCATTTCACTCCCGCGTTTGACTCCCGCCCCGCGTAGTAAAATTTTCAGTACCCGCGTCATTTCCTCAAACACACCCCCCCTCCACACACACACACACACACACACACACACCAAAACCTCCTCGAGCATACGCACACACACACACCCCCTCCCTCGCTTGAAATCCTAGCAAGGTCCCCGCCGCCACCACCGCCGCCGCAAGGCCTCCATTGTCAACATCTACCAGTTTGCCCGTGCAGCTTACCCACCGATCTCCATACCCAGGCCGCCCTGAGTTTCTTAGATGACGCCAGCCAAACGCCCCCTTTCCCATAGATCCCCATCCCCATCCCCATCTCCCACTCCAGAGCGTCGCAGCCTAAGCCCGGCTACACTTCCCGTGGAGCTCGAGGAGCGACTGGCCCAAAAGAGGTGTATCGCGGTCTCTTCGCCCGACGTCGCCGAGGAAGCTGACGACCATTACTGGCCGCAGACACTCAATCAGCGGGCTAGAGTATGCGGGTATGTCGCGGACGCCGGCTACGACATCGAGGTCATTGACAGCGACGGCCTGAGGTGGGCTATGTCACAGGTTAAGTGGCCCACCTCCAACCCCTCGGGTTCAACCGCCGTCGATCTCATCCATGGCCCCGCCGCTGATCTCCTCTGGCTCGCTGTCAAGAATTTGCCATCCTACATCGCCATCGAGCCCCTTTTGTCATTTCTGAAGGACACGTTCTGCGACGCTGGCTTGGGATCCACAGCTTCCAAGTCAGACCTCATCGACGGCGACCACGAGGAGGGCACCCTCTCCGGCTCTTCCAAGGGGAAAGAGCCCATCTGCTCTTCCAAGGGGAAAGCGCCCGTCTGTGACATCAGGGAGGGCACCCTACAACCGTGCTCTTCCAAGGGGAAGGAGCCCATCTGCGACAACATGGAGCGCATCCAGGGTCCGTACTCCTCCCACGGGAATGAGCCCATCTCTGACAAGTGAGGAAACCCATGATTTGTTTTGCCGTGCCTCTTCACAGGGGGAAACCCATGATTTGTTTTGTCGAGTCCCTTTTGTAGTGTAGTGAGAATATGACCAGTTTTAATTGCTATATCTGGTTGTTTGCAGTATGCCTTGTTTATTTCAGTTGTTCACAATGTGATGCTCTATATGTGCAATTATTTACTGTGCAGTACATTTCATCAATCCAGTTTGAAACATACCGATAGGAATGCATATATTTGCTTGCTGTTAAGCCTGTTATAGCTAGCATATGCCTCTTTTAAAGTTTTTTGATTGTTCGGTTGTTTGTAGTTAGCATATGTCCAGTTTCAAATGCTATCTTTGGTTGTTCGTAGTATGCCTTGTTTATTCCAGTTATTCACAACGTGATGTTCTATATGTGCAAGTATGAACTGTGAGGTTCAATTTCATCAGTACCAGTTTCAACAATACCACTATGAATGACTACATTTGGTTGCTGCATCTTGTAGTTAACACGCCTTTCCATTTTTATTTAACAATAACCAGTGTACTTAGACCGGCACAATACCAGTTTGAATGACTATGTTTGCTTGTTGTTAAATGTTAGGCCTGTTGCAGTTAACACACATTTCCACTTGTTTTGCTTTACTAGCGTGCTTAAACCTGCACACTGAAGCTATCTTTTGGAGATTATTTTGTCTGCCATGGATAATTTTGGTTGATGTTTAGCCTGTTGTGCTTAACATGCTTCTCGATGTACCTAAACAGGACAATTTTGGGAACGACTGCTGTTTTCCATCGAGGTTAGTTTCATCCCATGGATTATATATGCTCACTGTTCAGGATATCGGTAGCTGGTACCATATAGGCCGGGGGCTGATAAGGGACTAATCGGTGAATCGGACTTTTAACTGAATATATCTGCAACCCATTTATCGTTAGGTTAACTAGGGCCATATGTAATATATCTGAGGCTACATAGCAATATGCACTGTACTTAATGTCTAAATATGCAATCCTAGGCTACATAGCAACAAGGAAGAGTGTTACATTAATGTTCTGATGATGTCTAGATATACATAGAAGAGCAGCAGCAGCAACAACAACAACACAGCCCTATTTGGATACTCAACTTAACTAGAGGTTAGAGTTAGTTTCTAGCTCATGACTAACCCTGAACTAACTCCATCCAAAGAGTTGTTTGGATGGCAGGGTTAGATTGACAATAAATGCACTAGGAGAACTAGCTCCAATTAGCACCTCTTGGGTTGGATAGTTTTTTTGGGTGGGTTATAGATGCAACTAGCTCAAACTAGCCCTCATGTTTAGATATACTTTAGGGCTATTTGAGCCCAAACTAGCTCAAACTAACTATAACCCATGGATACAGCAGCAGTTAATCAGCTGATAATTTGTAAGAATGCAATAAACTCCTTCCGGCCCATAATATAAGATGTTAATTCATCTAATATGTGAGTATATTGGATGTTATAAGATATTATAAAAGAGTGTTGTACTACATCAGTGTGCAATTGCTGTTTAGCTTCTAATATTAACTTGGTGCTTTTAGGTACATATGTCATTGGTAAAGATCCGCGCTTCGACCCTTTCTGCGTATGGGGCAATGAGATATCGATGAACCAGCATCAAGTGAGGAAGCTGATAAAGATTGTTAGTAAAATGGGTCCAAAGATGGCAATTAAACTATGTGTTTACACTTTATCCAAGACAACAGTGAACTGCAGGATGGTAAGTAAGAACTCTGCAGCCTTCTTTTTACTGCGCATAATGAGTTGTGTTAGATGAGAATGTCTGAATCTTTTTCCTTTGTAGTGGTTGCCAAAGCAGTTTACTCAAGATTACCTCTCAAACTACATGATTGGTGGGCATGCAAAGGTTAAAGTATTTCTACCAGAACACGATGATTATGTAGATGTTTTCATGAAGACCATGAAGGATGGGCGGTCGGCCATCACAAGGGGTTGGACTAGAGTCGTGCGTGCCTTCTGCATGGAGGAGGGCACAATATGGGCATTCCGCTTCACCTTGTTCAGAAACCAGAATGTATTTTGCCTCTTTCTTTACCGTCTTTAGTAGTACAAGTATACAACTGTGGTTCATCATTCTTTATTTGGTTCTTATGTAATTCTTGAACATATGTACCTATGAATCGAATAATGCATTGGTTATTTGAACCTGATGGATATGAATAAAGCTATAGCATACATTCAAATTCAAATTGAAATTCGGTACAATTTGAAATAGCAACAATTAAATTACGGTGAAATTACGCTCTCCAGGTCGTTACGGCACACACGGTTGGTAAAACACAAACGTTTGCGATATACACCATAATCCGAGATGGTTCACAGAGAGGAAACGTGTGCAAGCATGCACACAGTTGCCATTTGCAAAGCGTGTGCGATGTCAGACAATATCACAAATGGTGCGGGCAAACTAAATGTTTGTGATAGTTGCCTTATCGTACACGATTCGCAACCATGAACTGTTTCTGATGAAGTATGCATCATAAACATTGCACCATAGAATAGCGTGTGCGATAGTTGTCGTGTACGACGATGTTACGACGGTCCGACGTTTCGTAATCCTGTCCGACACTCATATGATGATTAGCTAATCTTCTTAATTAGTTATCGCATACGGTTTGGGACAAGCGAATGTGTGTGATTGTATGCTTATCATACACGTTCTATAATAGTGAACCGTTTGTGATGGGTCGCGCATCGTAAACGTAGCACCACAGAATACCGACTACGATGGCAATGCGAGCACAAACGAGTAGGAGTACTGTATATGCATCTTGGCTACCTATCCCCGACGGTTTCTGGGTTGTGTGGGAAGGACCCCCCTATCGCCCACACTCACTTGGTGACGGTTTCAAATGCCGTCGCGGAAAGGGGTTAAAAACCGTTTGTATAGCACCGACGCGTACCAGTGGTTTTTCTGTTTCATAACACACGGTTGTTATTTCCGGACCGTGTGCGATGCACCATCATCCAAATTTTCAATAGCCCCGGCATTTCACTCCCGCGTAGTAAAATTTTCAGTAGCCGCGTCATTTCCTCAAACACACACCCCCTCCACACACACACCAAAACCTCCTGGGGCGCGCGCACACACACCCTCCCTCGCTCGAAACCCTAGCAAGGTCGCCACCGCCGCCGCAAGGCCTCCATTGTCAACATCTGTTGGTTTGCCCGTGCAGCTTACACACCAATCTCCATACCCAGGCCACCTTGAGTTTCTTAGATGACGCCTGCCAAATGCCCCCTTTCCCACAGATCCCCATTCCCCACTCCAGAGCGTCGCAGCCTAAGCCCGGCTACGCTTCCCGTGGAGCTCGAGGAGCGACTGGCCCAAAAGAGGTGTATCGCATTCTCTTCGCCCGACGTCGCCAAGGTGGCCGCCGAGGAAGCTGACGACCATTACTGGCCACAGGCACTCAATCAGCGGGCAGGAGTATGCGGGTATGCCACGGACGCCGGCTATGACATCGAGGTCGTCGACAGCGACGGCCTGATGCGGGCTATGTCACAGGTTAAGTGGCCCACCCCCAACTCCTCGGGTTCAACCGCCGTCGATCTCATCCATGGCCCCGCCGCTGATCTCCTCTGGCTCGTTGTTAAGAATTTGCCATCCTACATCGCCATCGAGCCCCTTTTGTCATTTCTGAAGGACACATTCTGCGACGCTGTCTTGGGATCCACAATTTCCAAGTCAGACCTCATCGACGGCGACCATGATGAGGGCACCCTCTCCGGCTCTTCCAAGGGGAAAGAGCCCGTCTGCGACATTAGGGAGGGCACCCTACAACCATGCTCTTCCAAGGGGAAGGAGCCCATCTGCGACAACATGGAGCACATCCAGGGTCCATGCTCTTCCCACGGGAATGAGCCCATCTCTGACAAGTGAGGAAACCCATGATTTGTTTTGCCGTGCCTCTTCACAGGGGGAACCCAAGATTTGTTTTGTCGAGTCCCTTTTGTAGTGTAGTGAGAATATGTCCAGTTTTAATTGCTATATTTGGTTGTTTGCAGTATGCCTTGTTTATTTCAGTTGTTCACAATGTGATGCTCTATATGTGCAACTATTTACTGTGCAGTACATTCCATCAACCCAATTTTAAACATACCGATAGGAATGCATATATTTGCTTGCTGTTAAGCCTGTTATAGCTAGCATATGCCTCTTTTAAAGTTTTTTGATTGTTCGGTTGTTTGTAGTTAGCATATGTCTACTTTCAAATGCTATCTTTGGTTGTTCGTAGTATGCCTTATTTATTCCAGTTATTCACAACGTGATGTTCTATATGTGCAAGTATGAACTATGAAGTTCAATTTCATCAATACCAGTTTCAACAATACCACTATGAATCACTGTTCAAAAAATCTTCCGATTCAGCGATTAATCTTCCGATTTATCGCTACTCGGGGGTGACCGATAAGATTATGCCTTATCTTCACCGTTTATCTTTTGGGCCTATTTATTGCTCTGACAAGCGATTTATCAGGAATCTACCGATAATCAGACCTATTCATAGCACTATGTTTGCAAGAACTATGTTTATTTGTGTTTTTTGGGCCTTGTTACGCAATATGTATTGTTGTTCTATTTTTTTGTCATTATACGAGGATTCAAAGGCTAGGAATCAAGGTAACACTTCTGTCCAATATTGTCTTGGTGTTGGATATAGCGTATTTTAGTGTTGGGAACCTGGGATTTGCAAAAAAATATCCGATTAATAGTCAACCGACAAAATTGATTAATCGGCCGATTTCTGATTAATCTCTAATCCCCAGCTGACCGAGACAATAATGATAAGCGATATCCTCAACATTGCTATGAATGACTACATTTGGTTGCTGCATCTTGTAGTTAACACGCCTTTCCATTTTTATTTAACAATAACCAGTATACTTAGACCGGCGCAATACCAGTTTGAATGACTATGTTTGCTTGTTGTTAAATGTTAGGCCTGTTGCAGTTAACACACCTTTCCACTTGTTTTGCTTTACTAGCGTGCTTAAACCTGCACACTGAAGCTATCTTTTGGAGATTATTTTGTCTGCCATGGATATATTTGGTTGATGTTTAGCCTGTTGTGCTTTGCCTCTCGATGTACTTACACAGGATAATTTTGGGAACGTCTGTTGATTTCCATCGAGGTTAGTTTCATCCCATGGCTTATATATACTCACTGTTCAGGATATCGGTAGCTGGTACCATATAGGCCGGGGGCTGATAAGGGACTAATCGGTGAATCAGACTTTTAACTGAATATATCTGTAACCCATTTATCCTTAGGTTAACTAGGGTCATATGTAATATATCTGAGGCTACATAGCAACATGCACTGTACTTAATGTCTAAATGTGCAATCCTAGGCTACATAGCAACAAGGAAGAGTGTTACCTTAATGTTCTGATGATGTCTAGATATACGTAGAAGAGCAGCAGCAGCAACAACAACAACACAGTCCTGTTTGGATACTCTACTTAGCTAGAGGTTAGAGTTAGTTTCTAGCTCATGACTAACCCTGAACTAACTCCATCCAAAGAGGTGTTTGGATGACAGGGTTAGATTGACAATAAATGCACTAGGAGAACTAGCTCCAATTAGCACCTCTTGGGTGGGATAGTTTTTTTGGGTGGGTTAGATGCAACTAGCTCAAACTAGCCCTCATGTTTGGATATACTTTAGGGCTATTTGAGCCCAAACTAGCTCAAACTAACTCTAACCCATGGATACAGCAGCAGTTAATCAGCCAATAATTTGTAAAAATGCAATAAACTCCTTTCGACCCATAATATAAGATGTTAATTCATCTAATATGTGAGTATATTGGGTGTTATAAGATATTATAAAAGAGTGTTGTACTAATCATTGTGCAATTGCTGTTTAGCTTCTAATATTAACTTGGTGCTTTGAGGTACATATGTCATTGGTAAAGATCCGCGCTTCGACCCTTTCTACGTATGGGGCAATGAGATATCGATGAACCAGCATCAAGTGAGGAAGCTGATAAAGATTGTTAGTAAAATGGGTCAAAAGATGGCAATTAAACTATTTTTTTACACTTTATCCAAGACAACAGCGAACTGCAGGATGGTAAGTAAGAACTCTGCAGCCTTCTTTTTACTGCCCATAATGAGTTGTGTCACATGACAATGTCTGAATCTTTTTCCTTTGTAGTGGTTCCCAAAGCAGTTTACTCAAGATTACCTCTCAAACTACATGATTGGTGGGCATGCAAAGGTTAAAGTATTTCTACCAAAACATGATGATTATCTAGATGTTTTCATGAAGACCATGAAGGATGGGCGGTCGGCCATCACAAGGGGTTGGACTAGAATCGTGTGTGCCTTCTGCATGGAGGAGGGCACAATATGGGCATTCCGCTTCACCTTGTTCAGCAACCAGAATGTATTTCGCCTCTTTCTTTACCATCTTTAATAGTACAAGTATACAACTGCGGTTCATCATTCTTTATTTGGTTCTTATGTAATTCTTGAACATATGTACCTATGAATCGAATAATGCATTGGTTGTTTGAACCTTATGGATATGAATAAAGCTATAGCATACATTCAAATTCAAATCCGGTACAATTTGAAATAGCAGCAATTAAATTATGGTGAAATTACGCTCTGCAGGTCGTTACGGCGCACACGGTTGGTAAAACACAAACGTTTGTGATATACACCATAATCCGACATGGTTCACAAAGAGGAAACATGTGCAAGAATGCACACAGTTGCCGTTTGCAAAGCGTGTGCGATGTCAGACAATATCACAAATGGTGCGGGCAAACTAAATGTTTGTGATAGTTGCCTTATCATACACGATTCGCAACCATGAACTATTTCTGATGTGGTATGCATCGTAAACGTTGCACCCCAGAATAGCGTGTGCGATAGTTGTCATGTACGATGATGTTACGATGGTCCTACGTTTCTTAATCCTATCCGACACTCGTATGACTGTTAGCTAATATTCTTAATTAGTTATCGCATACAGTTTGGGAAAAGTGAATGTGTGTGATTAATTGTCTGTTTATCATACATGTTTTATAATTGTGAACCGTTTGTGATGGGCCGTGCATCATAAATGTAGCAGCACAGAATACCGACTGCAATGGCAATGCGAGCACAAACGAGTTGCAAGGATGCAGTGTCTGGGTGGCTCCCTATCCCCGATGGTTTCTGGGTCGTGTGGGAAGGACCCCCTATCGCAGTCACTCACTTGGCGACGGTTCCAAATGCCGTCGTGGAAAAGGGTTAAAAACCGTTTGTATAGCACCTCACTGTACCAGTGTCTGCAGCTTTTGCTTGTCGGTGATGGCATCTGTGCGGTGTGGGCATGTGCGTGAATTATGATTGGTGACCACGTTGCAGAATCCGCATGCCCTTATCCCAAGAGGTTTGCTGTCCGGGCCGAATTCCACGTGTCTGACGGGGCACGGCGGCTTTTTGGCTGCTGCTTCCGCTGCTTGTGTCTTACTCTTGCTCCCCTTTGTGCATGAGAATATGGGTGGTTTAATTACCCTTTGTTGCTGGTGGTGGTAGGATCTCCTGTTTTCATGTCGTTCGCCTATAGCACCGTCAATCTTATGATCTTGCATGTGAGCATGCTGCTGCTCTTGAGTGTCCACATGGGCAGGCTCTGGTTGCTGTTGCTCCTCCTCCTCGTTGTCGTAGGTGTCAATAGCTCCAGAGAAGAACCAGACCGTGCTTCTGATGATTCTGGTGTAGCTTGAAATCTGCCTGTATTGTTGAAGTATCTGGGGGCTATTTCTGGTGTTACCCAACCAGGCGGCACCTGATATCTGCTTCACTACTGGAATCCACTTCTTTGTCGTCTGCTAATTCTTTGTCGTCCGCTTGCTGACGGCAAATAAGGTCTTTGCCGTCAGCCACAAGAAAACGGACGGCAAAGATGTGGCTGAGGGCAAACAAAGTCTTTGCCATCAGCCTGTTCTTTGCCGTCCGCTGGCTGACGGCAAAGAATCTTTGTCGTCCGCTGGCTGACAGCAAAGAATCTTTGCCGTCCGCTAGCAGACGGCAAAGAGGTGGGTGGGTCCAGTTATTGTTTAACCAACTCAAGCCCACCGGCCCCACCTCTTTGCCGTCCGCAAGCGGACGGCAAAGAAACTTTGCCGACCGTTGGCTGACGGCAAAGAGGCGGGTACGTTAACGGCCGTCCCGCCCCCTCTCTTCTCTCCACTCTCTCATTCCTCCCCACCCACACCCGCGCCGCCGCCGCCGACCCCGTCTGCCGTAGCCGTCCGCCCCGCACCCCTTCCCGCAATCCCCCTACCTTCCAGTCCTACCCACCCCCTCTCCGCCTTTCCACGCTCACCGACACCCCTCCCCTCACCCCGTCCCCTCCGTTCTCCCTCCCATCCCCCACCCCGCCCCCCGCGGGGGCCTCCGCCGACCATGTCCGGGCGTATCCAGCCGCCCCCCGCCCCTCACCCCTCCCCTACCTCCACCTCTTCCCCTCCTCCTCTTCCCATTCTTTCATCCTCCTCCTCTTCCTCCCCCGTCCCCTTCCCTCCTCTTCCTTCCTTGGCCGTCCCCCTCCCCCTTTCTCCCGCCTCCTCCAGCGCCGCCCAGCCATCCGGCCGCCCCCTCCACCAGGTGAGCTCCTCCCCTTTTTTTTGTTTAATTAGTTTCTTTTTGTTTCTTTTAGTTTAGTTTCTGTTTTAGTTATAGTTATAGTTTAGTTTTAGTTTTAGTTTATTTTATTTTCGATTAGTTTGAGTTTATTTTAGTTAGCTTATTTTAGATTAGTTTTTAGTTTTAGTTTAGTTTATTTTAGATTAGTTTTTTAGTTTTAGTTTAGAAGAAGAAGTAGAAGGAGGAGGGAGGAACAGGAGGAGGGAGAAGAGAAAGAAGAACAGAAGAGAAGAGAAAAGAGAGAAGAGAAAAAGAAGAAGAAGAAGAAGAAGAAGAGAAGAGAAAAGAATAAAGAAGAAGAAAAGAGGAGGAAAGGGGAGCGAGGAGGAGAATAGAAAGAAGAAGAAAAAGCCTCCTCCCTCCTCCTTCCTCCCCTCCTCCTCCTCCTCCTCCTCCTCCCTCTCCTTTCTTCTTCTCCTCCTCCTCCTCCTCCTCCTTCCCTCTCTCTTCTCTCCTCCCAATCCTCCCCTTCCCCCTCCCATCCCTCCCCCCTCTCTTGCCTATTCTCAACCCCTACCCCGACCCGACCCCCCGACACCAGACCACCCCGACACTCGGCACGACACCCCGACCCCGACCCCGACCCCTGACACCACACCCCGACCCCGACCCCCGACCAACCGACACCTGACACCACACCCCGACCCACACCCCGACCCGACCCCGACCCCGACACCCTGACACCCCGACCCCGACACGACACCCGGCACGACACCCCACCCCACCCTGACACCACCCCGACCCCGACCCGACCACTGACACCCCGACACCTGACACCCCGACACCGACACCTGACACCACACCCACCCTTACCCCCGACCCCCGACCCCCGACAATAAGTAGTAGAAGAAGCAAGAAGATGAAAAAAAGAAGTAGGAAAAGAGGGCGCCCGGGGACGAGCGGGTTAGGGGGTTCCTCGGTGTCGATGGAACCCTAAATAGCAAGTATCGTCGGTGCGAGGTACATGTGGCCGTCGGTGTCGAATACTACATCCACGTCCCACAAGTGACGCCGACGTCCGGCGTCCCAAAGCAACTGTTCTCGGCGTCGATGGCGGTCGAACACCATTGCGAATTTGTCTGGCAGCCTCTGCGATGACGATTAAAAGGCAAGTGTTGAAACTTGAAACACCCAAACTGACTCAAGTCGGTTTGGTTGTTTGAAATTTCAAAACTTGGCTTTAATCCTCATCGCAGAGGCTGCCAGACAAATTCGCCAAGGTGTTCGACCGTCATCGGCCACCAGAACTATTGTTGCGGGACGCCGGGCGCTGGCTTCACTTGTGGGATGTGGATCTAGTGTTCAACGCCGACCGCCTCATGTAATTTGCACCGATGGTAGTTGCTATTTAGTTTACCCGGGGACGAGCGGGTTAGGGGGTCGTTGTCGATGGAACCCTAAATAGCAAGTATCGTCGGTGCGAGATACATGTGGCCGTCGGTGTCGAACACTACATCCACGTCCCACAAGTGACGCCGGCGTCCGGCGTCCCACAGCAACAATTCTCGGCGTCGATGGCGGTCGAACACCATTGCGAATTTGTCTGGCAGCCTCTACGATGACAATTAAAAGGCAAGTGTTCAAACTTGAAACACCCAAACTGACTCAAAGGCTTCTGAAGTTTTGATTAACTATCATTAAAATGGGGAAGAATTTAAGCATGCTATTACCATGTATAGTGTGGTATCTTGCCTTGGAGTATTCATATCTAGTAGCAGATCATTGCAGGCATGGATGTGAAGAACTCAGGCCAAATTTAGTTTAAGTTAAATTGTAGATGCCTATATTTCACCAAATTTCAAATAATTTTTCTACCAAAAATAAATGAAAAAATATTGGTTACGCTTGAACCTTGTGTTATCTTTGAATATCACCATCAATATCGTTGGTAGTGGTAATGTTTTCTTATTGGTATCACTATCAATTTGGTTTACATTTTCAGTTTTCTTCATGTCTAAAGAAATCCCTAGTTTTGAAGGGTGCCAATTGCCATTGCGAACTAACCTACCAAATTAATTAAGTGTTGTTGATGTTGTTGAGCACAAGTGCATTGCTTTTTTTTCTCAGTTTTCTTTCATGTCTAAAAACTTGGCTCTGTTCCAACTATGTCCATTTATCAAATATGATAGAGTTGAATTAGAGCCAAGTTGGATTAGGGCCAAGTTTCTGTAGATATGCAAATGGTCCATTTATCAAATATGGTTCTAGCTGTGTTTATAGATATGGTCCATTTATAGTAGATATGATTCTAGTTGTTGCCATCATAAATGTCCACAAGTGCATTGCTTTTTGAATGTGAAATGATAACTTGGTGTAGTTGATTATCTTCTGCTCAAAACTTTTGCTGCTGTAATGTTGTATGATAATGTTGTAAGGGTAGTAATTGGTCTCTTCTGCTGCTTATCAGAGATGGGGGGAGGCCGCCACCGCAGGCTGCGCTCTGCCACACCGAAGTGTGACTTGGAAGGTTTCGAGTTCTTCACGATCATACTTGAGAATTCCTCCAGGAGGCAGGTATATAAAAGGAGAGATCTCCCCTTCACCCATCTCTTTATCATAACTCTGCTGTTTGCTACATCACTGCTTGACCCACGCTGCAGAGGCTGCCTGACACTTTTATGAAGATGCTGGACGGCCATCGGCCAAAGAATGTGAAGCTGCGACAGGCTGGCAGCGGGCTTCGTAGGCTGTGGGACGTGGAGGTGGTGTTTAGGTATGACCACATGTACCTGTGTCATGGCTGGGAGCAGTTCATCCGTGCCTACGACCTGCGGCACGGGTACTTCCTTGTCCTCAGGTACGACGGCAACGCCACGCTCACCGTGAAGGTGTTCAACACGACTATGTGCCGCATGCGCTATCAGGACGACGACGATGCCAGTACACTCTGCCGCTTCTTCCTCTCCATTTGGCTTTGTCTCACACGGATAGTTAAAAAAACTTTGTTGCATTTGGTCAGGCAATGGGAGCAGCAGCAGCGACTCGGGCTACAGCAAAAGTAGTAGCGACTCTAGCTACAGCAAAAGCAGCAGCGACTCTGGCTACAGCAAAAGCAGCATAGAGGATGAGGAGGAACGGAGTGGGGAAGAAGAGGAGCAGAGTAGGGATGAGGAGGTGCAGCCTATTCTATCTGACGATGACCTCGCGATGGTGGTGGCTGACGATGGGCAAGCGATGGTGGTGGCTGACGATGACCTACCGATGGTGGTGGCTGACGACGGGTAAGTGATGGTGGTGGCTGATGATGACCTAGCGATGGTGGTGCCTGAAGATGGCCTCGTGATGGTGGTGGTGCCTGACAATGACCTCGCGATGGTGGTGGCGCCGGCGATCCCACAGCTGGGCGACAGGACCATGCCAATTGTGGTAGAAGAGTACATCCCACTGCCTCGCCGCTCTAAGCGCATCAGGATGATGAAGGAGAAGGAGAAGAAGGAGGAGTGAAGATCCTTCACCTCCGTGATGACGGTAAGTTTTCTCTAGTGTTTTGCTTACGAAATTTATAAAGACCTAGACTTAGCTTTATTTCCTCCAAAATGCTTACCATAATGACCTAGACTTAGCTTATCTTCCTCCAAAATGACATAATTAGCTTACTTAGCTCCAAAATGATCTATACTTAGCTTTGTTTCCTCCGAAATGACCTAAGTTAGCTCTAATATGCTAAGTTATCTCTAATATGCTTAGTTACCTAGGTTTGCTCAATAATGACATACACTTAGCTTACTTATGTAAAAAATGGCATAATTAGCTTACTTAGGTTTGAAATGGCATAACAGTCTTGGTAACCTCATATATGTCATATAGTTAGCTTATTTTCCTCGAAAATGACATAATAAGCCTAATTAGCTCCAAAATGATCAATTTTACCTAAGTTAGCTCCAAAATGACCTAAGTTAGCTCTAAAATGCTAAATTAGCTCTAATATGCTTAGTTACCTGGGTTAGCTCAATAAAGAACTATAATTAGCTTACTTATGTCAAAAATGGCATAATATTCTTACTTAACTAAAAAATGGCATAATTTGCTAGGTTAGCTCCAAAATGACCAAGTTTTCTCTAGTGTTTTGCTTTACGAATGGATACTTAGCTTATTTTCCTCCTAAATGGCATAATTACCTAAGTTAGATAAAAAATAAGCTATACTTAGCTTATTCAGTTCATTTATGACATACTTAGCATACTTAGGTAAAAAATGGCATGATAATCTTTGTTAGCTCCAAAATGATATAGACTTAGCTTATTTTCCTCGAAAATGACATAATAACCTTACTAAGCTCCAAAATGACCTATTTACCTACCTTAGCTCTAAAATGACCTACACTTAGCATTTTTACCTAGCTTAGCAATAAAATGACATTTTTACCTACCTTAGTTAGAAGAAGAAGAAGATAAAGAAGAGGAGAGGAGAAAAAGAAAGAGAAGAAAAAAAATCTTCTTCT